>OX276332.1:10000000-12523661 GCA_946251845.1 Andrena fulva
GTCAATAATGTGCCCTTGAAATATGAAAATAAAATTCGAAGAAATAACGGAGTTACAGATGATTCGGTGCATATAATTCAACGCTCAAAATCGGCGCTCCTTCTAAAACTTTAAACGCGTTTTACTCGAGATGACGTTTTCAAACTGGGCGAACGGGAAACTTAGTTACTTTTCACCGGATTTACTTGAAATTTTTCATGCCGGCCGCAAATAAGATTATCTTCAGTTGCACGAACGGAATTTCTGATTGGGAATTTAGTTTCTTCGTAACGTTGAAAGAAATGTCGATTTTCTTACCGATTTGATTTTCCACACTTTCATTTCAAAAGTCCTCTATTTTGCAACAAAATAATTTTTATTTCAACCCGCACGCACAACTGAAGCTATTGCCTCAGATTTGAAGGAAATGTTGCAGCTTTTCATTTTAGAGCCACCGTTGCAACGCTAGAAGTGCGCACGTTTTAATTAAGATTTCAATAATTAATATTTTTACATGACATTTTGGGAAAAATTTTGTTCGAGATATGCACTTCCCAATGCCAATAAAGATATGTTATAAAAGCTATTAATTTATCAAAAACTAATCTACGAAATCACTCTTCTTCGACCAGCACCTTCATTTCGCCCTTAAGGGGGTGTTCTGGTCTGACGAGGCGTTTTCGTCGCGTTATTTCGGAATTTTTTTACAAAGAGCCCATTAGTTTGATTATTATTTTGTTTATTGCTACATGCTTATTGGTATTTGAAATATCTTTACAAATTTTGTCAATAGAAAAAAGATAAAATCAAACGCAGTTGACTGGTTTAAAGTAACAGTGAAAAAAAAACAATGGGGTCACTGTGACCATGATTAGGCTCGTTCTCGTGATCAGAAACAAAAAATGTAAAGAGATTCTTTATTTGTATGCCTTTGGCTATCGTCCCTACCAGAATGATAAAAAAGTATTGAAAATTGAGCGAATGGCGGCGGTTTGAAAATTAAGTTTCAATTCTCGCACATTTTTTCAACTTTAAAGGTCCGTGAAAGTTTGGAAACAAAATATTTTATCATAATTCTGGTAGGGACGATAGCCAAAGGCATACAAATAAAGAATCTCTTGACATTTTTTGTTTTAGATCACTAGAACGAGCCTAATCACGGTCGCAGTGTTTTTTTTCACCATTACTTTAAAGCAGTCAACTGCGTTTGACTTTAATTTTTTTCTATCGACAAAATTTGTAAAGATAGTGGAAATATCAATAAGCATGTAGCAATAAACTAAATAATAATAAAATTGATGGGTTCTTTGTAAAAAAAATCCGAAATAACGCGACGAAAACGCCTCGTCAGACCAGAATACCCCCTTAAGTATAAAATCGAAAAGGAAATTACAAGGTTGCGAGCTGAGATGTGGATGGACTGTGGAGAGTGCTTGAGCGGAGAGGAAACACTTTATTGTCGCAACTACGATAGGATCTTCTAAGACGAAGATAAACATTCGTTGGATCAGAAAGTTCCTTCGTCAGATTTTACCTGCACGTTTACCACCTTCCTTGGGAAAAGGGGCTGCGTAATATTGCTGGAAAGTTTATCTGCCGTTGAGAATTCGGACGGTAAAAATGTCCTACGATAAAGTGCATCTTAGGCATTGCATTTTGCATGGAGAAATCTGCAACGGAGGCAGCTAAAAATTTGCGTCGCGTTTTTGGACCGAGTACTGTACCCACGCGCACGGTGCAAAGATGCTTTGGAAAATTTCGATCGAAGGATTTTAATCTTGATGGTGCACCGCGTAACGGGAGACTAACAACCGTACGTGATGTTATTTGAGGTAAATTGGAAGCAGATTCATATTTAACAAGGGAGTTTCCAGTGTAGTTCTCGGTGTAGCACAGTCAACAACAGTGGAACGAATAAAAATTGCAGTTAAAAATACTGATTTATCTTCTTTCAAAAAAAAAAAAAAAAAAAAACTACAGAAGTTTCCAATCAACGTAATATAGATTTCTAGCGAGTGTGTATTTTTAAGGGTTATTATTCTTGCACAGTACTCACGGTTGTTAATATTTTTCTAAGAGGAGGTATATTTTTGTACGTGGTGTATGTTTTGGCAATGCTTTCCGAGTATATCTCCGTTTGTGAATTCCTGTGTAATAGCAGTAATTTACAGGAGAAAATAGAAATGGTGTACCTATTGTTATAATTATGGGTGAGTGGTTTAACTAGAAAGAGTCTCGCGAGTCTCATTACCATTTTTCAGAATTTTTTATGGGCAATCAAAGCAAGTGTAAAAACGTGTAGTACACAACGATTTTTCTAAAATCTTAATCGTCCTTTTAACTATACCTCCAAATTTTTTTGTCGCTAAAAAATTAGTCTGAGATGTCTGTATGAAGACATGAAGATTGTCCGTTTTTGCGGAGACGTCCAATTGGCTGCCACGACGCTGTCCTTCGTAGACGTCTGAAACAAATGATGAATGAAAAATTTTATCGAGTAAGAATACGGCTGTCGTCTGAACCTTGGATTATTCATTAAAATGAATTTTTCACAAAATGGCGCCACGTTGAACAGAAAAGCCCGTTTCTTCCCTTGAATTTGTGATACTAATTTGTTAATTAGAAAAACGATTTTTCAGATATTTTTATAATATTTTTTGTCAGTTTAAACAATTTCTTCTGCAGAAAATGTAGAAAAGAGAGGAGCACTCGGTGTCTACCATATTGCCAGTGGTTTAATTTATTCTACAAAGGATAAAATAAATATTCTTGACCAGTTTATGCGCATTATTTTCAAAGCTTATTTGTTTCCCAAAAATTCAAAGCACCTATAACTTAACCCCTCTTTCTGTTAATTCTCTGATCACAAATCTGTAGCGTTCCTTGGACCTTGAGGCGAAGAAAAAACTACCAAGTGCTGCAAAGTGGGCAAGGACTTCGCCTTCTGTAATTTACTTTACCCCGCGTAACAAATTCACACGTTAAATCTTCGAAATTACGGTGCCCGGACGTTCCTTCGAATATCCCACGATAGTGAACGAATCGTTTCTCAGAGCTTCCCCATAACCTGCGCAAAGAACGTCAAGCAATCAAGTTCCAGCTTAACTTTGCTAAAAGAAAGAGACTCGCAAGACAATGAAAATATTTCTTACCATCTTCCTCGGAGTACGCGATCTCGTAAAGCACCCTGGGGGTGTGATGCAAAAAAAAAAATTGGCCGAATCGTAAAGCACGCGCAAAACATTAAAACCGTTCCTTGTGCAGATGCCTTCGGGGGTGATGAATATTTTATTACATCGTAAAATACGACGTACGTAGCAACACACCCTCCGAATACCTGCCTTTTATATTCTCCGATCGATAAAACTGATTCATTTGCGCGTGCCACCGTAAATCAGCCTCGCGTTCCGCGCTGTTAAAACGATTTGCTTTTGAAGTTCAATCCACTTCCACTTCTGGGCAAGTTTATGGTTGCTGAACGAGAGGAGGACATAGGGAGGACAAAGAAAACACAGCTTTGGATGGTTGTCCTTCGCCACTCTTCCGGACCCGTTCGTTTTGCAACCAATGATACTGTCGCAGTTACAGTCTTCTATGCTTCAATTGCCACGCTTGTTAGACCCTCGAGTGTGCAGGCTCATTTCGTGGGCAAACACGAATTTGGTAAATTAGGAATAGGAGCCTTACATGGCGAATGGCTCGCCAGTCGACCGCGCGGTGGACACAAGGGCCCAGTTTCACCCGTATAATTTCATTCGTACGTATAACAAGTGACGTGAATTGTTTAATATTTGACGTGTTAGGCTGGCCGCATTGGAATCGTTATGGAAATTTCAAGATTTCGCTCGTACAATGGACTAATAGTTTATTAGAAAAGTCAGCCCATTTGTTGTAGCAAGAATGGATTAAGGGGGCTCTCCGGTCAAAAAATTTAGAAAATAGGTGACCTTTATGGATTTTTTACAGGAACAGGTCATGGCATAGCCTAGAAAATGTTCTTGGCATTTATTAATACAGTCGTTAGGGTACAAGAAAATGTTTGTTTTGCTTTCGGTCTCTATGCATTTTTTTGGTGAGATTTCTTGAAGAGATGCCTAAACGGAAGCCGTGAAATTTACTCGCAGGATCGTCTGAAATAAAAAATCGAAATAATTTCTTAAAAATGATTTCAATAGCTATCGTATTATCCTCCGACGTGGCCAGAGGCGCTAAAACTACGATGATTGGTGCACATTTGAACGAAACAGTGCAACAAATCGAGTAATATTACGTATAATTGAGCGGATAAGAAAAATTCGTGTTTCAAAAAATTTTGTTAGAGGTTGACGCGATAGCGAGTCCAATTACGAATTAAATGCCTCAAGGGGTTTTTGAATCGGTTCATTAGATCTTCTGCAATCGTGGTTGTCGTGTAGGCATCTCTTTTTGCCAGCGCTGCACTAAGCGCCACCTAGAAAATGCATAAAGACTGAAAAAGTCAAACAAAATTTTTTCTTTGTACCCTAACGAGTGTATTAATAAAAGCCAAAAACATTTTTTAGGATATGTTATAACCTTTTCTTGTAAAAATTCATAAAAATCGCAGGGTCCCCTTAAAGGAGGATTCTCGTCTAACAGCCCTGAAAGTAACTGATATTCAAGAATTTTTTCTTAAAAAACTATTTGTCATATTGAATTAAACTCTTGGGGGATACAAGGAGGCATCTTTAAACTTGCAGAAAATATTTTTTTTATGTGGATCCTTCTTATTATTTATAAAGTATTGTGGCGGGAGTGATATCACCTATCACAGTCATCTGATTGCAACAAAAATAGAAGTTTCTTAAAGTTAAATAGTTTACGCTGGGATTGGTCCACTTTGAAGAAGAAAAAAATGAAAAATTGAAAGCGTTATAGCGTTTGAAAGGAAAATTAAGTTTCTTCCCTAGTCAAATTTTTCATATTATCCTTTATATCGACGAAAAAAAAGTATTATAAATAGAAACTAAAATTAAAGTTCTAGGCCGAGTACCAGCGTAAATTATTTAACTTTAAGAAAATTTTCTTCTTTTCGCAATCACATGACTGCGACAGGTGCTACACCTGACGCCAACATCGTCCAAGAGGTTAACACGATTCCACAATAATTAATAAATAATAAGAAGCATCGACATAAAAAAAATTCTACAAATTTAAAGATGCCTCCTTATATCCCAAATAGTTTAATTCAATATTAACAATAGCTTTTAAAAAAAAATCATAAATTTCGGGGGCTGTTACACGAGAATCCCCCCCCCCCCCCCCTTAATTTGCAAATTTAGGAGACAGAGACATCAATTGGGCCTAGTTATGCAGAAAGCCAGGTGTAATAAAAAAAGAAGTAAAAAAATTACGCCAAGTACATGAAATCAAATAAATCACAAAAAATAGAACAAAATAATAAATATAATATTAAAAATTATCTGAAGTCATTCCCTATGCAAATTGTCTTTGTAAAAAGAAGTGATATCCCCATAAAAAACTTCAAAAACGTAAAAAAATTACGCCAAGTACACGAAATCAAATAAATCACAAAAAATCGAAGATAATTACAAAATAAAAAAAAGATGTGAAATCAAACTGAGCTGCAAGTACATAAATAAAAATACGATATAATACAGTTATTCGAAGTTAATTCTATCTCGCCACGAAATAGATACGTAATTTGTGCCATGTAGATACTGGCTTGTATAGCATGTATATACGTAACTCCAAGAATCAAATTGACTGGCTGCAGAAGAAACAGGATATCAGAGGCAAGACACGCATGCGGAGATTCACTGAGCCCTTGGAATGAATTGCCTGACCATCATCGAGCTATTTGTACAAAGTTCTAGTGCCTATTAAGTCGTGATTCCAGCGATACATGTATCGCCTCTGAATGGCGTCGACGTGAAGGGGTGAAGCGAGGTGAAAGAGGGAAATAGCACTTGAGCGGCATAAAGGAAGCAGAGGAACGGCGGAACGAAAAGGAAAGGAGGGGTTCGTTCAACAGAGGTTCACTCGATTCGATAGCCTTAAGTCTTGTTGCTCATTCATTCATCCATGGCATATCGTTTACCGCTTTGACGTCGCGCGCGCCTCCTTCTTCATGTGCACTCGCACCATGCGCCTTTCCCGGCGACAAGTGCCTATCGCTCGTTTCATTCGTTAGGCACTCTTGCTTGAAATCGCTTAGAAGGATGTGGATCCGGAAGCAACAAAAAATCTGCATCTCGTTTGTAGAATTACCGATTAACCGCGCTAGTAAAAGTGATTGAGTAGCAATGATCTTGGAAGAAGAAACACTTGTACTCCCTCCTCGTGTGTACTGCTAGAATTTAATTTTCAAAAGAATTAGTCCAAGTTTCCGTAAAAATATATGTTTGGTATTTATTTCTAAAGCAGTATTGCATCCCAAATAGCACAAAGACATCTTATGTACGTCCGAAGGACGTCCGTTCCGGACGTACTGTACGTTCGGATAATGTCCCGAGAAGGTCCATATAACCTCTGTACGTCCTCGTTATGTTCTTTAAATGTCGTAGGAAGATCCTATTTACAAAGTGGAACGTCCTGAGGACGTGCTGTTGCAACATTCTCAGAACGTTTTCCGAACGTCCGAAAGTAAAGTTAAATACGTCCAAAAGGCGTCTTAAAAACGTTTTACAGATGGTTTAAAAGCGCCTTAAAGACGTCTTCATCAAGTCTGGGTTAGGACATTAAGAAAAAAAATTTGGCGGTGACGGGAATCGAACCCAGGACTCCAAGATTACGAAGCAACTGCTTTTTTTTTTTTTTTTTTTTTTTTTTGTAGTGTGTTTATTGACGGACAAATAGAAGTCATAAGGTAAGGCATACAAAAACAGAAAAAACATTGCCATAAATTATATCAAAAAATTGTACGTGATCTGCTTGTGCAGTGCATTTGCAGCTTGCAGACTGATAACTTGTTTCCTATGTATTAATTTCGTCTTCATTTGTGGTAACACAATTGCGCTCTCATTTGGTGGCAATAGTTCGCCTAAATGCTTGTGGGAAAAATGTCCAGAAGAAAAAAAAACCACGTAACCTGTCGCGTGAGTGGGGATAGCTAAAAAAAAAAAAATCGAAGAGAAGAGAAGAATGTGAAAGTGAGTGGAGAGAAAGACTTACGACTAGTTCTTATGCCTAAAAGTATATATACACTATTTACAAGAATGATCCCATAGGGATCCTATGTCTACTATACATTTAATTTCTATTCAGTCTCATGAGGACCTGTTGTCGAGCGATTAAATCTGGCATGTAAGGGCTGTTGCAGTCGAGCCACCAGTATCTCGCGAAGTTCAAACGATGAAAATCATAAAAGTCCCTATCCGGTAATACAGTGGAGTATTTAAACTTGTCAGTCTCGGACACCGAGTCCCCCTGGGTGAGCGCAATGCGCTTATCTGCTTTATTCCTTCTCCAATGATATATGAGAGGGATGTTGCACTCGTCCTGGATGAGTCCCAGGCCGTCGCAGGACATAAACGCTTGTGGGGTCACATACCCCGACTCAAATTCTCTGGAGGCGGCTTCGTCATCTCTCATGGATATGGGTCCAAGGAGTTCGTTATCAATAATCGGGAGCTTCGCAAAGTATTCCCTTGTAATTTTTATTATCAGGCTGTCAATTCGTGGAATCTCCGCTTTGTTATACAATATTTGGTTAGATATGTAGTGTTGCCAATCGGAGTGTTGTGAACGATAAAGACCTAAACAGGCTCTCAGGCATTTGCGCTCTAGGCATCGCAGGTGTTCGGCATTCGTGTGATTAAAGTTCCACCACACTGGTGCCGCATATGTCAGAATTGGACGTATTAGTAACATATATAATATCGTTTTTGCTTTGGTGGATAGATATTTGTTATGAAAGATTCTACTATAGCTCCGAAAGGCCTTTCCTGCTTTTTCTATTTGAATTTCCAAATGTTTATTCCCTCGAAGGAGGTAGTCAATATGCACACCTAGATATTTAATCATTTTTCGGTGTGGTATCGGGGATCGGGTATTGGTGCCGGGCACAAATGTTGAAATTTGGAAATCCTTCTGACCTGCAGTGGACTTGTAATTCAGTTTGGCCAAGGGTTTGCGAAACAGGATGGTTTCGCATTTGGACGGGTTTATCCTGAGATTCCATGAAGCGAGGTAGTTGTTCACATTGTCGACGGCCGCCTCCAGACCCCCCTGGATGCGACACACTCTATTATCGGCCAGATATAATACAATGTCATCCGCGAATGACAGCATTGCCGGTTGCCCGGGTTTGTTAAAATTAAACAATTTAGGGAGTTCGCTAATAAAAATGTTGAAAAGTAACGGTGAAATCACCGTCCCCTGCTGCAGACCCTCCTCGATCATGAATCTAAGCGGTGACAATCCTGTGCCATCCCAGGTAAAGAAGCTTTTCCCGCTAACCATATCCCATACTATGTGTATAAGCCAGCGTGGGAAGTTACGTCTGTTCAGTCTGACTATCAGGCCGTTTAGCCACACCGAGTCAAATGCCTTTTCAAGGTCCAGGAGTGCAGCACCCACAAGCCTATTCTTTGCCACAAGACTGTTTATATCCGCCAACATTTTGTGTACCGCATGTGTTGTGGCATGGCAGTGCTTGAACCCAAATTGGCTGTCTGGCACTACTCTGTTTTCTCTACAGTGCTCGATCAACGCATCGTTCAGGATCGCCTCAAATACCTTACTCAGGCTGGGCGTGAGGCTGATAGGCCGATAGCTGGCCGGGCTATTGGAGTTTTTCCCTTTCTTGAGTATGGGCAATACCTTCGCCTCTTTCCAAGCTTTAGGGAAATAATTTCTGTTAATGGCATTGTTAAATACTACTGTTAGATCGAAAATTAATTTTGATGGTAGGTGTTTCAATACTATAGGCGGAATTCCGTCGAGGCCAGTTGAGGTTTTGTTTGGTAAGCGTTTCAGTATGTGGGACACTGATATTGGGTTACAAAAAGGTTGAGATAAGACCCCATCTAAGACAGGGTCGTTGGCTGGGTTGTTGGCATTAAATTGTACTAATGTAATATTTTGCTCTCTATTGGTGTCAAATTCTAATTTTATTGATTCTGCTTCACGGTCAACTATCTGTCTTAGACGAGAGTTATCGTTAAGATAGCGGGGTGAATTGATATATTCGTAGTGTGCACCAATGATGTTGAGTTTATCATCTCGTTCTGAAAAGATATATTCGTCCCCAATTTTGGTTATATTCGTTAAATTACAACCGCTTCTCTCTAGGATTGAAACTTCATTCTCCTTAATGTGTATATTATCAATATTTGCTAAATGTTTTGGCCGAAAAATGGCGTTAATTTTCGGAAAGAAATTATCTGACTTCCTAAAGTCTATGTTTTTGATTACGTTGGTCCAATAGCCCTCGATTGCCAACTTGAATTCACGTTGTAGAGCCTTAGTTAATTTTTTTAATGTGCATTTTGCCAGTCTCGTTACTTCTAGTAGTGCCGCTGGATCTAGGATATGTAGCTTATGCAGTAATGAGACGATATAGTTTTTACTTTTTTGTAATTTTCTAATTTTGTGGTTTAAATATTTGTTTACACTATCGGAGTGTTTATAGACTGGAATTGTTGCTGACATCGACCGGATTATAGTGTTCGTGATATACTGTAAATGGTTATCTATTTCTGTTATTGATAGATTAGTGTCACGAGGGACATCACGCATATATAATTCCGACGTTTTTCGTACGAATTTGTCCCATTTTGTGGCTTTATAATTATGCCTGATTCCATAACATGGTGGCCCACTAAGTATGGCTGTTTCGTTTTGAACTTCAAATGTAAGAGATATGGCAGCATGATCACTGTCGTATGGCAGTGTCCGGGCCTTTTCATTCAGAGCATCTATCCAAACCAGGCGTGAATCAGCCAAACATATGTCGAGGAAAGTCTGCGCAGGCTTATAGGTGGGAAAAGCCGGAGTTATTATTCTTAGCTTATAATGTATGTCGTGCACCGCAGCCCATTGGCGCATGTAATTGCCACGCTGGTTATCAGCGTGGTCGCCCCATGCTTTACGTCGGGCATTGAGGTCCCCAGCCACTACAAAATAGTTTTTGTTTTCTTCTAGCTTAAGATTTTGGAAGAGATTATTAATCTCGTTTATAAAAAGATTACGATTGTCATACCTGGCATATACGCTTACTAGGTACAAGGAATTGCTGTTGCCCATACTGACCTTAATGATGGTATGTTCAAGTATTTCGTTAGTGGCTTGGGATGGTAGGTCCACTACTTCAAAAGGCATCCCTCTTTTTATAAGAATTGCTGTTCCTCCCCCCTGTATGGCGTTAGGCCTATCCCTTCTGATTAACTCATAGTTTTTAAAGGAGATCACGTGTGTCTTGTTCAGCTTTGTTTCCGATAAGAATATAATGTCGTGTTCATAGGTTTCCATAAACTGTGTTAACTCGAATCTACGATAATTGGCGATCAATGAATTGACATTGATCGCAGCTATTCTAATCTGTTTAGTGCTATTAGAGATTCTGGACATTTTTATTTTGTGTGCAGGGTATTTAAAATAAATTCTATCTTGTGTGCGTTTTCGGCTACTTTAGATGCTAAGATATTAAATTGAGAGGAGACTATTTCCGCAATTTCTTTTTTGAGATCCGCTACCCACGGTGGTTGCGGTGTTGTTTGTTGTCGCTCCTGGTACTGTGGGTGTTCGCCAGGTTGTATTATGGCCTCGGTGTCTTGTGATGGAGGGGTCCATGTTGGTATCATCCTTTGGGGGGGAGGGCGTCCTTCCCTTCCACTAGCTACCGCCTGGGCAAATGTAGTGTCTCCTCGGATTGATGCTGAGATTTTGCCTATTTTCCTTATGGTTGTTTGTTTTTTTGACGAGTCGTATATTTTCTTCTGCAGCTGGGCGAATTTTATATATGGACATCCCATGTAAGATGCGGGGTGTCCTTCCTGTCCACAATTTGCGCATTTTAGATGATGCTTGTTATCTTCTTTTTGAATAGGGCAGTTGCCTGGTTCATGTGTGTTTGCACATTTGACACACCTATATTGTAAGAAACAATTCTTACTGGCGTGTCCTAATCGCTGACATTTCCGGCATTGAAATATATTGGGTTTTCTCAAGTGCTCCCAACGTACTTTCTGGAATGCAAGTGACTTGATTTTAAATAGGTCTTTGGTTTTGCTGTTGGTCGTTAGTTGTAATATATAATGGTAAGCTTCCGGCCGTGACTTGTCGTAAACAAATTTGGTGAGGTTGGTAATTTCTATTTCTGGGAGGTTAAGGTCCGTTATCTCTTGCTTGATATCATCAGTGGTAAAGTTGCCTTTGATTCCCTTTATCAAAATGGACTTTGGCTTTAGATTCTTTGGTGTGTACGTGTAATACTGTGTCTTGTTGGTTAAAAGTATATCTGAGATCGCTTTATAATGATCTGATGTCTGAGCATAGATAATGTGGTTGTCTTTAGTTGCTTCTTTAATTATGAATGCCGTCTTTGGAATGTTTGAAGTAGTTATTGCATTGATTAACACATTAATGTTCGTGTTAATTGTATATATGGGTGGTTGCTTATGATCTTTCTTACTTGCGTTCAGATTGAGGGGCCTTGTTGTTGGCGCGTTGTCTTCTGTATCCATGTCTTGCTCTTGAGAAAGAATTTGGAAACGGTTCTCTGCAGTTGTTAGAATCCGTTCTGTTTGGGGCATAGTACTAACTTTTGCGGTTTTCCTGGGGCGTTCCCATTCTGTCGATGTTGATGATCCAGGTTGAATTATTTCCTTCATCTGCTGAAGGACAGCGGTAGAAGGCGCCGGGCCATGCTTACGGGCAGTTTTGAGGTTAGGTTTGGTTTGCTTCTTAATTACAGAATTATTTTCCTTACGGAGATCCTTATATAACTTATCTAATTGCAGAGAGTTCAGCTTGGGAGTTTTTGCTTGTCTCGTCTTTAAGAGAGAATCCGGCGAGACATTCTCTTTGCCCTCAGTTGCTGCTGTTATATTACGTTTCGCGCCATGAGGTGGTTGCGAAGACATTATTCCCGGAGTCTCTCGGGTCTTCCCGATGCATTCCTGGGGCTAGTCTTTATGAATTTACCACTGATCGCCACACTTAATACCAATTCTGATAACTATTTATTACTTTATAATCTCACTAATGGTGTATTAATACAATGTTGTTCGGTACCGTCGTGCCCACTCCTCGGCGTACTCGAAGCAACCTACGAAGCAACTGCTTTTCGCAACTACTCAAGACACTTCCTTCCAAATAATTCCAATTTCTAGGTATATAACAATTATTAATAGTTTATAAAAAATGTGCATTGACGCGAAATATTCTACAGAATATCATTATTCGACCTCTAGACTCATTGCTTAAAATTTCACATTCGTCTCAAGACAGATGTTTTAACGACGACTTAAGACAGACGTCTTGAAGACGTTGTAAGCTATCTGGGAACATTTCAGCATTTCAGCGTCTTCATTGTACAAAAAAATAGCGCAAAGGCGAGGTTCAGTCGTAAGACTGTTTTGCAACCGAACCTGAATCATCTGCAAAACCTACAAGACGGTTGTTCTTCGAACATCTGAAATTTAGATCTTCTAAGGATTCACAAGACTTACGAGACGAATGTTCTCGGAACATTCGAAATGTAGTCGTGCAAAATAATCACGTGACTTACAAGATTGTTTGATGTTTCTAGAACATCCGAAATTTAAGTCCCAAGAACGTCCGTAGGACTTAAGAAACGGACGTTCCTAGAACATCCGAAATTTAAGTCCCAAGAACGTCCGTAGGACTTAAGAAACGGACGTTCCTGGAACATCCGAAATTTAAGTCCTAAGAACGTGCGTAGGACTTAAGAAACGGACGTTCCTAGAACATCCGAAATTTAAGTCCCAAGAACGTCCGTAGGACTTAAGAAACGGACGTTCCTGGAACATCCGAAATTTAAGTCCTAAGAACGTCCGTAGGACTTAAGAAACGGACGTTCCTGGATCATCCGAAACTTAAGTCCTAAGAACGTCCGTAGGACTTAAGAAACGGACGTTCCTAGAACATCCGAAATTTAAGTCCTAAGAACGTCCGTAGGACTTAAGAAACGGACGTTCCTAGAACATCCGAAATTTAAGTCCTAAGAACATCCTATGTATGTTCAAAATGGACGTAGGACGTTCGGATATAAACTGGACATGAAAAGGACGTCCTTGGGATGTACGGTGCTATCTGGGATATAATACAACATGCGTTGAAAGAAAGTTAATAATGTGACTTGAATTTGGATGCAGTTTTTAAAACTCTCGACTTTAAAGAAATATTCTAACAGTAGGTAATATTAACCAACAATTAAGGCAAGCTTATTTCTTCATTGAAACTGTGTAGGTAACTAATAATAAAAAATGTCTAAAGTGATTATTTTTTAATAGTATTATAATTCTCTATGTGTTCTGCTTAAGGGTGTGGAACGATCCCATTGCTGCTTAATATAAATTTCAATTTTAACGACGCTTTAAAAACACGGTGGAGATTTCTCTGAAATTCTGAAATTTCTACCTGAAAGTAAATTTCATTGAAAGGGGGATGCGAATTTGAATTCTATCCGAACCATGGTTCCCAAAGTAGGGAGGCATGTAAATCATTTTCCTCGACTACAGTCCTCGGACAATAAGTATGCAAATGTATTTTCATTATTAATCTATGACTTGGCAAAATGCTTGAGCTTGCACTTCGACCTTCAGTTCCTTCTCCCGAATTGCGTTCGCCACTTTTCCAAGTGCACGTTTCAATTGTGAATTTTCCTTTTCAGTTCTATTATAGAAACACAGGGCAGCAGAAAGTTAAGGTGGAAACATAACAGTTGTGATTAAAACTTTAAAAAGCGAATTCAACTGTTTATATTGTAAGTTTGGATTTGTACCAGACGTTCCTTTGTTTGTTACATATTGGGTGACTCACCACTGAATAACTTCTACAGTTTTTCAGACAGAAGGAAATGTTTGAGACAAAAGTTGCTTTTCTCAAGCCTCCACCGTTAAATAATTTGAAGCTAACCTCCTCAAATTTAAGTCAACGCTAAGTTTTTTGGAATCCTCCAACCAAATTACAAACCGTTACGTAATTTTGAAAGCTAACCTCCTCAAATCCAAGTACCATAAAAAATATTATCCTCCCACCAACCTTAATTTTTATGGTGCATAATTTGAAGCTAATCTCCTCAAATTTAAGTCAACGTCAAGTTTTTTGGAATCCTCCGACCAAATTACAAACCGTTACGTAATTTTGAAAGCTAACCTCCTCAAATCTCAAGCCTCCACCTCCGTGCTTAGGATTTGAAGCTCAATTTAATTGTTTTAAATGGAACCATTTCTTTTTTAACAATACGATTGCAGCCCTTCTCAAGGGGCTTTCAATGACCCTAGTCATTCACAGTTTAATAGCACATGAAAATAACAGAAATATTGTATCACACACATTTGTTTTCTAAACTCCATAATACAAAAGTTCTGCCACTTTAGAGTTTGATAAAATATCTGTTCAAAAAATCTACAATTTTTCCACTTTACCCCACTAGCGGAGTGAAGTGAATTCAACGCAGAGGTAAAGTAAAAAATAAATCCGGGAAGATGCAGCATTTTTATTGGATACTAGCTTACAAAAAATATGTTACAAGTTGTTCGTGAAAAAAATCTATAAAATAGACATCAGTCGTGAGAATATCCGAGATTGAAAATACGTCGAAATACACAAAAAGGAATAGTTCGCCAGAATCTGGGTAATATTCTAGAAAAAGGACTCAGAATTTACGACGGATCACTCGCTATATCGCTCACATATCCCATCCGAAGTATTTCCGTTAACCGAATTCCAGCCGTACACTGTATAAATATATAGCCGCGGAGAAAAATTGCCAGATCTCATAGCCCCGGAGTAATTCCTCCCTAGTCGCCAGCGGAAAGTTAAAAACTTCGTGTCTCCCAAGATTTTCAACTCCGTCGGAAGAAAGTTGGAGCGAGGCAGGGATGAGCGTGCGTGGATACGGCGAGGAAACATTTTTCATCGTTGAAACGACGCATTATAGTTATACGTATCCACTAGGTACGTGTCCAAATCTCTGCCGGCGACGTTACTTACAGTTACGCGAGGGCGAAATCCTGCAAGGATTTGCCAATTCCTTCGATCTTTATTCTTCTCCCGTAGGGCGCAGCCCAGGGCTATCTCGACGGCGCGCATCGATAAAACCGCTGGCCAGTGACGTCCATTCGCGGATTAGAGCAACGTCCGTCGTTTCCATTCTTCCCGGTCCTTTTCAAAGCGTCGCGAAAGCTTTGGGTAAAAACGATCCTCCTTTAAGACGTGTCTTAGTCGTCCACGAGCATATTGCTGCTTAATATTACGAGGGATGACGATGTTTTTATTCCGCCGGCTTGTTCGGCAAGCTCGTAGAGAAATTTGAGGGAAATTCAGCGGCAATGTTTTTGGTCAGAATTAGGACTTTACTTATTGTTAGTACCTAATGTATGCACCGTTTGCCAGAAGTTCGTGATAAGTTCCCTTCCAATAGAACTTCCTGCGGTTTTAATCCTTCGTCAGTCTAAACCGCTACAAACTTTCCGGGTAACTAAATATTTCGGTGACGGTTCTGTTTCTGCGGATGCGATAGCGGTTCTGTATGAAAGTAGTGGTATCGTGTTGGATGAAAAGGGAGCTGCAGCTTCGCAGTATTATTTCTTAAAGTGGAAAGGTTCGCCTGGTTAGGATTCAAGATTTTGTTAAGATAGACACGTGGGCCTATTGTTGTCAATTTATTTTATTTCTAGCAGCTTTGGGACTGTAGCTGAAACTTTGGAGAAAGTGAGGATTTGCATTTGAGGGGTACAGCCACCTAGAGGTCCGGGAAAAGCATACGAGTTCAGGAATTGTTTTTGGGGAAAGTATAAGTGAAAATCATATATAATGTTTTTCTACTAAAAGATACTTCTTTTAACTATATTATTCTAAATTTTCTAAATGTTATTATTAACTAAATGAGATATCGGCTTGGATGTGAGTCGTGTTTTTTTTTAGGCCAAACGATGCACCTGAAAGCAAAAATTCAAATGGATTTTAAGAATAAATATACAGAAATACCTGACGTTCTCCGAATTTTAACGAAGTTTGTCGTTGAAATGTCGAATTTCGTGGGAAAATTTTTTCTTTTTTTAAGCAGGCTTTGCAAGTATTTCCATTATTGCAAAATGGAAAGCAAAAATTAAAAATATGAGAACGTCAGGTACTTCTGAAAGTTATTTATTTTTAAAATCTATTTGAATTTTTGCTTTCAGATGCATCGTTTAGACTAGGGAATGTCCACCAGCTAATGCTTAAAAGAGAACATGACTCATATCCAAGCCGATATCTCCTTTAGTTAATAATAATATATCATGAAAATTTAGAATAATATAGTTAAAAGATGTATCTTTTAGTAGAAAAACATTGTGCATGATTTTCACTTATACTCTTCCCCCAAAAAATTCCCGAACTTGTATGCTTTTTGTATGCCTCCAGGTGGATGTAACCCCCTAAGGAGGTATTCGCTCGAAAGTGCTTGAAAAATGGGGAGTTTTTATGAATTTTTTCCTTCCAAAATAAACGTTCTACATAGTTCTGGTTTTGCACATATGTTTACTAATATCGTACTAACACTCTCACGCAGTTACATTAAAAAGTGACAAATATACACTCTATTAGAGGTGTCCATGTGCGATCACTTTTAAAAATTCATCCTTCACGGTTAACACGATTGCACCCATTGTATTCGTCTGAAATAAAAAAACCTACTTTTATTCTATTCAGTAAACTCACCTTCATCGCCCCTACCTCAGTCATTCATTCATACTGAAGACAAAAAAAATGGCGACCCATCGAAAGAGAAAACGTCATTTTTAACCAAATTCTTTTACTTTGATCCGATACAAAACATAGAAATATTTCTGACACATTCATAATTCCGGTATTCGACAGCAGAAAGTTATTTCTTCAGTGCATCCTTCGCAACCCTTTTCAAGAAAATTTCCAGACCTTCACTCCTCGCATCACGCGTCTCAATATTAACACCTTGCAACAGCACACCGCTGTTTCTAAACAGGCACAGTTAAATGTAGAATTACTACCACTAATTAAATGTTCAACACACAATTATTCCAGGACAAGTGTCACAAGGTTTCTTCGCTTAACGGTATGCACAGCGAAGTTGTATAAGAACCGGAAATTCCACAATTTCCCACCATCCACCGCTGCTGAAAGCAATCTGACGTCTCGCACCGCTCTGCCATTCGTCCTCGGGAACCTATGCCAGCCACCTTTGTTCCCTGCCGAGCGAATAAGCCCCGCGCTGATTAGAGGAAAGCGAATTAATCTCGCGGGACTTCGTTCTTCGTGACGTTTTACGAAGTCCCCTGGACGACGTTGCGAACCTCCGCGTAAACTTCGTTCTGGAAGAAGAAGCTCGTCGGGCATGTCGCGGAGGTAGCTCCAACGCGCCCTCGAAATCTCCGTCCGCTCCGAGGGGCGGGGAAAAAAAAAGGTTCCGCATATCAGAGAATCCGACGGTGACGTCTGCACGCCGGTTGGGTTACGAAACTTTTATCGCTCGCTGACGAGTTGTATTCCCGGGGCTGGCTTCTCTGCCGATCATAAAAGGTAACGACACGAGCGGTCATTCTCGTTTCATGGCTCTCTGTCCGGATTTTCAGCCGGGGTATCAGAAAAACACGCGGCGGGGAGAGTTATCCCCGATATAGCTGCATAATTCATAAAATCGCCGTGTCGATGCACGGAACGCGACGCGTAGCTGCGGCTCAAAGTAACGTTGGTTTCAGGAGGATTTCAGCTGTCTGCGGCGAGACACGCGAGGTTCCTTTCAGTGCCGAAGTCGGATGAGTGGAACAGCGGGGTAGGATCGACGTGTACTACGAAGCAGGATCAGAATATTGCTGTTGACAGTTTGTATTAGAATGGAAAATATTGTCTGTATGGTAAATCCGGGTGAGGCGGCTCCTCGCCAGTAGGGATGGCTCAGTCGCTATATTTTGGGTGTCAGATTCTATATGCAAGAGCCTGTTAGACACCTATTTTCCGTATACACTACTATACTGCATTCAAGTTTAGAGTAGGCTCGTTCCGCGGAGGGATAGGAAACCGGTAGGGAAAGTGCGACGACCAATCGCGTGCGTCAGATCCGTGGGAGCTGCGGAGATCGGCCGCAAATCGGTAGGGGCATAGGTCTACTCTTGTATGGTTAATGGAGGATAACTTTACTACTCAGTTTTGCCCGAAATTTAGATTCTGATTTTATGACAAAAATTTTATTTATTTTTTGGTGAAAATAGTGACATTCATCTGGATTAGAGCATAATGAGCTGGAACATATTTCGTGATCCCAGAGTTTAGCGTTAGGAAGTTTTCAGGCGACAGACAAACAAACACTTTCTGCTTTATATATTAAGATTAGTAGATATTATAGTGCTGGACACTGTTTTTCGCCGAATATATGATTGTGTATGCATTAATTGAAACATAAATGCCAAAGAAAAGGCATAGCCAATAGGGTGGCTTTTAATTATACGTGTCGAAATTTCTTTTGTATTTCTTTGCTCTCACCACCTAGAACGGTGCCATTTGATGAGAAAATAGTCCCTGAAAATGTTTATTGCAATCGGACAACAGGAAAGGGTGCCAATCAGGCCTTAAAGTTTAGAATTCATCAATAGTTTGGATTCAAAGAATATTTAAAAATGGTAAGCCCTATCGAAATTTTGTTCAAATAATATTAAAAGAGCATTCAATTTTCTACAATTACTGTAGATATAAGTTTTCCGTGCTTCCAACTATTTCTTAGATAATAGCGTTTGAATATAGAGAGGTCTGCGCAACGCGCGTATAGACAATGCGTCGCGCCGTACAGGTTCGGCGCGCGATGTGCTAACATCTCTATATTCAAACGCTATTATCTAACAAATGGTTGGAAGCACGAGAAAATGATATATACAGTAATTGTAGAAAATTGAATGCTCTTTTAATATGATTTGAACAAAATTTCGATACAGCTTACCATTTTTGAGAGATTCTTAAAATTCAAACCATTAATGAATTCTAAACTTTAAGACATGGTCGGCTCCCTTTCCTGTTGTCCAATTACCATAACCTTTTTCAGGGACTATTTTTTTATGAAATGGAACCATATTAGGAGGTGAGAGCAAAATAAATCGCAGGTGGAAAATAAGGGCCACCCTAATATACAAGCATCTTAAAAATCATGCAAGAAGTTAAGAAGACAGATAAAACAATTTGAATACACGAAATTTACATACAACTTTCAAAAGCTTATAGCGAGGGCTAATTTATTGCGACCAGGGTTGCCAGGGATTGTTTGAAGCGCAACACCTATAGGAGTGGTGGTAATATGTGCGTGAACTGACGCCAGCGCCAAGGCAGCCAAGTGGCCCCAACGCGAAGCCAACCACGGCCAACCGTGTCGACAATCTATTTCCCGGCGATGCTGGTTGGCCCATAGACATATATGTATAGACGGAGCGTGTCTGAGGGGGGTTGTAAGATTCGCGGTAAGGGGACTGTCATACAGGCAAATCGGGTAACTCCGTTCCTCCTCGGGGCTATTCGGAAATTCAATGACGTTATATATATCTATAAGGGATACTTAGTCGAAAAGGTTAGGTATACTTATACATAATTCAAAATTTCGTATATCATGTAGGTTATATATATAACAAAATTAGTAAATAGAATCAAGCTTTTTTTAAATAAAATCGTACTTATAGATATATGCAATAATAGTTATATTTTTAAAGATTTTGTAAGCTTAAAAGATCATAAACATAATTAATATGCATAAATAATTATATAGTATAATAGATATATATCGCTCATTTGCTGCGACATAACTGATGAAAAAAAAAATATTTTTATTATAAACATATTATCTATTCGATAATCAAGCAACACATTTGAATTTCTAAGATTATATTTATAATATATAAATTGTTGGTTATGTATGTATATTTATTTATTTACATGTGAAATCGAATACTATCATTATTTATATTTTCTTTCTCCAACTGTTCGCAGTTTTTATTTTTCCCGCGATTTGCACAACCGATTACTACGCAATAAGTCATTATTACACTCAATTAATATATGATTATATACAACGACCACTACGACGCTTTAGAACAGTAATAGTTGAGCAACAGTGGTTATGTTTCGAACATAGCCATTAATGCCGAACCGACAAGAACCGAATACATCCGAACCTAACGTCCGAATTGCCTGTATGGTTTCTGCCTTTTCCTCTCCGATCTTACAGTCCTCTCTTCCGCTCCGTCTATATAAGTCTATGGGTTGGCCGTGGTTGGCTTCGCGTTGGGGCCACTTGGCTGCCTTGGCGCTGGCGTCGGTTCACGCACACATTACCACCACTCCTGTAGGTGTTGCGCTTCAAACAAACCCTGTCAACCCTGATTGCGACACATTTTTCTGACGATAAAAAGTTTGTCGCTCCGAATAGTCACTTGTTCACTGACTCTTAAATCTGAAACAATACGCCATCTTCTTCTAACTAATAATCGATCATTTAAACCAATACCATTTATGTATCAGACGATACACCGTTTACTTTACAGGAATTTCGTTTAACTTTTCGCGTGACCGATCGACAAAAAATAGTGTCCAGCACTGTAACCTACAACAACCCCAGTCAAGTTACCACACAGTTAGGGTACGTGTCCCTATTACGGAGCCTGTCCCAATTATGGAGCCTTTCTATTAAAATTATCAATGAAACAAAATCCATGCCTAAACAAACGTAAACAAATTTTTTTTAATTAAATTCAAATATTCACGAACAAGATTCAAAGTAAAAAACGACAATTTTAATATGTCATAATATTATAAGTATTCATAAAAAAATGCGTAACACGCTTTCGGTGAATTAATAGCATTTCTTGTCCAAAACCTTAAGAAATGTTGTACCGAACTATTTCATATAAATCAATTATAAACACTGTTTTCACCGTATAAAATGCATATTATATCTTAAAAAGGTTTAATGTAATTAAAAACAATAAATTCAGCACCTACAAACTTGTTTGTTTTTATTTTTAAGTTCAATTCCGTAATACCGCTAGATTTTCAATCTTGTCCGTAATACGGAGCCTCGAAGCCGGAAGCGTAGTTTCGTCATAACCTCATTTTTGTTCCAAACTGTCAAAAGCGAAGTGCGTGTGTGGATCTGGAAACATGAATGAAAATAGCTCTAGGTAACCATATTTCACAAAAGTTACGTTAGGAGCGACATTCAAAGGTACCGAAATGTGGATAGGCTCCATAATGGGGGGCACCGTAAAGGTCTGCGCACACATATCCGTTCCGTGTCAGTTCCGTTCTGGCGTGCCAGTGGTAAGAAGAAGAGACCCTCTACGCCCCTCTTCTTCTTACCACTGGCACGCCGGAACGGAACTGACACGGAACGGATATGTGTGCGCAGACCTTTATACGGGCGGGCTCCGTAATGGGGGGCACCGTAATGCGGACGGCGCAGTTTTCAGGGCTCCGTAAAGCCGGATCCAGACTTGAATGAGTATACGCTGAGCAAGGCCGAATGCGCACGAATATTCTGATGTGGACGGGTGAAACGGTAGCCAGGGCCGCATGCTTCTACATTAGAAAGGGTGAGCGTGAACGCATATGCTAGTGTGGACGTGTCATTCGTGGTGACTCGACGCAAGCGGCACATGGCCTGAGCCGACCGTTGTCGGTTTTCTTCCGCACATCAAAGGAAGTTTGGAGCGTATTGCGCTCAGCGTGGTTGATAGAAGTAGATGAGATACTTTTCTCAAATCCTCGATGTCCCGGATTTTCATGATATTGAAGTATTGAATTGGAGTCCATATGAAATTAGGGAGAGCTAAGTACTCATTTTTCTAATTTCGAAATTGTCTAAAAAATTCAAATCTTCGAAGTTCCCTGCTTTCGGTGATTTTTATGAAACCCGCCTTCAGAAATGAATTTTAATGACCTAAATTATTGAAGGCATGATCTTGCGTTTTTCTTTTTAATCGTGAAGGATGGATCTATGTGAATGAATTTAATCCATTACTAATATAGTTATAAACAGTTGATGAAAAATAAGAAAATTATATTTTTAACAATATAATGCATTTAACATATGATAGACTTTAAAGCTCCATTTTAATGAATAATTTGTCTTTCTTTTCTTCACTACACCCTGTATTGTTCTCAATTCATACAACCTGACCGACTCGCTGTTGTATTAAAAAATCACACGAGATTACTCGTGGGGAACGGCAATATGCTTCGTGGAGGGACGCAGGAAGAAAAGGGGTAGTAAACTGACGGCACGTGGTTCCGCCTACGTCGTCTTTCCTTCAAATTGGAGACGGATCCCTTATCTCTCGAGTATATACACGCACTCGAACTTCAAAACAACAGCACGCGTCGACGTATTCGGTGCGAGAGATGGTGGGCTTAAAGTCCGATTGGTCCCAAACTAACCAATCGGGCCTGCTTACCTCTCGTGTCTAAACACGCGCTCGAATTTCAAAACAAAAGCACGCGTTGACGTATTCCGTGCGAGAGAAGGTGGGCTTGAAGTCCGATTGGTCCTAACCTTTACCAATCTGCTCTGCATCCGTCCCAAAAGGCCACTCTCTTGAAGAGGCCCTCTTCACAGCAATATCTCCTCCCCAAGGCCCACCTTTTCTCGCACGGAATACGTCAACGCGTTCTTCTGTTTTGAAATTCGAGCGCGTGTTTATACTCGAAAGATAAGGGATCCGTGTTTAATTTGACGGAAGGACGACGCAGGCGGAAACACGCGCCGTCATCGGACTACCCCTTTTCGGGCTACCATCTTTACGACTGCGGAGTGAGCTAAGCTAAGCACAGAAGCTGGTGACGTTTGACACATCGCACTTTCGACCCCTCCGCATGCGGCATTCGTGCGCGTTCGGCCTTGCTCAGCGTATACGCATTCAAGTCTGGATCCGGCTTAATAGGGACAAAAACATCTGTTTTTGTTTATTATTATTATTATTATTATTATTATTTAACGGGAAACCCTTTAGTATACAGAGCTACAATTAATACAGATTACTACATAGTATGAATAAATAATTAAATAAAACAGAAAAATATAAATATATAAAATACCATAACAAAAATAGAATAATATAAAATAAAATACCTTATTTTAACATAACTTAATATTAATAAATTACATCGATGAGATAACTAATAAATATATCACAAATCAGATATCAGTCTGCCTATTCATGCGCTAACTACGACGCATGAGGAAACTATTGCTATTGCGATAGGAGATGCCTAAACAAATGCTCACGAAAACGATCCAGCGAATATGCAAATAGGTCAATGCCATCGCAGCACTGATTCAGCTCTTCCATAGCCCGATTTATGGGATCTGCGGTATAATGACTATAGGTGGGGACCCTCGGTACAAAAAGGGGTCTTGGGCGTAGTGACCTTTGTGGGGCATGATAACAAACCAGTGCCACAAGCTCGTGACAGTTTATATGACCGTTGATTACCTTATAGAGGAAGAGCAGATCGGAACAGACTCGGCGACTAGTGAGAGACATAAGCCCAGTAGTCTGTAAGGCTGGATGATAATCATGATCGCTAAACCGCATAGGGCTACCAGATAACCTCATGGCTAGCCTCAGAAACTTGTGCTGGACCCTTTCGATTAAGCTTATATACAGCTTATGTCTAGGGTTCCAAATTACAGACGCGTACTCAAACGCGTACGCGTTTAATTAAATACATTACAAAGATTTATTTTTATTTACTTAAAAAGAAGTCCTTCATAAAGAAGAATTGTTCACCAACAGATATTAATTTTCAGAATATGAAATTCATGTAGCAGTATTGTTTAATTAATATATGATTGCGCAAACTGGCTTAAACCCTCCGTAATTGGGACACATACCCTACTCCTCCCTACACATTTTCCATTAAAACAACCCTAATGCAATCCCTTCACGCGTAGCTATTACAAAAAGTGTCTCCCCCACGCAGAGCGCGCTTGAGATCCACAAACACCGTTCTGGAAACGTTCAAAAAGTACTAGCCAAAGTAAAACTATCATAATCCCCCTCTTAACTGTCCGAACGCCAGTACAATGACGCGGGGGCCGTGAAAATCTCAAGTATATCTTTGAGTCGCAGCAGGGCGCATATCCTGCCACCGAAATTCCAGGGTTTCCTTGCGCGAGCTCTGGCGGGCGAAAAAGGACAGCGAAGGACGTTCATTTCTGTTAAAAGGCTTCCTTCCCCAAGCCGTATTCTTAATGGGTCACTCGATCCTCCCGCTGAAACAGGAGCCGCCGGTAAGAACAGCTTTGCAAACCAGCCTGCAATAAAGCGTTCCTCTCGCCTACATTCCAAGGCTCCTCTCGCCACGTGCATCCACCGCTGCCGGCATCCACCTCCTCCGGCTCCACCCGTCCGCGTGCTGGCGCATTCGGCCGTCCGCTTTCGCGTTCGAGTCGTCCCCCGTTTTCTCAATCTCATATATTCGGGCGCTCGCGCCGTCTGTTAATTACCGTCTCCTCGGTCTAACAAATATTTGGCGACTCGTCGCCGTGCAAAGCAACGCGAACGAAGTGTCGCGCTTTGAAATTGTAATTCGACGCAGTTCGAGGAGGCCCACGGTTTCATTAATTTCGAGGGTTACAAGCCGGCTTTCCACGCTTCTCGTCTTAGCCCCGCTTTTTCTACCCTCCTTTTATTCTTGTCCTCGCTGCGACCTAAATCGCACCGCAGTGTCTTCGCGGAGTTTCAGGGGCACTCGCGAGTGTTCGCGCGTAATGGCTCACTTGCTCGTGATAATTACTTATTTGGCTAATGGGCAACGTGATTTCCACTGTTTCTGTGGTTGTTGCAGGATAATCTCTTTTCTGGCGGGTTTGTGGTATCTTGGTAAACTTGGTCGTGTGGGAAGTCCTTTCGCGGTGCATGAAGAAGTGTGTCGATCCTTAGCTGTTAAGGGGTTAGGCCACTTTGGACGGAGCAAAATTGCAGTCATTTTCGGCATTTTTTTTAGGAAGATAACGGAATAAACAGAAAATTTAATGTGAAGCCTGTTATTATACAACTCTCGCCGGAAAAAATCGTATTTTTTTTCTTACAAAATGGCGGCGGTAGAGCCGTGATAGGCAAGATCTTGAGGAGCGACGTTTTCCACGGTGTTCAATCTCACGGCTATACTGTTTGACTTAGAAGAAAAAACCAAAATGATTTATTTTCTGCATGCCTAAAACTAGATAAGTAGGGGAGACCGGGGCTAGTTGATACAGAGGCAGGTTGATACAGACGAATTATCTCGACACCGTATATATGTAGCTTCATTTCAATGGGATATGTGAAAATTGTTGATAAATTCTTTCCTACGATCCAGCGTACGTGGGTGTACCTTGACGTTAGCAATCGTTTTTTAACTGTTTCCGTTTATATAAAGAAAAAGTAAATATTTGTGTTCACTTTCCAATCCGTCTTGAGACGATATAAAGAATTTTATAACCCGAAGTAATTTGGCATCATATTGAGTCTTTTGAAGGTAAGGTAATTACGTTTTGTAATTATGTTTATATGCTCTACATTTTTTTATGGACATGTTTATACATAATGGCTTCCTGTGGGGTAAGTTGATACGGTTTCTCTGGGGCATGTTGATACAGTATATTAATTTTCTCCGACTACTGTTAATTGAATTTTTTCTTTATATTTCTTGGAAAATGGTTTGAAATTATATCAAAAAGACAAATCGTGGCGAAATATCGTAGGATGTTTTGGAAAAAGCGTGTGCCGAAATAGAAAAAGACTCAATATTATTAAGGCCATGCACAAAAATATACAATCATGACACAATGAGTTTATTAAGATATAGTAACAAAAAGAAGAAGACACCTCATGTTAAAGTGGGATATTCCAGACATAAAAAAAAATGAAAATAAAAATGTTTTTCTAGGTATGTTTGTTTAAAAATCTGTTTGATCTTTGAACTTTTGACTGTTGGAAAGGTATTTAGATTGAAATTATATTTTTCAAATTTATTAGTTACTCATTAAACAGATATTTTAAAGATGTATCAACTTGCCCCGCAGTGGGCTAAATTGATACACTTTGCCTTCGTCCAAATAACATTTTTTCATTCATTTTGTATGTACTTTCTCAAGTTTTCGCTTACTATATATTAAAGAGGAAGGACCAAAGTATATTTTAGCATATTTGTTATTAAGTAATTGATTCAAACAAAAATGAAAAACAATGAAAACTGAAAAACGTATCAACTTGCCCCGGTCTCCCCTACGTTTAGTTTTGCGATATCATGAACATATTCTTTGCAATTGACACTTTTATAAAAAAAAATTCACCTTTTCTCCCCACGTTCACCATTACGAGTCAAATTAATGTTTCTGGATTTGCCTACGTACTTCTCTAGTTTTAGGCATGCAGAAAATAAATCATTTTGGTTTTTTTTGAATAACAATAAAGTATGCGAAAGTATTTTATTTCACACCACCACAGCATTGAAGACCACTTGTCAACGAATCTTAAATTTCATCCCATTTTGATTAGTTCAAAATTTCACCGCACTCCGGGAAATACCTAGTATTTTAAAATCCAAGAAAGTGATTCCGAAGGGTGTGATAACCTGGCGACACATAAGAATATGAATATTGAGTACAATAATGCCATTGAGTTCTTTAAAAATGATAAAAAGTTGCTCTGCAATGCTAAAAGCAATAAAAAAGATGTTTGGAAAAGTAACGACTAATAAGATTAAAATGCACTATTAGTTTTTCCGAACGTACTTTTTTATGCTCCACGAGAGAGAAATTCACACTATTTTCCTGTAAAAAATGTGGCAACCCTCATTTATACTGCCCAAGCGCGTTGGGTGCGCGCAATGTCTGACTAATTTCACTCCATATCACTTGCGCCTTCTGTCTTCTATTCCCCTCAGCTTAACCTCTCTATCCCTTCTTGACAATCTAACCGTCTTGTGAAACTGTATCTCTTACAATTGTCCGTGCCATTATGTATTTTACAAAAAAGGAACAAGGAAGCAAAATTGTTCTGCATTATTATACTGGCCATTTCAGTCACAATTCTATACAGAACAATTTCTATGGTTGAAGTCTTCTCCAAACCATAAACTCTAAGATCGGTATTTTATTCCTTCAATTAACTATTTTCTAAATACAATTACTGACGAAATTGTTTCGTTGTAACTACCTTTTGCAATTGTAATTTCTCATTAATACTGCAACAAGCAATTACAGGGATGATTTTACGAACAAGGGTGAATCACGTTACAACAGATCTCGGAAGATCGCTGTAAAACGACACGAGTGCTTCAGCGAAGACCTTGCGAACGTTCAACGAAACAAATATAATTCGAATATTAACGAAGAATCGTATTGCTTACAATGCCTGGTTCCCACAAAGGTGGGCATTTCACTGGGAGATTTTAATTACGCTGAAATATCGGATAACGTTAAAATATCGCGGTTTTAATTCGCACGGTTACCAAGCCGTTTAATCACCCGCCTCTCCCCGCAGAGGTTTTCGCGTGGACGAAAAATTGCGTGATTTATCTATTTAAACTTTCTACTCTGAATTCCCATGACTGGGGGGGGGGGGGGGGGCCTGTGCGAGCGAGCCGGCGTTTATTTCGCGTGGACCGTCTAGCAGCTTTTATCAATGAAGATTGCGAAACTTTTATTATTAGCGGTGTATATTTTAATACCACAATAGCTGACAGCCCATTGTTTCCAGTAACATTATTATTATGACCCGACCCCTCGGTATCGTCGGTCGTTGTTGAAAGCACAAAGGGCGTTCTTACGTGGCTGAACGAAAGAATAATTTCGAACTTCCCTGGGCAATATTTCATCGGAGCCTCTTTTATGCTCGGGCATAAAATAATTGGCATAGACACTTATTTGCTTTTCAATCTCCATTATAATCGAAGCCAACTGCCACGAGCAATTCCTTGCCGCAAGCACGCATACATATTCTGTTCGGTGGAACGAGGGTCAAGTGTTTTATGCTTGTTAACTAACGTGCCATTGGAGATTTTATTAATTGGAGCACAGCACAATTCCGCACCAGAGATCCGGTGGAAGAAGAGGGAAAGCAACAAACGTGTGGCTAAAATTGCTGCACATTCTGTGCTTGCTGGCCAACGTCTGCTTTCAGAGTTCACTGATTCACGGTGTGGAATAAAATTTTGCGCTATAGGCAGCTTAAGGTGTGTTTCTTGTTCAGGGCCATTTTAATTGGCCATTCTTTCCCCAGCTGTTCTTATCCTTTTCATTGGCGACAGGATAGCTCGTGCTGTGTTTGCATCATTATTTATATGGATTAGAATGTGCTGTAACTGATCTTTTGTATCGATTTTGATGATTTTGTTGAAGTCATGTTATTGTTTATTTCGTACTCGGCTTTGTGGGCACATGTTTATTGCTTCATTTATAAATATTCCTCTTGTAGTTGTACTTCGAGTGAACGTGATAAAGGGCTCGAATTTACTAATACATTTATAGGAGCTTTGAGAATTTTCTGAAATACTAGAATTAAAAATTGCACCGATTGTTTCATGAGTTTATTTTAACTGAACAGTCCTGAAAAATGTTTGACGGATTGCAAAGCTAATTTCTTCTGTGTAAATGAATTCTTAATATACATTCTAGAAAAATATTCATATTTTTATAATAAATATCAATTAAAATGTGCTTAATTGTGAACCATAGAATAATCTAAATATCTCTTTTTATATAAGCTACGTTCAAAACACTTAAAACACTTATGACAAAGAAAAACTTAACCATTCACTCGAAATAGTTTTTAAAATATCTGTACTTTCTCAAAAAGCAGTGCCACTTTCAGGAAATTACCGTTAAAAGTAAAACACTCTTTCCAACTAATCCGTATTATTACACACACCTTACTGAAGCATAGAAACATTTAAAAAAATAATGCAGAATGGACGGAACTAAAATCGAAAAGCTGCCACCGCCGGAGAAAGTTTTCAAGTAAAAGTGTCGCCGGGCAATAAATAGTAAGCACTCAGCGAAACGCCTGGCGATTAACCCTTTCGGTACCAGCGCCGGATATATCCGGCATCCATCTGATGACCTGTGTGTACCAGTGCCGGATATATCCGGCGTCACGGAACGAGCCGTCGCGTCGTTCCTAGCGCCGACTTTAGTCGGCATCTCCGATAGTTTAAAAAAAAAAAAAAAAAAAAAAAAAAAAAAATTAGTCAAAAGCACTTCCGCGGAAATGTACGCCATACTGAAAGGGTTAATAAACGAGCCGACTCGATTCAATCTCGGTATGAAGATTGATAGCAAGGAGCGACAGGAAGGAGCGGTAAACACGGGGACGCTGAAATGGTAGCGCGTAGTCGAATGGGCCTGTTCTCCTTAGGGATGTGCAAATGCGAGGCAACTTAAGTGTAAATGGCTCGAAGCGTGTAACGCCTGATCGAACTGACAGAGCAAATGCGAGGATGGTAATGATCGTTTGTTCTTCAATTTCCCATGGTATTGCGAACACGTACGCACACACGGCTGGAGGGAAAGGCCATTCGTTCAGGTCACCCAGGACAGGAGCATTTTCTCCTCCAAGTAACGACGCAGGATTCTGGATACTGTCGATCGACTTTTCCACGTGATAGATAGCCCCACGGTCGTCTAGATTTTCTGCTTAGCTCCGATCTACGCTGGTACAATCTATCTTGCCCGTAATCACCTGCTGAAAGTCCCGATAAGCTTGTAGCCCTTGATTTTAGCAAGTAATTATTCTGGGAGCCTCGGCCACTCGCCAGAGTCTATTTGTGCAGCGGGCACTGTTCCGAATTAGAGTAGGTGATAGGTGATCGACAGCTCCTTGCATGACACGCATCTCTCTGTTACTTTGCAATAATTTCTATCTACTTTTTCGGAAAAAAAAAAATTAAGCGTTGGAGGGTAAAGATCCTATCTTGTGAAATTATTCTTTGAAATTTAAGATGTTCGAAGAAACCAACTTGGGAAATCATTTCAATTTCTGAGCTTGGGGGTTACGTTTGGTCGCGGAGTGTACAGAATAGGAAATACAGTGTGTTTTTTTTTTAAAGGATGGATTTCCATTTGTGTTGCTATATGTAACAAACACTGAGGGTGCGTTCCGATTCACGCAGTGAGCGCACGAAATTGGTGGCATCGTACGATTCCCTAGAATTTCTCTCAGGGTGCGTTCTAATTCGCGCGTTGAGCGCATGAAACTGGTGACATCGTATTGGTGCAGTATTGGTGGCATTGTACGATTCGCGCTCATCCTCACCCCCAGCCCCCAAAACACCCTCCTCGCGCTCATGCTAACCCTCAGCCCCCTAAACCCCATCCGCGCGCTCATCCTCACCCTCAGCCCCAAAACCCCCTCCTCGTGCTCATCCTCACCCTCAGCCCCCAAAACACCCTCCCCGCGCTCATCCTCACCCTCAGCCCCAAAACCCCCCTCCTCACGCTCATCCTCACCCTCAGCCCCCAAAAACCTCCTCCACGCGCTCATCCTCACCCTCAGCCCCCTAAACCCCATCCTCGCGCTCATCCTCACCCTCAGCCCCAAAACCCCCTCCTCGTGCTCATCCTCACCCTCAGCCCCCAAAACACCCTCCCCGCGCTCATCCTCACCCTCAGCCCCAAAACCCCCCTCCTCACGCTCATCCTCACCCTCAGCCCCAAAAAACCTCCTCCACGCGCGCATCCTCACCCTCAGCCTCCTAAACCCCATCCTCGCGCTCATCCTCACCCTCAGCCCCCAAAAACCTCCTCCACGCGCTCATCCTCACCCTCAGCCCCCTAAACCCCATCCTCGCGCTCATCCTCACCCTCAGCCCCAAAACCCCCTCCTCGTGCTCATCCTCACCCTCAGCCCCCAAAACACCCTCCCCGCGCTCATCCTCACCCTCAGCCCCAAAACCCCCCTCCTCACGCTCATCCTCACCCTCAGCCCCCAAAAACCTCCTCCACGCGCGCATCCTCACCCTCAGCCCCCTAAACCCCATGCTCGCGCTCATCCTCACCCTCAGCCCCAAAACCCCCTCCTCGTGCTCATCCTCACCCTCAGCCCCCAAAACACTCTCTTCGCGCTCATCCTCACCCTCAGCCCCCAAAACCCCCTCCTCGCGCTCATACTCAGCCTCAGCCCCCAAAACACCCTCCCCGCGCTCATCCTCACCCTCAGTCCCCAAAACCCCCTCCTCGCGCTCATCCTCACCCTCAGCCCCCTAAACCCCCCCTCGCGCTCATCCTCACCCTCCGCCCCCAAAACACCCTCCCCGCGCTCATCCTCACCCTCAGCCCCCTAACCCCCTCCTCGCGCTCATCCTCACCCTCAGCCCCCTAACCCCCTCCTCGCGCTCATCCTCACCCTCAGCCCCCTAAACCCCCTCCTCGCGCTCATCCTCACTCTCAGCCCCAAAAACCCCCTCCTCCTCGCGATCATCCTCACCGCTGCAACTGCTGCAACTCCGAGTTCCTGCAGTTCCTGCGCGCCTCATGCGCCGCAAGTGAGATAAATTCTAGGGAATCGTACGATGCCACCAATACTGCATCAATACGATGCCACCGATTTCATGCGCTCAATGCGCAAACTGGGACGCACCCTCAGATATATTAATTTGTACAAAACCTTGAAACAAATACGATCGCCGCGTGCAAAGAGAAGATGATAAGCGTTACATAATGCTTGTTTTGGTTTTTTAATTTTTCTTATCACTTTATATTTGACTGTGTGTTTCTCTTGTTTCTTAATCTGTTAATTAAATTTCGTTTAATTTTTTTTTAATTTACTGCAACCAATGTGCTTCCAAAATAAAGTTCCTAAATCATGGAACGATTTAATTTACACACGATGAAATAGTCACTTTCCTCTTAGTCCTCATTTGTTTACTTGAATCACATTTTTTATTCGACTATTGTTTCCTTAAAGCAAAAGTAATTACAGCTGAACACGTGCCGGGCAGTTTTCAAAATACATAGCAGTGCGTGTTAAGTCATTAACAAATCTCAGCATGGCCTACGAGTCCTATAAAATCAGCACACGCTTGAAAATTCACGTGGACGCAGCGTTTCCAGTTTCATCCCCCAGCAGCCCGGGAAAGTATCGCCAGTTTCTTCCCTGCACACATCCATTGGTGACATGGACAAAGCCGGGCGCCTCGCAAAGCCAGCGACCCGCGATTTGTCAGAGCCACCAGATCGTTTCGCGACAACAAAAAAGAACGTGGGGACGAGGCTCGCTACCAAGTCTCCTTTTACATTACCTCGAACCTCGTTTGCGACCAAAAGGGGAGCCTCCCCGTGACGGATATGTCTATGTTGCATGTGCTAAAAGGCTAATTTTGTCACTTGTCACTAATTTCACATTCAGTGAGCTATGCGGTTAAATTTGTATGAATGTTGGGGCGCTTTCATGGAGGACATTTCTGTGGTTCTCGCGAACGGTATTTTGGACATGTCACCTACTTTTTTGTAAATCTGTTAAAAGAGAAGCCTCTGTCATCAAGGGGCAATGACACTGTAGAGCCCGGAAAGGCAGCCTGATTTTGAGAATTCTTTTATGCGAGTATAGTGAATGGAATACAACATTTGTTTGAAGGCCTTTATTGTACATACCTTGAAGTATGCTCCAATTTTTTTTTAATTTTTTTAAGTACGAAAGGGCGGCGCCACAGCTTAACAAAAGAAGCTTCTTCTGAAAAACAGTGTTTCGTGGCCGGAAAGATTTCTCCTTCAATTTTCGACCTAGAACGAAAAACCAAAAATTTTTGAGGTCTATGTAAGATTATCTCGGGAAGTACACGAGGAAATTAAAAAATACTGATTTTTGTAAGAATGGTGCGTGATTGAATAAAACACGGAACTGCCACAACCTCGAAATTGTTGAAACGTTTTGTTCAATCACGCACCATTCGTGCAAAAAAATAGTATATTTAATTTCCTCGTATACTTCCCGAGATAATCTTACATAAATCTCCAAAATTTTCGGTTTTTCGTTCTAGGTCAAAAATTGAAGGAGAAATCTTTCCGGCCACGAAACACTGTTTTCCAGAAGAAGCTTATTTTATTGAGCTATGGCACCGCCATTTTGTATTAAAAAAAAAAAAAAAAACATTGCCATCATACTTCAAGGTATGTACAATAAAGCCCTTCGAACAAGATTTGTATTCCAATCACTATCCTCGCATAAAAAAAATCTCAAAATCAGGCTGCCTTGCCGGGCTCTACAGAGTCAATACCCCTTAAAGCGTGAGTGACATCTGAAACACTATTTATGAGCCACAGAAGTTTAATTTTGACTGTTTTTGAGAATTTTATGCTGATGACAGATGGAATTTTTTTAGATATTCACGCAACTGCAATTTCTTTCTATTTTTTTTAAAAAATCTTTCTGCACTGATTGAATGTGTTTAACGGATCTGTCGTGAGTCGCTGAAGTGGCTAATGTGAAATGGTTCTTGAGACGCAATGAACATAAACATATTATTATTGGTCAAGTAAGTGGCGTTTTCGTCGCACCACTTGTGCCCCTACTAAACGTTCCCTCGCGCTGTGCGTGTAGCATAAAAACAGGATGGAAGCGACAAATTGCCGTGTAGCCGGTGTCCCACGAGCAAGGCTACGTCAAAGCCAGAAACTTGGCCCGGTTCTTCTATTATGCATCAGAAAAACTGGAGACAACAGCTGCGTGCGACGTCGGGAATAGGATTTACTATCTTTCGTCGGTGACTTCTTTCGGGGACAGCCGCGCGACGCTCTCTGAAATATCGATGAGACGCGAGCGAGCACGAAATCGTTGCTCATCCAGTTACGATCTTTGCGTGACACCCGCCGCCGCGACTTCCCTCCAACAGATCCAACACTTTGCAAACATTTTACGGCTTGATTTATCGCGAATCGAATGTTTGACGAACTGCTGGAACGCGCCAACAGCCGCATGGCGGATCTCTGGAATTTATTAACCACGTGGGAAACTCGAATGAACGTGACGTGGCGTACGCTACGCGGCTCACAGTTTACATTCAGGTGTAATAATGTTCGAAGATGCGGGATTCTTCTTCAGATCGAATTATTCTTTTATTCCGTGGTAGGTACTTCAATGTTTTATTTGAAAATTTAAGAGCGATGGGGGCAACACGTTTGCTGGGATTATTTATTTATTTATTTAGTTAGACGGAAGCCCTTTGATAAATACAAAGAACAATAATATGTACACTGACCGATCAAGCGCAGATTTGGAGAATAAAATATAAAACGTGTTGTTCTAATAATAAATGGTATACTAATAATATTCGGGTCTTAGTAGTACTCAGTAATTTAGACAGTTTTCCATATTCGTCAAGGTCACATAGAAACTTCACGGATCACTCTTTTCTAAACAAATTCTGAGTTTTGAGAATTCAATCTAAAAGCTGACTATTTAGTGTCCAACAGATGCTCCAAAATCTGTTTTCTAACATTTGAACCAGTGTCCTCCGAAGAGTAATGGATATTCCTATTTTCAGACTATCAAATGTGACTATTGCTTCCCTGTAATAACTCCTACGCGAGACGAAGGTAAACACTCTCTGAGTAACAGTTTCGATTTGAGGATATTTCATGATAGTCATGGGACAGAAATCAAACACCACGTTACACTGCTTCACAGAAGGCATTTCTGCATCGCAGCTTTTAATATGTGGAGATTGTAAATATTTGTTGTGCGTTCGAAAGTTGGTAACATTCCGTACAGCAGCTGTATGCTTTGGTGTTTGGATGAAAAACTTGTTTTTGTGTATCTAGGAAAAATATTGAAGAATTATGGATTGGAAGAGTGAGATTGTTGTTAAGTGTAGCAATATTGCGCGCATAAATAAGATACTTTTAGTTCCTTGCTTTTGATGTATCTATAGTTTAACCACTGATTCATTTAACACAGATTTAAGTCTCATGTTACAGTGATAATAAATACATTCATATTGAGGAAGAGTGTATGAAAAGTTACTGAGAAGAAGGTATAAACTTGTACTATCCAAGCATAATGCTACTCGTTAATAAGAAAAATGACCTAATAAATAAAGTTCCTAAATAAATTCTCAATAAAGTAAATACCCACACACCAAAATCTCGAACTTTCCGTACATCACATATTTCTTTACGACCGCCCGAAATTTGCCTCGCAATAACAGAATAATCGCTCGGAAAATCTACTCTAAAGAAAACATGCTCAACCTTTTGTTGAAAACATACTGTAACCTTTTTCCGGATCACCCCGTAAATTCCAATTTCCACCGAAAAGGATTTCACCCCGTAAGCAATCGTACGAGGTTGCTGCGTAAGTTCTGTCCTCTAGAAATTCGATTTTTGAAAACCGCTTATTCTTGCTCCAAGCTATGCATTTTCTAGCCCTGTTTACCTATGACCGTTTCCCACCTATATGGAAGTTATGTTATTTATAAAAATAGATTTGTACCTCCGTTTTTTTCGGAATCACTGCAGAACGACGAAGAAATATGATTCCGAGAAGAACGTGTTTAAAGTCTCGAAAGAGGAATCTACTTACAATTAGTCTACCTGCGCGCGCGCAGAAACGGTTTATGGCGCGACCTTTTCGGTTGTGAAATCCTTAATTTTGCGAATTTTAACATAAACCAAGCGAGATTTTACTCGGGAAGGGTGGTACTTTCGAAAAAGGCATAAAAAAAATCCAGTTTCTGACTGCATAGTCATTAGGGCTGGGACTATTTGTCGAATTTTTCGGTATTCGAATATTCGAATACTTCAGTTGCTCAATTATTTGGCGAATATAATTCGAATATCCAAGTATTCGAATGCTATTCGAATAGTTAAGTATTCGAATACTGTTGGAATATTTAACTTTTCGAATAGCATATTTAAGTATTCGAATACTATTCGAATATTTAAGCTTTCGAATAGCATATTTAAGTATTCGAATACTATTCGAATATTTAAGCTTTCGAATAGCATATTTAAGTATTCGAATACTATTCGAATATTTAAGCTTTCGAATAGCATATTTAAGTATTCGAATACTATTCGAATATTTAAGCTTTCGAATAGCATATTTAAGTATTCGAATACTATTCGAATATTTAAGCTTTCGAATAGCATATTTAAGTATTCGAATACTATTCGAATATTTAAGTTTTCGAATAGCATATTTAAGTATTCGAATACTATTCGAATATTTAAGTTTTCGAATAGCATATTTAAGTATTCGAATACTATTCGAATATTTAAGTTTTCGAATAGCATATTTAAGTATTCGAATACTATTCGAATATTTAAGTTTTCGAATAGCATATTTAAGTATTCGAATAGTATTCGAATAATAACATCAGTATTCGAATAATAACATTCGAAGACTCAAATATTCGAAGTTTATTCGTAGCATTCGAATGCTTGTAAAATATTCGAATATTAAATTATTCGAATAGTCCCAGCCCTAAATTAGTCATATGAATAAGAGAATATCCCCTGCTACCATAAAAGAGATCTAATAAACACTTCGTTTATTAATTTGTCTATATCAAATGGGCAGAACATATGGAGCAACCTAATGTATCCAAAGCATTGCTATCCCCTTAAGGGGGTAGTGAACTATTTCAGCTTCAAAAAATCGATTTTTTTTTTACTGATTCTGAAAGTCTTATCCTTTATGAACATTTTAAACAAAATGTCATGAAGAAATTCAAATAATTGTAGAAGTTATAGCAGCGAACGTAACTGAGTGCGCGGCCTCGCAGAGCGGTATTGGCATAGGGGACTTAACTTTGAAGCCGTTTTTCTCGAAACACCATTTTCAGACACGGTGTACATCATAACTCTTGAACCAATGAATATTTTCACTTGAAATTTTTACTGGACGTGTAGAATTTCTTCTTCTACAGAGTGGAATTCCCGCATCAACATTGGATGTTTATAAATCATTTTATAACTGATTAAAGACGATTTTTTTCCGTAAAAATGTCGAGGAAAAATTGATTCGTGCGTAACTTCCACAATTTTTGTTCAAATTCATCGCCAAAGTTCCACTCTGTACATTTTGGTGTATAAAGTACTCACCCCAAAGCATTTTGCTTTCAAATGATTGGCTCACCTGAATTGATGTACACCACCTGCAGCGGTGCGCCGTACAAGGCTATCTTCAACGATTAATAACTTCGACAATTTTATACATTCCAACGATTTTTTTTTTTTTGGTAATTACTCGCAAACGTGCCCACAATAGATTATGAAAAGCAGGACTATAACGATTATTTGGTATGAACGTAATTTAGCGTTAAAGAAACTATCGATTTTACGTATCTAATAGTCCACTACCCCCTTAACACAAACGCAGACCAGAATCCACTAAAATCAGGAGAAAATTATTTTGAAGGATACATCGTCAGACACCCGCAACATGGTCAGACACTTTCCGCCGCCTCTTCGCCTTGGCACAAAAAGAAGAAGTGGCCATATAAACGGTCAGCTAATTGAAGCTCTAATTAGCAGTGGTAATACGGAATTAAAACGACCAGCATGAGGAAGCTGCGAAGAGGCGAACGGATAGATGGCGGCGAGGGGGCGGCGAGGGGGCGAGATCAAGGTGGACCGTTAGACAGACACAGTCGCAGTTAGTTCACATGATCGTTAGGCGACCTCTGAGGTTAATCGTACACTGCAAATGAGCTATTTCGTTTTCCACCTTGATTACGTGTCAACCGTGGTGATAACGTTTGTACAGGGTCCCTTTATGCCGTCGAGCCGACAAGGATTCCGTGGGATTTCAAGCACGCCGTCACTAAATTCATCAGTGAAATTGTGGCCCAACCTTTAGTCCCGTCAACTGGCCTGTCACAGACAAATCTCGCAATTCGGGTCAACGTGGCCGAGAACCGTTCCGGCACGAATCAGTTTTACCCAGCGCCTTAAAGGATTCCAATCGAAACTTCTTAGGGCGAATTGAAAGTGTTTCCCTCCCCGTGGAGCCTTTCTTCTCTGACTGACTTGCTGCGGCTCGTTCTCCTCATTGGCCGACTTAGCGGCGGAAAGCAGCAGACGAATTTCAGTTTCGTTCGGCGGTTGGGTTTGATTTCTCGAACATGATTCTTGGAGCTGTAGTAGGGATATATATATATATATATAGTGATTTTTATTTCGAATCCTGGACGACAGGGGATTTAGTCTGTGCTTGTTGAGTGGAATTTAGAGGTGGTACGAGCGATTTGTCGAAACGAGTGGGGTATGGTTTTTGATCGAGGAGAAACGATATTGAACAGGAAAATTAATTAATATTTAGGGTTTTAATATTTGTTTTTCTGATGATTTTTACGCGAGACGTGTAGTGTATTTATAGAAGTGTAAGAAAATCTGCAGAATTTAGCTTTCTGATAAGAAAGGGAGATCTACTTACACTACAAAATATGAGATCCCTGCTTTACAAACCGAATATTGTAGGGTGTTCTTTTGTGTATAAATTGTTTAAAAAATGCGACCTAAAAGTATACAGTAGCGGAGAAAAAAGTTACCACTTTTTCGAACCACCCTACTTCTATTACTTTGCAATATCAACTCAAAACTGCAGTATGTGCCTAATATACATATTCTGGAAGAGAATTGAAAGCTGTATAAAACCCAGTTACAGTTGAATTTGTTTAACTAACAAGCAAAAACAAATTAAACAAGACAACACACTTTTAAAGCCAACAAAAGGACACTTTTGAACATTAATAAAAAAATCTAATATTTTGTGGGGGCAGCTTTTGCTTTCAGGGCAACCTAAAAAGTTACTAAATTCTTTGTCGGTCCCAAAAATGTGCTACACCGTTCAATGTCATATAACGCTTTTGTTTGTCAGTTAAATAAATTCAACTTTAATTGGGTTTTAAACAGCTTTAATTTCTCCACCAGAATATGAATATTAAACATGCCACAGATGTATGCTAAAAAATAACAAAAATAGAAGAAATCGAAAAAGTGGTAGCTTTTTTGTCCGCTAGTGTAATGCTAAGTTTGTAAAGTTTCATGTATCTTACTATAGTGTATCACAAATAGATGTACAGCTTCATAACTACCGAGAGTTCTATTTAAGCTTAAATAATAAAAAAAAAATAGGGAATCTGAATTCATGGAAACATACTTTTAAGCAACTGCCTTTCAAGATACACCCCTGTGAATTTTTAATAACAAACGAATCACGAATAATTAAAGAGTAAAACTTAACCTGGTCTTCACATCTACCAAATGTCACAGTTCGATCCAGCGATACTTTTAATTGTTAATATTATTTTCAATAATTTTTAATTTCTAATTTATATGTGTAATGTGTGTAGTGTCAACATTATTCAACATCCAGCGATATTTAGAATACTTGAGGAGGAATAAACAATTTCATTGCAACATTTACGTAGAAATTATCGATAATTTATTTACCGTAGAATTCAAGTCACTGCAATTAAAACGATAGGCAGTGTTAAATGTTGGCTACTAGTAGATTGCTACGTATCGATAATAATTGGTTCATTAACATTCTTGGGCAGAGATCGTTGTTCTGCTTGTGCATTGTTATTATCCGGTTCTTCGCCGGTCAGCTATTTCTGTAGCGAGAAGTGCACGCCGTTCTGAAAATCTAATTAACCGCTTGCAATTACTACACTCCACCCCTTCCTCCGTATGTAATTAAGGCTGATTCTCATAACCACTCGACGTCGCAGCGAAATACACTTTTTGATGAATTTCAGAGACCCATGCACGACCGCCTCCTTTGCGGAAATTTTCCTGTTTAATTGCGTATGAAAATCCATGCGGAATGATCGAGTGCTGAGGCTCCGCTCTAATCCCACCCACTTTTTCCTTTCAGCCCCGAGCAAAGTGCAATTCCGACGATATTGTTGCTTGCAATTTGCTTACTTAATCTTGTTCGTTTCTTGATCTTGTTATTTCTAAGAGAAATAGTGTCTGCATCGGGCGAAACATTAAATTCTGTAGTATTTAATTGCATGGGTCTGTGCACGTTTTTAAGCGAATACTTGAGGGGGCAGTGTTATTCGCAAGCGCGAGAAAGTAGTGTTTTTTTTTTATAAACGTTTTTGTTAATAAAGAAAAATTCATATTTTTAGTTGATTCGTTAAACAATAAAATATCAAGATATTCCTTACAAATCAACTCGGTTTTATGGAAATAGGAAGGATATTACTTTCTTTCTCGGAAATATTCATCCTGGATAATTTCAAGAAAGAAGACACTTCAAGAACGAAAAGATTTGAGATAATATTTTCCATAGAAGAAACGGTCTATATTCCAAAAGTCAAGATATAACTAAAGTCTCTTATTAAACAATGTAATATTGTAAATTTAAGTCACCATCTACCTTCTACCTTACTCCCCGTGCAATAAAAGTATTTCAACATCCTCAAATATATAAAACCGTTTCGTTCCTCGTGTGCAGCTCCAAATTTAACCGACTTGAAATTGTATGCACAGCTTAAAAATAGAAGGATAAGTCCTTCCATTGTGCGTGCAGAATATTTTAAAAGTGTACGAGCAATGCAGCTACGGAATCGTTGGGGGGAAATGAAAATGCTTCACTATTTTAAATGTGTGTGAAAAATTCTTACGAGAAGGTACCTAATACGTGTTAGAGAAATGTTTTCGCGAAAAATTCTCGTTGTTAAATATGTTGAAGCAGAAAAAAAGGGATCTAAATTCCATCACGCGACCTTTTTAAGGGACCATCAATTTCGAAAGTATCTAAGGAAATTCGGTGTACAAAGCGCTTCGGGATCACGGTTATCTATTGAATTCGCGACGCATCAAAGGTGACCAAATAGGTCAGCCCTGTCTTCCTGGATGTCACGTCTACGGAAATTCGAAGGTTTACGAGGAATTTGGGAAAGAGGGGACCAGGCACTGGTTGTGCATCAATGTCGAGACATTTGCGAGCCTCGTGTACCTTGAAAGGGACTGAACCTGAACATCTGAGGACAAGGACATTTTATTGAACACCTACTGCAATTTGACAGGGCGCCTGTTCGAAAAATTTTCGTCACAAATGTACAGAAAAATAATAGAGGATCGAACTTTCTTTTGATCACCACTGTATGCCCTTTGCCATCGAAATAGGTACGAACATTGTACTTCCACTCGTTTGTAACGATCGAAAGGAATATTATTCACACTTTTTCATAAAATGGACATTGTAGGCGTTAATACTTTAAATTTAATGGCGTCGAAGAGGAATCGTGTAACATTAACTGTTGCAACGAAACAGGAGATGGAAAATGGTTAGAGGGATGTGAAATTAACAACAATATAGAACGGTGGAGACCTGTGATATGATAGTAAATTAATATTATTTTTATTTGTGTTATTCTTTCTGCAAGTGAATATTTCAGTATCCCAACGATAAAGTCTCCCTATTAATTCAGATTTCACTGAAAAAACAACCAAACCTATGGAATTTTCTCCTCGTCACTTTATTTGCCTCTTAGAACCGTTTCACTTGCCTTAAACAATTTTTTCATATATCAATAAGCAGTGGAGATACGTAGGTGCTCTCATTTAAGTAGGCCACCCTGTATGATTTTTATGCACTGAAATGACATCTCCGAGGGAATTAACTGATTTAATTATGTATAAATTGCAATCGATTTGTAAACATCGCGATAATTGTTGGTGATGGTTTTTCAAGTGTCTTTGCTTGTGAAACTGGACTGAAATTGACTTGGAACTTGAAATTGAACTTTATGAAGCATATCTGAACCAGCAAATTGTTATTAATTAGAAGTCTTTCTTGATTTTAAATAAGTTTAAGAGGTGGTCCAACACCTGTGAAAGGGAAAGTTTGAAAATAATTTTGTGTCTAATATTCGCAGCTTTTTCATGTAAAATTCACATCTGGTATTTCTTTAATTTTTAAATTTATTGAAATTTATTGTAAACGCGTTAGAAATGTGGATGTAATTGGTAGCATCACAAATGCCAAGGCAGTTTAATATTTCACCTTTGCTCAATCCCTTTTATTTCCCTGTGAAAATTCACTTTGCCTTTGTATCAGCTAAAGCTAAACAAATCGGCGATCTCCATTCGAAGCTGGATATATACTGATCCTATAAATGTTTCTCGTGCAAAAATAAATGCCCGACCCTTGAAAAAAGACAAGAACAAAATTCACGTTATCGCGATAGGTATATTATTAATCGGGAAACGGAGGATTTGAATTATGACATCGAAGTGCTCGAGGCACCCTTGCCCCAACATGTAACGATTTTTCCTCGTTGCAATTGACAACTCAGTAATTTAGCGCTCTCTATCTATTGATCAGCGTGAATTAAACGGCCGAACTGACAAAGCTAGAGCTCGACCCCACCAAATGTGCACGATACCGCTAAAATCTTTATTATTTATTGGACTTCGTTTATAAACCGTGCCGTGGTATATAAAAGAAAGGGGATTGAATTGGCATATTAAAAATTATAAAAAAGATTCGCGTATTTTAACCATATTTCTGGTTGGCATAGACACACGAATAACAACAGCTCAGAGGCACAGAAAAAACAATTGTGTATTTAAATATCCACTTGTTCAACAAAGTGCATTAATACAAACTCTTCCGCAACTTTCACTGCTTGGTACGTACATCCACCAATAAAAAAGTATACTTTTCTTTTTTAAATAATAACAAAGAGTTACTTCAAGTCTATGTTCGTTAGTGTCATTGGATTAATAGTTGACATGTTTAGTGGCTCAAGTCTAAGCAAGCCTAAGTGGCTTGGAAATACATATACCGAAATAATTTGCAGGATTAATTTAATTTTATAAGGAATTGAAATACTATTTACTTTATAAAAATTCATAGTTCTCGTGTTCTGCAATAATTACTTCATGACTGCAAGGGCTTGTATTTAGTAGATGTTTGCAACCATTTATACAGTTGGTAACTTATATCACGATGAATCTGCTTGAAAGAAATAATTCTCTATGAATTATTTCATATATCTCCTAAAATTCGCGAGGAATGAAATAAAGAAAAAAAGCGGCCGAATAATCGACAGTTAATTTCACCCCTTGGAGGTGCACGAGACAAGAATATCGTGTCTCGCATGATACTTTAATCTCACGAGGCAATTATTTAATAATTTAATTACTTTTTAATTATTTTGTCATTTGTTTCACGAAACTAGACTCTCACGAGACAAGCTTCATTATATATTTTCCAAAATCTCATCTCTCGTGATTAGTTCCAATATTTATATTTACTTGTCGCTGAGATTTATATCTCACGCTAAAAAAAGCCATGTGAAACCTCATCGTGGATTCGCACCTTTGCACATTTAGCAGCAATTTTAATATCCTCTTAAAAAATTCTCCAAATATTCCTTACACACTCCCAAAGCATGATAATATATTAAATTTCCAGCTTCATCACCTTCCCCTGGCATTAATATTCCCATACCCAACAAGGACTTCGCTTATCCAAACCACACACCACTCTCAACATCGTACTTTCAATTTTTCAATCCACGTATGAGCGCCTTTTTCATCGGCAGCTTTGGTCGAAGAACACCGCGAGCAAGAGTCATCGGACGATCGACTCGAAGTCTATCGGTTCGAGCGCAACGCGGAAGAAGAGAACGCACCCGCGGAATTAACATACAGATCCCGAGGAAACTAATAAAATTTCCATCATCGCTGGAAACGGGAATTTGCATAATTCGATCGTGTCGACGCTCAACAGAACTCCAGCGGGGCGCAATAAAACAAAATTCGAAACTGAATATCCTTTCGCAAGATGATCCGCGCGCAGCTCTCGCGATTCCCTTCGTAGCAAAATTCCGGGCAGCGTACGTACGCGCTGCAAACGGGCTACGACTTCGACTGGGTGGTATTACGAAGATCACCGGCGAGATAGCCTTCACGTCAGACGTGCGACAAGTCGTTTTACGACTGTCGTAAAAACCCAGCGAAATATCTCCTTCCCTCCCGTGTCATACAGGAGTCACCCCTTTATTCCCATCATTTGCCGCAACCCCGACAAAAGCTTCGCGATTCCTTAAATTCTGCCTGAAGTGAAGACATTCCGAGCTTTGTTCGAGCTACTTGAGAGAGGAAAATTAAGGAATCTTTCGAGTCACCAGAAACGAGGAAAGTGAGGACTCAATACCCAAGACTAAAAAATCGAAGTTTTTAAAAATTTCTCCCGACCCTCTAAGAAGCCTCCAAATAGCTTAAAAGTATTTTGTCTAAAATTTTGTTAAAATATATTAAGGATTATAGGTCGCTTAATGGCAATGGAATATTACTACTTTGGTATAAATTGATAGAAATTTTTGTAATAAGGAGAAAATGGTTTTGTTAACTTTTAAGTGAGAGTGTAACATTAAAATTCGGGCGCACTAGATGTCCGCGGCCTGGAAGTCAAATACTTGGCGTGGCCAGGCAAGGTCAAGGTGTCGATGAATGAGAATTAAACACCGCAAACTGATGAAAGTGGGCGCAATGTGTCAAAGCTTTATTTAAATTGACAAATTATCTGAAAGCCTGCGAGAGGGAAGGTATGGCGATTGATGATCTGAGAATACCTTGCCTGGCCAAGTATTTGACTTCCAGGCCGCGGACATCTAGGCAAATGTATAGGTGTTACATTTTATCTTCACATTATTAAAATGTCCGCGATATGAGTAATGGAATGTATGAACACAGCATTTCAGCTGTGCATATGTAGTTGTAGGAGAAATATTTGGAATCGAATCTGGACGGATGGAATAGAGATTAACGAAGATAGATGATCGCAGCCAATCGGCTCGTATTATTTGTCATGGAATTAATAATTGTATTACAATGTTACTTGTGATACGATTAGTAATTACACTTCAAATAATACAGATTGCCCAGGTCTCACCACGTGGAGGCGCTGCGAGTGGAGACCCGCCCTAACCGCGGCCCATCCGCCCTCCTTTTATGCAAAATTTTATTTTCATTTCCATAAATCCCCCTGATGCACGGTTGCAAAACAATCCTCGATTGCTGCGCAACCGGGAAACGGAAGGAGTCCTTCTATAAAAAGCTACCGCGATGAAGCTTTTTTTTTTTTTTTTTTTTATAGAGGGGGAAAATGCCTTTATGCATACCCCGACAGGTTGTCTGCCGGGGTGATGTGGAACTCGCCACAATGTGTGTGGAATACCCACTAAAAACCCCCTCCTAGCTTCCGCCGATACGGCCCCCATGGAAGTACCCGGAACTTCTGATGTAGTCCGTCGGGTACCTCTGCCTTATGGAAGGCGGGGTCGCTCCGTACCGCCCGCAGGGCGGAGCCTCCCTACGCGTTTCCCAGAGCCGGCAAAAGACCGGACCGGGCACGCCCATGACTAGAGGTATGAGATAAAAGGCCTTAGCCACCACAGGACTCACTCATCCAAATAAATATGTATATACAAATATAAATAAATAAATAAATAAATAAGTCCTACAGCTAAGATTAAAACCTTAAACCCTACCCGGTAAAAAGACACGGTGCAGTGGGGGGGCCAAAAGGGCTACCCCCACGCACCATAAATACACAACACATACACACAACACACACACAAAAAACCCCCCCAAAACCCCGACACACACACACACACACACACACACACACACACACACACACACACAAACACAACTGCGCATAAAGGCGCCTCGGATAAAAAGTAGCGTGCTATAACGCACGCCCGCCGATAGAGCTCCCAGGAGCGGTCGGGCCTTTAGGGCCTATACGGTCCTTTTCCGCTTCCTGGCGAGCCGACGTTTATCAATGTTTTTCCGGGCGATCGCCGCCCGAAGGGCTCTAGCCCTCTCTTCGCGGCGGAGTCGGTCCGCCTCCCGCTCCTTCGTCTGCCGGTCTGACATGACAGACCGAGCAAACTCCACGAAGGACGCCCACGTCTCGGGGGAAGCCGTGGCACGGGCGATGACGGAGGAGACCTCCACCGGGCCCCCAAGGCCCGCGGCAAGTGCTGCACGCTGGGTGTCATATGCAGGACACTCCACCAAAATGTGCTCCGCGTCGTCCAGAAGTGCACCGCACTCCACCAAAACGTGCTCCGCGTCGTCCAGAAGTGCACCGCACTCCAGGCACGACGCGTCGGGTGCTTTCCCAATCCTATGTAGGAATTTACCGAAGCACCCGTGGCCCGACATCAGCTGCATCGAGAAGTACTCGGCTGCAACAGACGGGCCCGGTACCGCCACGAAGGTGTTAACCTTGGGGACCAGGCGCCTGACCCAATTTGCGGGCGGGGTCAGGTCCCATCTCCCCTGCCACTCGAGCATGGCCTCCTCGAGCGCGTGGGCCTTGTGGAGGCGGACGCGTGCCTTCCTGCCCTCTGGGTCGGCCATTAAGGTAGGATCCGCCCTATCGGCCCCCTTGGCCAGGAAGACCGCCCTCCCCATATTGGCCTTCACGTCCAGTGGCATCCGCCCTGCTAAAACAAAGAGCTGGAGGAACCCCACTGTACGGTAGGCCGTTGTGAATCTGGTAAGGGCGGTCCTCTGCGCGCGTCGCAGGATGTCCCTGCTAGACTTGGTGCGCAAAGTGTCCGCCCACACCGGGGAGCCATATAAAATGACGGACTCCCACACCGAGTAGAACAGTCGCCGCGAGCGGAGGGACGGGTCCCGGGTGTTAGGCAGGAGCGCTGCCAGCGCCCCTGAGACCCTGTCCGCTCTCGATGCTACTCCCTCCAGATGGGCCCTGTATTTACGACCGCAATCGAACAGGATACCCAAATACCGGACAGTACGAGCGGTGGTTATCTCCGTGTCAAGGACACGGATGTCCACCACCTTCTCGCTCCGGCACCCCGTTAGGATGATGGCCTCGGTCTTTTCCGCCGCCAGGGAGAGCCCAGTTTTCAAAAACCAGGCTCTTACCTGGGCCATCGCGGTGGCCATCATCTCGCGGAGCTGGAGGGGTTTAGCTGCTGAAAAAAGCAGCGCGACGTCGTCCGCGTACGCTATGACGCGGACGAATCTGCCCAAGCTCAGCTCGGTGAGGAGCCCGTCGTACACGAGGTTCCACAAAAAGAGTCCTAAAACGGACCCCTGCGGAACCCCGGCGTAAATAAGGCGGACCACGATGCCCTCGGCGGTGTGCACCGTGATCCCCCGGCCCGTAAAATAGTCCCGGAGGACCGCCCGAGTGTAGGAATCTACGCCCCTTCTGTCCAACTCCCTATGTATTATGTCCCATGGGAGTGTGTTGAACGCATTTTGAACGTCAAGGGACAGAAGGGCGCAAATCCTCCCCTTTTTGCTACACTCCTCCGCAAATCGGGCGACCTCGGTAGCGGCCTCGACAGTGCCGACACCCCTACGGAAGCCATACTGGTCCTGGTGGAAGGGATCCTTACCCAGCTGGCGTTCAAGGATCTCCTTCATCACATACTCCCAGACCTTAGACAGGGCCGGGAGTATGGAAATGGGCCGGTATGCCCTTGGATTCAGGAGATCCTTGCCCGGCTTTGGAATTAGCACCACTCGTGCCATCTTCCAAGAGGCCGGGATCTTGCCCCTCGTAAGGGTGTCAATCACCATCTCGCGGATGGTCTCGGGGTCCGCCTTTGCCGTGGAGGCCACTACCTCCACCGGGACCTTATCAATGCCAGGGGCCTTCCTTAGCTTGATGCAAGCTAATGCCCTTTCCACGAGGTCCAGATCGACCTCGGGCATGGCGTCCGGGCCAGCGAGCCAACGGCGGAGAGACACCTGAGCGCGGGGACGAGAAGGGGGAGCCCTGGGCAGGGGCGGCGCAACAGTGGTAAACAGCGTTTCAAGGACCACACCCACCTGGTCCCTCGACATCACTGTTCCCGGCACCCTGCCCTCAAGCCTCGCCATAACTATTTTATACGGCTTCCCCCATGGGTCGTCATCGACGGTACCCTGGAGGGACGCCCAGAGGTTCTCCTTGGACCGCCAGATAAGAATCTGGACGGCCCGTCTGGAGAGAAAGTACTCCCGCCTGAGTTCCTCCAGGCGGGGGTCGTTTCGCACCCTCCTCCTCTGGAACGCCCTCCGTGCCTTGTGCATGGCTTTTCTCGCCTCCGCAATCTCAGGTGTCCACCAATAATTCGGTTTCCGCGTCCCCCTCGGCAGGGATCTAACCCGTAGGGTGTCTGCGGAGACACCCTCGAGGAGGGACTGCAGCCTCTCCGCGCGCGGCTCTGGGCTGGGAGGCTCCACCGAAGTTTGGGCCTCCCGTAGTTCCTGATACCGGGCCACGATCACCGCGGGGTCCACGTCCTTGACGGAATAGGGGGTCCAGCCACCATTTGGCGGCCTCGAAGCCACGTTTGGCTTGGCCAAAACGTGCAGGACGTATCGGTGATCGGAGGCCGTGTAATGGTCGAGGACCTCACTTTTCCTGATACGCCCTGCGGACCCCCTGTCCGTGGACATGACGTCTATGAACGACGAACCCTTGTTGCGGTAAAACGTGGCCCTCTGTCGGACCCTGATCGGGACGAAGCCCAGCCTGGCCAGGACGCCCATACATGCGTGGCCCCTCTTATCGGCCTTCGTGCCGCCCCATGCTGGGGACTTGGCATTGAGGTCACCCGCCACGATGACCTTTCTGCCAGGAGACATCTGCGCCACCACAATGGCCTCGAGTTCATCCATATAACGGATAAACTCGGGCCACTTTTTACTTGGGCGGCAGTAACAGCTCACCACGACCGTGTTGTCCACGATCGCGGTGGCGATACCCTCGGCAGAAGCGGGGGGGGGGGGGGGGGTCAGGGAGGCAAATCTCCCATTAAACCCGGTAACCCAAATCGCGGCGTCACCCGTGGCATCCCCGTTCCATTCAGGTAACAACCTGTATGGCTCCGAGATGACCACGAGATCCGCGTTCAGCTGACAGGCACTCTGGATCATAAGGTCCTGAGCTAACCTGCACCTGTTAAGATTGATTTGGAGGATCTTAAATTGCATTACCTGGCTTCGTTACCCTCGGCTCCCCCGCTGCCGGATGTCTCCTGATGGCAGGACATGCCAACGATGCCGCCACGTGCGCCGCTCTGGGGCCAACCACCCCGGCGGTCGTACATATAACGCACCTGGCCGCGTTCTTACACTTGGCAATCACGTGGTCCAGGGCCCCGCACTTGCGGCATCTCTCCTGTCCCCTAGGGACGGAGGGGCACGTCGCTGCCAAATGCCCCAGCAGGTGGCAAGCGAAACACCTGGTGGCCTTCACCAGGGTTCTGGCCCGCACCATAGTGAGACCCGTCCTGAAACGGACGGGCTCAACCAACCGCGAGAGGAGGGAGGTGGGGACCTCGACCACGGCGGTCTGCGTACCGCTAAGTACGCTGCCCTTAGGCTCCAGCTCCAGGAGGACGTGGCCCAAACGGGTGCGCTTAACGGCCTTAATTCCCGTAAGAAGCGCCCGGTACCGCGATGAAGCTAAGCAGAATTTAAAACATTTCTTTGTTTCTTTCATTTCAAATTTTAAGAATATCTGGTATATTTCTACCATGATAATTATTTACTAATTGGGAATGAAACAAAGAAAAAGGGGGGGGGGGGATATTTGGGGGAAATTATCAGGGAAAACACTGATAATGATATATCATTATGGGGTGAAACTTTTAACAAAAAGTTTTTCTATGCCAGTGCATATTTCCTATGCTTACTTAAATACTAATAATTCCTACATATACGAGCGCTCGTATTTAATAATTGCTACTTATATTTAGTTAAACTCTGCAGTGTTTATCTTTTTCCTTAAAAACTACTTAATTCTATGTGGCCACTAAAAAACCTTAACTAACCATATACATATCTACTTAAATTTAAATAATGACCTGCCTAATATAAATCTGAAAGTGTCGTGTGTTTCTTACTTCCCTCGATGGACCCACGATGTTACCTGAAACATTCTCAAAAGTATTAATAAAAAATCCTTGAGTTTTGGTTTCTCATGGATGATGAACCTGAAATCCACTTTTTGCAATATTCTTCTCACATAATACTCTGCAACAGAAACTTTCTCAGTGGATTAGTACCTACAATCTATCTCGATTAAGTAATGTAATTTCAACAGATATAGTCTTTTCATTGAATCACTATTGCCCAAACATTGAAATATCATATTTGAAGCTACAAGCCAAAACTCAATATGGAATATCGATTTGGTATTAAGATGAAAGAAGGAAAAGATTAAAAAATACTGCTTCATTGTCAGCAGACAAAGTAGGCAATCAAAGGCTTTAGGAATTGATGAAAAAGAAGCTACTAATGATATTACATTTCATTTCGAAGCAATTGATATTCATAAATTTAAGCACTCTGCTTCTAGTTTCCTTCTAATTTCTCATTAATTGGCATCTTTAAAGTTTATGTATCAATGACTCGACTATACAATAATCAAAAACATTTATGCAAACGTTCAAGATTGGAATAATTGCACTTTACTGCACAGTAAACGAGGTTACTTTCATACAGAAAGTAGCAACAACGAGCACGCATTAATATTGAAAATTTACTATCAATATATAAAGTGCCGAATTGCATTTACCTACTTTTTCAGTGCAAATTTCGTTTCAACATCATCCAATTAAGCAACAATCGCGGGTGAATTTTGATCAATGCAAAGGAATGTTGAAAATTTATAAAAATAAAAAACTACATTTCTTATCAATCTGAAAATAAATACAACGATTGACGAAGTTACTATGCAAAAATCAGCAACGCTAATGAGGAATAGCTACTACTACTTTTCAAAGACTGTAATTAGAACTTCAATTGAATGGAGGTGTGTCAGAAGTCTGTAATTTCTGTTACAAATAATGAATCACACCTTTCATCGCCATTCCTTCAGTCACAAAATAAAATTTTTCAAATGCCATTCTATGAAAATTGGAACTTGAAATTTAAAAATATTCTAAAAAAAAAATAGAAAACATTTTTTCTGCAAGATATGAATACACTTTTAAAACAATATTTCTAGCGACAAACACTCGATTCAAGGTTGGGTAGGTGATGGTAAGAGGAGGAGGAAGGTGCAGCCACGTAGGGCTGCTAGAAAAAATGATCAGTAGCCAGAAGGGCAGAGCTGATCATTGTCCACTCATTAATGCAAGAAAACCGTGAGTGGACCGTTTCTTTCTTTCGCAACGCTAACTTATTACAGAATAAAATCAACTGCCGAGCATAGTCACTAGGACTTTGAACTACTCGCAGCACTAATTTCTCAAACAACTTCAAAATTCCCGGATGGTGCTTCATTAATGAAAATTCTACTGTACTTGTTACAAATACCGAATAGCAAACAAAAAAAAAAAACAAATATAAAAAGCTACCGAGAACCACCACGTAGGTGGTTTCATTTTTCGCAACACTAATAAAAATTCAGTGCACCTGTGTCTTGTAATACGCAACTCTAACTTTAATTCGTTGCAGCCTTCTTGAAGGCTGTGCAGCAAATCCAGCTGCTCGTGACTCCTTGGTCCCAGGAACATGTCTCCAGACATGTCCCAGGACAGTTTTGGGGCATTGGGGGCTGGGGGTCGCAACACTAATTACAAACGCGATCAGTCAGCATCGCAACACTAACTCAAAAGAATATAAAGAATCAAACTAGGAAGACTAATTAAAAAACGCGATCAGTCGCATTGCAACGCTAATAAAAAGAATACTATGAATGAAAAGTAATGCAATGAATCAATTTCAAAAACAATCGCGACTCTTTTTTCGGAACACTACTAGCAACCACGATCGATATTCATTCGTAACGCTATGCTGGAACCAAACGCGGGGAATACTCGATTCGCAACGCTAATTCAAACCGTGATCAACATTTAGTCGCAACACTAACTGGACCCGTAATCTTCTTCGGAACCCTAATTAAAAACGCGGTATGCTCAATTTAAGGGAGGGGGGTGTCGATGGGTCAGCCTAGGGCCAACCCAACTACTGCTACTACTACATCTACAGGCGAGCATAACGGCAAAAGAAGAATGACCCTGCACCCGAAGATGCAGGGCCATTCTTGGTAGCCCACATGATGTGGCCTTTTCTCTGGCCGGGCTATCTTCGGCTCTTTGGCCACTTCTTGCTTCGGGCGGTCCGCCCTTCTGAGAGTTAATAGCCCGCTCAAGCCCATCCTGCCGACCGCGACCAGCGACAATGTGCAATGTCCCACTGGCGTCAAAAAGTCGACACAGCGAGGCTAGAAGTCTCGCCGTCGACATTTCTCACAAATTTCCTGAAAGCAGGTCATCCCGCGAGGGAACATGCGATCAGAGAATTCGATGACCTGCCCCGGCCCTACCTACTTATATTTAAGTCACACATTCGTACCAGAAGGTAAGTTACCTATCCTACACAACACCTATATTTAAAAAATGGCAAAACAGTCTTTCAAACACAATCACCGTCAACCCGCTCCACGATTCTCAAGCATCGCCGCTCGGGTGCAAAGCCTACACTAGAGAGACCGTCCCGGGACGACTCCGTCACCCGAGCTTGGCCACAATCACACTCTAATAAGTACGTACCAGTTTTCACTGAAATCAGCTGGCAAAGGCAGTGACCATTGCGTATAAGTATGATTTACATATCAATTCATTATTTTCAATTTCGAACAATGGATTACTTGATAATGTGCATTGTACCTATTATGTACATACCGTAAACTGGGGTGACTTTGCCCACTTTTGAACTTCAAATAACTTTTTTAGCACTCCTAGTGCATTAAATTTTTTTTTGCAAAATACTACTATACGGTTGATGGCGCGTAGATTTAAATAGGCTTTTAAAAAAAATTCTTTACTTAAACGCACGCTTTTAAAATTCCAAAAACATGGTGGGCAAAGTTACCCGCTCAGTTGGGGTGTCTTTGCCCACGTCAAATTTTACAGTGAAAACATGCCTAAAACTCATTATTGAGTTATGATTGAGCAATCGTTCTTATTCTAATGGATACATAAGACTAGTATTATCAAAACATATGTTCTTTAAAAAAAATTTATTTAAAAAAAACCGAAATGTCATCGTAGAATGTATGTTTGTTTCTAATATTTGGATCATATCAAATATTTAGCATTGTGTAACAATTTTGTACGAGGTTTTAAGGCTTATTTTCTCTTATAGGGGTGCTGTAGGAAAATAAGTGGCATTGAGTTACCTACTAGATAAAATAATATGTTTATTCGATTTCGTTCGTCGCTAGTCGATCGCTCGCTGTCGTGAAACTGCCGGGCCACGCTTGGCTCCTCCACGCCGGAATCACCCGCGGCTCTCTCAAGGGCGAGGAGAGGTCGCGCTTCGCGAGCGTTTGTTGTGGTCCGAGCTGTCCACGAACCCGCTACATTGTGTTTTGCTCGCAACATCTCTCAACAGTACAAAGTTCGGAGATCACAAATTTCACTTGGAAAAAACATTTTGTTTGTGTAATTTTTACTCTGACTGAATAATCACCATATGATTCAAGTCGCTATTGTTTTCTTTGTTAGACCTTGGAGAAATTATTGCTATTGATTACAAAACACCATATGTTCTAATTACTTCACAATAAAATAAAATAAAGTTTTTCCGAAAGATGGGCAATGTCACCCTGGCGGGCAAAGTCACCCCAGTTTACGGTACATCAATCGTTATTAGTTTCTCGTTTGATTGTACGAGATTGAGTGAGTTTCATATTCCAAGATTATTTACTAGAATGATCATCGTGTGCAACAAGCAATATGATACATTGATATCATTATTGCAATGAATAATAATGTAATGTTATAGTTTCGTTAACACGGTCTTTGATGAAAATCTTTCACCGACGTAAATTCCACCGCCTAACCACACAAACACACACAGGTGGAAAATGCGACGTGCACGATACACTAACGCAATGCCAGCCGCCGACATGTAGTTATTTAATAAACAAAGTCATCTTGTCCCATTGCCTTCACCCACCCAAGTAGCGCGTGGGCACGTGGATGAGTTAAAAGGCAATGGGTACGGAAAGATATCCTGAAAATCCTCAACTAGAAAGTATGATTAGTCTGTATAGTGTCTAGCAAGGTAAGGTATTCTTTCCTTTTATGTTAGTAAGAAAAATGGCTCGACTTCCAACTTGTGAATAGTTTAAAGTTTGATAAATAAGAAAGGACTCTACTTTAGATCAAGAAAAAGGACTCTACTCGACATTCAACTAGCAAGAAAAAAGACTCTACAATTGAATTATTTAAGAAAATTACTCTAAATCATGAAGAATTTACTTTAAGAATTTAAAACGGGCGATTCCATAGTCAAAGTAAATTTTATAAAACCAGAAAGTAGGGTGACTGTACCTAATATCGCCAGGCAAAAGTTAAATCGCTATCAATTGAATAATAATTGATATTTTTGCATGCAGTTATTTTCAAAGTAAAGAGAAATTATTCATCTTTCAAGTAGCATAAGTTAGAATCGTTGAAACCTACAAATATTTAATTAGGACTCAAAAAACGTAAGACATGCAAAAATCGGGTCCTGAAAAAAGTGTACCTAATATCGCCTACTCAAGAAATATTGATTAATTCATGTATATATGAGTTTTTAAAGTCATTTTCACATGTGTTTTTATTATTTCTTGCTGCATAAATGTTTTTTATCCATCTTTGATTTTATTTTTATTAGAATAATATGGAAATTTAAAAATATAGATTTTTAAAATATTTTATTTTTTACGTTCCGATGTACATATTGGACAAATATAGTTTATTTCGGTTGCTCCGCACATTTCGTGACCTCACCTGTAACAAATATTACATCGAAACCGTTGTTCTCCGGTAGGCGGTATTGAAAACACGCATACTGCTAAAAGAAAAACGCTATTTTCATTACGAAAAATATTTGAATCTATTTCATTTCTTAAGCACATCATTAATTAGGTATTTCTAGTAGATATTCTTGCATTCACAGAATTATTAGACTTACCTTCTCCGAATGTGATGTAAAATTATGATAGTCCAATAAATTTTTACACTATTAAGATTCTCTAAAATCCTTCCCTTTCTGTAACTGTTGATCACACGATGCTGCAATTACAGTATGTCTTCCTGCATATGGTTAGGTTCTAATTGAGTGCATAACCGATAAATTTTAGTGCTTACTTTGCGAGATATAGGGGGTGGCGATATTAGGAACACTGGCGATAGTAGGTACAGTCACCCTACGTTCTCATGCTAATTACTTTGAATCTGAAATTTGCCCACCCTCAATAATTGTCTTCTTGCATATGGAAATTAATTATTCTATTGTGTACGCAAACGAGTGACCTTTATAAGAAAGGAATTACACTTTAATGTCTGTTATCATATTTAGGCATCAGGTTACTTTTGAACACGTAGTATCAGAAAAATAAAAGAAATCCAAGTCATTATAATCGTCGCAATGACGAAATCGGAGGGCATCCGATTTTTCCACTACATATTAAATAAAAATGATCGTAGCTGTGAAGACTTCTTCGCTACATAAAAATTAGCATTCAGCCGTATTGATATTTATACCAATACCTTCTGAGCTGCTATGCACCTTTATGTGCATTATTTAATAAATATCTACATCAATGTATTATGAATGATAAACATTCGCGTTAGGGATCGTTTATCTTGGAAATTATGATTATAATTTGATTACATTGAAAAGGCGCGGCGTACAAGAAGACCCTAGCCCTCGTCTAATAAATACATACATAGACAAAATGTTACAATTCACGGGCATGGTTACCATACCCGCGATCATTATGCTCGCCAAAGCACGTATACAACCGGTCACTCGTGTCGATTCGGACCAAACGTCCTACGACATGATTGAGTGACCAGAGGAACCATAATGAATGCGCAATCACATTTCGCTGTGCCCCGGTGACGAAGACACCAACACCGCTGCATACTGCTCAAAGAAAGTCATCAGGCTGCTGAGAAGCAGTGATGCCAGAATCGTGGGACGTGGGACAAATCCTTACCCCCACTATGACCTACCGTCGTCTCCCACTATGGCCTACCGTCGTCCCCCACTTTCTTCCCATCGCACTGCACACAAGCATATCCCTACTCCTGTCCGTGTGCGCTGCTTGTTCGGCTTCCCATCGGACTGCACACAAGCATATCCCTACTCCTGTCCGTGTGCGCTGCTTGTTCGGCTGCCGAGCACATGGACAGGAGTAGGGATATGCTTGTGTGCAGTCCGATGGGAAGAAAGTGGGGGACGACGGTAGGCCATAGTGGGAGACGACGGTATATCATAGTGGGGGTAAGGATTTGTCCCACGTCCCACGATTCTGGCATCACTGCTGAGAAGTCATCAGGCTGCTCAGCTGCGCCAAAACTGTAACGAAGGGACAAAACACGATTATAATTTATTTCTAAAGTTACGATTGTTTGAACTCTGATAAAGAATCACGGAGCAATTCAAAGCTATCGAAACTTTTTATCATTTTAACATTTTAAGAAAAACAGTTTTTTTCTAAAATTTTGAAGAATGAACTCAACTTTAAAGGAATTAAATGAAATACATAGATACTTACATATTTCCATTAATATTCTGCGCAGAAATCTCCTCTTCAACTGACGCACTGACTCTAATTTCCGGTAACGAGTTTCGCTTTCAAAAGTAAAAAAATTAAGAAATAGAAGACTACTAACGCGCCCCAAAGATCATAATTGGCGAACAAACCGCTGAATCTATTCTCGCGATTCGAAGGTCAGAGCCGCGACGCTCGTGAAACAATGTAAATTGCGTTGAAAACACTGCCTCTACCCTCGCGTATCCCCAAAATTGTAAACGACACTCTACTATGAGCAACTGTGCTCTTCAAAATAGAAAACTTTGTACGTCATAAACACTGACTCTATTTGGCTGCATTGCGCGCGGCCACAAGCTCTGAAAAATAAATAGGATAGGACGGTGGGATAAGTGTGGATTCATCGAGTGTTTGTCGCGAGAAAATATTGCTTTTCGTGGAACCAGCCGAGGATAGGAGCAGCTTTACATTTCCGTAACGAGATATTATCCAAAATATACTATTTCAGAAATAATTATTACATTTAAATGAATCATAGTAACGGCTTTCGTCATTAAAGTTGTAAGCATGTTCGTGTTATTCGAATATTACTTTAAAATATATCACGATCTTTATAAATATCCAAAATTCATAACAAAAATCAAAATTTGTTAATTATGCATGCTTGAATAGCATGTCCTCCATCAACTACGCACTTTCTCTACATAAAGAACAAAACTTGCATCCGAAACCGAAGGTAAATGCAATTACAACAGCTTCATAGTGATAGATTCTTAAAAATCATTGAAGTATCCTTGAATTCTACGTAAACGCGACCGAAATGCAATAGAATTCGACCATTCCAATATTCCGTGAACATCTACTGACGCCATTTTAAAAATTTTAAACAAATCCGATTAGAATTATTCAATTTATCATAATATAATCTTTTTCCACTGGATCCCAATACTAACCGACTGTAAAATTGCCTATCACCCTCACAGCCAACAGTGATTCACTGAAATAACGAGAAAAATACGTATACCACACGTATTGCCACCCAAGCCCCGTTCAAATTAACCGCCAAGTGTGATGGCGTCGCCTGTCCTTTTCTTTAGAATCTCGCCTCAACGTCTGTAACCGAACGATGCAACAACTTTGAAACAAAACCATTAAAACATTCGTAAGAGAATTAAACAACGAATAAACTTGAAATATTCCCGAAACGGGATGTAATCGAATACGGAGACACGATATGTGTGCACCAATTGTGCAGAAATATCGTTGAGGCAACGAAGGCAATACGCGACGAACATCTAACGGTTTTCTCGCGATATTTAATCAATTTCGGGACGAAAGTGTATTAATAGTAGCAGCGAGTGACGATGGAGAGTAAATACGAAGACTAATAATGATTGGAAGTAATTAGGTGGCGATGGATAATGCACGTGTACCATTTAAATGCGGAGCTATAGAAGCGTCTTAACCCAACGATGTCCACGGAACGAATGACCCCCGCGTCCTGCCGCTGTACCTTAGCGAATATGGGCTTAGGTGGGGGGAGACCCAGGCGGGCCTCGCGATGCGATACACACGTACATACTTCCGAAATGTGGAATATCGGTCTGTTATTCTACGCCGAGTGACGTACATATGTATATCGCGGCTCGCGGCCGAGCCGCCTGAACAGAGGTGACTTCCAAGCTGGCATGGCCCAGTCATAACAACAGTCCTTTCTACCACACACGTTCTGCTACAGATTAAATAGAAATATTATGCGTAATATATTTCCTTGGTTAATGAAATATCTAGCATCTACATACAGGACACTTTGCTAAAGCTTGTAAAAATTAACACAGATGGCTTAATAAGTATAATTACCTACCCCACCACCAACAGCGATACAGTCGAGATACCAATCCCGTCTTACCATCTGCACATAAAATGAATACTCATTCTGCCTACATTTGCGTGAGCATAGTGAGGGCGTTAGTAATTAACACGAGAGATAATGAAAGCTCCACGGAAAGTAGATATAAGTAAGAGACGCAATCGAGGGATCTAATTTTCGTCAAATATTGATATTAAAGACACCTTAAATAAAATGATTCCGAATTTCGACCGAAGTAATGTATAATTTTAAAAATAAATGTTATCGGCGCGTAGGCTCGGTCAATTACATAAAAGTTATTTTACAATTTTAAGTTCAAATTTCCAACGTTTCGGTCATAATTGAGACCATTATCAAGGAAATAATAATTTAAAACAAAAACTGCGTTCACTTTTATAAACTCCGCAACGTATTCGACGTGCGAAACATGAGTCGGTTGGCGGATGACTGAGGTAAACAGCCAACAGCAGGCATAAACACCAGAGGGTAAAACCAAGTATGGTCTACACAGCGACATATAGTGAGAACCGTTAGTTGTTATGACCAATTGAAAAACAAAAACTAAACCACCTCTCAACAAAATGCCAAAACACAGATTCTTGTCCTAAAAACAAATGTCAAAAACCAAAAATACATATTACATATAAATATGTAATATTGTCCAAATCATAAAACAGGGGAAACAAAAGAAACTCTAATAGAGAGATAGCATCATTATACCTTACTTTTTCAGTAAAGTTGCGTAATAATCTTGTATTTTAGGTGTTTCATACCTAAGGTTTACGCTAGGTTGTTTAATCATGTGCAATGTCTCTAGTAGAATCCTCTGGTTCAATTTGGTCTCTCTATCAACAACCTTGACACTGTCGAAGTCAAATCTGTGGTCAAATTCTAGCGAATGTTTCGTTAAGGCAGTATGTTGAAAGGAGGGTAGAAAAATGTTCCTCTTGTGTTCATAAATACGCCTTTCTAAAAGTCTGGATGTCTGCCCGATGTAGGTCTGATTACAGCCCATACAAGGAATGGAATAAACAACATTGGAATTTTTAGACAACGGTATTTTGTCCTTAATAGGAGGAAACAATTGTTTAGTATATACTGGCAATCTAAAGATGGTGTGTATTCCAGCTTTTCTAAAAATTCTTCTTATGTCATTCGAAAAGTTGTTAATAAAAGGTACGACCACAATATTTTTCCAACTAATTGGTCCAATTTTTTTGTTTCTCTCTTCTCTACGCTTTTCCACAAGTAGTGGATGATAAATCTCAAACACCCGTTCCCGAATGATTGTCGAGATCATCTCAGTAGGATAACCATTGCGTTTTAGTGTATTTTTAATGAGAAGCAAATTGTTTGGTCGAAATTTTGGGTCCGCAAGTAGTATGGCCCGATCTATTAAGCCTTTTATTAAACCTATTTTATGTTGTATGGGATGAGCAGAGAAAAAATTTATATATCTACCAGACCAACTCGGTTTATGATACCAATTGGTAATTAATGTATTGTTTGTTCTGATAACTAAAGTATCGAGAAAACTTAGACACGAATTCTTTTCAATCTCGTATGTAAATTGAAGTCTGTCATGAAAACTGTTGAAAGCATCCAATAATGTTTGTACATCTTCCAGTTTAATGCACGTGATAATGTCATCGACATATCTTTTGTAAAAACAAAGTTGGAACGGTACCTTTGAGAGTGCAACAACCTCCAACCTCTCCATCACTAAATTGGCGATGACCGGAGAAATTGGAGAACCCATGGCTGTTCCAAAAACTTGCTTATAGTATACTCCGTCAAACGAAAAAACGTCGGGCAGACATCCAGACTTTTAGAAAGGCGTATTTATGAACACAAGAGGAACATTTTTCTACCCTCCTTTCAACATACTGCCTTAACGAAACATTCGCTAGAATTTGACCACAGATTTGACTTCGACAGTGTCAAGGTTGTTGATAGAGAGACCAAATTGAACCAGAGGATTCTACTAGAGACATTGCACATGATTAAACAACCTAGCGTAAACCTTAGGTATGAAACACCTAAAATACAAGATTATTACGCAACTTTACTGAAAAAGTAAGGTATAATGATGCTATCTCTCTATTAGAGTTTCTTTTGTTTCCCCTGTTTTATGATTTGGACAATATTACATATTTATATGTAATATGTATTTTTGGTTTTTGACATTTGTTTTTAGGACAAGAATCTGTGTTTTGGCATTTTGTTGAGAGGTGGTTTAGTTTTTGTTTTTCAATTGGTCATAACAACTAACGGTTCTCACTATATGTCGCTGTGTAGACCATACTTGGTTTTACCCTCTGGTGTTTATGCCTGCTGTTGGCTGTTTACCTCAGTCATCCGCCAACCGACTCATGTTTCGCACGTCGAATACGTTGCGGAGTTTATAAAAGTGAACGCAGTTTTTGTTTTAAATTATTATTTCCTTGATAATGGTCTCAATTATGACCGAAACGTTGGAAATTTGAACTTAAAATTGTAAAATAACTTTTATGTAATTGACCGAGCCTACGCGCCGATAACATTTATTTTTAAAATTAAAGACACCTGTTAGGCGTCGGCGCATATAATTCCGAAGATATCAGAAATTCTGCATTACAAAGCGACACGGCGTGAACCTTGCAGCTATAGCTTCTTATATAGCTTCTTATTTCTAATTTTAATGGCTGCATATATGTAGGTGTTGTTTTCAGAGGAATCCTGAATAAGTAAGAAATAGAACTTGCAACAATTTTTTGACTAAATGGAACATGTGTTCAAATTCTGTGAATGATAGATTCGTCTTTTTAAAGGATATGTTCCTTTCTAATTGATATTGAAGCTTCTGGATATTTCAATTAAGGAGCTTTCGAAATTCTACAAAACTTTGCATAATAATTTTTTCTCTCGCCGGTACTCCTACGGAGTGTAATAAAATGAAACTCGAAATAATATACGAAAGTGAATTCCACAAGATGATCCCGCGTGCAGCACTCCCAATTTCCTCCGACCGAAAGTTTTGCGGTTGCTTAAATTCCGCCAGAAGCAGATACATTCCAAGTTTGTTTGAACAACTTGGAAAAGGGAAACTAGGGAATCTAAATTTATCGAAACGAAAAGGACGAGAGCTCAGTAATATCAACATGCTTTTGGACAACAGCCTTTCAACACGCACCACTTTTTATTTTCAATTCCAAAAGAATCTTGATTAATTAGGGAATAAAGATTGGAATATCATTGCGTCTGTCAAATACCACAGTCAGTGGGACATTTCCTTTCTCCAAAAGACCTGTCCCTTTCTAACTGTTATTCATACTTTTAATTTCAAATATTTCAATTTACGACATTTTCAAATTATACAGAGTTTTCCACTATCAATTTTCGTCTCAACAAGACACGCGATCAGTCCTTTTATCCTGAAGTCTCTCGGTGATAAATCAAGCAGCTGGGGACGCATTCAACAGACTTTTTGCACATTAGTACCTTAAGACCCTGGGTTGTGTAGAAATGCAGGATGTGCAGGCATGCGATAAGTGACGACGAACATATTTTGTGGTTTGTACCCTCAAGGATACCGCTTGTCAACCGTTCGAGTGTGTCCTTAAATAATTCATTCAATTTAAACCCGAGTCTAATTTTTACTTCCCCTTTTTCCAAGTTTTGCAAACGAGAGCACCATATAATCTGAAGCAAGAACACTGCGGCATAGTATCACTGTCGAGTGTCGTTGGATTAATGAGTTGTAAAGACGTCTAGCATTCGAGTATCTGTGTTCCAAGTTAATAATACAGTACATTATAGGAGTGATGCCCCTATTACTATAGTAAAATAATACTTGCGTCGACCAGACGTCGTTGAAGAATTAACCTAACGTAGGCTCGTGGCTAACACACCTATTTCAAACACAGAGGCTTGAGATATCTTTAAAAACAATTCACTTCTTTCTCATGTAGCAAAGTAGCAATTACCCAGCTGTGAGTTGCCATATTGAATTAATTTTAAAATTGTCTCAACTCTTTTAAATTAAAATATTTTTTAATACTTCATAGAAAAGACGGCAGACGCTTCTTAGCTTAGGGGCGCCAAGTCTCCAAATCCGCCCCTACGAACCACCCTTGCCAACAGCATATCAATGTCGGTGAGAACCCTTTTTATCGAAGGGAGACATTAATATTCCTGTAACACAATATCTCCTAGCACTGTTTTATTATAATTAGAACAACATTGACGTAGGTCAGCCTCGACTCGAGGTTAACTCGCTGAAGATTCGAGGCTCGCCCCATGGGGTTTAGAAGCTGACCTGCAGAGAATCTCAGAATTAGAGACGACATGGATGCCGTGCGAGTGGAGCTCAGTCTGTTTAACTAAATTCGCTGATTTTACTGAAGCAACCCAGTACACCTGGGACCAGTGGCGTGCCCAGAGGGGGCAGGGGCCATGGCACCCTCCAAAAAAAAACGGGAGAAAAAGAGATTAATGTAATCACGATCGAAATAATTCAAGAGCTTTGTAAAAAGGAGAGACAACTGGATTTTATTATTTAAATAAACTTTTATAATCTCCCAATGAATTTTATAGAATTTGGATTAAACAAGATACTTCTCCGTTCAACTTGGCACCACTAAGATTAAATCCTGAGTGCCCCACTGCATGGGACGTCCAACAAGATCCCCTAGTAGCCGCGGAAAGGGAAAAAGTATTGTTGGAATATGTGGAATACACTCGTCGATAACGTTTTCAGGCTTTCGGGACCGCTGCACGCTAGCGCCACTCGTCATTTTGCAGCCGCGTCAATGTGACGCTGTATATACACATACCTATAGAGAGATTCGCACGTGACGCAATTTTTTGCGGCAGTATTGTCACATTGACGCAACTGCAAAGTGACGCGTGCCAGAAGGACACCTGAAATGCACCAATTTACCCAGATATCTTTCTATATATTTAAAAAACAAAGGGTCTAGGAGAAAATCCGATTACACCGCGCGACGCAGCAGACATTTTTCCTCCGGAAGCCGTCAACAGAAGTGGTAAAGCACCTTTTGTTTTCAATACAGAAACGAAAGAGTTTGGCAAAATGTGCGGCGCCGACAGTGGCAGTCAACGGCGCGGCGCGCGATCCGCTGTCGCTGAGCGGCAATGGACGCGCCCAACCGCTGAAACCGTAGAAAACTCGAAAACCGTTCGTCGCGCGAGAAAAAGTAATAGAACATAAAATATGCTCCATGTCTGGATCTACAACTTCTGTTTCACATATTTTTTTATGTAATCAATAAGTTGGAGGATATTATGTAAAATCGACTTTGTAAGCTGTTAAATAATTATTTAAATGTTCAAGTTTTCCCGTTATCCGATCGGACTCAAACTTTACACAGATTTTTTATTTATTATTGGGAACTATTCTGGGGGCGCACAGTGCGTTGATACATGGACAAAAATTGAAAAATCAAATATTTTGCAGGGTGATAATTATCATCTAATATTTACATCAAAATATTCAGGAACCGAGTTCGGTTATGGTGGCTAGGTTACCGTAGTTGTTTACGATGTTATTTACCATCTTAACCTGGAATCTAAGGATTTTAAGCGTCACTCGAAATTCATACGCGGTAGAGTTACTTTCTTTTTTTTTATTTAGACCTTCAGAATATTTATTATTCTTGGTTCACTTTATTAACCATGGATTCTAGTATTATGGGTATGTGTGCTTCAAAATTATTGTTTAGGCTTATGGCCTTACTGATCATTAGAAAACTTCTTAGTCCCGAGAATGGAAATTTTATTGCAACCGACTTTTTAAAAAATACGTAACAAAACGTATCCGTGATTTTTTTATATTTGGTTCCCCTAACTTTATACTTTATGAAAATACCGCGCTTTTCTGCTACTACTTGCAATTATTTGAGAGATAAATTTTTTTAGGAAGAAGTGTGCACATCAAGAATTCTAATGTCTGTGAAATTATTATTATTATTAAACTAAATTAACAGATATTACTATTAAAAGTTTATAATAACAATACATTACGTTAACGTATTTAGAGTCTGTTTGTTTTTCAGTCTAAATAAGCTTATGTATTTAAAATATATTTTATGAAAAAATTCTAACTTCAAATGCACGTGATAAAAATAGTTTGATAAAAATAATTTTTAAACAAAAGTTAGTCAGTATTCAGTTGACAACAAATTGCTAAAGTAAATATTGATAAAAAACTTTTTATTCAATAAAAAATCAAGATCACCTCAATTTTTTTTAATGCAACTGTATATTTTTTTCTACACCAATCGATGCATCTATATGTTCTGGTTAAAAAAGTATTGAGGTATATAGGTCGAAAACTGATTAGTTCAGAAGTTATGATTTTCGTCCCGATTTCCCATTGATTCAACGCACTGTGGGGCACCGCGAAGAACACCCTAGTGTACAGATTATTTATATTCCTCACAGATACAGTCCTCGATGCTCAGCGTCTACTTTACTTGCTAAAAGTACAGTTAACGCGAACCTGATAGAACATTTAGCCCACACTCTTATATTCACCCAACACCCTTTAATTCCTTCCTAACATCGTTTTCGATTTCGATATTCTGGGGTAAGCGCTTCGCGGTTCGCCACAGTCCTCTGACCAGAAAGCATGCCACCCTTCTCCACTCCGTGGCCAGATCCTTTAGGAACGAAGTCCTTCCTCGTTAGCAGTACGACGCCAGCCATTCCCAAACTCTCTCACTCTAAACAATCTCAAGTCACAGCCGACTGCTCTGTGCCTTCAAGTCACCGGCCATCGTCCGCTGACCACTCGCGTGAGTGCATGGCTTATGTCGAGGTCTCGGTCTAGTCCCGACCCAGCCATGAACCCTGGGAGAGCGAAGCAACACAGGGCTGTCTGCCTACCTTCAAACACATGCTTCGAAAAACGTGGCCGCTAACAGGTGTATCGCGAAAGCTTTGTAAATATTTCAACAAAACACTCGACAGGTCAGATTCTTCTCCGCACCAGCAGCGAAATTTTGCACAAAAGAAGGAGCCAAATATAGTCCTATCGATACGTTGGCCCATTCTACAATTCCCTGCTTCCTACTTCGTGTATGCCCGAAAAGGGGGCTGAAAACAATTGTCCTGCTGTTTGTCGAGCGAAAAAAGAACGTGTTTATAAACGACAGAGTCGCGACAAAGGAACAGCAGCGCGGAGAGCCAGTAAAGTTTTGCTTCAGTGCTCGAATTCTGTTACGGCACAATGACTCGTTTTCCATGGGAAGAATAGAAACTTTCCCAAATAGAATTGATGACTGGAGCGCAACGGTTCACTAGATCAAACGATCCATTCTAAAACGTTAGTAATGCCGCCGAATAGCGCGTTGTTTTAAGATTGTGAAAGCTATTCCGAAAAGGTCTCTGTGCCATCGGGCTGCAGTGGGTTTTAAGGAACCATTCAAGTGTTCTAACCAGAGCGCTGGAGCTGAGCAGTGGAGCAATGGGGTTTTGCCCGAAGCAGGAGCTGGCGGACGCAACATTTTTACCGTTCCACTGCTCCACATTTTTTTACATTATTTGAATTTTTTTAATAAATTGTTTTCAATGCTAATTCCCAATTTTTCGTCATTGAAAAAATAAACGGACCCGCGCGGCGAAGAGACAAGCAAATACCGGCGTTGCCTAAAAACTGCGAAATTGATCGCCGGCGTTGCAACGCGTAAATGTCGGAGCATGAAGCGGAGCTGGGGCAAGCATTTTGATGTCGGAGCAATTAAACAGTTGGTCTGCTTCAATCCCCTGGTTCTAACCACACTTAAGCCACCCGCAATTTAAATGACCATTCGACTGTTTTTACCGAAGGACCTTCCTATCGGATACGCGTAACGAGACCTTTCATAGCTGCACTCCACATTTAAGCACACAACCGTCACGCAAGTGTCACCACATACAGGGTGGGCTAATAAAAATTGCCACTTTGAGCATCCCCTGTGATGGAAGCAAACAATTTCGTATGAAATAATTTTTGTTCGGAATTTTTCTCTCCTACTTCCGTGGCTCGGGAAATATTGGAGGTGGTGATTCTGATTGGTCCACTCTGTAGAGTGCGTTCCTGGGATACAAGGGTTGTCAAACAGGTAGCTCTACGGATAAACATATTCCGTCGAGGACAGAACAAACAGAAAAAGACCAAAGAGAAAAGGAAACTCGGGGAATCGTTACATGCAGCGACCTTTACCCAAGGATCACTGGCGAGCATGTTTGAAAACCACCCCTTCGCGACATCGACTCCCTGCTCGAGCGACGAGCTCGCGAATGACAGATGCGTGGGATCGATCGAGCGTTACAGAGGCGTTTGTCGAGGGTCTCAGAGCGGAAGGGATTCGTGATTCCCCTGCTCCACTCGGCCAACTAATTAGCAGAAATTCTGCGGGGAAGCTGGATCCGCAAGTGTGCAGTCAAGTAGGCGTACACCTGAGCGAGAGTCGGTTCTACCTGACAATCGATTTTCTCGCAGAAAAATATAGTTGCTCCGCAATTTCGAATTATTTCTGCGCGAGGATCTATTTCACACACAGTCGTACTATGTTTGTCGTTCAATTCTGCCGGTTTTTATTTCGCGATCCATTTTCTCGAAAAGGAAGGCTTGCAAGATTGAATTTTACTCCACATTTCGTATTTATTTTTTTCTCGTGGAAACGCTGCACTTTTGGTTGCATCAGCCGTTACGAAATACCCGGAATATTTGATTCTGGATGTCACCTATCTTGCATTTTTGTCTCCTTGAGCGAAATTTAATAGCCAGCGTGAAATTTTCATTTGAAACACGTAGTAGCTAGAGGGTTGAATATCCATTTCAACGCAAAATCGTTAGGGGGGGTATAACCGTTTGAAAATGTGGAAAATCGGATTATTTTTTTTACATATTTTCATAGATTGATGTTTTAGAAATATTATGAAACAAGTCCGATGTAAAAATTCGGAAAATTGACGAATTTGTAGGCATTTGAGTGAAATAGCACGAGGCGGTGGCTCGACCGATCCCGGCGGAGCTACATTTTTCATTACGGTGGCCCTAAAAACTCGCGCTACGTTCAACCAATTCACTTCCAATTTTGCACGCAGAATCCTAATAAAATTCCACATCGGCCTGCGACGACTTTTTTCCCGATTCCCCGTTTATTATTTATAAAGAAAAATCGTAGGATTTTCTCTTAGAAAAATCTAACTTTATCATTGAAATAACAATTTCTTTATTTTTCAAAATTTTCAACATCGGCGCCGTGAGTCGATAGCTATTGACATATTTTATAAAAAAATTACTGTTTTTGATTTCAGACACGACATACAGCTTTTTTCAGGGCCACCGTTTAGCCGTCTAAAATCGAGAGACTTTCGGATATGTAACCATAACTTCCGGAAATCAATAGTTTTTTAAGTGAAATTTTTTTTTTAAGTAGTTTATAGTGCTATGTAAACATGGTGCAACAATGGAAAATTTTCATCTAGCTGTTGACTTATAAAAAAATCCACAAAATGTACACATTTTGCTAGCGTTCAAACGGGTATACCCCCTTTTGTGTAATTATTATCTTTACTGTTACTTATGCTATTACACGTTTCAGGCAATGTATAATTTTGGATGGCTTCCACGACCCACGTTCATCTGAAAGAAAAATCAAAAATAATTTTAATCTATTTGAGTATGCTTATCTCTTGTACCAGAATGAACAAAAAAACATGTTTTGATAAAATGGCAACTGTGTAAAGCCAAAACAAATGTGTTCGTCATGAAAATTCTAAACGATGGAAAAAAAACTATTGCAAATATATTTACATACTTTTGGTACGAAAGATAACCATACTCATATAAATTAAGATTATCTTTGATTTTTTTTTTTCGAATGCAAACGATAACGCGAATCTATAAGCCACCCAAAATGATACAATGCGGGAAATACGTAATAGTAAAAACAGTAAAGATAATTACTCAAAAATTGCACTGTGTTTTCTTGTAACATATCCAAACCTGTACGCAAAATAATAAGTTCCTTGATCTAAATAATAATCTGATAATTTTCTACCCCAAAAATGGCCAAAAACTGACGTCTCCGGAGGAGAGTACACCCTTAAATGAGGGTGGTAGAAAATGATTATTTTAAATGCCACTTGGAAAAGAAAAATTCTTGCGGTGCATTTAAGTGTAATCTTGCAGGAAAACTAATTATTTACACAAAATATGATGGAAAAATCACAAAAAATGAGCGCTCATCTAGTAACGTGGCAGTGGTTGAACATCTTCAAAGTAATCAAAAAGAATATCTGCAGTTAAGGGGGAACACCACTGTGACGGCCGGAAAAGTAAGCCATTGTTAAGAATTTTTTTTCGGTAATAATTTACAGTTTTCATAGAAATTTTTTATTACCTACCTTTAGTACGCTGTCTTAAGAGACTATACAAAAAAAATAAATAGAAGAACATCCATAAATTTTAATATATTTATTAATCTTCTAGACCCCCCACGCGAGCTGGTCGAATGTGTAATTATTGAACAACAGATCCGAAATCAAATTTAATTTTTTTTTATAAACTATATGAGTGTGGTTTCCGTTGTGCGTACCGATTTCTTAATCAAATTATTTTTGTAAAAATGGTGCACTTTAGAAGAAAATTTTCGAAAATCCGCGAATAAGATGGACAGTTTTTCGAGCGTATTTAAAAAAATTGGTTTTCAATCAAAGAATCCGCACGCACAACGGAAACTACACTCTTATAGTTTATAAAAAAAAAAAGAAATTTAATTTCGGACCTGCTGTTCCATAGTTACACATTCGATCAGCTCGCGTGGGAAGATCTAGAAGATTAATTAATATATTAAAATTTATGCATGTTTTTCTATTTATTTTTTTGTATAGTCTCTTCAGACAGCGTACTAAAGATAGATAATAAAAATTTTCTATGAAAACTCTAAATTATTCTTGAAAAAAAATTCTTAAAAATGGCTTACATTTCCGGCCGTCACGGTGGTGTTCCCCCTTAAGTGAGTCGAATATTGGTCGTACAACACCAATCTTAAGCTCCCGCTGTTGTGCCCACGCGAGTAGTCACTGTCGCATTTCCACATTCGCCCTCGTTTTCCACAGCTTCCCCGTCACACTTCGGAGAAATAACGTTTTCCCGATACCTCAATAAGTACTCTTGAATATCCAGCAAGAATTCTTTTTTCCCAAGAAGCACTTAAAACAAATAAATAAATAAACAAAAATGGCCAATCCCTGCTATCCTCTATCGCTCGCGACCACTCAGCCTCACTACGGACAATACCCCAAGCAGCACGAGCAAGCTACTCGCGAGAACAGACTGCTAGTCTTCGACGGATAAACAGCGGTGTATAATCGTGTAAGCCGGCTGCAATCTGCAAGTATTCCGCCTCGTTCGCCTGCTCTCCGGTAAAATTCCGGAATTAATAAACGAAACGAGATCCAAGGGGCCGCGGGCAGGGGGCTAAACTTCCCACCTTTCGCCCCGTTTTTTTTTTCTTCCGCCTTGTTCTCAACCCCTGCCCCAACCCTCTGGCCGCGCGACGGTGGGAAGAGCCGAGCAGAGTTCGCCTCGAACAATGGAAGCACCGTTGAAAAATCAACGAGCACCGAGATCAAGAAGATTATCGCGGAGGAAACAGAGCGGGAATGCGATTTAATTTGTTTATGAAACCGCAGCCTCGACGGCCCGGCTTCCGTATTTAGATTCGTCTAAGGAACCCCCGGCGTTATTGAATTTCACCGGCAACGCCAGGGGGATGATACAGCTCGTCCGTGCGCGAGTCCCAGCCACCGAACTCCGAATCCTACTGCGGAGAATTCAAATCTTATTCAAATCACGCAGCTCGACCGTTTAACCGCGAAAGTTCGCGCGGAAATATGCGCGGGATCACGAGCTTTTGCGCATTGAAACTTTAATCTCCCGACAGACGATAAATCCTGGCTGGAGGGGATCGTGGCTATGGCGCGCGCGCTGGTGTCGATACTGCCTCGTCAGAAATCAACAGCCCCGGTTTCGGGGATGCTCCGACATGGGACGGCATAACCAATTGTTCCCTTTTCAAGCGGATACTGCAACTAATTGGAACACGCGGGTGCTGCGGCAGCCGCGTGTATAATGTCTGGTTGGACTTTAAATTCGAGGACGTTGAAATGGTTCTTAAATAACAGTGTTTGCAAGCTGAGTGGCCGCTGAATTTGATTTGCTTTCGTAATGGAGGGAAGCGAATTAAAGTATGCAAGGGAATTGATGTTATATTTAGAGCTCTTGGGACTTTAAATTAGATTGGTGTTCGGATGAAGATATTGGCAGATATCTTTTAAAAGGAAAATGTAACGGGGCTAGTTTTTTAAGGAATAGGGGATGAGTGTCCTATTTCGCCGTTACGTTGAAAGCCTCGAAGGTAGATTATGGGCTTCCAAGTTATTAAATTAAATTGATGTTTCGGTAAAGGCGGAGCAAAATAAATTGAGTACTTAAGCGGGGAATCCTATTTTTTGGGGGCTAAAAACATAGCAAAATTGGGGATTTTTTTTTAAAAAATCCAGCGTTTCGATTCATCTGAAATTTGGACCATGTTTTGATGCATCTTTGAAGAAGCTGTAGGTTTTTTTTTATTAATTTTTAACCGTAAATATAGTATTTATGCATGATCGACCATCACGCCGCGCAAAATTCGTCGTTCGTTTGGTATGACTGATATTTACCTACCAGGTAATCCGAAACAGAAAAATGAAACGGCGTTTTATTTTATACATATGTAGCTTGAGATTGATGAACCCGTAAAAACAACAAAATTTATCGAGCGGTGTGGCGAGTTTTCAAACTGAAAGGTCTGAGCCTTTAATTTTTGCGATCCAATTTTGCGCCAATTTTCTTATGTAACAAAAAAGGATAGAACTTAGCGGTATTCTGGTTCGTCAAATTTTAAGCTACATATGTAGAAAGTAAAACGCCGTTTCATTTTTCTGTTTCGGATTACCTGGAAGGTACATATCATGCACACCAGCGGACGACGAGTATATTTTAGAGCTCTTACTACCCGCCCGCCCGGGTACTCGAGTACCCGGTGAGACCCCGGGTAGAAAAAAATTACTCGGGTACCCGGGTACCCGTAGGATACCCGACTACCCGGGTACCCGGGTAGACAAAAATTACCCGTGTGTCCATGAGATACCCGAGTAACTGAAGTGTGATGAGATAGTTGAGAATTTCGATTTGACAGCCGATCGTTTTTCGACTTTCAACCATTTTCGGCTAACCTCAGTAATGAACGGAATATGCCGTCAAATCGAAATTCTCAACTATCTCATCACACTTCAGTTACTCGGGTATCTCATGGACACACGGGTAATTTTTGTCTACCCGGGTAGCCGGGTAATTTTTGTCTACCCGGGTACCCGAGTAATTTTTTTCTACCCGGGGTCTCACCGGGTACTCGAGTACCCGGGTACCCGGATACCCGGGCAAAAACAATAGCTCTAAATTTATTATTAAAAATGAATAAAAAAACCGCAACTTCTTCAAGGCTGCGTAAAAACATGCTAGTTTCTTAAAAAAAATTTCTAAATTTTGCTATGTTTTTAGCCCGTAGATGTGCCTCCTACTTTTTGCCATGCACCACTGACTAAATAGAAAATATTGAGAGGGTAGTATTTCAGTCAATTGATCAGGTGTTTTCCTGTAGAGGAAAGTGGTATCACATGTAGAATTAAATGCAGTGGTTGATTACTTAATTCATTGTCAACATTTCTGTTTAATGACAAAAGGAGTTTACTTTTCAGTGGGGCTGACTAAAGTACATTGAAAAGCCTCGTTCTAAATAATTACTGTTGCTACAGTACAACATTAAAAGGTACAAGATAAAATTGACAAAAATCGTCAACTGTGCTAGTTTAATTTAATTAATGCCCTCGTTCAGCTGGTTTGCGAGCTAAACGAAACACTAATTAGACAATAAAATTCAACGTTAAATCACGCGAATGTGGACAATAACAGGAAGTTCGTCGAGTTCGTAAATAATATTCACACCTTTCAGCAATAGTTTTCAGCAGCTGCTCGCAAATAGGGCTTTTACATCCTGCAACCGGCCCTCATAATTAATCTAATTTAGGGATGCATTAAGCCTATTACACGTGCAACGTAAAATCAAGTTCGATGCTTTGTCGCTGGGATCTGGTAACACGGAACTTTCATTGTTCCCCTCTGTTCTCACGCTTTGACGCGTGGCTGTCGACAAGAAGCTTGTCTCGATAGAAATGTCGACTACCAACGCAGAAATTTGCGACTACAGTCGGGTGGAAATAATTTCCAAAAGACTGCAAGTAATGCGCAGGCCTTCAAGCCTCTACTTGACAGGCTTGCTGCCATTTTCTATCGTCAGAATGCTGGACTATCTAGCTCTATGGACCTAAGTCATTCTTCTGCAGGAGTTTGGGTGGCATAACCTTTTCCCTGCTGCACAGTTTTAAGGCTTCCAAAAACGTGGGTCCAAAGAAGAAATTATCGATTCAAACGAAAATATATCAACCAAATTTGCTGCATGAATAAAGAGTGCGAATCAATCTATAATCAATCAGTTTATTATGAGGCAATAGAAAGTTCACGAAGTCAACGAACGTGGCCATTCAGATGTGGCATTTTAGAAACTAGAATTTTTTTACAGCCTTATGCTGAAATTGCACTTCACTAATGTAATCACCGATTTCTTTACTTTATTTGAACGTTTTTCTTTTACGAGTAGGCTTTATGCGGTTGAGAGAATCAGTCTTATTGAGGGCTACTTTAGTAAATCGAACGTACCTTTATCAACTAACAACACCACCTCTTTCAATTCAAATTTGGAAACATTGCTACTGTACTTTTGCATGAGTTCCATCCTAATAATAGGGTGCCTATTTTGGATGTTTATAATGAACAGTGCTCATTTCAACACCTTTCAATACCGCACCCAACGTTTCTGCCAGTTCGTGTACTAACCTCTGCCAATGTAATACTAAAATAATGTCAGGTATCGCCTTATATCAAAATATAAATATAAATAATTCAACTACTGAAATACACAAAGTTATTTTCAAATAAGATGCACAGCATCTTTTCACAGCCATTTCACAATGCAAACAACGCTATGTGAAAAAACACTTTTAATTAGCTCGCATACGTGAATTAACTTTGTTTCGTCAATCAATTACATCCAATTATTATTCACGTCTTCGTGGAATGGAGAAAGTGAATTCTCATATTTACCCATTGACTGCCTGTGTTTTACATAATCAATATCAGCATCTAATAGTGCACAAGTCTCTGAAAAAGCAATGAAAGGAAGAAAGGAAAATCTTATAATTTAAGATCAGTGAAAGAAAGAACAATCTTATAATTTATTCAAGATCAATTAAAGAAAGAAAAATCTTATAATTCAAGATCAATTAACGAAAGAAGAATCTTATAATTCAAGATCAATTAACGAAAGAAGAATCTTATAATTCAAGATCAATTAACGAAGGAAAACGCTTATAATTCAAGATCACAGAAAAAATCTTGTAATTCAAGATCAATCAAAGAAAAAATCTTATAATTCAAGATCAATTAACGAAAGAAGAATCGTATAATTCAAGATCAGTTAAAGAAAGAACAATCTTATAATTTATTCTAGATCAATTAAAGAAAGAAAAATCTAATAATTCAAGATCAATTAAAGAAAGAAAACTCTTATAATTCAAGATCACAGAAAATATCTTGTAATTCAAGATCAATTAAAGAAAGAACAATCTTGTAATTCATTCAAGATAAATCAAAGCAAGCAAAATCTTATAATTCCTACCTAAATCAACCTTCATAATTGCACTTAATCAGTTGACGGGTGTATAGCCACATTGTACAGAAGCAGGTGTCATGGTCATACGTTGTCGCAACAAACAAAACCATTGTAAACTCAGCCATGGAGCTCGGCACTGTATCAAGATATCTCGAGTCGATACCAACAGCTTAGATTAATCAGTCGTTAACGATCTGAGGTCACGGTTAGGCAGAAACTCCCATCGTTATCTAGTTCAAGCGTCGACAATCAATAACGAAGTAGACATCGACAGCTGTCATTGGAAACCGCTGTTTCTCTTGATAACGCCAACAATAGCCAATAGAAATCACAATACGTCATGCTGATTCCTTGTCGACCTGGTCCCATAACACTGGCCGCTCATAAAAGACTATCATGACCGCGCGAACAAGGGAGGCTCGGGAGTTAATTGTGACGTTGACGTTAGCCACTCGATTTCGAATGGAGTTATTGAATCAGGCTTGGCATACAATTAGAGGGAGATTATGCACGGCGTGCCAATGAATCGAGGGAGTTCTGTGCCAGCGATAAGATCTTCGATTGCCAAACTTCGAGTTGGACAATCGACGGCGAGCATGTACATGTATGCAAGAAGTTAATAATCGACGGTGTTGTGAAAAGACATTGTTAGAATTCATTTTTTATGGAAATTGGAATATTACCAGGGAGGTATTATTTGTTTAAAATAAACAAGTAGGAGGAAGTTGAACAATTTGAGATGGGTAATGAGGTTACTGTGAAGAATTTTATATTTTGTTTTTACGGGTATAATTAATTGTGATCTCTGTCGTTGTATCTTCGAAAGTAGTACCTACTTTAAGAGTTGACAGAGTTCAAAGTATTGGATTAGAGAATACAAGAAGGTATTTCTGATGTTAGGAAATTAAATAATCTCTCAAAGTTTTGTGTTACAATCTATTGTAGCATACGTTTAAACATTTTCTCTTGAATCATTGAAACTAAGGTCCGCAAACAATTTCAAGGCTATTGTTTCGTCCAACTCTACAATTTTAATGCTTCTTATACTCGTTTGGGAATTATTCTCTGTCTATAAAAAACCTTACTTTTGCTAACGTCTGTAAGATATTCTACATTTCCAACTGCATTAAATGAATATAAAATTGAACTCATAATATTACTATTAACCATGAAGAAGCATAGCTGTACCTATTAATTGTTTCTAAACCCAAAACTTTTATCCTCAGAATCGTTATTATTACTATTAATCCTTTCAAACCAAATGAATTTATAAATTTACTAATTCTTGCAACCTGCCAAACCATTTCACTTTGATTAGAAAAAAAGCAATCCACTTCATTCGACCAATCCATTATTTTAAATAAAAATTCACCCCCTTTGCTTCGTTCGTGTTCTCCATTATATATCAAAAGTTAAATCAATCAATTCGAATGCTTGTATAATCAAATAATACGATTGTTCCGTGAAACTTAAAATTCCAGCTTCCCTGCTCCATTTGCATTCCTCACTCCTCCCTTTCGGTCAATTAATTCGATTACTTTCCAGCCAATGGTTTCTCCAAGACTTAATTCGCTCGAAATCTTTTCTGTTAGGTACCTTTGCTCGGGAGCAGAAGCTGATGGGAGGAAATGTTTTCGGCAATCATAACGTCACTAATACACCAACATTCGAGACGAACGTTACACGCCACGTGACGACCGCGGTTGGCCAGACTGCGTTTCTCCACTGCAGAGTTTATCAGTTGGGCGATAAAGAGGTAAGTGGATTTATCTGTTACTTCCGGTCAGAGGAAAGAAATACGCGTGGAGGAAAGGATATAAGGTGGGAACAAAATGATCGTGCAATTTATTTTTATCTAGCTTCGCAGATATAACGAGTTGCCACCCCTAATAATACTAATATAAATTTTCTTTCGGTATCAGTTCCATGTTTAAAACAATATGTACAGATTCTGAGCAGGCTGCGATTTAGCAGCAGAATACGATTTTCATTCGGTTGAATGTAAATTAAAATCCTGTAAAAACAAAAATTAAGGTGTTAGCAATCTAGAGGTCCGGAAAAGGCATACGAGTTCAGGGATTTTTTGGGGGAAAAGTATAAGTGAAAATCATGCACAATCTTATTATTTTAAATTTTCATGAGGTATTATTATTAACTAAAGGAGATTATCGGCTTGGATATGAGTCGTGTTCTTTTTTAAGCATTAGCTGGTGGACATCCCCTAGGCCGAACGATGCATCTGAAAGCAAAAATTCAAATAGATTTTGAAAATAAATAACTTTCAGAAGTACCTGACGTTCTTCGAATTTTAATATTGTATTTTTGTAAAGAGGGGCGACCATTTGAAGCTGAAATATCGAATTTCGGTGGAAATTTGTTTTCTTTTTTTCAAGTAGGCTTTGCAAGTGTTTGCAAAATTGAAAGCAAAATTTAAAAATTTGAGAACGCCAGGTACTTCTGAGAGTTATTTATTTTTAAAATCTTTTTGAATTTTTGCTCTCAGATGCATCGTTTGGTCTAGGGAACGTCCAACAGCTAATGCTTAACAAAAAAAAAAAACACACGACTCATATCCAAGCCGATATCTCGTTTAGTTAATAATAACATCTCATGAAAATTTAAAATAATATACTTAAAAGATGTATATTTTAGTAGAAAAACATTGTGCATGATTTTCACTTATACTTTTCGCAAAAAAAATCCTGAACCTGTATGCTTTTTATATACATAAGCCACATGTTGAAAACATCCCTTGAACTTATACAGGGTGGGTCACCTGACATTTAAACCTAAAATATTTCCGTCGTTTTTAAAGATACGGGAAAATGTCTAAGGAGAAAAACGTTCGCTTCAGAGGCGCAATTAATGTGACGCGGAAGATTTTTTTCTCAAGGTCATATTTTCCGAAATTTCAAGATCATCGACGGTTCTTTAAGTGTCGATGGCGGTTTTTTAAGTGTTAAGATGACGTATTTGTTTTTATTGGCTATAACGTTCCACTAATCAAATATATCGCAGCATTTAAGAAAACGTCGATGACCTTGAAGCTTCGAAAAATGTTAATATTAGGTGACTCGCCCTGTAGATATAATTTCCGCGCAACGGCAAGCGTTCGAATATCTTCGTAAGTTGCTACGTCTGTTTCTCCCCGATCTCCAATAACTGCGCCTCGCAGAGAATATCTCGGGCGAGGGGGCGGAGAATAACGAGGCACGAAGAAAAGAACGCGCAAAGGAGGGCTGCGCCCGCGTTCTCGTTAGATCAAAGGCGCGGCAGCGGCTCTGTTGCGGTCACGGTCGCTTTATCGTTTTTCTAAATCTTCGATCCAAAGTACGCATTCGCCGTGGCCTGTACGAATCTGAGAGGCTCCCAGGATAACATTACCGCAAGGCTGCCGTGCGGTTTTGGCGCAGGGTCGTTGATAGAATATGCATGACGCGTGTTCCAAGAGTGAAACAGCCTCAAAGGCGGAGGGAACACGCGTGCAGTCATCGAATTAATTCCCTGATATTTCTCCCGGCTGGAGGAACAGCTATTACACGCAGTCGCGTAACAGTTTGTACCCGCAAAATGCGTTTCGAGGTGGAAATACAATCAGTGGCGAATCTGCTCACGTGCCTTCGAACACTGTGCCGGTAGTTTTATTTCTCGCGATGAATTTATGGATCGAGCGACGCCAGTTTGGATACAAAGAAGCGAAAGGCAGCGGCTTTCATAATCAGTTATTCTTCTTAAGGGGTAACACCACTGTAAATTTTTCGGAAAATTGATTTTTTTTTTATTTGCTTAAAAGATGGTTTGAACCTTTTAGAATGTGGGGCAAAAACTGTATTACTTGAAACAAATTTGTTTCCTTGAAATTTCGAGCTCTTCCCCAAGCGCATCGGACTGCTTTGAAACGACTACCGGCGTTAAGGGGTAACACCACTGTAAATTTTTCGGAAAATTGATTTTTTTTTTATTTGCTTAAAAGATGCTTTGAACCTTTTAGAATATGGGGCAAAACTGTATTACTTGAAACAAATTTGTTTCCTTGAAATTTCGAGCTCTTCCCCAAGCGCATCGGACTGCTTCGAAACGACTACCGGCGTTAAACGCGTTTTTCTCGAAACACGATTTTTCAACACGGCACGCAGCATAACTCCAACAATTTTCATTCTTTTCATTCGAACTTTTAACAATATCTTTAAAATAACATTTTCAAGAGAAATACGTACGGGATTTTCGATAAGTTAATTTAAACATTACTCATTAACAAATGATTGCCCTCTTTTTATAGAAAATTGAACGTTTTTCATTCAAATGCTCACCAATCACACAAAAATCAATATTTTTAAAATCCCCTACGTATTTCTCTAGCTATAAACATGTAGATTTAAGTCATATTTTTTTTTTTTAAATTCAAATTTGCACCAGCTACACTGCGTGCCGCAGAGCGCTAAAACTTCAACATGCCTCACGAGAATGGCTTCAGTGCCGCCATTTTGTAATATTTCTCAATAACATTTTTTTTTTTTTAATAACAAAATATGTGCTTAATAACTTCCTCCAGTATAGTTATTCTATTACCTTTCCTTCCATCCAAGAAAAATTGCCAAAAAAACGCTATTTTTCAAGCTGTTACAGTGGTGTTACCCCTTAATTTATGCGAACAAATCTGCGAGTCACTCTATTATTGCGATACTGCTTTCCAAAATATTTTACGTTGCAATAGGTGTGCTGAGCGTAGAAATATATTTAAAAATATGTGAAAATATATTTCATTTTTGGAAAATTTATTTTATACGCTAAGTTTGATCGAATTCAATCTGCTCGGAATATTTCCATTTACTTTTCTCATATAACTAATGCGCAATATGGCATGGAATTTTAGAAGAAAATTATAGAAATTCTTCAGAAACCATTAATTAGTATCTTTGGCATTCAATTATTAATTATAAAGTTATATTTGCTCTCGTATTGCAAGGTCTATTTATTTTCTTCTTTCGAATATGTATATATATATATAAATAATTTATTCGTAAAGTATAATAGTTGTTTATGCCATTTTTGTATTCGATGCACCTAAATCTCACGATTTTCGTCTATAATAAGGGTAGTATAAGTCCAAAGTTTCTGCATTTGAAATATTAGCGAGAATAAGCTGTAAAAATAGGGCATGTTTTTATATATAACACTGAAAGAAGAATGCCATGAGTTATTTCAATGATTAAATACGTTTGCCTCGGGGATATTAGAATTTGCTTGAAATTTGTGCCTTTCAAATAAACTCTAATTATAGGTAAAATAGTAAAAGTTTCAGAAAGCCCTGATCGCTTGAAACACGAGTGAATTGTTTTAAACAAATTATCTCCACATTTGATTTGTCCTACGAACACGTTCAACCCTACTTTTGAACAGTATTTGATCCACTTGAGATGAATGAAAATGATTACCCACTTTGCTGCCATTAATAAGATAATTAATAATTTCATGCCAAAGATACCGATTAATGGTTTCCGAAGAATTTCTATAATTTTCTTCTAAAATTCCACGCCATATTGCACGTTAGTTATATGGGAAAATTAAATGGAAATATTTCCGAGCAGTTTCAATTCAATCGAACTGTATTCTCTCGTACTTTGCATAAATTGCTTTAAGCTAAATCTTCGATAACTTTTCAATGTTGTCACTTCCAGCGACGCTGAGAATTTTCACGACACTCGAGCATTATCAGCAACAAAAACTGTTGTCTATTTTTTAATTATTAATATCATAAAATAAATGATAAAACCAATAATGCGCTGAATATATTTCGCGTTTCTATAGTCTGACGGTGAGCTCTAGTGCGATTTATTCATACTTCCGCCGTTAAAGTTTAATCAAACCGCAGGATCTTCACGTTCCATACACCCGCGTAAGTTCGGAGAACGTGGATAGCGCCGATATTTGTTGAAGTTTCAGTAAATGCTAAACTTTCGAACTATGGAGATCCAGGAATTACAGGAGAAGGTTTGATGCAACGAAATGCCGTACACGTTACCATGAAAATTTCCAAATGTGCAGCCGCATCTTAGCCAATTAATAATAAATTGCAAAAGGAGGGAGAATTATAAATTAACCGCGAGTGCCCCGCCGCTTTTATCGTAAATTTAATTTCATTTTATCGTCAACAATTGTTAATTATTATGAAAGAAGAGACCATTTTGAATGAATTATAATTACAATTTTAACATAGTTATATGTTCGTTTTCTCCTGAAACATTTTACGAGAGCAGAAGTAATTTTAAATTAATTATAAACCTCCCGTAGCCGTAGAAAATCTACGTCACTTTTATCATAAATATATTTCGCTTTTATCATTAACGATTATTAATAGCTGGAAATAAATTATAAACCTCCCATCGAGCTGCAAGTCTTATACTATTTTTACCGTGAAATACAGTTTGGTCTCGTCTCAATTAAGCACTGCGCACAATAATTATCCCGAGCAATCGTATAGCATAACTGTAGACCAAATTAATTACAGTGAAACCAACTATTATATTCATGGTAACAATCACAAAGCCTGCTCCAATATTCGAGCTACATGTTTTGCGCGTGGCAGAAATAAAAGCGGATCGCGTAAAATTGAAAATACGCGGCTGAAGGGGATCAAACGTAGATGAATGTAGAAAAACATTTCTATCAGTTTGGTTTTAACAAATAGATCTAAAAACGAGACGGCAGTTAACCCAGTATTATTTTTACATTCGTGACGAGCAAATACAGTAAACAAAAAATCAGACTGTATGTGAAATTCCGAATCATATTTCTCTGCGAATATTTCAGCTATCGGGAACCAAAATACACTAATTAGAGTGACAGAAGACATGCGAAGCCACATATTGTGACATCATCAATCATAAAAGATTAACATAAATCGTAAAAGCCAACGGCGTGCGTGTAAAGTTAGCACAGAAATTACAGCGATTAGGATCTGACGAATGTTTAACACACATGGCGTGCAATAAATATCAAGGTTTCGTAAATATCAAACGCGCGTTTACCGAGGCCGGCAAATGCGTAGTACAACGGTAACGTCACATATTTATATATTAATCAACTTGCTGTTGATACCAATTAATGATTCATTCCCAAATACCTCAGTAATTCGTCGCGCATATAGGTCATGTAATAGTGGTGATTTCTGCCTGTAATCTTCTTGTTACTAATCAATGTGGGTCAAGCTAACCCAAACACCAATGAATACCAATATTAAAGGAAAATTCCAACTAATCTGAAACGCAGGAAATAGACAATCCGAACGAAGCTGTGAGCAAAGTTTTAATTAATTTAAACGGATGGAATTTCACAAATGGAATGAGCTTTACTCCACGGGACTGAGATTTCAATAGACAATATATGTATTATGAAAATGATCATCGTTAATGTTATATTCAAACAATAATTTAATGTCTCTTCAAATTAAAACAATATGCCACTTTCTGATGAGTATCTATTTACAAATAAATATAATTCGAGTATTCTGTTAAATACATGATAATGTTTAGTACTTTATAAAGATACTAGAATTTTTTAGCTATAAATCCAATCACAAAGGTTCATTGTATAGTTAGAAATTAATAATAGGGGAAGTAGGGGCATGATGGGGTAGCTAAGGAAAAAAAAAATTAAAACAGACTTCAAAAAAATAAAGTTGCACTAAAAAGTAAAAAATAATTCTTTCCCTTATTTAATCTACGACTCTCATATTTTTCAAGCCGGCGCCAGATTTACACAGTGCAAATGATGAGGCACCGACTTAAAAAATATGAGAGTCGTAGATTAAATAAGGGAAAAAATTATTTTTTACTTTTTAGTGCAACTTTATTTTTTTGAAGTCGGTTTTAATTTTTTTTTAAATTTTGTTTATTTTTAACTTTTTAGTTTTATATATATTGACACAACATGCTGAGGAGATATGCGCGTACGTACATAAAATAATAATAATTAGGTGACAATAGTCTTTATTATTAACCATAACGGGCAAAATATTGGGCCAATGTTGATGCAGTGTAGGATGAGACCACCGGGGCATCGCCCCCTTTCGAATAAATAAAGATCATCAAAATCGGTCCATATGCTGAGGAGTTATGAGGGGACAAACATAAAAAAAATTACATACGGGTCGAATACATAACCTCCTCCTTTTTGAAGTCGGTTAAAAATGCAAATAAAGTGATGATTGTACCTATTAATTAGGTCTTTATTACTCCAAATCAGGGACTTAATACCGGTATAATGCGCATACCGGTATTTCGCCAATACAGCTATACCGAAACCGATATCATACCGAAAAAGATAAATACCGAAACCGATATCATACCGAAAAAGATAAATACCGAAAAAGATAAATACCGAAACCGATATCATACCGAAAAAGATAAATACCGAAAACAATCGGTTTTCGGAATTACCGGTAACCGAAATAAATACCGGTATTTTTTCGGTATTCTTCTCGGTGAACACCGAAACCTACCATGTTACTGAAAAGAATACCGAAAAAATACCGGTATTTATTTCGGTTACCGGTAACCTTTTGTTTTCAGTATTTATCTATTTCGGTATGATATCGGTTTCGGTATAGCGAAATACCGGTATGAGCGTTATACCGGTATTGAGTATCAGACGAAGATACAACCGAAAAATACCGGTATAATACCGGTATTTTACGTACCGGTAGGAGTCCCTGCTCCAAATACAACTATAAGTTAATGATTTAACATTTGTTACACACTTCGGACTATCTGAGGTCAGGCGTCTATGTTATTAAACTTTACAAAACAGATGGTAAAAAACCGTCTTGCCCCCACCGCGGGGTAAAATGGGGTACCGAAATGATTTGCCTAAGTATTTTCACACTCAATACAAATGTGATTTTGTAGATTTTGCTGCTTTTTTCTTCAGTTTTCTTGCTCAAAACTTTACTTACAGCGTCTTTCATCACTTCTATTGACCAGTCTCCTCTTCTGTTTTTTTTTTCGTATATGTTCTGACCATTTTATAAATTCGAACTAAAAATAACGAGATTTATTTGAATTAAATTATAATAAAGAACGATGACGTTGCTTAATCTCACATGAACAGCCATGGTACCTCATCATCCCCCGTATCAAGGACCCCATCTTGCCTCAAAGCATCGTTTTCCAAAGATTAATATATTTGTACAACAAATAAAGAAATATTGAAATTTTGAATATGTCACATTAAAATAGATGAAATGGAGATTATCATAGAAGAAAAATAATAGACTTACCGTTCTTCAATATATATTTATTTCAAACCTTTTTATCACACGAAATAACATCGACGCAGCACGCAAACGGTTTACAGCTATAAACAAAAAAACGCGTGCTACCCCACTCACTTTTGCCAGCGACCACACTATTATAACAAAATGGCTTCCTAATGATGTATGTGTCACATGCCTAGCATCTTTTAATTAGTGTTTAGGGAGATACTCCATCTTACCTCGCTACCCCGTCATGCCCCTACTTCCCCCTTTGTACAATTGTCTCCTGGAAGATCAAAGGCATTCAGCATTTCTTAAGTAGTATTGATCAATAATTATCTTCGATCATCGTTTCCTTATAATTCCCACATCTGGAATTCTCTCAGCATAAAAAAATTCTAGCCCAGAGTAATATTAATTTCATAAACTGCAGCAGCACATTTGTCTACAAAACACTCGCAGTCTGTCCCACGTGAAATAGTCCAGTGAAATTAGACGGAAATCTGCCCAATCTTCGGAATAAATCCCAGCAAGCTAAATTTTGGTATGGGCCTTTATTTGATCGTTTTAAACAATATGTCAAAAGTCCCCATCGATCCGAGTGCCGCTAAAAATTTTACAGAGAGTTGAAAAAAAACAGTTTTTCGCGAATATCTCGTTATCTAGCAGTTTTGCGACAAAAATAGGTCTCACATAATTTATAACCTAGGAAATTTTCTACAAAAAAGGTTGTATGAGTTTTTTCGTAGGGGTAACCATTTTCATGTGTGCCGGGTTACCAAGTTTCAACCCCGATACTTTTGACAAGGGAAGATCCCGAACCCGGAAATTCTGAAAATTATGAAACTCTGTAAATATGTAGCGGAAGTCCTGCTGAGTACAACGCAATTTCGTTTGCTGCCCAAATCCACTCCAAGAGGGTGCAATTGACCCCTGAAAATTATTTTATTTTATATTATTACTCGCGAACTGTAGGAGATAGAAAAAAAGTGTTCAGGAAAAAGTTACTTCTCTTAATTAGGACTAACATTTGGTAAATTATAGTTCTTACAGTTCTTACGGTTCGTGAGTTATAACACAAAATCGGAAAATAGCCGGATTTCAGGGGTCAATTTCACCCCCTTCGAGTGAACAAATTTAAACTTTAATCTTTGGGGATAAGTAGAGGATATATAGGTATGTATTACTCAATTTTTGTTGCTGCCCAAATTCACTCTAAGAGGGTGAAATTGACCCCTGAAAATCCGTTTTTTTTAGATTTTATGTTATAACTCACGCACCGTAAGAACTATAAGAACTATAATTTACCAAATGTTAGTCCTAATTAAGAGAAGTAACTTTTTCCTGAACACTTTTTTTCTATCTCCTACAGTTCGCGAGTAATAATACAGAATAAAAAAAATTTCAGGGGTCAATTGCACCCTCTTGGAGTGAATTTGGGCAGCAAACGCAATTGCGTTGTACTCAGCAGGACTTCCGCTACATATTTACAGAGTTTCATAATTTTCTGAATTTCCGGGTTCGGGATCTTCCCTTGTCAAAAGTATGGGGGTTGAAACTTGGTAACCCGGCACACATGAAAATGGTTACTCCTACGAAAAAAACTCATACAACCTTTTTTGTAGAGAATTTCCTAGGTTATAAATTGTGTGAGACCTATTTTTGTCGCAAAACTGTTAGATAACGAGATATTCGCGAAAAACTGTTCTGTTTTTTTCAACCCTCTGTAAAATTTTTAGCGGCACTCGGATCGATGGGGACTTTTGACATATTGTTTAAAACGACCAAATAAAGGCCCATACCAAAATTTAGCTTGCTGGGATTTATTCCGAAGACAAATCCTAATTTCACTGGACTAAAAGCAAAGAGAGCCCGTGCGATGCTGAAACCTCGTCAGCAGTGGTATCGCCCGGTAACTGGTCAGACACGTCCCAAACCGCAGCCTCGAACGCAACACGTCGTTCGCTGGTCAATATTTGCCATCACTGCCCCCATTTTGCCCCGCCAATTTACCGGCGCCTCGCGAAGACGACGTTCTTCCCCTGGAATTCACCGAATTCCTGGCGGCGCAAACTTCCCCCCCAACAGCGAAATGAATTCTCCCCCCGCGCGATCGACTTCGCCCGAGCGCTCTCGACGCGGCCTTTCCCAGGGATACCCCGAACAATGGCGTCGCCGCGGGGTTGTCGCGAAATTACTTGCTAATCGTGAGAAACGACTGCTGGCCCGATTATCGGTTAACGACGTGATTATTCATCGACCGCTCCATAACGTGAATTTCGGACATTTGCGGCCGCGCTAAAAGGCGCCCGGTGCTCGATCACTGCGCCGCGATGAATTGCCGTCCGCGCCGTCCTATTTTCATCTCGATAATTATCGGAACGATCGACACGCGATTCCAACGGATTCCGGGGAATTGAAAGAACGCGGTTGTACCTATTACACTATTGGCACGTGCAGCCAGTCGTCCATGCGATGTATAATTTCCATTTTGTGAAATGTTTTACATGCCGCATTGGTCGCAGAATTTCTGAATAGCGCGTTTCTCGCGGGGACGTTCCAATTTCTGACGAATACATTCTCTTGATATTTTATGTGCAACTTCCAAGACGGGAATTTAAATTTAATAGCGGTTTTTGTTCGTTGAAATGTCAACTGGAGTATGAATGGAATTACATTTTCTTTCTTTTCGATACTTGCTTGGAACCCTGTGAAATCAATTGCGATTATGTCAGAGTAATTTTAATTGCTGTCGTGCCCGTCGTTGCGTTGGACGTAACTTTGCCTTTTGGTTTTGGGAAGTTAACGGGTTGCACTAATTACACTCTATGAAAGTAAGGCAAATTTTGGAGAATTTTTTAAAAGAGAAGTATGGAGTATTTTGACTCCAAACTTTGCACGTTTATTCATTGATAGTCGGAGAATTTGTTCAGCCCCGAAAGTAACTGATATTTAAGAATTTTTTTTTAAGAAACTGTTGATCATATTGGATTAAACTCTTTTGGGATATAAGCAGGCGTCTTTAAACTTGCAGAGAATATTTTTTTTACGTCGATCCTATCTTATTATTTATTAATTATTGCGGAATCTTGTCCACATCTTCGACGATGTAACTCCTGTTGGCGGGACGTGTAGCACCTATCACAGTCGTCTGATCGCAAAACAAATAGAAGATTCTTAAAGTTATATAGTTTACGCTGCTATTGGTCCACTTTAAAGGAAAAAAGTGAGAAATTGAAAGAATTACAGGGTTTGAAAGGAAAAGTAAGTGTTTTCCTTAGACAAATTTTTCGTATTATTCTTTATATCGACGAAAAAAAGTATTATAAATAGAAACTAAAATTAAACTTTTAGGTCCAGCACCAGCGTAAGGTATTTAACATTAAGAAAATTCTCTTCTTTTTGCAATCAGATGACTGTGACAGGTCCCACACCTGACGCCAACATCGTCCAAGAGATCCCACAATAATTAATAAATAATAAGAAGCATCAACATAAAAAAAATATTCTCTGCAAGTTTAAAGATGCCTTCTTATATCCCAATAAATTTTAATACAATATTAACAATAGTTTTTTGAAAAAAAATTCATAAATTTCGGGGGCTGTTACACGAGAATCACCCCTTAAGAACGCCTTAAAACGTTCGAAACAGCGAAGTTTGTATGCTTGGTAGTAAATCACACGGTTTATTGACAACACATTGCACCTCCACTGTTAAAAATTCTCAAGTAAATCACAACTTCCCCTGTAAATTATCCACCAAATATTCACAAAACTATCCACCGTATTCATAAAAATTCGTACACACCTCAACCAATTGCAAAATTAATCATCACTGCAATGGTCACTATTACTTTTACAACAAAGTTCGAATTTAGAAATTCACAACGAAGTATTCGCGCAGCATTTAATGAAACAGCGAAAAGTCAAATAGGGGCAAAAATATGTTTACCAAAGCACACTAAATGCCGCATTTCCCCGGATAATTATAATAGAAGAGGAATGTTACAGCAAGGCGAGTGTCTCTTCTCCAGCCTTCAGGTGATGTAAAAATGAAGGAAACGCAGTTACGGCGCGTAAGGTGGTTATAGAAGAAAACGTAACGTCGTTACTTACCCGGGCGGGAAGTCGCTCGACAGATATTTCCTAATTTAATTCTGAACGTCGGAGAAATGCTGGGCGGCATTAAAAGATGCAACGTTAACCAAATTGCACAGAAGAAATGGCGGCGGGAAGACTGGCGTGTGGTGCGTGGCGAAATCCGAGCCAGCCCCCTCGACGCTTTCACGTTGAAAAAATTTCGAGTTTCGCGCTTTCGTGGCACGGCAAAGGGCGGAATATCGTTCCGTCCCTCCTAATTAGGTCACAGCTTGTCGGTGAATGCCCCTTTTCCTTTTAAAGCCATTGATGTTCAGCGAATGAGGCAATTAGAAGACCCTTGGAAGAGGCCAGAAATACCGGCCAGAATAACATCGATCGATTTTATCTGGAAATTTAGGGATACTCGCCAAGGAAATCGAAGTTTCGCGAGAAACTGAATCGCAATCGCGACTAGACAGGAATTTTGAATTTTCAATATTTACGAAAAATTATAGGAAATAATGATGATTAATTATTCATTAATAATTTTGAATGCTTAGGCAATGCCCTGTTTCAATTAGTAACGATTTACAAAAATTCATAGCGATTTGAAAATAATTTTAGCAATGTCTAATTTCTTTATCGCCCTAGTCAGCCGGCCGAAAAGAGGCGAATGTTTGTGAATTTTTTTTGTAAAAGCGGATGCGTATATTTTTATAGAACTTTTTGCACTTAAAAGAGCAGCGTTTAAAGAACATTTGGTAATTTTTTCGTACAAAAATATTTACGTTTATAATAAAGTAACAGCCGACATCCAAGAAGCGTTTTTAAACATTTGCTTTTGCGGTGAGCACTGCCATTCGGAAGCAGATTATCTAAAATAAAAAAACAGAAAAGATTTCGTTAGTATATTAATGTATCCTCTGATTAACGGAGGGAATTTTCGAAATATTAACTTAAAACAAAATGGCGGCTATATAAAGTTGAGATCCCGATTCTTTCGTGCAAAAATCACGCGAAAAAATCAGGACTTTGATATTGTGATATTGACACATACTCGCGAATGTACCCTTCTCATTTCTCGGAACGTGGGACATGGAACATGGAATTCCACGAGAAATGTGGCACCCCGTGATCTTCCCGTTAAAGATATTTTAGTAATTATTCAAACATACAATCCAAACATACTCCACAAATATTTAACCATCTTCCAAGTACAAATTAATTCAATGTAATTATTCCAAGATTTAAATACTAATCAATTTCTAAATTTGGTTATCAAATAAAAGGAAACTTCCATGATATTTTATCCTAAAAATCTGTAATTAAAGTCTTCTGAATATTCCCCAGAAAATATCACTGAAATCTTGATAAATAAATCACAAAATTTTTCTACCATTTTCTACCATTTTCATCTACATTTTCTACTCCTGGCCGACATATAATAATGTTCTTTCCAAAGTAACTTTTACGCATACGCCTGAAGATCGCTTCTACTAAAACGTCGGTTCTCTACGACCACTTTCGAGGCTGAATCGCCGCGGCGTCGCGCGATCGGAACGATTTACGCAAGTTTAATTGAGCTCGAGTAATGAGGTAAGCAGAGAGGAGTTTCCCGCCATTTCCTTATGGAGTATTTAACACAGAATAGCCGGCTTCCTCTGAAACGAGTTCTTTAAGCGCCGATTTTATAGTTATTAATCGTTTTATGACAGCCGTCGAAGAAGAGAATTAATTCCCCATTCAGCCAAGGAAAAATTCGTTTTCCCATTAACCTTCTCAATGAAAATACGTAGCCACATTGTGGCTTCTTCCTGCTCATCATCTTGATACCCGAAGTAATTATAAAATTACTTTCTGCGGCTACAACCATCTTAGCATTTCTTCGAAATACGTGCTCAAATTATTCCCCACAATTAGTGATGGGACTAATACCAATACTATTGATGATATTCAATCAATTCGATACCAAAGTACTCAATAGGAAATATCGATACGCATCGAAATGTTATGTACTTGGTATCAATCATCGATACCAATTCTTCTTCAACCGATACCATATCAATACTATACCGAATCAAAACCGGTTTGATACTTTACGATATTATCGATACTTATTTGATACTTACGAAATTATCGATACTTGTCTGATACTGTACGAAATTATCGTTTTTTATTTGATAATTCTGTGATCAGATGGCAAACCTGTTATGATATCTATTTGATACGAAAGTATCGGTTTCGATTTGCAATTTACTAATTCACAAAAATAGTATTTATTACCAATCATGATTTGATAATATAACTAATGAAGTAGGAGTTGGAATCAGTATCATGAACTACGTATATAATTGAATTTTAATTAATAAATGATGTACATATACATTATTCTAGAATGAAATATTTTGTTGCATTTTGCTTCCAATAAATAAGACGATTTTTCATGGGTAAACAACTTTCTTTAAAAAAGTTATCTAACTGTAATTGTACATCCTCTTATTTATTGGAAGGAAAATGCAAGAAAATATTTCATTCTTGCGGAGTTTGTAAACAAATATTTTTGCATTATGGCAAGCTCCGTGCCTGCTGAACGCGTTTTTTCAAAGGCTGGGGAGTTACTAAGCAAGAAAAGAAATCGTTTAAAAGATAACAAAGTGAACAAAATATTATTTCTTAATTCTTAAGGAATAATGTATATGTACATACTACATCGTGTATTAATAAAAATTCAATTATATATACGTAGTTCATGATATTTATTCCTACTCCTATTTCATTGATATATTATCAAATCATGATTGGTAATAAATAATATTTTCGTGAAGTACTAAATTGCAAATCGCAACCGATACTTTAACTTAAAAAATTTTTTTTTGCATATTTTTTATTATTTACTTTTTAGTGTCTAATTTTTGATTTGTGGTTATATTGCATATTGATTTCAAGTCGTTTGGATTTGTGGTTATGGGTTATATTTATTGATGACAGCGTAATTCTATCTCGCCTTCCGTTCTTTTTTCATAATTTTGTATTATCATCATAACTACGCGCGTCTGCAAAGTTTCAAGACAATTGGATTGGTGGAACTGGGTTAAATAGATTTTCCGTTTTACCCCACGAAAAGTGTTCCGTTTTGCGCCACATGCAGTCATTTGGTAAACATTTAATATTTACACTTCAGCGTGAGGTAAAGATATTGCAGGTATCGATATTCTCCTATAGGTATCAAGTAGGTATCGATATTTTTCTGTAGGTATCAAACAGGTATCGATACATTCTGATATGTAAGTATCAAAGAAGCATCGATTCCTTTTGATGCCTTTGACTTTGATATGTATCAATACCAGATTGAAATTTGTAGAAGGGTATCGATATGTATCGATACGGTATCAGTCCCATCACTACCCACAATTACCCTAAACAAACCAAGGGTGTGAAAACCAGCGGCGCTGGCCGTGATGGACACACCGGTTCTCGTTAGATCACCGAAGTTAAGCATCACGGGGCGGGTACTGGGGAAAGATGGGTGACCACCACCTTTCTCCCGATCGACGCTCGCTGCTGGGACCGGAGGGAGAAGGAGAGGAAAAGAGATAAGAGACTATAGTTCGTTGGGCTATATAAGCGATAATAATGCTTGAAATGCCATCCTGCTAACCACAGGAAAAACAGAAACAAAAAAAAAAAAAACCAAGGGTGTCTTAATACTTATAAACATCAGTGTATCTCCACGCTTCAATTTTAATTCCCCGAACCTACCCCCCGGACGCCAAACTACAACCTTTGCGGACGCGATACAAGGCGGAGCGAGATTTTCTTCCGCAAAACCGAGGACAAAACGCGAAAGTGAAAGCTGCGTTTCCAGCAGTTCGAGAGCTGACGCAACGTATTGTTACGCCATTTCGGGGCGCGCGGGGGTGGCTGCTGGCGTTGAATTGATTGAATTGCTGCGCGGAGTACAGAGACGGGGCGGACTGAGGAACTTGCCCACGGAACCTGGCCGCTGATTCTTCTTCCGTAACGAAGTTAATAACGCACGACGGGCCGTCTAATGCTGTTTAGAATGTTCCGGAATTTCGACAGAGTGTTTACCCCCGGCATATTATGTCAGTGGTTTAGTCCCGCCTCGAAATCGGAACATTAACTACGTTTGCACGTGCGGCTGCAGCGACTTCGCTCTGGCTTACGCGGCTTACACAGGCTGGCCATCTGTAAAATGGGCCAAAGCATTTGCATTGCTAATCTCGCGACGCGATGCTACATCGCGGGCCCGTTGACCCAGAACAAGATTTCCAAAGGGGAATGGCATTTGTTTCGCTGCGAGTCGCGCGTCTCACTGCCAGCCGTTCATGCTTTATTCTTCCCTCCGGGAGGGTGCTGTAGGGTGCTCAATGTAATTAACGTCTCGGTGAGGACCTCCACGTGTACTGTAGGCTCTAAGTGTCTCGCGAAGGTAGCTACGAGTATTGGCAACTGTTTTGCAAGTAGTTTAGTGTTCTAGGATGAATTGTTAAGAAACGAGTTTTTTTTATTGTTTCGTAATATTAAGGCGAAAATTCACGATGAGACGAAAATAACGAGGCTGAACCTCGCGAGACAATTGTTTTGATAGTTTTTAATTATTCTGTTATTTGTTCCATAAACCTAGATTCTCGTGAGAAATGTTTCGTGATATATTTTTCAAAATCTCTTCCCTCGCAACTATTATTTACAGTCAGTTGTTGCTGAGATTTTTGTGTCGCCGATAGAAAAGTCTCGTGTAAAATCTCATCGTTTAAAATCTCATTATTATTTTATACATGACCGCTCATTTTTATTATTTTTCTCGTTACATAGACGTCGCGACGAAGTAGTTAAAAAAGGTCCCTTCAAAATCCACGAGGGCGTCAGTCGTCGGCAGGGTGACCATATCTCTTTGCCCACAATTGTTTCACTTTTAAGGGGGTGCTCTATTTAGGACGCTGGGAATAAAGTGATCCTTGGGAATTTTTTCTAAGAAACTGTGAAGCGGATCTTTTCCAAAACTTTCAGGGTATTTTAGTTCACATTCAAACAATAAAAATTAATTTTTACTGGAGATTGCAATTAATTTTTACTGGAGATTAAAATTAATTTGTAAATTTTAAACGGAGATTATGCAAATCTGCGATTATGTTGGAGGCCCCAATTCTTCCTTGAAATAAAAGACCAAGGATTCTCTTATTTCTAGTATAATTACATTGTCGATGAAGCTAACAGACGAAAAGAAAAGTTAAAAGTTGTCAAATTGGTGGGACTTCAAAGAAAAATTTACGATTCTGCCCCGAGATATTTCGTACTATTTATGGAAAAAGAGTTCTTCAATTCTATTTATTTATCACAGTTTCTAAGAAAAAATTCCAAAGAATCACCTTATTCCTAGCGTCCTAAATAGGGCTCCCTCCTTAAATAGGCTCTTGTTACCCTAACTCTTCCTTAGAAAGAGTTCTTTACCTAAAATTGCCTAGCAAAAGTTAAATCGCTGTTAATCGAACAATAATTTATTGATATTTTTATATGCAATTTCTTTCAAAGTAAGAGAAAAATTATTCACGTTTCATAAGTTACAATCGGGTGCTTAAATACTGTACTAATATCGCCTACTCAAGAAATATCGATCACTTCATTTAGATGTGAGATTTTAAAATTATTTTCACAAGTGTTTTTATTATTTCTTGCTGCAGGTATAAATGTTTCTTACGCATTTTCTTATTAGGATTAGGTGTTTCTATCAGGTTACGTTTGTCACTCGGCGGTACTGGGAAACTCTGAGGGTAGGTGGTATTGAAAACACCCATACTGCTAAAAGGAAAACGCTATTTTCATTACGAAAGATATTTGAATCGATTACACTAGTTTACAATGAAAATGTACATTTGATGAGAGGTGACTTTTCTTATGGATTTTCTCCCGCTGAATTCGAAAATCAAGGTTAAAACTTTTTTTATGGAACAGTTTTTAAGATATTGTGATTCTTTCAATTTTTATACATCTTTGCACTTTAAAAACCATATCTGGAACTAGATGTGCCCGATTTGGTCGTTCTTGGTACCAAATGAAAGACATTGAAATGACGAACAAATATGTATAATGGGATCTTTAATTGGTTAAGCGGTTCAAAAGATATTGATGAAAATAGTCCACATTTTAAGAAAAAATAAATTTTTGAGCTTATTCTGTGGCCACGGAAAAATAGAAACCGATAAAAAACGTCCGGTTTCTCTTCATATGCGTAAACCTGATACTTTTACGCAAAATATAACACCAACCAGAAGTAAATCGACCGAAAAATGACAAAGTTATTAGGGATTGAGTGAATTAATCCAAATCCCACATTTTGACAAGTGGCCATGCCGGCAACGGTTTTTTTCGTTCTCACGTTGACGCCACTGCTACAGCGAAAACTGACATTTCGTTTTGAATAAAACAACACAATTTTGATTGTAAAAAAAAAAACGAAAGAACCCAACTTTATTCTTTAGAATATTTTAGAAATATAGTTTTGGCTCTTGCTCTGTCTTCGTTTGGTTTTGGGATCCGTTTCTCTCACGAGGAACTATATGTAGTCTGCCAACATTGCTTCATCCCAAAACCCTTGATAACGTCGCTCGATGGTCTTAATTTGTTGGTGAAATCTCTCGCCGTGTTCGTCACTTACGTGACCAAGATTGTCCGGAAAGAAATTCAAATGAGAGTGTAAAAAATGGATTTTCAGAGACATATTTACACCTGTTAGAATTAAATAAAATGGTAAAAAGAATACAAGAGAAAATGAACAAGAATGAAATTAAATATATGCTCTAAGGTGAGAACATAGTAATACAATCAAAATTGTGTTGTTTTATTCAAAACGAAATGTCAGTTTTCGCTGTAGCAGTTAGAGCTATTGTTTTTGCCCGGCTATCCGGGTACCCGGGTACTCGAGTACCCGGTGAGACCCCGGGTAGAAAAAAATTACTCGGGTACCCGGGTAGACAAAAATTACCCGGCTACCCGGGTAGACAAAAATTACTCGAGTGTCCATGAGATACCCGAGTAACTGAAGTGTGATGAGATAGTTGAGAATTTCGATTTGACAGCATATTCCGTTCATTACTGAGGTTAGCCGAAAATGATCGAAAGTCGAAAAACGATCGGCTGTCAAATCGAAATTCTCAACTATCTCATCACACTTCAGTTACTCGGGTATCTCATGGACACACGGGTAATTTTTGTCTACCCGGGTACTCGGGTATCGCACGGGTACCCGGGTACCCGAGTAATTTTTTTCTACCCGGGGTCTCACCGGGTACTCGAGTACCCGGGCGGGCGGGTAGTAAGAGCTCTAGTAGCAGTGGCGTCAACGTGAGAACGAAAAAAACCGTTGCCGGCATGGCCACTTGTCAAAATGTGGGATTTGTATTAATTCACTCAATCCCTAATAACTTTGTCATTTTTCGGTCGATTTACTTCTGGTTGGTGTTATTTTTTGCGTAAAAGTATCAGGTTTACGCATATGAAGAGAAACCGGACGTTTTTTATCGGTTTCTATTTTTCCGTGGCCACAGAATAAGCTCAAAAATGTATTTTTTCTTAAAATGTGGACTATCTTCATCAATATCTTTTGAACCGCTTAACCAATTAAAGATCCCATTATACATATTTGTTCGTCATTTCAATGTCTTTCATTTGGTACCAAGAACGACCAAATCGGGCACATCTAGTTCCAGATATGGTTTTTAAAGTGAAAAGATGTATAAAAATTGAAAAAATCACAATATCTTAATAACTGTTCCATGAAAAAAATTTTAACCTTGATTTTCGAATTCAGCGGGAGAAAATCCATAAGAAAAGTCACCTCTCATCAAATGTACATGAAATTCATTTAATTTTGTAAACTAGTGTTACAGTCCCTAAGTGCATCATTAATTAGGTATTTATAGTAGATATTCCTGCACCCACAGAAGTATTAGATGGACCTCCTCCAAAGCTGATGTAACATCGTCGCAGTCCAATAAACTCTTACACTATTTGTAAGATTCATTGAAATACTTCTCGTTCAATAATTGTCGATCACATGACGCTGCAATTACAGTGTCTTCCTAAATATGTTCGGTGCTAATTCAGTTCACGACCGATAAATTTCCGTGCTTGCATTTGCGAGATATAACGAGTGGCTGTATTAGGACCATGGGCGGTATTAGGTACATTTACCTATTACTCAATGTACATCATGATCGAGAGCGATAACATGTAACCCTGCACCACTATCTTCATTAAACGATACGTACAGTAGCCTTCTCGTATTTCTAAGATAGACTATACAACCAGAGAATCTGGCAACAGTCTGCCCTTATTGAATAGCAAACACAACCGAACGGCAAGCAAAATCTGTTTGCATTAAAACGAATAAATATATTCTGCATCGATAACGATGGACCAAGATAATATCGTGTGAAATTCTGCATCTTAAAGAAATTGTTATTCTTTCAACTTCATTGTCATTGAATGAAACCCGACGTCGTTTAAATTACTAACAGGGGGTAGTGGAAAATCTGAAATGAAAATGGAAAAAAGAATAGAAGAAAGGCTGAGTTTATTCCAATTGAAATATATATAATATTATTTTTTATTATGGGCGCTGTCTGTTTTATGTATATGAATATGTTATTGCAAGGTTTAGATATATTTCCCAGATAAACTGCGCTATTTTATCCTACGAATTTTTCGCATAAAGCCCACCACCCCTTCAAGTTTTCGAAACAGGGCACTGGCAACCGTGGGACACGTTTCGAAGCTAAACTGGCACTCGTTTCGAGGCGGCCTTGTCGCTCCGGAAGCACCGTTAAAGAAAGTTTAATTCAGACGAGTCCTCTCGAGGATGTCACGAAACGAAGTTAAGGGAGGAAAATGTGAGGAGTAGGCAGCTCCGTAACTTGATCGTTTCGAAAGAAGCCTGTTGGCTTTTCCTTCGTTCCGTATGGATATCACTCGGGAGGTGTTCCTTTTCGTTTATAGGCCCTCTTAGAAAAACGCGTGGAATTGTGAATAGGAAGATGGGATGCTGTTTACTTGGTCCAGGGTGAATTGCACTATTTTCGGGGATGAAGGATCGACAGCGTTGAAATTTCTATTTCACGTGACAGGACAAATGTGACACGTGAAAAAAAATATTCCACATCGCTTCGCTCGCCTCATTAACTACAAATTTATTTATCCGATGGATAAATTGAGTCGTTAAAAGCAACCGAGATATCATTGCTTTGAATGTCTGGTAACTGTGTATAAAATATACAATAATTAATATGAATTTCAGAAGAATTTATTTGAAAGGAATTCCAGAAGAATTCACATTGTTTGATAGAACTTTCAAAAGCCTATAGAAAATTTGAAAGAATTTTCGAAAGAATAAATATTTGGGAGAACTTTCAAGGGGATGTGAATATTTGCAAGCACTTGGCTAAGTTCTGAATAGGTTTCAGTGTCTGAAGATGACCTTAATTTTTAGAACTGAAAAGCTACATTTCCTTTCCACGTGGTGCTTCAGAGCACCACAATTTAAATCTGTTTCTAATGTATACCAGATTGTCCTACTGGATTCCCATTTCAACAATGAACACTATCGCCTCAAATAATTATACCCTTTTCAACTAATACTCTCCTGCGATATAATTCGTATAATTGTTTCTTTAAAGCCAGTAAGGTCAACTGCACTCTGCAAGAGTTAATTCAAAAGTTTATCCCCAGTTATCGAATTCTTGTTCCATTCTTTCCTCAAGAAGATTAATCACGCGAGATTACGTCAGGCTGCGAAAATCGCGCCGGCAACTCGCGTGATAATTTCATCTGAAACTTCGCCGAGTGTTTGGAAAACACTGTGAAATCGAATGAACGATAACGAGGTGTTTGAATAATTATTAATTTAAGGAGTTTTTAACTTGCCACTTCCTTAACGACCCGGCGCTATTTTCGTGTATTTAAATTCAGAATTCGTGAAAGTTAGGAAGTCACAAATATTAGATCTGTCAGAAAGTTTCATCGTTCCCCGCTGGAGTTATGTAGGTGAATGATAAAATACATTTACATTAAACATCGTCGGAAACATAATTTCCATTAATTTCCATGAGAATTTCCTGCCCTTCTGGCGATCTGTTGGCGCCCTTCAAACGAATGCTTCCTTCCTTAAAACTGAAAGATTTTCTCACTATTTTTTCACCATTGTTCTCGAAGCCTTTACTGAAATTCAGAAACGAAGGATGGTATTGTGTTTGTAGGCCAATTAGGAGAGGATACTATAATAGAACTTAGCAAAAGAAATACAACAATATGTATATAATAATTTTCTCAAGGAGAATAGTACTTATACCATCTCCACAACTTATTTCTAAGTATTATAACAAAGATTAATGTAATAAAATAATGTGACAAAATTAATGAAACTAATCAAAGCAGTTTTAGCACTTTCTATAATTTTCAGTTCCTTCATTTTCTGCCAATATAAAATAAAGAAGTGATATTCATTTTCATTTTGAAATAATCAAAATATAAAAAATAATTGCGTAACGGGGAAGTGGTTTGCACAACACTTAAAAATCGTAAATACTACTCTATTTCAGGAGACACTGTGCTTTGGAATTGATTGCCATTAAATGTTCAGGAAGACACAGATTTTCGTTCAGAGGCTTAAATGGTCATTATTATCCTTGGTCTCGGATGATTGCTTAAGTGGATATAAATATTTGTGCGTTCAGAAATAAAGAACGCTTACGCGAGCATAATACAGTTCTAGAGGTCGATTAAGGATCCTGCTAAAGTTGCGGCATCTTTGCGATCGTTAAATAGTTTTGATTGCTTAACGAGCTCGTTAGTGCTTCCTGAAATTCGAATGGCTTCCGGCGACGTGAAAAGGTTACAGTCGTTTCTTTCCGCAAGTTCCACTTACGTGAGCGCGAATTTCAAAATAGGATAGGGTAGACCGGGGGCGGTAGTAACACTTTGACTTTGGAATACGATTACGCAAAAACTATTACAGTTACAGCAAAAGTTTTTTTACGAAAATGTTACTTATTTATCTGACATTATTTGAGCCACAACAGTTTCGCTGTATGTATGTCAGGTAATATTCCGGTTATTAATAAAAAATGAGAAGCAGAGAAAGTGTTACAACCGTCCCTGACCCCGGGTCGGTTGTAACACTGCATGGAGTCGATAGTAGCACAAATATAACTTTACAAAATTAAAATATTTATTGATTTAAATTATAATAATAAATGAAAAATGTAAAATCTATAATAAATTATGTGGTATCGCAATTGTGGCAGAAATAAAAGGCGTTTTGGCTGGTGCATTCTTCATCTGCTCAATCCTTACATTCAGTATATTGCACCCATTTTTTCATTTGGTTTGCTTGTGCTATGCTATAGGATTTCATGCAAATAAGACAATATTATTCGCCTTCTTTGTCCCTATTCGGTTCTGTTCCGGTAAAACCGACCCCGACTGCCGATGTTACAATCGCCCCCGACCATGCTTTTGAACTTAAATTATAAATTTTGACTAACGAGACGCTTAAAAGTGCCAAGTAACGATCAATACTAGTTTAAAAAAGGTCGAATTACAGATTAAAAAATCGAACAAGCACATACTTGCGAAGGGAGTGTTTATATTACAATTTTAAGTCAGTAAGGAAAAGTTACTTTAGGGTATCGAAAAGTTATTTTCTTCACTATTCATGTCTATTGCGTATCTGTACTCCTAGGGCATGGATGTGTATATTCCAAATGTCATTCTTCATCATATATCCAAAATTGGTGTTAATATCTATTATATGTTTTGAGATATTTAGCGTGTTACATTCGCCCCCCTGTTACTACCGCCCCCGGTCTACCCTACGGTAAACAGCATGAATAATGGAATAAATTCAATCACAGCAAGAATGAAATGCTACAATTTATAGGAATTAATAATTTTTCGAAATAATAAATAGCAAATAAATTATAATCTAAAGTAGACAAACATCAGATTGCTTTTCTTGACGCGAAGCATTTTTAGTAGCTTGTTATTCATAAACTAATACAGGATTTTAATGCGACTTAAAGAAATTAAATTGGAATATTTTTAAAAGCTTCGCTAAACGATCTCCATGTATGTGCATGGATTTTACTTGTAAAATTAGTTTAAGCCTCAATTAATTGTATATACCTAGCTGTCTTGAATTAAATACCAGACAAAACATTTGAAAACAATTCAGATCTTCGGTGACGTATTTTATTTGCACAGAAGTGTAATAGTTAATTGAGGGAAGATAATTGAAAATTATTTACTTCTTATTGAACCAAAAAATAAAAAACACTCCGCTACAATGCAGATCTTGTTTATAAAAATTCTTCTGTTCATAAATGTTTGAAGAAAGTACGAAAGGAACACGATCTCGTTAAATTAGAAAACTAATTATCTCGCATCTGGCAAGGTCGAACAATGAATAGAGGCAATGGTACTAAGAAGAAAAGATCAAAAGCGGAGGAAATAATAAACCGTGTGTGAAACGAAACCGCGAGCATTGTTTTGCATGCACCTTAACCTTCGAGCAGACTAATCCATCGTAATTGCCAGGAAGGCTCGAAAGGAGTTTTCTTTGATTACACACGCCTTTCTCTTCCTTCCGAGGCTTCAAGTTTGATTCACTGTGGCTTGCGTACGCCTTTGAGCGGAGGTGGAAACCGACTTCCGTCATTCGTCTTCAATTTTTTCTTGGGAACTTCGCAAATTAGAGGAGCAGGCAATGCAGGCATTCGCCGTTTCAGACGCACACCCGAAGGACAATTAACTCTTCGCTCGTACCCGTCGTTTGAACGGGTCTCGCAACAGGTTTCGCCGTTAAATAGGAGAACAATGGCCTTCTCTCCTTTGCGCGCAGGGGCGCAAAAGGGCGCGGGCACGTCGTCCTTTAAATGCGAAAATCGCAGCGTTTCTGTTTTGCCACGTTTTTGGGCGACGCTTTTAATTTCTCCTGAAATTAAGCTGGGACAGGATCCTTTGAGTCATAAATTCCCGGGGAGCACGTCCACGCATCTCTAAGGAGCGAAACGAAATTGGGAACACCAAGTGCATGCGCTGTACAATTTCGGGAGCAATGGATAGACAGGTCAGCATTTTAACATGGGGATTCCTAATTAAACGTCTGTTCTGCTGCAGATTCAATGCTCGCAACGGGGAGGGCTTGGAAATTATTTTATTAGGGGTGAAGTAAACTGGGCTTCTTCAACAATCGTGCACCGCGTAGGGGGAGTTCCCCTAGTGCCGGACGCTTAAGGTTTTCCTTAAATAAGAAGAAAAAAAAAATATTTTAATCTTTGTATTCTACGTTATTTATAAGATAACCACCCCTACAGCACATTGGTTGCCGAAATGTCTCAGTTACGTTGCGGTTTGATATCTGAAACATTGCACGGAATATTGCCGAAAAGTTGCAAGTAAATTGCTATGTCCGCCCTGTGCAACATTGCAGGATATATTTCTGCAACATTTCTGAGTTTTTACAGCAATGTTCGCGCAACATTTCTGAGATTTTACAGCAATGTTCGCGCAACATTTCTGAGATTTTACAGCAATGTTCGAGCAACATTTCTGAGATTTTACAGCAATGTTCGCGCAACATTTCTGAGTTTTTACAGCAATGTTTGCGCAACATTTAGACAAGAATTAGATTCTTCTAATCTTGCTCATACGTTGCGAGGTCTCGCAACTTAGCAGCAAGATTTCGGCAATGAATCCGCAATAAATCCGGACTTAGAAATTTTCACTCGACAATACGGAACTTTTTCATTACGCATAATAAATTAAATGTCAATGGTAGGGGCACTGGCAGTAATTGGCACGTGTAACACTTTTTTTACAAATATCTCTTGTTGCTGTATATAGTTAATGAATTTGTTTAAACTTTATAGTGTTAATTAAATAATTGTCTTAATTATTTATGTCAGGTATTGTCCACGATCGCATATATTCCCTCGGTTATAGCCTGTGGAATCTTAGACTGTATTTTGCGTGTCGACATTTCAGGATTGTTCCGCGTAATTCCGGATTTATTGCGGATTCATTGCCGAAAACTTGCTCATACGTTGCGAGCGCAATATTGCACGGCAATGTGTGTGCAATATTGCCGAAATATTGCTCATACGTTGCGAGCGCAATATTGCACGGTAATGTTTCCACAATGTTGCAGGAATATTGCAATGCAACCTGCAACCAAACGGCAACATTGTAATGTACTGCAACGTGTGTGCAACGTTCCTGCAACAAAGTGTGCTGTAGGGGCATATGAGAAATCAAAATTACACAACAAAACATTCAATATTATCATTATAGTTAACTTAAATTACGGTTAAACTTGATTATGCGATTTGGAGAAATCATTAAGTGGCACCTAGTACCGGACACAGTAAAAATTACTGACGCAACTCAACACAGTCTCAATATAGTTTACAGTGATCACAAATATAATCCTCCGAACATTCGGAAATATCAGCACAAGCCTCGTGTGCCCATTTTTGGCAGCTTGAACACTGAATTGTTTTGGCAAATCTACCTATTTTACACTGTAAAGTAATTCCTTTACCAGATTTTATACATTTTATTTTATCAAACAAAGTACTTTTTGGAATACCATATCTTGAACATGCCGCTCTTAGGCTAATTTCTTTTGCCAGAATTTTCTGAAGTGCAGGTTTCAAATTATTTTCATCCTATAAACCTTCTTTCTTGCTATTCATGGTGGTTACGTGTATCTTTTAAACACTGAAACCGAAATAATAAACAGTAATACAAATAGGAACACACAAGATTCAGATTTATACTGTCCGGTAATAGGGGACAACGTTCTGTCCGGAACCAGGGGACAGTGAACAGATTGAAATTTTTTTTTTTGTGGAAACCAGTGCACTGTTTACACAAAACACAAAAGTAATTAAAAAAATACTTACCAAAAGATACAATAACGCAACTCACGCGTCTTTTAGCCAGGTATATATATATATATATATATATATATATATATATATATAATAATCTAAACTTTACACGATTCACCGGATTCCCGTCACACCAAACAATCAATTAATTTATTTAGGAATTGGACCATGTCCACACGTGATCGTTGTTTGTTTTATCCCCTCGACGGTTTACGCGAAAGAACAGCTAAATAGCGTTTGAACTGTCACAGATATAGCTAATGTCCAGTATTAGGTGCCGTCCGGCGTTAAGGGAATTCCCCCTACTACTCACAATTTTCACTTAGTAGTTCTGCTTCTATTTTCAGAGACGAAGCGAGACATACATATGTTTAACCCTCGGTTGTCACACCTACTTTTGCGAACGTCGTTGTCACACTGGGTTAATTTGACCCTGCTAATTTTCAATCAGTTGTTATTTAAAAACGATTTGTTAAATTAAGTCTAAAAAATTCTGAGATAAAGTTTGAACATTGTAGAATATATGCCCGTCGTTGAAAGTTGACATTTAAAGTGTCATCATGCTTAAAAAAATTTTTGAAGCAATAAGGGTTCCGACAAAAAGTTTTTTTGCTTGAAAAATTGCAGGGTCAATTTGACCCAGCGTGACAACCGAGGGTTAATATTAACATTTTAAATATTTCCTACACTGTTGATAATCCGCAATCTACGCTCAATAGCGTTGTACTTATTTCTGTATCTCACGCCCACTTACTGTGCGAAATGTGGCTAAAAGTTAGTGGTATACTTGAGAACGTTTCTGTATACGTAATATTTAACAAAAAAATAATATTCATTTCTGAAGAGACATGTGCAGGGAAATTGTTGATCTGTCCCTGCCTTCTGAAACGCGCTACACTTTCGACGTGACCAAAGATATTAATCGTATGATTATATTATACTTTTAACGCTCTGTGTACCTAGCCTTCATTCGTGTACAAAATAAATAACAATAATTACATGAATACAACAGGCGAGGTTCGCCGCAGCTGCTAAATCGTAGCTTCTACAATTCAAATTCTGCAGAAAATTTAATTGAAGTATCAAGGTCCTGTTGTAAACTGAATTAACACAATTTATAATACAGAAGTTGCTCCTGAAACACTAATGAGGCACACACTACGCAGCGAAACAGAACATTAATGAAATCAATAATTCACCTCATAACCTTCCACCGACTGTTTCTGTCTCACGGCATTCGGTAAATCCGGGGGTGTCGGCGCGGCAGGGGAGTCGTTACTATACGTAAAATAATAAAATTGCACTAAAAAGTAAAAAATAATTCCCTCCCTCGTTCAATCCACGACTCTCATATTTTTTTAAGCCGGCGCCAGATTTGCACAGTGCAAATGATGAGGCACCGACTGGAAAATTATTCCAAAACAAATCTATATGTCGACTGGCTCACTAAAATAAAAAAAAGGAGTATTTGACAGTTTATTCTTTACAAATATTAAAATAAACTTTTATTTATTTTATTTGCTCGCTTTTGTATTCATTCGCTCCGCTGATCGCCAGTAGGTAGTTCACTTTTTGTTTCATGTGTCCTTTATTTATTTAGCGTAAAAAAATAGAATTCCGTAAAAGTTACGACTCGAAAAATGTCATAGAAAATTAAAAAAAAAAAATAAAGTAGTCAAAAAGCAAAAAATATTTTCATTCAAACTTCCCCGCGCGAAACGATTAAATTATTTAATTATTTAATAGTTGTACATAATTTTGTTTCTTCTTTGTTATATTTCATGAATAATTATGTGGCCCGTCAGGAGAAATATTCAGACTTCAGTTGTCAACTGAATTTTCAGTAAATATTGCCTCCAAGCAAATATCGACCGGTTTTTCGAAATCAGCATAAAATTCTGGACATGTCAGGTTTATTCTGACAAAATAAACAATATCAGTGGTAGTTTTAATAGCCATTTTATGTTAGGTGTACAGCCCCGGATTTACCCTACTTATTACCCTACTCCACAAACATTCACCATTTTCAACCCTCTGCTCTCCAAACGCCACTCCCAGGCAAACCGGAGTTCGAATCAACGTTCCACGCAGATTTCATTAAACATCATAAGGAGCAGAGTATTCGTGATTCGTAGGATTAAATGCAGAGGGTACTGGTTTCCAAATTCCCCTGCTATATTATTCCCTATTCCAAAGATCTGTATTCAATCAGCGCAGTAATTGAGATTCGGTGGTTAGGCACTCGCGTAAGGTGAGAGGCATCGAATGGCCGTGCATGAAGAGCCGCAGTAACAAGCAGCAACGGGGATGTAACTCTCAGGCTCGCGTAATTGCGCAAAATTATAATTCCCATCCTGTGATTCATACTATGATTCGCGGGCAGGCCCGGATTAAGATTTCTGGGGCCCGGGGCTATCCAACCTTCGAGGGCCCCCGTGGTTGAAAAGCGGGGGGGGGGGGGGGGGGTAACAAAAATTTAAACAATAACGAGTTTAAATTGTTTAGAACTGACGGCTTAGAACGGGGCCCCCCTGGAAAGTGGGGCCCGGGGCTACAGCCCCCCCTAGCCCCCCCCCTTAATCCGGGCCTGTTCGCGGGGAGACAGACTTTCGATTCAAACGAAAGTTGGCCCCGCCGCGTGACAGGGTAATTTGTCGCGTCGGCACAGCAAACCGCGTATAAGCGTTTTACCATTTTCATCCCCGTGAAAATTGTACTTCCGAGAAGTGATGGTTTTTGGTGTTTTTAATCCCTGATTACAATAATACTATTAGGTCGGGGCAGATGAAATTGTCGTTTCGCGTGGGGAAGTTTGAATGAAAATATCTTTTGCTTTTACACTACTTTATTTATTTTATTTTTGAGCTTCTATGAGATCCCTCGAGTCGTACACTTTACGCTATCCACGATCGGCAATTTCACACGCACCAATCTAATACATTAACTTTAGTCACTCTGACCCACAATCGAGTCGCAAATCTTTAGAAATTCCATCATACCTTCGAATAACTAATAGCCGTCAATAACGAGTAATAATTTATTTATAATTCTTTTTTAAAATTTTTCTTGATTTTTTTCTTGTAAAAATTTAATAAGTCCTTTAAATATTAACCCGTAATAATGAAATGAACTGAGTTTTACTTTTGTATGCTGGTTTCTTGTAAATATATGATACTGGATCAATTTGGCCCCAAAAATTATCCGCGTAATTTTACAAATTCCATATAAGGGTTAATAACGCACTTTTATAACAATCTCTCAACTTTTGTAATATTCACGGCAATTACCACGCTGCACGCGCAACCCTACAGAGACAAGATGGCGCGAATACCGAGCTTTGTGTTATATAAATAGATTATTTTCAGCAAAAAGTTTTACAGTTCCTCTGACGATCATGGCCGGCGTGGCGTAGCGCGCAGCACGTCCGCGGTTCCTGGCCAATTTTCGGTAACAAATCGTCCGGCTCGCGGCAGCTTGTTAATGCAAGCATAACTCTAATAATGCCACGACGAATTTATCGGTGTCATTAAATTAAAATACGCTTATTTAAATCGGCTGCTAGCAGGGAACCGCAGACAAATCGCGGTAAATGTCGGATCGGTTGCAGCCTGCAATGGAACGTGATGTCCAACTGTTTAATGCACCCTTGGAGTAATTATTGCGCGCGATCAAGCCCGCGGTCAGAGAGTGCTTTCGGTAGCGAGAATTTCGCGTGGAGGAAGTGACGTGGGCAGGAGTTTACTTGGGACGGTGTAGGGGATGGAAATTTACGCGTCTACAAAGGGATGTGATAATAAATGTTTGTGAAAGTTTTGTTTGTCAATTGTTTTCAAGGGCCTTGATTTCTGAGCAGAGAAAACTGTATTCCTTGAGGCGTGAGCGTTTGATATCTTTAAAAGTGAAATTAGAAAACTGTGTCTGCTGATTCGAATGGGGAAACGAACGTTTAATTTCTGGAGGCATTAACTATTTATGACTGGTAGCCGAGACGAGGGAGTATGTGGTGATTTGTTGAATTTCGTTGAAACATTTACTAAAAATTGCTCATACATATTTCATATCTTCTAGCATACGTTTATGCTCCGCCGTCAGCTTTTCGACTCTATGAATTCTTTTCTGAAATACCTGCGGAATTAGAATTCAATGCAAATCGACATCTTTTTCGTAACAGACGATTCTCATCAGGAATTTTATCGCTCTGTATACGAGTCTTGCTGGTGAAATTAAAAATTGTGAAAGAAGGTATATTCTGCTACTTCATTGTAATAAAAAAATTTAAATAATAAAGTTTTCTAATGAAGATAATTTAGAAGGTCTAATATGAGGTCAAAGAAGTATTCTAAGTGTGTGTGTGAATAATTTTTTTATTATTATTAATCGTCTTTATTACTCAAAGAAGTAAAGGCGAGGGTGCAGTGGTAACACTTTTGGGAAGGCTAGTCGTGTACTATAAACAAAGATAAAATAGCGACGACAACAAACAAAGACAACATATCCTTGATGATATCAATATAATTTTCTTAATAATCCCACGATACGTAAACTTTTTCGTACAACACAGGGGAGAAGCGAATGAAATGAAATTACTGCAAAATTTATATACGTTTCTAAAGTTCTTACCAATCTGGATGAGATTCATTGGAAACCATTTTTAAAATAATGTCCGCCTGAAAAGGTGCAGAGAGGTATGTTTCCAGTCATATTGGATTGCCGCGCGCCTGACCATATACAATTCTGTTTCCCTTGCTCCTTTCTACCTTACTTCTCTTGGATACTCTATTTTAATCTCATAAGTCAATTATACTTTCTGCAAATAGACATTCCTACGCGTATTATGAAATACCTACGTTATTTTGAAAACTATTCTCAGCACAATTTATTTATAACAATAGCTTCGTATGTACTCACAAATCTGTTTAGAAATTTCCTTTGATTTTCGAAATACGTCGCCGTTTATCGTTATAAATTCTGCTGAAAATAGTTTTCAAAAATATATATATATATATATATATATAGATGTATAGGTATATAAGTGCAAATATAATATAACCGTTTCGTTTTCTCAATAGGCAAATTTGGAGGCTACGTTTCATTCATAAAACTTTTTCCACCAGGAAATTAATTATCACACGTACTGCTGAATATAATTCCATTATTATCATATATCATTACCCCTACAGCACATTGGTTGCCGAAATGTCTCAGTTACGTTGCGGTTTGATATCTGAAACATTGCACGGAATATTGCCGAAAAGTTGCAAGTAAATTGCTATGTCCGCCCTGTGCAACATTGCAGGATATATTTCTGCAACATTTCTGAGTTTTTACAGCAATGTTCGCGCAACATTCCTGAGATTTTACAGCAATGGTCGCGCAACATTTCTGAGATTTTACAGCAATGTTCGCGCAACGTTTCTGAGATTTTACAGCAATGGTCGCGCAACATTTCTGCCGAAATATTGCACAAACGTGGCCATTGCAATATTGCACGGCAATGTGTGTGCAATATTGCCGAAATATTGCTCATACGTTGCGAGCGCAATATTGCACGGCAATGTTTCCACAATGTTGCAGGAATATTGCAATGCAACCTGCAACCAAACGGCAACATTGTAATGTACTGCAACGTGTGTGCAACGTTCCTGCAACAAAGTGTGCTGTAGGGGTAAAAGAGGAACTAATTTTCTACATTTCAAAGCTTACGTCCAACCAAAATTCAACGAAAGCAGCCAATAGGGACGAAGTTTTATGAAAAGCTTCTATATTCATTTAACATAAATGATCCGCATTTTAGCCAACATTCATTTTCCCATTTGTTTAGCATAAAATATTACCCACGCGCTTAATTATTCGAAGGGGAATCTAACACTCGAATCGCCCCCCCGATGGCCTCGGAGAAATTAATTCTATATTTCGAATTTCTGATCGGCCAGCAGTAATCGCGATTCGATCGCGCGGCTCCATGCGGACTATGCTCCGGGAATAAATTAAATCTGTATATGAAAAAGGCCGCGGAAAAACTGCTGCATTTAATCCGAACAATTGCTTTTCCGATGCCACCATTTTGCTTCGCGCATGTCGTTTCCAATTTCTGGTCCTCCGCCTCTCTTTCGCCCACCCCTTTCGCCTTCCTCTTTTTTACTCTGTTTACTCGTCTCACGCCCTTTTTATAGCGTAGCAATTGGCCGGGCAAAACGGGCCGATAAAATTGCAAAATAACTCCGACCGGTCGCCGGAATGCCATTCCTTTTTCCCCTCGTTTCTACGGAATTATATTCGTTAAGGATCGCGGCTTTATTAGAACACGCCTTTATCGTGAACGTTGCAAGCTTCGCCCTCTCGCCCCTCCGTTTCATCCGCCCTTTACAGCTGCCGTGCGTCGAGCGGCCTTTTAAAAGAAAAAATTGACCACGTGTAACGAGTTGCTCTTTGGAGGTGCAAAGACATATTTCTTCATAAAAATGAAAGCCGCAGAGCGAAAGGGTAGGGAAGAAATTACTCGCGGGAATGATTAACAGTCGATAGTCTGTGCGATGACGGTTCTTAGCCAGCGGAATTATTTAGAAATTACCGCGGACGTTATTTCTTTCTGAAAAATATATTCTAGAGTATTATTTAATGCTCTAATTCGTTCTTCTTTGTACTAAAGGGTTTTCCCGTTTATATAATAAATAATAATAATAATAATTATAAACGTTGATGTAATTTTCCTGTAATTATTATTGAAGCTGACCGCTCGACTCGTTCCGATTTTAGATAATTAGTTATTACCTTATTTGGACATATGTAGATTACACAGTAATATTAATAAAGCATTTCAATAAATTTTGAAGCAACGCGAAGTTTTAGCTACCACCTTTCACTGAGTGGAATAAAAGTCACTCTAATTCGGTGAAACAGCCGAAATTGATCGGAACAAAAATATTCCCACTGAGAAGTAACTTTTCCAAAAGCTGCACAAGCTGACAACTAGTTTTTCGCCGACGTGCAGAGCGCAAGCACAAATAAAGCGTGTTTCGTGAATATTCCGGCACCTTGTTTGAAAAATTCCCGCAAAACGTACGCGGCCAGGCCGCACGGAACTCCGAACGCAAATAGCACGACCGACGAATAACCAGCCGGCATGCATTAATAAAGGTACCTATCACCGTCGACGATAACTCGAGTCCACCGGCAGAAACTCCCATCCACCGTTTCCCCGTCGATTTAGGCCTCGTCCACAGCGTTTGTTCGCATCGAAGGATGCAGTGATGGCTCGCATGACTGTGCTATATTTCCTAACCCTTTGCACTCGAAATGTGGATCTCGCGCACCGAACTGCAAATTGAAGTTATATACATAGGCCGCTATCGTTAGGCCTTGGAAAAGTGGATGAGTCTCGTAGAGTTGAGTAAATTATTTGGTTTGAATTTAGTATACTGCATTTTGTCCTGTTCCAAAATCCTGTATTTAATAAGTGTAGCAATGACAAGGGAAGTTTGGGAACTCGAAAATTCAGAAGACTATGCAACTCCATGTGCAAGTAGAGTAGTTCAACCGTAACGCAACCCTATTTTTTGTTGGAGCAATAGTGCAGTTTTTTGGGGGTGAAATCACCCCTTGGAAAAATGCAGAATTTTATTTTCCGTGGAATATCTCGCGAACGGTGCGAGATATTGAAAAGAAATTTAAACAAAAGTTGCATCTTTTTTTATATCTACGAAATTGCGTAAAAATTATTATCGAAAAATCCATACTTCTGAAATTACCCCCGCCACCGATCCTTAATTCGATAATTAATTTTATACAGTTTTGTAAATGTAAAACACAGATGCAACTTTTGTTTAAACTTCGTTTCGATATATCTCGCCGTTCTCGAGATATTCCACGGGGAAGGAAATTCTGCATTTTTTTCAAGGGGTGATTTCACCCCCTAAAACCGCACAGTGGCACCAACCAAAAATAGGGGTGTCTTATGGATGAACTACTCCACTTGCACACAGAGTTGCATAATTTTCTGAATTTTCGGGTTGCCTAACTTCCCTTGTGAGCAAAAAGGTTAAGGGAAGAGACGAATTCAGTGATGGATAATAATAAAAAAAATTCCCAAAACACACCGCCCTTACGAGTCCATGCCCTTCTATTTTATAAACGCTGTACTTTTAAAGAGTATCCTCAGAATTTTAGCTTCAGCTTCGGAATGCTTAAAGGGGTACCTGCACCACCTTGTAGATCTAAAAAACTGGGTAAAACTAAAATTTATTTTCTCAGGCAATTTTTGAGTGAAATATCGGAATCATCTTAGAAGCTGTTAGGCAACATTTGAACTTTATTCTCCTACACTATTTATTACCTAATGTTGCCAAATTACGGGGTTATACAACATTGCCTACTGCTCAGCTGGCCCCATAAAAAATAAAAAATTCTTATGGCAACTTAAAGAAAAACAGATTTTCTTCAATACAGCGTACGATTTTTAATCATTTTAAAAAATAAGGAAACGGCGGCTTTGCGAAGAATGTTTTTCGTTCACTGAACCAGGTCAGCTTTAAAGGTTAATAAAAATTGGACAAATTAAAATATGATAAAAACCCCCCTTAGTAGAATCTCTACTATCTGGAGCAAGTTTAGAATCTACGCTGTGCAGTCTCTGCCAAACTTCTTCTAAAGATAGCGAAGCTTTTTGTTGTCATTATTGTGTGTTGATTTTGAGCAGCCAAAATTCAATGATCAATTTAAATTTTATCTACACTATAAAGGAGCACGTTCATTCGATATATAGTTCCCAGTCGCTTATAGTTCTAGGACAGTGGCCAAGCTGTTTCCCGTAGTTCTCTTATTAATGGACAATCTCTACCTCGCCCCTGAGCCCTAGCAAGTGCTTCAAAGTTTAGGTAGCATCACGTGAGATAATCCCCTAATCATATCGAACTCCGTCAATACCCCTCTTCTTAAGGGGTTAGGCCACCTTAGACGGAGCAAAATTGCAGTCATTTTCGGCATTTTTTTTTAGGAAGATAACGGAATAAACAGAAAATTTAATATGAAACCTGTTATTATACAACTCTCGCCGGAAAAAATCGTATTTTTTTCTTACAAAATGGCGGCGGTAGGGCCGTGATACGCAAGATCTTGAGGAGCGACGTTTTCCACGGTGTTCAATCTCACGGCTATACCGTTTGATTTAGAACAAAAACCAAAAAGATTTATTTTCTACATGCCTAAAACTAGATGGTGCATAGCGGTTTTGCAATATCTTGAATATATTCTTTGTAATTGACACATTTATATAAAAAAATGCACTTTTTCTCCCCACGCTCACGATTTCGAGACAAATTAATGTTTCTGGATTTCCCTACGTACTTCTCTAGTTTTAGGCATGCAGAAAATAAATCTTTTTGGTTTCATTTTGTAAGAAAAAAAATACGATTCTTTCCGGCGAGAGTTGTATAATAACAGGCTTCGTATTAAATTTTCAGTTTATTTCATTATCTTCCTAAAAAAAATGCCGAAAATGACTGCAGTTTTGCTCCGTCCAAGGTGGCCTAACCCCTTAATACGAATCCACACACAGTATCTAAACTCCTAATAATAAACACGCACATATATTTCCCATTCAGAAACACCTAAACTGTCCTTCAGACCCCCCCGACACTACACCGCGTGTGCCCCATATGACATCCAACATCCAAGGTAACATAACAACCTGCATAAATGATCCTACGCCGCACAATATTATAATATCACAGCTGAATGCATTTGATTACGAAAACATGTCGGCTTCCAAGGCACACGCGACGCCAAGCCCCCGCGACACGTTGCAATTGCATAGAGAACACAGCCACCGAACGAGGAGCCATCTTCAGCTGCGCCTATCTACCCCTGGAATTCACAGACGACACCTCGCCGGTTCGTCCAACGCTGCAGACGGTTTTCAGCAAGAGTGGGCGTCGAAAGGAGCAACGGTTGGCTAAAGAATCCCCCTGTTCCGCGCTTATCCCTTTCCGGTCGCGATATTTTAAAAACGGATGTCTCTAGACGCGCGGGGTCACGAATGCTCGCGCTGCCTCTCGTCCCCGCGCTATGCACTATTAACTTGACCCACATACTTCTCGGCGCACCTGGCTACGCGTGCACCGCGCCATGCAAGTACGCGGAGGCAGAAATGCGGAGGGACGCAAGAAACGTACCAGCAATGCGACACCGGGGCTTGTTGCTCCGCCGATGAATTATTCTTGCGCCAACCACGGTTTCAGCGGGATTATTGTTTGGACAGGGGAGATGTTCGTATAGAGAGCGGGGGAGAAACTGTGGTTCAGGGTGTGTAGGGTAGCGAGGGCCCACTAAAACGAGGGAAAGATGTTTGGAGGTCGGGGAACTGGTCGCGTTGGATTCGGAGGAGATTTTCATCGATTACTTGGCTAACTGTGGCTGAAGAATTTGAGGACTTTGTTTTTACTGGCAAGGGACATTACGGGACTACTGCACGCCGATTTTGACGAGGTGTACGTAGATTGTAGCTCTCGAAAGAATATCTGACACGTATCTTTTTTAGCGATAAGCGTCCATGTCTGGGGGGTGAAATCAGCCCTCAAGATTGGGGTTGACAAACACGTTTACCCCGATATCTCGGAAAGTATACAGTATAGAGAAAAATCTTTTAGACCAATGTGGTGTATATTTTTATAACAAATTCAGCCACGTAGTCAGATTCGTAATACGTCAATTTGTTTAAATAATAAACTAAGAAGTGGTAATTTTCAGTGAATCTGAGTACGTGGCTGATTTTGCTGTAAAAAAATACACCATTTTTGTCTGAATGATTTTTCTCTACCGTGCATAGTTTCCGAGATATCGGGGCAAACGTGTTTTTCTACCCCAACTTTGAGGGCTGATTTCACCCGCTAGATATGGACGTTTCTGGATAAAAAAAATAGGTGTGAAATATTTTTTCGCGAACCTCGTCAAAATCGGCGTGTAACAGTTAGGCGATGTCCTTTGTGACTTAAGTTTTAAATATAAGCCTCTGTAATGATAAAATTTCGTTCACTAATATTTAATTCTGTTCAAGTATACAAGGGTGGATCAAAATTCGCAGTAGAATCAGAAAGTGGTGATTTTGCACCCTGAAATAATTTAATATTATGACAGCAACTTTTCATCCTAGAAGGTTTCTGCTTCGAGAGACTTGATTTTAAACGTAGAACTGGTTGTAAGAAAAATGCACGTGTAGTTGATGGATATATAAACGAGGAAAGTAAAATGTCGACTTATTTTTGCAGGGAGATTCGTGTGCCATTCTTACTGCTGCCTACTCTTAGACAGAATCTTTTAGATATTCACAAGTATTTTAACATTTTTTTTCTTCTTCTTTTCTTCTTATTCTTCTTCTCCTTCTTTTTGTATTGCACTGTAGACTATATTTCCTCATAACGAAACAATGCCGAGGGAGTTTCGAAGCTGTAGAAGGAGCACAGTGTTTAGACATTTTGCCTATTGGAAGCCCCCTAACGATAAGATCCACGGAACTCCTCGCTAAGTCGACAGGATTTATTTCAGTCGAAGAGTTTAAGCGTAGGGACCGTGCGATCAGTAACTGCATTGAAATTCAGTGGATTTGAAATTCTTAATCCCCCTGAATGTGAACTTAATGAAAATATAATATTTACATAAGCCGATTTCGTGGGGAATTTCAAGCCACATTTAATTTCCACCCTGCGGGGCACGCGTGCGTGTCGAAGTAAAAAAATATAAAGAAGCACCGCCGTTGTTTGTAATAAAATACCCCGTTCGCCCCATTTAACTGCGAGCGTTGAATCTGGGAATTTTAAAACAAATCGTTTAAACAGATTCACATCGAAACGAAATAAGAAAGAGTGTAATAATAATAAACAATACGACGGTATTAATTTTACGCGATCATTAAACCCAGTTCCATAAACATTGAAGAGGTCTAAATAAATTTGGAAAAATTAAAAAAAAATGCAAAAACTCCCCGAGTGAAGGAATGGTTTGGCAGTTGGCAGTTGGCAGTTGGCGCCTTTGAGCGTGCACAGCACCACCGTGTATCCCTTGTGCTAATTACCAACTCAGTTGACAAATTTTTTAATATAATTTAACGACGTCATACTTATTTTATACAAGATAAAATATTTTTTACAATTGATGTCTTTTTATGCGTTGTTATCCAATTTCGATTACATTAATCCACCTTCTGTCCGTGAGAAAGGAAATCCTTGAGTATTTCACTCGAGGTAAAAAATTTCTTATAATTGCTCTCTCTCTCTCTCTCTCTCTATTTTTACTATGAATTCGGAACGTCTAATTTGAACAGCACTCGTCCATCTGTTGCATTTGCGAAACGAAATTCTTGGCTAGGCCACTGTGATCGAGGACGACACAACTCTGCCAATCCGTAGAGCAGGGCACGCCAATCGTTTCACTTCCTTGGGATATACATCACAGGAGACAAGCAACGGTGGAGAACGGAGGGACCCGAGTTCGGCTGGGTCGTTCGGTGACCGCGGGGCTGTTCTCAAGGCTCAGACCTCCTTGTTAGAACTTATTTTTGCATTTTCATGGAGACCATCTGTCGATTCTTCGGTTCAAATTCCGTGGAACACGGGGATTCGGGAACGACGGACACACGGCGAATAAATTAGGGGGCGGGGATTTGAGGCAACCGCTTCCGAAGTGGCGGGCGCGCATGTGTGCATTGAATGGTTTACATTTGAGAGGAGATTCCAAAGTAATATATTTTCAGAGAAAATATTTGACGCGGTGAGTAGAATACCGTATTTCCGTGGAATGCTTAAGGGAATAATAACTTTGCGGGAACTCTTGTTACATAAATTTTGGTTCATAGGAATTTGTAGATATTTAACGGTGGGCGAGCAAGTTTATTGGGGAGAAGGTCGTGGGTGTTGTGCTTCGGATGAGAATTAGTATTTGATTCCACATTTTCTTTCAGGGGCAACGTATAGGTAGATACTAGAAAAACCAGGGTGAACGTTGACCTATTTTTTTTTTTTTGAAAATATTTTTTAATTTAAAAATCTTTATAGGGTAAACCAACCAGTGAATGACCAAATTGTTGAATTTATGGACTTTTGGGATTAATACTGGAATATATTTATGTAAAACAACAAAAGAACTGTTAAAATTGCATTTAAATTTATTTTTCTTGAAATTTTTAAAAAATCAATTATAAAATGCAAAACTGTAGAAGCCCAGTAAATGGCCGCATTTTGATACATTATTGAAATACTTTTGATAAGAATTGTACTTATTAATGTTTGCTTCATACACGTAACTAAAAATATGGGATATTAAAAGTGCAACTACACTCCATTTATAAACATATAAATTTATAATTGACATTTCTTTGCCTAATGGTCATTCACTGGTATGCGGTCAATTACTGGTTGGTTTACCCAATGCATCTTATAATACATACTTTATTTTAAGAATTGTGTGAAATTTAATTTGAAAACTAAGAAGATTGAATATGTAATACAGTTTTCCTCAAAATGGTATCTTAAACAACGGTAATCAATATTTCTCGAGAACCAGTGGACCGATTCAGTTGAAATTCGGCACAGAGGTTTTTGACAGAGTTGTTTAGTTTTTGGCGTAGGATTTTTTTCATACGCCATAGTTCATTTTTTATCAATTAGGAAAGCATGATTTTTTACTGCAAAAACACACATCTGTACTCAAATGGCCGCCACTTTGCGAAACATTGATATTTTTAAATCAGCTACGAAGAAAACCTAGATTCTTTTATGTGTTCTAGGAGAATTTTCTTTGTTTCGGATAAAAATTATCGAAGATATTTTGGTTACCGCGGAAGTTGTTGCGAAAAAATTGCCTAACAGAAATTGCTATTACATATTCAATCTTCTTAATTTCCGAATTAAATTTACACATTTCTTACATTTTTAAATTAAAAAATATTTTCAGTGGAAAAAAATTGTCGAAATTTACCCCGGTTTTTCTAGTCCTAGGTGTGTGTTGCCTCTTAAGTGTAACGTGGAACTGTAAGATATTAAGTTTGTGAAAATAACTGAATTAAATTAAGAGGATGTAGAAGATTGTTAAGATTAGGAATGCTTCGTTGAGGGAAAACTTGTGGCTATATCCATACACTTTCCGATATCGGTATTAAAAATAATTCGATAACGGATCATATTGCAAGACCTCATTAAACGTGCTTCAGCTTAAAGCCTTGTTACAAACTGAGTCACTCTACAGGATTTTCCATCTTTAACAAGTATTACTTATTACTTTATTTGTAACTGAAAATGCTATCCCATTAGTATATGCAAAATTTGATATTCTTTCTCTCTTCTCCCAATAATTTTGGACTGGTTTTAAATTTGGCAATAAATTAAAAAAGTGTATTTCTAACAATAAGTAGTATAAATGTATATATTTTTTAAAAATATAAAAAGTAAAAAATATGAATGAAGATTTATTTTCCTTGCATTTTGACTGGTCTGTTAGAAATAGGTATACACTAACTGCCGGTAGTTATAGTATTAATACTTCCCAAATTCTTTACAATGTATATTTTTTGTTCTGTTTTATTTTAGGGCGAATAATTACAAAAATATTCCTCAACGAAGAGTTCGTGCAAACTTCGATATTCAAAGTCGTGCTCCTCGATAATAAATGCAACAAAAATGTGTAACAAAGTACTCCATGTTGCATGCTTGTCCCTTATTTTCTGGTGCCTCTTTTCATACCTCATCTTACCCAGAATTCAGACACGTTATAAATACAACAATTTTTACAATGCAGGAATAAAAAATTCTAAAACATCCGTATCTCATATTTTACCGTGCACTTTACATATCCAAAGTGACACAAAAGTAGATCAACATTTTCCATAAAAAATCCACGAAAACATGCTGATTCTCAACACATTATTTAATCAACTGCATTTCTCACGATGCTGAATAGTTTCCTCAAAGTTGAGCCAGCTTGGTAGGGTAAGCAGGCCAGTAGATGGGCGGGCCCAGTAGATGGACGAATCGTTGGTTAATCGTTAATATTGAAAGAACTAGAGTTATAATCTATATTATTGTTTTTTATTTTGTAGAAAAAACGTTTGTTCTTTTATAAAACATTAACATATTTATCGAAAAAAAAATTTGTATGCGAAAAATATATGTGTATGTATAATTTTACGCCACCATGCGCGAGTCACTCTTTTATTATTAGCTATTGCTCAGCATCGCGTGCCTTAAAGTTAATAAAAAACGTATTTGGATGTATTGTAAAGAGGTATGCAATAGATGATTGCATTTTAATATTAACAATTTATATATAAACGCATGAACAAAGAAAAATACAACGATAGAACTTATAAAAATGACTGTCCATGTACTGATATGGATTTTCTAACCTTGTCGCAGTAGATGGACAGAATGGAATTAAACCTTTTGAAGCCGTTTTTTTTAATAAACAAACAGTTCACACATTTATTTGTAGGTATCTTATTTTTCTTTTTTTATTTAGATGGCAAGCATTAAAAAAGATATACCGTACATCAATATACATGTAATGATCTAAATAGAGCCTTGGATGATATTAGAAAAGGAACTATATATTTTTACTTTGTGCCACTAAGAAAATATTAAAAAGGTGACACATCCAATCCGGTACACTTCCCGAGACAGTTTTCATTGCGGGACAAACAATTCAAATTCGGGACAGTCCCCACGATCCGGGACGTCTGGCCACTTTAGGCTAGACATAACCTCACTTTATTTGCGGCCTGGGCCCATAACCTGTTGCACCGGTTTCTGGCAATGAAGACTCCATACGTTTTTAGTTTTGATGAAATAAACTATATTTTAACAAAAAATAACTTAATCTAGGTACCTACTATAGCTAATAAGTATTTTACTCGTCTAGCCAGACACCCGTCCATCTATTGGTTATGAACTGTCCATCTGCTAGCCCTATCGTGCATCTACTTGTGATACGGGCTATGAGTAGAATTTTCATCATTTTATCCTTAAATACATTAATTTTTTTACTTGCAGTTATTTTTTTCTTTAAATTTGTACATTTTTACGTGCAAAGCTTTTAATTTTTTTTAATACAAAAGATATTTCTAAGAAGCACCTTGATGTAAACTTCGGAATCAGCTAAACTGTCCATCTACTGGCCTGCTTACCCTATTTCACCCCAACATCGAGGGCTACATTCACGCCCACCCGACAAACGAAAATACCTGCCAACTATTTTCGTGAAAAGTACCAAAAAACCATGTCATCAAAGCACGAAAATGCCACGTGGCGAGTGTCCCTCGTCAGCCCTTATCCCGTCCCATTTAAAATAAGGAAAGTGTATGCGCTTCGGTGGTGTCTTAAGCGGCGAACAGTGTTCGCCAAGAGACGGAACACCTCCCCCCTAGAAAAGTTCGCCCTTCGAGGAGTCGATTGCCCTTAATCGAGCCGTCTCGGCAATTGCCGTGTCCCGTTCACCAGCGGAACCGGGTTATCCCCCGAAGAGGGAGACGGGCTCGCCCGTCGCCGCGGTTCCACCGGTCCCGTTTAAAGTCCCCTGTTGCGATTCAACTTTCCGTAATTTGATCAGCCCCGAGATACCGTCGCCCCGGCCGCGAAAAACGGGCGTAAATCCGATAACTTCTCCTCAAACAGATTCCCGCGGCCGGCGGAAGGGTGCCGCCGGGGTGGCCGCGAACCGAGTTACTCTGTTCTTATGAAACAATGAAACCATAGCAGTCCTCTAATGCACTTTCGACCCCTCTCCGAGAAGGTGCTCGAAACGAGGGGCTCGCGGAAGTTTGCCGGACTTTTCATGGCCGTCTTGCATCAACGGTAACTCATTTCCGCTTTCTTTAATGGTCCCCGCTGCTTCCCCGTCTTAAACGTCCCCAACCGGTCGCGTCTCTATCTTCTCAGGGATTCATAAAGTTGGACGTTACGCCGTCGTCGGTTTTATGGACGTTGTAAATGTTGGGCTTAGTTCGCGGCGTGCCGGGCAACGGGGGCTTGATACAATTTCGCGCGGCGGCGTCTTCATTGTTGAGACGACGGGGCCTGCGGTTTTATTTGCTGGATTATGTGGGCGACTGTATCGGCCGGGTTTCTTTTCTTGCAGATCACCTCGAGCACTGGTGGCACTGACTATGCGAACGGGTCTTTTTAAACAGAGAATCGCGGTTGTGGAACAGTTTGGTGGAGGGAATTTTTTAGGTGCCAAAAAGATGTGGAAGTTTGGAAAGTGTGGAACTGGTTTTGGCAGGGGCGATTGTGACACTTAATTAAGGATTAAAATAATGTTTGGTTCAATTTTTTCTGCCCCATAGGAAGGTCGGCATCCGTGGGACAAGTCAGAGTTGGGCGAAATGTGATCTAATTACAAATTACGATTAAAATGTAATTGCGTAATTGATCACGCATTATTTTCTGTAATCGTTCATTTAGGTAGTTGAGAAAATTGTGGTCAATTGTGCTCATGTCGATTGGACGTATAGTTTTCTCTGTTGACTGTCAACGCGGTTGAAAAATGTCATTCTGAGGAAAACGCGTTCGAAGTTCCGCGCGGCTCTGTCAATTTTGCGAATTTCTTCGTGAAATTTGGAGAGAGCATTCTTGAAACGTACGTCTTTCAGAAACTGTGAAAAATAAAAAATTGATTTTTACAGTGGTCTGCCCCCCTTAAGCGAATCGGGAAATAGTGAATGATATTAAAAAATTTGTAAAATTTTAGTGACTAACTTTATTTTCCGTAAATATATTCCAATATTTTGGCATTTATGACTGAATTTAGATTTTTGTCAAAAATTCCATCATTCGGCCGCACTGTGCGTGTTTACAACGTGGATGCTTGTTATCAGAGATGGGATTTTTTTATTTAAGTACAAATTTGGAACAACGAATAAAAATTAAAAATATTATTCCTCATGTGTAGAATAGATTTAACCCGCGTTAACTTTTTTCGACGAATAAAGTAACTTTTATTCGAATAATAAAGTAACTTTTATTCGAATAATAAAGTAACTTTTATTCGACGAATAAAGTAACTTTTATTCGACGAATAAAGTAACTTTGATTCGATCCGTTATTTAAATAATTTTTTATTCACGTAATGCCCAACTCTGCTTGTTATAATCTTTTTGAGCTCATAAGGATTGGCGTCAGTGACGAAAGTGACGTTATATATGTGAAGTTTAATCTGAGCAAGCATGAATATTTGAATGTCGCTTATTATTAGTTTCAGTGACATTAGTTTACTACATCTAATTTTACACGCTGTGTACCGCTCTGTACGAGAAAATTTGCAAGCTACAATATATTTCGTGACTGAAATGTCATTACGTTCGTAATTAATAATTGCTTGTGGCTTTGTATGAAAGAAAGCTGAACGTTAATAATATTTCTAGCAGCGAAACGGAATTAAAGCAATATTGAATTTATATAATATCTGCTTTCATCAATTTCACAGTCGGATAAGAAAAATCATGCTTGACTACGAAGAAAAATAATAACGAAATAAAAGAATTTGTATCCTTGCACTTGAAAATTGTGTTCACATTCCTATTTAGGGTAACTGTACTCGTAGTTGACAGTGTACCAATAGTTGACACTTTTATTTTCCGTCAAGAATAATAAACTTTCTATTAAAAAAATCTTTTTGACTAAGACGCTGTTTGAAAAAATATTAGTCAAAAAGATTTTTTTAATATAAAGATTATTATTCGTGACTGAAAATAAAAGTGTCAACTATTGGTGCACTGTCAACTACGAGTACAGTTACCCTAATTGGCAATTAAGGGGGGACACCACTGTGACGGCCGGAAAAGTAAGCCATTTTTAAGAATTTTTTTTTAGGAATAATTTACAGTTTTTATAGAAAATTTTTATCTCCTACCTTTAGTACGCTGTCTTAAGAGACTATACAAAAAAAAATAAATAGAAAAACATCCATAAATTTTAATATATTAAATAATCTTCTAGACCTCCCCACACGAGCTGGTCGAATGTGTAACGGCTCCATATCAAAACTACACAGTACAAAACTACACATGCAATTTAGGACACATCAGAACAGTGCACAGAAAGTAGTGCACATGCAATTTAAAGCACATTAAAATTATAGTGTACATACAATTTAGGACACATGCGATTTAGGACACATACAATTGAGGACACATGCGATTTTGGACACATACAATTTGGGGCACATGCAATTTAGGGCACATGCAATTTAGGACACATGCGATTTAAAACGCATGCGATTTGCAGTGCACATACAAATTAGGACACATGCGATTTAGGACACATACAACTTAGGACACATACAATTTAGGACACATACAATTTAGAACACATGCGACTTAGGACACATGCGATTTATCATGGGCATAGCTAGGATTGCATTCGGGGACGGCCGGGCCTAAAGCCCCTCTCATTTGGGAGGGGGGGGGGGGGGGGGATAAAAGACTCCTTCGGCTTCTAATTCGGCCATTTGTGCACTGAATTTTGAATTTATGTACTTATGTAGGAACCAATATAACCGGGATCGTGTAATGCGGAATTAGGTCACAATTGAATTTATTTCTATTTTATAATAAACTGATTTAATTTTGGATGAACGTTTAAGTTATTTTTTTTTCGGAAAAAAAATAACTTAAACGTTCATCCAAAATTAAATTAGTTTTCCGGAAAAAAAACACTTAAACGTTCATCCAAAATTAAATTAATTTATTATAAAATAGAAATAAATTCAAACGTTCATCCAAAATTAAATTAGTTTATTATAAAATAGAAATAAATTCAATTGTGACCTAATTCCGCATTACACGACCCCGGTTATATTGGTTCCTACATAAGTACATAAATTCAAAATTCAGTGCCCAAATGGCCGAATTAGAAGCCGAAGGAGTCTTTTATTCCCCCCCCCCCCCCCCCCCCCAAATGAGAGGAGCTTTAGGCCCCCCGTCCCCGAATGCAATCCTAGCTATGCCCATGATAAATCGCATGTGTCCTAAATCGCATGTGTCCTAAGTCGCATGTGTTCTAAATTGTATGTGTCCTAAATTGTATGTGTCCTAAGTTGTATGTGTCCTAAATCGCATGTGTCCTAAATTGTATGTGCATTGCAAATCGCATGTGTTTTAAATCGCATGTGTCCTAAATTGCATGTGCCCTAAATTGTATGTGTCCTAAATTGTATGTGTCCTAAATCGCATGTGTCCTCAATTGTATGTGTCCTAAATCGCATGTGTCCTAAATTGTATGTACACTATAATTTTAATGTGCTTTAAATTGCATGTGCACTACTTTCTGTGCCCTATTCTGATGTGTCCTAAATTGCATGTGTAGTTTTGTACTGTGTAGTTTTGATATGGAGCCGTACGTACGGATTCTTTGATTGAAAACAAATTTTTTTAAATACGCACGAAAAACTGTCCATCTTATTCGCGGATTTTCGAAAATTTTCTTCTAAAGCGCACCATTTTTACAAAAATAATTTGTTTAAGAAATCGGTACGTACAACGGAAACTACACTTATATAGTTTATAAAAAAAAATACAATTTAATTTCGGACCTGCTGTCCCATAGTTACACATTCGACCAGCTCGCATGGGGAGGTCTAGAAGATTAATTAATATATTAAAATTTATGGATGTTTTTCTATTTATTTGTTTTGTATAGTCTCTTAAGATAGCGTACTAAAGGTAGGTAATAAAAAATTTCTACGAAAACTGTAAATTATTTCTGAAAAAAAATTCTTAAAAATGGCTTACTTTTCCGGCCGTCACAGTGGTGTTCCCTCTTAAAGTAATTACGTACAAAATGAATTCGTTATCTTTTTTAATTTGAACGATAATTGAATAGCAACTTCGGGAATGCATGAATCTAAAGTCGTATAAAAACGAATTGTGTTACGAAATCATATGTTAATATTCTTATACAAATCTACTAAAGTACAGATTACTTTCATTGACGAATAATACTTGCATCCCGCAATAAAGTTACTTTGCCTTCCTGCAGTTGGATTCCACCAAAGAGAGATATTAAAGCAATTGCTTTTAACCCTTGCGATTTGAAAGGCTTTATGCTAATGCAACGTTAAGATCGATTAACTGGGGACACTATAACGATAAAGATATGAAGGGGTTGCAGGGAATCAATCTCGATGATTATCACTTCGCCAGCGAATCGGATGCATTTAAATTTATGTCGTCGCTCGAGAATTCTCAGTAATTGTATACAATTAAGTACCCTTCAGTTATCTATAAATAAAAACGATGTCAATTAATAATTGACAGACGCAGCCGTAAAACAAAACCGAACCACCGGAACGAATAGGAAATCAATATTCTTATTGTTAGTAATATAAACATTTCATATCGTTCAGTCAGAATATTATCATATAAAAAATCTTCGATATATACTATGAAAATTTTATAACTATATCCAATTTTTATTATACATTTTTAAAATAAGACTTAACAGAAAATGACTTAATTTTTTATAAAGCAGACCATTCGTACTACTTCAATATCGCCCACGTAAATTACCAACCCTTTATTTCTACACTTGCCTCGGAGTTAGTGCAGAAGCGAAGCACGAATTTGATTTGACAAAAATATTTCAACTCCTGTATGTATAAATTGTTGGTTACACGTTTTATATATTACGGAAGATAGATTAATATTTCAACCGACTTTACGATATCTCAATTGCCTGCCATAGACGGTTAGATACTTTATATAAAAATCTTTTAATTGTTTTATTTCCCCTGTGCAGGCAGTATCGATTAACTATAATGCCTGTGCAATGGAGGCTCCATTATTTTCTGGAGGATTATTCCCTTTGTTTATGAACTGGGCGAATATAAAAAGTAGCGATACTACGCGGCGTGACTGAATCTGATAACTGCAGAAATATGATAGGGACGAATGAATGTTCGTATGGACCTCGCTTCTCTAAAACTTGTTTATTCAAGCAGTTACTAATTATTAGGGTTTTTTAAAACCGGGTTTGAAAACCGGTTTTTATTTATAAATTTGTAAAATTCGAAAACCGGTTTTAAAATTTAAAAACTCGGTTTTATATACTAAAATTAATATGCAGAAATGAATGAAATATTTCATTAAAAACCTTGACATTTTGACTTGAAATCTCCTCGGGCAGAAGCATATTGCAATAGGTAAACAGTTTACTGTGAAACTAAGCTCCGATTTTAGTTATTTTATTATTTTTTTCATTTGGTTTTGTATGCAGTCTATTTTATTGGATTATATTTTTGTAGCTGCATAAATATTAAATGAACTCAAAAATTGTACGGATTTTAGTTATTTTAATTTTTTTAATTTATTTGGTTTTGTATAGATAGAGTATATTTTATTTTGTTACATTTTCGTAATTCCATAATATTAAGGAAACTGAAAAATTTTAAAATAACTACAAGTATTCATTTACTATTTTAATTACATTTTTCGTGAAAATTCGAAAACCGGTTTAACCGCTTTTTTGGGAATAGTGGAATTCGAAAACCGGTTTTCTCAAATGTCGGTTTTTGTATAAACCCTACTAATTATATATATAGGATTCGATTCTAGCAGACAATCTGCAACATTAATGGCTAATATAGATTTTCTAAAAGTATTAGAAATTCTTTATCACAATCGATAATTGAAGCTGTAATAATATTCAATGTTTATTTCTCTGAAATATTGTTAATATTAGTGTCCATAAAATGTGTAATTTTGTAGGTACATTATGCGGAACACTGACTATTTTAATTGGCGCTGGAACAATGTATTTTCATCAGCGCAAAAAAAAAAGTACTCCCTTGTCCATAGAACGTTAATTTTGGTACATCCCTCATTCTTGCGTGTTTCTGCTAACGGGAGCGGAAACTGAGGGTGAACAAAACCGCCATAATGACCACAATAATAGCCGTAATCCGAAAGGCTGGGCGGCCTATCTTTTTTTTCTGCAGGAAATGAGTAACAACATCTCTTACCGACGGTGGTGTATTATTATTGCATCTTTACAAAAATATCTCCTCGATCTAGAATTAGAATTCACCGTCGCATATTGGAAATCAATCAGGCGCAATTCTATCTGTTTATTTAACGAGACATTAATGTTACGTATAAATATTACATTGTAAAAATATTGCAGAAAGAAAGTCAGAAGAGGTGACAGTGTCTCAAATCAAATGTTAGTGATTCCTATGAAATTGAAATATTATGTAACCCGCGCATAAATTGCGGAGACTTTAAATCATCACTTAAGGGGACCTCCCACCCTTGACCACCTCAAAATTACCAAAAATGAGCCTCTTTGTTGAAAAATTGCAGGAAAAAACTATGAGACATATTGAAGAAAGTGGATATATTTCTGAAAGGGCTAGCCTTACACAACATAAAAAAAAAATAATTCAGTCTTAATAGGCGCCTAATTTCACCTCTGAATAAAACCACAGTAGTTCAAACCGCAAACTTTCACTTTTGAGATGATCACTGCTGGCCGACATGCTCCCAGGAGAATGAGGTGACTGAAATCAAAAAGAAAGAAAAAATTTACGTCAGGGCATCCCTCCGCATGATGTGACCTACTTTCAATTCAATAGACAAAGTTTGAACGACTTTTCTGACGTTTGGAAACTATTTTATAATTTTAAAGAAAAACTAAAAGTTTATAAATGCTTTATAAAACTGGTTGTAGAATTTTCCCAGTGATGATTGTAGGTCACATCGTAGCTATGGGTGTGCCAAAGCTGTGCTGAAAATTTCAAGACTTTATGTCGAACGGTTTTTGAGATATCATGTCGGCCAGCAGTGATCATCTCAAAAGTGAAAGTTTGCGGTTTGAACTACTGTGGTTTTATTCAGAGGTGAAATTAGGCGCCTATTAAGACTGAATTATTTTTTTTATGTTGTGTAAGGCTAGCCCTTTCAGAAATATATCCACTTTCTTCAATATGTCTCATAGTTTTTTCCTGCAATTTTTCAACAAAGAGGCTCATTTTTGGTAATTTTGAGGTGGTCAGGGGTGGGAGGTCCCCTTAACTGGTTTCGCATTCATTTAAAAAATACCCACCCTCGAAATTCCCAATTTATTTTTCCACATTTTCGCTGGAACAGTTTTTGTAAATGATTGTTTATCTGAAAAACTACCAAACGTTCAATATAAACTCTTCCTTTTCTGTGTTCGGGGATGATTGCTGTTTTTTATACATTTTTTTTTCAAATAGACAAACTCATTTTCTGGTACATGCCCGCTGTGAATAAACGTGACCAAAGTGAAATGACATGCATGTCAAGTCTGGATCCCTCGATTGCGCGGTATCTCGTGAAATCAGGATCAATTTGGTGCCGTGCTTGTGTATCGATCAGTGATACGTTACTTTGACTCCAGCTTTGTCACGCGTTTACACGGTCAAGTAGCCAATGATTGCGTCCTCGGTCGGACGAATGATGTATTCATTCTACTTGACGTACGATCCAAGCGCTGGCTTGCCAAGGAACTACATCCCCGCGCATCTATCTTGTCGTGCATGCGTCGTTTGTTAATTACAGTTCTGCGTAATAGATTTACGACTTCGTCGGAGATCCTCCTCGTATATTTAATTGGCCACGACTTCCTTCAACCCGATTGACTTATTTCACAGTTGGCACTGGAGTGAACGAATACCCGGGACTTGAGTAATTGAATACTTAGGACAGTGTTTCCCAAAAATTTTTTGCAAGGTAACGAGGAAAAGAAAACACATTAAAAATAGGTATTTCAGAATATAATTCTAACTTAAGGGGTTACACCACCTTGGCGCTCGGAAAAATAGGTATAAAAATAAACTTTTTTTTTTACGCTGCCATTAAGTATATAAAATGATCTTTATTTTACACATATATATAGTAGTTTTATGAAGGGTAATAGCTAAAATGTGACGTAGGATTTTTGTGATTGGGTGCCATGTTCGAAAGTTATAAATTTTTTAAACTCAAAATTTCGATGCAAATTCGAGTTTTTTTCAAACAGCTGTCATTTCTACAAAAAAAATTTTAAAAAATTTTCCCTACGTCACCTTTTAGCTATTACCCTTTTAAATGAGAAAAAAATATTTTTTAAGTTTGAGACGATGCCTAACAGAGAAATCAAGTACACCATCAGCAAGGATTTTCAAAAGAGGGTCCTACTTATCGGCTTATATCTCCGCCATTTTTATTATTTTTTTAATCGTTAATATTGTAAATTGTTCATAAAACTACTATATATATGTGTAAAATAAAGATCATTTTATATACTTAATAGCAGCGTAAAAAAAAAAGTTTATTTTCATACCTATTTTTCCGAGCGCCAAGGTGGTGTAACCCCTTAATAATATTAAAAAAGGAACCGCGACGACCCCTTAGAGAAGACTTCGCGACCCACTTGGGGGACGCGACCCACCGGCCGCGAGAATCACTGCTTTATTCTATCACCTTTCAAGACTACCAAAAAAATTGTTAGTAAAATTATCCTTTTATAGCGGAGTAGGATATTTTTTCTTACAATTTTTGTTCCAATGTTACATTAATAGTCTTGAAAGGTGATAGGTAAAAATTATGAACGTGCAATACTCGGTTCTTTTTTTAATTCCCGAAGAATTAATTCATCCGGGGGAATTAATTAATTCGAAAGTAATAATATTTACAAGACCCGTGCCGCAGACACGGGCAACAGAAACAAGTAGCTGAATTATTTTACCAAAACAATCCCAGCAAGAGCAGATGGTTTAATTGGAAAGCGGGAATATTAATACAAATGTTATAATTTACTTTGCTACCAATTAACGGTAGGTACGTTGTGTGATCAAGGTATTGTTCTCAAATATGAAGGGGAAACAGTTTCCCTCGATATCCTGTATACGTTGGGAAACGTGGAGAGACGGGAAACTCTAGCTTTCGGATATTTAACCGCGCCAGCTCTACCGCCGCTACTGTAAAATCCACACAGGGGGTACGATATCGGTGAATTCTGCGCTTATGGCCATGCATAGCATTGTATATAGCGAATAGGGGTGGAATATTCAAGGAGAAGGAGCTCACTGAGCATCGCCAATGGTCTACATCTTTGTCAATAGCCCGCAGATTCGACGTGAAAACTAAACAACCCTGGTCTCGATAATAAATGGAAATGCAACAATTACGTGCATGACCCTTCTCGTTTGAAATATTCTGTCGAGCATATTAGAGAAGTTTTACGTGGCAAGATACCCTGTGCCGAGAACTGAGCCACAAAATATTCATACGTATTGCGTACAGCACAAAATTGATACAAAAAGTCTAGTAAATATGGGTTTTATAACCATTCATTTTTTAAATATATCCACTTTAATGGCATAAATTAGAGGTTCGAAATTGACATAAAAAGTAGGAGGAATGTCAGGGAACCTTGTGGACTATTTTATGCTACCTTCTCTCACGAAACGTAAAAAGGATAATGTAGGTATTCTTCTACGTCTTTTAACATTTGGCTTTTCACAGAAAACTTTGTTTATTAAACCTTTTGTGCTAACATCGAGTTGTGGAATGCGCCTGCGGTGACAGAACTCTCAACTCACCCGGCAATTGTGTATCCTTTAAGGGGTTACGTACCCTGAACAGATCGGAAAATAGGGTCATTTTTATATATTTTTTTTTATATAAAAAAATGTCATATTTAAAAATCAAGATATTCACATTGTTGGGTATTAATTAAGCTGTATTCTCTTGAGAAAAAAATTGATACCTTAAGAAATGGTGCCATAGCAGCCCTTTCTCCCAAACCCTCTCAAATATCTCAGCGATTAGCGGACTAATTTGAATAAAATTATGCACGAATATTCTTAAGACTATAATCTGGTACTTGTCGGTGTAGATTTAAAAAAATAATTATTTTTTTAAAAATGGCAGACTCAAAGTCAAGCATGTGATTTTTAATCTAAGTTTTCATCTTCTTTTGTTAATAAAAACCAAACAAGAGATTATAGTCTAAAGAATATTTGTGTAAAAATTTTATTGGAATCGGCCCACTTGCAATACAGCCTACGAACCAGCCATCTACGAACTGTTACGAGCTATTGAGGAGTTGAAATGGTAAATAATATAAGTGCCAGAAGTGAAAATTTTCAGTATTTTCTTTCCAACCGCAACAACTTTAGTTCTTATGATCGCAACTCTATCTTGCAACGGCCATAGAAATTAAGTAATACAAATTACCACCCACAATTTTCGACTGAAAAAATAATTCTTTATTTCTTTGCCACCTACATTGTTTACCATCTCAACTCCTCAATTGTAGAAACTCCTGAGCGTATCAAAGTAAAGGTGCAAACCAGAGTTGGGCAAAGCTAATATCTAGATAACATCTAGTTAAAAGGTCCTTACGGTTAGTCGTTAGTCAAAGGGTGACTAAAGTTGATTTAGCTTAGCTTTAGTCGAGGCGCCAGAGCTGAAGCTGGTTAGTCAAGAGCCTTTCGTCGTGGGTTGTGACTAACGTGGTTTCAGCTGTCATTCAATTTTTAGTCGAGGAAACGACTAACCGGCGGAAGCCTTTACGGCCTGACCCGCACGCGGTCGCCTACCGGTCAGATTCTACAGAATCTGAATTTGTTTATTTTTCATCGTATCAATATGAAAGTGACGCCAATGGATTCTTGGTGTTCTCCCGATTAATTGGACAGAAAATAATTTAAATCGGACTATTTTTAACGAAACGGGCTTTGAATTCTGCAAACAAATTTCTCACTTAATATCCTTAATTATGGTCCGAATTATATCATTTTTGGGCCCATTTTCATCGGGAAGACATGAGAAATCGATTGGTAATACTTTTATTAACACTTATCAAAAACAGGCAGATTTTATGTGGCCCGTCGGTTTTATTGCTCTCGGCTGTCAACGGGCGGTCTACTGGGGCCCGAAGGTCCTCGCTGGGTAGTTGCGAATAGTGGCTGGTTCGTTACCCAACACACTTTCTCGAAAATATTTGTAATTTCCAGTTACATATCTAGTACTAAATGTTTACAAAAACATTCGACCTTTAGACTTATTCTTTAAAATTTTCACATTCGTCTTAAGACAGACGTCCTTATTACGTATTTATAAATAGGAACAGAAAAATCACAACGTACAATATAATAACACGTTTCTGGATGTAGCAATTTTTCTGACCCGTTGTAAGATGACATTTAATCATCGTCGTAATTTTTTTGTTAATTAACCGACGATAGTAATTGTAGGCCCAACATTGAATATTCGTAGGCAAACTGTCGTAACTTTTTGTTAATTAACCAACCATAACAATTGCAGGCCCAACATTAAATATTCGTTGGCAAACTGTTGTTTTTTTGTTAATTAACCCACCATAATAATTGTAGGCGAAAGCATCAGAAAGAATATGTATGTACAATCTTTCGATTGTTGAGAAGCCTTTGGGCTCGGATTATCGGGAAAGACCTACCCACCCCACCGTTTTGTTTTCTCCGCTTGCGAGCGAGGACCTTCGGGCCCCAGTAGATCGCCCGTTGACAGCCGAGAGCAATAAAACCGACGGGCCACATAAAATCTGCCTGTTTTTGATAAGTGTTAATAAAAGTATTACCAATCGATTTCTCATGTCTTCCCGATGAAAATGGGCCCAAAAATGATATAATTCGGACAATAATGAAGGATATTACGTGAAAAATTTGTTTGCAGAATTCAAAGCCCGTTTCGTTAAAAATAGTCCGATTTAAATTATTTTCTGTCCAATTAATCGGGAGAACACCAAGAATCCATTGGCGTCACTTTCATATTGATACGATGAAAAATAAACAAATTCAGATTCTGTAGAATCTGACCGGTAGGCGACCGCGCGCCGGTCAGGCCGCAAAGGCTTTCGCCGGTTAGTCGTTTCCTCGACTAAGAATAGAATGACAGCTGATCAACGATAGTCACAACCCACGACTAACGGCTCTTGACTAACCAGCTTCAGCTCTGGCGCCTCGACTAAAGCTAACTCAGGTAAGTTTTAGTCGACGAAGGAAAATGTTGAAGTTGCTTTAGTCGAAACGCTATTTCAATCACTTTTTAGTCGAATGATGCCCAACTCTGGTGCAAACCCACGATGCGACGAAAACACCGTGTCTCACATGAGACTTTAATCTCACGAGACAATTATTTCACGATCTGTTTCCACTAATGGACAAGTTTTAATTTGTTCATAAAAATCGACTCTTATGAGACACGTTTCATTTCACGATGTATTTTCACTAATGGGCAAATTTTAATTTTTTCACGAAAGTAGACTCTCGCGAGACAAGTTTCATGATATTATATTTTCGAAAATCTCATCTCGCGACTGGTTCCATTATCTGCATTTAGTTGTCGCGTGATAGAAAAATCTCATCCGAAATCTCATCGTGGATTCGCGCCTTAACGGAGCCTTTCGCGCCTAATTTCCACGCACGTTCCGAACGAACACAGACTCGGACAAATGAATTTCGCGGATACCTACCCGGCGCTCGAACGCCGTATATTCCCGGCGCGGCCGACGTACTATTAGTTATGAGTAAAGGAATCAAACGATGGTTTCGACTGAGCGATATACGAGCGGGCGAAAGCCACGCCACGAAACCTCGAATGTGTTTGCAATGAGATTTCCTATCAAGATTCCCGGCGGTCATGCGGAAACGTGCTCAGCCGTGGTTTACAAAGATTAATGACCGCCGGGAGTGTAACATGTCATAAATTATAGATTTTTCGTTTTCCCCCTTTTTTCGAGCATTGATCACGCGCTACCAGACGCCCGAGGAGCTTTTTGCCGCCCCTGAAAAATAAGGACGTATCAATATCGACCACTTCCGATTTTTACTTCCAGCCTCCCGATATCAATCTCGTCGGGCTGCGCGCGAAGAAAAATACCTGTCGGGTACCTGAAGTGGGCACCGCGTTTCTCCATCACTTGAGTCCCGTCGAAAGAATGAACGAGTGTGCGTCACGTCTGCACCTACTTAGCCGTTGTAGCTTCTATTCATATTTCGTTGCTATTTTCTATAAACGTCCTGGCAAATGCACTCTGCTGTTTATACACTCAAATCGATTGTAAATTAGAAGTGCAAATCAGAGACAAATTGTGATGCGATGCTTGTAATTGGCCCTCACGCAGGAAGCTATCAACCCCGAGAACGACGAAAAATTAGCTGACCATAATTTTGGGATCTTTTTTGCAAAAAATTATTCGACTCAGAAATGACTAAAAATTACTAATTATTAAAACCACCGTGCAATAATTCCATTTTGGGCTTACACTTATATTGCAGAGAACATCCGCACCACTACAAATAAGATTAATCAGGATGGAAGAGAAAGAACAATATTTCTTTACGGTTAAGCAAACTGAACTCGCCAATCCCCTTGAAATAATAAATTTAAAGGAACATGCTCGTCGCAGATGTTCTAATGGCAAATTACTGTATTACCAGAATTATATTGCAGAAGGAAAAAATTTAAGCTTCGTCCAAATCTCAACTGGTTACAAGATTCTTTAAAATTATAGGAAATTTAATTTTCCAAATTGTGGTCCATAACGGGCTCTGGGAACGATCAATTTCTTATCATTTAATAAAAATTCAAGTGCCATTATACCCGCGAGTTCACTGAGGTGACTGTTTATAACTGTAAAGAAGTTCTTGTACAAGTACCTACTTCGTTACAGAATTTATTATCTTAATTGGCAGGTAGTGATAATTACTATTTTATTATAATGGAACTTAAAAAGGACATGCAAACGCAGATCCTCATACATTCAGAGAATATTTCATTTCATACAACTGTAATTAAATTTTATATATGAAATTTTATTGGGGCGTTATTTCACCATGCATATTAAAAAATTACTGGAGTTCCCTTGTTTACATTGCAATGAAAAGTTAACTGGGATTTCGTTCTGCATACTATCATAATACTAATATTGCTACTTGTTAGTATTTAAAACGAAGTTATATCGCTACATTGCCATTAAATGAATTTTGAATAAATTCTGGGTCAAAGCTTGTTCCCCTCACAGTGAATGTATGTAATATTTAAAATGAAAATTACATTCACCCTCACATTAATACATGCAAACAGTAGCCAGGAATTTTGCAACGTTCCTACATATTGGAAAAATAATACGCTGCATTATCGTATTGTAATCGACCTATTTCGGAAATTACCATTATGCATTAAATATTTCAATAATAATGTACACATAATAATTATTACCACCAATAAAATAATAACTTATGTAATTATTACATCGATAGTAGCAAATAGGTATAATATTGTAGTAATAATTTTCGCACAGTGGATTCTGTTTTTAATACTAGCATTCAACCCACATTTCTTTTGATTCCGCCTCCTTGTTGAAAACAAAAACCGCGTAAAGCATTTCAACGAAATTCCACACTTGAAGTGTCCAGGGGAAAAAACTGGGAACGTCGATTTTTCGTGATTTAGCGATTTATAGTATATTTTTATTAACTGTCGAATCACGAAGGGTGGTAAACTTCAAACACCCCCGTAAGATAACGTTAATGATTTGGTATTCTGGTTAAAAGCAGGAAATTTCCACTCTGCACAGAAACAAAATATTTATTTACAATATTTATTAATATTATTAACATATATTAATCAATATTTATTTATAATATTTATTAATATATATTAATACAATTTCTTTACTGGTGGACTAAAATATTAAAACGTAATTTTCTCGATAAAGCTTCTTTTGCGACATTCCCTATCTTTCTCCTTATCATTTGTATCTGATTATTTACCACGGAATTAAAGCACCGTTGAAATACTCGGAGAAAAATTGCAGCGAAAAATTCTAGCTGGACGAAACTTTTCGGGAGCGCGTGGATTAAGATACTCTTAAATTCCTCCATTGTCCAATGGGGACGCGTTTGAATAAAACGTTAATCACTCTGGTCGAGTGGAGATCGATCCGATGGCTGAATACCTTCATTAAAATGTATCCAATAATTAAAACGAAATTAATAGACGCCAGCCGACGGAGCACAGCCAGGCGTATCGATATGATCGTCTATTTACGCAACTGCGCTTTGACATACAGTCGGACGATGGATGATTTTAAATCCCCGGTAATATACTCGGACCCTTCGACAATCGGGCTTACCGTGCAAAGCCAGCCCCGATCCTCTCGAATATTTTCATTTCATTACAGCTGCGCGGAAGAGTCGATAATCATACAGCCGTGTCGTATCGGGGATCTCGCGCGGATGAATGTGAAAAACAAATGAGGGAAAACTGGCCAGTGAATCATACTTTTGTTCAGCGAAATTCGACACCTTCATTGTCGAGATTCGACAGGGTCGTAGAGTGCTTTCACGGAACTCCACTGATGCAGGATTAAACCGACGCATTAGCTAAGCTCGGGCAGATATATGTGATTATTGAGAAGCCTGGAGTGTTGGCGAACATTCGTGGCATAATATTTCTAACTCACGATTGCTGGTCTTGCAGGGTTTCTTTCAGTTATATTTGTGAAGCAGGGAACTAAGGTGGAAATTAATGGCTAGTAATTAAATGGATGAAGGAATTGTTGAAGAAATTGGTAAATATTTCGAAGACACTGGTCTTTTCAAAATGTGCTGAGTCGCTGTGTAACGTTACTGGTAAATAGGATAATTTTAAATTCTGTATTTGTGACATTAGTAATAAAATTGTTTGTGAATATTATTAATTTGAAAGAATATTATGAATAATCCCATATGTGGCGTAATATCCCAGATAGCACCGTACATCCCAAGGACGTCCTTTTCATGTCCAGTTTATATCCGAACGTCCTACGTCCATTTTGAACATACATAGGATGTTCTTAGGATTTAAATTTCGGATGTTCTAGGAACGTCCGTTTCTTAAGTCCTACGGACGTTCTTAGGACTTAAATTTCGGATGTTCTGGGAACGTCCGGTTCTTAAGTCCTACGGACGTTCTTAGGACTTAAATTTCGGATGTTCTAGGAACGTCCGTTTCTTAAGTCCTACGGACGTTCTTAGGACTTAAATTTCGGATGTTCTAGGAACGTCCGTTTCTTAAGTCCTACGGACGTTCTTAGGACTTAAATTTCGGATGTTCTAGGAACGTCCGTTTCTTAAGTCCTACGGACGTTCTTAGGACTTAGATTTCGGATGATCCAGGAACGTCCGTTTCTTAAGTCCTACGGACGTTCTTAGGACTTAAATTTCGGATATTCCAGGAACGTCCGTTTCTTAAGTCCTACGGACGTTCTTAGGACTTAAATTTCGGATGTTCTAGGAACGTCCGTTTCTTAAGTCCTACGGACGTTCTTAGGACTTAAATTTCGGATGTTCTAGGAACGTCCGGTTCTTAAGTCCTACGGATGTTCTAGGAACGTCGGTTTCTTAAGTCCTACGGACGTTCTTAGGACTTAAATTTCGGATGTTCTAGGAACGTCCGTTTCTTAAGTCCTACGGACGTTCTTAGGACTTAAATTTCGGATGTTCTAGGAACGTCCGTTTCTTAAGTCCTACGGACGTTCTTAGGACTTAGATTTCGGATGATCCAGGAACGTCCGTTTCTTAAGTCCTACGGACGTTCTTAGGACATAAATTTCGGATATTCCAGGAACGTCCGTTTCTTAAGTCCTACGGACGTTCTTAGGACTTAAATTTCGGATGTTCTAGGAACGTCCGTTTCTTAAGTCCTACGGACGTTCTTAGGACTTAAATTTCGGATGTTCTAGGAACGTCCGGTTCTTAAGTCCTACGGATGTTCTAGGAACGTCGGTTTCTTAAGTCCTACGGACGTTCTTAGGACTTAAATTTCGGATGTTCTATGAACGTCCGTTTCTTAAGTCCTACGGACGTTCTTAGGACTAAATTTCGGATGATGCAGGAACGTCCATTTCTTAAGTCCTACGGACGTTCTTAGGACTTAAATTTCGGATATTCCAGGAACGTCCGTTTCTTAAGTCCTACGGACGTTCTTAGGACTTAAATTTCGGATGTTCTAGGAACGTCCGTTTCTTAAGTCCTACGCACGTTCTTGGGACTTAAATTTCGGATGTTCTAGAAACATCAAACAATCTTGTAAGTCACGTGATTATTTTGCACGACTACATTTCGAATGTTCCCAGAACATTCGTCTCGTAAGTCTTGTGAATCCTTAGAAGATCTAAATTTCAGATGTTGGAAGAACAACCGTCTTGTAGGTTTTACAGATGATTCAGGTTCGGTTGCAAAACAGTCTTACGACTGAACCTCGCCTTTGCGCTATTTTTTTGTGCAATGAAGACGCTGAAATGCTGAAATGTTCCCAGATAGCTTACAACGTCTTCAAGACGTCTGTCTTAAGTCGTCGTTAAAACATCTGTCTTGAGACGAATGTGAAATTTTAAGCAATGAGTCTAGAGGTCGAATGATGATATTCTGTAGAATATTTCGCGTCAATGCACATTTTTTATAAACTATTAATAATTGTTATATACCTAGAAATTGGAATTATTTGGAAGGAAGTGTCTTGAGTAGTTGCGAAAAGCAGTTGCTTCGTAATCTTGGAGTCCTGGGTTCGATTCCCGTCACCGCCAAATTTTTTTTTCTTAATGTCCTAACCCAGACTTGATGAAGACGTCTTTAAGACGCTTTTAAACCATCTGCAAAACGTTTTTAAGACGCCTTTTGGACGTATTTAACTTTACTTTCGGACGTTCGGAAAACGTTCTGAGAATGTTGACACAGCACGTCCTCAGGACGTTCCACTTTGTAAATAGGACCTTCCTACTACATTTAAAGAACTTAACGAGGACGTACAGAAGATATATGGACCTTCTCGGGACATTCTCCGAACGTACAGTACGTACGGAACGGACGTCCTTCGGACGTACATAAGATGTCTTTGTGCTATTTGGGATTCGATGATTTCTAAATATTCTATACTTGAGAAAATTATATATATTATCGTCCATAAAAGTTAAATGAATTGTTCGTTACTGTTACATTAAAATAAAAACTTACAAATGCAGAATTTGCAGACATGGCAAAGTTGAAGGTAGAAAAGATACACGTTAGTTTAGCCATATGAAAATGTTAACAACTGCTTCTAATATTAATTCTCGAGCATTATCGATGAAATTTATTGAAATATTGACGAATACTAGTGTCAGTGATCTTTGTGATGGAATAATATCCTCCGTTGCGTTATTTCTAGAATAACAACACCATCGCCATAGTGTTCGAAATGCGTGAGAATGAGGATAGAAGAATATCGTGCCTGTCACGGGGAAAACGGTAAATGGAAAGTGTAGGTGCAGAGTAACGCGAACCATGGATCTATGTTAACGCAGAGAATGTATGTTCAATCTACTAAGTGTTTCCAATAAGAGGCCGGGCATTAATAACAGTCATATAAAATCAGATGGGAGCCAAGAGCCACGAACAGCTGACTTTTATACATTTTATTTCAACGTTGGTTATTATGCTTGATATACTGTCTTACGCGACGCATCTAATAATTAAATCTCTCTTAGTAAAAATGAAAGCTACGGAAAATATTTAAATTAGTGAACGCGTTTGAAGCAACCATGCGCTTTAGAATATCCCAGAATGGCTTTAGAAATTACAGAATACCTAGTAAACAAAATGCCACAAAACATTAAAATTTTAAAGAAACATTTTTCTGAACGAAATATGAGTGTCGGAGGAAGGATTACTGCGCACTCGTTAATATTCAAGCAACAGGGAAAGACTTAACAACCCTGTGTCCCAGTAACTAGACCCCCCCAAATTTAACAAATGGCAGGGAAGCCAAAGGACTTTGTGGGGCAGACGAAGGGGAACGAGGGCTTCGTGAATAGAAGAAAACGGGGCAGAGTTATTAACGAAACTGACGTAAATTGTGTATAAACGTGAGCGGTGTTTAAAATTAAAAAGCTCCACAATTTTGCAACGAAAGACATTTACAGTGTGGGAAAAGAGGAGCTACAAGTTTGCTGCGAATTTTCCAGCTGCCTCTTGAAATGATGAGCACAGCGAGGGCATTCGTTTTTCCTCGTAGTTCGCTTTGTTGCATGGTACACCATAGACCACCGGCGCTATGATACGTGACCGACATGACTATCATCCCCTCCGAGCCTTCGCCGACCCCCTTGACTCATCTCTCATGAAACTCTATCCACATTGTTGCTGGGTACTAGCTAACTCGAAGCATACTCCTCCTGTCGCTGTCGTCGAGAAAATTTACAGAAAAGGTACCCTGTTTAAGGGCCGCATATACTTGCCGCACAACATGGCGGTGACATATTTTTATCAATTTTAGAGACAGAAGAGGAGACTGGAGAATGCCTTTTAAACTTATAGAATTGTAGCTTTGGATGAAACCGAAAATTAACGGGTACCATTGAGAATATTTCTGGACGTTAACAACGAATTGTTAAGGTGTTTCTTATAATTGAAATGGGAATTTGAGGAAGGGAAAGTATTAGTTGGTGAAAGAACCTTTTCCTTCTTAACTTGCATTCGATACATTTATAATTTTTGCAAATTTTGTCTTACTTCCTAACTGTGTCCTAGTTTCAATAAAAATTGGCAGACACAAAATCATACAACTTTACATTGGGGAGAAAGTTTCTACAGGAGATAGGAGACGTATCCATGAAATAGCATGCACTGATAATTGGAGCTTTCCATTCTGCTAAGAACTTATGTCAGCGTATGTACACGTATGTAACTCAATTCAAAAGTTCGACATATGAGAGCTGCGAGCGAAACTAAGTTAAAAGTTAAGAGGCCAGGAGTTAAGACCAGAGAGTAACACAATTGTGCGCTTTGAAATTCTACAGTTTAAGAGATGAAAGGGCAAAATTAGGCTGCATGGATGGAGCAGCCAAACACTTGTGCAGTGAAAGCAATCGATCCAAGTTATATTCGCAGTTGGTCGATTCTTGATACATTTTTAGATTTTGTTTGTTGTGTAAGAAACAGCAGCTTTAAGGATTGAAATGCTTGTATTTGGAATACTTGACATAATACTTGCGACAAAATATTGAGAAGTACAGCCTAACTGGAACTACATAATGTATTTTCCTCTATACCTATAGGGGAGAGGCTTGCAGGTTGCCACCCCTAAGCTTTTTTGATCATAACTCGTCATAAAATTAACGTATCGTTGATTTATGGTATAAGTTGGAAAGAGGAAGTGTTGAGCTACAATCCTGAGCTACAAATCATACAAACTCTCGAAAAAGAAAAATTATACTGCAAATTATCGAAAGTATCTAAAATTGTCTCCTTGAAATTTTGGCTCGCAGGTTGCCACCCCAAAAAAATTGCTAAAAGTGTAAAAAGACTCAAGTAAAAACCTGATTCGGAAAACTTTTCAAAATTTATTAAGTTTTATTAATAAATTATATTATTCAGATTTTCTTGACCTGCGTGCTGCCATACTAAAAATTTATAATAATGTAAAAAATAAACCAAAATATGACTAAAATGCAATAAAAACACTTCACTTCAAACTCAATGACATTTGAGTGTAAACAAGCGGGAAAGAGAGAGGTGGCAACCTGCAAGCCAAAAAAGGAGGCAACTTGCATTCCGACGCATTTTTAGGAAAATATGAGAAAAAATTGTCAATTCATGATATATTTGGAAATCTGTTTGGCATATGTAAATTAGATAAAAAAGACAACACAGTACGTATAGTTACCTTGAATTGTCGATGAAAATGTTCAATTTACGAGCACAAGGAAAGCACACAATTTTAATAATTCAGTTTCTTGACAAACACTATATTACCCTTCGCTCAGCAAATACAGCGTTATTGCGTCTGTCCGCTCCAGAGGTTATAAAATAGTGACACCTACTCTTTTAACGTCGCTGTGAGTCAGAGTTGAGGTTCTGACACTGCTAGAAAGTCGGAATACAGCAGGGGTGGCAACCTGCAAGCAGTGGCAACCTGCAAGCCTCTCCCCTATGTATATGTCGTTGGCTTGTTGGTAAAACTGACCAAACCCATATTTTTTAATTTTTGGTAAATGTAAATTTAAAGTCCAATTTATGACAATAAATCAGGTAATAATTGAAAGCTATTGCAAAATACATAAGTTTATCCCCATGTGGATTTTTATTAATTTATGGTTGTAAAAAACATAGAAAGTAATTGCTTCCACTAATCCTTAAGGAGCCACGTTGATAAGGTTCAAGTTAATCCTAAATTCAAAAAATTTTTTACTCGAAACTACTTTTCAGAATCACTTTACTTTTTATATATATTATTTCACCATAGTATAATACGTTAGTAAAATATTATTAAAAAAATATAAAAAGCATCGCGGCTAGAGTCTGATGCGTGAAGCTCCTCAGGGTTCATAGACTCCCAGATTGTTCGGATGTGGATGGTCTAAAATCCAAAAATGAATTATTATCTTCAAAATAGATATTGCAGCTGAAATGTAGCGTACGGTTTTTTTCTGGATATCTTCATTCATTCGTGTGTATAACAAATTTATAAATTTGAGCCAAAATATAAATTTCACTCTTGCTCATTCCTATAGTTTCCAGAATTTTCAAAAATCCGTAGTCTACATTTTACCTAAAACCCTAAACAATACATAAATAGAAGGAGTCTACGGTAAATGCATTAGACACATATTAGTTTTACTACATAATCTGCAACTGAATTATTTATAAATTGCAAATATATAAGCCGCCACACTCACGTCAAAGGCAAATCCCTAACCCCGTTTGGAAAAAGACGAAGGCCACCATTTTACACAACATCGACCCTATTATTTGTTGCTAAAAATCTTACTTTCAACGTCTCTTCGTAGTATTAAGGATAAGGGTGCTTAGAGCCCACACCCTTGGTGCATCATCTCGTTCAAATAAACGCACGAATCTTGCACTCCCATCTAGCCGCACGTTTCCACCAGAAACTAATTAAAATCTTCGTCCACAGAAGTACAGCAACCGGCGATTAAATTTCGCGCGGCGCTTAATTCGAAACGGCAATTTCGCTTAATCATCGTCACAGCGACTGATACACCTCGACGGTAACTTGGCCACAGTTTCGAAATCCTAGCTCCATACGAATTACTTTGTTATCCATGGGACAGCCCATTAACGAAGGGACCTTCCGGGGTGTTAAATCGAATTCTCGTCCACGTAGAGTCGTCAAGACAACCTAGGCGGCAAAAAAAAAATATGGGGTGTCCCGATAAGGTGACGCCAATTTAATACAGCGTATTTTTTTTCTCCCTCGTGCGGGGGTGCAAAATGAAGAAAAATGAAGAAAAGAGAAAATAAAAAAATGAGAACGAAAAAATTTAATTTGATTAAAATTAAGGAAGAAAAATCAGAATATAATTTCTAATATAATAATATAATATTATTAATGAAATGGCAATAAAAAAGTCATATATCTAAACATGTTAATATTTATTTGTTCATATCTTTAATTTTTTAATTTCTGATTTCGTTCCGTGAAAAGATGTTATGCTGCTTAATTGATTAATTTGGCACTAACCTATCCAGACTCTGTATTTATATGAGCAGTAAGAACGCGACGAAGGGCAGAGGGTATGATCATAGGTCATGAAATGTGGGATGGATATAAAAAGAGAACGTCCGGATGGGGTGGCAATGAAAGGCTTTGTGGGATTGATAGAGTGAATCACGTATAAACCCTGGCGGGACAAAGCACGGAATAAAGGGGAAGTGTTGCTAGTGGAGAACTCGCCGTTCGGCGAGCGCGACGACGTTGCGAAGGGTTAAAAGACGTGTTGCACTTTTCTCGTCGAAGTGACTGCACCTATCGCGCGGGCGAAACTTTGCAGACTGTCGAATATATCGATTGGTCCCGCGACCCAGGCGAAAGCTGAACGTGATTTCACGGTGAACGGAATCGTATGGTTCGAGGGAGGTCTCGGGTCGACGCGGGCTCGTTTATTTACACATTCATGGCTCGGGAGAAGTTGCCGCGGATTTTTGAGGGCAGGTCCGCCGCCGCGGAAGTTGGCAACTTGTTCCTTGGGAAAACGGTCACAGACCTGCATCGTCGTGTTTTCAATCGCGAGAAGTTTAGGGGACTGGCGTGGAACGCGATTTTCCCTCGGAATGATGTACTTTGAATCTGTCAGTCGGCTTCTGAAGTTCGAAGCGGGGCTGAGAGTCCACGGGGTCTCCTGATGATTCAAATCGATTTCAGCATTCAATGGTTCTACGTGGTTGACCTTTGTCCCCGTGCTAGATACGCGATCGCACGCCGAATGAAATTTGTGCGATTGATTGAGAGGCTACTTTTAGCCGATCGGATATAATTTATTTTCAATATGATTGGGTACAATTATGCCACGTGCGTGGCGACTTCGACGTAACGAAAAGTAGCAATGCTTCGCGAGCTCGCCGCAATGTGATGAGATATGGGACGGGTTTTCTCGCGCGTGCGCGTCGTTTGCAGTAACGTATCTATGCTGTGGCACAACTAATGGGTGTAGTGTTATTGACGAGAAAGCAGCAGGGTGATCAAGGTACCCCATTTCATCGAAGCTTGTACTATACTGATGCTAAAATCGCCGCGCATGCGCGAGAAAAACCGTCCCAAATCTCATCACTGGCTCGCCTCACGCTCGCCGTGTGCTCGCTTCCCTCCAGTTCTACCGTAGACGGCCGAATCCTGGCGAGACCGCCCGAGGTGCCCAAATACGGCAAAGCCCATATAAGGCACGTTCAAGGTCCGCGCCAACCGAGACACGCTTAACGCAAAACCCAAACAAACAAAACATGCGAGGCTGGAAATAGCCTCGCGACAATCTTTATGCTCCTTGAATCGTTGCGAAGAACAGGCTGGCGCGTGGGACAACGCGCGTCGTTCAAGCTCGAGTATCGGCTGCAAGTGAAACGTGCGTTGGTATGAACTCGTTCAATGCACTTTTGGGTGCAGGTAGACACGTGGCATGAGTGTGTGTGTGTAATTGAAGAGTTATTGCGTTGTTGAAGGGTTGAGAAGTAGCAGGATCGTTTACCACAGTAGCGCGTAGTTTTACTGGTAACGTGTTCCATGCCACGATATTCGCTGTAACTGGAAAGCTTCGTTCAAAGGAAAAAGGTATACCGTAATTCAGTGACGAAATCAAAATATAGCACAAAAAACCTAAGATTATAAAGAATATAAGCGAACTGCTATTTTTCTGCAGCTGATTGAGGAGTTGAAATGGTAAACGATGTAAGTGCCAGTAGTTAAAATTTTCTGTAGACCCAAAAAAACGCACCTATGTCTGTTCATCTTGTCATTTACATCGTTTATCACTCGTTTATCGCTACGGACTCCCAGCGTATAGGGGAGACCGGGGATAGTTTGGACACGGGGATACATTGGACAGTTTGAAAATTGCCTCCATAGTGTCATGATGACTGCAATTTTTTTGTAGTTTGTGCCTATATGCACACCAAATCAACTGATATTCAATATGGCGTGTTGCATTCACGAATGACAAGGTATGTCACACTTTTCAATTCTTGTATGTTACTGTATAATATTTTCATCTACTTTTTGTTGTGATTCGGATACTTCATTATGGAAAAATTTTATTGTAACTTTTTTGAGGCATTGCTGAATGTGTTTAGAATAAAGTAATGCTATGCAAAAATCAAAGTATCCTTTTTGAGGAAAGGCACGAATAATTTTGTTTTGATATGATATGAGGGGTTAAATTGGATAGATAACACGTAGGATAGGCTGGGATTCTTAGGGGCCCCAGACTGGGATTCTTAGGGGCCCCAGTGCTGACACTGGCCCAAGAGGCCAGTTATTTCAGCCTATGAATACGAGCTTGCACCGCACACTCATACAGTTTTTCTTATCCGATGTACATCCGCGGTATCATTGGCTTCGAGTTCCCCTTTCGCGCGGCTCTGGAAAACACCATGGAGGTCGGGCTCCTTAATGGCCCAACAGGCTATTTGTCATTTTAAATAAATTATATATTCATTGGATTATTCATTATCATTTCTTTCCATCTGTCCAAACTATCCCCGTGCTATGTCCAATGTAACCCCACCAATGGGGATACTTTGGACAATATGCATCTCTGAACTTTTTTCATCTCAAAGTAATACTAGGGAATGTAAGGCCCGTTTCTCAGGTTCAAATGAATAGCGCACATTCTGAGCTATCGAATGCTGTACAATTTATAGCCGTAAGGCATCTTACAGGCCCGCTAAAGACTATTAATCAAAAATTGTCCAAACTATCCCTGGTCTCCCCTACCACCTTTACAGATTTAGGGGGGACTAAAAAGATTAGGGCCGCGAGGATTGTTGACGCTTTCATCGTTTTTCGCCACAGCGAAGTGTATCACGCGATAGACCTAAAAAACTAAAGTTAACCTAAATTATTCTAGCACTTATAACCAAAGAATTCACACCCTTTTCCACTGAAAAAATTATTTTGCATTTTTTTGCCACTTACATCGCTTATCATTCCAACTCCTCGATTATCGCAATCTATACTTTTCTCATCAGTTTTCCCAGACCCACCAAATATCCGAATTTCCACCGTGCCAGGGAACGTGTTAAGTTCAGTTCTAAATATATAATTATCTAAGGTTTTGTCAAGCCCCGCCTGGAGTAATCCTACAATAGCAAGCTTCCAACTGGATCGAGCGTGTATGACCGGATTCGTAAAACGCTAGCGCCATAACAAGGAATGTGTACACTATTTAATCAGCTCGCGTATTTGAACGTGAAGAGTATCAGCCACGAGGGCAAAAACAGTTTGATATCTGATTTTGTGAATGGCCACCGCAAGGACGTCCATAAAAGCAGATGTTTCTAATGATTCTGGCACAAACAACGGGATCAGAGACCCGCATATCGCACGGTCTTGTCAAACCTACCGAATGAGAGATCGAACAACTAGATTTGGCACGTTTACGTGCACGCATTATACCGAGCATTGGATCAAAGCTATTGCCACATCGGGTACCCACTCTCTCTCTCTCTCTCTCTCTCTATCTCTCTCTCTGTGCCTATCCGTTAGTTCTTGGTTCATCCTGCCAAAACGTGTGTACCAACAGGGAGGGGTGGCCCGGCCAATTGCGTTACACGTTGCGAAAGCTATCGTTACAACGCTCAAAGTCGTCTTTACGTTCCGTTACGTGACTTGGACACCGCCGATAACGGCAAATCCAGGAATCCAGAGCAATCCGGGAGCCATTTCCGTGTGCTAACTACTGTGTTTGCCTGGAACGCCTATGTAAAGACCTTCATTGAGGATTGATTGTCTGGATTCGATTGAAATATCGGACCAGCCTCGGTAATCCGCTACTTTCTACTTACTTTGATTGATTAACGAAATCATCATAACCAGAGTAATCACCGATTGGGTACTTGTCAATTACTTGTGACTGCATAGCTGCGAACGATTAAACTTGCCTCTCATTCTAGAACGTATAGGAACGACGTTTGCATTTCAGTTCAATTGGCTTGGCGAGTAGAAATTCATCTAGGCTGCTTGTACTTTATACTGTGTCAACAGGAATGAGGATTGTTAGGCAAAGGGTGACTGATATTTACGATTTTTTTTTAAAGACTATTGCTAGTATTGGTTTAAACTCTTTCGGGATATAAGGAGGCACCTTTAAACTTGCAGAAATTATTTTTTTATGTCGGTCCTTCTTATTTTTTATTTATTATTGTGGGATCTGGCCGACCTCTTCCAAATGAAGATTAAACGCGAGACAATGAAAAATATCCGATGTTTGAAGCCTATGTGTCTGCTACACATATTCAAAGGCTAAATGTCTTTTACATTTAGATTGGTCCAATAAATGCGAGATATCAAAATTGACATCCCGAAATTTTTGGGCAAACTTGCACCAGCTCGTATATCATGTGGGAGGTTCCAATGCGCAATGCAGTGACTCGCCATTAAAAAAAAAGGTTATTAACGCGCGCAGTGCTACCGAATCAGCGTATAGAATTAAAAAACGCATTTCCACAGAAAATAATATTTCAGTTCTGTGTCACATAAATATTCTACGCTGCTAACTTCACTACTTCCAAAAGCTGCGATTGCAGTGACGTTGGGATAGATGTTTAAGAAAGAATGTAGAGGATGTTGGGTGTCTATGCATAGTGCTAACGAAAATAAGATTTCCTGCATTTCCAACGAAATTCTCTCTATTCTTGAAATATCAGAATTCTCAAAAAACATCTTCGGGACACAAAATCTTTACGCACTTTTTTACAAATGAAACGCGATTTGAAATTAGTGAAAGTCGTTTGGGGCTGGGTTGCTAATTCCTTAATGGAGGATCTTTTACTTTGAATTATTGTATCAACTATCAAGTGATATGTTACTCAATCGGATTACCTAATACATTTACAAAGATATCGATAAAAGGACATTAATACTGAGAATATACTGAGAAACAAGAGATTAACTCAGTTAAGAGATAAGAAGAGGAACCTTGACAAGTTACTCTCCCTATTCATACTACACTGCATTCCACTTTAGAGCGGACTCGTTCCGCGCAGGGATATACTGTTGATTGGTAGGAAACCGGCGGGGAAAGTGCTACGACCAATCGCGTGTGTCAGATCCGTGGGAGCTGCGCAGATCGGTCGTAAATCGGTAAAGGCGTGAGTCCGCTCTTATATGGAATGGAGTGTAGATTAACACTAGAACTACCAAAACACTCAAAGTGACTGATTTTAAACTTGGTAATAAACTTACAATTTTTAAGTATGAAGAAAGTGTATTTCTAACAAAGTAGTATAAATATCTATAATATTATACATACATATATATTTTTTAAAAATATAAAAGAAAATGAATAAAGTTTATTTTTCTTGCATAACGTATTTTATAAACAACCAGTCCTTTTGACCGATCTGTTAGTAATAAGTATACATTAATTATCGGTAGTTCTAGTGCTAAATAAAAACTCCTTTCGATGGTAAATCCTCCCTCTCTTCAGTCTTCAAGAAACGTACACCTAATCGACGGAATTAAATTAACTGGAATTACCTATTTATTACGCCAGGTACTTAAGATGTAGATGTTGCTATATGTATACCGAAGTACCCTTTGCACTCCAACTATGACTCCAAAGTACTTCGAAGTTTAAATTACCGTAATATACCAATTCCATCAAACTTCGTAAAGATAGAAGAATTTATAATTCGCAGGATAAAATGGACTACTAATTGCAAATAATTCCCTCGCATTTATTTTCTATTTCAACTAGCATCGAGAAAATATCTTTGCTCCATCGACATCCAAATAAGTTAAATAAACAGCGAGCAGTTTCTATCGTGCATTTCACCGCGAACGGGTCATTGATAACTGAAGAGTGCAGTTGCCGTGAGAGCTGATTCCCCGGAAAGTTCGCGAAGCATTCGTTATTAATTTCCATTCGTTCCGCCAATTTGCCGGCAGAGGGAGTTGGTCATGGAAAAACTTGCCGAAAACTTTCGACAGAGAGGGGGACCAAAGTATTCCAATTAAGTCGCCGGAGTTATTATATCCACATGTGTGTTCGCGACGGCGGGCTGCGCAGCTGAATGGCAGAGTTCCGCGTCGGCGGAAGCGAGAATTGAACAAATTATTGCTGCTCGATAATGAGAGGGGCTCGAGCTAGCGATACGATGGAGGGACGTTAATGCGTCGGTATGAACGGCTTGTTGTGACTGTCGCCAACTTTTAACAACGGCAGAGTGCGCGTGATATCTGCTCCAGCAGTAATGAGTTTAATGCAGAAGTTTCAGAGTTGCTCGTTCGGGTTCCATTCTGCCCAGTTCGGAACTTCCTTTAAACTCCGCTCGTCTGACCTCCATTTCCATTGCAGTAGATCTTTATGGATCAAAATTGAAGCACTCGTCTGTAGGGGCTAGTTGGAATAAGACTTCGAATATCGTGTATAAAGTTTTGTTACTACAAAGCAAGTTTTTTCCCTGCCGCTGACTTCCCTGCAGGCGATTGTGTCTGCAGCTTGCTCAGTTCGAGGCAGAATTGGTTTGCGGAAAGTTGACAAGCGCCGAAGCGACGGAGTTTAGTGGATTATGAAGTAGCATTTGCCGTTTTAGGAGTTCCTGATGGGGGCAGATATTTTCATTTGCGTAGGATTCAGTATATTTTGCGGGAATGTAAATGTGGGAGAAGTATGTTTGAAGATGATGAAAGTATCGAGTGTTCTCGACTTGGCGTGACCACTAACTTTTTTTATAAATTGTATTCCTGATCTGTTTTTTGGAGGTAGTTGACGTCAATTGATATGGAGTTAAGTACTGTTTAACTTTTTACCACCTGACTCATTCGTAGTATATTTTCTCAGACAAAGATTGTCTTATGCATGAGCTACAAAGTAATGTTATTGTTTCTCGGAGACAAGAACTAAATTCGAATAATAAGTCTTAAAGATGCACCAATTATTCCTGCTGATATAGCGAAAATAAAATATTATCTTCCAATATTTTCATGGTTGGTTGATGGGTTATAATATATTAAAATTTATATTATATTAATGTATAATTAGTTTGGAATATTAATAGTTTTCTTAGCTTAAACTTTTAAGTATTATGCCTGATGAAAGGAATAAATTGTAAATTTATTTATGAAAATATTTTCTTCTAATACTAATTAATTTAAATTTTAAGCTTCTATAGTTTGTTAAAAATATTAAATTTAAATTTTGAAGAGAATATGATTTTATTGAAATTGAATTTTTAACAAATATTTTGTTAAAATTATTGTAATTATAAATGTTGTTGTGCGCATCAAAAAAGTAATCACCAGTATTTGTAAAGAGCTGCACAAGACGGAACTATTTAATTCCATGACAGTAATAAGATACATGAGTTTCAATCAATTATGCGGCTCTCAAAGAACCTGAAGGCGTTGCTGGTCGAACAGAGACGTTGTCCAGATGAGTTAAGTAGGTACCTACCTACTTTCACTAAGAACTAAACGTTCTCACTTAGTAAAGAAGAAGAAACTTTATTCCTCACGATGAAAAATAGAAAAGTTGGGTGACTTGATAAAGCTGGGAATGTAATAAAAACTCGCGATCATAGAACTTTTCATTACATGAGGCACTTTGAACCAAACGGATGCAAGCCACATTTTCGAAAATTTTTAATTAAGAGCAGAAATGGTTGGTTAAATCGTTAAATATAATGTTGTCACTTAATATATGTCCAGCATTAAATATAACTGAATTTTCATAGAGACTTTAAGTGGAATTTTTCTTAACACATTTGAATTTAAAACTAGATTTCTCTTTTTAGATCTCACATTTTGTTTATTATCTGGTATTGGCATGGCATAATTAAATTTTGCGATTCGTGGATACGTAGAGTGACGTTCAAAGAAAATTCATGTCAATTGTCAGCTCATTCTAATATTTTATACACCCTCTACAGGGTCAAATACAAGTAGGGGTCCTCACTTTGGGCTCTTTACCCTATCAGAAAACTGTCACTTCCATCCCTTTGGATTCTATGTGCCTCGCGTGAGAAACTCCAATCTGAAAAAGCTGTATCAAAAATGGCAACCAGATATTCTTTCATTAGATCACCGCAAATGACAATAAAGAGAAGCTCCTCCGCCAAGAAGACTTCTCCTCCAAACGGGCACATCGAAAGCCTCCACTAAAAAGATGAAACCTGCTCTCCTCCACCGTTGACTCGCAATGACCCAATCGAAACCATTAAAATCCCTAATAAACTCCCGGGGAGACGGACCGAAATTCGACAGGGCCGCGCAGAAATCCCCGATGAAACGAGCCGCTAACAAAGGGGGTCGAAAACTCTGACTGCAAGTCGGCAAGAATCAATCAGCGCGGTTACTATCGCTTCCCTCGATATCCGCTCAGGGGCGGCAGAGAAGAGGCTTCAGAAAAGCCCCTCGAACATCCGTCGAGATGATCTGGGATCTGCCTCTGAGTAGCTGATCCACAGGCCGGCTCGGAAGCTCGTCATCGATGGGAAGACGAGCCGTAAGAAGTGGCGAAAGTTTCCGCAGAATGTCCGATTTATCGCACTAATTGAAGTCCGACTCTTAATTTAACTTGGCCAACAGTTTCGCCGGATATCCAACCGACTTTTGTCCAGCTGGCCTAGCCTGGATCCAGAGTTCGCCGCGAAATGGCTGAACGCTATGAAATGCGGCGCTACATGGGAATTAAAAACGTACGTGACTAACCTGAGACTGATCTCAATCTGGAGGATGCAAACCGCCAAAGTGTTCTCCCTCGTTTGTTGCAGGCCTGTTCCTGTTTCGTTACATACCTACGCATCTCAGGATCTAAGAACACTGATGCCTAAAACTGCTACTCTTACGACAACACTGTTAGCGAAGGGATGAAGTGATATTGAAAGTAGGTTAGAATCCGACTGGATAGTTTCGAACAGGTCACGACTACCTTGAAAAAGAAACACAATACTTTTAAGTAGATTCTTTCAAGTATAATGGAACCCTGGCCAAGTAGACTCGAAGCTTTTGTGATAATAGTAAATATCCAAGTAAATATTACCAAGTAAATTCTCGAACTCTACAGGCACCTACTCTTTTTGAGGTTCGAAACCTGCTTGTATAATCCCAGCACCTTGGAAGTATACAGAATGAAACGTCACCTCTTATTGGTAGTATTCAAATCCCACGAGGTGAAACATTTGTATTGGAATTGACTCTGATACTGAACTTGATTCCATCCCTAATCACTGTATCAGTTCGAAACGCAATCGCTTAAAGCTCTGGACTCTGTAGGAGTGGGATGAAATAAATGGTTTGGTGGTTTATACTCTCAGGGAGATCACCTCCCAAATAGCACAAAGACATCTTACGTACGTCCGAAGGACGTCCGTTCCGGACGTACTGTACGTTCGGAGAATGTCCCGAGAAGGTCCATATATCCTCTGTACGTCCTCGTTAAGTTCTTTAAATTTCGTAGGAAGGTCCTATTTACAAAGTGGAACGTCCTAAGGAGGTGCTGTGTCAACATTCTCAGAACGTTTTCCGAACGTCCGAAAGTAAAGTTAAATACGTCCAAAAGGCGTCTTAAAAACGTTTTGCAGATGGTTTAAAAGCGCCTTAAAGACGTCTTCATCAAGTCTGGGTTAGGACATTAAAAAAAAAAAATGTGGCGGTGACGGGAATCGAACCCAGGACTCCAAGATTAGGAAGCAACTGCTTTTCGCAACTACTCAAGACACTTCCTTCCAAATAATTCAAATTTCTAGGTATATAACAATTATTAATAGTTTATAAAAAATGTGCATTGACGCGAAATATTCTACAGAATATCATCATTCGACCTCTAGACTCATTGCTTAAAATTTCACATTCGTCTCAAGACAGATGTTTTAACGACGACTTAAGACAGACGTCTTGAAGACGTTGTAAGCTATCTGGGAACATTTCAGCATTTCAGCGTCTTCATTGCACAAAAAAATAGCGCAAAGGCGAGGTTCAGTCGTAAGACTGTTTTGCAACCGAACCTGAATCATCTGCAAAACCTACAAGACGGTTGTTCTTCGAACATCTGAAATTTAGATCTTCTAAGGATTCACAAGACTTACGAGACGAATGTTCTCGGAACATTCGAAACGTAGTCGTGCAAAATAATCACGTGACTTACAAGATTGTTTGATGTTTCCAGAACATCCGAAATTTAAGTCCCAAGAACGTGCGTAGGACTTAAGAAACGGACGTTCCTAGAACATCCGAAATTTAAGTCCTAAGAACGTCCGTAGGACTTAAGAAACGGACGTTCCTGGAACATCCGAAATTTAAGTCCTAAGAACGTCCGTAGGACTTAAGAAACGGACGTTCCTGGAACATCCGAAATTTAAGTCCTTAGAACGTCCGTAGGACTTAAGAAACGGACGTTCCTGGAACATCCGAAATTTAAGTCCTAAGAACGTCCGTAGGACTTAAGAAACGGACGTTCCTAGAACATCCGAAATTTAAGTCCTAAGAACGTCCGTAGGACTTAAGAAACGGACGTTCCTGGATCATCCGAAATTTAAGTCCTAAGAACGTCCGTAGGACTTAAGAAACGGACGTTCCTAGAACATCCGAAATTTAAATCCTAAGAACATCCTATGTATGTTCAAAATGGACGTAGGACGTTCGGATATAAACTGGACATGAAAAGGACGTCCTTGGGATGTACGGTGCTATCTGGGCTTACACTGCACTGAAGTGGATTTTAGGTAGTAACTATGCCTTTGCAAGGCACAATACTAATATGGAGTCTTGTCGACGAGACACTCAAGGGTTCTGCTTGAGTGGGTGTCAGGTTAACAACTATACCTCTGCAAGGCATGATACTAACATTCGAAATGTAAGCCGAATAAATCTGTGAAGTCTTGACGAGACACTCGAGGGTCCTTCCTACTTTGCCGCCTGCTATCATTGCGACATCGCTATTTCTTTGCAAGACTCTGTGGCAGTTCCCAGAGAACCACTAGTGCCAGAAACGGGAAGTGTTCAATAGGAACAGTTGCTGGAGCCCCGTGTAACGCGGCAAATTGCGCTCAGTTGGCCGCAAGGATTTCCCTTCGAAACCGGCGGCTTTATCGCGTCCTCGCAGCGCGCCAATCCCGGAAGAACGCGAATACCAGTTTATCCTGCTTTCGGTTTCTCGATAATTCCGTGAATCTACCGACCGAATAGTCGGTTGCTCCCCGCTCGCGCCAGCTTGCACAATGATTTCGTGAATAAATTGTCGAGTCTTCGTGCAGAATGCAACGTGGACGAGGATATTCATTGTTGTGTATGTTTGGGAGACTTTTTAACGATGCGTTTTATTATTGAAAAAATTTCTTGGCGTTTAAATTGTTCTTTCATTCGTTCGTTACCACGCGTCATATGTTTGGGACATTGATTACACAAACGAGGTACCTACAGTCTTTTTAAACGTTGCAAGTGAGAAGCATAGGAGACATTCAGAACACCTTAATACATTCCTTTGTGCTTAAAATTTCTGTAATTTTAATTGCTGCAATTTAATAATTGTAATTTAAACAATAAACTTAAGAATTTCTTTACTTCTATTTTTCATATTAGTATTTTATATAAATACTCTTATATTAATTAAAATACTCCAACTAACAAAACTACGCCATTTGACGTTGAAGTTTAATTGCTGATATTTGGAACGAAGATTGATCGTATCTGGGCAAACGAAACTGTCTCGGAAATTAAATTTTGCTTCATACTAAAAGTAGACATCGCTTTGTTATTCAAAATAAACGAAGAAGCTTTTACATTTCTGTAGATAAATATTTCGACCAAGAACAAGAGGCCAGTTTCGCTGTCAGATTTGCAAACCAGAATACTTTATTACCTACTCCCATTCTGTGCCTCAATTTCAGTACTTTCTTCTGTAAGTTGTCTTTCCGTGTAAGAATAAAAGACATGTAGCAAAAAATGTGAGAGAAAGGCTTCCCAATATGCCTCGAAACGGTGCTCTTGTATTTTTATTGGGTATGGGTGCGTTTAAGGTTGTGCTAAATTTGCTGGAATCATTGTATCGGAGGATTTAATACAGGATAAAATTTCAGATGGGTTGACAGATATTCTCTGCACGGCCATCAAACCGGGGAGAATTCAGTGTCCATAAAAATTCAGGAAGTTTGGAGTTTACAGCTCAAGCGTCCTGTCTACAATCTTTCTAATAATAAAGTCTTCGTAGCCTAGAGAAGAAAAGATTTGGAAAACTATCTTCGAGAAGAATCCATTAAAATTCTGCTAACAAAGAAATCAAACTGACAGTATCAAAAGAATTTAATTCTGTCTGAATTTTAGCAAAAGAGGAACGAGCTTGGTTTTGGTCTCCTTTTCGAAAAATAATTATTCCACGTAGAAATTTTTTAAACTCCCTCTTTGACGGTAACCGAAACAGGGAATGATTGCTAATTGTTCTCTCTTTTGATTCAGTAACGTTCCATTATAGTGGAATAAAATATTCGAGGATTTCCACAGAATTGAAGACCACTAGGTAATTTTAACAATTAATAACGACGGGCTTCTGCTCATTCGGTCGAGGCAATTCGAATGTCAATGCAGAATCTTGAGAGAAACGCCCAGGAAATGATAGGAGGACGGAGTTATCCTTACCACGACCACTGTTGTGCTAATTGAATTACACTGTAATCGAATTACGTAATTTAATTACATTGTATTTCAATTACATAGTAATTCAATTGCGTTGTAATTCAATTACGTAATTCAAACTTTTCAATTAATTCAATTCCTAATTACTGTAATTGTGTGTATAATTGAATTATAATGTAATTGAAATACAATGAAATTAAATTACAGGTCCAAACTCTGAAGAAGCGAGATAAATGATTATGTTTATTTTTCACGTTTATACGACGCGACGTATCCCGTCTTTTCCAGTTCATACCTGACTCAATCTTATGTTTATGTTTTTCGTCTATCCTCGTTTCAGGTTTATATTTCGTATCCTTCGTTTCTACTTCATACGTGACTCAGTGGTCAGTGTCAATGTTTCCCGTGGACTAGAAACTTCATTCGTACCGTTGTGTCATCAGTATATTTTCTTTTCTTGGTGCAAAATGAGTGGTGTTCTAGAAAGTGATAGTATGGACAGTTTGGACGTATCTGCACTTATGCTTTCTAATGAAGAAGACGACATTCATCAAGAAGATGGTGCAAGAGAAAAAGAGCAGGGAGGAGATGAACTTCCGATATTCTTGGATGGAAAATTTTTCAAATTTATTCCCCAAAAAAGTGATTTGAAATCAAAAAAGGCTGTCGCCGAGTGTATTAAATGCATTCCCAACAAAATTGAAATCAAGGGTTCTCTCACAGTGTCATCTAATTTTATTACACACTTGAAAAGGAACCATACACCGAACGATGTAAAAGAGTACACTGACTACATTTCCGCGAATAAAAGACGAAAAGTGGTCAGTCATAAAACATCTCGTCAAAGCTCTCATGTCAAAGTAACCCAGCAGTTGTTTGATTTAAAATTGGCTAAATTTATTGCCAGTTCTATGATCCCCTTTAGAGTGGTTGAAGACCCGTTTTTTAAGGAATTCATGGATCTTTTCAATATTTCCGCTCTCGGGCTACACATAACGAATAGACGCTCCCTCGTGACACAATTTAATAATCTGTATGATAAGCTTAATAGTATAATTCGAGAAAAGATAAGGAAAGTTGATTTTCTTTGCACCACGGCAGACATATGGTCCGCAAAAAGAAGGAGTTTTTTAGGTGTAACATGTCACTGGATCAACGATTCTTTGGAGAGGGAATCGGTTACTCTAGCTTGCCGGAGGTTTCGTAGTCCCCATACTTATAACAGAATTGCTGAATTATTAAATGAAATAAACCATGATTTCAACGTTGACACTAACAAAATTAAAGCCACAATAACGGACAACGGCAGCAACTTTTTGAAAGCCTTCAGAGAATATGGAGTGAAAGAAAAGAGCATAGAAAAAGCAGTCGATGTGGGAGAAGAATTGGTTAACCTCGTTACGGATTACCAGGATGATGTGCCTAACAGTAGCTACAACGAATGCACCAGCGGTGATGATGAAGATATTTTGATGCCTACGAATAATGAAGATATCGACCACCTCCTTCCAAACTATCTACCAAAACATCTAAAATGTGCTGCTCATACTATTAGTCTCTGTATCACGACTGATGTTAGTAAGTTTATGAAGCGTTCCAAGGAATTTGAGCAACTGCATACGAAGGTTATAGGAAAATGTAATTCGCTTTGGAAATTAACGAATCGCCCGAAATCGGCAGAAATCATAGATAGTGTGTTGCATTGTAGCTTACATAGACCAGGTGAAACCAGATGGAACAGCCTTTATGATTCCATAAAACAAATATGTAAACATAAAGAAAAAATTAAATCTTTATGTAAATCGCTGGGAATGAAAAGGATTTTTCTGCCAAGCGACTTCACATACCTTGAAGAACACATCACGTGTACACGCCCCCTAGCAGAAGCTTTGGACATTCTCCAAGGTGATAAGAATACTTTCTACGGGATTTTATTACCTTGCTTGTTAGCTGCTCGAAAGAAATTGAAGAAATTAACTCAAGAAGAACCACCTCTAACTTATTGCAGGCCTTTAGCGGAATGCTTGTTGACGTCATTCGAAAACAGATTTGAAACATTCCTAAATCTCACTACTCCCGAATCAGAGACCGCAGCTATAGCCGCATTATCATACCCAGTATTTAAAAAGAAATGGATTATATGCATACCTGCAGAGAAACATGAAAAAATTCTAAGAGCCTTTAAAACTGTTGTTGGTGAACAGATGAAGTTATTAACAGCCTCGCAATCTAGTCAATCTGAACAATCGTGCAGTACTTTTAACAACTACTTCGACTTTGGATCTCCTTCGATAGATGAAGAAGCAGAGACCACCTTGTTGGATGCCGAGCTCCATGTGCTTCAATATTTTAAGGATCCATCGCAAGATCTACTTCTGCTTGATAGATACCCATCAATTAAAAAAGTCTTCATTGAGTACAATACACCACTCCCCTCGTCCGCAGCTGTGGAAAGGATGTTCTCCTATGCTACGATGACCAACCTCCCAAAATCAAGCAACCTCAGTGACCAGATGTTTGAAAAAAGAGTGTTCATCAAAACGAATGTAAAATTGGAAGATAATTAAAATCGATCTGTAAGGTATTTCTGTTTATATATTATAAATTTATGCATAATACCATATTCATCACTCATAATAATTTTTTTCTGTTCGAAACCTTTACCTACATATTTCTTTCCCACCTCTTATTACCTCTCAATTTGGTTACCTCTTAATTCGTAATTATAATTCAATTACATTGTACTTTGCAATTACACTTATATTGTACTATGCAATTACAATTGCAAATACATTGCAATTACAAATTACGATGTATTTTAATTGAATGCGAGATCTGAATTACGAATTACAATGTAATTGAATTATTTTGTAATTATAATTCATATAATAATTCAATTGTAATTCTGCACAACTCTGACCACGACGCACAAACTTGCCATTATGATGCGATGAGTCGACGATAATCGTTATCGTTGAAGTTGAGCGCTCTGTGCTGAGATTGAGTCTAGAGGGGGTGACGTTTAACCAGCCTGCGTTTAAGTTAATGGGGGTTTCCCCGAAGTACAAATTATCTAACTTAATCGAGTGAGCGCAAGAAATTATTCGTTTCAACGATCATGGTGAAATATAATTTCTCGAGTCGAGAGTGTTCCACGAAGTACCTATAGACTCCCCCTTAAAATCGGTAATTGTGTTCGGTTTTAGTAAATTTCCGAATATTTTGACTTGCACCTTGGTAATCACTTTAAAATATAATGTATCCTTTGAAGCAATAATTAAGACAAAATGCATTTTATAGACAGAACAGGGAATTATACAAGTTTCTATTTAAACTGGTGATACAAGTCGAAAGAGGTTGAAAATAAACCAAAAACCTAAAATAATCTATTTTTTATTATTCTACTCCAGTAAAGGCACAACTGAGTAGGAATTGACAGAATGCAGCAGTGAATATGATAGAAGATTTGATGACATAAATTTTAGTCCAAAACCAAATCAGAAATGCAGAGTGGGGTAATTAATTAATTGATAATTGGTGGTTTATTTTCGAGGAAACCAATCAGGCCCAAACCAATGGCAAGTAATAATAACAAAGTTGAATATATACACATACTTTCATATTCACGTCTACATAATATGTTCATATTATATCCTCTAAAGTTGTATTACACTACTTTATTCGAAAATATCCATCCCCTTTTTTATATTATTCTTGAACAAACACTAGGGTGGCTCTTATTTTCGACAGTTGAATTTTCTTCGCGGCAAACCCCAAATAATAAAAAAAATCTGTGTAAAGTTTGAGCCCGATCGGATAACGGGAAATGTGCCCCTGGGCCCTTGAACATTTAAATAATTATTTACCAGCTCACAAAGTCGACTTTACGCCGCGAAGAAAATCTTGAAAAGAATCTTTCACCAAGAGCAAATAAGAGCCAGCCCGACAAACACCATAGGATATATTCTAAAAAATAACCGGTAAATTAATATTTAATCGAAGAAGTGAACCAACGTAAGTGCTCCAATATAGAATACAGTAGATACGTTTGGCTGTAATTAGAACTTCCTACGCCGACAATGATACATTCCCATCCACTGACTTCGATGCTTTAATTTTTCACTGTACAGCCGCTTAGTATTTTTGATTGCTCACAGAGAACCGCGCGTATGCAAATGATTAGGAAAAGGCAATTTAACCGCGCAACGGGACGGCTCGCAAAAACGAGAAAAGTGTTTTCGTTTGGCGTTAGCTGTACAGACACCCCTGGCCACCGAAAAGCCACTGCGCGCCTCGAGCAAAAAGGGTTCCATTCAAAAATCCGCTCTCGCGGAGCTCCCTCAGGCCCTTTCTATGCTCGCCGGCTTTATTGTTCGCGAGAGTCGACTTGAATTCTATACCCCCTGATAAACGGAATGTAACTTCTTCTTTTTTATTTGTCCCCGTCGTTGCGCGTGTTCTTTGGACGGCCAACTTATTGAAGAAACCAAGGGGCCATTATACACCGATGTCGATATTATGTACGAGGTGACGCTTATGTAGAGTAACGCTATTTTTTTTTAAAACTGAGTTTGCGTCGATGTAACTCGACATGATCGTAAGTAACTCGTTTTGCATAAATATTAAATTACGTAGGGGTCTGTGGACAATATTGGGGAAAATATATAATATATTTGCATATTGTCACAGAAATATTACAATATTTTTTAATAATCAATCATTACGGCATAAATATCCAATTAAATCTCTGTGTTTATTGTTCTTGATTTTTCGCTGAATAGATGAAAAGGTTTGGTAAGGGTCATTCCATGAACAGTAATGTGCTTTATGGTAAGTTTCGTTTAACGGGCGGTGCTCTCTGCGGCTGGCCATTGACAGATCGTACCACTGCAATGGAATAAAGTACCCTCGATATGAAGAGTGTCGCTATGCGTTAAAGTGCTTCGAGCACAGTTCGTTAATTCTGCCAGAACCAATATTGTACCCAGCAGAATATTGTGTCCAGATTTTTCAGCTTACTCGCCTTCTGTTTAATTTCAAGTTCTAAGAAATGAATTATCGTTAGGGGCCTTGCAGTGGCGGATTTAAGGGGAAAGGCCCAGATGACAAAATGAAGAGGTGGTTTACTAAAAACGGAGGTAACAATAAGTGTAGTGGTACAAAAAAAAATAGAGTGTTTGGATAAAAACATAATTTTTCTTAAGGGCTTTCCCCGCAGTCAGGTAGAAGAAGAGCAATTCTTTGGGAATTTATTTCAGAAAGTGTGCATGCATATTTTTATGCAAAGGTTTTTTATGACAGGTTATTATATTATGTTTTGGTGTAAAAGTATTTATTTATTGCAAAATTACAACTGATTTCCTGAAATGTGTATTTCGATTGCGGTGACCACGATCTCTCAAAAACCGCTTCGCCAATCTTTTTGAAACTTGGTAGATTTTTTTCTGGGTTTTCCAATGCTTAGTTTTTATTTTATGGATGAAAAATGAGTGTTTGTTTCTACGAAAATCGATCATTTCACTTTAACAGCCGCCATTTTGACCCAGATTAATATTTGATAAAACGGAACGATTAAAGATTAGATAACCTATTTTACTAAATCTTCTTCGTTCTTTTATTTCAGACAACCCAGTTCCGAATAATGTTGCTCACCGCGAAACGTATTTCTAAAAACAGCTTCCAGGAAATCCGTTGTAATTTTGCAATAACTAAATACTTGTATACCAAAACATAATATAATAACCTGTTAAAGTGTCCCTTCATCAGATACAAAAACCTTTGCTTAAAAATATGCATGTACATTCTGAAATAAATTCCCAAAGAATTGTTATTTCTCTACCTGCCGACTGTGCGTAACCCCTTAAAATGGGGCCCTGCGGGCAGGGATTGTAACCCCGGGTCCACACCAAGGCGAACACGAACGAAAACATTGTTCGCGAACTTTTTCGTCTGTTCTTGCCAAGTCCACATTACTGCGAACATGAAAAAAACTCAGCGTACGAACCGTATGTGAACGTACGATGAGTTTTTTTCATGTTCGCAGCAATGTGGACTTGGCAAGAACAGACGAAAAAGTTCGCGAATAATGTTTTTGTTCGTGTTCGCCTTGGTGTGGACCCGGGGTAACCGCCGCCTAACCCTAACCCGAACCCGGTTAGCCGACCGAAGGTTACTGTAACCCGTAGTAACCCCGAAGGAACGGCTCCCAAAGAGTACAGAGAGCCGGTTAACCCGCTCGGAGCGGGTTACAAGTGACATACGACATTCTACGTCCAAAATCCGACTATGGTCGCTCCGCGCTCGTCCACCGCTGCGATGCAACTGCAATTTTAACAAGAACCGGGTTACATGCAACGACGTCAATCACTTGCAGGGTTTTGTTTCTCGATCTAGGTAATTTGTAATCTCTCGAGGAAAAATGTGATGAATTTTCTTGAATTATACCCACGACATTACATGCAAATCGTTTCTTGGTCAAATTGCATCACCGTGGTGGATGAATGGCCTATAACAAATGTAACAATCCTGTAGAAGTTCGAAAGGTAATTTATTTATTTATAATAAAAATAATATTTTGTAACACAACTATTATATACGAAATTTACTGATTTGTAAGAAAATAGTATGCAAGTGTTAAAATGGAAACACAATGTTTATACTATACGGTCATGAAATATATACACAGCATGTATACAGAAATAAGTACATACAAAAGAACTAGCACATTGTATATACAATATATATAAACTAAGTAACGTGTGTGCATACACAAAACATAAAAAATGAATACTACACATATATACAATATATACAAATTTCTACATCTGAATCAAGTAATAGGGGATTCAAGTGGTATGTATGGTCAACCGATTGTAGTAGCGGAGCGTAGCGGCTGGCTTACCTGAAACGGGGCGTACTATTGTCTTTAACAACTCAATGTGACGTTAATATTAAAGACTCCATTCTAGGAGGGAGCTTAGTTTGTAGGTAGAATTTCAAAAAATACTGTCATTTTTCAAATTTAGAAACATGTCACCCTCGAGGAGAAATTTGCAAAATAAAAATTTGTTTATAATTTGACGTTACATAAATAATTTTACAATTTCAAAAAAATATTATTCAAATAGACAAAATCTTCTGCATTAAAATTGAAAAGGAATGAACCTAATGCGATAGATAGTTTTTAAAATAAAAATTCATAAGTACAGGTCGATTTCACAAAAATAGGGAAACACTACGCCCTCTACCGGATTAGGGTAACCCGCTCCGAGAGCGGGTTAACCGGGTAACTCTGTGCCTAGATGCCTCGGGTTACCCGCTTAGTAAATTAGTCTACGGTACTGAGAACCGAACCGGCCTAGGGTTACGGTTACAATCCCTACCTGCGGGCCTTCTGGCTTGGGGCCCAGGCGGCAACTACTCGATGTTCATCGACTGCCCGTTAAATCCGCAACTGAAGCATTGTACTTCAATTTTCAAAATTCTAATTTAAACGATATGTATCAACATGGCGATTCGGGGCCTTAGAGTATCTTTCCGCGGTATTTCTAATTTCTAATTTTCAACGATAACTATTCTAATCACGTCTGTTCTCTACTTTGCCACTGGCTTATCTATTATCCTTACTACATTCTACACTGTTAATTTTGCAACTCATGAGATTCCATCCCGTATACATATAAGAAATAAACGACTAACGTGTAGAAAGGAAGATTATTCTTCAACGAGCTCCGACAGGTGATGGGACGGCAATAGCCAGGCGGCTTTGTATCGCACGCAATGTAACGATCCAAATTTTTAGGCCGCTTAATCGAATAAACGCGACGTCCCCCGCAGTAGAGCAATCAGCAATCCGATTTCCACGGCATTTGTCGGCGGAACGCTCGCTAAAGCAATTTTCCGTGGCAGAAAACCGTGCCGCGGCCGAAGACAGGGCAGAGAAATAGAACAGAACGGTGAACGAACACGACGTGGTCACGTTTTACGGTCACGGGCCGCGGTAATTGTTTTTTTATTGACCGTCGAGTCTCTCGCCAAGTCGATTGCCGGCCTGTCGCTCCATACAAAAGCCGACGAAACTGACTGACTGACCCGGCGATGTCATCCCGTGGACACCAACCGCGTGGTTCGTTGATTTCGGTGAACAGGAGGGCCGCAAATTAGCTGTGAAACTCGCTGCTTCGATGCGGAATCGACGACGTCGCTGCTGCACCAGCGGGTCAGGTTTGCTTTTATGAGCGCGTAATTTATTTCTTCTGCTGGTAGGTGGGACGAAGTGGCGTCACTTTAGGGAAGCTTTTGCGAGAACTCTGCTAGTTCCACTTTACTATTATGAGGAATTCAGTGAGGGATGGTGCTAGCAGCGGCGGACTTGCCAGGGTGTCAGCTTGCCCGGCGGCGAGTGGGCCTTGTGGGCCCTAGGTGAAGTGGGTGTTAGGGAATATGCGTGTGGTAAGTTGGAATGTTGTAAACCTGAAGAAGTTGGTATTGTAAGCGACGGAAAAAGAGAGCCACCGGCGCCGGGAATCGAACCCGAGCCGCCCCCGTGCTGATCAGCAGCGTTAACCACACCGGCTACGCCGACTTTACGTGGTCCCTTATACTCTGTCGCTACATAACTCACGTTGGGGCGCCACCTATGGGCATTAAACTCGCACATCATAGGCCGCTCCCTAATTTGCCCTAAACTCTTACAGTATGGTATGGTATTCATTGATGTGAATGTAGAACAAAGAGGAAGAGCGATTGTGGTTTTGAGAGAGGTGACTTGGTTCAACAAAGCTCAGTAAAGGTAGGCTCTCACTACGCCTCGTCTCGGCGCCGCGCCGACTTCGAGCCGCGGATTCTTAGTCGAGAATGTTTAGAGGAGGAGAGGCGAGGCGCAGTGTGAGTGGATGCAATGCTTTCGGTGACCGCTAAAAGAGGAAGGAAGAGGTTCTCTGAGCAACTGACCAAACATATGAACCCAGGCAACCTCAGATAACTTCAGGTACGGAAAATATTAAATACATATTTGGAGTAGAACGTTAGTATGCGACACTAGCGGTCGGTACGCGAACTAATAGTAATGGCTGACGCAGGTATACTGTTTATTGCGGTCTATCAATTTTCACAGTATCGACGAACTGTATGCAGAAAAAATGTTGTGTAGCAAATTGTAACGCTACAATGAACAATGATCCCAATTTAAGTTTTCATAAAACTGCCAAAAAGTGGAGCAAGTAAAATTGTCCACCTTAATACTGTTACATATTCCAATATTGTGTCTAAATGTATTGTCAACATTTTTACTGTAAGAAATAACTTTTCAATAAACTTTTATACTACTGGTTCCATATAAACATATAGTAAAATGTATACCTGCATCGTCCATATTTGTTACGCCACACTAGCGCCACCATTCCCGCGGTGGTAGTTTCCTTTGCCAATTGGAAACAGTAAGAACTGAGCTGGTAAATAGCCCTATGCACAGCCGAATATTCCTCTGCCCGAGGGTTCAGTTTAACAATGGGGCCCCTTAAACACTGTGATCACTAAAAAATATACATTTATTTCGCAAAAATTTTAATTGCACTTTTTGCCATTTGTGTATTTTTTAAAATTTTTATTCATTTCTTATAAATCTTAAATTATGGCTTTATAGTTGTGGGTGGGCCCCTTTGCCTCCTGGCAACCAATATTTTTAGGCCCACTCCCCGACTGACTGCTAGTATACAGTTTTAAGACAGTGCTATATTGTCGAACTTTGAATATACCAACTTTCTTCTGTATTTTCTTATGGTTCAGGGTTTTAAAAGTATGCTCGGAAAGGATTATATTTAATTTTATAGAAATAACGTGGTCGTAAGTGTTTCATACGTATTGGATTATAGATAATTTGTGTAATGAAGTTATTGATACTGGGAAGTTGAGTTTTTGTTTTGAGGAAGAAGGGCACAGAAGAATATTTAAGTTTTATCAATAACCATGCAAATAAGTATCCCAGTGATTCCCAACCTGCGGGTCGCGAAGTGTTTTCTGAGGATCGCCACGTTTTTTTTCATAAATATTATTGTTAGAATTATACTGTAAAATACCCATTTTTAATGTTTTTCCTTTGCCTAATTAAATTTACCTTACCTTATATGGGTGGGGGTCGCAGGTTATTTGACTATTATAAAAGGGGATCCCTACTAAAAAAAAGGTTCGGAAACACTGAAGTATCCTATTTGCCTTTTCATTACAGAAGACAATTTTTCAAAAAATTCCTATACCCTTTTTTAATACTACAACCTACTAAAATTTTCGTAAAGAACCCGCAGTTTAGCTGCCAATATAGGGTCATAAATGCTGTAAGCGCAAAAGGTTAAAGTACATCGCGCAGGAAAAGGAAACAAGAAAATCTTCCGGAGCTATCAATAGCCTGGAGCAACGAATACCGTGAAAATTTTATGTTTGCTGCAAACACAATAATCGATCGTTTCCCTGCAATCACTTCACGATTCTCGAACAAACTAAAATCTAGGATCACTTTTCGCATTAAAACCTCTCCAGACGCACGAACCTTTCCGGCCAGAATGAATGTGCGAGGACAAGAAGGAAAGGTAAAATGGGAAACGAATACGCGTTAGAGTTTTTCCAGGTTAATTTAGCTTTAATCTCGCCACGTGTGCAACCGGCAACAAGAAATGTGGTGAAAATTTTAATTGTAAACGAATTCTTTCCGGGGATGAAGTAAGTGGCGGATCCGTTCAGGATAGGAAAATATATCCTCCGACTATAATTAGAGATTACAGAATACGCGGTGGCCGTAATTATCTCGAACATGCAAATATCTCACCTGGGGTTGCTCCGCCGCGGAGCGTGAAAATGAACGGGTGAAAAAAACCTGCCGATGACCTCGTTCCGCCGTAGACTCATATCAGCTTTTATCCCATCGCACGCGTTTATTTAACATAGCTTATCCCGTTAAAGTTTTATCTGGCCGATGTCAGTCCATGTCCCGTTTTATTGCGCTAGGAATTTCCGTTGAATGGGAGTTTCTGGAACGGCAAAACAGAAAAATTGATTAAACGAACCGTCGTCCAGGTGATCCGGTAACTGCTGAAACTAGGCGAGTTTAGAAAGTATTATAAATTGCATTTGACATGACCCATATTGTATATGAAATTTTGAGAGAAATGAAACTTACATATTCATCGAGATACTTAATTTCTATTGTGACATTCTGTTTAATGCAAGTTGAAATTGTTAGAGCTACAATTTAAATAATTTTTTCGCTTCAATGAGAGATTGAGAAATTCAATTTGAAATGATAATAGACACCTCGAAAAACGTTTCTATAAATCCAATTCTCTATTTTAAATTTGAAGGACAACAGATTACGTTTTAATGTTAAGAGAATAATAATATAAATTCAGAAAATCATGCACAATTATGCTTTATGTCCAAGTAGAGGAGTTCATCCGTAAGAGAAACCTACTTTTTATTGGTGTGGTTTTAGGGGGTAAAATCACCCCTTCAGAAAAATTTATTTTACGTGGAATATCTCCAGAATGGTGAGAGATATTGAAAATAAATTTAAACAAAAGTTGCATCTTTTTTTCACCTCTACAGAACTGTGTAAAAATAATTGCCAAAAAATCAAAACTCTTCAAATTACCCCCACCACCAATCCATAATTCGATAATTATTTTTACACAGTTTTGTAGATATAAAAAAAAGATGCAACTTTTATTTAAACTTCTTCTCGATATCTCTCACCGTTCTTGCGATACTCCACGAAAAAGAAAATTCTGAATTTTTCTCAAGGGGTGATTTCACTCCCCAAAACCGTCCTATGGCGCCAACAAAAAATAGGTTCGTCTTACAGATGAAATACTCTACTTGCACACAAGCTTGCATAATTTTCTAAATTTTCCGGTTGCCAAATAACGACTAAAGAGTATTACAAATCTGACTAGTAAATTGGGGCAATAGTCTTCTAAAACATTCCACGTTCACTTATCAGTTGAACTGCGATGTTCCTTTGGAATTATATTGAATTCCACGGAAGTCGCGTTGGAATACTAACGATCCGTGATGTGTCATTTCGTTAATGGCGGCCGATCAGCGACGCCGCCGCCGCGGTAAACGTAATCGCAAATCGATCATGTCGATAATGAATTCCCAGCGCAGCCGGGTAATTAAAAATCACCCTTATGCATCTGGGTCGCGACGCGAATAACTGAATTCTGATCGATTCATTGATTTTCTATTTTTCCCTTCACCCGGCGCCTCCTCTGTGGGGGGCGGCGCGCGGCGCCGTTGACGAGTGTTCGGCTTAATCGAGACGAGGGGAAGGTATCGGTGGATCGGCGCGGTAAATAAATCGCTGCTCATTGCACGCATCGTCGGAACGGATTGCTTTGGCTACCTTCCAGCAATAGTTGACATCGACGACATTGATCTTCGGCGCATTCAGATTAGGGGAAAGAGATAACCAGATATCGCGATGCAACCCTCCATTGGCCACGATGAACAGGCCAAGTCGGAAAGTATGTATGTTTGCATCGGTTCTGAATTTAATTTCAATTGATCGGCAGATATACGTAATCCTATTTCCACCGCAATCCTATTTTCAACGAGAATAATAGAGTAGGACCCCGATTATTCGAGCCAATTCGGGGGAGATGTTTGGATAAATGACTCATTTGGGTAAATAATCGAACGGGAACGATCATTTATTGGCGGCTATTAGATTTGTAAATCGGAATTTCTATGGAAAATTCATCATTCCTGTCGGCTCCATATCAAAACTACACAGTACAAAACTACACATGCAATTTAGGACACATCAGAACAGTGCACAGAAAGTAGTGCACATGCAATTTAAAGCACATTAAAATTATAGTGTACATACAATTTAGGACACATACAATTTAGGACACATGCAATTTAAAACACATGCGATTTGCAGTGCACATACAATTTAGGACACATGCGATTTAGGACACACACAACTTAGGACACATACAATTTAGGACACATACAATTTAGAACACATGCGATTTAAAACACATTCGATTTGTAGTGCACATACAATTTAGGACACATGCGATTTAAAACACATGCGATTTATAGTGCACATACAATTTAAAACACATGCGACTTAGGACACATGCGATTTAGGACACATACAATTTAGGACACATACAATTTAGGACACATACAATTTAGAACACATGCGACTTAGGACACATGCGATTTAGGACACATACAATTTAGGACACATGCGATTTATCATGGGCATAGCTAGGATTGCATTCGGGGACGGGGGGCCTAAAGCCCCTCTCATTTGGGGGGGGGGGGGAGGGAATAAAAGACTCCTTCGGCTTCCAATTCGGCCATTTGTGCACTGAATTTTGAATTTATGTACTTATGTAGGAACCAATATAACCGGGGTCGTGTAATGCGGAATTAGGTCACAATTGAATTTATTTCTATTTTATAATAAACTAATTTAATTTTGGATGAACGTTTAAGTTATTTTTTTTCCGTAAAAACCAATATGACCGGGGTCGTGTAATGCGGAATTAGGTCACAATTGAATTTATTTCAATTTTATAATAAACTAATTTAATTTTGGACGAACGTTTAAGTTATTTTTTTTCCGGAAAAAATTTTTGTGCACTTCGATGTTTGTCTATGTTTTGTATTAAAGTAATATGGTTTTAAGAGTATTTCTATACTGTGTTTGTATCTACTTATTAGTATTACAAAACCCTATCCAAGATCTTGAACCATATTCTTTTTCCTGATCAGTCTTTTTATTTGTAATGCATGTTTTTAATGTTTTCGAATATCAGTGACCTCGCATTTTTCCAATGAAATTACTATTTTATATCTTATCTCTACTACTGAAATAATATTTTTCAAACCAGTTACTAAAACAGTTCCTTCACTAAATACCTTTGCGACACTGTTTCAATAGTGAATGTTCAGTTAAACGGTGTAAAAATAATCGAGGTTCTATCGTGATAATAATGTTATTTTAGTGCTTGAGATAGAAACTTCTTTGAATGCTTTGAGTGAACAAGAAAAAAACTGTTTCTCCCTTACTGCTCATAGACTCGTACTTGTCGCTTTTGCTAATCAAAAGTCTAACTGAAACACAATTTGTCCTCGAGAATCTATGCATACAAAATACGTCACTACATTCTTTTTATATATATTAAAGTATCGTTGATGCAAGGCTAAATTGCAGTTCAGTTTAATTTCTTCAACCTTGCTTCAGAAATTAAATTAAGATACTTGTGTCAATGATAACCACCAGTGCTCCGAAATTAGTTTCGCTTCACTCCTACGATGCATAAGCAATAATGTTGCGTGATAAATAAATAGATGATATTTTATGTGCTATCGTGTATATCCTTTTTTCAAGCTACAATCAGGATTGTAATTCTGGGCTAATAATACCCGAATAATACACGACTGGTTGATTAAATATTGAAACTTTTTTAATATGGACGCCAGCATTTGATCAAAGCTGCCGACCATATGACTGAAATTAAATTTTTTGCAACCCCTGGTTTTACAATATCAAAGTAAGTGAGAATCAGTCAATCTGTTACATATTTCAGTGAATTCCTAGAAGCACAATAGTTTAATATTTATCTCGGAATTAGAATAGAGATATCGCGAATTATTACCAATCCATAAAATAATTATTAGTGATACAGTAGGTATACAACCAAAAAGAGACCTGCTGTTTCTATTATAAAAATTCAGTACTACATTCATTACCGTTACGTACACTCTCGTTATTATTCAAGAACAAGCTTCAACACATTGCTAAAAAATTTATTTCCCCGTTTCTTTATTCCTGGCCAATCCATCTAAAACGGAACTCCAACTGAAACGCTACTTAACTACTATTCCCTGCAAAGTCAAATCTACATTCGAGAATTCATTTTCCAGGATCATACAACAAACGAATCAGAAAAATTTGCCCAATTTTCAAACACTTCGCTTTCCATGTGTCGAGAAAGAGAACATTCAAAACCAGCCACGTTGAACATACACTGTCGTTGCTTGCCACGATGAATGAACAATTCTCAAAAACTGACCTCGCTTATATCCCCTTTTTACGTAACACTTTGCAGGGTACACAGCACCGCATAGACTGGTATTTAACGGTTGGGCACAAACGAGGGCAGCCGGTTTCACGCCAGGAGATTCGTTAGGTGGCGTACGAGAGGATGCGGTTTATTGACAATTTTAGCAGAAATTTCGGCGGGACCGGGCGCAAAGTGTGTGTACGCCGTGAGTAACGGGAAGAGCGAACGAGAGGCAAGATTAGAACGATATCTTGGCAACTTAATCCCCGGGGCCACAACTTCCCCTTTAAGCTCGCCACTCCTCATCGGATAAAGTTCACACAATTAACGGGGAGACACTGTTAAGTGGTCCTCCAGCGCGCGGTCGCGCCACTTTCAGATTGCTTATTTCCGAGGAAAGATTGGAAAGAAATCGTTTCAGGCTTGTAATCGGTCGATCCTCGTATATCAAAGTCGATATTAGTGGTTCGACGCGATTTAAGGGGGTTCGATATCCTGACTTGCGGGGCGGGCGGCGATTGCAGTGACACCAATCTTAGATAAAAAAAATTATGCAGACAAAAATGTTATTTACATGTCTATTCCTAATAAAATTATTACCACGTATTTTGTTTTTGAATTGAATTAAACAAGAAGTGAAGAATATTTTCATTAGAAGTAGAGTAAAGGTGGGTAAAAGTTCGCAGCGGGTAAGAGTTCGCACCATGCGAATTTCATGGTTTGAGTTGTGGCAGTTGCCAATGGTGATTGGCAGTCAATTGTCAATCAAGGTAGAGTCACTAATGTCGAATTTCGTGGCTGTGTTTCGGTTTGTTATCTTACAATGCGGTAAGTACTGAATTCGTTAGTTCTGATGTAATATTCTCATGTTTGGGAATCAATATTATTCCTATAAATTGATCAGTAAATATTTTAATTAATATGCCGTCTGAAAGAGCTGAAATTCTTCTATTAAAAACTGCTAATAGAAGTTTTCAATTCTCCTCACAGATAACAGGATTGATTAAACAATGTAAAAGTAGCTGTGGGGGCAAAAGTTCGCACAATGCAGTGGGGCAAGAGTTCGAATGCGAACTTTTGTCCCAAAATAATTTGACGGGTGTTATATGTTCATTAAACTTATTTTATTTCTAGAGTTTGCTAAATTAGTAACGAACACCGATTAAACCGACTATAAAAAATAAATTTGAAATTAATTATCAATTACAACATGGAAATAAATTTTGAGTTTATGACAGTTGAGCCACGCTGATATCAGCTTTTGATTTTTTTTTTATTAATTTTTAATCCGCAATATTTGTCAAAAATTCATTTTTTATTAAGTTTTTGATTAAAAAATATGACTTTATTTTATTGTCTTATTCATTTATTGTTAGAACTTATAAGGGGGCAACCGGCCGAAAACCAATTAGTGAGATGCTTCAGATCGCTGGAGATAAACATAGAAGCAGGACTTTCAAAAAGAAAAATCGCTGCAGAATTGGGAATAACCGAAGCGTTCTTTTACCCCACAACATGCGAACTTTTACCCCACATAGAGGGTAAAAGTTCGCATTTGACACTTTTTGGAAATATTTATTTTATATAAGTTGTGACAGGTAAATTTACATGAAGTCACTGCCTATCGAATAATAAGGGATAGTAGTTATTTCTCACAAAACGATATGACTATCAGTGTAATACCAAGGATTTTAGAGAAGTCTAAACTTTAAGTGCGCACTCTTGCCCCACATTACTCTACCTAGCGGAAAATATGCGTGTGAAATGCGGCAACGTCGCTTTGCGTCCATCTTTTTTTCTCTTTCCATCTCGCACTCGCGGCGCCCTTTTGCGCGTTCGTACCGGTTCGCAACAAATTACTAAATACATGTTTGCAGCTTGGTAGTATTTTTACCAATTTTTACTGTATGCTTTGTACGAGCATACATCACTATCCGGCGTACAACGTTGCCACGTTTCAAACAGTTCCTTCAGGCAGTTCCAACGGTACGAGAAATTTACTGCCTATTCATGCAATTATCTAATAAACCGTATTGCCAATGTCAGATTTTCTTTTTTTCAATTACTCAGGAATATTTAAGCTTTTCGTTGCAACACTTTTTACCATTTTTTCTTATTATTTTTAAGGACTCCGTGTAACATTTTATACAAATTTTATCGCTTCTACCATAAAAGCCTGTGTATAAGAGCGCAACTTCGATCGACTTGAAAATTTAACGCTTTGAATATTAAATTAGAACACTTTTCAAAGATTTCTTATCATTTCTGTTCCGATATCGAACCTCCGTAATCACAGACGCGTCATGTAAGGGATGATTCGTTAATGCGCGTCGCTACTCGAGGGGGTGAATCTGCTACAATAGCGACGCTTAAATGCTCACCATTCATTAACTCTATTTATGGCGGAACTTTGAATAAGACAGCCTTTCAACTTCCCGAGGATTCGTCGGAAATGAAGTAGTTCCTCGAGTTCTCTGCGATCTTCGGGTTGGGAAGTTTCTTCGAGTATTTGTGATCGACTATCTCTAGGAGGTCTTATCTCTTATTGGGATTTAACCAGATGCCAACGATAACCTAGAATTACAGTAGAATCCAGAGGGTTTCGTTTTGGAAAAGTCAAACAAATGCGCTGGAAATCAACTCCTCCAAATATGATTGATATTATTCATTCTACGTTACCATCGATTGCAACCATAAATATTATCAAATTCTGTATACCCGAATAAGCATAGAATTACGCTGATTTTCAGACCCAGCAGAGTTCAAATTAGAATTGCGTATGGGTATTAAATCTTTTTTCTTTGTTAACCGACTTCAAAAAGGAGAAGGTTATAGACTCGACTCGTACCTATGTATTTTTTTTTTGTTTTATGTTTGTCCCCGCATAACTCCTCAGCATATGGACCAATTTTGATAATCTTTTTTTTTATTCGAAAGCTCCACTGCATCAATATTGGCCGAATATTTTGCCAGGTCTGGTTAATAGCAAACACTATTGTCACCTAATTATTATTATTTTATGTACGTACGCGCATATCTCCTCAGCATGTTGTGTCAATATATATAAAACTAAAAAGTCAAAAGTAACTAAATTTAAAAAAGTTAAAAATGCACTGGAAAGTAAAAAATAATTTTTTCCCTTATTTAATCTACGACTCTCGTACTTTTTAGGTCGGCGCCTCATCATTTGCAGTGTGTAAATCTGGCGCCGTCTTAAAAAATACGAGAGTCGTAGATTTAATAAGGGAAAAAATTATTTTTTACGTTTTAGTACATTTTTATTTTTTTGAAGTAGGTTTTAATTTTTTTTTTATTTAATTGTTTTGAATCGCCTCGACTGCTATGATCATTAACAACTACATTGGATACATGGTAATTCGGTTAAGTTAATATCGGGTAAATTAATGACTAAAAATGGTCCTGGAACTCAGTCAAGCCTGGAACACTGGTAAGCAAAAATACTAGATCAGTTGGCAGATTCCAATGTCTTCGGGGAATGTGAGCACATTGTTGAAAGTATCCGGATCAGCGAGCATCTGTTTCAGGTCGGTACCAATTTTATGTTGATTTATCGTATACTTGGGGCATTCAGTCAGTATGTGCTTGATGAAAAGAGATATTTTACAGCCATCGCATTTTACTGATTCGTAACCCAATCTCATTCGAGTGAATGTCACCCGATCTTCCCGATTCTCTAAGCAGGTCCGATTTCCTTCAGAAAGGACATTGAATCTTGTAAGCATGGAAGAATCTGTTATCCATAGAATCAAATGAATTATTGACTTTGAAATTACTATAATTCCAAAGCTCTGCACTCAAAAACTACAGCATCGCGCAAGAGATTTTTGGCCGATTGATGAGCGAAGACGATTAATAATCAAACTGTTTTCATGCCTCCGCAAGGGAAGTATCTTTTCACAAACAAAAAGAAAGATCTGTTAGCTGCAAGTGAACGAAAATCCCATCGTGGGGGTGCCATTTAGACCAGGAATCCTCCGACCTGGTCGATAGTAAAACATACTGTGGAGATTTAATCGGTGGTCGTCGAATGGCGGAGATCGACTACGAGACGACCGATGATTTATTTCCAAGTAGAACTGACCATTCGAAGGATCCCCGGATGTCCTAGCCCGGAAACTTCGGTGAGACTTCTCGAGAGGAGAACGTGACGACCGTAGCGCCATGTTTTTTGGTCCTTCGCCAGACATTCCTACGGATCTTGTACGACCACACTCAACCGACCTGGAACAGCCTTGTATGAAGACGGCGCGGGTCCTGCAGGTGCTAGGTTAGGTCCGGGGCGATATTGAGATTCTATCTTGCTCTTTCTTTTCCCACCCCTTCCCCGTCGATTCTATCGACCCTTATCTCCCCGTCCGCATGCCCGCTTAATCGCCTCGCCAGATATGCTGCCAACTTCCCAAACGTGCAACTATTCCCTACACTCGCTCGTTCATTATGCTAATCAGTTGCCTGACAAGTAATTTTCCCGTCCAAGTTTCTCCCCCTTCTCTTGGACGTTAATAAGAATTCTGAAAGATATTTTCTTTGAAATGAGAATGGAGGATAGCGAGGGGTGGCGAGGTGAACAGCTTCTTCTGCCTTTGGGAATTCTGAAGACGAAGAGGAAATGGGGACGAGCTAATTAAGCACACCTTCCGACTAAATAAAACTCGCGAAAATGGAAAGGAACACGCAAGAAATTGCTGCAAATTTGCACGCCGCATTAAACGCGAATCTTATACTCCTCCGAAGATAAATTTATCCAATGCCAAGTCCACGGAGGACGCTTAATAGAAAATGCGTGCCAACACGAATGCGCCACTTTGATGAGCGACGTGAATTGATATAATGTAGAGGATGACCTATCCAGATGAACATCTAACAAAATTAACAACAAGATCTACCTGCAACTTAACGAAGAACTTAAAAAGAAGTAGGTAGATAGAAAAGAGCATGATAGGTGTCGAACCCTACAGTTGAAGAATTACTAGTAAAGGAGGTCCAACTGCTTTCACATAAACATCAACTATGTGCAGTACTGGAAATATATATTGCAACCCTCGAATAAACACGTTATTTATCACTTATACCTCTCTTATTATTAATAGCTATCTACCAGGAAGTTATTATTGCAAAATTTAATGATGGCACAATTGTGCAGCTCGCTATCTTGGCCAAAGTAAGTTGGACACGAATCATTTTAGCAATCATATTGCTATGAAAACTTTGCGCACCACCTTTTCAAAGTGATGCAATAAATATTTCCAATACTGTACCTATATAGAAGCTTATACGCAGATTCAAATCCGCGGTGGCTTGCTATTTTAGACATCCATCAATCTCTCCACGCTGCTAATTGTGCATTCGCCGAAGTACAGGCTACCTTTACATTTACCAAACAGTCTGTTACGGTATCTGCGAATGTAACTGCTCGTCTTCCCCTCAGCCAATTCGCTCTTCTGCGAGGGGGAATGCCGGTCCACTATGCAGACCCGGCAGTAGGATCGCCAATGGAAATCCCGGCGGAGGCTTCGCGGCGATGACACTTTGCATTTCCGAATTCACGAGACACCGTTGAACAGTAATTGCCATTGCGCGATCCATTTGTTCCCATAGACGCCGTATTTCTGCTACGTTAGACTCGAGGCGATGCTGTCCGGACTGTCGCACCGTCAAGGCATTCGCCTTGATGCTCATTCTCGAATTCGCGCTAAATGCGTGCAATATAATCTGATACCACCGAGGCAAATACTCGGCATTCAGTAATTGCTCCCATTGCGTTGAATGGGATACTGGGAATGTTAGATTGCGGCGTTACTTGTTACTTTTAGAGCTTAAGGAAGACTGGATTATTGCTGATGCAGTGTCAACGTTGCAGGGAATAACGTGTACTTTCTTTAGTTCTGTTATCTTGTGATTCTTATGCAAGGGTGACCAGTGGATGACACATTTGAGACAGAGGTACCCACAGGGAGTTGATCTGTGGTAAATCGAGCACTGCTTCTTCCCGATCTGAGGGATGTTAATGGAGTTAGAATATGACGTGGGGTCAGGTGTAGTTGGCAGGTCAAACAGAACGTAATTTTAGAGATTTTTTTTAAAAAATCTGACGCGTTTTTTTACTACTAATTCCTTACTTTTAAAAGTACATGTATTTAGCAACTTTCAGTAATTTTGTTACAGAAGAATATTAAGAAATGAACGAATAGGTAACAGCTATTTTCCTGGAAGCTATTTTTCCTTAGAGGCGCTGCGCGGTAAGCACGAATTCTCCGAGCCGGATCATCGGAAATAAAAAAATCTTGAAGATTTTATTAATATATTTTAAACGAAATGGCGGCGGTTTAACGCAAAAACACGATTTTTCGATGCCTAAATTGTTCGTTTTTCGTTAATTAAAAAAGAGTTGCCGCTAAAAAAATCCTTCGATCACGAACAGGATAAATTCATATATTAAGAGAATCTTCTTGATTTTTGGATTTCCGATGATCTGGCTCTGAGGAATCGCGCTAAAAAAATAGCGAACGCCAGAGTTGCTATTATTCGTTCATTTTTACGTATTTTTCAATAGGTGCGTTGCAATTCGCGCATTGAGCGCATGAAATTGGTGGCATGGTATTGGTGCAGTATTGGTAGCATCGTACGATTCCCTAGAATTTGTGTCACTTGCGGTGCATGAGGCGCGCAGGAACTGCAGGAACTCGGAGTGCTCGGGGCATTTAGGAGGCTGAGGGTGAGGATGAGCGGGGAGGGGGTTTAGGGGGCTGAGGGTGAGGATGAGCGCGAGGAGGGGATTTAGGGGGCTGAGGGTGAGGATGAGCGGGGAGGGTTTAGGGGCTGAGGATGAGCGGGGTGGTTAGGGGCTGAGGGTGAGGATGAGCGAGGAGGGGGTTTAGGGGGCTGAGGGTGAGGATGAGCGCGAGGAGGGGGTTTAGGGCGCTGATGGTGAGGATGTGCGGGGAGGGTTTAGGGGCTGAGGATGAGCGGGGGGGGGGGTTAGGTGGCTGAGGGTGAGGATGAGCGAGGAGGGGGTTTAGGGGCTGAGGGTGAGGATGAGCGCGGAGGTGGTTAGGCTAATGCGCGAATTGGAACGCACCCTATAACAAAATTACTGAGAGTTGCTAAACATATGTATGTTCGTCTGAAATAAATAATTAGTTGTGAGAAAAACACAGTAGATTTGTCAAAAAAAAATCCTGAAAATCTCGTTCTCTCTTTCGCTGCGCATTTAAATTTTCGGACGCTTCTTGAAAAGTGTCAATGTTGCATCAATAAAAAAAATTTTAATTCTCAGTTTTTCGTTTTTTTCGGAGAACATTGCCGAGTATCTCAGTACAAGAGATTATACATTTCTTAATGCGTGGACTATAGTTGAAAAACGCAACAAAAGGGTTAAGTCACTATTTTGCTGGTTCTGAATTTCTTTCAAAAAAAATACAGAACGTCGAAGTTTGCAATATTTTGCCTCCCGTAAAAACAGACTTTCCAAAAGACTGCGTTACAATTCAAATTATTCAAAGTTCTGGGACCGTGTTCATATGATACAAATCTTTCGCCATTCTAACCTGCACATTGGAATACTATCTCACTGTATAAGTTACAAAAAATATTCATCCCTCTTACGTAATGTTTTAATCCCCAAAACGAATCCAACTGATACACCGCCGTTTGAAGTGGTTTGCGTGAAGCAATTCAAACGTCGCTAAACCACTGGCGTCGTTTAATGACTTTGAGGCATTAAACTCCTTTTGGGCTTCAGTTTACCGGAGCCGGATGCATAAAGTGCATGCAGTGCGATTATCACGAATTGCAGGAAAGTTGGGGAGCAACGGCCGAACATGGTTAATCTGCCAATCTGTTTGATCTTTCGAAGCCACTTCTCGCCGAGATAAAATATGGACGCGGGGCCACGATTCCCCGCGTTTCCCTCTCAACTTTTGGCACGTTCGAACTTGGAACATTTAAAAGCGTATTGGGATTTCAGGACAGCAGTTATCCCTGTGCTTCTGGCCATTTAAGTTCGCGCCTCGGAGAAAGCAGCGCGCTGGGAAATCTCCCTCTCGAGAATCTAACCGGCACAGGATTCTCCTCCTTCGGAAAACGGGCCCACAATTCCATTTTTCCTTCACCCGTTCCTCTATCTCCCTTCCCCGTCTCTGGTTCGTTCTCCCGGTAGCTTTACGACTCTCGCGAGTACTTTAAAATGAAGAAACAAAAGCAATTTTTGGCCGGGAGTTTCTAAAAGACATATATAAAAACGACAGCGACAGAAATATGCTCCAGATTGTGGAAATGAAACCGGCGAACTCCTCTTTCAGATTCTGAAATGGTCGATTGGGCATGAAGGAAACTTGGGTGCTTCCTTCTCAAGTTAAACTAAGTTATAAGAGAATATTAAAACGATCATTTTGTTCGAAAGAAGGTATAGGTAATAAATAAGATTCCTTTGCTGGGAGCTGGGAAGATTTATTATTGCAGAATTCTGAAATTGCTAAGAAATTACATTTGCTTGGGCACGTGCAGGCAAATAAAGGCTACTCCTATAGAATATGGGTAAAACCGTATTTAATACAACAATATATTATAGTGAACAAAAATTTATAAAACCGAGGTACATAAATACCTACCTTCAAATAATGTTTTCAATTATTTATGAATTTTATAAATTTTTTCTGCCCGTTTTGATGGTACACTTTGACAATCAGAACTGCACGCATTTGCCCATTTTTATGGAGACGAAAGATAGGTACGAAAATGTGATTTATTTGACGCGTTGCCTTTCGTAACATTGCTTTCTTATTTGATTCCCACATGCAGCGCAGTAGTACGATTTTTTTTAGGTATTTTATAGATAGTCTATTAAATTTTTGCCTTCGATATAAAATCTGGAGTTTTATGCCTCGAGTGGAAGGTAATACCGCCATTTATATATTTTTTTTAGAAGCGTTCGCAGTAGCGCTTTACGGGGGACAGTGTCGAAATTTTAGACAAACCATTAAAATTATAAATGTATGAAAGTTATAAAGTTTTTAAAGCCCGGAAGTCTTAAATCAATATTCCACTTGATACATTCTCGCACTCTGTAGTGTTATAAACTCTCAGTGCTCATAAGTCTGTGACTTTTTGTTTTGAATAATTGTCTTAATAATTTAAAACTTATGTGCTTTTCTTGAGAACCTCACTATTGATTTTTCTCAGAATTTTACTTTTAATGTCGCTGAGAACGCCGTTTGGAAATAATATTTCGTACAGTTCGAAATATATATCGATATATTCTAGTAGCGAAGAAGGAATTTTGAATGGGTTGTAAAATCTTAAAAGAGTAGATTGATCTTCGCAGAAATGAGGAAAAAGCGTTTAACAACTTTCCAGCTTACAAGAAACGGTAGCATTGTATGACCAAGGAAGTGTCTCCTTGCGAAACAGCAGGAGAAAGTATCATCAACAGTTTCCAAGATATTCGAGTGGGTCGATTTAAATGGGTCACCCTGTATAAAACCAGTACGAAACATAAACGTCCTTTTAATTCCATCATTTCTTAACCCTCAATTGTCCCTCATCGCGACAACGGTGTTATGCTTCAAACTATTCGAAAGAAAGCCTGCTGAATCGCATGTTTTCTTGCGCCTACCTTCGCGTCATTTAGAGGTTACAGGCACCGACAGTCCAGGCTCGACGATCGAAGAGCGAGGACGTGTGATGACGCGAGTTTTGCAAGAATAAATTTTATCATACTCTGTATCGCGATAGCTGCGCCATCAGTATAACGAACATTACTGCCGTTTAATGAAACACGTACCTACAGTAATATATTTGGAAACAAAATATATAAGGGTTTACACTTACGGGTTTATAAACGTAAAAATGGCACACAGAGAACTGGGGAATTACTGTGATCGTTTTCGCTAGCACGTGTAGATTCGCTGTGCCGCTTGGCTCGACGCAACGAACCTGTCCGAGATATCGCGAATTGGTCCGAAGAATCACGAACTCGCTCGCTGTAACCCGTGGGCCGTCGCACGCCACAAAATTCGAAGACCACTACGCCTACCTATTCTACACACAAATTCAAGGGCCATTACTCGCGATAAAAGTATCAAGAGATCGGTACACAGTTGACTTACAATTGGGTAAGTAATTATACGATTTCTTTCAGTTCATTGAACTACTTGTATATCTCCAATGAGTTTGAAATTACGCGTTTGAAAATTGATGCGCTTTTTGGTGGAACGCTTGAAATGGCACTCGTATATACTAGCTGTCGCCACTTCAGAGCTGTCAACCGGGGCGCGGAAAGTTTTGCCGGTTTTCTATGGGAATGTGTGTGTCAACACTGGGCCATGTCCTTGTGTGTGTGTTTTTAATATTATTAAGGTAGAATTATATTCCGAAATACCTATTTTTAATGTTATTTCTTTACCTCACTAAATTTACCTTGCCTTTTACGGGGGACGGGAGGGTTGCGAGTTATTTGAATATTATAAAAGGGGATCGCGAATCGAACAAGGTTGGGAAACATTGGTTTAGGGCAGCGCTGCACAAGGAGCTGTTTTCGGCGCCTAGCGGCGAGCAACCCACCTATCTCGTTGCTAAGGTTAGAATCGGTGAGGAGAACTGCAGTAGTGTACGTGCATTTGGTATGACTTGAACCCAGCCATATTTACTGATGCTACGAGCCTACGTTCACGCACATACACTACTGCAGTTCTCCTCACCGATTCTAACCTTAGCAACGAGATAGGTGGGTTGCTCGCCGCTAGGCGCCGAAAACAGCTCCTTGTGCAGCGCTGGTTTAGGGTATACGAGTGTACAGAGAGTATTAAGAGGGGTTTTATGTTCGACTTGGAATCGTTGCTTTGGTTGACAGTTGTGCGTGAATGAAACGTATGCAAGTGTTAGAGAGTATTTATTCTTCAAGCTTACCTTGCATGCTTATACAGAGTAATGTTTTTAAAATCTAATTATATTTCTACAAGAAATAATGTTTTTTAATATCAAGTGGTTGGGTTATGATTGCCCCCAGTGGTATTACGGAATGTGAAGCACTTCTGTGTTTATTGCTTCAAATATTAACATGTTCTCGAAACATAGCTTGTTACTTTTACCATATATTCAGTCAAGTAAATAAGGTGAACTAAGATAAAGATAAATAATAAAATGATGAAGTATTCTACTATTTTCAAAATATTAATATTATTTATGTATTTAATACTACCTAACTTTAATATTACCTACTTTAAATATCCTTATGCAATCTTTCCAAAAGGTTGTACAAGATTAAATATTTCAATTAGAAACAAGTGGTTTAATTTTATTATTTATCTTGAAAAGTCTTCTAGAAAGATTACAGAAGGATATTTGAAGTAGGTAATTGGTTAATAATAAATATATCAAAAATATTAATATTTGGAAAATAGTAGAATACTTCTTCAGCATTTCATACTCTATCTTTTATACGACATTGATTTATCTGTTCTACAGACACTTTATTTTAAACTGCGTTACTATGAAATGAGAACTTTCATGATAAAAATGTTTAATACTTTGGCCACAAGAAATAAATTTTATGATACTCCTTTATTGGCTGTATAATTTCAATATTTCTGGAATATCACTGTCGTGTAAAAACTTTCTAAATATTACAGTCATAGAAAATTTTTAAATCAGTAATTAGTTTCTGCTAAATAATCAAGTTACAATATCTCCAGGCGAAAAAATGTAAACTCCACGAATCACGCGATTGGTCCTCATTACATTTACGCATTTCGTTGCCGTAGTTATCAAAATAATTCTACACAATCGTAGGTTAACAAAAGCATTCGCTTCAAGTTTCTCATAAATTACTCTACAGAAAACGCCAACATTTAAATAAACTTTCGTTAACTTTTGATAGAGCATCGTTATTAAAACGGCACAGCTGCTTTTCTGTTCCCTGTATAAACGAGGGAATCGAAGTGCTGGAGGAGCTCAACGTCTTTATCGGCAAACAATGCGGCATTTCTAGCAACTCGTAAGCATCATACAGAGAGCGGATCCTTTTCGCTTCTTATCGTTGACAGAAGTCGAGTCATGTTTACCTGAATACGCGAAGGAAGGGAGTAACTGCGTAATATGATATCCAGAGATTCGCGATCATATGCAAGACAAATTGCTCCTATAACCGTTTTCTCTTATCAGGGCGCATGGAGGGTTGTGCGAGAGCAACATTTTTGCTCGTACCACGTGCAGCGATTTCAAGCTCCTACCCTCTACGTATATGTTTATCTCGAACGAAAGGTTTCTGCGGATAGTAGTTACAGCAATAAGATAAATGTACCAGTGCCCGGCCATGTCCCAGTACCTGAACAACAATACGAATTTTATTTATTTTTAAGCTTAATTTTTAATGTAATTAGAAACAAAAAATAGTACCATAATGCATAAGTATTTAGCAATATTAATTAAAATCATTATTACAGAAAATTGAAAATCGTTAGATAGAAATAATTATTTTGTAACACACTTCGTACGCATAGCAGATTTCGAGAAATTTCTATGGCTTCCGTTAAGAAACGCCACTCATTTACTAAGAAAATATTGACTGCATTTCATATTTATATATTATAATAATACATTATTATAATAGTAAATAGATTTAAATTTAGTTTCAGATGGTTAAACTTGCAAGAAAATTAATATTTTTTTAAACAAGTTTAAATGTTCGACTACTGGGACGATATAATTCAGATATCGGGACATCAGGACATGCATTTTTAGGTTGTCCGCTTACTGGGACGATATAATTCAGGTATTGAGACATGCAGTTTTAGGTTGTCCGCTTACTGGGACATCTGCATGTTTTCGTATTTTCATTAATAAATACGTCTATTATAATACATAAACTTTTTTTTTCAGTTTCCAATAGTATAATATTGTGTTATCTTCAACATTTCAACAACATTTTTTTATTTCATGATGGTTTTACTGATTTTATTTTCATACAAAATGGCGGCGACAGAGCCCGTCGTCGAAACCACTTCTTTCAAACTGGGAGGACGGATTTCTCGGAGACTATTGCATGGATCGATTTGAAATTTTTACAGTAGCTTCACAACAATATTCTCTTTGGAAGTACGTAGCCGTTTTTTGATTGATTGTAAACTCTTTTTTTTATAAACAATTTAATGCTCATGTTTAGGGCAAAAAATCAATTCATTTCTTAAAAAGTGCACCACTTCCACAAAAATTGATTAAAAAAAAACCCTACGTACTTCCAAAGCCAATTGTATATAGATTATAATTTTTTTTTATTTTTTGTTCCCGGACTCATACATGCCGAGAAATCCGTCCTCCCGTGGCGGTGTTTTCAAAAAAGCTGTTTTCGACGACAGGCTCTGTCGCCGCCATTTTGTATGAAAATGACAATAAAAAGTTGTTTTTCGTCTCTTCAATATGTGTTAAATAAACCCTCTGAAAATAAATTCTATTCCGTTTATCATACTCCCAAAATAAATTGTCAAATTCAGGTATTTTTTTCTGCCTCTAGAGTGGTGTTACCCCTTAAATTGCTGAAAATTGGATGGAATGCACTCATTAGTCCGCTTCACTGAAACAATTAGAGAAACACATGGAAATAAATAATTTAAAACATTCCATGCCACTGTGTTTCTGCAGAGGGCTATTGCAACCTTTTCCTGTACTGTAGGAATCTAAAATATTTCACTATTGAACTACTAGAATAAATTAAAATATAGCTCTTGAACTCTTAACTCGTTAGCTACTTAGTCTTTTAAAATATCTAATTAACTCTGTTACTGGTCGGTAAGAAGATCTTCAACTGCTCTAAATCTTTTATTGGCTCTCAAGCAACAGTTCCCTGACACCTAAAGTTCGATTAATTCGTCGCGATGCACTTTCAAAATTGCACCATTTTAGCCACGTATCTTCGCGCGCCTAAATTTTTTCGAATATCCCTGGATCTGTTCGTGGATAGTCGTCTCACACACTTGGCATGTCCATTGCCATCTCCGTTCGAAAATTCTTTCACGCCCACAATTGAAGGGAAATCCATCGGTCGCGGACGATATGGTTTTTCCGGAGATTATGCGACGTTTAGTGCTCTTTTTGTGTTTCGTCCTTTCCTACAGATAAAACCGGGCTCCCCTTTATTAAAAACGCAGTGCACGTGCTGCATATCTGTAGAGGATATTTCCTCTGTTATTACGTTTCGCGGAAAGCAATATAGAATTATGAAGAGCACTTCTTGATTCGCTTTTTCCTTGTGCTCTATAAATAACGTATAGAAATCAGGTCCGGAGAGCCAGCTGGACGTCTCACCTCGAATTTCCCAGCGAAACACTTTTGTTCTAACAGTTGTATCGCGTGCCGCGCAACCATCATATTAGCGCTACTTTCGTAAACGATTATTCGCACGCGATCCACTAACAAGCACGGTAATAATGTGCGCTATTCGCCATACAGCTCCAGTCGAGCAAATTTCTCTCGAAAAGGGCAAAATCCCGGATAACTAAAAGCTGAAACGCTTTGTGTAGAAGCGACTCCAAAGTAGTTCAAAGATTCGGATTTAACAAACCGGAAGACGTTCTTCGACCAAAGGCAGTCTGGAAATAATGTTACTTCGGATTTTATTTCAAATAACTGAAGAATTTCGCGAAGCGTTAGTGGAAACTTTATTTGAGATAATAAACGAATCTAGCAATAATTATTGCTCGGTGATTCACGATAAAATATTTAAATTGCGTTACAAGGATTTTAACCTTTTGTGATCACGCGGGGTGCGTCGCACCCCGGGCAATTTTCGAGTTCAAATGTCAAATCGCGCCTTTTCGAATTTTTAGACCTTAATATTAAAATTTAAAAATGTTGAATATTGACAAAAAAATCACTTTGTTCCGCAACTATTTTTTCAATTAGTAGAAATTTCATCATATCGAAATTTACATTTCTAGAAGAAGACTATTTTATGAGTATTTCGAATTATCACTCAAAATTTAGAAGATTAAAAACATGAAAATGGAAACTCAAAAATGACACTGGGGTGCAATGAACCCCGTGTGACCAATTTCTGATTATAACGTGTGACCGCGGAGGTTTAATTTCGTATTTTAATTTCAAAGCGGAAATTTTTCCGCCTCTGCGAAAGGCATTTTCAGTTCTCATGATAGTCCTGTCCTCGTTTATACAGGGCGTTACAAAATGGGTCGAATGCTTATAGGGTATATGATACTCACTAAACTGAGCAAAAAGGTCTAAGTAACATGGGTCGAAGAAAACAACCCCGTCAGAGTTAGAAGCGGTTTTAGGTTTTAGTAAAGTAAACAATTCGCTATCTTCTAACTATCGCATGTGGGATGATTATGTACATCAACGTACAAGAAACTCTGGAACTCTTTCAAAAATTCTTGGTCTTCTTTGAAGCACATGGCAGATGTCTTGGAGTCACATTACTTAAGGGGGTATAGGACTATTGAACGACTGAAATCGACGGTTTCTTGTCGGTTGGATTGCTTAGATACCAAATAATCACCATACTGGCACTTTTCACAGTTTTTTATGTACACATTAACGAGTAACGTAAAATAAAAAAAATAGTCAGAATGTTGAAAATTATGCAAGTTATTTGATGCTAAAGATGGTCCCCCGCAGCGCGCAGCTGTAATCGGTGTACATAGTCCCAGGTGAACCAATCATCTAAAAGCAAAATGCCTTGGGGTGAGTAATTTCTACACTAATAGTTATCGTGTAAAACTTTGCTAGGCGAATTTAAACAAAAATTGTAAAAGTTACACACGGATCAACTTTTTCCCCACATTTTTTGGGGAAAAAAATGTGTTTAATCAGTTATAAAATGTTTTACAAACATCCAATGTTGATGCGGAAATTCCACACGATAGAGAAAGGAATTCTACAGCTCCAGTTAAAATTTTAAGTGAAAATATTCATTCGTTCAAGAGTTATGATGTACACCGTGTTTGAAAATGTAGTTTTGAGATAAACGGCTTTAAAGTTAAGTCCCATACGCCAATACCGCTCTGCGAGGCCGTTACTCGACGGTGCACTCAATTACGTTCAGCGCTATAATTTCCGTAATTATTCGAATTTCCTCACGATACATTGTTGTAAATGTTCACAAAGCATGGCACTTTCAGAATTAATAATAATAAAAAAATCGATTTTTCGAGATTTCAATAGTCCTATACCCCCTTAAGGGGGAACACCACTGTGACGGCCGGAAAAGTAAGCCATTTTTATGAATTTTTTTTCAGGAATAATTTACAGTTTTCATAGAAAAATTTTATTATCTATCTTTAGTACGCTATCTTAAGAGACTATACAAAAAAAAAATAGAAAAACATCCATAAATTTTAATATATTAATAAATCTTCTAGACCTCCCCATACGAGCTGGTCGACTGTGTAACTATGGAACAGCAGGTCCGAAATTAAATTTCATTTTATTTTTATAAACCATATGAGTGTAGTTTCCGTTGTGCGTACGGATTCTTCGATTGAAAACAAATTTTTTTAAATACGCACGAAAAATTGTCCATCTTATTCGCGGGTTTTCGAAAATTTTCTTCTAAAGCGCACCATTTTTACAAGAATAATTTGTTTAAGAAATCGGTACGCACAACGGAAACTACATTCATATATTTTATAAATAAAATGAAATTTGATTTCGGATCCGTTGTTCCATAGTTACACATTCGGCAAGCTCGCGTGGGGGTGTCTAGAAGATTAATCAATATATATTAAAATTTATCGATGTTCTTCTACTTATTTTTTTTGTATAGTCTCTTAAGACAGCTTACTAAAGGTAGGTAATAAAAATTTTCTATGAAAACTGTAAATTATTCCTGAAAAAAAATTCTTAAAAATGGCTTACTTTTCCGACCGTCACAGTGGTGTTCCCCCTTAATACCGAATATCTACACAAAGTTCTTCAGTCATCCCTCTAAAAAAGATCCAGGAAATTTAAGTTTGCTAAAAACCAAAACCGACAGGGTTGATACATCGCCCCACATTAATTACCCAGATTTTTACTCGCAATCAGTTTATCACTACCCACCTCATAAACACCGCACCCCCTTCTTTTTCAACCCCCTATATATTCCACCTTCTCTCCGCAGTGAACAACGCAAGCCTACATAGATATCCAGAGTCGAAACGAAAAAGCCGTTCCCGACATATAAACAGTTTCTTTCGCCTCCCGCTATCCTTGCTCCCACCCTTACGCGATATTTCACCAATCCGGCGATAGTAAAAAGCCTGCGAGTCGGAATCTCGCCGTAGGATCTTTGTTCTTTCGTCGATCAATAAACCCGTTAAACGTATTTTCCTCGTGTCGCGATATTTCTTCCATTTAATAAAAACAATTCGAAAGTTCGCGGACCCCGCGCGTGGCCGCGGGGGAGGGGCCCCTCCCCGGCCTTTTTTCCGCGAGATCGATCTACCGCGAGCGCGCCCTTTCCACGCCCAGGAAAATGACACTGGACAAGGGGCGCGTATGTGCGCCCGGGAACGTATAATTCCCCAGTATCCAGGGGGCAGTGACACAGACGCCGAGGCACCAAGTCTTCCGGCCGAGATGTCGAGCAAATATAGACTGCGCTAGCGGCCCGCGGCTGCCTGGCGCGCGGACAATAATTTCGCGGCGCTCTCATGTTAAGTGGAGCATCGCTCAAACTCGAATACGGGCCACTGGCAAAGATAAGGAATTTAAGGAACGTCGCGATAAGTTGTTTTTAAGTCGATATCGACGAATTTCCGGCCCGGCTCGGATTTCCACGCGGAAACGGATGGGGGGGGGGGGGAGGGTGAATTTCCTCGGCAAAATGGCCGATTTCGCTGGCCAGAAGGAGAAATTGTACGTAGTCAGAGGAAGATAATATTCGCTTTGGTTGCATGCGGTTTTTTCGTTTTTCGATACACCGTGACGGATCGATTATAACGAGCGCGTTTAATTGGGGGATGAATATTGGTCACGGCGGTTTTGTCAGAAGATTTTAGGCGAATTTGTGGGAGCGGGGAATTGCTGTGGCGCGTTTATCGAAGCGTGCAAGAAGAATTGTTGACAGTTTCTTTTTTGTATTAATTGTAAAAAAAATTCAGCCATATACAGAGGCGGACGACAGAAAGTTTACAACATTTAAAATCGCATAACGTTTTTAGAATTAGTCCAAACGACATGAGTTTTTTTTAGGAGCTAGATGGATTTTGTCGTTTTTAAAAATGATGCAATTGGTCGGAATAGCATAAAAAAATAGTGGAGGTTGTTTTATAAACTTTTTTTGTGAGCCTGTAATGAAAATTCAAAAAACCAGATTGCAGGTTGAAGTAAGTTGTACGCGTGCCTAATAAGAATCGGTTAACGTTGCTCTGAGCTACAAAGATCGCAGCATAAGGTCGAATCTGATTTCGGGAATTTCGCGATTTTCGAAATTATTCTGCGATCTTTAAGCGTTTATAGCTCAGAGCAACGTTAGCCGATTTTTATGAGATTTTAGGCACGTATACAACATACTTTAATCCACAAACGGATTTTTTGAATTTTCATTAGAGGGTCAGAAAAAAATTTGAAAATCTACATTTATTTTTTTTTTTTGCTTTTCCGACCAATTGCATTTGTCAAAACGACGAAACACGTCACTTAGCAAACTAATCCTTCTAGATTCTAAAAAAACTCATGTCGCTTGGACCAATTCTAAAAAATTTATGCGATTTTAGAGGCGGTAAACTTTCTCTCGTCCGCCACTGTATAATAATAATTAATGGCGATTTGGGTTTTTTTCATGACGACACGCGCGATATCTCTAGTGGACAATCTGGTCCATCTTTTTCGTACACCTTCAGAAAACGTACAACTCTGACCAGTAGCAGAATCAAGTGGAAATAATTCAAGGACGAAAAGAATTGCAAAATTTGAAAATTCCTCCTCCAAAAAATTCAAATTGTCGCCATTTAGTGAATTTTCGATATTTTTATAAATCCGATACTGGCTACAACTACACTCTTTCTGATTAATAGACTGCTGAAGTTTGTGCAAGTATGACATTTATTACGATAATTACGACCTCCCTATTGTAAGAAAATCGACACACTATAATGGCCACTACTATACTCGAGCTAAATAAGCACGTTCTGATATGCTAGAAATAAATAAACATAACATTTTTAAAATAAAAAATATATTTTGAAAACCCTCTAATTCACGAAACATATTTCTATCACAGTTTCACTTGTTTAGTCCTTTTCTATAAAAATGTATATTTGCACAAACATCCGCAGTCTACTGATTAAGAATCCCTTTGATTTTTTTTTGTTTTGGTTCAGCGGAACAGCCGGAATTTGATGACCTATATCTCCATTAATTATTATTATATATGGCTGAAATTTGTTTTCCAACGTATTGAAATGTTAATAAATACGCGTGGATAATGCTGATCGGTAAAACCTGTGTAGTTTTCTGTGCGTCGTCTCTAAACAAAGGCAAAAAATTGGCCTTCAAAACCAGAATACCCATAAATGACTTCACTGTAAATTTTATTGAAGGTGAATCGTAGAATGCAAATCTTCCTTTCCATGTCTGGCAATTATTTTTTCTACATTCTAATGGTGTCTTTCTAATAACTTACGAGAATCAATTAAACAATTCTCCTACCTCGCCTACAATCTAAATCCGTGTTGCATAATTATCCCAGAAAATTCGGGATCCGATAATGAATATCGCAGTGCCATTTTTAATTAATACTGCTGACACTCGTTCTACCACCCCCCGAAAGATAGAATCGCGTGCCACGCGGGGGGCGCCGTTTGTTTCGCAGAGGAATAATGAAAAGTATCGACGGGTGCTGGGGAACCGATGGGCTATTTTAATTGATGGTGACCGCCACTCGATGAGGACCATTTCGAAATTCGGTTCGCGATGAATCTAATCGAGATCCGTCGAAATTGAAGGCCCCCTCAGCCTGGTCAATTAGATCGCGTAGATTATTTGCGAGGCCGTGCACGGTGAATGGCGCGTATTTGCTCGCAGTTTCGATGGACGGTGAAAAAACATCCATTTTCCCTCGAATGTGTCGGCTCTCTTTTTCTTTCCCGCGTCACGGTAAACAGCCTTTTGTGGGCCAGGTTCGACGGAAACCGATTCGAATCCGTGCTTAAACCGGTCGCTTTCACGGCGGCCCGGTAATTCCGGGGCGAGACAAATGCTTTGGAGTTTTCATCGGCTGCCATGAAATTCGCCCGACCGCCTGTGAAAACTGTTTGGTTGTCCATTCGCGGCTACAGTGTCCCTTCTGAAGAAGGGCAAATGAATTTCACCCCCGTGTTTAATGTTATTCGTCACTGCGCACAGGTTTCTATAAAGTAACTTCATAAAACCTACCTGGAAAATTCAAAGTCGATACCTATTCATAAAAATGACCGAAAAATGTTTGATTAGAGTAAATGCACGTGCCATGCAACCTTCAATTTTACGAATTCAAGTGATAGATTTATCCTTGGTCCGTAAATATTGTTATAAGCTAGGGTAGATGTCCCAATTACTGCCAGTGTCCCAATTACTGCCACTTGATTTATTATACGTAATAAAAACGTAACGTATAAAAAGAAATGTACAAAAAATAGTTATTATTAAATGGAGATTCTGATTTACATTAGAATAAAAAAATATATGTACTCATATGTACCTAGGACAAGATGATTTTTGAGGTGACAGTTATAGGTACACTAGGATCGCTCGCGAATTTTAATTAATTATTAATAAATTCTTCATATTTAATTCATAAAACTATTTTCTTTTTAATGGAGGAGATGTTAAACCATATTATGTTTCAAACTGAAACAATTTTTAGGTTACACAACACGCGAAATAATTAAATGAAGTGCGGTTATAACCTTAAGGTGGCAGTAATTGGGACATCTACCCTAGCAAGGAAAATTACTGTTAATCGCTTGTTTATTTTCTGATAATGAGATATTCCCACATAAAGGAACCACGTAGATTTTGTTTCAGCATAAAATAGGAACTTTAATTTTCTATTTTATTTTTCAAATCAGGAGACAAGTTTAACAATTAAATTCGTTCCCACTTCTATTAGAGAATCTCGAATAACTGCGAAAATGTTTATTTACAAATATGTATATGTTGCTAATTTCTTTACTTCATTAGCAATAAGTGTGTTCGAATACTTTAGAAAGTTGCATGTCTTTCACTTTACGTAATTTTTCCAGAAATTATATAAGTAAACTTTTCCTTCTCTTGGATGCATTTAAGAGAAAAAGTGTAAAATGAATTTTCGCGAAATGCTCGCCTTGTCCTGAATGCTTCGAATTACCGCTTTCACTCCGCTATGCTAAAGCAGTCGTTTTCAATTTACGACTTTGAGCCTTTTTATACCTCGTTGCCTTCAAAGGGATTCCATCATAATATAGCTTCAATGCCTTTTTCAATACCTCATCGATTTCATTTAATTAACAAATTAACAGCGCAATTAGCATGCTCTCTGTGTACTTTAAAGCACCTAGCACTCTGGCAGCGCCCATAAAATGTTTAATACCCTAAAAATTTCTGTCAGCGACACGTTCAAATTTGAAACGCCAGACTAAATGAAAAGCGAATCGCGGAGACATGTATATGGGAAATTCGTAGGAATTAGGTGCTCCGAAACTTATTTAGCATGATGCTTTAATATGATAAGAAGCACTTTCGAAAAAGTAGATTATTCATAAAAAGTTTAATTCACAAGAAATTCGGGAAATCTGCTAATCTGCTCGTTTCCGAGTATTTTATTTAAACTCATCTTGCGTAGGGGAGGGTTGCCTATATCGTACCACTTAAGACATTCTAAGTTATATTTCATATTTGGTACTAATTTGAACGGAAATGACTATTGGATATTGGAGCTTGGTCTTTTAGGCACCTACTATTATACGCTTGACCTTTTGTTCAGAACAAATTAATTTGTTATTAATCTTTTTGTCACATACTGTAAAAGGTACGATTTAGGCAACCGGTCTCCTAAATCGTACCTGCACTAAAAATAGTGTCAATAACAAATAGAGAAGAAACTATTCAATATGCAATAATGATTATTATATAGTTACATATACATATGTATATGAATCACACACAGGCCGCAATAAACTATGTATATGATATATGTACATAACCTATATAACACACGAGTTGTCAAATCCTACTGGTACGATTGTAGTGGTACGATTTAGGAAACATAATCAATTTATTTATAAATATAAATTTAAACTTTATAATGAATGTAATATGTACTTAAAATGAATGTAAAATATTCTACATTAAACCCGCTTTTAGAGAAATACATAAATACAGGAGAAAATTGCATTGTTTGATTATTATCAGCTAAAATAAACTGGTAAAAAGTTACATCAATCATACCTGATTTTTTTAAATGCTTGTAGCACGCACAAAATAGGGTGTAAGCTCGAAAGGTTTTGTTTCTATTTCTTATTTCGCATTTACTTGATATTTTTATCATCAGACGTCGTTTGTATTCATTAATTTTTGAGAAATTGATGCGGTACGATTTAGGTGACCGGTACGATATTGGCAACTCTCCCCTATGTGTCTCCTTACACAAATACAACAAAGTCACACGTAGCCAGTGGCCAGCTACATAATTAAAATCGCGCTCCTCGCAATCGCACTTTCATCCCCTATTCCTCATCACTAACGATCCACTTTCTCTGTCAGAAGCGTCCACAGATGGAACTCCAATCGGTTTTTATTGATTCGTTCCATCGTCGTATTTTCGGTCGGCTGTGATCAAACAGGAAGCGGGAAGCGTTCGAAAGGACAGTGCAGAGTTTCGACGAGGCACGGCGTCGTTACGGCGATCGATCACGGGGGCCAATATCTCGTGACGAGCATCTCTGAACGCGGTTACTCTTTATGCCTCCTTTTGATTTGCACGCGTACAATGGGAGAAGTCGTTACTCGGCCTGATAAAAAGGGAGAGAGCAGAGGGCGAAGTGGGGCACACCGCGGTCTTTCGGGGACGTTAGGGGAACGTCGATCTTCGTGCAGCCATCCAACAATAAAGTAAAAGTGGAAACTTTTCCAATCTAGATGGATCGCGTGCGGAAAGAAATCAGTCTTAGGTCCCGCGCCTCGATTAATCTTGCCGTTCTCTGATCCCTCTTTTAAAACTAAGGTTTAAACGATTCATTCGGGTCAATCGAATGTTAGGCCTTAGATAACACCGTTCATACGTACCTGCCACGGACCTATCACTTCTTCCAGTCCGACAACTTTTTTGCGGCCTATCGCGCTGCTATGGCTATAGCCCTTTAATTTTATAAGAAGCAGGGCCGCAATATTTTCTATCGTGAGAATGGTGTAACGCATCCGGCAGAATTGCACCCCAATCACTGCTTACCCTTCTCATCCCTGCTCGGTTCATTAAAACGGACTACGGCGCAGGAGGTTAACGGGTGAGTTTTACAACGCAAAATAGGTGGGATTTAGGAATTAATTAAAGAAAAAGTATAGTTGATAATTTAATGGGACTTTTTGCAGTGTGTTAGGGATGTCTTAAACTATGGAGATATATTTTTATTTTTGTAATTAATCATTGTAGATGGCGCTGGGGTGTCGTTGTAGTTGAGGCGTCTAAACGTTCATCTAAAACGGCGGGAGTTGTAGCATCTAAACTATTTGTATCAAATAAAAAAGAAAGCCAGATTGTTAAAGGGCGTGAACCTTCCTAGTGGGCTAACCTTTAAAAATGACAAAGAATGACAATTTTTGACAAAATAACGACACTTGAAATTCGAAATCACTTTCTCCCTGTTTTTCACCCTCCCAACGTCTTTCAAAGATACAAATTTTTTAAAATTTTAAATTTTTAGAGGTTGGCCCACTGCAGAAAATTGTATTCTTTAAAATAAAAGAGGTGTCAATCGAATCGCTTGATAACTTTTCGAGATTCTTTCCCGCCAGTTTGGAGATCACTGTTGAGAGAAAAACGCGTCCAAAGTTTTATGGGAGTGCCGAACATATTTGCCGCGTCCCAAATGTGTATAAATTCATGAATTTTTCGAATTTCAAAATTTTAACGAGCTGTAACGAGCTGTTCTGTCAGACAATGAGTCTTGTATGGCAGGGTCTATTGTATCGTAATTCTGTGCCGCGGTTCAAATAATCTGTCCAGTGCGATATATGACATGGCATGAGATAGCTGCCCATCCTAGTACAGGGCTTCATTTTTTTATAAAATAGACACGGAAAGTAGTTGGTAGAATTTTCAGTAGAAGACTTAGATTTTCGGTATAGTGATCATCCAATTTGATCCCATAATGGTGCAAATCCACGACGACACCAAAATATCGTGTCTCACATGAGACTTTAATCTCGCGAGACAATTATTTAATTATTTTATTATTCTTAAAATTATTCTGTCATTAGTTTCATGAAACAAGACTCTCACGAGGCAAGTTTCATGATATACCTATTTTCAAAAACCGGGTTTACAAACTGGTTTTTTTATAAACTTCTAAAATTCGAAAACCAGTTTTATATACTAGAATTAATATGTAAAAATGAATTAATTATTGAATTAAAAACGTTAACATTTTCACTTGAAATCGCCTCGGACACAAGCATATTGTAGTAGATCTAGATAACAGTTTACTGTAAAACTAATCTTCGTGAATTCATATTTTCGAAGAAAACTACTAAACGAAATAACGATTTTTAATTTATATTTTGCACGGATTATAGTTATTTCAGTTTCGTTTTCCATTTGGTTTTGTAGGCAGTGTATTTTATTTTGCGTTATATTTTTGTAGATCCATAAACATTAAATGAACTCACAAAATTCCACGGATTTCAGTTATTTAATTTTTTTATTTACTTGGTTTTGTATAGATAGAGTATATTTCACTTTGTTATATTTTCGTAATTCCACAAACATTAAAAAAACTGAAAATTTTTAAAATAGGTACAAATATTTATTTTCTATCTTAATAATAATTTTTGTGGGAGTAGTGGTATTCGAAAACCGTTTGTTTTTCAAAAGCCGGTTTTTGTGTAAACCTCACTACAAAATAAAATGTGCGCACCTTGCGCAACACTTTGTAGTATCACCATGCCACTTAAGCATTTGCCTATACGAAATTGACCTCGTCTCAGCGCAAACAGCAGAACCGCGAATCACGTGCCCGCGTTAAGGTAAAAGTACCAGTAACTGGACACTTAAGGATATCAAAGTAGTATAGCTTAAAAATGGACTAAAACTAAACGTCCTTTTTAAAGTGTCAATATTCAAATAAATGTTACTTCTTTCTATCAAATGAGCTACTAAAAACTTGTTTTCAGTGCGTTATTTTAATTAAATTGAGTAAAAATACAAGTAGCTATGTGTACCAGTACATGGACAATAGAATTCTGATTTGTCCCAGCGTCCCATTTTTGGTGTCCCAAGATGGCGCAAAGCACGGCGCAGAGGGCGCCACTAGTATTTGTGTGAATGGTTTGCGCGCGGAGAAAGCAAATACAATTTTAGGTTATGTTGAAAGTGTAGCATGAAATTGACTAAAAATAGGACTTGGAAATAAAAAAACTGTTAATTTATGTACAATATACTCAGGGTTGCCAGATCTCCGGCATTCAGCCGGAGTCTCAGGTTTTAAACCGTTGTCTCCGGCCTCAGGCAGGCACAATAAAAATCTCCGGCAGAATAGAGAGTATGTTGCAGCATGCCATCTATCGGAATTAGCGTTTTTTTTATTTAAAATAGTGCAACCAATTCTCTCTATTTCTGTCAGTTCGGCCAATGTCGAAAGAATCTTTTCTCTTATGTATCAGACCTGGACAGATAACAGGAACAGAATGAATGTCGACTTAGTGAAAGCAGAACTTATAATAAAATCAAATTTGAAATATAATTGTCAAACATTTTTTGAACGCATTTCAAAAAATAAAAAACTATTATTATCTGTAATGAATTCGAATGAATACTCATAATACTTTTATTACTATTATTATGATTACTCCTTTATAATAAGTCATTATTATAATGAATTTTAGATGCCTGCTTTTCCGATTGATATCTCCGGCAAAAGATCAGGCCTGATCTGGCAACCCTGAATCTAGAGACGCGGTAGCGTCTCGACGCCAAGTACAAGAAAGACACCCTGTATACAAGAAAGACACCCTGTATACAAGAAAGACACCCTGTATACAAGAAAGACACCCTGTATACATGAAAGACACCCTGTATAAAACACCCTGTATAAATGTCGATCGACTGCCCCTGCCGTTTATCCATGTTCCAAGACCCTGCATATATATATATATGTCGACTGTCGCTACCGCTATCCTTTACTCGTCGCCAGGCTATTCTGAAACTTATTTCATTAATATCTCATCACCTCTGCAATATTTTTTAAATTAAAATGCATTTTTCTTATGTAAACCGCATATAAGCTTTCGAATAAGACCAATTCCGAAAATATCGGTCCACGCATGCTAGAGATATCGTAATATCGTTTCATGAAATTGTCAGAAATGGTAAGAGAAAATTTTTCTTCTCCAGTCGAAAATTTGTCGACATAATACGTATACTACGCGTTACACACACACATCTATCTGTTTCGCACACATGTTTCGTTCGTCGACTCTCGGGATCATTCCGCAGAGTATATACCCTTATATACCCCTATACCCTTATACCCTTATACCCTTATTACTCCTATACCCTTATACCCTTATACCCTTATATACCGGTATACCCTTATACCATTATACATCATTATATACTGTTATACCGTTATACCTTTTACCCTTTACCCTTACACCCTTTAGCCTTACACCGTTTACCCTTACACCGTTTACCCTTACACCCTTTACCCTTACACCATTTACCCTTACACCCTTTACCCTTACACCCTTTACGCTTACGCCCGTTACCCTTACACCCTTTACCCTTACACCCTTTACCCTTGCACCCTTTACCCTTGTACCCTTTACCCTTGTACCCTTTACCCTTGTACCCTTGTACCCTTTACCCTTGTACCCTTTACCCTTGTACGCTTTACCCTTACACCCTTTACCCTTATACCCTATACCCTTTACCCTTATACCCTTACACCCTTTACCTTGCACCCTTTACCATTACACCCTTTACCCTTACACCCTTTACCCTTACACCCTTTACCCTTACACCCTTGACCCTTACACCCTTTACCTTGCACCCTTTACCATTACACCCTTTACCATTACACCCTTTACCATTACACCCTTTACCATTACACCCTTTACCATTACACCCTTTACCATTACACCCTTTACCCTTGCACCCTTTTTGGTGCAATAAAATTTACCTTAAGAAGTTATACCCTTTTTTGACCAAACATGGCCGAAAAATCGACGAAGAATTTATTAAATGTCCACATGTACAAACTCAATCTAACAATCGGGAGAAAGGACTTTTTCTGAAATTTTCTATTAAAACCTGTAGAGATTAGGTTGATGCATAGTTAAACTGAAGGACTTATTACCAAAGAATGATTCAAACAAAAAAATTGATTAGTTGATTATGAAAACCTGTGTTTTATTCATCATCAAACCTTAACTACCCCATCTTGTCCCACGTTCCCCTACAAGCTCAACCTAACAGTGGGGATTGCGGAGTTATTGCGAGTGCATTTGCTGTTTCGTTATTATTCATCATCAGTTCAATAAATTACCAGACAAAGTAACGTACAATCATGCGTTAATGCGTCAACATTTGATCCAAATGTTTCGATCTAATCGTCTGGAAGATTTTCCATGCATTCAGGATAAATAAACAATTAACACGTGTGTATGAATATGAATTTGCAAATAATAGTACAATTAATCTTTGAAAAAAGAAGTGAGATCCCCACAAAAACTTCAAAAAAGTAAAAAAATTACGCCAAGTACATGAAATAAATCACAAAAAATATAAGATAATAATAATTACAAAATATAAAAAAAGATGTGAAATCAAAATGAGCTGCAAGTACATAAATGTGCTTTCCCTCTGCGTGCAAAGACGACACTGTGTAACGCAATGTAAGATTCGGATAAATATTTTATTCAAAATACTTGGCGCTGCGAAACCGAAAAAATATTAATTGTCTTACTCCCTTACAATCTAAAATACGTAAACATATACATATTAGAAACGCAGTCAGATTTATTCTACATATATTCAATTCTAATATCATACGTAGCATATGCACACGCACACATACACACATTCACGAATGAACGCACAAGAAAGAAAGAAAAATATTAATGCAATTTATACATATGTATTCCGTTTAGCAACACCAATTCGGAGAGCAGCGCCAAGTATTTTGAATAAAATATTTATCCGAATCTTACATTGCGTTACACAGTGTCGTCTTTGCACGCAGCGGGAAAGCACATTTATGTACTTGCAGCTCATTTTGATTTCACATCTTTTTTTATATTTTGTAATTATTATTATCTTATATTTTTTGTGATTTATTTCATGTACTTGGCGTAATTTTTTTACTTTTTTGAAGTTTTTGTGGGGATATACTTGTACTTACACTTTTGATATACAAAAATTTGAGAAAACCCAGACACCTTACCGGTTGGACAATGCGGTCAGGTATTGGGACTTCCCTTAAGCGTTTAAAATGCTGACAGGCCTACCACCTGGACGGCTGGTCAGTTATTGGGACAGCGTGTAAAGGACAAGATTATTATGTACCGGTACATAAACACGTATATTTTTAATTAAAATCAACATTAACCGATCAATGTTTTGTTTTGTATGCCACAAGAAACTTCTTGAGATTCTGTACATACGTTTTCTTCTCAGAAAAACGTTATGTAACGATTATTATCACCTTAACAACTAACTGTATTTTTCTTAAGAATTACTTAAGAAATCTACGCAGAATTCAAGTGCACGCACCTCCGATATTTAAAGACTGTTTTATATATTCAGCTTTGCATCTAGGGGCTTTCTTAATTTTTTATATAAGAGATCAAGATGCAAAATAGCATATATTCCCAACAATATTGTTGTAAAATTTCTATGAAGCTTAGTAAAAATATAAATGTCATTGGTGTCCAGGTATTAGGACGTGTCCAGTTATTGGTACTTTTACCTTACGGCTATCGTTCGAGCATCGTCCTCTCGAACGCGCGTGGACGATGAAACGATTAAAGAGAGAGATCCTTTCCGGTTTATCAGCTGAGTGGTCCTAGGAAGTTATGAATACAACGGCGGCGAAGGGACGGGGAGAAGAAAGCAGGAAGGAAGCAGATAGGTAGAGGAATCGCGAGCGGCGCGATAAAAGAAGAAATAATATCTCCCACCTCCGGCTAGTCGATAAGCATCATTTCGAGCCGGGTGGATGGGAAATTGGATTGTCCCCTTTCATACATTTTACTCCTATTACCAAGGAGTACACCCGATACGGTCTGATTCAACTTGACACTCACGATTAGTGGAGCTGCAGAAACTTCTGTCCGCTTCTTTTATGCGCCTTCGAGATTCCACCGCCTTCCGCTCCCGTCTCCCATAGGTTGCCCGCGCTTTTTCACCCTCTCCCTCTAAACTATGCGGTAAACAATCGTTCTGCAGCTGAATCGCTTGATTGGGGGCTTTATTCCACTCCCCCTCGGTTTGATACGATCGGTCAACAGGGTGGCTTGATTGTTGCATCAGCCTTGTTTGGGGAAACGTTTGAACTTTGAAGCGTCCGGCGAGGGTTCGTTTTTTATGGCTAGGTACCTACTGTGCGCTGAAATATTTCGTCCAGAAATGTTCGATTCAAAAATTGAGTGCTTCGTGACATGGAAACTTCGTAATGAACTTCAACTTTTAGACGAGATTGACATGTTGAATATTTTTTATAGTGAAACTAATAGTCGATTAATATTGGTTAATAAGGGTACATTAATTTTTATACCTTTTATATCAGTGTTATAAATTTTTTTATGGTCCTCTAATGTAGCTTCTCCAGTTTCTTTAAATTTAGATGGTTAAAGTTTATCGATAATGAGATTAACAGTTTGAATACAATTTATTTTTTTTTATTTTTTTATATATAGAGATTTAGTTTATTTATTTTGACTGTATGTATATATTATATATAATGAATAAATATATATATATAGTTATATTAGTCATGATGATTCATATTTATATTCAAATTCATATAGAGGGGTAGTATTAAATTCTTATATTTTATTGATTCATTGAATTCCTTTAAATTTCATATTCAAAATCTTTGCGCCATTATAAAGTGGCGTTCAAAAACACTTGCTCCGGGTACAGAATTTTTTTAAGCAGTATTTCATCCTACTTGAACCTTGCGGGATACCCGGCCAAATAGCACAAAGACATCTTATGTACGTCCGAAGAACGTCCGTTCCGGACGTACTGTACGTTCGGAGAATGTCCCGAGAAGGTCCATATATCCCCTGTACGTCCTCGTTAAGTTCTTTAAATGTCATAGGAAGGTCCTATTTACAAAGTGGGACGTCCTGAGGACGTGCTGTGTCAACATTCTCAGAACGTTTTCCGAATGTCCGAAAGTAAAGTTAAATACGTCCAAAAGGCGTCTTAAAGACGTTTTGCAGATGGTGTAAAAGCGCCTTAAAGACGTCTGCATCAAGTCTGGGTTAGGACATTAAGAAAAAAATTTGGCGGTGACGGAAATCGAACCCAGACACCCAGATTACGAAGCAACTGCTTTTCGCAACTACTCAAGACACTTCCTTGCAATTAATTTCAATTTCTAGGTATATAACTATTATTAATAGTTTATAAAAAATGTGCATTGACGCGAAATATTCTACAGAATATCATCATTCGACCTCTAGACTCATTGCTTAAAATTCACATTCGTCTCATGACAGATGTTTTAACGACGACTTAAGACAGACGTACACTTGATTCCACAGTAGAGCATCAAGATTTCGCGCAGGCACGACCCTCAGGCGACGTTGCTACGCCGCCTCCCCACTTAACCGCCTATGTTTTTCTCCGTCGCAAGGCCTTCTCTACTCTCTCTGTTCACTCTTCGTGCGGGAGTGTTTACGTTGACAACGGTCAGGTCCCGCGTTTGGGATGTACCAATTATTCCTTGGAAATTACCACGACCAATCGCATGCGGTTCAAACCGTGGGTAGTAGTGGGAGCTGCGCAGATCGGTCGCAAATCGGTAGGGGCGTCGAGATGCTCCAATGTGGAATCAAGTGTATGCTATCTGGGAACATTTCAGCGTCTTCATTGCACAAAAAAATAGCGCAAAGGCGAGGTTCAGTCGTAAGATTGTTTTGCAACCGAACCTGAATCATCTGCCAAACCTACAAGACGGTTGTTCTTCGAACATCTGAAATTTAGGTCTTCTAAAGATTCACAAGACTTACGAGACGAATGTTCTCGGAACATTCGAAATGTAGTCGTGAAAAACAATCACGTGACTTACAAGATTGTTTGATATTTCCAGAACATCCGAAATTTAAGTCCTAAGAACGTGCGTAGGACTTAAGAAACGGACGTTCCTAGAACATCCGAAATTTAAATCCTAAGAACGTCCGTAGGACTTAAGAAATGGACGTTCCTGGAACATCCGAAATTTAAGTCTTAAGAACGTCCGTAGGACTTAAGAAACGGACGTTCCTAGAACATCCGAAATTTAAATCCAAAGAACATCCTATGTACGTTCAAAATGGACGTAGGACGTTCGGATATAAACTGGACATGAAAAGGACGTCCTGGGGATATGCGGTGCTATCTGGGCGCATAATGCTAATGACTTTCATTGAAGTTTCAGAAGACTTAAAAATTCTCCAATTACGGAAATATTGAATATAGACGACCACTTTCTGATTACTGTTCCCAGAATCATCTCCAGAAGTCCGCGTATTAAAAGATTCATCTTGTGCTCTGGCTCCATTCTAGACACCCTCCCTTTACGATTTTAACAACTAATTAAAGTTGAGCGTCAGCCTATATTCCCCCATTCTATTTGAAGTTCCAGAAACAAGAAGTTCGCTGACCGCGGCGTTTGAAACTACTGCATTATGAATGACATCCGCTCGGCGGGTTCTGATTCGCACTTAAATGTTAAATATCCCCGGCGAGTGGTTAAAATGCAGTTCCGGAAACACTTGACGCTAACAATCGCTCGATCCCTGTTTTGTTTCCTCGGCTCTCGAAAAATCAACAGCCCTTCGGACCGCTCCAGACGGGGCAGCCACCCCTCTCCGCAGCTGGCGCGAATAAATTTGGAATTTTCGCCGCGGAAATTTTTATCGAGCCTCGGGAATTATTTGCAGGAAACTGGGGAGGATCTGTTCGCAGTTGCGAGTGAAAATAAATTCAAAGGACCAGCGGGCACAATATCGTTCGGGGGATGAAAGTGGAGGCGAGTGGTCGTGGAAATTTCAGTCCACTTATTCTTCCCGTTTCTTTGCGCTTGCTGTGTTCCAAGAGCCTTTAGTTTCGCCGAAGCAAAAGGGGGACGGAGCAGACATCATTACGCCGCGAGAAAATAGACGGTATAGAGAGCTGAAGGATTCGAATCGCGTCTGATAAACGAGACGCATCTGAAATGATACGTGCCAGGCATTATTCCCTTCTGCCCCGACGCCAGCCCTTCTCTGTCCCTCTCGCCGCGCCATCAGCCTCTCTTGAGCTTGTCTCAAGGCTGTCCTGCGGCAGAATTCGAGAGCGATAAAAAGCTCAGAACTTTAGGAGCTTGCGAACAATCGTTTTTCCGGTTGCTTCAGGGCAGCCCCGAGCTTCGAGATTCACACGTGAAGTCACGTATACCGATGCACGCAGCAGGGCCGCCCGCATTCAGGGCGGTACATTCAGACTGCATTTTCTTGTGTCTGGCTGGAACGAGCCGCAAGTTTGGAACTGTTAGAAATTGTAGGTGGAGAGTCTCGACCGAGAAACTTCAGCATTCTTGCATCTTACGCGGCGAATTTCGTGGAACGTTCTCCTAGCCGGGGGTTGGGAATTTTTAATGATGCCCCCCATTGTTCTGACCCCTGGGGATTTTGACGGGTTTAGATCGATAACATCGCTGGATAAATAACCATAGGATAACCCTTATTTATGCGTGTAGGAGGGCCAGCGGGAAAATAGTCAAACAATCTGCATTAGTATGATCGGCTTTATTCAGCAGTGACTCTGTCACTGGTTCAGATACGACAACTCTCCTCTCCGCATTCACGCTCTTATAAACCCCATGCACCCTCACTCACGCACACACACATTCATACTTAACCGTAGACTTTACGGCGACACACCATGCGGCCACCTCTGAGGCCACCCGAATCTCTCGTCACGCCGCTATCACCTAAACAAGAGCCCGCCTGTCCGGGGCGCATGCACAGCATCAGCGGACCCCGCCGGTCCAATGCTTACATGCGTGTCGAAATTTTATTTTTCTATTTGTTGCTCTCATCCCCTAGAACGATGACATTTGATGAAAAAATAGTTCCTGAAAAAGGTTATTGCAATCCGACAACAGGAAAGGGTGCCGACCGGGGTTTAAAGTTTAGAATTCATCAATAGTTTGGATTTAAAGAATTTCTCAAAAATGGTAAGCCCTATCGAAATTTTCTTCAAATAATATTGAAAGAGCATTCAATTTTCTACGATTACTGTACATATAATTTTTTCGTGCTACCAACCATTTTTTAGATAATAGCATTTGAATATAAACAGATCGGCACTACGCGCGTATAGACAATACGTCACGCCGCACAAATCTCTAAATTCAAACGCTATTACCTAAAAAATGGTTGGAAGCACGAAAAAAATGCATCTACAATAATTGTAGAAAATTGAATGCTCTTTTAATTTTATTTGAACAAAATTTCGATAGGGCCTACCATTTTTGAGAAATTCTTCAAAAACAAACCATTAATGAATTCTAAACTTTAAGGCCTGGTCGGCACCCTCTCCTGTTGCCCGGTTTCAATAAACTTTTTCAGGGACTATTTTTTTTTATGAAATGGGACCATCTTAGGGGGTGAGAGCAAAAGAAATCGCTGGTTGAAAATAAGGGCCTCCCTAAAATAATAACTGTGACGTGATTGGGTAGGGGTCGTCACGTTTCAAGTATCATAAGTATGAAAGTAATCTTATGTGGTGTCACACTTAGATTCCACTTTCAAAATCTTGCCACTGAATTTACAGTGTATTCTAAAAAGCAGAAGGGAATTGGAATGGGAATTTTATTGAACTTCGTACCGAAAAATGTTTTTAAAATATCACGCGGAAATAAAGATTCGGTAAACAGAGAATGTACGAGGGTCGCGGAGAAATGTCAGTTGTAGCGGGGTGTTTTTTATGAAATGTATATTTAAGGTTTTTTATGCAGGATTGGTGGTAGCTTTGCGGAGTTATGACGTGGTCATATTAATCGTATGATTCGGCTCTGTTCCGTCGAATGAGGATAAGTAAATTCATACGGGGAGGATGCATACGAAAGTTCCACGAGTAACCGAACTTTTCTTACATTTCAGATAAGTTACGTCATGAATTCCAATCCCAAGTCCGCAAAGTAGGTTCGTAAGGACATAAAAAAGGCTAGTTTCTAATTCCTCTTATTTCCTCCTGCTTCATGTTCCTAATAATGAGGTTGAGGCCAGAATAATGTATTGCAGACATCAAGCTTCGGAGAGCCATGTATGAAAAGTATTATTCGCGCGGTATTGCAAGTTATAAATAATGATTCGAAGCAGAGGTATTAATACTTTGCATTTGGATCGCTTCAGAAATTAATATTAGATATACGATTTGCCTTTCCTTAAAATGTTCAGTTTTCCTTCCCCATGGAAAGAATTTTGTACACTCGATTTTAGGATTTCTTCAGCATAGGTGCTGGTCTAAACTAAGTAGTCTACTCATTTCATTCTAAACTATAAAACTCTGTTAGATTTACGATATTCATAAATATGATCCTTCTATTAAGTCCAAAGTGTTCCAAATTTCGGTGAAACAGGTCAACGATGATATCCACAAACATTTTCTAGAAGCCCAATTATTTCGAGATGGTCTCGACGCTGTGGTCCTTCAACAGGATGAAGTACAATGCAGTTATGTGCTAATTGCTCAAGAGTGCTTCAATAATCGTATTCTGAAGTGGGCCCTAGATCTTAGGTGATGCGATTTCTTCATTTAACCCCATTCGCTTGTATGGTCAGTGAATGAAAAACGCAACACCAGGTATTTGAAATCACACGAAAGAGGCAGATCAGGAAAGAGCTTCTAAAATACTCGCCAGTCTGTTCCCGAATTTAGCTGATTGCCTTAAGTGTTACAAAGTCATCGACAGGACATGCAGAATAAAATTATGAGCCATACAGGCTGAGTCACTTAAGACTAACCACCTGCATATATTCTACAGGTTTCGAACCGGCATAAAAAAAATATTTTCTGCAAATTTAAAGCTGCCTCCTTATATCCCGAAAGAGTTTAATCCAATATGACGAACAGTTTTTTCAAAAAAAAATCTTAAACACCAGTTACTTTTGGGGCTGTTAGACGAGAATCCTACCTTAATTCAGCTAAAAACTTTCGACTCGATTTTCTCTTAAACTCTCCAGTACTACACTTTATACTTCTAATACATTATTGCGCACATTGTGCGCCACTTATATTCCAAATTTGAAGCAAATCGGTGACCCGAATCTCGCGTGCTCCCTTCCCTCGTTACTAAAGTACAGTTGCTTCGCAGTGACAAGCCAAGCCTGTCATTCCGAGAGAGCCAGCTTAGCATGGCGGATACGGAAATCTCGCCAAACGACAGCTGTTCCCAATCAACCTTGACGAGAACAAATGAAAGCACGTGTTAGCTAACCCAAGTCGAATAAACCACTACATCCGAATGATATCTAACGAATTAGTCGGCCCGGCGCGGCGCCTGCATCCGTGGCTTCGCTGATAGTTTCCAACGACCTGCTAATTAATCGCCCCTGTGCTAGCCGTCGATGGAAAGGCCGCGTTAAATTAAACCGTGATCGACTGTTATTTTTCTTCCTCGAACGTCACGCGTCGCTATAAGCGCAGGGTATATTTTCTAGTTCAGCTGCGTCGAAAGGGGGGAAATTTATTTCGTTGACCAGCCCCCGTGCGTTGGCCGCGCGAGGTAAATTGCTATTGAGTCCATCCCTGGGACCAAGTAATTCTATTTTGATCGGCTTTCTAGTTATTTAAAACTTCCGTTTACCACGCGATCGGCGTATCTGTTGGATGAATAGGTGATCGTGAGAGCGTTGATGGATGAACGCGAAGCTGCAGGTCGCGGAGGTGCGAAAAAGAAACGTTAGAATTGAGTGTTTGGTGACAATGAATTTAGATTGGACGGCTGATCGCTGTAAAGCAGTTATTCCGCAAGAGTTTCCTCTGCATTTCGTGGATCGAAGATTGTTTATCTTGTTAGGGTGCAGTAGGGAGGAGTGGAGGCGAAGATTTTCAGGCTGACGAGACTGTGATGACGTTATAGAATTTCTTTCTAGGCTAAATTAACAGAACTCGGGTGTGTTGTCTGTTTGGTGCTTAATGTGGCGTCTAGTTTTTTTTGGCAATGGAATAATTTTGGAAAGCTAGTTGCTCCAGCTGTCATTGGCTGTTCGAGTTCTAAAAGGATATTTATAATAGTTTTAAATGAAAAGAGCTGGAGGTGTGTGTAATACATGCATGTAGGATTATAAAAATTACAAACAAAACATAAGTTTCATACAAAGCTGTTTTTCGATCAACTTTAACATACCTGGGTGGCTCACACCGAGAACAATTTTTGAACGACTGCCATTCCCATCTAAACAATCCAATCGTTATGAAAAAAAATCATGGGTCGATTTCAAGGTCTCTAGAATGTATTCAAATAGTTTTTTGATTTACATTTTATCACGGTTTTTGCAAAAAAAAATCTAGATTACCATATGTCGAGAAAACGCGTAGAAAATCTTCCAAAAATTGCAACTTTTACAAATTCCAATATTAGAAGCTAAAAATCTACAGAGTTGTTGTTCAGATATAATATTTTCAGAAAAAAATAGTTTGCAAGTCGGCTTTGGAAAAAAGGTATTTATTTTTAGAAGGTACAGAGCGTCAAAGTCAGCTTATGGGTGGCTCACACACAGAGTGTCACCGACGGGTTAAAAAACATATAAAGTGAGAAGATAAAAACCTAAAAATTTCAAGACCGCGTTACATCGAAACTGCGCGCGTTGTCCGAGGGTTATTACCTTAATTTCAAAACCGCATTGTTTAATCGAGGCACTGAGAGCAAAAACGGACTAACCCACATTTTTTGCGAAACTAAGTTAGTAGCAATAATGTATTAGGTTAGTCCGTTTTTGCTCTCAATGCCTCAATTGTAAGTACCGCGTCACAAATAAGAAAATTTAAAAAAAATTAAAACATACTTCAAAAAAATAAAAATGCACTAAAAAGTAAAGAATAATTTTTTGCCTTGTTTAATCTACGACTCAATTTCTTTATGTCGGCGCCTCATCATCTGTACCGTGTAAATCTGGCGCTAAAAAAAAATGGAGAGTCGTAGATTGATTAAGGGAAAAAATTATTGTTTACTTTTTACATAATGCATTTTTATTTTTTTGAAGTCGATTTTAATTTTTTTAAATTTTTTTATTTGATGGTTTTTCTATATATATATTGACACAACATGCTGAGGAGATATGCGCGTACATACATAAAATAATAATAATTAACCCAGATAGCACCGTACATCCCAAGGACGTCCTTTTCATGTCCAGTTTATATCCGAACGTCCTACGTCCATTTTGAACATACATAGGATGTTCTTAGGATTTAAATTTCGGATGTTCTAGGAACGTCCGTTTCTTAAGTCCTACGGACGTTCTTAGGACTTAAATTTCGGATGTTCCAGGAACGTCCGTTTCTTAAGTCCTACGGACGTTCTTAGGACTTAAATTTCGGATGTTCTAGGAACGTCCGTTTCTTAAGTCCTACGCACGTTCTTGGGACTTAAATTTCGGATGTTCTAGAAACATCAAACAATCTTGTAAGTCACGTGATTATTTTGCACGACTACATTTCGAATGTTCCCAGAACATTCGTCTCGTAAGTCTTGTGAATCCTTAGAAGATCTAAATTTCAGATGTTCGAAGAACAACCGTCTTGTAGGTTTTACAGATGATTCAGGTTCGGTTGCAAAACAGTCTTACGACTGAACCTCGCCTTTGCGCTATTTTTTTGTGCAATGAAGACGCTGAAATGCTGAAATGTTCCCAGATAGCTTACAACGTCTTCAAGACGTCTGTCTTAAGTCGTCGTTAAAACATCTGTCTTGAGACGAATGTGAAATTTTAAGCAATGAGTCTAGAGGTCGAATGATGATATTCTGTAGAATATTTCGCGTCAATGCACATTTTTTATAAACTATTAATAATTGTTATATACCTAGAAATTGGAATTATTTGCAAGGAAGTGTCTTGAGTAGTGGCGAAAAGCAGTTGCTTCGTGGGGTTCCCGTCTAGACACCGGTGCTCGTGGTTCTCGTCCCATATAACCTATAGGACAGAATATAAAGACAACCGGAAAAGTGTAGAAGGTGAAATAAAACAAAGCATAGCGTGTAGTGTAACTAAAACAAACGAGGAAGAACCAATAGTAAGAAGTTATCAACCAGAAGAATCTGGGTGAAGACAAAGAACAAAATGAAAAGCGGCCACTTGTTGGGCAGGCCATGGAGGGAGTAATGGAAGACGCAAGTTTCAGCCAATTGATAAAAAATAAAAGGAAAGCAAGTCCCATGGAAGGGCCAAAAACGAAGAGGAAAGAGGTAAAAGAAGATATTCCACTTAGGAATAGATTCGAGGTTCTCAGTGACAACGAAGATGGGGTTATCTCGAAAGGGAAGAAAGAAAATATAGCTGGCAATATAACGGCTAAAAAAACAACTCCACCACCAATAGTAATACATGGCAATGCTGTCTCTCACAAAGGGCTTACAGAAAAAATAAAAAGACATACAAAAGAAAAATTCTACATAAAATATAGTAGTAGTAGGATAAGCATCTATACAAGCTGCATCAAAGACTACACAGAATTACTTTCAAACATTGATGAAAGCACACAATACCACACCTATACAATGAAACAAGAAAAAACAAGGGCTTTTGTAATCAGAGGCCTGACAAGCGACATTGAACAAACAGAAATTCAAAACGAAATGATAGAGAAGGGACTGCTAGGCGCCAAATGCATTCAAATGAGAGGAACATATAACCCTCTATTCATGGTCACAACAACCAGTTCCATTAACGAGAAGGAACTGAATCAAAAAATCAAATTTCTCAATTACACACGGGTCAGATGGGAGAGATATTTTAATAAGAAAAAAATAACTCAGTGTCACAGATGCCAGGAGTGTGGGCATGCCACAGCAAACTGCCATGTGGCAGCCAAATGTCTCAAGTGCGCAGAAGAGCACTTAACAAGGGAATGTACCAAAGACAGAAATACAGCAGCAAAATGTGTTAACTGTGGAGGCGAACATCCAGCAAATTCTACCAACTGCAAAGTGTATTTGGAAAGGCTAGATTGGACAAACAAAAGCAGAAAAATTCCATTCATGGAAAAGAAGAGAGTAGAAGAAATAAAGGAGAAAAGGAAAGTTCTGGACCTTCGATGCGAGGAAGAATTCCCACACCTGAAAGCTCCAGTATGCAGAACAACAACTCAAGACTCAGCACCAGCAAATCCAATTGTCAACATCAGGCAAGCTAATGTAGGAATCAGCAATAGCGGAATGGAAGAACTCACTAATTTTAAAACACTCTGTACAGAACTTAAAAATTTAGACAGACTAGTCGACGTCAAACAAATGATAAGTGACATCAGAAATTTAAACAGACAACTAGCAGAATGTGAAACAGATCTGGGTAAATTTGAGGTATTTTATAACTTCACACAAATATTACAAAACAGAAATGGGTAGTTTAGTGATATATAGTTGGAACGCATGTGGCATAAGAGGCAAAATAACTGAAGTAACAGACTTTTTGTATAGGAAAAGTGTAGATATCTTATTTATAAACGAAACTAAGTTAAAAGCTACAGAGACCTTAAAAATTAGGAACTATAATAGTTACTGTAGTAATAGGGAAAATGCTGCGGGGGGAGTTGCAATATTAATCAGGAGGGGAATACCGCACGAAAGAATAGAAATTAAAAGGGTGGTGTCTATAGAACATATATGTATCAGACTACAAAGTAACATATACTTGATAGCAGCATATAATAAGCCGTCGAATAGTTTTTCACACTCCGACCTGGACTCCCTCCTGGAAGTATCAAATAAAGTTTTAGTAGTAGGGGACCTAAATGCAAGACACACCAACTGGAGCTGCCACAGAAATAATAGAAATGGTCTAACACTAAATAGTTATATTCAGAACAATAACGTAACAATTCTGCACACCGACAGCCCAACACATATTCCCTACAATAATGGTACACCAACATTCATAGATTTAGTAATAAACAAAAACGTAATTAATATGAAAAAACTACAGGTATTGAATGAGCTAAATTCAGACCACTTACCGGTATACTTCACATTAGGAAATGAAAGTAATCCAAAACTGAAAAGAAGTATATTTGACTATAAGGGGGCTGACTGGGAACGATTTAGGGACATATTGAATGATAAAATAATTATTAATAGTAAAATAGAAACAAAAGAGGATGTAGATGAGGAAGTATTGAAATTGACAAGGAACATACAACACGCAAGAGATAAGGTTATTAAAATGAAAACTGTGATAGCCCAGAATACTGAATTATCTGCTTCTATACTTAAGGAAATTAAATTTAGAAATTACTTAAGAAAACAATGGCAGAAAACGGGTAGTTTAGTTTTTAAAGAGTTATACATGGAAAAGATTAAAGAGGTTAGGGCTCAAATAGCAGAGTTTAGGAACAAAAAATGGTCAGAGAAGCTGTCTAAAATCAACACGAGGGATAAAAGCTTATGGAGGATGACCAAGGTACTGAAAAGTGAGTATGAAGAAATACCATGTCTAAGGGAGGGAAATATTACAGCACTTACGGATAGGGAGAAAGTAGAGTTAATAGCTACGCAGTTTGAAAACGTACACAAAATTGAACTGCAGAATAACACAACAGAGCAAAGTAATATAGTATCTGTAGTCAATAATTACCTACAAGGAACACTAAATAGTGGAGAGGACTGGTATAAATATCATACGTCGCCAAAAGAAATATATTCAATAATTAAAAATGTTAGTTCACACAAAGCTCCAGGCATGGACAAAATACAAAACGTAGTACTTAAAAACTTATCAAAAAAGGCAATAGTTCAATTAAATTATATCATAAATAGCTTATTCAAACTCATGTATTTCCCTCAGTACTGGAAAACGGCTAATATAATACCAGTCCCTAAACCTGGGAAAGACAAAAACAAACCCACTAGCTACAGACCTATTAGTCTTTTGTGTTCCATAAGTAAAATTGTAGAAAAAATAATTTTGGATAGAATTAAAAAACACGAGGAATTAAATAAAACCAGTAGGGATATACAGTTTGGGTTTAAGAAGCAACACAGCACAGTTCAACAAGTAGTACGTATAGTCAATGACATAAGCAAAAACTTTAACTTGGATAAGATAACAGTAATGGTGTTACTAGACGTACAAAAAGCATTTGACAAAGTTTGGATTGATGGACTGATGTATAAAATGATCAAGCAAAATTACCCAGAAATCCTGATTAGACTAATACACTCATACATAACCAATAGAAAGTTCAAAGTAGTAATTAATGATACTAAATCTAGAACAAAAGAAATAGAAGCGGGAGTTCCTCAAGGATCAGTCTTGGGACCACAGTTATTTAGCATACACCTCAATGACATTCCAGAATTTGAAAGAACAAATATAGCCTTATTTGCAGATGACACAGCTATATACGCTCATTCTTTTTGTGCTGTCGTAGCCGCGAAACAAATACAAATACATTTAAATATGTTAGAAAAATACTATAGTCAATGGAAAGTAACACTAAACCCAGAGAAAACAGAGCTAATAGTATTTTCCAAAAAAATGACAGGAAATAAAATTTTTTCACCAGTTAAAGTATATGGACAGCAAGTAGCTCCTTCAAACAATGTGAAGTATCTCGGGGTGCATCTGGACTCAAAGTTAACGTATAAACATCATCTCAAAATGGCTATACAGAAAGTTTATCCAATTATGAAAAAAGTGTACCCATTGCTGGTTAAAAATTCCTCAGTAACTATGGAAAACAAAAGACTGATATATACAAGTATACTAAGACCAGTGTTAGTATATGGTGCCCCAGTATGGTGCTCTGCAGCAATGACAAACCTGAAACCATTACAAGTCTTTCAAAATAAATGTATGAGACTGATTTTAAATAGAAATAGGTATGTAAGAATAGCCGCAATGCACAGAGATGCTAATTTAGAACCAATAATCGAGTATATTAGAAACCTAGGACAAAAGTTTTACAAATATCAGCTGCAAAATGAAAATGCGTTTCTTAAAGATATAACTAGAATAAGATACAATAATAGTATATTTAGGATTAAACACAAACTTCCATACCAAAATTTACCGATATTTAAAGAAGAAAGCAGCTATGACTAAGATAAAAGTACAAAATAGAATTATTTGTTATTTGAAAATTCTAAAAGCAGGTTTTGCAAGTATAGTTTCCTGTATAATATAGATAGACGAAATATATTTGAAATTTTAAAAATCGCACTGTGATAAGGAAGCTGAGAAGAAGATGTAGATCTAAAGTAAGGGAAATTAAAGGTATAGCCTCGCTAAGGGGTAGGAACTTTATAACATACCAAAGACTGTTAGAAATGTTGTATAGATTAGCTGTAGTGGCTAAGTTATATATGTTATGTAATATAATAGTGCAATAAAGTATATGAAAAAAAAAAAAAAAAAAAAGTTGCTTCGTAATCTTGGAGTCCTGGGTTCGATTCCCGTCACCGCCAAATTTTTTTTTCTTAATGTCCTAACCCAGACTTGATGAAGACGTCTTTAAGGCGCTTTTAAACCATCTGCAAAACGTTTTTAAGACGCCTTTTGGACGTATTTAACTTTACTTTCGGACGTTCGGAAAACGTTCTGAGAATGTTGACACAGCACGTCCTCAGGACGTTCCACTTTGTAAATAGGACCTTCCTACGACATTTAAAGAACTTAACGAGGACGTACAGAGGATATGTGGACCTTCTCGGGACATTCTCCGAACGTACAGTACGTCCGGAACGGACGTCCTTCGGACGTACATAAGATGTCTTTGTGCTATCTGGGAAGTGATAATAGTCTTTACTAACCAGAACTGGAAAAATATTGAACAAATATTGATGCCGTGCACGACCACCGGGGTATCGCCATCTTTCGAATAAAAAAAAGGTCAGCAAAATCGGTCAAAATCGAATCTACAACCTCCTCCTTTCCGAAGTTGGTGAAAATCTAACAAACGCGTAGAACTCGCTCAAAATTCACACCACTTCTTGCTGATGTATCCGAAATCACCGGGCTCTCCGCTACATCATAAGTGTCTGAACGAACCGCGTTCGATATCACGAACAGCCAGACCCCATTTGATATTCCAGGCGCAAAACGTTTTATTGCGGCAGGGCGACACCAATATTCCCGCGCAATTTTCTTCCGATTGGAACACCTACTCGGGAGACACGCAAATACCTATCGGCTGGATCGGGGGATTATCGGCATAATCGCGGGAACTTGCTGCCTCCCCTGTGGCTGGTGGTGGTCGTCGCTGTGCAAACTTGTCCTTCTCTTTCCGCCGCCTTCTTCCGCCGCCATGTCCTCCCGCGCAGAGGTTCCGTTGACATCCAATTATCGGCTATTTGGAGCGCCGAAGCAGGTCAGCGGGTCAGGTATTCACGCTGGCAATTGTTGTTGTTGTAATCTTGCGGGTAACAAGTGGCGCAGCTGCGCCGGCCGCGGCCGAACAAAACCCTCCGCGTACACGGGATAAAGGGCGCCCCGTCAAGGACGTCTGCCCCGATGGCTGTAATTACGTTTTCCAATTGCCAGATTTTTACCGCTCCTCCTCCTTGTCTATACCGCCCTTTTATTTTACTGGGCCGCCCCGTCGAGGATGGGGCATTAATCATCGACCCGTGATGGAAATTGATTGACGCAATTGTTTCGAGTATGATGCATGGGACGAGGCAGCAGAGGGGTCGTGGAAAGCGTTCTCCAGTCGATGAGGGGCATTTGTTTTCCGGGGGAGAAGAGAATACGAGCAGCGAAACAGCCTCGAAAGTTCCTGTATGAACATCCCTTGGTTCAAGGGTTCCTTTTTCTTTCTCTTTTTTTTTGCGATTTCGACGTCGGGATTCGTCATTCCTGAGCGCAGCTAGCCGGGCTCTATGCAGTTATGAGGGCTTAAAACAGCGGTGGCCACATCGGGCCATTTGGGAGTAAGGCCTCCATGCTGTTTACCGTAGCCGCGCGGAAGGGGAGCTCGAAAGCCAATGGTAACGTGGGCGCGTCACGGATAGGGAAAACTGTAGTAGTGTGCGGGGCAACCTCATGCCCGTACGATAGGCTTGAATGACTGGGATTCTTGGGGGCCCGAGCGAACCTCCAGTGGACAGTGTACAAGGGGTCCCGTTGGGGCCCTCAAGGAACCCAGTCATTCAAGCCTATCCTACGAGTACGAACCTGCGCCGCACGCTACTACCTACACACTTACAGTTTTCCCTATCCGTGGCGCGCCCACGTTACCATTGGCTTTCGAGCTCCCCTTCCGCGCGGCTACGGTAAACAGCATGGAGGCCTTACTCCCAAATGGCCCGATGTGGCCACCGCTGGCTTAAAACTTTGAATTGGAATGCACCCTGCGAGCAAGTTCCGGGATTCGCCTTGTCCGCTTTCTTTTTTTTTTTTTTAATGTTCGGTATTATCGTAGGGCGGAAGCGGGAGAGCGTTAAAAATGCGTTGCGAGCTCCTTTTGCCGGGAAATACTTGGATTGCTTCTTCCCCTTGCGCGTCTTTTTACAGTTTCATCACTCCTCGGAAACTTCCCCTCCCGAGTTTTGCGCAAGTCTGGATCGAGATCTCTTTTTATTAACTGCTTTAAGCCTTGCTCTTTAATGAACGCCCTTCTCTGCAGCAAGTTCCGTTGAGTTAGAAGTTATAATTCGAGGACGTTTTAATTCACTTTTAAGTAGTAACTTGATTGATTGTCTGCCATAGAGTTCGCCGAGCAACGCTTGTTGATAATCTACCTACGCGAAATTCTTTCTCTTATTTGCCAGTGAAATTGTAACTGTCCCTTGACTCGAAATTCAAGAGTCCTTGTAGAAAAGACTGTAGGTTAGTGCCAAGAATCAAATTTTCTCAGGGGAGAGAAAAAACTGTCCTGAGTTGAAATTATTTACGAAATTTGATTTGTTTTGATTGCTAAATATGCTTGTGTCGCAAAATTTTCTATTTTTTGCGTTAATGTAATTCAAATTCATGGAAAAAGAATTCTATTTGTAGAGAAGCTTGTACGTGCCACCCCTTAGTTGTAGAGAAAACCGAATGTGCCATTCATTTAAATTTACAAAAACTCTAAGTGTTTACTTAATCCTGTTTACCTATACGCGTCTGGTCTGGACGCAGCGTCAAAAAAATTCAAAGTCGATTTTCTCGAAAATGAAGCGCGATATAAAAAAATGTTATCATTTCTTTTCGACTTGTAACAAGTGAATTAGTCGAGGAAAAGGAATAAAATTTTTTCATATCGCGCTTCATTTTCGAGAAAATCGACTTCGAATTTCATGACGTTGCGTTCAGTCGCGTGTAGGAAAACCTACCTTTACATTGTTTTTTACAACGACTCATCAATTATAGACGCGAACTTAAAGAAATGAGTTTTTTCCATGCGAAATCTGACCGAATAATAACATTGGTGTGTTGCTTATTAAAGGCGACATTGACATTCATCTGATATTTTTTAATAAAATGCCAAAAATACCAATTCAATAACATTAAAAGCAAAATACCCTCACTCAACGCACGGTCAAAAAATTTCAGATTAAAGCAGCAGATACCTTCGAAATGTGTCTAATTTTCTAATCCACGTTTAATAACAATTTTCTATTTACTCTGACAACCTGCAATAGATTTTTAATTTTGAATCTATCAGTGTGAATCACTCTGTAATATGAATTATACACGTTGACATTTATAATTTATAAAATACTAGCTACACATCTATCACTATACTCGTTGCCAGCAATAGCAGAAGTTTGTCCATTTTCGTGGTCTCCAAGCTCCATGAACATTTGCCTACTAATGGCCACAATTTTCTGACGCGTATTAACGCTTACAACGTATCACGTGAATCCTAAGCAGAAGATATGTAGGTTTTGTTATTAGACTGCCCCATTTTCCAAATCGCGGGATAACGTGACCCACCGCAATTGGGGACGTACGCCCTTTACCCTGCGGGTAGTTGGTTGACCCAATCCAGTCATAACCATTAGAACTGGCTTTGCTCCTTTTTCTCCTCCCGCCCCGCTTGGATTTTGCATCAACTGCACGTTTACCACCACTGGCCGAATCTTCCTTTCGTTCAGCGAGGTGGACTGTCATTATAATGAAAATGTAACCGAATAACGTAATCCCAGTGTTCAAGTACGATTAAATGGTTTCTCACCAAGCCAGGTTCAGTCGGACTTTAATAATTCGTTGTAAGTAACCGCCCAGTTCTGTAGTTCCTATGGAAAATTACACTGTAATTATTGGCAGCTCTCGGTCCCCTTTTTATATCCGTGGCAAAAGTATTCCGTCCACCCTATCTGCGACATATTTTACATATTAAATTGACTACAAATTAATAATTCGCAATTCTGATTCATATTAATATAAACCTTGATTAACATAATTTTGTTTTAGGTAAATTTAATTAAAAAATTCTGCATAGTTTATTTAAAGAAGTGTTATTATGAAGTTTACTAACATTAGGTAAAAAGGTATCTAAAACGACCCCCTTAAGGCGTGATTCATATAAAATATGAAAATACAGATTATTTAAATAAAAGTAAAGTAGTATTTGTAAGTTAGTTTATCTACCTTATTATCGGCTTAGAGCAAATTTAGCTACCTGATCAATTATATCTTATATCCGCATTTTTGTGAAGGCATGCTAAACTCTAAACGATCATTTTTGTACACCTATGTGTATAAAATGATTCCTAGATGGGATCCCTAAGAAAATGACTGGTGGTAAATAAGGCGAACATTAAAAAGTATCGATTTATTTCAATAAAAACAGAAATTAGTAACTCAATCACAAAATATGCGAACACAATAAATTAACACAATCTTCTAAAAAAATCAAAGCTTAGATAATTTTTGGCACAAAAATCAATGAGCAGAAATACTTAACACATTGACGGCTGCACTTTTCGCAAAAAAAGTTTGCTCTTCCGCCGACGAAACAGGGCTTAATAATAGAGATATTTACATGTAAATTATTAAGCATTCCATGGCGGCCGCGGGGTTTTAGTGGGTAAAAATCCCGCAGTACCTTGGCGCCCCGGGGAATTCCCCTCCGGAGGCGTCGGGGTGTCTTTTGAAAATTTCCCCTCGATAAAGAAAAAGTTAATTATATTTATAACTGCATTTATAATCAAGTACACGTCAACTAAATAGACACGAAGCTCGAAATTAAAGCCAGTTACTTTCCACTTTCGACTTTCTTCTCCACGAAGGATCACCCCACTGGCAGGTTTGTACCGCCAATAACAGACCATCCTATATAATTTGATTTTAGTGTGGTTAATCTACCATTCAACCAAACTTTCCTTCCCTCGAAGTTGGCCCCTGACGCGGAATTCTTCTCTGGATCCTCTCGAACGGCGGGTTGTTCGATCAAGGACAGGGTAATATCGACGCACCCAGTTTTCGGCAATTTGTAAAGTTTGCAAGAGCCCTAGAAATGTGGAGAATCCTCGCGAAGGAAGCGGCTTTAATAATCCACGAAGAAATAGGTGGAAGCCAGCATGAAGTTCTGTTACGCCTCTCGGCGAGATTTAAACTGCTACAGCACACCACCGTTTCTTGGCTACAGTTTTGAAACACCTATAAAAGTGCGCTTCCCGATAATTCACTGGTTATTTATTTCGCCTCCGTTCCTATGGTTCTTGGGAAATCGCAGCGCTCGATTGCCATTCCAGTGGAAATAATTCTTCAGAATCTAACCTGCTCCTTAACCTACTTAAAATTCACTTCATAATAGTTTTGGCTCCTTTTCTTTCTGAAAGGGAACTTAGTCCAGAACAAACCAGAAATGATGCAATTCATTAATTACTGATATCTTCGGGCGACCTAATTTAAATATTCCAATTATCAAGGCGTTAAAATTGATTTCACAATTTTTCTTAAGCTGTCCCTTATGTAGCTTTTCGAAAATAATAAAAATGCACGTCCAGAAACAGAAAGTCACGAGCATCAAATATAGAAGTTACATTGACAAGTGAATCGTGTGAATTGTCGAAAATATTTCAGCCACCAATTTGTTAAAATAGCAAGGCCTCAATTGTCTGATAACTCATCTTCTAATAATCTGTCTGACAATAAATCGCTCCGCTCCTCTTCTTAAGAGTTCTAAAAATTACCCCAAAAATCTGTCCTTCGAATTCTTGTTTTGTAACTTCCACGATTAAATTTCTCATTAATTTCGCAGTAATTTCATTTCTTTCGCACAAGTGAGGGAGATTTTTTTCACGTTGAAGTTATTCTGTAAATTCAGCTGGCAGTTACAGATTTAACGTAGTGAAGGGTGACGTATTTAACGATTATATATGTAAACACAGTGCTTTTCCATTCATTCTCCCAATTAATTTTAAGTTTGTTTAACAAACACACGGCTAATCAATCACTTGCTTCTTCATTTCTTCACAGAGAATATTCCATTATGACGTGTAAAACGTCCCCTTGTTCTGGCCGCGATCGATAGGACAAAGGGCTGAAGGGGTTAATGGTTTCGCACTCGTGGGGTAATAGGTGTTTCGTCAGGGGGATGTTTTACATGTTTGAGGCGGTTTAAAAATTCCGTTCGTCAGCAGGAAATGCTTACCCGTATCTATTGTGCGTTCCACGTTCCCCCATTTATTTCCTAGTCAGCAGTATCGATAATTGGTTTTTCCGGATCTCTGGCTTTCTTCTGAAGGGTTATAAAACGTGTAACTACAAGCTTCTGCTCCCCAGCAATTCGTATCCCATCAATTCCGCCACAGCAAAATGTCAGGGAGTAATTTTAATACGTTTGACATGCAGAAGGGTGAGTGCGATACTTGAGAAAATAAGTAAGCTTCCCCGCTATTTATTTTCTAATATAATCAAGTTAAGAGAAATTTCTTATTCAACTGGTATAAATAAAATGACTATTGTGATTTGTGAGGTTTTTTGGAAGTCTTGTGAATAATATAAAGGAGTCGGCGTACCATATGAAATTCGAAAGAACAATTGTTCAAATTATTCCAACGCGATAATGCTACTGTACGTACAACAAAGTACATACATATGTCAAGGCGTTATCGTGGCATGTGAAATTTCGAAATTTCGAATACATTCTCAAATTTCGTAATTCAAGGGGTTACATACGTGCTCGGCGCCTAATAATCGATCAGTTTATGGATTTTTTCCTCGAGAGGTGTGAAATAAATCGAAAATTTTATAATTCTATCTTGTTCTTGGGACCTTTATTCATATAAAAAAATTTATTTGACACACTTTTGCCATGTATTGCCGTTCGTTTTCTGCGGTTGCATCAACATCTGCACCCAACAGGGGGCCTCCCTATCAGCATCATAGCTTCGCCAATTTACAACCTTTTTTCATGAACTTTGCGTTAATCTATGCAAAACGACATTTTCTAAGGGCCATCGGGCCCTTTTTACATTTTTAATTTTTAATATTTTTTCTACCATTTAAAGATTGAAATTGTTGACGAAAATCTCGACTGCTTTCTTCAAAATGGCATAAATTCCTTATTTTCTAAGAATTCAAAAATTTGGCCCGATGGCCCTTAGAGAATGTCATTCTGCTAAGATGAACGCAAAGTTCATTAAAACATCATGCTGATAAGGAGGCCCCCTGCTCGGTGCAGAGGTTGCTGCATGCGCAGAAAACGAACGGCAATATATGACAAAAATGTGTTAAATAAATTTTTTCATATGAATAAAGGTCCCAAGGCCAAGATACAATTATAAAATTTTCGATCTATTTCACACCCCTCGAGGAAGAAAATCCCCAAAGTGGTGAATTATTAGGCGCCGAGAACGCCTGCTACCCCTCAATGCATTTGGAGCTGCTGCCTGCTTGCTGCAGTCTTCGTTTACTTTTCGACCCTGAAAGTGTACCCCTGACTCAGCACCACGACCCGCAATGGGTCAGGGACTGTGGATACTGTAACCTATTTACTACTGCATCCGCAAAAAGTTTCCACATGTCGAGAGGGCGCTTGATCAAGGGCCAACCAGAAGCTCCATTAGAAATGAAGTGCGAACCGCGTTTTGTAGACAAAATATAATAGGGACTTCATTCTGTCGAGTTCTTATCCTCTGTGCGCGACTGTTCTCCAGTTTCCCTTGTGTGCTCCACTTTGATGTGCATCCGCGGGGATCGTGACGGGCGCGAGACAACCGAGTTCTTCTGGTAGCACAGATCCGTGGCCCGACGTAGTAATTAAATTCTGCGCGACTGGCACAAAGACCTCGACAAAACGGCGAGCGAAGTGAAGCACCTACTAGCGTTTCAAACAGAAGATCGACCATGCCGTATGTACTTGCATACGTTCCGCGTGGTGTTTTGTTTGCGCGAAACGCCAACAGAACACGACTGCCCGGTCCCTGCGTGTGTTGTTAATCTCCGCAAACTGTTTTGTCTACCGTGCGACAGTCAATGTATGACGAGGCAATAATTCTGTGTCAACAGAAAAATACACGCGGCAAATACACGGGAGCGTATTATTATTTAATTTTTTGTGGTGAATAAAGACGAATTATTATTATTATTATTATTAAAAGCAAACTTGCGCTGTTTCGTTGATTTAATTAAACGCTATTGCTTGGAAAATTTTGATTACACGTTTTTTTCACCATTCAAGATTTTAAAAGAGGTTTACTGTTCTTGACTGCTTTGACATATTATTTAACAGAGAAGTAATCAGGATTGGTGTCACCCATATTTATTTAATTGATGCACCGATGCAGAACTATATTTTTTATTAGGAGTATAGGAAATTACTTCTATGGACTTGTTAATATTCTTGGTATGAAGTGTAGTTATGTTGTTTTCTTATTTATAGTCTGTGTTGTGTGATCCACTAGGGTGGCCCTTATTTTGAACCTGCGATTTTTTTGCTCTCAGCCCCTAATATGGTTGCATTTAATAAAAAAATTGTTCCTGAAAAAGTATTGCAATCGGACAACAGGAGAGGGTGCCGAACAGCCCTTAAAGTTTAGAATTCATCAATGGTTTGAATTTGAAGAATTTCTCAAAAATGGTAAGCCCTATCGAAATTTTGTTCAAATAACATTAAAAGAGCATTCAATTTGCTACAATTTCTGTATATATAAGTTTTTCGTGCTTCCAACCATTTTTTAGATAATAGCGTTTGAATATAGAGAGTGGAGTGGGTCGAATTCCGATTTTTTTTTAAACTCGAAATGTAATAGTGCGTGAAAGTTGCCTTACGCAAGTACAAATTTAAAGCAAAAAAAATGTTGAAATCGAATAATATTTGACCATCGCGCATCGAGGTAAAAAATTCAAATTTTGGGAAAAATACCCAATTTCTTAAAATAGTTGAAAAACGTTTTCCTCGTATTATTTACATTTACCGAAGTCGTAAAATGATATTTAAACACACCAAAAGACACTTCCGGTATAACATTTCAGTTATTATTTCAATGGCTTGGGGGAAAAGCTTCTATAAAAATTTACTGTGCAGCTCTTGGCTCGTCCATATGAAATTGAGGACGACTCAGAACTCACCACGAGAAGGTGGCTACACGTCGAGTTCCACCCGCACCCTACCCAACCAACCAACCATTCGTTAATTATAACGATATTTCAGGGGAACATTAAATTTTTGTTAACAATTCAACCGTCGACTGGAAATTGTACCTTGGTTTCGAATTTCCGCATTAGGCCTCTTGACTTTAAAGTTGAACGAATAAATCCGCCCCTATTCTCGAAACCCACAACTTTCTGTGCCGATTCCGAGACCAACTTGACACATCTCTCCACTGATTGCGTGTGGGATGGAAAGTCTCTTATATCCCATTCCGGGACAAACCCGCTCTCGATCAGGTGGGAAATGTGCTCGTTCGAAACATTGCTCAAAACAGGAGGCGACGACAACTTTGCGGAGGACCAATCAATTATATTTAAATACTCTTGAGCATCAAACTTGAGTGTGGGCACTATAAAACTTCGTACCTTCGTTGTTTGCTTAGAAGGTAACGATCTTGATTTGAGAATTCTCTTCAGAGCAAGTTCTCTCACGTGCCTCCGTTCATCCAGCGCCATAGTCAGAAGCAAGCTTTCAGGGTGTGCGAAATATGCATTTCCTTGATTCAATAATAAGTGGTCCACGGCACCTTTTCATGGCCATTCAAACGTCAAGGTACCTGACAATCTCCTTCAAATCATTGATCCTGTCATTCAACGAAATGCATATTTCGCACACCCTGAAAGCTTGCTTCTGACTACGGCGCTGGATGAACGGAGGCACGTGAGAGAACTTGCTCTGAAGAGAATTCTCAAATCAAGATGGTTACCTTCTAAGCAAAAAACGAAGGTACGAAGTTTGATAGTGCCCACACTCAAGTTTGATGCTCAAGAGTATTTTAATATAATTGATTGGTCCTCCGCAAAGTTGTCGTCGCCTCCTCTTTTGAGCAATGTTTCGAACGAGCACATTTCCCACCTGATCGAGAGCGGGTTTGTCCCGGAATGGGATATAAGAGACTTTCCATCCCACACGCAATCAGTGGAGAGATGTGTCAAGTTGGTCTCGGAATCGGCACAGAAAGTTGTGGGTTTCGAGAATAGGGGCGGATTTATTCGTTCAACTTTAACCCTTCGGTGGGCGCGCCCGCGGCAGTTAGCCGCAAATTTTACATTTCGTATTGTACCATATGTAGTGTTCAAACTGGATCCATGTCCAATTCAGGATTCTTCCAGTGGACATTTTTGCATCATGCTACGTACTTGGAAGTTTTTTTTTTTTTTTTTTTTTTTTTTTTTAGAGGACAGAAAAATAAGATATAGGTGTTTATTAAGCAACTAATGTAATTTCGATTTTCTTCTGTGAGACCTAAAATTGTCTAAATTTAGAAGTAAAACAACGAGAACTCCGATTGCGGTGTAAATGCCGCGACGCGCCCACCGAAGGGTTAAAATCAAGAGGCCTGATGCGGAAATTCGAAACCAAGGTACAATTTCCAGTCGACGGTTGAATTGTTAACAAAAATTTAATGTTCCCCTGAAATATTGTTATAATTAACGAATGGTTGGTTGGTTGGTTGGTTGGGTAGGGTGCGGGTGGAACTCGACGTGTAGCCACCTTCTCGTGGTGAGTTCTGAGTCGTCCTCAATTTCATATGGACGAGCCAAGAGCTGCACAGGAAATTTTTATAGAAGCTTCTTCCCCAAGCCAATGAAATAATAACTGAAATGTTATACCGGAAGTGTCTTTTGGTGTGTTTAAATATCATTTTACGACTTCGGTAAATGTAAATAATACGAGGAAAACGTTTTTCAACTATTTTAAGAAATTGGGTATTTTTCCCAAAATTTGAATTTTTGACCTCGATGCGCGATGGTCAAATATTATTCGATTTCAAAATTTTTTTTGCTTTAAATTTGTACTTGCGTAAGGCAACTTTCGCGCACTATTACATTTCGAGTTTAAAAAAAAATCGGAATTCGACCCACTCTAATAGAGAGGTCGGCACTTCCCGCGTCCCACCTGTACGGCGTGACGTATTGTCTATACGCGCGTAGTGCTGATCTCTTTATATTCAAACGCTATTATCGAAAAAATGGTTGGAAGCACGAAAAACTTATATATACAGTAATTGTAGAAAATTGAATGCTCTTTTAATATTGTTTGAACAAAATTTCGATAGGGCCTACCATTTTTGAGAAATTCTGTCGATTCAACTTGCCTAACTAATATTCAAGCCTCTTTTAAAATCCCAAAATTAAGGCTCTCTTTAAACCACCTCAAGCTTTCGCTGCAGCAGAATGAACATTTTTCTTCTGTAAACACGAACGTCCAGCATTGCGAGGCTTCAAGGGACAATATGAATATTGAAGCTCTCATTATTCTTGATGGCTGCAAGCAAACCATAGTCAGTCCTCCTGTTAGTGAATATAATTTCAAGTTTCGAAACTAGCCGGCTTAATTAATGACGAATACACGACCATCAGACATTCGCAGGAAGTTTGAAGATTTACCTCGACCATTACTCCTTTTCACTCATGATGTGAGACATTCACCATCACAAATTTAAGAATAAAAAATGGAAGGAAGAAAAATAATATTTTTAAAGCCCGCGAAATTTCATAAATTTTAGAAAGCTACACTTTACTTTTTAATTGCGAGTTTACGGTCACATGCACTTTCTAAGTTTATTAACTACCACGGCAAAAGTCAGTGGGATATAGGCGTATTTAAAGCAGGTAGTAAAATCCAAATTCACTTGACGAATGTACGATAGTGAATTAATTTTCTGGGAAATTAATTAATCCATCTTGTGGGGCACGCATCAATTTTACAGTAACTGGTGGAATTGCGTGTTCTGTGACATGCTAGTTGGTACGTCAGGAAGTTCCTGCTATTTCCTGTGGGGCAGTTTATTTTATGACCGAATATAAACAGATCAAGGGAAAACGAGAGCTTCGGCCAGCAAAGTTCGAACCTGCGTGTATTGTTCAATATTCATCAGGAAGAAATTAACTTTGTTACTCGCACCGAGGCACGAAGTTTTTCAGCGGCAAGTGGTATGCAAAAGAGGCAGTGGATTAATTGAGAACTGACCCAATTCCAGCACTGTAAACATTTACCCTATCCTGAATATTAATTACTATTATACCGTGTTCTAAGCTTCAATTATTAAAAATTAGAAGCGATCAAAAGGGGACCCTGGCCGGTATATTTTACGTGGTCCAGTGATGGTTCTCTGTACAGAGAATGAGGTGATTAAAAATGTTGCGTCGCTATCGATTATATGAGAGATGCGTGGAAGAGAAAATGGGTCGTTATTATTAAAAAGAGTACCTCCTAGGTATGCAATGACAGGTGAAGCTGGGAAGCTGTGCAAACGATGAGAACGCCATCTTGGTTACCTGCGCTTTATTCAAGGACACTTATTGAATATTGACTAGATATAATTGATGTTTTCAATTCGGTGCTGCCCCGAGCTTTTTCCTCTTTCCACCCTTCATCTTCGATGCATGATAGAACACTCTGATTGATGCAGCTCAATGAAAGAAACAAATAATACCTTCCCAGGGACACGAAAGTGTGCAAAACGATGGTTTTAGCTTATTAATGCAGAGGATTCAATTAAGATCGGTCACTGAATTTGCACGTTTCTGTCAGAAAGGAAGCATTTCTTTTTCAATTAATTACAAAGAAATAAATTAAAGCCGAGACTTGGCCTTCCACAGAAAGTTGATGAACATCACAAGCTTCAAAAAAATATGTTTGTTTAGTTAATAATATGATAGCTGTAAATTATATTCAGACGCGTTACGTTAGGAGCTTTTACTGTTTCCTCTTGATTTCCTCCCGATTACAACGCAATTTTTGTTCGCTACTCAAATTCAGTCGGGGGGGGGGGGGGGGGGGGTGAAATTAACCCCTGAAAATTCGGCTGTTTTCCGATTTTATTTTATAACTTTCGAATTGTAAGAAACAGAGGAAAGGTTTCAAGACAAAAGTTGCTTCTTTTAATTAGATCTATCCTTTGGTAAACAAAGGGTAAAGGACCCAATTACTGACACCTAACCAATTACTGTCACCTTAAGCTATTTTACTTAAAATAACTAATAAATAAACTATAGTATATAATGTATAGTATAGATTATAGGCTGAATTACCTAAATCTTTTTGTGTATGACTTTACAACGTTTATTTATTCGTTATTTTAAGAAAAATAGCTTAAGGTGACAGTAATTGGTTAGGTGTCAGTAATTGGGTCCTTTACCCTATTTTTCAAAATCGGAAAATAACCGGATTTTCAGGGGTCAATTACACCCCCTCAGAGTGAATTTTGGCGGCGAACAAAAACTGCGTTGTAATCAGGACGAAATTCCCTACATATTCCTACAAGGTTTCAGAATTTTTTAAATTTCCGGCTTCGGGATCATACCAAAGCTCAACATTAATTTAAGTTAACTATAATGATAATGTTTCTTTAATTCTATTTCTAATATTATTAACTTACAAACAACGCCGAATAAAAATAGTAAAATATTATTTTGTTCTTCTTGCTTAAGGGGTAAAACCACTCTAGAGGCAGAAAAAAAGACCTAAATTTGACAATTTATTTTCGGAGTATGACAAACGAAATAGAATTTCTTTTCGGAGGGTTTATTTAACACATATTGAAGTACGGAAAACAATTTTTTTATTGTCATTTTCATACAAAATGGCGGCGACAGAGCCCGTCGTCGAAACCACTTCTTTCAAACTGGGAGGACGGATTTCTCGGAGACTATTGCATGGATCGATTTGAAATTTTTACAGTAGCTTCACAACAATATTCTCTTTGGAAGTACGTAGCCGTTTTTTCATTGAATGTAAACTTTCTTTTTTACAAACAATTTAATGCTCATGTTTAGGGCAAAAAATCGATTCATTCCTTAAAAAGTGCACCACGTCCACAAAAATTGATAAAAAAAAAAACTCCTACGTACTTCCAAAGCCAATTGTATATAGATTATAAATTTCTTTGGTATTTTGTTCCACGACTCATACATGCCGAGAAATCCGTCCTCCCGTGGCGGTGTTTTAAAAAAAAACTGTTTTCGACGACGGGCTCTATCGCCACCATTTTCTATAAAAATGACCATTAAAAAATTGTTTTTCGTACTTCAATATGTATTAAATAAACCCCCTGAAAAGAAATTCTATTCCGTTTGTCATACTCCCAAAATAAATTCTCAAATTTAGGTATTTTTTTGTGCCTCTAGAGTGGTGTTACCCCTTAAGAAAAACCTTAAGCATCCGACACTAGGGGATGAATTATACGGGATGCGCATCCAACGGTCCAAAGTGAATAGTCTAAATTCGCCTTAACGGTTCAATAATAATTCATATTTCTCCCTAAAAACACTTTACCACTCGAGGACCTCTATTTTATTCCACGGTACAGTGCCAAAGGCTCTCAAGAATCACTGTTGCAGATGAAGAGACCGCGCTATAGCAATTTCACTGAGATACTAATAAAGCGGTTCAATTATCACACCCGAATTATTACAATATTTTATTAACACCGTACTTTTCGGTTTAAGAGGTTTCTCAGGCCGCCGTGTACACAGAGCAGCATTCGTTTATACTCCGCCCGGCTTTTCGAGTGCAAAAACTCGCACGCTAATGAGTAACGTCACGGCGGCGTTTAAATGAATACACCACCGTCCTCGATTTCCTGAAAGGACGGCATTAACGTTTCGCAGTCTGCGGATATAATTTTTAAAGCGCGCTCACGCAAGGCGAATGTATGCGCCAGGGATGAAGTACACATATATTCGGGCGGCAGAAACTTACTTCCCACTGCCGCGAGCAAACGCCAACGCGGAGAGACTCGCTGTCGCGAATGTTACGTGCTTTCAAACTTGGAGTCCCGACAAAAAGGTGATCACGGCGTGTCTAGTTACGCACAATTCGGGATTTTATTGCACGAGGGGCGCGCGCTAGTTCGTGGTTCTTTTATTCGGGGATCAGATGGAACGTCCGATAGAAGCTTACGGAAATAAAAATAATGGAATACGTGGAGTACCGTGCATTACACATTGCACGTGTTATACGAGTCTGTTCTTGTTCCAGTAAAGTACGTTTTAATCCCTTAAAATCTATGGTCAACTACTTTTCTGAAGGCGGACCACTGGTGGGTGCATCGTGGTTATTAAAATGTCTCGTATATCCTATTCGTGTATCGTACATCCTTTCCTGGCTCTTCATTCTCCCTATTTCCATTATTTCGAAGCAGCCGGCAAAAATTAACGGCACTTCTATACTGAATTACTCGCCCGAGTTAAGGAAAATTGATTTAACAACATATTCATTTTAATTCCCTTCTCACGTTTAATATTCTTGCGAGCTTATTTTGCGAATTAAATGTGCTTGGAGATAGAAGGTTCTTGTAAAAGTCAATGATACAGAAAGATTCTGACGCGTTAGAAAGCATGTATGTTTTTGAACTGTGTTGAAAGAAATTTGAAAAATATTTTTATGAAATCTATCATGCCCCACGAGTTTTATTTAACGCGAATTATTTAAAGTGAAAAAACACCACAGAAATTGTAGTAAAAGAAAAGAATTATTTTTTAGTTCTTAGCGCATTTTTAATAAAATCGGTGGATGTAAATTTTTTTATTTTCTAGCTTTTAGTGTTTGTGAAAACGGGCCACTGTAGAGATACACGTAACACAAGTACCAAAGCAAACTTTGGAGTGGTGGTTTCAACCCCTAAATATTTTTCGATCCTCTGAAACATATCCAAAGATCAAAGCAATCGAAGGCGAACAGCTGGGAAACTCTCCTTGTTAGAGTGCTGCTTATTTGACCCCAGAAGATTTCATTTTTTGAGAAATCTTCGAGAGTGAATGATAACGTGTCTTCCATTTGAATGAAAATCAATTTTTCCTTAATGGCTTTTATCCAATTTTTCTTTTAAAATAACCGTTATTTTGGACGTCTGCTTAAAATGAATCCCTCGAAATATAATTCGAGTGTCGTTATTCGCGAATGGGCGTATTAAGCATACACATTTCTGTATTAAGCATACAGCAGGGCACGCGTCAAAGGGTTGGTGGCTGCGTATCGTAAGCGGCTCGTCTACGCGGCCATCAATTACGCCGGCTAATTCCGCGAATTGGTCATTAAGGATCAGCTGTGCTGCGCTTAATGTCAAGCTAACCGCGGCAGTTCACTTCGTCCCTGATCCAACGATAGTCAGTGCTCCTTCGTGCGACGCGGGACACTGTAATTGGTTTGTTGGAGCTTAACTAACTACCGGATAAAGTCGAACGAACCGGGGCCAGCGTTTAAGCGCGGATTAGCCAGAACGAGGTGAACAATATTTACTGCTAATTGCCGGCATTCAGGCCTCCGATTTATTCCGGCGATAAGAAAATTTGGCGAAAACGCAGCTGCCCCCGCCAATTCCTTTTTATCTGCTTTTTGACGCGGCCCCTTTCCGGCCGTTTAATCGCACCACCGTTCGTGATTTTTAATTCTGATAACCAGGGAGTGGAGGACACTTTCTGCAGTTTTCTGCTCATTAAACGGGGATATTGTGCAAGTTATTGGTGTAGGTATGTTGTCCCCGGTGTCTCAGGAAAAATGTTGCACAACGTTGGAGCTCATAGTGCTAATCCAAACGAGTAAGGAAGTATTAAGGAGCAACGTACACCTAGGGCTAGAAAAACCAGGCAGGGTGAACTTCGACAATTTTTTATTCATTGAAAATATTTTTTAATATGCATCTCAAAATACATACTTTAATGTAACAATTGTGTACATTTAATTGGGACTAGGTAGGGTGAACTTTGACAATTTTTTATTCATTGAAAATATTTTTTAGTTTGGATAACTTTATGTGCATCTCAAAATACATACTTTAATGTAACAATTGTGTAGATTTAATTCGAAAACTAAGAATATTGAAATATTTAAATTAAAAAGTATTTTCAATGAAAAGGAATTGTCAAAATTCACCCTGGTTTTTCTAGTCGTAGGTGCACCTATGTTGCTCCTTTCTCAACATATGTTCTAAAAATTATTCTTATTGAAGTGTACGCGGTGATGCAATCGCATTAGTATAGTTTACTTCTATGGTAGTAAAGATATGCTTTCTTACGCAAAGAAATATTGTTTACATTTGCATTTGTATTTTTTTAAAGCGTAGTATCGAAATTTGCTTTGAACAACGTCTGCTATAACAGTGGCACCGAATTTGTTTCATATCTCGATAAGTATTACTATCGGAACACACATTTATTAATACGTTTCTAATCGTTTGGAAGTGCATTGCGACCTCTAGAATATTTTAACCCGTTCTTATAAAACACCTTGTATAATTTATTTTCTGATTTAATTTCCCTGTCCCTTATCCCATAGAAAGAAGAGAAATTACCGATACGTTGAGCCATTTAAGGGGTTATACCTAGTCAGGAGGCCGAAAAAAAGCAAATGTTTGCGAATTTTTTTTGGAAAAACGGAAGCACATATTTTCACAGAACTTTTTGCACTTTAAAGAGCAACATTTAAAGAAGATTGAACAATTTTTTCGTAAAAAAATATTTATGTTTATAATAAAGTTACAACCGATATCCAAGAGGGCTTTTTTAAAAAGTTGTTTTGCGGTGAGCACTGCAACTCGGAACCAGATTATCTAAAATAAAAAAAAACAAAAAAGATTTCGTTAGTAGGTATATTAATGTATCTATCGACTGGCGGAGGGGGAATTTTCGAAATATTAATTTAAAATAAAATGGCGGCTATTTGAAGTTTGAAGTCTCTGATTTTCGCGCGAAAAACGGCAATTTTTCGTTAATAAAATCGAAAATATACATTATAAAAAAAAAGGCGAACGATAGTCGATTGATTTTTATATAAAAAATAAGCACACAAAATTATAGAAAGATTGGTGCAGTGGTTGTTGAGATATCTTACTCACCGTTTTTAACAAGGCTTCTTGGATGTCGTTGTAGTTTTATTATAAACGTAAATATTTTTCTACAAAAAAATTACCAAATGTTCTCTAAATGTTGCTCTTTTAAGTGCAAAAAGTTCCATACAAAATATATGCTTCCGCTTGTTCAAAAAAAATTCACAAACATTCGCCTCTTTTCGGCCGCCTGACTAGGTATAACCCCTTAACCCTCTAGGGACGGGGATGTTTTAAACTTAACGTAGAATTTTTTTGAGCGTTAAAATAGTCTATTTTATACTTCGGATTTGGAAACTACTCGTTAGTTTTTTTTTTAATTTTTTTTTTTAATTTGTTTATAACAATATAACAAAAAAAAGTTTAATTTCGGGTTCTGATGGTACAACAGTTTCTTCTCTGCCTACTAAAGGTCACTATACCTATCAAATCTCGATCTTATTGATGGAACGTAAATAAAAATGTGTTAATCTGAATGGGACTCTGGAGTCCCAGTCGTCCCTAGAGGGTTAAAGCGTTAAGTAGCTACTATTTTATTTATGCCGAAGAGACCATAGTGCTAGAACGTGCAATAGAATAAACGACGTTAATTGTCAATTTCTCTCGAGGAGAGCATAAAAATGATACGTGGATAGGAGTGGAAATTCAATTACGCGAAGTTTCTTCAGATCCTTCGCTCCTTAGCTCCTGGTCGAAATCTAAGGCGTTATTAAATATTTGCTTGCAAAGCTAGATGCTCCGCAATCAGAGCCGCGGGAATTCCTTTTTCTACGCGACACTATATTTTGCACCCCACTTTATGTCCCAGAAAATTGCGAACGCTGAATTACCTTTCTGCTGCGTAATAAAAAATATATCATGCTCATTTCACTCCGCGGATATAGCTGCTAATGCCGCAACATAGAGAGTTAAACGTCACAGAATAACGTCGAACTGAAAAGTGACTTGCAGCTCTGTATAGATGCATAAAAGGTATCCACCGCTTTGACAATGAATTTTTACACCAAACAGAGATCCGCCAGTCGCCCTAAAACCTTTCCGTGTTTCGCGGCTGGTACGAGAGATTTAATCTCTCAAATGAGATTCGAATGCAGGTGCACCAACGGCGGCGCATTAAACAGGAATATCTTGCCAGCTTAAGCACACCTTCTGCCAAGAAAAAATTAGCCCCGGCGGACGTGCCTGCGCGGAGAAAACGAAACTACTGCTGATCTAGCAATTAACTCACCTGGAGGTCCGCCAGCTATTTATATTCCGCCATTATCATACGTTTCGGTCCGAGGCTAGGCATAAACAGCTATGGTTATCTCTGTAGTTTAGATGGTAGTTGAATAAAAATACTTGAGCTTAGCCTTACCGCGGTGCTTGGCGCTCGTAACACATTTGTCGAACTCGGCAAGAAACTGCAGGCAAAGGAGCAGCTTTTAAATAGTAAATAGTTGTTTTATACCGTGAAAAGGCATTTGTCCTGTATTTGCGTGATTCATACTTGTAAACATGCATGTATCAAGTTATATTAAATTAAAAATAGAGGATAAAGGAAGAGTGTCATTTTTATTCGGAATAGAGGGCGGTAGTTCTACTTGAGAATTTACAGAATCATGCTTAAAAATAATGGAATGGTTATAATATTAAAGAAGATCAGTATATTTAATCGTGGACACTTGGTGTACTTCGTCACTGACACTGAGCGTTGCCATTCGTACATCTGAAAAAGCCAGGAAGAAGAACGATTACGACTTTCCAAGTTGAAACTATTTTTCCAACGAGTGATTCGTAGTTGCAAAAATAAACTAAAATTAATGATTATATTGGTAGACAGTAGGAAATATGTGATATGAATGTGGGATGATCGGGTTTCCTTCACCAAATTATCATAAATTAAGAAGCATGCTATTATTAATCTAGCGATAAGATAGATAAGATCGATATGTGTTTGGTGCCTTGCAATTAAGTTCTGCCTTCTTCTTTTTAAAGTCATAAAATAAACATATGCAAAATAGACTTATGGCCGATGAGCGTGTAATAATTTTGCAAGCAAACACGTTTGTATTTATATAACGTTATATTACATAAAACATGTACCTCCTTTTAAAATAACATTAATGATCTTCAGTTTTCTAAAATTGTTTATAACCTCCCGGTTATAATATTTTTTCTTATACAATTTCCCATAGTTCTAAGCTCATCTAAGATTTCTTGTGCGACAGAATTTAGAGTCCCACTATATGCATAATGCACCACTGTCTTAAAATTAGTCCACTATAAATTGGAAAACAAAGACAAAAATAATGTACGTTCATAAATAATCATTTTTCCTTCTTTCGTCCTATTGAAGTGCAATTAAGAATCATCCTACAATTTTTCCAACAATGAAAGAAGCAAAAAGTGAATAGTCATAAACAAGATATTAAACTATCGATGATCACAATCCTTTTTATTTTAAGAATATTCCTTGGTCAACAAAGAAACACACCTGGTCCTTCCAATGGCAAAGTTGCGAATCTGCAAAAACTTAATTAACTTCAAAGCTTCGCCGCAGTATACGCCGATGAGAAAGAAAGAAAATCACGCATTTCGCTCGGACTCGAAAAGATTGCAGTTTGCCATTGGAATTGGCAGTGCCAATATTTCTTGATTATGTCGAAAATATTTTTACCACCACGAACCTGGCATTTTGCAAGTTATCGTTGCCCGTCGTCTGGTTCTCGTAGCTCTGAGAGGACTCGTTTGAGGGCCGTCTGAATAGCTGAGGGTCCATGATGAGCCTGACGTTCACGGTGCTCTTCCACCACCTGTACCAGGGCGACACCTGGTCCTGACGAAAAGAAAAATGAGCCTTGAGCGGTGGGGAAAAAAGTGGCGAAAATCTATACAGGCGCCGGCCTTCCTCGTCGATTTAAATTATCCAGATAGTTTCGGGTGTCACCGCCGGAAGACACTCTGCTCGATAAATTAGCCCCGAGTGCCTTCGAAGTGGCCAGGTCCGTAGCTGGCCTGATCGAAAAGGGGAGAAACTGATTCCGGGCTGTCACGTATTCGCGATAATTCTTAATTAAACGTGCCCCGGCTGGATTTCGATCCGACTACCTGATGGGAATGAAATTTATGCAGCCAGGAACAAGGTTTTCCTCGAAATTCTTGTCTCGTTTCTATTGAGATATGCGCTCAGCCATGTCCTCCCCACGTTCTCCGAGAATCAATTAGCCCAGCCCGTCCCTAATATTTTAGCTCGGCCACTCTTCTGACCCGCCGAGCCCTGGTAACCTCCTCACCTCGTACTGTGAGTTGAAGGCAAGTGGACTTTGTGCGAGCTGCCTTGGAATAGCACGCAGCTATTTGCCTTTAAACACGAATGACGAGTAACGAGAGTATGAAGCTTAAGTGTCGAATCTTATGAAACATTCTATCAGAGAGTGTACGGTTTCCATGCACGTTGCCGTTTATCAAATGTCCGCCTGTAGTCGGCATCATAATATTTTTACGGCCTCTATCAAGCGCCGGGAAGTTCAAAAGGATGAAAGGGACTCCTGGCGTTCCCTGTTAAAGCCAGCTCCGCTTTGCAATATCTTCTTGGTCCTTTCTCAATTCGAGTTGCCATTTTTTGTCTTCCTATATACCTCTGTGCTCGACGCGCGCATGCACCGGCGATTTTGTAACAGTTTTTTCATTGGAAACTCCTGAAGCCCGGTCGAATTGCACTCAAAGGATGTAGGCAGAGCTTGACGTAGAATTTTCTGCTTCAAAGCGACTGAGTGCGTTCAATGGCTTTACAATCGCCCGTTCAAAAATTCTCATTATCTCGTAGGGGCTGTTCGGCAGATATTCAACGAGCAATTAATATTCGTGGATGAGGAATAATACGGAGAATGATATCCTACAGACTGATTATATTGGTGATCTATATATATATAAGAAGAACTCCTGACTGACCAGGGTTGCCAGGGATTGGTTGAAGCGCAACACAGTTGTGGTAATATGAGCTTGAACTGACGCTAGCGCCAAACCAGCCAAGTGGCCCCAACGCGAAGCCAACCACGGCCAACCAGCGTCGACAATCTATTTCCCGTCGACGCTGGTTGGCCGTGGTTGGCTTCGCGTTGGGGCCACTTGGCTGGTTTGGCGCTAGCGTCAGTTCAAGCACACATTACCACAACTCCTGTAGGTGTTGCGCTTCAACCAATCCCTGGCAACCCTGTGACTGACTGACTGACTGACTCATCAATGCCCAGCTCAAACCGTTTAACCTAGGAACGTGAAATTTGGAAGGTACATTGTTTTCACGACGTAAGCACCCACTAAGGAAGGATTTTTGGAAATTCCATTCCCAAGAGGGTGAAAAGTGGTAATATATATATTTTATCGGACTCCCTATTATCTCTTAGGCCCGATTAGATATCAATTTGGTTCTTACTCACAAAGATTACGCACACAAATGCCTAAGCACCAATTTCGGGATTTTTCCCTAACCAACCCCTAAGGGGGTGAAAAGTGGTGAAATGTATTTTCACGGATTGCTCCAAATCTTTTACGCCCGTTTAGATATCAACTCGGTTTTCACTTCGAAATATTACCCACACAAATGGCTAAAAACCAATTTCAGGATTTTTCCCTAACCAACCCCGAAAGGGGTGAAAATGTATTTTCACGGATTCCTGAAAATCTCATACGCCCGATTAGATATCAACTTGGTTCTTACTCACAAAGATTACCCATACAAATGCCTAAAAACCAATTTCGGGATTTTTCCCTAACCAACCTTGAAGGGAGTGAAAAGGGGTGGAATGTATTTTCACGGTTTCCTCAAAATCTCTTAGGCCCGATTAGATACCAACCTGGTTCTTACTCACAAAGATTACCTACACAAATGCCCAAAAACCAATTTCAGGGGATGGTGAAAAGGGGTGAAATGTGTTTTCATGGAGTCCTTAATATCTTTTAGGCCCGAAGCGAAGCGTGGGGATATTTTGCTAGTCTTATATAAAGCTCTTTAGAAACGATGATTGACGTGACCATAAAGGCGTATGAAGACAACTTGTCAGGTCTCGTTAAGTACCCTTCAGCGCTGGTCTTTCGAACGTCGCTGCCATTGTTTTCGCATGGATGTCTTTCTTGCGAGTTTCATTTTTCTTCCAGGATACGTTACAAAGATATTTCATAAAATTTCTTAATTTATCATCCCCTTTTACACATTCTCTTCTCAATTACAATTCATCTTGTGTTACATATTCTTCAGCTTCTTCCTTTCAGGATGCTTTATTATACTGAATTTGTCTAAATCAGGAGTCGAATGAAACTGGTAACTTTTATAAATAAAAGTTATTTATCTTAAATCATGTATTTTCTGTTTCGAGTTAATTTTGTAAAATAACACTTTGACTCTGTTGTAAGAGTTCAGTTTTAACAGTTAGTTTATGTTCGATTAATAAAAATTCTGGAATTCACAATTTGACTTTCAGGTAAAATATCTTTGAGGCATCATTGAAAACCGTACTACTGTTTAAACCTGATGATACTTTAAATATCAATTCTCAACGCTGAACATATGTTCTACAATGTTCCAACTTTATATCAGAATTTTTGCGACTTAATTTAACAGATAGTTTTTAAAAAGCAGCTGATTGAAAATTCTACGTTAATTCTACTACATTCGAAAAAATATGCGTGACAACCGAGGGTTAATATGTATTTTTCCATAAATAACACAAAACAAAAAACTTTCTCCAGTATAAAATTTACAAACAAAATAAAATTATGTCCCAGAATGATAGTAAGTATATGAGTAACCTCTTGGGAGTAACTCACAACTTAAATGAGTAAAATTATGGGGCAAAATGATCACCAAATCCGCCCATCTGTCGTCCAAGAGTTAAGAAGTCATTCTACTTTGTTCGGCCGTAAGATTAAGCTAATTGTAAAGATATTTTTCTCAGTAAATACAACATATAATGAAATAAATCTTTTTGGTATTTATTAAGCTACTTTTATATTATAGAAAAAAAATTAAAATCATTTTTTTTTATTTCTTTTAATGTTTTCTTTATAGCGTCAATATGACACCTAAAAAAAAAGATCCGAAATAAAAAATTCGAAAAGATTCTTAATCTGTATAAGTGTCGCTATAGCCCCTATCTCAATTAACAATTTTTGTCGAGAAATAACCGAGATTTTTCTCATGGAACACCCGAGAATACATCCTTTCAGGTGTTTCGCCAAACTATTTTTTTCAAACCGGCGCCACATTCTGTCTTCTCAACAAAAATTGTTAATTCAGCTGGGGACTATAGCGACACTCATAGAAATTAAGTATCTTTCGGAATTTTTTGTTTCGGATAAGCCTGAGCCGGGAAATCCCCTAAGCCACGAACACTGTAAAAAAATAAAATTAAAACAAATTGCAAAAATTATTTTCAATTTTTTTTCGTTTAATATAAGAGTAGCTTAATAAATAGCAAAAAGATTTCCTTCACTATATGTTGCATTTGCTTAGAAAAATATCTGTAAAGACCCCTTAATCGCCTTCCCATTGGGTTTGCTGCCCCTAACACGTCCCCGGTGTTATCGTGCTCATAGATGTCTTTCATGCTATTTCCTTTAGCCAGAAAGAGTGTGTGTCCTGGCGCGTTTGTTCCGGCTCACTTGGTTGACGTTGCATCCACGCAGCGGAGCCGTTGCCTCACCTGTATCACCTTTGCGCCGCGCTTTAATGCATCCGCTTCGAGGCGGCCCGTTATCTGGGTCGGCTGAATCGTGCCGCATAAATATAAACCGCGAGCGACAGCCGCGCTGAAGCCACAGCGTAAAGCTGCTGACCTAGACCTGCCTCCCAGCTATCATCGGAGTGCATCGTCTCTTGCGAGCTTCCACGCGGTATTTTTACCCTTCGAACGGAGCACTCGATACCCTTTACGAGAAAATCCCGCGGAGAAACAAGTGGTGCGTGCGGAATATATGGTTTTCTCCGGCAACGAGTGCTGTGCCCCGTGGCTGCAGAGAAATTCGAGGACGTATTGGGTTGTTGAGTTAATTCTCGGCGACTTGGATAGACGACGACTGGCTTGTCCCGACACGAAAGTGCAAAGGGTGTTCTATAACTAGTGGAAAAATAATAATAATAGTCTAAAAGCTGGCGCTTTTGCGGGAGAAGATAAACGGGAAATGTGGAATAATATTTTTTGCTTATGATATTGCGATATATTATAGTTTCTAAAGCTGCTGTAGCTGCTAAAGCCACAATAGTGCCGGTTTCAATCTACAGGAAAGCATTTCAAAGCGGCGTTACGTGGTTGCAAATATTTCTAGCACACCGCGAAAGAGTTTAGAATAAACTAAAGGGCGTAATAAATATTCAAATTAAACGTCGCGTCGCGAGTACATTTTAATCTCTAAGTTTCATTATTCCCCGAATAGTGGGACGCGGCTCGCGCGCGAGATGCCTGCATATTTAAATGAAGTACGTCAGGGCTTGATGAAAACAAAGGTGGCAAGTTTCAAGTTTCCGCCTGACCACCTCGTGGGTGTACCAGATGGATTTAAAGTTGGCGAAAAAACGAGCAAACCGCAGCGCCATTAAGGGGATTACTCGCGGGAAGAATATGCCTTGAATGCATTTGCGGGCGAAAAAAAAATGTCTATCTGCGGCTGGCACAAAAAACCCCCAAGTTTGGATTACGCCAGGTCGTTTAGGGAACTTGTTAGGAACCGTATTATACCCCGTATTGCTGGCTGTAGAGTCGAATGGCAGGCCCACCCGGGCTGAAGACGCTGGATAAAATTGTTCGCGGGGCCGATGACGTTTCGAAGGAGCGTGGTCGTTGTGAAAACACGTTGCGAAGATTGAATACAGGGCGTTCCTGAGCGACGGAATAAATGGGGGACTTGTGTATTATCAGATTTATGGGCGAGTCGCGGAGCTAATCTCTGCCTGCTAGCAGCAGTTGTGCACTTAATTGCAAGATCCGTCTCTTGGGGGCGCAACAAGCCAGAGTTAAATACGTTTCATTGTAGCGTGATACCTATTTAATGCTCGCACAGCGGTCAGCCTTGTTGAGAATTCCGCAGGAAAGCGGAATCGAGGTAAATAAGGGATAATGTAGTTACACGTGGTGGATGGGCGTAAGAGGTGATAGGAGCGTTAATGCGAATGGTTTGTTTACGTCGAAATATTGAAAATTAATCATTAAAATGGCGAATGGGTTCGTCTCTTTTCTAACAAGGGATATTCGGCCACTCGACAGTTCAGAAACATTTGGAACATCGGAGAAATGTAGCTCAAGGGGTTTTTTGTTTCGGCATTGAAACGGTCCTAGGGGTGCATACACCCCGTCAAAGAAATAAAATTGCGAGTATCCATATTATCGTGAATATTTTCGAAACTGAAAAGATTAATTTAAAATGGTTTCTGATAGCCTCAAAAAAATTCATTTTTTCGAAATTTATCCTCGCCACCTTTTTTCGAAAATTCGTTATCGTCATATTGTAGGATAAGGGAAACCATAAGACTTCGAATTAAACTTTTTTTCGATAACATGGAAATTCACAATTTCTCTAAGGGGATGTTTTCACCCTTAGTGCCCGTTTCATTGATGGAAAAAAGAATTCCGACGTTATTATCATCACTTGAACTCAATTTCGGCAAAGTTTCAAAATTTTTTGAATTCTCCTGTTGCCAAACACCCCTTGCAAGTAAAGAGCTGTGTTTCCTTCTATTATTGAATTGTAAAATTATTTACCTTGGCCAACAAATACACTGTCGTGAGGTAACCCAGCACTACAATTGTCAGAAAAAACCAGATGGCTCCCCTGGTCCAGAGTCGTGAAATTCCGATTTTCCTACCCTCGATGACGAAATATTGCATACCTACATCACGATCAAATCAGTATTCCTGTATTTTCATGACACAGCCGTATTTAGAATGATCAAATTAATTAGTTGCTTCTTTGAAAGAAAGCTTTTCTGCCAATGACAGATGGTACATTTCGATATATACGCCTCTGTCTCGCCGCGTGTTCACTCACCTAAAAGACAAACAGTTACCAAACCCACGGTAACGACGGAAAGTAATGTGAAGATAAGCAAATCTGACTGTATGTTTCTACGATTCCACGGATGACTAATCCATATTCTCAATGATTCTGGCCTGAAGGTTCCCATAAAAGTGATCACTATGCAAGTCGAAAACAAGTTGAATTTCATGCGCTACACTTAAAATAAAATCGATTAATTTTTCGTCAAATACCGGGACATAATATCGAAGTGAAATGAAGAAATTAAAACTTCTCCGTTGCACTTTCTCATTACAAAATTGGAGATTTGCAATTCAGTTGCCGGCTGTCGAGAGCAAAATAAGCTCAGTTTCGAATTTACAATAGGGAACAAGAGTAGAAGTGGAGGACCAATTTTCTCGCAGTCGCGGTGCGATTGGAATTTAAAAGATATTTTGTAAATAAATAAACTGAATGCTTACCATCGATAGCGAGGTGTCTCTACAACATTGAAGTGGAAACGGCACAATTCGCAATACGAACGACACGTTTGATTCAACCATCTTTCTAAGCAGGCCAAGTGTACATAAGCCAATGTTCCTTTGCATCTGAAAGAATATAGTTTCACTTGGTGTAAGAGAAATATTTAATACCAGGAATCGAAATGAACTCTTTCGTTTTTAAAAAATTCTGTTAGAACTTGCTTGTTTCGTTTAAGAAAATATCTGTTCCTGTGGAATTTTTATAAGAGGAAATTTCACCCTCCCCTACAGCACATTGGTTACCGAAATGTCTCAGTTACGTTGCGGTTTGATATCTGAAACATTGCACGGAATATTGCCGAAAAGTTACCAAGTAAATTGCTATGTCCGCCCTGTGCAACATTGCAGGATATATTTCTGCAACATTTCTGAGTTTTTACAGCAATATTGCTCATACGTCGCGAGCGCAATATTGCACGGCAATGTGTGTGCAATATTGCCGAAATATTGCTCATACGTTGCGAGCGCAATATTGCACGGCAATGTTTCCACAATGTTGCAGGAATATTGCAATGCAACCTGCAACCAAACGGCAACATTGTAATGCACTGCAACGTGTGTGCAACGTTCCTGCAACAAAGTGTGCTGTAGGGGCTTAGGAACTTCTTTAAAATGTGTTCTCATGGAACAGATATATTTTAGAATCTGTAGATTAAAAGTTCCATGGAAACAAATTATTTTAGTTCCGTAAGATAAAGAAATGTACCAAACGACTAGGTTTTATTTAATAATATAATATATTATTCATATGTCTATTTAATAAAAGCTTTAAAAATCATAACATAAGTAATTAATAGTTTTACTAACATAAGTAACTTTCAATTTGCTTTTTATATTTGATTTATAAATTGTTTGCATTCACTGACGTCGTTAGCTTCCTAACTGTTCATTTCAAAGTGAAGCACAGACAAGCTTTGAACGGCGAATTATCTACGTAAATATTACAAATAAATGACATATTCAGAATATCAATTTAACTTTAATAATTATTTAACATTGCTGTAGTACTATTCTACTTTTATTTTATTCTACTATAGTACTTTTTAATATTAATAAACAACATATCTGTTCCTGTTATAGAAAGATTTTTATTTTTAAACTTTATAAGTTCTATTCAAATTAAAACTTCTCTTTATCTGTCCTCGTCGGAATTTATAATGTGAGAACATTTTGTAAAAAACTTCCACGGTCCATGTTTTAAATAGAACTTATTAAAAAATCACATAATTCTTTCGTTTCCTAATTAATATACATCAAAGTATGAAAGCCATAGCCATTTTACATAATAAATATTGACCACATCCCCTGTACTTATTTTACTTTACTTTGTTACCCAATAAATTTTTGCTACTTTTCAAATTTCCAAACATAATTTGATAATACCATTTCACTCAGCAATTCATCAGAATTAAAATCTTCGAAGACGGATAATAATCCAGATTGTTAGATTTCCAATAAGAAAATTGGACTTAAAAAATCAGCTGATCGGTTTTCCAGTATGGATTCACCCCCATTATTCTTTCGCTAAATTTCGGATCTATAGAAGCTTACGTCTCACGAGCATGTTGAGCGTCGGAATGCAGATATTCGTGCATCCATCACCGAACGGAATCGGTTCGATCTTATTTCTTTCAGGGCACTCAGAATCCTTATATTTCACAGTAACATTTGGATAAGAAAGGAACCTTAGTAAGTTCGAAAACTACCGGGGTCGCTGTTCGAAAGATTCGCGTTTCACTTCTCCCATTTCTCTCGTGTATTTGCATAGCTTTTTTTTTCGCCTTGCAAAAAAGGGACTTCTCAAGATTCAGACACATTTTTCAAATTACTCGCTCGTTCGCACGTTTCGGCCATTTTGGTTTCCTCGCGAGACACCCCTCCCGTCGGCGCAGTAACTGTCGCGCAAAGTGTGAAAATTATGCTCGCACGTGGGCATCCCTTCGCATTCACTGAAACCCATCGTATTCAACTTTCCGCGAGACGTGTTTGCGTGTTTCAGCGAGTTACGGCGAGGATTTTAGCCAGCTGAATTCTTTGAGACCTGCGAAGTTCATAATTTGCGGGCAAGTCAGTTTTAGTTGGACTTCGTCGCCGAAGCTACTTGACCTAAAGCTGCTCGTAATTTCTGTGTTTAATGGCGTTGGATCGGGGCGGTTGTTGAAAGGGGTGGTTTACTATTTACACTAAACTAAATACTATACAAGTGCATATGTAAGGCGCAAATTAAAACGAAGTCAAATGCAACCCCTAAGGAGATTTTCTTAATTCAGAACAATTTCCCAGGAAAATATGTGGGAACATTTCTTCTCAAAATAAAATTAAGGGTTTATGCCTAGTCAGCCTTCGAAAAAAAAACGCCATTGTCGGGAATTTTTTGTGGAATATCTACTGTATACTTTTTTACAACTATTCTCTTATTTTAAAAGTACATATATGGAGAAACTTTCAGTAATTTTTTTATAGAAAAACATTAAAAAATAAACGAATAACAGCCATCCTCGCGGAAGCTGTTTTAATAAGGGCTCTGTGCTTTCAGCAAGTTTTCTCCGAGCCGAATCATCTGAAATTAAAAATTCAAAAACATTCTGTTAATATATGGTTGAATTCAATAGATGAACGAAGGTTTTTTCAAAAAGCTGATTTTTGTTGTCTGAATTGTTCGTTTTCCGTTAAGTAAAAATAGAGTTTTTGTTAATATAAAAAATCCTTCGTTCACCTACTAGTCTTTGGTATATAAAAGAAATCTGCAAAAGTTTAGGGCAATCGATACAGCGGTTTCCGAAATATCTTGCACACCGATATCAAAACAGCTTCCGTGGCAATGGCTGTTATTCGTTCATTTTCTAATGTTTTTCTATAACAAAATTACTGAGAGTTGCTGCATATATGTACTTATAAAATAAGCAAATAGTTGTCAAAAAATATACAGTAGATATTCCACAAAAAATTCTCGAAAATCGCGTTCTTTTTCAAAAGCTGACTAGGCATAACCCCTTAAGTGAAGATTTAAGATAGGCAAATTTATCGAACGGTGTTGAATCCAAACAAATCGTGCAACAAGAGAATTTAATTTCATCTGCATCGTGTAAAAACAGAATTAAGTGTACTTGGGTTCTAGATTGTGTTTAAAAAATTCACAGTTTCCATTACGTATTCCGTACCCTCGGCCTTCCCTCCAGATACGAATGTAGGAAATGTGGAGAGATTAAAAAGGAAATGACACGCCATACATGTACGCGCGAACCATGATTTCTCTGTTTTATTCGAGGGTCGACGGACAGATAACGTTTCCATTAAGTTTCTATTATTTTTTAAATTTCCCAACTGCGTTTTTCATGGTTGATGTCGTAATTCACGCCGCCTTTCTGCTCGATATTTTTATTCCCTCTGAATGTCTACAGTGCCCGCGGGGCGGCATTCTTCAGAATTCGAGCCGCGAAATAGAATCTCGCGACTGTTCAGCAGAGATCAAAGTGTGCGCAACGATTCTGTCACTGCACTCGTTAGCATTTCTATTCGACTGCTCTGAAAACTCTGTCGAACGCTGTTTCCGATGCATCTCCATCAACAGGCACTGCTCGAAATAGGGTGGCATCCGAGCTTTTCATAAGGTGTGCACGTACATAGTTTTATTCCATTTCCACGAGTGTGCTGCACGAATGAAAGTCCTGCATATTCATCGATATATACAAGAGGAAATGAAAAAGCAACGTGAATCATCTTCTTTCCTTCCCTTTTTCTCTCTTTCTTCCTTAATGTGCGTCCGCGTTTCTACCTCATTCTGTAATTAATTGTACCGATGGGTTGTGTAACCCGTCTATTGTAATTAAATTTAAAAGAAAGTGAAATAGAAATTAAAAAATCTAGTGTATCGATGATAATGTAGACTTCTTCGAGAGCTTAAACCCTTCGCGGTCGCAGGGGGTGTTATCGCACCCCAGGCAATCTTCGTCCAGAGATACATGTCTTTACCAATATTTTGTAAATTTTCAAATTTATAAATTTGTTGAATTTCAACACGAAAAATCGTTTTTTTCCACAACTATTTTTTCAGCTACAAATTTCATCATATCAAAATTTACGTTTGTAGAAACAGACTATTGGAGCATGATTGTATGAGCATTTCGAATGTACAGTTATAACTGAAAAGTTAGAAGATTGAAAAATACTGAAATGGTAAATGAAAAATGACGCTGGGGTGCAGCGAACCCCGTGTGAGCAATTTGTGATTTTAAGAAGGCGTGACCACGAAGGGTTAACGTTCAATGCGTTATTCGATTAAAGAATTTACGCCCCCCCGTGCAAATGCTTCCACGCCGCGAAAGGTGGGTGGTGTAGTTAAATTGACTGTAGTGTTATTCGAGGATAAAAAACGAGGTTAAAAGTTCTGTGTTGCACACTGTTGTATTGTTCCGTCGCGTTGGAACACAGGGCAGAATTTCGCTGAGCAATGGCCAGAAGGTAGGTGCAGTAGTTCCGGCTAGGTTCAGCTATGTTACACAAGGGGTAGTCGAGGAGGCGAAAGAGGGCGACTGGGATGTTTGCCAATTAAAAAGTTAGCTTGCTGTGTAGTCGTCGCAAGGTTTTATTTAAAAGTTTAACTGCTGGGTCCGCTCCTCGCACGTGTGCCGGCCGTTGCGTCAAGGTAGATAACAGATGACATTTATTGACAGTGGCAGCGTGCTATACAGGCTGTTGCACAACATGCGTGCAAGCTGCGCAGACTAGGAGAGTTCATTCAAAGAAAGAGAAGAGCCTTGCTAAACCAATGCCTGAGAATTAACCGTCCCAGAAATATTTAGCTGTCGGATTTTTAATTAAGGTAGTTCCTGAATCATCCACTAAATCCAAGAATTCTTTCAAATTTCAAAACTAATTTGGAATACAAGAAACCCTTGTACAAAGTTTAATATCGATTTACCGCATAGTTATCGAGAAATTGTTAATTAAAGTTGATGCATTTTAACACAGTGGCATATGGCGGAGTCAAAAAAGGAGGGTTATAGTTAGTGATGGGACTGATACCGTATCGATACATATCGATACCCTTCTACAAATTTCAATCTGGTATTGATACATATCAAAGTCAAAGGCATCAAAAGGAATCGATGCTTCTTTGATACTTACATATCAGAATGTATCGATACTTGTTTGATACCTACACAAAAATATCGATACCTACTTGATACCTATACGAGAATATCGATACCTGCAATATCTTTACCTCACGCTGAAGTGTAAATATTAAATTTTTACCAAATGACTGCATGTGGGACTAAAACGGAACACTTTTCGTGGGGTAAAACGGAAAACCTATTTAACCCAGTTCCACCAATCCAATTGTCTTGAAACTTTGCAGACGCGCGTAGTAATGATGATAATACAAAATTATGAAAAAAAAAACGGAAGGGGAGATAGAATTACCCTGTCATCAATAAATATAACCCATAACCACAAATCCAAACGACTTGAAATCAGCCTGTAACAACAAATCAAATCAATTAAATCAATATGCAATATAACCACAAATCAAAAATTAGACACTAAAAAGTAAATAATAAAAAATATGCAAAAAAAAAATTTTTAAGTTAAAGTATCGGTTGCGATTTGCAATTTAGTACTTCACGAAAATATTATTTATTACCAATCATGATTTGATAATATAACAATGAAGTAGGAGTAGGAATAAATATCACGAACTACGTATATAATTGGATTTTTATTAATACACGATGTAGTATGTACATATACATTATTCCTTAAGAATTAAGAAATAATATTTTGTTCACTTTGTTATCTTTTAAACGATTAAATAGAAGCTCATTAGATGGTAATGATGTACAATTACAGTTAGATAAATTTTTTAAAGAAAGTTGTTTACCCATAAAAAATCGTCTTATTTATTGGAAGCAAAATGCAACAAAATATTTAATTCTAGAATAATGTATATGTACATCATTTATTAATTAAAATTCAATTATATACGTAGTTCATGATACTGATTCCAACTCCTACTTCATTAGTTATATTATCAAATCATGATTGGTAATAAATACTATTTTCGTGAATTAGTAAATTGCAAATCGAAACCGATACTTTCGTATCAAATAGATATCATAACAGGTTTGCCATCTGATCACAGAATTATCAAATAAAAAACGATAATTTCGTACAGTATGAGACAAGTATCGATAATTTCGTAAGTATCAAATAAGTATCGATAATATCGTAAAGTATCAAACCGGTTTTGATTCGGTATAGTATTGATATGCTATCGGTTGAAGAAGAATTGGTATCGATGATTGATACCAAGTACATAACATTTCGATGCGTATCGATATTTCCTATTGAGTACTTTGGTATCGAATTGATTGAATATCATCAATAGTATTGGTATCAGTCCCATCACTAGTTATAGTTTCAGTTTTTCTTCTGAAATAGGAAAACCATATTCAAGAAATGTACCAAAATTGGCACAAAAGTACATCGAAATGTCAGGAAATGAATGTATGAAATTCTGCAAAACTGACCACATAGTTTATTCGTAAATGCCCATAAAAAAATAGGTTTACGTGCAAATTTTTCAGAAACTTACGTTCAAATTCGTATGAACATATTTCTGACATTTTGGTTATAAAAGACGCTCCAATTCACTACGCTAACCAATTTAATATTCTATTTTCGTATTACAATTATTTATATTAACATTGAACTGTTTAAAATATATATACTTGATGTTAAAATATATTATTATTATTTCTGAAGTATCATACTACTTTACATTTATCGTTTATTATCCAACTCTAATTTGACTAACTTAGTTGGTTAGGAACTACCTTAAATAGTATTCGTATTTAATTGTGTAGCGTGATTTAATTTTGATGATTTTCAATGATTCTCTTAGCAATACCGAATTGGGCTTACCTTTGTTGACAGTGTGCGACTGCTAAAATTCGCACCTTCTTACCAAGCACCAAGTCCACCAGCCTAATTAATTTACCTCGACACCTAAAGTCCCATCTTCAAGAGAAAGTAATCGAGTAAACGGCTGCAAACTTTCCTCGCAGAAAATAAGCAAGAATGAGAAACTAAGCAAATATCGTAAGGTGCATTTAATTGTTCCTATGTTGTCTTCCAATATTATTTTAAAATAACGCATTCAGTGTATCTATGGTACAATGACAATAAATTAATATCTGTGATAGTGAAGCAGTTTTATGCACTAAATATTGGTAGACAATTTCTCCAGTTTATTTATTAATCCAGTCACCGCCTATTCGGACAATTTTGAATAGACTTTAATATTTTCTGTGTAAACTTTTGTACACCCCAATTCTATCATCGAAAATCAAATAACAGAGTTTAATGTACATATACATATTAAGGAGACATATTTGCCAAGGATTTTCACGAGATTTATAGCTAAGACGTATCCAACAGATGTCTGAGCCAAGTTCTAATCTAGACACAGTCCGGACCAAGCAGATATCTCACGCTGCATCCATCGAAATCAAGTTAATCGCATTGACGAATTGGGTGACTGACTACAATCGAAGCACGTGCATGCCACGGCTAAGAGGATATTGGCGCCCGCAAGGCGATAAAATATAGTAGTGCGGTAAATTGCAAGATTAAATTGTTTACTCGTAATGCACGTGTACACGAACATTTAACAAACATTCTCCGTTACTTGCGATCAAAAAGAAATTAATCTTGTTGTTGTCACTCACAAACAATAAAACGAAACATTTCTTGATTTATATTCGTAGCTTTCGGTTTTGCAATATTTCGTTTTTGCTTGAGAGTGGTATATTAATAGTTGAAAATCTATTTTTGGCGCGAAATTAATTGCCTCCTCCTTCACTGAGCTATCAACTCGGATTAAAAATTTGAAAAATCGCCTGTGATCTAATGGCCAATTTCATGAACACTATCTATATCAAATTTGAGTTAGGGTTCATCCTTAAATTACGTAAGGGTAATTTTGGCGATTTCTCACCCCTCCCCGTCCTCACATAATATATTTTACATCGCATTTTTCAGTTATTAAAATTGTTATAAAGGTTTACATAATTCATTTAACTCGGTCTCGGGAAATTGAAACTAAAATCACTTTTCTGGAACAGTAATAATAGAATTTGTATTTATTGAAAATTAGGTTAAGAAATATTAGGCAAGACGCTATTTGCCCCACCGCTGTAAAAAAACCCTAAGAAATTCGCGACTCGCATCCCTAAAAGCATTACGTAATTTAAAGACGCCCTCTAGTGACAAATAAAAAAATAAATCCATATTTTTTTTTTTAATAAAATGCTTAGCCCTTTCGGCCCCACTTGATTCTGCGCCTCAAGTCGCGCGCAACCCTCGTCGCATAATGCGAGATTAAGTATCAGTTGCCTTGCACACGTACGCGTGAAAAGTTCACAATATCCCACGAGCGAGCGAGTGCTCGACGCCTCGCTGAATGCGCGTCTTTCGCCTACGACATTGTGACGTTGAGGCACACAGTGATGCACTGCTGATGCAACGGAACCATAGAAAACTCACGGGGAAATAGGTCACGCGATACGCGTATCGTTCCTCGGCAATCCTCGCGAGGACCTCGCGAATTAAGTTCTTCGCAGAGGGGACACAGAGATGGAAAAAAAAAGGAGAAAATTGGATAGCGAGAGACGCGCGAGACGAGCGAGAGAAAGGGAGGGAAATAGCGAAGAAGGGAGATGCGGGGTGAGCAGAAAAGAGCCGGCGGTGAGAGTGAATGGCGGGGAGGAGAGGAATAGGCGAGCAGAAAGAAGGGCGGTGCGAAAGGGGTGGGATAAATAAAGTCTCGAGTTGCCGGCGCACCGCTGAGATTTTTATTCGTACGTTTGAAAGTAACGCGGCTGCCTCGTCGCGCCTTGGAAACGGCCCCGTTGAGAATCAAAGCGTGGAAACCGGAGATGGTCCCTTGATGTGATCAAGAATGGCCACTGTGCGGTGGTAAACTTGCCGAAGAGAGGTAAATTCTGCCGATTGGCGAGATGTATCAAATATATTTCAATGGGGGGTAATCGTTGAGAGAATTTAGGCGAGTTCCTTTCTTGGCTTCGACACTGTCGGTTGAGAAGGAATCGGCTCTGGCGAAAGATTGGACGTTTGTTAGATTAACGAGAAGTGGTGCCCGCTGCAATTTCGGCAAGAACTGCATTGAAATTGCGTTGGGTTGGACCTCAGAGTTAGAATGGGGAATGGCGGGATGTGGAACAGAACCAGTATTAGACCGAGTCTGACTTGGCTTTGAAATAGTAATGAAGTGGAACTGAGGGACTGCAATGGGCTTTAAGAGTTCTGGGGGTAGAGAGCGGGATGACTGAATAAAGCAGGGTTTAGGAAATTTCGGCAGAGCACGTGGAGACTATTATTAGTAGGACTCGTAGGCTACTGGTGACGGTGGCAATGGGGTGATGCAGCGTGGATGGATATGCAGGGAATTGGAGAAGTAAAGAAGTTTGTATAAAGGAGGAATCAAATGTAGATTATGCACTTCTGTGACACAATTTCATTTCACACTACTGCTCGAAAGTTTGTGCACACTTGCTGTAGGTATCTGCATTTTGTATTCGAATACAAACGCTGGAGTTTAAGATTTGTACAGGGTGTATAAAATGTAATGGTCGCTGCTTTCAGGGGTGAATCTATACTCGAGCTCATTTTAGAAGGAACTTATTTCGCGCATGATGAGTGAGCTATTCGACTGTCGCGAGGTCTCTGTTCCCCCACTTTACCACCCAGGCTTCCCACTCTCCTTGCACCATTCCGATTCTCTTTCACATACCGGGTAACCTTTCAGGTTAATATTTATCTTTATATATAATATATCAGTTGCTTATAATACTTCCTTATCATATTTCAGTTGCAAATAATATTTCAGTTACTTATAATATTTCAGTTGCTTAACTTTCCTTTTTTATTTTTTTGTCCAGAATTCATCTCCATTAATTGTGTATAACATTTTTATATTTGTGTATTTTGACATATTCAACAAAAAGTCGAAACACGCGGTATATACGAAAGTGGCGCCACGCCAACGCTTTCGGCGCAGAACGGATGCGCAGCCGAAAGACCATTGGTGGTGGCATAGCCAATGAGCGCCAACATGCGCAGAACCGATCTAAACTCGTCGGTCGGCAAGTTCCTTCTAAAATGAGCTCGAGTATACATACTGTACTTTTTGTTGCAATCTTTAACAATTTTTTGCATCGACACGGTGCTTTTGCGACACGTGGTTTCTTTTGAACATTTTTTTCTTCTCGCTGAGCTGTAAAGAAACTTTAATTTTCAATGTTATAAACAATTTTGCGGCAATTTTTTTTACATATGTTCACCGATCCAGAGGTATAGATACACCCCTGTGGCCATCACTTTTTATACACCCTGTAATTTAATTATTATAAATTGGTTGAATAATTTGTGTACCATAACAGCATTTAATTTACTTCTTGCTGTAAGTGTAGCACTTTACGAAATCATGATTACTTATGAAAATCCCCTTATGAACCTATAAAGTAGTAATGCGATTCTGAAAACTGTGTAAAATAGTAATAAGAAGAAAGTGAATATTTCGACAAGAACATTTCAAATTAAATTGTGGTCATTCATAACTAATAATTTAAAAATACTTTTATCACTCAGAGGCGTACCTAAGCATTTGAGCACTAGTGTGTATTAGGGTGGCTCTTATTTATACATGCCGCTTGGATTTAAAGAATTTCTAAAAAATGGTAAGCCCTATCGAAATTTTGTTCAAATAAGATTAAAAGAGCATTCAATTCTCTACAATTACTTTATATATCATTTTCTCGTGTTTCCAACCATTTTTTAAATAATAGCGTTTGAATATAGAGAGATCAGCACTACGCGCGTATACACTTGATTCCACAGTAGAGCATCAAGATTTCGCGCAGGCACGACCCTCAGGCGACGTTGCTACGCCGCCACCCCACTTAACCGCCTATGTTTTTCTCCGTCGCACGGCCTTCTCTACTCTCTCTGTTCACTCTTCGTGCGGGACTGTTTACGTTGACAACGGTCAGGTCCCGCGTTTGGGATGTACCAATTATTCCTTGGAAATTACCACGACCAATCGCATGCGGTTCAAACCGTGGGTAGTATTGGGAGCTGCGCAGATCGGTCGCAAATCGGTAGGGGCGTCGAGATGCTCCAATGTGGAATCAAGTGTAGTACAGCTGGGACGCGGGAAGTGCCGATCTCTCTATATTCAAACGCTATTATCTAAAAAATGGTTGGTAGCACGGAAAACTTATATATACAGTAATTGTAGAAAATTGAATGCTCTTTTAATATTGTTTGAACAAAATTTCGATACGGCTTACCATTTTTGAGAAATTCTTCAAATTCAAACCATCTGATGAATTCTAAACTTTAAGGGCTGGTCGGCACCCTTTCCTGTTGTCCGTTTGCAATAATCTTTTCAGGGACTATTTTTTTTATGAAATGGAACCATATCAGGGGGTGAGAGCAAATAAAATCAGGTTGAAAATAAGAGCCACCCTAGCGTGTATCTGCACTATTTAGAGCATAAGACACCTGGTCTCATGTTCCTATAAGTTGGAAGCATTCTGTCGTGTTCCTTGGCCATTCATATAGCAAGTATGATTGGCCAAGTTTAACGTTGCTGTGTATACATTCACGATAGAGCTTAATGCCCTGATTCAAAATATACGGTTTACGTTCCGACGAGGCTTGTTTAACGTGATTAGTTTGTTCTCGCGGAAATGCGTATTCGGGAAATGTACACATTTATCGGCAAATGCGCACGTCTGCTGTCGACGCGGTCGATAAATTTGAGATTATTGGTCTGAAAGGATTTGTTTGGCCGAATAGCAGCGTTTGTTTCTGGCATGAAAGTGTTCGGCATCTGACTTTTTCAACGGCACACAATTTAGTAATATGAATCTGTATTAAATTCTGTCATTTAATGTAGATATCGCGATTAATTTCTATTAAACATATTCTGCTTGCCGCTAATTTTGCTAAATGATAAGCAGCGGAAGATACAAAAATAGTAAATAATTTCGTAACTTTTAGTATTTACTTCTCTCAAACTCGATCGCAACTTTTCATGTTTAACGCCCTCAAAATTGCTATAATTTTTCTACCATAGGCTTGATTTGTGTTATCCAATAGTTTCCTCATTGGTTCGAGGACAAAATTGTTTCTCAATTACCAAGTAAGATGGTTTAGTTGAAGATAAAAATCAAGCTGGATTACCTCCGGAAAGTCTTAAGAATTTTTAATTGACATCATCGTCCTCCTGACAAAAGTTTCCACACTTACTGAGGACTTCCTTTTTAAAGTATAAAATTCAAGCCAGGCAGAGATTAAATTCGAAAGCCAAAGTAACATTGAAAAAAAAAGAAACTTACCCTAATCCCATATTCACTTACAATGGTGTAGATTATTCATTTAAAACCACCAAAATAAAACTCTATCACTGATGTTGATTAAATTACACCCAGCTCTTGCATTACACGCAAGCATTTTTTGTATTTGGTTTCGGAGTATCAAATTCCATGGAATTTTGCGAAACAGTCGAGTCTGAATTGAACGAAATTAGACAGTTCAAGTGAGTTTTAAATATACCCTAAGTAGAATGTTTACGCCGCATTTAGCTTCAAAGAGATTTAATTAGAGAAGTGCAGGATATTTTTATCGTGTACAGGTACTTTTCCCCCAAAAATAATTAAGGGGCTGCTGGCTCGACCCTGGGTAGAGATTGAGCGATTATGTATCGCATCTGGTCTTCAAATTTCAAGCAACATCAACTGATTAATCCCGATGGGATATTTTGTGGTAATTAGTCGACATAGAGTAACCAATAATTAATCGACCTCCGTGAGAATCGGTTACCATTCGCTGCTCGAATTTCACTTGCAAAATTGCTAGTCGACCTGCAGGACATCGCAAATATATGAATACAGAGACGGCGAAGCGGTTGCCTGTTTTACAACGACGCATAATAGGTTTTCGGAATTTTAACGCTGGGATAGAACCCCGTTTCTGGAAATTTCATTGCCCGCCAGCAGCTGGGTAATTAGTGCGAAACGGCGGAATTCTCGAGCGATTGAAGTGGAATTTTTATCCGTGCGTTCACAGTTTTCTCGTTGGAAGGACGTTTAAAATCACGGGGGGGGAAATTGAAAAGTGCTTGAGAATACTTTGAGAGTCTTATTTCGAATGGCTGCCGATATTAATTGCTACTTAGCCGTAAACGTCGCCGAGCGGTGTGTCAATTTTTACGTACGATTCTCGGATTCACTTCGGCTGGATTTTAGTTTGTAATCATACAGTCGATTTGCAGGCTAATTAGTCGTAAATATTGGGGGAGACTAAAGTGTTGTCTGCCCTCCATGTTCGCGTTCAATGGCACCCTTTGTCCGAGCTTCGCTTCAGCAGCCTGTTTTGTTCTCAATTTAAACGTTAGCAATTTTCACCACCACTTATTGTATTTAGTTTATTGTGGTTGGTCACAAAAGAATGCTCGATGGAACAGCCACGGGATATTAATTTCGACATGAGAGTATTCGCAATGCGGGGAGGGATCGTGCTTGTTAAGCGGCCAATGTTCAGCTCTCGTTTAAATCCAGCTAATTGGAATCGTTAGCTCGCTTCTATACGTCGATTTAACTTTAATTGAGAGATTAAGGTAAGATCAACGTGCCAAGCCCCTTCCTGCCGAGCATGTATCCAGAGAATAATTATACCAGAGCCAATGAAAAAAAAAAAAGGAACAAAGTATTCCCGTTCCATGAGAAATGTTAGCGAGCCCGAGAATTTACGTGCTCGGAGTTACCATAAATCGGGATAATCCTAATACAATTATCCGAGGGCGCTTTTACCTACTATTTTGCATTAATCTGCACATTCGTTGGTTTGTTTGGCTCCCTTCTTTCAATATGGTTCTAGCAAAATTCCTGCGCTCAGATATGCCATTAGTAGGTGTTAAATATGCAACGCCTATGCACGAAGGCTGTCAAACGTCAGTAGTATACATATTCTATTTGCAACGACGATGGAGGAAAGTTCTGTGGACATAGAGTTAAGGGAGCTCCTCCGCTGTGCCATTGTTTTCACTCTGCCTGTTCACTTTGCCCTCGGGCCCAGTGGAAGAGAAATGTATGAATTTCATACACAATTTATAGGTTATAAGGGTTAATATCTACATATATATGGGGGGCCGAGGTTCATAATGGTGTAAGTCACTAAAGTCGGTATCAGATATATTGGCCGGTCAGTTTGTTTTCGGGAACAACGATTGAGGAGAAATCAACCACCACCATCTGACGATCGTGGATTTGTCAGTTGGAGTTGCGCGGCCCCGAAGGGTATGGTGGGGTAACGGGAAGGCTGCTCGGCTCCGCCTGAACCTAGCTGTTTGGCTGTTATTTATTCTTAGCGTAATAGTGGTGTGCGTTACGAAGCTATGCGTGAACTAGGGCTCTTGATACCCGGTGACCCGGGTACTCGGTTAACCGGGTGATACCCGGGTACCCGGGCGCTACCCGGGTCTGCGGGTAATACGGTTACGGGTACTCGATACCCGTATGATGCGGGTAACACAGGTCGACAGCCATCTGGACTTGTAACATTAAATAGCCGTTTCTTATATGTTTTAGAGCGCTGAAAACGAATCCGCAAACCGTTTGACGCCATCATCCTCAGTTTTTGAGAAATTCGATTTTGAAAAAAAAACTGCAAATTTTCAACGTTGAACATCTTTAGTGTCGAGACAGTAATAGTTATTCATTACTGTTTGCGCAAATTTGCAGTTTTTTTTTCAAAATCTAATTTCTCAAAAACTGAGGATGACAGCGCAGAAGCAACTTGCAATATTACTAATAATTTATAACTAACAATATTCATGAAACAAAAAGGTATAATAAGAGGTTTGTTATGATCCACTGCAATAACCGGTATTTCGTCGATTACCCGTATAACACGAGTATCGGGTAATCGTAACCGTATTACCCGCAAACCCGGGTAACCGGAAACCCGCGAAAAGTAAGAGCCCTAGCGTGAACCAATACGAGATGAAGCTATCGAGAAGGAATCAATGTTCTGACCAATAAAGCTCCTGAATTTTTTCGGAGCTAACGCACACCTATTCTGGTGTGTGTATTTCTACGCTGACAGCTCGGTTTGGCCTACACGCCAGAAGCTTGGCACTATCCCCACCACTTCTGGCTCACTCTTGTTCTGCAAAGGAGAGAGCGAGATGGAACGAGAGCGAGTCAGAAAACATTTAGAAAAGGAGCACCGTGGCAGGCAAACGGTGTGGTGGCAGAATACCCCTCACGAAACTCACCGGCCAATATATCTGATACCGACCTTAGCATGATGTTTCGCGTTTAGTGTTATAAAAAACTGTGCGTATATATTGCAGTTTTAGGAACACATCTAAAGGCTTAAGATACTAGCATATTAAATATGTATATAGATATTTTAAAATAAGTACAGAATAATAGGAATTTTTGTGCTTCATTCTTATGAACATTGAAGGGTGGGTTTACCCCCTAAACGTGCAAATGGGCAAAAATAAAAAGGCACGTATTTCTTATTTTTCCATCCTCTAAAATATATAAAAAGACTAAAGCAATCGGAGGGGGTTACCTAAAAAATCTTATAACTTTGAGGGGTGGTTTCACGGGGTGAAAGGGGGTAAAATGTATTTTTTTGGATTCCTTAATATCTCTTAGACCCGATTAGATATCAATTTGGTTTCTATTTACAAAGGTTTCCCACACAAATCCCTAAAAATCAATTCCAGGAATTTGCCCTAATCAACCCCTAAGGGGATGGGAAGGGGTAAACTGTGTTTTCGCGGACTTCTCAATATCTCTTAGGCCTGTTTCGATATCAACTTGGTTTCTGCTTACAAAGCTTTCCCACACAAATACCTAAAAATCAATTGCAGGATTTTGCACTAATCCACCCCTAAGGGGGTGAAAAGGGGTAAACTGTGTTTTCACGGAGTCCTTAGGCCCGAAGTGAAGCGCGGGGTATTTGGCTAGTCTTGAAATAAAGCTAATTTAACATAATCCCATATAATCTACAGATTCATTTCTCTTTTTTTATGTCCGTGGCCTTGAATAACATTGGATGACTATGGTCATCGAAAAGCCCTTGAGAAGGGGTTTAAAAATACATGGCTCCATTTAAAAAAATTAACTTGTCCTTTCAACCTCCTAAGCACCTCAACCAGACAAAAATTTCTGTCCAACTTTGGTCTCAAACGTTTCTTCCCACCTCAAAAACTGTGGAAGTCATTCATGTAGCTTGCCTTAGCTGACTCGCCCTGCATAGCAGAGATGGGCAAAAATTTTAACTAAATAAAATTCCGAATAACGAATAAAAGTTAAAAAAGCATTATTCGTCACGTGCCAGTTAGAAGTGAAAGTGGAAAATTACATTCAACGCTGACATTGAAACGATCGACCAATAAAACAATTAATTTTATTCGTCAAAAAATCTAAAGCCGAAGTAACTTTTATTTGAGCCGTTATTTACATAACTTTTTATTTAATTAATGCCCAACTCTGCTGCATAGAAGCATACACCGAACAATAATCCACTTTGCCCCGGTTGCCTCGCCACAAAACTATACCAGCGAGACGGAGCGAAAGCTTCGGACACCCTCGGCCGGAAAACACGTCTCGGCGAAGTGCTGCGAGAAGAAGTGATAGCGATACATTTACCTACAAGGCGAAATGAGCTGCTCCTTGGACGTGTTCGTGTGGCAGATCCGGCAGACGGTGGAGCCGACCGAGATCAGGCTGCAGGTGAGCTGGTGTTGTTGCCCGAGCTCCAGGGACATTTGCTGCGTGTCGCAGTCATTTAAATTGCAGGCCGAACCCTCGGGAACCGTGACCGGTAACATCGGGATGCCGCGCTCGTGATCCAAGTTGGCTGGAACCGAACAGAAGGATACACACGAGACGGTGCATATGTATGATCCACCACGCTCCGCCTGTGCCCACGTTTACCTACACCACGTTCCACGTGATGGCGGGCATTCCGCGAATTTCGAGTAGATCGAGTGGACTGACGGCGTTCGAAAGATAATGTATTTCACCATCTACTACCGAGTTCGAGGAACAATTCGCCCGGACGATTGAGGAATCGAACGAGACTGTAGTTAGGCTGTGCGATCGAGAACGTTTATTCTCTGTGCCTCTCATATTGTGTTTACACTTTGGGCTCGTTCTTGGTTTGTGAGGTGTCATTTTTTGTGGAACAATGGATGGTTTGATGGCGAGCGAGAATCCGTCAAGGAAACTTCCTGTTGTACGGAAAGTAGTGTCCTATTGCGGTTGATTTCAGAATATTAATAAGGAAAAATGTGGGCAGATTGGATTAGTTGGTAACAAATAAAAAGGCGAAAATTGAGGCGTTGAGAGCAAAAACGGATCAAACGGATTTTCAGGAAGTTATTGCGACCAAAATAATTATAGCAATGGAATGAAACTTTTTTCTATTTATTAAACTACATTTCTACAGTAAACAAAAAATATAACGGTAATGAAATTATTGCTTTTGAAAGCGGTATTGACCAGGGACTTCAAACCGGTATGATTTTGATACCGGTATTATGTCAAGAAAGCTATACCGAAACCGATATCGTACCGAAACGTATGAGTACCGAAACCGTTATAGAACCGAAATAGGCGAATACCGAAATCGTTAAAGTACCGAAACCGAAATAAATACCGGAATTTTTCCGGTTCTTCTTTCGGTGACATGGTAGATTAAAGTAATATCTTCGTAACCCTAGTTAATTCGAGCTGTAAAAACACCGGCATAACGTAATATCTTTTCATAAAAATACCAATATATTAATATAGGTATGTTTAGCGTATAGATTCTTGTCTAATAATATTTTGAAAACTGTAATAAAATCCGAAAACCGAAAAAATTACCGGTGAATATAGGTAAATATACCGGTATTTGCATATATCGGTATGACGTCATACCGGTATTTGCGTATTTCGGTTTCTATAAAGGTTTTGAAGATGGAACCGAAAAATACCGGTATCATACCGGTATTTTCAGTTTCGGTAGAAGTCCCTGGTATTGACGACATGTTTAAAAATTCATGCCTGGTTCGTGAAGGCGATTTCAGCTTATCTGAACCCAAAAATCCAAACAGATTCTTCATCAGCATGACTGCCTCTATCGCTCGGACTATAATTAGTGATTTATCTTCTAGCTTATCAAAATAGCGGGCAAAGTGCAAGAAAAATGTTTTTCGGCTTTTTCCTTTTGCTATTTTCGATTTTTGAAAGTAGGTTAGACTCAATGAAAATATTTGGCCGTAGTCCCTGCGAGAGTAATAGGTGTGCGGAATAAGCTGTAAAATTTATAAAGCAATCGGTTCGATAGATTTTGAGATTTTATCTTCACGGTGTGAAAAAATGATGATTCGAGAAAAACGCGTTCAAAGTTTTCATCTACATATAGAAGCCGAGCCTCTCCGCTCCCTGCAAAATGCTTTCTGCAGAAGCTAAAACAATCGGAATTTTTCCATGAGAATTTAACAGTACATTCTTGAGGATATACTTTCGAAAAATGTTTAAAAATAAAAATCAATTTTTTCAACCTGTCTAACCGGAATGACCCACCTTAAATCCACATTTTTTGCGAAATTCAGTTAGTAGCAATAATATATTCCAGTAGGCTGTACTACTTAATCGTATAAAATAGGAACATTTTAATTTTTTTTCAACGTGGGTTAGTCCGTGTTTGCTCTCAGCGCCTGAGTTGAGGATGAAGCAAATTGAATTAATTGTTATTTTCGAATTAGTTGGCAAGCATATCTATGGACCTACACGAAATAACCGAAACTGAACGTAGGAGGGTGCACAGTAGAATGCGGCGCATATGTATGATCCACCACGTTCCGCACGCATCTGCGTGTATTTACAGCCTATTAGGCGTAATGGCAGGCTTTGTGGGAATTTACTCCCCCGAATTAATCAATACGAAATCTGATATTGCCTCTTGAATTACAAACAGGATGGCGCTATTCGAATTCTAGACGTTGAGTTTTGCAGTGCTTCGAAGCGTTTCTAATATTGTTTGCACCCCCTGTAATGTTTCAAGGGAGAAAAACGCCGAACCGAAGACATTTACGATTTCGATGAAGTAATTCTATTGGGGGATACAGTGTTAAGCTGTGGTGGTTGCAGATGGTATTTATAATATTTTTAGAATCTAATACCTACGCAAGTAAATGAGAGTTGCTAAGAAATTTTTTGTTGTCCGAATGCCTTATTATTTGAATGTAAAATGTTACTTAAATACCGCATTTTATTGTAGAATATAAAAAATAGAATGCAGAATAGATATATGCTAGAAACAGAAGTTCGATTTTTTAAAATGTTTTGTAGTTGCAAGTACTCGATTGTTTCATATTGGAATTGTTAGTTAAAAGAAGAAAATACAAGGTAATCGAAAAGCTGAGAAGCGTTGAGGGTGTCAGAAAATTTTCAAAATTATTTGATGTTAAGAAAGTTATCGTTCCTGTGCTAAGAATTTTTCAAGCATTCATTATACTATTATACTTTTGGTGGAATGAAATTTTGACAGAGGCAAATTACGATGGAGGAAAGGGAAACGGTGATTCTTTGTCGTAATGAAGGAAATTCTCATTGTAAAATTGCAGAAACCTGGCTCTGGTACATTAGGGTATGTTCTTGAAAAGTGCGAGAATGAAAAAAAATTGAAATAAAATGAAAATGTAAAAAAATTAATTTTAAACAATTAAGCACAGGGCCCTGAGACAGATATTTATATAAGTAAAACCAATTAAGGATAGTTTCAGAGTATTAGAGGAAATTCTATACACTATTAAGTTTCTCTTTCGCAATTAGCGTTACAATTTTTAAAATAAACATTGACGAACGTACATTACGTAGTTACAAAAGTGTAACTTGCATTATTTTCCGACAAAGTTCACATTGTGCAATAGTAACTACAGTGTATTTCACTAAAATCCATGCACGAACAAAGATGATTATTTACAACGCGAAATCGGTGAGAATGAAATTTGAAACGATCCCACTGACAAAATACTTTACCCTTCTATTCGCGATAACTAATATGCCAAACCAGTAATATGGCACTCCAGATTCCCTTATAATTACACTTCTACCGATCGTGTGCAAAATCATTGAAAAAAATATAAAGGCTTAACTTAAAGTTAAAACTTACCTACTTGCATTCCTGACATGGCGACGAGAGCGCGACGATGAAAGCATAACCAAGTAACTCGAGAGCCCCTCGAGAAGCACGATCAAGGGGCCCCTGCGGCAGCAAGTTGATACAATAATTTCAGCAGGATCTGTTTCTTATTCAACGCGATCCTTCCGTATGCAAACGAAAGTGGAAGACGGCGTGGAAGTGTGAAACGATGATAGCTGGATAACCGATGGAGCTGTCCTGTCAGTTCATCGTAGTCAAACACGCGGTTCCGCCCATTATCCAGTCGACGATTTTTTATTTCCACCTCGATGACAAACGACTAACGAATAAACGAGCGGATGACGGGGGTGCTGTTACGCTCGTTGCAAATCATTCTTGCTTCGATGATTCGTCGACGCGGTAAATGTAACTGCACTTTTAAGAAGATAGATAAGAGTAATGATAATCAGATATGTGTTTATTACACTGGAAAATAAAATACAGTGCAATAGGCGAGCAGGGCCGGCGCGAGGATGGTTGGCGCCCTTATGCAAGATAATTTTTGGCGCCCTTATGCAAGAAAATTTTTGGCGCCCCCAAATGTTTGCACCTGTTTTCTATTTAATACGTTTTGCCTTTACGAAGTAGAATTAAAGAAAGAATTACATTTACATTTTGTTTATATGGGAGTTGGGTTCCTTTATTATTATGTCTGCGATATAGTTTTTGGCGCCCTTATGCGGTGCATTACTTGCATAATGGGTTCCGCCGGCCCTGTAGGCGAGATATAATTACAGGCTGCTGTTAACCTAACTAAAAAAATAACCCTCCATAACGCCGCGTCGTGTGACTTCGACGGGCGAATTCCACTTACGTGAGTTACGCCCAAATCGCCCGTGAGTTTCGTTAGGGTGCGTTTCCTTATACGCGACTGGACGCATCGTCAAGCATTTCGAAGTCGATTTTCTCGAAAATAAAGCGCGATATAAAAAAATTTTGTTCCTTTTTCTCGACTTATTTACTTGTTATAAGTAGAAAAGAAAGAGTAACTTTTTTTCATATCGCGCTTCATTTTCGAGAGAATCGACTTTGAAATTCTTGACGATGCGTCCCGTCGCGTACAGGGAAACCTAGCTTAACCCTCTAGGGACGGGGATGTTTTAAACTTAACGTAGAATTTTTTTGAGCGTTAAAATAGTCTATTTTATACTTCGGATTTGGAAACTACTCGTTAGTTTTTTTTTCAATTTTTTTTTTAATTTGTTTATAACAATATAACAAAAAAAAGTTTAATTTCGAGTTCTGATGGTACAACAGTTTCTTCTCTGCCTACTAAAGGTCACTATACCTATCAAATCTCGACCGTATTGATGGAACGTAAATAAAAATGTGTTAATCTGAATGGGACTCTGGAGTCGATTTTTTTTATTGCATTTTCCAAAAGTACTATCTTTTCTGAATAAAATTCTGTTTGGGTTATATTAAAATTCGCAAAATTGTTCATTTGGCAGCTAAAAAGATCAAGCGGTAACTTATAGCGTCCCCTTTGCCTAGAAACTTTAAACGCGATTTTCTCGAATCTTTGTTTCTCTTGGTTTTTTCCTGATTGCGAACGAATGGAGGTTCAGATTGACTTGAAAAAAATTACAGGATGTGTAAAACATGTGCCATTTTGCCGCAAACCTCTGATATGGTCCATAAAAATTCGAGATTTTCATAAAAAAATTGAGGAGTCACCGGATTTTAGTAGCGCACAAACAAGAACGAATTTTTCATGGAAAAATCACCGTTTTTCAGCCACCAATCGCATGATTTTGATTTAATTGTTGTTTTTATAGGTTTGCGCGGAAACTGTGAATTCAACAAACAAGAATCTCACCTTTGAAATCGGATTACGTCATATTTTAAGACCGATATTAAGGCAAAACGACAGAAAAACGTTAAAATGTTTACCCGTCGGCAGCGCCATTTTTAAAGCACATATATATTTCTTATTAATTTTTTTTCAATCTGTATGGTAGTAATAAACATTGGGTAAAAGGATATATCTGGATGTGCTTTCATTTGTTTACAAATAAATAAAGGGCAGAGTCTCTTTCTCACGAAAAACGACTGCCTAGTCCCCTTAATGAAAATCACGGGCGATTTGGGCGTAAGTGGAATTCGCCCGATGTAACATTATGTGCGCTTTATATTGCAAGTGCTAATTCGCAAAAGTTCCATATTCATGAATAATTGTAACGTAGGAATTATAAACCTTTAGTTTACAATGAAGTGCAGATGAAATTATTATTATTATTATTTCATGGGTATCGTGCCCTTTAGTTTACAATTATGAGAACTCAAAAAGAAGGATTACATATAGAATAAAGCTAAAACTTAAACTCAAGCAACAACTAAAACTAAAGATAAATAAATACAAATAAATAAAATGAAATAAAAACTAAAGCTAAGATTAAAATTAACATGAAAATCTAGCTGAAATTATAATGAAAATGTATCTATTAATTTTCACACGATAATAATAATAATTCAGATAATAGATCAGAATAAAATAAAACTCAGAACGAAAAATAACGAGCAGGTGTGACATTATGATTGATATCGCTGCACGTGTTATTCATTTAATTTGCAAACCATATTTTGTTACATGTGTCTGTAATCATTATTGGCATCGAGAAAAGCGTAACTTTCTAGAATAAGATTTCATATGATATGAAATATCAGTGTTATGATAAGTGGGATATTTTCTACAACTGGGATCGAAATTCCTGCAAAACGTTCGAAAGTTTGGAAATTTCCATGGTGCACGTTTTTAATGTAAAAAAGCGCAGCGGCGTTTCTGGAATTTTCAGGGTGAATTTACGATCAAAGAATGTTACCAGTATCCCGAATTTTCTGAAATTTTCCACAATCGATTATTAATTTCATCCACCGTGCTACGAGTTTTTAATATCGCCTCGTGCAATCAAATATTGCGAATTACTCTTTCTATGTATTAAATACCATTTGGTTTATTTTAGTGCAGAAATATTTATACCCTCTTAAAACATTCCAATTTCCTTTGATTTTCATATTTAATTTTCATATTTCTCTTGCGTCATCGGGCAATCGAAAATAGAGGGAACCAAATACAGAAGAAAATTAATAAAATGCCACTGATATTATCTGTTTCCCATTTGCTCGTATTCAAGCCATTTTCCCTGCACCGCGAATGATTTCTATAAACCATTAAGTAAAGTCTACGAACGTCACGAAGTCGCTATTTATTATCGGCAATTAGTAAATTACCCGTGGCTTCAATAACTCGCGTGTGGCGTGTCGTTTAATTATATGTTTGGTGAAAAGAGACATGGGCATTGAACTCTAATAAGATTGAAAGATTTAAAAAAATCGATATTCAATCATCCCATTCTGTGTCTGTCAGCCATGAACGGGACAAAATTATTGCGGGGCCCCGTACTTTCATCCGCGAAGCGCTGAATTAACTTGTCAATAATTACAGTCAGAGAAATTACAGTTCTGCTGGGGAGATCGACACCTTTATAAATCTAGTCAGCCCTTTTTTTATTGCGCACACGAGTGTACAATCATCCGCAACTACGCACTGATATACTAGTCATAGATGGAATGTTTAAAAAAAGGTTTACAAAAAAGTTTTAGGAGTCGTAATGTATATCTGAACAAATCAGATATGGTTTAATAATAATACTTATCAAGATGTGGTAAATATTATGTGTTATGTGATTTAATATTAATTTTTAATATTAACCTTTAATATTAGGCACACGACTAATCTACAGATAAGCACTAATAATATATAATTCGTGAACGTAGGTGCTGCTAATGGATTGAGAGAAATAAGTACTATCTCCATCACTGTGTACATCAATAAAAATTAGTTTCATAACATATTTATTAAGATTTGTTTATTCGTTGGGACGAACACTATGAACTGTAAAAGTTTAATAACATCTTCTCTGAAGCACCCTCGCATGCATCCTCGTCTGCATTCCCTATTTTAAAGCTAAATTCTGCTTTATATATTTTCCCATCATCACATTAACAAAATCAACGTGAAAGTACAAAATCGAATAATCTCGGAAATCAAAGCTCGTTCGCGAAAGGAGCGTACAATACTTTTGCCGGCAGCTACGAAAGTTGCAGTTTCTTAATTTTCGAAATTTATTTTCTTCTATATTCCTGTACTTTGCACTGGCAAGTGCGAAGGGATTCATATTATTCTGTAGTTTGGGCTTCTTTTCTGCTTCAGCCACGTGGGAATGTTTTAAAATTCGAGCAATGAATATGAAAACAGAGTTATGTTGCAACCCAGTACGTCACATTTCAGGGACAATTTATTGCCATAGCACAGACTACAATAGAATTTTAAAGCTTCGTCAAGTTGACGAATTTCTGACTTCAAACTGAGGACAGATTTACAATTTACAGATACATATACTATTGAGCAAAAGAATGAGGCTACGTGTAATTTATTTACTAGATGAATCTGAAAGTATCGCAAGTAATTTATTTAAAGAAAATGTTATGCACACCGTGACCATCGAAAGAAAAGGAACTGGTACCAGCAAAATCACAGTGATATAAGAGACGTCAAGCAGTAAAATATGTTTCAGACTGTAAATCAATCATGAAGGCTCGTTCTTCATGTCCTAGATTTTACAAGCTTTTTTTCGAAACGTACTATATTTAGTGTTCATATCAAGGTGTCTGTCCTGAAAATAACATCACGAATATGAATAACGAAAATGTGTACAGGCAAACTGCGAGTCAAAGGTTCCTTTAAAAAGATAGGAAACGTAGGAAATTTGTTTACAATTCTTAAATCTATAGTCTGAAAGATAAGATGCTACGAATCAGTCCCTGTTTCACCCCTGCGTTGAAAAATATCGCGAGAAGGTGCCTTGAGACGTTGGCCATAGGATTATGAAGATTAATTAACTGCAGAAACCGTGCTACGTCGACGTCGGTAAATTGAATCTCCCAAGTCAGCCGACTCCCCTGATTTATGGCACTACCGCATCGAAACTTTTTCCCGCGGAATGCCCGGATTTGCATTACATTAAATTATAAGGTCTATCGCTCGTAAGCGATAGCAGCCGACTCTCGCGCGAAATGTTTTTAAATTGCGGGCCCAGAAACCGTGGAAGCCTCCAGAAATCTCAGTCGAGCGAGGTGAATTAATTGATACGCTAAATAGAATTTTAGAGCACACTTCTGTGTTATTAAGGGGAGTTTCCCTTTCGGGGGTCCGAAATGCGTGGATAGTTTCTCGAATGCTGAAAATTCATCGAGTGTAAAAATACAATTTTCGACTGAAATCACAACTGAAGAATCAGAAATGCTGGTGGGATTTCTTTTCTGTAGGCAGTGAAATATTTAATTTGAAAACATCGAAACTGGAGGTGACATCAGGAATGTGAATGTTCAAATTGGGAATATTATTAAAAATGCTTTTAGTGTAGGTAATTGAAAGTGTTAATATTTATTTTGAATTCTATCAAACTTAACAAAGTTATTAGGACGCATATCGTCTGACAATTTTCCTAAGTGTTTTATGTATTCCTTCCTTCTACACGAATACAGCAGTCACATATCTCGCGACTGATAAGTTAACTTAAAAAAAAAAATAAAATACAGATTCAAATTTTTAAGTAATTATACTGCTCGACATTATCTTTTACCGTGTATATGATTACGTATTCATTAATTGAAACGCGAATGCCCAAGAAAGGGCATATAAAATTCTCTTAAAAATCATGTAAGGTAAATGTACCAATACCCGGCCGCTGAAGGGGCTTAAGGGGTAAAACCACTCTAGAGGCAGAAAAAAAGACCTAAATTTGACAATTTATTTTTGGAGTATGACACACGAAATAGAATTTCTTTTTAGAGGGTTTATTTAACACATATTGAAGTACGGAAAACAATTTTTTTATTGTCATTTTCATACAAAATGGCGGCGACAGAGCCCGTCGTCGAAACCACTTCTTTCAAACTGGGAGGACGGATTTCTCGGAGACTATTGCATGGATCGATTTGAAAATTTTAAAGTAGCTTCACAACAATATTCTCTTTGGAAGTACGTTGCCGTTTTTGATTGAATGTAAACTTTTTCTTTACAAACAATTTAATGCTCATGTTTAGGGCAAAAAATCGATTCATTTCTTAAAAAGTGCACCACTTCCACAAAAATTGATTTAAAAAAAAACCCCCCTACGTACTTCCAAAGCCAATTGTATATAGATTATAAATATTTTTTATTTTTTGTTCCCGGACTCATACATGCCGAGAAATCCGTCCTCCCGTGGCGGTGTTTTCAAAAAAGCTGTTTTCGACGACGGGCTCTGTCGCCGCCATTTTGCATGAAAATGACAATGAAAAAATTGTTTTTCGTACTTCAATATGTGTTAAATAAACAATCTGAAAAGAAATTTTATTCCGTTTGTCATACTCCAAAAATAAATTATCAAATTTAGGTCTTTTTTTCTGCCTCTAGAGTGGTTTTACCCCTTAAGGAATAGCGTCAAAGTTTGTCTCCTAATTTAATTTGGAAAACCATCATGAAATAAAAAAATGTTGTTGAAATGTTGAAGATAACACAATATTATACTGTTGGAAACTGAAAAAAAAAGTTTATGTATTATAATAGACGTATTTATTAATGAAAATACGAAAACATGCAGATGTCCCAGTAAGCGGACAACCTAAAACTGCATGTCCCAATACCTGAATTATATCGTCCCAGTAAGCGGACAACCTAAAAATGCATGTCCTGATGTCCCGATATCTGAATTATATCGTCCCAGTAGTCGAACATTTAGACTTGTTTAAAAAAATATTAATTTTCTTGCAAGTTTAACCATCTTAAACTAAATTTAAATCTATTTACTATTATAATAATGTATTATTATAATATGTAAATAAGAAATGCAGTCAATATTTTCTTAGTAAATGAGTGGCGTTTCTTAACGGGAGCCATAGAAATTTCTCGAAATCTTATGCGTACGAAGTGTGTTACAAAATAATTATTTCTATCTAACGATTTTCAATTTTCTATAATAATGATTTTAATTAATATTGCTAAATACTTATGCATTATGGTACTATTTTTTGTTTCTAATTACATTAAAAATTAAGCTTAAAAATAAATAAAATTCGCATTGTTGTTCAGGTACTGGGACATGGCCGGGCACAGGTACATTTACCTTAAGAAGTAAATAAGACAGAGACAGTAAATAACCATTTGAATAAACGAAATTTACATGCGATTTTAGAAAACTTATAACGAGAGCTGATTTATTGCGACACATTTTTTTACTAATAATTCTTAAATTTGAAACAATATGCCGTTTTCTTCTAACTAATAATTGATCATTTAAAACAACGCCATCTATGTATCGTATTATACATTATTTACTTTACATGAATTTCGCTTAGCTTTTCGCGTGACCGGCAGTACATCTGCTAATTAATTTCACCAAAGAACCTAACTTACCCCGCTGCCACGCAACCACTGTAGAAAAACTCACCAGGTCCTCCAACCGCTAAAAGCAAACAGTGTATAGATTGAGATAACTGTCAAGCGAAATGCCACATAAATTTCATCTTTATCTGCCAATTTGTGACTATCCTGCCGTTAGAATTAAACGGACCGAGGAGTTTCGAAAAGAGCCGTCTGCTTGATATATATCTTCTTGCTTTTCACCTCGTTCGTCCGTGCCGTGTGGAAAAAAGAGAGAGAAAGAGAGGAAAACGAGTGGAGAAGAGGGAGCAGCGATTCTTCAACGATTTCTGTGCCCTGCCATGGTCACGACAACGAACGACGCGGCGTTTCAGATTGAATTTACTCGTTTCCACTGCCGGACATAACATTTCCCCTCAAGATCCCCGGTCCCGTAGAAGTTTACCTTCTGACTTTCGTATTCGGGATTTTGTTTTCGCCAATCTCGCGTCCCGCTTGACTCGCGGAACCGCCGAAGTTTCCCGTCCTCGGGACGCCGTTCACGGATTTCCTCCCTCGGAATTTTTCCACCCTTCCTTTTGCACCGGCTCCCGGGCAGAAAAACAGAAACATTTTCTGTAAAATCCTTCCGACGCTCCGACGTCGCGGATCGGCTTGCAGCGCTTCCCTTGCGGGGTCGTCCAAAGAGATATGTCGTCGATCCGTGTCGCCGCGAAGGGAGATTAAAATTATCGACTACTTGACATGCAGAAATTTATACGAGCAACAGGCCGTCCTCCCTCGAATCCCTTTTAAGGGATAGTGACTTATGATTGGAGGGGGACGTTAATGCAGCAGAAGGAAACGTGGAAACAAGAATTTTTTATAGAATATTATCAGGGGTTGTGCGGTTTTATTTTTATTTTATTTTAATTAGAGGGATGTTAATGCAACGAAAGGAAACAAGACTTTTTGAAATAATGTTATCAGCAGTAGTATGGTTTTAATATTTGATATTCTACTTAATTAGAAACTTGGAAACAACAATTGTGGGGCAAACAATGTTATCAGTGGAGATGTGGATACGTAACAATTGTTCGTGGCAATGTTTTCGTATTTTAATTACTGAATTACAGAAGCACGAGTGCAGTGTAAATAAACGCAGAAACAAACATTTTGAATTGGAGGGTGTTATCAGGCGTAGTATGAATAAGGGAATTCAGAAGTACAAGCACAGCGGTATTGTTTTGATTATAATAAAAGGATTGATACTTCAAAATACGTTGAAAGCGTTACAGCTCATTTTTTCCAGCAAATATTACTTATTTTTAAAATGACCACCTGATCGTGCAATAATTTATATTCTATCCCGCTTGAAAATTGAGAAACTTGTGTCTCTTTAACAAGTGGATGTATAATATTCGTTATAGAAATAACTTGGTTACAAAGAAGCGTCAGAAAGAACATACAGGAACAAGAATTCCAAGATTCCTGTTCGCATCGACTTGTAGTAAACCGGAATCATTGGTGACGGGAAATCCTTTCCGAGGAATTGAGAACCGCTGCGGGCAAAATCACGGCTTGATCTTGATATACAAACAGAGGGATGTATGTGAATACCTTAGATAGTTCAGTCCATTTCATCTCCACTGCTTTATCACTAAATATTGCCTGACTTACGCCGTGGAAACTGCTCAGCCGTGGCCGAACGCGCACCCGCAACAATTCCATTGTTCGCGTTCTGTTCATTCTATGCGAATCGGTATTTCTGATGCCGTGTGATGTCGTTAAGCGAGAGACACTTTGCAATCGTGATTTCAAAGGAAATAGCTCCTCCGTGCTTGTAATTAAATGGCTGGGAATAATTTGCCATCGGCTATCATTCATTAACGCCCATAATTTATTAGTACGAGGATTTCGAACTGCAGGTGGCATGTATAAATGAAACGTGGCAATTTTACGTGGGTAATTTAAATGAAAGGTTATTGATCTTTTTCAATCGTAGTCACACTTTTTACAATTCTTCGTTGTAAAACACTAACCATCCACCAGTTCTAACGACAACGAACTTCTGTTTTAATTGAGACTACCTTTCTCAGACCAGAACTTAAAGAAGAGAAGAGTTAAAAAACATAGAGAACCTATCTTATTGACTCCCACCCTCTATTATACGTTTCTTAGAGGTTTTCGTGCGCGGTAAACGAATACGCAAACCGTTTGTTGCCATCGCCGTCAATTTTTGAGAAATTCGATTTTGAAAAAAAATGGCAAATTTTCAAATTTGAACAGCTTTTGTGTCGAAACATTAATAGTTATTAGGTTGCTTGTTGCGTCAAAATATTCTATTAACCCTCGCGAATACAATGGTTTATGTTATTATTGAATTAAGATTATTTAAACATATTTAAACAACGATCAAAGGGAAAATGGCACCCGAAATGCACCCATTTTTCCAGATATCTTTCAATTTATTTCCAAAAGTAAAGGTCTAGGAGAAAATCTGACTACTCCACGCGATGCAGCAGACATTTTTCCTTCGGCAAGCGTCAACAGAAGTGGTAAGTCGCGTTTTGTTTTCAACACAGCAGCGAAATCGTTTGGCAAATCGTGCGGCGCCGACGATTGTGTTACGCTGAGCGGCAGTGGATCGCCGTTGACTACCACTGTCCACGGCGCACGTTTTGCCAAACTATTTCGTTTGTGTATTGAAAACAAATCGTGACTTACCACTTCTGCTGACGCTTTCCGAGGGAAAAATGTCTGCTGCATCGCGTGGAGTGGTCAGATTTTCTTCTGGACCCTCAGTTTTGGAAATAAATTGAAAAATATCTGCAAAAATGGGTACACTTAGCGCACGAAAACCTGTAAGAAACGGCCATTGAATGTTACAAGTCCAAAGAAAAGTCAGATTCTGTCGAACTGTGTTATTATACAACTAATATTACCATATTTCTGATCTCCCGAGAGTATTATAATTCCCAAGAAATGGCGAAAGGAAGCAGCAAGTACCTACTGAAAAGACGAAGGTCTGTTCGACAGTACTAAAAAGACTTCTAAACCAATATGAACACTTTGCATTATACATTTCACCACCTGTCAGTCACCTACTATATCACTTTCACGCCCTTTTAAGGTCCACGCACACATATCAGTTCCGTGACGGTTCCGTGCCGTCAGCGTTAGTGATGGGATCAAGTATATTGGAAGTAGGTTCAAATCTGACTGTATAGTTTCGAACAGTTCACGAGTACTTCGGAAAAAAAAAACACTACTTTCAAGTAGACTCGAACCTTGACGGGAAAGGTTTGAACTCTCTATAAGTACTTTGAGAAACGTCAGCGGTACTTGCAAGTATAATCGAACCCTGATCATTTATAGATTCGGATCCTTTATGATTACCTACTTTAACCAGGAGTTTTCTATTCGGTGCGAGTGTGTGATTTGTTTTCGGTGAAAATTACCTATGTACAAATATTCCACATTACATTTAGTTAACTTTATTATCATTAACAATTAATTTATTTGGCAAATACACAAAATATTCTTAACATTTGTAAGGATTGAGGAACAATATTCCTGCCTTCAAAAATATTCTTTCTGATGGGACGGAGATTCCCATGGTCCACAGGTAATCACGAGCTAGTTTCGTTAAAATGAGGTACCGAATACAACTGCAATCGTACCAGAACGATTTGAAAACTTAAGTTATATGTTATATGTACAGGGTTATGTACAATTTTTTAACTAAAAACTATGCCTAAAACATCAAGCTTCAATATCCAATATTAATTTGCGTTCAATCTAGTACCAAATACGAAATACAACGAAAAATATCTTACGTGGTACGATATTGGTAAATCTCAGCTATGTAGCTTTTTATCTTTCAGGGTTCAAATACTACTTTTACGAGATTCGATTCTTTCAAACGTCGAAGTACTTATGCCGCGTTTACACCAAGGCGAACACGAACAAAAACATTGTTCGCGAACGTTTTCGCCTGTTCCTGTCGTGTCCACACCGCCGCAAACATGAACAAACCTCAGCGTACGAATCGTATGTGAACATATGTTTTGTTTGCGGCAGTGTGGACACGACAGGAACAGGCGAAAACTTTCGCGAACAATGTTTTTGTTCGTGTTCGCCTTGGTGTAAACGCGGCATTAGAAGTACATTCTGAACTCTGCCGCTACTTTTTCTGAGGTTCGAAACCGGCTTCTATAACCCAAGTACTTTGGAAGTATATAGAATGAAACGCCAGCTCTCATGAGTAGTATTCGAATCCCATGAAGTGAAACTTTTGTATTGGAATTGACTCGGATTCATCAGTACATATTGAACTTGATCCCATCCCTAGTCAGCGTCAATAATCCCTTTGTTTCAATATCTGTAACTGACCGGAACAAGTGCGAACTGCTCCCTTTCAAGTCGGGAAAACGATACGTTTGACCACCGACACTAAAGGTCTGCGCACACATATCCGTTCCGTGTCAGTTCCGTTCCGGCGTGCCAGTGGTAAGAAGAAGAGACCCTCTACGCCCCTCTTCTTCTTACCAATGGCAAACTGACACGGAACTGACACGGAACTGACACGGAACTGACACGGAACTGACACGGAACTGACACGGAACCGACACGGAACTAACACGGAACTGACAAGTGTGTTTAGACCTTAACACCACCGAAGCGTCACGGAACTGATACGTGTGCATAAACCTTAATACCTCCCTACCTTTACAATACATCAACCGTCCGACTGGCAAATAAGAAGAAGCCCCAAGGTGTGCATCTGAAGCAGAATTCAAAACAACCCCAACCAGTCCCCAACGGGGTAAAAGTATCAAAGCGAAGGTGCATAGAGATCCTTAATCCCCGAAACAGCGAGGGGCTCACGTTCGCGCGATAAATTCGCATCCGCTTGGGTGTCCGTAGCAAAATGGCTTCCTCCGAGTGCTCCCTCTTCGATGAGAGCCAAACATATTCGTTTCAGTGTTTCTATGTCGGTCAGACGCCCAGGCCATACGTAGTACGGGATACACGCGGCAATTTCATGAGCAGCCACGGGGGCGGGTTTTCGGGGTGTCGTGTTTAGTGGCAATAAATTTCAGGGTTGTACCTTAAGACGCTCCGACGTACATACAATGCGCGCGTGTGTACGGGGCGCGGCGACTGTGTGCTCGCGACGCTGCAGTTACGAAGCCAGCTCGAGGGAACGGCTCGAGCGACACAAATTTTCCGAGCCGGCAGCTACGAGGACATATTTAAGACGTCGCCCGCATGTTTTCATAATCTCTCTAATTTCCATTAGCGCGATAAGCGCGCCGGATCGCGCGATCCCGCGGAATTTACTTGGATCGCGACAAGTGTCTTCGCTACCGCTTCGAACAGCTGTATGAGCACTTTGCTGCAGCTGATTATCGTGTTGTTTGCTCTGCGCACACGGCGATTCTTTCAGCGCCGTCAACCGGGCGTCAGCCTCGCGCAATTCACGCGCCTTTTGGCTAACTTCTCATCCGGCTTACCCGTAGACGCGTGCAATTTCTCTCGCTTCGCTACCGGGGAAGAACGCGCCACGTCCCTGTGCGTTGATCACTTTGTGCCGGAATTGGTGTTATGATGAAGGATAACCGGAGGTGGGCTGGCTCGCTTTGAAAAATTGCAGTGTTATATCTTTTGGAAGCTGTTGCTGCACAGACTCGGGGATGGATGTTGGTCGATCCTTCCTCGCGGTACGTGACTTCTGCAGCGATGAATTAATAGTGCGAAGGTGAAATTGGGCTGGAGTCAACTGGCTGTTCAAGGGTAATTGGCGGCTGTCACTTCAAACAAGCTGTCATGTTGTGCTGTTTACCTATATGTCATGGTTCGCACAGGTGATTCTACGGGGCTGGAGGTCTGCTGGAAAAATGTACCGCGAACGTCACCTGGACCTTGAAATTGAGGGGCAATTTTCTTTTTATTGTAACGTGTCTGACACTGAAATCAGGGAAAGCGCCAAAGGAGCTATGTTTCAAAGAATCTATCAAATAAAGAACGACAAGAATGGTTCCTTTGACACTTTTCATCCTCAGTACGAGTAGAACACATTAAAAGAAATGAGTCTTGAATTTCCAGGGGAAGATCAATTTTGGGGCACATTTTTTTAACAGATCTCCACCGACCCAGAGGTGTAGAATTCCCCGTGTTAACCATGATATATAATTTTTTACACCCTGTACGGGAAGGAGTTTTAACTGAGGATGTTCGCAGGCAAGGAAGTGGTCTTCAGTGTTAAGTCAATTTAAATTGCCATTAGTATGTGATGTGACGAAGTTGCTTGCACTGTTGCAGCATGGTGACTAGATAACAATTTAGTGTATTTGCACGAAAACGAGTGTGAATATTATGCTACTACTGTGTTTAGACCAGTGGTGAGCAACCTTTTGTCCAAAGTGGGCCACAAGTGGAAAGCTTCTACTCTACGCGGGCCGCAATATTAAATACATAAATATAACTAATCCTATATCTTTTACAGTTCAAAAGATACATGCCAATGTTCAGGCGGGCCAAATGCGGCCCGCGGGCCGCGGGCTTAGAGCATATATACATGGAGGTATCATTGCCTTAGAGTGACTGCCTCGAAACAGTCGGCAACATCACGCGAGAGAGAAAGACATGTGCCACTGGTGCGAGCGAGAGAAGTATATGTCCCATTCGACCGATATGCGCATGCGCCGATATCGTGCGAGAGAGAGAAACACATCTTGCGAGCGAGAGCGGTCGATTAGGACATATACTTCTCTCGCTCGCAAGATGTGTTTCTCTCTCGCACGATATCGGCGCATGCGCATAACGGTCGAATGGGACATATACTTCTCTCGCTCGCACATGTCTTTCTCTCTCGCACCATGTTGCGGACAGTTTCAAGCTTTCAATGAGACCTCCATAGCATATGCTCTAAGGCCGCGGGTTGCTCATCACTGGTTTAGACGACGCTAATCTGTGACGCTGCTTTGGACACTAATACAGACTTTCATTTCTATCGGTGGCTCATTACTATGAAGAACACTGTATGTAAATTATTCGATTTCTTCGACTCCTCATTTCCAGGGACTTCAAACCGGTATGATTTTGATACCAGTATTACGTCAACAAAGCTATACCGAAACCGATATCGTACCAAAACAGATGAGTACCGAAACCGTTATAGAACCGAAATAGGCGAATACCGAAATCGTTAAAGTTCCGAAACCGAAATAAATACCGGTATTTTTCCGGTTCTTCTTTCGGTGACATGGTAGATTAAAGTAATATCTTCGTAACCCTTATTAATTTGATATGTGAAAACACCGACATAACGTAATATCATTTCATAAAAATACCAATATATTAGTATACGTTTACCATACAGATCCTTGTCTAATAATATTTTGAAAACTGAGATAAAATCCGAAAACCGTAAGAATTACCGGTAAATGTACCGGTATTTGCATATATCGGTATGACGTCATACCGGTATTTGCGTATTTCGGTTTCTATAAAGGTTTTGAAGATGGAACCGAAAAACACCGGTATCATACCGGTGTTTTCAGTTTCGGTAGAAGTCCCTGCTCATTTCGTACATTTATATCTAGAGTTATCAATCATATTTATAACTAAGTAGCTGCTATTTGCTTTATTCTGGTTTTGTGTTTGTACCTTCCTGTGCTTTTTGCTTTTATTTTATTTGCGTATCACTTGTATAATTATTTCTCTAACCTGCGACTCATAGCTCAGGGTATATATTATTGCTTTTTTGTATTTGTCAAAGGGCATCCGCTGTGGAAGCCTTAGGATTCATGCTTATTAATTAAATAAATAAATAAATCCATTATACTCTAAGGCGCGATAGAAAAATCTCTGTATTAGCTGAGACATTCAAGGAAAGGGAAACCCCTAATTTCTTCTGCTTCTGAATTTCTTTAGTTTCCTTGCACCTACATCGGGGTGAAACGACTAGCGACAAATTATAGTATTAGCGACAGGGGACTACATATAGTTGAAAGGGAGCCAACTGATTTTCCAGAGGTATTTCAAACAAAGAAACAAGTTGTCATAGTGCGCATACGCCATCGTACACTGAAAAACAAATAAAACAGTAGAAGGAAGAAAATCAATAAAATATCTAATTCTTGTAATCTATGGACTCCTCAAACACTTTGGCTACTATCAGCGTGAAAATATTGTGGAACGGCTGAAATCAATGGCCCTCGAATGATAAATTATATTGTGCTCCAATTGCCACCATAATGGCCGATGTCCCCTAATTCATCATTGATTTATAACAATTCCTCGTCCCGCGCAGAAGTATGTGTAATCGTAAAGTTTCCTGCAGCCGTGCAGTTTCGTTTCTTGCCTCCATTTCCGCCGCGGGTTCGGCGCGGCAGCATTGCGATATTCGATGTTGAGCAAGAAATAAATTTATGAGACCCGACTGACGTTTATGCACTCGATAATGTCTTCCGCGCGGTAATATCGCTTTGCTCGGGTTGCAATTTCACGCCAGTGACCGCTCCAGGGAGGGGAACATCGTCCCGAAACATATCGCAGGCTATAATGCTCAAACGATACTTCAGCAGACCGGCATCGAAGCATGTAAGCTCCTTAAAGTCGGTTTTGTATGCGTCTGTCGTACTGCGCGAAAGATCGACGCTCTAGGAAAAAGTAGTCGCTGTAGTACCACTCGCGAATGCACAGCTCATTCAAAAGACTCCTTCGGCGCGCGTTCTATATAAATAATCCTGAAATATTACGACGCCTAATGTTTTATAATTTTACCAGTGTATTATTCGTGACTGCTGAATTAAAATTCTTGTCGTTCATTTAACCTGCTATTTATTTTAGTTATATTTCCTTGTGAAATTCTGATTTGTAAAATCGTTTTTATTGGGGCATTGTAATTGTGACTGTGTTATGTAAAGTGAGACGTCGAAGATTGTAACTTTTAAGGATGAACGATACGATAAGAAAAGAAAAATCAATGGATATTATATAGTGAATTAATAAATACGTCTGTAAATTCATTTTCTCTGTTTTGGTGTTTATAAGCAATTTAGTTATTGGACTGTGGCCAGGGTAAAATATTATTAGTGTTATGAACAATGTATAAAGTAATGCAAAAGTAATATAGTACGCACTAGTGGCGTGTACATATAATAATAATAATAATAATAAATCGTTTGTATTACACGCTATCATACAAAAAAAAAAGGAAAATAAAAAAAGTACAATATGCGAAAGTAAATTTACATTCTATAGCAGGGTGCAAAGGACGAGGTTCGGTGACCTAAAAGCGCAGTGCTATTAACCTACCCCCATATGTAGAATAGTCTACATGTACAGAGTATAATGCGAGGAAACCAACGTAATTGCAGCAGTTGCATATGTCGGCGGTGAAGTTTCTTATTCATAAGCTCGAATTTTTCTCTGCTAATGAATTATCATTTAGGGGCCACGAAAATAACAGTAACATTCAAAGTAATACATTATCAAGTAACAATTTGTTTATTCTGACAGATTCTTCTTCCAGCAGTTGATTTACTACTTTTAAGTAGCTCTGGATTCCAGAGTTGGGCATTAACTAAATAAAAAATTATTTAAATAACGGCTCGAGTAAAAGTTACTGTAACCTTATCCGTTATTCAAAATTTTTATTTAAACAAAAATTTTGCCCATCTCTGCTCTGGAATAAATGCATCAGTAGCACCGGTCAACGATTGGCGCGCCGTGGAAGTAGTACAAGTCAATGCTTGATGCACCACAGAATGTCCTCTTCACTTAGCAGTTATGGAAATAATTTTCACGCGCTCGAGGTTGTACTTCAGACAGCCTGAACTAAAAAACGGCAACTGAGAAATGTTATTCCATTAAAAAAAGAATCGATCACTTCGAAATGTTCTTAACGCTTTGACTTGAGTGAAGAAAGTGGCATCGCGCGATCGATCTTTTTGAAGCCGAGTCACTTCTGCCTGACAAATTGCCCGCCTCTATAAAATACAGAAATATACTTTACTCGACTCTGCGTGTATTTATTTTGCAAGAGTGTATCAATTTTAATATGGCTATGTATCATAATGTTATTTATATGGTAATGGATAATGTTAATTCTCATGTTTATGAATATTAACAAGAATTTCATTAATAAACAGGTGTGTTTAAAACTAAAATCATTATACACATTTTAATAAAATTTCCTGCAAATACAACGCACAGCAGTGAACGTGTCAACACTTCCTTTTCTTCAGCGTTGCTTTAACCCTCCGTGGCCACACCTTATAATGACAAATTGGTCGCGTGGAGTTAATTGCACCAAAGCGTCATTTTTTAATCACCATTTTCGTATTTTTGAATCTTTTAATTTTTGAGTGATAATTGTACATTCGTAATACTCATAGAATCATGCCTCTAATAGTCTTTTTCTATAAACGTAAAATTTGATATGTTGAAATTTGTATTTGAAAAAAATAGTTGTAGATAAAAGCGATTTTTTTGCAAGATTTCCCCAAATTCTTAAATTTTATTATTAAGGTCTAAAAATTTACAGAAATATTCGCAGATACACATGCTGGGGTGCGATACACCCCATGTGACCACGAAGTCAGTCTTAATACAGAATATGTGCGTCAGACGAGCGTTCAATCGTTAAAGCAGGTACTGCATTCGGTATTGCCTCTTTAAATAATATCGTCTCGACTCGCGAAACGACGCGGCGCAGCGCAACGAGGCAAGACGGCGTACGAATACGTGTATACGGTTTAATTTGTATCCTGCCTGGGGGCTGGCGGTTCAGGGGACTTCGAAACGAATGGATCAACAAAGGTTGCTTCACCGACATTTATGGGAGGAACTAAAAGAAAAATACGACACGAACGGTATCTCTCTCGTGGCTATTTTCAAATGCTTCTTTCATCTTTCGGGGCAAACACTGTAACTCAACTGTTTGCTGTTCAGTGGGCGTAGTCGCCTCGAACGAATTTCGTCGGGGATGTTACTTGGGCGAGAGGCGTTGGTATTTTTTCGACAAATATTTTCATTAATATCGGCTCACCAAAATTCTCCTAACCACCTGAATACACTGAAAAACGCGGAGTTTCGGACTTCTTTTTATTCCGAGTTAAGATACATGATACATTCGGATTCGAACGTGAAAAAAAAAGTGTTTCGCGTTCGTTCCAGTTTTCGATGAAATTTCACTTTGGCAGTGGGACTTTGACGAGTGCTCGCGAGGATTATGAGAGTCGCAAATAGCCTGGAGGGGCGCGGGCTTATAAGCGGGGAATAGTTTTTAGTGGAGCACGTTCCCTTCGGAATATCATTGCGAGCAAGCGGGGGAGCGGAACGGTGGCGTATTTCAAAACAGGAGTCGTGCATAAAAATTGTGACAGTCAGGTGTTTTCTTTTTTTATGGCAGACCTCTTGACATTGAAGAATGTATTACTACTTGTACGGATGCGCGCGAAAGGGTGTATAAATGAAGCAGAGCGACGCGTGTACGCGTATCAGGGTGGACGCTGGTTTGAATTTTTGAATAAATTTATTGGGGCGTTCTACCTCAATTTAATGCAACTGTTTCGTGGGGGCGTTCAGGGGTGGCGTTTGCGCGAACGATGTACGAGAATAATTATAATATAATCGTAACTGCAACGCGGCTATAGATTATTTTTATGCAGAGTAACAGGTGAACGAAGTACGAGATGGTGAAAAATGAAATCTCGCCCGTTAATGTGGGTAATTCTGTTGAGTAATTAGCTGTAACGTTTAGAAGGAAGTTCATTGGGTGATGGGAGGAACGAGACGAAGATATCGGCATTATTTTGTAATTTTATTCAGATTGGTATTATTATTATTGATATTATTATTACATACGTCTTTATTACTCATGGTAAATAAATAGTATAATAATGCGTATGGTATCAGCGAAGGTGAAAGTAGATAATTAAATTATTGATAAGCCTAATTATAAAATGTATGTGTAACTAAATCCAAAAACTAAAACTAATAAAAAGAACTAGAGATACCTAAGTCCTAAGCACAGTTAAATAATTAATGTGTGATTAATTTAGTGAAAAAGTAAAAAATATTTAGGTAATTTCATATGCAGCAAACTAATAGGTCGAGTATTGGGAAGTTTGGGGCAGTTTGCAAAGAGAAATTAACGAATTTGGAGAGTTGTGTTTATCTAGTAAGGATTTAGAGTTTAGGGGTGTCTAGAGCAGTATTTCTCAACCCTTTTTGAGTCGCGACCACAATTTTATAATAATCAAATAACCTGCGATCCTCCCCCATATAAGGTAAGGTAAATTTAATAAGCCAAAGAAAACACGTTCAAAGTAGATATTTCAGAATATAATTCTAACTGAATAATATTTAATTATCTTAATATGTATTTCTTATTTAGTGCGATGGTGGTGATTGCATCTGAGTAACCAGCTATTTCTTTTTTTCTTTTATAAAAAATCAGTGTTACATCATTAATAGACTACGGCAATGTGGCCATATTAAAATAAATAAGTGGTAAGAATCGTCAACTAAAAATAACCGCGACGACCCCCCAGAAAACACTTCGCGACCCACAGGTAGGGAATCACTGCTGTAACTTGTAATATTTTGTATACTGGGGATTTAATGTTATCTTTATATCTTGCACAAGGCTATAAATAAGTTAAATATATACAGTAAATCCTCGTTTGGAGCCCGTTTCTACCACGCGTTAGGAGCCCGGCGACTATCCCCACCATTTCTTGGAATCCTTCGGACGAGAGTGAGAAAACCCAATGAGCGAGCGAGAGGAAACGAACGAGTCGACACGAAGTTGCCGTCGGCTTTCGTCTCCTCTCGCTCGCTCATTGGGTTTTCTCACTCGCGCCAGTGGCCGCGCGGAATAGTGTCCAGTCGCGTTAGGAGCCCGCCGCCAGCCCCGTTCGACGGGCTCCTAACGAGTATTTACTGTATATATATATTTATTCGTCAATTAAATTTAAACATTTATTTTTATTTCTATTTATATATTTATTTTTATTATTATTTTCATATTTCTAAATATATATATATTTAGAAATATGTTTAATTGATATACAGGGTGTGGTCGAAAGAATGGTAGAAGCGGGCAGGTGATTCTTACTTTATCGCCTAATAAACTTCTATTAAATACATTCCACGTTTCGTATTCTACATTGTACCCTAGTACCACCTCGTCTGGAGTTTGTATCCATAACACACAAAACCGTAAGACATATCTACACGATTTCATACCATGTTTAGTTTGAAAATTCATGCGACTAACAATTCCAGACATGGCGTTCCTTGCGAGGTTAACGTTGAGCGACAAGTACGTCGCGATTAGTACAACGATTATGCTCCGTAATTCCTTGACTGTACAAGATTATCGCGTGCCTATCGCAGCTGCGTGTAGCGTTCACATTTAGCGGTGCATAAATTTTCACGAAGCCACCTGGAACAGGCGACAAAATATTTCGATCGATAAACCACGCAGCAATTTGTAAGGAAATCAGAAGGTTGTCTTGCAATCTAATTTATACAAAGAAGCGTTCGTTCAATTAGCGAGTAAAGCTGCTCGATTTACCGTACAGTTATTGCGGTCAGGCTCATCAAAGACGTGTACACACGGCCCGAAATTTTCATAAAGCCACCATGGTTGTTGGTGACATCTTATATTTATTCCATACTATTGATAAGTTTGTGCATGATACCAATTTGGGGAAAATTAGAAAAAAGTATAGTATAGATCGGTTGCAATAATAGAAGTATCATTTGTTTAAAAAAAAACGTAAATTTAGAATTTAACAAAAAATAAACCTGCGAAATTTCTACAAAGCCACACGCATTTTAAATCAATAAAATCGATGTTAACAGCAGTTTCTTTTATATTTCTATATTAATAATTACTGCAATTGCCATTTCTTCGAATAACAACAAAAATGCGGTTCCGCATTGACAAAATCAAACTTTAAAGTGTTTCTTTTCCTTTCGTTTCGTTTACCCCGTTCCATAATTCGCTAATGGAATTATATTGCTTGCAGTTGCCACAAACTTTTCTTGCAATTATTCCCCAAAGATTTTCAATAGGGATTAAATCTGGGACACAAGCTGACCATGTCAAAACCCCAATATCCTTTGCAGTCGAATCAGGTAAAGATGAGGTTTAAAGGTCCTATAACAGTTAATTTATTTCCAGTAGTGGCAATATAACATAGGTTTATTTAAATAATATATGAAAAGAAAGCTTCTTATTAGAAAACACACAATTTTGCCATTTTACACCGTTCTCCTAGCTCTATTAGTATCCAAGATATTAGACCAAACAAGTTTCTCACACCTGAATTTTGGGGGCTGTTTCCACCCCTTCAACGTGAATGTCAGCCGATAAAAAATAATATATGTCAAATATTTTTGTAAGAATTACTGTCTACTTGTCACTTCAACATGTTCCCTCGTAAGAACAAAAGAAAAACAAATGTGAAAATTAATTGACATCCAAAACTACACCAAGAATCTCCCATATTTTAAAAATGGCTAGTTTTCATTGGGGGCTGAAGCCGAATACAGTGCGAAAGGTTGGTAAAACTGACCAAGCCCATCACTCCATCCCAAAATCCTTAAAAATTAATGGAAGCAATTACTTTCCAAGTTTCTTACAACCATGGATTAATTTAAGGTTGGGTTGAAAAACAGTCTTTAACTGAACCCCGCCTTTGCATTTGTCGTGCTTCTCTCTGTTTGCTACTTGCTGTGTCTTGTTTTGTTTGTTTGCAATAAAGACGTTTAATAATAATAATAATAATAATAATAAAAACCACGGAAAAAACCAGTGTCTTTTGCAATAGCTGTCAATTACAACCCGATTTATTATAATAGATTGAACATTAAATTTGCATTTACCGAGAATTAAGAAACATGGACTTGGCCGGTTTCACCAACAAGCCGACGACTCCGTGCACCGTTTTATTCAAGAGCTCATAACCCACTGAATTTCAAATTTCCAAAAATCCTTTCACCGGCACACTTCGCACGCCCAAAAGATACAAAGATGTGACTGGAAAGTTTCGATTTTGCGGAGTCTCTGAATTAGAAGCTGCTCTTGAAAAGCGTGGTGCAAGTAGAAAAGGCACGCGACTCGCGGTTCGCGCACAGAAATGGCGCTGCGGAGTCGCGGTTAACTAGATAATTAGAAGCGGCGCTTGGATGTAGTCGTAACGACATGCTCGCCGACCTACGAGCGTAATCAGAGGCGTGCGAACGCACCGAACCGCGTAATAAGTAGGTACTTTGCCGGCCATAATTTCTTCCAGGTGACTCGACAATTTTCCAGACGTCTCGCGGCTGTTTTTCCGCTCGTCGCGGACCGCGGCCTCCACGCTGCCATCTGCTTCTTCTTGGCCCTTTTTCCACAGCGTCTTCCGCGCTGCCTCCATATCTTCTTCTCTGAAATTTCGAATTACTTCACGGTGGATTTAAATCACGCGGGGGCTGCTTCTGCTCCGGCGAACTCGCGAGTGCGAGTGCACGTTGGTGCCGAACTGCGAGCAGAGTTGCGCGCAGAACATTTTCGGTTAGAATTCTTCTTCGGAATGGTGTATTCAAATTCTTAAAATTTATGCTTTCATTTTAGTAGATTATTTTGAGCAACCCCTAACCAGTGCCGGATTTAAGGGAAAAGGCCCAGGTGGCAAAAGTTCTGGGACACCCTGTATACATAGCAGAATTACAAATAAATTAACGCGCGCGTGTTATGAAAACCCCACAAAATTACCTTTTTTAAAAAAAGGTACAAAAAAGAGCGCCAAGTATATAACCCATTCAAAAAGAATCGCATTTAAAAACATTGTCGTAAATTAATATAAATTTATTAATGTGCTATATTTTTTAACTTTACAAAAGTAATGATATACTATAATTGCGCCAATTATCACAATGACTATTTATACAAAGACAAAATGTATTAAATAATATTAAGCAGATATATTTTTATACAAATAAATATTTTAATACGAATAAATATTTTATTCAAAATACTTGGCGCTGCTCTCCGAATTGATGTTGCTAAACTGAATAAATATGTATAAATTGCATTAAAATCTTTTTCTTTCTTTCTTGTCTCAGTGGTGTCTTGTCTTGTTTTATATTTATTAACCAAGACAATTAACATTTTTCTCTTGATAATGAGAACCTGCGAAGGGGGCCCTTCTGGCCCCCGTTAAATCCGTCGCTGCCCCTAATTAAATAGTCTTGGATCAGTGTGGTGGCAAAATAAAGTTGATTTCGCGTAGAAGAGCTGTACTAAGCCCTTTCACTCCAAATTATTCGCCCGTCGATTGACCAGAGGTCTTGTGCTTAATGCTGCACTTATTAGGCACATGATATTGAAATAGAAAAAAATTTAGTAGGTACAGTGATTTCAAAATCAATCAGGAATTTTACTCCACTACTTTCTCGAAATTTAAGAATATCAGTGTGTAACGTTAGTTTAAACTTTGCCGCGCCTCAGATACACACCTGGAGTGCAAACGCATTAATAACAGTAGAACTAACGAGTAAGCCTAAACTAATAGCTAGGCCAGTGGTGCCCAACCTGTGGGTCGCGAAGTGTTTTCTGGGGGAACCCGCGGATATTTTTAGTTGACGATTCTTAGCACTTACATATTCTAATGTGGTTACATTGCCATATTCTGCTAATAATGTAACGCGGATTTTTAATAAATGAAAAATATATATATATATTAAATATACTTAAAAATATTTAATACCTTGAATAATCTTATTTAGTACGATGGTTGTGCTTGCATCCGGGTAACCAGCTTTTTTCATTTATTAAAAATCCGCGTTACATTATTAGCAGAATTATATATATATATATTAAGATAATTAAATATCATTAAGTTAGAATTTATTCTATACAAAGTTTTATTTACATTATTAAATGTACCTTACCTTATATGGGGGGGGGGGGGGGTCGCAGGTTATTTAAATATTATAAAAGGGGGTCGCGACGCAAAAAGGGTTCAGAAACACTGCTCTAAACACTCTTAAACTGTAAATCCCTGCCAGATACACACAACTCTCTAAATTCGCCAAATTCTCTCTGCAAACTGCCCCAAACTCCCCAATACTCAATCTATTAGTTTGGAGCAGATGAAATTGCCTAAATATTGTTTACTTTCCCACTATTTTATTTATTCAGTCTCTTGGGTTTCCGTAACATTTCTCCAGTCACAAGCCAGTGTTAGCAATTGGGCCTAGTTATGTACAAAGCTACCAACCCTCATAATGACAAAATGATAGTTAAACACACTACACATCCCATAATTTTGTGATGTTTATCTCGCAAAAAATTACCAAGCCACAGAGAGCAACTGTTACGTTAAACAATTCTTAAAACTACCAAGCCGTCGTTCCATTTTAGGTTTAAAAAAACTACATAAAATCTCTACATATGTATATAAACGAAAACGTATGTTTTCCTGTTGCCTCACAACTCATGAACTAATAAATCAATTTCGATGCGGCTTTTTTTTAGCGTGTACTACAATTCTAGAAGGTTTATGTCATCTCGATATTACTAAATGGGACTGAGTAATAAGCGAAATAGTGAAGCGAGGCAGATAGACCTTATCTGACATGGCGTCTACCGTTCTGCGGGCAAGAGATGCGCGTGACGGTTTCCCGCACAGTGATGGGGATGCTTGAGGTTAAACATGCAACATCGTTAGTTGCATGTTTAATAAAGAAGTCATGACTCGGCCGGCTCGCGATGGATAGTACGCGACGCGACCGCCAGGTGGCGACCGGGCCGAGCTCTTCTCGCAGGTGGGATACAGCAATAGACACAAATCCGTAAAAAACAATTTCAGGATTTTGCACTGATCAACCCCTAAGGGGGTGAAAAAGGGTAAACTGTGTTTTCATGGAGTCCTTAATATCTCTTAGGCCCGAAGCGAAGCGCGGGTATATTTGCTAGTTTAATATAATATTAATATATACTACTCTCTATGAAATAATCCATTAAAAAGCATTGTAAAACAACAAGAAATAAAATATACCCAACTGAAATAAAGCTACTTTTCTTTAACAATTACAATCTTGGAACTAAAAGTCTCGCATCGTTTAAGGGTTGGTAGCTTTCTGCACAGCTAGACTCAATTATTATCCTATCGCCACCATAAGCAAAGGAACTTTTACGTTATTCGCGACCGGCAATTCCATGTGCACCACCCCAATACCTCTTCCACCCCAAAACCCACCAGTGCCTGGTTTCAAGCCACCCGCCTGCCACGCACTGACCGCCCATAAACGTCCACCCAAGCGTTTGCAAACATCAACTCCCTGCTACTCATTTCTGACCAACGCTAACGCAAGCATCACCCGAGACGTTTCGAAAACAATTCAGTCACACTCGCTGCCGGAATATTCTCCCACCGTCGCACCCCTAACCGCGGCGAACTCCGATAGCGATTTCGTCAAGGGGCACCTCTCAGCGTATATTTACAGGAGCCTGTTTTTCTTACGAAGAATCGTATTTCGCGTCTGATCCCAAGCCAGCCACCTTTTGTTTGGTGATACCGCGTATTGTGCGCCGTTATGGTGCCAGCGATACAACAAAGGTCATGAATAATGGAGAATCGATTTCAAATATGCGCTCGAGAGGTTGCTTCTTTTTCTCTATTTATTCCTCCAATGGGAGGCTCTCGAATTGATCGCCGGGAATCATCGACCGTGCCTCTAAACGGTGGGCTAATAAAAAACGCTCCATCTTCCTTAATCGCGCGTGAGCCCAGGCGGGGCCTGATAAATTCTGACCGGGCCGACAGAGGCGATGTATCGCGTTGTTCCGTTGGATAAAAGCCGAAATCACGGTAAACGTTCCTGATAACAAGAATATTCTTCAGCACCCCTCCGCACGCCCTGTCGCTGGACGGTGGCTGTGGCGAAGCGAGAGGGGGTTGGGAGGGGAAAAAAATGGTTGGGCCAGGGTGCAAGTGAAATTTTCCCGGGGTTTTACAATACCAGCCCATTCGTATCTGTCAGCGGCAAGGCGGAACATATTGCTGGCCGCGCACAAAAGCATTCTCCCTCCGTATGGGAATCTCGGCGATGTGTCGCTCAATCTAAATACATGCACAGTTTTCTGTTCTTCGTTTAATCCACTCCGATGGTCGAGGACCTGTTGGACAGCGTCTTGGAAGCAACGGGATCTCTTTTAATTGCGATTAGGAACCGGGGCTAGAAATAACTGTGGACGTATTGGAGTTTTACGGTATAATATAGGGTAGAAGCCCCAATTACTGACACATTAAGGACTGACTCTAATATTATTGCATAGTATCTGTATTTATTGACTAAAAGTATAAGTTTTTTATTTTTTTATTATGGTTTAATATGTTTACTTCATGAACAACATTTTGTGGGTCTTGGAATTTCTATTTTTATATATAAATTCATTAATATAAAAAACATATTTCTAGGTCTATTACTGCCACCTCTAAAACGTGTGTGACTGAATTACTGACACCCCAATTACTGCCAGCTAACCTATTACTGTTTATTACTTATTTTACGATTATGTCGTCTCATGTACATGAGCAACTACTGCTATGACAGTAATACCAAAATGCTTGAAACGCTTGTACCAATCACTATCACCCATATATTAATTAAAAAGGCTTAATTAATCGTTATATTACGATCGTTGTGACTTTCTATGATACTTATATTGTACTAAAAAATTATTGTTTATTATGTAAATAATTTAAATATAGTAATTATAGCCCTTTCTTTAGTGCCCTGTTTTCTCTTTCACTAGTAAGGAAGTCGCCATTTCCACTGTTGTCATCAAATTAAAATTTTGTATTGTCTTATAGAAATGAATGAAAAAAAATATTAAGTGGTGCATTTTCTAGCGTATAGATTATAGGTTGAATTACATAATTCTTTTTGTGTATGACTTTACAACGTTTATTTATTCGTTACTTTCAGTAAAATAGCTTAAGGTGACAGTAATTGGGTAGGTGTCAGTAATTGGGGGTTCTACCCTATATGTGTTTTGTTGTAAGTTTTCACTAACAGGGGAACATACCGAAGTGACAATCGCCGATTTTGATGCGGCTTTGGTAGAAAGTAATTCGGATAAATACTTTTCTGCTACTTCAAAATTCATTTCTCATCCCCAAATTTGAGGGCTGTTTTCGCAACTTCGATGTGGCGGAGGCAGCTAAAAGAAATACGTGTCAAGTATTTTTTACAAGAAGTAGTTTCTACCAAAGTCGCATCAAACTCGGTGATTGCCACTTCGGGATGATCCCTTGTAAGCTAAATCGAGCTGACGTGACATGAATTAGGTACTGACAAGGGAAGATCTCCAACCCGCAAATTCAAAAAATTATGAAACTTTCGGGGATATGTGGAGTATATATAGGTATGTATAGCGCATTTTTTTGCCGCCCAAATTCACTGTAAGGGGGTGAAATTAACTCCTAAATATCCGTCTATTTTCCGATTTTGTGTTATAACTCGCGAGTCACTTTTGCTAAATGATAATCCTAATTAAAAGAAGTAACTTTTGTCTGAAAACTTGTTTTCTATCTCTTGCAGTTCGCGAGTTATAACGCAATATCCGAAAACAGCCGGATTTTCGGGGGCCAATTTATTTCTCACCCTGAGAGTGAATTTCGGTGGCAAACAAAATTGCGTAATACATACCTATATATACTCTAAATATCCCCAAAGTTTCATAATTTTTTAAATCTCCCGGTTGCGGATTTTCCCTTGTACGCTTCTCGGAAGCGTAGCCCGAAAGGAATTCGCCGTTTTCGTGGCAACGGTGCGCGCTGGCGACCGACGAAACACGACGCTGCACGAATCGGCAGCGCTACGCGGTAGACTCGACACGTCGGCCAGACAGATTGTCCTTGAGACTCGAGCGAGACGCACGAATACAGACCAAACCTATATAATAAATCCCAATATTACACCAAATATCTTCTGTACTGACACCACCTGCGGATCTATTAAACGCGGCTCGATCAAACTAGGGGAGACCGGGGCTAAAAGTTCCCGGGGTAAGTTGTTCCGACGGTTCTATCTTCAAAATAAAAAGAGCGTTGCACTTTAAATTATTTTCTCCGTGTGAGTCGATCAGACCACTCTGTCGCCCATTTTAATAGCGTCCGCGACAGCGAATCGCGTGGTTGTAAGCAAGCATACCAGATAAGTAAATATTTTTAATTTAATTTAAGAACATTATCTCGGCAAGCTCAACACATACTTATTTACAGAAAAATCCCAATTTTTACACATGTTAACCTCTCTGATACTCTCACTCTACAATCAGACACATGACTGTTCCTCGGTTCCTACTAAATTACACTCTATTCACGAAGACAGAGCTCTCCCTATATTTAAGAAATCTCAATATACCCGCATCACGGGAACCTCATTTTCATACCGCCAACTCTGGCGGACGACAGTTCCCCAAACTATGCGGCGGGCGAGTATAATATTCGCCGGATCGCGACGACTACGCTCGGTAAGGAGGGCCGAACCGAGCGATCACACCGTAGAAATAAAGCGGAAGCTTGCCAGAAATTCCTCGCCTTTGATATCGCGAATTCCATGCGGAATATCCCGACAGAACGAGAGGCCGCCTTGCGTATCCCTGGAAATGGAATCAAGCGCCCTTTGACGGTTCGTCCTCTTTCGATGCCAGTCCCAGGCAGGTTCATTGGTCCGATGTAAACACAACAACTTACCCCATCGTCTCCTTCCTGCCTCTGATCTTGACGTAAGACAAGACGACGTGCTCCCGCGAGAACGGAACGTAATTAACGCTCGGCATCAGACGAACCCGGTCCGTCTCGGGCGTTCTGCCTCTGGCCAACCGCGATTCAGGGCCCTTTAAATTGAAATATTAATCAGGATGTCTGGGGCTCTGAGTGGACGGCCTTTGCCCGATCATCACGCCGTTCGACCTCTGGCCGAGCATTCGAACAGACGTTCCTTGATGGCGGATAGTGGAGAATTTAATCAGTCGAATCACTGAGCAACGGGGAACTCGGGTCGCGGCAAGTCGTGGTCCTTTTTTTTGGCGGGAAAGTTCGCGGCCAGCCCGCCTGGAAGTCCAAATGCGGGGGTTCGCAGAGAAAGCGGATAGTGAGTTAGCTGGGACTTCATGGATTAATTTCGCCGCCGCTGCCAGGCGGAGGTGGGATTTGTATCGCGGGGACTCGTTGTGGGAAATTGATTTTCTTTCGGGCTACGGAGAAATTCGTGGAAGAAAGTGTAAGTTGGGGATGTTGAAACATGTTTCATGATTGGGTTATTGGAAGTCGTTTGGGGCCCAGGGAGCTGGAATTTATTATCGCTGAACTGCGATTTATTTGCAAGGTATGTTTGACAACGCGAGAATTCGAAAAATCGGGAACTTTGTAGAAATGTAGCTCAAGTGATGCTGATAACGTAACCATTTTTTGATTCGCCAATAAAACAGTAGTAGGTACTTGAAACTTTGCAGGCGTGCGTAGTTTACGATGATAATACAAAATTTTGAAAAATCTGAGGGGGTGAAAAATTGCATCCCCTAAAATTTTAACCCATTTACACGAATTTAATCGACTTGAAACTTGATAAAAATAATTATAATTCGTTAAAAATTAATTTGAATTTGCGAATGTTCAGATATACCTACATTCGGTGCTCATTATTTAATTTACCAAGGGATATTTGAGTGGAGAATTCACAAGAAAAAAATTGGTTGCAAAACACAAACACTAGAGAGTAAAAAATTAAAAATATACGGGAGCGCCCTTAAATTAATTAATTGAATCAATAATAGTTTTATTTAAAGTCGCATATCACCGTCGAAATTGTAGTACAAGAAAACAATTCTTTTTTACTTTTTAGTGCTTTATTGATCAAATTAAATAAAATCGTTTAACTTAAATTTTTTATTATATTTATTATTACACACAAACTTCTGGAAAGAATAATTATACGAGTGCCCATATCTCTGATTCAATAGGTTCACACAAATACCAATAAATTCATCGGGGTTACTTAAAAATTCGTCTTGATAAAGCAGATTTGTAATTTTTATTGAAAAAGTAGGACAATCAGGGATCTTTCAGAACGCCGTGCCAAGCGTCCAATCAGCCGCTGCACGATTAAAATGTATATTTCCAAATTGAAGAGCAGTTCTATCGAGCGTGTATATCGCGGCGAAGGAGAAGAAGAAGAAGCGGAACGGAGGCGAACCTCCCTCTAATCCGGCTGGTTGGAAAATTAAGCGAAAGAAATAGAAGCAGTGTTGTACGTGCGATGCACTTTTACTGCATCGTCGAGGGGGGATATATTTGTTGGGAGCGCGGTATCAGTGGTAGCTTCTTCTGTGCTTGGAATTTTAAAGCACTGCAAATTACATTTGTTCCCGGTAGTCGTCGGATATGCGCTCGCACATCGGTATAAAGGACGTGTACGTCGGCTCTGTTCTTTTCACTTCCATCGTGATTCACGTGAAAGCCAAGCTTTCCTTATTATTATCCCTTCCGTGTGGCTTTCATTCCAAATTCCATGCATCTGATTAATTTCGAGGATTTATTTCATTCTCAAATTTGTTTTATTATTATCAATCTTTTGAGTAAAATATTTGTGGCAATGTCTATACCCTAGTAGAATTTTTGTTGGCCAACGGTAGCCAACAGTTGGGAATCAGTTGGGAGGTGGTTAGGAGTATCGCCTACATACCTTCTTTACAGGGCCCAACCGTTGAATGTTGCATTTGCATCCCGACAATTTGCCTACGGTTGGGAATCAATTTGGAGGTGGTTAGTAGTTTCGCCTACAAACCCCGTCTATTGGGCCAACTGTTTAATATTGCACTCATCTTCCGGTGATTTGTCTACGAATAACCAATTCTGGGCCAACTAATAATGCCCTACGGAAATACATTTAGTTAAAGATAATAAAAACAAATATATAGGTTCGGATGAAAATAAAATCATATCCCAAAGTAATTGAAAGAATTTTGAACCCACATTGGCTACACTTTTTATGAAGACTGTCTGGGGGAAGAGAGGGTTGAGTGGAACGGTTGACGTCGACAGTCACAGGACACAAGCCGCCTCGCGAGCGAAATGGTCCCGTCCGTCATTTTGTACATTGTTTAAGGCTACGGTTATACTGGATCTTAGAGCATATACGAAGAGAACTAGTTTAAAGTGAGTCCACCTAACTTTTTAATTTTGCCAGTTGAAATTCTAACATTTTCCCGTTACCTATAAATAATAAGTATAATTCAAAATCCAACCGTTTGCCTACCGTTGGATTACTATTACATATAGTACGGTAGGCCCTATAAATGGTTGGGCAACAGTAGGAAAGCCTACCTTGGCCATCTGTTGTTGGCCCAACCTGAAAAAAAAAGTGCCAAATCTAACTGTTGGCCAACTAATATTATGTGCGTGGCCCAACTGTATGCCAACAAAAAATGCTACTAGGGTAGATAGCTTCCATAAATGTGTTTGCAAATTTTTTTAAAATGTTTGACCCTTTCACCCTGCGAGTGACTACAGAACTTTGTATCCTTGAAATATGAATATTTCTTTTGATATATGATAACAAAGAATAGAAAAAAGTACACTTGTACTTTTTAACTAATAGTAGCAACAGACTTAACAAATATTGAGTTTGGGGAATATTTTTTTGCGCGATCTCTGCTTCTTCCACGGATAATAATACTTTTTTAAATAAACTGTATACAGTTTTTCAATCGAATGCCTCTCAAAAACAAAAGTTTATTAATCAAGGGCTATATAAGCGATAATGCTTAAAATGCCATCCTGCTAACCACAGGAAAACAGAAACAGAAACAGAAACGAAATTGAGAATTCTTACTTCGAAGTCGATTTAGTATGTATAATATGTTACATATATGACGGACGGATACCTCTGTGAGTAACTGTATCTCATTTTGTTGCTTAACGTGCGCAAAGGAAGCCAGGAAAACTGTTATTCTGTCTCAAGGTTCTCCAGTTTACTGCAAGGTGAACGTTCCACGGCCACCTCATGTTTAAAACTCTCCTTCGCGCGAGGCACGAAAAATGTGATCACCATGCCGTATTTTTCAATGAATATCACTGAGAGAGAAGGTATGATAATAATCTAAACATGGACACAGCACGCTTGACGTGGAGCGTGGAGTAAGCAACATATTACCACAAATCTTCATCTTCTAACTAACAGAGTTGACTCAAGGAATATTTTGATTACGTCACGACAGTAATACTCTTGTAATCTCTAATACAGAATTCGCCACTCGTGTTCCTTCGATTTTCTGAAGTGCGCGTACACTACTGGAAATATTTATTGCATCACCTGAATCATAACTCGCGAACTGTGAGAGATAGAAAAAAGTTTCAAGACAAAAGTTACTTCTTTTAATTAGATCTATTATTTGGTAAAACAGTTATTTTACAGTTCATGAGTTATAACACAAAAGCGGAAAATAACCGGATTTTCAGGGGTCAATTACACCCCCTTAGAGTGAATTTGGGCAGCAAAAAAAAATGCGTTATAATCAGGAGGAAATTCCCTGCATATTCACAAAGTTTCAGAATTTTTTGAATTTCCGGCTTCGGGATGTTCCCTTGTAAGGTAGCTGGGTACCAGCCATTTGATCAATCGTAGGAGGCATCAAAGTTGTGCACGTTAGGTTGATTATATGGGGATATAGTAAATTCTCGGTGTCCCTGAAGAAGATGGCGTCCTTAAGAGGGTAGATAAAGTAAAATGGAGTAAAAAATGTTCTATTCGCGTAGTGCCGACAACGTGTATATCAAATGAAGGTTACAAGAAATTTTTAATGTAATCACCATTTTTGCGTGTACATAGTTTAATTCGCCGCAAAAATGATCGACACACCTGGTGTAATACATCTGCAGTGCGTTTTTTACATGCAACTACGATGTTTTTAAATTTTTAGGAAAGTCCTCAGCATTATTTGAATAAAATATTTTAGAGATGATTATTCAAATAATACTTATATTATCTTATTTACTGAAAGTTACATTCGAGTATTCATAGTTTAGGTTATTTGAATAAGCAAACGATTTGCTTCTGAAATAATTCGGCATTTGGTTTTTGTTTTTCTATTTTATTTCATACTTGAATATGTGTATTTGGCAAAGAGTAAGGTTGCTCCTTCTAAATTAGTTTGAAAATATGAATAATAAAGTGATTCAAATATTATCATTTATTTTGCATTTCGAATAATTTTTGCCCAAGTCCGTTTGACAATTTCTTAAATAATATTTACCTATCTGAGTAGATAGACACTTTCACCGCTATGTTGGTAGAACATTTTTCACTTCATTCTACTTGCCTCGCCATCTCTTTCAGGGACACCTTGTATTTCCATTAACGTGCATGTCTCCTCGAGGATGTTGGAGAGAATGATAGCGCAGTTTATGAGCGTGACACGTGTCTTTGTTTCCGATTGCTCGCTGGATTAGAAGATACCAGCGTCGAGGGTAAGAACATAGAGATTTTGTAGCAGCATGGAGTGAGATATGCATTTAGGGCGGCAGTTAGCATAGAAACTACGAATATCCACTTGGCGGGACTCTAATCTAAACTAATCTGCAATCTCGCGCAGAGTCACATACACAGCTAACGTGTAGGTACTCTGGCGTTTATTTACCCGAAATATTTCGACCGAGTTATATTATTATTAACGTCTTTATTACGCTAAGAGACTTGCATCAATTTACGGCGCAAACGTTGTCCAAAATAATTGGATTATATCGGAGAATGATTCGACGTTTGTGGGGAGACTATTTGAAATTTTGAGTTGTACATTTCAGTAATGTGTGTCTTGCTTTTGTGTATGGTATTCGTGGGCCTTTTTGCGTCTAGTTATTTTGGTTAAGTCTTACTTGAAATAGACTTCTTGGTAATTTATATAAAAGAGGAAGAAGATTTTGGAATTGACAGATATGGCTCATGTTAACTTTAATTGGTTCTTACAAAGTTGCCTGCAATTGTAATAGAATGTAACTATAGATATATGATGAACTAATGATTTGATTTTTCATGATTTTTCAAAAATTGTAGGATTCAGCATGAAAAATTATTCATTTTATTCGAATATTCATTTTTTAGAAATTCGTCTTTACAGACTTACTATCGTAGGATTCAGAAGATTTGATCAAATATGACTTTTTTCAGTACAAATTTGACATAGAATATAGAGGCAATGTTGAAGAATTCAATTATATAAAATTGCTTAACTGCGTAGAATTCCAACTATTCAATCATAGAAATTTTTTGGAATTTATGATAAATAGTTGGAATCAACAATTCGAGTGAAGTTTTTGGCATTATATTTTAAATCTGACATCATATGCCCTTTTCGATTCGTATATTTTTTTAGCTTGATAACATTCTCTAACTTCATTTGTTAAATCAGTTCTTCCTGGGCGGAAAGACTTCACACTTTAATCGCGACACGAAAGGATTTCTTGCTTTCCGAAAGCACAACACGTCTCACAAACCTACAGGAGCACCATGGACTTCGAACATTGTAAAATAATAAATCGATTTTTCTGCTAAATTCGTGTTTCAAAAGCCAGGACATGACAAGTATCTTGAAGGGTGAAATTAAAGCATAGGTATAGATTACATTGCAGCAGGTCAATTTGAACTTTAGAGACCTGACTGTCATCTCTAATTGAATATTAAGGTCAGCCTCAGTACAAAATTCAAACTCTTCCATCTCTCAATTCATATTTATTGAGTTATTCGAACGTTTTACTGAACTTAGAACTCTGTGAAGATTTTAAATCCTTTCAAAACCTGCAATATCAGTGACGTTATAAATGGAGCTTTCAAGAAAATGAGCTTGATTTGTCATTTACGACTCCGCCTCTTAAAGTTTATCAAACACTTTCGCAATCAAATTGAGACAAATGTATTTCCATCCTCTATCATTCGATTTTTATACATAAGTTCTACGAACTGGAATTGCTTCTTTGGCTAAAGTTATGAATTCCAAGGGAAATCTTGACGGTCATAAAAGAATAAGCAGGAACACTTCGGTTTTTATAGGGAGCACCTTACATCGGAAAATTGCGAAACAATTGTTTCTCTCGCAGTGTGTTCATAATTTTCTATTAAGCATCAAAAACACTTTGAGGACGCAGTTCTATGAATTTTCAAAAATACAGCTTTTATGAATGATAAACATTTATGTGCTCCCTATATTCGCTCTAAAATTAATAGCACCAGTAAAGCTGGAAGAATTTATTGGTGACGTCTGTGCACTACATAAAACCTTCATTGGAGTACCAATAATTTCTCTGTTCAGCCTTTTTGCAGGGCCAATAGATGCGTGAAGGAAATAATTGATTTTATGACCGTAAATTGAACGCTTTAAATTGTCCTTTTTGCTCTCCAATTCCACGACTCTGCATTTTTTTCATTTCTAATTATCTTCTTGGGATGATTCTAGCGTATATAAATCTGTATTCGACGGTTTTAATTCAACATTTCACAACAGAAAATAATGTTTTCACTAATTATTGCACAGATCGTAGGTATAAATTCGAATGAAGTAGAGAAAATATTATCATAGATTGATTAAACACTTCTCTTTCAAAGAAGTCTGAAAGCAACAATGTCGACGACAGAGTATCTTTAAACATTAGCTTCCTCCAGTCAAATAGAAAATTTAGAATCACATAAATAATCGCAAAATAAAGCACACGACTTATAAAATTAATTGTTCATACATTTACAATTAATGTACATAAATCCCTGCATAAAGGCTGTTAACTCACGTGACTAATACAATATACAGCGGAAAGAACATTACTTATTTTTCTCGCATCCTAACTGCATAAAGTAACATTTCCTATAACTTCCTAACTTTCGCCACCCTCGCGTGGCTGACACAGGGTCGATTCGGACCCGTCTATACTACTGGTAAATATTTATTACATCACTTTCATCAATATGATTGATGAAATGATTCGTATCCAATTTAGTTTGGTCAAGATAGTGAGCTACAAGTTTATACAATAAATAAATTTTGCAATAATAGTTTCCTAGTGTTAATAATAAGAGAGGAGTAAGTGCTGACGTGTCTCTTCGAGTGACGCAATAAATATTTGCCGTACTGTATTTATAGAAGCTAAGTACTCTGAATAATATTATAGCGATACCTCCGACACCGCCGCAAGAGGGCGTCTCGACCGATCTCGCTTTCTCGCAAGTGCTCCCTCATCTACTCACTCCTATATATACCGGTTTCGTCCTACCGTCCAGGGTTTGGCGGAAATCCCGTGCGTCCGTATCAGGAATAGCGGTGGGGGAACTCCACGCATGCGCGCGATGACGCGGTGACGTCAAACCAATCCAAGCGCGATGACGCGGTGACGTCAAACCAATCAACGCCAAGATGGGAAACGAAAACGGCGCCACCGTCAAGTTTCGTTTCTTGGCGTTGATTGGTTTGACGTCACCGCGTCATCGCGCTTGGATTGGTTTGACGTCACCGCGTCATCGCGCGCATGCGTGGAGTTCCCCCACCGCTATTCCTGATACGGGCGCACGGGATTTCCGCCAAACCCTGCTACCGTCTAACATCCCCGCGCAGGCCTTGCTAGGAAAGCCTTAGGATGAGTCCACTAGCAGACCCAGGGCGAAACGCAACCATCCTTTTCTCTCCTCCCGTCCTACCGACCCAACCATTCCACAAAGCCCAATCTAAAAGCAAATTCTGGGTCACATTATGGGCCAAAATGAACCCTGCATCCGCCGTTTCATTGGCTGTGTGTCCATCCCACGGCGTAATAGACAGGTGTGTTCCGACTCCCAGCACCTTTACCCCTGCGCTTTTGTGTGCCGATTTCTGTGTGGTTCCTATGGCCATCGTAGTAGTGTGGCTTTTAGTCGTATTATGCGCAAAAGGTCTCAGCCTGTTCTCCTTGAACGCCAATCTAGCGACCTCTAGAAGAACTAGGACGGAAAAGTCACACACATTCTGAACAGGAGTCGGAACACCTGCCTACTACACCATGGTCCAGCCCCATTCACCATTCAACATTGAAACTAATACTATCTCTAACAAGTGAATATGTATACCCAAGATTCGAGTCCCGAGCTACTGAAGCGTGCCCATGCAAAGAGGCCCTAAATCCCCTTGAAAAATACAAAGTAACCAGGAAGAATACTCAAGTAACCAGATGGAGACTACATAATCTCCACTACAAATGAAGTATCGCAAAACGTGGCTCCCTCCCTCCATCGACGGTGGGCAAATCCTTCAAGCTCCGTCTAACTGAACCACCATCGGAGCCATCCGAATCGTCCAGGTGGAAATTAAAATTCCTTACAGATCCAGCGAGAAGCTGAAATTCGTGGGAGGAGTTCATATCTGCATTTCGTCAGGAATCGAAGAAGCAGAAAGCGCCCCTTGGATCCTCGGGACGGGAGATGCTGGCGACTGATGACAGGGTAGCCGGACGGGCAGGGGCAGGTTGTCAGGAGCAGGGAGAAAAGTAGATAGGGAATGAGAGCTGATGGAAAGTCGAAGCTGCTCGTAACAATGAGCGACAGTATTTTCTGCGTAACTAAATTGGATTGGCAGTTTATTGGCAATATTCGTTTGCGTGGCGTTACGCCAAGGCTTCGTGTTTCCTGCGACCGACAAAAATCTCCCTCCGTCCCTCTTGCTTGCTCCTCTCTCCCCCTGTCCGCGCTTCCTGTCCTCTCTATCGTCCGCATCTGCACGGCGGATGCAAGCCCCGCCGATCCCCAGCAAGGGTGGAATATCTCGTCCCGTAATAACGATTCCGTACCTGCTGCCAATGCATCCCACTGACACTGTTTGTTACTTGACGTAGCCGCGGGACGCTTCGGGCACGGAACGGAACCAGCATCTGCGCTCCCTTAGTCCTTTTTCCCCGCCGCGCCGAGTGGCCTCGCCGTCGATATTTGAATTTCATCCTGGCGTCTGAATTTGCAGCTGTTTCCCCTGCCAATTTCGGAAATTCGATATCGAGCCTCGCGGCCGCCGGCTCGTTCCACTCGAGGGTCTGTGGATTTTAGTTTTACCGCCGCGTAATGGCGGCTGCTTCCCTCCTCTGCAAATCACGCTCCGCTGTAATTTCTGTTGGCTCCAAGGAACGAAGTACAGCGTGCAAAAAATTCGATCTTCCGGTACACGTGGCGAACACCAGGGATTTCGGAAATCACTTCGGACGGGAGCATTATGCTTCCGTGGCGCTTCGGTGTGCAATGAGTTGGTTCTGAAGTAGCGGGGTTTTAATTATGCTCCGGATTTGTAACAGAATTATTGTGGTTTAATCTTGGAGAAAAATTAGAAATGGTCTGTGTTTCATTGGAAGCAGCAAACTTTTTATTCGCAGTTATCATATTTGTTGGGAAGTTGTCGCAACGGATGAAAGATTAAAATGTTCTTCTGAGATGTAAGAAGGTAGAAAATTTGGTAGAATGAAATTCAGATGGGGCTGGACGAAGAGGATGTCAAACGCATTTGTTTGCCTTTCCATAATTATTTTTTTTACCGAGTTATCGTGCTTCTTGTTTTTACTGTCCGGTAGGTTCAACTGTGTGTTACAATTTGTGCTTGGCTTGAAATGTATGGGAGGAACAATAAGTAAGGAAAATTGCGCCCCAATTATAAGTGTTATATGATTTATAATTTATAACATAGTTTATAAGTGTTAAATATATTTGTCGTTAGCCGTGAAACGTAATTATTCAATTTCCGCATAAATGCATGGAGGTGTAATGCGTGAAAGAATTTTAGATTTGATTTAAAATATTAGGAGACGTGACTAAATTTGACTTGCGTGTTTTTAACAACACAAGGGATAAAAGTATTTAGAATTATTTAAGACCCCTACAGCCTTTAAGACAATTGTGTTCATCTTCTCCTTCGCCACCGTTTAAATTCCGCGTTGCATATTTTTCTGTGCCTCCGAGTCTGGGAAAAGTTCGTGAAGCTCTATTATACGACAGAAATACTGTAATACATTTAATTAAAAATTTCCTACCGCAACCCGAGAGGACGGTAACAATTTCAGAACCACTTTAGTTTCTAGAGCGCATTTTTTAGAAACACACATACGTATGTATATACAGGGGTATATGAAAGTATTTAGTGGGTAGCGGATGACCTTAATCCTTACTTACTCGACGAGTAAGTAAAGCTTTGTCTGAGCGCAGACTTTAAAATGGCAAGCGCAGTGATAAGCCAGCAAGGAGCTGCGAACTAAACACTAAACAGAACTTACGCGACGGTGGTCTTCCAATTTGAGTCTTTAGTTCCGAAGGAAACGTTTACATCTATATTCCCCGAATTAAATTTCTATGAAACTAAAAAATTGTGGAACTGGATTTTAACTGGATTTTAAACTGGAAATTATGAAACTTCAAATTTCCCGAATGATTTATATATATATTAATAGAATCACTTTATCTTGACCACGCGTGTGAAAATTATTGTTAACGACTCTCGAGCAACATTTCTAGAATACTTTCTCCGTTGCAAGAAAATATGATCCGAGTAAAATTTATACTACTCCCGCAAGAAAAACTTTGGCGAAATGACGGACTTAAGCAAAGAAACGAATTGCGAGCAGAGATACGATCCAATTTCCACAAAATTTATGAAAGAGAGAGAGAGAGAGAGAATGAGAGAGAGAGAGAGAGAGTGTGTGCACACGAGTAAAAGAGGTAGAAATTCAACCGCAGAATTCAACCCCAATGTTGATTCTGAACTTCACCACAACCGTTTCGGATGACAAGAAATCGATAACGAAAACGACGCTCGTTTCCTCTTCGTTCCACCGCGAGTAAAATAAGAAAACACCCCCGCACTGAAAGAAATCCTATGAAATTTAAGGGCGGGACTCAGTGTTTCGATATTCTTTCAGATCTCTTCGTCTCACTTCAAGCAATCTCGAACGATCCTAGAATGTAGACTGGAGAAAGTTTTTAATGCTCTCAGTGTTCCTCGCAGAATGCATCTGCATTGATAAAAATTTATTCTCGGGGAATGTCCCTCTTCCGCTCGCTGTTTTCTTTTTGAAAGTTTCTGCTCGATGTCGGACACAGGTATCCACGCAATGCACGACAGCTTCTGCGCTTTCTTTTACTCCATTCAGACATTTGTCCTTCCCTGTGATACAATCTTTGCGATTCTAAAATTTTCGGAAATATATATTCGTACAAAGTGGCGGCAAAAACGGAACTTAAGCAGAGATCTATTAAATCTACATAGAGCTGTTCCATTTATTTCATTACATTTATTTTAATATGTAGAGATTTTTATTTTCCAAAAACATAATATTTATCCTGTCAAATCCTTTGGCAGCTTTCTCACTCCTGCTAGTTTCTTCTCGAAAGTTTGCGGATGTTTGTCACACGTCGGAGCACGATGTCGGCCACATCCTACGGTTTGTTTTATTCCCTCTTCCGGAAGTTGTCGCCCGTGTGACACAAAGTGCAGCAGCGATTCCGCCGAAACCTCGTCGTAAACGGGGCAGCTAAAAGATTCTCGAATTGTTAAGACTTCCGATAACCGTGGAACTGAAATGCTGCTCGCCTCCGCGCGGCATCCTACCTTTTGTCCAAAGTTTCGACGAATTTTAGGAGATATTCGTGAGCAAGCCTGATGGCTGGGGATTATATCATCAAAGGCTTTTAGTCAGCAGAATAAACTCCTCCTAAAATGCTTTAGATTATCTTGGATTGAAACATCAAATATTGCATTACCGCGAACGTGGAAATTTCATTCGCCGCAAGGATCACATTGCGCATATATTTGTTCGTTTAAAGCTGTAACTTTGTAAGACTGCGTTCCGGGATTTCTGGGTTACATGAGTTTCCATTCGGCGGTGTCTCGTTTCAAACTTTATACCCGATTCATAGTTTGCCCGCAGGATCGTAATTTGTATTAATTTCTGCTTTTAAAAGAAATATTACATCGAGCAGGTGATTTTGAATTTTTCTATATTAATGTGAAATATCGCGTACCGCAGGAAATTCCCTCAATAATTCCCTCTCACGCAAGAAAACCTGCCGTCGTCGTTTTAATTTATACAATTTATTCTTCTCACTTCTCATTATGCAGAGGCCAAATTATTATACTCAAAACAGTTTCGTCGAAATCTGTGAATGTCGTGGGCTGTAATTAAAGTAACAGTGCACGAATGTTATTGCTTTTTCATTGATTTCTTAGCCACAGCATCTGGCTACATTGCGAGTATTTTTTCGACGTATAAGTCTCTTTTGTTTTTAAAAGGGCAGGGAGAAAATTATTACAAATAAGACAGAAATAATAGAGGATATCATCAGAGTATGGCACAACGCTCCAAAAGTGCAGGAAACAGCCGCAGCATTTATATTGCGTAATCGTGTTTCTCGTACAATATAGGTAGCCGTATAAATGTATTTAATTTGCATTCTTAAATACATATACTAGTATTAAAAAATAATATTATAGCATTAAAAACGAGACAACTATTTTATTCCATCGCTTAATCTTACAAAATATAAACCTTTTTGTTTGAGTATAATAATTTCGCCACCCGCCGTATAATTCCCCCAACATATTTGAATAATTCAGGAATTATTATAATACCTCCAATATCCAATTTCACATACGTACATAGCAACACTATAATGTATACTTCTGAACGAATTACAACAATCAAAGTGTTAATAGCTTAATACCTTCGCCCAATGAATATCACATATCGCGTATGAAATATAATAATTTCCTCTCGCACGAGAAAATCGATTACGGACTTATCATCACGACGAGATGAAAGTGTTCCGTAGCTACCCCGAGCAATTGCACTTAAGATCTGCCTACGTCCACGTCTGTTCGGTACCTCTGCGCCGTAGAAACGAAACGGTATTACACGATATTCGAGGCCATCCGAGAAAGTGAATTCGGCGGCACTATTCAGGGCAACAGAATCTTTTCGCTGCTCCAGACTCTGCTGACTCCTACGGGGTCAGAAGGGCCGCTCTTGGTGGCGACGACTTCCCCCCTGTCAATATGGACCTCCGTCGCGGATCACCGATACCCCCGAATCGGGGATGGAAAATTGTCGATGGTAAACGTAGCCTTACCCTAGCCGTGGCCCTGCGCTTCCTTTCCTTATAGTTCCGAAATTTACGATCGCTCGCCTCGGCCCTGACGAATAAAATGAGTGCCGGTTGATCCCGTGGCGAGTTCCACGGAAGCGCGAATTCTACGGCGTTGTCGAATTGTCAGGATTCCGGGGGACTTTAAGGGACCAGTTTACGCGAGCAGCTCACTCATCCACGGGGTGTCTTTGCATCGTTTTTCATTCCACAGCGCAACGACGACACCAGCGCTCGTCTGATCGACTTATTCTTGCCCTCTTGGACGAACCGTCGGACGAACGTTCCCTGGCTTGTGTATTATGCAAGATGTGCTGGGTTTAAGGAGCAAACTTTGGCGGTGTATGGAGGCGTCGGAAATGGAGGCGCTCTGAACGATCGGGGATACAACGTGTTTAACTTGCAGTGATTTTGGGGCACGGAGGGTGGTGGGGTGATTTATGATAATTTGAAGCAAAATGAATGGAAGATTGATTTATTAATTTGATGAAGCGTTGGTGCGTATGAAGAGTGGTGCAAGAGGACTTAGGAGAATCTCGGGTTCAGAAGATTTTAGCACTTTATAAGTAGTTCTTAAAGACGGTTAGGTGGATGCTGTGCTATGAGTACCTACTATGCTTCTACTAGAAAATTAATGGCAGCGAGGAGCATCAAATTGGATATGCTAAATCATTAGGTACCGAAGTTTCTGCTCGTTTTTACATCTATACCGAAAGTTTAGTAAATAACTTAAGAGGTACTCCAGTGTAACTGGCCGTTTTTCAACGTCATCTTAGGGAATTTATTTAACAAAAATTATAAGTTTATATTGTCCGGCGTTTTGCCTGAATATTAAGGTAGGTTTGAAGTAATACTCAACATTTTTTTAGCTTTTTTATTGCAAATATAAATAGGACGAGTTTCTATATTGTGAAAAATTAATTTTACGGAACGAGAACAGCTGAATTCTTAGTAAATATTGAGCCTTCCTTCAAAATGTTGTCATTCTGAAAATTTTATATTTCAAACATAATAAAGAAAATGAACCTCTGTTTTTTGCCATTTGTGATGACTATAACAATCTCCACAGCATTGCATTGCCCGGCGGAAAGGAATCTTTTTGAAGAAACTTCCGCCACCGACTATATCCCAGATAGCACCGCACATCCCAAGGACGTCCTTTTCATGTCCAGTTTATATCCGAACGTCCTACGTCCATTTTGAACATACATAGGATGTTCTTAGGATTTTAATTTCGGATGTTCTAGGAACGTCCGTTTCTTAAGTCCTAGGGACGTTCTTAGGAATTAAATTTCGGAGGTCCTAGGAACGTCCGTTTCTTAAGTCCTACGGACGTTCTTAGGACTTAAATTTCGGAGGTCCTAGGAACGTCCGTTTCTTAAGTCCTACGGACGTTCTTAGGACTTAAATTTCGGAGGTCCTAGGAACGTCCGTTTCTTAAGTCCTATGGACGTTCTTAGGACTTAAATTTCGGGTGTTCCAGGAACGTCCGTTTCTTAAGTCCTACGGACGTTCTTAGGACTTAAATTTCGGATGTTCTAGGAACGTCCGTTTCTTAAGTCCTACGCACGTTCTTAGGACTTAAATTTCGGTTGTTCTAGAAACATCAAACAATCTTGTAAGTCACGTGATTGTTTTGCACGACTACATTTCGAATGTTCCGAGAACATTCGTCTCGTAAGTCTTGTGAATCTTTAGAAGACCTAAATTTCAGATGTTCGAAGAACAACCGTCTTGTAGGTTTTGCAGATGATTCAGGTTCGGTTGCAAAACAGTCTTACGACTGAACCTCGCCTTTGCGCTATTTTTTTGTGCAATGAAGACGCAGAAATGTTCCCAGATAGCATACGACGCCTTCAAGACTTCTATCTTAAGTCGTCGTTAAAACATCTGTCTTGAGACGAATGTGAAATTTTAAGCAATGAGTCTAGAGGTCGAATGATGATGTTCTGTAGAATATTTCGCGTCAATGCACAATTTTTATAAACTATTAATAATATTTATATACCTGGAAATTGAAATTATTTGCAAGGAAGTGTCTTGAGTAGTTGCGAAAAGCAGTTGCTTCGTAATCTGGGAGTCCTGGGTTCGATTCCCGGCACCGCCAAATTTTTTTCTTAATGTCCTAACCCAGACTTGATGAAGACGTCTTTAAGGCGCTTTTAAACCATCTGCAAAACGTCTTTAAGACGCCTTTTGGACGTATTTAACTTTACTTTCCGACATTTGGAAAACGTTCTGAGAATGTTGACACAGCACGTCCTCAGGACGTTCCACTTTGTAAATAAGACCTTCCTACGACATTTAAAGAACTTAACGAGGACGTACAGAGGATATATGGACCTTCTCGGGACATTCTCCGAACGTACAGTACGTCCGGAACGGACGTTCTTCGGACGTACATAAGATGCCTTTGTGCTATTTGGGATCTATGTATATACGGGATAAAAACGCTCAAAAAATTTCCGAGTATTACTTTAAACATGCCTTAATATGCAGGCAAAACGCCAGACAGTGTAAACTTATAGTTTTTGATAAATAAATTTCCGAGGATGGCGTTGAAAAATGGGCAGTTGCACTAGAGTACCTAACACCTTAAGGGGAATAGGAAACTGCAGCATAATGTTCGCTCGAGAATTCGCTGTAACGTGTTACAGAGATTCGTATTGTAGTGAACAGAAATTGAGGCTTAACTGGATCAATCATGAAAGTGGTATTTTCCGACTTTGGAACTTGTATTCATGTGCAGGTAACAATTTTGCTGTACCACTGTAATCACCGAATGGTCTTAAAATAAATCAAACATGTGCTCGTCAAGCTTGTTTTCATGGGTGATGATGGATAAGTCACTGTAACAGAGAAACAGGGTTAAAAAGGGCATTCAAATCCTCGGTTCTAGGTTTATCGCCACCGTAAAACACTCTATGACGTTCAGATGAAGCGATCTGTCAGCCGGATCTCTCTGTCAGCCGGATCTCTCTGTCAGCGTGCTTCCTTTATATGTTCAAAAAAGTATTCCATCCGTGGATAAAACAAGGGCTTCCCCGTTCGTATATGTGGCTTGGAAACCATTTTTATGAAATGCTACAAACATACGAAAACTCTTATATCTCTGATCAATATAAAGGGAATAGAAATCCTTCAGGGGACGGAGTTTCTTACGAGCTTTTGGACGTTCGTGTCTTATGAGCGGAATTCCAGCGAGCACGTGGCCGTCTGTGCGCTGCTTTCGAGTTTAAGGCGCGTTCCCAACGGGACAGCGTGTCGTCGCGCATACCGAAGAAGTTTACTTTGATGCGTCCTCCCGGGTACAGCACGCTGCATGCAATCTGCAAATGCGCTGGCTAAGTCGCGTTTCAACAATTCCCCTCCAACCTTGCTCGTAACAACCCTCTCTATTGGACGAGCGTTGTTTTTCCGAGTAGAATAATTTATTCTGGTCTATTTGCGCGGTCGGATGATCGCAATTAAAGGGCCGTGACTAGGTTTTCCTTTTGTGGTACTAATGGTTCCACTATCGAACTTCCTAGGAAGTTTACGTAAACTACTGGGAATACTAGTAGTTGCAGTAGAACTCGGAGGAATAGTAGTAGTTCTAATAGAACTACTGGGACTAGTATTAGTTCTAGTACAAATAGTAGTAATAGTAGTAGTTCTGGTAGAACTAGTAGTAATAGTAGTAGTTCCAGTAGAACTAGTGGGAATAGTAGTAGTCCTAGCAGAACTAGTGGGAATACTAGTGGTCCTAGCAGAACTAGTGGGAATAGTAGTAGTCCTAGCAGAACTAGTGGGAATAGTAGTAACAGTAGTAGTTCTAGTAAAGCTAGTACGAATAGTAGTAGTTCCAGTTGAACTAGTGGGAATAGTATTAATAGTAGAAGTGGGGATAATTGTAGTTCTAGTTGAACTAGTGGGGACAATAGTAGTTCTAGTTGAACTAGTGAGAATAATAGTAGCTCTAGTAGAAATAGTGGGAATAGTAGTAGTTCTAGTAGAACTAGTAGAACTACTAGGCACAACTAGTGTAGTAGCCCTAGTAGAATTAGTAGAACTTGTAGTAGTTCTAGTAGAACTTCTCCCTTTCCTCAATGCCTACAAACGTGGCTATTCCTCAGTATACCTATTCACAATTATACACACTTCTCACGTAAACAATACTTCTCATCCCTTTCCAATCAAACGAAACTGATTGTGAAATAAACACTTTACCACCAACGTGCAAACGTGCCACACCGCCGCAAACACGAGGCAGTTGAAGGGCGTGTAAACCGAACCATAAAACGCGATGCAATCTTCGAAGCGTCGCTGTCAATTAGAGCACTCACTTCGCGGTTGCAGAATTTTCGCTCCACGACAGCCGAAGGGTTTCGCGTCCGGCCGGGGGGTCCGCATTAGAAGACGAAATTCGGGTATCGAGCCGGTCGACGGTTTACGAGCGGGCCGAGAATTTACATGTAAACAGTGTTCGCGACGGTAACCCGTTTTTCGAAATCGATTCGTTCGGTGTTACGGTCCCGCGTCTTCCTCTACCCCCGTTTCCTCCCTGCCTGCCTTTCGCGGAATTTTTGGCAGCCGCCGCGATACGGGGCGTTTAAAAAATCGTATATCGCGATACCTGTTTACGTTTTCCAGGGTTTATACGATGCACTATCCCCTTTCACTTCGCCCACCACCCTCGCCTACACCCAGTCCCTTCCCCTCCGCGTGATTTATGGCTCATAAACGTATCCCACCGTGCCGACCGATTTCCACAAATATACGGGGGATCGAAACGTTATTGCCAGCCAGCCGGGTTATACGTTCCACGCAATCAGCGGATTAAATCGTTATCCGTGCCACGGAGGATTCGAGATCTATTTTTTATTCACCGGAGACGCCGGTTACCATGGGCGAAATATAACAGCGGGTGGCCTCGAAGCGCGCCAATATCGCCGGCCATTTAAATAACACCGTTCCACCCTGGGTCGACCACTTTCTGACCCAATTCGCGTATAATTGATAAATTTGTTGGTCGCGAGACGTTTTTCTGCTGATTATTTTAGTAAAACGACATGCTAAGGCTACGGACATGGCTTAACAATGTTGAGATGCAGGATGACTTAAAGTTCATTGAGTTGAAGCCTAAAACTCTTAGGAAATCTCTCACAAGTGAATTCTTCAGTGTCGTAAGGATATCAAGTGAGGGTTAAGGTTTTAAAAATTCTAAATATTTTCAACACTTTAGTATCTGTTTTAGCCTCAAGACAGTGTCTAACTTTCTCGAAATTCAGTATTCTTGATTTCTTTCAGATATTTAAAGGAAAGTGTATTAAAGTGACGCCACTGGTTGCAGGAAGGGATGCAATCTGAAGTTCTCGAAGGGCTAGTTGAGGGAATAGCTCTTAACAAAATTTGATGCAAGAGATGATGAAGAACAGTATAATGGCTCCAACTGCGAATATTTATGCAAATATATATTTCTATGGAACATAGATAGAGAATTGGGACTTGTAGAAAAATTTGTTTCATACTTCAGTTTTTCTCGTGACTTTGAAATAAGCTTGAATTTGGAAATTAAGGTCATGTGGTAAAAATTATTATTATTGCTAACTACTAAATATTACATTTAATATGTTTTCATTTTCTCACAATACGATATTCAACTAGTTGCATATATTTAATATTATATAAATCTGTACATACTATCATATTTAACGCATTCATCTTATCACATCTTTTTTCTCTCGACTGTAGCATCCCTCAGTATCCGAATGCATTCGTTATAATTCATTAGATTGTAAGGTTAGAATCGTTTTATTAATTTCTGATTTGATGACATAAAAACATTTGAACGATAGTATCAGGCGACAAATCGTCAAAACAATGCACTGCAACGTGCGCAAATTCTCGATTGGGGAAGAATATTGACCATTTTTTTTCTCATAGCAGTTGGTATTTATTTTGCACACGCATAAATTCTATTGATCAGAGGCGTATTAAGCCGAACAATCCCCGACCATTCGGTCGGCATTCACGTGCAGTATAGCACTTATCTTAAAAGCTCGAAAGCTTTCGACGTCTCTGCATCGGTCGGATTCCATCTGCGAATGAAAAAGATTACCCGTGAAAATGCCCGAAAATGTTGAATAGCCCGAAACAGCTTTAGAAATTATCTGTACGCGAAGTAGCGGGAATAGAATCCTTATTCGGAGCAGAGAATTTTTTAATTTATAGATGAAGCAACGTATTTGAAGCAAGTAATGAAAGTACGTCAGCGCATTAAAAAAACCATCGATGAACTTGAAATTTCGGGAAATATAACCTTGAGAACGAAATCGTCTCCGTCAGAATAAGTGTCTCTCTGAACCAAACATTGTTTTCCTTAGACATTTTCTCGTATCATTAAAAACAACGGAAATATTTTAGGTTCAAATGGTAGTTGCAGCAACGTTGCGGCAACATTGCAGGAACGTTGCCGCAATACTGGCGCAACGTTGCAGCAACATTGTGGAAACGTTGCAAAACGTTGCCGTAACGTTGCAGAAATGTTGCCGTGAAATATTGCAACGCAACATTCATGCAACGTTGCAGCAATAATTCTGTGTCCGCCACGTGCAATGTTGCACGGCAATGTCGCAGCAACGTTACAACGACATTGCGCTGCAACCATGCAACACTACAAGGTTACTGCAACGTTCCTGCAACGTCGCCGCAACGAAGTGTGCTGTATGGGCGTTTCTCAAACATTTATCGAACAACTAACCACAACTTCCAATTTTAAAAAACTACCAACGTCACCGTTTTATAACGAACGTGTCCCGCACTGAACCTCGCAAAAATCGATCCGTCAAAACGCGTAATAAGATCCCCGTACATTGCCAGAATCCTCTGGCAGATATTCGGAACTTCGGAGGATACATCGAACGGTAGACGAGCGCATCCTTATTCGGTATAAGTCGATCGCGTATGGAATTCCAAATTCGACGAACGAATTCCCGTAACGATCTATCCAGCGTAGCGTGTCCATTGTTCGCGCCGCAGATATTTGCGAATGCTGGCTTCCGGAATACCTCTCGCTGTTCGAACTGTCGTCTAAGTAATCCGCGGAAGTTCGCCGGAGCGCGGGCTCCTCGGACGGGGGCCAAACCAGTTCACGATTTGTCAATCGGGCAATGTTATTGCTAGACGGAACAGAAGCGTCTTCTTGTTGGCCCCCGGCACGAAAGTTCTGGCAGTGTAAATTGCACGGAAACCAACCAGCCCGCTCTGTAAACGAGGGATCAGTCTTCCGTTTACGCGATTGATTGATTATTACAGGATGAGCTGCTACGCATCGGGGCCATTGTGAGTGATCAGTTTATCGTGGAAATCTGGCAGGATGGAAATTCGCTGCCGGGAAACGGAAACTAATTCCCGGAACGGGCGTTTTACGAACGTAAATAGTGCTAGTGTCTTTGCATTAATTGAAGAGTCCTTTTAGAGGACACTATGAGTGCCAAAATTTAGGTTTTTTTATCGGAAAATGTTCTCCGTGTGGTAATATGCATGAAATTTTTGTTCTCTTCCTTCTTTAACCTTTAGAGGGCCGGGATTTTTTCATTGAAATTATAAATTTTATTTACTCAAAATTTATGCATATATAGGGTAAGTCCGGGAGTGTTCGACCACCGGGAGAGTCCGGCCAGTGCTGATATTTTAATACTGACGCAAGATAGGGCACTGTGTGTGATTGACACAAAAGAAATGAAGGCGCTTGTTGTTTATCTCACATTGACCATTGTCACAAATCCATATTTTAATTATAAGATACAGTTAAGACTTTATGCGAGGCTGAAAGTTTTTAGACCAACTTACAGTGGTGGCAATATTTGAAAGACAGGTAAGTTTATTTACACTCTTCCGATATTGGGGATATAATATTCATATAACTACAGTGTAACACCAACAATACGTATGTATTCGTTTTTAATTTTTTTTGATAAGGTGGTCGATCACTACCTTGATTACTCGTAGTGGGTGGACGGTCTAACCCCGAAATGCGGGTGAGACCGACCAGTTGCAGTGCCAATGTTTTTGATTGAAAATGAAAATAAATATTTGAAATTATCGCACACTAGAATTTATATATACCCTAAATTGCTTGGGCTTTGCTTTAATGTGCATAAAACGACAAAAATGTGAAAAACAACGATGCTACAATTTCTTTTCCAAAAAGTGGTCGAACTCTCCCGGACTTACAATACCACCAAAATGGCCAGCGAAGTATCAAAACTCTTAGGTGGCCACTATAGTTAGTTAGGCCCTCCAAAGGTTAATAAGTTTTATACATGTTAATTAACTGTCAATGTTACTACCCAAATAGCACAAAGACATCTTATGTGCGTCCGAAGGACGCCCGTTCCGGACGTACTGTACGTTCGGAGAATGTCCCGAGAAGGTCCATATATCCTCTGTACGTCCTCATTAAGTTCTTTAAATGTCGTAGGAAGGTCCTATTTACAAAGTGGAACGTCCTGAGGACGTGCTGTGTCAACATTCTCAGAACGTTTTCCGAAGGTCCGAAAGTAAAGTTAAATACGTCCAAAAGGCGTCTTAAAAACGTTTTGCAGATGGTTTAAAAGCGCCTTAAAGACGTCTTCATCAAGTCTGGGTTAGGACATTAAGAAAAAAAAATTTGGCGGTGACGGGAATCGAACCCAGGACTCCAAGATTACGAAGCAACTGCTTTTCGCAACTACTCAAGACACTTCCTTATAAATAATTCCAATTTCTAGGTATATAACAATTATTAATAGTTTATAAAAAATGTGCATTGACGCGAAATATTCTACAGAATATCATCATTCGACCTCTAGACTCATTGCTTAAAATTTCACATTCGTCTCAAGACAGATGTTTTAACGACGACTTAAGACAGACGTCTTGAAGACGTTGTAAGCTATCTGGGAACATTTCAGCATTTCAGCGTCTTCATTGCACAAAAAAATAGCGCAAAGGCGAGGTTCAGTCGTAAGACTGTTTTGCAACCGAACCTGAATCATCTGTAAAACCTACAAGACGGTTGTTCTTCGAACATCTGAAATTTAGATCTTCTAAGGATTCACAAGACTTACGAGACGAATGTTCTGGGAACATTCGAAATGTAGTCGTGCAAAATAATCACGTGACTTACAAGATTGTTTGATGTTTCTAGAACATCCGAAATTTAAATCCCAAGAACGTGCGTAGGACTTAAGAAACGGACGTTCCTAGAACATCCGAAATTTAAGTCCTAAGAACGTCCGTAGGACTTAAGAAACGGACGTTCCTGGAACATCCGAAATTTAAGTCCTAAGAACGTCCGTAGGACTTAAGAAACGGACGTTCCTGGATCATCCGAAATTTAAGTCCTAAGAACGTCCGTAGGACTTAAGAAACGGACGTTCCTAGAACATCCGAAATTTAAGTCCTAAAAACGTCCGTAGGACTTAAGAAACGGACGTTCCTAGAACATCCGAAATTTAAATCCTAAAAACATCCTATGTATATTCAAAATGGACGTAGGACGTTCGGATATAAACTGGACATGAAAAGGACGTCCTTGGGATGTACGGTGCTATCTGGGTACGTAACCGGGATAAAATTGGCAGGTTAATTAAAGTTTAATTAATCCGAAGTTACATCGACACTTAAATTTCTTTGTTTTTATATTCAATGCACTCTCTTTCATTTTGTTTTATTTTTATTTCTTCAATTAATATATTCACATTTGCTTTAAGTATCCTATTATAACGTTACATATTTTGTGATTGTACAGCAAGTGTGAAAATGGATGAAATTTTTTTTTTTTTCTTTAATGGATGCTAATTAATTGCCAAACTTCCCCCCCCCCCCCCCAGTTTTCGGTACTTAAATTCTTACCAATTTTCTAGAGCACATGATTTGGAAATTTAGTATTTGAAACTGTCTTTTACGAAAGTGGTTAATCGTTGCAGCCTAATGTTGTAGGAGTTCTAGATTCTCGGCAATTCCTACATTTTAAAGTCGGTTCTAAAACACCACTCGTTATTTCATTATTCTTCCTCGCGAGTATAAACCTGATCGGCTGGCAAGGCAGGCATAAAGAATTCTTCTGGTAAAAAAGCAGTGTTCATAAAACTTCTATTAGATTACATTTTACGCTAAATAGTCGACGTTCTACAGATGTGCAGCTACAAAAAACGAAAAATATTACGTACCATATTCTCTCTCCTGGCCATGTCAATATTCAGTTATATTACTTTTACTATAGTTGTAATCGGTTCAGTTCCATATGAACTGCGCGCTTTGAAAGAAGCCACTGTTCTGGCTGTTGGTCACACAGACACAACCGGAATTTTATACAAGGAATTATAACGAAATATTTAATCAAGCTCGGGAAGAATGAGTTCAGTCATTCAGAAAAGCACAGTACAGCAATTGAAAGCTATTTAAATTAAACGCCGTTATTCTTGATGGAAATTACGAATCGAGCACTGCACACACTCGGCCGCAGAGTATTTTGAAAAAGAGCTCCATTGTAATGTTTTCATTGAAAAGGATAAATGACTTATAAAACGCTTCTCGTTTCTCTACACTACAGCGACCATGCAAATGAGATCCTTGCAGCCAGAGGGGTGCAGCTCCATCTTTACCAACTTCGAGTAAATTAGAAGAAACTTAACATTAAAAAGAGAACACTAATTGAATATATTTTCACACAATAAGTAGTAGTTATTGGGTTGGTAAATTTTTATTTCTATTTTTGGAAAATTTTTCCCATCTGGACCTGCGCTAAATCTTTTTTGTAAGTAAAAAAAGTTGCACCCCTCTTGCTGCGAGGTCCTCAAATGCTCCCTCAGAACATCTCCTGCATTATTCCTTCCTAAATGAAGCTACTCTTACAAAGCAATCCACAGCAGACCCGAACGATTCCAATTCGACGAGTTATAACCAAACCCGACTATTAAGAAATTAAGCACTTCCCATTTAATACACATGCAGATGTATATCAGCAAACGGTGCGGTGGCCGTTCGCGTCGCCTTCGAAATTAGTAGACACCCCTTCGCTCCTTTGAGCACCTTGGCCTCGATCTCCTCGCCCTTTCGCGTTACGCGGAGTGAGGAAATACGATTCCTACTCGAAAGCGCAGCAAAGAATTTAATATCTCTCCCCGGCGCGAAACTCGCGCGCGCGCGCGCATGCGCACACCCCCCTGAGCTTGCTTAAACATCCTGAAATTCGCCGCCGAACGCATCGGGGGGTGCAACGCTCCGGAGTGGAACCATAAAGATGCTGCTCCGGCGTCTCATTTTTCATCTCGGCGACTCGAAAGGCCCGACATTCATCGAGCCGCTCGACGAGCGACGGTGTTTGACCGGCGAACAGGTGAGATCGATACCCGTCAATATCGAATGAGCGCTGATCGGGGTGTTTCAGCGACCTCATAAATAATGAAACGCTCGCGGATACGTCGGCGATGCTACCGCCACTGTAAACAATGTCCGGATTGCACGTGAAATCCGATGGGGCATTTGACGTTGAACGAAGGCGTCTCGTAAGGGTAGCGCAGCGAGGCTCGGGGCGCAGATTTCGGATAAATTTGGTACGCAGTTAATGCACGGTATGCACCTACGAGCAGAGTTGGGCGTTAATTAAATAAAGAATTATTTAAATAACGGATGAAGGAAAAGTTACTTTAACGTTAGATTATTTGACGAATAAAGTTTTTTTTTATTCGACGAATGAAGTTGATCCGGGTTAGCTTTATTCGACACATGACGAATAACTTTTGTAGCTTCTATTCGCTATTCGAAATTTTGATTTAAGTATAATTTCTGCTCGTCTCTGCTTATAAGGACCTCTGGTCCGAAAATCTCAATATTATTTGCATTTTTATTTGTTAGAATACACTGTATTTCGCAGCGTGCTGAATACTTTAAAAGGCGATTCTACTGTAGGGGGTAAACATTTGTTTTGCATTATCTGGTAGTTTTTGGGGTGACTAATATTTTTGCAAACCGATTTTTTTAAATTCCAATTATCAGCAGCGATATAGAGTTTTTGTTTCAAGAACCGCCATTTTGCTAAATTTTTTTTTTTGATGACTGAGGTGTTGATCCTAGTCACACTTCTAAGGATGCAAAGGGTTCTTTAATTTTGGCGGGGACAACCGCTACGTGTGCGACCGACAAACAGTTTTTTTTTTATGGATCCTTACACCATCGACTATATTTATGTACACACGCGATGGAAAAGCTGAAAAAAATTCTGAGCATCAGCTCAAACATACCTCAACATGCAGGCAAAACGCCAAACAGTATAAACTTATCGTTTTCGTTAAATAAATTCTCGAAGGCGGCGTCGAAACCGGGCAGTTAAACTACCCCCTTAAATTCATAGAACGCGTTGTTTAAAATTTCTCAAGAAGCTTCAGTTTAAAGTTCCGCTTTCTCGATTTACCCCAATTAAGTAATTAAATTGCACTGACTACCTCGGTTGTAATTCATGCACCAACATCAGGGGCCACTTTGTGCAACTAGGGGTGAGATTGTGATAAATGGTGTTTTTGAAGGCCCCTCCGTCTCTATTGGATATAGCAAACCTGTTTTAGTGGAGATTGATGCTGCATTCTAGTGGATACTTTGCGTAACTCTATTTAGCCTTGTACAGCTGTCTTTGTTTATTCGCTGCGGCGGTGATGTAGGTATATTTTGAAGTTAATCTGATAAGGGGTCAGATTGTGCCACACTGATTCTATCGCACAAAATCAGTTGGAGCTGGCAGAAACTGGCCCAGACTAATGGGGTCAGGTTGTACCAAGAATTTTCCTCATCTGTGGCTTATTAGTGACTACACATATGTACACATATAGACTACACGCATAATAAATTAAATGGCAGTAATTGGCACGTGTAACGCTTTTTTTACAAATATCTTTTGTTGCTGTATATGGTTAATGAATTTGTTTAAACTCTATAGTGTTAATTAAATAATTGTATTAATTATTTATGTCAGATATTGTCCACGTTCGCATATATTCCCTCGGCGATAGCCTGTGGAATCTTAGACTGTATTCTTTGTGTCGACATTTCAGTATCGTTCCGCGTAATTCCGGATTTATTGCGGTTTCATTGCCGAAATCTTGCTCATACGTCGCGAGCGCAATATTGCACGGCAATGTGTGTGCAATATTGCCGAAATATTGCACAAACGTGGCCATTGCAATATTGCACGGCAATGTGCGTGCAATATTGCCGAAATATTGCACAAACGTGGCCATTGCAATATTGCACGGCAATGTGCGTGCAATATTGCCGAAATATTGCACAAACGTGGCCATTGCAATATAGCATGGCAATGTTTCCACAATGTTGCAGGAATATTGCAATGCAACCTGCAACCAAACGGCAACATTGTAATGTACTGCAACGTGTGTGCAACGTTCCTGCAACAAAGTGTGCTGTAGGGGTTATGACATGAAAGCCAAAGACTGGAATGCTTTTTAAAATATACAGAAAAATATACAAAAAGAGGCTCAGTCTCACTGCAAACGAGACGTATTGTACATGTTTCCTAACAATTCATTGTTTAAATAATAATATTCTCTATACTGTATCGCAACATGATGAAAGATGCGAGGTGCAACATACAAACTGATCTTCTTTTTACAAGCAGATTAAACTTTACAAAACTTTAAACCTGATTCCCTCCGATCTTTATCCTGTTTCCGCGATCAGTTATCAGCCGTAAAAAGGGAATTAACGACGAAGTTTGGTGGTCCAGTTTGCTGTAGTTGGGGCAAGCTTACAGTTTGCTAGGCAAACGTTTCTATTAGGTTGCACGAAGCGTGTGTACAATCGCCCCTTTGACAGAAATACAGCGTGGACATTGGTTTATTAATGCCTAACAGGCAACATCGATAATCATTCTCGCAAGCGTATTAGTCGGCGCAGCGTCTAGTAGTATTTAGCGGGAACGGCGCTAATTCGATGGCTGTTGGTAGGGATGAATGACACCGAGTCAACATAATAGATGTAACATTCGTATGGCATTAATCTGCACGAGACACTCTGCAATATATTGAACTGGATCGATATCCATTTCGTGAGGGGTAGTTTCATTTCGTTACGTTTCGATATTTTTGAGAGAAATACGGAGGCGTTGGGGTGGTCCTTAAATTGCGTAAGGCTTTCGGGGGAGCGAGGGTTGCAAATTTCTTACGTTTTCTCAGAGCGGAGGGAGCCATGTAGCGTGTTACATAATATTTTTTAAAAAGATTTTAATAACTGAAAAAATGCAATGTGAAAAATATTACGTAAGCAAGGGGTTAGAATGTAAAATCTGCATCGCCAAAACTACCCTCACGTAATTTAAGGACGGCCCCTGAGCATTGTATGAATTTTGTCGCTACCTGTTGACACTAATATTTAACGAACTAGACAATTATGCTGCCCTGTATTACCTTGGCGATTAATTTGGGTTTAACGTGCCAATTATTTCATTGATAATAATTCGTCGTTGCCGGCAGGGTGATATGTATACAGTCGCCCGTGTAATTAACAACGTATTAACTAACTGCAATTTCGATGGAAGGGTTGCAACATATGCTATTAGGAGTATTAATTAATTTAATAGATATTTAGGTATGTGAACCTGTAGATTAGCATGGTCCTGGTAATTGTTGCACATAATAAGAAATATCTGGGAAATACCGGAGAACTGTCCGGGAAGTAATTAATATTCAAGGGATTAAGATAATTAATGTGTGCTGCGAACTTGTAAGAGGATTTTACTTTGCGCGAAAAGTGACGAGGGAAAATTCCTTGAATTTCAGAGATCACTGAAATCTAAGATGGATACTTCCTTACGTACTTCTGGTGCACTAATTCTAATTACAAATTGGTGTCTTATTTGGTACGCTATTCCTAATTCGAATTTAATTACTCTTCCCAAATATCTAGAATTAGTTGCTCTTCCCAATCTTTCTAGTATACTAAAAATAAATAAAATTATTCCAGATATTAGCCCAAAAAAGTGTTGTGGAAAAAATGTTAAGTTTGCACCAATAAATATTGTGTAGAATTGAATTTTCAGTCAGTTACAATTTATTATAATTCCAGTTACAATTGGGAGTCGATGAATAATTCTAGCGATAATAGAAAATACTGCATGCATGCAAATATCTGTCGTGTAAAATAGTAAATTCTACTCAAGCTTCGTCGAATAAAGACGCTTGATGGATACAATCGATGAAATCGCAAATAAGAGGAAATTATGGAATTAGTCAGCCGCAATTGTCATTTAACTGATCAACACATTGAATTCTGGCCTCTTCTGTAAACTTGTTAGATAGCTGTAACTAATAGGCGCTGCTCAATCCTGCCCCCAAGAGATTCCAATTAGTCAAATTAATCTGACCAACTAACAGGATGACCATCATTTAGGATCGATAGGGCAAATGATACACACACACGCGAGAGATACTAGATAGTGCGTTAACTTCACACACAGAGGGTGTTTAAAGTCGCTTTGTGACGTACTACGTTTGATAATCCCTTTAACAAAATTATACGCCATAGAACTACATCTAATGAAATTTTGTTTGGTTCTGCGTCATTGTTTTCGTTCGAGTTTCTAAACTATTTTTTACAAGGAACCCTATACTTCTCAATTAATTACTATCTATTTCAATATAGGAAACTAGTTGGTTATATTTAAATAGAGTTTATTTTATTATTGTAGCTAGACCTGATACCATGCATATCTAATTAGGAGATAATTGAACCTACAAACTCTCTAACTCAAACTTAAAATTCAGATGTAAGCGTTTTAAATTATTAACAATTTTTTTTAATTCAGAATTAAGAATAGATTTCGAATTACGTCTAATTAAAACTAAGTGGTCCAAACGAGCTGGCTTCTGCACTGGTGATTATGAGAAAAATGAAGATCTAATAGAAAACATAGGAATTTTAAAAGGTGTAGCCGGGTAAGAATGGGGAAAACAGCACCAATCTTAGTATTTATGTGTACCAAATAATGCTCTTCGCCTAACAAACCATTCAGAAAAATTACAATGTAATAACATTTATGGATACAGTTTCCTAAGCTTTCGTAAAAAAATCCCAAACATGCGCGATTTTTTAGCCTCCCTATTGGTCATGCGACCCACTTAGTGTAATCTGCCAAGAGGTTTTATCATTTTTTTAATATGTTCCACCAATCCGTCTCCCCCGCAACTTACATAGACAATAGCTAAGTAGTGACGCTTTACTCCTAATTTTTTCGCAGATGTCACATAAAGAGTCGTTTGCAAAAACCCGCAAAAAATTAATTTCTCTATTTCCACCCGTAATGATTGATCTGTAATTTCGAAATTAATATATGTAGCGGCGCTAAAAAATAGTTTAGGGTTCTCATCCCCATATCACCCTAACGAGAGGGGGTAGAAATCTCTCTCAGTGGTGGTTAGCATAGGTAAAGAGCATTATTTGTTATACATAAATACTAAAATTGTTACTGGGACCACTTTCGCTATGCTTCTCCGGCTAGACCCAAATCATCAGTCTCGGTACGCACTTAAAGCTTGGCACAGCTTGACTGACTTGGCAAGATATTTCACCAAACCTCGTGCCACTCGCAAAGCGTCAAGCAGAAACAGAGCCTGTTTTTACGAGAGGTTCTGGTTTCTACAGAAACGCGATACTCTAATTGCTCGGCGCAACGTAAACAAGCGAACCACCACGTTACAGGCGTATCGAGGAATGCAAGGTGCAATTACCGGGGGTGCTCAACAGGATATCGGAATAATGAATGAAATTCACCGCGCACAGGGAATCTATTTAACGACAATTACAACGCGCTTCACAGTTATTCGCGCCTTACAGTTATATATTATTTCATTCACTGCACACCCGTCCTGCTGCATTATGCATATTCCACGTGATTCAACCTCCAAAACTCTCACGGCGCATTAAGCCACTAGCAGACAGGCTCGCGTACAAAACACCGCTGGGTTATATCTGGTCGCGCGACTGTGCAAGGGAGACAAAGTCAGCTGGCGGTGCACGCACGTCGACTGGTCGAAATTCACGTTGTTAGCGGTAATCTGCACTTATCAGCCCGTAAACTGCGAAATATCGGGCTGGACGGGGAACGCGAAACGAATCGGAAGCAGGAAAACAATCGTAAAAATAGTCGCGCCGGGTAAAAAGCTTTGAGATAAGAAAGAAATAATGGCGCGGGGTTTATACATTCAGAGGCAGCGTTTTAATAACTGTTTGCGGGGAACGGTTCGGTTGGACGCTGCAAAAGAACTGTACTCCTATTGTGCAAAAGGTATCGCGGTAGATGGAGTTTATTCGAGGGAGACGCGCGCGCTGCGTTTCGATTAAAACCTAGATTAAGGGATATTAATAATGTGATTGTGGCTCGCGACGTGTGCTTGTGCTCAGAATTTCGGGTTTACTTTGTGCCCTAAGTCAGTGAAAAGATTGCAAGTGCTTCGTGATTGGAGACCTGAAGGAACACTTTAGTCCAGAATCCGATTGATTCTTACGTTTAAAGCTCTGTTAGTATTACAAAAGAAGTCGACATTGAAGTCGAATTACCAGTTTAAGGGGTGAAACTATCTTCCGAAGTTACTTTTCCAAAGAAAAGTGTTAAAAAAATTGTTGAAGATATTAAAAGGCTTCTTAAACAAACGTTTTACTGAAGCTTACCTAAATTAATATGGCGGGTACACCAACAAGGGAGGATTTAATAAAACGGAGACTGCTTGCCTCTTTCACTTGATCATCGCTCACTGGTAACAATTAATAGGCAGAAATAATCGTCATTCATGCAAGCCCTTTGAAAGCAGCCCACGGCTAAAGCGCAAAAAGGTGAGTGACCGTGGAGGTAGGTCACAGCGTGAACCACCCTTAGATTTACGTTGTCGTGTGTTAATTTTCACCTGGTGTAATTACAGCGCAAAAACTTCTCGCGGGTAAAACGTCTGAAACGCTTTTAATTGTAACCACGTATACCGGGTGGGACAGCCTAGGCGCAAAATTAATTATGAAACGATCCTCTGGCTAGGTACCGTGGTCAGACAAGTTTCCGGGGCAAGAAAATTCTGTGGCGTGTAACGCAGCATGAACGACAGTTTACCTTATTAATTATTAAGCATAAGTTTGGCGAACTGAAATATTGCATTTTCAGGGATTTGTTTGAAATTTTTTTAAAATTTAATAACCAGAAATTAAAAAGAAAATAGAAGGAAAATAGAAGGAAAATAGAAGGAAAATAGAAGGAAAATAGAAGGAAAATAGAAGGAAAATAGAAAGAAAATAGAAAGAAAATAGAGTGAAAATATAATGAAAATATAATGAAAATAGGAAGAAAATAGGAAGAAAATAGGAAGAAAATAGGAAGAAAATAGGAAGAAAATAGGAAGAAAATAGAAAGAAAATAGAATGAAAATAGAAAGAAAATAGAATGAAAATAGAAAGAAAATAGGAAGAAAATAGGAAGAAAATAGAAAGAAAATAGAAAGAAAATAGGAAGAAAATAGAAAGATAATAGAAAGATAATAGAAAGATAATAGAAATATAATAGAAAGAAAATAGAAAGTAGGAAACAATCATGTCGCTGGTGTTATTAAAGCTTGAAATCACGTCTAACTCTGACAAGGTTCTTTTTTAACACACATTTATCAAATATTTTTTACTCACTTTAGCATTTATCCTGTAAATTCTGAATACTTATTTCTTAACACCGTGAATATTGACTATTTCAGAAAAAGAGTTACATACTCGTTAATCCATACTGAAACTAATGTTTATTGAGCTACATCAGCAAGAAGCCCCATGAAACACTGTCAACGAAACTAACCCAATATCTTCCACAACTCAATAAGCATTGCTACCAAGATAAATGTTCACAAAAACTGTATCGCTCGTTTAGATGTGCAATGCAGGACCCACAAGTTTCCAACCCCTTTTTTAAAGCATGCTGTATGACGAAGCCTAAGTGCTTATCTCGAAGAACGATGCGCCTCCCTGGAGCTAATTATTAAACAAACCCAACTGCTGCCGCGTCTCCCCAAGATTTAGCCTAGATTTAAGTCAGCGGGTCTGCAGCTGCGGCTGGGAACCCCTAACACGGATTTAGGGGAATCACCGACTTAAACCCTTCCCGCTGCTGTTTATCTTGCAGGTGTCCTGGATGCGTAAAAGGGACATGCATATCCTGAGCGCTGGCATCTACAGGTACACCTCAGACATGAGGTTCCAAGTGATCCATCCAGAGAAGTCTGAGAACTGGACGCTGCAGATCAAGTCGCCCCAAGAACGGGACTCCGGGGTTTACGAGTGCCAGGTCAGCACCGAACCGAAGATGTCGCTCAACTACAGCCTCAACGTGGTCGGTGAGTGCATTCTGAATTATTCAACCGGCTACGTGAGCCGCCAGGCTCGCGTTCATTTTCATCTTTCCACGGGAGACCTCCCGGTTCGACGCGCCAACCATCGACAGTAGCCGATTCGCCTCGTGGAATCGCCATGCGCGAGCGATCGCGGATCAACACCGGTCGAATGTTGAATCTTTAATTCACCCCGAAATGGTCACTCAGATTCCCGAACTATGGAGCTGAAACCTGACAACGGGAAACTCTTTACTTCGCGATTAAATACCAAGCTTGCTAGGTGGAATAATACGGCGAGAATGAAGCCCAGTTCATGAAGCTTGAGTAGCGGTAAATGGAGTAATCGGTGTATTCAGCGAGTGTACAAAGTGTTTTCGCGATGGTAATGGCTACGATAAAATTCCGCTTAAACAGTTTGATTTCTCGTTATCAGTTAGCAGTTTCATCGAGAGCTCCGTTACTGGGGAAGCTTTCAACATCTCCCTGGGAAGTATTCGTCCGTATAGCTGGCCTTAATTCGGGCACAGCTGATAGCAGACCTGTCGGTGATGCCTGCTCTCGCTCGCGGACGCCTTCTTCCGCGAGTCTCTCGAAACATTAAGGGAAACGATAACGATAACGCACGGTCCCTGTTCCGTCTTCCTGTCTGCGGTATCTCGCGGCCGTGAAATAAAACGAGCAACAGCGAATAAGTTATTTCCCTATCGGAAGCTCGGAGTTAAGGCGCGCTATAAACAACCCAACTTTGTTCGCGCAGCACGGAAGGCTTTCATATTGGCATAACTGCCTCGCCGAGAACTTAATCTTTGCAGTTCAATAACTCTGCAACTTCTAACCCGATTCCCGTAAACTTTCCGCCGCCTCTCGTGCATCCCGGTTTTCTGGGGAATTGAAAGCAACACTTGCAACAAATTATGTCCATCTTTTGCGCAGGCCAACTTTCTCGCGAATTGCAATCAGCGGCCCGAGGTCGCGGAGACAGGGTGCCATCCGGGCGCTGAATTTGTCGGCCGTGATGATTTTGTTGCGTCTCTCTTCCCTATTTCTGCATTTATGTATAAAGTATGAAGCACGGGCGTAGTTAGCTTGAGTGGCAGTTACAGAGAATCAGGCTAAAGTGACAAGAGGATGAGCAGGGGGTAGAAAGACCTCTCCTAGTTGCATTTACGATGGCATTGTTTATTTTACGGGCAGATTGCATTCGCTGTTTTTATTCGTTGCTGGGTTTTCGTGAACATTCTGGATAATTTTTTTACACAATCCCATCACATTTATGCTATTCTGCGTTGATATTTTGGTTACGTTTGGCAGCGAGAATTGTCGGTATTTTAATTTTCGCGAATACAGAAGCAAGCAGATGTAGATTCAAGTTGGAATTTGATATTTTTCAAATATCTATGAGTATTGTTATACACCTCTTATTATTATATTAGGGGACCCAGGGGAATAAACTTGGAACTTGTATATATACGAACGAGACTTGGACCTGGCACTTGCGAGAAAAAGTTTAGGAGATTAGACCTCTGGTGGCGCTGGCGAGCACTAACAGTCGCGATCGTATGCTGGGGCTGAGACGCGACATTATTATTATTTTTATACACGGGTGGACAACTTTTGATAAGAGGAGCAATATACATACATAACAGGTGAAAAATACAAAGCAAAAAATGTCTAAAGTGTGGCTAAATCTGTTAGTTAACTTGCACTAACGATCGATACAATTATTCTCGTCAAACATAGATGTATGACGTGACAGATGAAATAGAGAAAATTTCCTGAAATTCTTTGGTGGGGCATTAAGCTTAAATAATAATGAGCAGGAAATATTTGAATTTAATTTACAAGGGAAGATCCCGAACCCGAAAATTCAAAGAATTCTGAAACTTTGTGGATATGTAGGAGATTTCCTCCTGATTACAACGCCATTTTTTTGCTGCCCAAATTCACTCTAAGGGGTGAAATTAACCCCCGAAGATTCGGCTATTTCCCGATTTTATTTTGTAACTCGTAATCTGTAACAGATAGAAAAAAGTTTCAAGACAAAAGTTACTTCTTTTAATTAGATCTATCAAATCGTAAAAGTTCCAGAATTTTTTGAATTTTCGGGTTCGGGATCTTCCCTTGTTAGAGGTGAAAATTTTCTTCTCCATGAATAAGGGAATATAATATTTCAAACGGCATGTCAGTAATCAATGCAAATCACTGTAACATTCCTTGTTTAACATAGAGTCTTCATATCGGAGTTGAGTTTTTACTAGGCTCCTTATAATAGTAACATAAAGTGTCTCAAAAACTATTATATTTTTGATGACCACACTTGTACTTTTCATTCGCAGAATATCTTAGATGATAGATATTCGTAAAAAAATACACTTGCATTAAAAAAAAATCACCGCAATTGCACCCTGCAATTTTGCATTAAACCATGCAAAATTTCCTCCATGATTTTTTCGTATCCTCGCTTAAAACGAAGCCATAGCTCCCCCAATTACTAGAACCACCCTATACTCCCCTTACAAACAACAGCACATTCGCGATACCATTACTTTAAGTATCAGTCCGCGGAAACTCTCCCCATAAAAATGAATACGTTTCAAGACCCGCCGTCCTCGTCCCATCTGGTTTCGTCCAATTCAAGGGCGCCGACCCCCATTCATCCAGCCGCGCCGCAACTCTGGTCATTAACCCGTCGCTGGAACGAGTAAAAATGGCGAGCAGAATTTTGAGGAAGGAGCTGGCGCCAAAGGGCCGCAGCGCTGCGCTCGATCACGCCTCCGCCCCCAGCCCACGTCGTCGGAGGGGTGAACTCCATCGCGGCGGAACGACGCTGGGAATCTATGCGCCTTTCGCGGCGCTTATGCGGCTCCCTAAAAACATCTCGAGCACGAATCCCTGCTTACGGAGGCGAGCAAAAAGGCGCAGCAGACGCGACAATCCGTCGAGAATCGTGGAGCACTAAGAAAAAAAAAAATAAAAGAGGGGGGCTCGATTTTCCCAGCACTCGCGGCCTCCACCCTCCCCCCGGGCGCTCGTCCGCTGCATGCAGACGAGCACGAAACCGGCGAAGGAGGAATAGATTTATCTGCGCTCGCTCGACGTGGGCGCAGTGCCGCGGAGACAAGCTTTGACATTAAAATCCTACCAGGATAGGGGTTGAAAGGTGGAAAGTTGCCGCAGAACGGACTGGCGAAGGGTGAGACACGGGGGGGGGGGGAGGGACGAAGGAGGGGCGAGGAGGAATCCCAAGGAGTTGTATTCTAATAGAAGAAGAGCACCCAGGGATGGGCCGGCTCGATAAGCGTCTGCAAGGAGACACGCCGTGCAGCTTAAGTCTCCTCCGTCGTGTGCGATCGTGGAATCGCGCGTGTATGCGCGGCTCCGTCCCCGGGGCGTCTAATGTGTGCGGAGGGCTGCAGTTCGCGCGAGGGGAGTAAAAAGTGCGCGCGAAATAAATCGCCCTTCTTTGGGGCGCCGGTGTCGAGCGTAGACGCTCCGGGCCGTAAAGCATAGACTCGATGGCGAAATCAATTTTACAAATCCGTCGCGCAAAAAGCACGCCTCGAAACTTTACGCGCGACGGCGACGGGCGTCGCGAGGGGCGCAGCAGAGATTTGCTGGCTGCCGAGTGGAGCCATTCCCGGCTCGAATGTGTTTAACTTTAGTTAATAGCCGGTGTTCATCCTGGTGATAAGTTAAATGGGATTTGTGGAGGTTTTTTCGCCGAGTTCCTGGGACCTTTTGTTTCCCCGCTTTTTCCTGGTTTTTGCGGCCCGACAGCTTTCGTTCGGACGTTCACCTGGCGCTGTGCTATCGGCGACGATTGGATCGAGGATGGAAATATTATTATCAGGTGTTGAAGGTGTACAAGGTGGGCAGGGCGGGTGGTAAACCCGGGCAAAAATACCTGGAGAATGAAGAATAAAAGCTTTCTGTATAAGCCTTCGTTTCACCTAAGAACAGCGATATTGATTAGTAACGGTAAACTTTTGGTTTAGTTTAGCTATATCAAGGGGTCTTCCTACCTTGACGGACGAAAATGATGCGAACTTTGGGAATTTTTTGAAACAAAACCATTAAATATATTTACTTTCAACTTTGTGGCTTCATTTGTCAATCTTTAGAGAATATGAAAACAAAAATTTTATATAAAAATAGTGGTTATATCCGGAGTTATAGTGCAATTAGATTAAATGAGAAATGCTGAAAATTAAAAAAAAAATGGCAGCGTCTAAAACAGATATCGATTCCTGCAAAAAATTCGCTGTTTTTAAGTCGCAAAAGTGTAATTTTGCAAAAATTGATTTAGTTTTCATACCAACGAGAATGGAACATCTACTGAAGATATAGGGTGACTATACCTAATATCGCCAGTGTTCCTAATATCGCCACTCGCTATATCTCTTAAAGTAAGCTCTAAAATTTATCGGTTATGCACTGAATTAGTACCTAAACATATGTAGGAAGACATACTATAATTGCAGCATCATGTGGTCATCAATTACAGAAAGGGAAGGATTTTAGAGAATTTTAATAGTGTAAAAATCTATTGGACTATCACAATTTTACGTCACATTCGGAGAAGGTAAGTCTAATAAATCTGTGAATGCAAGAATATCTACTAGAAATACCTAATTAATGATGTACTTAAGAAATGAAATCGATTCAAATATTTCTCGTAATGAAAATAGCGTTTTTCTTTTAGCAGTATGCGTGTTCTTTAATACCGCCTACCGGAGAACAATGGTTTCGATGCAATGCTTGTTACAGGTGAGGTCACGAAATGTGCGGAGCAACCGAAATAAAATTTATTTGTCCAATATGTACATCGGAACGTAAAAAATAAAATATTTTAAAAATCTATATTTTCAAATTTCTATATTATTCTAATAAAAATGAAATGAAAGATGGATAAAAAGACATTTATAGAGCAAGAAATAATAAAAGCACATGTGAAAATGACTTTAAAAACTCATATCTACATGAATTAATCAATATTTATTGAGTAGGCGATATTAGGTACACTTTTTTCAGGACCCGATTTTTGCATGTCTTACGTTTTTTGAGTCCTAATTAACCATTTATACGTTTCAACGATTCTAACATATGCTACATGAAAGATGAATAATTTCTCTTTACTTTGGAATGAACTGCATGGAAAAATATCAATTATTATTCAATCGACAGCGATTTAACTTTTGCCTGGCGATATTAGGTACAGTCACCCTATGGCAAGTTTGAAGTAAATCGGGTGATTGGTTTTTCGGATATCGTGCTAACCAATTCGAAAAACATCGTTTTGAGAAAAACGCGTTTGAAGTTTCACGTACCGTTTTTTAATTAAATTGTTTTTAAAATGTTGCCTAAATATGTAAAAATACAGGCACAGAGTTTTCAATTAATATAATTTGAGGGTTTCTCTTAAAAAAAAATCCCAAATATCGCGCTCCTTGTCAGCCCGTTGAAGTAGGGAGACCTTAATTGAGCAATGCATTTTTATTTGTAAACAAGTTATTCTGCGACTGTCAGAATTCTTGAAATCTTAAAGACGAATTCCCTTCAGAATTGTACAAAATATTCCAGAATATTGATAATACCGATTATATTATTCGTTAAATTACCGAACAGATTCAATTCGACGCCGCAGAATTAAGGAAAACAGTGCGCTACGTTTTCCCATCTGTTTTCTAGGATTGATTAGTAATAACCTTCGAAATTACACCCTGGGAATGTTACCCTTAACGATACTCCCATCGATTACAGGCCAAGTTGGAGCGTTCTTGGAGCATCTGGGTCCTTTCGTACGACGATTTAAAATCGGAATCCTCCGCAATTCATTTACGTTCGCGGTATCTCCAGCGGGGGAGCTTAAAAACGGGGACAGGCAGTGGTCGTGGGATCTTTGGGGAAATACTCTTCTTCCCTGAGGTATTTCCACTCCGTCCTATGGACAGGATCTGAATGAACACAAACGAATTAACCGCTAATGCATTTTTTGCTCGTCACTCGTAGCTAGGAGAAGGGAAACGCGGCAGCGACGCCGCTGTCGAAATAACACGAGCCAAGCTACGTGTTGGCTGGAGTAATTTCAATGGTGTGCCCGCCCTAGGCATATCAATGGAATCTTAAAGGGAAGCTGCTGGCCCTGGAATACCGCGTATTCCAGGTTAAAGGGTAATCGATAGGAACGGTCTGGGTTATTGATCAACTCGGCGCATTAACGGGAAGCATGGATTGCTCGTCCGTAATTAATGGTGTAGAAAAGTTTGAGAAGGGGCGATTAATTGCTGAAAAATTTTCGGGCAACGTGTACAGCATGATCGTTGCATTGCTTTAGTATTATAATGAAACGTAATGCAGGTAACTACAAGTATTGATTATTTATTAGCACTTGCAAACAGTTTATTAATGTGCTCCATGTACCTACACATGCCTGGCTGAACGTTTGAACGTTGTACCATTGAACCTCCCAGAAGCTAAGCTCATCAACTGAAGAAACTACAAGTGTTTGCGGTGAATCACTAGCACTATTCTAGGTGGTTACCAATTAATTTTTCTCGAGATTGACTCCACGAAATTTAGAGGATGATTGTATACAGTCGGAACAATAGTTCAGTGTGGATGGAGCTCAGGTCTTTAACCAAATTCATTTACACTGTTGGTGTAGCCCTGCCTAACCCCTGCCCAGGGTCTAGAATCAAGACCACCACTTAGGAGTCAGGGCGAGGGAATATCCGTCATTGCCAGGCGACGTGGGAGTCCGGCGCTCCTAGAGGACCTCTGACCCATCATCGGACTCAGCAGGTCCTTGTCAACCTAGCACAATGAGCGCTTTGAAATTAACAACATCGACCAGAACAACTGGTGTCTTGGCTAAGAGACCTTTTCTTTCAGAGGGATTATTTAATATAACATGACAATTTCTATACTTTTATAGACAATCTCTGGAGTAAACTGTCAGTGTTGTAGCTGATGTGTGTGCATTAGTGGTTTGGTATGAGTGTTTCCTTTTGAGTCTTCTGGGGAGGCCTGAGTAACAATTCTGGGAGGAGGTTTTGCGAGGTCATTTATCCTGTTTCGCTGTGCTTTGGTGTATCATCTAATTTCCTCTTTCCCGGTGGGAATTCCTACAGTTCTTCTACCCAGGAACCTAGTGCTCAGGCTAAGAAAGCTGGCGCCTCGAAATAGAAATATTTATCAGCCAAAATATTCCGCCTAAAGGTAGGGTCTCGTTACGCCTCTCCTCAGCGTCACTTCTTCTCTCACTCACATCTAAGCTCGCCTCGCCTCCGATTTCCTTTACCTGGAAGTTTCCAGGTCAATTCACTGCCGGTGCAAGTGACAATTGTTTTCGCAGCCACTGAAGGCGTTGGCATTGCATCCACTCACACCTCACCTCACCTCTCTTCCTCAAAATATTCTCCAGCAGAGATGCGCCGATTGTAGTCGCGCCGAGGCGAGGCGCAGTGTCGAATTTGTCGAAATTGTCAAAATGCATGAGAAAGGCACAGGAAGAATAAAGTGACCAGGCGGTAGTAGCTCTCTTGACCACATTTGCAACGAACACACCTGCCACGTGTTCTATAAGCGATTAGAGCCGATTCCTCCTTGATTACCCGTGACCCGCCACTCTCGCCGTGTCTCGCCAGGTATCATCCTCAGCGGCGGTGTGCCCTGACGAGCTGATGAAAATGCTAATTGAGTGGCGCGGATTTGGGGAACAATAACGGTGTCAGTGGCGTCGGACAAAACCAAAACAAGGGTGGTGCGCGCGATCCGGCCGGAGGACGCGCTTGCTCCTGACAGCATCCTTCGGGCATTATGCACGCGGGGCCGCTACGTGCGACTGGGAGTCGCGCAACAGCTGGACGAGGGGGATTGGCGGGCGTTCTGGGGCGATGCAGGAAGCGTATACATTAGCCGTTAAGCCGTTAACGCCGGTACTATGGCCAGCAGAATTAGCGGGCTAATATCAGCGACAACGGGGGTAATTGCGGCCGCGGACACAAAACGGAAAGTAATGCGCGGATCCAGATATCGATCGAGCTCCACCAGCCCTCCACACCCCGTTTCTTGGTTTCTTGCTGGGTTTATTCGTGTAATGGGCACGTGTGTGTGACCTAAATATGTTTTGGAGGCAGGCTTTCAGAGAGGTTTGGTCATTTGTATTGTGTGCTCATTGGGGTGGTTGATTGGGGGTGCGCTTCGGAGGTTGTGATTCAGACGTGCGGGTGGAAAAGGAATTACACGAGGGATCGGGGGAGCTCATTTTTGCGTGGGTTTGGATACTTGGATTCGAGTTTGACATTCGGGGTGATCGTACATTTTGATTTATTTATTTCGTGCTTGAGTTTGCCATGTAACGTGCCAGTGAGAAGGCTAAAGAGAGCCGATATTAAGACATGAAAAAGAATCAATTGGCAATTTGACGATTATTTTCAACTGTTGCCGTGCTTCTGGCGAATGCATTTATATTTAAGAAGACTTTTCATGTTATAAAAGAATGTGTGCCGGTGATGATTGGGCTTATTAAAAAATATTTTCCTATTATTGGACAAAATGTTTCAGAGCATATTTGCTCTTCTAATGTCAAACTTATCTATCGTTGTAAAATTGTATGAGTAATTAGCGCGAAAATGTGTTTTTAAACCTTTGAATGTCTTGCGAATTCCAAAAGTGCTCAAACGTAGTTTTGCGATCTTCACAACTTAGTAAATTGAAAGATTTTTTTCGAACAAAAGCTATTTTTATTTTCAAATACTTTGCCACTAACAACTTCACCACTTTTGGTAATGCATTCTTTACCGCTATTTCTCCTAATTTTTCTCATATTTTCAGCATAATTAAGTATATTTCGCGGTTTCTTTCTTTTTTCTTTTCCTGCTTTAATTACTTACAGGGAACAAATGACTTACACCACTATCGAAATGAACGCGAAAATGTCTGGACGACTATTTTGCAACAATTCTTGCAATAAAACGAATTTTGAAAATAGGTTACAAGTACGGTTGCTTCACCCCAACTAAATCTACGTTATTTTTCTACTATCTTAATACAAGACAGTTTTATTTAAACGCAAAGAAATATAACTCGCAGGTACGTAATACCAGACGGAAGTTTTCACTGTAACTTTATTATTTCCCTTCGATTGCTGTTCCGATTGCAAGAGTGGGTGTGGCGAACTTTTTTCTGTAAATAACAGATTTTATTCCGCGGAGAAAGATTTGAAGTTAGCAAATGAAAGCTAACGCACCGTTTTTATTGGCAATAAAATTTGCTTGTGTTTTTTTCCTCAAACCGAGAGGAACTGCTACAACTCGACCAACATACATATATTCTGTCGCACCGGCGAGCGATTTTAAAACGTTCACTCCGCGTTCTACCTCATGATGGAAAACAAGTAATACAATTACGCCGTTTTTATTTTCGAAGCGGAACTGAAACTGAAATGTACTTTATGCGATGTGTCAACCTTTCCTATTTACGTGCTGTTCCGCAAGCTTGCCGCTGCACATTGAATAGCAACGCTAGCTCCCGCGGTATTAATTAAATACAAGTTAATTAACTGACACAGCAGACGTTAAAGAGCATCCGCAGTGACAAACTACTGGATGACAAGTATCAGGTTACAAATATTATCATGCGCATCTAGCTGCAATTACATTCGTGTATAATATTTTAGAATAGTTATTGTACTATCGAATCTTCGGTTGAGCATCGTGCGGCGTATAATATTTATTAACAACTTAAAAGTAATAATAATGAATATAGAATACCCTCCCTACAAGTAAAAAAATAAATATTTCAAAAGCTAAGCGAGATATGAGTTTTAATTTGTTTACGTATCACTTGGTTTCGAGAAACTCACGAAATCAACTTAATTGTATTGTAAGTGGAAGTGTGTAGGCGATAACAAGGTTATATTAATTTTTCTAACCGATAACATATGGTTTTAAGCAATTACATTTGTAGATTATTCTTTGATGAGTAATATGATGATAACAGTTTTAGTTATATGCAATAGAAATGAAACAAGTGACCGAAGGAAGGGACCCAATTCTTGTTGCAAAAAGGAAGCAACAAAATCGAACGTATATAATAAATTTGAAGCATTGTATTTAATGCTTTAATGGTCTATTTATTGAAGACATATTTGTAGATAATCAAAGTTGAATGTATGACGTGGCCACGGCGTGACTACTGAGCTGTGGCTGACCACATACTAGGCATTTCTACTTGCTAGGGAACCACAGTGACCCGAGAATTACGATTTGTTTGAAATCTTGCCTGTTTTTATGAGACTTCGATAGATTAGAATTAGATAATTGATATATTGAGTAGTATTAGAGTCCTAGATAACTTTGTTTTCCTGCTACTGTTTGGTTCTTTAAATTAAAAACACTCCCTAAAGGTTAATATGTGTTTTCCTATTTTCCTGTATATTTTCAAAACTGCGGTAGACACAGAAAAAAATGTTGCAATGAAAATTGAATGCTTTTTGCCACTCTATAAAACTATGCCATCGAATTGTTTAAAATTTGTAGTTTAAATACAAAAACGTTCCCCACTTGGTAGTGGGTTAATTTCTTCTAAAAATAAAATCAACGATCTTGAGACTAATAAATAATATCTGGGAAACAGAAATCAAGATATTGTCCTTTAATTTACTCACAGTCCCGACCAAAGCAAGATCAACCATTAATCCTAATCACAAGCAAGGATCACCTAAAAATTACTTCGCGAGGAATTCATGTTTCCACTAAAATAATAATTCCAGCAACTACCGGTACCCAATCTTACCAACATTCTAATTTATCGTGCAGTGAAAATTGTTAATTGTTAATAGAAACCGAAGTGTGAAGCTTAATATCCGCTATAATTGAAAATCAAACGAACTTACCTGTAAGTGACGTTCGATTGTAATTATATGAGAGTCTCGTTCGAAGGGATTACACATAGGTAGTACCGCTACTTCCGCTAGGCTGAGTCACAAGATTTAGAGAGTATAGAGTAAATCTTTCTATGGTACGTGTCCGCGTACCTTGACGATCGTCATATCTTCATAATTTTCAGAGCTATATAGACACTTGTTGACAAGAAAGGGGAAAAAATTCGTGATTGGGAGGGTTTTTAAGGGTGGGTTGTAATCCCTTCGAACGAGACTCTCATATAATTACAATCGAACGTCACTTACAGGTAAGTTCGTTTGATTTTCAATTATATTTCAAGTCTCGTTCTCCGGGATTACACATAGGTAGATGTTTACAGCTACAAAATTAATTTTTACGAACTTTTTCCACTTCTTTCTTTTTTTTTTTTATTTAGTAAAAGGAGAATTAAAAAAGAAAATACATATATATATATACGTATATATGTTTTAACAATCTCCTAAAACTATTGAAGCGAACACACCTCGATCAGAAGAAATCGGTCTTTTGTAGAATCTGGCGAAGACCTCTGATTGTCCTGACCAACTGGCTGTTTTACGTATTATATTTATATCTATTCCTTTTCGATCAGCTGCCGAAGTCGCCGCGTGTCGTGTACTGTGAGCTGTGAATCGTGTGTCAATTCCACCTTGTCTAAGACACTCTTTTATCCATCTACTGACGGATTGTGAGTTTGCCGCCTGATGAGGTTTATTTATAGTAATAAATAATTTCTCCTCACTTTTCCTCAAGTCTTTGGTTGCTGTTAAGTAACGAATAATGGCTCTTGCCACACATGCCTTTGATCTCTCTTTGAAGAAAGGCAAAAAGAACTTTGGTTGGTCCACTCCTACTTTCGAAGTTTTAATTGCCTCCGTTATCGTTATCTGGACTCCTTCTTGTGAGATAGCGATATTGTTGATTTTTATTAACGCCAAAGTCTGAACCCTATGTGCGGTTGCCAGTGCCATTAGAATTACTAGTTTGTAGGTCAACTGTTTTAAATCCAGGGTTTCGAGAGGTTCTAACTCTTCTGCCCATCTCAAAACTACTTCAATATCCCAAATGGATTCATATTTTGCTTTTGTAGGTCGTAATTTGAATACACCTTTGACAAAACGAGTCATTATTGGATTGTTCGAGGAATCATCGAGGCTGATGAGTGATATTGCGGATCTCTCGGTGTTGAGAGTACCGTAAGAGGCTCCATTGTCAAAACGTTGAGATAAATATTGTAATATGGGTTCAATACCCGCCTGGAATGGGTCCAATCTGAATTTTTTGCAAAAATTCCACCAGTTTTTTAAAACAGAATTATATTGACGTAATGTTGAGTCTGTTAACCCGCCGGCGGGCGCCTAAAAGTTTTACACGAGCGGGCGCGTCGTGTACTCCGTACACGGGGGTTTGTTTTGGCTGAAAAACCGTTTTACCCTGATGTATTGTACTCAGCACCCCTATGTTTTCTTCCAGCGGACATTTCTGCATAATTCTACGTACTTGTCAGGTTCAAATTCGGTTTGAAAGTGTCTCTGCTTGAATGAAAACGAAAGTATGCCGCGTATCCTGTCGGTGAGCGCGCCCGTGTACTCATGTTTCCCAGGTGTACGTCTCCGATTGTTCTGGTTTTTGGATATGTTTTAGGGGACAGAAAAATAAGATGCACGTGTATTTTTATTTCGGCCTGTTTGCATCTTTAGGGGGTGAAACCACCCCTCAAAGGTTTTCAGGTGTTCGTCTCCGATAGTTCTGGTTTTTGGATATGTTTTAGGGGACAGAAGAATAAGATATACGTGTTTTTTTATAGCGGCCTATTTTCATACTTAGGGGGTGAAACCACCCCTCAATTTTATATAATTTTCAGGTGTTCGGCTCCGATTGCTTTGGTTTTTGGATATGTTTTAGAAGACCGAAAAACAAGAAATGCCTGTCTTCCTATTTTGGCCCATTTGCATGTTTAGGGGGTGAAACTACCCCTAAACTAGCCGTAATCGGTTAACTGCGCATTTTAGAGACTTGAAACCAGTAAAAAAAATTCATAAAATTCTTAAAAAAGCCTTAGACATAGTTTATTTCAGGATGACACATTAGTGGTTTTATGGCTTCCCATCGCTACTTACAATGAGGGGTGAACCACCTCCTGGGTAGTTTACCCCCTAATAACGGTCACTGGCGACAAGAACCTCATCCATAAAGCAAGTTATGACGCAAACTCAAATTCATATAACGTTTTATTCAACACAACTTTGTACCTCTAAATGAACTATGAGCGGTTGTTTCACCCCCTAAACATGCAAATGGGCCAAAATAGAAAGACAGGTATTTCTTATTTTTCGGTCCTCAAAAACATATCCAAAAACCAAAGCAATCGGGAACGAACACCTAAAAATCTTATAAACTTGAGGGGTGGTTCCACCCCCTAAATATGAAAATGAGCCGCTATAAAAAGACACGTATATCTTATTTTTTGGTCCTCTAAAACATATCCAAAAACCAGAACAATCGGAGACGAACACCTGAAAACCTTGAGGGGTGGTTTCACCCCCTAAAGATGCAAACAGGCCAAAATAAAAAACACGTAAATCTTATTTTTCGGTCCTCTAAAACATATCCAAAAACCAAAACAATCGGGGACGAACATCTGAAAACAGTTGAAGGGTGGTTTCACCCCCTAAACATGCGAACGGGTGAAAATAAAAAAAACACGTATATCTTATTTTTCGGTCCTCTAAAACATCAAAAAATCAGAACAGTCGGAGACGAACACCTGAATACCATTGAGGGGTGGTTTCACCCCCTAAACATGCAAACGCGTCAAAATAAAAAAACACGTGTATCTTATTTTTCGGTCCTCTAAAACATATCCAAAAAACAGAACAATCGGAGACGAACACCTGAATACCATTGAGGGGTGGTTTCACCCCCTAAACATGCAAACGCGTCAAAATAAAAAAACACGTGTATCTTATTTTTCGGTCCTCTAAAACATATCCAAAAACCAGAACAATCGGAGGCGTACACCTGGGAAACTTGTGAGTAGACGGGCGCGCACGCCGGTAGGATACGCGGCAATACTTTCGTTTTCATTCAATTAGAGACACTTTCAATCCGAATTTGAACCTGACTAGTACGTAGAATTATGCAGAAATGTTCGCTGGAAGAATACACAGGGGTGCTGGGTACAATACATCACGGTAAAACGGTTTTTTCAGCCAAAAACTGACCTCCGTGTACTGAGTACACACGCGCGCCTGCCGGCGGGTTAAGGATGAAATCAAAATATTGATGGCATTTTCAGACAGGTTCTTCTTTCTGTATGCTATCCGCATAATTTCCCTGCAACCAGGGAAAGATGACTTGCCAGGGGGTGTTTCAAGAATCTGCAGGGAGATAATAAGAGATCAGGTGATGGTGAAAAAATTTCTGGTTTTTCCATAAGCATAGACACAAATACTGGATACCAAGGCTGGGAAGGCCAATTTGGTAAAACTAAAATACCACACACCTTATCATTTCTTATTTTCTGTAATACTTTTAGTATTACGGAAAAGGGCGGGAAGGCATAGAATTCAAAATTTTTCCAATCCAGTGTAAACGCATCGATGGTCCATGCCTCTGGATCTCTTTTCCAAGAACAGAATTTATTTGTTTTCGTGTTACTTCTTGAGGCAAATAAATTAATCTCTGGGTAACCCCATCTGCTCACGATATTTTTGAATGCGGAATTTGCCAATTCCCATTCTGTATCAATGTTTATTCTTCTCGATTCCCTATCAGCGTCTGTATTCTCTTGTGGGGGTATATGAGAGGCGACTATCCAGATTTCCCTTTCTTCACACCATTGCCAAATACTTCTAGCTAAACGATTTAATGTAGGATACTGAATGCCCCCCATTCGATTTATATAAGCTAAAGCAGTTGTATTGTCCACTCTGAGCAAGATCTCACATTTACTACAATTTGAAGCAAAACATTTTAAGGCATAAAAAGCTGCAATTAACTCCAGGTGGTTGATATGTAGCTTTCGTTCTGACGCTGTCCAAAAACCATTGGTATGAGAAAAGTTACAACTAGCCCCCCAGCCTGTAAGAGAGGTGTCTGAGAAAATTTCCTTTTTGAACTTAAGATGCCGTATCGGTTGTTTTGCAGTAGGGATATTCTTCTTCCACCATTTCAAGTCTAAATGTGAATTATTTGATATTGACATGGTTTTTTCAAAATCTTGATCTTGTACAATTAACGCCATAAATTTGTCTCTTTCTAATACCTTAGTGTAGAGTAAACCATAAGGAGCCGCTGGGCAAGTAGCTATCAATAGTCCTATTAAACTCGCAAAATCGCGTATTTTACAAGACTTCTTATGTAAAAACATTTCTATTAGGCTTACTAATTTTTTCCTTTTTTCTTGAGTTAACTCTATGGTCATTTGACTCGAATTAATGATAAATCCTAAAAATTTACATTGAGTCGCCGGAAAATTCATACTCTTTTCTTTATTGATCAAAAAGCCCAAAGATTCAAGCACTTTTTTAGTGATTGTTACGTTTTTCATGCAAGATTCGTAAGTTGATCCTACGCAAAAAATATCGTCTAGATACCTCGTTGAAATTAAACCCTGTTCTCTTAATATATTGTCCACGGGTTTCATTACTTTGGTAAAAACAAATGGACTGGTACATAAACCAAAAGGGAGGCACGTGAATTCGTAAAGCGTACCTTTGAAAATAAAGCGTAAAAATTTTCTGCTATTTTTATCAATATTTACTAAAAAATACGCCTCTCTCAGATCTAACGTGCACATAAATGAATTTTTTTAGATAAGCTTTGTTGCTGTTCTTAAGTCTTCAAGTTTAAAATGAGACGTTTTAATAAATTTGTTTAAATTTTTTAAGTTTAAGATAAAACGTTTTGAACCATTGGGTTTTGGAACTAAAAAATAGGGCGAAATAAATTGACCTTGAATTGGTTTACATTCTTTTATAGCCCCACTAGCTTCTAATTTAAAAATTGCCTCCTCTAAGTCTTTTTCTTCCTCTTTAGAAAAATTATTACCCGTAAAAACTCTACTTTGATAAACAGGATGATTAAAGATTATTTTATATCCTTTTAATACACTCAATAACAAATTTGTCGCGTGTAATCGCCGCCCAGGCTTGGTAAAAATTTTTTAAGCGTCCAGCAGTATATCTCGCGTCTTCAACTATTGTTGTTTTTCTTGCTGGGTGGGTTGAATCTTGACTTGAGGAGTCTGTTTTGGTTTGTTGTACTGTTGGTATTTCGAGAACTTCGAGGACGTCTGTGACGTCCTGTAGCCCTGGTTCGACGTTCCCGGTCTCGAGTAAGGGCTTCTCCAGTTTAAAATGCGTCCTGTATACTTGGAATTGGGTTTTTTGGAGACAGTTGAAGATACAGAGTAGGGCTCTTGATACCCGGTGACCCGGGTACTCGGTTAACCGGGTGATACCCGGGTACCCGGGCGCTACCCGGGTCTGCGGGTAATACGGTTACGGGTACTCGATACCCGTATGATACGGGTAACACAGTTCGACAGCTATCTGGACTTGTAACATGTAATAGCCGTTTCTTATATGTTTTGGAGCACTGAAAACGAATCCGCAAACTGTTTGACGCCATCACCCTCAGTTTTTAAGAAATTCGATTTTGAAAAAAAAATGAAAATTTTCAACGTTGAACATCTTTTGTGTCGAGACAGTAATAGTTATTCATTACTGTTTGCGCAAATGTGCAGTCTTTTTCAAAATCGAATTTCTCAAAAACTGAGGATGACAGCGCAGAAGCAACTTGCAATATTACTAATAATTTATAACTAACAATATTCATGAAACAAAATGGTATAATAAGAGGTTTGTTACGATCCACTGCAATAACCGGTATTTCGTCGATTACCCGTATAACACGAGTATCGGGTAATCGTAACCGTATTACCCGCAAACCCGGGTAGCACCCGGGTAACCGGGTAGGACCCGGGTAACCGGAAACCCGCGAAAAGTAAGAGCCCTAATACAGAGGCCTTCTGGACTTTAATTTCTTTTGCAAGTTTTTCCACAGATTTTGCAGACTTAATTACTTCTCCTAGTTTATCTCCATAGAGAAAATCACCCGGGGTGGTTTTTTGAAGCAAATCCTTGACTTGTTTGGTCAACACGGGAGCAATAAACGCTCTTCTGGCTGATGAAATTTGGAAATGAAGTTGAGTTAACAACTTCCCAGTGTCAGCTAGTCGTTCCAATAACTTCATCCTATCAATAGGCTCCTCTTCATCCTTCAGAATCATTGTAATTGCTTCTCCTAGGGCTGCAAGTGCTGTCCCAGCAAAATTTTGTTCCTGAATAAACAAATTATCTCGTTTAGTGCCAGCTTCGTTCAACGTGGCTGCAATTTCTGCATTTAAGGAGGGAGCTTCCAAGGAAAGATTTCCTTTTCTGGAATATTTGGCCAGAACCTCCGTTTTTGTTTCTTTGGCCAAGCCTTCTCTCACCCATTTTGACCATCTGGACACCAAATCTGGATGCAGATCAATGTCTTTCTGTTTTCCAGTTTCTGGGTCTTCCCCAAGAACTTTTTTAGTCTCTTCATCCAACTGTTTTGCCTCAACGACCGTGTTGTTAACTTCATCTGACGTCTTTCCCGAAAGTGTCGAAATTACTTCCATAACCTCACTTTCAGCGTCTGAGGCCTGAACCGTTGATTTCGACTGATCACACGATACTTGTCCATTAGCATCATCGTCCTTGGACGAATCGTCATTTCTCTTAGAGAAATTGGAAAAAACCTTTCCAAGGAAAATTGTTGACAAGGGCAAAAAACTCTCTTTCGATGTGTCTCTGTCGAGCACAAGAAACGTTATGAAGATATGACGATCGTCAAGGTACGCGGACACGTACCATAGAAAGATTTACTCTATACTCTCTAAATCTTGTGACTCAGCCTAGCGGAAGTAGCGGTACTACCTATGTGTAATCCCGGAGAACGAGACTTGAAATATAATTAGCAATCCTAGAACTTTAGAATAGATTTTTAATCTAAACGCGAATGCTTCGCTGTAAATTATTTCACACCCTTCGCTGCAGAATATTAATCCCCTTAAAAAAAAAAAACTACCAGCGATATCCACCGCGCTGCGTTAATTTCCATCTCGATCAGCGATCTTAAAACTAACGGTGGCAGTGTTCATTTATCGCGCGGCCTGGTAATTAGGTAATCGCTCCCGCGGTATAGAATTCCACGCGTATAAATACCAGTAATTTATTTACGAGGCCGCGCCTCGAATGGGCAGGCATCGCAGCGCGATTCCGGTATAAACGAAAATTAGTTACCCGAGCACAACATCACGATCAATTACGGAATCTGACGACCAGCGCCGATGCAAAATTACCGTGTCGGCCAGTCGCGGCTGAATTAGCAACGTTTTCCCATCCAACTTTCGGCATCAACAGCGATCCGCTCCCCTAAACAATGGCCCCCCGTTCGGCACGGCGGAATAGGATCGACCGCTTTCATTCAAATTCCATCGACTCGGGGCCAAATAATATTCAATTTCTGAATGCGGCTACACCCGAATAAGTTGACGGCCCCGGCACTGGCAACTCTCCAAGCTCAATCTGGAATGGGCAGCAACGATCGAACGGAGGAAAGGAGAGAGTATCGAGGACTCGTGAAGTAGCGCGCCCCCTTCCACCCTTGGATAATCCCCTACCCCTGCGCCACCTTCCCCTCAAACGTGCAGTTAGATAATTTACAGGGAAATGGAGAGTATCGCTAACCGTCTCTAATAACAGGGAATATTCCCTGGCGAATATTCCTGTCTCATTTGCGACGTTTTCATCAGCTCGGAGAACTACTTAGTGCCTATGCCACGCACGCGAAGAACAAGGTGGCTGGCAAGTTCTGTAACTCGAAAATTCGAAAACTTTTGGAACTTCGCGGAATTGGGACTCGAGTGATGCTTTTTCAGATGCGGATTAGGTATTAACAAAACCAAGACTTTTATGCTTATCATTTTCAAATTTACAGCGAAGTACATACATACAATTATTTGGGTTTTGCACAGTGTGAAGGGGGCTTTAAGGAATCCTATTCTTTGTGCGAAAAACATAGCAAAATGGGGGATTTTTTTTTTAAGAAACTAGCGATTCGATTCGTCTGAAGATTGGACCATATTTTGATGCATCTTTGAGGGAGCAGTAGTTTTTTTTTTATTAATTTTTAATAACAAATATGGGAGTTATACGTGATCGACCAACACGTCGAATTCGTCGTCCGCTGGTGTGCATGATTTTTATATCATCCTGGTAATCTAAAACTGAAAAATGAAACGGGGTTGCACTGTATGCATATGTAGCCATAATTTGATGAGCAAGAAAAAATACAAATATTTTTTGAGGATTGTGGAGAGTTTGAAAATTGAAAGGTCTGAAACTTTAACTTCTGCTATACAATTTGGCGCCAATTTTCTTATGTAATCAAAGAAGTATGTAACTTATCGGGATCCTGGTTCATCAAGGGATAAAGTGATGTTTGTTGGACATACAGGCCAAATTTGAAGGTAACCGGTTCAGTGGTTACAGAAATATCGTGCGCACCAGCGGACAACGGCGGCGCGATGGTCGACCATGCATAACTCCTATATTTATGATTAAAAATTAATAAAAAAAAAATTACAATTTCTTCAAAGATGCGTAAAAACACGGTCCAAATTTCACATTACTCGAATCGCTAGTTTCTTAAAAAAAAATCTAAAATTTCGCTATGTTCTTAGCCCAAAGAATAGGATTCCCCACATAAAACATGAAAATTTGCGACTAATAAACGTGAAATTTATTCGTCGATAAATAAAGAAAATATCTTATCAAATATCGCTTTCAAAATCCTTATTTTTCAGAAACCTACATTTTTACGACATTTTGCAATTCTAATGATATGAGTTCTATCGCGTATTTCTTAATAGTTATAAAAATATGTGCGAAAAATTGATGCCCTGACTATTTTTAATTTTTATAAAATGAAGTTCCTAGGCAAGAAAGTTAGAGAAAAATTGCGATGGAGATAAATTTTATAAAAATTCATTTTGCATATTCGCGATAATATGTACGAGAACTCACAATTTCTTTGAGGGGGTGTTTTCACCCCCAGCACCGTTTCATTGCCCAGGCAAGAAATGTTGACGTTCTTAGAATCACTTGAACTACGTTTCTGCAGAGTTTCAAGCTTTTTTGAATTTTTGAGTTTCCGAGCACCATTCGCGAGCGCAATTTACTTTGATTAAAGCATCTGCCGGCTGATTGTCCCCTCTCGCGATCTTGTTCGTTGGATTATTATTATTGGCCTCTCCGTCCCACCGGGTTTAACCCGCGGTTATAGTTTCCTTTCTCCATGTTACCGAAGGTGCCGGATTGTCGCGACTGAAAACGAAGGTTCCTTTTTTCATTTGCCCTCTGACTTCGCGGGTCGGACATGTCATTTTGAAACTTTCGTAGATCCTGAACTTCCTCCGAGTTTCCTCAAAGTTTTTTCATTGTTTCAATTTTCCGGCAGCCGAGTTTCACAGATTTTTTTGGCTCCGCTGCGGGTCACGGTTCTCCTCCACTGACCCTTCGTTTTTTTTTAATTCCGCCGGCGACCGTTGGACCGAGTTGGTAGCTGCTTAAGGGAACGGCTTCTTGAACTTTGGACAAAATGGGAATAGTGGTTAAGGAATGAAAATTATTCGCAGGCAATTACTTGTTGTGGTGCCAGTGAAGTTGTTTCTGCTGTGTCCGACAGGGTAGCGTGGCGTGCAGTGACACCGCTGCACTGTTCCTGTGACAAATTGCCCCTTCAAAGGCCCGTGTCCAGTTCAGGGGACACAGTTTTTAAACACTTCTGTGAAACCACTGACAGGGGAAGCGTCCAAAGTGTCACTCTCCGATTTTCATCCGTTTTTGCAAGAATGCTCCTTGCTGGTCCCTGCGTGTAAAGTATTACGCGTAGAAGCCTAATCATTTTAGAGACACATTATGTCAGCGTCAACGTGCGTGTGAGTGGAGTCGAGGGCGGATAGCCTCCATGCTGTTCTGCTTTCGGGGGGTTTATGACTGGGACTTAGGCTGACGAGGGAACATATCGAAGTGACAATAGTCGACTTTGGTAGAAAGTAGGTTTTACAAAAATATTTGACACGTTTTTTTATCGACTGGTATTCACGTTGAGGGGTGAAAGCAGAGTTGGGCATTATCTAGATAAAAAATAGATTAAATAACGATCAAATAAATGATACTTTATCTTTATTCGAGGCTCGAATAATCGAAGTTATCTTTATTCGCAGAGCAACGAATAAATACTTTTATTGGATGAGAATTTATTCGACGAATAAAGATAATTATTTTATTGTCACGTCCTGGGTGGAGGTTAGGACAATGACAAGGAGTTTTCTTGCCCCGCTGCCGCCTCCAACGTACCGTCGCGCCCTAAGGCCGGCCGATTACGCCGCAATGGAGTAAACTGTGCGCGGGGCGGGTGGATTGGCTTTAAAGGATCGAGGAGGAAAAGAAGAGGTGTGTTTCGTCTTGGGACCGTCAGCTAGACTCATAAGTAGGGCTACAGCTGACGGCCCCTGCCCTAGACACACACGGGGACACAGAGGATGTGATTTCGGAACTTGTATATATACGAATGGATTGAAGATTGAGAACTAGCGAGAAGATTAGACCTCTGGTGGCGCTCGCCGACACTAAGTCGCGATACCGTGGTGGGGCCGGGACGTCACATTATTCGATGGGAATTTATTCGACGAATGAAGATAATTTTTTTATTCGATGAAAATTTATTTGACGAATAACGATATTTTTTTATTCGAAGGTTTTATTCGAATAAATGCGTCGAATAAATTTTTCATCCGTAGCATTTATCTGTTCGAAGCCTTCGAATAAGGCTACGAATAACTTTCGTCAGCGTCGAGCGTGTTTATTCGAGCCGCCGAGGGTCGAGCCCGGCCGACCGGCGAGCGCCGAACACAAAGGCCCGGCGGCTCGAATAAACACGCTCGACGCTGACGAAAGTTATTCGTAGCCTTATTCGAAGGCTTCGAACAGATAAATGCTACGGATGAAAAATTTATTCGACGCATTTATTCGAATAAAACCTTCGAATAAAAAGCTATCGTTATTCGTCGAATAAATTTACATCGAATAAAAAAATTATCATCATTCGTCGAATAAATTCTCATCCAATAAAAAATTATCTTTATTGGTCGAATAAGTTCTCATCGAATAAAATTATTTATTCGGTGCTCTTCGAATAAAGATAACTTCGATTATTCGAGCCTCGATTAACGAATAAAAGTTATTTATCTTTTGTTCGTTATTTGAGATTTTTATTTAGATAAACTTTTGCCCAACTCTGGGTGAAAGCAGCCTTCAAAGTTCAGGGTGAGAAAATGTTTGGTCGAGTATCTTGGAAACTACTGGAGCTGGGAGAACAATGTAAACGGCAAAATTATATATTTTTTAATAAGGGATGCAGCTGTGTATATTTCAAAAAATTCTTTTTATTTGTTTGTAAAGAAATAATAGCAAATCCAGATGTCTCCTCTTACCCAATGTTTACTACTATCTTACAGATTGAAAAAAGATTGCTAAAATAGAAAGAGATTCCTGCCACGAGTTGAAGGGAATTTCTTTTTCAATTTTATATGGTTTTCGACACAGTGCTGTGGGTATCCTTACGCACATCGAGTTAGGTCTCATCTTCCGCGCGTCTCGCCTTATTTAAAATTATCGTTCAGTGGTTACACTGGCCGCGACTCGGACTGTCCGCGGTCTTATTTATGCTTGTGCCTCGCACTTCAGCCCTCGCTCTTCCTACGTTTTAATGAAAACAACTTCTACCTTCGCTAATTGAAACTCCAATTAAAATAGCTCACCGAACGGGGAATTCTGGAAATTAATGTCGTAGTAGAAACTCAGGAAATATTTTCGTTCGATCCCGAGTAATTAATTTCTACGTTTTCAACTGCCCAGCTCTGCCTACAAACGTTCGCTTTCCCTAAATTTATTTTGTAAATATTAAAATCTTGCACCGGAAATGAATAAATTAATACCTTTCGGAGAAGATGCGGATAAACGTCTGCCACTTTGCCGGTGCAAATAGTGCAGCACGAAGTAAAACATTTTAATCTCTTGCAGCACTGTCTGTTTCATTTGTTAGGGGAGAGGCTTGCAGGTTGCCACCCCTGCTGTATTTCGACTTTCTAGCAGTGTCAGAACCTCAACTCTGACTCACATCGACGTTAAAAGAGTAGGTGTCACTATTTTATAACCTCTGGAGCGGACAGACGCAATAACGCTGTGTTCGCTGAGCGAAGGGTAATATAGTGTTTGTCAAGAAACTGAATTATTGAAATTGTGTGCTTTCCTTGTGCTCGTAAATTGAACATTTTCATCGACAATTCAAGATAACTATACGTACTGTGTTGTCTTTTTTATCTAATTTACATATGCCAAACAGATTTCCAAACATATCATGAATTGACAATTTTTTCTCATATTTTCCTAAAAATGCGTCGGAATGCAAGTTGCCTCCTTTTTTGGCTTGCAGGTTGCCACCTCTCTCTTTCCCGCTTGTTTACACTCAAATGTCATTGAGTTTGAAGTGAAGTGTTTTTATTGCATTTTAGTCATATTTTGGTTTATTTTTTACATTTTTATAAATTTTTAGTATGGCAGCACGCAGGTCAAGAAAATCTGAATAATATAATTTATTAATAAAACTTAATAAATTTTGAAAAGTTTTCTGAATCAGGTTTTTACTTGAGTTTTTTTACACTTTTAGCAATTTTTTGGGGGTGGCAACCTGCGAGCCAAAATTTCAAGGAGACAACTTTAGATACTTTCGATAATTTGCAGTATAATTTTTCTTTTTCGAGAGTTTGCATGATTTGTAGCTCAGGATTGTAGCTCAACACTTCCTCTTTCCAACTTATACCATAAATCAACGATACGTTAATTTTATGACGAGTTATGATCAAAAAAGCTTAGGGGTGGCAACCTGCAAGCCTCTCCCCTACTTATTATAAAATTCTATCAGTGACTTTAGCAGTGCCAGGTCAGCCGTGACACGAGGCTCTTAAGTGGAACTATCAACGGCAAGTCGGACGCGATACGCGCGCGACCGAGAAGGGTCGAAATTCGCTTGATCCATCAAAGCCTGGATTTTCCTTCGCATTGCTAACGAGCACGCTAAATTTTACCAACTATTTAAAACTGGCAAGTGTTAGAATAGTTCCAACAGCGGGATAGGGAGAAGTTCCTATAGCTCGCAGCCAGCTTTTATACGTAACACTGGCTGCGCAAGGAACTCCGTTAACCCCCGACAGTTTATAACTTCCACGTGTTACAAAATGCAGCAATAACATAAAGCCGTTCCTGCGAATATAATTTAATTAAAAGCATTTCACGGGGAAAAATTTAGAAATACATTCCTCGCGAGGGATTTAAGCAAGTAAACAATTGCATCAGAAGTCCGAATAATTGAGCGACTGAATAAAACAGGTTTAAGTAAAATAATGATATTTCTCAGAAAACAATACTAACATGGCGTTATTATTAAGTCGCGTAAATTCCTTGAAACGATTTGATTATCACGTCGCAAAGTTACGAAATCTATCACGATCACATGATTAAACGGCGAGGAGTAATTAAGGAAAATTCCCTTTGTGATTGCAACTTTTATGCGCATCGATCGAACGATATCGTAGAAATCGCGGACGGGCTTGAAGCATTGACAAATCATTATTAGGCTTGCACTTGACATTGTTCGTGCAATTAAGTCTCATTGTCACGATTGGTCACACTTGGTTACAATATGGGGCTGAATGACACGCGTTAACGCACTGACGGCTTAATTGGTTTCACCCTCCTCCGATCCACCATCCATTCCCTCCCGCTCTCTCTCTCTCTCTCTCTCTCTCTCTCTCTCTCTCTCTCTCTCTCTCTCTCTCTCTCTCTCTCTCTCTCTCTCTCTCTCTCTCTCCCCCTCTCTCTCTCTCTCTCTCTCTCTCTCTCTCTCTCTCTCTCTCTCTCTCTCTCTCTCTCTCTCTCTCTCTCTCGAACCATCGCGGTAGCATTGTTGCAACGCAGCATAGGAGGCTACAAATCAATTGCGAAATTCGCGGTAATCGCGCGAGAATAATGGTGTTCGTTCTTCGATGTCCGTTGTGGCTGTGCGTGGCTCGGCCGGAAGCGATGTGCGAAATCGAAGGGAGGTGTCGGGCAGTTCTTGCGCGAACTTCGTTGCCTGCTGGGACTATGGAAATCGCTTAGAAGATTTTAGGAGTATAATGAGAACCGGTAATTTAATTAATTGGCTACCACAATTATTTCGTTTGTACTATATAAGGGAGTAAGCAGTAAGAGACAAGTAATGAACACTAGAAATCGGTAACAATAATAGATACTAATATTGGTATCCATATTTGGTTTCAAGTAATTAAGCTATCGACCGTATTTTTCGAATAAACAATAAGTGGTATAATAAACCACTTATTGTTTATTCATATTTGGTTTCGTCAAAATCACAAGAAATTCGTTAAAGACGGTACGGACCACATAATTTTGTGATCTTTATTTTGCAAAAATTACCAACTCATAGAGCAACTCTTGTATTATACGACTAGCAAAATACCCCCGCGCTTTGCTTCGGGCCTAAAAGATATTAAGGACTCCATGAAAACACATTTCACCCCTTTTCACCACCCCCCTGAAAACCCTCCTTAGGGGTTGATTAGGGCAAAATCCTGAAATTGGTTTTTAGGCATTTGTGTGGGCAACCTTTCGAAGTAAAAACGAAGTTGATGTCTAATCGGGCCTAAGAGATTTTGAGGAACCCGTGAAAATATATTTCACCCCCTTGGGGGTGGAATTTCCAAAAATCCATTCTTAGTGGGTGCCTACATCATGAAAAGAATCCTTCCAATTTTTACGTTCCCGGGTTAAACGGTTTGAGCTGGGCGTTAATGAGTCAATCAGTCAGTCAGGACTTCTTTTGTACACATAGATTATTAGAACTACAGCCATAGTTCCATTTTAATTTTAAAAAACGAAAACTACAGAAAATTTAAAATAATATTAATTATACTACTCACTATTAAATAGCCCATCGGAAAACCTTGTAAATCAATAACAAGAAATAAAATATTCCCAATAGAAATAAAGCTACTTTTATTTAACAATTAAAATATTCAATCTAAATTTACTCAATTTCAGATTATTGAGGGTTGGTAGCTTCCTGCATAACTTCAAAAATAAATCAAAAGTGAACAATTAAATTTCTTCATAATGATAGTTATGTACAGAATGAGTAGGTACATAATGTCTTAGGTTACACATTTATATCTACACCACAGTGCCGTCTTATCGTTTTCGGGGGCCCCGAGGCGGGCTCCATATGTGGCCCCATAAATTATTCTAAATTAAATAAAATCAAAAATCTCGCGCTAACACGCGAACGAAATAAGCATTAAAGCAATTAAACGCGATTAAACCTGGAGTTCTACGAAAAAGGGCTTCATCTTAAAAATCTAAATTTTGATGTATTCGTTATTTTCCTTCCGCCATAGTTGGAGGGTCTATTTCCAATTTTTTCTAGCTTTTACAACCCTACTTTCTTTTAATTTTCTTCCATTATCAAGTAAGAAAATTAGTATCACAATTAACTTACAAATTTATTATCAAACATAATTATGAAAAAAATCCCCCCGAATGTATCTTTAACAGAATCTAAAATCTCTTTTTAATATCCCTCCACAGCAATCCCCCGTTTAATTTCTCCCGATATTACAGCAATGAAATCTCCGGCGTTCCAAACTCACAATCAGACCGCTTCTCGCCTTGGTTCGCAATTCACAGAATGTAACGCGTGTACATCTGGCAAACGGAGACGCGATCATTAAAATCGCGATCGGATCGCGGCTCCCGCCGCCGATAAATTTCGGCCACAGCCATCCCCCGCGATTAAACGAGTTTGCTCGTCTTGCTCGCTCCAGCAACGTCCTGGTGCGTGCGATAATGCCATCTAAATCCCGACGCGTGTAAAACATTCGCGATGCACGCCGACGGAATAAACATCTGCGGGGCTCGCGCGGAAATTTATCACGGCCTGGCGCGGCCCGTGCCGGTCCCCACACCGACTTCCAGTAATCGTGTTCCGCGATCATAAATTTTAATTTCTCCGCCAGCGAAAGAGAGCGACGCTGTCGCGGAAAGCTGCGTAGATCAGGCCGTCGCTCGTCCGCGAGCAACAACAAATGGCTGCTGGATTTTGCGGGAAACTCGCGGCAGCGCGCGGCGTCTAATAGGTCGGCGTGTGCACTTGCGAGCGGAGGCTGCAGGGGAAAAGTCACCAGAGTCCGAATAATGTGAAAGCAAGATTGTGATCGCATTGCGTTGCTTTCGTAGGCAATTTAAACACGAGCAATTTTTTTTTTCTGCGAAAATTCACTCTGAAGGGGTGAAAGATAGAAGGAACTTTTGAATATAAAAATCGTAAAGAAATCGACCAAGAAAAATAATAAATCGACCATAAAATTTCAATGTATTAGCACAATCAGATTGCTTTATACCACTTTAGTTATGCTCCTCAATTTGGTCGCCGATCCTTGCGAAAGACAATCTAATCATAGAGAGGGTCCAACACAAATTCCTTAGGTTTGCCGCTTATAAACTGCGACGTCCAATGTCACGCGATAATCACAATTATGACCAAATACTGGCGTCTCTGAACTTATCTACTTTATCGGAACGAAGGCGCATCGCTGATCTTTGTTTTTTATTTAAAATTGTTAATAGTTTCATCAACCGTCCTTCACTTTTGCGGGATATCTCTCTCTATGCACCATCCAGAATTTTAAGAGGAAGGACATCCTTTTATTGTTCAGGTATTAAATCTAAGTTCGGTGCTCGTGATCCTGTAAATGGGATAGTCAGTGTTGCCAATTTATACTCAGACAACATTGATTTTTTCGGCGCATTCTTTCAAACTTTCAAGAGCAATCTGCGCAAAATAATCATTGATAAGTAAGCTGCAATGTTCAATTTTTTCCTTTTTTCTATTTTCTTTTTACGGCTGGATGTTTTTGTTTTATTTCTTTCTTTGTTTTCTTGTACGTAGGCTACTATTGTCTTTATTGTCTAAATTGGGCTTGTCCCGTGATAAATAAATAAATAAAAAAAAGTTATGCGCTTCTTTGTCCGTCTAAGTCGAAGACAATGGTAACCAACTTTCGCGTGAAATTCAAGACACCGATATGTCGGGCTGATAACATGGATATGTGTCCCAGTTGTGCCGAATAAAAAACATTTCATTTTTTTCTTTCGGCTCTCTTAAGCCCAAAGAAGTAATATTTATTATGTCCCTACTTGAACCGAAATATATTTCTTTGAAATTATGGGCGTTGTATTTTATAGTCGTATTGTTACGAATGTTTAGTAACAACGTCATCCCTTCGGAATGAATTTCTGCAGAAAAGTAATTTGCTTCTTGTATATTTCAATCACATTCAGCGACAACTTCATACGAAGTTTTGTTATAATTAAAATACAACCCTTCTCAGGTTGGGAGCGATTTCTTGTGACTGACAGGTTATTGAAGGTTTAAAGAACCGAGAAAATAATTATTTACGAAGGTAAATTGAAGGTCTTAATAGATATTTTCACTGAGAAAAGCACAAAAGTATCCGATTTATAGTGTTTCAAAGTTTATTTACTTTGCTCTGCAAAATTCCAAATTCTTGAGTCTGTGGGGTTTTCTTCCGCATTCTTCAAGTGCAGTGGCGAATTTAACGGGCGGCCGGCGAGCAATTGCCGCCTGGGTCCCCTGTCCATAAGGCACCCGGGGCCCATTTTCAAAAAAATAATTGTATATAAAAAATAATAAATAGTGAGACTACGTGAAGAAATAAGTGGGAAATGTGAAATACAATTTGCCCATAAGTGGCTTCAGTTTCGAGAATGTCGATTTCGAAAATTCCTCTGACACGCATGTAGCTGATTAATAATTACTATTATACATATCAGGGAAAGGCGCATACCTACCTATATTAAAAATCTTCGATGTTTCCCCTTTTCTTATATTTATTTTGTTTCATTCGTCAGATCCTAAAACTAAATAAACAAAAAAACGTAATAAAAGAAAATAAGGAATGTTTACTAGGTGAATAATAAAAATGAAATGAATAAAATAAAGAAAGAGTTTGAACTGGAATGCTCTTGTTATTAAACAAATACCAGCAAAAAATGTCACTCACTGTCGAGAAGTAGATTTTAAAATAATTATTTATAATTAAATATAAAGGGCGGCAAAAATTCATTCGTCCGGAGCAGCATCGAAAAGACAAGTTGAAACGCAAAGGTTTAGGTTCCCTTTACACCAACAAAGCATCCCAGATTCGCGAGGAAGCACAGCTGTAGGAAGGGCAGTAAAAAGTGCTGCCTAAAATAATGCTTGTTGGGGCAGGAAAAATTCTTGGCTCTTGATTTCCATTTCGTAACTGGGAACAAGCATCTGTCGGCCTGCAATGAGCAGCAAGTTTTTCCTCGCAGATTTGTCTTAGAAAAGCAAACGGGCACGGCGCACGGCCGGACATAAGCCCATGACAGTTTCTCTGGGAAATATCCAAAAAGACGTTGCCCTGGTTCTGTCAGGCTTGGAAGATAAATACCGGCAAACGGGAATTCTTTTCACGACGGTTCGCAGCTCCCCTTGTCTTCCTTGTTTACAAAATTACGACTAATTTGGGTGGCGTAAAATTGCTGCTATTACTCGTGCTTCGAGCACCTCCTGCAATACTCCCTTCCCTCGGCGCCCGTGTCCCATTGTGATGAAAAATAAATTACTTTCCACGTCGACGAAGGAAAATTCATATACTACATTGAAGTGTACCTTATTAGAAACATTGAGTTTCCTTAGGTTTCACTTTACTATTTTATATCATTTTATTTTACTTTATTATACGCATGACTTTTTGTTATATAGAAAGTACTTGTACTTTGAAGGAAGTAAGTGGAATTCGAAAAATCCTCGTAACAGAATCGGTGTGACCAAAAGAAGAAATATGTAGTTTGGGTTTAAGGGAACCCTCCGGTTAAGATTTTTCAGAAAATCGATTTTTTATATATATATATATTTTTGTAGTATAACATCCCGAGAATACCCTGTGAATGTTTCACAAAAAAAAAAATCGAAACGGTATAGATTCTACACTTTGAACACGTTTATCTCGAAACAGGATATACCGAAATGTTAAGCACGATTTCAGAAGAACTAATGAACCGATTAAAAAAAACCTTGAGGCATTTGATTCGTAATTGAACTGGCTATCGCAGCACCGTATAAAATAATTTTTTGAAACACTGTTTTTTTTAATATGCATATTTGCGCGGAAAATTACCCGGTTTTCTTGCACTACTTCCGTCAAATGCGCACCAATATCGTGGTTTTGGTCCTATTTGCCCCAACAAGGGTTGCTGCGATAGCCATTGAAATATATTTTAAGGAATTGTTGGAATTTTTGATTTCGGACGATGCTGCGAGTAAATTTCGTGATTACCGTTTTGGCATCCCCTTTTAACAGCGCCTGCACTAAGCGCCACCTAGAAAATGCATCAAGACCGAAAACATGAAGCAAAAATTTTTTTTTGCACCCTAATGAGTGTATCAATAAATGCCAAAAATATTTTTTAGGATATGTTATAACCTCTTCTTGCAAAAAAATCATAAAGATCGCCTATTTTTTAAGGGGTTTGACCGGAGGGTCCTCTTAAACAGGCTCCTGACTCGTCTTTCTGGTGCATTTAATTATTACTTAACCATTGAACTTGCACTTCCCTATTTTCTACACTCTCGAAATGAAAATGGGGAGCACCTACTTTAACATGAGTTATGATGGGATTACAGAGTGGCTATGAATAATTAAATTAGTAATTAAATGAACTTCTCTCCAGCCTGTTGACGTACGAACACGACGCAGTGGCGAAGCTACGGATTAAGTAAAACCCTCAATGATCGATATCAAGTCAGCTTCACTGATGAATTGTTCCTCCCGTGTTGTAGTATGATAATTGGTGTCGCGAGCTTCCAATGATTGGTGATTACAGACGTAATTTTCAAGTTCAAAGGTGAGAATGGCACGTCCCCTTTAAATCGAATCACTCTGCGCAAGCGAGCGCCGGTCTTTGTCACGTTCACGTTTCAAAGTTTCACAATTTCTCGATCATTTATCCTCTGCAACGGGCCGCGAAGTAAAGTGGAACGTGAATTGACAGCGAAGTAACCGAGGAGAAAGAAGTTCGATGACGAGCAGTCGATGCACGCGGAAAGTTATTTGGCCTTTCGGGGATCCAAAACGGATCTTCCGAACGTAGAATCGAGTCTTCCCTCCTGTGACGTATAGATTTGCCCGCGGAGGCGTCGAACGAACCGAATAAATTTCCACTTTGGACGCTGTACGACGAAGAATGAAGGATCCTCCTTGGATTGAGCGATGGGGGCAGCCCCACTGCTTCGGAAGGATATACTTTCACGATTCGAGTATTTCTCCGGTAATTTTTCGCAACTGTTCGATGGTTTTGGAGTCTGTGGACTTCAGGTTAACGTCTGTCAACCGTTTGAGAATTCCGAATTGTCAATGCCAAGTATGTGAGAATTCTAGTTGCCACAGTGCATTTTTATTAATCAGTTAAACAGCTTCTACTCTGTTTTTATTTTAACAGTAGAATTTAAACTTCTGTCTTAATATCTGAATCATATTTTACTATTCCAACAAGCCCGGTTAACAATGAAATTACCGCATTTATATATAATCAGCTGGTGTATAATACATTTCACAGAGACGTTAGAAAAATGAACAGGCAGGAAATAGAACAAAGTGGAGGAGAAATTAGAAAACAGTGGTCCACCTCGACGATAAGCATTTATAAGGGATGTTCGGTTGCCTGAACGCTCTAATTTTTTTTTAATCTTCGCAGGTTTGTAGAAGACATCGAAAGAAGTATCAGGCAATTTTTCGTTTGAGCCCATTTTCGATTCTTCAGGATGAAAACTACCCCTAAAGATTGATGAGTGTTTTCCTATTTGCCAGTGTATCTGGAAAACTGTTGCAGTAGCAGATATGAAAAAATTATTATAATGAAAACTCAACGGCTTCTTACGCTGTATATGTAATCGAAATGTTTAAAGTTTGGAATGATAAACGATTTTTTATTTAAACTTCAATTTTTTAAAAATTTGATTGCAGTTTTATCGAGCACAAAAAGCCGTTAAGTTTTCGTTGTGATAACTTTTTTGTATCAATGCCGATTGGCGAGTCGATTGCTAGCACCGCCATTTTGTTAAAAAATATTTTGTTATAGTCTTCAAAAGATATACAACAAATTCCATTAATCAGACTTTCCGTTAAGTTCATTATTTAAAAGAATAAAATGACTAAACTCAACCTATGATTTTCACTGCCCCTTAATATTAACCCTTCGTGGTCACACGGGGTGTGTCGCACCCCAAGAGCAGTTTTCGATTTGAAATTTCGCACCTTCACGTCTTCCAAAGGGGATTTATCGCAAAAGAAAAAATAAAAAAAAATTTAAAAAATCTACAAATACAACTACAAATTTTATCGTATCTAAATTTACATTTCTAGAAAAAGGCTACTAGACCATGACAATACATGTATTATGAATGTACAATTATCACTGAAAAGTGAAAAGATTCAAAATTACGAAAATGGTAAATGAAAAAGTGACGCTGGGGTACAGTGAACCCCGTGTGACCAATTTGTGATTATAAGAAAGTGTGACCACGAAGGGTTAAAATTGTCTCAATTCTTTTCAATTTAAATATTTGATAATATTTCAAGATGTTGTTAGCCTAGGGGCCTCAAATCTCCAAATCCGCCACTGCTCGAAGCAGCATATTGTAAATGCAGCAGAGATCTTTGAATGGGATAGATTCATCGGTGATAAATATGAAAGAAAGTTGGATCACAAAAAATAGAAGCTAATAATATAAATTACAAAAAAATAGAATAGAAGAAAATATACAATCACAAAAAATAGAAGATAATAATATAAATCAGAAAATATAAATCACAAAAAATAGAATAGAAGAGAATATAATAATATAAATCACAAAAAAATAGAAGAAAATGTAAATATAAATCACAAAAAATAGAATAGAAGAAAATATAAATCACAAAAAATAGAAAATAATAATATAAATCACAAAAAATAGAAAATAATAATATAAATCACAAAGAAAATAGAAGAAAATGTAAATATAAATCACAAAAAAAAGAATAGAAGAAAATATACAATCACAAGAAATTGAAGATAATAATATAAATCAGAAAATATAAATCACAAAAAATAGAATAGAAGAGAATATAAATCACAGAAAAAAAGAAGATAATAATATAAATCACAAAAAAATAAAAGAAAATGTAAATATAAATCACAAAAAATAGAAGATAATAATATAAATCACAAAAAAATACAAGAAAATGTAAATATAAATCACAAAAAAATAAGAATAGAAGAAAATATACAATCACAAAAAATTGAAGATAATAATATAAATCAGAAAATATTATATGAAAGAAAGTTGGATTCTTATCTTCGCGGGAAGTAATAGACCGAAATCGTGGAATTACGCTTACGTGACAGTGGCTATGAAAGTGTTAACATCCTCCGACATCCCGAATCCACGCCACTGTTCTGGAAATTTATGTTTGGCCACGGTATATGTATGTCGCTATAAACCCTTATATCTATACGTTCGCCGTTCCAGAGCCATTAAAGGCCGGCTATTACCACGTAGAAGGATAGCGATCGATATAGACATTATAAATTCACTTGGTCTACCAGAGGTCTATTACAAATAAACCGAGCATTCGATTCGGCTAGTAATCTTGCGTGTCCGCCAGGGGGGAAACAAAGAAGTGCCTTCTTCTGTGTGATTAAGTGCCACCCCCTCTTCCAGTTTCCCGATAATTGGAAGAATTTCTTCACCAGCCCATTTGCATTAATAACCGTCAGCATCGCACATTTCTGTCACGTTCCGACGTCATTATCGACACGAACATTCCGGGAAATGTACGGAGCGCATTTGCAAGAACGTCTTTATTAAGACAAGTTATTGTTGAAGATAATTGCGAGTGAAAATTGTCGAGTCCTAAATCGATTGTGGATTATTTAAGCAACATAATGTTCGAGAAAATGTGTGAAAATGAATTTGTGAAAATGTAGAAGAATATTGGGGTTCGAATTGATTATCTATGCTCTGTGCTTTGAATAATAAACATTCTTACGAGAACAAATAAGGGAAGAATTAAATTGAAGCCATCAATTTCTGTCAACTTTCAATCTTCAATTTGATTAAACACTTTGATGACAATTTTTGTCATCTTTAAATACCTACTTGGCATTTTTAAATACTTGACAATTTTCTTGAATTAACCACATTGTCATCGAAATTGAAAGGTTTTATTCGAATCGTTTGTAAACAGTGCTTGCTGTTTTGCGGCAAAATTTGCAGCACCTCTCGATTTTATGATGCTGTATAAATGGAGAGAAGAATAGACTCCATTGTTTCTCGATTTCTCTATTATTTTTTTTTGGTTTATTTTAATATCCCGACACACTGCCATTCAATGTTCCCAGATTATTTCAACATCGGCACGTACAATTTGCTCCCACGCCATTTGTAAGTGGAGCAGTTTGGTCAAATTCCATGAAACGTGTAAACATTCGCCTACCGATTTCATTGTTTCGGATTTGTTGAATCAACCACATTGTTCACCCAAATTGAGTCGAGTAAATTCGCCGTAACAATTTTCATTATGATAGGTGCTCAGTGAAAGTATCTGTGAAAAAATACATAGCTGCAGTTTGCTCGGCACTTTCAGGGAAATTAATATTGCCACACCAAGTTACTATCCTGTCGTTTTCTTACAGATTTTATTTAGTCACTATTCCAACACGAACGCGACACAAGTAACCGTTCCAAGTTGCTTCAACTTGCGTAACGTTAAAAGGTTATCCGAAAAGGAGTGGTTAAGCATTTTCGGCAATTTTTTTGAGGAAGGTAATTAAATAAATGGAAAATTCAATGTAAAGCCAGGTATTGTACAACTCTCGGCGGAAAAGGTCGTATTTTTTCGAACAAAATGGCGGTTGCAGAGCCGAAATATTGCTGAAGAAACCCTTAAGGGGTTAGACCACCCAGGTCAAGAAATACCGCATCTTTGGCAATTTATTTCTAAGTGAGAAAAACACTTTTCCCGATGAAAATTTTTCGATAACGATAAAAACACCTTTGAATAATATATACAATTTTTTATCGTCACTTAGAAATGAATTCCCAAAGACTCGGTGTTACTTGACCTGGCCAAAGCGATCAAACCCATTAAGGGGTCATATACGTTTCTCGGCGCTAAAACGTGGTCAATGTTTGGGAGTAATTCAGGAATAAACTATTAGTCCGATTGGTTTAATTCTTTTTGTATTTTTTTGGTATACGTTTATAGATTATAAAACAGGTATGAGAATTCCAAAAATTTTAAAAATGTGGCGTCCGCGGGCTGTGGCGTAGAACATGTTTTCTGGCGCCGCCCAAAACGGTGGGCATGATTCAACCCGTACGAGTGGTCTGAAATAAAAATCACCGATTTTTTAACAATCTGTGGGATCATAGTTATCGTGTGACGTCGAGCTTTTTCAATTAAATTCAACCATTTTTTAATAACAAGCAAAAACGTACGAGTTTTATAGCGAAAATCACGACCCTTTTCTTCAAAGTGCTACCATTTCCGCAATTTTTTTTTTTCGAAAAAATGGCGACGTCACACGATAACTATGATCCCACAGATTGTTAAAAAATCGGTGATTTTTATTTCAGACCACTCGTACGGGCTGAATCATGCCCACCGTTTTGGGCGGCGCCAGAAAACATGTTCTACGCCACAGCCCGCGGACGCCACATTTTTAAAATTTTTGGGATTCTCATACCTGTTTTATAATCTATAAACGTATACCTATAAAATACAAAAAGAATTAAACCAATCGGACTAATAGTTTATTCCTGAATTACTCCCAAACATTGACCACGTTTTAGCGCCGAGAAACGTATATGACCCCTTAAAGCATTTAGAAGCATATAATTGGAGTACGGTTTTTGTATATTTCGTCCAAGGCATCAATTTCGAAGTGCCGCGAGGATATCGTGTACTCGATCTGGCTGCAGACCCTCTGGTGCCATTTCAAAATTCGAATGTCAGAGGCAAACACGCATAAAACGGTGGCCGAAACGAACGCTGTACACATTCGGCTGTATCCAAAGGTGGCGGAATCGATATTTTCGCGAGGCGAATTTGGAGATTAAAATCAACCAGCCGCCGTGGAATTTCGAGCATGGCATTTGCATTAGTCGCGTCGGGTTCTGCGATGAATATCGAATTTCCTTTTTCAGCCTGGGAAGTTTTCGGTTCGCCTGGAATTCCGCGCGAGGCGCTTTATAATTTCGAATTAAATGGAACGAGTTCGCGCGAATTTCGCCGGCAACGATCGATGCCCGTGTCGTCCAGCAAGTATGTCCCCGTGCTATTCCATTTCAACAAACCTATTAGCTGGAGTAACAAGTTCGTTGCCATTTTTTAGCAAGCACGTCAACTCGTATCACGTTCCTGTGGACTCGCGAGTAATTTGTGCTGTCCATTATTGCTCAAGCTGTCGCTTTTGCTGCTGAAAGTGTTGCACGCATGAATTTGTATTCTTCGTGGAGCCATCTTGTTAAAAAACTTTGTTGTTCGGTTAGGGATCTTCTGCTATTTTTCAGCTGAAAGATGTTGGAGTCAAATCACTCGAAAATCAAGTATTCTTTTGTGAATTAATTACAAGGAGGTGAATAGAAATTGTGACTAGTACTTTTGGGTAATGTTCACTAACACTATGAACTGTGAAAAAATTTATTTTGATAATATGTGCATATATATGACAGTGCGAAGAAATGACAGTCGTCTGATGTGTAGGCGTTTGCTCCGTGGTTTTGCAGTGATTGCGATAAAGCGGAGGTTCGGATTGACTTGGAATTTTTACAGCATGTTCAAAATAGGTTCCTTTCGGCACTGAACCTCGGCATAAAGTGTAAAAGCTCTGATTTTGGAGATAGAAAAATAACAGTAATCTGTGCACCCCGAAAATCGACATTTATCGTAAAAATTGACTTCTCCTAGTCGCTGCTTTAATAGTTTTGGTTTAATTCTTTTTTCCGAGGTTCATGCCGAAAGTACAGGTTCTAGGAGAAACATATTCCAAGGAAACTGTTGTATCATTATTTTTAAGCTCAATATCACGGCAAAGCCAAATACACTTTTTCTATAACACTGTATAATCAACCTCGTGTAGCGCCATTTGTAAAATAGATATGTAGACAGAAAAAATATTTTCTAACTCTGCGCGATAGTAGTAAACATTGTATAAAAGGAAAAGTCTGTGCTTCCATTCGTCTCCTTGTAATTAATTCGCAAAGAACACTTGATTTTTCGAGCGATTTGACTGCCTTGTCGCCTTAAGGCGTTTTCACACGGGACACTTCTTCGACTCACCACTAGTATTTTGAATATGTTTGCTGGTAACAGATAGCGCTGGTTTAGTAAGGTAGAAAGAGGTAAGAAATCTGTCAATTTATTTTCCATACCAATTTTGACCTACAAAAGTGTCTCGTGCGAAAAAGCCTTTAGGTTTTAGAATCCCCTCGTTTCTCGTCGTCAATAAATAGACATAGGTACCATGAAGCTAGAAGTTTTCAAAGACCCGAATGGGAATTATGTTTAACAATTATTAAGGCCTTTACACACGAGGCATTTTGGTGACTCGTGATTAATATTTCGTACACGTTCACACATTGCCCACCATCATTTATCCAGGTTTTTTCAATAAATATTGCCTCTACAAAGTGAATATCTTCTAAATAGCAGTGTTATAAAATCGAGAGCTGGAGAAAATTATACACCGTTGCCAAATCACCATTGGCGCTCATTGTTCAGAAAAAGTGAACTCATGGTGCTACGTACACGAAATCGCCCTACCTTCAGATAAACGCCGCGTCTAATTAGAAGTTATTTAATCAGTAATCGGTCAGTAACTAGGAATTCTCAAACTCCCAATTAGACATCAGTGGAAAGCAATCAGGTTTTTACTCCTAACAGGTCAACTTAGTCTTTTAGTAGCACTTAGGCTTCGACTAGTTTCTGCTAGCAATCAGACTGTCAGAATCAGATATCGAAACAGTCTTACGGCAGTAGTCGACCTGAATCTCCACCGTTTTCCCAATCGTACTCCTTATTAGATGTTATTTGTCCAATACACAATATAAAATCAAGTCAGGTCCCAACATTTTTCCAGCCTCTTCACACCGTTAAACTGTTTATTGAACAACCGATGCTATGAGCATCGAAGAATACGCTATAACCTTTAGATTTTGTTGCCTAAGCGGTGAGGCGGGGCCTCGCACACCTCAATTTTTATTTCTACTTACACAATAAAATTCTGACTTTTTTGTGGAAGAAAGCGTTCAAGTATTTTAATAAAAGCGATGCGAATAAAATCTTATTTTAAAGAATATAAAGCTACCATTCGATCTCGCTTTTCAACTGTAAATATCACAGTTATTTCTCCATCAGGTTGTGTTCAGCGTCTGCTAATGTGTCGTTCCTCGAATTATGTTCATTTTCGAGAGGATTGAAATTTTTACGACGACCTGTAAAATGTTATTTCCACGGGGGCACTAAAGTAGTCCAGACAGGAGTACTGTAACTTCTTTTATGAGGGAAGATGCAGGGTAGACGCCCGGTAAGTAAAGGCCAATAAAGATTTTTTTTTTCGTTGTAGAAGTTGCTGAAGCATGGCACAGCACTAGAATTTTAATTAAGTCAACACAGCGTGTAGGCACAGTAGCTGAGTTGCAAAATCGTTTTTAATAAATTGACGCGATACAATGTCACGCGAGATCTCCAATTTATGTACCTAAGTTCCTGATTATTAAAAATTGTATCCTAATCTTACCAGAAAAAAATAATTCATACTTCTCGGCTGTGAAATGTAATTCGGAGAATCTAAAAATGAAAAATTGAGCACGGAACGTGATCGCACGATTCCCCGATAAAAGCTGATCTAAAAACATTTAGTATAATCATTATTAAAAAGTCGAGGAACTATGCTAATATAATTAAATATTAACTATTTTAATTTTCACGTTTATTCTCTGCCTCGATGGAAATTTTACGTTTCATCTTTTTGCTGAGTTGCTATAAAAACAAACAAATTATTAAATCTCAATAAGTCCGATGTACTCACTGCCGCACTTATTATTATTAGTATGTTTAAAATCGCAATGATAATAAAGGGGAACATTAATTTTCTTGGTCGATCGTAACTTGCATTCCATTTTAGTATTCATAACATTTTACAACCCAGGAAAGAAGGATTAAGCTGGAAGGAGTCGCAAAAAAGTTATTAACAAATGTAGTAAAAGGAATATAGCAGCTGTTGCTCGTAAAAAGACCCATCCTGAGTATAATACGTCTGCGTGGAGCGTAAGTCGGGGGCTTTGATGCTGTGATTCCTTTGAAAATACATAATTATACAATTTTTTATTCGTACATACAACATTAAGCAACATCGGTATGCTTTGAAAATTGCCACAAACTGCTGGCAATTTTTTCTACCCTACTTTCCAGTAACTAAAACGAAGATGTTGAAATTGACGACCGATTGTCGACCGATAAGAAGCCTTTCCTTTCCATTTTCTTTTCTTTTACGACGACTTCCGCTTCTCCCTTTCCCCTAATTTTTCGTAACCAATAATCAATTGGGGCGAGGTTCGACGAGTATGGGAAACCAGGCAATACAACCTATTTGTGTTCTAAAATCTTTTGCTGTTAATTCGCTTTGTCTCTGTCCATATGGACGACGAATTTTGCGCGGCGCGATGGTCGATCATGCATAACTACTATATTTATGGTTAGAAATTAATAAAAAAAAACCTACAGCTTCTTCAAAGATGCATGAAAACAGGGTCCAAATTTCAGATCAATCAAAACGCTGGTTTTGTTTAAAAAAAATCCCAAATTTTGCTATATTTCTAGCCCAAAGAATAGGATTCCCCCGTTAAGGATTGCTTCTAAACTCGCTATGCTATATTTCTTCCAAATCCCACCGTGATATTGAAGGTATTTAGAAACTAGGAATGCGAATTCGCCACTTTATCTGTTTTGAAATCCACCTTTACAATTACCGACTGAAAAAATGAAGAACGTTCGTGTGTTGATTACCAGCACGAAAAAAAACTGTACTTAGCCCGGATGAATTATTTAGTGCTCCTCGGAAAAGCAATCACCTGCAACCCGCGACGGAAGTTATTCGCGACTTAACAAGCAATAAAGATAGAGGGCTGTAGGGGAAGGCGTTGAACGATGGCGCGTTTTATACGTAACGTGGCGGAGAAAAAACGAGGGGAAGTCATATGCAATAGAGGAAGTAGTCACCGAATAGAACACTGTCCTCGATTTATGTCGTCGTTCCGGGGCGCCGTAAATGCTTAACGCCTGGCGTATACAGGCATGGATCGAGCAAGGGAGATGCCACGGATGCGGAGGAACTTACACGCGATGCGAAATGTACGCCGTGTATGCATCAAAAGTCAATCACTTTGAGTACCAGGCAAATTTCGTTAGTAGGCCGAAAGTCGAGTGCAACTATGATACATAATATATAGGAGAAGCTGGCTTGTGTCGAGGAGCAAGGCTGCTCCTTCGCTGCTTTGAAAATCGCGCGTAAGGAATTTAATAATCCTCCTATGTATTTCCAAAATGCATTACATTTGATCGTTCTGACGATTCTCTATTAAATTCTGTTGAATTTAATCACTCTGCAGGAGCATTCAATTTAATAATTCTAATTTGGTAATTTTAGGCGACCTTTAATATGGCGTTAAATTGTGTTATTTGGAATGTTTGCAAAAATTAATATTGTCATGGTAGATCGTCGGATTGTTATCTATATGTATTTGTAGGGTTGTGTAATTTCTTGAGAAATGAATTCGGCTACAGTTTGAAGGATAACAGGAATTCAGTATTATGAGTTTACTGATTATTTTAATAATCACCGTGGTTCGTTGCTATGGTATGTAAAAGCTGCTTGCTGTAGCTTTCATATGGCGGATGCGTTATTTCTCATTTTTGACTACGCGTGAAACTCGTGTATTCCCAGATGTGGGTACGTATGTTAAAGCGGACACTCGTAAACTGTGCTGTAATGAAACATATTTCTCATCAAGTGGAGAATATACAAGGCAAATATGAGATACAAAGTAAACGAAGGCGTCAATTGAAAACAAAACTTTAATAATACTTTAAATATTTTTACACCTGAAGTTTTTAATTCGAGAACTCGAGTATAATTTTTATCAATTGCCTCGATTTCTTCCTTGCTAAAGAAAGTATACATCAGTTTAAACAGTTAGCTATTACATAGATTTCCTTGTTCGCAAATTTTTAAGAACGATGTAAAGAATTGGGATATTATCACTCCTTCGATAATTGAATCTTCTTACATTCAACTCAGAGTTTCGAATATTTCGAAGCTCCTTGGCAAACCTGCGCACATTAGAAAATTAGAAATGGGACTGAGCAATAAATAAAATTTCCAGCACGTTTCTCAAAAGAAACTACGAAGTTATTTTAAAATAGCTTCACATAGCACAGTGGTCTGGAGAGCGGCGTTTCGTGGCCAAAATTCAAATAACACTTATATCGATTTCTTTCCACACATATTTTGATCTATTACGACTATTTATACTAATTGTGATGTAATTATAACAAAAGTCCACAATATACACTACAACACTGTACACTATACACTGTTTTACTCTAAACTATGAAACTTATGAATAAAACTATAATACATGTAAAATATAACTATAATATACATATATAACAAAAGTTTAAATTAGAGAATTTATACTGTAATATATAAAATGAAATGAAAACTTCAAACTGCAAGAGATGGTTCACTGTGCGCATTCGGTAAAAGACTAATCCGAGGAGGCAGAAAGACACTTCGAACGAGCCAATATCCAGTGTTTATACGAATTAATACTAACAGAAGATAAGGTCCACGCAATGAAAGCGTTTCAGATTTCCCTCAACCTCCTCAGGCGCCTTTCAAGTGGTTGCATAGGGACACGCGTTCAGAACGCCAAAACTCCTCGCGCGACGGATTTTAAAATCCCTATAGAGCCAAAGGTTGCAGGAAGTTGCACTTAAAATTTACATGATCTGAACAGCAATTGTCTAAGCTTTCATATAAAATAGGTCCGATGTGTATCACTTCTAATCATTTTTTTATAAGCCTTCTCAAAGTGTAAATAGTTATAAATTTTACATTGTTTATACACGCATTAAGAAATGCTTATAACACATATAAATAACTAAAATATATTTACTTACCTACATACTGGTGTAATACAAACCCATATTTTATTGTTCTATAATGAGTAATTACAACAATTAGTTTCACTTAAAATTTCATGATTTACACTTTATAACACTATATCTGATTATAGAATTGCGTGAAATATATAATATGATTGGAGTTTGAAGGTTTCGGGGGTTATCAATACATAGGAAAAAAATTTTTCTGTAAACATTGAAGTTGAAAAATTGACTTTTGGCCACAAAACGCCGCTTTCCAGACCACTGTGCATAGTGTTCATTCTGCCCTTATATATTCATCTCAGAAAAATGTATTAGTTAGCTTAAAAAAGTATGTTAAACATGTCTGTAACACGCGTACAAACACGTAAGTATCGATATTATCTACAAAGCCTTTCAATACAGTTAAGCACATAATCGAGTTCACCACAATTACCTACTGGTTGCTTGAGGGTCCGATGTTAATAATAAACGGTTATTTACTCAGCTACGCGGGAGCTGAACTCGCTCCTCTTCACAAGCATTTAATATCGTAATCACGAGACCAACTCGTATTTAAAGCGTTTGTTTAACAGATCGCGAGAAACAACGCGAAAGCCTGGAAATTTCCCTGTGCATAAAGCCCGATAATATAAACATTTTTCTAATTAGCGCGTGGAGAAGTTTGCACCGCTGAAAAATTCCCATGGTGCATCGATTCGTTTGGTTCCCCCCCACACTCCGCTCGCAGCTCTTCGCGCAATGAAAATTCAAGCTCTTAAATGTAAACATATTATTCGTTTGATCTGAAATAAATTCCACTTGGCGAAAGGGTATCGTGGAAATATTCCAAACACTTTTCGCGTTTTTTAGTGCTTCATTTCTCTCATGTCTGGGGAGCTTTTCATATGTAATCTTGATTTGCGTAAATTGGTAAATCGAAACGGCGTTTTGACGCGCAGAGAAAGTCGAGAGTAAAACGGAAAATGTAGGAGAATATCAGTTTCTTAAATCTAAAAATCAAGCACTTAAATTTGAAAGCCAGGTAATCCAAATTTCTTGAATGGACCAGGAAATTATACGCAGCGCAAAATAGAAAACTGTCCACTGAAATTGTTTTACTATTTAAAATATACGCGTTCGAAAACATCCAATATATCCACTTTATTTGTATTCATCAATTTGAGCTGAAATGACTTGGATTCACTAGGGAATCGAAAAATACGAGATATTCAGAAAAGTTTTTGAAAATGAAGATGCAAATATAAAAAATGAATATGTATATATACATTTACAGATTGTAAGAGTAACTCGTTAAATAAATGAAACCTGAATGAAAATTAAGTGGGATACCTACACCGAACTTTTCTGTAAAAACATAAAGCAACTATAAATATATAGCTTTTACTACTTCAGTATAAATAATACCTACCTTGAGATTACCTAAAATCATTAAATTAGTTAAGTAAATCTGCGTTCCCTCGTAAGCGTTGAGCTCAGTAATCGAGTCCCTTGGTTCATTTAAAAGCTTCCCGGTTTAATTATATTGTGCACCAAGAGACGTAATATTTTTCATTCCATCGTGGCCAATTTAACGAATTAAGAACGATAAAGAACTACGCCGAGCTTAAAATGCCGTGCAATCAACACGAGAGGGAAGATTATAGTTGGTAAATAATTCAATGTTAACGACGGAGGAGTACTTCGAGCAGTGTCTAACAGAATAATCGCTAACTAATTGCATATGAATGGGCATAACGGCAAAGGGAGCTGGACTCTGTAACAAAAGCCGCAGTTTCGCGTGCACGGCCATTAGCTTCTGCATATGAAAAGGCGTAATGGTGCACAATAATCTGCATCTAAAAAGATGCAACGGCACGGTGGCCACGTCAGCCGAGAGATTTCGTAACTGCGCAACGCGTTCGGATAAATTCGGGCATTTGTAATTCTACGCTGGATAGCGTGAATAATTAACGTTGCCTCTTAGCCGTGGTTACGTTCAGCCGCGTAATCTATTCGCAGCACGCTGAAACGTCATAGTGACTTACGGATTTGTGGCTATGTAAGAAACCATACTCGCCGGACAAGCAGCGCAGCTTTCGAAAGTCGCGTAGTTTGCGCCAGTTCCGCAATTCGACGTGTCTTGTTTGCAAGACGCGACTCGCTTGTCACGGAATAGCATTCAGGATTAGCAGTGGCATGCAAAATATGCATATGCTTCCTCGAGCATTCATTTCTCGTCAGGAATACCGAGCGATAGTGAGGTGCCTACTGCGCATGCTCAAACCGAAGAAGGATAAGCAGGGACTCGAAGTAATATTTTACGATTGCATTTGCGCCGTCTGTTCTTAATTTCTAAAGAAAGCGAATGTTCCTTGGTATTCCGAAATATTTGTGGATACTTAAGGGGCCGCATATTCGAGAATTTATTTAACAAAAACTGTTCAGCTGCCGATTCGTGCAGCGTCGGTCGCCAGCGCGCACCGTTGCCACGAAAGAGGCGGAATCCTTTCGGGCTGCGCTTCCAAGAAGCGTAGAATGTTATTTGGGCGCAACAAAAACGATAAGCTTATACAGCCCGGCGTTTGGCCTGCATATTAAGGTATGTTTGAAGCAATACTCAGAGTTTTTTTTAGAGCTTTTTTTATCGCATGTATATATAGAACGAGTTTCTAATATTGTAAAAAATTAATTCTGCACAACGAAAACAGCTAAAGTTTTAGTAAAAATTCAGCACTTCTTCAAAATAATGGGCTTGTCCCGTAAATAAAATATTATTATTATTATTAAAATGCTGTCATCCTGCAAATTTTTATTTTTAGGGGTCTCCGTGGCTCCAACCATAATGACAACCATAGTAAAGAGAATTCATTTTAAGAAGTTCTTCCATTTTAGATGACTATAACAGTCAGTGACGCACCCAAAGCGAGGGGCAGGGCCCTGGCCCCCTCCAAACAACGGGCTTCGTAAAAAGACAGGAAAACTTTATTTTATTCTTTAAATAAATTTTTATAATCAGAATTTGCATTAAAAATATTTTTACTCGTTCAACTCGGCTCGACGGAAAATAATTTTTTGACGGAGCTTGCGCCACCGACCATGTAGTATGTATACACCTTAGGGTGTTTCAATTTTCAAAAGGTGCTATTTTCACGTAACTTTGCTCGCCCCCTTGGTTCTATTCATCTAAGTGATCTGTATGCCAAATTTCAGACAAATTTAATAATATTTAGGGGTTGCACAGTTTTATCACTAGGGTAGGCCTGGAGCGGTAGTAACACTTTGACTTTGGAATACGATTACGCAGGAACTATTACATTTACAACAAAAACTCTTATACGAAAATGTTACTTATTTATCTGACATCATTGAGTCACAACAGTTTCACTGTATGTCAAGTAATATCCAAGTTATTAATAAAAAATGAGAAGCGGAGTATTATAGCCTTAACGTTACAGTGTAAAGTGTTGCAACCGTCTCTGACCCCGGATCGGTTGTAACACTGCACGGATTCTGACAAACAAGACAATATTATTCGCCTTCTTTGACACTATTCGATTCTGTTGCGGCACAACCGACCCCGACTGCCGATGTTACAATCGCCCTCGACCATGCTTTTGAACTTCAATTATAAATTGTGACTAACGAGATACTTAAAAGTGCTAAGTAACGATCAGTATTACTTAAAAAAAAAGGCAAATTACAGATTAAAAAAGCACATACTTGCAAAGGGTGTGTTTACATTACAATCATAAGTCAGTAAGAAAAAGTTACTGTAGGTTATCGAAAAGTTATTTTGTTCGCTATCCATGTCTATTGCGTATCTATACTGCTAGGACATGGATTCCAAATGTCATTGTTTATCATATATCTAAAATTGGTGTTACTATCCATTATATGTTTTGAGATATTAGCGTGTTACATTCACCCCCCTGTTACTACCGACCCCGTTCTACCCTACATATTTTCGCTTTTTCAGGTTTTAAAAATGTGGGTAAAATAATAAGGTACAGAATTTTTATAGATGTGAACAATGATAATAATAATAATAAAATGTAAATTTATCTAAGTCTAACTCTTCTTTGAAGTTTAGTTTCTTTTTCAAGGACTTGAGAATAAAAATAATTATCATTGGAAATCGTGTTTCCTTAGCCTACTACATATTATTTAGCGTGCAAAGTGTGCAACCTCTAAATATTACTCAATCTTCCTAAAATTTGTCAGATATTCTTTTTATATTAATAGGAATCAGGACATGAGCAAAGTAAAAAAAAATTGTAATACTTTAATTTTAACCCTATAATATGAAACACCCTAATACACCTACGCGATAAAAAAGCTAAAAAAATCTGAGCTTTACTTCAAACATACCTGATTATTCAGGCAAAACGCCACACAGTATAAACTTGTAGTTTCTGTTAAATAAATTCCCCAAGATGGCGTTGACTAGCGCCCTTCTTTTTGCATTCCACAAAGGTGGGTCGCGCTCTTTGCTTGCGTAAGCTATATTTTAAAGTACCTTGAGGATCCTGAAGCCTCCAGGAGCAAATGCAATCAGGGACACGTGGTCCTTCCATTAGCGACGGTACGTGGAAACTTGATGCTTCCAGAGGACGATGCGGTTCGTTACACGCGTACTGCAGATTATTGGAAATAATCGGACAGTGACTGCAACAATCGGATTAGCCTGGATGTCATCGACCACTGCGCCGCTCCCCATTCGTTATACCTGATTCCATTCGGCAACTTTTAGCTTACGATCCTCCGTGCGACCGTCGCTTTCCTCTCGTCGTTATTGGCTATCTACTGTCTGTTCGCGCAAGAAGCGAAAAAAGTTGCATAGGGATTGGTCCATTGTCAGGATTACAAAGCAGCCACGATGGTTAGGCAGCTTAATTTGAATCAGCCACCTTGCGAGTCGAAGATTAAAGTTCGAAATGCGATTCAATTATTCGAATGGTCGATTTAGTTTCTCTGTAAAGAATGCGCGATAACAGATCAAGTCTGACTTTTCTAAATTTCATACTATACTTATTAACAAATTGGTGTAATAAAGACGGAAAATAAAATAAAATAAAATTGTAATTTTTCTTCCTGAATTTGGCTAGCTTCCAGTCTCAAAACTTCTATCCATTTAATACCGGAAAATACACTAATTCTGTTCTCCTTTAGGAAAAATTGATTTGTCTGATTCCTTCCTAATTCCCACATTTGCAATGGAAATTGCAAAATCCTTCGGCTTTGGTAGGAACATCGCGAAGTATTGAAACTTATTTCGCTGTGAACGTTGCCAAGTTAACGTATTCCAGTTTTCATGGCAATACACTTAATCCTCTTTTTCCGCGATAGACACGTTCCCAAGAAATCTATTTAAAAAAATACCGCGTGAAGAAAGATACTATGCATGTGGAAAAAAAATGGAGCATTGTATCTAGACCACGAAAACCTGTAAATATAATACGATGAACCAATTGCGATTAATTGGCAGCAATCTCCTAGAAAGATAAATTATTTTTCTTGCAATTAAAATGAAGTGAAGATATTTGGAAAAGCAAAAGCAAATCGTGCGAATAACAATGTAATTTACTTCTGCACCGTGTTAGATCAAAATCGTAAAAAAACAATTAAGTGCAATCTTATGTATGTATATCGCTCCAAAGTTTACCTCCAGAATTCGTCACCCGCTATTAATTTACCAGGTGATTACTCGACTTGAGGGGTACCGCGGTAGCGAATTCTAAGCTTTACTACCCCTGCAGAATTTACACGAGTATCCGTGTTGTTAGCACATGGCACGGAACACGCATCAAGGTCTCGTAAAACTCGCTTGATTGCCATCGACCTATCTTCGCCCCTCTCTTCTCGCAACTAATCGGGGATTCGTGAAATTAGTCAGCTCCTTCGAAGATTCTGAATAGTTCATTTTATATAATGATTTGGAATGCAACGGAATAAACTGAGAGAAAGAATAAATCCTGATACGTCGAATGCTGTATATGTATTTAATTAGGGACAATTTGTTGCATGTTAAGCAGCAGATCTTCATGAATTGTTTCGGATGATCATAAAGTAGGTGTACCTATTTGTGGAATGCATTGACGGAATATTGTAAAGCTCTTCCCTCGGATATTCAATTTTTTTTATCTCTAGTATTAACCGCCTGAAGACACGCGTTCCTTCTTTGGCTGTCGTAGGTAGTGCCAGTTTTTAATATTTATTTGCCATACTACAAAATTAACATTATTTATCAAATAAAGAACTGATATGAAGCCGCGTTCAAACTGATAAATACACTTTCTTTTTAAAAATCATTCCTTGCCAACCAATTATTATTTTCATCTTCAGTTTGAATACCAAAACGTACACAGAATTATATGCACATAAATATACGGAATGACCCTTAAAAAAAACCATTGTTTTACCGTTATATTGGTTACTAATACTATTTAGAAGCGCAGAGCAGAGTTGAGCAAAAGTTTATCTGAATAAAAATCTCAAATAACGAACAAAAGATAAATAATTTTTATTCGTTATTCGAGGCTCGAATAATCGAAGTTATCTTTATTCGAAGAGCAACGAATAAATAATTTTATTCGATGAGAATTTATTCGACCAATAAAGATAATTTTTTATTGGATGAGAATTTATTCGACGACTGAAGATAATTTTTTTATTCGATGAAAATTTATTCGACGAATAACGATAGTTTTTTATCCGAAGGTTTTATTCGAATAAATGCGTCGAATAAATTTTTCATCCGTAGCATTTATCTTTTCGAAGCCTTCGAATAAGGCCACGAATAACTTTCATCAGCGTCGAGCGTGTTTATTCGAGCCGCCGGGCCTTTGTGTTCGGCGCTCGCCGGTCGGCCGGGCTCGACCCTCGGCGGCTCGAATAAACACGCTCGACGCTGACGAAAGTTATTCGTGGCTTTATTCGAAGGCTTCGAAAAGATAAATGCTACGGATGAAAAATTTATTCGACGCATTTATTCGAATAAAACCTTCGAATAAAAAAAATATCGTTATTCGTCAAATAAATTTTCATCGAATAAAAACATTATCTTTATTCGTCGAATAAACTCTCATCCGATAAAATTATTTATTTGTTGCTCTTCGAATAAAGATAACTTCGATTATTCGAGCCTCGAATAACGAATGAAGATAAAGTATCATTTATTCGATCGTTATTTCAATAATTTTTTATCTAGATAATGCCCAACTCTGGCGCAGAGATACCTCAGTGACACGATACTTAGTAAAGAAAAATTTTAAAAGCGTTCATGTATACATTTTTGAAAAATTCTTCAGCCACTTTCCGCAGGCAACTACTTGCCATACTTTTATTAGTGCTGCGCGAAATTAAACTCTCTGAGAAAGGTAATGAAACGCGTCGAGCGTCCCTACTTGGCAACACCTGTCAACTTTATTACAAACGTGAATTTCGAGTTTCTACTGTGATTCTCACCTGTTCCAGGTGTCCCTAATTTCAATTCACCTGGCCAGCAAGGCGAAATTAATTCTGCCGTAGCTTCCAACGGCATCGCTGCAGCGATACGCGTTTATTGAAATTAGAGGGCGAATCATCCCGACGGTTGACATTTAAAATGTAAATTCGAATCGGTTCAATCAACGAAAACGAGGTGCTGGAAAAATTACTTTAATTACGCGCAGGCCGTAGCGGGGGAACTGTGCCCGCGAAGTTTGCCGAGATTTTTATTATGAACGCCATTGGTGCTTGGTGGCAAACTCGAAGCCCGCAAATCAGATTTAAATCAACGGTAATTAGGCACCTGATTCGCGGTTGATCCGAAATTTGGTCCACGGCCAAGACGGATTGTCGGCTGTTCAATTTACGCGTGGCCCGTTTGTTCTCGCGAAAATTGCACGCGACATCGTGATTCCCTGCGCTGCTTGGTAAATACCGACCTTCCCCGACGCATTCTTCCATAACGTGCGGAATTACGCCGATCGCGAGGATAATCACAATGGTAGTCGATGGAACTTGTTACATTAAATTTAAGGGGTCATACCTAGTCGGGCGACCGAAAAGAGGCGAATGTTTGTGAATTTTTTTTGAAAAAGCGGAAGCATATATTTTTGCAGAACTTTTTGCACTTAAAATGGCAACATTTAAAGAACATTTGGTAATTTCTTTGTAGAAAAATATTTACGTTAACAATAAAAATACAACGACATCCGAGAAGCCTTTTTAAAAACAGCGAGCAAGATATATCAAAAACTACCGCACCAATCTTTCTGAAATTTTGTGGGCTTATTTTTTATATAAAAATCTGCTGAATGACGGAAGGATTTTTCAATTTTTTTTCAATAAAATCGAAATTATGCAATGGAAAAAATCCCTCCGTCATTCAGTAGATTTTTATATAAAAACAAGCCCGCGAAATTTCGGAGAGATTGGTGCAGTAGTTTCTGAAATATCCTGCTAACAGTTTTTAAAAAGGCTTCTTGGACGTCGTATTTTGATTATAAACGTAAATATTTTTCTACAAAAAAATTACCAAATGTTCTTTAAATGTTGCTCTTTTATGTGCAAAAAGTTCTGTAAAAATATGTGCTTCCGATTTTTAAAAACAAAAAAGTCAAACATTCGCCTCTTTTCGGCATCCTGACTAGGTGTAATCCCTTAAGGGAGTTTTCTATTTTGCGGGCGTACATTTTATTGGTTTTTAAAAAAAAGTCTTAAAGAGATAGGTATATAGTTTGCCACTCAAACGCATATATATTAATAAACTACAATCATCAAACTTTTAAAATCATTTTTCTTAATCAAAGTGCACATACCTTCAGCTTCGACTGACATCTTCATCCCCTTCAACTCATTGAAACCTTTCGCCATTAGTATCCCATTCAATCTTAATCTCATTCTGCAGAGAGCTTTTCAAAAACTTCTGACGTAGCCAATTGTCCCGAAGACGGATTCCCCGTTCTACGTTCGCGAAATAATTCATGCGTTGCGCAATCTCGATTAATCCAATCCCTGCGCTGCCTACAATCCGCGTTCGTCCTTAACCCTTTCAGAAATAATAAGCACTCAGGCTTCGCCAAAGCTGCTGCGCTGGCGTACAGTATCTTCCAATGCAAAAAGGGCGGAAGGGACGGGATCATAAAAGTCTGCAAGTCTGCAAGTATAATCCGAGCCGAGTATGCCTTGCTAATGAATAAATGCGTGAAAATTTTACGGCGTAATTGTTTAAGTGTACAGCCCGGCTCGCACCCTGCAGCCGCGTCGCACGCATTATTAAAATAGTCCTTGTTACGCAGCGCAGTGTTAATAGGCCGACATTACGTCGGGAATATCTCGTTAAACGGGAGCTGGCATAATGAACGCGTGCTCGTTATAACATAATAAACACCGACCCGTCTGCGTCTCTACCAGGGATTGAGTTTTAGGTAGAATAAATTTAGCAATGCGTAAAACGTCTGCAAATGAACGCCGTCAGTGTGAAAGATCGGGCCGGGGCGGTGTGAGACCGTGGAAATTTCTGAAAGCCACGGTAATCCTCATTCTGGCGAGAAAGGCGGCAAAAAATAAACACTATTTAGGCAGAGCTGAATTATATTTAGCAATTAGTCGCTCTTATGCTTTGTAGAGGCGGTTTCAAATATCGCTTCATGCTCGGTGCCTGCGAAAGTGTGAATAGAGTCTGCTGGCAGTGTTACGAATCAGAGACATCAGAAACTCTGCTGCGAATATTTTTGTAAAGGATTATTTGTTGAAAATGGAGGCGGAACGGTTTTTAGCTTGTGTCACGAATTAAACGTCAATGGCAAGTTAAGATAATGCTAACCCAGATAGCACCGTACATCCCAAGGACGTCCTTTTCATGTCCAGTTTATATCCGAACGTCCTACGTCCATTTTGAACATACATAGGGTGTTCTTAGGATTTAAATTTCGGATGTTCTAGGACCGTCCGTTTCTTAAGTCCTACGGACGTTCTTAGGACTTAAATTTCGGATGTTCTAGGAACGTCCGTTTCTTAAGTCCTACGGACGTTCTTAGGACTTAAATTTCGGATGTTCTAGGAACGTCCGTTTCTTAAGTCCTACGGACGTTCTTAGGACTTAAATTTCGGATGTTCCAGGAACGTCCGCTTCTTAAGTCCTACGGACGTTCTTAGGACTTAAATTTCGGATGTTCTAGGAACGTCCGTTTCTTAAGTCCTACGGACGTTCTTAGGACTTAAATTTCGGATGTTCTAGGAACGTCCGTTTCTTAAGTCCTACGGACGTTCTTAGGACTTAAATTTCGGATGTTCCAGGAACGTCCGCTTCTTAAGTCCTACGGACGTTCTTACGACTTAAATTTCGGATGTTCTAGGAACGTCCGTTTCTTAAGTCCTACGGACGTTCTTAGGACTTAAATTTCGGATGTTCTAGGAACGTCCGTTTCTTAAGTCCTACGGACGTTCTTAGGACTTAAATTTCGGATGTTCCAGGAACGTCCGCTTCTTAAGTCCTACGCACGTTCTTGGGACTTAAATTTCGGATGTTCTAGAAACATCAAACAATCTTGTAAGTCACGTGATTATTTTGCACGACTACATTTCGAATGTTCCGAGAACATTCGTCTCGTAAGTCTTGTGAATCCTTAGAAGATCTAAATTTCAGATGTTCGAAGAACAACCGTCTTGTAGGTTTTGCAGATGATTCAGGTTCGGTTGCAAAGCAGTCTTACGACTGAACCTCGCCTTTGCGCTATTTTTTTGTGCAATGAAGACGCTGAAATGCTGAAATGTTCCCAGATAGCTTACAACGTCTTCAAGACGTCTGTCTTAAGTCGTCGTTAAAACATCTGTCTTGAGACGAATGTGAAATTTTAAGCAATGAGTCTAGAGGTCGAATGATGATATTCTGTAGAATATTTCGCGTCAATGCACATTTTTTATAAACTATTAATAATTGTTATATACCTAGAAATTGGAATTATTTTTAAGGAAGTGTTTTGAGTAGTTGCGAAAAGCAGTTGCTTCGTAATCTTGGAGTCCTGGGTTCGATTCCCGTCACCGCCAAATTTTTTTTCTTAATGTCCTAACCCAGACTTGATGAATACGTCTTTAAGGCGCTTTTAAACCATCTGCAAATCGTTTTTAAGACGCCTTTTGGACGTATTTAACTTTACTTTCGGACGTTCGGAAAACGTTCTGAGAATGTTGACACAGCACGTCCTCAGGACGTTCTACTTTGTAAATAGGACCTTCCTACGACATTTAAAGAACTTAACGAGGACGTACAGAGGATATATGGACCTTCTCGGGACATTCTCCGAACGTACAGTACGTCCGGAATGGACGTCCTTCGGACGTAAATAAGATGTCTTTGTGCTATTTGGGAATAATAATTCTTTGTTGCACCAGTGGAGATTAAGAAAATTGTAAGAAGATAAAAGAAACAGATACATATAAGAAAACGAGAAAGAGATAAATTGTAGAGTTAGAAATTATATAGTATATGTAAAAGTAGAAGTTGAGTGCAAAATGATGCTCGTTCTTTTTTATACGTTTCTCGGTACAGGTGTATTTTAGGGGGTAATTATTTGAATAATTTGATGAGGTTAATCCTGATCTCGTTAAACCATGAATACATTTAATGATTCAAATATGCTGCAGATAATGGGAATATTAATGATGGTGGTGGCGTGGAATTTAATTTGTTTTGCAGGAAAGGAAAATTATTATTTGCTTTTACACTAAAGATAAAGAACTTTTAGTTATTATTTTAGGTTTTAAGGGAGGATGTAATTTATTTGGTGACACTTACACATCTCGATAGCTCTTCTGAAAGTTCTAAAAAATAATGTGTTCCGTCCAAATATATGTTTTTGACTAATACTTTTTCAAACAGCGTATTAGTAAAAAACATTTTTTTAATAGAAAGCTTATTATTCGTGACTGAAAATAAAAGTGTCAACTATTGGTACACTGTCAACTACGAGTACAGTTACCCTAAGCAGGCAGAGAAAAATTCTAAATTTGTCAAAACTTCAATGAACGTTCTGAGCAATTCAATGAATATCTATGGGACAATTTCGAAGGAACTGAATAACAAATACATTGGGTCCCGTTCCCCTGTGTTTCTGTTATATTCGTTACATTTTTTATAATCCAAGGTAAGCTCGAGTTATAATTACTCGAATAATTTTATGGGAAAATCTGAATTTCTAATAATATTATTTAAAAAATTTGAATAATAATAATCCAGATAACGCCATCGAAAGTATCGTAATAAACTCGAAATTACCAAGCTTTATTACCCTGTTAGCGTTCATTATTCCTCCGCTGATTTATTTATCAGAATCTACTGCAAGCATTGAACGTTAGAAGCCGCGGCATATCGACCGAAGTGATTCTCGCTCACGTATGTAAAGTGCTGTTTACAGTGCCGTAATGTGGGCAGAGTAAAACGAAAAGGCAGCAGCGTGGCGTTGGGAATTTTTCTGGTACACGAAAAATCACAAAGGAAACGAACAGTTTTCCGAGGAAACGGAGACATGAAAGTGTCTGGATGATCGTAGGATATCAACGATATTCTGGCAATAGAAACCGCGCGAGTATTGCTCGAGTCTAGTTCCTTCCGTTGAACCCGCCTCTGAAATACCAGGATCAATATTATTTTTATAGAGCTGACGTTCGGCGTCTGATGTGCGTCGACGGCGGAGTTCCAAGTGCTTTCATTTTGGGATACGTTTTCCTCCGGGTGAATTAAGGGAGGAGCGTTATACGTATTATATAAAATAAGCACAGGATGCTCCACTCAATTCTCAGCAGCTTAATGTCTCGAGATCTGCGCGGTTACTTTTAATCATTCTTACTTCAATTTTTACAGACCCCTGGGATCTTTAAATCCCTATTCAGATTGAACCCCGTGCACGCTACGGGGTGAAACGGGGATTAATTTTAAAAGTTTAAGAACCTATCATTTTATGTAACCTGCATTACAAAAGGAGCAACTTTTGTTTGGTAATTTTTTTTTTTAAATTGATACGGAAGATCAAGCTTATGATAATTTTACAATTTTGACGGGGGTCAATATTTGTAGAAATTCATTCCATTTTATTATATAATTAAGAGTTTTCTTTCTGTATTTCTATGAGTTCTGTTAAATAATGGCTGTGCAATTTGCAAAAACGTTCTGACAAATGTCTCCAATTTTCGACAGTTGAGGGATTGCAACCGAAGAAGGTTTTACTCTGTACTTGGGGTGGATTCGAAGGGGATTATTTATTAAGAAATTCTTGCAAACGGTGCATTTGGGCGAAAGGCTAATTCTATGGGAAAACATTGCCTTTGCGTTTCCCTGCAATTTCGCTACGACCTTTCCGAGCGACTGAATATTTAACAGAATGCCATATAGTTTCTTTTAACGAGACTTAACGTAACTTCTGTAAAGTGACCTAATTCCGATCGCATAGGGTTGTTAAGATATTAAGAAGCACTCTGCGCCCAGCATTGGATCTTCAATTCTGCACATCAAGGAAACGGAGATTTCGAACAATTGGAACTTTTGAGGAATTTGGGGCGTTCATTGTGGCACAGATAGATATTTAAAACTGCCGCGATCGAGGCCGAGACTAAACCTTCTTCAACACCGGTTTCAACTTCACGAAGTTGCGATGGTGCTGAAACTTGGAATTCCAGCATAGCCCGGCGAAAGAACTTGGCAAACATTAACAGCTGTTTCGCCCGCGGGAGATCGGCTTCTCGAGTGCGACAGCTTCTAGTGGGATTTTTCTAAGAGCCATTATCATAGCGGCCAACTGATTCCTTCTAAAGTGTTCTGGAAGATTCGCGGTTTCTGGATGGAGGGAACGAAATTATTGACCTGTGAAGACATCTGGGTCTAGTTACGAAGAGAGCTACCGACCCTCAAAATGAAATTTATTTATTTACTTATTTTACGGCACGGGCCCATTAATTTAAAATAATATTAATTATAGTAGGCACTCGCTATTAAATGAACCATTAAAAAGCATTGTAAAACAACAATAAGAAATAAAATGTACACGATAGAAATAAAGCTACTTTTCCTTAACCATTAAAATCTTCAAACTTCCACTCAGTTTCGGATTATTGAGGATTGGTAGCTTTCTGCACAATTATTAGCCCCATTTAAATTTATGTTCCTGCTTAACATAGAAAATGCACGAGGTTTTGGTAACCGTTGTGTTTCGAATTTTGCATTTAATGCTTAATAATATTGTTTGCTTAATACATAGTAATAAATAATGTGTGCAACACGCGGTACTAAAAATTATAAATTTATAAACCTTAAATTAAAAATTATAAACCTTGATTGATATATTTTTAGTTAGTACCATCTACCAAAAAAATGTTCAAAGAAATTTTATTCTAGAAGAATGGCACAAGATAAACCCGAATTTCACAGAAAATTAGTTCAATCTACATATATATATATAATAGATTGAAGCTTATAATAAAATATCAGAAACATTAGAAGAATATTAACTTATTGTAATTACGTTTGTGTAAATTAAATATCGAATTTGGGGAAATATTTTTCTGCACCAGCTTTCCTACATTCGCGGATAATAATACTTCTACTGTGAATTAGAATTACAAATTCTTCCTTTGAAGTCAATTTATGTGTAAAATATGTTACATACAGGGTAACGGTATACACTTTTACTTAGTTTTCATTATACGATTAGATACTTCAATAAATTTCTTACGCGTAGATTTATATACAAGCTTTCGAAAGAAACAAAACTCCGAACTCGATTTTGTCGCAAAATATTGATTAGTGCATTTGACGCGTTAATTTACGTGACACTAACTAACCGTCTGCAGAATTTTAACCAAACTGGTGACTCGAATCTGGTGCACTCTCCAATAGGGCTGGGACTATTCGAATAATTTACTATTCGAATATTTTACAAGTACTCGAATGCTACGAATAAACTTCGAATATTTGAGTATTCGAATGTTATTATTCGAATACTATTCGAATACCGATGTATTCCAACGGCACAGAGTCTAAAATAGTATTCGAATACTGATGTATTCGAATAGTATGGTGTGAATTATAAATAAAGTTCTTTAGGTTGATTTTTTTACCAGCTTTTATTTAGTTTCAGTTGTGAGTTCGTTAGTTTGTCAGGGTGAAATCTTGTAAGCTAATTTTGACCCACTTCAGGGTCCGATCGGCTTGAAACTTTGCACACATATGTAGTTCCGATGACAATACAATATTTTCACTAAAAAGCATGAAATACTTTATAGTGATTTTTTTTTTTTAAAATAAGCTTTTATTAAAATGTACTAAAAAGGAACCAATAATTTTGATACCGGCCGAAATGACTGCCTGAAAAGAATTCCCTCATAGGGTGGATGTACCAGTAAATGAACACGTACTGGTGAATGGACATTTTATATTAAAATGAGTAATATAAGTTATTAAAATAAGCAACTAATTAATTAGAGGCTTCTTTTAATTTCTTACTTCATATCCAAACAATTTTTGCAGCACGTGGAATCAATCGCGCTGCAAACATAATTTTATAAAACTGTTCATTCATTAGCCTTAAGTGTTCATTTATTGGTACGTTTACCCTATGACTAAAAATAAACCAGTGGGGCGTAAATATTGAAATGTCCTATTTAAATAAATATACAAAATGTACGTATTTTGATGCATAAGTTTTCGCATTCTGCTACAGCGTCCTTGTTGCACGAGTTTTTTTTCACTTGATTGTGAGCAGTGTAATTCCGCAATTCTAAGTCTGTCCCGAGATCTAACCGGATTAAAAATCAACAGAAAATCATGCCCTTCAGGAATTAGCATTCACTCCGCAACACATTCCTGACTCGGACACACTAATGTATCAAAATACGTACATTTTGTATATTTATATAAATAGGACATTTCAATATTTACGCCCCACTCGTTTATTTTAGTCATAGGGTAAACGCACCAATAAATGAACACTTAAGGCTAATGAATGAACACTTTTATAAAATTATGTTTGCAGCGCGATTGATTCCACGTGCTTCAAAAATTGTTTGGATATGAAGCAAGATATTAAAATAAAGTCTCTAATTAATTAGTTGCTTATTTTAATAATTTATTTTACTCATTTTAATATAAAATGTCAATTCACTGGTACGTGTTCATTTACTGGTACATCCACCCTATGAGGGAATTCTTCTCAGGCAGTCATTTCGGCCGGTATCAAAATTATTGCTTCCTTTTTAGTACATTTTAATAAAAGCTTGTTTTTAAAAAAAAATTCACTATAAAGTATTTCATGCTTTTTAGTGAAAATATTGTATTGTCATCGGAACTACATATGTGTGCAAAGTTTCAAGCCGATCGGATATGTTGAAGTGGGTCAAAATTAGCTTACAAGATTTCACCCTGACAAACTAACGAACTCACAACTGAAACTAAATAAAAGCTTGTAAAAAAATGAACCTAAAGAACTTGATTTATAATTCACACCATACTATTCGAATACGTCAGTATTCGAATACATCAGTATTCGAATAGTATTCGAATACTTAAATATTCGAATAGTATTCGAATACTTGGATATTCGAATTATATTCGCCAAATAATTGAGCAACTGAAGTATTCGAATATTCGAATACCGAAAATTCGACAAATAGTCCCAGCCCTACTCTCAAACAGACGCGAAAGCTCAAGGAAAAGCATCGTTACTACGGTGGTTCCTAAAATACCCAAGGAGTACATTTCCAATTTCATCGAACGAATGCGTCAGCTTCCTGGGAATTTTTTGTTGTTTTATCTCTGAAACTTTTTCTTCGTCGCGCTCGCGTGACACCTGACAGTATCGGAGCATTCGATCGATCGCAGCGACGTCGATAAGAATTGCATTCGAAATGTTTCGCGGAGAAATTAATAATGAGGTATAAGGTCAACCTTTAGTGACAATAGATTGGAAGGTTTATTTAATTTTAAAACTACAACTCAATTCACTGCAAATAATGGTAAACATTCTTGTACAGCTTTTAAAAATTTATTTCACAAAACAAAAATAAAATCACAGCTTGCCAGCGAAGGAGAAATAATATTTATCTTCGTCTTTCCAAAACTGTGTTGTACAGATTCGTGAAATTATTCTTTTATCTCGTACTTTCACTTATATAGAACATATATTAGGGCACATTAGGTGGTGGTGAAAAGGGTGGCAATCTCTCCATTCCGGAAGGAAAAGGGAAAGTGTAAATTGCAGAGAGTGCCAGTTATTCTGACGTTAGGATTAGGGGGAAGAAAAAGTGCGAACACGGAAGTGGCTCAATTGGTTGGGGGCAGAATAGTAGAAAGATGACCAAGATAAAGGAAGATTCAATAAATGCTGGAACACCAGCATCTGATGCTCCAATTGATCGGTTGTAATAGATTCTGGGAAAGTATAATGGCACACCCATGTGTCCAATATAAAGGAATGGTAACAAAGACTATTATCCTGAAAGGGTTCTTACGTACTTATCACTCAATTCAGCATAATGCTTCATTATTTCATTTGAAGTACACAGTGTCCCAAAAAGGGGTCCATAAAATGAAATCTCGAAAGTTTGCATTCTTTGCATAAATTCGTATTCTTTTAATTTAATTTCTGCACAACTGCTAAAATCAGCTAGTGCCTCGTCGTTCTTAATTCTACAATATTTGTGGGCTTTTATCGTTTAATGTCGAGACTTTTAATTATTGCACCTGTAATTATAAGCTTTTAATATTTTCTAAAGAATAAAATTCGAAATTAATGTTTGGATAGAAAGTACTTTATTCTTAAAGCTATTTGTTGATAACCTGAAATTTAAAAAATTACATATTTTTCTATAAATCTGACTCGTTCCTTGAACAATACTGTACCAATAATTTTAAGATCGTTTCAAAACGATTTTCTCTCATGGCTCTACAGCAAATATTCTCTCTCCATTTCCAAATTTTTTTCCATAAACAGCACTTTATTTTTAAATATTTTTCCTACAGAAAAACAATTAATCGACAGCAGGCAGCTCTATCGACAAAGCATCTCACGAACAAAATATCTGGGGCAGGTTAACACGTCCCGTGTCACTGCAGGTGGCTCCTGTTATTTAAGGGGGTATAACCGTTTGAAAGGGTGAAAAATCGGATTTTTTTGCATATTTTCACAGATTGATGTTTTAGAAATATTATAAAACAAGTCCGATGTAAAAATTCGGAAAATTGGCGAAGTTATAGGCATTCGAATGAAACAACCCAGGTAGCATGGGGCATCAAAATCAAAACTTTAAATGCGTTTTTCTCGGAACTATATTTTTCATTACGGCGAGCCTAGAAACTCTTGCTACGTTCAACCAATTCACTTCCAATTTTGCACGCAGGATCGTAATAAGATTCCACATCGTCCATCGAGGGCTTTTTTTATTCCGATTCCCCGTTTATTATTTATAAAGAAAAAAGTTCTCTTAGAGAAATGTAACTTTACCTTTGATCTCTCACCATTTCTTTGTTTTTCAAAATTTTCAAAATCGGCCTTGATGGACGATAGCTATTGACATACTTTATAAGAAGATTTTATTGTTTTTTAATTCAGACACGACACACAGCTGTTTTTACGCCCACCGTTTAGCCGTCTAAAATCGAGAGACTCTCGGATATGTATCCATAACTTCCGAAAAACAATAGTTTTTTCACCGAAACTTTTTTTATAAGTAGATTCTAACACTATGTAAACATAGTAAAAAAGCGGAAAATCTTCATCAAGCCGTTGGCTTGTAAAAAAATCCACAAAATGTACACATATTCCGAGGGTTCAAACGGGTATACCCCCTTAAGAATACTTTCCCTAAGATAGTATTCCTCATTTCACTGTCGAAATAAAAACAATAAGAGATCATGAAGAATATAATTCAGCTACTATTTTTCTGTAACTGAATAGGGTAAGTGTGGGTATTACTGCGGATGTCCCGATTACTGCGGATATTCTAAAACAGATCATATTTAGTGTTGGAAAGTACATAATCTCTTGAAAATTTTTGATAAAATTATTTTAAACTCTATTACAGATAATTATTAATAAGTATGTACAGCAAAGTTATTATTAATTCTTTTATCGTAGTTTGAAATTCGTCAAGGCGAAACTTCGGTCGATTTCCGATATGGCGGTCATGAACACCTACTTGAAAAACATTTATATTTTTGTTATTAACAGTAATACATGTACTGTAGCGGTATTGCTCGATAGAATAAGAGTTATTTTTTCAGAAAAACAGTAAATCAGTTGTCTACATTTTAGTTTTAATTTTTATTTCTCACCGCAGTATTAGGTGCACTACTTGACACCATGTGCATGTATTACTTTAAATTTATTTTTCTTGAAATTTCTATAAATGTAATTACTTATTCTTGTCATAATTTATCAAAATACGATTATAAAATGCAAAGCATGTAGAAGCCTAGTTACTGGTTGGTTTACCCTACAAGTGATATTTGTACTAAGGTTATATTTGGCCTGACATCAGACCGCAGTAATACATGCGCAGTAACTGGTGTTTCGTTAGTAACTGGCACGCAGTAATACATGCATGTCCGCAGTAACTCGTGCAATGACATTGATCGACAAATCTCTTTGTTTTTAATTAACTGTGCTTATTACCCCGCCCTTATATTTTTTTATGGAATTATTAAGGTCCCACCTTTCTTTTAAAAAAAGAAGGAGGAACTTTCATTCATTTGAACGCCGTATCGAGGGTTCTAAAGTTAACCTACCTTAAAAGTCCGCAGTAATACCCACACTTACCCTATCGCAATCTACTTTTTTTTATCACGTTTCATAGTCCTACGAAAAATCTAACTTCCCACCGCGGCGTGTTAAAAGATGCTGCAGTCCGTTCTTCAGAGACGCAGGTTCCTTCAAATATTGTATTTGTAACAGTGCACGGCACAGCAACCGGTGCGCCAATTTCACGACTTATGGAGTCATGACGTGGCTGTCGTCGGCATTCTGATCTAAAGTCGGTTTCTTACTTCCGAACTAGAGTTCCTTTGTGCCTCCCACCGACGCTTTGCGGACCAGCCGAAGTTTCCTCCGAGGGAAGTTGCCTCGTGTCGCGGATACTTTTCTGACCGGAGTTGTTTGGTCTCCCTCGTGGGGACCAACACCCTGGAAGTGACAGCTTCCTTTCCCCCTTCTGGCTGCCCTTTTAAAGAAACTCGCGCGTGCCCTGGCAGAAATTAGTTCGCGGGCGACTTTTAATATCAGCCTTGCCTGGTTTCGGTCTTAATTGATGGATGGACTTTACGTGAGAGGATTATTGCAACAGTGGAAATTTAGTAGAAATGTGACTGTAAGCAGCTTCATATTATTATTTTTCTGACGGTGCATAATTATTACAATAATTCTTAATAATTTGCGAATGTGAACGAAGGGGATTGGCTAAAATTAAATTGTGTTATTGTTTATATTACGGGTATTAGTTCTCCTTGTTTTCATAGAATAGAGGTGAAGAGATTTGTTGAGAATTGTTGCAATTGAAATTTTCCTGTTTTAATATGATGTTACATTTGAAATTTAGTAATTTCTTTTTGTAGAACATTTTCGTTTCGACAAACAGTTTTCGACAAATTGTCTGTCGAAACGAAAAATATTTTACAGAAAACTTACTAAATATCAAATTAGTAAAATCATATTAAAACAGGAAAATTTCGCTTGGAACAATTTTCACCGAACTTCTTCACCTCTTCTACTTTATTAAAATAAGGAGAATTAATACATGTAATATTAATAACAATACAATCCAATATTAGCCAATATAGTGTTCGTTATTTCATTAATATTAATACTCATATTCTCCTTCTTGTAATTAAGAATTATTCAACATCCCTCCAATAAAATTTCCTTAATTTTGACAAGTGTCTCGAAAAATATTAAAAATATTTTTTTCCTGCTCAGACATAGCTACAAATTTAAAGCTGAAATAGTTTAGGACGAAGTTTAAACTGGTGTTTCAGACCCTTTATCACGCACAACACAGAACAACGACTCTAAAAAAATTTAAAATTCACCAAATTTACACCAGTCTCAATAAAAAAGAATACGCCCCTGCAATGGCCCCCGCGCGAATCGACCGTTTCAATAACAAAATAAATTTTCAGAAACCCGACTTACCGAACTCAATTACAGCATCGTTCGATCGCAAACTACTTGCAACAGTTGTCACTGCAGGACGATCCCCAATCCGTGCAAAGGACTAGCCTAGCATAAGCAAAGCCCGCTCGTTTGTGACTCGCTGCGCCAGGTCGGCGCTTGGATGGCCCTTATTGCACAAATATTGTCTTACAGTGTTCCCCGTCGAGCCGGCTGCCCGTAAACTTCCACTCGAATCGATTTCAATTTGTAATGAATCTCTCGATAACCGGCGTCTGTCCTCAGGGCTCGCTAATCGCGAATAAACGAATCGCGAGCGGTGGCAATCCTCGTCCCTTGGAAATGTCTTCGTCCCGCCCGTCGCTAAGCAATTCAGCTTTAATTCATTCTCGATGATTGCGCCTTTAGCCGTGGCTGCTCCCGAAAACTGCGAGGCCATCCGCCTCCCTTGCCCCGGCAATAATTAAACAGCCTCGAACCCGTCGCCCTCCTCTGTTTCCATTAATATTAACGAATCTGTTTCTGCGCGCTGTCTCGCCTCATCAACCACTCCGGGCGATCTATTCGTCCTGCGCTCATTAAGGAGGACGTCTTGCTTCCACCCGAGGCGTAGGTATATCCTCGCCGGCCATAAGCCGCATACTCAATGCCGCTGGCACGGCACACTTCCCCGCCCCCCCCCCCCCCCAGCTTCCTCCCGAGCACGTGATTAGAATAAGTTTTTCTTTCGAACGGGGCCAGGCTGATGGGGCATCCGATCTTCGACGCACGAAACCGCAATAATAAAATCCCCGGGGCGGATGGGACGTTAGTCGCGAAAGGTTCTTCCTGAGACTAGACAATCGATGCCCCCTATTGCGCCGCTTTATGGACGCCGATGTATAGAAACGATCGCGGAATCCTTTTGTCCGCAACCCGGGGTAACTCGGATGCAGATCTGCCCGTGGAAAGAAAGCTTTGATGGAGCAGCAAGCGGCATTCTGGCCGTAGCAGCGCGGCGTCGTGAAATTTCATATCGGGTGTAGGATCTAGTCTGCTGGCTACGCGACGGGGGAGCTTGGTCGTTGCTTCCTGGAATGTGGATGCTTCGGAATTAAGAAGCAGGAGGAGCTTTAAACTTCGAATTGCATTTGGTCAGAGCAGAAATTCGTTCGCTCACTGTTCGGTGTTGTTGGGTGCGCGGAAGTGTCTTTTTTACGACAGCTACTTGTACTTTTCACGGGAAAGCGGCCAAAGCTCGCGGATGACTGAGGAGGATACTTTGACTAGCCTTTTGTAACTGAACGACTGTATTTAATTTTGCAATGGCTAATTCACAGAAGTTGCATACTCAAATACTGTGACTTTTGAATCGCTAATCTTCATTTTGCGATAAATGTTTACGAAATGAAGCTGAGATTAACCTGTTAATTTATATACAATCTTCAATGTCTACCAATGTCCTAAAAATTTTGGTTTAGAGGGTTAGAAGACCGTGTAATATATTTTTATTTACAATAAAGACTTTGGTTCCTTAAAGCGAGCGATGTTCATTGTTAGGGCGTTAGTTGGCTTTGTTCCTTATTTGCTTGGGACTGTGCGGCGTGTATTTTTTTAAGTGAGAGTCTAGAAGTGGATTCACCTCCGAAAAGTGATGGAAGTTTTCATAATTGTTGGGAGATATTTTAGTGTATTTCTTAATTATCGCCTGTTTTGTACCATGATAAAATTCTTCAACTGATTTGCTATCGTATTTGATTAACCATTCAAAGGCTATGATGTCGGAATTATTTATTCTGTGCACCATCAAAGTTTAAACAATTTTGTTGGATTCCAAGGTGACTTAGCTGACATTGAATGTAGATTGCTTCGAATCGGGCGTAGAAATTGAAAACTCTTTCGAAGTAAATAAGGAATACCAACTGAAGTTGAAGATTTAAAGCGTGCAATCTTTTCAACCCTTTGGGTAAAACTTTAAACACAGATATCGCAATTTGAAACCAGAAAGTAGTGTCAGAAACCACGTTGCAATGTTTTGAAAATCTAATTATCATTTTCGGTTAAATATTAAATGGATTTACCAGCATTCAGAGAGAGATGAAGTCTTTAGCAACAGGTCTCACTAGTTTGAGAAGTTTATTTATTATGTTATGTAGAAAATCCTGCAGATAGATGTGGCGAATGAAATAAAATAACAAATGGGCTGGATCACCGAAATACACTAAATAATATGTGTTTCAATAAATTCAGCAAAACAGTTCTTCCACCTAACCTAAATTGCTTATTAATTTCTCCAAGTGGATGGTCTAATTTTCCACTGATATTAGAATGAAAATTAGATAAGCAATTACTTTCACAATTGGCTTTCATGGAAGCCTCACTTCATTGTTTATTAGTGAACTTATGCGTTCACTATGCTTCCCGCAATTCTCACATCCCCCGAGTCCTGTTGCCCCGCATGGAGGCGCAGGCTCATCCATTATCCTTATCTTGTCAACTTCAGATCTACTTGAAAAGTCCAATAGGGCCGCCGCTCCTTACCTGGACGTCAACGGCGCACAATACCTCGAGTATTCATTACGGGACGGAAGCGAATAATATTCTACTAAAAGCGGAAATCCAGGCGCGCTCCCTTCCTCTTTCCATTAGTCTGCCTTCTAGCTTGTTTATTTCCACGCGATTCCTGAACGCGGATTTAATTGCACTAGGAAGCTGTGTCTGAAGCTGGAACGCTTATCTCTTCGTTCGTCCTCTCGTCGTGTTTCACGCGCTCGTTACAGCTATCTTTGCGCAAACGAATCGCCAATTGCGTATGACCTTTCAGTCGATTAACATAGTTCGCTACCGGGGCGTTGAATTTTTGTGACACCGATTTCTCGTGACGGATCATCATCACATATACACTACCGCTCAAAAGTATTTGATGACGTGTTATTACTGGCACGTTTTTTGTTACCAAAAAAGCGTCCGGACCACCAAGATCGACAGTTGCATCTCAGGAATAGGAAGACTACAGGTGTGAATAATAATTGAATGGCAGTTCGCGAACTACTTTTAACACTTTGACGGCCGGACTCGCGTATACGTCAGTTCACTGAGCCAGGTTACCGGTCGGACTCACATATACCGCCATTTTACTAAGCCAGCCAGTGATTATCGGCCGACTTCACGTATGCGCGAATTCACTGTAGGGCTCTTACTTTTCGCGGGTTTCCGGTTACCCGGGTACCCGGGTGCTACCCGAGTTTGCGGGTAATACGGTTACGATTACCCGATACTCGTGTTATACGGGTAATCGACGAAATACCGGTTATTGCAGTGAATCGTAACAAACCTCTTATTATAACTTTTTGTTTCATGAATACTGTTAGTTATAAATTATTAGTAATATTGCAAGTTGCTTCTGCATTGTCATTCTCAGTTTTTGAGAAATTCGATTGTGAAAAAAAATGCAAATTTGCGCAAACAGTAATGAATAACTATTACTGTCTCGACACAAAAGATGTTCAACGTTAAAAATTTGCAGTTTTTTTTCAAAATCGAATTTCTCAAAAACTGAGGATGATGGCGTCAAACGGTTTGCGGATTCGTTTTCAGCGCTCCAAAACATATAAGAAACGGCTATTAAATGTTACAAGTCCAGATGGCTGTCGAACTGTGTTACCCGTATCATACGGGTATCGAGTACCCGTAATCGTATTACCCGCAGACCCGGGTAGCGCCCGGGTAACCGGGTACCCGGGTCACCGGGTATCAAGAGCCCTAATTCACTGAGCCAGCGGTCATCGGGTCATTATAATATGCTGGCGGCAGCCAGTTGTTTTCGTCATTATATTGTTACGTCGGGGCGTTTCCACCGCAGGCCACCCCGACGCAACGGGTAGAATAATGACACGGGTACACACACTACACGATCGGTTGCTTTATTTGGTGTACAATTATGTGATCCGTACGTCCGAACGCTAGGACGTACGGTATCCGACTCCTTCTTGTCAGCCTCCTGATCGTCCTCTTGACGGAGGCCGACCTTCTTCTCTCTTCGGCTGCGAGCACTAGCAGGCCATGCATATGCCTATACCCGGTGCTCGCAACACTGCTTCCCCCTCTTGAAAAGCGGTCGTCCCGACCGCGGTCGTTCCTCTTCGGGATCTTCGTACCCTGGTCTGAAGAAGTGGTCGTATCAGCTCGGTGGTTCCTTCAGACCTCCGCCTCGGCATTTGCCTTCTCGCTCAGGGGAGAATTCCAGAATTCAAGAATTCCAGAATTCAAGAATTCAAGAATTCCAGAATTCCAGAATTCCAGAATTCCAGAATTCAAGAATTCAAGAATTCAAGAATTCCAGAATTCCAGAATTCAAGAATTCCAGAATTCCAGAATTCAAGAATTCAAGAATGCAAGAATTCAAGAATTCAAGAATGCAAGAATTCAAGAATTCAAGAATACAAAAATTCAAAAATTCAAAAATTCAAAAAATCAAAAATTCAAAAATTCAAAAATTCAAAAATTCAAAAAATCAAAAAATCAAAAATTCAAAAATTCAAAAATTCAAAAATTCAAAAATTCAAAAATTCAAAAATTCAAAAATTCAAAAATTCAAAAATTGAAAAATTGAAAAATTCAAAAATTCAAAAATTCAAAAATTCAAAAATTCAAAAATTCAAAAATTCAAAAATTCAAAAATTCAAACATTCAAAAGTTCAGAAATTCAGAAATTCAGAAATTCAGAAATTCAAACATTCAAACATTCAAACATTCAAAAATTCCTTTCGAAACGTCACCAGAGGAATGTCGCGGCGCGACCGAAAGTAAATCTGTCCGCGGTTCATTAAATTCTGAAGTTGACCCTCAGCAATTAGACGACGTGTCCTTGGAAAGGCAAAATTTCCAGTACTCGAGAAATTCAACCATTACCCGCATCCGGTCGGCATCAAATCTTCTTCAGAAGTTTAACGAGATAATGTTCCTCGGCCGTGACGTCGCACTCGCGGAGCAGCTTTACTATTTATTAAAAAGCGGGGCTTCTTGAAAAGATGAAGCGACTTTTGAGAACTGGTTAGCGAGAGCGCCAGCAGCGGCCCACCTTCCTGAATTATTTCTCCCTAGGACCAGCTCGCCTCGTTCATACGTAATACGTTTCCTCGTATATTTTCTTTCTGTTCTTGTGCGTGACGTACCGAATGGGAGTTCCCCCGGCCCCCACAGCCTTTCCCCGTACCTTTGACGCCCGTTGCAACCCTCGGTGGATGAATTTTCCGCGGCAGTGTGCACTGGAGAAGATGCTACTTCGCCGCCTCCTCAGGCATCTCTGTCTCTCTATTTACTCGATTGTTCATTATTTCGTATCATCCCCACAGGTTTCGTTTCTGGCTGATCCCGCTGGTTTCGTATCAGGAACTTTGTCGGCATTCTATCGGACGGCCAGAGATTCTTGCTCGACCGAGGATGCTAAAGTAGACGTGGCACAGGTGGTTGCATCATGCTTGCTGTGTACGTGTGATTAAACTGAAGTATTTGAAATGAACGTATAGCGTGGCTGGTGTTTTAATGCACGGCGTATAATAAAATTTTAAGGGTACAGCCGATAAAGGATAATTGTTTGTGAGTTGGTTTTTGTGATTGGATGGTTACCGTGACTGGTTTTGGTAGTTAGTTTATTGGTGATAACTTCGAATCATTCTTCAGCGGTGGTATTGTTTTCGAGGGTTTGGTTTTAAAATTATGAGCAGCTCACTACTGTGCAATGTGAACTTTAGCAGTTAATTTCATTGTGTTAGAAAAATTAGTATGTGTCACTAGCGGTTGGTACGCGAACTAATAGTAATGGCCGACGCAGGAATACAATTTATTGCGGTCTACCAATTTTCACAGTATCGACGAACTGTATGCAGAAAAAAATGTTGTGTAGCAAATTGTAACGCTACAATGAGCAATGATCTCAGTTTAAGTTTTCATAAAAGTGCCAAAAAGTGACAAGTAAAATTGTCCACATTGCATACTTTTACATATTCCAATATTGTGTCTAAATGTATTGTCAACATTTTTACTGTAAGAAATAACTTTTAAATAAACTTGTATACTACTGGCTCCATATAAACATATAGTAAAATGTATACCTGCGTCGTCCATATTGTTACGCCACACTAGCGCCACCATTCCCGCGGTGCTGGTTTCCTTTGCCATAAGAATCATCTGATCAAAGTCATGTACGACGATAATAAATTGCAGTGCTAGTGCGTGCCTGCCGAATTCGGTATAACAAGTCTTTTTGCAGTGCAATAGATTGATAATAAATATATAATGCAGTCAAATCAAATGCTAATAAATATCGTCGAGTGTAATCCTTACTAATATATAAAAGTGAAACGTTGTCTGTTTGTTTGTCCTTCTTTCACGCCTAAACGGCTGAACGGATTTCATTAAAATTCTGAATACACATTACACACGTCCTAGATTAGATTATAGGCTATTTATTTTTTTGGTTTAGGCTTTTTTATTTTTCAAACATCATAAATAATTCCCGGGTGAAACCGGGTAACGGGTCAGCTAGTTTTATAATAAATTTTATTCAGCTCATTGAGGCACGTAAGGTGATATGAAAGACATAGGGTAAAGGGCCCAATTACTGACACCTAACCAATCACTGTCACCTTAAGCTGTTTTACTTAAAATAACGAATAAATAAACGTTGTAAAGTCATACAAAAAAAGAATTATGTAATTCAACCTATAATCTATACTATAGATTATATACTATAGTTTATTTATTCGTTATTTTAAGTAAAATAGCTTAAGGTGACAGTAATTGGTTAAGTGTCAGTAATTGTGTCCTTTACCCTATGTTTCATGGAATTACAGGGTTTTATACAGCATATCATCCGTGTATGGTTTAAAGAATTCCAATTGCCCAGTTCGAGCCGCTTGACCCGCCATGACATCGTCTGCAAAGTTCCTTACCGCAGAGTAGAACTCCTTTCCAACTATACGTATCTGAACACTGAACACATGCGTATCAAAGGCCGGCGTCATCTTTTTCCCGACCAATATACAGAGCTTCCTTTCCTCTGCGTGAGCTTGCGAATCCTTCACCTCCGCTTCTTCCTTCCTTTGGTCCCTTTTCGGGCAGCTACAGACTCTAATGGGAAGCCTTTGTCGACCGAACACTTGCTTCCGATTGTCCTCCAAGGTGAAAATCAGCCCTGCGGGTCGACGGTTCATACTGGACGGGCAACTGTTTTTGCATAAGAACTTAAAATTCATGAGCACATAGTCGGACCCAGCTTGAGGTGTGCGCAGCGGCGTCAGTGCGGAGAGGTGTTCGTTCTTTCCTCGTATCTGCTCGAATGATTCGAGCAATGAACAATGTGTCTGATCGGTCTGGGATGTACATCTTGGCTATTCGTGTTGTTCGTCGCCATGTGGTTACGGCACCTCCTCACTGGATCGCTCGAACTAAACATCGTGGTAGTGCGCAGAAGGAACCCATTCAAAATTCGCCAATATTTTCTTAGTAGCAGCAAGAAGTCACTCTTAATGACCCAACTATCGCAAAAAATCGCTAAACCTATCCTAACGACCACTGAAATTCGCCAGAAATCACTTTCTCCTCCAACAAGCCTCCAGCAATTGCCCGAGACTTTCCAAAATAGGGTCAAGAGAAGGGGTTTCATTCGTCCAGGGAGTCTCAAGGTCTGTTCCCAGAATCACTGCCGAGGGGTCCACCCGCGTGTTGCATAGTTAAAACTAATCATACGTAAGTGAGATCGTCCAGGACGTTGTGATAGTGTTTCATCTGTTATTTGCCCCTGGTGGGCCGGGCAGGGTGCCTGGAAGGGTGAGGCCGTTTCCCAGTGCAGAGCATAAACGGCGAGTGTCTTGCTAGTAGTCGCGAGTCCCGCGCTGCAGCCAGCACTCTCGTTATCTTTGCTGCCTGACGTGGAAGCTACCGGCGTTTCTTGCGATTATTTCCAAGGCGGTAGTTCCATTAGAGATTCAAGGGGAAGTTCGTCATGCCTTAAAGTTTCATGGACGCAGCGGCGCATTCGTGACACGTCCCTGGAACCTGCTCCGCTATTTGCATCGTCCGCGTTAATAAGCAAACCTTTTTCCCTGCCCGTGTTAACGTGGCCTTCCGCGCGAAGTTTCAGCGCGATGCCGCGTTTAATTAATTGGGGAGCGCGCGATGGCCGGCACCTTCCGAGTCACCTCTTTTCTTCCGAAGCCCATGCCACGTTGTACAATCTCTAAAGTTTCCCCTAAATCATAGATCTACATGTCATCTGATGTTCCGCGTTATCCCCGGGCACCGAAACCGATCGCTGCTACTCTTCTGAGACGCCACATCTGCTTGTTCGTGCTGTTTTATGCTGCTTCCGTTGCTCAAGTCCGAGTTAAATGTAATGATGCTTCACTTGCTGGGAACGAAGATGATTGTTCGTAGGTGAAGTACTTTGGACGGAGACCTTCCGAGATTATGAAACCATGGTGTTATTGATCCCTCCACGTTTAACACTCGTAGACTTTTAATATGAATATTGGTACAGGTGTGATTGATGGTAATAATATATTATACTGCTAATGGGTAGTTGTGAAAAATACATATTTCAGGCGAAACAGGTTTGGCTATTGAGTCTGATGTAAAGTTTTCATAGAATTGTATATTATATTTTCCGGTTCGCGTGAAATACGGGGCACTTCTTCAGAGGGAACACTGTTGAAGAAACTCCTTGAATTTTCCAGCTTTCTGAAGGTAAAGCAATTAATTTAGCACAGCTTGAAGAAGGAACGAGGGACTAATTGCTTAAAACAGGACTAATTGACCTTTATAAGGCCTCTTGAATGAAGGAGAAGGATATTTGTGTCTGATTATCGTCCATTTACGAATTGAAAATTCGTTCCGCTTATTTTGCTGATTATCACCGTGTAAGGGCTCTTATCACACCTCTTAACTCTTTAATGCTCAAAAAGAAATATTATTTTTTATTACAAATTGTTCTACAAATTTCACAATCCGACCTATACTCCCCGACTTCTAATTGTAACAATTACAAATGAACAATCAGCACATGGTACATCGTTAAAAATTGTATAGATATACCCGAATTTGCGCGTACTGTTTATTGTTTGAATGTCCTCATTAGCCTTCCAGGCTCTCCATAGCACTTGGACGAGCAAACTTCCGCACACCCAGTGTTTGAACTTTGAATCGTAAACCAGACGACTCGCTGACGCTCGAACTTAAATCCCAGTTGTCGATTACTCTGATGAGAAATCGTTGAAACTCGAAAGGTGTCTCGATTAAACAATAAACAGCCTGCATCAGTGAAACATAAATCGCAAAAAAATATAAGCGAAACATAAAATCACAAAAGAACAACGTTTCTGGCTTAGTTAATTAAAAATAACGACCCCCTTCAGCTTCACAGTTTCCTATCATCGCCACCAATTTCACGATGCAGCGAAATCCAAAGCTTCTTTTAGCACACCTCGCTCCATAAATTTCATTAATCGAACCAATAACGCTTCTACCCTTAAGCAAATTTCCATCACGTGGCAACAATTCGGGGGATGGGAGGGAGAGAGAGGGAGAGAGAGAGAGAGGGGTGGACGCTCGCGCAAGGAAGTATGTTGGCGATATTGCTTCTTCCTTCTCAGCTCGCAATTTGCTTTCATTAGAGTGGCTCTGCTCCCTTCCCGGAATATCATCGACCCTTGATCACGATTTTATAGAAAATCAGGTTCGCCGAGGGCAGCGAGCATTCCCTAGGCCCACGCGGGGCGAGGTGGGCAAGGGTGATGGGAACTGAGACCTCGCTTAAAGCCTCGTTTTTATGGGCAGCCAAGGGCGGCTCGTTGAAATTGCTATTGGTTACGCGCTGGTTTACGAGGCCGCCATTGGGTGTTTGCCGCTAAACAGCCAATGGAAAATTTCCGCCGGCCCCTCTGATTCTCACCGTAAAGCTGCACCGGTTGCACTCATCGGGGTTTATCGACCTAAGTTGCGCCCTTACGTGTACATCGACTGGTGTTCCCTGCGAGTTAACAGCGGACGGGTCATTACCACGCTGCAAATTTCGCGAGCGGTTCTCCCGGTGGCGCGGCGTTGCGCGCGAGAGGGGATACGTGATCACGAGGCACGATTACAAAATTCGAAGCCAAATAAACCCTCGAAATTGTGCTCTCCGGCCCGTTGCCGCGTATTCAGGCAGGGGATAGTGGCGGGCGAAGGACTGCGAATGGCGCGTAAAGTTTCTTTAGGGGGGTTTCGACCTTCGAGCTGGCTGGAATTGGTCTGGTATCGCTTCGACTGTGCTATGGGAAGTATAAGGGGTTGGGCCGGGCAGTAGGGAGAGGGCTGCTAACTCTGAATAACGTATCGCGGCTGGCAGAGATAGACTGACTAATTTGAGACACGCTGAAGTGGCGTGTTAAGGTCTGGGCACACATGCCAGTTCCGGGACGGGCCAGTGCTGTACGTGTCAATGGTCTCTTTGTTTCAGTGTCGGTAACTGAGGGGGATTTATGATGAGGGAGTACGGGAGTAACGAAGAAACCGTTTACACTGACGGCACTGGACCGTCGCGGAGCTGATATGTGTGTCCAGACATTAAAGGGATGTTGTTAAAGGTGCAAACTACTAAATGTTTGCCGTGGTGCATTCGTCATTTATCGCGGGACTGCAGTTCATACACTGGCGTGCAAAAAGTGTGTTGAAACCTCCCTCGGGTCTTTATTCGTCGACAAGAGACTTAAGGGTCCTACTGACGTTCCACACTGCTACATACTTTCACAACATGACTTTATCTTTACAAGGCACTGTACACTAGGGCTGGGACTATTTGAATAATTCAATATTCGAATATTTTACAAGTATTCGAATGCTACGAATAAACTTCGAATATTTGAGTATTCGAATGTTATTATTCGAATATTTAAGTATTCGAATACTATTCGAATATTTCAGTAATCGAATTTTTCAGTATTCGAATATTTTAGTATTCGAATATTTCAGTATTCGAATATTTCAGTATTCGAATATTTCAGTATTCGAATATTTCAGTATTCGAATATTTCAGTATTCGAATACTATTCGAATATTTTAGTAATCGAATATTTCAGTATTCGAATATTTCAGTATTCGAATATTTCAGTATTCGAATATTTAAGTATTCGAATATTTCGGTATTCGAATACTATTCATTCGAATACTGACCCACTTCAACATATCTGATCGACTTGAAATTTTTCACACATACATAGATCAATTTTGGGTCAAACTTAACTTACAAGTCAGCGAGGGGTATAAAATTATCTAAAAAAAAATTTCGAATTCGAATACAAGAGAAAAACTTCATTCAATCTTCTTCGAAGATGCTTTGCGACTTTGTTGTATTTTAAAATCATCCAAGTCTAAGTAACTTTGAATTTTAAAGCTTTTACGTGACAACTAGTTGTTTACTTCAGTGTCGGAAGTAATGAACAACTTACAACTAATTCGGTAACTGATGGCGAAGTGTTACTAAGTAGGTGTTACATCACCTGTTCTGTGTTCAGTGGTAGATAGAACTCTGGCAAAGACGTGGCTTTAGTACAGGCTCGAAATCTCTGTTCAACGCACAAGCCTCAGGAAACGTTTGCGCTAAATTCTGCCTTGTACTTTGAGAACTCCTATGATTATGACACGTTCGTTTGCTACTGAAGGCAGAAGATCCGAAAATTCTGAACTCTGAGTAGTAGAACGTTATCTCTCTGTATAGAATAGTTCTATATTCCTATTAAGTGCTAATTCCAAACCGAGACTCTTCAGCTTCAAATGGCGGGCGATTGGAAAACATGTCGTCAGGATTCTTAGCGCATTATTAGTAACAATGTTGTGCACTTATTATATTATTATGTTCTATTTTGGATATCTTCCTGTAACATTTTTGATCTTCCTCCAAGGATGCATTTACAGCTTCCAGTTATTGAATTTTCGTGTTAGTTGGGAGTTATTATTATCGAGATTATGAAATTAAACAAACATTTGCCTGCCTCGTTACAAATAATGATTTGTTTGAAAATGATTTTTGAGAATGAATACTGACTTTTACTCATTGTTAGACGTTGCTGTAGTTAGTAGTACGAGAAGTGACTAGTTCTGCTGAACGAATTCGATTGAAGCACGTGAATATACCTGTTGATTAAGAATTCAACTACCATTGCATGTAATTTTATAAGCAACACAGTTCTTTAAGGACAGGGAAAGAGAAAATTGATAAGAAAAAATGCCTAAAGTAGTGGCTAAAATGAAGCTAAGATTTTAAAATTCCAGCATCTATATCTTCATTTTTGGGGGTGAAATCACCCCCTGTAAAATTGCAGAATTTTCTTTTCGGCGGAATATCTCGAGAACGGTAAGAGATATCGAAAAGAAGTTTAAACAAAAGTTGCATCCTCCTTTTATATCTACAAAACCGCGTAAATATAATTATCAAAAAATCCATATTTCCCAAGTTACCTCTATCACCAATCCTTAAATACAAAATTATTTTTACGCAGTTTTGTAGATATGAAAAAGCATACAACTCTTGTTTTCGTCGTCACGGATGAACTACTCTACTTGCACTTCGAGTTTTATAATTTTCTGAATTTCCGGGTTACCGAACGTCCCTTGCAAGTCTCTCACAATTCCACTTTCTTTCCCTCCTCTTTCATCTCGACGTCCTGATAAAAAACATATGTACCCAAATCGTGTTAATATTCTCAAATAATAGTTTCAATGCCGAACGGCATCTTTCTAGTTTTTCCCAACCAGCCCATGCACACAATGACGAAAGTGCCTATTAAAAGGGATAGCCTCCTATCCTTGGAGCTGCGCGCCTATCTAAAGTGTTACGACGCCAGTCGTACTATTTTCTTGGACTGTTTCATAACAGGAATCAAATTACACATCTAATCCATTACGTTCCGCATATCACGGCGGGCGTGTGTAGGTGCACAGGCCAACGGCGACTTATCGAGGCGACTGTAAACGAGATTGTAGTTCCCCAGTTCGCTAGGATGCTTAAAGGTTCAAAGAACTTTGATCGCCGGCCGAGACGCCGGACCAGCAATCGTGTAATGGCGACAGGGCATGGCGAGGAACGATATAGAGATGGAACTGCTGTCCTCCGTGGATCTTTTAATCACTCGAAAGGGAACACGGTGCTTTATTTCTTTCGCCAGCAGGATGCTTTTGTAACAAGCTACCGGGGATTTCAGCGCGGTGAAAAGATTGCCGACCATTCAAGATCGGCGATAGAGACCGATTTAAAGACCCGTTTGGGAATTGTATCTCACTGTAGACATTCAGCGAGAGGGGATGCGCCAAGATTAGATCGCAGATCTCGTTGAAATTTTGCGTGCACGTAGCGAACAGTGCGTGTAAAAATGTGTTAAATGCAAACAAAATTCGATTTGAAGTTTTGCCTCTTCCGATCTAGGGCTGGGACTATTTGTCGAATTTTTCGGTATTCGAATATTCGAATACTTCAGTTGCTAAATTATTTAGTGAATATAATTCGTATATCCAAGTATCCAAATACTATTCGAATATTTAAGTATTCGAATACCATTCGAATATACATCAGTATTCGAATAGTATGGTGTGAATTATGAATCAAGTTCTTTAGGTTGATTTTTTACAAGCCTTTATTTAGTTTCAGTTGTGAGATCGTTAGTTTGTGAAATCTTGTATGTTAATTTGTACCCAAAATTGAACTATGTATGTGTGCAAAGTTTCAAGTCTAGCGGATATGTTGAAGTGGGTCAGTATAAAATACAGTACTGAAATATTCGAATACTGAAATATTCGAATACTGAAATATTCGAATACTGAACTATTCGAATACTGAAATATTCGGATACTGAACTATTCGAATACTGAAATATTCAAATACTGAAATATTCGAATACTGAAATATTCGAATACTGAAATATTCGAATACTGAAATATTCGAATACTCAAATATTCGAATACTGAATTATTCGAATACTGAAATATTCGAATACTGAATTATTCGAATACTGAATTATTCGAATACTCAAATATTCGAATACTGAATTATTCGAATACTGAAATATTCGAATACTGAATTATTCGAATACTGAAATATTCGAATACTGAAATATTCGAATACTGAATTATTCGAATACTGAAATATTCGAATACTGAAATATTCGAATACTGAAATATTCGAATACTCAAATATTCGAATACTCAAATATTCGAATACTGAATTATTCGAATACTGAAATATTCGAATACTGAATTATTCGAATACTGAATTATTCGAATACTCAAATATTCGAATACTGAATTATTCGAATACTGAAATATTCGAATACTGAATTATTCGAATACTGAAATATTCGAATACTGAAATATTCGAATACTGATATAGTCGAATACTGAAATATTCGAATAGTATTGGAATACTTGGATATTCGAATTATATTCGCCAAATAATTGAGCAACTGAAGTATTCAAATATTCGAATACCGAAAAATTCGAGAAATAGTCCCAGCCCTAGTGTTAACGTGGTATGATAAATCAAATTCTTTGCCACAGGGGTTGAAAATCGCTTGCAATTTCAGCAGAGGTTGACTTTTCAACCATTATCCGCTCTCTTATGTTCTGAACGTTTTTGTAATGCTCTATATATCCTCCGTTGGATAAATTCCTGGACGTCTGTTTCGACTTAATTGAGTGTCTTATTTGGTCAGTCTGCTTGAGAAAGACTTCTCAGCACTCGGGACGGGGTCAGCTATTGTAAGACCTGACACTTCCTGGGGCTGCCAGGTACATAAACCTAGACAGTAATTGTTTCTGACAAGCGCAGTAGCATCCGCTAGCGTGTGCTCACATCTGCTACACAATAACCCCAGGATAAGAAGCTTTCACAAAAACATTAGTGATAAACATTCCATCTTAAGAACGGAACATTAAATAATCTTGATGAGCTTGTGGTTTAATTAGCGCACGATTCGGAATTGGGGAACAAGAGTCACATTGAAATTGTTCAAGATCTTATCTGCCGCCGAGTCGAGTCGGGCACTTGCCGTAAGCACTCTTTTCTGGAAGCAACTCAGCGTACTTTTCACCCCCCCCCCCCCCCCCCCCATATCTTTGTGCTGGAGTTACCTAGAAACTTGAAACTTTACTGAAACCTAGTACTATGCAAACGGAATAAAACCTCAAAATTTCACGTTTCTATCTTTTATAGTTCATACGATATTTGAACTCAAAGTTTCGCAATTTCGACACTGACCGATCATCAAAATTCAGTCGTACTTCTAGCAGCCCCAGAAACTTGTACTTTGGTAGAAAAATAGTGTTTGGGATACAATGAAAGGGAAAATTCAAAAATCTGGAAAAATCCTCTTCACTAACAATTTATGAAAGAAATTCGATATCTCTGGAACCACTGAACCCATAACCATGGAATTTGATAGGCAGGTTCCTCTTAGCCCCCAGGTGCTCGCCAATAAATTTAAACAAAATCTACCTACCCTATTACCGAAAAACGTTACATGAAAGTTTAGTCCTCGCGCGCGCGACGCATGTTTCGGCCCTGACGATGACGCCGTAACGTAGTAACAGCGCGGAACCCCCCACTCCGCAAAAAACGCACAAGCCTCTCACGTGAGGCGCGAATAGGGATAGGGAGTGGGCTATTCGGAAAACAGTGGCTGATGCCCAAACACAACCCGTAGCTAAAAAAAAAAGAAGGATCACTTACGAAAAGAAGTGAAATCCCAACAAAAACATTTCATGTAATAAAAAATGGAGCCGAGTCTCGTGACTCTTTACCCATAAAAAGTTGTGAGATGTCATGTAGAGTCGAGTCTAGCGCTCTCATTAACTCGGACACTTTCATTCACAAATCACTCAAAGTCTACATCTTTAGTTAAAGAACATTTTGTGACTTGGCAATTACGCAGCACAGGGAAGTTATTAGACCTTACAATGTTCTGTAAAATTAAGTCCACGCTATAAATACATATACGTTCAGTTCCTGTATAAATATTATTTTATCCACTACTTTATTAATAAACGTGAATATTAAAATGTAAGCATCTTCCGTCACATTCTCGTACTGCATAATTGCCAAGTCACAAAATGTTCTTTAACTAAAGATGTAGACTTGGAGTGATTTGTGAATGAAAGTGTCAGAGTTAATGAGAGCGCTGGACTCGACTCTACATGTCATCTCACAACGTTTTATGGGTAAAGAGTCACGAGACTCGGCACCATTTTTTACATGAAATGTTTTTGTTGGGTTTAAATTTCGAGTTCCTCTGGCTACAAACGGGTAATAAATAATATCGAACAGATTGAAGAACAACGGTTGCCTTCTTGCAAATTCAAAACTCGAGGACTACAATAGTTTGGGACCTTCAAAAAATTATTTTCTGATTAATTAGGGTCATAAATTTGAGTTCTTGGCATCATATTTACCTGGACTCCGCTCGTACTTAATCTTTTCTGAAACTGGGAGAATTAATTTCCAGGGATTTCGAAACAATTCCCAAGAGGAAAATAGTAAACTTTGCCTTCTGTAGAAAATTCCCCAGCGTGGAATCGTCGTGTATTTGTCGTTGGGCTTCCTATCAAAACATAGTTTCCCCGAGATGAGATTGGAATTTGGAGTACAACGACCTCTACCTTAGGTCAATCTACCAATAAAAACGGACGGAAGCAAATATTCAGCTGTCAGTCAGAGTGAAATCGTTCGAACGAAACGTGATCGTTTATTTTAGAGACTATATTTGGTGATTCCACAAAGAGAATGTTGCAAACGCTTTCGAAGTGCGATCCTTTGAAATCCACTGTATTCGTTACATGTTTATTTGCTTGTAACGTTTGTTACTCGACGGTCGACTTTAGTACATCCTGTTCACCATTCCAACACATTCAACGTCTACCAACGTTTTAAGAGACCAGTGAGTGTTTGGAAAAAATTGATCAGTAAATTATTCATGATTTCGGTCCTTGCCAGGAGTATTTGAGATCCAATTTAAAAAATTCTTTTCAAATTGCCTGGTTTTCTGGGAATCCGTTCATTTACATTCTTTAGACGTCTTTCTTTTTGTCTTTTTAAAGTTCTGAATTTTCTATTTTTTAGGCAACTTCCTCCTTGGATTTTCTGAAATTTTAAATTTTAAACTTTTTTTTCCACTTTTTTATTCTTCAGCCCCTTACATTTCTGAGTGCTTTATTCTTTAGACCACTCTCCTCCTGATTTTTTTTTAAACATTGAGTACTTTATTCCTCTTCGTTCTTGGTTTCTCTGAACTTCTAAGTACATTTTTGTCACCTCCGGCTTCTTGATTTGCTTAAATTCTTGATTACTTTATTATTTTGGTTTCTTCCTCCTTAGTTTTTCTAAATTTCTGAGGTATTTATTCTCTAGCCCTCATCCTTTTTGAGTTTCTAAATTTCTCAGTACTTTATACTTTAGATCTCTTCCTTCTTAATTTTTTTAAACTTCAGAGTACTTTATTCCTTAGTCCTCTTCGTTCTTGGTTTCTCTAAACTTCTAAGTACCTACATTTCTTATACTTCTTGCTTTCTTTAAATTCCAGATTAATTTATTTTTTCGGCCACTTCCTCCTTAGTATTTTCTAAATTTCTGAGTAGTTTATTCGCTAGCCCTCATCCCTTTTGGGTTTCTGAATTTCTCAGTACTTTATACTTTACATCTCCCCCTCAATTTTTTTAAACTTCAAAATACTTCATCCTTCAAACCTCTGCCTTCTAGATATTTCTAAATTTCCCAGCACCGTACACTTTAAATCTCCTCCTCAATTTTTAAAATTCCCAAACACTTTAACCCCTAGCTCTCTTCCTTTTCAGTTTTCCCAAACTTCTTCGTTGCCCATCGAAAATTTCATCGCAAAGTATCTCGTCCCTTATTCTCCTTTAATAGAAACAATAGACTGTTCAATAAAAACTGTTCGTTACCGAAAGTTGGTTTCCGAGGGAAGTCGAAACGCCGCGCCGCGGTGTATGCTCGCTTTAGGAGGAGATGCAGATCGTCGGGCGTCTATGGATCGAAATTTTCCAGCGGCCGGAGGGCGGGCAACGACATCGTCAAGTTTTATATTCCGCGGTTTCAGTACCGAGGTACAATCTCACGTTCGATATCGCAATCCACGGAACACACACGACACGCATACGAAATTAGTCTGCCTATAAAGCCACGTCGTAGCTTTGTATGGTACGGTATCAGTGTGGACGTTTGCATCGATACATCCTGAAATTACAATTTCGTAATTAGCAGGAAGATCGATCGAAAGCAATGAGGCAAAACGGCCGCGCATCTTGGCTCGGGATATACCGCTATTTTGTAATTAAATTTGCTTGTTTTGACGTGCAGCCGAACGACGCTTCCAATATTAATCAGCCGTGCGTATTACACACTATATGTGCACTGCTCATAAGTGTTTGTCCGTGTGCAGAAGCGTTGTTTATCGTTGTAACAAGTCAACACGCAGTGCGGTGTATAAGGGAGTATGCAGGGTGCCGTGGAAATTGGGGTGTAATCAGGAAATAGATGATTCCTTGTAGAAAAGTACCTAAGTCCAAGGAGGAAAATGAAATTCACCCTTACAGGCCTTCGAATTTGTAGAGTTCAATGGTAAATGTGGTACAGCTGACGATGAAATGAATTCTTAGAAGGAAATTGAAGTCGGAATTGTTGAACCCCATTTTTTTTTGTAGTAAAGCTTTCTTTTCGTGAAAATCGGGCTTGAATATATAATCGCTAAAATCTTTGCTGCTCCATCTTAGTTTAATGCCCGAAGTCAATTTTCTCAGAGATTTCTCAGCTGAGTAAACAAAATTGTTGTGTATTTTTCGCTCGCGAGGATTATACCGCGTTTTATTAGACACCCTGTATTATTAAAACATATTAAATGTTCTATTTTGCGTAAAAAAATTTTGTAAGACACAATGTTCAGAGGACCTGTTTCGGGTGTTTTGTAATTCAGAAACCGTTGAAATGTTTTTCACTTGTTAAATCACACCCTATATGTTAGCCTTTATTTTACAATGATCGCGCGATTTATATTCCAAATTTCCCAAGCCCTTTTCCGTCGTATTGCTCTGAAGCAAGCGGCGGAATTTATGCGAATATATAAGGGTAACAGAGCACACCTATATATAAAGAGGAACTCGTTATTGTTGGAGATGATTCGCTCGATAGGGAAAGCATTGGAACGCAGTTCTTGAAGATTCACGCGGGAAATATACGTATGTATGGAATTCCATTCGGATTCGAGAGGGTCCGCTTTTTATTCCTGAAGGGGGACGCATAATTTGTTACTTGTATCTCTCGTGTTCGACGAGACGTTGCGATTGGTCCGAGGGAATTCGTCATCCTTCTAAATCTTGGCAGTAACAAAAATTATCAGTGCTTCTCGGCTGTCAATTTCGAATTGGGGATTTTTGTTTGGCTGAATTGAATGAAACATATAATCTTGACACTTAAACCAAAATATTAATTAACGCTTCTGCGGGGATAATTTATACCTTTAAACACCTACGTTCGTGGTCTGTTTTATAATAAATAAAATGATCGTATACAGTCGAAATTCTAATGAAAAGAAATAAGTAAAAAGTGAGGAGACCTCGCTTGTTGGGAATGGAAATTTATAAACTCGCGAGATAATAAATTTGCAACGTTATGTTCGATACTAAAATGGTCTATTTAGTGATTGATATGCTACTAATAGACACGCTAAACGGTATGTATGAAACACTACAACAAACGGTCCAATTTGAAACGAATTGTAGAATTACTAACGCGTGTCTGACCACATACGGGGCTTTTCTACTTGCCGGCCTTGGTAGGAACACTTCTCAAGCAGCGTTACCGAAAGGAATACCTGTTTCGTAATTCTTTCCCACTATTTTCCAATTGTGTTTGATGATTTTGCTCGTGGAAACATATAATTTGCTCTTTGAAAATATACAGTCCCTCGTTCCCACGCGCGTGACCACGCGTCATATGTTTATGACATTTCGATTTCTCGCAACAAGCCAACGATACATGCATGTGACGTTAACAGTTTTGCATTTTATTTTACCTTTTTGAAATGTTCACACCGGATGCCTGATGAAATATTCAAAACAGTAAATCGATCCCTTTATTACAATTTTTATGGACCCCAATTGAAAATAACTGTATTGAATGAAATAAGTTAATGTGTAACGTGGTTTCTGGTAGGAAACACCTGGGAAATAGAAATTCCATAGCCCTCTGAATTGTAGAAATACTAAGCTATAATAGTTTTAATTTGACACCCTATTAATAATCAAGTAATAATGTAAACAAAACTTAAATACATTTACTTGGAAGCCGGGAAAAGGAGACACAGATATAGGAATTTTTTGTGGAATAAGTTACTACAGGTAGAAATCACACCAATTATTTCTCCACTAAAAGGTATATGTTAATTAGGGTTTCAAGAATTTTGAATGAAAGATAATAATAATTGTTGAATTGAGGTTTTCATTTTTTAGTTATTACAAAGAAGGACGATTTCTTCAATGGAAATTTAATATTGATTCTTCAAACGATCCCCTTTCGGTAAAAAAAAATGCAACATTATTATCTTGAACGAAAATTGTAAATATTATAATTCGTTCAATTTTAATTTCAGTTAGGGAGAGTCGCGTAGTAAGTAACGAAGTGCTTGTCTATGAAGACGCGATTACCTTAAAATTCCTATCAAGTATTCGTAATTTATTAAGCTGTGAAATTGTTTAATTATTAAATATAATTTCCGGCAAAAACCGACAATATTCCAATCGAAATTTAGGAAAATCGAATCCACAAATACACCACTTTCCACATACATGCACCTTCTTCTACAAACATTCCCGAATTTGTATTTTTCTTCGGGCCTCTAAGTGCACGTAACTCCTTAAATATCGATAGCCATCGTGGCGAACACGCGTTTACCTGCCTGCCCGTCTCAAGCAACTGATTTCTCTCATTGGGAAATCGGTCGATGTCGGTGGCAGTTTATCACCTTTCATTTCTGTGTGCTCCGCATATATTCTCGTTCAGCGGGAGAAAAAAACGTTTCGAATCTCCCTGCACGGTGGAGTGCTCGTTCGGGGAAGCACACGGCGCGATAAATTCCAGTCATTTTCCGCGAAGTGGAGGAAAAGATCGCGGGATTCCTGATCGACTGGCTTTTTCCAAGAAGAGCTCCGGCAATGCGTCATTTCCTAGCTTCCCCGCTCTCGCGGGAATATATCGCGCGAAATTTGTTTCGCGATTCCCCCGCAACATTATCGCCCCCTTCTTCCCGGGTATTCTTCTTCTCCACGATTCGATTTTGCTCAGCGCCTTCTCGCTACGAATACTCGAGCACGCTTGAACGAAAGTCTGCATCGGCTCGGATAATTCTTCTGAGTTGCTATAGATTTTTAATTTACGAAAGGGACAAGTAAATTGCTCAGAGATTTGTGTCAAAGCTAAGAACACTGCAATTTGTCTAGGGCGGTAAATTTAGGGGGTGGAAAATTTTAGGCAAGTGAAATCGAAAAAGGTTAACTCTTTTTTTTTTAAATTGGGCATTTACCGGGCGCTCAGTCCTATTAGACCATTGTGCCCGAGCCCTTGCGGGCAGTCCTAATTTAGAGGGCTTGCCGCTAGTCCGGCCTCTCGTGCGAACTCGAGAAGCCCGCTCACGGTCATGTCCTCCAGGTTCGCCGTGCGGAGGAAAGCAGCTCCCAGCAATAGCTGTCTCTGGGCTGCCATGCCCTCGCACTGCGTCATAAGGTGAAGCGGCGTTTCGTCGTCCACCCCGCACCACTGGCACCTTGGTCCCTGCACGATCCCAAGGCGCGCCAGGTGCTTCCTCGTGTGCCAGTGTCCTGTGACCATCCCCACGAGCAGTCGCAACTGCGACCTATCCAGGCGGCTGAGTGCCGCCCCTACCTTTTTCGCAGGCCGCTTCAGCAGAGCCTTCGCGGGTCCCATCTTTTGGGTCCGCTCCCAGAGTTGTTCGAGGTGCTGTCTGATCCAGCACCTCGTCCACTCCTTCACAGTCCCCATGGAGACACCTAAGGTGCAGGACGGGTCCCGATTCGGTTTACGTGCCCCTTCTCGGGCCCTGTCGTTTGCCCCTTCGTTTCCCTTGATTCCGGCGAGCCCCGGAACCCATAGTAGACTGACACGGTTGTTATTAGCCAATTGCGTCAGTGTGTCCACGCAGTCTAGTACCAGACTGGATCTCACCACTGTATTGTATAGGGATCCAAGTGCAGCCCGACTGTCGCTACAGATATAGATGTGCTTGCCCTCATAGCCCCTGTCCAGATTCAATCTGGCACAGGTCCTGATAGCCTGCACCTCCGCCTGAAAAACCGATACGTGTGGGCCCAAGGCGATGGATCTTTCTACCCTGGGCCTCTCCCCCCATATCCCGGCTCCGGTTCCGGTTTTGGTTTTGGAGCCATCTGTATACCAGGTGAGCCCCCCCGGAGAGAGTAACTCCTTCTTGCTCTCCTCCCAGTCCTTCCTACTTGGGAAGCGAACGACGAAGTTATGTTTGAAGCGGTAGGCTGGGTCACATTGGTCTCCCCCGCAGTCCAGGGCCTCATGCGAGTCCCTTATGTCCTGTAGGATCGCCGCGTGCCCGTTCCTCGCGCCTTTCCATCTTCCCGCGAAGTGTATCCTCAGGGCAGCCTGCCTAGCCCCGGCTTCCGCCGCCAAATGCGGTGGCGCCAGGTCCAGCAAGACTCCCATCGCCAGGGTAGGCGTGGTGGGGAACGCACCCGTCATCCCCAGCGATACACCTTGCTCAATGTCCTCCTGTGGGTGTCCCTCCTCATGGAGGTCCACCATACCACTGAGGCGTATATCAGTTGGGGTTCCAGGATGGCTGTATAAAGGTTAACTCAGTTTTTTTTTTTATTTAGCAAACTAGCAATAGCTTAGATGCGAGTTGTCATATGGAATTAATTTTAAAATTGTCTCAACTCCTTTAGGCGGTCGTTCTACTTCGATCGGCCGAAAAATCTTCAAAGATTTTTTCCTCAATAAATACAACATACAAGGAAATAAATCTTTTTGGAATTTATTAAGCTACTCTTATATTGTAGAAAAAAAATTAAAAAGATTTTATTAAATTATTTCATATGTGTTTTTATGACGCCTACAAAAAGAGGTATGTTCGTGGCGGAGGTGATTTCCCGGCTCAGGCTTATTTGAAGCAAAAAAATGTGAAAAGATTCGTAATCTGTACGAGCGTCGCTATCGCCCGTAGCTCGATTGACAATTTTTCGAAGCTTCGAGTGCAAAGGGTGAAAGCACCTAAGCAAAGAAAAAGTACGGCTCCTCCGTCGCTCAGCGAAACACGCGCAAGTTTCGTGCGCGCAAGCAGGAGGCTGCCACGTGAGAGAGCCTCGAAGGGGTCGCGGCAGCGAATAACAAAATCTTCACGAGTCGTTGGCTCCGCTTTCATCCGACGGAGTCCTGGCGATAAGCGAGACGCCTCGCGAAGTATCAATCATACGAGCAGCATCGATCCTCGAGTCCGCGAGCATAGAGCGCGTGGCGGATGTGAAACGGCGAGACTCGAGTTTACGAGGCGGTCGGGGAAACAAGGTAGACTCTGCGTCAAAATCGATGCGCCCCTTAAGCGCCGACCGGAACAGATAAGTTCAGCGTGAAGCGGCGCGGGCGATAAATGGGCGAGCAAAAGGTACAGAGAATTATACACGGCGAATGATTTTATCCGCCTGTGCGCATAGGGATATTTTGCGGAAAGCTTTCGGCCGCGTGTGAAGCAGATGTTGCGCGAACAATCTTAGAGAATTGCTCGTTTCTTGAGGAGTTTGCAGGGGATCTGATGTTTCTGTCTGCGACGTGATTGTTTATTGTTCTTAGTGTTTTCAAGTAGGTTTTGAAGTGGAACAAGGTGTCGATGAAAAGGGAGGGTGTTATGGGGTGACTAGTTTTTGGAGCAGATTCACCGACTTTCTTTCTGTCTTTCTTAACCCTCGGTTGTCACCCTGGGTCAAATTGACCCTGCAATTTTTTAAGCAAAAAACTTTTTGTCGGAACTCTTATTGCTTCAAACTTTTTTTTAAGTATGCCCCTACAGCACACTTTGTTGCAGGAACGTTGCACACACGTTGCAGTACATTACAATGTTGACAATGTTTGGTTGCAGGTTGCATTGCAATATTCCTGCAACATTGTGGAAACATTACCGTGCAATATTGCGCTCGCAACGTATGAGCAATATTTCGGCAATATTGCGCACACATTGCCGTGCAATATTGCAATGACCACGTTTGTGCAATATTTCCGCAATATTGCACACCCATTGCCGTGCAATATTGCGCTCGCAACGTATGAGCAAGTTTTCGGCAATGAATCCGCAATAAATCCGGAATTACGCGGAACGATACTGAAATGTCGACAGCGCGGAATTCAGTCTAAGATTCCACAGGCTATCGCCGAGGGAATATATGCGATCGTGGACAATATCTGACATAAATAATTAAGACAATTATTTAATTAACACTATAGAGTTTAAACAAATTCATTAACTATATACAGCAACAAAAGATATTTGTAAAAAAAGTGTTACACGTGCCAATTACTGCCAGTGCCCCTACCATTGACATTTAATTTATTATGCGCAATGAAAAAGTTCGGTATTGTCGAGTGAAAATTTCTAAGTCCCGATTTATTGCGGATTCATTGCCGAAATCTTGCTGTTGTCGCCCCCCCCCCCCCCCCTTGGAGACACGTCCAATATATATGATTAAATAAAATACCGTTATTTTTATTTTTGTAAAATCTCAGAAATGTTGTGCGAACATTGCTGTAAAATCTCAGAAATGTTGCGCGAACATTGCTGTAAAAACTCAGAAATGTTGCAGAAATATATCCTGCAATGTTGCACAGGGCGGACATAGCAATTTACTTGCAACTTTTCGGCAATATTCGGTGCAATGTTTAGGACATCAAAACGCAACGTAACTGAGACATTTCGGCAACCAATGTGCTGTAGGGGTGATGACACTTTAAATGTCAACTTTCAACGATGGGCATATATTCTACAATGTTCAAACTTTATCTCAGAATTTTTGAGACTTAATTTAACGAATAGTTTTTAAATAACAACTGATTGAAAATTGGCAGGGTCAAATTGACCCAGTGTGACAACGACGTTCGAAAAGGTAGGTCTGACAACCGAGGGTTAAACTAATTTTATATCTGACAATAGAATGCATTATATCTGAAACTGATGAAATAGTATGTTTGGTTAGAAGGACCCTTAGATTTGAATCGTTTCTGGGAATTCTTTGTGGTATGAAAGATGAAGAAGGGTAGAATTTTCGATATTACGAAAAATTCCTCCTTTAGGAAGGGAACAAGTCAGCTGAGTAATTTTAAAGTTAACTTGTTAACTGCGTTACGCGAGTTCGCTTGTTATTTGAGATTAATAATAATAATGATCGCCGAGACAGAGATTAATCTAATTAATAAAAATGATCTGTTTTGGATTCTTCGTGAGGGAAGAAAATATATGAAGCATTTGCCAGAGATGGGGAAAAAATTATTTGAAATAAAAATTTCGTACACAAACTTTTATTTCAAATAATTTTTTGCCCATCTCTGGCATTTGCTCTCGTCAAAACGAATTAAGAATCTTTTTCTTGTTTTCAAGTACACATGCAAGTGTATACAAGGGATGTTTCTTCTCGAGGAATAATAACTCACTTAACAGATTAATTACATTGTCGTGGACTGTAATTTGAATTAATGATACAACATTATATTATGGATTTTCAATTAAACGAATTGCAGTAGATTACTAAATAATGAATTAACATTGATGCTTAGGTGAGCCAGTTATACCCCTCAGAATAAGAAATAAATTCCTCTACAATCCAATTTTACAAACCACTATCGATAAAATTATTTCCCCCCCGAACATCTCTGTAAAAAGAATCGTATAATAAGCCCCATCGAATAAAGTACAATTCGTCGCTGATTAAATATTTAACGTGCACTTTTAAAGGCCTTACCAAAAACGCTCCACGAAAAGTGGACCAATTGCATAACACTTGTCTAACTTTGTCCCTCGTTGAAACAAAAACAAGCCACAAAGGAAGCTTCAATTCTATTTGCACATCCTAGGTGCATTGAATTTCATCGCTGATTCGTTTCAGAAAAATACATTCCGAAAGAGGCGCTCGATTTCCATACAGGCTACTGGAACTGAAGTTTCCGTGACAAGCCAATGGACCCCCGAACTGTCGCCTTGCGTTTAACTGGGAATCAATACCGATCCTGTTATATACATACTCTTAAAAAAAATACCTTGTATGAATTAAGCACATAGGGCGAAGAAAGTAAATGGTGACGTATTAGCATTGAAACAAGTTCTGAAGGGGGCGAGCTGAATGCAAATGCGGGATTCCAATGATTCGGCCGATAATTGGAAAAGCTCCAAGAGTTCAGGGATCGGGGGAAGTTATTCTACCCTCCGAGCAGGGTGGAGGAGAGGAGCAGAAGGCAGGAAGCGGTGGCAAGGACAAATCCCACGGATAAGCATAGCGATGGTCAACAAGTTTTATGGTAGATATCACTTACGGTGATTAAATGGTGAGACACGAGCAGTCACCTTCAAAATCCCCTAGCTCGCGCGAGACATATCTTTCGCAATGCTCGCTGGGGTAAATTTTTCGTGCATTTCGTGGGGGCTTAAGGGGACTACGCAGTCAGAAACTCGATTTTTTTTGTTGCATTTTTCGAAAGTACCGCCCTTCCCGATTAAAATGCCGTTTGGTTTGTGTTAAAATTCGCAAAATTGAGGATTTTACAGCCGAAAAGGTCGAGCGCGCCATAAACCGTTTCTGCGCGCACGCAGGTAGACTAGATTCCTCTTTCGAAACTTTAAGCGCGTTTTTCTCGGAATCATATTTCCTCTTCGTTTTGCAGTGATTGGGAAAAAACGGAGGTATCAGTCGATTTGAAAAAAATTCAGCATATATGAAACATGTCTAGTTACGACCTAAACCTACGCATAAGTCTGTAAAAACTCATGGTTTGTCAAAAAAAAAAATAGAATGGCTCTTTTCCGTGGCGAAAATGACGTTTCTTTAAAATTTGCGTTTTGTAGCCACCATTTTTATAATTTTGATTTTTTTTCTTTTTCAACAGGTTCAGGGCAGAATAGGGGCCAGGGCAAAGTATAAATTTCAGAGGATATTTCACAATTAAATTTCTTACAGCCAGAATCACTGCAAAATTACAGGGGCTCCAAAAAAAACGCCTACATATCAGACGACTGTAGCGCTGTCATACATATATGTATATAATATTCAAATCGTTTCTTTTTTACTGTTTATAGTATTAATAAACATTACCCAAACGTACTAGTCACAATTTGTCTTCATCTCCTTGTAATTAATTCGCAAAAATACTTGATTTTCGAGCGATCTGACTGCCTAGTCCCCTTCCAGGGGAAACCACTAAAAAGTTTGGGATTTTTTGTTCGTGTATATAAAAATATTGGGCCTGGATTGTTTACATAGTTTTAAAGCAATCTTTATTTTGCTAGAAAAAATTTTTTTTTATGGAAAATTGTACAAAATGGCGGTGAACAAAATGTCTTCCCGGAGGACTGCAGAAGAAACTGATCCACACTCCCGGGAATGAACTGAATCATCTGAGAAGGAAATACAACAAAGACATATAAACAGGAATATATTCTCTACAACCTAGCGTAGGATTTTCTCAAAATTCGAATTATTTTGGAAATTGTAGCAGTTTGAAGAATTGACTTTAATTTTTCACATACAAATTTGCACTGAAATGCTTGTAAAAAATCGAATAATTGAAATATCAATAAAATCCTACGCTAGGTTGGAGCGAATAGTGTTTTAAACTTAAAAAAAAATAAGTAAATTGGACGAAAGGTTTCGGAGATATAGTGTGGGCCAGGTTGAAAAATGTTGTTTCGAGAAAAACGCTTTTAAAGTTTTCATTAAAGTTCCAGGCCCCTCTTTACCTGACGTGACAGCTACCACTGTAACACCTTTAATACTGCGAATATGAAAAAGCCGTTGTAACGCAATATTCTACACACCTTAAGCTTTCAAATAAAACAAAAAAAATTTGAATTTTTCAAAAATTTCAGGGTGGAGTCCCCCCTTAATGGGGATCGGGGACCAACCACGATGCCTTGGATACGATTAACATTACGAAGTATACATTCGATGAATCAGAAGTGGCCCTAATTTGTTTTATCAGCAATATTGTCACGAATATCGTTGCTTCGCATTAACCCTCTAGGGACGAGTGGGACTCCAGAGTCCCATTCAGATTAACACATTTTTATTTACGTTCCATCAATAAGATCGAGATTTGATAGGTATAGTGACCTTTAGTAGGCAGAGAAGAAACTGTTGTACCATCAGAACCCGAAATTAAACTTTTTTTTGTTATAAACAAATTAAAAAAAAAATATTAAAAAAAAAAGAAAAATTAACGAGTAGCTTCCAAATCCGAAGTATAAAATAGACTATTTTAACGCTCAAAAAAATTCTACGTTAAGTTTAAAACATCCCCGTCCCTAGAGGGTTAAGACGATAGGAGCGTCGCGTAATCACATTAGCGGCGTGTTAGTGAATTGAAGCGATTAAGTGGGTACTTATTAGCAACACTTTACATCATGCTTTGCATTAAGAATTTTGAGAATTCTACAATATTATCGTATATGTCACGTAATTCGAAAAAAATATGCATTTCTTATTTTCATTTTCTCGTAAGAAAGATTTACAGAGGCAGATATTGAATGTTAAAAAAGAGCTCGCAAGATAAGACGGTGTCTTTTCATTAAGTAAACTTATGAATTCCTTCTTCTCTCCATGCAAGCGAAATATAAGCATTCAGCTGAAACAGTGATGGCGAACCTTTTTGAGAAGTGGCTCAAATTTTGTTCATTATTTTTTTTACTTCGTGAATATGTAGGAAATTTCCTCCTGATTACAACCCAATTTTTGTTTGCTGCTCAAATTCACTCTAAGGGGTGTTATTGACCGCTGAGAATCCGGTTATTTTCCGATTTTTTTATGTAACTCGTGAACTGTAAAATAATTTGTTCGCCAAAATGATAGATCTAATTAAAAGAAGTAACTTTTGTCTTCAAACTTTTTTTCTATCTCTTACAGTTCGCGAGTTATAACACAAAATCGAAAAACAGCCGAATTTTCAGGGGTTAATTTCACGCTCTTCGAGTGAATTTGGGCAGCAAACAAAAATCGCGTTGTAATCGGGAGGAAATCCTCTACATATTCATAAAGTTTCAGAATTTTTTGAATTTTCGGGTTCGGGATCATCCCTTGTAAGTCAGTGGCGTCACTTGGAAATGAGGGGTGGTAAAAAGGGGTACCAATAACTTGGAAACACCGAAATTTTTTTCAATATTTTCGATCGCCTGTTCTCTCTTTTATGATATAAAAAATAAGTTTATAAAAATCAACGGGGTCATTTGAAAAGCCTTCGGGGGTCGTAAGTTCGCCACCACTGAGCTAGGATATTGCAGAAATGAATACCCTGATTTGGGCCCTATCGCCCTTTAAGGGGGTGAAAACTAACCTCAAAGTCAAATTGGCACTTCCACTTTTTCGCGTATAACTCTCAAAGTACAACAGACAGAAAAAAATGTTTCAAACAAAAGTTTAACGGTGCAATAAGCGCTACAAACTTCCGTTAACAAAATTTTGAAAAGAGTTTAAAAAGAAAAATATCTGATGAAAAAAGACTTTTCCAAATATTTTGTTAACGCAAGTTTGTAGCGTTTATTGCACCATTAAACTTTTGTTCGAAACATTTTTCTCTGTCTGTTGTACTCTGAGAGTTATACGCGAAAAAGTGGAAGTGCCAATTTGACTTTGAGGTTAGTTTTCACTCCCTTAAAGGGCGATAGGGCCCAAATGAAACTCACCGTTGTTCTTGTTTTGAGTCCCTCTAAAAACCCACAAAGTTGGTGTTCCCACCGGTGAGTCCGGGTTCGCGGTGTTCCCTTGTGAGTTCAGTGCATTACCAAAATATATCAGCACTTTCTCCAGGAAGTATTACTAGCGGCGATATTACGTACTACGTGATATTAAATGCACTTGCCATACTCACGTTCACTCCGTGCTGCCCAAAATTCCCAGGAATTCACGATAATAAATCGTTCAAGAGTGCCTGTTAACGAGCTTAATTTTGTCATAGAGACGATAAAAAGACAATAGACAAAATGTTTGTTTCCAACTGCTGGAATGGACTCCTCGAATGAGAGAGCTACTTCACTGAATTAAAAACCCTAAAAGATTAGCGCAGCCCTGTAATTTCCAATTCCTCGGTGCACCCAGAAGCGATTAAAATTCCACCCCCAATTTCGTGGCGTTCTCGCAAGCCGTAATGTAGATGAAGCACCGGTCTACTGATAAGGATAAAAAAAGTCAATCTTTGCGGAAGACGGGCTGAAACGTCATTTTGCAGGCATGGTTTCACTGCGGCCGTAAAAGAACGTGGCTAATAATCCGCGAGGGCGCGATAGCTCCGAGCTCCTCCGCGGCCTCCCCGTGCGAAAGAGGCTCTCGTGCGTGAAGCGAATTACACCGATCAAAGAACAAGAATTATTCCGTCACACGAACCTCGCTCGAGGAACATCTTTGCGCAGCGGGTACGTGCCTCTGCTCTTCGAGCCTTCCATCTTTTTCATTAATGGAGCTTCTATGCCCGACGAGCATTCCTCTTCGATTAATAGAGTCTTGTCCCGCTTGATAGAAGGCAGTTTTAAAGGGACGGCAGGATGGCCTCCTCTTATTTAACAAGGAGAGTGCACCAGGTTGGAGGCACTCATTTGGTTAAAATTTTGCATAGGGGGAACTACTTGAGATTTTCGAAGGTAATCGAGTTTAAAGTTGGGTTCCGAAACTTAATTCTGCTTCTACACGGTAGATACGTTCCCGAAAAATTTCTGCGAAGAAAGATATCGCGTGTGTGAATAAATGGAGCATTGTATCCGGACCGCAATTATTATACAAACAAATCGTCAAACCTCGGACTCAATTTTTTTCGACTCCGTCACTTACGAGATAAAGTCGAAATGGAAGACTTGCCGTGCGTTCGAGTTTACACTTAAATGCAAATTCAAAGAATTTTTTATTCGCGATGATTTTTTATTCGCATTTCCTAGGAGATGAAATAAAAATATTTTTTTCTTGGAATTAACATTAACCCTTCAGCGCCGGCACCAAGGTTCTGTTGAAGGCAAAATATCGCGGGGTTTTATCGCTAAAAATGGTCTGAAGTTTTATATTTTTTCAGATGTTAAAATGTATAATATAAATAAATACAGGGTTCAGGTATCTTTCTTCAATGAATAAAACTACTCTAAACATCTACTAATCTGGTGCATACAGCGAATTTTTTTCACCTTCAAAGGGAAAATTCCCTCATACGGGCTCCCTGAAAAGGGTTAAGTGAAGATTTTTAAAAAAGTAAATTTGTCGGACCGTATTAGACCAAAACAAATCAGGCAAAAGCAAAATTCAATTTTTCTCGAAAAAATCCCCGCGAAAACAAAATTAAGTGTATCAGACTTAAAATTAAGGGCGAGCTTAATTTAAGTACCTGATGTATACAATACTTAAATATTAGTAAAAGTGTGTACAGATGTTTGGAATTAGTATGCCTATGGAGTACAGTTGAGTTGCTACGTATAGTAAGTTGAATGCATATTATACCCAAGGTCTGTAAAAGGCAAAATTTTGAACAGTAATTTGAGGTACATCAATGATTTTAACTTCGCGAGGGGCCTTTGTTGGGAAACAGTTCCTAATTTACTTTCCCCATTATCAATTATTCCAAATATTGCGGAAGGAATATATTTACAAAGAAACATATCCCTGCATTTTCACAGAATACCTATTTCTTATTCACTCCACTAGTATTCAAACCGAATCTAAAAAAACTGAAACTACCTAGTATTCATTAAAATTTTGAAACAATCAATTTGGGGCGTAAATATTCCAGGCCCATTTACAACGAACGCGAGTCGTCCTGTTCATAGGCAGATCGGCAGGAAAAAGTGGTTGGACGGAACTCTTCAATCATTCTTCCCACGCCACAAAGTTCGAAACGAAAATTCAATCAACAGACCCAGTGAAACACTGTACATTATACATTACCTCTATTAGCACGTTGCGCCACTAGTACTAATGCCCTTGCAGTATTTAATGCCCAGCGTACAAACACCGATATCGTAAGTGAAGCCCTACGAAATTCATCAGTTTCGTTAATCGATACTGCTGCCAAATCTACGACCAATGTTATTACGCTCTAATTATGTTGCAATTTCCGCAATAATTGTCCCGCTCACCGTCATGTCGTTAAACCGCTCTACAGCCGCGATATATTAATTATTACCTTTTGCAGCTCCATTGGCTGCCTCCGCCACGCGTATCGCTATTCAGTCACAATTATGCCGACTTTCAGGCAGCTGAAATATACTCGAGCGTTCCTGTTTGCGCGTTCCACGCGGAACGCAGGGTTGGATGAATGCATGCGTGCAGACGCGTGCATCCAGTCGCAGCCAAATGACTGTTTGCACTCGACGGAATATCTTGTGCGCCCCTTACAACTGACGTTGCCTTCTGCACATTCGTAAATGCGCTTGTTTGTATGCGCGCCGGTGTCGCGCGAAAGCTACAGTGTATCTGAAGACGTTCGTCGTCTCTCCGTGGAGTATCGCGATTATAGTATTACAACTACCGTTTCAATCTCGTATGGAAATCTGGCCGCGGCGGGGAAAGATTTCTTTCGCGGGCGGAATTTACAGCCGGCTGTTCTACGTTGGAAATTAGGGAATGGGTGTTAAGCTACCTCTGCTACCACTGGCATGCGGTAAGGCTCTGAAAGAAATTGTATTACCATGAGTAATATAATGTAAAATTGAAAGAAATGTGGCAGCACGAAGGTGTTGAACGAACTGTTTTTAAATCCAAAGTATTGAAATATTACTTAACGTGAGGTGATTTAGGTAATGTTCGTGCAATTTAAAATTGATCGATTATTGCTGAGTACCATAGGAATGAACAAGCAAGCTGGTATAATAGAAAATTCAACTTCAAACTCACTCGGTTTTTGTGGTCTGAAGGTGTATCAGCAGCTGAAATCTATCGAAGGCTTGCAGTACGGTATGGGAGTAGTGTAATGCTGCATTGTCTATAAATGGATCGACAGGTTCGAAAATGGAAAAACGCCGAGGACTGCTCTCTTTTAAAGGCACTGCGATGATCACGGACAATGCCTGTCCTCATTTTGCTGCACCGACTATTGAAACTCTCGAAAAACTATATTTTGAGATGTTTACTTAACAGTATTGCCACTGCAGCCTCGTCGTTACCCTAGTTACCACTTTCACCGATCTCACATTCTTATATTATTTATTTACTAAGAGCAAGAAAGGCGTAATGATAATAATAATAATAATAGTCCTGACCTGGCCGATTCGGATTATCACCTGTCTGGTCGACTCACAAGGGACGTTCGGCAACCCGGAAATTCAGAAAATTATGAAACTCGGTGTGCAAGTAGAGTAGTTCATCCGTAACGCAACCCTATTTTTTGTTGGTGCCATAATACAATTTTTAGGGGTGAAATCACCCCTTGAAAAAAATGTAGAATTTTCTTTTCCGTGGAATATTTCGAGAACGGTGAGAGATATCGAAAAGAAGTTTCAACAAAAGTTGCATCCTTTTTTTATATATGCAAAACCGCGTAAAAATAATTTTCGAAAAATCCATATTTTTCAAGTTACCCCCAATTAATTTTAAGCGTTGGTGGTGGCCGAACCTGTGCGCCGAAATCACATATATAGAATTCATCAATGGTTTGAATTTGAAAAAATTTTCAAAAAGGGTAGGCCCTATCGAAATTTTCTTTAAATAATATTAAAAGATCATGCAATTTTCTATAATTACTGTATATATCATTTTTTCGTGCTTCCAACCAATTTTTAGATAATAGCGTTTGAATATAGAGGGGTCCGCACTTCGTGCGTCCGACCTGTACGGCGCGGCGTGACGTGTTGTCTATACGCGCGTAGTGCGAACCTCTCAATATTCAAACGCTATTATCTAAGAAATGGTTGGAAGCATGAAAAAATTATATATACACTAATTATAGAAAATTGAATGCTCTTTTAATATTATTTGAACAAAATTTCGATAGGGCTTATCATTTTTGAGAAATTCTTCAAATTCAAACCATTGATGAATTCTAAACTTTAAGCCCTGGTCAGCACCCTTTGCTGTTGTCCGATTGCAATAAACTTTTTCAGGGACTATTTTTTCATCAAATGACACCGTTCTAGGGGGTGAGCGCAAACAAATAGAAAATAATATTTCGGCGCGTATAAATAAGGGCCCCCCTAGTGGTGCATAACACTTGGTGTAACGTCCGGAGAACCGGTGCGCCGTTCCTCGATGAGAAAGGGATCGCGCGGCCCGTCGCCTGGCGACATAAAGGTCTGTGCCCACATATCCGTTCCGTCTCAGTTCCGTGTCAGTTCCGTGATCGCAAAAGGTATGGGTTGCTTGTTTCGAATGGAGCAGTGCACAATTGTCAGTTACGTGAAATTCGACGGTCTTTCCGTATCCGTCAGTTCCGGGCCGTCAGGATCAGTGTTAAAAATATCGTTTGCGTGCTTTACAATGGAGCAGCGCACACTTGTCCGTGTCAGGGCTGCCAGCAGATGTCAGTGTGGAACCCGGATCCGTTCAGTGAAACTAAAATTCGGTTGCCTCCGATATTTTGGCCATTTGCACGGAGACGGAGGCTTGAAATGACTGAAGGGACGACCTTTTTTTATGACCGTGAAAGGTTCTCAGGTCGAGGCTCTCGAACCGCGCGTCGGGGGTCCCAGACCCCAGGGTCATAAAGACAAGGACAGCAATAGGCCGCTCAGTAATGAAAATGAGAATTTCTATAATTAATATCAGATCGCCATACAAGTACCACCAATGGATTGCTGGAGTTTTTGCAATGAAAATGATACCAAACGTGATAGAATTCTGATCATTTTTAAGGATTGTAATGAAAAGAGTTTTGGATTGGTATATAAGGTATGATCGGATGCATGAATGTTGGGCGTCAAGGAAATAAAGCTAGACGTGCGTTTCAACAAGACTTGCCAACTTAAGCTCTTTCCCGCTGCGATACATGTATGGTGGATTTTCCATTGATCATTATAGTTTCCATAGGAACCGTTCACACGACGATTCTCGTATCGCAGGCCTGCCCCATCGGGTGCAAATACCTCCTGAATTTCTGGGACCCGGGTAACAGCCGAGCGCGGGACTGTTCCAATGCTACCCGTTGCGAAATTTGTGAGAGAACTGCATGGTGGTACGAGCCTGCATGGATGGCCGCACACTCATGCAGTTTCTCCGCAACCCATGCTGTGGTTAGCAACGTAACCGTCCCGCGCTCGGCTGTTGCCTGGGTCCCAGAACTTCAGGAGGTATTTGCACCCGATGGGGCAGGCCTGTCGTATCGCAATACTGATTTTGTCGACTCCGCAAACGTCGGCCGCACGATACTTTTTGTCTGAAGTCGACAGATGAAACGTGGAAACGAGGGGACCTTTTCACACGGCGCAGGGGGAAACACGTGTCGCGATGCGTGTCGATCATTTGTTCTTCAATAGAAAATATCTTCTCGTGCCGCATACATTTTTGGACAAAATATTTTTCTGAAAGAATGAATGAGATTGAAGTGTTACCTATTTGGATTTTACACAAAAGATGTAGTAAAAAACGAGCGAATTGGAAACATTGGGTTCATCCCATAAACGGCATTAGACATGAAAAGGGAATTTTTGAAAGGGTTACCATGTGAAACGGAAACCCGTTGGACAGGTATCACCGCACTGACGGAAAGAACTGTGTGGCTGGCCCAGAGATGCCAGAAGTGGCGACAACAGGGGCGAATTATGACATAGTGTGTGCACAAATTGTACAGTAGGTATATATAGTTACGTTTACGCCCCTACTCCTGACTGAAGGCCTACGCCCCTACGGAACCGGCTGAATTGGGACTGCAGGCCGGGCTAGAGCAGCAGGCCTCCTACAGTTGTCAGCAGGGGTGTGCGGGTACCCGACGTTTCGGGCTCGGGACGGGCCGGAAACTTTCGGGCGAGATCGGACGGGATCCCGATACTTTCATATTCCTCGAGATCCCGAAGTTTTCTGGATCCCGCGACTCGTTTCGGGCTACAGGCATGACCGCCATGAGTGGGCAATTTGATTTCAGGTCGGCTCGGCAAAACTCGGACCCGATCGGCTCGAAAGCCAGCTATTAAGAGTATCTACTAAATATCAGTACCAGTGATAAGTTTTTACATTTCTGTCTCTTGTTAAATCATAATTTGTATCTTATTATTCATTTAAATATATATTTTCATTGTTACCAAATAGCCTGTGACGTGTCATATACGTACTTAAATAAATACCATATTCAAAATTTGGGAGAAAGACTATTTTTATATCGATAATCTTTTAAAAACTTAATAAAATATACTTTATACTTCGTACTTTATGTAAAGGGAATATATACCTATTGGGTATTAAGTTTTTCAAGATAGGTTCAGATTTAACACAGAAAACGTACGGACAACTATAAGCATACAGAAAGGAATATTTAAAAATATACGGGAAGGCGAATATTTTATTATTTCAAATTAACATGTAAGAAACATAATGGTTCTACGTTCTCAGGTAACAATTTTGTTCGGTTACCGATAACGATATTTGCAACAGTGGAAGGCATCCCCGCATTTCTCATTCCCTGCCCAGATTCTGTAGGAACAAAATCCTTATTCTCTAGCATTGTTCGTTATATTTTATTAAGATTTTAAAATATTGTCGATATAAAAATAGTCTTCTCCCCAAGTTCTGAACATGATATTTATTTAAGTATGTATATGGACATATTCAGTATTCACGGACGATTTGGCAGCAATGAAAATACATATATATGTAAATGAATAATAAGATACAAATTTTGATTCAACAGGAAACAGAAAGGTAAAAACTTATCACTGGTATTGATATAAATGATATACACAATTCTTTCCATCTTGGTCCCCTCTTAATGGCTAGCTTACGAGCCGATCGGGTCCGAGTTTTGCCGAGCCGACCTGAAACGATTCTCGGGATCCCGAAAACATCCGATCCGTCCCGAGAGCGGGGAACTCGAGCCTCGGGACGATCCGCACACTCCAAGTTGTCAATGACACGGAACTGACACGGAACTGACACGGAACTGACACGGAACTGACGCGGAACTGAGACGGAACTGAGACGGAACGGATATGTGGGCACAGACCTTAACCGTAATCTCTAAGGCAGCGCTGTCCAGCGTAGGGGCCCCTCACGCGCCTACTTCCCCTTCCAACCTGCCACTCGAGCAGCGTGACTTGTCGTCAAGGAGACCGCGCGACGCTGAAAAGGAGACCGCGATATTTCCGTAGACAAGGAAGCTCAGACGACGCGCGCGGCGCTGACGTTCACTGTTACTTTGAATCGGTCGCGTCTGTGCGCCATGGCAACGGCGGACGATGGTGGGGGACGGCTTTTGCCTCTCAAGAGGCAAGTTGGACGGCGCTGCTCTAAGGACTCGTTCATATTATAGTCAAGTTACTTAACTCCAAGTTGCTTGAATTTCAATGACTTGAAATTACCATTACCAATGTGAATCTGCTACTTTTACTTGACTTGAGATATCCCTTTCAAGTTTCTTTCAAGCTTGAAAGTGAAGCAGAGATTCATTCTTTCAACTTTACTTGGCCTTGAAATACAATTTGACTAATGTGAACGAGGCTTAAGGCCGGTTACGTACTCCCCATGCGGGGGCAGGTGGATTGGCGTTTTTAAGGATGAAGGAAGAAATGAAGAAGTGCGTTCCATCTTGGGACCGTTGGCCAGATTCAATAGTAGTGTACTACGCCAACGGACCCAACCTTACACGCACGGGGACCGAGACGAATGAACTTGGAAATTGTATATATACGAAAGAGACTGGAACATAGGACTTGCGAGAGAGGAGTTTGAAAGACTAGACCTCTGGTGGCGCTGGCGAGCACTAACAGTCGAGATCCCATGGTAGGGACTGTGACGTGACACTTGCTTCATCTCTCAACCAACAAGATTTTATTCGCAGAGCATGAGAAAGCTTGTCCGTCGATGGACCAAGTGTATTGAAAATCGAGGGGACTGTACTGAAGAATAATACAGTCACATATAAGGTAAAGGCACCAGTAGTTAAGAGAAATCCTTCACGTAAACAATAGCAACTACTTGCTCTGTCATCAAATAGCGAGAGTCGATGCCTGAAGACACTCTTTAAGTCTTCTAGATTATGTAACAAGGCCACTTTTTAACAAAAAGTTTACTTATAAAAAATTTAAAAAACATATTGAAAAATTCAGTAATTGCTTCAGTAGTTGACCATTCTTAAAAATGAAAAATCTAGTAATTGACCTTCTGTTCGTTAGTAGTTGACCACTTATACTAGAAAGAGGGTTAAAGCAATAATGTTGGGAATCATTTTAGTATCATTTAGTTTCAATAATTACCAGCACAAATTACAATTAAAGAATAAAATAAGAAATAAAACAAATCAATTCCATAAAAAGTTCAATTCAGGAACAGAGTAGACGTTGCGAGTTCTGCTCGCATTAGTGGGCTCATTGATATGAGAAAGTACAGCCTTCCACTCGTAGTCCAGCACATCAGGCTTCTCTGGCCACTTCCATAATCGCCCGTACATTTCCATGAATGAAATAGTCGCTTTAGTTTTAGTTACACGAAGAATTTTTCCAGGGAAATGTTTTCCTTCATATAAAAATATTACGTGTTCGTTCACAACTTTTTGAATAGGCAGCCAGGCAGGTCCTTTATTGTTCCTCAACAGTTCGTTTTCTTCGTTGACCTCTTCATTTCCTTCACTTTCTACAACAAAATCGAACGTTTCACAACTGGAGTTTGAACTCTCAGAAGAAAATTGTAAGATTTTCTTGGCTCTTTTCAATTTCGGTTGCCGTGTCTTGTCTTGTTTAGCTCTCTGCTTTTACTCCTTCTTCATTTGCCTTTTTGCTGTGCGCTCTCTTTTTAATCGTTCCATCTCTTCTTTTTTCTTTATTTTGTTCAGGAAATATTCTTGACAAAGTTTCCCTGAGGCAATAAAAGGCATCCTTTCTCTTGGCATTTTCTTTATGTTTGTTTTTTGTTTTTCTACATCTGGATAATAAATATGTATTTTGAATGGGCTGGCAACTTTATATGAAGGACCAGCAATAGGCGAAACGCATAAATTGGTCATACTTTGAGATAGCATAGCAGCTTGGGTAGTTAGGTCGTTTTGAAGCAGTATAGCTTGAGGAGTGACATTATTTGACATGGCTGTTTTAAAAAAGCGGACACTGGTCAATACTTGACCATGAATGCAATCAATAGTTGACCATGTGGTCATCCTCTAAAATGCAGCATGCTACAAAATTTAGAATTATATTTTGTACTCCTAACAATCTTAGATGTAAAATGGATACATTACAAATCGTAAACAAATTTAAATGATTCACGTCAGTAATTGACCACGCCTGTCAACTTCTGAAAACTGTTCAAAAACAATATTCAGTATTTGACCACCCCACAAACTATGTGTTTTTGAGGTTAGTATAACAAAAACGGTGACTTTATCAAATATAGAACACTATGCGAGTTTAACAAGTAAAGAGTTCAGTCATAAAGAGTTAATAACCTACGATTTTTTTTACCTGAACCATACTGTTCTTAACAAAATCATTAAGGAAATAACGATATAGGAACACACTACTCACCTTGGTGTAAATAAACGTTCGCCAACACTATTCATAGTGTACTTCAAACTTGAATGTTTTAGATTTTAGTTGGTAGATGTCAGGGCACGTCAACTGCACTTTTTTCAAAAGATCGACACTTCTAACAACCTTATTTTTCATGTTTTTCTGAAAAGTGGTCAACTACTGATACATGGTCAACTACTGGTACCTTTACCTTACCTGTTAGTGCTTCAATAAATTTTATAAATACATTCCCGATGATCTGAACCTGCGCTAGTGGTTCGAGAGCATTTATCAATATCGTAATTATATCCATCTCGTTGGAGCTTCGCACGTCCGATTTGAACAGCACGCGAAATTCGGCGAAAATCAAATCGGTTTTAATTAAAGCGTTAAAGTTACCGCCAGTTTCGCCGATCCCTTTAAGCGAACGCTCAAAGAAAGGTAGGATCACAATACGCGCGCATTCTGTTGCGGCGCATAAAGGGTAATTTAACAAAATGAACTGGCTTTTTCCGGGACAAAGGCTCCCTCGTTGCGGATTTTTGTTAATTAACGGCGATTAAACGCTTACCACGACTAGGGAGGGGCTGGCTTTGCGCGGCCGCGCGCGGATTGTTTCATTGTTCCATGCGCAGGTAATCTTTGTAATTAAAGACAAACCGCGCGCAATCGTAACGAGGAACGCCCCGAGACGATATTGGAAGCCTCTCATATATCGGCGCGTCCTATTCATGACCCGGGTATTTCCGGTACGGCGGACCGCGAAAAAAAAATGTACGCCATGCAATATTGTCCCGCGTTCGAGGAATATGTATGAAACAGTAGTAAATTGCGGATATTGAAACACGTGCGTGCATCTACCGTGCTCCCTCATCAAAATGAAATGGGGAGGCGTCTAATTTCTCCATCCCTTTACCCCGCATGACATTTGCTTTTATAAATACGCCTCCTGGTATCGGTCAACACTAATAAAACTCTTAAGCGAGGAATCTTTTTTCCCAAAGGCGGGATGTGTATTTATTTATTTATTATTATTTATACGGGAGGATTCTTTTATACAGCGATAATACATTTTGGTAGCAAGGCCGATACTAGTTAATATACAGAGTGTTCGATTGCTGATGGTTATCCTTTTCAGGTCTGATTCTACAGGCCAAAATAAGACAAAAGTATCAAATAACATTTTTTGGCATCGCGCTAAATTTTGAGAGAATTACTTCTATTACTTCTAGCTTCAATTTTTTGAAAAACGAAACGCGGTGGGGTATATGCACCATTTGTGGCCACTTTAAGGTATCGTACCAGTTTTGGCCACTTCTTAAAAAATATAATATTCTTCCGTGTAAGCAATAAATGTAACTTTATATTTCTGGCGGTATACTAAACAAAATATTTATGATGTGAAATTCTCCACATAATAATTATCTGCAAGCAATTTAAAAATAAGGTAATTATGCACATGGCCAAAAACAGTACAGTGGCCACAAACGGTACATCTACCCTATTAAAAATATTTATTTTATGTTTTCGCTTTATTCTGGCCCGTAGAACCAGCCCCTAAAATAAGGATCATCAGTACTGAAACGCCCTGTACAGTACAGAATTATCTTAGCGATTAAATATTTCCCGCGACTTTGTCTCGAAAGAAGAAATTGTGCTATCGAAGAAAGTATTGAAAATTAAGCTGATATGTTGGATGACCAAAAAACGTTGTAATACAGCAAGATTGCAGATTAAGTGGTTCCTCTATTTGATGTGTAGTAAACTTTACGGTTTAAAGCTGAGACACTTCGACATCCACCGTATCCCTTAGCCGTTTCACATTCATTTGTTTAACCAGCTCGGCGGGTGTTCACATTCCAAAAGGTTTTCTCGATTATAAATTCTAGGTATACATATTGAAAAACTCATTTCCAACTAGAGACAGTGTATCGAAATTACTGGACACTATATGACTTACTCTTCATTGCTCTTTGATACATATCACTCGTTTGCTGCAACAACGACGTAGCGTAGATGTACCAGTAAATGAACACGTACCAGTGAATACACATTTTTTATTAAAACGAGTAAAATAGGTTATTAAAATAAGCAACTAATGTAGGATCACGGAAAAAAGGAAGTCGCCTCAAACGGGACTCGAACCCGCGATCTCTAGGTTTGCGCACTGGCCAGCCGCCTTAAGGTCTGTGCCCACATATCCGTTCCGTCTCCGTTCCGCGTCAGTCTGCCATTGGTAAGAAGAAGAGACCCTCTACGCCCCTCTTCTTCTTACCAATGGCAGACTGACGCGGAACGGAGACGGAACGGATATGTGGGCACAGACCTTTAACCACCTCGGCTACCGCCGACTTCCCCATCCTCGTTCTTCCGTATCCGCCTCTTATGGTATGGGGGTTCCCGATCCCACACTCGGCCCTCCTGCGACGACATTCGCCCTCGAATGTCATTGTCGCACAACTCTTCGGCGTGTCACTTATTTTTCGCGTCGCTGACAACGACCACAGTGTCTATTATTTTTCTCGTCGCAGACAACGACCACAAGTCTACAGGGTGTCCCAAAAATGTCGCGTTTCCTTGAAAGGGGTGACTCAGGGGGTGATTTGAAACAACTTTTTCCTTAGCGAAAATATTGTCCGAAGCTTCGTTAAGGAGATATTAAGCAAAAACCCCGACCAATCAGAGCGCGCGCCTTCCGCCTGAGTTCCCGCGGTAGCGTTGGCTACGAGGTAGGCGACCGCGCTTGTGCTACGAACGTACGAACAAGCAAGTCGGCATGCATCGAAGGAAACCGCGTTACACATTTTTTTTTTAAAGCAGAATCTTAAATAAGAATAATTTGAAGTGAGAGGACAAGAAGTACGTAAATTTCGTTTTTAAATAAGGCATAAACGTAAAGCTAACGTAACAGAAAATGTACGACAAGTGATTGTAATTCGTTATTGAGGTAACAATCCGTAGTTTAAGAACGGCCAACACAACTAAATTTAAAAAATAATATTAGGTGTATGAATAAATTCTTTCCGACTGGAATTTCTATCGCGGTGGTATTCAGAAGCTGCCAGAAAAATGGCAAAAGGTAATGAACAATAATGGAAATTATTGCGATGATCGAGTTGTTTTCATATTTTTTAAATCGAACTGTTATTGTACCCTAAAATCGGAAAGAATTTATTTTCACACCTAATAATCACCAATAAATTAAAGAAAACTCACCCTTTCGGACATTCCTTTCCTTGCTTTCCTTCCCTTTCCGGAAACCTGTGTCACTGGGTCACTGTACCGATCCTGGTTATCGGTGGACGAAAAGATTTATGGTTGGGTAGCGCCCAGTGCTCAGCTGATCACACTGCGTCCGGGTTAATGTACCGAATATTCACTTCACTGCACGGCTACTAACACTGTTCACTGAATTTATTTTTCACGGAACGTGTTGTTCCTACGTTATAAAAATTGGTGGCTGCGAAAGGGGCCGATTACTGTTAATTACTGGGACGAGATTACTACTATTACCCGGCGAAAAGAAAACTCGTGGCAGACTGTCTCGGGCTGTGCAGTCCGCTGCTGTGACGATTGGTCGAGTCACCTATTTGGGCACACTTTTAAAGACGGGGCACACGTATTTTGGTTATTGGCTGAAGTTGCCACATACATTGTCACACCGCGCGACGAAGAGATCGAACGAAACACGAGGTCGAGTGGGATAGAGCGATTTGACCAAGCGTAGCCTACGCTTTTGTTTTGACGATCGTCGGTCGGATCCGTATCTGATCGCTGCACAGCAGCGGACTGCACAGCCCGAGACAGTCTGCCACGAGTTTTCTTTTCGCCGGGTAATAGTAGTAATCTCGTCCCAGTAATTAACAGTAATCGGCCCCTTTCGCGGCCACCAATTTTTATAACGTAGGAACAACACGTTCCGTGAAAAATAAATTCAGTGATCAGTGTTAGTAGCCGTGCAGTGAAGTGAATATTCGGTACATTGACCCTGCGATCAGCTGAGCACTGGACGCCGATGACCAGGATCGGTACAGTGGCCTAGTGACACAGGTTTCCGAAAAGGGAAGGAAAGCAAGGAAAGGAATGTCCGAAAGGGTGAGTTTTCTTTAATTTATTGGTGATTATTAGGTGTGAAAATAAATTCTTTCCGATTTTAGGGTACAATAACAGTTCGATTTAAAAAATATGAAAACAACTCGATCATCGCAATAATTTCCATTATTGTTCATTACCTTTTGCCATTTTTCTGGCAGCTTCTGAATACCACCGCGATAGAAATTCCAGTCGGAAAGAATTTATTCATACACCTAATATTATTTTTTAAATTTAGTTGTGTTGGCCGTTCTTAAACTACGGATTGTTACCTCAATAACGAATTACAATCACTTGTCGTACATTTTCTGTTACGTTAGCTTTACGTTTATGCCTTATTTAAAAACGAAATTTACGTACTTCTTGTCCTCTCACTTCAAATTATTCTTATTTAAGATTCTGCTTTAAAAAAAAAATGTGTAACGCGGTTTCCTTCGATGCATGCCGACTTGCTTGTTCGTACGTTCGTAGCACAAGCGCGGTCGCCTACCTCGTAGCCAACGCTACCGCGGGAACTCAGGCGGAAGGCGCGCGCTCTGATTGGTCGGGGTTTTTGCTTAATATCTCCTTAACGAAGCTTCGGACAATATTTTCGCTAAGGAAAAAGTTGTTTCAAATCACCCCCTGAGTCACCCCTTTCAAGGAAACGCGACATTTTTGGGACACCCTGTATTATTTTTCTCGTCGCAGACAACGACCTCAAACGCCATCTCTCGGCTCCGTGTGGCGATCGGTGCTCCCCCCATCCCGGACGAGCCCCCAAATGTAGGATCACGGAAAAAAGGAAGTCGCCTCAACGGGACTCGAACCCGCGATCTCTAGGTTTGCGCACTGGCCAGCCGCCTTACGGCCGATTTCTTCACCTCCAGATATTTGCCAGTCAGAGTTATCTGGCAGATATCTGGCACATGCCTATTTCTTCACCTCCAGTCTCGAGTTATCTGCCAGTTGTCCTCCGGTCAATTTGACTAGAGGTTCGGGCACCGGCCCTAGTAGCATTTTTGTTGGCCAACGGTAGCCAACAGTTGGGAATCAGTTGGGAGGTGGTTAGTAGTTTCGCCTACAAACCTTCTTTACAGGGCCCAACCGTTGAATGTTGCATTTGCATCCCGACAATTTGACTACGGTTGGGAAACAATTGGGAGGTGGTTAGTAGTTTCGCGTACAAACCCCATCTATTGGGCCAACTGTTTAATATTGCACTCATCTTCCGGTGATTTGTCTACGAATAATCAATTCTGGGCCAACTAATAATGCCCTACGGCAATACTGGATCTTAGAGCATTGTGACGAAGTCACGTCACGCGCCGCACAAGCGTACGGCGCCGAGCCGATAAGCCGAGTTCGCGCCGCGGCCGCTAGGCGGCCGCGAAGCCGCGAACTGTCTCGCGAGCGAAGATGTACGGCCTCCCGATTTAAGGCCGCGGCGAGCGAAACTGATAGCTCTCGTACCGTATGTATTAGTGGGTTACACTGCCGGACCTAACACCCGAGACGCTCTTTTTAACTTCGTGAAGGTGTGCACGCGTCGACCATCGTCACGCTGTGCCGAAAACCAACATCTTTCCGAAATAGGCCGAGGAGAAGAGCAATCTTGCGCCCTACCTTGCCTGTGAGGTGTCTCCGCCCCCTATAGAATTACTCATTTGACGAACCCGGCATCTGACTCCTTCTCCGTCCACCGGTAACCGTCTCGCAAACCGGAGACGGTCACAGCATATACGAAGAGAACTAGTTTAAAATGAGTACACCTAACTTTTTAATTTTGCCAGTTGAAATTCTAACATTTTCTCGTTACCTATAAATAATAAGTACAATTTAAAATCCAACCGTTTGCTTACCGTTGGATTACTATTACATATAGTACGGTAGGCCTTATAAATGGTTGGGCAACAGTAGGAAAGAAAGCCTACCTTGGCCATCTGTTGTTGGCCCAACCTGAAAAAAAAGTGCCAAATCTAACTGTTGGCCAACTAATATTATGTGCGTGGCCCAACTGTATGCCAACCGAAAATGCTACTAGGGGGATAACTGCTGGAACTGCCAGTTAGTGCGTTTTTGCAGTAGTGGGGGAAGTAGGGAATGTGAAACAGAGTTATGCTTGTGAAACTGTTCTGGACGCCAGTGTATACTTTGCGACGTCAAGCGATTTTAGTTTTGTTGAAAAAGGGCAATGTGATCCCACGCCTGGTTTTTATCTTTCCAGGTTGAAGCATTAGTTTTCTTATTTTCTATAATATGTTTGTATTTCATGACTGTATCTATTAATAACTCCTTCTCTTCATGCGTCAAATTAGCGCTTCTGCGCATTTTATCCTGTAAAGAACAATGTGAAAATAAATGAATGTACATATCACTCATTTACTGCAATAACGACATAACTCCAAATTCACGATTTTAGGGGAAACGGGTTTGAAAGTTTCGTTAGACAACAACCGCTTTTTCTATACTAATAACTCAAAATGTCGTTGTTACAGCAAATGAGCGATATAAGTGTAATGTACTGCAATAATCCACCTCAATGGCTTCAATCAGCGTATATCCCTTTTTCAATACTGTTGAACAGCGTTCAATAGCGTCAATCGATCGGATCGATTACTGGCGATCACCATGCGATCACTTTTGAACAGCTTCGCAATGAAGTTGTCGCTTTACCTTTTTTGCGGCGTTGCCGCGTCAACCTTTCAGTCAGTTAACCATAGGATCCAAAAGCGTGAAGAAACACGCACTACTGCCATCTGGCAGATAGCATCTAGCTGGCCGCTAGCTAACCGGGACTTTGTTCAGACATGAAGAAATCGGGCGTTAACCACCTCGGCTACCGCCGACTTCCCCATCCTCGTTCTTCCGTATCCGCCTCTTATGGTATGGGGGTTCCTGATCCCACACTAATTAATTAAAGACTTCTTTTAATTTCTTGCTTCATATCCAAACAATTTTTGCAACACGTGGAATCAATCGCGCTGCAAACATAATTTCATAAAAGTGTTCATTCATTAGCCTTAAGTGTTCATTTATTGGTGCGATTACCCCAACTCAAAATACAGGATTGCTTGGGGAAACGGTTTCGAAAGTGTTGTTAGACAACAACCGATTTTTCTATGCCAATAACTCAAAAACAGCAATTTTTGAGTTGTGCCGTTGTCGCAGCAAATGAGCGATATGGCTTACATTTCGCACCAACCTCGTGCAATTTTCGCGAATCCTCTCCATTGACCGCCGTCGTCGATGGGCCAGAAAATTTATAGCGGTGCATAATTTCGACGAGCCCGAGAGCGCAGACATTCCTCATGGTGGAAGCTGAATGAATGCATGAAGTACGTCGTCCAAAATTTATCGCAACCGAAGCGTAGTATTGAATTTTTATATCGAACGAGTCCCCGCACAATCGACCGAACAGTGAATCGAAGTGACGTGGAAATATTTGTTTTCCATGTATTCAAATTTCCGTGGCGCAGGAAGGAGTCGGTCGTAACGTCGCCGATTATTAATAGATAAGGACGCAAGCAAATTTATTCATCATCGTCTCCTGTTTGCCTTCTTTGAAAGTCATGAAATTTTCATGGCTCGATTTGAAAGAAATTGATATGCGAAAGTAAACGTTTGTAGCGGATAATCAAACAAGACAAATTAAGTTCTACTGCTTGTGAAGCGTACCTTGTTAATAAGGATTTTTCTAATTATATTGTAGTGGACATATTATTTTTTTGGTATTTTCTGACTGTACAAACTGTTTCTATAACTTGGAATCGGTTACAAACACGCAATTTCATTTGGGGAGATGCAAATAATTATTCAGATAAACATTCAAAGAATTTTAAATCAAATTCTGTTTCGAGGATATTTCGGTTTATCATCCCTGATAATTCTTGACGAAATACTTTAATCTTGCAAATTATGAAGCTTCCAGTATGCTCTAAAAAGATACAAGCTCGATTTAAATAAATGCAAAGTAAAGCTAAAATTTCTATTCCCTCCTTTATGCTTTCAATTCAGCATACTTTCTCGAAATATAGTGTCTGACACGCTAAAACGGGACGCTGTGCATGTATCGCACATTGTAGAATCGAATTGAAAAATAAAATTGTCGATTGAATAACTACATATTGGGTGATCAGTTTAATACGCAATCCATCATTGATTGAAGAATTTTCATACGTTTCATTTTCCCTCCGTTTTGCATTTCACCGACGACGAGAGTTATTGAATATTTCAAGCGGCAAATTCGCCTTCAATAATACATTTTGAAGTTCATAGAAGTGCCTGACATAGGAAAGTTTGGTTCTAATTAAAGTCTAGATCGTTAAAATTAGAACAAAACGAAATGGTTGCTGCGCGTGGCTGTTATATTCAGCAGAATCGTCTGGGGCGAAATTGTCCTCGCTATCTCTCAGCGCGTCGTTAATTAATTCGTCAGGGCGTCAAAGAATCGCTGTCTGACGGCAAAACAAAAGGTGAGCAACGCCACCGCCGCGGGAGCGCTCCCGAAGCAATCGTTTAGCTCCTTGCGCCCGCCTAGGCAAAATGAAACTTTATAAAACTGGCCGTTAATAGAACGCCGACGATGACGAGCAACGCGAAACGGCGGAATATGCGGGGACGGTTAAAATGACGTCTGAGTAATTAAAACGCCAGCTAGTCACTCGTAAATCTTCTATGTTTAGTGGTGAAAAGCGTCGAGACGGGATTTCCAATGATGTGTGCAGGGAGATTTAAGGTCACCATTCGCGTTACATACATGAAGGAACTGTTATTATCAAAGTTACCTTTATTTAGAGATGGGCAAAAAATTATTTGAAATAAAAATCTCATGCACAAATTTTTATTTCAAATAATTTTTTGCCCATCTCTGCCTTTATTGTTGATTTTAAAATTAAAATGGCAACAAAAGGTGAAGATTATGAACATTTAACTGCTGTCCGACTTAAAGATTTATTACAAAAACATGAATTATGATGTGTCAGTTTCAAATTTTTCTCTTGGTAACTTTACATGGTCTCTTTCAATTTCAGACTAGTCTTTTACGATAATAATAACAATTTTTCAACTAAAGCACCTTCTTCCTTACTTAGTATCAGAGTTGGGCATTATTCGACCAAATTCTTATTCGAATAATCTTCGATTCAAAATTTTTCTTATTCGAATAATCTTCGAATAATCTTCGAATAAAAAATTTTCTTATTCGAATAATTTTCGAATAATAATTTTTCTTATTCGAATAATCTTCGAATAAAAATTTCGAATAAAATAAAGTTATTTGAGAATAACGAATAAATTTTTATTCGACTAAATTTTTATTAGAATGATCTCGAATAAAAATTTAGTCAAATAAAAATTTATTCGTTATTCTCGAATAACTTCATTTTATTCGAAATTTGTATTCGAGGTCATTCGAATGAAAGCTTGGCCGAACAAAAATTTATTCGACTAATGCCCAACTCTGCTCATTATTGATGACGATATGCTCTAACCTAACTACTTGATCACTCCACACGTATGTAGATGCATATAAAGACATAACTTCTAACTCAAATATCCCGACATTAATAATGATAAAAATGCTTAACTATTTGGAAAGCCAAATCTTTATATCACATTCTTAAATTCTATTTATTTATTTAAAACACCAGAGACAAGTAGCACGTGTGCTAGTGGAGCCTCGGGTGGCAAAAAATTTGCAGCCAGCTTCTCTAAATTGAGAAGAAGAACCGACTGACCCGCATGAAATGGGAGAGATTAATTTCTTTCAATGTGGGTTAGTCCGTTTTGGTTCTCGATGCCTCATTCACCTATTCATCGCACCCCAAGCAATCTCGACAACTCAACAAACACTATTTTCCCGTCCGACCCACTTATCGTTAGCGTCCAATAACATCGCTCGTAATTAATATTTCAAATTACTTTTCAAAAAATGCATATTTAAATAAAAAATTGTAAAGTTCACCTTGCTTTTCAATCCAGCACAGTGCGTCTCCATTTCGATAGAATCAGATGCGTGCCGAGGTAGCATCAGTGCCATCGGGGTCGCGGTCCCAGCGCTCGGCATCAGACTGCAAAAGGAGCCAGCGTTCTCTGTCATAAAAAGCAGGCAACGCGACGGTAATAATATCCGTGAAAACTCGACTCGGTTGGTTCCCACTTGAAACACAGTCTTATTCGATTAGCGTGTCAGTGCAATCGAATGGAGCGGCGGACGGCCGTTAATTTCAAAGCAACCGGGACAAAGGTCGATGGGGGCGCTGGGGGGCGGGAGACGGGGGTAGCGGATCGTCGGCGGGGCGTGTCATCGTCCTCCGGCGGGGTTTGAAATTTTCCCTGTGAATTTTCAATAGACTGTCGCGATCAAGGACAAAGCTGGACCACGCTCGCGATCTCGCCTAGCCCGCCGCGCCACTGTCCCCGCCATTCCATTTCCTCCCTTTATTTCCCTCCAAAGTCCTTGCACCACCCCCTGGCGACCCTCCGCCGTTTCTCGGGCTACGCCAACTCTCCGTATCCTCTTTTTCCAGGTGTGTGCGCGGCACCGGTTTCCACCATCGCCGCTGTCCTCTTTGCCCCCGTTTCCGCAATTCGTAACCGAGTGCTTCCTAGCAGGAAGCGTCATCACCAGCCCCAGCCTTGTCCTGGCTTTCTCGCGGTCAGGAACGTCTTAAGTTTCAGCGTTGCCCCGCGTCCAGGACCGTGCTAATTTTCCGGGGAAGTTTTTCACGATGATGATGAGCGAAATGTCACGTAGGGAGTTTGTTCGATTCAGGTAGACATGTTGTGTTGGGAGCTATGAACTGTGCTAGGTGAAGGTGCTGCCTTTTTGGCATATTCACTGTGGTACGATCTTCACTTCGCGTGTTCGTTTAACACGATGCCAAGGAGCGAGGAAGACAGGTACTAGTAATAACTTCTTTATCGATTTTTTGGAATTGGAACAGTTTTTAACACGTTGCGTACGGCACCAAGAATAGTTGACCTTCACCTAAATACAAGAAACAGCTGCACCATGGTGAAAAACGTTGCAAATTTGTATCGACATGCACACACTGATGAACACGTTCGTAGTGAATGCGTATGCAAAAGCAAAATTCGGTAGCTGAAAAATTCTTCTTCACCTTCCACATTTATTGGGACCGGGCCCAAGAGTTCCATGACGTGACCGTACACGTCACCCGCACGCAACGTGTTAAAGAAGCGAGGCCACAAGTGTGTCAGAATAGGCTCGAGCAAAGTAGTGAAGAAATGGACACGCATTTGGTCAAAAAGAATATACAGGGTGTCCCACAAACTGTGTCCGCCTCAAGTATCTCCATTATTTCAAGTATGTAATAAACGAAAATAGTATTTGCAAGAGTTGCATGGTTGCACGAAAGACATGACGGGGTGGCAATAGTTTCTTTGAAGGTGGAGGCGTAGAGGAGTTGTGGAGGTCAATTTTGCTTTTTGTTTTTTTAATTGAATGTCCAGATTTTGATAGTCTTATTCGATAGAATAGCGAATTGCAGACTACAGTTAACACTTTGTTATAGGATTGGAGTTAGATAGTTTGCTAGTTTGAATAGCAAAGGTGTTTCAGTTATTCAATTCCTCTTTCGCATCAATAACTTATCCCCGTCATGTAATCATAATAAAAAGAAACGTTCGAATTCTTTGCACCTCCTATCTTTTCGTTGAATACTAAATAAATCTACAAAACTAATTGTAATTTAAATACTTTTAATCAAATTAAATACTAAATAAATCTACACAAGCTTTAAATTAACAAAATTCAATTAACGTTAAATACATTTGTAAAATTCGATTACCCTCCAATAATTGAAGCATAAAGTGATTCACGCGATACATGCAAAAGTGTCTGCCTCTTTTTAAAATTTCCATTGTTGAGTTTTAACCCTTTCGCACCGGACGGCGCATATGCTGTCCCAGTCTGGAAAATTTTTGATATTACGGCTGGGACAACATATGTCCCAGTTACTGAAAAATATCTAGGACAGAAAATAACGCCAAGTTGGGCCTCCAAACTGATTCTAAATTGTTGATGGTGCGCTGTTATGGGGACGTTTATGTGTCTCCAAGACCTTCAACCTTTTAGGCATAAAAGTTATTTTATCCAATAATCGCTTGGAGGAGAAATAACTGATCCCGGCAATGGGGCGCACTCGGACTGATTTTTCGCCGTATTGAAAGGGTTAAAGTCAATAGCACTAAAGGTATGATTTTTTTTCATTAATGTGCTAATGGAACGTTGATTTACAGAACTTGAAACTGAATTAAATTAACAGAATTGTGACATCAGAAATGTTTAATATTATCGTCGTCTTTACATAACAGTATTCAACTTACCGATGAAAAGATCCATTTTGCCTAATTGCATACAAAAGAGTTGAACTCGCCCCCTAAATCCGCACGATTCAGATCGAAAGTTAGTAACGTTTTAAATTTCCGTGGAAAGTGCTAAAGTGGCCAGCGCGTTAATTTAGTTGAAAGTGTACGAAATGATAAACGACCAAATATTGCGCGTCATGCAGTTTACGGTACTCCCTTTATTTCTCTCGTCGCCTGCGTCGTGCCATTTTCCAACCGCTTCCATCCACGATTTCCCAACTTCAACGGTCCCTTCCAGCTTTTTCCCCGCAACATGCGACCTGGTACATCCTCTCAGGAAGTGGCATTGTTAACGACTTCGTCAGAGTCCTTTCATGCTGTCAGACATGTATCTAATCTTCTAGTCGCCCTATCATCCTATATTTACAATAACGACGTTAATTCATCGACCCTCGACACTTGCAGTGTATCGGGCCTCTTGAAGCATTCGATGGAAATCACGGAGGTGCTGGAATAATTATTAATTACTTTGGGAAAACCGTTGTTTTACTTGTTGTAGTTATTACAGAAGGATGTTTGTAAGTAATACTGTAATTTTTTAGATACTGAAATTCATAAGTTTTTTTTTATCTGAGTTCAAAGAATCTTTCAATAGAAAGTTACATGGATTTTTACGTTTTTTTAATAAACCATTGTTGCCTTAAAAGTTACAATTTTTTTAAGATTATCTTCGTTTCTTCTCAACATATGATAATCTAGAGCAGCGATGCCCCGATGGGCGGCCCGAGGGTACGAGCATCCATCGCATTTTCCAAAGCTCGCGTGGAAGGGGGTCTCGGAACCAATGAAGTTGCAGGCATGTAACGTATGAGGAAAACTCTAGTAGTGTGCGTGTAGGCTCGTACTCGTAAGCTTATATGACTGGGACTCTTGGAGCCCCAGTGTTCTACATTTTAGGAATTGGGAAAATAAACACGAATTGACTAATGATTAAACAATAACATTATGTAATTGGACGAAATAGACTTGAACATTCCCACTTACACTTCTGATTAACAAAAAGTGTCTTATTAAACGATTTTTATTCAGCTTCAATCCTCTGTTTGTGTGTTTGTTTGTATGTATGTTTGTTCAGTTCAAATCTAGAAACTCAATTTTAACCCACTTCCAACTATCCAATAGACTTGAAACTTTGCAGGCATACGTAGTTTGGATGATAATACAAAATTATGAAGAAAAAGAAACCCCCCAGGGTTTAAAAAATTATCCTGTCATCAAAAAATAGAACCCATAACCGCAAATCCAAATGACTTGAAATCAGCCTAGAAGTCAAATCAATTTAATCGCAAAGAAATCAGCATGTAACGGTTACATGCTGATTTCAGGGTACGAGCCTACACGCACACTACTAGAGTTTTCCTCATCCGTTACATGCCTGCAACTTCATTGGTTTCGAGATCCCCTTCCACGCGAGCTTTGGAAAATGCGATGGATGCTCGTACCCTCGGGCCGCCCATCGGGGCATCGCTGATCTAGAGTTTTTTTTACTAGAGACCTTGAAATTGACCCATGATTTTTTTCATTACAATTGGATTCTTTAGATGAGAATGGCAGTCGTTCGAAAATTGCTCTAGGTGTGAGCCACCCAGGTATGTCAAAGTTGATCGAAAAAAGAGGTGTGTCAACGAAGGGTTAATAATATATCTACAATAATTGATAGTAACAATAATCTGTGTTAAGAGGCTTTTATTTGCAAGCAATCAGTTACTATTATTTTTGTAATGAAAAAATTCATAAAAATTATTTATAAATTTTATTTCGACCGTAATAATTAATATATGTGATTTCGGCGCACAGGTTCGGTCAATTTAACAAAATAAAAACAAGCTATTTAGCAATAAGAATTATATGATCGAAACGTCGAAAGCTCATATAATTATTATTGCTAAATACCTTGTTTTTATTTTGTTAAATTGACCGAACCTGTGCGCCGAAATCACATATAAAAAATTCATAAGTTGTTAACATACTATATATCGAAATATCCACCTAAGAAGTGTAGTTAGGCCCGCGTAGCGGCAGACACAGCGTTGCCGGACAAGCGCTGCGAGGCACAGCGTTGCCAGAGAAGTGTTGCTAGGCGGTTAGCCGGGAGAATTGCGCGGCCGAGGCAGTTCGCGTCGAGCCGAGTAGCGAGACACGTTATGTGTACACCTCTTTTGTAACGAACTCTGAATATACATATATATATTTATTAAATTAAATTAAATTAAAAGTGATGGATATATTGTATACTATTGTTGGGGTAAAAGTTAAATATATATATATATATATATATATATATATATATATATATATAACCCTGAACAGCATACACTATCGCTTAAAAGTTTGGGTACACCTATTAGTACAAAAGTATCCCCAATTTTGAACTCACAATAAAATATCAACAAGAATTATGATAATTAGTCATATACAGTATATTTAAGCCGAACGCTATCTATTATGAAATATTCCATTCTAAATAGTTTCCATATCGCCGTTATTAATTTATGTAACTTTTCCTCACCTCCTCCATGAAAAGATCAGTCACAAATTCAAACTATCACGTTCAACTAGAATTAAATAAAAACGCTCTCAATGATATCAAAATCGGGGTCCACCACTTTTTATACGCCCTGTACATTCCACAGTTTCTATTCGAACACAGAACGCAAATATGTCAAGTGTGCCGTAGCATTCGGGCGTTGGGTGTATGCACCTCTATATCGTTATATTCATTTCCTTATTCGAACTCGCCTACCTGAGTGTGAACAATCGCAATTAAGAGTCAGCCCTGTATAAAGCGAAGTGGATAATGTTCGACGAAAGTTTCTTGGATGGAAAGTGGGTCGGGCGCGTTCTCCCGTTGATAAAGGAAGAGCCGTCGCGATTTCATTCTCTTTTTCTGCCGGCGCGGGGCGTCCGGGCAGCGAGGAACTCCCGCGGGAATCGCATTTCCAGGGAGTCGATTTCTAAATTCGCCTTAAAGGAACGACTCTGACGCGGAACGTATTTCTATCGATAGCCGAGTCACCGTGGAAAGCTCGGCTTAAAGTTTAATGCGCCCGGCTTAGGCCGTATCCGTTTCTCGATCCGCATTACACTAAGGCGATCGTTAACTTTGACGGAGGCCAGGCAGCCGGACATGCCCGCTTGATCTGCGAATTAACGCCGCCCCGGAAAAAAGTTGCTCTCATTAATAACGGCGATAGCGCGAACCCAGATAGAAATTCGGCGAAAATTGCAAGTCCACGAAACTATCCCTAGCGGGAACCGTATATCGATATGCAGGGCCGCATTTATAGGTACTTTCGGGCGCCCTAGGCGCAAAATCAAAATTTTCAGCTGCCTCTAGTTTTTATATTATGAATTTAATATTTAAAATGCAGTATTTCATTTTGCAACTATAACTGGGCTGTTTTTTATATTATTGTTTGCAAGAAGTAGGTGAGGTTTTAGAATGCGGCCTAGGTAGAGAGATGCCCCAGCTTATGGGGTGGTACAGCACTGCCGTTTTTGCCATTTTTAGATGTTTATTACTTAGTTCTCCTTTCCCGTTTCTCAATACATTTCTATTTTAATTCTCACCTTTCTTCAACTTCATACCCTGTACTTTATGACTTCCTCCTGTTTCTTTCACTATTCTGTTCCAAGGGTTCCCCATGGCCTGGTTACCATCGAGAACATTTGGCGACCAGGCCCTCGCGGGCCTGGTGGCAGCTTTCTCTCCTCTACATTTTCTCTGTCTTTCCGTTCTCGAGCTGCTACTATCTTTCTTCTTCGCTGTCTCTAACTCTGTATTTTCATTTCTATTTAACTGGCGAAAACTCGCGGGGCGGAAACTTCGACCTGGACCGGCTGCAGAGCTTATTGCAGCGCGCAGTTTCATCGTTTTTGTTATTTACTCAATTGAGTTGTGTTTGTGTGCGGTTTGATTCGTACAGCTGACCACTTCAAATATAATAAAATACACCGAATTCTCATTTACTATGGTTATGTTCTTACATTCTATGCTTTCATATATGTTGCATTTCGATTGATTGCAATTGGAAATTATTAGAAGAGGCTCATACAGTAGGGGATCTTCCTATAATGCTATTGTTCAATTTGTAATTTTTTAAATGGTATGCAGAACAAATATGCCACATCTAAGGGTACTTGGCAGTCGTTCCCGCCTAAAACGAAGCATTTCTGTTTCAATTAATTACAAAGAAACAAATTGAAACTGAGACTTGCTCTTTGGCATGTAGTTTATTAACATCGCAAGCTTTAAAAAACTTGTTTGTTTAGTCAAAAATATGCATTGTATGTGACACTACATATGGATCATTGAAGAAGCTGTTTAATAAAAGTTTCTTTTGTTTCACAGTGATAATTCAAAAACGGAGGTTCCAATCGACTCAAAACAAATTCGAGCATCTTCAAAAAATGCGTAGTTTCGGACCGGACCTAACTTAAATTTAATAAAAATTCTTATTCTTTATGAAAGGAAACTAAAACCCCATTGATGAGGTTTTACCATTCTCCAAGCCCCAAAAGGTAAGGTCTTAAATTTCATTAACCTTAATTCAGGTCTGGTCCGAAACTGCACATTTTGTGTAGATAATAATTGAGAACTATTGCAAAATAGGGCTGGGACTATTTGTCGAATTTTTAGGTATTCGAATACTTCAGTTGCTCAATTATTTGGCGAATATAATTCGAATATCCAAGTATTCGAATACCGATGTATTCGAATAGTATGGTGTGAATTATAAATCAAGTTCTTTAGGTTCATTTGTCAGGGTGAAATCTTGTAAGCTAATTTTGACCCACTTCACACCATACTATTCGAAAACATCAGTATTCGAATATTTCAGTATTCGAATATTTGTGTATTCGAATATTTCAGTATTCGAATATTTGAGTATTCGAATATTTCAGTATTCGAATATTTGAGTATTCGAATATTTGAGTATTCGAATATTTGAGTATTCGAATATTTCAGTATTCGAATATTTGAGTATTCGAATATTTGAGTATTCGAATATTTGAGTATTCGAATATTTGAGTATTCGAATATTTGAGTATTCGAATATTTGAGTATTCGAATATTTGAGTATTCGAATATTTGAGTATTCGAATATTTGAGTATTCGAATATTTGAGTATTCGAATATTTGAGTATTCGAATATTTGAGTATTCGAATATTTGAGTATTCGAATATTTGAGTATTCGAATATTTGAGTATTCGAATATTTGAGTATTCGAATATTTGAGTATTCGAATATTTCAGTATTCGAATATTTGAGTATTCGAATATTTCAGTATTCGAATATTTGAGTATTCGAATATTTCAGTATTCGAATATTTGAGTATTCGAATATTTCAGTATTCGAATATTTCAGTATTCGAATATTTCAGTATTCGAATATTTCAGTATTCGAATATTTCAGTATTCGAATATTTCAGTATTCGAATATTTCAGTATTCGAATATTTCAGTATTCGAATATTTCAGTATTCGAATATTTCAGTATTCGAATATTTGAGTATTCGAATATTTCAGTATTCGAATATTTGAGTATTCGAATATTTCAGTATTCGAATATTTGAGTATTCGAATATTTCAGTATTCGAATATTTGAGTATTCGAATATTTCAGTATTCGAATATTTCAGTATTCGAATATTTCAGTATTCGAATATTTCAGTATTCGAATAATATTGTATTGTCATCAGAAGTATGTATGTGTGCAAAGTTTCAAGTCGATCGGATATGTTGAAGTGGGTCAGTATTCGAATACTGAAATATTCGAATACTGAAATATTCGAATACTGAAATATTCGAATACTGAAATATTCGAATACTGAAATATTCGAATACTGAAATATTCGAATACTGAAATATTCGAATACTGAAATATTCGAATACTGAAATATTCGAATACTGAACTATTCGAATACTGAACTATTCGAATACTGAAATATTCGAATACTGAACTATTCGAATACTGAAATATTCGAATACTGAACTATTCGAATACTGAAATATTCGAATACTGAACTATTCGAATACTGAATTATTCGAATACTGAAATATTCGAATACTGAAATATTCGAATACTGAAATATTCGAATACTCAAATATTCGAATACTCAAATATTCGAACACTGAAATATTCGAATACTCAAATATTCGAAGCTTATTCGTAGCATTCGAATACTTGTAAAATATTCGAATATTAAATTATTCGAATAGTCCCAGCCCTATTGCAAAACACACAAGTTCTTCCCCATATCTATATAGACTTTGATTAATCTACTGTTGTAAAAAACTTAGAAATTATAATAATTGTTTCCCTTAATCCTCGAGGATTTTAGGATGAAATGATGAACTCGATCAGTTTTACCAACAAGCCAACGAATTACATTCTTTTGTGGATTATAATGCATACACTTGCCTTCGAAGTTTGGAAACAGTATTATAAAAGAATGATTTTCCAAAGATTTCCTTCGACCTAATGATTCTACGCGTAATTGAGTTTCCTTTTCTCATTGAATGAAAGTCGTTGCATTGGCATCGCGGTCATTATCGTCGGAAGAATCATGGGAATACGAGTCGAATAGAAGACGTGGTCCTTTAGAAGCGTCCCTTAGCAACGTCGTAGCAACCTGGGAAAGCAGAATCGAAGAAAAGGTGTCAAGAGCCTCCGAAGGAAACCCGTTAAGTCCTAATAAGGGTGGACCAACCACCGCGCGGGATTACGTTTCCTGTGAGTCGAGATCTACTTTCTTAATGCTAGATAACATCCTAAGGATGTCATATCGGTGTCTTCGCCCGTGAAGTCGCTATAGAATTGTTTGCAATATTCGATTCAGGCTTGGGATGCCAAGTATGGAAACGAGAGTAAGTCCTGGAACTTCAACTAATCCCTAAAATGTATTAGGTTGGCGCAAGAGTTTGTTCGCTTTATTGACCCAAAGCTTTTATTAAATGTAAAAATATATTTGAAGTCTTTTTAATCGAAGTATTTCCCTTTGGCTGTCTGTGACCTTCTGTTACATTTCTGGTAAAAATATTGACACGTTTATGAATAACCTTAATACGTTTATAAATAATCCTTTCTACGCTATGATGTAAAATTCATCAAAGAAAAATTCCTTTTAAGCAATTCGATTAATCCACTAATTTTCTGTATATCACTTAAAATTTTATTACATAATATTACCTTCGATCTCGTACCAAACTATTTCATATCCACTTAAAAGCTTGCGATTTTCCATGTTTGATCATTGGGAATTTTATAAATTAAACCGTATGCTTTTACCTTGATTACCTGAATTTTTTAGATTCCATGAAAAATATACGTAAAATTTACTTACTGGTCATCAGTCTTTTAATATAGATTAAAACACACCTAGTAATACTCGGGCTGAAAAATACGTTCCCAAACGTCGGTTGAAGTGCAAATATTACAACGAAAGTCATGCAGAGAGAAATTTCACTTTTTCGATTGTAACGAACCACCTGCACTATTATTCTTCAACAATTAATTCGGTTGTCTTGTTTGATTTGCACCGATTGGGTAACACGCTAGACCAGCGATATATTTTTCACTTTTTAATAAAACTGTAATGAGAGATATTTCAATAGGTGCGTGTACTTTTGGTTTTACCACAAACTTGATCACTAGAAAGTAATTTGCTCCTAATTTCCAGTTTGTATTCTACGTTAAATACAGCACTGGAAATATTCATCGCACATTTATTGATAAAATGATTCACATCCAGCTTACTCTGTCCAAGATAGCGAGCCACACATTTTCGCAATAATATTTTCCAAGTAGACACTAACAGCAACAGAGGTATAAGTGCAAAAATGTTATTTAAATAAAAATTCCGAATACTGATAGAAGTTAAAAAAATTATCCATCGCGTGCCGAATAAACAGAACCCGGGTTAACTTTACTTGTATATCGCAATCAATATCTCCAGCACTGTACTACGCCCCAGTTTTTCAGGAACGCTTTAATTTCGCTAACCAAACAGTTACACGTAAAAATCCATATTTGCCGTTTCAAAGGCCGCCATTTCATCTCGCCTGAAGAATTGAAGCTTCCGCGAGCGCGGCTAATCAACCACGGAATTATGCTCGAGAAACTCGTTTCGCTTTCTCGTTACACTCTGATCGTTCGATGAACATTGTTTACACAGCAAAAACCTGCCGGAAGATCCTCCCCCCCCCCAAAGGGAGCAGGGTTGATAGTTTATTCGGGGAAAAGCTTTATAGCCTCCCCCTTTTGTCGGCATTCGACTGTGCGCAACCTTTCAACGGCCGGTGGAAGAAAAGCAACAGTTATTTCTGTTACGCGAAAGTATCGGTGTCCACTGGTGTAAGGCCTCGCCTGATAGGTGAATAGCCGGGTGCGTCTGTTGCACCCGGCGCACAAAGGAAGGCCGCGAAGTTCGTGGCGGGGCAGTGCTGCGCCACGTTGCAATGTTAATTACGCAGCAACGTCAATACCATTCGGGGAATCACCGGGCGACCGCGCGACGAACTTCCGCGTCTTCAGCGGCAGTGTCTCGGTGCCCCATCTGCGTGATTAGTCGGGGATCCGGGCCTACGGTGCAGCGTAGGGTTGCGCGCGTCCGCTTTCCCATCTGCGAACAGACGTCCGATAGGCTGTGCGCGCAGAATCTTCTGCACACGCGATGCCATAAGTCCGGAGAGCATAAAGGCGCGCTGCGACATTTTTCACGGAGATGCTCTGTTCTCGTTGCAAGCATTCTTCGGTAAGGGTGGAAATGTCCATCCGCGGGGCAGGGAGTCTGTGTAGGAGTAGGGGAGACCGGGGCAAAATGAACCTCGGGGTAAAATGAGCTTCCTTAATTTATTCTTTAACAATAGAATATATTTACAAATTTTGGTGACGTAATAAATGTGTGTAATACCACAATGATAATTATGCACATTCAGATATCGGAAAATGGAAATTCATTTAAAAAATTAAAAATGAAGTTTTAGAGACTTCCGATTGGTTTTCTTTTAAATTTAGCTTTTTGGATAAATGAGTCTTAAATGTGTTATTTTAACTGAAAATTTTTTCTGCGTGTTTATAACAAGCTCATAAACATACATGTACACGCGTTTGAGAAAACATTAATCCTAACATTATTAAATAATTAATTTTCCATTGAGTACATATTCGGGGTAAAGTGACCGGGGTAAACTGAGCTGCAAATGGCTGCACAGAACAGATGCGCAAGTGATGTGCGCAATAGCCTAACCTGTTAGCTGGCTAGAAAGCCACGCGGCGTGGTGGAACAGAAACTAACCTCAAAAAAATTTCCATAGTTTTTGACAACCACGGTGCAAAAAAGACAGAAGCTGCCGTGCTACACACGTCATTCCAGCGCAAGGGGTTAATAATTAGCTGTATACTTAATTAAAGTTCTTCTTTTGTTGCAGTTCACTTTACCCCGGATAGTAACTCACTTTACCCTATATATGGGGTAAAGTGGTGTGTTTTGGCTTTTTCTTTTCAAGTTGAATTTTAATATACTTTAAGTTTATTTTAAGTATTGCTATTCGTCATTTATCAATAGTAATGTTCAAATTATATTATAAATCTATTTCCACACATTTTCATTGTAAGGGAAAAATTTTATTCGACTTCAAACTTTTTTCGTCTCACTTTGCCCCGGTCTCCCCTACGTGAAAAGGTGAAGGTTTCTGAATATTCTGATGGAAAATAGGGGAGAAGCTGTAAATATGGACAACTGCTTTTGTTCCAAGGAAAGCACACAATGAAAATGTCAAAATTGCAGAAAGAAAAGGCGGGAATTTTAGCTCATAGATCTGAGATAGCGTGTCAATAGTTCGATGTTGTGTGATTACTACTAAATTTTTTTAGAGACGTGGTTTTGGAAATTGGGGTGGTAATGTGGACCCAAACTGAAGAGGTGAAAGAGATGTAAGGAATTATTTGTACATTTTGTATTTTAACATTAAAGTAAGTTTTTTTTATATTTGCAGCATTTACGTGTAAAATTTCAAATAATTAAGGTAAATGTCCCCATTAGCGACCGTTTAAGAGTGTGACTGGTTCGAAATAGTAATTTTTTTACTAATATACGACAATGTTTGAGTAAAGTATGGATCATTGTATTTTTTTAAGTCTCTAGTTTCTTAATCAAATTAGTTTTAGGGTGATTTTTGACTATTTACACAAAAATTATGGTGAAAATTATATTGGACCTGATGTCCCCTTTATTGACCAACTTGTACCATCTATCGACCGTCTCACGTCCCCATTATTGACCAGCAGTTTCCCCCATTGTAAATGCATCATTTTGTTTATTAAATTTGTGTTCGTGAGTATAACAAACTGTTTTTATTAACATTTTATGAAAATTAAACAATTTATAACCTGTTTAAGATATTCTTTTATGTTTTCTATTATTTCCTCCACCGCTGACCTTACTATGGGTACTCCAGATTTTATTTTACATATTGCTTCAATTAACTCGGTTTCACCATTGTTATTTTCTAAAGAAAATATATTTATGGTAGTACTTTTTGTACTCAATTGTGAGTACAAATCAAATGTACTCAAAATTTAATAATTAAAAAATTACTTGAGTACTTTAGTTAGATCTAACAACATCACTTGTAAAATGTCCGAAAACTGGTACAGACCGGTCTTTGACGGTCGCTATTTCCGACCACGATTTTCTGCTACAATAATGAAAGAAAATGAATATATTTTTTTTATTTTATAATTCTCTATATGTATATTTCTAGTTAATTTGAGTAAGTTACTGCACGTATCTATGTATTTTTATTGTAAAATTTACGAGTTTAATGATATCTATAGTATAACCTCACGTTATTAGAATGTGTCAACTTTCATGTCAATGACCCAAGTCCTAATTTACATGTGAATTTACTTAAAGATGAATGTACGACTACATAAATAACGTATGAAACAATAATTGAAACACCTCTAATTATAATTTCTGAACTTTCTGCTTGATATTTCGCTCTCTATGTTGCAATAAACAGTAATAAATGATTAATTGGTCACTAATGGGGACGTGGTCGGTAATGGGGTCATCTACCTTATTAGAAAAATTGTACAAAAAAAATAGAAAATCAAAAACGTTTGTAAATGAGGAGCAATAGAAAATAAATAATTGTGTGAAGTATTTTTGAATCAAAAGTTATGGTTTAATGTAACTTTGACATTTAATGAAGATTTCTTACAAATTTTAACAATAATCAGAAATAAAAACAGCACTGCTACATCCAGAGCATAAGGAGTGGCATAGTGGAACCCTTAGAAAAAAAGAGAAATAATAAAACTTGATAAAGTAAGAGAGGTTGTAATAGGGACCAACGCAGTCAATATTGCCACCCCCGGCCTTTTTTCAGAATAACGTAAAAATCTCGGCGTGGGAAATATATTTCCAAATGACTAAATACAGAATTTTGAAGCTCGACCTTATGACTAATTGTGCCTCTATAACTAACACGTTACATTTGTCCATAAGTATGAGAAAAAAATTAATTAATCTTACCGTAAAAAACTTTTTGCACGAGCAAAGATAGACACTTCTACTTTTTAGTTAAAGTAAACATGCCAATCACTCCAGCTCCGCCTGGTGATGTTAGAGGACACTAGTTGTTGTGTTTTTTTTTCGGTTCCCGACATATCGCGGCATTTAACAGAGAAATAAACACCTGGTCCATATTACAACCCCGGGCCATGTTTACATTATTTCTCCCCTAGCTTTCCATTGTGTCGACGAATGGTACGATCGTGATTGGGATTGATAGCGATGCACCGCGTAGCGTTTACTTTTCTTCGTTTACAAAGAGTCTGTTAATTATTCTGTCTGTTATTGGCCCAGATGTGGGAACTCTGTGGTTGTGGTTTCTGTATCTCGGAGGAAATATTTCATTGAAGAAGGGTCTTAATTTATTGAATTAAGTTACATCCAAATTTCTAAGACTGCTGATTAAACACAAGCTTATCGTGCACATCTTTAAACTTTTAGTACTGCAAACGTTCATAGAGTACAAGTTTAAAAAGAACTCGATTTATCATTTATAGTTTTACAAGCATAAATTAGCACAATCATTGAAAATAAATGCAGTTGGTATATATGTAGATGATTTAATTTATATTATACGATAGATGATAAATTTTAATTTGAAATAAACTTGTACGTATCTACTTTAAGTTTTCGGGAAGGAAAAATAAATGTTTTGAATAAGGAATAAAATTATTACACTGACCAACTCTTTACTTATAATTTATTCCTATCTCAAAACGATTAGTGTGTAGACTGTAGAACATTCCTGAAGCGACTGAAATCAGGCCCAAAGGATACAAATTTCCAAGTGTGGCGTTTTTAATAAAAATTCACTGACATTTGAATATAATATACCTCACTAATGAAATTTCCCATAACTGAAAAATTATGCTATTCCATTCGCAGTTCTATGCACAGTTTTTCTTCGTAGTGTAATTTTGGTGCACACTTGCACGCGCAGCCATCTTAGACGGAATTTTTCTAATTTCAAAAAACACTAACCAGAACGTATCTTGAAATAAAACGGAAATATTACAATACTTAATCTCTCGTATTCCGTAAAACTGAAATAAAACTAAACTTCAAATCCTGAAAGAACTTTTGCTCCCCCTAACTTCACTTTCGCCAATATTCCCGTATTTTCTGAAGCGTCAAAAATATAATTTTCAGCCCAATACATTTGGAGAAAATACATCTTCCTTTTTTCAAATGTGCACGAATTAAACGAGCCGATTAATGGACAAACTCGCCAAATGCGCAGCTCAGTTCCGAAGAGGCAGTTTCGCGAACGACCAGATTTTCGAAATTCATAGAAAATTGCGGGAGGGTTGCAGGGATTATTGCCGCAGGTTTTATGGGGCGTTTCTTGGGAAGAGATCAGTTTTATTTTTTTGCTGCATTGCGGGGCTCGGCTCCGATAGCGCGCTGGCTGGCGAATAGTTTGTGGTGACGATGAATCGGAGTAGTCGCTGGCAAAGGGCGATGCTTTTTATTGTTTCATCCAAAGTTGTACGTCGCGTCACGTGGAATGTAAATATTCTTGCAATTGTTGCGTTCGGTATTTGCAGGACGTTCCCCAATCCCCTTTTTCACCGAATAAAGAGGCGTGTTTTATTCGCACGCGAAACGTGGCCACCTAAACAAAACGAGTTTCGGGCGTAAATTTGAAAAAGAGAAATCCGAACATTCCGGGGGAGCCGAAATATTTGCGTCGATTAAAGATTAAATCTTACGCGTGTTGTTCCGTTACGCAGGTGATTGGGGTAACTGTACTCGTAGTTGACAGTGTACCAATAGTTGACACTTTTATTTTCAGTCACGAATAATAAGCTTTCTATTAAAAAAATATTTTTGACTAATACTTTTTCAAACAGCGTATTAGTTAAAAATTTTTTTTTTTAATAGGAAGCTTATTATTCGTGACTGAAAATAAAAGTGTCCACTACGAGTACAGTTACCCTAAGTCAAAAATTCTCAGGCAGTGTCTCTGTCTGCGTTAATTACACGGGGTTTACTTACGCTTTTAAATGGATCTACGTGTCTTCCTCCGTACGACGTGATAATTAACGCCTGGACAGAAATTTGCTTAAACAGGAGCGGAGTAAAAATAGTGGTGCAGTTACAGGACGGCGAATGTATCTTATTAAACCTTTTTTTTTATTCCATTTTTGGTATAAATTACCTCTTGCCTCCAAATGATGCGTTTTTGCCAGCACGTCGTGTGTTTTCGTGTGTATTTCGCAGGGATACAAAATAAAATAAAAACAGTGCACGTGGAGAATGATTTATAATGAAATCATAGGTCAGGGTTGATTTATTCAAACTTGAGTCCTAAAAGTCTTGCAAAAGCAATCTTACTATCTTACTATCTTACTATCTTACTTCTTACTATCTTACTATCTTACTATCTTACTATCTTACTATCTTACTATCTTACTATCTTACTATCTTACTATCTTACTATCTTACTATCTTACTTCTTACTATCTTACTATCTAACTATCTTACTATCTTACTATCTTACTATCTTACTATCTTACTATCTTACTATCTTACTATCTTACTATCTTACTATCTTACTATCTTACTATCTTACTATTATAATAAAGCTACAGCGTTTGTTTGTATGTACACAAAAATCTCAAAAAGTACTGAACCAATCATCTCGAAATTTTAACTACAGCATCCTTGAACAACAAGAACGGACATAGCCTATGTTTAATCACGTAAAATATAATTAATCTGTGTAATTTATTATTATGTACATAAAGAAGTCATGACTCGGCCGGCTGCGATGGATACTACGCGCCGCGACCGCCAGGCGGCGAATCGGGCCGAGCGCTTCTCGCAGGTGGAATACAGCAGTCATGCCTATAAGAGAGCCGGGCAGATCGTGTACCGTCACTCTCGAGTACCACCACGTTCCGATAACGGACGTGTATATTTTCGGGTTAACGGGTTAATTAACATAAACATGCCAAAACAAAACCTTTCTAGGGCATCCGCCGGTGCTAGGACGACGTTCTTCTTATTTAAGAAGAAACGAAAGTAGCGAGCAGCATAAAAAAAGACTCTAAAAAATGAGAACAATCTTTTTTCAAAATACTTAATTTCGTTGAAACATATAATAATTTTAATAACCATGAATAATCAGTCACGCTAATAATTCGGGCGAAGCCGACACTGGGCATGCTAGTTGATAATAAAACACTCGTGGCAGTGGCGGATTTAAGTAAAAAGGCCCAGGTGGCAAACGTTCTGAGGGGCCCATTTTTTTCGGGAAAATGAAGAGAGATTGCTTACTAAAAACCACAGTGTACAGAAAAATGTAGAAAAAAATATAGTGCTGGATAAAACCATAATTTTTTTTAAGACAGGGCCCTATGAGGGGCCTTCTGTACAGGGGCCCATTTTTCAGGAAAATGGAGCGGTAGTTTACTACAAAACGGGCTCGGTGTAATGATATACAAAAAATATACTTTGGATAAAATCATAATTTTTTTTAAGAATGGGGCCCTGGGGGGCCTTTTAAGCAGGGGCCCAGGTGGCAACTGCTCATCGGCCGCCCTGTTAAATCCGTCACTGACCGTGGCCTTTCTAATCAATAAGCTGCTTATAAATTATCTCAGTATTTCCTAAAAAGGAGCTGCAAAAAGGCATATGTAATATTAAAAAATTTGAAGTGTCAAGAAAAAAAGGAATAGGTACATGAAGCAACGTCGTATTGAAAAGATTCTTCAGCTTTTTAGTTCCTAAAGTTTCGTAATACTATTTTAAGAAAAATGTTTAATATCGCGTGTGCGAGTTAAGTGACCCGAAAATCTGTTATCTCTGAGGTGGAAACGCAGGAAACGTCGGCTTCTTGCATTCTTCGGTTGAACGTGCGTATTAACGGAAGCAGCTTATTTCACGGTACATAAAGAGCTGGACAATGAAAAGGGATCGAACGTGATAAATCGTTTCTTCTCGAGCGGGATAACTAAATATGATATTCCAAACACGTATACGCGATCTTTGTGCCTTTTTATAGGGGAGGAAAACATGATAAATGATGGTTCAATCAATAGTTACGTTTCCGCCGGCCGATAACGATCCCTCATCGACGTGACGGAAATATTCGACGGACCTGAGGCATTGGTCGCAGCCCAACAGTCGTATTTAATTACGGCATTAGAAAACATCGTGATGAAGTGAAATTTTATCGAGCGAGAGTCATCAGTCTGGAATTTTGGAGGAAAGGAGGCGGCTGGATTTTGTATCTCGTCGAAAGAGAGCGTCGCGATGAGGTGAACATTGAATTGCAGTTTAAAGATTTAGTAGAATCCTTATGAATATTTTATTGGATTCGATGTTTGTTTTCTAAGCTTCTGAATATAAAAGGGAGATCGCGAGCTGAAAACTCCTTCACTTAATTTTACCGTTGACCCACAGAAAGATATACTTAGCAGTTACAAATGTTGCTCTTCGTTTTGTGGTCTTTGCGCAAGGATCAACCTGCTAGGAAATGTCTCAAAATAAGGATCAATAGCCAGCAAATACTATTACAATTAAATAGATACCTGGAACATTGAATTTGGTCAGAAATTTCTCAGTAACCCCTCTGAGAATTGCTGGAATGTTCGAAGTAAGGTAAATGTCCCAGTCCTTAAACATGGCCCAATAATTAAAAATTGAGAAGAAATTTTATTAATAATAATAGTTTTACTAATTTGCAACGTTTAAACTGTTCGAAATATAATTGCAAAATGTATTAGCTTTATATAGATACAATTATAAGCTTACATAACTGAATAGTTATATCATACAAAAATATTATTGTACAGTAAAGCTTCAACAGTTTCAATCTCGCTTCTTACCTAATGGGCTCAAGCAAGCGAGATAATATTTTTGTTAAGGTTGTAATTAATTATTATTTTATAATTTTTGAAATTATACAGTTGTTTTGGATTTATTATACATTGAAGAATTTAAAATTAATTGGATCTTTTAATAATTTTTTGTTTTTAATATTGAAATTGTTGCGTTTATCCACTAGTACACGGTAACATGACACGTACCAATCATTAAACGTGTGTTCAATGGTTGTTTAACCGCGGTGTTACAGACGTCAGTGTTCAGTAGTTATAAAATTATAAATATTTATTGTACCAAAGTAAGTATTTTTTGTATCCTATATATTTACGTTAATAATAACTAGACAAAAATATAATACTATTTAAGAATTATTAGGATAATTAATTGCTCGTTATAATATTAACATAACCTAAACTTTTATAATATACTTTTCATCATTTTTTAACTTTTTCAGACATAAAGTCATGCCGAAGGTAAAAAAGATAAAGAAGAAGAACTACAGTCAGTTGATTTCTTTTCATTAACTGATAGAAATAGTTAAATTAAATACATATTCAATAATTGGGACACTGTTAATTAATGACTGGGACACGCTATGAATTTTATTTAATTACTGGGCCATATGAACAGTTTCATGTTTTAATTAATTTAAAACTTTTGCTATAACAAATGTAGATTCTTGTTACGGTATGTGAAAGTAGAAATTTTACGCTTTCGAATAATTATATTTAGCTATAATTTTATACTATTTAAATATAAAAAAATTGCAGTCATCTCAACTGCTTCCTTAACTGTTTCGCCATTGGGACATTTACCTTATGTACTAGCAGTCGACCATTTTATCTTGGGAAGTAGAAGTTTAATAACACAATGTAGGATAAAGGCAGGTAATATGGAACATCTGATTTCAAAAGCTTGTCAAAAGTAGGGGAATTCGTTTTTTTTTTAATAAAACTAACATGAGGGGACGAAGGAATTAATGCATAATCATATTTACATTATCAAATGTAAAAGAATCCAATTGTTTTGCAATTATAGTAAAAAAACTGAAAAGAGTGAAAATCGGCAGTTCGAAAAAATGGGTCCTAATATGGGACACCTAGGAAATTTGTAAAGAAAACCCAAAAATCTTTACTTTTTTTTACTAAAAATGAAGATTTATTAAGTAGAAGAGACAAATAAATAAATACACATCATTTTTGGAATTTATTCCTGCTTTCTGCGTGTCCTACACGTTGGGCACGTGAATAATACGTCGGAAGCCCCACATTCTTCGTGTGCCCACTGAAAGCAGCGAATACATTGCGTCCTACTTTTCATTGTCATTATTTTTATAATTACCATCACAAAATAAGCATTCCGCATCATCGTCGTCATCGTCAGTATCAACTTCACCTATGTTACTCGGTATGTTCCATATTACGTACACACATGTTCCGACAAGAAATTAAGAATTATAGGGGAGAGGTGGGATGAAAGGGACACGTATTGAAGGGGACATGGTCATTATCTCAAAGATAAAGGATCTGCCCAGGCCAAAAGTGTTTTTATTTTGTAGCCACATTAATTCATGTGTAATCAAGCCAAATTTCAAGCCGCTATCGTATCTACGACTACGGAAATACACACTTGAATTTTTTTGAGGTTCAAAGTATAACTTTTAGTATTTTCTTGAACTGTATTGTGAAGTGCTGTTATCCGCGACTGATTTTTCTATTACTGCATCTAAACAGGTATTTATTTAAGAACGATATCGTATAATGTCCGATCCTTTTTTAATCATATTGTAATTGTAGGAATTATATTTTCAATTTTAGTGCTTTATTTATGAAAGGGACACAACAAATATTTATGAAGGGGACGTCCCTTTCATACCTGTCCCCTTCAAAACCTTACCATTCTTCATTTTTTTTCAGTGAAAATATGCCGCCTAAAAAACGGGTTAGTGCAGATAAAATACAAGAAGCAGTGCATGAACTCATTGAGAAAAAAACCTCAATAAGATCGATTGCGAAGTGTATCAATATAGCCAAATCACATTTAGCTAGATTGGTCAAGCAAGCCAAAAACACAGAATCATTTATCTATAAACCGAACATTAGACAAATTAGACAAATCATTATTTATAGTTATTAAGATTGTTTAGTTACATAAGCATAACTGTTGAGTTTTTAGTTCCTATTACGAATATATATGAACATATATATGAATTAAAATAGCCTATGTGATTTCGGTACCTGCATAAATAATAATTAAAGAAATGATATTAATATTACCTGTTTTTATTACACTGTCCCATTCATAAACACCCATGTCCCTTTCAATACAGCCAATTTATGAAAGGGACAAACCACACGTTTTTAGAAAACGACAAATATGATATGTAAATATAAAGAGAAGCTTAATAGGACCGTGTATTTATATAACCAGATAACTGGCCTTTTGTAATGTTACCAATTAGAACTCGAATGGTTATTTAGTTTTTTTACTATCTGGTCCTAAACACAAGTGTCCCTTTCATCCCACCTCTCCCCTACTAAGAAGAAAGTAACTTTATTGGTAAACTATTGTCAAGAACACACATATTTAATGATAAATTATATGAAAATAATACTTTCTAACATACCTTCACTACAATATTTAACTGTTTGATGCACTTTTCAGAAACTTTTACACCCCACGAAAAATATAAACGTTCCTCTTTCAATGATAGATGCCCGACTGATGCTCAATTCTCAGTATCATCGTCTATTGTGTCTAGGGATGTAGTATAAACGATTACCTGAAGAGTTCGTTATATTTTTATCGAAATTTTACGAAGTTCCATATTACGTGCTGTTCCATATTACCTGCCTTTACCCTACATAATAAACTTGCACCGCCCGGGTCATATGAAGTTTTTTACATCAAGTTAAATTAATGTCCGTTCAATTTAAATAAATAGATTATCCCCCATTATACGTTTTAAATAGTTTAATTCAATTTCTGTCCAATTTAAATAAACGCGCCACCCCCTATTGATTTTAAACAACTTAATTCAATTCCCATTGCATTTAAATAAACAAATTCTTCGTTCATTAATCCCGACAGTTATCGACGAAATCTCGATAACAGATGGGACATATTGTAAAAGCATTCTAAGTTAGAACAATAAATCCATCGGACAGTAAGACACCCCGATAACGAAACCCTTGCAACACTTTAATTTCTGACAAGCGAAGAGCACCTACGTTTGATTTCTTCCGCAAGAAAAATCGCGCACTCTTGCAGCCAAAATATTCCCTTCATATTTGCCTACCCCGTGCACATTTTTATTTAAAAACCCGCGAAACATTTAACGAGTAAATAAATACTTCTCGCGAAATTTCACCCCCGTCACCCCCATGATCGTTCGATCATATCGGATCGAGATTAAACGCAGCTTCTCTACTTTCATCCGCGGAGCAGTGTTTGCCGAACAGACTCGCGCGCCGGAACGATATTTGCAAATAATTATGGTCGCGCGCGCAGCAACGTTGCAAGTATGAAATCGGCCATAAAAACGGCGCCATTAAATCGGGTGCAGAGCGGGGAAGAAACGTCGGATCGAATAACGTGCGGCGGGGCGCCGAGCGGGAATATTGAAAATCAGTGAACATATCTGTTCATTATTGGTCTCGTTAATTAGAAACTCGGCGTTTATTATAAGAAAGAGATTGGTCCGAAACTAACGAGCCTGTATTTCACGTGTAATTAAATTCGACCGACATCAGCTGACCGTTGCGCGCCAGAATTGTTCAACCGAAATTCTTAAGGGGGGCAACCACTTTAGGAGACCGAAAATTAGATGATTTTTGGGATTTTATTTTATTGCGAAAAAAAACCGGAAATTTCCGCAACTCTAACAATAATTTTTTCATGTTTTCATATATCTCTGGTAATTTTTTCAAGTTGTTTCATCCATTGTATTAAGGTGTAATCCGCTGTGTCCCTTGGCGTGTCCTCATCGTCGTTGTCGACTTGCGGGAATCGTGCAGCACGCAATTAGCATCTGAACTAGTCCAAAAAATTTTGATACATTCTTGAGATCTTTTTTAAGAACATGAACTTAAATTTTGAAAAGAAATCGAGAATTTAATGTTGGAACGTGTTTGAAAAGAAAATGATCGATTTTTAGCATTTTGTTTCCCGGCATTTTGCAATAATAAATATGTTTTAAACAATCTAAGCTTTCCAACTTTTGGTTCATGTTTTAATAAATTATATTATGTAAACGTGATCCAAATTTGAAGATGATCCATCAATTAGTTTTTGAGTTATGATTCCCGCAAATTGAAAAAATGTCGTTTCGAGAAAAACACGTTTAAAGTTTCACAAACGAAAAACTCAAACTCAAATGTGTTTAATCAAATGATAAAGTGTCTTACCGATTAATCAGCGATTCCACCCCAAAGCAAAGGTACTATGCTCTACGTCACCAGGTGAGTCATAAAAAGGGACTACCTGACTCAGCGCTCGTGGATACCTGGGCGCGCTTGGAAGTCGAGCGGAGAGTCTTTATCATTTATATACATACCGTTAGAAGGAATCCGAATATCGTTTTGAAATTTTCAGGGTATATTCTAAGATATTTTGCTAATGATTTATGAAATAAAAAAAAATTGATTTTTTGAAGCATCTAAAGTGGTTGCCCCCCTTAATCCCTGTTTATCCAGAGACTATGCAATTATTGGTCGATCCATGGTCCGTTGGTCGTTCACCGGGCGACTGGAGGCGTCCTACAACTCGAACGGACCTAAGGGCGTTTCCACGCGAGACAGTTTTACGCAGCGTTCGAAAGAGTTCTGGAACTTCTCGACAGGTTTTATTTAAAATGGACCGTGGAATTATTTTTTGAAAATGTTCTCACATTATAGTTTTTATTTTGGAAATAAAAGTGTTCGGTGGAATGGAACTTGTAAAATATAAGAATAATAATTATTCTGTAACAGGAACAGATATTTTGTTCAGCAATATTAAAAAAGTTCTCAGTCGTTGTAGCAAATGCTGAAGACTATTCGATGAATTGTGCTACAAGAACGATAAATAATTATTACGGTTAAATTGATATTCTGAAGGTGTTATTTATCTGTAATATTTACCTACGTAGATAATTTCTACGCTGATATCATAGAATTTTTAGGTATTTTTGTTCATTTAAATTATAAAAAATTGTTATGAAACTATTGATGACACAGCGGAGCCCGGAAAAGCAGCCTGATTTTGAGAATTTTTCATTCGAGTATAGTGAATGGAATACAAAATCTGTTCGAAGGCCTTTATTGTACATATCTTGAAGAATGATCACAATTTTTTTTTTTATTTTTTTAATACAAAATGGCCGCGCCACAGCTAAACAGAAGAAGCTTCTTCTAAAAAACAGTGTCCCGCGGCCGGAAAGATTTCTCCTTCAATTTTTGACCTGGAACAAAAAAACGAAAATTTTTGAGTTCTATGAAAGACTATCTCGGGAAGTACACAAGGAAATGAAAAAATACTGATTTTTGTAAGAATGGCGTGTGATTGAACAAAACGTTTCAGCAATTTCGACGTTGTGGCAGTTCCGTGTTTTGTGGCGCCGCCATTTTCTATTAAAAAAATTAAAAAAGAATTGTGATCATTCTTCAAGGTATGTACAATAAAGGCCTGCAAACGGATTTTGTATTCCATTCACTATACTCGCATAAAAAATTAATATGGTATTATATTGTCAAATAAAACTAGCACCTAATTCAATACTTTTATTTATCTTATGGAACCTTTCTTAATAAATGTTCTAATATAACTTGCTTCCATGGAACTTTTATTATATAGGTTCTAAGATATCTGTTCCATGAGAATACTTTTTAAAGAAGTCCCTAAGGGTAACATTTCTTTCAACAAAAATTCCACAGGAACAGATATTTCCTTAAACGAAACATATAAGTTCTAACAGAATGTTTTTTGAAAACGAGAGTGCCAGAGCTTTTTCGATCCCTGGTTTTATGTTTGTAGCTTGTAACTGGTATTTCGGGCATGCTTCTTCTTTCTCAGTCCTTGGATAAATTTTTTGGGCAATGGTGTCTCTGTGATGTGAATGCGTGTGAAATGCCAGTCGTGAATTGCAAAACTGACACGTGTGAAGAGGCTTTAACTGTGCAGAAGGCTAGTGGAATGGAAGTATGAAGTGAAAGATATTTCTGAAGGTGGAATATCAAGTTGACCTGGTTACTTTCTTTTAGTTTATATGCTTACGTGACAGTAAGACTTCCATCTTTAGATGAAATGAGAAGACGAAATGTTAAACGATGAACAGTGGCAGTAGTTAGAATTTTCAGTAGAAACAGAAAATGCATGTCTGTTCATTTTGGCAGTTATAGTTGGGCTTACCATTTTAGATCTATCTTGCGACAGTCCTGGCAGCTAAAATAAATTCTTTTAACACTTATTACTTTTGCCACCGTATTCCGCATGGAATTCACATCCACTAAAATTTATTTTTTATTTTTTTGGAACTTACATAATAATTACTACGGTATTAAGCTTTATTACAGTCGCAGTTATTTGTTTAGCTAGATTTAGAGAATTTCTATGACAGCCTGAAAATTCCTGTTCAGGTTTATAAATTCAGAGAACATTGCATTCTGATTTTCTTTAATTATTTCCAAGGTTCTACTACGAGGCAGATATTCAAAGTGTCTGTATCATAAACCTGAGTTCTTAGAAGATCGTAACCGTAACTGTAACGTGTATAGTGTGATAATTAAATTATCGGTTTTGGTACAAATAATACATTATTTCTCGTTCGGACAGTGAAAATTGAGAAGAAGGCAGCGCCTTCCTATTTTCCTCTGATAAAAGCGGGGTGTGGAAAGTGCCTTCAAATTGCAATTAATGGACCGCGCTGTATCATTCGACATTTTGCTCGAAGCAATTCAAGGGCACAAAAAAAGCTGTTCAGCAACTTTCGTTCAGCTTTTTGTCGAGAAATCACGTTGAAACTCTCCAACGGCGTGGATTGTTTGAATGTATCCACTCTGCAATTTCCATATGTGAAACAAGTTCAGCGGTTGTCGGTAAATCGATATGGTGGCTTGAAAGTTGGTCAAATTTCCACGGCAAAGTGGGTGTCGCGCTATTTTCGGGACCTCGTTGAATTGCATGATTTCCATGCATCCGTTTTATCTTGTTTCGTTCCATTTGTCGCTGCATTCGTTTTTTTTTTGTAGGCGGAAACACAGCTGCCAAGATTAAATGGCCTGCTAGTGAGAGAGAAAGATTTATTTCTGTTCCGAGTCTATAAGGCTCTCTGAAAATTATTTAAAGACCGACGAATGTTTGAAGGAAGTATTTAAGGGGTCGCTGATTTTCAAGCTTATGTTTCAAATCAAAAATCATATTTCACCTCACGGTAGCAAATTTTTAAATGGTAATTTTGCTATTAAATTGTTGACCAATTAAAGCCACCCTCCGGTTAAATCGCGCGAAAGCACAGGTGACTTTTATGATTTTTTCTAGAAAAAAGTATACAATGTATGGGTCTGAAACTTTTTGCACTTTATTCTGCTACAAATGTAGAGTATGAAACAATTTTTTTATTTCATTCTTGCCCACCCCTGCCTCTGATATTTATTGCGTGCTGCATCGTTGGAAAAAAACTGGACTGGACTATCGCCACGATAACTCTAGACCGGATCATCCAAAATTAAAAACGCAAAGATATTCCTTAATTACACGCGTGTGGTGATCGCGCTAACCTCGGGCAGTGTTAAGGAACAACTGGGCGATGATTGCCATATGTTCAAACAATAGAGTCCCCGAAACATGAGTTTCTTCGCTCAAAAATGTTTCGTAAAAAAAATTGAGCGTTCGAAAATTCGCAGTAGAGGGTAGCGCGGAAGCCAGTGTATTTGCGAGTAGAATCCCGTTTGAATTTTTAGATTCGGTCCAGTATTGCATTTTTTATCGTGGCGATAGTGCGCGAAAAATAACGTACTTAAAGTTTGACGCCGAGCGCGGGGACTCGCCAGTGAAAGCCCTACTTTCCATGCGTTCATTCGATTAAAACAAAAATTGATTGTTTTGTTAGATCAATAAATGTATTATTAATTAAAAGAAAAATTACATTTCCATCTATTATACCTGTGTCAAAATCCATCTTTAAAAAAAACACCTATTTTTAAGGCCGTCGCACCGTTGGTCCCCCTGAACTGCTTGCAAATTCTGTACCATTCGGAATTTCATTCCAAAATTTTACCCGATCATTCTTGAGATGTTGTGGGATGAAAGTATGCAAAAAATTTTTTTTTTGATGTTTTGACCGGGGAGTGCCCTTAAGGGGGTATTATGGTCTGACGAGGCGTTTTCGTCGCGTTATTTCGGAATTTTTTTACAAAGAACCCATCAATTTTATTATTATTTAGTTTATTGCTACATGTTTATTGATGTTTGAACTATCTTTACAAATTTTGTCAATGGAAAAGAATTAAAATCAAACGCAGTTGACTGTTTTAAAGTAATGGTGAAAAAAAAAACATGGTGTCACGGTGTCCATGATTGGGCTCGTTCTAGTGATCTATAACAAAAAATGAAAAGAGATTCTATATCTGTATGCCTGTGGCTTTCGTCCCTACCAGAATGATAAAAAAATATTGAAAATTAAGCAAATGGCGGCGGTTTGAAAATTAAGTTTCGATTTTCGCACAATTTTTCAACTTTAAAGGTCTGTGAAAGTTTAAAAACAAAATATTTTATCATAATTCTGGTAGGGACGATAGCCACAGGCATACAGATATAGAATCTCTTTTCATTTTTTGTTATAGATCACTAGAACGAGCCCAATCATGGACACCGTGACACCATGTTTTTTTTTCACCATTACTTTAAAACAGTCAACTGCGTTTGATTTTAATTCTTTTCCATTGACAAAATTTGTAAAGATAGTACAAACATCAATAAACATGTAGCAATAAACTAAATAATAATAAAATTGATGGGTTCTTTGTAAAAAAAATCCGAAATAACGCGACGAAAACGCCTCGTCAGACCAGAATACCCCCTTAAGGATGAATTTCAGTGACAATCTTACCAAAAAGTTAATCAATTTCCAAGATATTAATAAAGATTTTTCCTGTGATGAGAACTAGTCAGAAATGGCAATGGTGTATTTTTATCGCAAATTCAGTTGAATTCGCTCTTACTTTTTATTTTATTTTCTCAATTCATTAAATATTTGATCTTTTATCATAAACTTGTTTGTTGGAATCTACCTGAAAACGCAAGTCATTTTCTTTTATTTAAAAAAAACTATCGAATCAATTGTCCGGAATTTCTGTGACAGTTTTGTTCAGTGTCTGATCTTCCTGCACACAAGGTTTCAAAAACCTAGGCCCATTATTTCATTTTTAACTTTGTAGTTATATTTCTGAATATTGCATTTGCCCATAAGTTAAACAATTTAAAAACTACGAAATCAATTGTTCTGAAATTTTGCAGGGTGTTTTACTATTGCATAAAGATATCATTCCTTCAATTTTCAAGCAGTTTTGCTTATTTTTAATGTTACTGAAGTTCATCCTCAAATCTGAAATGTTGATGTTACAAGGTGTATCATCTTCAAGTTTCCATTGAAAGTTCTATCGACTCTTTCCTCTTCCACATTCTTATTTCCTTTTTCATTTTCTTCTGTTTCTTCCATACATCCTCACATTGCTTTTACATCCCTCTTCCTCGTTCCTCTGACCTACTAACCTTCACCCTCGCAGTTCCTCTCCTTCGGCTGGCCAATTCCATATTATTCTTCCCTTCATATATTTCCACCCTCTGTTATTACATTCTTCCCTCCGCACTTTCATCTATATTTCTTCCCATCTTCCCGTCCCTGCCACGCCCCGATTTCGCGTTCTCTTTCACTTTCTGTTACCCCGCAAGCCTTCCTCGCTCTCTCGTCCCTTGCAACCCCTCTGCCCGTCCAGTTTCTCGTCTTCCGCTTCATCCCCCATCTTCTTCCTCTCTGCGCGGCGCACAGTGGGGCACGTAACATAGGATTCGCGGAAAAAATCTCATAACTTCGATGTTTCTCAATATTTTTTAATACTTTTTTTTTACATTACTTCTTAATAGCCAACGTGGACAGGAACATTAATAAAATTAAAGCATCTATCACAAATAAAATAACAATAAACCACGTACACATTCGGTACATAAAAACCATATATGATAATTATGTTTCTAATAAGTATGTAATATTACATAAAAAACGAAGTGATTAGCATCAAACATTATAAAACATATTAGAGAAAGAAAATAACACAATAGTGTAATAACATATAACATTAAACTACTAAAATTACATAATAAAACAATTAATATTACTGTTCATACAAACTAAAACTACCAAAAAGTAATATAAAATAGAAACTATGCAAAAGTAGCGAGAAATGCCGATGTGATGAGTTTCTGCGAAATCGCATGCACAGCGCACTCCTGTGATTATGTATCAATAACAGCCAAAGTCGCAAATAATCGCAGCCAATTTTTGGAGGGCTGTTAGTAGATGGTATCTGCTTTCAATTAGTAATATCTAGAGCCCGGAGGAAGGCGGAGCTTTTTTTATAAACCTAAAAGAGTTAATGAAAACTTGAAATACTAGGTAGCTTCGTTTGAAGTTGTATAGTGGGATTACGGCGAAGAGTTTTCGAAAAGTATTTATGTTACAAATAAGCTGAGACTATGCACATTCGAAATACATGAGGTACAAGAATAAAAATATCTAGTGGAATTCAGAAAAAAATCGACAACCTGGTACGAATATTGACACGTTTCCCGTCAGAATACGAAAGGTTAACTTCAGATGAATTTTTCTTTGCAATTAATATGAATATGACATATCTGTCATATAGATTAGATACGTTGGTCCATCGGCTATCAGGATACCGCGATGAATACACAAAAATACATGTTTCATTTTAAGACTTTTTTCCTCTCCAGCCCCACTGTGCGGCGTGACACTGTGTTTTGCATACTCACCTTTCCACACTTTCTCCCACTGTGTTTCCTCTATAACCCCTTTTCTTCCAGCCCCTCCCCTATTCTATTCCATTTCCCTCCTTTTCCTCCTCCTCGCCCGCCACGTTGCCTGCTTCCGCGTCGCTCCTTCCACAATCCTCTCTCTGTGTTTGTCACCTCGTTCAGCATAGAGCATCGCCTCTCTCCCGCTCTCGACATCCCCGACACCAGCGCGGTAGCCTATCGCGCCTCTTTCTGCAAATGTGCGAGCGAATGGAAATTAGCAAGTCGACGGAGACGCGCGGGCAATTAGGAAGCCCCTGTCCGCGCCTCCCCGTCGTGCTTCATTTGCACCCCCGCGTGCACTTTCAACCCTTCCGCGCCGGAGTGCGTTAGAGCAGAGAGTAAACGGTATCCGTTATAGCGGCCATGGGAATCGACGGACCTAGCTGGAACGCAATCGCCCTCCCGCTATGAAAATTAACAATAAACGCTTCCCGCCTCGGTGCAGCAATCTTTGCTGAACAACTGGCGCGGTAATTCAGGGAGGAATTAAGCAAAAGTAATTTAATATCTGCTCTAAACATTCACTCCTTGCACTCCGATTTATTCTCAAGTAATCCGATCAGAGGTATTTTTCTCAAATCTAAAAATCATTCATTTAATTAGCTACGAGTCGCGAATTCCGCCGCTGTTACAGACTTTAATAATATCAGTGCGTAAGTTCGATCGGAACTTCGGCGGGCTTGAGAGGTGTGCCCGAGGCGGGGAGGAACCATTCGCACGGATCTGCATTTCCAGATAAAGCTTCCGGAGAAATAATTATTTCCTTACGAAGGAAGAGAATCAACCTTGAAACCTCTTTCGCCGCCGAACCCTTTTAATTCCTCAGCTTGGCGTTCAAGGGGAGGCTGGCCGCTTAGACTTTAATTTCTCCCCTTTAAAATTGCATTCCATCTCTCGACGAAAGGTGACCGCAATGCATCACCCGGCGCGCGATTCGTTTGTTTTCCTAGCAGAACGTTACGAGGATCTAAGGGCCGGGAGAAGCGGAGGAGCCGGAGTTATTCTTCTTCATTCCTCTTTATTTCAGCCGCTCCGCCTGCATTCTTTTTCGGCGCAATCGCTCTCGGCCCCGCCGCGATTCCCCAGCCCCAGGAGTGCATTACAATTTGCAATAAGCGGGGTGCCTTGTAAAATGCTTATTCCGTCGTGGAAATTACGCGCGATCGTCGGGAGTCGTCGTGAAGGATATTACCGTTACTTGGGCAACGATAAAGTTTTAATATCGCGATATCTGAAGAGGTAATAAATCTCTCCCCCACCTGCACCCTCTGCCTCCCTCTTGTCTCTCAAGATTTCCCGATTGTGGCAACGAGGAAAATTCCATGTATTTCCTTCTAGCGGAAGGGAAATTAAGTTCCGCGCGGTTTATTAACAATGGAGCGGCAATTACATCGCCGAGGCTTGTCACTGTATTGCCGTTATTGGGGCACAAAGACACGGTTTCCGGGGAAGCTTCGGCGAGTTTGAAATAGTTTTAAGTTCGTAATAAAAGTCAGAAGGAGAGACGTGCTCGTACGAAATTAAGGCTATTGAGATGAAAAGGGTAGTTCGTGCGAGCCATATACGTGCTTTTATTCTGACTGCATGTAAAAAATTACTGACGCGGACGGGAAACAATGACGAGGACGGATGTTAAGGTGGGAAGTGAGTATATCAGTTGATAATTATTGGGCTGCGGAAGTTTATGCAACTATGATATTTATTACGATAATTACGACTTTGCTATTGTAGGAAAATGGAATAAACTGTATCGTGGCCGCTAGAAGTGAATAAACATAACATTTTTTAAAATAGAAAACATATTTCGAAAACCCTCTAATGACGAAAAATATTTCTATGAAAGTTTCACTTGTTTAGTCCTTTTCTATAGAAATGTATGTTTGCATAAATATCCGCAGATATTTCGAGATATTGTGTGTCGTATTTAAAACTGAGGATTTTACATTATTTTACTCGAGGCAGTTAGTTTGTATAACAGTTTATATTCTGTAAATCTAAAATCATTTTGAAATAGTTTATTTGGGTTTTTGGGTTTATTTGGCTTCATTGAAATATTATTTATTTCATATTATATCTATGTCGTATTGATTTTTCATTCGAAGCAACAGTCTTCTAAATGCATTTGTAACTTTATACGTTTATTACAGAATTTTGTATAAGATTAAAAATATCTTATGTTCTCTAAAATTAATTCTACTTTATTATTTAAAAAATGTTAGAAGGAAAACGGAGAAGACTCAGAGGGTACGTGGTAGGTATCCGTTATTCTGAATAAAAAATGCTTCGTCGTGTAGGTCAGAACGTTAACCCCTATCAAACTGGCAATCGATTCCTCTGAAAGCTATAAATTCTGATTTGATTTTTCTAACACATTGAGTATTCCATACACGGCCGTGTAACGCAATATTCGGTGCAGAGTAACGAACCCATTCGATGAATTGGCAACTGTACTCTCGGATAAGACAAAAGCATTTATATGATATTGATCGACGACCCGTTCAGGTTGTACAGGGTGTTACAGAATTAAGTCCTTTGGCCGGTTAATGGAATTCGCGAACCAATGAAACAAAAGCGTTCTAATAAATATGAATCTGCAAACCTTGTCTGTATTTACGTTTTTAATTCACAAGCAAGAATCTTTAATACTATTGTACGTTGTGTAGACTGATGAATATTTTGTGAAATTTAATGCGCCACCAACTGGGCATCTGAAAACGAATTCGTCTTTTTAAGAATTAGTTTTGTAATCGGTGCTTACTGCAAGATTCACGCTGAATAGTCACTGTTATTTTTAATATCGATAAATCCATTTTTCTTACAACTTTTCTTAAGTGTAGGTTTCCCATGATTCTTTCTAGTCCCTCACTCGATTTAAAATGTCTTCTTCTGGCTACTCAAATGTACACTTAAGGGGTCATATACGTTTCTCGGCGCTAAAACGTGGTCAATGTTTGGGAGTAATTCAGGAATAAACTATTAGTCCGATTGGTTTAATTCTTTTTCTATTTTATAGGTATACGTTTATAGATTATAAAACAGGTATGAGAATTCCAAAAATTTTAAAAATGTGGCGTCCGCGGGCTGTGGCGTAGAACATGTTTTCTGGCGCCGCCCAAAACGGTGGGCATGATTCAGCCCGTACGAGTGGTCTGAAATAAAAATCACCGATTTTTTAACAATCTGTGGGATCATAGTTATCGTGTGACGTCGCCATTTTTTCGAAAAAAAAAAAATTGCGGAAATGGTAGCACTTTGAAGAAAAGGGTCGTGATTTTCACTATAAAACTCGTACGTTTTTGCTTGTTATTAAAAAATGGTTCAATTTAATTGAAAAAGCTCGACGTCACACGATAACTATGATCCCACAGATTGTTAAAAAATCGGTGATTTTTATTTCACACCACTCGTACGGGCTGAATCATGCCCACCGTTTTGGGCGGCGCCAGAAAACATGTTCTACGCCACAGCCCGCGGACGCCACATTTTTAAAATTTTTGGAATTCTCATACCTGTTTTATAATCTATAAACGTATACCTATAAAATACAAAAAGAATTAAACCAATCGGACTAATAGTTTGTTCCTGAATTACTCCCAAACATTGACCACGTTTTAGCGCCGAGAAACGTATATGACCCCTTAAGGGGTTATGCCTACCTGCAAGGTCTGAAAACGCAAGTATTTTCGGGATTTTTGGGGGGAAAAACTTGAAGAGTTTTTTAAGCAAACCTTTATGTATTAGAAAGTGTACATCTTATATCGCTTGTAGTAATTATTCCAATGGAAAATATAAATAAATAAAAGAAATATCAGTGATCTCCCGGCAGCAATTTTTTTTCCAGTAGTTTGCGGTGATCACTCTAACTTTGACCAGATTCATCTGAAATAAAAAATTCGACGGAATTTAGTTAGTATATTAAATTATCTTGTCCTTAATCGTTCATTATCCCGAAAAATTAATTTGCTACAAAATGGCGGCTGTTCAAATTAAAATATCGATTTTCGCCGCAAAAATCGCTCATTTCTCATCTGTAAAACAAAACTACGCAACGGAAATGAAAAAGCCACGATTAAGGACAAGATAATTTAATATACTAACTAAATTCTGTCGAATTTTTCATTTCAGATGAATCTAGTCAAAGTTAGAGTGATCACCGCAAACTACTGGAAAAAAAATCGCTGCCGGGAGATCACTGATATTTCTTTTATTTATTTATATTTTCCATTGGAATAATTACTACAAGTAATATAAGATGTACACTTTCTAATACATAAAGGTTTGCTTAAAAAACTCTTCAAGTTTTTCCCCCCAAAAATCCCGAAAATACTTGCGTTTTCAGACCTTGCAGGTAGGCATAACCCCTTACCCAGATAGCACCGTACATCCCAAGGACGTCCTTTTCATGTCCAGTTTATATCCGAACGTCCTACGTCCATTTTGAACATACATAGGATGTTCTTAGGATTTAAATTTCGGATGTTCTAGGAACGTCCGTTTCTTAAGTCCTGCGGACGTTTTTAGGACTTAAATTTCGGATGTTCTAGGAACGTCCGTTTCTTAAGTCCTACGGACGTTCTTAGGACTTAAATTTCGGATGATCCAGGAACGTCCGTTTCTTAAGTCCTACGGACGTTCTTAGGACTTAAATTTCGGATGTTCCAGAAACGTCCGTTTCTTAAGTCCTACGGACGTTCTTAGGACTTAAATTTCGGATGTTCTAGGAACATCCGTTTCTTAAGTCCTACGGACGTTCTTAGGACTTAAATTTCGGATGATCCAGGAACGTCCGTTTCTTAAGTCCTACGGACGTTCTTAGGACTTAAATTTCGGATGTTCTAGAAACATCAAACAATCTTGTAAGTCACGTGATTATTTTGCACGACTACATTTCGAATGTTCCCAGAACATTCGTCTCGTAAGTCTTGTGAATCCTTAGAAGATCTAAATTTCAGATGTTCGAAGAACAACCGTCTTGTAGGTTTTACAGATGATTCAGGTTCGGTTGCAAAACAGTCTTACGACTGAACCTCGCCTTTGCGCTATTTTTTTGTGCAATGAAGACGCTGAAATGCTGAAATGTTCCCAGATAGCTTACAACGTCTTCAAGACGTCTGTCTTAAGTCGTCGTTAAAACATCTGTCTTGAGACGAATGTGAAATTTTAAGCAATGAGTCTAGAGGTCGAATGATGATATTCTGTAGAATATTTCGCGTCAATGCACATTTTTTATAAACTATTAATAATTGTTATATACCTAGAAATTGAAATTATTTGTAAGGAAGTGTCTTGAGTAGTTGCGAAAAGCAGTTGCTTCGTAATCTTGGAGTCCTGGGTTCGATTCCCGTCACCGCCAAATTTTTTTTTCTTAATGTCCTAACCCAGACTTGATGAAGACGTCTTTAAGGCGCTTTTAAACCATCTGCAAAACGTTTTTAAGACGCCTTTTGGACGTATTTAACTTTACTTTCGGACGTTCGGAAAACGTTCTGAGAATGTTGACACAGCACGTCCTCAGGACGTTCCACTTTGTAAATAGGACCTTCCTACGACATTTAAAGAACTTAACGAGGACGTACAGAGGATATATGGACCTTCTCGGGACATTCTCCGAACGTACAGTACGTCCGGAACGGACGTCCTTCGGACGTACATAAGATGTCTTTGTGCTATTTGGGTAAAGAATATTCACTTTTTTAATCTCTTTTTGCCACTTTGGTATCTCGACGTTATTTAGAATTTTTTTTAAGAAACTAAATATCTGATGGACCATTGTTTATTAAGAACCTGTATTTATTAACTTTTATACAGTACCTACCTTTATAGCGTTGGCAAGCCGTTAATTTGTAGTATCTCCCTAGAATTAATATTACTCCTGAAATAACACCCGTTCGCCTAGAAGTGTAGACTTCCAACTGTCGTGTCGGTCAATTATCGAAATCTCAGTACGGTCTGCTGATTTCGCGAGCGAACTCGAATATTCGTTTCGGTTCCGTTCGAACCTTTGCGAGCCGCGAATTATATTTCTCTACTTTTTCACGCTGACGCGATCGCGATCGCGAGAATATTTCAAACGTGGACAGCAAATATATTAGAATAATTTCGAGTTTCTCGTTCTTCGCAGTCGAAAATTTCCAAGTAAAAATTACTCGTCAAAATGTAGAATGCTCGTTTCGCAGAAAGTTTCCAGTTACTGTCTCAATTAAATATCGGACAGACAAAGGGAATTTCTTAACCACGTTATTTGACCTATTCTGGGTTTTTTTAATTAGAAAATACTTGAAATTGTTGGAGGGAATTTCTCCATACCTTATCGGCAAATTATTAACGACGAAGGGTGTTAATAATGACGGGAAATCGACTTATTAAAATTCTAGTACCTTATGTATTTATTCACCCTTTACACTTTACTGTAAAATGTCGAAATTCGTTATTTAAAACTTTCCATATACAGTTGATATTCAATTATTGGGCAGCCCAGATCAGTAATCAATCCACGTGATTTGTGTAATGTTCTGCGCTCCGAAATTGCGGGGGGAAACTGCAGAAAAATTGGAAAGCCGTCAGACTAACGGTCAATGTTATTTAATTATTTATCCAGCAGCGGCATCGCAGAACGTTCTACATCAGAATTCAGCGTCGAGGAGCGAGGGAAAGTAAATTCCTCGTGAAATGGAATAAGATTGTATATTCTGGGTTCCGTGCAATTTTTCTCGCGTCAATACGTATCGGAGGTGGCGATGCATCATGCCTCGAATCGCGAATCCTGCCTGACCTGATTCTGCGAATACAAGGAACGGAAATAATGAATGAACAAGCGTAATAGAACTGTTCATCTGATCTGGAAGCTCATTTATTATTTCCCTCGCCAGCTTCGAGCCGAGTAACTTCTGCTGAACAGTGTTCTTGCCTAAGCATCCATCTATTATCCGACCTCGAATCGCGAAGTTAATTCATTTTTCAACGGAAGAGGAAATGGTGCTGCTTTTATTTAGAAGCCTGAATTTAGCCACGCCTTTTTTGGAGAATTGAAAGCTGTTAGATTTCATAATTTTTTTTCTAGGCGACGATTTAAGATGCAATATTGGTGCTTTGCATACACTTTTATTCATCTTTTGGCCGCTTAAAATCAGTAAGGATGATTAAAAATGTTCAGAACTTTCAGAGTTATAAGCTGCCGTCGTCTGAACATCCTTGCCGACTTGTCTGAAGGCTGGCGGCTTTATTATCGGGCAGAAAAAATTCAACCAAACGTTTTTCTAATGCTTATGAGTTTCGCTGTCGAGGCTACTACAATCGGAAATTTAAAATAAAATTATAAAAAATGGCGGTCGGTTAAAAAAATATGGTTTTCCTACGGTCTTCGTAAGTTTCAGGTGCCAAAACAATGGAAGTTTAGAAAATATCGACCTGACTTTTGGTGGGGACGATAGCGATAAGCACCCATAAGGATTAAAAAAATGTTTACTTCAATTTTATGTATTTTTTTTAAAAAAAAACGAGGGGTCATTCTTTGTGGAAATTTTGTGTGATTTCTCTTGAAGAATATGAATTGCAAATTGAAGATTTGAAATTTACATGGGCTTGATTTGGTCTTTGCTTTCAAGTCATTTGGTGATTTAGAGTTCGCTCGGAAGTGTGGAAGACAAAGATGCAGGCGAACTAGTGAATTATGCTGAATAATGCATTCATTTAGCTCAAATGCTGATGGTGTCTTTATGCAAAATTGCAACTTTGCTCCAAGATCAGGAAAGTAGAAAAATTTCAGCGATGCGGAAGGTTTAATTAAGAACCGAAAATGAATGTGAAATATATTTCGAAAGGTGGGAAGAGTAAAACAACCGTGGTCTAGCGTTAACGTTGTTGCGAACAGTGCACAAACTTCAACGAAATCAATAGAAATCTGGAAGCGGTGTGGAATTTTTGGCCAAAAAACCATTCTAAGTGAGAAAATTCAAAGCCACGCGAACTCCTTAGTTAATGAAAATTAATTTACAAAGCCATCCAAATCAAATAAATAATTTCATTTCTAAAGTTACAAGGTACACTTGAAGCTAAAGAACAGCTAAAAAAAAAATAGATTAAAATTGTAAGTTTTACACTTCTCATTTGATAATTTAAAATAAAATTCCTGGAAAAATATTCGCAAGATGTAACTGATCCCAGCGAAAGGAAACGCGAAATTCTGATCGACTTTGTATAACTTTAAGACCTCTTTCTTATCATTCATTTCACTATTCCTCCTCCAGGATGCTTGCTAAAAAAAAGGAGAAGTGTCAATATTGTCGACGCTGATTACACTTCTCCATTTGAATAAATTTCAACATCCCATCACACGAAAGAGTTGCGCAGCGCCGTTTACTTAACAAGACAACACCTGCTTCCCTTAATTCACAGAGTGATTCCGAACTTGGGCTGGAATTCTTCTCCCGCGTGTTCTTAAAATAAAAAGGAGGCTCTTAAAACCACCCAGGTTTTTCTCGCGAATGGAGAGGAGCAAGACGAACGCAGGGAAATTCTTCTCTGCGGATGGAACATCGAAAGGGGTCGGGTCTTAATTTATTTTCGCAAGGGGCGGAGGGTTGTTAGAATGCCAGCGGAAACGGTGCATCCGCAGATACTACGCGATCGCGGGCGTTTGAATTATCGACGACGGTGTCGCTGCAACGCGACGTTAATATTATTATTCCCACTCGTTGCCGAAATAATCGAGGACAAACGACGACTGGACGCGGCAGGTGCAGCCGGACGCAACTCCCCGACTGACGCCTGGTACGTTAATGAACATTCAATTGTCCAATAAAAAAAGGCCGCGCCATTATTTCAGCGCTGCAGTAAATGCCAATTTAAATTGAATCGAATGTTGCGCCATTTCGGAAGGTCACGTCCATTCTACTCACGGCTCCCGTCCTTTTTTCACCTCATTTTTTTTCTGCTCCCTCTTTTCTATATGACAATTTATCGCGAGCCGCTTTTTATTCCAGGCCATTGGCTGGGTAATAAATAATTTGAACGCTGATCTTTCGTGATTTTTAATAGGGTGGATTATGAATGATTTTTTGACGCGCGAGTGGAATAAAATAGATGGCGTTTTTCATTTCATGGGACGATTATATTTTTTATTACTTTTTTTTTTTTAATTATATTTTTTTATAAAAATTCCTTTTTGATTCAATGCTAGGTACTGGCGATTGATAGCACGGGAAAGTTGATGAATGTTTCGAAGTAGGTAATTGTTTCGAATTCTTTTTCTCGCGATGAAAATTTGAACTATGTTAGCCTGGCAGTGGCAGCAATCTCGAATTTGTCACAACGCGTCTTCCGTGAAAGATTGAAAAATATCATGTTTAATGGATAAGCTATTAAGGGAAAGAGAATTCGTAATTTGAATTAGATGTGTGTGTTCACTCGATGATGTCCATTGGTACCTGCATTTTTAGAAAAAATTTACTCTGCATTTTCTGCCTATTTTTATATTATCTTCTTCTGATCCTCATCCTCGATTCGCCGATTCCTTATTGCAGGGTGAAAGGGTATATAAATATTTTATATGTTAGGAAACATATGTATACTAGCCGCAAGAATCCTCAAAGATTCTGTACTGACTCAGAATCAGGCACAATCGCTTTAACAAATCTTAAACAAAGCAAACCACACGATACAGAATTCGCCAGTGTCTCATAAGGAATAAGGGAACTTTAACTCACAAAGTAACTTTATACAAGTATATTAGTTGCTACGGTGTACCGGGTCCATGTGCATTACACGAGGATGGTTTTCCGCGCGAGGGCGAGGAAATGAAGAGGCCACGTCAGCAAGTCCCCGCTTTAATATTAATTACCGTCCCCATAATTAATAGTTCCTTCGTTAATACAATTTATAACTTAGCGAAAGCGGTCTTTGTCGGCTGCGCAGAAAAGATCGTGCCGGTCTCTTTTTTTCGGCTAAGGATATTTTTCACTGTGATCACCTCTCGAACGGTAAAGTGCTTGAAGGTAGCGTGGTTTATCAGAATCTCGAGGAATCCATCACGGACGAGCAATTTTACGTTATAAATTAGATTTCTTACGCAAACCTGTGAATTAATTTTAACCTGTTTATTTTAGTTTATGAAAAGAGTGATGCCTTCATTATTGTTTTATTTGTTGTTGAGTTCTTATGAGATTTGTTGTTAGAATGCAGGGTAACGGTTTTATGATTTAATATATTGACACAGTGTATCCAACACATACATAGGGGAAGGTGGGGCAAGACGGGGTATCCCCGTATCTCGTGATACAAACGCACGGACCAACATTGAGCATGCCCGTTAGACGTGTTACCGGCGCACAGTGGGACAAAACGCCCCGCGGCGATCAAAAATCTATAACTTTGGTTCTAGTCAAGATATTTTAATGTAACTGGGCGCATTTTAACCGCAAATTTACGGCCTTTAAGCTGTATTAATATAATTGATATTAACTCTCGGAGGCCCGTGCTGGTCCCGTGAATTTAGACCCATGTTTGCGAAAAGTGGGGCTACAGGCCAATTACAATACACATTATATTAACATTACTATATTTTATTGTAGTAAACCCAGTTTCTTAATATTTGCTATTGTGTTCATGCGATCGGTGCTCAAAATTTGCCAAAACCGCAAAAGTATCGCTTATCAAAAATTTTTATGTTTCCCACAGTTTTTATTCGCGATTCTGAAAATTTTTTCTTTGAGAGGTGCAATTTGAGTTAGTTACAAAGTTAATTACATAGCTATATATTCTATTAAGGCCATTCATTAGGGTAAAATGTTAATAACAAACATTTTTTAAATTTTAAAAAGTTGCAACCATATGCAATGTGTTTAACTGATATCATGTGAAAGAATGAACCTTTCTCTCTTAGAAACAAAAAGCATTAGGTGCTACTTTGTGCTACTTCCCAAGAAAATGGTAATTGAAGTAAAATCGACCTTACCTGCCTACACGATATTTGCGTCACACATCTAATAATTGAATCATTTCCTCCGGGTATATCTTAATTACATCTTTTTTGCTTCTTATTCTTCGAAATGATGAGATATAAGGGTCCGAAGATATCAAGAGCATAGTCATCAGGTCTTGATTCTGTGCACTTCGAGAAATTTTTCGACTATTATGGTAACGGTAATATTTATATTCTTTATTTTTCGTTTCCTGCGCCTCTTCTGACAGCTCGCCAATTGGCAGTAAGTGGTGAAGAATGATATTTTTTCCATGCCTTAAAACCTTATGTACTGTGGCTGTTAATTTTCGCCAAGGATAATTCTCTGTTAACAATTTTTCTGCTTCTTCTGCATATACACCGAATTTTTCAGCATTCACTGGCAGACCACAAGAAAGAACATTTAATATTGTCCTAAATTTTTTTAAAATATCTACATCTATTCCGGTAATTGCTGATGTTATATCGGGATATTCAAAAAATCTGCGTGCAGTGTTGCCATCATTGGTGTTCCCAAATCCTTGTTTAGGTGTGTCAATGATTAATCCAAGCTGATTCCTGAATTCTTTTATAATCCTTGACTTTTCCTCTTGCCTCTTCTGTTTATTGTCTGAAGAGGCGCAGGAAACGAAAAATAAAGAATATAAATATTACCGTTACCATAATAGTCGAAAAATTTCTCGAAGTGCACAGAATCAAGACCTGATGACTATGCTCTTGATATCTTCGGACCCTTATATCTCATCATTTCGAAGAATAAGAAGCAAAAAAGATGTAATTAAGATATATCCGGAGGAAATGATTCAATTATTAGATGTGTGACGCAAATATCGTGTAGGCAGGTAAGGTCGATTTTACTTCAATTACCATTTTCTTGGAAAGTAGCACAAATTAGCACCTAATGCTTTTTGTTTCTAAGAGAGAAAGGTTCATTCTTTCACATGATATCAGTTAAACACATTGCATATGGTTGCAACTTTTTAAAATTTAAAAAATGTTTGTTATTAACATTTTACCCTAATGAATGGCCTTAATAGAATATATAGCTATGTAATTAACTTTGTAACTAACTCAAATTGCACCTGTCAAAGAAAAAATTTCAGAATCGCGAATAAAAACTGTGGGAAACATAAAAATTTTTGATAAGCGATACTTTTGCGGTTTTGGCAAATTTTGAGCACCGATCGCATGAACACAATAGCAAATATTAAGAAACTGGGTTTACTACAATAAAATATAGTAATGTTAATATAATGTGTATTGTAATTGGCCTGTAGCCCCACTTTTCGCAAACATGGGTCTAAATTCACGGGACCAGCACGGGCCTCCGAGGGTTAATATCAATTATATTAATACAGCTTAAAGGCCGTAAATTTGCGGTTAAAATGCGCCCAGTTACATTAAAATATCTTGACTAGAACCAAAGTTATAGATTTTTGATCGCCGCGGGGCGTTTTGTCCCACTGTGCGGCGCCTGTTACTGCGCTGCGAGCCAATGAAACACGTGAACGCGTGACGAAATTACGTCAACATTTGTAATTTCTTGGAAGTTCTTCCTTGTTTCCTTCTTTGTTGCACCCGTGACAGTGACATAATAATGTAAAAGATCATCGGTGCATCTATGTGTTTCTGAGGCACAATTTAGCTCGGTATAAGGTACGTATGTTGTTTTATACTTTTGTAAATAATGTTTCGGGCAGTGTTCATATGAATGTAATGAAACGAGAAGGGGCATGATGGGGTACTGAAAATGAGAGGTACCCCATCATGCCCCTCACTAACCTAGAAATAAAAATTTGTCCTGTGCTGGTGTAGAAGATGATGACGACGAAGATATACATATATGCTTCTTCTGTCAACGTATTAAATAAATACTTTATATATATTTACTTTATTTATGTTTTTAATTGGTACCCCATCTTGCCCTCGGGGGTACTCCATCTTACCCCACCCGTGGTAAAAGGACTTTTTCTGATTTTTTTTAAATATTCTATTAAAACCAGTCAAGAATCGGTTGATTAATAGACTACCAAAGAATAGTTCAGGCTCAAAATTGATGAGTGGATTAAGAAAACCTGTGTTTTATTCATCATCAAACCTTAACTACCCCGTCTTGCCCCACCTTCCCCTATACCTATTTTCTTATCTAAAGTTCCTGTGTTCATTATAAAATTTGGAAAGGGCACAAAGGAGTTGAACTATTGTTTTCAATAGCTTTGGTGCGAAATTCGATGATAATCACTGGCCTCTATGCTACTGCTTTGTATTATTAACTTGTCGAAACTGGACGAAGATAACATTAAAATTAAAGCACTCACAAGTGGAACGTCGAGTGTGCCAATAATTTCATTTTAATAATCGCTTTGAAATTGTTTTGGCTATAGCAACATACTTTCCCTATTACAATTCAGAGTATTAGTTAGTATAAAGTTATTTGCAGTATCACATAAAAAGGAGCTTTTACAGGCGCTGTGCAAAGTCTAATGGAGGTGTAACCCGAGAATCTTAAATAAAAGTAGGTACTACTAAATCTGTGTTTGTTTGTAAAGACACCATTAATCTTGATAATTCCATTTCAAAATAATAAATGTCGAAACAGTGCACCGGCAAAGAATTACGGAGATAAAAGTGTCGCAAAGTAAAATTTATAAAAGCAATGAAAATACAAAGTTCTCCCATTTTTTAATTTTTGTAGCAAGATTTCGTTGTTTCTCTTGCACACGTTTCTAATCAAATTCCTGATAAGTACAATGACTTCGCATACTCGGAATTATATCAAGATCGCCGAGGCAAACAGTAGGTAATAGGCGAGGAAAAGTTTCTTTTCAGCTGTTTGGGTGAACTGTTTCCTTCGCAGATAAACCCAGCAAGTAGATACGGTCGGTATATGGTCAGACGCGTATAAGTAAGTGGATAGTATACGCCCTGATCGCGCCCAACATTATACGCTTCAAACTAGGTTAGGAACACATCGTCAGCAGGCAGACCATTTTTATAGAGAACGTCGTATTGGGATTTTGTTATCTCGGAAATTCACTGCTGTCTTTTCATAACAAAAGCTAAGTGAGATGGAAACATACACTCCCGCCCACAAATATTAGAACACCTGTTGTTGTTACTGTACAAAACCTTATGTTTGACCCAGATTATATCTTCTTCACTATTTTTAGTAGCTCATTTTAGTACTCAGCTTTAACCATTTGTTCAGTAAATTCTTCATTAATCCATGTAATGCGCTTTATTTATCAGAAATGTACACCACGTTTCCATGGTGGATTTCATGCAGCTCAGTGTGGAGGACTTTCCAAATTCAGTTCTTTGACTTCTTTTTTAATTCACGGCTGAAAATTTTGCAGCATAAATGAAATAAAATAACAACGCAAGTCATGAAAAACTAATACTTAGAACGAAGGTCGAGAATGGTGAAATCAGTCATCAGACGAGTGACGGCTACGTCGATGAAAAGAAAATTTGATTTTATTAGTGTAGGAAAATTGTAAATATTATAATTCGTTGCATGTTAATTTGAGTGAGTAAAAGTTGACGTGCGTGGTAGTGTGTTTTGTTTAGTAACCGTGCGACGTAAATAGTAAAGAAGAAGATTTATAATTCTTATTAAGCATTTGTAATTTATTAAACTGTTAAACTCCTATGTTATTTAATATGTAAATTATTTAAAGAATTGTTTTTGTTAATAGTTCGAGTTGAAAGTCTTCGCAATTTACCTTGTGAAAGTGATTTGAAAATTTTCCACATAATTTCACACTTCTAATAAAAGATCTTTGTAACGAAATCGGACAAATATTATACATGTATGTAAGATTCTGACAAGTGTTCGATTCTCTACGTGTAATCTCATAAAATTCAATTGTTCGTAGGGGTAAACAGTGTAGTTGTTGGCCACCTAAGTCAGAGGTTCACATAAGCGTTGAATTATAAGTCTTGTTTTGCTATCTTTAAGAACACAAATAGTGTTAATAGCTTTAAACGACTCTAATAGTCTAGAAATAGAATTTGTTTAAAGAAAGAGTAGAAGGTTCCACAAAAATTTTACACAAAATACGTTTTCTATGAAAAAACATAGTTATTGGCCAGACGAATGCAATGATTGGCCGATCGTATGGCAGTTATTGGCCACTATTTCATAACCTATATGTAACATATATCCTACCTAATTCTTAATGCTCTAAGACCTAATCATGAAATAATGTAAATGTAAAAAAATGAATTGATTCTTTTCGCCATGGTTTAAAATAAAAAATTCCTAAATTATATTCATAAAATGAAACAAAATTTAATATGATAGTATTACATTATTAAAATATGTAAACTATAATACCTTTTCTATTTAAATGTTTCTATATTAGTTAGTATTGTAGTATTGCACCTCCTTTTACATCGTATTAATAGCATTTTCTTTTAAAACATAACCTTTTGCAATCACAACCCTGAAACGGCCAAAGCATGGCGAATGATGGCCAACAACTGTTTCACTGTTTCTATGACTGTCAGCTACCCATTGGCCTCGTGGCCAATGACTGTCCTAAACCATTATTTACATTACAGTTCTTGGCCACCTATAATTTTTGCAATAATGTATAATTTTAATGAATAAATAATCCTTTTTTATAAAGTTTAAACCTTTATTTGTCTATATAACGAATATGAAAGTTCTATATATATCATAAGTGCATTAAATTATCTAAGAATTGCCTGATGTAACCGTATGGCTATTCAATTGAATCACTGTAGTTTTCAAGCATCGATTTCAAGTTGTCTATTTTTTACACGTAGTATAACAATGATTAACGAAATAGTGATTGCATTCGACGCATGAAAGCAGAAGGTATCTGAATATGTTCATTATAAAAGGCATAATGTACACTGTTTCTTAATATTCATGCTTTTTTAAAAAAAGGCCAATCACTGCCAGGTGGCCAACAACTACACTGTTTACCCCTATTTAGACTTCACTGAAGTTTCGTTAAAAAGTTATTTTGCACCGGTGCTTATAAAATCGCGTGTAGCGTTGTGACAGCGATAATGGCGCGACTTATCTATTATTCGTTCTTAGATAAGAAACAGGGAAATGTGAAAAATACAGTGCCATTTTCTCTCGTCTCGCATTTTCCCTCTAACAATTTCGAGCCCGAGTATTCTGCATTAGTCAACCTTACTGCGCAACATTCCGAGGGATCTGACGAAAAGCAATCGTTTCTGGTAAATTGATTCACAAAGAGAATGTCGAGTATCTTCTACTTTGCTTTAAACTTCCGCTTGCGTTTTCAGCAGCAGCCTTTCCATCGATCGATGGCGCTCTTTTCGTCGTGATATGTCTGGTTTGCTTTTATTCGTAGCATTTCGCAGAAAGTTGTATTTAATGGTTAAAGAATTTAATGGTTTAATAAATTACCAATGCTTAATCAGAATTATAAATTAATCTCGTCTTCGTGTCTTTGCAGCACTTCGTTACTCTTCCAACTCCCATCTTTTATTATTTTACGCTGCTCGTCCAAATTAACGAATTATAATATTTACAACGAAACAGTAAGTGGCACAAGTTTTTCACCGACCAAACAGTTTAAGTACTCGTCGATTCTGTTCCTTTAAAAGAAATACTGATTGCGCGTAAAAATTTGGCAGATATATTCTGAGTCAGGCGGAGGAGCAAATTTGTTTTAAACCTCGCACCTGTGGTGCAGCGAATTTATTCTTGGAAATGAGAGGTCTGTTTTAAAAAAAGTTATCTCGCGACAGTAGATGGAGGAAGATCTCTGATCACGGTGACATCAGCCCGTTTGGCTCCATTCATGAAACGGCACCGAGTCTCAGCGTTTTTAAAAACGTTTAACCTCGACTCGCTGCATGCGACCGCGTGATAAACTTTAAGGTCCGTTTAAAGCTTCCTAGAAAATTGTTCGCGGATGAGTGCTCGATATTGCATTTCTTGCGACCACCATTCCTTCCTGGTGGACCAAAGTCATGACACGATGAAAGAGATATTTATTCCTCTTCTAAATTAGTGTTTTACAAATATATTATTAACCACAACTCACAATAGGGGGTGCATTTTTTCCTATTTGGATCATTAACTTTCGCAAGCATTCCAAATTATAGTTTAAACGTTTGTACTAAAATCAGAATAACACCAGAGGCAAAGTGTTTCAAAGTTTCTAAATTCCCAAGTTCATAGCATTGCTCGGCCCCTTTCACGCGTTGTTAATTTATTTAATATCTAAACCAGGGATGACAAATACATGGCGCAGATGTCAAACTTGGAAAACCTGTAAAGTCTTTTTTCTTTACTGATTCGAGTTCGTTAAAAGACTAGAAATAGGGTGGCAGAAGAAGTTTCGGAAATAAAAAATAATATTACTAATTTTGATTCAGTTTAGATACGTCCTGTGCATTTTATTTATATTTATATGACAAAGGTACCCATTTATATTCAGTAAATAAATACTAGATATACCCACCCATGGAGATATCGCCCCATGAAAATAATGATTTAACCTTTGATCTCAGTGAGATTTAACAAAATCCTATTACTCTCTGCTCTAGACCAAGACGTTTCGCAAATGAGCTCTACCTGCACCAAGTGACCAGGTTTTTCTCTTCTTCTCTTCCTCTCTAGCCCCCGCCAATCAGTAGACCCCTCCTACAGAGAACTTCCTCTATTTCACAGTAACACCTTCATCAGTCAAAAAGCAGCTTTGTAAAAGGTTTACACGCGCTCAAGCATCGCGAACTTCTGTAAAACTCAGCGCAGTTGCAGTAACAAAGACGGACTCTTCCGGTGCACACTTAAGAAGAACGGAGCGATTATGCAATTTCAGGCACACTTGCTCCTGCACTCATACGCACATACACATCGACAACACCAAAACACACTTTGCACACTACATTCAAATACCATAAAACATCCAGCATCCGAATTCGTAGTGAGACGTGAACGTGGAACACTGGCTTCCCTCGTGATAATTATTCTGCATATATTCCCGAAAGAATGACACAAGCAGCAATACCAACAATGAAGAATAATAGGGATGTATCTCACTCTAAATTTTTATTTCAATCAGTTCGTTTAAATTTTTAATAGGAGTTTTAAGAACGCAGTGAGAGTACATAAGCAGAGTAAACTGCACAATGATTGGCACCCTAAGCGGAAATCCCAATTGGAATGTCTATATTTATTTGCGAAGTTTTTACATGATCTTAATTTTCAGTTATTTTCAATGATTCAATGAACATCTTGAGTACCTATAAAGTGTTTTATTTTAGAAATACCTATTCAATGAAAAACAAAATTAGGCTTAAAAGTACAATCATTGGCACCCTAAAATTTGGGGTTGTATAGAGAAGCATGTGTAGTTAAAAAGAAATTTTAAAGTGTTTAAACAGACGATTTCATTCGCTGTTAAATGCCTACAGCACTTAGTGAATCTACGCTGGACCAATAAAAAAATTTACTTTATTCGGCGAATCATAGGGAATAGGGGAGAGGTGCTATAAAAGGGACACTTTTGTTTAGCGTCCACTTCCGACAATGTCATTATAGGTATTTAAAAGACAAGCACATCAATAGAAAGCTTGTTTATTTCCCTTCAATAAAAGTATATTACAAACTCATCAATTGTAATAGAAAATAACAAAACCTTCGATTTTCAAATAAGTGGGAAATGTCCCTTTTACGACTAGGTGGTTTTAAATGGGATAGTACAAGTCATGAAAGGGCCACGTTAATAAAAATAAACTTATTAAGTATTACAATTATAATTGTAAATCTTAATGATGCAAAACAATGGAATCTATGAAAAAATTAACTCCTTGTACTATAAATCATCAATATTTTGTCGCTTTGAATAGTCACTTCACTAATTCTTAAATTTGAAACCAAACGATATTTGATAATTTAAAACAATGTCATCTATGTATCAGATGATACACTAATAACTGTACAGGAAAGTAAAATACATATAGTGTCCAACAGAAACGGTCGCCCATTTAAGACTTGTTATGCTGTCCCTTTTAAGACTATAACTGAGTTTAATATAAAATAAACTCAAAACAAAGAAAACAATCAATTAAGCTTGCCTATTAAGTATTTTCGTTTCAGTTGAATACAGGCTATTTTAATGATATAACACTTTAACACTTTGTGTATATCTTGATCTCAGAAAACGACACAGAAAATCAACGAAAATTTCACTTTTACTGCCGAAAAACATCAACCACGGATAACTACTCTGTTGCAAGTGAGATCGCAGTGAAGTTTACGTCAAATGACTGGGCACTAGTGTTGTCATAAACAGGAAAATAACTTGCATGTGCAATGCGTTTAGAATTTTGGCAATTCGATTTGTCCCATTTAAGACCTGTCCCTTTTATAGCACCTCTCCCCTACATGGAACAATGCAACGTTCGAAGGAGAACAGGTGTTCGGACACAGTGCGGGCTTCAGAGAAATTTATACTCGGCAGCTATCAAGCATTATTACCAGCTGTACCACTCTAAGAGACAAGATGCGACACCGTAAAAGGCTATTCCTATCGAAAGCTCTGCCCGCGATTCAGCGTGCACGTAAATAAACGCGAATCGATCGGAGGCGTGTCAGCGAATCATCGTGCGCATAACTCCTACGGAAAATCAGAAATAAACGGTGTCGATGAGCCGCTGGAGCAACGATGCGTGGCACGACATTTATTGACAGGAAACAACGCGGGTGGAAATGTAACGGCACAGAGGCGGAAGATATTTCTCTTGGGATTGTAAGCGACAGCTCGACAACTTTATCCGGTCATGGTTTAATTACTATCGATAACGTTATCCTCCCCGCGTATATCAAGGAGTTCCGCGCGTATTTCATTCGCCATTGCTGGACGCGCTAAGGTCTTTAATTAAATTGATGCTTAATACGGAGTTTAGATAATCAACGTTGAGTGAGAATAGCGACAGGGGAGACCGGGGCAAAGTGAACCTCGGGGTAAAATGAGCTTTCTTAATTTATTCTTTAACAATAGAATATATTTACAAATTTTGGTGACGTAATAGATGTGTGTAATACCACAATGATAATTATGCACATTCGGATATCGAAAAATGGAAATGCATTTAAAAAATTAAAAATGAAGTTTTAGAGCATTCCGATTGCTTTTCTTTTCAATTTAGCTTTTTGGATAAATGAGTCTTAAATGTGTTATTTTAACTCCAAATTTTTTCTGCGTGTTTATAACAAATATTATTCAAGTTGAATTTTAATATACTTTAAGTTTATTTTAAGTATTGCTACTCGTCATTTATCAATAGTAATGCTCACATTATATTATAAATCTATTTCCACACATTTTTATTGAAGGGGAAAAATTTTATTCGACTTCACTTTGCCCCGGCCTCCCCTACTGATGTACTAACAGTAGAATTGCGACACTTGTTGGAAGAATGGTCTGGAAAAAAATTCCAGGCCGATTGGACCGCGGGAAAACGAATTTGAAAATTTTGAATTTTTTAAAACTCGACACAAATATACATTATGATATATCGTTGAATTGGTATTTTTCTTCTGCTTAAGAATACACACACGGCATATACGATTGTTAACAACTAAAAAACATCCGTGCGGTTGAAAAAAAAATTCTCATTTGACAGAATGATTGTATAGTGTTTAAGCGACGAGGAAGTGATAGATTTCACGGCGCAGCTCAGTGGTCCGAATTTCATCACGTAGACGGATATTAATTTCGAAGCGTTGTTTCTGCGCCGAGCGCGGCAATGCAGTTACGATAGTGGAATTCCGCGGCATCTGCAGGAGAATTAACTACCGCCGTTTTTCCTCGAGGATACCGCGACGATTTATACCACCCCTTTGACATTTATGTGAAAACGCGCGGAAAAATATTATTACGCCGCCCGGTTGCTTCTTAAGGTCTCGTTGTCTCGGAAATTCATTTTTATTGTTGGCAAAGCCGCGTGTACTCCGCGGGCGATTTACTCGTCGTTCGAGTGCTGAATCTTTTGCGCTTAACGTCTCGGAATGCGTACCGAAGCATCGTGGGAATTCGCGATAAATTACAGGGCTTCCCATGGACGCGGCAAACAAGTAGGGAATTCAGACACTGACAACGGGAATGCGTGTACCCCGGGTCACGGATCAGGCTCAAGTGCTGCATTTAGTCAGTGCGTAGCATGCACAATAATCTATGAAACGCATAGGATGTACTAGTCAAAATTTCACGAGGATATCGAGTTCGAAGTTTTGTCTTTACTAATAGTGGAACACAAGACTCGAATAGATTTTAAAGTCTCGAGAGTCTTTAAAATATTTCAGCTTTTGAAAATTTAACCTCGCTTTTGATATCGTTACGACGCTAAAGAATTTAGTTACATATTTTTATTTTACAGTTTTTCTTCACATCTTTATTTTCACGCCGAATATTTTTACGTCCCCCAATCTATTAGGGATAGGAAAATATAGCAAACCATTTAAAAACATATACGGGTAGCCATGAAATCTCTGAAAACCCTCCACTAGGGTGGCTCTTATTTACCCTTGGTGAATTTTTTTTTTTAAGATCTTCGCGGCACCCCCCAGAATAGTTGCAAATAATAGAAAAAAATCTGTGTAAACTTTGGGCCCGATCGGATAACGGGAAAACGCGGCCCTGTGCCCTTGAACATTTAAATAATTATTTAATACCTCGCAAAGTACCGATTTTATATAATATCCTCCAAGTCAATGATTGTATAAAAAAATAAGTCAAACAAAAGTTGTAGACCCAGACAAGGAGCATCTTTTATCTTGTATTACTTTTTCTCGTGCGACAAACAGATTTCGAAAGAAGTCCGAGAAACTAAAGAAAAACATTTTTATTTTTCAAATTTCGAAAGTATAAATCCTTTTCGAATACCTACTTTTCATTTATGAAGGCGAAGAAACAAATTGAAATTTTTATTTTCGAGGACTGTTTTTTAAACATTTAAAGCGGAGCATGTTCCGAGATATGTCAAAAAGATGAATTTTTGTTTCCTTATTTTCAGTAGTTTGATATGTCATGAATGTTTCCTGAAAATTAGGAACCGAAATTCGCAAAAATATCGAAGATATAGACACTAGAAGATTAAAAGTAGCCGCGATGAAAATTCAGAAGTCGAAAATAAGAGCCACCCTACCCTCCACCCACGTGTTATGTCCCCCTCGGCACCATTAAATTTCTGTAAATAAATTTTTTTCATATCTCCAAAAATGACGGAGATATTCCTGATGGACAAATTTATGGCCCCACCAACTATACACAATATTTCGTCCACAATCGATGACCCGGCAGTGCCGAAACTCGCGCACCCTGCTCGTAAGTATCGAAGCGTGCAAGCCTCGCGTCTCAATCGAACTCGAAAGCAATCGCGAAGCATCGCGGAGTCGATGTTACTTATGCATTCGCGTGATTCGGCCGCGGAACAAGCGGAAGAAACTGATCTTCCTTGGCTTGAAAACTGCAAGCTCCTTCGGGATATCTGTTTCTAAGCAGAGCCTCGCCGACTGTCTACGGTAATACCTTGCTCCGAATAACTTCCTCGGGATAAGTTCCATCCAACTTATTCCCTTGTCATGGACTTTAACGCCGCGCTGCTCCACAGTCGGCCTCCACGCCATCGAGCATCCCCTCATTTCCGAGTCGCATGAACGAGTATTAATTTACGGGTTCCTTCTCTTCCGCTCGCCAACCACGCTCTTTTTTCCTCCGCGGCCGCTCCTTTGCCGCGAAGATAGGTCAAAGCACTCGATCGACCTGAATAGGGAGGAATGGAAATCACGCGAAAATCCGCCTCTCGACGCATTTCTCTCCGGCGTTCTGGCTTTGTTGGCGGTACTTTGATTGCTGTGTAATTAAGGTCAACAAGTGCCTCAACCATTCTTTCCAATTAATTGTAACACGCGTGGAACCGGCTTCACCTGGACGAGAAAGGGGACCTTGCACCGTCGCGTCCGGTATAATCGAGGAGGAAAAGAAGAGGGTGGCCGTTTCATCTTGGTACCGATAGACAGTTTTATTGGTAGAGCTACCAAAATCAGCATTTGATTTTTTGATTTTCTGGCCCCATCCTCATGTACGGTTCACGGGAAATATTATGCATTTGCATCGGTGCATGAATGTTGTGATTAAAAAGTACCATTCAGAAACAAGGAATCGCGAAATCAATGGTAGCAAAGTGGAGCGACTTGAAACGGGAGCATACATGTCCCCTCATTATGTCCTTTGAATTTTAAACGAAGCATAAAATGTCGAAAGGAACAATTTGTCTCTGACGATTCAGCAGGCTGGAAATTGAAAGGGAAACAGTTTATGTTCAGCGTGCCTGTAGAACAGAGTTGGGCATTATCTAGATAAATAGATATTTAAATAACGATCGAATAAATGATACTTTATCTTTATTCGTTATTCGAGGCTCGAATAATCTAAGTTATCTTTATTCGAAGAGCAACGAATAAATAATTTTATTGGATGAGAATTTATTCGACGAATAAAGATAATTTTTTAATTCGATGGGAATTTATTCGACGAATGAAGATAATTTTTTTATTCGATGAAAATTTATTCGACGAATAACGATAGTTTTTTATTCGAAGGTTTTATTCGAATAAATGCGTCGAATAAGTTTTTCATCCGCAGCATTTATCTTTTCGAAGCCTTCGAATAAAGCCACGAATAACTTTCGTCAGCGTCGAGCGTGTTTATTCCACGGACTTAGGAATATAGGGACGGAGCACACTTAGACAAGAGGCGAGGTGCGGTATGAAACCAAAGGGGGAGGACCGTCGCCATCTTACGTTGCTCTTTTGCAGCGGGAAATTTAAATGGGACTGGAATGGAAATATTTTTATTGTATTTTTCGAGTAGTAGAATAACACTGAAAATTGAATAATGCAATTTCATTATCAGTGAAAAATGTGATAATTTAAAAACACTCGTCTGATATGTATAATACATATAACATATAATATATACGCAATTTTACTTTTTTAAAATAAAGAAAGAATTTTAACCCTGCTGGGTTTTTTTTAAACATTTTCGACCCAATTATATTTCTTGTATGTTTATACTACTTTTATATTAAAATATACAAAAATTATTACTGATTCGAATAATTTGTTGTTTCAATTTTGTATTAAATGTTTCCCAAAATCATTACAAATCCTTATATTGAAATATAAAAATTTGAGAATTACAGCAGGATTAATTGTATTTTGTGTTATTTTCTAGGATAGATATAAACAGAAACATAAGACACAGACTTAAGAACTTAACTTAAATTTTATTGGCTCTTGAAGTGTACAAGTTTATTATATATATTTCTAATACTTTGACTTTTTGCAATTTTGTTAGAACATATAAAACCTATCCTAACTTTCAAATATTTCGTCACAACTGCTCTGTTTAAATGAATAGAATGATTTTCTAGTGGCGAATGATCTGCACTGTGCTCATTGAGTTCTTTGAACACCTTCTCATTTCCTATAAACATTACAAGCACTTTGCTTGTTAAATAAGTATTTGTCAAACTTTTTTTTAAAAACTTATCCCCACTTTCATTTTGAGCTGCTCTTAAAACTGTTTCAGTTTTTTCACATATTAAAATTACATCATCAGATGGATACACAAGACCTCCTTTAATACTTTCAACTACTATCTGAAAAGAATTTGAAATATCTATACTTTCATTGTCTTTATTAATTGATGCCAAATGTGCTTTGATGAAACTAACCTTAGGTACAGTATTTTCTCGAAGTCTAATACAACTTAGTGAAGTGTGATCAAACATTTCTTCAGAAAAGTGTTGCGAACAAATCAATGTATTATCTGTTACACGTTTTTCATCAAGCTCCAGACTGGTTATCCATTCCTCCCTTCGTTTCTGATTCTTAGGAAGTCTATGGTAATAAAAATGTATTTAATATAATGTTACTAGAATACTCGAAACATTAGGTTACGAATGAATTATACATTAGTTACAAAGCAGTAAATATGGAAAATTAAAAAAAGCTTTCATTGTATTAATTATTAATTACAAACAGATAAATAATCATTCTCTGCCACTCAACTACTTTTTCATTAATGAGGTTAGGATACGCGTAATTGTAATAAATGTGAATTATTTTAATCACTTACCTGTGAAACGTTATCTTTTTACCATTACCATCTGTTTTTAAATGTTTAACATGGCAATTTTTCACTGGACATGTAGGCATTTTAATTGTACTGAAATCACTTCACTGGCTTCTTAAGCTTGCTTCAATCATGGCTACAAACAAAGCAACTGAGAGCAACGTAATATGGCGGATGCCACCCCCCTTTGGCGTCATCCCCCGCCTAGCCGTGCTCCGTCCCTATATTCCTAAGTCCGTGGTTTATTCGAGCCGCCGAGGGTCGAGCCCGGCCGAGCGGCGAGCGCCGAACACAAAGGACCGGCGGCTCGAATAAACACGCTCGACGCTTACGAAAGTTATTCGTGGCTTTATTCGAAGGCTTCGAAAAGATAAATGCTACGGATGAAAAATTTATTCGACGCATTTATTCGAATAAAACCTTCGAATAAAAAACTATCGTTATTCGTCGAATAAATTTTCGTCGAATAAAAAAATTATCTTCATTCGTCGAATAAATTCTCATCCAATAAAATATTATCTTTATTCGTCGAATAAATTCTCATCGAATAAAATTATTTATTCGTTGCTCTGCGAATAAAGATAACTTCGATTATTCGAGCCTCGAATAACGAATAAAAATTATTTATCTTTTGTTCGTTATTTGAGATTTTTATTTAGGTACTTTTGCCCAACTCTGCTGTAGAAGAGGACGATAAATCTTGGCGAGATGAAGCGCGATGATCGCGAGAGCAGGTGCAAACAAACGCGTCCACGCAGAACACTCGCGGCGGTTTAATATATAATTGACCGAGAATTGAATTCCCGCAGTAAGCAGGCGAGCGCGAGACAAACCGTGCCGTATTTCTAAAGTCTCGGAGGGTGAAAGGGGGCGCGCAAGGGTTCGAGGGAAAAACTAACGACCGTCCTCGGATTCGTAACGACCGGCGGACTCGGGCCGTTCCATTAGCCGCGATTGGTCAGTTTATTCACTCAAAGCAGCCATTCTGGTGGCGGTGATTTGTCCCGAAGCGAGAGAAATCTGTTCTCGAGAGTCGCGTCTAAGTGAAAGGGACGCGAAATGACGGCCGTCTGGGAAATCGAAGCCCAATTGCCCGGTTGGACAATGCGGCTGACAGGGCCGAGCGTCGAAAGAAATGGCGAAATGGTCGAAATCTCCTCTTATTACGTACCCTTCCCTCGGAATTCGGTTAGGCGCGCTACCTTGAAATCGTTTCTATTACTTTCCACCGCGGAGGAAGAAAATATCGATTGCGTGTTCCGACAGGTCAGCAGAACCTTCTGATTGAAACGTTGCGCAGGAATCAGGCAACTGTCAGCTTCTGACGCGTTTAGCGCATTATCAGTCAGCGGTTCCTTCATCAATCGCCAGATAATTTCAAGTACGCCGAGGCAGTAATCAAGCTTCATCGCTTCAAAGAAAAGTCATCGGGGAGGCTTCGTTTGATTCGCTGAGTGAAATTTGTAGTAGCAGTGATTCGTTAAAAATATACGTGATGTATATTTATAGCTGTCAAATAAGACACGGATGACTTTGACCGGCAGATGAGAGCTGATTATGTGCATTTCCCAGGGGTTGGGATTGCTAGTTTCATGGTATAGAGCGACGTCGTAAAAGTATTAGAGGGCAAAGTCGGTCGAGTATCTCGTCCAGAAGGACTCGGGGGCGTGTTCGAACTGAAATCCTTGAGCGTGTGTTGGCGATTTTGTGCTTTAAAGGTGTTTCGAAGCGGGGGCGGATCCAGAGGACGGAATAGGGCGATCGCCACCTTCTCCGCTGGAGTAATAAAATATAAAAATATTATCAGGGGTGGATTTGGAGATTTGGCGCCCCTAGGCTAACAAGTGTCTGTCGCCTTTTCTGCGAATAGCATCAAATATTTTAATTCACAAGAGTTGAGACAAGTTTAAAATTAATTCAATGTGACCACTCACGTATGAGTTATTGCTAACTATCTATATGAAAAAAGGGAATTGTTTTTAAAGTTGCGTCAAGCCTCTGTGTTTACACCTTTCTCAATTTCTTCCGCCCAAAATTTGCCACCCCCAAAATTTGCAGCCTACTTAGCCTGTACTATACAAATCCTCCCCTGAATATTATGTCACGTTCTAACCGTCTTGAAGCGAAATTAGCCGACAATTTTACCACGATTTTCCTCGTATTTTCTAACAGCGGCACGCCACCGAATGTGTTGTTCTTCGTCACTTTGTCCATAATAAAAGGTATGTGCCTTGCAGAGATAGAATGATGTCGGGGAAGTAGCAGGGTACAAAGTCAGTAGGACCCTTGAGAGTTCTGCCAGTACCTCAAGAAGCCAGGAATGCATTCAATGCACTTTGTGAACGTTAGTGCGTGAAGGGCCCGAGGTGTCTAGGAATGTGACCGAATAAGTGGAGCCTGTGTACTAGGAGACGACATTTAGTGGTTTGCACTCCCGGGGATATCACTTCGCGCAGCTCTTGAGTGCGTCTCAGGTTAGTCGGTATATATCTGGAGGGGCCAGTGGGTTGTTATGCGTCGCATTAATCGCCTGAGAATTATTAAGGGCGCAGGGTTCACTGAATCGATTTCGTTCTACAGCCAAATGTATCGCTTTATTCACCTGTATACTTTACGGCGGTTAGATTCGAACTTCACGGCGCGTTGCCGGTAGGTTCTGGTTTTGTGTCTCAGCTACAGCCGTTGACTCCTTGATGCTTCGTTAATTTTTTAGCTCGTTTGGTAATTATCGTGACCGTGACGCATTCGGGTACTTTCGTTGGCTAGCAAGAAGGGTATGCATACCTCGCGCGATAAATTGTTTATTCCGACGTAACTGTTAAACGTATTCCGCTAGATTATAGACTTTGATCCACTCAAATGGTGTGTAACGCAATATTCCTGAGGACAGAAAGCACGAAATATTTTCGTCGGCGCCTGCTACGTGGACTGCTCTTTGTTACAATTAGTCACATTTGCACATGTTCCAGGTCCTTAAGGGGGTATAGGACTATTGAAATCTCGAAAAATGGATTTTTATATTATTATTAATTCTTAAATTGTCATGCTTTGTGAACATTTACAACAATGTATCGTGAGGAAATTCGAATAATTACGGAAATTATAGCGCTGAACGTAATTGAGTGCACCGTCGAGTAACGGCCTCGCAGAGCGGTATTGCCGTATGGGACTTAACTTTGAAGCCGTTTATCTAGAAACTACATTTTCAAACACGGTGTACATCATAACTCTGGAACGAATGAATGTTTTCACTTAAAATTTTAACTGGAGCTGTAGAATTCCTTTCTCTATCGTGTGGAATTTCCGCATCAACATTGGATGTTTGTAAACACATTTTACAACTGATTAAAGACGATTTTTTTCCCATAAAAATGTGGAAAAAACTTAATTCGTGTGTAACTTTTACAATTTTTGTTTAAATTCGCCACCAAAGTTCCACACGATATGTATTAGTGTAGAAACTAATCATCCCAAAGCATTTTGCTTTTAGATGATTGGTTCACCTGGGACTATGTACACCAATTACAGCTGCGCGCTACGCGGGACCATCTTTATCGTCAAATAACTTGAATAATTTTCAACATTCTGACAATTTTTTTATTTTACATTACTCGTTAATGCGTACATAAAAAACTGTGAAAAGTGCCAGTATGGTGATTATTTGGCATCTAAGCAATCCAACCGACAAGAAACCGTCAATTTCAGTCGTTCAATAGTCCTATACCCCCTTAAGGGGTTAGGCCACCTTGGACGGAGCAAAATTGCAGTCATTTTCGGCATTTTTTTTAGGAAGATAATAAAATAAACAGAAAATTTAATATGAAGCCTGTTATTATACAACTCTCGCCGGAAAAAAAACGTATTTTTTTTCTTACAAAATGGCGGCGGTAGAGCCGTGATACGCAAGATCTTATGGAGCGACGTTTTCCACGGTGTTCAATCTCACGGCTATACCGTTTGACTTAAAACAAAAAACCAAAAAGCTTTATTTTCTGCATGCCTAAAACTATGGAAGTACGTAGCGGTTTTGCGATATCTTGAATATGTTCTGTGCAATTGACAATTTTATAAAAAAAAAATGCACTTTCTCTCTCCATGGTCACCATGGAGAGACAAATTAATGTTTCTGGATTTCCCTACGTACTTCCATAGTTTTAGGCATGCAGAAAATAAAGCTTTGTGGTTTTTTGTTCTAAGTCAAACGGTATAGCCGTGAGATTGAACACCGTGGAAAACGTTGCTCCACAAGATCTTGCGTATCACGGCTCTACCGCCGCCATTTTGTAAGAAAAAAAATACAATTTTTTTCCGGCGAGAGTTGTATAATAACAGGCTTCATATTAAATTTTCTGTTTATTTTATTATCTTCCTAAAAAAAATGCCGAAAATGACTGCAATTTTGCTCCGTCCAAGGTGGCCTAACCCCTGAAGGGGTTGCATACCCTTGACAGGTCGTAAAGTAGGGTCACTTTTATGATTTTTTTCTTATAAAGAAACTCCATATTCAAAAGTCAAAATATACACCTTGTTGTGTATAAATTAAGCTGTATTCTCTGAAAAAATAAATTCAGTGTCTTAAGAATTGGTGCCATAGCAGCCCCTGCTCCCAAAGCCTCTTCACAGTTACAAAAATATCTCAGAGATTACTGGACCGATTCAAATAAAATTTTGCACGAATATTCTTAAGGATTATATTCTTAAGAGTATAATCCAGTCCTTCCCGGCGGCGATTTTGAAAAAAAAATTTTTGAAAAATGGCATCTTCTTTGTTAATGAAAGACAAAACAAGACACTGATCGAAAAATCACCTCGACGAGTACTCGGTTTATAGTAAGTAAGTAAGTTAAATACATCCTTAAGTTCTTGACTCGGAGGAACGTGCCACCGAATCACAACAATTATTCAAGATCCTGAAATGTGTAATAATAATAACGCGAACAAATAAGTGCAACCTTCTAATAAGTTACGAGGAACACATTTGGTGGTTAGCATCCTCAGAGATGCCGCATTGTATAGCACTTTAGTGGCCCCAGGTTAGACAGTACACTTTGCAAGACACAGGACATCAATAGAAATTGTCGCGACATGGAATGTGTTTGTCGTTGCCGCGATGTTAAGTCATTTACCACGATTGACTATGGCCAGCGTTGACTCGGGCATTCCTGGCATTATTCTTCGAGCCGCCGTGCCGTCAACATTCCTTGGTATCATCAAGTTCGACGCGGGTCCGGGATTCTCAACAACTAATCCGAGGAAGGGTTCTGCTTGCCGACGCAAACCTTCCAAAGAGTTTCTCCCGTCTCTCTCTCTCTCTCTCTCTCTCTCTCTCTCTCTCTCATCGTTCCCCTTTACTTCTTTCTCCTTGCTGCTCCGTCGAACGTAGTCATTGTTTCGTAGAACAAAGGAGCTCCAAAGGAATTCCATTCAACGTCTGTTGATTACGAATCGAATTGTAAGAGATACAGAGTCGCCTCCCGCTAGGGTCCTGTGATTAATTCCCGCTGAATCTTTTGCAGCCACACTTGGAAATGGTCAGAATTGACGTCAGGATTGCCTCTGATGAACTGGGTCTCCGGCGAGCGAATGGTGAAAGGTAAATACAGGGCGCTTCAGGATGGCAGTGAGAGATTTAATTGACTACTGGGGACTCGCAGAGGAAAGGCTTAAGTCTTAATAAACTAGGTCTTAATAATATAAAATGGGTTCAAAAAGTTATTGTTCTGCGAAGGGTTCGAGTGTTTCAGTGCGTCAGCTAATTGTAAGTTCTTTTTGTGATTACGCGTTGGTTCCGTAAAATAATTAGTACCTTCGTAGTACCTACAGAGCATTAAGTATCAGAAGCTTTGATGTTTACTACTTTTATTTACATTTTCGGTAGTAGTGTGAGTCACTTCGTGTAGCAAAAATCTTATGACGCTTCGTTCTTCCTCGATACCAACCTTCGATTTTATTTCTAATTACTTTGAAGATGGATCATTGACTGAAGGAACAGGAGGGCGAAAGCCAACGCTCACGTGAGTCCAATAACTGTCAAATCTTCATAATTGCATCTATTTCTTATAACTTTTCCATCCCCATATTCAATAAATTCTGAAATTCGAAGAATTCTGAATATTTGTGAATATGTAGGGGATTTCCTGCTGATTACAACGCAACGAAATTAACCCCTGAAAATTCGGCTATTTTCCGATTTTGTGTTACAACTCGCGAACTGTAAGGGATAAAAAAATAGTTTCAAGACAAAAGTTACTTCTTTTAATCAGATCTATCATTTGGTAAACAAATTATTGTACAGTTCACGAGTTATAACACAAAACGGGAGAATAACCGGATTCTCAGGGGTCAATTACACCCCCTTAAAGTGAATTTAAGCAGCAAACAAAAATTGCCTTGTAATCAGGAGGAAATTCCCTACATATTCACAGAGTTTCAGAATTTTTTCACTTTCCGGATTCGGGACGTTCCTTTGTTACAAAGCCGTCCGCACCGAAACGCATTGGGTACACATTTTCGACAAATTGAGATGCATTAAATGGTTAAAGTAACTATTTACAAACCGAATGCTTGAAACTGAGTACAACATGCTCTCCCAAATGAGGTAATAAAAGTGATAAAAATACGTAGGCCGGTAATCTGTGTCAAATATTGTGAACTGTAGCCTTTAATGTCTTGCAAGAATTTTTCAATTTCCGCGTGAGGTGGAAAATGACCATTCTACCATCTTCTTTTATACCAACACAACGGACTCATTATATATCCGAATAATTAGATCTCACCAAGCAGGTCTTGAACAAAAAAAAATATTGATCGTTAACAAGATTTTACCGCCGACGACGTTTCTTATCGTCCATCAAACACGGTCGTTCCTCCGCGAATTAATCCGAAAGCCTGCCATCAAACTCCCCGGTCGCCTTCTCTGCGGCAGAGCGTCGTAAACGGAGGTTAAGCCGCCCTCATGAGAATACCGCAAACACTGTAAACACCCAGTTATAGCGGCGTTAGTTTCTCGACACGTATGGACCAGCCCCGCGCACCCCCGCGCCCTTTAATAGATAAGCGACCAGGGTGTTCTAAAATCCGACAAAAGGAGCCACCCGAAATTTCCTTCTTCTGCTTTATAAGCCTTCTTATCGGCTTACCGATCGTTCATGCTCCTCCCGGGACGATGCGGAAGAAGTCTCGAAGGTACTTATGCATCGTCCCGCCGCGATTCTTCTCCGTGGAAGTTGCTGGAAGATCAGGAAGTCATACTCTGCCGATCGCGAAGATGTTTGTGGATGCGGGCCTCACCCTCCGCGGTGTGCTCCTCCCTTCTGTTTGAATTGCAAACTCTTTTTAGCCTCTTGCGCTCGAACTTATGCGCCCGCCAATCGGTCAGAGATCTCTTTGCTAAATGCTGCACTTATCAAGTACGTAACTTCGGGACAGGAGGAGGTGCGGCACAGTGATTTCGAAATGAATGATTCGTTTGACTCCGCGCATTATCAACTCTGCCACTTTTACCAGTGTAGACGACCTTCCGAATCTTCAATTTTGAGTAATTAAGCAACACGAATAATTCAAGCGGGGAGGCAGGGATTCGAACACACAGGATTGTTGGAACGTTGAAAATAAATGGACGATGCCGGAGGCAGAGAGAGAAAGAGAGAGAACTTCTCAGCGCGACCGGTGTCGAGCAGGCGTGAATTTTAATTGAAAATACGTGTTATTGGGCTAACTTCAATATTTACGCTCCAGCGTGGACCCTGAAATTGAAGTGAATTGGACGAGTGCAGGAAATATTGCTAGAAACAACAAGACCCTGTGTAAATAAGGAAATATAAAAATGTAACGGCTTTATCGGATGGTGAGAGATATGAACAAACATGGAAAATAATAGAAAGATTTGTCGAGAGGTAGGCGCGAAGCGTTTTTTCGCCCGCAACGCCCGTGATTTTCATTAAGGTAGGTTTTCCTGTACGCGGCTGGACGCATCGTCAAGAATTTCGAAGCCGATTTTCTCGGAAATGAAGCGCGATATGAAAAAAAGTTACTCTTTCTTTTCGACTTATAACAAGTAAATAACTCGAGAAAAAGGAATAAAATTTTTTGATATTGCGCTTCATTTTCGTGAAAACCGGCTTTGAAATTCTTGACGATGCGTCCGGTCGCGTATAAGGAAAAATACCCTAATGAAACTCACGGGCGATTTGGGCGTAAGTGGAATTCGCCCATGGTGAGACGAGCACAGCGTGACAACTGAATATGTATAAAAATATCGGTGGCATACACAAATGTTAATAGCCAAAGATGAAATATTTTAGGAACTCGCATTTCGAATTCATTTGTTTCTTCGAAAACTATTTTCACTCCGTAAAAGAATTTATTTTGCATAAGCAGTGAATTTACAGCGACCTTAAATTTCAATACATATACATTCAGAAATATTTTTTAAATTCTGCTTTTCACATTGCCCCATATTTAGGTGTATGTATCTTCAGCTTTATTATTATTATTAGCTGTATAGCACCACGCAGTACGCGTATAGTAAGAAATATATAAGAAAAAATTTAAGTTAAATGATTTTACAATGCACTAAAAGCTACAAAATAATTATTTTCTTGTACTACAATTACGATGGCGATTTGTCACTTTAAAGCAAATCGTGTAGCAGGATATTTCATCGCTTTTCACTCGTCGCTCATTTCGAGGCTTGATTCTGTATTTATAATTGAATCGTATCCTGTTATGAAATATCCGGTCCCACGATTTTCTCTGAAGTGACATATCACCATCGTAATTGTAGTACAAGAAAATAATTATTTTGTAGTTTTTAGCGCGTTTTAAAATCGTTTAACTTAAATTTCTTTATATATTTTTTATTTTCTAGTTTTTAATGTTTGTGGATTTTTGATAAATTTTTTTCACAATTTTCTATTGTCATCCGAACTACGCACGCCTGCAAAGTTTCAAGTCTATTGGATAGTTGGAAGTGAGTTAAAATTGAGTTTCCAGATTTGAAACGAACATGATACAAACAAACAAACAAACAGAGGATCGAAGCTAAATAAAATCGTTGAAACAGAATCGTATAATTAGAACCATATTTCATATTTAGGAGATATACCATAATTAGAAGCCAGTACTTTAGTGGTAAATGTGAAATACAAAATAAGAGAAAAGCATACGTATGGGCACAAGATTTTGCCACCCCTGCCATTTAAACGAAAGAAAATTTCATATACTTAATCATTGGACCAGTTTGCCACTTCCCAACACTTTGCTTCACCAAAACAGTAAATGAAAGATTCCAACAACAGTAATCGTCACAGGAACACTATTTTCGTTTTTACCCTTCGTAACTCGGTAGCTCGGCAAATAAGTCGGGCGCTCTCAGAATATCGACGTCTTTCGGTGCTCCAGAATGCTCGCAGTATATCTGAACGTTTGTACGGGACTATTGTCGTCGGAAAGCTGACAGCAAAACACGGGGCACACGCGTATCGCGTGCCTACATCTGCTTTAATTGAAACGGTACAAAAGGAGGCAGACGTGAAACCTGAAACACGGCACGCGCCATGGTGCTGTTGGCGCCAATATTTGCAGTCGAGTGTAGAAATTGGAATCGCATCGAACACCTCGCGCCCTAAAGAATAGCGCTATTTTAATTGTCCGGGCTCTATTCACGCCACTGGACAATGGCCTAGGCATTCGTCGGATTCCGATTGATCCTTGTCGAGTCCAAATAGATCCGATTCCCCAGCCACGTCCTCCAGTTTTATTCGATGCTAAATGCTCTCCTAATTGTTCCGCGCGTGGATTAGCCATGAAACGCACAATGGCGGAGAGTGATTGATGGGGTAGACTGCGGAAGTTTATGCAAGTAGCTATGAGATATTTATTACGATAAAATCACGACCTCGCTATTACCGCAGCTACTAACTTAAATATTGGGAAACCAAGAATTTCGATACGGCAACTAGTGACAAAAAATTGAACTACTCAGAGTAGGCTGAAATCCGTCGAAGTCCACATAATTATCAGTGTTTATTAGGGTGGTCCTTATTTTTCAACTTATAAATTTGTATTGTCTGACCCTCCTAAAATCTTCTATTCGACAAAATAACAATATCTGCGTGTTTTTTATTTGTACATTTTGATATACAAAGGTCACTCAAGGACTTTATATTTCGCATGTACCACAAAGTTTGGCGACTGCGACTTTCCATAATTGCCACTTGTCAATTTTAATGAAACGGGGCCCATATTTATATATCAGAATCCGAAACCATGCTTTTATCTGTGCCTGAATTTTAATGTTATACTCTCACTTAAAAGTTAATAAAATTATTTTGTTCTTATTGCAAAAATTTCTATCAATTTATAACAAAATAGTAATATTTCAATGCCATTGGGCGACCTTTAATCCTTCATATATTTTAACAAAATTTTAGACGAAATTCTTTTAAACTATTTGGAAGCTTCTGCGAGGGTCAGAGGAAAATTTTAAAAACTTTGATTTTTTACCATACATATAAGGACCACCCTAGTGTTTATATAGACATGTTGTGAAAAACGAGTGTTTTTCATTTTTTTGGAACACTAAATTTTTACTTATTCGATTAATAAATACTTATTCGGAATGTTTGGTGGGATCCAGCCTACTGTCAATAGTTCGCCAACTTACCACCGCAGCGCTGAAATCTAAGCCACGCCTCCACTTGGTTTCCCAATACTCGAGCTAATTTCTAAGCAAGTTTTTTTGTATATGCTAGTTGTGTAATTACCGTTATTTCATTTTTAAGGGAATTACAACAACACTTTCAAAGGGTCAAAATTCCACCGAAAGCGTTTCCGAAAGAATTTTGTTTGCAAACAATTCAAGTGTCTCAAAGAAATGAAAATCTGTTATCTAGATATATCTATATGAATGAAAAGAATTTAACGTTTCTAAATGTTAACCGTAATTTTTTCATTAAATTCCGGACCGAGAAGAATGAACTTGGAACTTGTATATATACGGAAGAAACTGGAACGTAGAACTTGCGAGAAAGAGTTAGGAACATTAGACCTCTGGTGGCGCTGGGGAGCACTAACAGTCGCGGTCGCATTGGTAGGGCTGGGACGTTACGCTAAAAATATGCATCATATGCTGATATTCAAGATATGCAGAATAAAAAATATATTTTTAACACCTTCGTGACGAAACATATTTTTATCAAAGTCCCACTTAGTTAGTCCTTTCCCATGAAAATATATATTTGCAGAAACGTCCGCACTCCGCAGTCTAGTGATGAGTTCTGGTTGAATTTATGCATACTTTAATTGTTCTACATTAATTTGTGCAGCAGATATTAGACTTCGTTATGAACCACAGTGTGTTCATCTTAAGACACTGTTCAAGAAGAAGGAAAAATAGAGGGTTGTAAAAGTGGCAAAAATTTATGATTTTACTCTTAGTACTATTTTTCAGGTTTGTCGGATGATGGTTCATGTTAGATGTTAATAGTCGCTTGCTGTAAGAATGGGAGAGTTAGAAGTGAATAAGAAAAGGGTTGGCATGCGGAAGAAAATGTTTTTAATTTTCATTGTAAAGTAGATTTCTTGCCACAAAGTTCATTTGTTTTAAGTTCACAGAATAGATTCTACTTTTCTATGAAAAGGCCTTCAAGTTCTATGGCCTTAAGCTATTTTTTTGCCAATTTTATGATCATACATTTGTATCATTTCCTGTGCATTGAACTTTGAAGTCAAGGAGAAGAAAAATAGGATGTTGGAAAGAACTTATGATTCATCCTCTGCTGCCCTTTTCAGATTTCTGGTTAATTTCTGATGAATATTAACAGCTTCTCGTTATAAGTATTTATTAATAACGTAACTATTTTTTGATTTTGCAATAAAACAGTCCTAAGGGTGGAAACACCCCCTCCAAAAAATGGCGAGTGTTCAGATTATCTTGAATATCTACGAAACAGCAAAAGTTATCAAAAAGAAGTAAAATTCAAAAGTTTTATGGCTTTTTACGTCGCATAAAGTGGCGATAAAAAATTCCGGAGAAACATTATCCGCACCACTTTTTTCGACAATTCTTTATCACCATATTGTAGCATTTCCAAAGCCATAGAACGTTGAATTGAACTTTTTTTTTATATCTTTCACGCTTTCGCAGGTATTCACGATAATATAAAAACTCGCGATTTCTTTGAGGGGGTGTTTTCACACTCAGGATTTTTTTGAATTTTCGGGTTACCGAATTTCCCTCGTAATAGAGTGAATCTCCGTGGTCCAGCAGGAATACGTTAAAATTGGAATGAAGTTACACGGCCATTTAGAATGCTGGTCTCCTACGCGAGGTTTAAATACAAATCACGGGGGTGGATTATACGAAAGACTGTGTGCACGTGTACACGTGTGTGTACAGAAATACAGCGAGACAATTAGATTCTGCTGTGGCAGGAGTCAGCCGGTCACGAAACTGCTGGCTGAAACTGTGCTAATCCCTCCACGTTACTCTAGAATGTCACTTGCCTCGATGTTAGACTGGTTTGAGGGTTGCCAGTGAGTTTCGATAACTTAGTTTGTAACCACATCTTCGAACGTATCGTAGTAAATGGTGTCTAGCAGCGTCCGCAAGCCTGCCTTGCCTTTTCTTCGCTCCTTTCGTTTCAGCTGCAATCAAATAGGAGAGACGCACCACACCCTGGTGAAATAGGAGCAATGAGCCAAATACATGGGATTCGATGAGTTTTTAAGAGTCCATCGTGAAGGAATTATCACGCCACACAGTGGTCCGAATAGGGGCAATAGGGGGACATTCGTGTATAACTTTTAAACTATAAAAGATATCGGAATGAAATTTGCGCCTTAAAAGAGGAAAAAATTATCCCTTTCTAATGGTGTATAATTTAATGTTTTTTACATTTATTTATTTACTTATTCTTCAATTTTTTTTAACTTATTTGTTATAAAAAAAATTTAATTCTGTTTATTTGGTACCTTATTTAATGCTCTTTAAGTGATTTGAATCGCGTGTTGGGGAAACTATTCCTTTCCGAGTTATAAGGAAAAGTCAAATAGTACTATTAGAAATTGTGACGAAATCTACGGTTTAGTTAAACATTATTATTCATTTATTATTAATTTATTCGACGGACTAGAGCCCAATTATACATAAATATTTGTTAAAACCCTTTGTAATATAATAATAATACGATGGATACAAACTTATATACGTAAAATGACGTAACGCTGACAGTTTTAAAGATTAATAATTTGAAGAGTGGGCTGAAGGGGGAAATGATTTTTGCATGATTCTGTAGGGGAAGATGTGCTGAAAATATTCCAATTGGTTAGAACGTGGAACTCGATGGAACTTGAAAGATATTCTTTGTTAATTATAAAGAACTTTGACAATTTTCTTTATTTCATTGAGTCCTACTTTGTTAATACATTATGAACAGTAATTTTTAGTTGACAGTGTTAATTGTTAATTCTAGAAAAAGAATGGAGAGAAAACATTAAACAGGGTCGTCAGGGCATCTCTAAGAAGGAAGCAGTTTTTTCTGGTGAAAAATGCTATCTTTAAAATGTCCAACTTTAAGCGTTCGTACTAATTACAATTTTTATTAAATTTTAATAATATTTTCAGTTTCGAGACTGATGGATATTTAGGAAGTAGTATGCATTCATTAGATTTCGATAGGGGAAAGTGCATTTTTCGGCCGAATGTCCTCTACTACCCCTATTCGGACCACTGTGCGCCACCGAAATAGGGGGTGGTTACAATTTGTTCGTCATGTGGAATTTCGGTCTTAAACAATTTTATAATCTGTAACGATAATTGCAGAGAAACTTCACAGCAAATAAATTGTAGAAGAACATTTCGGATGAATGAAAAATATATTAGCAATAGGAGAATTTGATGCAAAAATGACGGTTGACATTTAAGACGTTGAATTCTTTTCATTCGTATAGATGACTACTTAGAATTTAGATAACAGAATTTCATTTCGTACAACACTTGAATAACATTGTTTGGAAACAAAATTCTCTCGAAATTCTTTCCGCGGATTTTGATCCTCCGAAAGTTGTAATTTCCTTGAAAATGAAACACCGAGATCACTTATTTTAAAAGATATAATGAAGTAACAGGGAAAGCATTCTGATATAATACATAGCGTTTTATAACAATTGCGCGACTTTCCAATTAATATTTTTATCGCGAAACCAGTGAATACAGGGAAATATTCTCTTGCTACGCGCTAAGCTCGGAGCGATAACGATACAATTAATTTTCCATTTATTCATTCGCATTTACCAGATGCCTGGCAGCGATTCCCGACTTTTAAAGTCTTCTTTCTGTCACGTGTAAAATATGAAATTTCAGGCAACAGATGAGGAGCAAAAAATTTCCGACGTTAAAATCCTCGTCGTGAATGGGAATTCAATTTCCACGGGGGCCAATTTTATTATTGCGCGGCGCACGTAGCCACGCGATATTTTCAATGAAGTTCTTCGCCGGAAAGGCAAATGGGTGGAAGATTTTGCGAAACAAATTTCAACGATCTAATTTCCCCGCGGCCTGGGCGATACGATGTGTTCAACCTCAAAACCGATAGAATCAAAATTCACCGCAAAAAAATATTAGGTTCAATCGTTTCTGTTGTCGACCGATATCTTTTTTATTAAAAATGTCGCCTTCCTGTGTCGGAATAATTCCTTTTACCCGACGTGCAAATGCAGTTAATAGACACTTATAATAAATATTCAGCAGTGTATTATGTATGGAAAGATTCACAGTTCACAGTTAAATTTCCACTTGACTACATCAAAGAAAATTATCTTTATTCGTCGAATAATCTAAAGTTAAAGTGACTTTTATTCGATCCGTTATTTAAATAATTTTCTTATTTAGTTAATGCCCAATTCTGGAGATATAGTGGAAAATAAAAAAAGTTGTCGGAGTAAAAGCTTTTAAAAGTACGACTTTTATACTTGGTTGACTTTGTTTCATTGAATTTCTTTCGACAATAAATTTTATAAATTTACAACTTAAATTTTATAACGATTTCTGTGGACAACAACGCAAAGTCTAAATAGTGTGAATTTTAATTATTATTAGTATTAGGCTTGTGTTCAGCTTCATTGTGATGGAGTTTGGATGGAGTTTATATTTTTGCAGTATTCAGAAACATTCGACGTGCCTTTTCCATTGTTTCGCCATTTCATCGTTTATTCGAGTGCATTGCGCATTTAGTCATAGTTCTATGCACGGCCCGCTCCTCTGTTCAGTACCAACTCATAGCAGCATGAATTAACAATCGTTCCCTAGCCATGTTGCAAATTTCTGCCCCAGGCGTCGCTGGACTGAACTTGACTGTTACATTGCTAGGAAGGTTTCCTCTATAAATTTTCAACGACTATGGTGCTCATGTAGACAATAAAAGTTCCTTTAGCAGGTTCTACCATTTCTGCCTATGCATCTACAAATCGGCAGTACCTACATTTTAAATTCCAAATTCTGGGTAAAATTTTAGTAACTCGAAGAATACACTTGCAGGCTTTGATAGATGGAATTAAAAAGGATTCTTAAAGTGAGATTCAAAAAATTCGAAAGCTGAAGAATTCGTTTAACTGCGACGGTTTACAACACGCCTGATAAAAAGTTCTGATGTTACGTTGAATCTGAATTGTGGCATTGGCTGCGTTCAGCCGAGAAAACCGGCGAGACAACGGTTGCGAGGTCGCCAGTAATCAGTGATCTGTAATATATATCAGTTATCTGCTGAACGACATTTGGTATGTCTGGCGGGATATAAAAAAAATGGATCCAGAATTGGTCTCGATAAAATTCTGCGATGATTAATTTCCTATTAATTTTGTAGCCCCTATTAAAAGCTACCCGGCACGTCAGCAATTCGATAAATAATATTAAGCACATATATTTTTATATAAATCAATATTTTAATACGAATAAATATTTTATTCAACATACTTGGCGCTGCTCTCCGAAAAAAATGTTAATTGTCTTGGTTAATAAATAAAACAAGACAAGACACCACTGAGACAAAATAGAAGGAAAAAGATTTTAATGCAATTTATACATATTTATTCAGTTTAGCAACACCAATTCGGGGAGCAGCGCCAAGTATTTTGAATAAAATATTTATTCGCATTAAAATATTTATTTGTACAAAAATATATCTGCTTAATATTATTTAATACATTTTTTTCTTCGTATAAATAGCCATTGTGATAATTGGCGCAATTTTTGTGTATCGTTACTTTTGTAAAGTTAAATATAGCACATTAATAAATTTATATTAATTTACGACAATGTTTTTAAATGGGATTCTTTTTTATGGGATTATATACTTGGCGCTCTTTTCTGTACCTTTTTTTTAAAGAAGGTGATTTTGTGGGGTTAAAAGCTACCCGGCACCTCAGCAATTCGATAAATATTATTTATAAATTTCTGGCTCGTGGAGATAAAAAGCTTCCCCACTCTGGACCGTCATTTTTATCGATAGAAACACGTCCCAAGCAATATCAATAACAGGTGTGGCAATTAAAATTCGAAAATACGAAAGATATTCTTTGAGCAGCGGACGCGTGTCGATATTGGAAATGCGGAGGTTTTCGCGAGGCCGAGATAAAGTTTTGAACAACTGTCTGTTTACATTGATCTGCGCCTGTCAATGCTCCACTGTTCGATTGACGCGCATTAAATTACCGCCACTGATAACTAAACTAGTCAGGAGTTCGTCGCTACCTCTTGGAAACGCTCAAGAGATTAACATAGTTCTGTAATTGCTTTCATAGCTGCCTGGTGCACCTGCTAGTTGCAATTGCGTGCGTTCGACCATGCTCCTATACATATACAACCCTCTCAGAGGGGACATGCAGTCGACAAATTGCGTTTACTTTCACACACAAGTCACGCCGGGACTTAAAACCTTGATGGGCGGGATTCGCAGGCACCTGGTCTTGGGGATGACTCCATCAGCTGGAATGAATACTTTCAAAATGCACTTTGAATGTGAACGAACGTTCGCAGTGTATCGGGACAAACGCACATCATTTCTCAATAGGAATCGCGATAATACCTCTCGCGAGAAAACGTGTTAATTACAGCGCAGGAGAGATTCGTTGTTCAGATTCAAGGGCTACTTGAAAGCGTTTGGAATAGTTTTGTGGAGTTTTAAACCTGAGAAGATGCGTGCGATTAAGGGAAAGGAAAGTTGAAGAGTTTACTGGAGTTTGATAACAAAATAGAAAGTTTCGGATAATAAATTGTTCATTGTTCATAAGGGAATTAAAGTTGGAGCTTAGTTACTGAACTTTAGTCATTAAATAGTAGAGAGTTGCGTTTTAATTAAATCTTAACAGCTCAGTGATTATTCATATTTATTAGGAATAGTAAAAACGAGTTCATTCTACTGACTCTGCCACAGCAGATACGGGTAAAACATTCCTATAAATTCAATTAATTTAATTCGAATAGGTGAACTTAAAAATTGATACCTCGTAGCTTTTAAAAATCTCACGAGTGAGTATTGCACTTGCCAACTTAAATTTATCCCCCATAGCACGATATGTGCGCGTTCAGCGTTACCATAAAATCCAGTCACGTCCTTAAGTGCATCGTTACACCGTAAAATAGCCGTAAACTTCGACGTTTCGTGTCCGATCGAAGTCGTTCAGCTGCAAAAGAACGGCCCGAGCGAAATGTGAATTCGTCATGCAGATTCACTCGCAGCTTAATTTCGGCTTGTCCCTCGCCGTGGGCAACGAAAATGCGTTCGAAAACACCGTTCGATCGCTCATTCAGAAATTGCGTCCGTGATTTCGGTGGTTTCAAACGCGGCAACTGTACCTGACGACTGTCAGCGGAATTCAATTTATCGTTGTTTACCGTAATAAACGGTCGATCGTTTGCCTGCTGATCGATTCGATTTAGGATGGCGACCTCGTTGAACTTAAATACTACGTGAAAAATTTCGCGTTTCGGTGAAGGCGAATTTACACGATCCACTTTCGTTGACCAGTGCGGTTGATTGGACGAAACCGAAGCAATGAAATTGAAAGGCGAACGTTTACGCATTTGTAACAGTCCGGGACCGCCGTTCCTGGACGAGAAGGGATCTTGCTCCGTCGCCTCCGGCGTGACCGTAATCCCTAAGGCCGGTTACGCGCAATTGAGTACTGTGCAGGTGGATTGGCGTTTTTAAGCATCGAGGAGGAAAAGTAGCGGTGGCGTTCGTCTTGGGACCGTCAGCCAAGCTCATCCCTACACTAGACGCTTGGGAACCGAGAGGTTTTTTTGTTTTGCTTCCCTTGAGTGGTGGTTCTTGCAGTACCTGAGGGATCGCTCTGCCCTATACCTGCATTTAACTAGAGTTGTTGGATGATATTATATTCTGGGTTGTAGAAAGGTGGTTGTATTCTTGGGTTGTAGAAAGATGACATGGGTAGGATGTTCTTGAATTTGATTCGTTAGTAGGTTATTGGGTGATTTTGGTGTTTGATTGGGAAATGAGTTACGTCATAGGTGCTTAAGGACGGGGCCAGATATATTGGCCGGTGAATTCGTTTTCGCGAGCAACGATTGAGGAGAAATCAACCACCACCATCTGACGATCGTGGATTTGTCAGTTGGAGTTGCGTGGTCGTCGCAGGGTATGGTGAGGTAACGGGAACGCTGCTCGGCTCCGCCTGAATCTAGCCGTTTGGCTGTTATTTATTCTTAGCGTAATAGTTGTGTGCGTGATGAAGCTATTCGTAGACCAATACGAGATGAAGCTATCGAGAAGGAATCATGTTCTGACCAATAAAGCTCCTGAATTTTTTCGGAGCTAACGCACACCCATTCTGATGTGTGTACATCTACGCTGACAGCTCGGTTTGACCTACACGCCAGAAGCTTGGCACTATCCCCACCACTTCTGGCTCACTCTTGTTCTGCGAAGGCGAGAGCGAGATGGAACGAAAGCGAGTAAGAAAACGTTGAGAAAAGGAGCACCGAGGCAGGCAAACGGTGTGGTGGGAGAATACCCCTCACGAAACTCACCGGCCAATATATCTGGGGCCCCGACCTTAGGTGTGCTGATTTTAGAGGATTTTCTCGTGGTCATGGTTGTAATGCTGAGTTTACAACTGACGATGATTGTTCGGCCGAGTGATGATAGCTCACTCTGGTCCGAGCACTCGGCTCTGAACGGCCAAGATTTTCACTCGGCCGAGTTAGCAGACCCAGTGACTCGACCGAGTCACTCGTCAGGTGTAAACCCAGCTTAAGGGTTGAGGATTTAGGTTTTGATCTACGTGTATTCGGCTAAGGTGGGGATTGACGCGATTCGGCGTAAAGTTAGTATTGGGGGTGCTCTGGGTGTATTTAGTATTAGCCTGAGGAATTTATTCTGCATGACTTGGAGGGAGCGTGTGTGTTTAGATATGTTTAGGGGACCTGTGTGACCTAGAGCTGGTGACCATAGGAGTAGTATGGATCTGGCACACATTTTACTTTATTTTATAAATAAGAAGTTTTAATGTAGCGTCCCAGTGGGCTGTTCCTTGCCAGTAGGGGGTAGACAGTTTTGAAGGCAGGATACGTTTCTCGAGAGGAATAAACTTGGAACTTGTATATATACGAACGAGAGGGGGACTTAGGACTTGCGAGAAAGAGTTAGAAAGATTAGACCTCTGGTGGCGCTGGCGAGAACTAACCGTCGCGATCCCATGGTGGGACTGGGACGTTGCAGGTTTCAATGAAATTAAGCAAACTGATTCGCTTGAAAATGGCGTCGAAGCGAACCGTACATACGCGCCGGTGTTAAAACAACTTGTGAACAATATTATTATAAGATATTCATGGATTTTTGTACAAATCGAGAAATAATGGAGACTGCTCTTCTCTCCATTTATACACCCTTAGGGAATCGAGAGCTACCCCAAATTATTTACAATATTTTTATTGCCTCTACAAACAATTTTCCGGCACAGCATAGCCAGCTCTGTTTACAATCAATACGTCGACGCAACTGAAATAAAACCTTTCAATGTTCAAGATGCGTGTTTGCACGTGTTCAATTCGGAAGAATCACCCCGAATGCGGACAACCCATCGAACAAAAGTGTACTGCTCACTTTGCTTTCATTTTTGTTAAATCAACCGCATTGTTACCAAATGCAAATATCTCGCTTTCCGTGTGCCAGAATATTCGAAATTTCATTAGCAAATGTCAGCTCTGTACGTTCCGCTTGCACAGTTCATTAATCATAGACTGAACATCCAGATCAAAGACTGTGATTTGTACCCACTGTGCGAAGCCGGACATATTGGCGCGAGCTTTCGGCCGCATGTTACAACGAATGTTGCAACGTATAATCGCCTAATCCATTTGTGCCCAGATAATTATTAAAATGTCACCATGACGCCAGAGGAGCAGGAAGTTGCCGTAGTAGCATTTTTGGTTGGCATACAATTGGGCCACGCACATAATATTAGTTGGCCAACAGTTAGATTTGGCATTTTTTTTCAGGTTGGACCAACAACAGATGGCCAAGGTAGGCTTTCCTACCGTTGCCCAACCATTTATAGGGCCTACCGTACTATATGTAATAGTAATCCAACGGTAGGCAAACGGTTGGATTTTGAATTATACTTATTATTTATAGGTAACGGGAAACTGTTAGAATTTCAACTGGCAAAATTAAAAAGTTAGGTGGACTCACTTTAAACTAGTTCTCTTCGTATATGCTCTAAGGTCCAGTATAACCGTAGCCTTAAACAATGTACAAAATGACGGACGGGACCATTTCGCTCGCGAGGCGGCTTGCGTCCTGTGACTGTCGACGTCAACCGTTCCACTCAACCCGCTCTTCCCCCAGACAGTCTTCATAAAAAGTGTAGCCAATGTGGGTTCAATATTCTTTCAATTACTTTGGGATATGATTTTATTTTCATCCGAACCTATATATTTGTTTTTATTATCTTTAACTAAATGTATTTCCGTAGGGCATTATTAGTTGGCCCAGAATTGGTTATTCGTAGAGAAATCACCGGAAGATGAGTGCAATATTAAACAGTTGGCCCAATAGACGGGGTTTGTAGGCGAAACTACTAACCACCTCCCAATTGATTCCCAACCGTAGGCAAATTGTCGGGATGCAAATGCAACATTCAACGGTTGGGCCCTGTAAAGAAGGTTTGTAGGCGAAACTACTAACCAGCTCCCAACTGATTCCCAACTGTTGGCTACCGTTGGCCAACAAAAATGCTACTAGGGTGGTGTCTGTTGACGAAGCTTTTCTTCGCAGGATTGCAATTTAATGTCTAAAATCTCAGTTTGTAAGTACGTTGAAAAATTGTACCCTGAGCCCTTAATTTTTTTGCATATTATTGAACTCGTATGAATATGAAGTACAATTGTCTTGAATTGCATAAAAACGGGGAAACTAAAGAAAAACTGCAATAATTCGGGAAGAATTATGAAAGTGTGCTTTGATAAATCTGATGTTTACCGTGTGCTCTTCGCTTACAATTAATTCAATCACAAATCGCGTCCTTTTATACGTGTATATAAATATTTATGCGTCGCACACAGGCACATCTATGTGTTTACAATCCGGCATATCGGAAAATACATATGTCTACTAATATAAGAATTTATTGACTCTGGAAGCTCGTTGACATCCGCAGCTTTAAAAGGCGGCAAATTTCATTTTCCTAAATTAATATTTTTTTAAATAATTCTCACTCTTCGCATGCATTAGGCTGTGTACCATAAAACGTGATTGTATAATACTGTTTTAATTTAAAGCACCGCGTTTCAATTGTCCGCAAAAAGGCAAAAATTCCCCTTCACCACGCAATTGCATCAATTTCAAACATTTAAACCAAACCGGCAATCAAGAGCTCCCAGATATTCATTGCGAGCAATGTTTATTGCTTGCCAGAGCACTATTCAGCGATTCTTCAGAAGGCTCTTTCGCTACCACAAAATTTTTTCCTAAATCGCAATGCTTGAATGTCTCTCGTGCGTATTTGCTTTGGATTCGTACCGTTTCGCCACAAGCGCGTGCGCGCAGACAGGTTAATTGTTTAGTCGTTGAAATTGGAATTGTGAAACGAAGAACGTATAAACGCTAATTTTTCGCGAATTTTATCGCAACGACTGGACTGCGTCTCTCGAAGCCCCGGGATAATATTTCAACCCTAGGTACCGTCTTCAATCTGCGTTTGGATGCTGTCTTGAACTAGTTTTGATAAAGCTGAGTGACTTTCGGGGAAATGCGACGGTGTTCTTCGGTAATCTCCTCATTGGCAACTCGCTGCTTCGCTTCGTTGAGATCTGTCGTCCAACTGTACGAAACGCCTCAACTTTAATTAGGTTAATAAGGTTAAGAATATCAATTCCAGGATTAATAATTCCGTGGGTTAAGGAAGTTAATTGTTCTATTAAAACGAATGAGCTGCCTCGCAGTTAGAAGCTTCTAACCTTAATGGAGAAGTCGGGCGAAGTTGTGGGATGACGTTGGATCAGAACTACCGAAGTTCTCACATGAATTTCTCAAGCATACTGTAGGTTAATTAAATAATACTCAATGAAATGTAACCCTACTTTTATTTCTCTTTTCGTATAAACACGTTGCCGGCCGGCTAGCTACGCACTGCCTTCGCACGCGGCACGGTGATCGAGGCTCGCTTGCCTCGCGGCGTTGCCACATCGCAACAGTGCCTTACAGTTTCGGCCATTCTACAATTAGTCCGTCCTCGGACTTCCGGGTATAAATATAAATTTTTTTTTTTTCGTACATAATTATTTGGGATTAGCATTAGCCATCCACGGTCGCATGTTACAAGCTTCCCATACTCCTTGTAGACCAAACCATTTCGCATTTCGAATTGTTGGTCCTCATTTTTCTCTAAATTCTCCCGAATACTTAGTATTTTCGAGTCTTCGCTTTGACAGACCGAAAGATTATATTCTAACGTATTGTCCTCGATTATCATAATATTGTCTGATTTGCGTTGCATTAATATCGCGCCGAATCCAACCGAACTCGCGTCACAATATATCTCAGTCGGTTCGTACGGACTATAAATAGCTAAAATAGGTGCAGAAATCAATTTGCGTTTAATTGTCTCAAACGCCTCCAGCTCCTGTGCACCGAACACAAACGTAGCTCCCACCTTCATCAAATCATTCAGTGGTTTAGCCAAAACCGCAAACTTCTCGATAAATTTTCGGAAATAAGAACTCAAGCCAATAAAACTATGCACTTCTTTAAGGTTTCTGGGAATTGGAAAGTTAGCCACTGCAGCTATCCCGTTAGCTGTAGGTTGTATACCCTTGCCTGTAATCGAGTAGCCTAAATAATCTATGCTTGTGGCCGTAAATTTGCATTTGTCTAACCTGAGTTCCATTTTGTTTCGCACTAGTAATCGGAAAAGTATTTTCAGAACCTTCAAATGATGTTCCAGCGTCTCGGTAATGGCAAGTATGTCGTCTAGATACACCGCGACATCTCCCGAGTCAATTAGTACACGTAACGCGTCCTGAATAAATCTTTGAAATCGATCCGGACCTACCTTCAATCCGAAAGGCATTTTCAGATATTCATAATGCCCTAAAGGCGTAGTAAAAGCTGTATATTTGATGGACTCTTCAGCCTTGGTTTCTGGCATATCTGGACGTTCCGGCTTAACGTAATTTTCCAGAAATATTTGTTTCAATCGATTCTTTTCGTTAACTGGAATTTCCGTATTGATATCTAACAAATCTACTTCGCTGTCTGTGCTTGAGTTAACATTTATATTCGTAATGGCGTTAACAGCTTCCGACTCCTCGCGCATATCATCGCTCGCTAATCGTAGATTGAATTGTGAGATTACATCGCGACCCAACACGACGCACACGGTCATAGTATCATCCGGTACTACATGCAATAAGAGGTTTTCTTTCGTCTGTCCGTCTAACGTAACGGTGGCTGTTAGCGTTCCTCTAATAATGAGTTTCGACCGATTTATTCCACAAAATTTGTCCGAAACCTTATGATCCAGATTCTCCACTAATTTCTTTACGAACTGGTCTTTCACGAAGCTTATCGGGCTTCCCGTATCTAACATACTACTTAAACATAGAACATAATTAATATTGTCTTTCGTTATCTGATAAGTGATATTCCTTTGAAACTCGTTCTCTTCCAAAAGGCTGTCCAGAGTGCCGATTTCCTTTTTCGGTGGCTGCTTCTGCGTGCAATCCTTTATCATGTGACCGACTTCTCCGCAACGGTAACACGATCCTCTTTCTCGTTTGGGGTATCTACAGTTGCTGGTAAGGTGACCCGCTTTGTTACAGTTTTGACACCGTACGGCGGTTGATGCCTCTTTGTTGCCTTTCGTCGAGCTGCTGCCTTCCTTGAAGTTGGCTTTGAAGTTCTCCGACGATGTTTTCGCTGGTGGTTTTCGATCAGGCCTAAGTGTTATTAGCTTGAATGCACTCAGCATGTCCGACACTGACGCATAGTTTTGCATTTTTGCGTTGTCCTGCATAGTGAGATCTGGGAGACCTTCGATAACGTGTTTCACTAGCTCGTCTTCCGGTATTTGCGCTTCGTTTGCCTTGGTTATTATGTCGTAATAATATTCTTGAAAGCTCTCGCCCACTTGCCATTTTCGCGCTTCAACTTTCCTGCGCAATTCGACTTTGTCTATACGACAATCAAATATCACTTTCATTTGCCTTAGTAACTCGCCAATGTTCACTTGCAAATGTTCCGGTTTCGAATGTAGCCATTCTAGCGCCTTTCCTTTAAGACGGGTTCCCACTAATATTCTGGTACGTCCGTCATCAAGCGCGTAACTGTCGCGCAGTAAACGTAACTGCCTTTCCCATTGGGCAAAATTTTGGTCCACACCTGAATATTCGGACAATAACGATCCCACCGCTGTGATATTTACTGGAGGACTCGCTACCTGTTCACTTCCACTAGCCGGAGAGACCGACCATGGACCTGAAGGACAGTGCATAAGCTAGGCTTATGGACGCGGGGGTTGAAGCGAATGACGGAAGGGGAATCGACCTCTTCCAGCCGCTTTTTGCAGGACGACTAGTGGTGCCATCTGTGCCATACCATGGAAAATTTCTTCTGGCAAAACCAATATATACCAATTTTTAACCTTCAAATACAATACATTTACTATTTTACTAGAAAATTTAATATTACTTACGTAATTTCGAAAGTATCCCAAATAATAAGACAATTATATAAATACACTACACGCATACAAGTTACTTTGCAATGCTTTTACACTGTTTTGCACCGTTTTGCACAATGGCGTCACAAGGCTATGCCAATGAAGGACGCTATTTCTAAAACTTATATTCGGCTGTAGAGGACACCACCAGTCGTCCCTCACATCGCAGCCCCTTCCGTCTTTCGCTGTAACCCCCCCTGAACTAGGCACTGTCCTCCAGGTCCATGAGACCGACGATCTGCGTAAGAATTCATTCTCACGTCGCGCCAAGTCCAATTCACGGTGTAGCAATTCTCGTTCCCGCTGCCACAATTCTTCGACCGCTGGGCTGTCGTTGAAGCTCGTTGGCTGTGCCGGTCTTGTTGTCGGTCCTACTGATAACCGCTCTTGATCAGTTCGTCGCCGAGTTTCTGGTTGCTGCGCACTTGTACCCGGTAACGCCGAACTGCTTTCTAATACTGTACCAGCATCCTCAGCCTCCTCGCTCAACCAATTGCCCTCTGGATCTGCCTGCATAATTCTGGCTAACAATTCAGTTTTGTTTCCCGTTGTCGACAGATTCCTTTTCTTCAGTTTGGCCTTCAGCTCCACGGTCGTAAAATCCTGCGGCTTCTTCATAATGGTGAACCACTTAACGAATTCACTGCACTCAATCAGTCCTTTATCCCACTTCTGAATTTCTGTAGGTTAATTAAATAATACTCAATGAAATGTAACCCTACTTTTATTTCTCTTTTCGTATAAACACGTTGCCGGCCGGCTAGCTACGCACTGCCTTCGCACGCGGCACGGTGATCGAGGCTCGCTTGCCTCGCGGCGTTGCCACATCGCAACAGTGCCTTACAATACGTTTTTACCATTGGGTGTCTTTATATTCTGGAATGTCTTTGGTTGGAGAATGGCTTTAAATATTTATTGAATAACACTGTAGCTTCGGGATTAATGCTTCCACACCCTTCCAATTTATTTAGATTGATTTCTTTGAAATGTAGTTAAATTTAAGCACTTTTGTACGATCAATGAGTATTGAGTAATATCGATAAAGGGAAGTCGATTATTAAAAAATTTAGGTGTTAATTAATTAATCTTTTTGTAACATATGAAATTCATCAAAGAACATATTCAAAATCCACTACACGAAAATGAATTTTTACTCACAGCCAATCACACTTTATCATGCAAACACAAACAATTTTAATAATAAATATTCATTGTTCCTGCGGCCAGGAGCAAGTAACAGAATATTTCACTGAATTAATTATTCCCACTTTGTCACGTTTTTCGCAATAAAAAAAAAAAACAATTTTCTTTAAATAATATCTCTCCAAATATATTTCCAAAATTCATCTAAACAAATAAAGCCTACGCGCTGTTTGAAATTAATATTTTCATGTGTTACTGTGATTGTAAGCTGTCTACCTTGTTACTGCCAAGTTCCTGTAAAATAAAGCTAAAATATCGTAAATCCCTCCGAAGGGTCGATGTTGCGGCGCCGTTCCTCAGGAAAGCCAATCACGCTTCGAAAGACGCTTTTATAATACTGATATAAAGCCGATCCCGAGTAAGCCATCGTTCAGGAGCGTTATCGGAGAAGAAAGATTTCACGTTATATGCAAAGCGCCCGAAACTCTATCCTTTCTGGATCAACACAAAAATTGCAACAAAGTTGCCGCGAATTTCGGCCATGACTGATATTCCTTTTTCTACCGCATGGTCCATTTATCTTGATCAGTCCAGGTATATATATTTTCCACAGTTCAACCGAAATAAGTAATTCTTCACATTATGGAATTACATTAACAACACGCGAAAAAGCAATATGAATTCTCGAACGACTTCGAAATATAAGGTAGGAAGTATCAGCGTTTTATGGAAATGAACTTTAATGATTGATAGAAATCGTTGAAAGGCGTTCAGGCATAGTTTAGTTTGCAAATTAAGTTAATTAATTAATTTTTGCATCAGGGTATCTTATGTTCCGGACCGTCCCGCAATTTTGGGACACCCTGTATAATAGAGTCCGGAACATGAGATATCCTGATGCAAAAATACATCGAAAAGTCCTTTACCGTTTTGGGATCCGAGGCTTCGTTCTCGAGATATTAGTAGTTGAACATTAGCGGTGCGACTTCCGGGCCGCGCAGTTTAAAGCCGACACAGCTGAGCGCGGAGCAGTGACCGCTCGCAGGCACACGCAGGAGGCACGCGTGGACACAGACCCCACACACAGTAGAGTCTACCGCGCTAGTTCAGACCGTGAGAATAGATCAGCGCGGTCGGCTCAACTGCGTGCGTGGGTCTGTAGCTACGCGCGCCTGCTGCGCGTGCGTGCGAGTGTACGCTACCGTGCGCTCAGCCGACTCAGCTTTAAACTGCGCGGCTCGGAAGCTACGCAGCGAATATTCAACTGTTAATATCTCGAGAACGAAGCCTCGGATCCCAAAACGGTAAAGGACTTTTCGATGTCTTTTTGCATCAGGATATTGCGTGTTCCGTATTATCCCATATTTTTTGGACACCCTATATTTTATCTTATTCCAAAGTTCTGTATTCAATATGTGATCCTTCGCATATAATCTCGTATAAAATTTTCGTATAAACAACAATTTTCGTATTAAATTTCCCTGAGAAAATTCAGCTTTTCCGGGGTATGGATATAATCAAGTCTTTGGTTTTATAAGTAGCAGCTGATTTTCGGTAATATTTCCACAAACAGTCGAGCATCTACTCCGTGTATTAACAAAATTACAGATCCAGTCCAGGCATTTTTTGATCGCACCTCGCATTTTGAACCAAATTCGGTCACCCAAACTTCACGCCCTCCCCTAGCCAGTTATTCGTCGCATCTCGAAGAAGAAATCTCATCGATGAAAGGACCGAAAGGTCATAGAAATTTATTTTCTCGCCATTTCCAATCAACTGCTTTCGCAATGAGATCCCACAGTTTTATCCCGAGTAATTATCAACCGGATTCTGAATCGCTTCGCGAGTCGACCAAGAAAGTCGTGGGGGGGTAGGCAAAGCCGGCCGCGATATTCTCTCTTCCTCTCCCCCTCCGCCCTCCCCCCCCCCTCTATCCTGTCTATCTCTCCAGCTAGATCGCGGAGGCGGAAATTTAAGAACTTACTTGGAAATCCCTTTCATCTCGAAACGGACGGGCTCTTATTGTTAGCACCGCGGGAACTCGTTTTCCACCGGTCGGCCATTCATTCTTGCGGCGTACATAACTGCCTTCGCTGAAAATCTCATCTCCTGACAAATTTTGTTACGTGCCCGCAGCAATTTCCGCGTATAGTTCTCGACCCTCTGCCCCCCTTTTCCGTGCCGTCTCTGTTTCCCGTCCGCGAGTCTCTGTCTTTTTTTTTTGCGCCGGCCACACCAGCCCTTCCTCCGTGCCAGATTTTTGTCAAAAATCCGGACCAGATTTTTTCTCCCCCCCCCCCCCCCCCCCCCCCCCTCGCCCAGGTTCCACCATCGATGAATCCGGGCAATTGGTCGCTACAGTGGTCGACGGAACGTTCGACCGTTTATGTGATTGGAGAAAGTCTCGCCGCTGGAGGGATTAAAGACTGGGTTTGGTTAAATAAAATGATTTTTTTATACGGCATGTCCACCGTTCATCGTATTTTCCGTTTGATCTTCGTAAAGTGTACGGTGCCACGAGTACGGGCAATTGAATATTTTATGAGGATAGGGAGGGTTTAGCAGTAATTCGATGGTAAGTTTGGTAAGCAAATGCTTCGTTTTGAATTCATGCAGTGGACAACAGTTTATTATGATTTCTTTCGTATTTAAAATTTAAATTGACTATTCCGCTGTTTCGAAGGGTTCTGATTGACTTAAAACTGTATTTTGCCAAACTATAGGCCGCTGAGAGTGTCGAAATCTGTGCGCAACACTTCATGTGGTCCCCTTGTTAGGTAAAAAATAGTTAGGCTGTATCAGTAGCCTCTTAAGTTTCGAGAAAAACAGCTTCAAAGTTAAGTCCCCTTCGCCGATACCGCTCTGCGAGTTCGTCACTCGACGGTGCACTCAATTACGTTCAGCGCCATAATTACCGTAAATTCCAATTGCCTCGCGAAACTTTATTGTAAATGTCCACAAAGAATGCCGCGTTCAGAATTATTAATAACACAAAAATCGATCTGCAGAGATTTCAATGGTACCCATCTCTATCAATGAACACCGAAACTGACGGCCATTCCAGCGTGGCCGTTCGGCGCCGCTGCTTTGTTTGCAGCATCCTCAAACGATATAAAATATTTCATTAGCGGATTCTTGAAACGACTGCGCCGCAAGCGGCACTTTGAATGGCGCGTTGAATATGCAGGCGTTTGCACGCGGGGCCGTGAATTGCACGCCGCGATTTTGCAGCCGAAACGAGGGACGAGAGACACGCGAGGCGTGTAACCCGGTGCCGCGGCCAGTCCAACCCCTGGCGGTCGCATAATACGTGTGCGCCGCGCAAAATAGCCGCGCGGAGGGACGCGGCGTGTAGAAACGTGTAGGAGGAACGGCTCAGAGAATTACGAGCTCCTTCGTCTTTGCTGGCCGCGCGAGGCACAAAGGGCAACCAGACCGTCGAAATTCACAATCGCGCGTGCAAACGTGCCCTCGCCTTGGCCTGTGTTCGCGCATTTCACCTGCACCCGCGTTCCCGCCGATGCACAGTGTTCGATGGGTATAGGGAAATGGTAAAAAATTAATAACTTCTCTCTGGAGTAAAATTTTTGAAAATAAATTTCATATTTATTTATAAAAGGACTACAGTAATTCGTCGTTATTGTCCCGTTTTTACCATGCGTAATAGTCCCGCTCACTATCCCCACCATTTCTTGGAATCCTTCAGTCGAGAGTGGGAGAATCCGAGAACGTGCGAGAGAACAAAAGAGTCGACACGAAGTTGTCGTCGGCTACGAATGGTGTCCGCATCGCGTTATTGTCCCGCCGCCAGCCCCATTCGTCGGGACTATTACGACGAATTACTGTATTTTTATACATCTTTGATGTTATAAGTCTTTTTAAATTTTCTTTGAATGCATGTAAGGTAAGTGCGGGTAATAAGGCCCATCAGGTAATATTGCTTTCATTATATATTATACAAAATATCATAGTTTATAATATAATGTTCATAGATTTCTATAAAAAAAAAGAGTTTTCAAAAGTATGTATAATTTTTTTATTAAAAAATGATGGATCCTTAAGAGGGCCTTATTACCCGCACTTACCTTGGTTCATTCAGCTTCGGATTCTGAAACAGTCGATAAACAGTCAGAATGAAGAGATGATTCCTCAGTACATTCATTTGTTAACACATAGTGCATAATTTCGGCAAAATCTTTCCTTTTTACCTTGGAGGATTTTTTTCTGTGTAGTGAGACCACGGGATCTGAACTTATAATAAGGAAATTAATCAAGTCTTTATTGGTATTCTTTCTGGATGATTTTCTGGTATGCTGTTCTCTAATATATTTTATATTTTTATGTGTAGCTTCTAAAGCCTCTTCTGACAATTGCCCTATTGGAATTTGATGGTGTGATATAATATCACTCCCGTGAATTAGTAATTTGTTCATACTGACTGGCATATAATACCAGCCATAGTTCGATAAATATAATAATTTTGCCTGTTCTGTTAATTGTTTCCGTGCAGTAATATTTATTTTTAATCCACTTAAAACTACTCTTAAAATTAATCCAATTTTGCATATTAAGTCTTCATTTATTCCTGTTATTATTGAAGTCATTTGAGGGTTTTTGAAAACACTCTTAATAATGACTTTTACTTTTTTCTGTTTCGGGCAAATTCGGGCAGCTGAAATTGACGGGAATATAAAGCTTAATGTCCCCTAACTTTATATAAAAAAAATCACGGAGGTACTTTTTGGTACTTTTTTTAAAAGTCTCCTTGAAGTTGATAAACACTTAACATAACATATTCTTACAAATTGTTAGTATAGTAAAAAACTGACTTGGCAGTTTTGAATGTATGATAGTATTAAACACAACTTTTAAAAATCAAATGAAAAGCATAAACATTCCGCCAATGGGACGTGTTTGAAAAAATGCACCAAGATTTGGAATAAATTTATAGGGCCATGTTTTACAACAAATTAGTAAATTGAGCAAAAGTTATGGGTAGCATTAAAAACTACGTTTCTTTATTAACATTTTAAGATACAAGAATTTGTGGATCGAACACTTCGGATTTTTGACTTTTGTACATTACGTCGAACACTGTGCGATGCGCGCTCGAGTTCGCCGCGAGCATGATCCCGCGCTACTGGAAATATTTATTGCGCCGTCCAACGATGCACACGGTGTACACGATTTTTACAAACGAATGTATCCAGACTGCTCTGCCCCGACTGTGTGTGTGTCAGGGCCTTTTTATTTTGTTTTGCGAGTTCTATGAGCCAATTAGGTATTAGCCTATAGTTCCGGCACATCCTCTATGCGCGCGGCTTGCAAGAGATCGCGCGAACAATGACTGAAGGAGGCAGCTTTTAAGCTCGTTGCGCAGCCAACGGAATTAGAGCCTGCCTCTCTTGCTCTCTGCAGGCGCGGTCGAGGGAGTATAAGATTAATGAAAATCGGGCGCCGTGTATGTGGACTTTTTAACTGACGCACACTCCGCATGCCTCTTCGTAGTACCTACTACATTGTTCGCAGGGTAGTTTATCGATCGATTCCATCTCCGGCTCTCGTTTGACAGACTTGCGAATTTCGTGAACAAAATGTGCACCCGACTGTCAGTTTTGGGTTGCAAGCTTTTGTCGCTTGGATTGAAGTGTGCTAAATGGTGATTGGGATAATTGGATGGCTGGAGTTTTGAAGGTTTCATTGTGGAAGATCTGAACATTTGTTCGGGGGTTATTTTTATGAATTTTTCTTTGTATAAAAAAATGTTATATTTGAAAATCAGGAGCTTTTTGTGTATAAATTCAGCTGTATTCTCTCCAAAAAGATATTTGATAGTTTAAGAAATGAGCTGAAATTTTCAAAATAAAACTTTTTCTATTAATTCTCATTATTACAAAAGTAAAAAAATATTCAGGAAGGCCGACGGTTCTAGATTTAAATAGAGGAAGAAGAAGCTAAATCGGACTAATAGTTTCCGAGATAACAATTCATAAGTACAAGCCATTTTCACAAAAATAGGCAAAAATCGCAAAATTCAAGGCCCTGTATTTTTTAAACAAATTCGAAATTGGCAGCTCGGTGATTTAAACCCTCCCTTATTTCACGAGGACTACAATATATTCTAGTTTGAACAATATCCTAGGCATCGAGGGAAAACTGTGATCGATTTTGCGTGGAATGACTCTGATGCCATAGCAGTGCCTCTTCACAGTTGCAGCGTTTACGGTACCAAAAATATTTTACACGAATATTCCAAGAATATAATCTAGTACGTGTCAGCACCTATGGTCGAAATTTTTTTTTTAAAAAAATGGTGCCAACTCAAAGTCAAGCATGTGATTTCCGACCTAAGTTTCCATCTTCTTTCGTTAATAAAAAACAAAACACGACACTAATCAAGAAATCATCTCGACAAGTACTAAATTATAGTCTCGAGAATATTCGTGCAAGATTTTATTTAAATCGGTTGAGTAATCTCTGAGATACTTTTGCCACCGCAAATATGAAGAGACTGCTACAGCAGTGTTTCTTAAGATACCAAATTTATTTTTGAATATAATACACCTTAATTTACGCACAAAAAGGCGTCTATCTTGATGTTTAAGTACATCGTTTTTTAATATGAAAAAAAATCATAAAAGTAACCCCATTTTCTGACCTGGCAAAGGTATGCAATAAATCCCCTCGATCGAGGTCTGCATGATGTAATTCTACATGAGATTTTTCTACTCGAGCGCTCCCATAATTCTGTTTTTGAACGTAATCTCATTGTAGGAGGTAGATTCTGGTGCTTCCCTTCGAAGCATTCTTAGTGGGTTATTGGCGTAAGAGGGTGTGAGAATACCAATGAGGTTTTTCAGGCTGGTTCCCTGGGTTTTGTATGCGGGCACGGTAGCTCTACTACACGGAGCACTTGGGAATGTTGCATGCGTTAATTACAGAAAACTAGATAGCAATTCTCCAGACCAATTTCACGCAAGATCTCTTATTTGATAGAGTTTAACGTGCGTACAAAGTTACACTGGAAGATTTATTTCTATTTACATTCTGTTTGTGCATTATTTTTACTTTCTCGAACCAAAGTCTTTATTAGAAGTAAAAGTATATTACATATCTTTTTAATCGAAGTATTCTCCTTGGCCATCTATCACCTTCTGCCACTCTTCTGGTAAAAGTGCAAGTAGGGTAGTAAAAAACCGACTAGAGAATTTTTGCGCTGGCCTAAAATCTTCAGAGAAACAAAATAGTGGAGCGTTTGTTTAGAAGTCTATTCAGAATCCCAGGTTCACTGAAATTTGGAGTAGACTTCATCCCGAAAAGCAGAAATCAATAGGGGATGTGTTCCAAAGGGAATTTCAAATAATTTCACCCCACAAAAATAAAGTAGACAAATCTAGTAGTAAAAATCTCGGACCAGTATCAATGGATCCAGTTTATTGTCGCTTTTAGCGCCGAAAATACGAATTCCCTTTGACACACGGGCACGGGCTGCTCACAATAGAAACATTCTATCGGGAGAACAGTTGGACTAAGGCCAATGCGAAGTGCAATTAGTTCGCAATGATAATTCTCTCAAATGCTAACCATTAACCCAGTTCTTGCATAGGGAAAGCGTACATAATCGAGCGACGTGCTCCCCCTATTTCACCCGCTCCGCCTCTCAAGTCCTTCTCCTTATCTCGCCTCTTTGCACTCGACTTTCTCGAGCCCCGATTCATCTTTTATTTGAAACTTTGAATTGCATAAATGACCCACCTAGTCGGCGCTTGGCAGTGACACTCCTGAGAGACAGTCGGCAGGCTTCGCTCGGGAAGCGCTCTCCACAGAAAGCAGTGCGTTAATGTTTCATCGAGCTACTTGCTGAAAATCACTTTGGAGCTGGGCAAGCGAAAAGTTGAAATTAAAATGATGCAGGTTAAATATGTGCGAGAGAATGGCTACCAAATTATTTAAATAACGATCGAATAAATGATACTTTATCTCTATTCGTTATTCGAGGCTCGAATAATCGAAGTTATCTTTATTCGAAGAGCAACGAATAAATAATTTTGTTGGATGAGAATTTATTCGACGAATAAAGATAATTTTTTTATTCGGTGGGAATTTATTCGATGAATGAAGATAATTTTTTTATTCGATGAAATGTTATTCGTCGAATAAATTCTCATCCAATAAAAAATTATCTTTATTCGTCGAATAAATTCTCATCGAATAAAATTATTTATTCGGTGCTCTTCGAATAAAGATAACTTCGTTTATTCGAGCCTCGAATAACGAATAAAAATTATTTATCTTTTGTTCGTTATTTGAGATTTTTATTTAGATAAACTTTTGCCCACATCTGCCATTGGCTACCTCGGGGCGGGCTGGACTATTCTTCTGGATTAAGGGGACATTCTACTCTCTCGGCCGAAAAATCGGCCACTTTTCGGTGATGGTTTTTATAATGCAGTAAACACTTAATGTTTTCGAATTTCTGGGGGTATATTTTACCACTCTTGAAATACAAGAAAAAATCATTGTTCTTTGTTTATTTCATTTGTTTACACAAATATTTCGCAGTTATGTTGGCAGCATCAGAATTGCTGGCGGTTGAAATTTCGGACGACTGGATCATCGGAAATAAAAACACCAAACATATTTTTAATTCGCAGGAGTATGGTTATCGCGCTTACCACGAAAGAACAATTTTGGACCAAAATTATTAAAATGGCGGTCAATCAAAGTTGAAAGTACCGAAAAGGGCATTTCTTTTCTGTTTAATAGATATAAAATGTGAGAAAATATTAAAAAATCTTAAGATATTTGTGCTAAGCGGGAAAGCCACTAATGTGTAGAATAACATATTAAAATTTTGGATTAATTGGTCATGGAGTTTTCTTTTTATCACAACCGCCAACCAAGAAAATGGTGTTTCGAGAAAAACGCGTTTAAAGTTTTGAGAACCAGGCCGCTGACGCTACAAATACCTATAACATTGAATATACATCGAATTTCGCTCCAAAAATTTAGGAGGATATTGTAGGAGGAGCATTCTTCCGAATTCAGCAAAAAAAAAATCGATATTTTTGAGGCCGAGAGAGTAGAATGTCCCCTTAAGGAAATTCTATGTTTAAGCACTTTGACGATGCATTGTCCATCAATGAGGTTTCTCAAGAGAAACATGGATCCCCTTCGCCGTCGTCGGGAAAGTAATTTTTTAAACTGGTAATCTGAAGATGAGCTCTAACAATTTAGGATCATACAGTGGGTACCTGTTAAAGTGAGCAAAAAATGTTTAGTCAAGCACAGATTCGCAAATTAATCTTCACGGTGATTAGTCCAAATGAAGTTTTAATACTTCAGTCCACCAGTAAAGAAACAAGGTTCAATGCATTTAACTTTCTCTTCTTAAATAATTTCCTGTTCCTAACCAGTTCCTAACCAAATCTTTAACGTTATCCTTGCGGGGGTATTTGAACTCTACAACCCTTCGTGATGCGACAGTTCTGTAGTCCCAGTTACCACCAACAGAATCTTATACTATAAATCGCAAAATCACGAAAAATGCACATTCCCAGGTTTCCCCTTACCCTTCGAATAAAGACAGCTTTATTTCGAGTCAAATTTTGACTCCAATTTTCTACAAAAGGTGTTCTGTGTGTAGTTCAAATACACACAGTAGATGAGCTTGTTATTTAAACCCTTGGGTAGTAGAAGGGTGGCTCGCATTGTTATTCAAAAGTCTAATGAAATTTTAGTGAGAGACTCTCATGACTCGCGATTAATATATTTCGCACATATTCACTTGGCACAGACCTCACTATCACAAAGTCGAATCGAAAGCTGTAGAAAGTGTGTGCGAAATACAAGTGAGCCACCCACGTACAGATCTCGCCATTAAATTTTTAAGTGGCAGTGCAAATCGACCCTCTTCCACCGAAGGATTCAAGTTTCAAAATCACTACTTCCGCCACCTAATTTAGAAACGCAGCGCCAGGGGACGTAATTCGCTTTTAGCTGCAGTTTCAACGCTCAACTTCGCGACAAGGTGTGTCCAGCGCAGTCCAATTCAGACTCCGCTAAATAGGACGCATAATAGGTTCTCACGGGTGATTGGCCATTCCCATTACGCTCGTCATTTCCAGTGATAATTGTTCCCGCGTTCGCGCTTCCAATGTCGCTAGTTGTTAACGAGATTTTCTTGACCCGCACGCTTCAACGTACCTCGAAGATTATCGACTTCTCTATCCGCTCGCCTGGATTTTGCCCCTTCTGCTCCAGCTCGCAGCTTCCTTGATCCGAACGTTTCTACGCTGCCGAAATAAACGATGCCCCGAGTAAAACGCGTGACCATTACTACAATGGGGCCGTGCAATGTCGATAAATTCGCAAAGTTCCCGGGCTGACAATTTACTCTGCGGTCGGTTTCGTGAAAGGTTTAATAAATCTGCAGTGTTTTGCACGCTTTGGTTAACGTCGAAGCCGGTGATCGATACTAACGACTCGAAAAATACGTAAATATCCTTTGCTCGCCAATTAAATAACGACGTGTTCCTGAAAGCGTGTTTGCCTACGCTGCCCCGTGGTGATTTTAGCGAATCGTGTGCTCAATTTAAATGATTAATATTTTCCGAAGTGGTTTGGTATATCCTAGCGATTAAATTCTCTTGGAATACGGGAGAGAACTTTGTAGAAAGAGAACTGAATATCTGGAGAAAGATTTTATTTCAGTTCACCAGATACGTTACGAAATTAAAATTTTACTTCCACTTCTGAAGCATTCTCATAAAATATCCGTCAACTATTTTGAAATCTGTGTAACATTTTCTATGGATAATATATTTAACTATTTCGAAACCTGTGTAATATATTGTATCTTATTAATTCTGTCTTATCTAATTATTATTATGAATTGAGATTAGTTTGAATTGCATATTGCAGTTTAACTACTTGAGTCCTCGATAATAGATTTATGTAGGTGTTGTACTTTTATCGTTCTTGTATTTGAGATATATTATAAATTTTTGCGAAATAAATCTTTAAATATTCAATTTGTTGCGTGCAAATTATTTGTGTAAAATTAAACCATACGATTTAATAATACCCTGTGGCCTGTATGGTCAGGTTTAGAATAGCTTGGTGCCTCACTGTAAAGAATATGCTTGCATTTCTGTGTCGTTGCCAGGATTTGCCAAGAAAACACGAATCTGGAAGCGGTTAAACGTTTACATTCAGGTGGAGGGCGAAAAACGCGTAACAGCTGCGTCGAGTGCTCTTGCTGACTTGAATATTCAAGAGCAAGTAGATAAGTACATTTTTGGTCAGACGTCTCAACCGAGGCAATCGGGTTCTTAATTTTCTTCGCGTATTCAAGTAGTTTTTTAAAAAAAAAAACATTTAAACGTTCTCGTACAGTTTACTTCCCCGTTTAACGTTTTTCAGTAGAAACTTTCATAGCTGCATATTTTGAAGCGAAAATGTTTTAAAAATTATATCAAATTCTTACGTTCTTGCATAAAAGTTGATTGTTCTGTGATCATTTAAAAGATAAAAAACTCGTCTCCGTAGTTATAACCAAAAATACCATTTGATTAATTATTTAATAAACAGTATAATTTCTGTACCATATATTTTCGTTGTAGAACGAAATACTATTGTCAGTTATTCGTTTGTTTTTCCAAATTCCAAGAGAATTGCTTTTTGATTCATGAAAATCGTGCATTAGTAGATTTGTTATTTAGTAGAACAAGTTATTACTATTTCTGTTTGCCATTAAGAATTATTGTCATACAAAAATGGCTACAAAAGTGGCGCATATTTATATGAACTTTTTTCTTTGCTTTGAACTGCAAAGTCTATCTGTAAAGTGGGCCTCGCGTATTATGGGGCATCCTGTACAGTCGACAGACACTCTTCTGCAAACGATATTTTGTGTATTAAGTGCTTGACTACTTAAGTTCGTGGATTTGCCTGGCTTACAAGGGCGCAGGTTTTAGTAGATGTACAATATGGTTATCCCTTTTCTACAGCAGAAGGTTAATAGAATTAATTCTCAGAAAAGGAGGGCTAATGTGTCGCTGATTTAAAGGAAAGCAGGCGAACAAAGTAGGTTTCAGAAATTTTTGAACATTATTTACATTAATTTTACAAAATTGTTGTCTACTGACCATAAGTCAAGTACAAATCCATTAATTAACCACTAATTGCAAGGAATAGTTTCTTTAACTTTTTGGTGAGACTCCGCAGATTTGCAGAATTGTGAAACATATTTGACACAATATTTGGGGAAAAGAGCCCCTAAGTCGGGGCTCGAAAACATATTTTCTGGAATATCTCGAGAACTTTTGGGCATGGAACAATTTTTTTAAAGCGGGAGTTTTGTAAATATGAATCCAGCCCCCTGCTCAGGATTTAAAAGATTTAAAAAAATATAGTTTCGACCCACGACTTTAGGAGCTGTTTTCACCTCCTCAACACGGACAATAGTATCGAATTATGTAAATCTATTAAAACATCACGTTAAAACAACTTAGTATATAGGCTTAGTTTATAGAAAATTCTTCAGCGAATGTGTTAGTATTTCTTTCGGATTTTTAAAATCGCGACATTGAGCCTGCATTAGCAAAATAAAACTTTGTTTATAATTTTCATTATTCTGAAAACGAGTTTTCAGCCGAAAACAAAATTATTCGAGAAGGCTGGTCCTTCTGGATTAAAATAACTCAAGAATCAACTAAATCCGTCAAATAGTTTCCGAGATAAAAATTCATAAATACAACCCATTTTCACGAAAATAGGCAAAAATCGCAAAATTCAAGGCCCTGTATTTTTTAAACAAACTTGAAATCGGCAAAATGGTGAATTAAACCCTCCCTAATTACACGAGGAGTACAACATATTCGAGTTTCAACAAAATCCGAGACATCGAGGGAAAAAAGTGGTCGAGTTGGCTTGGAATGACCCTACTGTATGCTGAAAGAAGACCCCGAAAAATATCATTTTTCCATTTTTCACCCATCCCTATACTCTTCTCTATTAATTACTTAAGAAAGGCATCCTTAATCAATAGTCAAAGATTCGAATAGTGAATCTCATCGTTCGTCCTTGGAAAATACTTAAGAAAGGTTTCCAAAAATTTCATTACTTTATTTCAACACGTGCCATTATCGAATTTCAAATTTAGGTACGACCAGAAAAAAATGACGAAAAGACTGGATTGTGATATGCAATTATAAAAAAAGCTACTAAGAGTTTACTTTAAATTTTTCATAATCTTAGTTCCTCCGACTCCTATTTTGATTTAATCGTGAACTTGGAAAGTATCATAGAATAATTTGACGCAACGAGCAACCGAATAACTATTACCGTTTTGGCACAAAAGATGTTCAAAGTTGAAAATCTGCAGCTTTTTTTCAAAATCGATTTTCTCAAAAAACTCTACAAGAACCACCCAGCGGATATTGCGGACCAAAAATCGTGTTGGACAGTGGAATAGTGCTGCGGAATGTGTCGCATAAATACATCACTACAGTCGTTCTGAACGTTGAATTTTTTGTCACCACGAACGTCCTATGCTCATAAAACTCTGTTAATCTGTGATCCTTCACCGCCTAGAGTATTATAACAGAGTTAACATTCACTCTCCGGCACAATGAGGATCGCTGAAGAATCACTTAGCCGTAATAAAACCCCAGTCCGGCGGGGAATGAAATTATAATTGCCGGTGCCGTTTGCTTACTCTAACGAGTTCCAGTATCTCGGGCAATGTTTGGTTTTTGCGGGGATACAGCGCGCAGAATGCGCATAGCCCGAGGCTCGAAGTAGGAACGCCGCTGCGGAACGCGCCGGCGGAAATTGTTTAAAACTGGGTTTTATAAGGCGTATTGAGACATCCTGGCGTTATGATGGCCGTAAACTCCCGATGCACATATTGCATCCCCGGCATAATGCAGTCATGAAAGTCTCCGGTGTTTCGTCGCTACTTCAGAGACTGCAGCTGACGAATAATAAAACCTGCCGCTCGCGTCCCCATTTTCCACGGTGTTCCACCGCCATTTCGCAATGTAGAGCATTCGGCAGGTGCTTGCGTTATTTTACAGGCCGACCAAGCGCTTCGTCGAAACGCAGATGGTCGCTGTCTTTACCCTTGTTTGCTGCGTGGCACGTTGCAATTAGGTCGTCCTACGGTTTTCTGTACACCCTTGAATTCGCGGCGTTATTCTACTTTAGGTATTCTGTTCGGGGAAATCGAAGGATGGAAATAAGATTTGGGGGAAGTAGTATCGTGGCATTTTTACATTTCGATTAAAATTTACTTATAAATGCACCTGAATATTAATATCGCTGTGTTAACCCTTCATGGCTCACACGGGGTGTATCGCACCCCAGGAGCAATTTTCGAGTTCATATGTCGCGACTTTATTACTTCCAAAGGGGATTTATCGCGAAAGAAATATCGACTGCCTCGGTCGCGCAGTTATCCCGGCTAACCGCCTAGCAACACTTCTCTGGCAACGCGGTGCCTTGCAGCGCTTGTCTGGCAACGAATACAGTTTACTGCCATACAATATAATAGACTACCATATTTCTCGTATGGAAAGGATTGAATGTATCTTTCACAAAAGTAATTCTCTGTTGCCGGCTAATGTCCCAGAAATCGTTCATACTCGTACACCCCTACATTTCGAACCCCAATCCATCCAAAAATGGAAACCTATCGAACCAACACTCGCCGATTTTAATGAGACTTTCGTGAGAAGTAGTTCTCAGAAAAATATTTGACGCCTATTTTTTGTTATCGGCAATCGTCCATGTTGAAGGGGTGAAAGCAGCCCCCGAAGTTGAGGTTCCAAAACTTATTTTCTGGAATATCTCGAGAACTATTAAGCGTAGAACAAAATTCTTTTTTTTAAGTGTGTGTTATTCAATGACGAATCGAGCCCCCGTACCAATTATTAGAAAATTCCTTTTGTTTAAACAATATATTAAAAATGAACACTTTTTGTCAATTTTCCTTACAAAATGTTGGGCAAGAAGTGCTCCCTTGCTCAAAGCCTCCTATTGATGGACATTTCGCCACGCTTTTCACACTTCAATTCTATAAAATTTATTTAAACCTTGCGCGGCTTGCGATCTGACGTGCACCACCTCCGAAGCACACGCTGTACACACGACAAAACCCGAAAAAAAATGCTCGCAAAAATCACCGTCCCGTTTCCCGTACGATTCGAATCGCGAAACTTTTCAAAGCACACCTTGCACCCTCGCCGCGGGGGTTGGGGCGAGACCCGTTCGGCCACGATCGATGCGAGCCATCCGGAAAGAAATATTGCAGCGGCATGTAAACAAATACTTTTCGAATAAGAGCATCCCGATACGGGGTTTTTTTTTCCACCCCCGTGACGCGAAACGAACGGGCCCGGGCCACACGCCGCCGGCCCAATTTGTTTGTTCCGCCACTTTCGATACACCCGCCTGCTAGCAGAAAAATATCGCCGGCGTGCGCCGGCAAATAACGTCGTTCAGAGTGACGGAGAATTGTTGTTTTCCGACGGCCGCGTGTGGCGCTGCTTTTAAACGCGACCCCTCACGACGCGAGCTTGTAAATGAAAAGAGTGATTGGAGGGCGAGTGGCAGAACGGAACTGGGACCAGATGAATGTTCCCGCGTAGCTGCTTCTTCCCGCGTAGCTGCTTCGTTGGGTATCGGTTTGTTTATCAGGGCGGGAAAAGAAGTGGAGTGCCATGAAAGAGGATTTTTGGAAAATATTGCGGGATCGTATTTTCGATTCTTTGAAGCGTGAACGGAATTATTGATCGATAATAGTGCTTGGCTTTGTGGTTATGTATAGACAAAAAATTGCATTTCCTTTTAGAGGATCAGCATAGAAGGTCACTGGCCATTTTCATCGCTGATGAAGTAATTGTTAGGAAAATGTTTTAAAATTCAGGAAGTGTTGGCAGTAATGCAATCATTTTCTAATAATTGCTTGGAAGGAAAGTAGTTTGCTATCTGCTGGAGAAATTGCATATTTAATTCTTCTGTAAAAGACGTCGATGGTTTTGATAACAATGCAGAAAAAGCTTCGTCGATAGGTTCGTCCTGGCTCATCATAATTTCGAAAATGAATATGTAGCGAATTTTAGAACCTGTAGGGGATGAAGGGTGAGAGTAAAATATTTATACACTACCGCTTATAAGTATTTTTCTTGCGTCCAGAAAGGTGAAAGATTTTTAAAAAATGTGCTGTAACATTAGAATAACAACTGGCAGACAAGTTCGAGTTCTGTACAAAATTCTTTTGCATGAGAAAAAAATTATTTTCAAATTAATTATACATTAGCCCATGTATATTGGTGTATTGGCTATTTTTATCAATTATTATATCCAATAAAGTACGCAATATAAAGCAAGATAAAAGTAGAATGAAATTGAGAAGAGAAAAACAAAAATTGAATTACAGCTATGCAACACATTTAAAGATACTTTTCATTTGTATTTTCACAATAATAGTTTCATATTTGCAATTTATGATTAATAAAACGAGAAGCTCATTATTTACCATATTGGTAGCGAATAGCTATTTTTCAGTTGATCCTTTTATTCAAATTAAAAAATTCGGAAAATCCACTGTAAAACTGCGAATATCAAATGATTTGAATTCTTAAGGTACTTCTAGAAAAAATACATGGAAAAACGTACTTAGAAAATCAATCAGGAATATTAAAAAATTTTAAAAATATCCAGTTAATTATCGGTATGCAGTATTTTTTGTTAACAGTCACTGTGCATCGCAAAATACCAGGGTTGCCATTTTTCGTACACAATATCTTACACACCTCTTGGCTTTTAAACCCGCTTGTGCGTACTAAATTATTCCTCGAATGCGCATCTCGGCGTCTCTAGTGAAACAGCAATCTTGCGGTATTCTCTTCCAACTACCCCAAGAGTCAAGTTGCGTCTCGTGGGCAGGAATAACAAAGTCGATGTTGAAATAAGTGTATCACGTTCTAGCAATATTTTCAGACTCCATCGTTAGGCGCACATTCTGCATACGACGTCTTCCTAATGACAACTCTGTAGCTGGTTTTACGTGACCGGAAACACGACTGACGGCGGGAAGCATGGAAATGTGAAATACGTATTTGATTCTTGGCTGAAAGCTGGCTCTCAGTCAAACATCTAACGAGAAGAAAATACAGAGGCAGCAGTTTGTGAATTCAGCGAGCAACCCATTAGGATATTTATGTACACGCGTAGGATATTAGAAGTAAGTTCGAGGCTTATAGCCAAATACTTACGAAACTAGACGAGAAATTATTTTTAACTCCACTACGTTCTTCACACACATCCTCCATTTTTCTTGACACACTCGCGTTTCTATTTATTTGGGGACACGTTTAATTTTGAGAAAAATATGAGGAAATTGTTGCTAGTATATGTTTCTTGCTCTTAATATCATATTGACTGTATAGCTGAACTGAAGGCCGTAATAGGGTTAATTGTTTCGGCTAGATACATATACATATTAGGGCTGGGACTATTCGAATAATTTAATATTCGAATATTTTACAAGTATTCGAATGCTACGAATAAACTTCGAATATTTGAGTATTCGAATGTTATTATTCGAATATTTCAGTATTCGAATATTTCAGTATTCGAATATTTCAGTATTCGAATATTTCAGTATTCGAATAGTTCAGTATTCGAATATTTCAGTATTCGAATATTTCAGTATTCGAATATTTCAGTATTCAAACATTTCAGTATTCGAACATTTCAGTATTCGAATATTTCAGTATTAGAATATTTCAGTATTCGAACATTTCAGTATTCGAATATTTCAGTATTCGAATATTTCAGTATTCGAATATTTCAGTATTCGAATATTTCAGTATTCGTTTATTTCAGTATTCGAATATTTCAGTATTCGAATATTTCAGTATTCGAATATTTCAGTATTCGAATATTTTAGTATTCGAATATTTCAGTATTCGTTTATTTCAGTATTCGAATATTTCAGTATTCGAATATTTCAGTATTCGAATATTTCAGTATTCGAATGTTTCAGTATTCGAACATTTCAGTATTCGAACATTTCAGTATTCGTTTATTTCAGTATTCGAATATTTCAGTATTCGAATATTTCAGTATTCGAATATTTCAGTATTCGAATATTTCAGTATTCGAAGTCAATCGGATATGTTGAAATGGGTAAAAATTAACTTACAAGATTTCACCCTAACAAACTAACGAACTCACAACTGAATCTAAATAATAGCTTGTAAAAAAATGAACCTAAAGAACTTGGTTTATAATTCGCACCATACTATTCGAATACTGATGTATATTCGAATAGTATTCGAAAACTTAAATATTCGAATAGTATTTGGATACTTGGATATTCGAATTATATTCGCCAAATAATTGAGCAACTGAAGTATTCGAATATTCGAATACCGAAAAATTCGATAAATAGTCCCAGCCCTAATACATATGTAGTTAGTTTGTGCCACGTATAGTAATATAAGTACATAAATTAAATTAACCGTATATTCGTAGAACCACTAATCAAAGATTAAGGACTTCGAAGTGAATGTTTCTTCGTTAATAATAGTAATTATAGGTTTATGTTTTGCCTTTCGACCTCAAAATGGGGTTACATGTGTTGCGCGTGTTAGTGTAACTTCAAATTGTATTTTCGTTTTCCCTTCCTCCTTCATCTTGGGCTTCCTTTCATCTCCTTTTTTAAATGATGTTACTTAACTTCGATCCTCTGTATGTTTGGTGTGCGGCTCAAATCTGACAACTCAATTCTCACCCACTTCCACCAATCCGATTGTTTTGAAACTCTGAAAAAATATAAAAAGAAATGTATAAAAAAATCCACAAACACTAAAAATCAGAAAAAATAGATGATCCTTCTATGCCTTTTTTTTAAATTTTTTTCTATCCAACAAACTTTGCATCTTTAATTCTGAAACATAGTACGTAATATTCGAACACTTTCACGCCATACTATGTACAGTATTTGAGGACATAAGTCATCCTGAAAAGCGATGAACTCAGTGACACGTTTACACTTCGCTGACTGCTTAAGCACGTCGTAACTCGGAACTTTACAACTTGCTTTGCCCGTGAAATATTCAAATAAAACGCAGAGCATAAACAAAGTATCAGAAACAAGTTTCAACGTGTCACTAAACCTCGATATCTCAATCGAGATCTTTGTGATTAATTGCATCACAGAACAATAAAATAGTTCCTCAATCTTTTCAGACCTAAATAAATTCTGTAACTTAAAAGAGTATAATTTCTGTTAAACACTATCGATATTAGTCTTAATTAAACCAGACAAATTACCAAAGGTTCGTAACATGTACTTGCACTTAATTAACACAAAATGAGTCACGCTTTGATTATCAACATCGGTGCTGATTCGGTTACCCAATTAAACTATAAATATACCCGATTACTTTAACAATTCCTCCACGACGCCTGCTTTTTAATAAGAGCCAGCAAATAATCTTCACAACACCAAACATAATTTCTCCAAACACTAACTTTTATAATAAACAAATTAATCAATCGACGCTCCTCAGTAAAATACATAACTGCTTTCAAGAATGTCCACCGAAATGACAATAAAATATTAAAATCGTGTCGATAGTGATGGCGAAAGGGCCTAAAAAGTTTCATTTAAAAGGCAAACATCGATACAATACACGCTTTACAATCGAGCTCGCTGCCGGTCCAAGAAACTCTGCGGAAAAGCCACTTTCCCCATTTCCAAGCGGCGAGTATTCCGCTCGCGCGCATCCTAAATATTTTACGAGCAACGTCGCAGCAATTCTCGAATCCGAAAATCCATGTTTACACGAGCGTCTCGATACAACGCGCCCGCGAGGGTGGCGGTGGCGTCGCGCCGGTGGCGGGTCGTCGGGGTTCGCTCTCGCCCGTCCGCTTTTATTCAGCGCCGCTTGTTTGTGCAGTTGATTGCCTTTGCAGAACCCGGGGGTCGAAGTTAAGCGATCAATTAAAAATGCAAACTCGACTAATTGAGACGTTAAACGGCATATCGCTCTGGTCGTCGAAGAGTTCAGTGGGCTGATTGCATGGCGACACTCGTCTCGAAACTTTCGCTTAGAGTCCTTCGACTTCTGCCAAGTGCGTCGGGGTTCGACGAACCTTCAACTCCGAGGGGGGTGGTCTTTGATCCAGCGAGTGGAGGGATGGCGAATGATTGGTAGGAAATTTTGAAAAAACAAAAAGGTGTCGATGAATGCGATGCAAGATCGAAGGATTAAGAGATCTGTCCGCTTTGCTGCTGGCGGGCTCGCAGAGTCCGGCAAAGAAAGCGGAATGTGGAGTAAACGGAGGGTAGCTCGGAAGGGTTAAACTACAAAGGGGTTTCGAGTGAAGTGCGTCGGAAGCGCTCACTTTGACAGCTGCCGGTGTATTTGCTGAGGATTCGGAAGAATTAGTACTTGTGTCTATAAAGCCCTGGAGAATGTTTAAGGGAAGGAAAATTCTGTGTTCTGTGGTATATACACTCGTTCGAGACCTACCACTTTGGCACATAATAAATTGGAGGCTCTGGTTCGGGTCCTTTGGCTCGTTAAGTGACTCGAAGCAGACTCTAAAGTTGGCAGCCTAAAAGTACTAATTGAAACGGTAGACGTACTTAAAGAAGTTTTCAGTATTTACGTGATGTCGTATTCAAAGAACCCATTCAGTCGGGGGCTGGTTTCGCCCGGAGGGGTGGGTCAGTCCGTTATTACTCGATTGGGAAGCTTTTCAAAGGGAAAAGGGATTGATATTTCCTGGAGATTATCGTACAGCGAAGTTTATTCGGGAGACCTCTAAGAAATCTATCTATTGTTTGAAAATTCTAGGAGGATTTTAAAGTTTAGGATATTCTTGCAGGGGCTACTTAAAATTCGGGATTATTTTATTTTCGGGACCATCGGAAATCTCGTATTTTCATTAATTCCGTGAAAACATCCCCACGAAGGTTATGTAGTCAATTTATATAATTTTGTAAATTAGTTGTTCTCATAATTTCTCTTCAAATTTGAAATCTCTGTTTTGTTTTTACGTTCGTCAGAATTGCTTACTAGGAACACCTGCAAATTTAAATACAATTCTAAATTCGTAATTTAGAAGGGTAGTTCGGCAACTCGAAGATTCAAAATAATCTGAGACTTTGCAAAAATGTAGGTCAAGTGATGCTGATAACGTAACTATTTTTTTATTCGGCAATAATAAAACGGTCCTAAGGGTGACAACAACCCCTCGAAAAATGACAAGTTTTCAAATTAGCGTGAATATCTACGGAACTGTAAAAGACATAAAAAAAAAGTTAAACTCAAAGTTCTATGGTTTTTTATGTCGTATAAAACGGCGATAAAGAAATTCTAAAAAACATTATTTTTTCCAAAATTTATATCAGCCATAACTTCCGCATAGGTGCACCGATTTCGACGATTCCATTTTTATTCGAAAGAGTCTGAAGATCCCGTGGTACCGTGTTAATTTTTTTACTATTATCTAGATACTCTAGAATTATCTAGAATTCCAGTTTCAAAGTACGTTTGCGCTTAAGGGGGGAGACCACTGTAAAAAATCTGAAAAATCGATTTTTTCTTTTTTTCATTTTCTGAAAGGCGTAGATTTCAACAATGCTCTTTCCAAATTTTATAAAGAAATTCGCAAAATTGACGGAGATATGATATTTTTTGTGAAGTGGTGTCAAACGCGCGACTGAGCCGCGCGGAACATTGAACGCGTTTTTCTCAGAATGACATTTTTCAACCGCGTTGACAGTCTACAGAGAAAACTATACGTCCAATTAACATGATCAAGGACATTTATTGTACGGAAAACCCGTCGCTATTACGTGACGATCAGTTTTTTTTCAATTTTCGACCTGCTTCTATTTTTTTTATTAACATTTCCCCAATTTTGTACCCCGAAAACTTGATTTTTTTTTCAATGGTCCGCCATTTTGTAATTTTTTACAATTTTGACTTTTTTTGATCGTCACGTAATAGAGGCAGGCTTCTAGTTTCTAAATATTATTGTGTTTTTGAATTCGGATTAACCATATGGCCTGGGCACTGTCAACGCGACTAGGATGTTTTTGCCGCAGTGCAAATTTTGACGAAGAGTATACAGGAAACGGATTTATGAATTTCATTGAAAAAAATTTTTCTTACCCTTCGATATGTACACTATTAACTATACTGAACAATACATTGATTTACTTGCGTTGTTTGGTTTAAATAAATTCCCGAAAAGACCCTTACATTTCGGACCGTTACAGTGGTCTCCCCCCTTAAGGGGTTAGGACACAGTAACGAGCCGAGAAAGCAGACGATTTTTAGACGACGATCATAAGAAAAGTAAACTATCGATTAATATAAGGTTTTGTGTTTTAGTTCACTATATTATGAACTATAAGAAAAGCATATAATATTTACAAAATAGCATTTGTACGCCGTGCATTTATTAAAATGTCAATTTTTTTCGGATGACCAACTGGTGGGCCAGATTCCGGCAAATCGGATGAACAGTAACAAAAACCCCAAAAATGTCATAAACTATAATATATTTCCTAGGCATTGACGATCCAACATTTTAAATTTTTTAATTGTAGTACAAAATATAAACACAAACATCACACACTTTTGTCGAAATTTGATCATTATTTTTCAAACATCGACCATTTTGTAAATTTTCGCAAAAATTGAAATGTTGGATCGTCAATGCCTAGGAAATATATTATAGTTTATGACATTTTTGGGGTTTTTGTTACAGTTCATCCGATTTTCCGGAATCCGGCCCACCAATTGGTCATCCGGAAAAAAAAGGACATTTTAAATGGAGACATTGTACGGCGTACAATTGTTATTTTGTAAATATTATATGCTTTTCTTATAGTTCATAATATAGTGAACTAAAACACAAAACCTTATAATAATCGATTGTTTACTTTTCTTATTATCGTCGTTTAAAAATCGTCTGCTTTCTTGGCCCGTTACTATGTCCTAACCACAGTTGGGCAAAGCTAATATCTAGATAACATCTAGTTAAAAGGTCCTTACGGTTAGTCGTTTGTTCAAAGGGTGACTAAAGTTGATTTAGCTTAGCTTTAGTCGAGGCGCCAGAGCTGAAGCTGGTTAGTCAAGAGCCTTTCGTCGTGGGTTGTGACTAACGTGGTTTCAGCTGTCATCCAATTTTTAGTCGAGGAAACGACTAACCGGCGAAAGCCTTTGCGGCCTGACCCGCGCGCGGTCGCCTACCGGTCAGATTCTACAGAATCTGAATTTGTTTATTTTTCATCGTATCAATATGAAAGTGACGCCAATGGATTCTTGGTGTTCTCCCGATGAATTGGACAGAAAATAATCTAAATCGGACTATTTTTAACGAAACGGGCTTTGAATTCTGCAAACAATTTTCTCACATAATATCCTTAATTATGGTCCGAATTATATCATTTTTGGGCCCATTTTCATAACAGTTTGCCAACGTTTGTTTTTTTTTTTGTTAATTAACCCACCATAATAATTGTAGGCGAAAGGATCAGAAAGAATTGTTGAGAAAGCTTTGGGCTCGGATTATCGGGAAAGACCTACCCACCCCACCGTTTTGCTTTCTCACTTGCGAGCGAGGACCTTCGGGCCCCAGTAGCCGAGAGCAATAAAACCGACGGGCCACATAAAATCTTCCAGTTTTTGATAAGTGTTAATAACAGTATTACCAATCGATTTCTCATGTCTTCCCGATGAAAATGGGCCCAAAAATGATATAATTCGGACCATAATTCAGGATATTACGTGAGAAATTTGTTTGCAGAATTCAAAGCCCGTTTCGTTAAAAATAGTCCGATTTAGATTATTTTCTGTCCAATTAATCGGGAGAACACCAAGAATCCATTGGCGTCACTTTCATATTGATACGATGAAAAATAAAGAAATTCAGATTCTGTAGAATCTGACCGGTAGGCGACCGCGCGCGGGTCAGGCCGCAAAGGCTTTCGCCGGTTAGTCGTTTCCTCGACTAAGAATAGAATGACAGCTGATCAACGATAGTCACAACCCACGACTAACGGCTCTTGACTAACCAGCTTCAGCTCTGGCGCCTCGACTAAAGCTAACTCAGGTAAGTTTTAGTCGACTAAGGAAAAAGTTGAAGTAGCTTTAGTCGAAACGTTATTTCAATCACTTTTTAGTCGAATGATGCCCAACTCTGGTCGTAATCCCTTAACTTTGCAACGCGTCGACCGATTTGGACGATTCTTTCGTGGTTATATGTATAGAATATCTTCCCAAATTGGCAGCGTGATGAATGGTTTTTTACCCTACTTAAAAAAAGAGATTTATTTTTTATAAACACATGTTCGTGTGATCACTTCTTAATCATATCATTATTACTTTTTTTTTAATTTAATCCACAACGAAGAATTACTTACTGGACTTCCTCAATTCTAAGTTTCACACACTTCTTTCCTATTTCCTACCATACATATACATATGTACCTAATAAACACATACACGAGTACGACGCGTTCAACGTAAACTCGCGAGCGTTTATTGAGGCTCTTCCTTTAATTCTCTCGTTTATCCTAATCTTAATGCGAACGCGGTGGGCTTTTAATGGCCAGGCTGTTTTCAAGCTCCCGCATGCCGCTTACCAGAATTTTTATCATTCTAAATGGAGGGATACGGCCTAGAGGTAAAGTACGCGCGCGTGCTGTGTATCCGGTTTTTCTGTCGCCTTTATCCAGCACGATTGTCGGTGGAAATTTAATACCGACGTTTCTTGAGCGGGGGAGGACCGTATTTCACGGAATTTTCGAGCGTAATAATAAGTTAAGCATTTTTAAACGAACTGCTGGCCCCCAGCGCGGCCCTCGCGCTCGCCAGCGACCTGCTGGGATTATGGTAGTTGGGAAAACTGTGAGCGCGAATAGGCTGCATAAATTACGAGCGCATGCTCCGGCGTACAACGCGTAACGAGATGGCCGATAAATATTTGAAGATTCCTCCGCAATGAGACACTTGGACGGCGAACAAACACCCAACACCGTTCGACGCTTTAATTATTATTTGCTGCAGCAACTGCATTCACCGTTTCCCTTTAATGCCTTCATTTGGCGCCATTGGTGTTGACTGGTCGTTTAATTTCCACGGGGAAAATGTCGAAACACGAAGCTTAACGAATGGACGCTTAGAACATTTTTCACTGGGGACATTTTTGTAAATAAGAATTCGCAATTCTGATTCAACATTACTATAAATCTTGATTAATGAATCTACTTCTGTTCTCTGTTCTTTCAAGTGAAATATTGTAAACAGATTATTTAAAAAAGGATTAGTAAGGAAGTAGTAAAGGTCGTGCAACAAAAAATGTTCGCCCAAATTCGATATTTAATTAATATTCTTCTAATATTCCTGCGATTTTGCTGTGTGCTTTAAGGGGACCTTCCGGTCTAAAAGTCGATTTTTTTTTATTTCATTTTTCGAATGTTCAACCTTTTAGGAATACGTGTTTAAAAGGATTGGTTGAAATTCGTAAAATTCCAGAAGTTATAGGCATTTGAGTAGCGGCAAATGCATGGGCAACAACCGGGCACTCGGCGCTCACGTAAACCTTTAAACGCGTTTTTCTCGAAACAGTGTTCTCAAAACGGTGGGACCTGTATCTCCAAAAGTTATTATCCGATTCGACTGAACCTTTTTTTATTTTGAAGAATATACTTCTGGCTAGGGGGGGGGCTAGAAAAATTACAAAAAATTGAAAATTTATAATTTTCAAAGGCGTTGAAAGGACGAAAAGTACAGGGAAAAGTGATTTCAAACTTCAAGTGTCGTTATTTTCTAAAAAAAATTATCATTTTTTTAATTTTTTCTAGTTCCCCCCTAGCCAGAAGTATAATCTTCAAAATAAAATAAGTTTCAGTCGAATCGGATAATAACTTTTGGAGATACAGGTCCCACCGATTTGGATCAATTTTTTGACGCCTTGACTTTAACGACTCCCCAGGGCCGTCTGCAATAATTAATTATAAAACAAAAAATATATTTCTATAACTTAAGACATCCTTAATACAATGCAACAAATCCCATTAAATTATATATAGTAGTTTTCCTTTAATTAATTCCTAAAAATCACCTATTTTTTTGGGCTCTAGACCGGAAGGTCCCCTTAATGTATTATGTAGAGATTCGACTAATTTTCTATAAAATACTAGAAATATATCAATCAAGGCTTTTGCCAATGAAAATTATTATGGTTAATTCTGAATTTTAATATTAAATTAGTAAAATAAGTTATACGTGTAGCAGTGATGGCTTTCAAAACGCTCTAATTACATTTTAATTGTGAGTTTATGTAAAGTTTAAAGAAGTCAATACCTCTTTATGATGAATAATAATTTCATCAACAACCACTTGTAACTTCGCCCTAAGGAAAATAGAAGATTGAAATGTTTTATTAGCGTCTCGTAGTGGACGAACTAGCTAAGAGCAGATTGTAAAAATTCGCGAAAACGGCCAACTTCTTAAGGAAACCAATTTCCCTTGAATTAGGTACTTCGAATATATAACGTTAGTTTCGAGTCGTTTTTCAATACTACTCGAATCCCAAAAGTCTTCCAAAGTATCGATTAATTTTAAAAGTTGGGTATCTTCCTTATTTGACACGTTGACAATAAAAAAAATATCCAAAACAAGATTCATCAGGGCTACGAAGTCCCATATAAAGTCTTCCAAGACCAATTCCACCCAGACTTGCGCGAACAATTAAACATTCAAAAATGTTTATGTACGACTAGGCAATCAAATCGCTCAAAAATTCAAGTATTTTTTGCGAATTAATTACCAGAAGTAATTTTATTCAATGTTTATTACTATCACGTGGGGTATATTTTTTTTATACACAATATTTTATGCACAGTTTATCTCACCTAAAAACGTTCATACATGTATGCACCTAATAATAAACTCGTCGATCGCACAGGGTCGTGTTGACAGGAACATCAGGAGGTATTGATTATAAATTATAGAGCTGCAAAAGTGATGCCAGTAGCTGAGGAAGTTGAAAGGTCGCGACGCTCTTAAATTATTAATTACCTCATTCATTAAGCTTCATACCAAGCGATAGACTCTCTGCAAATTAAACACTCCGAATTATCGAGCTGTTTATGCGAAGCGTAACGGCCTGTGTACATTAGAAAATATTTGCTGTTTCCTTTTTAACAGCGTTCACGAGACTGGAGTAAGGTTGGGCGGATTCATTAAATTAATTGAACGTTTTACAGTTGAGTTGGAATATTTTTCTCCCAGTGCGCCATAAAGTCCTATAAAGTTTTATGTAGCTTTAAAAAACCTCTAAAAATTAAACCATCCTAGAGAAAGAGTGGCTGACTCATTCCCACTATAATTAAGGATGGGACCACCGAGTGCTTTATTAAACGAAAGAAAGCGAATCGGTAGATAAATTATGGTTACGCTTAAATAAAAGTTTACGTGTTTTCGTTTAATATTAAATGCCTATTTTATTTTCAACTCTAATATCTGGCACATGTGCAGGTTGTTTCGTATCCGTTGGTGCAAGCGGAAGTGTGGTAATTCTGCCTGAAAAAAAATGTCAGAAATGTGGAATAAAATTTTTTCATAACTCACTTGAAATTTTTCGAGAACACTGTAGAGCTGTTCAGTTTCAAGGCCCTGGGGAACGCGCGGAGCAAAGGGGAACGTTTATCCCTTACTCTGGGCTCTCGAACCCTGTACAGTGCCTCCAGTTTATTCTCGTTACATATTTTTACTAATTTTTCAATCGTATTAACCGATATTTTTTTTCACTGTTAAAAGTGAAAACGGTGATAATAGAAAATAACAGCATTGGTCCATAGTTCACCTGTTATTTTATGGTACAATATCCACGTCTTTATTCGGTGAGTAACTCAAATTAGATACATCAATCGGTTAATTATCGTTATCCAATTAATGGTAACATGCTTGTTTGTGGTCATACGCGGTTAACCGTAACTTCACAATCTATGCCAGCTGGGCGCTAAACAAGTACCTACAGTTGGTTTGGTATTAACTAGTTACTCGGATATTTGGGAACTTGACAAAATCGGTTCAACGAACAGCTCTGGCACGGCCATGTTTGAACTCTAAAGGTAACGGTGGGCATTAATTATCCAGAGAATTGTTTCGGACAATTACAGACACCGTTTCCGTGGACTTAACCTAATGATATATTTAAGATGACAATTACAGTTCTGCTATTTCCATTCGAACGTGGCGCGACTCACACACTCTGCTCTCTCGCACACTATAATCGTTTCGACAATTCATTGATTTTCCTACTTCCCTTTTCTTCCAATTATCCCACTAATAAATATAAGCTACGAGGGGAGCACTAAATAGAAAAAAAATGATAATTTCAATTACTTCTCCTATTGCATTCCGAAAGTAAAAGAAAGAAGTGCCTTCAAATTTATTTTGTAGCTTGTTGCGACGTTTTATTATTCTGTAATGCTCGGGTAGAAAAGTCGGTTGTTGTGCAATTAAAGCTCCTGTTTAATTCTGAGGTAGGTTGGTATTGGGTGTCTGATAAATCGATTGGTGACGTAGTTTCGAAGGAAAGTGAGTTTGAAAAAACGACAGCACGAACTTGCCGAACACGACGACTATCCTAGATTTTCCGTTCAGTTGTATTTATTTAAACGAGTCGAATTGTTAACTCAAAAGGATATCGTTGTTTTTAGTTTGAAGGCATGTGTGAAATACAATAATAATCTCTGCTACGTTTAGTCTGCAGTATACAATGTGAAAAAAAGTTTATTACTGTATTCTAGAGCTAAAACACAAATATAACACAATTTTCGATATTTAATAATTTAAATTATGTTCTACTTAAGGTAGTTCCTGAATCATCTACTAAATTCAAGAAATCTTTCAAATTTCGTGCAAAACTAATTCGGAGTACAAGAAACCCTTGTACAAAGTTGAAAATCGATTTACCGCATAGTTATCTAGAAATTGATAATTAAAGTTGATGCATTTTAACACAGGATTTAACATATGGCGGAGTAAAATAAAGAGGGTTATAGTTTCAGTTTTTCTTCTGAAACAGGAAAACCATATTCAAGAAATGTACCAAAATTGGCACAAAAGTAAACCGAAATGTCAGGTCCTGAATTTATCAATTTCTGCAAAGCTGACCACATAGTTTCTTCGTAAATGCCCATAAAAAAACAGGTAGGGGAGACCGGGGCTGGTTGGCTCCAGGGGTAGGTTGACTAATTGTTAATAACTTTCCACTAACGTGTGCTCTACTGCGGAGCGATTTTCTATAGAAACAAGTCACTTCTACTATGTCATTCATTTGTTTCCGACACCACCATTACACGTTGTTTGGCAGTTACCAGCGTTTATCGAAAAATTGGCTATGTAAGTAAATATGTTTTCTTAAAGATTTTATTTTTCCACGCTCTATATAGTTACAGTAGAATTAATGCGAAGGGACTATTTTAAAGTTTGTTTATTAAACGACCTACTGAGACTGCGTTTTTGATTTTACATAAATAATTAAAGGTTATATAGAGTATTGAAGTCAAAATGATCGTTCGGGGCTGGTTGACTAATAACGTTCGGGGTTACATGACTAAGCTGGTCAACCAACCCCAGTGATGGTATAAATTGTTATTTATTATTAAAAAGTAATAAATATTTTATAATGAAACAACTCTCGTGACATTGTGCTATTTTATTACCATTCAGATAAGTTGCTAACAACATTTTCTTCACTGATTGCACCTATAGTCAACCTACCCCATACTGTTAGTCTACCAACCCCGACCACGGGGCTGGTTGACCAGCATGTAAGGTGTTTAGAAAAACATTCAAATGCCTTAATTGTTGTCACATTTAGTCAACTTCAATAATTTAATCAGATAGCCAAATATATGCCCTATCAAATATACTAACCGGTTTAATGATATTTCGTCCACATAATTTATTAAAAATCAATAACTGAAAAACTGGCCTACCAACCCCGGTCTCCCCTACACGTGCAAATTTTTCAGAAACTTACGTAGAGCAATCAACGTGGCAACCAATTTAATATTCTATTTTCGTATTACAATTATTTATATTAACATTGAACTTTTGAAAACATATACAGGGTGTCCCAAAAATGTCGGATTTCCTTGAGAGGGGTGACTCAGGGGGTGATTTGAAACAACTTTTTCCTTAGCGAAAATATTGTCCGAAGCTTCGTTAAGGAGACATTAACAACAAACCCCGACCAATCAGAGCGCGCGCCTTCCGCTCGAGCTCCCGCGGTAGCTACGCGCGCTCTGATTGGTCGGGGTTTATTGTTAATATCTCCTTAACGAAGCTTCGGACAATATTTTCGCTAAGGAAAAAGTTGTTTCAAATCACCCCCTGAGTCACCCCTATCAAGGAAATCCGACATTTTTGGGACACCCTGTATACATGATGTTAAGAATTATTATTATTATTTCTATAGTATCGTACTACTTTATATATATCATTTATAACCCAACTCTAATTTGAGTAACATAGTTGGTTAGGAACTATCTTAAAATAATAAAAGACTTTCATAGTTCAGCGATGCATTCATTATCTTACGCCGTTCCTAATGACAGCACCCTTACTCTCCAGTTTATAAACATAAGAGTTAATTTATTGTAAACAATTTAAAAAAACAACGCGGGCTCGAAACCTGGGTCACCAATAAACCCCGCTAAAGATGTTACGTTCCGCAGCAAAAAGTTTAATTTTTCGGCCAAATTTCTCCCCCAAAAATCACTGACTTATCCTACACCTTTGACTGGAATCTCCACAAGAAATCAAACCCCATCCTTCGGTGCGCCGCGATTCACAGGTGACCCTGCAAAAGCCGAGGAACAAGCGCATACGTTCGCCAGGTGAACGAGATCTCTGTTCACGCGGTCGCGTTCCCAGCAAGCGCGACTGTGACGGCGCGACCGATTCTCCCGCCCCGTTGCACAGCCGACATAATAAACGCTCGTGCCTGTCATAAAATCTCGGGGAATTATGCCGCGCGCGGAAAAACGAGACGCGGTGTATAAAAATGTTTTGCCGGGGGCAGGCGACACGTGACGAGCGACGGGCCGGAATTGCACGGTCGCCAGCGAGCGCGGCGAGCGCGGAACGGCCGAAATAGGTTGCATAAATTACGAGCAGGAACGGAATGTGTCCTATAACGAGATAATTAATACATGGACGACTGTTCACCGAGGCGAAAGCTCTGCCGGCGCTGGAATGGATTTACCGACTGTTTCGTTGCTTATAACCGGCCATACATTGTTCGCCGGAAGCACGTGCTGCCTCTTTTGTTCCAGCCGCGATCTATGCCGTTCGAAGGGCGATCCGTGAATTCGAGAAATTCGAGTGACGCCGCCGCCTCGATTCCGGGACAATTAGAATTCCCTGGTCGCACGTGCGATCGGCTGGGCCCTGTATCCACCATGAGTTTTGCGATTCGATACCTTTGTGACTTGAATAAAATTCGCGCTCGCGCGGGGAGGAAAGCCCTGGCGCCTGAAAGATTGGGGTAGGTCTGTGGACCGAGTGAGATGGGGATATTCAAGCTGATCAAAGAGATGTAATTATAGGTTGCCACATTTTTTATTGAATTTTTTATCACAACGTAGATATTTTAGCTTCCATTTATTTAAGCTATTCTTTTTCAGTAGCACGCGTATCGAAGTATTATTAAGGGTGTTTTAGTTAACTTTGTCGCCTGAAACATTTTTGCTACATTTATAATTTCGTAAAAATGTTTCTTACAAAGTTTCATAATTCTGTGGGTGTTAGGGTTTATATCAAAACCGACTTTTGGAAAAAAACTGGTTCTCGAATTCCACTGTTCCCAAAGAACCGGGTGAACCGGTTTTAGAATTTTCAGAAAGAAATGTAATTAAAATAGAAAATAAATATCTGTAGGGGAAAGGTGGGATAGTTGATCACAGTTTTGCTTTTTTATTAAAATAATAATAATGGTTTGCTTTGTTTGTATTTAATTATGTAAGTTTTGATTCTTACAGTATTCTCAATATACTTTGACAAATTTGAGAGCTGAAAATTAATTTTAATGACAGAATTTCAACATTTTCTGGCAGTGACGTTATGCACAAGTGTCCCCCACTGAAGGGGAGACTTGATCAGTGAACTTTAAGAGTAAATAACACATTAACTTTCTAAAAAGTATTTATTATTTTCGTCAATAACGTGAAATAAAGGGAATATCCTATAAAGAAAGTAAACTATAACAAACTTGAAGGAATTACTGAAAAAATGAAGCCGAAGAATTAAACTCTATGACATAAAACAAGATAAATGCATTCTTAAAAGACATTTCACTTAGATATCATCTGATTAAGATGATGATGAAGAAAAGATTTTCTTTCTCACTTTCTTTGCCGGATTTTTCTGTTTCATTAGCCGTTCTATGGTTCTTTTTGGGGCATTTTCAGCTGTTTAAGTATCCCACCTTACACACTGATCAAGTATCCCTCAATGCACTCGATTTGAAAAAGATGAAAAATTAAACTTACCTTAAATATTTAGATCAATCAATAAATAGCATTAATTGACTCGAAATTGCCGTTTTTACTTAGTATATTTCAAATCGTTGAAAATGCAACATTTACTCGAAAAGGAGGAAGAACAAGCAGACCGAAATATTTACCTTTTGGCTGCAAATAAGATCGGAGCTTCTAACAACATTATTCTATGCTCCCAGAAGAAAATTGTAACGTGAAGTGTTGCGATAATGTAAAGATTACCATGAGAGCGTGACAGCAGGCACAAATTGCCAATATATTAATTAAAAAACTGATGTGATCATATATCCCCGCTGATCAACTATCCCACCTTTCCCCTACTTATTTGAAAAATTATCAGTTTGTTTTAATATTTGTGGAATGGCAAAAATATAACCAAATAAAATATACTCTATCTATGCGAAACCAAGTAAATAAAAAAAAAAATAATTAAAATCCGTACAATTTTTTAATGAAATTTCAAACATAGTGAAATACGCGATAAATGCAAATATCATAAGAAACACACGATGTACATATTTCTGGCAGTAAAAAAATCAGTTAGTGGTACAATGATAGAGTACAGTTTTGTTAACAATATTTTCCCCGACAGTAGTCAGCGTTTGTCGTTTATACGCGGCACGCGGCATGCACGAATCGTCGACCATCCAAGGGGCATTTTCAGTCCGTGCATTTAGCTGAATATCGAATCGAGGACGGTTTAAAATCCCCGGGTAGCTTCATACATGATCGATCAAAGTTTAGTGGAGCTATCGCGGCCAGCAATTAAAATGTCGAAATCTGCTTTTACCAATTCCATATAGCTTCATAAGCGTCTTACGCGCTCTTTTTTTTATCGGACCCCAAAAACATTGTTTAAAAATATACACACACAAAATGCTTCGAATTGCGCGATGCAATCGGAAAGCTAGTGATTCCGAATTGAAAAATAAGTAGAAACTGTGAAATCAAATTTTTCCACCCGGGCTCCGTTTTCGCGAAAATTCCGAAAACCCATCTGACACGTGCATGCGGATATAAATTGACAGAATGCACCAATGGACGTGACGCGACTGTAAATGAAATGAACTCTCGCGCGCAAATAAGTCGGCATCGTTGAATAACTTTTTCTGCGACCGGGCTTTGTTTTCGAGATAATCGATTTCGAAAAGGTTGGTACGCGATGTTGAATATTGATTGCGAGAGTGACACTTAAAATTTTAAGTCCATGAGAAATCTAATCGTCATTCGAGGGTAAATTGAGATTTTAAAGTCTGTAGGATTTTTCGTAATTCCTGCCAAATACATTCGTATAAAGTCTCATTGCCAGTGCTTCCTTTTCTTCGCCAACAGTATTGGCTGTCTTGAAATGCGATCAAAATTTTGATAACCTTTTGCAGGAAGCTCGCATTACCACGGAATCTGACACCATTCTTCGGATCCGATTTCACAGAGGTATTTTTTAATTCGAGCGCTGTTACCGATTAGTAGGTATCGTGTGAAATGCACAGGAATTGTATACGAAATATCGCCTCGCTTATTTTATATTCCGCCCGTGTTATATTAAACTTTGTCGTTGAATTTAATTTATTCGCCTCCTATAATTTTATTGCGCATTATTGCACAGTTGCAGACTGTTCAGCGTACGATACTCAATTAATGCGGAATATTTTAATTTTACTAAAATATTTCTTTTAGTGGATTCTAAATTTACGACGGTGCTTAATGCTTCATTGAAAAGCCGCAGTCTCAGAACTTAGAATAAACACAGAATGTTCTCCAACTCAGTTGATTCTAGTGGTAATTCTGAAGTATTTAGAAATGTTTTTGAGTAAGTACATATATGGAGTTTACGTACAAAAGTGATATTTCGTAGAGGAAGGTTTAAGAATTTGATAGTTCTTTCAGATTTTTGAAAAGATGATTTCGCACCGGGAGCGAAATAAGAATTTATTCTTAATTCTCACATTAAAAAAATAACAATGCTTCTTAACAAAAGAATTTCTAAGAAAATCTGAACCTTCTTGAGTAAAATTGGAGAAGAAGCATGCGGATATAATTAATAGTTCCCGGAAGAACCCGTAAGAATTCATACCAGGCAGCCAAAGGAAGCGCATCTAAAATTAACAATCTTGGTGAACAACAACAACGCTTGTAGTTCAGAATTAAAATTGTCCATTATGTTTTTGTATTGTGATTTAAAATTATTTTTAGATACACTCCAAGTCCAGTCCACACTCCACAAATTAGTAAAGTGTTTTAAATTTTTAATTCTCACTAGGGCTGGGGCTATTCGAATAATTTAATATTCGTATATTTCACAAGTATTCGAATGCTACGAATAAACTTCGAATATTTCAGTATTCGAATATTTCAGTATTCGAATAGTTCAGTATTCGAATATTTCAGTATTCGAATATTTCAGTATTCGAATAGTTCAGTATTCGAATTTTTCAGTATTCGAATATTTCAGTATTCGAATTTTTCAGTATTCGAATAGTTCAGTATTCGAATATTTCAGTATTCGAATAGTTCAGTATTCGAATATTTCAGTATTCGAATGTTTCAGTATTCGAATATTTCAGTATTCGAATATTTCAGTATTCGAATAGTTCAGTATTCGAATAGTTCAGTATTCGAATAGTTCAGTATTCGAATATTTCAGTATTCGAATGTTTCAGTATTCGAATATTTCAGTATTCGATTATTTCAGTATTCGAATATTTCTGTATTCGAATATTTCAGTATTCGAATATTTTAGTATTCGAACATTTCAGTATTCGAACATTTCAGTATTCGAACATTTCAGTATTCGAACATTTCAGTATTCGAACATTTCAGTATTCGAATATTTCAGTATTTGAATACTATTCATTCGAATACTGACCCACTTCAACATATCCGATCGACTTGAAACTTTGCACACACACATAGTTCAATTTTGGGGCAAGATTAACTTACAAGATTTCACCCTGACAAGCTAACGAACTCACAACTGAAACTAAATAAAGGCTTGTAAAAAAATGAACCTAAAGAACTTGATTCATAATTCACACCATACTATTCGAATACTGATGTATATTCGAATAGTATTCGAATACATAAATATTCGAATAGTATTTGGATACTTGGATATTCGAATTATATTCGCCAAATAATTTGGCAACTGAAGTATTCGAATATTCGAATACCGAAAAATTCGACAAATAGTCCCAGCCCTAATTCTCACCTGTTTTTGCATTCTTTTATTTCCCCATTTTATGATCCATGATATTTTCTTCCCGGCTCGTGTTGGATTTCGAATTCAACCCTCGCCGAAAGTGGTCCCCATGCCCCTGTATCAGCACATTGCGAATTCCTTGCCATGTGTCTGGGAGACGTGAATAATAGCGTTACAAGGGGTAGCCTGCATTAATGGCGTTGTTATTAAGCTACAAGTGGTTTCGTTCGAGTATCTCGGTACAATTTGCCGGAATACCCAAAGAGATTGTAATTATCAGGCAGACGAACGTACACCGTTACCAGATAATAATCGATGTTCCCTTTTGATAACGGCAGACATGTGTGCCGCGGCATTCACGTTATAACTGGAGGTTCTAATCATAAACACGATTATGCTTCCGTACGACACGCGGCGCGACCGAAAGTTTGACGATAATTACTCGGTCGGACGAGATCGAGGGTTCGATTATCCAGAATGCAAATATCGAGAGTAATTACAGAGCATGTAGGTGTCACGGAAGCCTTGGTGTTGGTAGTTGAACAGCAGGTGGTGGGCTATACGAAACCTGAAATAAGTGGGTGCTGTAATTGAAAGTGGGACGATTTCTTGAACAAAGCTAATTGCTAGTGAAGTGGGTAGAATAGAATTCTTTATTGGGAATAATCGTAGTAGTTAGCAGGCTAATCTAGGTAGTTGGGCACAGAGTTGGGCATCAATTAAATAATAAATTATTTAAATAACGTATCAAGTAAAAGTTACTTTAACTTTAGATCATTTGACGAAGAAAGTTAATTTCTTTATTCGACGAATAAAGATAACTTTATTCAACTCATGACGAATAATTCTTTTAACTTTTATTCGTTATACGAAATTTTATTTAAATAAAAATTTGGCCCATCTCTGGCTGGACAGGGGTTGCTAGATTATCGAAAATAGAAATAAGTGAATGCTGTAACTGAGAGAGGGTTGATCCCTTGTACCAAAATAAGTCATACGTGCAAAAAACTGAAGTTTCAAAATGGAATGATGGGTTAAGGGCTAGGTTAAAATGAGATTTAGATCACCTAATATTAATATAGACCACCTAAACAAGAGGTACCTTATGCTAAGAACTATTTCCTACAAGTTGTCCTTGCTCAGTTTTCAAGTTGCATTGCTAAACTTATTTGAATACGTTATCAATCTGTCAAAGTACGTACCTTTTTCTACATCTTGTCGGCTAAAAAGCTATGATTCATAAGAGTTTCTACATGCCTGTATTAAGTCCGTTCAAGAGTACTCTTTGAAGCTTTACAATAAAATGGTTCTGTCACATAAAACCTTCAAACACTTCAATGGTGTTGTATGCTTGAAGGGTTAAGCTCGGAGAAGTATTTGGCATTGTCGGCTAAGGGTTGTTGCTCTGAATAGGCCAGGATATTCCACGCCTTGCCAGAAGTACCGTGGACACGCATTAAGTTATTTTGACACTAAGCAGCTTAAGGAACAGGTACCATAGATTACACCGTCCATACGACACCGACTTAACTACTCCAGTGGCTATTTGCTTCCAAATTGAAACTTCCGCATTACGTACTGACATATTAGTTTGGAGCCTAAGCTCTGGGCTTCGAGGCGGAGTTTGCCGTGGGCATTACGTGTCACGTGGCAAAAACAACCGTAGCAAACGCTTGGGCAGAATTTTCAGACTCAATGCAAAATACGTAGCAACTGATTTTTTCAATACAGCCAAAGAGGGAATAGGCAGAAAGAGTTTGAATGGGGAAGTAACGTTTCACTATTTTAACAGGTGTTCCGTGTAAATAGTGGAGCTGTATGAAATTTTTAGTAGGATTCGCGGTATTATCTACAAATTTAATTATTAATATTAAATATTATTAGGAAATTACTTACGAATTTTCAATTTTGCTATTTTTATATCTACATCTTGGTAACTCTTGTCGCAGTTTTCACTGTGCTGTTAAAAGTATTATTTAACTCTTAATTACATAGGTAGCTATAGATATTTTACCACTTGGATAAAATCGACTTCTGATTTTTGCTTTTTTTCCTGCGGTTTTCTGACATTTTTAAATTATGAAACCTTAGCGACGTGTTCTCAAAATGTTATGTTGAAATCTAATGATTTGCGAAGTGGTGGAATTTTAATCAAATCAACCCCTTACTGCATATTACATAACCGAGTAGTGCTCCTTCGTCACACGGGTCAGTAGTCGAGAGTTTCGGCAAAATTTCGAATTCTATCATGTTCCTAACAATAAGATAGCTCTCTCCCTCTGTGCAACCGTATGCACATTTCCTTGGAATGTATTTGACTAGAAATAGATGATTAAGGTGAGGCGGAATACAAGTGTCCCACTTCAGAAGTGCCTTCCACTGAATCTATAATCGCGGTTTTCTCGAAACCATGCCCCTCGAATGGGTAGCTAGGATATCTCCAGAAATATTCGCTCTATTTAATGGAAATTTTTGGAAAATATTCTGTGAAACTGTCCACAGTTAATTACATTCAAAGTTTTCTTTATAATAGCCTTTATCTCTTCTTTATTCCGAAAATCGCAAGGAAAATATTTAAAATAATGAACATTCGAATTTACTTCAAAAGCACTATTTGATTGAAACTTTTGCGAGCGCAATTCACTGCACTATTACAAAAATTCATTTGGTTTCCATGTTTCACTTCCGTCATTTGAATAGTAGCATATTCTGAGCAAAACACTGCAGAAAAAAACACGTGCATTAGAAATGGCTGTATCTTCGATATTGAAAAAAAATTAAATAATATTTAATTTAGAAATACTTGAATGCACGTGCTTTTGAAAACATACAAACTTGCCCGACTAAAGTTAATAGTGTACTTGGAAATAAACTCCCTGTTTCACCTTTGTCTTCAAACCTAGAATGCGTCTGACCAAAGTCGAGTGTTACTACTGAAATGTCACTAATCTTCGATCATGCTACTTGCAAGGAAAGTGAATATTAGCGTCGTCGATTTTTATGAGAGTTGCTCAATTATTTGGCGAATATAATTCGAATATCCAAGTATCCAAATACTATTCGAATATTTAAGTATTCGAATACTATTCGAATATACATCAGTATTCGAATACTATTCGAATATACATCAGTATTCGTGAGTTCGTTAGTTTGTCAGGGTGAAATCTTGTAAGTTAATTTTGACCCAAAATTGAACTATGTATGTGTGCAAAATTTCAAGTCGATCGGATATGTTGAAGTGGGTCAGTATTCGAAAGAATAGTATTCGAATACTGAAATATTCGAATAGGTACTGAAATATTCGAATACTGAAATATTCGAATAGGTACTGAAATATTCGAATACTGAAATATTCGAATAGGTACTGAAATATTCGAATACTGAAATATTCGAATAGGTACTGAAATATTCGAATACTGAAATATTCGAATAGGTACTGAAATATTCGAATACTGAAATATTCGAATACCGAAATATTCGAATACTAAAATATTCGAATATTTAAATATTCGAATACCGAAATATTCGAATACCGAAATATTCGAATACCGAAATATTCGAATACCGAAATATTCGAATACCGAAATATTCGAATACCGAATTATTCGAATACCGAAATATTCGAATACCGAAATATTCGAATACCGAAATATTCGAATACCGAAATATTCGAATACCGAAATATTCGAATACCGAAATATTCGAATACTGAAATATTCGAATACAGAAATATTCGAATACTGAAATACTCGAATACTGAAATATTCGAATACTGAAATACTCGAATACTGAAATATTCGAATACTGAAATACTCGAATACTGAAATATTCGAATACTCAAATATTCGAAGTTTATTCGTAGCATTCGAATACTTGTAAAATATTCGAATATTAAATTATTCGAATTGCCCCAGCCCCAGTCTCTACCTGTTTCTAGGGGGTAACTGCGATTTTGTATCTTTTTGTGAAAATTTTATTGGCAAATGGACAAATCAGAAGAAATAAGAAAAAAAATTAAAGCGGTAAGAGGAATCAAATAGAATTAATATAAGTTGTGTTCCTCTTAGTGTTAACACTTTTAGTGCCAATATTTTGAAAATTTCTGAGGAGTTGCTTAAGTTTGTTATCTCCGTAAACGGAGTCTGAATACGTCTTAATAAAATCGACCCCCAACTTTGGTCCACTACCCTTGATAGTTGAAAATATTCTAAGCTGCTCAAGCCTACCTTTTTAAATCAAAGGAATTTTTTGTATGAAACGAATTAAACTATTAAGCAAATTTGGACACATTTCATATACAACGTTCCACGTTGCTTTGTTTTTATTGTACATAATATTGTACATCAAACCTTTCATGCATTCGCTTTAATGCAGTTACATTAATTAAAATTATGAATGGATACTCGTCTCCATTAATTTCCGACTCTCGCGTACATTTCGGGTCCTTGGCTATCTACCAGCACGCTAACTTAATTAACACTGTTTTTCCTTTAAAAATATGAGACAATTTCATGAAAGGGTTTGAATAAATTGAAACATTTATGTAATTAGCTGTGCTATTCTGATCTAGCTGTGCTATTTTGTATTATTTCGATTCTTCGCCAGAAGAAATTCATGAAAGTCAAAAACAACAAAATGGCGTTAGGTGAGTTTGGAAAAAAATCAACAATTTTCACTAAAACCTTCGCCACTTATTTCTACATTAGAAGAAACACATTAGGAATTCTTTTCTTTTCCTTCGTCGACTTAAAGTAAATATATCGAGTTTCGCAAAAAAATTCAACAGAATACTCAAAAACCTTCATACCAATAGAAAATATATAAAAAGATTTTGTGAGGGAACATTCAGATTGAAAATGAATTAGTATAACACATCTATATAAAATAAATTAATAAACTAATATACATAATAAAAATATAAATTAAAGAACCAAAGCAAACGTGTCTTCGTTCCAAAGAAAAAATGTCAAATATCATCGGCATTAAGATTTAAAAACTCTGCACTTTAAGTACCCCAAAAAAAAAGTGGTAAAGTTTTTTTCACCCCAAGCACGAGGCTACTCGTTAAATCCGTGAAAAGCCTAAATTCTCCTAATTACCATCGCGAGGCTGGTAGCATCAAACTATTCCAAACCACGGGATACAATGGTGCCTGCGCGCAGTTTTTCTTCCATCGCCTTCGAACAACCCCCCGGCAGCCACACACCGCCAACCCCGTCGCTTCCCGTCGACTGCTTGATCAAATTTCGGTCCAGTCGTTAGCGTCTAAACTTAAATGAACTTCCGTGAACTCGTCCAGCTCGTTTTGCGGCATCCCGTCGCAGTCATCAAACTGCCCCGGGCGCATTCTCCTCGGCTCGGCGACGAGCTCGCGGGTTTTTCGTCGCGGCTCCGCGAGCCCCATTATCGGCCGGGCGAACAACGGGGTGATTATCATCAACAACGATTGTTCGTTGCCTTCGTCAAAGTTCCGCGCGGCGGTCCCGCGAGCGAGATAACTCACTCCGGCCGCGGTGCTCGCATTGTACGCCGCGGCCATCGTATAAATTCACTTTGCGCCCCGAAATTACGGGAACTTAGAAACACGGACGCTTATTATCCCGCAGACGAGTGCACATCTGCCTCGATGGCCCCGGAGATTTATGGTAGCCAGCGGGGGAAATATGAGACGTATGCACGGACGCCCTTGCGCCCCCAGACGGCAATTTCTTTTGGGCGATGTCGCGGGAACGGGGGTTCGCTCGTGTCGTTATTTCTGTGGCATTTTGGGTAATCAGGGGATGACGACGAAATCGAGGTAAATGATGGCGAAGAATAGGGTCTCCCTATTGGGCCAAAGGGGGATGAATTTAAATTTCGGTCTGATAATAATATTGTAAGTCCATCTACTGAGACAGGCATTGGCAATAATAATAATAAAATTCTAGCGATGAAAACTGATCGTGGAAATAGTGGTAGTCGATCATAATTTATTGAAATGTTTTTTATATTTAAAATTGTAAAGGTAAAATTAATTGACGAAATCTCTGGAATATGAAGAGAAGAAATCTATAGAAGACTAGGGGTAGTAAGTGTGTGACAATAAAGGGGGGGAATTATTCATCCTATGGATGCTCACGTTTTAAGGACGTTAATCGTTTTGCAGTGGAACAGGATCATGAAGAACAGTGGATGAATGTACCTACCTTTTTATATTCTGAATCACTTCCACGCGCTGTTTTCCTGCGATCTTCGCAGGAATTTTCAAACAGAAGCCGGTGCAACAAATATACCTACTCTCGTCCCAGAGCTGGGGAAAATATATTTTTGAAATTGATAAATAGAAGTAAAAAGTAATTTTAGTTCTATCTGTGATACAAGATTTGACAAATAAACTTTTCCTCGAAACAGTGGGGTAACTGTACTCATAGTTGACAGTGTACCAATAGTTGACACTTTTATTTTCAGTCACGAATAATAAGCTTTCTATTACCAAAATGTTTTTGACTAATAAGCTGTGTGAAAAAGTATTTCGAAGAAAACTCATTTCACAATAGTATTTGTATGAGTTAGTATTAAAATATATATTTCTTTATGATACTAGGGTGACTGTACTCGTAGTTGACAGTGTACCAATAGTTGACACTTTTATTTTCAGTCACTAATAATAAGCTTTCTATTAAAAATTTTTTTTTGGCTATTACGCTGTTTGGAAAAGTATTTCGAAGAAAACTCATTTCACAATAGTATTTGTATGAGTTAGTATTAAAATATATATTTCTTTATGATACTAGGGTGACTGTACTCGTAGTTGACAGTGTACCAATAGTTGACACTTTTATTTTCAGTCACGAATAATAAGCTTTCTATTTAAAAAATGTTTTTGACTAATACTTTTTCAAACAGCGTATTAGTCAAACTGTAACTATATACTCATAGTTGACAGTGTACCAATAGTTGACACTTTTATTTTTAGTCACGAATAATAAGCTTTCTATTAAAAAAATGTTTTAGACTAATACGCTGTTTGAAAAAGTATTAGTCAAACACATTTTTTTATAGAAAGCTTATTATTCGTGACTGAAAATAAAAGTGTCAACTATTGGTACACTGTCAACTACGAGTACAGTTACCGTAGTATCATAAATAAATATATATTTTAATACTAACTCATACAGATACTATTGTGAAATGAGTTTTCTTTGAAATATAAAAAAATAGTATCTGAAATAATAATATTTCAAACAACACCTAGTATTTCAAATAATGACTCACTGACTGACAACACAAAAAAAATGTGCCTAAACATACATAGCTGCGTTCCTAAATACTTGCCAGAAATATTTACTCGAGCGACATTTTAGGAGACCTGTTTGGTGTTGAAATTTGCATCTCCTATTTTCAATCCCCTATTTCCCATATTCGAATCCGAGTGTAAATAGCGAATAGTATTTGCCCGTGATTTAAGCATTTAATGAAACAGTATTGTCAAATAGTATTTGATTTAAACATCGAATGAAACAGTATTTTCAAGCAGCATTTGCTTACAGAAATATATCAGTTTTTAATAGATACTTTGCCTCAGACTAATCGCGTTCCATCGATCCACAGATACCCCAAGTTGGACTTTGATTTTCCATATCGAAACGATGACGACACTTTCAATTAACGCGTCGGTATGGCACTCGGTTGGCAAGAAACGGAACGAAGGACGAAATGGAAGCAGAATTCCATCTTTCGTCCCATTAATTCCTGAATAATCGAGCTGAACGTTCACTTATCGTCTCCTTCGCCCTCCCCCGGCATCGCGGCAGCAGGGGGCTGATGCCGTCGCCTCGGTATATCGGCCGGAGAAGAATGAAGTCGATTAAAGCGTTTGGGTTCGCCGGAATGCGATTCGGCGGCCGCGAGCGATGCCGAGTATTTTTCTTTACCGCCCCCAGTGTGCCTCCGAGTGGGCACTCTTAACCCAGATACTTGGGCAACATTCCAAATTTTACGACGTGGAAGTGTGTATGATATAAACGCGCGGGGCCCCGGGTCCTCCAACCGCTGTCGAGTGTGGCAAGCGTCGGCGTAAGTGCGGGCGCAGTTGAAACGAGCGGGGCTGAGCGTATTCGTTGCCTCGAATCTTTTATGCATCGCGCTTGGATCGGGACAAATTTCTCTGTCCCTTTGCTTCCGCCTTCCCATTGTCATTTGCTCTGTCCAGAGATCGCCTCTCGACATTCTCCGCGTGGGCTCGTGCAGCGGCGGGTTTAGACTCAATAGTTCCCTCAGATTCCCAAGAAATTTGACAGACAAATACTTGTTTATAAGTGAAGCTAAATGAACACATATCACTCGTTAGGGTGGCCCTTATTTATGCGTCTCGAAATATTTCTTTTCGCCTTTCTTTGCTCTCATTTCCTAGAATATGACACGCGTGGCACCTCTGACCTCTATATATCCAAACGGTATTATTTAAAAAATGGTTGGAGGCACGAGAAAATTATACATACAGAAGTTGGAGAGAATTGAGTGCTCTTTTAATAGTATTTGAAGAAAATTTCGATAGGGCTTACCATTTTTGATGAATTCTTTAAATCCGAAAGCATTGATGAATTCTAAACTTTAAGGCCTGGTCCGGCACCCTTTCCTGCTGTCCGATTGCAATAACCTTTTTCAGGGAGTATTTTTTATGAAATGGAAGCATTTTAGGCGGTGGGAGCAGAAGAAATCGGATGTTGAGAAATTAGGGCCACCCTGATGACTGGAATCAGATTTTTGTGGCGCGTAATGTTCGTTCTAAGTAATAAGCGTGATAAATTTTAAGGATTTTTATATAGTTGAAAGAGTGATTTGTCATTGTTCAAATATCAGTCGAGAGAAGCAGGAACAAATAGCAGTCAGGACAGAGTCAACGTATTTCTGGTAGGAAATTAGGTGCGAGGAAATATCGTTAACAATAAACACTACTTACACATGGTCAAACCACTTATTCCTTTGACAGTTTACTGCGTGTGATATAAAAAATATATAAACATAAAAACGTATAGGATGCATTATAGTCAATTTACTACAATAATTTTGAATAACGTTGTAGATGATAAACTGACCTATCGAACCGCACTTCAACCAACTTAAAGGGTCGAAAATATTTTCTTTTAGAAATTATAGAAATCTGTGAAGCATATTCTCATCGAAATTCTCACTACCCACCAACACTACCATTTGCCTACTTATTATCACAATTCGTCAACAGCTAAGTTCCTTTATTCGTAAATAAAATTGGGAAGAATCAGAGCATGGAAATATAAGTCGATTCTACATAGAATTATAAGTCGAAAATATAGAAAAATATTTTCTGATTTCGGGCTTTATTTTCAAGAAATATGATTCGGCATATTTGTTAAGACAACGAAATAACAAATATGGCAGAAATACGGATGAAATGCGAGTCGTTGCGGAAAAACAAGTCGAAATTGTAAATAGAATAGCTTTTTTTGATCCAGGCATTGTTTTCGAACGAATCGAGTTTAAGGCTTCGTTCACATTAGTCGAGTTACTTGACTTCAAGTTGCTCGAATTCGAGTTACTTGAAACCACATTGCCAGTGTGAACCTGTTATCTAGAGACGCAGGAGCGTCTCGACACCAAGTACATATATGTCGAACTGTCGCTACCGCTTTCATTTACTCGTCGCCCGGCTAATCCAACCTAACCTGAAACTTATTTTATTAATATCTCATCACGCCTGCAATATTTTCTGAATTTAAAGGCATTTTTCTTATGTAAACCGCACATAAGCTTTCGAATAAGACCAAATTCAATAAAATCGGTCCACGCGTGACAGAGATATCGTAATATTCGATAGGGCTTTGTTAGGGCTAAACGGGGTGACCGTGGGCTTCCCAGCTCCATGCGCCATGATGGTATTACAGCCTCATCGGATTCTGCTATCGCCAAGCTCTTCGCCACCTACTTTGGCTCTGTGTATACATCTCCTGGTGGGCAGTCAACGGCCTTGAATATGGATAAGAATCATACTTCCTATAACAGCTTAACACTGAACGGTCATACTATTTCTATTGGTGGCATTTTTTCCAAGCTTAACGGTCTAGATACAAGTAAAGGCCCGGGTGCTGACGGCATTCCGCCTCTCTTCATCAAACATTGTAGCTTTATTCTTTCGAGGCCCCTCTGGAACATATTTAATGCCTCACTAACTAGTGGTGTGTTTCCCTCGCAGTGGAAGTGTTCAAGGCCGGTGATCGTTCCGAGGTTAGTAACTATCGGCCCATTTGCAAGTTATCGGTATTGCCCAAGGTATTCGAAGAAATTGTTACCGATATGCTTTCCTCTCAACTGAAAAGCTTCTTATGTGTGGAGCAGCATGGGTTTGTACCAAAACGATCGACATCTACCAATCTCGCTGTGTACCAAAGTTTTGTCTCTAGTGCCCTTGATGAGGGCCTGCAGGTAGACACAGTTTATACCGATTTCCAGAAAGCCTTTGATACAGTCGATCACTCTGTGCTGCTTCACAAACTTGCTTCGTGGGGGTTCTGTGGACCTCTTTTAACTTGGCTCGAAAGCTATCTTTCGGGGCGTGTACAAATAGTTAAGACGATAAATAGTCTTTCCTCTCCGATTTGTGTCACCTCGGGCGTTCCTCAGGGGTCCCATCTCGGACCCCTGCTGTTTATTGTTTTTATCAATGATATTGCTAAGGTGCTTTCGGATACAGATTTCCTTCTCTACGCTGACGATCTGAAAATATTCAGAGTTATCCGAGGAACGGAGGATGCGTACAGTATGGAAAGTGATCTGCTAAGGTTAGAGCAATGGTGTACTATTAACAGAATGCGTTTGAACATTAGGAAGTGTGTTGTACTTAGGTCCTCCCGTGCGAGATCCTGTGTTAAACATCCGTATAAATTGTACAACAAAGAGCTTAGAGAAGTTTCCGAAGTCATTGATCTTGGGGTTTGCTTTACACCTTGCTTTGACTTTAGACCTCACTACGTGCGCTGTACTAGTATGGCAATGAGAACCTTAGGCTTCATCTCCAGATTTGCCAGACACTTCAAAGACAGAGAGTCTCTGAAGTTGTTATATGTGGCCCTTGTAAGGCCTCATGTTGAATATGCCTCATGCATTTGGAGTCCTAGGCACGCGAAATTTATTAAATTGGTTGAAAGGGTGCAACATAAATTCTTGAGGTTCGTCACTCGTACCCTAGGTCATCCTATGGATAGAGCTGACCATGACTATGGCCCGGCACTTGCAACCCTTAGTATGGTCACTCTGGAGGAGCGTAGGCGCATTGCAGACATGACGTTTCTTTATAAAATTATCAACGGCCACATAAACTGTCCTGATTTGCTTTCCTTAGTGACCTTCAATGCTCCGGCTAGGAACATGCGGTCTAGGCCTCTATTTGCTACGAGGCATCCGAAATATCGGCATTATGCGATCGACCCTATTAACAGGGCGATGATAACTGCGAATCAGTACTTTAGAGTCATTGATCCCTTTCTGGGGTCCCTGACTTCGGTAAGAACATTATTATATAGGATTGTAAGTGACTCAAATGGTGGTACTTAGTACCTAGTTAATTTTGTTTTAGTTTAGTTAGTTATCTTGCTTTTCTACTCATTATTGGCTAAATTATTTACTGTTCAGACTCTGTTTACTGCACCTGTATTGTTTATTTGTAAATCATGGGTACTTCCCGTAAACTTATTAATAATAATAATAGTAATAATAATAATAATATCGTCTCGTGGATCAGTCGGAAACGGTAAGATTTTTCTTCTGATTCTCCAAGCCGAATTTTCATCAACATAATACGTATATACGCGTTACACGCACACCTTCAGCCAAAACGAACTTAATACATGTTTCGTTCGTCAATCGCTATCTTCACTATGCAATCTACTCCAAATTTGGACAGCTTACAGTCAGGTTACAACCTGACGATTGGGTATTGGCAACAAGTTTGAAGACGCATATCTTATTAATTACGTAAAAATTGGAACTATATTATCACATCACATATGCAAGTAAATGAAAAGTATAGCTGTTCTTTACAATGAATTAAGTACAAAACATATGTTTCTTATGTAATTCATAATCTTTGTAAAAAGACGTGAGATCCCCATAATTTACTTGATTTGAAATATCCTTTCGGGCTGCTTTCAAGTTTCAAGCGAACCAGAGGCTCTTCCAACTTCACCTGCCTTGAAACACAACTTCCCTAATGTGAACGAGGCTTGATTCTCTTATTAGAATTAAGCCTCCCATTCTCGACGGATTTTCAATTCTTATTTCCTGCAAAACAAATCATCGCTCGAGAAAAAGTAACTGTATAATTTCGACTTATCTCTCATCTTTCCATTTGCACTATATTTATTATCGTAGCCTGCCAATTTCTAGCCAGCTGGGCGTGTACCAGTCGAATTTGCACGATCGATTTTCTCGAGAAGAAGTATTATTCCATATTTTCCCCTCGTTTCTTTATGTGCATACAATCACCCCGTTTCGCGTTGCGCCACCAGTACGGCGACACCCTGTGCACTGAATTAAACGGTCAGTTCATATAAACAGAATGCCCAACAGAAATCGCAATACAATACCACCGACCTCGACCATTTACAATTACAACGGTCCTTTCAAGCAGCGAATCCGCTTCTCTCCGCAACCCTAAAAAATGTTGGAACGCGGTAGATCGAGGGGCAAGAAAATTGCATCGCGCGTTCAGCTGCTCGAAGTGTAATTGAATCGCAAACTCCGCGTGCCTCTCGCTAGCAGATCCGAATTAACCCCCTGGACGATACGGCTGTTCGAAATATCGCGGGCACGTAGACAGATGCAGCGGGCGGCCGATATTTCTGGGCCGCTTGAATAGCTGCCTTAAATGCTTGAAGGGAGGAGGCACGGCGGTCGGGGCGAGAGCAGCAAGCGTCTGGCCGTGTATCAAACATCAATGCGCGGGATTTATTACGTTTGAAAGTTTAACAGCGTCCAAAGGAACCGCCCGATCGGCGTGACTAACCGGGTACCGCGACTGGCTGGCCTGGCTGCTGACCCCATAGCCGGTGCACTCGCGGCGGCACGGTCGTGATTCAGCTGGAAGTTGTATGAGGTTTATTGGTTTGGCGTGGTCCTCAATTCCCTCTCAAGAAAATAGGGTATGAAGAAAGAAAATACGTCTAGGCGAGATAGATTGCCGAGGAGCAATAAGCTTGGAAGTTGCGACCAGCAGCGTTGATGCTCCTGCACGTGCGCGACGCGACTCCTCTGTGGCAGAGGCTTTCTGTTGAATCGAATTTCAATAAATGATGCTGGGGATATTACGAGTTAACGGGGGAAAGGGGTTACATAACGGGCTGCGCAATGTTTGACAGGTTTCGGGTAACTGTGAATCCTTGGTGGGTTATGTTTTCCTGGAATTTACACTGGGCCAAGTTATCTATCGACCCTCAGAATGTTTGTGTTGCAAGAAATTAGGAATCCATAGAACAGCTCTTACGTTATACAACTATTAAAACTATGAAGCTATAGTTCTATTTTGGGCGTAAAAAAATGAAAAGTACAGAAAGTTTAAAGTAATATTAATTATAGTAGGTACTCACTGTTAACCCTTCGTGGTCACATGGGGTGCATCGCACCCCAAGAGCAATTTTCGATTTGAAATGTCGCAACTTTACGTCTTCCAAAGGGGATTTATCGCAAACAAATTGTAAATAATCGGGGTTTTCCCCGCAACCGTGAAAAATCGCTCATTTTCAACTACAAATTTTATCATACGAGGGTCGTATGATAACCCCTACAGCACACTTCGTTGCAGGAACGTTGCACAGCCGTTGCAGTACATTGCAATGTTGCCGTTTGGTTGCAGGTTGCATTGCAATGTTCCTGTAACATTGTGGAAACATTGCCGTGCAATATTGCAATGGCCACGTTTGTGCAATGTTTCTGGAATATTGCGCACATACTGCGTTACAATAATCCAGGAATATTGCGCACACATTGCCGTGGAATATTGCAATGGCCGCGTTTGTGCAATGTTTCTGGAATATTGCGCACACATTGCCGTGGAATATTGCGTACATACTGCCGCACAATATTCCCGGAATATTGCGCACACATTGCCATGGAATATTGCGCACATACTGCAGTACAATACTCCCGGAATATTGGGCACACATTGGCGTGGAATACTGCAGTACAATACTCCCGAAATATTGCGCACACATTGCCGTGGAATATGGACTTACATATTTTCACTCCTCGCCTACGCAAAGCGTTCGTGAAATGCAAACACACCGAATACCGTCTTAAATACCACAGGAAACCTCCGGGAGAACATAGGCGACCATGGAAAGTATGTGATATTAATAATTAATAACATTACTTAATTATAACTATACGGTTGAAGCAAAGTTTGAAACTGTAGACAGCAACAAAAGATATTTGTAAAAAAAAAATATTAGATGTCCCAAGTAGTGCCAGTGTCTTTACTATTGCCATTTAAGACTATATTCCGCGTGTTTGTATATCAGGAACGCTCCGTGTCAATCTGTTTGATGTACGAATATTGCCTGAACGGCCCACGGGGCCGTTCCTACAGCGTTCGCCAATAATACGGACTTCTAAATTTACACTCGACATCGCGGGACATTTTTGTTATGAACAATAGATTAAATGGCAATAGTAAAGACACTGGCAGTACTTGGGACATGTAACACTTTTTTACATATATGTTTTGTTGCTGCATATGGTTTATGAATTTGTTTAAACCCTGCAGTAGTAATTAAGTAAATGTATTAATTACTTATATCACACATGTCGACAAACAGAATACAGTGTTATATTTCACAGGCAACCTCCACGGGAATATATGTGAACACGGACAATATGTGATATAAGTAATTAATCCAATTGCAAACTGTTAAATTGTATATAGCAATAAAAGATATTTGTAAAGAAGTCTGATCTGTGAAATGTAAATCCACAAACATTAAAAACTAGAAAATAAAAAAATATATAAAAAAAATTTATGTTAAACAATTGTATCAAAAATGCGCTAAAAACTAAAAAAAAAAAATTTTTTGTTGTACTACGCAAGATATTTCATAATAGAATATGAATCAACGTGATACAACATCAAGCGTCGAAATGAATTTGTTGTGAGATATCCGGCACCACGATTAGGTAGATGTAATGGGGTTTGTCCAAACGAATCTTCGTTTTTGAATAATTTGAGTTTAAAGCGTTGCACGGTAGAAGTATAAGTTCGAGTGCGTAAGCAATATCCTCAATCAACATTTGTAGCTGCAGCGGTAAGGTGTTCGTCTACGGTGCTCGAGGTCGTGGGTTCTCGAATCTTCACTGAGGTAAAATAATTTTCTATTTAGGAAAAACACACGGACGTTATACTACTACGATTCTGCAGCCATTCATGTCGTCGCGTCCATCAAAGACACGGTATATAGTACCAGTACCTTATTTAGTACCACCGATATTTTTATTTTTGGCCCTACTGCCCGAACGTTGCGTGACCATTGCTGTGCAATATCTCCGAAATATTGCATGACAATATCTGTAAAATCTCCGAAACGTTGCGTTCCAGAAATATCTCCTGCAATGTTACACAAGGCGGACATAGCAATTTGCTTGAAACGTTGCGTGACCATTGCTGTGCAATATCTCCGAAATATTGCATGACAATATCTGTAAAATCTCCGAAACGTTGCGTTCCAGAAATATCTCCTGCAATGTTACACAAGGCGAACATAGCAATTTGCTTGAAACGTTTCGGGAACATTTCGAGTAATGCTCCAAATGTTGCAGCGCGACGTCACTGAGACGTTCCTGCAACAAAGTGTGCTGTAGGGGAAGTACCTGGCCTCGACCAGAAAAAAAACTGTTTTGGGGCAAAATTCATTTGATTTTTCAACGCAATCTCCTTTTAGCGCGATACACTTCGTCCAACGTTTTTCCAATTTTTGGATCCCTTCTGAATAATACGATTGCTCCAACTCGTCAAAATAAGCGTTTTGATTGTTTCTTGGTCTCTGGTGTACAGTGATGGATCCACGTTTCGTCCACAGTTATATATCGACGCCAAAAGTCCTTCGGATTGCGCTTTAACATCGCCAAACATTCCTTTGAAGTTGTCACACGTGTGTGTTTATGGTCAATTATGAGCAATCGCGGCACCCATCTTGCGCAAAGCTTTCTCATATCCAAATGATCATTCAAAATTTTCTGCACCCGTTCGATTGAGATGCCCACAGCCTCATCAATCTCGCTGCACTTTCAATCTCCGATCATTCATTACCATATCGTGGATTTTCTCAATCATTTCTGGTGTGGTGACCTCAATTAGACGACCTGGACGTTCTTCATCGCAAATGCTTGTACGGCCGCGTTTAAATTCAGCTGTCCAATATTTTATTGTTGCAAACGAAGGTGCGGAGTCCCCATATACTTCCCTTAATTCCGCTTTTATTTCATCATTCGTTTTCTGTTTCAAAAACAAGAATTTTATCACTGCTCGATACTCAATTTTATCCATTTTTGTAAAAATACAAAACTTGTTCGCGTTCAATGACTGTCAAACACACACCGAATAACGCAACTGGCTGAAAATTTAAAGTCGCCATTTTAAAGATGGCATTTACGAAAAATGGCATTTATTTAATATTAATAACGCCATCTCTTGCCGAGGCCAGGTACTTATCATACAACCCTCGTATCAAAATTTATATTTCTAGAAAAAGACTATTAGACCATGACTGTATAAGTATTACGAACGTACAATTATCACTGGAAAGTTAAAAGATTCCAAAATACGAAAATGGTAACTCAGAAAATGACGCACAGTGGTCCGAAATCCACATATCAAGGAGAAAATATGATAACATCAATGTGAAACCTTCAATTTATACCAAACTTGGTATTCCGGGGTTTTTGAGGTCGCTGTTTACAAATCTGAAGTCAAAATTACTAAAAACAAAATGGCTAATCCAAAGTGAAACAATAATCTGCGTTAACGGTGTTTTGAGAGGTGTTTCTGAAGCAAATTGAAATTTAACAGGTCTACAAAATCTAGTAGATTAAGGTCTTGTATTCTTCCACAGCACCAGCGAATCATGTTCTTTCTCATGTAACTGAAGAGGAACCAGAGATGTGAGAAACATATTTGCATCTGTGACGTTTTCTTTATCAAAGCCCTGCTTATATTCACTGTGTCCAGATGAACCGTCACACCCCCATTTAGAAACAAGAGTCATTGTGTCACTTCCTATATTTTCAAGTTCTTCGGTTTTATTTTTTAAAATCCTTGAAATGGTATGATTCAGTAATGACTTCTCTGCGACCTCTATGCGTCCACATATAAAAAACTAATTACATTAAATTATGGCCTCCTAGGAACCATTCAACTTTTACCCAAAACATTTTTCAATATTATGAAAAATGAAAACAAGATACTCCAAATACTGATAAAAGTTATAGAAAAAATGCTCCCGACACCAAAGCCGCAAGTTTACGCAGATGAAACCTGTTTGGTTATGTACTCAAAGATATAATGCACCACTAGTATTAAGTCTTACCTTGACGCTAGTTGTCGCAAAAAAGTTATGTCTAAGTAAACTTCGATTCTATTATTAAAAATACCTCTTTGTTCAACTTGTGTCCCACTGAAATCAACGATTGTATCATTGACTTAATTCATGTAATTTATTTGTTCAGTATGAACATAATCAAGTTACAAAATTGCGATTTTTTTTTTAATTTGTAAATACTTTAAATTTTACTTGTAAGATAGTGCGTTTGTAACTCAAACTTGCAAGTATTCTGTTCCCCAACTTTCATATTATAATTTCCTTACAAATTAATGGTATTTACAGAAAATTCTTGTTGGTTCTGGTGCTTCAATTATCCTACTATGGAATTGTATTGAAAAAATTCTGCGTACTTAACATTCCAAAAATGACTTTTTTCCTCTGTTCAAACCACTGTGTGACGCTGGGGTACAGTGAACCACGTGTGACCAATTTGTGATTATAAGAAGGTGTGACCACGAAGGGTTAAATAACCCATTAAGCGACATTATAAATCAATAACAAGGAATAAAATATTCCCAATAGAAATAAAGTTGCTTTTTGTTGACAATTAAAATCTGCAAACTAAATTTCGGACGACTATGTGAAGTTTAAGAGCATGAAATATTAGTTGAAATAATTACTTCTCATACATCCCCCAAGAAATATTCTCAAACAATTATTTCTAACACATCCTATAAAAAATATTATTCGGATTAACGAATATTATTTTAACTTCAAGTCATATATAATAAATATATATTTTCAAACACTCTTGCGTGTAGAACTGAGAAATAAATAAATCTTCAAATACCATCTTATTTAAATAAAAGTATTTCAATTACTATTTCCAATACTTTTCATTTCAAATGTACCCAGCTTCGTGCATTAACTGCTATTCAAAAAATACAAAGACGGCTCTCAATTAATAATCACAGGTTCTCCCGCGTTATCGATTGGAGTTTCGAGTCAGGGTCCAATGGAAGCTTCGCGTTTTAAAGTTAATTGTTCTGAAACTGTTCTTAGCGGGATTAATTGAAATCTAGAGTAATCATAGCCAGGATTATCTTCAAAATGAGCAATGGCATTTTAACATTCCACGAGCAATAAGGAGAATAAACCTCCAATAAATTAATAATCGGCGCGTCATTCTTCCCGGCGCGAGCGTTTTCATTCATTCACGGGCAGACTTTAAGACGAATCGTTCGAGCTAATTGCTTTCCTGTCCGACGCATCGTTCCATTACTTGCCACTAGTTGTTGATACGTTATCGTATCGAGGATTATTCGTGTAATTTACGCCGATGCTCGCGCGCGCCCTGGCAGAAATCGATTATTTGCCGCGTTTAACTTCCATCAGCGTCCAACCAACTGTATTTATGCGCTTGACAGTTGTAACAGGAATTGTGCGCAATTAGACGCAAATTGCAGCGATGCAACTTACAAAGGGAATGCACAAGCTTCCGATCATCGATACGGCTAAAATGTTGCGCATTGTTAGCCCACGGCGTGCAGCTACAGTGATTAAATACTCAAGGCACGTCACTCAAAATTCTCTTAGCGAATAAACTTCAAAGTTTTGTCTACACATTTCTCTGTACTTTACGCGATAGAAAACACAAGCGTTTTTGCCATTTCGTAGTACCTGAATTTTTGATAAAAACATTTCTGGTACTTCAATAATATTCTTTCATAATCTTTACAATATCAGCTGTGCTTCCAGTGGTGCATTCAGGATTTAATCTTGGTGGGCCGAGTTGAGCAGATAAAAATATTTTTAATACATATTCACTAAAATTCATTAGGTGATTATAAAAAATTATTTAAACAATGAAGTCCAGTTTTCTTTTCTTTTTACAAAGTTCCTTCTTTGGGGGGTGCTAGGGCTCCCTTCTGCGTGCGCCACTGTGTGCTTCTCTCTGCAATTCTCTCTCATCTTCTTAAACGACAGCAAAAAATATGAAACGATTTTACAAGCTCGGTAGATCAAAAATCCGCGGACGTTTCAGGATTATGGAATGATAGGCGAACGATAGATTATGCAGGGCACAATTTTTGTCGCCGCCCGTGGATCCTCGCGGTTGAATCACTGAAATTAGGTTGCGAAGTGGAGGACGAGTGTCATCATTATAAGGGGCAGAGGGGTTAATCGGATTTACCGGCCGGGCAATTCAGCCAACTCGAAAACTGGCAACATCGTTCAATTTGCATAACGATGTAATTTAACGCATATCTGCCCGGCCAAAGTGCCTCCTTACCCGTGAACGTAACCGTGGTCCCCGTGTTTGCGTAGGTTTTGAATTTTCCCGATAGCCTCGTCCACGTTGAGCAGGCGATTCATGTTCTTTGGGAAATTTCAACACCTAAGCTTGCGCTTTTTCCCGGATTCCCAGACGTAGACTTGTAACACCAGACGAGGGAAATGTTCGAGATTCGGGTCACCATTTTCGTCCAACATTCGCGCACGGTGCGCAAGATGCATAATGATGTGTTAAATGCGACGGCAAGTGGGCCTCCTTAACGGGACATTCTACTTCGATCGGCCGAAAAATGAAGCCATTTTTATAAATTTTTTTCTCAACAAATACAACATATAATGAAATAAATCTTTTTGGAATTTATGAAGGTAATCTTATATTATACAGAAAAAATTTAAGAAGATTTTTTTTAATTTGTTTCAAATATTTTTTCGAAGCGTCAATGTGACACCTAGAAAAAAGGGATGTGTTGGTGGCGCAGGTGATTTCCCGGCTCAAGCTTATCTGAAATAAAAATTTGAATAGATTCTTAATCTGTGTGAGCGTCGCTACCGTCCGTAGCTTAATTAACAATTTTTGTCGAAGAATAACATTTAATAATAGCATCTAATATTTAGATACCTTTTTACCCAGATTAATATTTAACCTAATCCGGTTTATATAAAATACCGATGGCATAACAGAAAATACTAAAAGTCTTTTATCTCAGACCCATCTTTCGACCAGATATGCTCTTTGGAATTAACACGGGGAATACTAGACTTTAAGTATTACGCTGATATCACTGGCCTACTCTCGACATCAATTTTAAGATGCAATTATTTATTATGGGACTATCTTATTGTTGTTACCGCTCACGGTTTTATATTTCTTTCGACCACTGTGCTTTTGACAGTGCAAGGTTGAACTCGATTTTTCCACGAAATGTTTAGTGCACCCTGTGTGTTAAAGGCTTCGTTATACACGTTGTGCACTAAATGTATGGGAAATTTAAACTAATCCCATAACTCGAACCTCGCGCACTCTACTCGCGACTTGGAACAGGTATTATACTTTAACGCGTTTAACAGCATACTTAAATATGGAGAAAGTTGGGAAAAAGTTAGAACGATTTTGCCTACTGAATGTACAGGCTGGGCTGAAAATTCTGGTATAGTTGGTGCACAACATATGCAGTTATAAGTAAGTGTATAGAGCTGACTATGTACTTAACAATTTTCCGAGGAAATTGAGCCCAAAGTATTGCTTTTAGTAGGCCATCGATATAATTCTCTAGTGAGAATATTTAAAGTGCTATTTAAAATCAGCTGTTAAATTTTGGACACGAATGTTGATAATACCTTTGGACTTTCAAAATATATACTTGATATCCGAAATAAATAATAAAAAATTCCAAAATTTGGATTAAATTAAAAATTGAGCAAAGGAAATTAATTTTATTTTTAACCGCGAATCACGAAAAAGACCAAAAAGAACTTATTTTCTTCGTTGTATTTATCGGCATAACTCAACTTATACTGTATTTTTGACATATGGGAATTGTCACGATCTCCGGCAAAAAAAAGCGGGAAAAGGTGATAGACTGGTTTCACTAATATCACAAATAAAAGAAAGAAAATTCTAGGTTGCGTAGACCCAGTGCGGTGGAAGCGTTAGAAAAGTATAGTGTAGTGTTTGAGGGTTAATAATAATAGATCCGAAAAAACAAGTAGATTAACAGTGCAGATCCAAAACAACATTATGCAACGTTCTTTACTTCACATTATTTTTTAGAGTTCGAAAAACCCTCTTACCTTAATGGACCAAGATATGTTTGAAGAATTTCCCACAAGCTTGGGGGTAGCAGAGGCACGTCGGTGGTGAAATTCTTACGAGCGAAAGTGTACATCCCTGCGTGTTTGTTGAGTAGGTTGGTGAAATGAGCAGAAAGTCGAGATGCAATGAAAAGGAAGGCAAGAAACTGGCCCCATGCGCGGAGGCTCGTTTCTAATAAACCTTAATGTTCTAGGGAGATATTAGCATCGTCGGTAACGGCACCGGGCGTCGCGTCGCGGCGCCTTGTGTCGACAGTTGCCACAATGGGCCGGCGAAAGAGCAGCCACCCTTTCAGGGTTTTTTCTGGGGTAACGTTAGGTCTGACCCTTTTTCTCGGCGATCCTAGAAGTACCCGAGTAAGCTCATTGCCCGCTGCTTACAAAGCTTACTTTCCTTCACCCTTTCCCACACCCCTTCATCCCCTTCCCTTCTTTTTTTGACTTCGCGCAAACCCCTTTTCGAGGACGTGGTGAACAGTGCCGCGCGAAGAGCAGGTTCGTTTTGACGAGGCTCCGCCAGAGCTTTCTTTTTTCTTCTTCTTCCTTTCGCTACTTTATTAGAAGACGACGTGACTCTGAAGACACTCCACCGTGGCAATTCTGAAGATTTTATGCGACCTGCTTATTGAAGGATTTGGGGGAAAATAATGAAAATGCAGAATTAAGGATTTAACGTTTTTACAGTGAAATGGAACTTATGGGCTCAGACATTTCGATAATCTTCTGTCGCAGAATTCGTGGAGCAAGTAGAAGTACTTATACAGTTAGGGGCGGATTTGGGTATAGGCTAAGTAGCCTACAGCTTAGGGCGGGAAATTTTGGAAAGCTTCAAACTTGGGGAGCGATAATTTTTCGGGAGCATACAATTTTGGGACGCGACAAATTTTGGGGTGCATCCAATTTTGGGCAGCGGAAAAATTTGGGAAGTGACAAATTTTGGAGGGCGGCAAATTTTGGGGAGCATCCAATTTTGGGAGCGCGACTTTTTCGGGAGCGACAACTTTTGAGGAGCGGCAAATTTTGGAGAGTGACAAATTTTGGGGAGTATCAAATTTTGGGACGCGACAAATTTTGGGGTGCATCCAATTTTGGGCAGCGGAAATATTTGGGAAGTGACAAATTTTGGAGGGCGGCCAATTTTGGTCAGCATCAAATTTTGGGAGCGATACTTTTTGGGGAGCGACAAACTTTGAGGAGCGGCAAATTTTGGAGAGTGTCAAATTTTGGGACGCGACAAATTTTGGAGTGCATCAAATTTTTGGAGCGGCAATTTTGGAAAGCGACAAATTTTGGAGGGCGGCCAATTTTGGTCACCATCAAATATTGGGAGCGATACTTTTTGGGGAGCGACAAACTTTGAGGAGCGGCAAATTTGGGGGAGCGGCAATTTTTGGAGCGTGTCAAATTTTGGGGAGTTCCAAATTTTAGGGGCGACAAAATATGGAAAGCGACAAAATTTAGAGGGCGGCAAATTTTGGGGAGCATCCAATTTTGGAAAGCTTCAAATTTGGGGAGCGATAATTTTTCGGGAGCATCAAATTTTGGGACGCGACAAATTTTGGGGTGCATCCAATTTTGGGCAGCGGAAATATTTGGGAAGTGACAAATTTTGGAGGGCGGCAAATTTTGGGGAGCATCCAATTTTGGGAGCGAGACTTTTTCGGGAGCGACAACTTTTGAGGAGCGGCAAATTTTGGAGAGTGACAAATTTTGGGGAGTATCAAATTTTGGGACGCGACAAATTTTGGGGTGCATCAAATTTGTGGAGCGGCAATTTTGGAAAGCGACAAATTTTGGAGGGCGGCCAATTTTGGTCAGCATCAAATTTTGGGAGCGATACTTTTTGGGGAGCGACAAACTTTGAGGAGCGGCAAATTTTGGAGAGTGTCAAATTTTGGGACGCGACAAATTTTGGGGTGCATCAAATTTGTGGAGCGGCAATTTTGGAAAGCGACAAATTTTGGAGGGCGGCCAATTTTGGTCAGCATCAAATTTTGGGAGCGATACTTTTTGGGGAGCGACAAACTTTGAGGAGCGGCAAATTTTGGAGAGTGTCAAATTTTGGGACGCGACAAATTTTGGGGTGCATCAAATTTTTGGAGCGGCAATTTTGGAAAGCGACAAATTTTGGAGGGCGGCCAATTTTGGTCCGCATCAAATTTTGAGAGCGATACTTTTTGGGGAGCGACAAACTTTGAGGAGCGGCAAATTTTGGAGAGTGTCAAATTTTGGGACGCGACAAATTTTGGGGTGCATCAAATTTTTGGAGCGGCAATTTTGGAAAGCGACAAATTTTGGAGGGCGACCAATTTTGGTCAGCATCAAATTTTGGGAGGGATACTTTTTGGGGAGCGACAAACTTTGAGGAGCGGCAAATTTTGGAGAGTGTCAAATTTTGGGACGCGACAAATTTTGGGGTGCATCCAATTTTTGGAGCGGCAATTTTGGAAAGCGACAAATTTTGGAGGGCGGCCAATTTTGGTCAGCATCAAATTTTGGGAGCGTTACTTTTTGGGGAGCGACAAACTTTGAGGAGCGGCAAATTTGGGGGAGCGGCAATTTTTGGAGCGTGTCAAATTTTGGGGAGTTCCAAATTTTAGGGGCGACAAAATATGGAAAGCGACAAAATTTAGAGGGCGGCAAATTTTGGGGCGCATCCAATTTTGGGGGCGATAAATTTGGGGATCGATAATTTTTTAGGAGCAACAAATTTTGGGGAACTACAACTTTTGAGGAGCGGCAAATTTGGGGGAGCGGAAAATTTTGGAGAGCACCAAATTTTCGGAGCGGCAATTTTGGGAAGCGGCAATTTTGGGAAGCGGCAAATTTTGAGAAGCGACAAATTTTGGAGCGGCAATTTTGAAAAGTGGCGAAGTTTGGGAAGCGACAAAGTTTGGAAAGTGGCAAAGTTTCGAAAGCGACAAAGTTTGGAGGACGGCAAATTTTGGGAAGCATCAAATTTTGGATGACAGAAATATGATAAAGGATTGAACACAGAAGCTTGCGAGAACTTGAAAAACAATCCACTTTTCCATACAGCGAATTAGCAACGACTCAGGCGCGAGTTGCCATATTAAATTAATTTAGATATTATCCCGAATCTTTTAAATTAAATTGTTTAATGCTATTTCGCAGAAAGGGTGGCAGACGCTATTAACCCAGTGGCGCCAAATCTTAAAATCCACCCCTATATACAATATACATTCATCATCAATAATAACCATGCCTCTATCTCGTACAGGTTCAGAGAAATCAAGTTCGGATTCTCTCGATATAGTTTCCCCAATAACGGAAGCGATCAATTCCCCGCGCCTAGCTTGAGAAAATATCCTTCACGACTCGACTCGAATAACGCGCGTATGCCAGTCCAACGAACGCTTCCGCCAACCCCCAGCGTTGTTGCTCCTCAGCCTCGAAACTTAACAGTTGCAGGATCCTAGACATACTATCATCACAGGTTATATCTGCCGGAATTTTCAGCAACACGCGGGGGAGCTCGGCGAAACTCTGCCGTGCGCGAGAAGCTTTTCTCGCGACAAGCCCCGCCGGCTGTATTCATTCGTAGCCGGCTGCGCCCCTAAATCTTCCGCGAAATATGCACAACAATAGCGACGATGATAAATTTCGGCGGAAACATTAATTAGTAACGCCGAACGAGGAAAGTGTACGCGTGTGCGCGCGCGAGGGAGAGGGAATCGTGTAAAAATAAAACACTGCCGCGGAGCGGTGCATTTCGCTTGGTGCCGCTAGAAATTATTAGATTTTCTCCCGAAGCCATTTCAATTTGGAAAACGCTCGAAAGCTTCGTAAAATATCGGTCATGCGACGACTTCAATTAAAAAGCACCGCGAGCAGAGGTTTTTCGTGCTCCCTAGCAACTAGCATCGGCATTGATGAATCTCAATGGTATCTTTCGCTGCTCCTGCCCTTTCGACGGATTTGTAAATTATTGGATTTACAACGCTGCCTGCGTACTACTCGACCCTGTGACCTGTAAATTTACGCTCGCCTTCGCTAGATTTTATTCATTTTTTTTTTTTAGAGATATCTTTTTTGCGCTGTATTTATTGCTTGCTTCTTGCGGCAGATACTGTTGTTAATTGCGCTTAATCTGTCGATTGGACGTCACTTAAGATCTCCGCGAAATGTTAATCTTTTTTGCGAGATATTACCCTAGTAGCATTTCTGGTTGGCCCACAGTATGCCCAAGTTGGGAATTAGTTGGCCATCCAAATGCCAACAATAAATGCTACTAGGTTAGCAGATAATTGTTGCTTGGCTTTTGCAAGCTGATAGTATTATCGGTATTATTAAATCAACGGGCGGAAACCTTTGGTTCATAGAATACATTATAATTAAATTAAATACTACGATACAATAGTATGCCTCATTAGCGCATCCGGCACGTAATTGTCTGTAGAGAGAATTTTGGAGTGAGCTAACAAGCCCCTGTGAAAAGGGCATTTTGGTAGTGCTTATTATCGCATTTAATCTGCGGATTTGGATATTACACGCCTGATTAATATTATGTTATGATTTAATGGTATTGAAAATCATTCTGTTAATTATCGGGGAGGTTGCTTGGGAAATGTTTTGAATTTAATCATCAGGAATTTTAGATAATTATGAATTCGTTGTAGATATGTGTTTCGAGTGTGGATTGTATGGATTGTGCCTCTTGAAACGTCATTTTTAATTAATTATGAATAGTAGCTAACGGTTAGGAGACATTAAAGACTTTGAAAATAAGGGATTTTGAATGTTATAAGACGAGATCGGATAGAATGAAAATATATCGCTGATGTGATTTAATAATTAAGATCTGGATAAAACATATTTTCAAGTTTCACTTGTAAAGGATTATAAATTAATTTTAGACTTACGAAAATATTACAGAAAAATGTGCACTTGATATTCATTAGCCATTCATGTTATTGTCGACATGTCGATATTACGTAGATTAATAATAATTGTCAAAAGAAAAAGCAGCTTCGCTTTTGCTTATTGCGTTCCCGTTAATTGCTAATCTTTGGCAGTTCATTTTTCACATGTTTCAAAAGAAGTATATCTATCAATGTGATGGTAAATTAGTTTGCCCTTGATTGCCAAATTTTGGCAAAGAAATTTTACTCTGCCTTGTTTCATAATATTATGTCTTTTATTCATTTCAAACTTTACCCTTGCCACGTGGCATAGCATAGTGCACGACATATACTGTTTTTTTATATTTAATTGTTTTGTATCAGACATCGATTGTATCCAGATTGTAACAGTAAAAGTTGCATAAAATGTCAAAATTGTGATTTATTGTTACATTTGGACAGAGGCAAAAGTTTTTATTATTTATTTCACGTACACATGTATGCACATCATATCTGCCACGAGCTATTATTGAAAAAATGTATAAATAAAATAAGAGCATAACACGTCCACGGCGAATAAGTTTTATTTACAGTTAAGTATTATTCATGCTGTAAGGAGTTATTATTTTGGGACACAAGTTTTCCTTTCTGACTTGCTTTCTTTGTATTAACTTCAGTCAAAGAATTTGTTTATAGTAATCAAAGGATAAAAGTATCTCCCGTGATTTACGTTAGAAATATCATAAAAAGAATATTATAATACACCATCCACGAATATTATAAAACGTGGCACATACAAGACATGAACTTAAAAAGCGAGGAAAGACGAGAAGGGATCTGGGTCTTGTTACTTGTAACCCGTTAAACCAAGAGTCTCTAACCTACATTCTAAGTTGACGTGGGTAAGGAATTTTTTAAAAGGAAGAGAAAGGAGAAAGATGTCGCTATCTATTTTATAAAATGCATGCAGAGTTTTAGGTCATACTTCAACAAGAACCTTCCTTTTTCGCGATTGTTAGCCGTCGCTTACGTTTTTCTTGGTTAGAAATAGACGTCAGTCTACAAGAATCACCTGTTAATAACAGATTATTAAATCATTATTAACTTTTTCATTCAAACGTTAAAACGTTACGTCTACCAAATTTGTCACTGTTTTAATAACAAGCAAGCTCTAAACTATTCAATTCTATTTGCCCAATTTGTTTCCGTTTAATAATACGGAAGCATTTCTTAAACATTTCATAACTGTCGGTCTTTTCTTCCATGCCATTTTACATAAACACGATGTCGCCCAATCGATACATTCTAGCCCAAAAATTAAAATATTTTGCACCCCAAAATAGTGAATTTAAATTAGCTACACAGCCAAAGCTTAAAATCTTTCTATTAACCTAAAAAATATCAATCTGTACCCACTTCGAAACTTCAAACCTCTCTAACTTCTTTATTTCTTCAAATCCCGTCCAACGATTTTGGAAACCGACTTTCAAAATGTGAAGTTTTAAGAAAATGTAGGGAAAATCAATTTCCCTCGCCCTCGAAGTGGGAGCACCCCTTTAAACAGAAACCAAAATTGTCCCGTGTAGTATTCCCGTGATTCGCTGTACCCCGGAACGTTCATCCCTTAAACCGCCCTCTTTTTTCCCTTTTCCCGTACAACGATCCCGATGGATCCCGGGATTTATGTCCGAATAAATCGGACGCTCTCTTCAGCGCTCGCCGCCCCTCTTCCCGCCCGAGCATTTCCGATGCGTTGCGCGTTCGAACCGCGGCGCGTCGTTAATATGCACGCGCCCTTTCTCGCGTCCGCGGTGTTTCAATCTCCCGTGGGATCCGCAGCCGGAAGCGCGTGACGCTTGCCGGGCGCGAGGAATCTGGCCACGAATGAATACCCGCCCCTGGAAAGCTAACAGCATTTTCCGACAGTGGCTGCGGCTTAAACAGCCTTCGGCTGCTTTTCGCGAAATCCACCGCTAACGCCATTCAACTGGGCGGCTCTTTAGCTTCGCTGGGTCGATTACGACTTCCTGGGGATATTTTGACGGAGCTGCTTAATGCGTTAAGCCGAGGGTAAAGGTTTGGGGGCATTTAACCTTAATGTACCAGGGGGCTTATCGTCACTATTCTTTTACTTGCTTCTTGCTGAAAGATTAACAACTTCTTTTATTTATTTATTTAATGTCGATCACACTACATATGGGTATATATTATATAAATTTCTTAGACTGTTTACAGATTTATAACTACCTAAAGCAAATGTAAAAATGTTAAGTTTTATGGGAAAGGAAATTACAAAGTTTCTAAGTAGATTTTGTTACTCGAAATAGTGTGCAGTGGGTTCGATACAGTTTCTGTGTCTGAAAATCAATTCCCCAGTGACTTTTACGCAGACTTTCATCCTTTACAAATTTATGGGCCGTTTATGGCAAACCAGGATTTCAGAACCATTAAACAAAAGTCTGGTTTCCAGGCGACCCGAGCCAAAAGCTGCACTCTCGGGCTTCCAATTTTTGATTAGGTGCTATGTAGTTCCAATAAGCACTCAGATGCTATTTAATAATGACCGTCACACAGGTCGACAAGTATCGCGATATTATAAACTAAAAGATATTAAAGGATAGGAAAAGAAAAGATATTAATTACATTTTTCAGGGAACATGTTTGACTCGTATCTACGTGTAAGTGTCCGAAGATAAATCTGACGTATTATTAAAGCAAGGATGTTAATAATGAGCATAATATAACTGCATTCGGGGGAGCACTTTTTAATTCACTACATTTTCCATCGTGCTGTTACATTTCATCTCCATTCGCAGCACGGTTCTTTATCGTCACTTTTTATTATACTGGTATATTTATAATCTCTCCCAAATTAATATTAAAAAGTATCTTTGAAAGCTTGTGATGTTTGAAAATGGTGAAAATATTTGTTTGTTTTATTCTACGCGCCTGTAGTACATACGTTGCCGTCGATTGCCGATTTAATTATTCGTTATTCTTTCCATTGTGCTGCGCCGTTTGTTTTCAACGGCCAATTAAAGCTATCGAATATTATTTTAAACGAAACATTTTGAACTGCCCACGTGTAGCACATAAATGCTTCATGGTTGCCACTGAACATCGTTGAAAGCAATTATACTGGAAACACCGTTTCATTGTTTACAAGCACTTGTCGGATAGTTGATTCCACTTGCCAATCGATATTTGTTAATGGTTTATCATTTATACGTCGTGTTGTTATTTGATGCGATCTCTACCTACCCACGGCACGAGACGTGACAAAACGTGTCCGCACCATCGATCACTCCCCCGATCCCCAAAAAAGGGGAGTGCCATATTCCTGATTCAATATGGCCATTAAATTTTTACATGGGGAGCTTTAGGTCGGTATTTTTAAAGGTGAAACGTTGAAGCACCATGGTCAGCCTGAAGCGTCATCGTTTGAAATGAATGCTGCACAATATATTGGGAGCGATAAATTTAGGAAGCGATAAATTTGGGGAGCGATAATTTTTGGGGGGCATCAAATTTTGGGACGCGACAAATTTTGGGGTGCGTCCAATTTTTGGAGCGGCAATTTTGGGGAGCGGAAAAATTTGGGAAGCGACAAATTTTGGAGGGCGGCAAATTTTGGGGAGCATCAAATTTTGGGAGCGACACTTTTTTGGGAGCGACAAATTTTGAGGAGCGACATGTTTGGGGGAGCGGCAAATTTCAGGGGCAGCAATTTTGGGAAGCGGCAAAGTTTGGAAACCGATAAAATTTGGAGGGCGGCAAATTTTGGGGGCGATAAATTTGGGCAGCGAAAATTTTTGAGGAGCATAAAATTTTAGGGAACGACAACTTTTGAGGATCGGCAAATTTGGGGGAACGGCAAATTTTTGAGAGTGTCAAATTTTGGGGAGCATCAAATTTCAGGGGCGGTAATGTTGGGAAGCGGCAAAGTTTAGAAAGCGACAAAATTTGGAAGGCGGCAAATTTTGGGGGCGATAAATTTGGGGAGCGATTATTTTTGAGGAACAAAAAATTTTGGGGAACGACAACTTTTGAGGATCGGCAAATTTGGGGGACGGCAAATTTTTGAGAGTGTCAAATTTTGGGAGCGACACTTTTTTGGGAGCGACAAATTTTGAGGAGCGGCATGTTTGGGGAGCGGCAAATTTCAGGGGCAGCAATTTTGGGAAGCGGCAAAGTTTGGAAAGCGACAATATTTGGAGGGCGGCAAATTTTGGGGGCGATAAATTTGGGCAGCGAAAATTTTTGAGGAGCAAAAAATTTTGGGGAACGACAACTTTTGGGAAGCGACAAATTTTGGAGGGCGGCAAATTTTGGGGAACGCCAAATTTTTGAGGGTGTCAAATGTTGGGGAGCATGAAATTTCAGGGGCGGTAATTTTGGGATGCGGCAAAGTTTAGAAAGCGACAAAATTTGGAGGGCGGCAAATTTTGGGGGCGATAAATTTGGGGAGCGATTATTTTTCAGGAGCAACAAATTTTGGGGAAATACAACTTTTGAGGAGCGGCAGATTTGGGGGAGCGGAAAATTTTGGAGAGCATCCAATTTTCGGAGCGGCAATTTTGGGAAGCGGCAACTTTTGAGAAGCGACAAATTTTGGGGAGCATCCAATTTTGGGAGCGATAAATTTGGGGGAGCGATAACTTTTGGTGAGCAACAAATTTTTGGGAACATCAAATTTCGAGGTGCGACATATTTTGAGGAGCGGAAAATTTTGGGGACCACCATCGATCACTCCCCGATTCCCAAAAAAGGGGAGTGCCATATTCCTGATTCAATATGGCCATTAAATTTTTACATGGGGAGCTTTCGGTCGGTATTTTTAAAGGTGAAACGTTGAAGCACCGTGGTCAGCCTGAAGCGTCATCGTTTGAAATGAATGCTGCACAATATATTGGAGTGTTGCAATCCTTGTTGAGTTTTTAATACAACACCGATCTTCTGGTGATGAACATTTACATTGCGTGAGTGCGCGGTGTTTGAAAATTACACTCAAATTTAATTGGTTAACGGAAGAGGTACAAGAAAAATCTATCAAATTTGGGACCAAGAGGCTAATTTATTTTGAGATACGCACTTTCGTGGATCATGTGTCAGCACTTTTTTGTATAGTTAGAAACAGGTACTGTACTACACTGACTCACTTACTCATCGTGATTTCTCTGGAACCACTGATCCTGTCACCATGAAATTTGGTAGGTAGGTTCCTCAGAGCTACTAGGTGCTCGCCAAGAAATCTTTTTAAAAACTCCCGAAACACTTCACCGAAAAAAGATATATAACCCGGGCAACGCACAGTGGTCCCAAATCCCGAAAACGTGGCCAAAATCTCAAATATTATTGAATTTAGGCAAAAATCGGTACACTGGGGTTTTTGAGGTCGCTGATTACGAATCTAAACTTAAAACTTTAAAAACCAAAATGGCGAATCCAATATGGCGGACAACTATAGTAAAAAAATTGTTGGATCTGCTCGAATGTCAGTACCCTGATGTTTTTGGAGTCGTTGTTTACGAATCTAAACCTATAATGTTTATAAACAGATTAGCCAGTTAAAACATGTAGAATAATATTCACAGTTAATTAGTTCTTGGTGTTTGACAGGTAAAAATCCAATTATATTTCCTGAATGTCAAGACAATAAATAAATATGCATAAGATACATAGAAAGTCACTCTTGTACAACTTTGTACCACAAGGATGTATAATAAATGTCTTCTAAATGTTACAAAATCGTCAAATAGATCAAACTCGTTGAGGAGAGCAATTTTACTCACGTATGAGCAGGGTGGCACCTAGTGGCAGCCAATTTTTTAAAAATTTGCAAAGTACAAGCATTAGTAACAGGCCAGAACAAAAATTTCGGTGGAAGGTCGTGGAAGTTTCAACTTTTCATTTACATTTGTAAAATACGCGGGCCAAGTTTTGCTTCTACGTTCTCCAAGTAATTTTGCAATCGTGTAACGTAAACGCTAACAATTATGGTTAGGTAAAAGTAAACAAATATTCTACTTACTTCCTGGAGTAGCATCCATTTTACACAATGGAAATTGGTCAACTCTTTCAAAAGTTATTCACTTTCAAAGTCGGCGTTCGAATTCGTATCGGCGCGCACAGCAAATGTTTCAGTAACGAAGGCTAATTTTGAAATGACTTACCTGTCAAACCATAAACATTTCGCCTTTATGGTATTTTATGGTCAGATCATCACTGTACCCAACCCAACGGCTAAAAATCCCGAAATAAAAAGTTCATTTTCGAGGTTTTGGCCACGTTTTGGCGATATGGGACCACTGTGCAACGCCAGGTATCACTGACATCTCTGGAATGTTATGAATCGGCAAGCAACAGATTTGATTATAAATTGGTTTTGTTTGCAATTTTAATAATACAAATAGTTACTTCGAATAACCGTCACTTTTTCGTATTATTTTGTTCATTTACAACAACAGTGTCCTGTGGCAATGAAATTCACTTTGCCAGTAATCAAAGTGAAACATACATGATTTAAAAATCTCTTTGATTTCACGCATTTCGCTAAAGAGTTAAACTATGAAAGAAAAAGAACTCTGTTTTCATCACACACATTGTATAGAATAATTCAGTGACCAGTTTTGTTCGCACGCAATCGTGCAACGTAAGCAGCCAGAGTGGTGTCGCTACGGGGACTTCATTAAATGAACAACGGAATGTTCCAGATTCAGGGCTCGCGACTGTGCAAAGGGAACTGCGGGTGGATAATTAAAAACGCAGCGCCGCATGGGCGTTTGCTTGGCGAAAACAGTGAAAGCTGCCACGACGAGGCGCTAATAAAATACCGAACGATAATCGAACCGCCGAGAAGAAAAAAAAACACGGTCTGTTCGCTGGTTCGTTTGAATGCAATGAATCCTTTGTTTCAAACTGACCGAGGATCGCGTGTGCGCGCACGCTGGCCACGAAATAAATCACGTAGCCGCCCGAGAACATTTATTCAGCCGGTCGCGCGTTAAATCCAGCGAAATCTTTTTATCGGGCCGCTTTTGTTCGATGGTTAAAATGCCCCATACGTGTATCTGGATCCGCGATTATTCGTGTAATCGCGAGTTTCACGCACCGGATACCATTCAGCGGGATGTAGGCGCCGACGGTCTGCCACCTTGCCCGATGAAGCGCGGGAGGCCACCTTGGGTAACACACGACATATCAGTTGAACCTGAAACGCTTCCCAGGATCGCCTTGTACAGCTGTGCTGTTCGAATTGTCCGTCCGCCAAGTGACCAAGCGGATTCTTTCACTAGCTATCGTTTCAGAACATTGAACTACGCGGTTTGATGGAAATATTTGCGATTCCGTTGCGGTGAAATTCGTGGGCAGAATACGAATGAAACTGATCTATGCTTGGGAATGACGTGGTGCGTGATTGGATGAGGAATTGGGGGGTGTAAGGACTTTGGAGTGCGTTAATTCGTTTCGTTAAATGATTGGTGAAACTTGGTGGAGAAGAGTAGAGTACTGTAGGGCAAGAGTGCGCACTTAAAGTTTAGACTTCTCTAAAATCCTTGGTATTACACTGATAGTCATATCGTTTTATGAGAAATAACTACTATCCCTTATTATTCGATAGGCAGTGACTTCGTGTAAATTTACCTGTCACAACTTATATAAAATAAATATTTCCAAAAAGTGTCAAATGCGAACTTTTACCCGCTATGTGGGGCAAAAGTTCGCATGTTATGGGGTAAAAGAACGCAACGAGAAATATAAAAAAAATGCGGATTAAAAATTAATAACAAAAATCAAAAGCTGAGATCAGCGTGGCTCAACTATCGCAACCTCAAAATTTAGCAAACTCTAGAATTAAAATAAGTTTAATGAAGATATAACACCCGTCAAATTATTTTGGGGTAAAAGTTCGCATGCTACTTTTACATTGTTTAATCAATCCTGTTATCTGTGAGGAGAATTGAAAACTTCTATTAGCAATTTTTAATAGAAGAATTTCAGCTCTTTCAGACGGCATATTATTAAAATATTTACTGACCAATTTATAGGAATAATATTGATTCCCAAACATGAGAATATTACATCAGAACTAACGAATTCAGTACTTACTGCATTGTAAGATAACAAACCGAAACACAGCTACATTGATTTACTCACTCTACTCACACACACACTCATTGATTACACTCTACCTTGATTTACAATTGACTACCAATCACCATTGGCAACTGCCACAACTCAAACCATGAAATTCGCATGGTGCGAACTCTTACCCGCTGCGAACTTTTACCCACCTTTACTCTACGTGTAACAGATGCTGCATGCATCTTTTTCCTATACGGCAGTATCCGCAAATTATTACAAGTCTCTTCCATCTAGCATTTGCGAATCCGATTCTTATTTGTCATTTAAACGGGCCACTCGTTCATGTGTCCTTCAACCCTGTTCTTACAATTAGAATAACCTAGGATTAGTCCCTGTCCGTGTTATAGTCGTGTTTAATTTAATTTCTATTTCTATTTCTATTTCTATTTCGATTTCGATTTCTATTTCTATTTCTATTTCTATCTCTATCTCTATCTCTATCTCTATCTCTATCTCTAGCTCTAGCTCTAGCTCTAGCTCTAGCTCTAGCTCTAGCTCTAGCTCTAGCTCTAGCTCTAGCTCTAGCTCTAGCTCTAGCTCTAGCTCTAGCTCTAGCTCTAGCTCTAGCTCTAGCTCTAGCTCTAGCTCTAGCTCTAGCTCTAGCTCTAGCTCTAGCTCTAGCTCTAGCTCTAGCTCTAGCTCTAGCTCTAGCTCTAGCTCTAGCTCTAGCTCCAGCTCTAGCTCTATTTCTATTTGTATTTATATTTCTGTTCTTGCCCCTGTTCCTGTTTCTGTTTCTGTTTCTGTTTCTATTTCTGTTTCTACTTCTAAAATCTAAATGGTCACTCTCAAGTACTCTTTAACCTTTTCAAATGTGTGCATTTTACATTCTTCCTGTTTCCATAAACAACGCACGAAATAATGATATTTCTACTTATAAAGCTGATTGATCTAAGGAACGTGACAGGGAAGTGAGCTAATAAATTGCCTGTACATAATCGACGTTGCCGATTTGTAATAACCACCGATCAATGGTGCTTGAGAAAGAGGAGTGAAAAATTGAGAGATCAACGTGACAGGTGGAAGTTCAAAGTGAAAATCAATACACATGCGCGCTTGTATACTATACCCCCAATAGCGAAATATCCCGAGTCTTCCATTCTTGTTCAAATTTCATATCCCAACCGTGATTAGACACCTTTTTCTTCTATTCAACCCGAAGTCATTGAACTGTGCCATGATAGAAACCCCCACTGGCCACAGTGAAATTGATGAGACCCCTCATAAAAGAAGGAAAAACGAGGAGAACGTTTGACGATGGAAGCTGGTCTCGCGAAGCTCCACTTCAAAGCGATATTTAGAGGTTTATCGTTAAATTTGTAAACGGGTGATAATTTAACAACTTAGTTCGAAGCCACGTGCCTTCTCCATTAAAATGGTTATATTTTCAACTTCAACACTATACCTAGTGATCCAGTGAATATAATAATAATAATAATAATTATTTATTACACAATAGACATTACGAAAGTAACAGGAAGATAAAAGACAAATCCATATAAGAAAAGAAGAAAGAGAAAAATAATAGTGTTAGAAATTACACATATAATACATACAAAAGTAGAAGTAGAGTGCAAACCGCGAGGCCCAGCTGTCAGTTATTGTTAACCTAACCACTGTTTGCAGCGTTATTTTAATTTCCTCCAATTTGATAGTGAAATGTACATCTCATCCACATCTTCTTATTATAGAATTTTGCAATATATTTAAATTTAGCAGACGGTACATAAACACATATCGTTCAATTTATTGTTAACTTCTCCTCAACTAACACTATCGCCTAAAAATTTGCAAGCACTCTGCGAATTAAAATAGGTATCTTCTCGTTAATAAATCATCTTCTCTTATTTAAAGAATCTTTTCATGCGAAAGGACATTAAAATTTGTTGAAGCAGAGAATATTGTATTTATCGCTGGATTTATCAACTTCGAGTCGGGAGTACCTAAGTTCTTTTCGCTGGCTTTCAAAATTTCTCACAGTCCACCATCGCGTTTCAAACTCGTGTTAGAACTTTCGAAACAATAATTGCGATTAATTAGCGGGCCCCAGCGATAAGGAGGTCGCGATATTTGATGCACGCCGAATAAACATTAAACGCAGTTGGCTAGCTGTGTCAATTTTAGAGACTATTATCCGATATCCGGGGTCGATAAATTATTCATATCGCGGGTCAAATCGCATCGTATATAAGCACCCAGTGTTGAGCTATCCTGGGATTCAGATCGGCCTACTTTGTGATTAGCACGTGAATGTTTCCTCCACGCTGTGCATTTATAATGCGTGGGAGTAATTACGTACGAGCAAAATTGTCGCTAAAGCCGCGAGCACGAGGCGAAGTTCGCTGAAACAAGCGCGAACTATTGAGTATGCTTCAAACTATCGTTATACTTATACATTATACTTGCATGTATCACTTTGGTACAGTGAATGTAGAAAAAAGAGGCTTAGAATATAATGGGTATTTAATACTCGTTAAGTGAAACATGCTTGGTCAATATTAGGGTGAAAAGTGAACTTTGTTCGTGGGGATTTTAGGGTTTAGTAACGCCTGTGAAGTGTTTGTTTTTTGAACGATAAGAATGTTATTATGAGAGAAGTCAGTATTATTAACGCGTCTATTTAATTATTATTGCGTAATGGTTTTATAAAATTATAGGGAAAAGAAATTGTTTCGACGATGAGACAATACATGTAGATTTTTGAATAGGTTCTATTCAAGGTGTACGTAGAAATGGACATGTTGCTGCACTTATCTTTCAAACTCCCTTAACTAACATATTAAGAAAATATATATGGGTTTGGAATTTATTAAAAATGGCCATAGTTTTGAAACCTCAAGTATTATATTTTTTTCTTTAAATAAGGAGAACTCTCGTTTTTAACCGCAGTTATAATAATTCTATTCCGTGTTTATAGGTGATCGAAGGAAGAATTAAGAAGATAACGTTTTACCTCGTTTTTAATTCACTGATTACCATATTCTTAAGTAGTATGGTATTCGTAAAAATAGAGATTCATACAAATTAAGATTCTTAGTAGTGAGAGTTTATAATAATAAAAATTCTTAATAAATTACAATGTATTTTAACACAAAAATTCGTTAAAACAACAATTGCCAATTTACTTATCGTAGTACCTATACTCTGCAGATACTAACTGAGGGAAATATTATTTGTTTCAGAGGCACGTGCCAGAATAAGTGACCAGTCGGACATGCACGTGAAAACCGGCAGCCTTCTCACGCTGACATGCCTAATGTCCCAAGGGCCTCACGATTTGGGCACAGTAGCTTGGTTCCATGGTAGTCAGCCAGTGGTAACGTCACCGCATTCGGAGAATGACATCGACGGAGAACCCCGTATTACCGTCGAAACTGAATGGAGTGACGCCCTCACATCAAGGTATAGAATTCCATCAATTATCAATCTGCGTTTTTCAATTATTCTCCATCACGATACTGCGGTGTACAATTAAACTAGCATGCGTTCTTTTTTTGGCAACAAAAGGTGCTCTTAATAGACTTAATACATTTGTAAGATATTAAGATATACTACATAAAAAGATTTAGTCTTGCAATTCGTGGAACGTCCCTTTGCACGTATAACAATTTGAATTATTAAGGCCTTTTCTGCAATTAAACTTCAGAAGGATGTTTAACAAAATAAAGTATGTATAGTGTAATTTAATGGCGGAATCCGAAGATTCAATGGCGCAGGTATTTTATACCTCGAAGAGTAGCAACTTTACGCATTTTGAAGGATAAATTTTTTATATTATTTTCCAGTCCGATAAAGAATAGAGTGCCCGTCACGTTTGTGTCCTGTGTAAACTCGATCTCCCTTATTTGACACTTCAACATTTCAAATTCAACGCTGAAATGTAAGAATTCCGATAACTCCGTGGAGCCTGATTTCTGAGGATGCCGGTCAAAGGAACATCGTTCTTACGAATTTTCAGAAGAAAGGAAATATTCAAATCGATTACGTGTGCAGGCATCGTGATGTATATAGCTCGCAAGAAATTAATAGGATAGAAGTATGAAATTTCACCTAACTGATGTGGCATAAAGAAAATGGGTGGTTTTTCGAAAAAAAGGGAGGCAGTAAGACCAATTCGAAGATTTGCTTTTACGTGCATAAATATGACACACCGGGGTCACACGTCTGTAGGAACGGGTCGTCACCTGCAAATGCTAATTCATTACGTAGTAGTATTAGGTGTACTACCCTTCAGCTAAGTTGAGCAATTACCTACCCGTCGGATGGTTCCAGTCCAATGCCTTTATCGCAGGCATCTACATATCTCGAACCCGAGTCATTTTCGAGTTATTCGAGTAAATAATTTTCCAACCCCCAACTTTGAAGGGTAATTTCATCCCTCGAATTTGAGTCTATATGTGTCTAATATTTCTAGGAACTCCGTGTTTCAGAAAAATCGGCATGTAACAGTTGGGTGACATGTTCGGCAACTCGAAAATTCAAAAAAATCTGAAACATTGCAGAAATGTAGCAAGTTATGCTAATAACGTAATTATTTTTTGATTCGGGAATAAAACGGACCTAAGGGTGAGAACACCCCCTCATAGAAATTGTGAATTTTTATATTATCGTGAATATCTACTAATCCGTAAAATATATAAAAAAGAATATACCATATAACGCGGCGATAAAGAATTTGCGGAAAACATTATTTTTTTCAAAATCTATCCCCATCATCCTTTTCTTCGACAATTCTTTATCAACATATAAACTTTGAATTTATTTTTTTTCCATATCTTTTACTGGTTTCGCAGATATTCACAATAATATGTCCATGTGCATCCTACTTCCACTTTTTACTTTACTCTTTACTTTACTCTTTACTTTACTCTTTACTTTACTCTTTACTTTACTCTTTACTTTACTCTTTACTTTACTCTTTACTTTACTCTTTACTTTACTCTTTACTTTACTCTTTACTTTACTCTTTACTTTACTCTTTACTTTACTCTTTACTTTACTCTTTACTTTACTCTTTACTTTACTCTTTACTTTACTCTTTACTTTACTCTTTACTTTACTCTTTACTTTACTCTTTACTTTACTCTTTACTTTACTCTTCACTTTACTCTTCACTTTACTCTTCACTTTACTCTTCACTTTACTCTTTACTTTACTCTTTACTTTACTCTTTACTTTACTCTTTACTTTACTCTGTACTTTACTCTTTACTTTACTCTTTACTTTACTCTTTACTTGTAAGATTACGTTTACTTTAGTTTATTCTTCACATTTGTTAAGTTTGTTTGTTGTTGTGCCTATTTTAGTTTACTTTACAGTACACGGTTAGGCTTCCCAACAGTGGTAGCACTGCAGCCCCACCTTTACTCTTATTGACTATGCCATCTGTAAATATTCAGGTTTCTTTTTTTGTAATAATAAGTAAGGTAAATGTACCAATAACGAGCCGTTTAAGGAAACGGTGACAAAGTATAATGAATATTGTGTATAAAATTAAGAATTTAAGTGAAACTTTTTTTCATTCATAAAGATTTTGTTGTTTCTCATCAGTACTCACATAACAAAATTTTGTTTTTTTATATATTTAACGTTATATAAACAAGAATATTTGTACGTGTAAATGTACCAATATATAGCCAACCTCACGCGATTGACCTAGCGGCCCGATTTTCATGTCCCAGTACCTAGCCATAGGTTTTATAATCGTGTAAAAATTGTTTTAAAAACTGATTCTTTGGCTTAAATTGAAAAATCTGTTAAGGAAAATTAAGAAGTACAGAAATATAAAATTATTGTATAAATAACCATAATAAACAGATTAGAAAATAAATGCAAAAAACAATAAGTTTAGTTATACTATCAATAGAAGTTTGTGGTTATTTTATATAACCCCTACAGCAAATTACGTTGCTGAAAAGTTGCAGAAATGTTGCTGAAACGTTGCAGAAACGTTGCAGAAACGTTGCAGAAACGTTGCAGAAAAGTTGCAGAAAAGTTGCTGAAAAGTTGCAGAAACGTTGCAGAAACGTTGCAGAAAAGTTGCAGAAAAGTTGCTGAAAAGTTGCAGAAACGTTGCAGAAACGTTGCAGAAAAGTTGCAGAAAAGTTGCAGAAACGTTGCAGAAACGTTGCAGAAATGTTGCAGAAACGTTGCAGAAACGTTGCTGAAACGTTGCAGAAACGTTGCAGGGTAATATTGCACCGCAACATTGCTGAAATGTTGCAGAAATCTTCCTATGTCCGCCCCTGTGCAACATTGCACCGCAACGTTTCTGCAACTTTTCAGCAACGTTGCTGCAACGTTGCAGCAACCAAGTGTGCTGTATGGGAAGACTCAAAACAACCACCAAATTCATTAAACTGTACATATACATAAACTTTAATAAACTTAAATTAAATGCTATCATTATTATCTAGAAAAATAATGTTTATATTATGATTTATGATCAAAATACTTACCGGCTTTATTCCAAATATCGAGTCAGAAATTCACACTTTTTTCGTAATTTTGCTCTGGCGATGCCGATTAACATTTGCAACTCACTTCACCCGATTTATTGAACACGTGGTTAGTTACTGGGCTAACAAGATTTGTTTGCACCGATATATAGCCATGTAAATATTCAAATAAAAAATAATTTTCATATTCAAATTTTTTCTTTCTATGTGTTACAAATATTTTCAAGATTCTAAAACCCTTTTTTCTATCTAAAAAACTATTATCCTATAATAATTATGCTCTTAACAAGAAGCACGCTCTTCTTAGCCATATCATAACGAATGTTTGAAAACGCGTCATATATCTGGCCTCGAGACTATAAATCGTATTTCTAAATATCTAGAGAAAAAAACAAGACGATATAACTTCAGATATTAAACCGAACAATTAAATAATGCAAATTACACCAAATATGTATTTTATCTTACATGCATAGTTTAACAATTATTAATATTTCAACAGATGGCTAGGTACTGGTGCATGGCTCGTTATTGGTACATTTACCTTACAATTAATAATAATATTAATATGAAAACTCGCAATTTCTTTGATGGGGTGTTCTCACCCTCAGGACCATTTTATTGCCGGATTAAAAGATAGTTGCGTTATCAGCATCACTCGACCTACGTTTCTGCAAAGTTTGAGATTTTCTGGACTGTTCGACAGAAGGAAGTCAGTTGGGTTTTCAACCGTATTTTGGGGGCAACGCCGGTGAACGCGGCACGTCCTTGTTGACAGAAGCAAGGATCATGCCTGTAGTCAGCGGCGGGCTTCCTAACACCGTCGATCAGCTCGTTGCCGCGGTAAACGCGTGAATCGCGCGACAATTCGTTATGCCCGGGAGGGACGAGTCTCGCGAGAGGGAAACGGCGTCGTAGGCAATGGCAGCCGCGAGACAACTAATTCAGGGTTCTTGGAGCCGACGCGGGGGCGCCCTCGTAAATTCGCCGACGCGAAATGCCGTCGCCCTGACAATCGTCAATCACGTCCAAAAACAGATGCAGCCCTGGCTGCAATATTCGCGCGACACACAAACGGCAGGGCTGACAAGGGCCGGCTAGAAATGCAGAGCATGCCCGATGCGTCTTCACGGTGCACGGGCCACCTGACAAAGGACTGCCTTGTTTCCTCTTCACTCGAGGGCCTATTGAATATTATAGCGTGCAGTAGAGCTGCCCAGCGTGCATATATCAGGAAAAAATTACATCGTGCCAGTGGGACGCGGGAACGGGGTCGGTTTTGTACGGCGAATGGTCTGGGGGGAAGTTTTGCAAATGAAATTCCTGTGTCGTGCAAATTGGCGTCGGTATGAATGGGGAATGTAGCGTAATATTCTGCTGACGGTCAAAAGAAGCTTTGAAATTAATGTTTTTCTGTGCGAAAATTGAACGATTAAACGAACTTACCTAAGTGAAGTTCTATCGTAATTGTATGAAGCGCCTCCTCCTGAAAATCACCTTGTAGTACCTTCTACTTTATGCCATACTCGCCACAAGGTTTACAGATAAAAACTAGAAACAAGCCTTGACCTGAGTCCCCAATGCCTGGTCCGTGTCGCTCCGTTCACGTCCATCATTATTTTAAAGATAAAGAAAAACAAACTGCCGTATAAATTGGATTAACTGCTAAGTTAAATATGGGAATTATTTGGGCGGGACTGATTTTCAGGAGGAGGCGCTTCATACAATTACGATAGAACTTCACTTAGGTAAGTTCGTTTAATCGTTCAATTGTATTACGCGCCTCCTCCTTCAATCACCTTGTAGATGTTTAAAGGTGTACGGTAGCAAGACATATGCAAAGATATATATATATATATATATATATATATATATATATATATATTTACTTTTTAACAAACTGAGAAAAACAATTCTGAACAAACTTTTCTATTTTGAATCTAAAATAGCCTCTGCAAAACTAGTACCATCGCTTACTTCGATACTTCGATCATAAAATTTTGCAAAGGTCTGTGACTGGGGTGTCCAACCTGCTGTCTTTCGAATAACGTCAATGCTAATACCGGCTCTCGTTGCCGCCGACGTCGATGCGTGACGGGTACTGTAAGCCGAAAAAACTGTGGTATCCAGACCGCTTCTTTTTAGAACGGTCTCAATCCACCAACTCAAAGTTTGCGAAGAGACCGGCTTATTAAGCCTCTTCCACGAAACGAACAAACTCACGGCATCCCCTCGCAACTCTTTCGTCCTTAGTATGTACGCCTCTACTGCCGAGGCTACACAAAGCGCAGGGTCCTTCTCATACCTGAGCAACTTTAGGACCGGTTGCGATCTATTACGACCCGAAGTTTTCACTCGGGATGGAATCTTAACTTCTATCATGTCCTTCTTTATTTGAATATTCCGGACATCAATTTTAGCTAACGTCTGCATCCTATGCCCCGTAGTCAGAACCGTTAATGAGACCACCTTTAACGTAAGCTGCTCCAACGTCGATACTTCCTATGTATTTTAATAAAATAAATAATATGTACGTGTGGCTTCTTTGGCACAAAATAAAAGAATGATGGACGTGAACGGAGCGACACGGACCAGGCATTGGGGACTCAGGTCAAGGCTTGTTTCTAGTTTTTATCTGTAAACCTTGTGGCGAGTATGGCATAAAGTAGAAGGTACTACAAGGTGATTGAAGGAGGAGGCGCGTAATACAATTTAAGCGCAATTCATGTAAAGTAAATAGTGTATCGTCATCGTTTTAGATTATCAATTATTAGTTAGAAGAAGATGGCGTATTGTTTCGAATTTAAGAGTTAGTAAACAATTGATTATTCAGAGCGACAAACTTTATTGTAAAAAATATAACGATATCACTTGAATACCAGCACATTCTACGTGGAGAATTAAAATACTTCACTTCTCTCTATGATTTCTGCACGAAATTACAAAATGAAAATGGGCCTTATTGCTGAAAAATTGTACAAATTAAAGTTTGCTTGATCCAACAAAGAATAAATTCACATATACGAACGTACAACTGCGAAATTCTGTATATAAACGTATTAAAAATATTCAGAATAGTGTAACGTTAGTACCGATGCGTCATCCATTTTCATTATCACCGGGGATTTATTAAAGGTGGATAGTGCTCGGTGAATGGACATTAAAATAATTATTTCTCGAGGTGGTCGAATCGTTGGGGTAGAAGGGGCACTGGGACACCGTTACGTAACCCTTAAACGATCGTTATTAGTCCCGAAGGTGCGATACATTACAATGTCGTGCGACGAAACTAACTACTGAAATACGGCAAGTAGGTAAATGATTAATCAATAATCTATTGGGAGCAACTTGCCGGAACTTCTTTACGAGCTATGGCATCGTGCGAGTGGCACGTCGGACGTCGAATTGTTTTCCCTCACTGGGGAATTTGCTCGTACAATAGTGCTGATAATAAAACCTAAGTAAGTAGTAAGTAATATGTAGTAACTATGATAATAATGATAACAATGATAACAATGATAACGATGATAACGATGATAACGATGATAACGACGATAATGATGATCATGATAGTAATGATCATGATAGTAATGATCATGATAGTAATGATCATGATAGTAATGATCATGATAGTAATGATCATGATAGTAATGATCATGATAGTAATGATCATGATAGTAATGATCATGATAGTAATGATCATGATAATAATGATCGTGATAGTAATGATCATGATAGTAATGATCATGATAGTAATGATCATGATAGTAATGATAATAATGATATTAATGATAATAATGATAGTAATGATAATAATGATAGTAATGATAATAATGATAGTAATGATAATAATGATAGTAATGATAATAATGATAGTAATGATAATAATGATAGTAATGATAATAATTATAGTAATGATAATAATGGTAGTAATGATAATAATGATAGTAATGATAATAATGATAATAATGATAGTAATGATAATAATTATAGTCATGATAATAATGGTAGTAATGATAATAATGATAGTAAAAATAGTAATGATAGTAATGATAATAATGATAGTAATGATAGTAATGATAGTAACGATAGTAATGATAGTAATGATAGTAAGGATAGTAACGATAGTAACGATAGTAATGATAGAAACGATAGTAATGATAGTAATGATAGTAATGACAGTAATGACAGTAATTACAGTAACGATAGTAATGATAGTAATGATAGTAATGACAGTAACGATAGTAGTGATAGAGTGATAATAGTGAGCGCAGCAATAGCAATCACCACAATATTTGTAGTAAAGCATCATTTTATATTAAATAGTTTTAATTTTGCTCGCATCAAAAAGGATCAACGGCAATTTGATACCTACAGAAAAATATCGATGCTCGTCGTTTATACCGAAATTGTTCGACAGTATTATTTACGCATTGGACTTCATAAAATACGCAGTACACGAATGAAGCACATTTATAGTGAACATAGAAATATTACATCTTTATTACTATACAGCATAACAGAAAAATATATAATCTTGTGAAATAGTAACCACAGCACAGGATTTATAAATATATGCATGTGTACGATACGAATCTACCACTAAAAATAGCAAAGTGGAAATCTAAGTTTACCTCAGAAATTCAAACACTAATTGTAACAAAAAAAGTATGCAAAAGTTAACATTGAGTAGTGTTTCTTCTACTGTTTTCCACAATTCCAAAATTTACGCACGACTTTCTTACCCCAATAAAGATTTTCAATTCTTCAATTCAAAGAAGTGCCTCATCCTTTGAAAATTCCTACTTTCAATTTCTTCGTTTGACCACAAGGAACAACTGTTATTTAAAACTTAAATCCTTCAGCAATTTGAGGTTTAAAATAAACCTCAGATCATCGTTATTTCAACAGACACAGAAGAATATTGTCCGCTATTTCCCGAACAATCCTCAAGAAAATATGTCCACTAAAGTATACCTACTCTCGTGAAGGAAACGATCTATTTTATTTAAACTCGATGCACGCTCTCTTTAATATCAGCTCGTACAAGTAGCATGTACGGTGTACAGGGAGGAGTGTTTGGGACCATTATTATCACTGTGAAAAGAATGACGTACAACCGTGCCACGAGGATAATACGCTTAGGTGAACATGATCGCTGGATTTATTTTACGACCCTTGCCTATGACACCCGATATCTCCGCTGTTGCTGCCAACAGTTGCGTGATGATTTTTATTAGCAGCGCCGAGTGCTTGTGTGAAATGATGCCGAGAAATGTAATTTCATATGTTGCTGCTTACAGCGTGACAGAACGATTAATGGTGGTCCAGAGCAGTGTTTCTCAAACCTAGTTCTCTCAAATTATTCCAACCGCCCCCGTATTATAAAAGGTGTCCCATTTTAATCTCTCCACGCAGTTGCCTCTTAACGTTTAAAAAATATCCTATTGACATAACAGAACCTGCGTATGCCTCCACAGCTTCTCATGCTTAATGAACTTCCTTGGGTGATCATGCGCAACCTCGTGTTATTGAAATCCTAATCGCCCCCATTTCCGCCCCCTAATGCCCCCCTCGATAATTGAAACGCCCCTGGGGCGGCAGCAGCGCCCGCTTTGACAAACACTGCTCTACAGCTGCGGAAAAGCTTCTACAGGCCGCCCCAAAATTGAGGGTCCATTAGACACGCCCACATTCGGCATGCCAAGAAGGAATCGTAGAATTCTCTACCATCTTGCAATATGGAGCTTCGTTTCCAACATATACGAGCAACGGCGTCCGTAGACCCTTTTCCAGGAGGGAGCAACTTTGGGGTGAAGAAAAATATAGTATTGAAAAACCGAGTAGGTTTTGACTTTCTTAAAGTCATTTTGCAGTGCCAATTTAATTAAGAATTTAAATCCGAAATTTAGAAATAAATATCAGCTTTTAAAAATGGGCGATTCTTTCTCAAAAGCCAGGGGGGCAACCGCCCCTTTTGCACCCCCTTCCGGACGCCCATGTATACGAGGTGTGGCAATACAGTTTCGATGTGGCAACAATGTAAATAGTCACGCCCCCCAAGCTGTGTACACTGATTCATCCTCTATCTGCATGCGAAAGGTAAACATTATCAATCGCTTTAGTCATTGTGCAAGTTTGTTTACCTGAAATTGCTTTGTCGTGGATTTTGCATTATGGCAATACTCCCGCACACTCGGTCATTCTAGTGGAGGAGTTTTTAACTCCAAAAATCATCACAACGCTGGAGCACCCACCGCAGTCGCCTAATTTGTCTCCTCGTGACTCGTTTTTATTTCCTCGAGTAAAATGAGCTGCATTTTTTGGAAATTCACAGTAATGCAACGTGTATTAAAACAGATACTAGAAATGTTACGATCAATGAATCCGACGCTGGAACGACTGTGTTCAGTCTCGAGGGAACTGCTTTGAAGGCGATTGACCTCGCATCCGTTTAATTTTCAAAATGAAAATTTTAAACGAATTAATCTCCAAATTTTTTCACCACGCCTCGTAAGCGATTAATATTTAGGCGCTCGGCTTCCGGCACGCTGGTTAAATGTTAAGGTTAGACTACTGTGGCGGCCCGAAGAAGTAGATAATCTTCTGATGCAAATTGTAGAAATTAATTATCCGATTAAATTGCGGTTTGGCGCTTAATTTTAGTATATTGCGAGGCATTAAAATCAGTTATAAAATTTGAGAAAATATATATAGATATATGTCACGAGGAGGCTCCGAACTGAGGGTCTTTTTTTTTACGGAGGGTAAACGGTGCACCTCCCAACTCAATTTTGCTTCCGATAATTCAAAATAAGTAAGAAATTGAATGTTTTGATAACCAAAGGTATTTTCATAAACGAGATTGGTTTCCAACGGATGGCTTTGGAACATGTATAAAGTAATTTAATGACACCGTCGGTTGCATCCTATTTATTGATAGAATTGTAATTGATATGATTTTATTAAGTAGTTAATTAGCGGCACTGGTGACTCTGCTTATACCTCGTCAATATGTATATTTATAGCCGGGAATATGCGTCATTGGTAATTCATCCTCGTTTCTATCAGTATACCACACGCTATGAAAGCAGTTTCAAATTGATACACATCAGTTGTCAGAATAAAATATTCACTGCCTTGTTATTATGATCATTTTGCTTTTGAAAAAACACCTTCTACAAATGTTCGTAAAATCAAATTTTCATTGAGAAAATGTTACGAGAAAAATATGAAATTATGGAAAAAAATTAATAACAAATCACAAAGTAATTACAAAATTATTTGAAGCCGAGTGGGTGCCTTATAAAATAACGAATTTTTTAAAGTAATTCAAAATAATCTTTTTCCCCATTAGACTTTATGTTTAAAAAAAATAGAATTTATAAATTCTCAGTGGCATAATATTCTCCCTATTGATTTTACTATCTAAATTCTCAGTTTCTGTCGAATTATTATCTACCATTCTACAATGCAATCGAATATGTAAAAGCACAATCTTTCAGTCGTCATTATTTAACTGCATAACTAATGCAAAAAGTAAAGCAGAAATTAGTTGATAAAAATTGTATGATGAATGAAAAAATAGGCCCCTTTAAATCATATTTAAATTCTTTTAATGCACACCACTACAGAAAAATTGCAGATCATTAAGCTCTGGAATAAATAAACGAATTAAGGAAAATTCGTTATACATATTTATGTCCAATCATACCAAAGCCTGTTATTTTTTATAAACGCAAGCAGAAGTAATGGAAGTGTACAAATATCCCTCTATTGCATTTGTCGAGTCTTATGTTAGTCGGTATTCAGTTTAATGTACAAATTTTTTCGAAATTGTGCCATCGTTTGTGGAACTTCCGTCCGGCCTTTTCAGAAGCAAACTTTAATGAGAATGTATCGCAAACGAAACTCGGTCGAGGTGGCGCTCTGATCGGAGTGCGCAAGATGGCGTCTGAGCATGCGCGTGATGACGCCGTGACGTCAAATCAATCAACGGAATTTCAAACGGAACGTTAATTAAGGTTATAATAATAAACACTATAAACGAATCGACGCAAGCGCAAAGCCAAGTTCATCTGGGCGCAAATCGACGGAAGCGCAAAGCCAAGCTCATCTTGGCGTTGATTGATTTGACGTCACAGCGTCATCACGCGCATGCTCAGACGCCATCTTGCGCACTCCGATCAGAGCGCCACCTCGACCGAGTTTCGTTTGCGATACATTCTCATTAATTGCGTAGCGTTCGTTCAATATATGTTAACTGAAAATAACTTAAAATACGCGATGATATAAATTGGCGGCATTGCTATTGAAACACGCTGAACATTAAACAACGAATGCAAATTGTAAATTAAATGCTTGTACAGCATATTGAAAATATATTCAACTGCGATAATTTTCAATTCATTAACTACGTATTTTCTGATATTATTCACAGTCCTGGGAAATAGAGAGTGTATAGCTTTTACCAATAATTAATTAGCGAACTGCATCTTCATGAATCACTATTAAGTAATTAAAGTTTAAGTTAATTAATAGCCGGTGGAATTTAATCATAAAACAGGCGTATATTTTTGGCGCAGAAAATTTATTGTTTCGCAATCGCCATTAACCGCCACTTGGTAGCCACTAGATAATCAATCCTTCATTATTAATTTCAACATTAATTATTTAACGTAGCTCAGACCTGCAGCTGCATACAGATAACCTCCTCGGAAATTGAAGCTATTTCTAGCATCCACGTATTAATGCTGAATCGAGTCCATCTAAATTAAATGTCTGTACAAATTCGAGAATAGATCGAAGCAAACACAATTTCATTATGGCTTAAATACCGCTGCCTCTTTGATTGGAATGCTGATACAAATGCTATCAAATAGTTGCATCCGCTTTTAATTAGCACACGTTTGATTCTTAAACAACGCATATCAAATTAAACGGAGCCGTTTGTTTAACTTTCATTATTTAACTGAGCAGGTACAGCTATTTGATCGTATCGCTTCTCTTCGACTAAGTATATTAATATACAAAATCATACCTCTTGTACTACCTGTAGAAAAATATTATTTCAATTTTGTTCGAATTTCCTTTGTCGTGACGCCCGCTGAGATTAATTGCAAGCGTGTTGCGCGACAAAGAATTTTTAATCGAAATGTTCTCATTCTCGACGTAAAGTAATTATAACTTCAGCCTCGTTACGTTCGAAATATGTTTTTTTAATAACAACATATTTATTCAAATAAATTATTCGCAAAAAATAGCTGATCAGATAATTTGAAGGTAACCCGTGTGACACTAAATACAGGTTGATTAAGAAAGAATTGCAGATGATGGCATGAAAATAAAATTACATAAAATGCAACATTACTGTGCATTTGTTTGATTTAAAATTCAGCACTCTATCCAGTTGTACATTTTTGTAACACTTTATTATTGAAAATCTCTGTAACACTTTTTTATTCTACATTTTTGTAACATGAGATATTGTTAGTGTAAATTTTCAAGTCGTGGTAAAAGGCTACGCTTTTTACAAAACGGCTTATTTTATTTAGTTGGTGCATTTGAAATTGCCAATCACGGATAGCGTAAGAGTTCCATTGCTCATCGTGGAGGATACAATAACAATTACCAACGCTGGCTTACAACTGGAGAAATGTCACAGAAAATAAAAAAATAAAATAAATAAAATAGTTGAGAAGCAAAACAAATTTTCATTCAAACTTCCTTGCGCAAAACAGGAATCTCATATGCAGCAACTTATACATACAAATAATACAATTGTCCTGCGACATGTACCAGTGTTTCCCAACCTTCTTTGAGTCGCGACCCCCTTTTATAATATTCGAATAATCTGCGCCGTAAATAAGGTAAAGAAAACACATTGAAAACAGGTATTTCAGAATATAAGTCTAACTTAATAATATTTAATTATCTTAATACATATATTAAATATACTTAAAGATACTTAATATATTTAATTATCTTATTTAGTGTGATGGCTTGCACCTGGCAAACCAGCTTTTTCTTTTTTTTCATTTATGAAAAATCGGTGTCACATCATTAATAGAATACGGTAATGTAAACATATTAAAAATAAAAGTGCTTCGAATCGTCGACTAAAATTAACCACGGCGACCCCCAGTTTGGGAACCACTGGCATATACAATTTAGAGGCGATAATTCAAGGATATTGTTCAAACGCGTTTCGACTAACATGAATATCGGTGTCTCGTTTTGTTGCAGGCTGAGGATCAACCATGTAAAGCCAAACGACTCTGGGAATTACAGTTGCGTGCCCACAGTGGCGAAGAGGGCCAGCATCAACGTGCACGTTATCAATGGTGAGCCATATATAAAATTCTATGGGACATTGCGCCCTGTACCGCGGAATCTATTCCGTACAAGCATTGATTGTAAACGGACCGTTGCCCACGCCAGAGCATCTCGTGTTGCGTCGCGAATTATTATTATTATTATTGCAAGACTCGGATGGCAGTGTCTGTAATTTCTTGCAAGGGCGAAGTTGAACGCGAAGCGTCTACGATTTTTCCCTTCTATATACAATTTCTTTTCATTTCCTTGTTCTAGTACAAGTTAGCAAAATATACTTGAGATTAAGTCGATTGAAGAAGATTGAAATATGCGGTACTTGTTTTGTGGAAATATTGCAAGAGCATCAATTTAAAACTTTCTTTCCAGGATTGTGTTTTATGGTGGTTCGTTTTACTGGTGGTTCGCGAGTTGTTTAACGTCTCGTGCTGCATTAGCCACCGGTGGTCTCTGGTATTTATCGGTAGCGAAACTTTCATTCAAAGGAAAATAGTATTTTTTAATCCAGTGTCGAAGAAAAATGGGGCAAACAGAAGCTACTATTTTCACATCTACTATTTTTCTATAGTTGAATATCGCAGTCTACTTTTCCTGTCACTTTTTATAGTTCTACCGAAAGTCTGAATATCCACCGTGGCACGGAACGTGTTAATACAAATGAAGGGGTGCTAAAGAATATGTGTGATATAAATATATTTCGCGAGTTCGAAATACGGAAGAAAAATTAAGAAAATATTTATGTATAACTGTAGGTATCATTACTTATGTTGATCTACTTATTACGTTGGCGCCACTGGTCTAATTAACAAGATGCAGGACAAAAATAGCAAAGAGAAGCCGGAGAACACTTTTCTAGCATTTTTGTCTGCCACATTGTTAATTTTTAATCCATTTGGATTTTTTGCTTCATTTAAGTTTGACAGCTGGAATCACCTGCGCCAGCGAGACATCGCTTTTCAAACATGTCATCAAGACCGCTTTCGAAAGCATTTTTAAAACATGAATTTCATTAGTTTTATATTTTTTACTTACTGCAGAAATGTAGTTTAATAAATAGAAAAGAGTTTTACGCCATTAGGGTAACTGTACTCGTAGTTGACAGTGTACCAATAGTTGACACTTTTATTTTCACTCACGAATAATAAGGTTTCTATTAAAAAAATGTTTTTGACTAATACTTTTTCAAACTTTAGTCAAAAACATGTTTTTAATAGAAAGCTTATTATTCGTGACTGAAAATAAAAGTGTCAACTATTGGTACACTGTCAACTCCGAGTACAGTCACCCTACCACATTTCTTTTCTTCGCAATAAATTCCCGAAGATCGCTTAATTTATCGGCGCGCAAACTGCAGCGACCCCTTAAACGGAAGAAAATAAATTCACATAAGCATTCGTCCAATTTTGTCGGATTTCCAAGTTTAAGCTAGAAATCATCTTGCACTGCAACCATTCCTGCATCCATATTTTCATTAATTTTCTCAGCCTTTCAACAGACACCAAGTGTTCCTCGAGTCTGCTGAGAACCTTATTCAATTCGTCAGCGTATTTTTTCTATTCCCTCCATTGAAACGAAGCTAACACAAGTTACCAGAGCGGAAAGCTCCTCGCAACTCCTAAACGAGACGAAATCGGACATGTGCTTATACGAACTTATATCATTGCTTTCGAACGCCGAATTCATCCCCGAAGGGGGTTGTTCCGCATATTATGCTAGAGCAAGGAACTCGAAATTTGCGGGTTCGCTTCAGGCTTCCTTATACACCAAACATTTGTACTCGTCCTTCACGTGAGGGAAAATCGCGAATTGATATATGCAAAATTATGCAACACATTACAACGTCATTTAACTTTACAATCACTTTAGATGAAACGAAGTCTTGTTTAAAAATAAGTGAAAATTATAGAATAACTTTCTGCGCCGAGTGGAGCTTTGTTTTATTTTCAGAATGTATTTTCTTGAAAACAAAGCCCCGTCATGTTCGAAGTATCCAAGTAGGTATTCCGAAAGACTTCGCGGTGCGAAGATGTCTGAGAATTCGGTGGCTCGCTTGGGATTTTTTGCGCGCCGAGTGTCCCTTGGCGATTTTAGTGGACTGTAAAAGGCGGAGAGCGCTTTTGCAGAAGTGCGCGAGGCAAATTTACACGTCTCATTTATGGGGCGCGTAAAAACGTTGGGAAGGTTGCTGGAAGAAGTTCTCGTTGCCGCGTCGGGGGAGAATTCAATTCCGTTGGTCGCGTTACGGATGCCCAGTTAGGAGGCCTGATCGCCACGAGCATGGCTAGAAAAATCAGGAGACACTGCCTCGGGTAATAAAACGTTTTACGGCCAGGTCGTAACTACTGTTTAGCTAAACTTCAACATAACTGTACGGTTTCCAATAACGCTCCGCGACGCAGCATCCCCCGCGGAAACGCCGAGCGCAATGAAAAATGAAAAATTATTGCGCGACATCGTGGTACGACTGTTAAGGGTTGTCGTCTCATTTTTGTTACTGCCGGAATTGGTCGAAACGTGTCCGCGGCACCATGCTTCACGGGCACCGTGGTTCAGCCATTTCCACGTAGGGTAACTGTACTCGTAGTTGACAGTGTACCAATAGTTGACGCTTTTATTTTCAGTCACGAATAATAAGTTTTCTATTAAAAAAATGTTTTTGACTACGTAGTACGCTGTTTGAAAAAGTATTAGCAAAAACATTTTTTTAATAGAAAGCTTATTATTCGTGACTGAAAATAAAAGTGTCAACTATTGGCACACTGTCAACTACGAGTACAATTACCCTACGTGGAAATTGCTGAACAATGCCAAAAAAATTAGACCCCGTTGATTCAAAATCGTATAAAAAAAATCCGAATAAAAACAAAATTAAGCGTAGGGTAACTGTACACGTAGTTGACAGTGTACCAATAGTTGACGCTTTTATTTTCAGTCACGAATAATAAGCTTTCTATTAAAAAAATGTTTTTGACTAAGTAATACGCTGTTTGAAAAAGTATTAGCCAAAAACATTTTTTTAATAGAAAGCTTATTATTCGTGACTGAAAATAAAAGTGTCAACTATGGGTACACTGTCAACTACGAGTACAGTTACCCTACGTGGAAATTGCTGAACAATGCCAAAAAAATTAGACCCCGTTGAATCAAAATCGTATAAAAAAAATCCGAATAAAAACAAAATTAAGCGTAGGGTAACTGTACACGTAGTTGACAGTGTACCAATAGTTGACGCTTTTATTTTCAGTCACGAATAATAAACTTTCTATTAAAAAAATGTTTTTGACTAAGTAATACGCTGTTTGAAAAAGTATTAGCCAAAAACATTTTTTTAATAGAAAGCTTATTATTCGTGACTGAAAATAAAAGTGTCAACTATGGGTACACTGTCAACTACGAGTACAATTACTTAATTTTGTTTTTATTCGAATTTTTTTATACGATTTTGATTCAACGGGGTCTAATTTTTTGGCATTATTTGTTTTCATCTAACACGCACAGATAAATCTGCTTTTTAGAAATCTTCACTTAATTTTAATTCTAAGAAACAATATTGCTGGTTACTTTTTTATGAAATTGCTCCCAATTAATGCTAAGTGGTTTATCCTAATTATTCCTTATTAATTGGTATTCTTTTTTCTGGTTTTAAGGCCTGTACACAATGCCCCGTTTTTTTCATATGCGCGATATCTTCTCTTCCGCGGATTGCTCGGGAACTATCGTGTAAAAATAGCAGCAATAAAATGCATAGGTTTTTAAGTTTCTGTTTTCAGTCGTAGAATATTTTACTGAACCGTGGTGTACTTACAAAATTAATGTCAATTATTTGATGAATTAAATGCTCAGCCTAGCTATGCAGAATGGTACCAACCCTCGGTGATCTCAAACTGAGTAGTTTGAAGATTTTAATTGTTAAAGGAAAGTAGCTTTATTTCTATTGGGTATATCTTATTTCTTGTTATTGTTTTACAATGTTTTCGAACGGGTGATTTAATAGTGAGTAGTATAATTTATATTACTTTAAATTTTCTCCAGCTTTTGTTTTTTAAGCCTAAAATGGAACTACTGGGTTGGTAGTTTTAATAATTGTATAATGTAAGAGTTGTTCTATGGGTTCTTAATTTTTTGCAAAATACAGATCACATACTGCGTTTAACTAATTTTTTCCCATTTTGTGGGTTGATAGCTTTCTGCATGACTAGGCCCAATTGCTGGCACGTGCGTGACTTCTTTGAAAGGCAAAAGTAATATTTGAAATTTGAAGGGAATGTTAATAGAGTAATTCTTTTTGAATCTCGTACACTACGTACATTTATTGTTAGAAGCAGAGGGCTGTGAAGTTACTGATATATAGTTTCAGGGGTGGACCTGTTAATAGTTTAGGGGATATGTAGCGTTAAAGTTTCGAGGAAGGCTTATCTTCTGTAGTGCCTACCATTCTTTAGCTTTCTTCGTTGTGCGATTCATATCGTTATCTTGTTAAAGTGTAACTTTAATTTTCTGCAAATCCTCGTGTAAACACTTTGCAAATAAACTTGTCTCTCAAACCTGCGCCTGAGACTTTAGCATTAATCCTTGGACGTATTGTATGAAGTTGGACTTATTAACTTCTAAGATTCACGCAAAAGGTTTGCCATAGTTGTTAAAAAGAGTTGAAAAGGAAATTACATAGTGTCGAAGTAATTTTTGTTAATACACCTAACTTTCAGTGGCTTCGACATACTTTTCGCATTTGAAAATTAATCTCTCAATACCTTTTTATGGAATTCCAAAATTGTATAATTTATGGACTTCAGAACACGGGCAGCATTTTCACTGGAACCTCTAGAAAACCCTTAGTGAAGAAGAAAGTGATTGGGATGCTTAAATAACTCAAAATCAGAGAGCGAGAGATCAAAACAATACGATGGATGTCGAAGTTTCCCAATTTTAAACCCTAAAGTGTATATTGCATGATGTTTGGTTTTGTATTTTATTTTATTTTGTAATTATTAGTATTTATATTATTTTTCTATTATTATTATTATTTTGTTATTATTCTCAGGATTAGACTTAAGAGCAGCAAATTGCTGAGTCTCGCCCATTACACGTAGGACGTGTAATAATAGCCTCGTATTATTTTAGCATGGTATATTTTTCATTAATAATTGTATGCAGATGGGAATGTAATAAAGACGTATTATTATTATTATAATTATTATTAGTAGTATGCATCATTCTCGTTATGTTTGATTAATAATCACCATACACAAAAGAGCACCCCTGGTTATTGTTCAACCAATTTGTAATTTCCTACATCGATTTGCCAATAACGCTATTCTATATTCGTAGTTTCTGTTTATTCGATAGAAACTCATAATTGTATTTAAAGTAAAGCCCCGTATAAAAGCGTCAAACCTTTTGAACCAACCTATTTAATATTATTAATCAAAATATCCAACACCTTTTTTATCTCTGTTTTTCAAATCACACTTCAAAATCGTCTAAGCATCTAATTTCCTCATATTCTTCACAAGAGGGTATTTAGAAAAACAAAAACATCTCTAGTTATTATTTGAAGGAATTTCGAAAAACAGTGACACGAATTTTGCACATGAAAATTCCAGTGTTCCAAACAAATTTGAATATATATAATATATATATATATATCACCCTCTCCGTTATGAATCCTATAATCAGGCCGAACGAACGTGCCCGGAGTTAATTAATTTCGCAGCTCGTTAATTCCGCATTGTTTTAATGAAAAACCGGCCGACGATGTCCAAAACGGTGGAACGCGTGTCTGTTCTTCGTGTACGTCGAATTAAAACACGTCGATCGATGAATTCAGCCTGTTGCTCGGATCGCGTTGATTTTAATTCACATGATTGCATAATTTTACGTAGATCGCTGCCTGTCGAAATGTGGGCGAGGCTATCCAGTGAAAGTGAGAAGAAATTTGAATCCCCGCGACGGGGTGGGCGCATGCAATTTTTAGCAAGGGATTGCCGTATCGATGGAAACGTCAGTCGTAGTACGAAGGTAGAGGTGAATAAGCCCAAGTGCCATTTAATTATGGAATACGGGCAGTTGATTGTTGCCAACGTGTTGCCGTTTTCGAATTTGCGATGGCGCATTACACTTGTTTCCCGCCTTGTTCCACTTGCCGATATTATCTCGCCGGGTCTCGATTTAATTGCTCGCTGCGAACGTTGCAAGTTGCAATCACTGCCTCCTCTCAATTATTTATTAAACGAACCGTTTAAACCCACGATTCCGAGGTGAACTGAAACAGATTTCAGGCGATTTGATAGTCACGTGTGTTATCAGGGGCAGATTTGTATGTAGGCTAAGTAGGCTGCAGCCTGGGGCTGCAAATTCTGGGCGAAAGAAATTGAAGAAAAGTAAACACAGAGGCTGGAGGCAAGTTTAAAAATAATTCACTTTTTCCATCTAGCATCTGAGTTGTAATATTGAATTAATGTTAAAATTGTCTCAAATGAGTGTTGTTTCTTGATTTTTGGTCAATGTTCACCCACGTAGAGTAAATAAATTTAAACTTTAAACTTTGGGGATATGCACGGGATATATAGATGGGTATTGCACAATTTTTTTGCTGCCTAAATTCACTCGAGGGGGTGAAATTTACCCCTCTAAATGTTACTACTCGCGAACTGTAAGGACTGTAAGCTACCAAATGATAGTCCTAATTAAATGAGGTAATTTATTCCAGAAAACTTTTATTCTATCTGTTACAGTTCGCGAGTAATAATACGAAATCGGAAAATTTTCAGGGGTCAATTTCGCCCTCTTAGACTGAATTTGGGCGACAAACAAAATTGCGTGTTACTCAGGAGGACACCCCCTTCATATTCACAAAGTTACATAAGTTTTTGAATTTTCGGGTTCGGTATATCCCCTTGTCAAATATATAAGGGTTGAAATATTGCAAGCCGTCATACACGAAAATGGTTACTTCTACGAAAAAAACTTATAAAACCTTTTTCGTGCAGAATTTCCTATGCTACAGATTTCATAATAACTATTTTTGTCGTAGAACTGATAGATACCGAGATAATCACAAAGAACTGCTTTTGTTTTTACCTTTGACCCACTGTAAAATTTTCAGCAGATGTCACAACGATGGGAACTTTTGACATATTATTTAAAACGACGAAATAAAGGCTCGGGCAAAAATCTAGCTTGCTGAGAATTAATCCCCAGATTGGCCATATTTCCGTCTAATTTCACTGGACTATATCTACAGTCAAGTGAATACGTTAAAGATGAAATAGCGAGGTGGACAAACGGGGGGAGTACGGGGTTGGCGAGGGTAGTAGCTACGGATAGAAGATAGTAGATAGAAAATAGATTCAGTAATTTTAGCAGCCAATATTATCTTCCCCGAGTATAGCTTCAGATTTTGGCCCCATTCGATGTTAGCCACGTCGATCGACATTCAGCTCGTCCCTCTTATTGGTCGGCGAGCTTCGGATCCATATCAAAATCACGCTCCCAGAGACTTCGTTTCCCGTTCTTACACCCACACTACAGAGTTTATCTTAAGAAACGCGTTAAACTTACCCCAGTACATAATTCTTGAGGAGTACAATGCAGTATAATCAGAATCCACGACTCCTTCTTCTTCCTATCACTTTTTACCCAGCCCTGATCCTTTTATACGCAAACAGGCTTTGTGTTCTTCTTACGTTGACGAGCATCTGTTGCGTAATTAGACACTGGAAATAGTCGAGAATATTGTGTAGAGGCACTCTCCCTGTAAATAATATCAGAGGCGAATATTTTATCCAGTCTCCTCGTTAATCTCTTATCTACTATTTATCGCGACCATGCTGCGTAAATTCTGCCATGGAGATTCAAAATATCAAGATGAAATTGAGTAACATAAGGTACGAGATGAATGCAGGGTAGAATTTTAATGAGTATGTAGTGAACAGGATATTATATATTAAATAATAAACGTAGAGAATAAAGGAACCCTTTAATAAATATAACTAAAATTCTTCTTATATTTTCTCGCGAACCTCGAACTAAATCAATTATTGTCGTATGAAATCATATTAACTAGTGTTAAAAGACCATTTTTCCAATGCATGCATTGCGTTGAGAATATTTTATGACAGATACACATTAGGGTGAAGCATAAAAGTTAAACGAAAAAATTAAATAATTTTCTATAAGTCTTACCACCCTGATTTGTTCCTTTAGATATAGGAACATTAGATAAAAACTTTGGAAAATACATTTTTATGTTTGGGGGTAGCTCAAGTGAGTAAAAGATTACAGAAATTATGAAAATTCAACATACACCTAATGGTCATATTTTAATTTATACAATTATATTTATATTTGAAAATTTGTTAAATTTATTGGTCACAGAGCCTCAGACATCAGACAGTGTCTGTTTCCTGCAGTCAAGGCACAATCTACTAATTGTTTTACTTAATTATAATACCTCAGATGGGGCACAATGATACCTTTTCTCAGTTTCCATTTTTCTCAATAAACAAATGAATGCGTTTGGAAAAATTTCTACTGTTCCATGCCCTTCCATATTATGGCTGGGACTATTCGAATAATTTAATATTCGAATATTTTACAAGTATTCGAATGCTACGAATAAACTTCGAATATTTGAGTATTCGAATGTTATTATTCGAATATTTCAGTATTCGAATATTTCAGTATTCGAATATTTCAGTATTCAAATATTTCGGTATTCGAATATTTCGGTATTCGAATATTTCGGTACGCGAATGTTTCGGTACTCGAATATTTCGGTACTCGAATATTTCGGTATTCGAATATTTCGGTATTCAAATATTTCGGTATTCGAATATTTCGGTATTCGAATATTTCGGTACTCGAATGTTTCGGTACTCGAATATTTCGGTACTCGAATATTTCGGTACTCGAATATTTCGGTATTCAAATGTTTCAGTATTCGAATGTTTCAGTATTCGAATGTTTCAGTATTCGAATATTTCAGTATTCGAATATTTCAGTATTCGAATATTTCGGTACTCGAATATTTCGGTACTCGAATGTTTCGGTATTCGAATATTTCGGTACTCGAATGTTTCGGTACTCGAATATTTCAGTACTCGAATATTTCGGTATTCGAATGTTTCAATATTCGAATGTTTCAGTGTTCGAATGTTTCAGTATTCGAATATTTCAGTATTCGAATATTTCAGTAATCGAATATTTCAGTATTCGAATATTTCAGTATTCGAATATTTCAGTATTCGAATATTTCAGTATTCGAATATTTCAGTATTCGAATATTTCAGTATTCGAATATTTCAGTATTCGAATAGTATTTGGATACTTGGATATTCGAATTATATTCGCCAAATAATTGAGCGACTGAAGTATTCGAATATTCGAATACCGAAAAATTCGACAAATATTCCCAGCCCTATTCCATATAATTATCACGATGCATATTATCAATAATTATGTCGTAACGTGTGAAACAATTGACCCCATAAAAAGCTTCAAAAAGGTAAAAGAATTACGCCAACTACATGAAACAGTCGAAGTCGAAAAAGAGTATTATCAAATAAATCGCAAAAAATAGAAGAAAATATCACAAAAAATAGAAGATAATAATAATTACAACTTGTGCAATAATTAATCACACCACACAGTTAGACGACCAGTGAAGAATCCAAAGAACGAATTAATTTGAATGAAGTAATTTCGCCGGTCAGGTCGTATCACTGAACCTGTCATCCCCCGTCAGCCAAGAAATTACAAGCTTCCCCATTAAGCTCCGTAAATGTGGCCTTTGACGGCAGGCAGAGACATATTGTTAATTGAACCGATCGCAGAGCTACCAAACTATCTTGTTTGTCTTTCCCTGTCGCACGCTGACGCTCGTGTTCCCCGGTAACTTGTACCTACCTGTTCGAGACTCGTGCGCGACACAGTGTAAACTACATTCATACCGTCGCGCATATTACATGGGCGGCAAGTTGAACGTTGACGATAAGCGACTGCTAAACTGCAAAATGCCAGACGTCAAGTGGGAAACTTTTCTGGAACGTTAACAACGAGTAACTTGTCGACGGAAATGCAATACACGGCGAAACGTTCGGTCTCATAGATAGCAAAATGTTGGCCGAATGGAGGACTTTTGTGGCCGTTAATGGTGAGAACGAATTCAACAGGAAACGCGGAGATGGAAACTGGCGCTGACTTTTTTCTAACGAATTCATAACTCAGGAAATTTCGAAGCGGAAACTTTTTGTAAATGATACGTATAATAACTCCGTCCGTTTCTGAAGCAAGGCGTAGATTTGTATAGTCACTCGCGAAAGTATCCGTCCGCCCCCTATCTGTAATATATTTCATTTACTAAGGGAATGTTAAACTCAGAATTTGCATAATTTCTATTGTTTCGCAGCGATTTAGATGAAACGAAACGAAATACAGCGACTTGCTTGTAAATTCTTCTTGAGAATGCCTGTGGTTCTGCACTGAACCTGTAAAAAAGACAAAAAAAATTAGCTACGAAATCGCGATTTTTGAAAAAAGTGCGTATATCGTTAAAAAACAGATGAGGTTTCTTTTCATAAAGAATAAGAGCCTTTATTAACTTGAATTTTGGCTCAGGTCGAAACTACACATTTTGTGAAAATCCTCCAATTTGATTTGAATCAACGAGAACCTCGCTTTTTAAGTTATCACTGCAAGACAAAAGGAACTATTTTAAAAAGTCTCTATAATGATCCATCTGTAACGTCATATACAATACATATTTTTGACTGAACAAACATATTTTTTTCAAACTCATGATGTTAATAAACTTTGTGTCAAAAGACAAATCGGAGTTTCAATTTCTTTCTTTCTAATTAATCGGCAAAGAAATGCTTCATTTTGGAAAAAACGACTGCCTGAAGTTCCCTTAAAGGGGACTAGGCAGTCAGAAACTCGATTTTTTTTGTTGCATTTTTCGAAAGTATCACCCTTCCCGATTACAATGCCGTTTGGTTTATGTTAAAATTCGCAAAATTGAGGATTTTAGAGCCGAAAAGGTCGAGCGCGCCAGAAACCGTTTCTGCGCGCACGCAGGTAGACTAGATTCCTATTTCGAAACATTAAGCGCGTTTTTCTCGGAATCATATTTCCTCTTCGTTTTGCAGTGATTGGGAAAAAACGGAGGTATCAGTCGATTTGAAAAAAATTCAGCATATATGAAACATGTCTAGTTACGACCTGAACCTAGGCATAAGTCTGTAAAAACTCCTGGTTTGTCAAAAAAAAAAAATAATAGAATGGCTCTTTTCGCTGGCGAAAAATGACGTTTCTTTAAAATTTTCCGTTTTGCAACCACCATTTTTATAATTTTGTTTTTTTTTTCCTTTTTCAATAGGTTCAGGGCAGAATAGGGGCCAGGGCAAAGTATAAATTTCAGAGGATATTTCACAATTAAATTTCTTACGGCCAGAATCACTGCAAAATTACAGCGGCTCCAAAAAAAAAACGCCTACATATTAGACGACTGTAGCGCTGTCATACATATGTATATAATATTCAAATCATTTCTTTTTTACTGTTTATAGTATTAATAAACATTACACAAACGTACTAGTCACAATTTGTGTTCATCTCCTTGTAATTAATTCGCAAAAAATACTTGATTTTCGAGCGATCTGACTGCCTAGTCCCCTTAAGGCGTGGGGCTTTTAAAGAATTTTGGAATAGGAGAGGGCTATAAAGTCACAGTGGGGTTTGGACTATATTTTCACGGAAATGAGGGACCACGATGGCACGGTGCCTGGACTAACTAAAAGGTTTTTTAGGGTAAGAAGTTGAGATAAGATAAGGGTTGTGGCGTTGGAGTAGCCGGGTTTACAGGACGTTGGGAAAGATCTAGGTACACCTATTTATACAAGTACACTTAGTGTAACAGGGATGAATATATTACGCAAAAGCTATGACCTGTCCTAATTGCACGATACACCCCCCGTACACAGGTATACACAATTAATGCACTTTAGATGAGAAGAAGTAGGGGAGGGTTGCCTATATTATAACACTTAAGGGGGTACTCTAGTGTAACTGCCTAGGGCTGTAACGAATATTCGAATACTAGACAATTCGAATTGGAGATTCGAATATTCGAATACTTATGAATATTCGAATATTTGAATATCAGAGAATTCGGATTTGAGATTCGAGTATTCGAATACTTATGAATATTCGAATATTTGAATATCAGAAAATTCGAATTTGAGTGTCGAGTATTCGAATATTTGTAATGATAAATTCAATCACTTCGAATATTCAAATACTCATCATTATTCGAATATTCGAATTCATTATTCGAATATTCGAATTTTCTGGTATTCGAGTATTCGAATACTCGGATCTCAAATTCGAATTCTCTGGTATTCGAGTACTCATAATTATTCTAATATTCTAATATTCGAAGAAATTATTCGAATAACTACAGCTCTATAACTGCCCGTTTTCAACGCCATAGCCGGAAATTTATTTAACAAAAACTATTAGTTTATACTATCTAGCGTTTTGTCTGCATATTAAGGTAGGTTCGAAGTAATACTTAGAATTTTGTTTATCTCTTTTCGGTGATGAAAGCTTCTTCAAAAAATTCATTTCCCGTCATCCAAAATGGCAAAACTAATGTTTATTTTCTTTATTATGTTTGTCGCTGTATGTCCCAGACGCACCGTTTCTGAAAAAAGAAATTGATAAAGTCTTTGGCATGTGTAAAGTGATCCACACATGTATTTGATGAAAACATTTTTAAAAATAATTAACATTAAAAATAAACATAAAAAAATAATTTCGATGTAAATTAACTTTTAATGTTATAAACATTTTTGCCGCAAGTTTCTTTACAAATCCCCACCGATCCAGAGGTGTGGATTCACCCCTGAAAGCAGTGGCCAATACTTTTCTAACACCCTGTACAACGGGCGATGAAAACTTCTAAACAGGCGATTAAAAAATCCAATAAAATTCTTTAAACTAAAAATTAAAGTAAACTTTGTCGTAGCGTAATCCTTTTTCATCCTCTTCGACTCATCAATTTCTCTGGCGTTTATTTAACGATTCCCTCGTTCCGCCATTAATATCTCTCCGCGGAACGGTAAGCACTTGCGCCGTGCGTCTTTTGCGTCTACCACTTTTCAGTCAGCGGCTATGCAAATTCGAATTACCGTCATGAACCACATGGAAATTAGATTGCAGAACTAATGGAATTTCGCTTTCTGGGAGAACGGATTCTCCGCGATTCACCATAAATCTCCGCGAAGATTACGGCATCGATTTTAATATTTCTAAGAGATTTCCTTTCCCTTAAGTGGGTTCAAAAGATTCACGTCCTAAGTACAGTTATCCCTCTCGATACGATCTTTAAAGCACGTCAGCTGTGATTAATGCAATCATAGATTCACGCGCTTGATTAGTACGCCGATTTATACGCGCGGTAGGACCTCGATAGTTGCACGAAAGGGGGGTAAGAATTCGTGCATCTGTCGAGGTGCACGGAAGTATCGGTGTAACCGGTGATAGGTAGGGGAGAGCGGGGCTGGTTGTCTCAAGGGGTAGGTTGATTAATTGTTAATAACTATGCACCGACTTATGCTCCACTGCGAAAAGATTCACTGTAGAAAGAAGCCTACTATGCCATGCATTTATGGCCGACCCCGCGAACGCACGTTTTTTAACAGTTACATATCAGCGTTTGTCGAAAAATTTACTACGTAAATAAATATTTTTTCTTAAAGATTTTATTTTTTCACGCTCTATGTAGTTACAATAGAATAAATGTTAAGGGGCTATTTTAAAGTTTGTTTATTAGACGATCTATTGACGTAGTATTTTTGTTTATACATAAATAATTGAAGGTTATATAGATTATTGAAGTCAAAATGATCGGTCGGGGCCGGTTGACTAATAACGTTAATAAGGTTTAAATTGTTGTTTTGTTATTCAGAAAGCGATTTTTATTTTTTTGTTTAAATTTCACTATGTTATAAATACATTATAATGTATGTTTAGGTTGAAAAAATTTTCAGTTTATTATTAAAATATGAAAGAAAGAAATTATTATTTTATAATGAAACCACTCTTGTGACATTGTGTTATTTTATTACCACTGAGATAAGTTGCTGATAACATTTTCTTTACTGATTGTACCTATAGTCAACCTACCCCATACTGTAAGTCAACCAACCCCGATCGTGGGGGCTGGTTGACCAGCGTGGAAGGTGTTAGAAAAACATTAAAATACCTTAATTGTTGTCACATTGAGTCAACTTTAATAATTTAATCAGCTAGCCAAATGTATGCCCTATCAAATATACTAACCGGTTTAATGATACTTCGTCCACATAATTTATTAAAAATCAAAAACGGTCTCCCCTATATGATATGATATTGTAGGACAAAAACGCTTGCTGCCACTTCCGACTTTACTTCGAACCATAGATGTGGTTATTATTGTTGCTTTTTATGCGATCGAGCCGATCAGATCCTAATAATTTATATTCAATTTTTCACCTCAAAATTGTTTAATGACAGTTGAGTACTGGTAATCTTAAATTGTACATATCGCAAAAAGAGGGGAACTACAGCTGTCAATAATAATAATAATCGAATTGCAGTTCGAAAACCAATTATAAGGCAATAAAGTAGATATGTGGAAAAACGTTCTCATTTCTTCTTTATTAATTAAACGTACCCATAGCAAGGGATCAAATACTTCTGAACGGTGGTGTTTTTAGCAAATATAATATAAATGTAATTTATAAAGCATGAAACATACAAATTACAAGCTTCCAATTTACATAACAGCACTGTATTCGAAATTAAGAGAAAATGTTCAATATTTAACTAAGGCACTATTGCAACGGTAAATAAAGACTAATAAGTTATGAATATATGAAGCAACCAGTCAATGGCAATTTTAATTCTGTCTTACATATTACCGAAAATCCTTATTAGCCGTTATTTAAATTCAAACGATGCGTAACGATCCGTTTCATAATGGACGAGTGAAATATGGCTGATCGATGAGGCCGTACCATTTATGTCGTGCCATCTATTTTTCCATCAAAGCCGTCGACCTGAAAGGAGAGCAAGAACAGATATTTGATCGATAAGCAGTCCTCGCGGAAAGCTGGATGCTCGTTAAATAAACAGGTGACGCGATACTGCTTCGTACACGCCGATATAAATTAGACTTATAGGTATTAATTACTACCACCTGTTCATGGAAGGCTCGTAATCTTTCCACTCAGCAACTTTTTATCTTCTGTGTGTCACGTTTATTGCCATCCTCGCGTCAATTGTAATATTATAACAAAATGCACTTTCACGCAACGATGCTTCAAGTTGGGAGCAGCGGTGGACGAATTTATTACTCGGTCGAATTTTTCGAAATAATTCCAGTTGGATTTTATTGTACAATATATAGCTACGAATTTCATTATTTAGCATCATAATTTATTATTAGTCGAACACGTGATGTCAAATTCGCTGATTAATTTTTATTGTTAATCTTCTGTAAGTTTATCTAATTATGAATTGCTTCTCCAATTTGCAAATAAGCTGCGTTAGGAATTGTGTTAGAAATTAAGAAAGTAAGAAATGATCTTCTGTGCTGCACAGCCAATGTTGAAACGTTTGTAATGTTATTTCGAAAAGTTACTAAACAATTATTAACTACGTTGAAAGTTGTACGTAAAATTTGATACATCATCGTGAAACGTGTTTGGATGCAAAATAATCGAAGTAGGTATGTTTTCTGAAACATACTTGGCTACTAGGGTAAAGGACCCAATTACCCATATAGCACACTTCGTGGCGGCAACGTTGCAGGATGGTTGCAGTAACCTTGCAGTGTTGCATGGTTGCAGCGCAATGTCGATGTAACGTTGCTGCGACGTTGCCGTGCAACACTGCACGGGGCGGACATAGAATTATTGCTGCATAGTTGCATCAATGTTGCGTTGCAATATTGCACTGCAACGATCCTGCAACTTTGCTGCAACGTTACGGCAACGTTTGGCAACGTTTCCACAATGTTGCTGCAACGTTGCATCACTATTGCGGCAACGTTCCTGCAATGTTGCAACGTTGCTGCAACTACCATTTGAACCTAAAATATTTCCGTTGTTTTTAATGATACGAGAAAATGTCTAAGGAAAAAAATGTTTGCTTCAGAGAGACAATTATTCTGACGGAGACGATTTTGTTCTCAAGGTTATATTTCCCGAAATTTCAAGATCATCGATGGTTTTTTTAATGGGATGACGTATTTTCATTACTATAACGTTATAGCCAATAGAAATACAAATTCAACCATGTATAATTTGTTGTCCTTTCTGTCTAGCAATCATTTTTTTCCAGAGACATTTTCTCGTATCATTAAAAACCACGGAGATATTTTAAGTTTAAATGTTAGGTGTCTCACTCTGTATATTTTAATGTGCAGAATGACACAGGGTGGAATTTGTAGTACATACCTAGTATTACAAAACCCTCGGGATCTATTACTGACACCCTTAAAATGTATTTGACTGAATTACTGACACCCCAATTACTGCCAGCTAACCTAATACTGTTTATCTCACTTTAAGGTTATGTCGCCTCGTGTACATGAGCAACTACTGCTATGACAGTAATACCAAAATGCTTGAAACGCTTGCACCAATCACTGTCACCCAATTAATAAATAAAAAGACTTAATGCATCGTTGAATTCCGATCGTTATTACTTTCTACGATGCTTATATTATCTAAAACATCATATATTGTGTTATGATAATAGCTTAAATATTACAATATTACAGCATTTTCTTTAACGCCTCGTTTTCTCTTTCGCTAGTAAGGAAGTCGTCGTTTTCACCCTCCTAATATCCGCTTAAAATTTCCGATCGTTTTATCCAAATTAACGAAGAAAAAATTAAGTGCTGATTTTTGTATCGTATAAATAACAGTTTCAATTGTGTGCTAAATTTTTTTTATGTATCATTTCACAAGATTTGTAGTAGACAGTAGTCTGGTAGGTGGCAGTAATTGGGTCCTTTACCAACAAAAAGAACCCTTTCGTGACGAGATATTGCGAGTCTCGATATCACCGGCTACCACCTCCTGGCAGGACACCCTGTACATTAATCGACCAAAGAAAAGGAAGAAGAATCGCCGCGCATAGAAACTGCCATCGCGAGCACCCAAATTATCACATCTCTCCGTTGAGCAGAGTCAAAGAACAGGAAGGGGCGTACGGCTGCCAGCGGAAAGCCTGTTAGACAGCCAAATGACGACTTCGACGATCCGCTCGGTCGTTCCGATTTCATTCAATTCCCGCGCTTTTGTCTCGCGGTCAACCGGCGGGTCGTCACGGTTTTCCGGGGCCCGCTCGTTCGTCCGCGGCAAAAAGGCCGTCGTCGTTGAACAGTTTCCCGATTGACACGTGCCCGAGCAAACAGATACTTTCGTTGTTTTCCTTCGGCGACACGCTCGACGCCACGCCATTCTTCGTGGCGGTGCTTGCCCCCCTCGGCCGCCTCTCCCCCTTCCGATGAAAGCGTCCCGACGTCCCTGACGCTGCTGGCGAAAGACCTTTGACAGCCGCTTTGACGGCTCGTGCTTCCGCGGCGCGTGGTCCGGCGCGATCGGGTGCGTTTGACAGATTAATTAGACTAGGCGCGTTTTTAGGATGATGTAGTGCACGGTGTCGAGCCGACGGGGGGAAAAGGGGACGCGGAAACACGCGAGTCGTGTTTTCCCTGCTTTTTTTGGGGCGGCTTCAAGACCCGTGGCTAAGATCGGTTTGTTTTTCACGCGATCGCTGCGAGGGGTGGCTTTGGATGGCTGATGGACCGGTGATTGAAGGCTGGACGTGACAGTGGCGTGGATTAGGTCGGGTCGTCCTTTTTTTCGATTGACGGGCTCCATTAGATTGGCTTGGCTATTCACTTCTTTTTGGGATCCAAAACCGAACGCTCCACGTGCGATCTTATTTGCTTGGTGCGCGATGAAAGCCCTCTTACCCAAACTATTTAATTTCTTCCTTCGTAACGGACAAGTGCCCTGTGAAAGGTACCGCTGGAGGTAGCTTGTGGAGGCTTTATTATATTTCGTGGGCGGAACTCTTTTATTTTAACTCTCCGTGGTCACGTGGGTTTCACTGCACTCCAGTGCCATCTTTGAGTTACCATTTTCGTATTTTTGAATCTTTTAACTTTTCAGTGATAATTGTAAATTCGTAATACCCATACACTCGTGCCCTAATAGTATTTTCTAGAAATGTAAATTTTGATATGATGAAATTTGTGGATGAAAGCGATTTTTTTTTGTTAAAATTCGCCAAATTTTTAAATTTCGGATTACGTAATTTTTTAGGACCAATATTCCGGAAAAATTACAGAAGAACATTTCTAAAGCGCGTGTATATTTCATACCAACTCCTTTGCAATCTCTGTGATAATAATAAACATTGGGTGAAAGGTTACATCTGGATTTGCTTTCGTTTTTTTTTTTTTTGCAAATACATTAAAACAAGTGTTTCTTTCACGGAAAACGACTGCCCACTTTTAAGTCACAACTGTGTCCTTCAGAACTATAATAATTACATACCTGCATAGAACACAGACATCCAAATTGTTCGCTATAGAAGAGAAGCCAGCGATGAAAGTGTCAAAGCCAAACACGCCACTGATCGAAGTGCAGAAAATTCAAATCGATCGAACGTCCACTTGCGTCGAACGAAAATCATCAAGGCGGGAACTCGATGGGTTTGGTATCCGATGAGCGAGTGGGAAACGAGGGGCATGGAGGGTCCGAAGGGGTAACAAGATTAGCAGCGATCGCGAATCCTTGCAAGTCACTCAGACGTTCGCCTAGTAACCTTCAACCCTTAGACGGGGCACGTACCACCATGGCGCCCTCTGCTACAACTACCTCCACTTTCTTACACCGCCACCATCCACCACTCAACTCCACTCACAGGCCACTTCCGGCGTGGTTAGGGCTGATTCTGCGAAGAGCATCCCACTACTTAAGATACAAGGATGAGCATGACTGAAGTAGCCGAGAATGGTCTTTGACGCGATACGATCCTTAGTCTTTGCACCCCTTGCCGTCGCTTGGATAACTTTTAATTGCCGTGTGTTAACGTGCTGACGTCCATCGCGCATTAAAGTGATATTAAAAATTCGGCGAAGACAGTGGCGTTGGGAGTAGTATTAGAATATTTTCCGTTCGATTTCATTCGACGCACAGTGGGTTGAAATCCCAGAAACATGGTAAAAATATGAAGGTAATCTTTGATATTTACAAAAATGAGTATACTAAAGTTTTCGCGGTCGCTGATTACGAATCTGAACTCAAAATGGCAAAAAACAAAATGGCGGACGCGTATACCCAAAAAATATCAGATTTGGTCTAAACTTGGTATTCTAGAGTTTCCGAGGTCGCTGAGTACGAATCTCAAGTCAAAGTGGCAAAAAAAAAAAAAATATCAGGGAATATCAAGATGGGTCGATTTATGTATTAAAAAATATATGGTTCCATTTAAAAAAAAACCACCACTGCCGTCGTGGAAACATGTGTTAATTAAATATCTCGTTACAACAACAGTATTAGGATTCACATCTGAAAATAACAACAGATATAAATATTTCAATTAACAGTGTTTGCAAAAAGAAATTATTTTCATGGACTGGGAACCGTTTTGAATAAACTGAAATTTTAGGGATTGGAGCAAAAACGAGCAAAATCTGAAAGTTAATCTCAGTTCTTTAATAATCAGATATGATAACTGTGCAAACAAAAATGCTTGATCGAACTTGGAAGTTAACTAAATGTTTAATTGTTTTTGTAGATCAGCTATGGTAATTAAGGTTATACGAGGCACTTTTTTATGAAACATTATGAAGGTATTATTGCTTGCCGCAAACGTATAACAACAAAAAGTAATTAAATAAACACCTGAAATTGACGTCTTCCTCGCGAAACAGAAGTTTAAAACACAGAAAACACAAAAAATAGCTACACAAAATCGTTTGATAAATCGCTTGGAATAAACATGTAACGGAGTTCCTACAGCTAACTGTTTTTTACCGACTCGGGTAAGGAAGGAAGAGTTGTAGAAGGCTGTGGATATACGTTTTATTGTGCGCACATATTTCAACTATACCAGGGATAAAAAATCAGATGTTTAAACATTCTTTTGTATTTCGATTTTTCGCCAACTTTTGGGGTCTCCTACCCCACTGTGCGACGTCTGGATTAGCACACTGCAATATTGCAGCTGTAAACCGGGGCCATTTTGAATATTAAACGCGGGGAAAAAGATCGTATGAATTTATTGCTCCGCGAAATGTGAAGGAAGAATTTTAGGATTTTTTATTTTTTTTTACGAGTAACAGAATGTAGTAATTTGTGCAGTACAGTTTTTGCCAAGTTTTTCGAAGCTGTAAGTATAAACTTGACTGGTCGATGGAATTCATGAATAGAAACTAAAGGATCCTAATTAACCCATGTCTGTGAATTAATCGTTTTCGAAATGTTCGATCTTTTATAAGATTAAATTCTTCATACGATCATGTGTACTGTAAAATTTAATATGTTAGTAACAATGTAGAGATCTGGGAATTACTTAGTTTATGAACTAGTTTTATGTATATTTTTAATAATTTCAAGATTCTAAACGTTTATATGTTGATACGATTCCTACTTGGTTTTCCTCAATGTCAATAATCTTTACGCCTATTAAAACGCAACCATGATAAATAGTTATTTTACACGATTGTCACTGGATGAAGTGCAGAATCTCACTAATATATTAATATATAAAGCAGAAAGTGTTTGTGTGTTTGTCTGTCGCCTAAAAAGTTTCGAATGGTAAACTCTGGGGTGACGAAATGTGCCTCAGCTCATTATTCCTTTTTTCACAAATAAATAAAAAAATTTTTTTTTATAAAATCAGAATCTTAATTTCGGGCGCAGCCAAGTAGCAAAGCTAGTATCGCGTAAAGTTGAATATCTCAGCAATGCTACGGGGTACGAAGTTTCAACCCCCATACTTTTGACAAGGGAAGATCCCGAACCCGGAAATTCAGAAAATTATGAAACTCTGTAAATATCTAGGGGAAGTCCTCCTGAGTACAACGCAATTTAGTTTGCTGCCCAAATTCACTCTGAGGGGGTGAAATCGACCACTGAAAATCCGTTTTTTTTTTCGATTTTGTGTTATAACTCGCGAACCGTAAGAACTGTAAGAACTATAATTTACCAAATGATAGTCCTAATTAAAAGAAGTAACTTTTTCCTGAACACTTTTTTTCTATCTCCTACAGTTCGCGAGTAATAATACAAAATAAAAAAAATTTCAGGGGTTAATTGCACCCTCTTGAAGTGAATTTGGGCAGCAAACGAAATTGCGTTGTACTCAGGAGGACTTCCCCTAGATATTTACAGAGTTTCATAATTATCTGAATGTCCGGGTTCGGGATCTTCCCTTGTCAAAAGTATGGGGGTTGAAACTTCGTAACCCGACATACACGAAAATAGTTACTCCTACGAAAAAAACTTACAGGACCTTTTTTATAGAGAATTTCCTAGGCTACAAATTGTATAATAACTATTTTTGTCGCAAAACTGCTAGATAACGAGATATTCGCGAAATACAGTTGTTTTTTTCTCCAACCCTCTGTAAAATTTTTAGCGGCGCTCGGATCGATGGGGACTTTTGACATATTGCTTAAAACGACCAAATAATGGCCCATACCAAAATTTAGCTTGCTGGGATTTATTCCGTAGATCGGGCAGACTTCCGTCTAATTTCACTGGACTAACAGTTAATGTTTCATTTCCAGTTCGTGTATTTCACGCTTCTATGGCTCACCACTGTCAGTTAACACAGACAGTGGTATTTAAAAAACATAGCAAAATACAGGAGGCTCGTGAATATTTCCAAAATACCAAAATTTTAAAACATTTTATTGATCCAGCTTATTTCGATTCCTTTTAAAACAAACATCCAGTTTTGCTGAAAAAAAGCACAGGACTCTTTCCTACCCCTAGTACATACAGTACTGGTTCCCATAATATTGGCAGTCAAAATGAAAATCATCCCTCCGATTCTAGAAATAAGCATCGCCTCCTAGAAACTAACCAAGTGCCAAGTGGTAAAAGCAAAGGGCGCGATCAGTGTAGATACATACAACGGACATTGTGCGCGGGTCTGGTGCATTTTTGAAAGATGCATGTTCACGCTAGATACGATTTCGCCGGCGCATTTCTATGATAATCGAGCCCAGCGAAGGCTACCCCAGAACCCCCCAAGACACTCAGTAATTCGATACGTTGTGTATGTATGGAACGTCCGGATAACCAATACCTCCGGAGTGCTCAAAACACTTCCGATACCATGAACACCCTAGAGCCTTTGCTCTCGACTGCGATGCAGCTCTAGGCGGTGCTGGGGAATAGAAACTGTTGGATTTGACGCGAAAGGAACGAACGGAATCGAGGAATGATAACTGCTATTTGTCGGGGAGGTTAGTGTTTATGAAACTTGACAGAGTCTGGGGCGAAGTAATCGATTAAATTAAACGCAAATTGGTTGGTTGATAGTATTATTATTATTAACGGGATATAAACCCTTTTGGTAGATTATATGTGTTTCTATTTCTGTTTCTGTTTTTCCCCGCGGTTAGCAGGGTGGCATTTCAAGCATATCTCGCTTATATAGCCCAACGAACTATAATCCTATCTTTTTTTTCCTCTCCTCTCTCCCTCGGGTCCCAGCAGCGAGCGTCGTACTGGGAGAAAGGTGGTCACCCATCCTTCCCCAGTACCCGCCGCGTGATGCTTAACTTCGGTGATCTAACGAGCACCGGTGTGTCCGGTAGGTTATATTATCGTAAGAATTAAAAACTGACTGGCTATTAAGACTTTAAGTATTACCTTTAACGTTGATTATTCATTACGACATATATAAAAATTAAACAAAGCAGTGTCGCCCCTGGCCGCTTGTAAGCAGAGACGGGCAGAATTGGGACAAAAATTTCTATTTAAATAAAAATCTTGAATAACGATTAAAAGTTTAAAAAATTCGCCATGTGTCGAATGAAGTTAATTTCTCATTTATCGAGCGTTTCAACTTCAGCGTGGAATAAAATCTTCAACCTTAACTCTAACTTTAATTTCAACTTTATTCGGTGCCGGATTATTGTTAAAGTTAAAGTTAGAGTTAAAAAATGTATTCCACGCCGAAGTTGAAGCGCCCGACGAATAAAAACATTAACTTTATTCGTTAAATATTCTAAAGTTAGAGAAACTTTAATTTGATCCGTTGTTTAAATAATTCTTTATTTAGTTAATGCCCAACTCTGACCTGTCCACTGTCGCTCTGGCGCACGTCAGGGACCCAGAGAAAAGATCTGGAAGAGATGCTGTCAAGTCTGTCAAAGCAATTACAAATACGAGTAACTGGCTCTTTAACCAATAAAATAGCATTGCTTTTTGAACGACTCCGACACTTCGCCTGTCGCGTGTTTTAGGCTTTCGAACAAACACTCGCCGTTGATCTTCTTTAAATTTCTGAGGCATTTTTTGATTCTCCAAACGTCTCGCAACTGCATCTTGTTAGTAGAATAGAGGAATTTCGATGGCACTGAATAAGATGGGAAGGAAGATTGATTTCTTGGGTTATAAAGTGTGATAATAGATTGAACTTATGAACTCGCGCATACGCGACAGCGCCAGATAAGGTGTTTTTGCTCGGAGATTAGGAGTCTTGTGGAAGTTTTCATTTTGCTATAGACAATAGGTGAACTGAACAGATAACGCGAGGAGAGACATTATGTAATAAAAATAGCACAAGTTTTGCAATTTTTTTTACAAGACTCTTTAATTCTGTGTAGAAATTGTTAACCGAAATCTTGAAAATCCTAATGAACTTTGTCGAAAAACCGTAGAATAAATGAATCGCGTGAGATTGGAAAGAAAAAACATATTTATTTTAGCGTAAATATATTTTAGCCTTTTCGAGAAAAGCAGGTTTAAACATGCAATGGTAATTACAATGAAGAAAAATATTAATTTTGACAAACTTATGAAATAGATATAAATGTGATTTTGCTACAGCGTAAAGAAACAGTCAGAAACTATTTGTTGCATATAAAAGGTCAAGTTTCACAAAAAGTGGACAAACAATATTTGTGCACTAACAAGGCACGATTAGGGATTGCAAATTTACCGACATTTTCAATTACCGGTAATTCGGTAAAATTTTCAATCAAAACCGGTTTACCGATAATTTACCGGTATTTTTTAAGGTATTGAAAATATAAGAGTAAACATTACAAAAAAAACTTTTTTTTAACTCTAATCGAGCATTATAATAAATATATGCAAATAAAACTATTCTGAATATAAAATATGAAATAAGATAACACAAAATAGATATATTTGTGTAACTATTCACAATACTTATTAATATGGATCTTCACCACGAAAACAATGAAAAGAATCTTATCCTACATACATAATTAAATATATTTTATTTAACAATTTTTTTTAACAAATAAGCACGCAAAAAACATAATTTGTCTAAACTTTAGTCTCCTGATCGCGATCTAATTTTTGTACAAAATAATCCAGCCACGGATAAAGCACTCTCAGATTCTACACTTGTTAGTCGGATAGTCATTAAGAAATCATATGCCATTTGTACCTATATATTTTTTCCTTACTTTTTCTACTTGAAAATAAGTTTTCTGATGACTTGATTTAGATTTTTAGTTCTCTTTTGGCTTAGAGTTGATTCTTCATGAGATACTTCGGTTTTCGTCTTTATTAGTAATTGAAGTTTTCTTCACTGATAACGAGGTAGACCGAAATAACGAATGCATATATGCGCTATATTGATATACGTAATTTATCGAATTACCGGTAAAAATTTGACGAATTACCGGTAAAAATTTGAGGGTATTTCTCGCGTTTTACCGGGAAACCGGTAAACCGGGTTACCGGTATTGCAATCCCTAGGCACGATCCCGAACCCGGAAATTCAAAAAATTCTGAAAGTTTGTGAATATGTAGGGGATTTCCTCCTGATTACAACGCAATTTTTGTTTGCTGCCCAAATTCACTCTAAAGGGTAACTCACCCCTGAAAATCCGGTTATTTTCCGATTTTGTGTTATAACTCGTGAACTATAAAATATTTTTTTTCGTCAAATGATAGATCTAATGAAAAGAAGTAACTTTTGTGTTGAAACTTTTTTTCTATCTCTTACATTTCGCGAGTATTGTAACACAAAATCGGGAAATAGCCGAATTTTCAGGGGTTAATTTCACCCCTTTCGTATGGATTTGGGCAGCAAACAAAAATTGCGTTGTAATCAGCAGGAAATCCCCTACATATTCACAAACTTTCAGAATTTTTTGAATGTCCGGATTCGGGACCATTCCTTGTAAGCCATCGATACCTATATTTCTTCAAGTTTCACAATGAAGAAATTCTCTGTTTCATTTTAGTGTCCATCCTTTAAACATCAAATCGTAGTAGTTCCACAGCAAATACATTTTAAGCGTGTATACAACTCACTTAAATCTACAAAAGGAATTTTTTAAATTTCCATTACAGGCTCAGATAAAAAGATTGAAAAAACGACCTCCACTATTTCCTTCGCTATTCCTACCAAATGCAATTTTTCTCAAAACTGCGAAACACCTCACCTAAGTAGTAAACTAATCATTCTAGCTTCTCAAAAAAAAAACTCATTTGGACCAATTTTAAAAAAGTTATTCCGTTTTAAAGGGTGTCCAATATACTTTTGTCCCCGGCTGTACCTGTGGAAATTAAAGAAGAAGTTTCAGCTTCGTGAAATTCGTGGTTTGTACACAGAAAACATTTTCACGCGTCCGATGACGATGCATTTAGTGCGCCACGATTAATGGCTCCCTTTCATAATGCGAATTTAAAGACAGATTCAAGGGAGGGCAAAATAATTATAGGTCCGCGAAGCCAGTAGTTCTGCGTCCGAAATTACGGCGAGCTGGAGGGTAGGTAAAACAAGATGGATCGAAAGCACTTTATTGTCTGACAGTAGAACGCAACAGATTACTGTTACGAAGTTATCCATCGAAACCGACGGACGTTAAACGCGCGCATAACGATTGCGTATTCATCGACGTTCTGCTCCCGAAGAGATTCGATTCGAACGCTAAATATGTCCGGATTTGCTTAACTTTCAGAACGTTAAAGCATCAAATGCTATCGGCGATTAATACTGCTGTCTGCGCCGGCGTTTCTGCTCAACATTCATACGTAGATGCTCCGTGAAATTAGTCTCAGGACTCGATTTCTGAGCACTCTATTTTTATACTTGGCATAGTGAGCTTCGATTTTTGTAAATAAACGAATGCAATAATTGTGTAGGTGGCGTTAATATTAATAATAGTTACAGAAGCATCCGCGATGCAATCTACAGTAATGCAAGATTTGTTTAATATCGGTATATATTTTGTATAGATTTTTCAATCGAATGTACAAGTAGGAAGGAAGCCCTGTGGGAAATCGGCGAAATGTCCGTCAAAATGAAATGGAAGCAAGGAAGGGAGGAAAAGAACATCGAATTTTTAGTAGAAGAAAGTCTAATTAATACAGTCGAACCTCGACAACTCGAACACTCAATAAGTCGAAACCTCTATAATTCGAAGATTTTTTCCCTTCCCTCGAGATTCGAGTTATCGAGGTTCGGCTTGCCAGTGATAATAAATAGGTTTGTGCAGAAAATTCGGACATTTAAAGGATAAAGATTTATCAACATAGAAATTGTTGAAAATTGTGTTTAAACTACTGTGTATGCAAACGTGTTATACGAATCGAATTATCATAAACTTTATCCAGCATACCTCTGGTATTAATAAAAATTGATGCTCTCTATAAATCTGAAGAAAAAGTCACTGAGTCTGTTCATCTTAAATATCTATTATTCTAAACAATAAAAAAAAATCGCAATCACGGATTATAGTGTTTTAAGGTACGTATACACGACGACACTTTTGTGTCTAGATCAAGTGTTACATCAATAGAATCATTTGAAATTAAAATTGCCTTTTCTCTGAATAACTACACTGGTAATCTCGAGAACGAGGCGAATGAAATATAATTGAACGATTAAACGAACTTACCTGTAAGTGAAGTTCAATCGCAATTATATGAAGAGCCTCGTTCGAAGAGATTACATTCCCACCCAAAAAAAAAAAAAAAAAAACCCTAATCCCTAGACTAAAAAGCAATTTTAAACACTCTAAAAATATGAGAGCGAAACAATAGAAGAGGAACGTGAAGACCGTCTCTCTTTTTGAACTCTGAACGTTGTGACTTACGGCGGGCAAGGGGAAAACTACCTCATTTTAAATTGGAAGATGTTAGAACTGCAACAAGATTGATCTTCCCGGGTTTTTTTATGTGCACGATTGATTTACACGATGCATACTATTTAGTATCAATGCATAAAAGGAGTCGAAAATTTTTAAGGTTCGAATTTCTAGGTCAATTGTTTCAATTTACCTGCCTACCTTTCGGTTTGAGTCTAAGTCCGTTTATCTTTACCAAATTATTGAAGCCAGTTGTTAGTTTTTTAAGATCTAGAGGGTGTACCTCTGTGGTATACTTAGATGACTTCTTATGCATTGGTAAGAATTATGCAACATGTAAGGAAAATGTTGAGAACACAATCAAATTACTGGAATATTTAGGATTTTTAATAAATAAGCGTAAAAGTTGCACGGTCCCGTCAACTATATGTAAATTTCTAGGTGTCGTAATAGACTCAGATCAGTATACGCTCGAATTACCTAAAAATAAGAAAGTACATTACCCAGAAAATATAATTAATTCTATACAAAAATTAATCACTAAGAAGACATGCGCAATAAAAGACTTTGCAAGGGTAATAGGTAAACTAATTGCAGCTTGCCACTACAAAGTGGCAATAATTTTATAGCGGGAGTAGGGTAAAGTACCCAATTACTGTGCCTCTAGTTTATTATTAAGCATAATTAACTTTATATTTCTCGAATAAAAGATATTAAATTTTTTTATTTAAATTCAGTTAATTATTTATTTGTTAAAATTAAACATGTAACACACAGAAGTTCTTAAACTACGAAAAAAATTATTTTACTTTTTTGATAATGAATTCGCAAAATTTTCTGTAATACTTATGAAAAAGCTTAAGAAAATACTGAACGAATGAAGGTCAATATTCAGTCAAATAAATCGTTCTAGGTAACATTCACAACGTTGATTATATTAGTAATAACATATTTAGATTACAGAAAAACAAAACAGCGATTATTTATTGGAATTTCTGTATTTATTTTCAACAAATTCAGTAACTGAAACGAATTTAAAAGTAGCGTCATTTACTGTGTACAATAACTGGAGTTGTTTTCGCACGTTGCGTTAGTTACTGTGTCGTTTACACTGCCGCGCGTGTTAAATATTTTAACCTGTAACGCACGTCCGGTTATATTTGGAAAGAAAAGTACAGTAAATATGAAGAATTGATTAAAGTGGTCATCTCTAATGTGAACTTTTAAGTGACTTATTATGATATTTCATTTTTATTACAGAAAAATTTAACTTAAAAATGAGTGTACCTAATAAAAAGCACAGTAATTGCAGCACAGTATTCAAGGAGGAAGCACAGTAATTGCAGCACAGTATTCAGAAAGGGAGCACAGTAACTGAGGCACAGTAACTGATTTTTGGAGATTAGAGGCACATAGTAACTGATTCCAGCACTTCTTTTTTTATATTTAATATTATCCAAAGAAGATGTGATATTTGTTTCATGTAAAAATTTATATCGATAAAAGAAACATTGAAATTTATCTTTAAATGCTTAAGACAAGTCAATTTCATTACTAAAGTTATTTTTACTAGAGAAAACTCCGGAAGTGCTGAAACAGGGCACAGTAATTGGGTACTTTACCCTAGGTGTGTTTTTTTTTTGTAGTAGAATTCAATAGAGAAAGTATTAGAGAACACGTGTTTTTTAAAAATAATAGGTCCTTAAATATGTATTCCACTTCTAAGTCAGCACGACGGTTAATTCGAAGCAGGAAAGAAGCATCAAGTTCGCGTTAATTTTTTCAAATCATTATAGGTAGTATTTGCAGTTGCTTCAGTTACTTTTATTTAAAGTCAAATACCTCGGCAGCTATCAATTTTAGGATACGCAAGCCTCAATATTTTTTCTCCCGTCTCATCACCTTAGAATCTTTCACAGAGAGATGGCCAATGACCCTTTTTTTCATTTATGAAATTTGTCTATTAAATAATAATTTTTCGTTTATTGTTCTTAAGGGATATATAAACAAACCCCCAACGAAACTATGACCATCTCCCCCGGATTTACCCTACCTTATCCCGTCGAAACCTAAAACCCTGCAGCTTCAATTTTCCCTTATTATTCCCAGCAACATTTCAGGTTAAAATCTGGCTGACCACTACAAATATTATTCTGCCCTTTCGATTTTTCTCTTCGCGAAGAATCGCCGCCTTCTCGTCGTATCGACGCAGATCAGAGGCAGGGCAACAGGCCCAGCAAATTCTGCGCGGAGTTTCCTGGAAACAGGCGAACAGCGACCATGAGATTCTCCCAGCTCGCAAAAGGGCCCGCGAACAAATAACAGAAACTAATATCGCGGCCGACTTGCCACGGGAAAAAGTGGAGGCTCCGATATTCGATCAGCCGGTCCCGTAGAGACGGGGCACAAAGAGATTTCGTGATTCGAAGGCCGGCAGGGGAACCTCTCCCCTCGGAGATTTCCCGCGGTAGGAAACGGCGAAATCCCGTGGGAAGGCGGCGGGATATCGAAATCAAATCAGGGCCAAGTAGATAAGCAGAAGGCCGAGCACGTAGAGAGGGAAGGGCGTAAACGCGTGCCTCGCACTTCCGCGGCTAAGTTCGCGCAAAGGGCTTCGGCCCTATCGAATCTCTATTGTATTAGGGAGGCTGGTCGATCCGCTCTTTTTATGGCCGCGCAATATCGACGAGCGCCGCTTTTCAGGAGGCTGTTAGAAATTGCGGACAATCCACTTCTGTTTCGACCGGCGTGCCGGCGCGTTTTTCGATCCCGTCAATGCGGCTCCTTCAGTCGAAACGTAAGGCGAACTCTACGGTTTATTTTGGGGCGCGGCTCTTTCCATTCCGATTTATTGATGCATCCCAGACGCATTTTTCGAAGAGCAACGGGGAAGGAAAATTATTACAATATATCAGAGATGGGCAGAATTTTATTAGGGTGGATAAGCTTCTAGTCGAATAAGATTTCAGCTGAATACATTTTTAATTGAAGAAGAATTGATTCGGGTACTTATTTACTCGTCGCAGAGTCGTATGGACACACTTTTACCAAACTAAGAGGAAATCAAAACTATGAAGGATTGTTTGTACCGTTATTTGAATAATTTTGTAATAGTATAGGGGAGACCGGGGATAGTTTGGACAATTTTTGATTAATAGTCTTTAGCGGGCCTGTAAGATGCCTTACGGCTATAAATTGTACACCATTCGATAGCTCAGAATGTGCGCTATTCATTTGAACCTGAGAAACGGGCCTTACATTCCCTAGTATTACTTTGAGATGAAAAAAGTTCAGAGATGCATATTGTCCAAAGTATCCCCATTGGTGGGGTTACATTGGACATAGCACAGGGATAGTTTGGACAGATGGAAAGAAATGATAATGAATAATCCAATGAATATATAATTTATTTAAAATGACAAATAGCCTGTTGGGCCATTAAGGAGCCCGACCTCCATGGTGTTTTCCAGAGCCGCGCGAAAGGGGAACTCGAAGCCAATGATACCGCGGATGTACATCGGATAAGAAAAACTGTATGAGTGTGCGGTGCAAGCTCTTATTCATAGGCTGAAATAACTGGCCTCTTGGGCCAGTGGCAGCACTGGGGCCCCTAAGAATCCCAGTCTGGGGCCCCTAAGAATCCCAGCCTATCCTACGTGTTATCTGTCCAATGTAACCCCTCATATCATATCAAAACAAAATTATTCGTCCCTTTCCTCAAAAAGGATACTTTGATTTTTGCATAGCATTACTTTATTCTAAACACATTCAGCAATGCCTCAAAAAAGTTACAATAAAATTTTTCCATAATGAAGTATCCGAATCACAACAAAAAGTAGATGAAAATATTATACAGTAACATACAAGAATTGAAAAGTGTGACATACCTTGTCATTTGTGAATGCAACACGCCATATTGAATATCAGTTGATTTTGTGTGCATATAGGCACAAACTACAAAAAAAATTACAGTCATCATGACACTATGGAGGCAATTTTCAAACTGTCCAATGTATCCCCGTGTCCAAACTATCCCCGGTCTCCCCTAATTAATTAGGTACTCGAATTAATAACGATACGTTATTCGGTTAAATGGGTAGAATAATTATTATTCAAATTAGATATTCGACTTAATAGAATTTTTTTCGGGTAGTTATCTTACAAGGAGAGTATTTTAGGTGTCCGCCTCCGATCATTTTGATTTTTGGATATGTTATAGAGGACCGAAAAATAAGAAATACGTGTTTTTTTATTTTTCCCCGTTTTCATATTTGGGGGGTGAAAACTGCGTTCAAAGTTAAGGGTGAAAAATCATTTTTGTGGACTTTTTGAAAATCTGGTGAGTCAGTCATATTTCGCATTCAAAGACACAAAATTCGTCCATTGACACTATTCCCCTATCTCTAATAGTTCTCCAGATATTCCACAAAAATGAGTGTTTAACCCTAACTTTGAACGCAGTTTTCACCCCCCAAATATGAAAACGGGGAAAAATAAAAAAACACGTATTTCTTATTTTTCGGTCCTCTATAACATATCCAAAAATCAAAATGATCGGAGGCGGACACCTAAAATACTCTCCTTGTTAGATAAGAAGAATAATGCCCAACTCTGCAAAATATGGATTTTACGTGGTTATTTGTCGTTGAACTTGGCCGAGCGAAAAAATGTTTTCTGCTTGTCGAGATATTTGGGAGCTAATGAACGGATTTACTTTGAATTTTAATAACACACTCTAAGATGTAAAAATTTCAAATACTTTCTTCTGTTTTGCAGCGATTTTGACGAAACGAAAGGGAATTCAGTGGTCTGCTTGGAAATTCTGCTTGAGAATACCTCTGGGTCTGCATTGAACCTGCAAATGAAGCAAAATTATGAAAATGACAGCTGCGAAATGGCGATTTTAAAAAAAAAATCGTTTCTCATTAGACAAAGATTAGGTTTTAGTTTCTTTTTTGTAAAGAATGCGAGTTTTTATTAACTTCAATTTAGGTTGGAACCTCCGTTTTCGAGTTATCGCTGCAAAACAAAATAAACATCTTTGAAAAGCACACTTACTGACCCCATCCGTAGCGTCATGTATAACGCATATTTCTGACGAATCAAATATGTCTCTTAAAGCTTATGATGTTAATAAACTTTGTGTCAAAGCACAAGTCTCAGCTTCACTTTATTTCTTCGCAATTAATTGAAAAACAGATGCTTCATTTTCGACAAAAACCACTGCCTAGTACTTAAAGCAAGTCAAAGGATCTCGAACATATTTTGCTTTCATTCAATTCCCTGGGAACTGATTACCGTCTCTTGAGCTTCCTTTTTATGCATAGACTCCTTTGTCCAGGAAGGCTATGCAAGTGACTGCAATAAAAGTTTCTGTACAGCAGTAGACAGCAGTGTAAAACTTAAACACTTGAGTTTCGAGTTGACGTTCGTTGCAGTTTCAAAAAGTGGGGTAGAAGTAAAAAGTCTTGGATCATGGAGAAGCATAAAGCCAGCGAAGTGGAAAGAAGGGGTACAAATTACAGTATTATTTTTCACGTCTCGTATAAAAGTTTCTACGGCGTACTGCCAGCCTTCAACTTACACTGCAAATCGGAAAAAATCAATATTACTTTCGGCAGGAATAATTCTTTCCGTTATGGATTTCATACGTTAACTCTTCATTGATTCTTTTCCTTTTATGCTACTTTCCTGTTTTACAGTTTCGTCGGAATTTCCCTCCAAAGAAATCTCCGCAATAATTTTTTAGAAATTGCCTCCGAATTCCCTATTCTCTTCAATCCACATGTTTCCTCCAATGCTCCCTTTTTATCTCATTTATTTTCAGCCACAATAAAATGAGCTACCTCGTGGCAGAAAATTGTCCACAATTTTCGACAGAGTTCTGCAAAGAATTACGCTCAAATTACTGCCCTGTGGTGACCAATCTTATCTTCCTCCTCCCTTCATCCTCTCTTTTCCCACAGGCCATTAACGGAACTCGAACACCCCCGACGACATTCATCCTCCGTGCCACTAGCAGTAGAAAAACACAAGACATTATTTAGCGAAACGAATCCTTTCACTCGTTTTAATACTGTGTGCCTCTCGCTTGCCATAAAGAGACACTATTATTAAACTTCCCTGCTCTTGTCACAAGAGCAACCGAGTTTCGTGGGGAGTTCAGGAAGATCTGGTACGAATAACAGAATACGCAGGAATTTTTCAGTAAGAAAAGAGCAAACCTTTTTTGTATTTTTCAAAAGCCGCGTATAAGACTATGCTGCGATATGTCTATAAAAATGAAGGTAAAAAATGTTTTACACATTCCCCAAAAAAGGTTTGTAAAGTCGTGGACCCGAAGAGATCCCTACGCCAGTTTCTCTACTCCAGCAGTATCGTCTGCGAGGATTCGAAGAACATTGGTCCAGCTCAATGGCGCCCGAGCAGCCGCGAGTTGCTCTTTGCTCTTGGAGGGACCGGGCCAAGCAGCTCGCGGCCCCAAGTGCAAAAGTCCCATGGCGGGGCAATCTTGGGATTGCAGAGACCGGCGATCCCTTCTAGCCCTAGTCAGCCACACTACCCCTCTATTCCCAGTCTTCTACAGCTGCTGCTATTTAGTGGCGTTTCTCTCGCGTTTGCTCGCAAGAATCGAAGACTGCTCTTCCACGCGGGGTTGCCAGGAAGAAGCCTGAAACCCTATCAGGGAGTGGTAGAGGCGGAACAGCTGTTGGAAGTTGGAACCATTGAGCTCTAAACAAACTGGAGAGTGAACAGAGCAATGGCGGCTGGTCCGAGAGAGAGGGGAGATAACGGGTGAACCCTTACAAAGGGTGTCTTACAAACAGACTATATATATTGAGCTGTATGTATATAACTCAATGGCTATAGATAAGCCATTGCATAAAACATAACACAGATAGCGAGGGATAATAGGAAGAAGGATAGGTTCACCGCTTATCCTCTATTTCCCTCGGACCGCTGTCGTCTCTACTTCTTCCCACTGCTGTTCACTCGCCAGTTTGTTTAGAGCTCAATGGTTGGAACTCGGTGACGTAGTAGGGAGTAGTGGCGGGGGAATCCTTGCATGTACAGAGCTATGTACAGGGTATTACTTTACTGATAGTCAAAACTCTAAGGGGTGATTATAGAGGCGAAAATCAAGAGCGACAAAATTGCGGTAAAGGCTTCGTTTTCGAGAAGATTGACTTTGAATTTCAGCTAAATACGCGTGCACCGGGGGCGCCTGAGGGGCACGCCGGAGGTGAGCGGACTTGGATAGGGTAAGTCAGGGGGAAATGGTCATACGGGAGAGATGGGCAGTGACAATATTTTTTCACTGTGAAATTTAAGCTAGTGCTTCAAAATGTTTGGTCTATATTTTGGTCACCTTGTTTATGTTATTTATGCTGAATAGTTTTAGTTCTCAAGATGTATTTTGGATAGTGTATTGTTTACAGTGTTTTTAACCTTAAAGTATTCAGGGTTACGTTCGTTAGTCTAAGTGAAATGGGAATGGCCATCTTACCAGGGCTTTAAGGGAGAGATGGTCAATTTTTGTTCGGGAGTGATGACCATAGCTGTATTTGATATAATTTCAGATATTTTGAAGGTTGTTTTTGTATAGCCTAGAATGGTCCTAGCAATGATCCCAGTCCATCTAATATGGTCTTTACTAATTTAAAACCGAATGTACACTTGAATCGACCAAGCACCACGGGTCTTGTTGCTGAAATTGATGAAGAAAGTACGCCAACCCAACTCACGGCAAAAGCCCAAAGAAGTTTTGAGCGGGTAAAAACGAAAGTGGATGAGAACTAGAAAGAATCTGTGATAACCAGGTAAGGTCCACTACTTGTTAGCCTAAAAGGTACATATGACCATCTTTCCCGGACATTAAGGGAGAGATGAGCAATGATACTTTTTTTTTCATTTCTAAAATTGGTTTATTAAATAATAATTTTTCGTTTATTGATATTAACGAATATGTAGACAAAGGATTGAAGTTTTGTTCTACATCATTTTCGTTGCTTTATTTCAAATGGGTTGGCTGTAGGAGGCTCCAAACGAAACTATGACCATCTCTCCCGGACTTACCCTACAACATACAAGGATTCCACCTCTACTACTCCCTACTACGTCACTGAGTTCCAACACTTCCAATTTCCAATAGCTGTTCCCTGCCTGCTACTCCCTACCGCGTCATATGAGGCTCTTTCCTGGCAACCCTGCTTCCACGCAAGAGCAGAGTTTGGACGTGCCTGGTCCAGCGTCTTTACAGCCCATCCCGCGCGTACGGCGCCAGCACGTGCGTGTTCAAGTAGTATTTGCCCTTGACGTTGAACTTTGGCTCGGCTTCTCCCATAAAAGCAGTCTCCGATTGGCACATGCCCATGACGAATTCAACGTAGTTGCCGCAACGCGCTGCCAAGAAGCCGGTCTCGCTGTTGAGAGATTCCGCGAAGTATTCGAAGGAGCGGGCATGCGAGCACGAGCCGCCTATGTCGATTAGGCAACCGGGCTGCTTCATCCCACCGTTCGGATAAAAGTCAGCGTGGCCGAGAGGACCGAGGTATCCAAGGTGACCGCCGTTCGTGTGGATGACCTGCACGTATTTCGCGTCGTCGTGAGACACCCTCTTGCCTGGCGCAGCGGTGAGGAAGTGGGGTAGAGCTGGATCCAGAGCTGCAAGAAGAACCTTCTTTCAGAAAGAGCCGCGTGGGATCCACGCTAACGAGTGGAAAAGATGAGGAGCTTTTGGATATTTTGCATGGACGATGCGTTGAGATCTCATCGTTATCGTGGTGCCGAGTACTCCGCAGACTGCTCGTTATTCTTGGCATGATGGGGAAGCACGCAATTGCGTGGCAATACACAGTTTTTATAAACAATTAAGATGATTGGGTACCTAAAAGCTGAAATAGTTTACAAGCAAGTATCTTGGGTGGTTGCGAATAACGGCTACTTCATAAGCGCGTGGCCTAAGTTCCATTCCCGTCAAGGTTACATATTTTTTTTCCACACGCTCTTTAAACCGGAACGTCTCTAATACGTATGTGCGCTATCTGGGCAAACGCAGGACCGCAAATCAGTCCAGAGAATGCTGATATTGTAATCAAGTGTGTATGCTCATTACATAAGTAACGATAAGATTATGGTTTATTAATATTTTGCATTATTCAGATTAGTTGTTTCACAGCAGCATCAAATCTAGCTGCGTGTAGATGTGTATGTATATGCTGAGTCATATAAGAAGGAAGCTGCGCATAGACCTGTTCTACGCTACGAATAACCCGCGTAAGCAACAATATGTAAATAATGATCTTATTAATTCTTAATTATTGTTACACTTAAAATATAATAGAATGTCTCTAGGGACATTATAAAATATTAAAAAACATTTGCTTCGCACTATTCTCTTTCCGCGAAACAAAAATTAAAATCTTTAATAAAGAGTAATAACCAATCATATTCATCGATGCAGTCATTTCAGCTATCGTCATAAACACGAGTGAATATTTATTACTCGCGCAAAATCGTGCGACGTGGCGTGACGCTCGGTCCGCCCGGAAACGCGTCCGCTGTAACCACAGCCTAAAGGTGAATTCCCACGGCGCGCGACTCGGGCGAGTTTCGCGCCATACTCGCGCAGCCGCGCGCCGTGGGAATTCGCCTTTAGGTAGACTTACCGACGACGTAGTTCACTTCGTTCTTCGCATAGTGGGCCGAGAGTCCAGCAATGTGAGCACCCAGGGAGTGACCAACTATGGTGAGCTGCGACAGGCTCATCCCTTGAGTTTCGAGGAAGTCGATCATCTTTGCAATGTATTGGCCGATCATAAGGACACGATTGCTGGCCCAGACGTATGGTCCGTGTGATATTGCGCTCCAATCGACTACGATCACATTGTAATCTCCGTGCTTGAGGTAGGCTGCAAGAAACAGGGAACGGATGAGTGAGAAGGGAAATAAGTGTTGCCAGAGAAGGACAAAGAAATTCTCTTTCGACAATCCAATATAATCCCTATGTGGCTCTTAAACTAAGCAGATTTAGGAGCAAATTTCCATTCGGATACTGTGGAATTAGATTTTCTATTAGCCTCTATAAACGTCGAAGACTCCAATTCTCGTGCCGCTTCATCTCACGTACCATTGCGGACAGATGTGCAAGCTCTGCTCCTGAAGGAATTTATCCATCCGTGTAAGACGATTTTCGTTGACCTCTTAGGATCGAAATCGCTAGCTTCCAATGTGGCGACGTCGTTCAGCAGCAACGCTTGAGGGTTGCTCCTGTCGATCTTCTTTGTGTACAAATAGAAATGGACGCGGTCGCGTAACTGCAGCATAGTTTCTGCCTCACTTTCAGGGTGGTCGTCGCTCAGGTCTATTATCATGGCGTCACCGTTGTCGTCTAACATGTGCATTACCTTGAAACTTTTGGGATCGATTACTGTAGAATCGGCAGTGTTTTCCTTGTCTTCGATTGCCCCTGGAAAACGATATTCAATAAATGAATCAATCGCTGTATTTAGTTTCTAATCGTGATGAATTTCTTTTAAAATCCTGCGATTCATATTCGCGAAGAGACACATTTTTGCTGAGGAAATCTCTAATTACATTTAGCTCGAATTATGTATTTCGTTTTTAAATTTCACTTTCCACTTGCGACGCTTCTTTTTCCTTAGTAAAGTTCTCAATATCCATAAATGAAAGTTAAATCGCGTCTCTTTGTTCGTCACGCACACGTAACAATTTAGGAAATATGAAAGTCGAATGCACGCAGTGTTCTTCGAGTTCTAAAAGTCACAAGGTTTACCAGTCACGCTGCAGACGAGCAGCAAGCTAATCAGGATTTGAGTCTTCATGTTCGACTCGCTTGGTGCTGTCGATGTCGGTTGGAGTCTAGCTTATGAAGAAATCGATGGACGGGATTAATCGACAGTTAGCCCACCTAACAAAGAGTGGATATTAAAACTGATACTGGTATTATTTATTTTATCAGAATAAACTTAATAATTTTAAAATTGCATGCTGATTCAAAAAAGTGACTAATATTTTTTATTAACTAAAATATTAAGCGAAGATTAAATATACACTACTGTTCAATATTAGATGTAAAACGTAGCCTACACTTACCTTCTTCAGCGCATATGACCAGAAAAAGGCGAAACAAGGTTATTCACTCAACTGTTTGGCTGGTACTGAAAGCAGTGTTCTGCACTATAGTGCGCTCTTACCTATACATATATAGTCTGAAATTAGCGATTGGGGCATCTCCCGGCGGGTCATCTCAGCCAGATTTACCTTATCAATGTCCACTGATAAGTTAAAATTTATTTACTGTTGATACGTCCTGTACCAAACTAAAAAACCGATAAGGGAAGAAAAGAGCGGCAGCATTCAGCAATTATTATCGAACATCAGAGATATTGTTCCTCAATTGCAATTAATAGTATGTCAGTGAAGAGAATGGCGCCTGTCTCTCAACTGGATAATTATGAATAACATTGATAGCATTGTTCCCTTACAAGAATAGGTCAATGAATATTGTTCATACTTTCCTTTGTTGTTACGGTAACTGGCCTCAGTCTTCAGCAAAAATGATTTGAAATACAAGATAAAAAGTATTTGTAATAGTAAATCATTTTCATTATCTGAATTAAAGAGTTTAAACAAAAGTTGTATCTTAAAACTGCGTAAAAATAATTATCGAAAAATCCATGCTTCTCAAGTTACCACCATGACCAACCCTGAAAATTAAGTTTCTGAACATTTTTAATTATGTACATGCAGAAATATTTCTGGACAACATCCTTCCATATATACAAATAACTTGTCATATTTTTTTGTAAAAAATAAAACCTCTATTATTAAATTTGAGGCCTGTTTTGGCAGCTTTCATTAATAAAATGGTTTCATAAAGCAATATGGAAATTATTATTTATATAAATTTTTAATAAAACTCATTAAAACATAATCAATGACGTGTGTGAATCATAATTACAACGCATAGGAGATGCATTACTTGAAGTGTTATTTTATTAGACTATTTTGAAAACCACGCGATGAATAAAATATTTCGCAAAGATTTACAAATATATTCGCTAAGGGCTCGCTTAGGCCTACGCGTTAAGAGCTCGGCGCTATCCCCACTTCCGGATCACCCTGTCCTGCGAAGTCCTTCGAGATGGAACGAGAGTGAGTCAGAGGGACTGAAAGCGAGCGAGGAACGGCACGAGACAGACGACGCGTTAATACTTTGTCTCGCTCTTTACCTTACCCTGCGTGCGGCTGTGACGCGTACGGAGCGAAAACGGAGCGAGATAAAGTATCAGCGCGTCGTCCATCTCGCAGCGTTCCTCGCTCGCTTTCAGTCCCCCTGACTCGCTCTCATTTCATTTCACTCTCGCCTTCGGCAAGAAAAAAGCAAGAAACGACAGCTCGGAATCATTTCCCCTTCACGTTACGAGCTCACCGCCGCCGGTCCCGAGCCGCGAGCTCTTAGCGAATAAATACTTCATTTTAAGGTTGAAGCCACCTTCAATCTAAATTTCTTCAACTCAAAGTAAAAAAAACTAACAATTCCTAATAATAATTATTAAAGTAACAATAACTAATCATCTAAAGAGCATTTATCCTAAAACTGAACTGCAAATAAATGATATTCCATATTCCTTTGGAAAATACCTGTAGAGTCACTTCGTATCAGGCTTGTGATTCCACTGTGACAGCGGTAAAACTTTACACTGCCATACTTACTTACAGTAGTGGTCAAAAGGAAGAATAAAACTCATCATTTCACATGTCTGCATAACACACTTAGGTAATACTAGACTTTATAGGAAAACCCCTAATTTATGGGATATAAAGAGGATATAATTCTTTCCAATGGAATTATATTATTCTCGTTACAGTTCACACTCTAAGTTTTTGTTTGACCACTACTCTAAGAAACTGGATGCCTATCCAGTATAGAATCTTTCTATAACTAACCCTTTTACTCCGAATGACCTCTCAAACAGTGCCTACATATGTCAAAGTTTTTTGCACCCATCTTGAATCACCCTGTATACGACTATAATGAAGGAATGAGACGAAAAAAGTGGCGGATGCCTGAAGTTAGTGAATCACTATTATAAGTAGGCAGAGAGAAGAATACGTGATAGGGAAAATGGGTGAAGAGCAGAAGAAGATAATCTGGAACTGATGGTGCCCCTCTAGGAGATTATACGTACGTGTGTAGCGGAGAAAAGCTCCTCTCTCAGTTGTGTTCTTACCACTTGGCTTTTAAAAGTTCTCTGAGAGTCCAGGGAAGTGAGTTACAGTACTTAACTACGTCGTCGCGATAATGAACGATCGATCCTTTCTAAAGAAACACGTATGGCTGTCTGCACAGTGTACCTCTGGATAACCCGAGGGGGATTGAGGAATAGAATTCCTAGGTAATTGGAACTTTCGTTTCGCCAGCCAGTTGAAAGGAATTTGTGCAATTGTAAATACTCTAGAATTAGTAAATATTAACTTCTAACAAAATGAAATTGCAATTTTAATTTGTGTTTCGAAGGAAGAGGGCTTTAGAAAAAAAAAACAGATTTAAATAGAAATTATACTTCTGACGGTAGAGTGGTGGAATATTTTTTTTCGAAAAAGGAGAATGGCGAATTACGAGTGAAATAGTGTATGCGAGCCTGGAAATTAACCGTTTTCGAAATGCTGAATTTTATTTTGTTGAAGTAGGTATATGTAAGCATCCTGAATTATTAAGTATGTACAGCTTTCTCATTCGATGTCACTCTTCATAATTAATTAGTAAGTATTGTCAATAGTTGGCTGATATATCTATTTTCTGTTACATCATTTTATATTTTACGTTCAGACCAGTTTTATTTGCATATGAAAAACAGGAGTTTTGCGTAATATTTACTCTTATATTTTCAATACCTTAAAAAAATACCGGTGAATTACCGGTAAACGGGTTTCGATTGAAAATTCTGCCGAATTGCCGGTAATTGAAATAGTCAGTAAATTAACAATCCCTAGTACCTATAAAGATAAGACTTTCGACCCAAGAAATGTAAATTTCCTGGGAACGTGTATTATCGAACGTACGGTCACTGACAAGAGAAGTTCGGCAATCCGAAAATTAAAACCTGTTTAACACTTTACCGAAATGTAGTTCAGATGTTGCGAATGGGTTTTATCGCAGCGCACATTTGGAGTAATTCCGCGGTCAACTGAACGAAAGCAATCGAGGTCGTCGACCGAAATGGAAAAGTCACGGCGCGGCGAGCGAGGGCGTGCAATGACGCCGATGGTAATCGAATTATTCCGATCAAAGTTCCGCAAATTTATTGCGCTGCAAATTCGGTAGAGCGCCGGTGCCTTTTCAGCAGGGCGCATAATTAGCTGAAGACGTGTTAATTGGACGCGGGGCGCGTGAACGAGAGAAAGGAAGAGTACAATGAAATATCGCGGAGGCGTCGATGCGAAATTAATTGGCGACGAGCGAAAAGAAAAGCCCCGGCCGCGCGTTGCATTAATTAAAAGCGGGGACGTTCTATTTCAATTTCAAATGCGCCACCTCGGTCGGGGCTTGTCTGATCATGAAACGATAATACCGCTTCTTCGATTACCTCGCCCGCCAATCCGCATTTACATAATTCGGCCAACTTAATTTCCTTCGACTTAACGGCTGCTGGCGAATGTCTGGCTGCGATCCTCCAACGAAGACGAATTATCGTGGTGCTTTTATTATGAAATATAACGCAGGATAGATTTCAGTCGAGACTCAGAAGGGGAGGTTCCCAGGTGTTCGCCTCCGATTACTTTGGTTTTTGGATATGTTTTAGAGGACCGAAAAATAAGATATACTTTTTTTTGGCCCGTTTTCATATTTAGGGGATGAAACCACCCCTAAAAGTTCATAAGGGGTACAAAATTGTGTTGAATAAAACTTGATATAAATTTAATTTGCGTCATAATTTGCTGTATGGAAGATGTTCCTGTCGTCAGTCACCGTTACTACGGGGTAAACTACCCGTAATCGATTAATTGCGCATTTGAGAGCCTTGAAACGTTTAAACAAATTCATAAATTTAAGAAACCTTAGACATCAATTATTTTAGGATGACAAATCAGTGCTTTTATAACCTCCCATCGCTACTGACAATGAGGGTGAACCACCCCTTGGATAATTTACCCCCTAATAGCGGTGACTGGCGACAAGAACGTCATCTATACAGTAAGTTATGACGCAAATGAAATTTATATCAAGTTCTATTCATCACAATTTTGTACTCCTTATGAACTTTGAGGGGTGGTTCAACCCCCTAAACATGGAAACGGGCCAAAATAAAAATACACGTATATCTTATTTTTCGGCCCTCTAAAAAATATCCAAAAACCAAAGCAATCGGAGACGAACACCTGAAAATCTTATAACTTTGAGGGGTGATTTCACCCCCTAAATATGAAAACGGGCCACTATAAAAAAACACGTATATCTTATTTTTTGGTCCTCTAAAACATATCCAAAAACCAAAGCAATCGGAGGCGGACACCTGGGAACCTCTTCTTGTCAGTGGAAGGATGTCGAGTCTCGTTGGATATAACTAAACTATTTCAGCCAAGCATCCGTTGATTTCATGCATCTATACAGGGTGCAGCCTAAAGAATGGAAGAAACGGGCAGGTGGTCATCCCTTCTGCAAAAATAAATCAAAAGTGAAAAATAAAATTTTTTCATCCGAGGCATAGTTTTCGAGAAAAACAATTTTGAAATTACGTCGGGCAACATGCGCCTGGACTAATTGTACGAATTAGTAAAATGCAACAGTAAATATAACACAACTGCTAATAAAATAAATCCTTAGACAGAAAAAAGCCGAAATTATTATTATTATTATTTCCACGGGTAAAGACCCTTTAGTTTACAATGAACAATTCATAAAGTTAACAAAGAAAAAATGTAAACGGAAAGAGAAGAGAAGAAAAGCCAGTACATAAATAAACAATAATACAAGAAAATAATAGAACTAATGAACTAATAAAATTAAAATTAGAGGGAAAATTACACGATATTTAAAGGTGGCCAATGAACCATTAAAAAAGTCGTTATGCTCGCTACAAAGATCCGCTAATTTACAAATTCTGTTTGTTCTGCATAAAAATTAACCAGAGCCAAATATAGAATATCTTTCTTCGAATAAGGCTTTCCTTCAAGAGAATTTCTTTTGAAGATCTGCAAATAAGTTCCACTCTCAAATCGATTTTTCCGAAACCAAATCCCATTTGTATAAAATTATTTTACAATGTCGACTTATTCGCACACGAGGATTCATTCCATTCGCGGTCGCGTCGCATTTATGCACTGATAAATTCTGCTCCTTTCCAATCGGGTGCACGCGAGCTAGCGATTTTTGAAAATCGATTTTCTCGAAAACTAAACTTCGAATGAAAGAATTTTCTTCCACGCTTTTGATTTATTTTTGCACAAGGCACCACCCCCTGCCGCTTGTACCACCCTTCCAGTGGCACACTGTATAACAACAAAACAGGTGTAATTACATATGCACGCGTAAAATCGATAAATTGTTATCTCCTTACAAAACTTCGCCTGCCACGGGGAGTTCGATTTTATAAAAACGTAACCACCGTCGCGTATTTATACGGCCACATTTGTGCCCGCGCACTTGGTATTTCCGCGGGTTAATTCGGCCATAAATACAGGTGGACATCTCCGCAGCGATGAGCGAGGGTTGTGTGTGCGCGCGCATACAGAATATCGCAGGGTGAGCCGAGAAATATTCCGGCGGTGGGTAATGTATATAACGTAATGCCTGGATGGCCCTCTTGCTGCTTTATTTTTCCGAGATACATTATTCCGCGAGGAGACTTTGCCATTTTCGCGATTTCTAAATCTTGGTACCAAGACCGATGCGGTGCGGCGCGGGCTGATTTATTTCGACGGGCGCTCCTCGCGGCGCTGAAAAATATGGGGCTAACCAGCTCCAACAGAAATTTAACGAAAACAGACACCATCGACGGTCTGCAGTCTGGTTTCCTGTTTGTTTGAATATTTTCTTCAGTGACGATAGTAGCGAAATTTTATTTCTGTAGGTTTGTGCTTGTTACTTTGGCAGGGATAGGCAGGATACGCCTTTATTATCGGAAAATAAATTATTATTATTATATCTGTCGCTTACCATTTTAATTTCGATTTTTACGGGGACTTGTACGAAATTTTTCAGGAGCTCTTAGTGGCTGGAAAGGTTTCTGTACCTATGTACTTGTATGGTTTGTTGGTTAATTTATAATTGTAATGATAATGCGGGATTTTTGCTGCGCAGGATATTTATTTTCAATACTTAATGTGAATGTGAACGTGTACCGTTTGGAAGAACATAGGTTTCTGGTCTTTTAAGCAAATTACAAAGCATAAGTTTGCCTCAAACCACATTCCACTTCTCGTGTTCTCGAATTACGAACGCTACTTAAATATATGTATAATTGTGCCGGTGATTATGAAAGTGGTGTAGGTAAAAAAATAAAAAAGTATTGAGATTTCTCTTATTTTATGGTATAAAAGAAAATGCGAAATATACTTAATTCTGCTGAGAATGTGAGAAAAATTAGGAGAATAGTGGTAAAGAGCATATTACCAGAAATGGTAAGGTTGTTAGTGGGAAAGTATTTGAAAATAAAAATTGCTTGTGAATTATGTTGTGAAGATCGAAGAACTACGTTTGAGCACTTTTGGATTTTGATTTAACAGATCTAGTGTATCCCCTTAACTTCTTTGTGACTCGATTGTGATCCTTCGGAGCCACAGTAATTCCTTGACGACAGTTCCATTCGTTAAGGGGTAAAACCACTCTAGAGGCAGAAAAAAAGACCTAAATTTAACAATTTATTTTCGGAGTATGACAAACGAAATAGAATTTCTTTTCAGAGGGTTTATTTAACACATATTGAAGTACGGAAAACAATTTTTTTATTGTCATTTTCATACAAAATGGCGGCGACAGAGCCCGTCGTCGAAACCACTTCTTTCAAACTGGGAGGACGGATTTCTCGGAGACTATAGCATGGATCGATTTGAAATTTTTACAGTAGCTTCACAACAATATTCCCTTTGGAAGTACGTAGCCGTTTTTTGATTGAATGTAAACTTTTTTTTACAAACAATTTAATGCTCATGTTTAGGGCAAAAAATCGATTCATTTCTTAAAAAGTGTACCACTTCCACAAAAATTGATTAAAAAAAAAAACCCTACGTACTTCCAAAGCCAATTGTATATAGATTATAATTTTTTTTTATTTTTTGTTCCCGGACTCATACATGCCGAGAAATCCGTCCTCCCGTGGCGGTGTTTTCAAAAAAGCTGTTTTCGACGACGAGCTCTGTCGCCGCCATTTTGTATGAAAATGACAATAAAAAAATTGTTTTTCGCACTTCAATATGTGTTAAATAAACCCTCTGAAAAGAAATTCAATTCTGTTTGTCATACTCCCAAAATAAATTGTCAAATTTAGGTCTTTTTTTCTGCCTCTAGAGTGGTTTTACCCCTTAATCTATAATACAAATAACCAGTTCGAAATAGCAACAATGTCTCACGTGCTTCGCAATGCAAATTATTCTCGAATTTAGTATAACATTACAAACTCCTTATTCTTTATAGAATTTACAGACATTTAATTAAATCTCGAATCATAAGTCAGTCTTCAATAAATCCACAACAATCCACAATAAAAACTTCCAAGTTGTATTATGATATGCCAAAATCATAAAAATAAGAAATTGCAAAAGTATACGATAGAAATTAAAATTACTGATATATTACAGAAGTGCAGAAATTCGGGTGGGAACGTACCCACGTGCCACTTTATTCGTTCATTCTGCGCGGACACCCTTTGTGCAGGAAGCCAGCCGCGATGCATTTCACGAGAAACGAGGATAATCGATGACAGTGGCGAATACATGCCCGTCATGCGTGTCGTTTCAAGCGCGTAGGTGACCCGTGGATTCTAATCCGCGTCGTGGACACGCGTATTACCATTCTGAAATGAAACGAAAATTACGAGGGAAAGGCGGAACGCTTCGGCCCCAATTGGATCGCGGTTTCGATGAACCGAACCGCGATTGCGCGTCCACTAAGTAATAACGTCGTTCTGTTGATTACCGTAATGGTCCATTATACCTCGTAAACAGAACGCGGGTGGTTCGAAAGTAAACTCGCGCGTGCTAAAATTTGGCACGTGAAATGGAAAACGTAAGGAACGAATAGCTTCACACGTCCTGGCAAATAACATCTTTTCTCTGCGAGGAATGGAAAGTGGAAAGTGTTACGAAGGAATATTTCTAAAATTAAGTGTGATATAATAGTTTCTATGTTGGGGGTTTTTTGTTCGACATTGATCTGTAGGAAACGGCCCTAATAATTTTTTATTTAAATGGCAATTCATAGTTTTAAATATTTTCGATGGTAGGCCACTTATTGACGAGTAGAATGATCACGTGCGATCACCAAAAATTCGTTTCGCAGCCTTCTTCGTGAATTATTTCCTTCGCTTGGGACGGCTAAGTAGAAACGCTCGGTGCTTGGTCAGACGCAACTTATCGTCAACAGTTCACGCCGCACAGTGGTTCCAAATCGCAAAAAAGCGGCAAAACCCTCAAAACGTACTTTAATCTTGTCAGAAATTGGTGGTCGGGGGGTTTTGGGGTCGCTGATTACGATATCTGAACTTCGAATTTTTGAAAACAAAATGGCGAATCCAATATGGCGGACGTGTATATTAAAAAATTGATAGATCTGCACGAAAATTGGTATCCTACAGTTCTTCGGGTCGCTGATTACGAATCTGAACTTCAAATTTTTGAAAACAAAATGGCGAATCCAATATGGCGGACGTGTATATTAAAAAATTGATAGATCTGCACGAAAATTGGTATCCTACTGTTCTTCGGGTCGCTGATTACGAATCTGAGCTTCAAATTTTTGAAAACAAAATGGCGAATCCAATATGGCGGACGTGTATATTAAAAAATTGATAGATCTGCACGAAAATTGGTATCCTACTGTTCTTCGGGTCGCTGATTACGAATATCTTGTCCAAAATGCAAATTTCAATATCGCAGACCTAATAGCATTGGCATAAACCTTTTTTTTAAATTCATTTTTGCGGAAATTGTGATAATTTCCCAATATTCGCCTAAAATTATATAATCAAAATGTCGAATTTAGTATGGCGATCTTAATTTTAAAACATTCTTGAAATTAATTACTGTGAAAATTTTATTTTTTTTTATGAAAAATGCGGCATTCCTACGTTTATAGAAGATTGCATAGTTCAAATATGTGGTTGAAAATAGTAATAAACAAAGTTGGAATTATAAATGCTGTTTGAAATGAAAAGGGTTCGTTCACGGAGAGCGTAGATAGATACTAATAGGCACTTTAAATTGCGGATATCTTAAAAAAGCGCAAATATGCGCAAGATTTTTCAATTGGATATCATACTTCACATGTTACGTTACGTCAAGAAACCTTTAACTGTGTGAAGTTCCGTGAATAAAGTAACTATTTTCCTTCCGTTGTACTAAAATATGAGTAGGATTTAGGACATCTTAAGAAGGGAAATACAAGAGTAAGTTCAAAGATATTTTGCATTATTCATGTGTAAAATGTATGTTTATAACACGTATCTTAATGGTAAAATGTGTTACATATGAATTTTTTAAAAATAAACTTTGCCTGATACATTAAACATGCGAGCGTTTTCAAGCCATCTAAGAAGTACGAAATTTCGTCAACTTTGACAGCCTATATCTCATTAACCAACCACTATATTTTAAATTTTCAAGCGGCATTTGTTGCACTGATGTATATATATTAAATGTACCATACTATCGACAAGCTGCTATTCACTTCAGAAATTGACTTTTGGCCAGCTTTTCGGGAAAAGGCACCACTGTGCGCCGTGGAGACGTACAACGTCAGACTTCCAATTGAGTTACAAATGTAGTACTAATAAATAGGACATTTTAATATTGGAAACATTTAATATTCAACATAATATTATAAGAAACCGAATTTTCCAAATGCGTATTTCATAAGACACACTCGAATAAATCGGCGGTAAAACTCGGCGATTCGCTCGAAAAATTCTTATTGATTTTCTCGTGGCTCTATTTCAGAACAATGAAATTAAAGCGTAGAATAAACACGAGATCAATGTCGACGACTAATTGCGTTTTCCACTGAAATGCATAACTACAGATCTGTTTCAAAGTCCAACTGAACTTGGAACTTTCTAACCAAACTTCTGCGACCTTGAACTTATACCTCTTGGGAACTCTCGTAAGTTTAATGGTTTGTTTGTATTGTATTAGTAAGAAATTAATAGAGCGTTCAGTAACACTAGTAGTTAGGGATTTATACACGCATTAAGTAATTGCAGCTTTTATGCCTGATCTCGAAAATTGCGAAGGATCAATATATAGCATACTATTTTGGAAACCACTGAATATATGGGCTTTAGAATATAATTCTTTCTAATGCAACTATCTTGTTTTGGTTGCTTTTCACCATTTAAATTTTCTGTTACCAACTACTGTATATGTATAAAATTTGAAATCCATCGGTTTTTCTCTTTTCAGACTTTTTTTCAATGTATAGTTTCGATTATGTCAACGAAAAATGGCTTCATAGTTATCACTAATCGACGTTTTTCGTTGATGAAATCGAAACTATACAATGGAGAAAACAATCCCTCCGTCATTCAGTAGATTTTTATATAAAAAATAAGCCCACAAAATTTCGGAAATATTGGTGCAGCATTTTTTTAGATATCTTGCTCGCCGTTTTTAAAAAGGCTTTTTGGATGTCGTATTTTTCTTATAAACGTAAATATTTTTCTACAAGAAAATTACCAAATGTTCTCTAAATGTTGCTCTTTTAGGTGCAGAAAGTTCAGTAAAAATATATGCTTCCGTTTTTTAAAAAAAAATTCACAAACATTCGCCACTTTTCGGCCTCCTGATTAGGTATAACCCCTTACGAAAATGTATTAAAAAATAATTGATCTTTCTTCTACCTTCAGAATGTATCGGTTTTGCGATATCTTGAACATATTCTTTGCAATTGACACTTTTATAAAAAAAAATGCACTTTTTCTCCCCATGTTCACCATTATACAAATTAATGTTTCTGGATTTCCCTACGTACTTCTCCAGTTTTAGGCATGCAGAAAATAAATCTTTTTTGTTTTAAGTCAAACAGTATAGCCGTGAGATTGAACACCGTGGAAAACGTCGCTCCTCAAGTATCTCGCGTATCACGGCTCTACCGCCGGCATTTTGTAAGAAAAAAAAATACGATATTTTCCGGCGAGAGTTGTATAATAACAGGCTTCATATTAAATTTTCTGTTTATTTCATTATCTTCCTAAAAAAAAATTCCGAGAATGACTGCAATATTGCTCCGTCGAAGGTGGCCTAACCCCTTAAGGATACTTGCACAGAGACTTTTCGCCTCTGATCCGAAAAGTTGCCAGGGATCCACATCTTTCCTATCGCCTCTTAAGATCCTGTGTACTCGGTGCACTCGCCAGCAGAACGGCGCAGCAAACTTCCGAAGTCCTGGTACAACAACGCTGGAAAATAGGTCGAACCAGGTCGTTAAAGAACATCATTACCGCAACTCAGGAAGAGCAGTTAATTCAGTCGAAAACAGTGGCCATTCTTCGATGGGAAACTAATATCCAGCATTATCGAGCGGCCTGCCCAAGTCACCGCGTTATTTACTTTACTTTCGCGGAGAGGCTGATTACTTTTCCGATATTTATTTCAGCTGTTGTCCATTAATCACCGGGCGAGAGCCCCCGCTGCTGGCCGGCGCGTTTTCGTTCGATTCGTGCCGCTGCATTGATACGCAAATATCATGCTCGCGAGACACGTATGCAAATTACCATTTCCTTCCCCGCCGCCGTCTGATTTCTCTTTGTTTCGCGCAGTCAACGACGGATGAGTCTGTGTTCGTTATTATTTACTCCGTTTCTCTCGTTTCCCTCGTTTTCCGCCTTGGCTGCAGCGCTGTTTGCATAGGCGAGATAGACTGGCTTAGGGAAATTGAACGTGAGGCTGATTCAATATACATAGTATACTTGAATAGTTGTGCTTCTTTTTTTAATGGAATAACGTATGCTTCGTTTGATGGATCCTGAGATCTCCGCTATTTCAACGTTAAGAAACTCAGTTTTGTGTATACTGGATGATTAATTTGCAATATTAACACTTGTATTGTTGTATCTGTTCATCTCTTTCTGTTGTTTCCCTTGGTACTTGTTATCTGAATTTTAATTTGAATTTCCCCTTATTTGTCCGTTCCCTATTCGTGTCTTCTCGTGTTATTATAGTGTGCCAAAGGGTTATTGTCTCTTAATAAATAAATAAATAAAAGAATACCATGGAGGTTGTATTTATTAAAAATAGTGGAGGCGGGCTTTTGCATAATGTGACGTTTTCTTCATTTTCATGTGCTGGCAATACTGTATAATTTATGGTTAAATTCGAGGTGCTTCATATTTTAGAAACAAGATGAGAATAACACGAAATGACCGTTGAATAATAATCTATCCGTCGCATGTTCCGAGGAAGCTCTTCGTGTGATATAATTCAGTAGAAATGCCTGATAGATGTTCAACAGATTTATGCGCATTCAGGGCGGAACGCGAGACATTATTGGTGGCTGAGAAAACATTAATGGAAGTGCAGAGAGTTGATGCATAAAATATATCGTATAACGAAAGTGTTACTTCGGAGTGAACTCCATATATCTCAAATAATGAAAACGAAATTCAATATGCATAGGTTATCTGTTTGACTAGAAGCCTTCGTCCAGGCGCAAGTTCATTTTACTTATGGAAATCAACTGTGCCCGATCTATTCTAGCAGTCTTGCTCCTCAGAGTTCAAATCTCCGCGGTTACTTCTCGCGGAAATAGATCGTAGACATAGAATGCAAAATATTATAGGATCCAGCAGAGTTGGAAAATGGTATTCCACAAGGTTCAGTACTGAGTGTCACACTGTTCCTACTAGTAATTAATTATATTGCTACTATTCGCTGATGTCCTAACTATTTTATGTAAAGGTACAAATTTAAATACAATTAACCCTCTAGGGACGGGGATGTTTTAAACTTAACATAGAATTTTTTTGAGCGTTAAAATAGTCTATTTTATACTTCGGATTTGGAAGCTACTCGTTAATTTTTTTTTTTAATTTGTTTATAACAAAAAAAAAGTTTAATTTCGGGTTCTGATGGTACAACAGTTTCTTCTCTGCCTACTAAAGGTCACTATACCTATCAAATCTCGATCTTATTGATGGAACGTAAATAAAAATGTGTTAATCTGAATGGGACTCTGGAGTCCCACTCGTCCCTAGAGGGTTAAGGAACTATTGCAAGAGTCGCTTAATTCTCTACAAAGCTGGTCAAATAAAACCGGACTCAAATTCTCAACTACAAAAACTGAATGTATTCTGTTTAATAAGAATAACAAGAAATTCGACCCCCCTGAACTCCATTTGGGCAATAGAAAACTAAACTTTGTTCAAAACATCAAATTACTTGGAGTGGTTTTTGAAGAAAAACTAAGCTATGCCACGCATCTCAAAAAGCTCAGCGACAATTAAAAAAAATATTAAAAGTTTTAGCCAACAAAAACTGGGGCGCCGATAAAAAAGTTTTACTAAATACATATAAAGCAATCATCAGATCTAAACTCGACTATGGCTCGATAGCATATAACTCAGCGGAACATAAAATTTTACAAATACTAGACCCAATACAAAGTGCAGCACTAAGAATTATTACAGGAGCCTTCCGCTCAAGCCCAATAACAAGCCTACAATATGAAACAGGGGAAACGTCGCTACAACAGAGAAGGAAAGTACTGAGCTTGAGATATGCCATCGCTATACGCTCTACACCTAAAAACGCAGCCTTCAAAACCACGTTCGCTTCAAGATTTAATAAACAAGGCACCAATAAGTCAAGATTGTCCCTACCGTTCTATAAAGGAGTCAAAAACTATCTAGATGAAATGAACATTAAATTACCATGTATAGCAGAACGAAAACCACACCAAAACCCCCCATGGACACTCCAAATACCGCAAATAAATACACAAGAAATACACGAAAATCAACAAGATAAAAGAAAACCAACCGATGCAAATACAGACACTAAACATATATATATTCTGACACAGAAAATAAACAACACGTTTCGCTACATAAGCAAGGATCAAAATTCGGCAACTAAATACAGCATACCCGAATCATTCTCCAAACTCACAGGGCATATATATGCTATCCTTCTAGCAATAGAACAAACCATAGAAAATAACTATAAGGACACCGTAATTTTTAGTAACTCCTTAAACGCACTAGAAGCTGTGACAAAGAAAGAATCATCCAACCAAATGGTTAAACAAATCCAAGACTTGTTGCATAACGCAGACAATAATAAAAAAATCTATCATGCTGAACTATCTACAGCTGGAACAAGAAAAAATCATAGACGAAATACCAACCCATATTCAAATATCCGACACAAAACCCCCGTGTCTGTACCATGATTATAAACAGCACATTAATAAAATTGCTACCGAAAAATGGAACGACATTTGGAAAACCAAACCCTCAAAAATCCATGATTTAATCCCCAATTTTAACTACAAAATACAAGATAGCACACTAAATAGGAGAGATCAAGTTGTCATGACCCGACTCAGAATTGGTCACACCAATCTAACACATGGACACCTAATGGATAAATCGCCTCCAAAAATGTGCGATGAATGTAATATCCCAATCACAGTTAAATACCTATTATATAACTGTACCAAATTTGACAACCTCAGGAATTCAACTGACACCAATATAGATGAAATGCTAACCAAGCCAGCATACATGAAGAAGTTAATCGACTACCTGAAAGAAAAATCATTATAGGTACTCCAAAATCTAACTAAGAAACTTATAGCTAGTCCACATGCAATATTTCAACTATAACTGTGTTTGCAATTGTAATTGCTATTGTACTGTAATAGCTAATGTATGCTTATGTATATGTGTGTCGCTAATAACCCATAGCGGTTGATGCGACAATAAACCAATAATAAAAAAATAAAAAAAAATTATAAGGCAAGCCGGGAATTGTTCGAACTGTAATCAGAGGTGGGCATTAAACGAATAAAAAATAAATTAGCCCGGGTTAACTTTACTCGACACACGACGAACAATATTTTTAAAATAAATAAAAATAAAATCTTTACCCATCTCTGACCGCAACGTATTCGCCACGATATCCAACTTTTCCTCGTGTCAATTTCTTGTCCCACCGCGCAGAAGGGAGTTTGGCCCAGTTTTTAAAATAACTCGGTACAGAAAACACATCGCGAATTCGTTCACACGTTTATATTCAACAAGAGCATCACGAATTGATCACGAATTTGTGCAAACATTTACTCGACAGATGTAGGCAACCGATCACGAATTATATAGCTCTCACGTATGTTTCAACCCCTTTCTCGCCCTCTGCGACTAGGGGCGAGCGAATGCACCTGTTCGCTCGCCCTCCACCGCTTAACGAATCCGTTTCCGCGCCATTTGTTTCGCGCCCTGTTTACTTTTTCAGCGCGTCGACGGTGGGAACGATTTTCATAAGGCATTGTTGATTCGGCCGAATCGCGTAGACGCTGTTCAATGCACACGTTCGTCCAATATTTGCGAAAAGTATGTCGCAGGGCGCGCGCGCGCGAACGCCAAGCCGTGACTACTGTCGCTGCACCCGTGTAAATACGAGAGGGAACGTGTTTATCGCCCACCCGGGCGTTATAATATTTAATTTGTTGTTGCGAAGTTTGTACTGCGCCCGATTGGTTGCAACACGCGCGCGTGGATGCGAATCAACAGTCTCGTCGAACGAAGGCTGCGAGACGCGGAATTGGCACTCCAGGGGGTGGCACACGAATGTATTACTGGGGTGGATATTATTTCTCAATATCCGTTTTCTTTTGCTCTCACCCCCGAGCAGTAGCGCGCTCAGGATTTAATTTAGGGGAGCCGAGTTGAACGGATCAAAATATTTTCAATGTGAATTCCATAAAATTTATTAGGTAATTATAAAAATTTATTTAAAGAATAGAATCGAGTTTGCTTTTGTTTTTACAAAGCTCTTGAATTACTTCAGTCGCGGTTACTTTAATATAATTTTTCCTTTTTCTTTGCGAGGGTGCCGGGGCCCCTTAACACCCCTCGGATCGCACCCCTAGTATGGGGCACGAAAAATTTCGGGGCGCATCCTAAAAAAGGGCATAAGAAAACGTTAAATTTTCTTTGTAACAATATTTTTTGTATCTACTGTAGCTTTCAAGATATACTGGAAAATAGGAAAGCACTCGTTAATCTTTAGGGGGTGGTTTTATCACGAAGAACCGAAAATGGGCACAAAAGAAAAATTGCCTGATATTCCTATTGAGGTCGTCCACAAACCTGCACTGTTTAAAAAAATCGGAATGCTCGGATAACCGAACTTCCCTTGTTAAGATGATGTCTAGCGTGACAGCACAGAGGCCAGAGGGGTGCTTCGGCCGTTCGCTCTCTTTGTATTCGGCGATGTTGTCGGGTCGCAATGACTTTTAAGGTAGTTCCTAACCAACTAAGTTAGTCAAATTAGAGTTGGGTAATAAACGATAAATGTAAAGTAGTATGATACTATAGAAATAATAATAATAATTTTTAACATCATGTATATATATTGTAAACAGTTCAATGTTAATATAAATAATTGTAATACGAAAATAGAATATTAAATTGGTTAGCGTAGTGAATTGGAGCAGCAGATCTGACAACATCGCATTCATTCGGAGCGTCTTTTATAACCAAAATGTCAGAAAAATGACATTTTGTGACAAAATGACATTCATATGAATTTGAATTGTCGTCCGCTATTTAAATGTCTAAACATATCGATTGTGCGACGTTGCCACGTTGATTGCTCTACGAAGTTTCTGAAAAATTTGCACGTAAACCTATTTTTTATGGGCATTTACGAAGAAACTATGTGGTCAGTTTTGCAGAAATTAATAAATTCATTTACTGACATTTCGATGTACTTTTGTGCCAATTTTGGTATATTTCTATAATATGGTTTTCCTGTTTCAGAAGAAAAACTGAAACTATAACCCTCTTTTTTTGTTTTCGCCATATGCCACTGTGTTAAAATGCATCAACTTTAATTAACAATTTCTCGATAACTATGTGGTAAATCGATTTTAAACTTTGTACAAGGGTTTCTTGTATTCCAAATTAGTTTAGTACGAAATTTGAAAGAATTCTGTAATTTAGTACATTATTCAGGAACTACCTTAAAATAACTTGATAGTACAAATATGCTTCATATTCATATAAGTTGTAGTAGGGGAGAGTTGCCAATATCGATTGGTCCCCTAAATCATACCTTATCAAAATTGCTTTGCAATAATTAATGAATTCTTTATTTGTTCTTTCCTCACCCATATTTTTATTATTATTTCTATTCGCAAATTTACTACTAGTATCATTTAGTAGACTAGTTGCTTAAATCCTACCTTTTTCACTATGTCATGAAAAGATTAATAACAAATTAATTTGTTTTTGGCAGAAAGTTAAACGTCTAATATTAGGTGTCTTTAGCATCAAGCTGCAATATTCAGTATTAACTAGCGTACAAATTAGTGGCAAATAGGAAATATAAAGATCTTTACGAATTTCTTTCAAAGAAATGGTGAAATGGATCTTTTCGGAAACTTTTAGGATATCCGATTGAACATCTAAGGAGGCCGAGGACATTTTATTTTCTGTAAAATAATTCGTTTATTGTAAACTGCGGAGGTATTTCTCCGCGTCCCCGGCGTCGAAGCAGTGAATCGGCTGGTGACGATTAAAAGTATGAAAAAGGGTGTCGACACGTTTAGCGGGAAAATATCCTCCCACAATGTGAATTTCGAATACAAAAGATCGCATTCACGGCTGGCGTATTTTCAGCCGCATAGGGCTTTATTTGCGTTTCGTGTTTCGCTAATTCGAAATACCTGTATTACTTTTTATCTCGCGGCGTGATATACGCGAGTTTAAAGCGAAAATATAAAGCCAGAATGCCAAAATATGGAATTCTGGAATACTCTGGAAAGCTCGGCAATTAAACAATTCTTTTCAGTCCTTGAATATAAATAATTCTCCTACATGTGCAAAATGAAAATAAAGGTGTATTATATTTATGAAACTTTTAAGGACTTGATTCTGATCAAAAGTCCCCTAATAAAACTTCCGCCATGCGTCTGTTTTAACACAACCTCGCCTTCGCGATAGTTTTGCTCCTTCTCTTTCTCTTCATTCCCTTGTTTTTCGTTCACTGTGCAATAAAGACGCTTATTAATAATAATAACATCTATTTTACTAAATTCTCTCCTCACCGTCCTCCGTACCAAAGCCTTCGCGAGAATCTCTCTTAAAATCTCCAATCAACACCGCAGCCTCCCAAGCGATGCCATGAAAGAAGTTTCCGAAGAGTTGCGCGCGATTTCAGGCTGATTATCCAGCCTCAAGGGGTCCTAGTTGCGGGCAAATTAAAAGGGAGACTTACGGGTTGCTCTCGCCGTAGGGAAAGTTTAACGGCGAAACGATAAAAACGAATGAGTGTGCCATCAACCTATTTGCAGCGAGAAACACCTTTGCCCTGTGTCCCTACCTTCAAACCGGGCTCTCCATTAGAGAATTGGAAACGCGTAAAACCACGCAGCGAACGCGGTTTCCAGCGGCGCTGTAAGAAAAAGCTTCTCCCCTTTGCCCTGCTTAGCAAAATTAGGCTCGCAGCTGCAAAGCATCCCGCGGAAGATAGGTGTTCCGAGCGCGGGTATAGCGAACCCTGTAAAGGATTTCGCGTCCCGGGCTGTCTGCTGCAGTCTTAAGCCACTCTGGAGGCGAGCCTGCTTGCTTTCTGGTTAGAGAAGAATGGCTGCGAGAGACGAGCGTGGGAAGAAGAAAAAAATGCCTGTCCCCACCGAGTGTCCTCGTGAAAAATGCACGGGACGTCTTTTCTTTGATTTTTCGTTGGGCACGCCGCGGCGCCTGGCCAGCGAAGAATAAGAATGAAGACAATAGCAAAGGGCTTAAGGAATCGCGTCTCAAAGGAAATCACGCCGTCTCGCAGGATGATGCTTCTGCGCATCCGACCTGAGTGCTTCTTCTCCCGCCCGCGGAGAACATTAAGGCTGGGGAAATTAGGAATGCTTCTTTGAAACCGATCTACCAAAGGCTGGGGATTATCTTGTTGTTTCAGGGACGCGGCTCTCGCGGAGGATTGTGTAGGTAGGCAGCGTCGTGACCAAGTTTCTTGTTTACTGCGGCAGCATTGATGATCGTGGTGATCTTCTTATGTGCACGCCGGAACCACGAGGACTTGTGTGCCTGGCAATGGCTTTAATTGCTGACGGCATTCTGAATCGGGGCTCTGTTATTATTTCAGAAAGGAACAAGGCGAACCCGCACTCACCGATTCGGTTTCGTTCGTGCCCAATCGTCCTTTAAGGCTGTGGAAACTAACCTCAAAGTCAAATAGCCACTCGTACTGTTCCCCGTATAACTCTTGAAGCACAAGAGACATAACAAGTGTTTCAAACACAAGTGTAATGGTGCGCTAAGTGCTGCAAACTTGCGTTAACCAAATTTTGAAAAAAAGGTTTCTTTTTCGTCGGGAATTTTTTTTTAAACTTTTTTCAAAATTTGGTTAACGCAAGTTTGCAGCGCTTAGTGTACTATTAAACTTTTGTTTGAAGCATGTTTTTCTGTCTCTTGTGTATTAGGAGTTATGCGCGAAAGACTGGGAGCGCCTATTTGACTTTGAGGTTAGTTTTCACAACCTGAAGATATCTCCACTTGCAGCTCGTCACGATTTTCAACCTCGCGGGAGTAAACAGCATTGAATCCCCAGAATCTAGATTACCTAGGAATCTAGGGAATTCAAGTGCCACTGTGGGGAACAAGGGATAGTTTACTATACGTTTACTTTGGACGGGGGATTACAGTAAATCCTGATTTTAGTTTAAAAGAAGCCGCAAGTGAAATGTGAGAACGGGCAGAATGAAATGTAGGTCGAGTAGAGATTATCCTCGTGATCGAGTATTTTCCTTGTGCAACGTGATTGAGTTAAATTCATTGTAGGGGCGGCAACTCTGTTTGCGCTTGATAGCAATGCAGTTGCTGGTAATTGGATCAGTTAAAACAGACTGGCAATGAATTGATTCTGAATGATCGGTTTGTGTATAAAGTCCGAAAGGTAATTGAATTCTAATGAAAACGTTTAACGCAACAAAATCGGGAAAAATTTATGGCGGGCGCGCGGTTCCCAAACGAAATTGCTCCTACGCTCTTGATTAGAAACAGATCGCTCAGTAATTGAATGCATTGATTGAAACAGAAATGACGATGTGAAAAAATTATCAAAAATCTGTCGCGGTGTGTCGGTAGAAAAATATACTCGGCGAAACATGATGTGCAAATTGAGAATTTGTCTTGCGAGAAATAAATTGATAGAGGATAATACAGGCTGTCCCAAAATTATGGGACAAGCAGGTATGTTTACTTCAAGAAAGTTCAGATTGCTTGAAGATTCTGTTATAAATCCGCACCAACTTTGCTTCAACTCTACAATTTTTCTCGTTCTTGTTTTTATATATATATATATATATATATATATATATATATATATATGTATATACTTGTTTTTATATATATATATATAAAAACAAGAGCGAGAAAAAAATGTATATATATATTCGTGTGTTTTAATCTTCGTGTTATTATTCTTAATGTCTACGCGTGCAATAAATAATTATTACTATAATTATTATTTCAAAATAGTAACTTTTCATTGCACCTTGCCTGGAACTGCCCTTCATCCGCCCTATCTCCGAAAACAGGCGAAACGCACCGCCCCAAGCCGAGCTCCGCTATCTCGAGAGCGTTCTAAACTGTAGCCAGAAAGTGCAGATTTACGGTAGCCCGAATGACTTGGCGAAATTCGCGGGTTTTCAATTTTATTCGCCCGACCTCTTAAACCGTGGAATTCCGCGAAAGGAAACGAAGGCTCACCGGTAATTGCGCCGCATTCGGCTGAGTTTCGCCTTCTTACGAACCATTTAATGTCATTCGCCGGGGGTGGAAAAGTTTAGTTCCGGCGTCTTTCGCGGAGGACGTCGGCCACAATTTCGGCCGGGCAAAAGTTCGGGGCCGAAATTATCAGGGAACTGTTTCTCTGCCGACCATCCTCCGCGGCTGGTGGAAAATTATCGCGGTTTTTACGAGCCCGCGAACTTGTCGCGTTTCACCCTCTCTCCTTGCCCGGGATCTTCGATCTCACCACATTAGGAGCATCGCAAATTTGTCGATAGAGAGCGGTTCCAATTCCACGTACATAATTTCCGACACTATCACAATTGCGGGACAAGAACAATTAGCTATATGTAGACTAGGGTGGCCCTTATTTTCAACCTGCGATTTCTTTTGCTTTCACCCCCTAATATGGTTCCAGTTCATACAAAAATAGTCCCTGAAAAAGATTATTGCAATCGGACGACAGGAAAGGGTGCCAACTGAGCCTTAAAGTTTAGAATTCATCAATGGTTTGAATTTTGAGAATTTCTCAAAAATGGTAAGCCCTATCGAAATTTAGTTCAAACAAGATTAAAAGAGCATTCAATTTTCTACAATTACTGTATATATAATTTTCTCGTGCCTCCAACCATTCTTTAGATAATAGCGTTTGAATATAGAGAAACGCGCATATAAACAATATGTCGCACCGTACAGGTGGGCCGCGCGATGAGGGTTGCCAGGCGGTTCAGTACACCGTATTGGCATATATGACGTCACAAGACGGCATAGACCTATATACGCTGCTAGAGACACTATAATAAGAGTCTGGACACGAGTGACAGTCCGCCATGTTTGATCGAAATCCCACGAGAGAGAAAGAGATATACACCATTTCACTCTTCACCACTCTTAACAACTCTTACGTTTATGGCAACATTTTACTTGTGTTTACTTCGCATTTAAATCAGTATAATAAAATAACATATATCAAATAGAACACAAGATTTGGTTTTATGCTTTGTATCTTCATTATCTTGGTATAATTGACAGATTTAAAAATCAGCGGGAATATATGAAAAATGACGGGCCAATCAAAAACCCAAATGCACATTTTCAGATTAATAGATAGTAAAATACCGCCATAAACGTAAGAGTTGTTAAGAGTGGTTAAGCGTGAAATGGTGTATATCCCTTTCTCTCTCGCAGGATTTCGATCAAAAATGGTGGACCAATCAAAAAGTGGCCTTCTCGTGACCAGACTCTTATTATAGTGTCTCTATACTGTACTCGACTTGTGCACGCCATGCGATGAATTGTGGTACTAATCGGTAGTGGCGTCACTTGGCATGACTTGGCGCTGGTGTCGGTTGGCATGACGTCACGAAGTCTCCAAAACACAAATACACCGTTATTGCTGTAGGTGTTCCCCTTCTCCTACACCGTATGACGTCATATACGTCAGCACACCGCCATTTATTCAGTACGCCTGGCAACCCTGCGCGATGTGCTGATTTCTCTATATTCAAACGCTATTATCTAGAGAATGGCTGGAAACACGAAAAACTTATATATACTCTTGAATGCTCTTTTAATATTATTTGAACAAAATTTCGATAGAGCTTACCGTTTTTGAGAAATTCTTTAAACCTAAACTATTGATGAATTCTAAACTTTGAAGCCTGGTCGGCGCCCTTTCCTGTTGTCCAATGGCGATAACCTTTTTCAGGTACTATTTTCTTTATAAAATATCACCGTTCTAGAGGGTGAGAGCAAAGATAAACAAAAACAAAATTTCGCCACGTATAAATAAGGGCCACCCTAATGTAGGCTCTAAAAAATACCCAACTTCGAACCTAATATCGCGCAAAAATTTTCACGCGCCCCGGCCATTGCGTTCGGTAGACGAGAAGTCGGTCACCCGAACCTAGCGCGCTCCATAAAAATCCACCCGCACGTGCAGCATAATCAGAAGTGGGTATTTCTCATCGCGCGGGCTCCGGGGCGAAATAAAACTCGCAAACGGCCCGGCATCAAATCCTGTTAACGACGTCCCGGAAAAGAGGCCAGTATATCGCGACAGTAATCCGAAGTACGCTTCCTGACATCATTTAATGACCGCGAAGTGGCCCGTTAAACTCTTAGCCAGGCGATCTTACCTCGATCTTGAGGGGAGATTAGGGGGATGGAATCGTTGCTCGAACGAGGAGGGCCGCGCGAAGTATCGCCGGAATTGCGCGCGGCGATCGAGGCGCCAAAGGGCTCGCCCCGTCGCGGAATTCCCCGACCGTTCCGAAGTTCGAAACGGGGCCGCGGCGGTTGCGCCGAAAACCTCTGTAATCGTCTGACGCGGCGACCTGCTCGTAATTAACGCGCGCGGCCCGATCCACCGAAAAATGCCAGGATTATCCGGCTTGTTACTTGCGCGTAAATCGACGGTAAATTCCGCTCGCGAGCGCGTCGCCGCGAGCCTGCCGCAGGAATTTCGGTAGCGTTCGTGTATGGATAAACCGACTAGTCGATTTATTGAAAGCAAAATGAGACCTACTGACGGGGGATCGCGGCTGATGGCGTTCTGCAGTTGGCGTTTCCTGGGATTGCTTAGTGGGGCGTGGTTAATTATTTGCTTGGTTGTCTGGGGTTTTTTATTCTTCATTTTTTAAAAAAATGCTTCTACTTCTTTTTGAATGGTTCATATAATAGCGTACACAATTTATAGAAGGTACTGGGGGATGCTGTATTTAGGATCGTATGACTGCGTGTAGTGCGTTAGAATTTAATCTTGGGGGAGACGAGTCGGACGGATAAAAATATTTTTAATGCAAGTTCAATAAAATTCATTAGGTTAGTCTAAAAAATTATTTCAAGAATAATAGCCAGTTTTTTTTTCTTTTTACAAAACCTCTTGTTTGGGGGTGCCGGGACCCCTTGGCCTCACCTCTGGGGGCGCTACTGACCACGTGCTGACTGAGCTTTGAGGGGTTGCACCACTTAGTCCAGTGAAATTAGGATATGTCTTCGGAATAAATCCCAGCTAGCTAAATTTTGGTATGGGCCTTTATTTCGTCGTTTTAAACAATATGTCAAAAGTCCCCATCGAGCCGACCCCCGCTAAAAATTTTACAGAGGGTTGTATGTAAAATAATGCTGTTTTTCGCGAATATCTCGTCATCTAGCAGTTTTGCGACAAAAATAGTTATTATGCAATGTATAGCCTAGGAAATTCTCTACAAAAAAGGTTCTATGAGTTTTTTCGTAGGAGTAACCATTTTCATGTGTGCCGGGTTACCAAGTTTCAACCCCCATACTTTTGGCAAGGGAAGATCCAGAACCCGGAAATTCAAAATATTATGAAACTCTGTAAATATGTAGGGAAAGTCCTCCTGAGTACAACGCAATTTCGTTTGCTGCTCAAATTCACTCTAAGGGGGTGAAATTGACACCTGAAAATCCGTTGTTTTTTTTTCGATTTTGTGTTATAACTCACGAACCGTAAGAACTGTAAGAACTATAATTTACCAAATGTTAGTCCTAATTAAGAGAAGTAACTTTTTCCTGAACACTTTTTTTCTATCTCCTACAGTTCGCGAGTAATAATACAAAATAAAAAAAATTTCAGGGGTTAATTGCACCCTCTTGGAGTGAATTTGGGCAGCAAACGAAATTGCGTTGTACTCAGGAGGACTTCCCCTACATATTTACAGAGTTTCATAATTTTTTGAATTTCCGGGTTCTGGATCATCCCTTGTCAAAAGTATGGGGGTTGAAACTTGGTAACACGGCACACATGAAAATGGTTACTCCTACGAAAAAAACTCATACAACCTTTTTTGTAGAGAATTGTCTAGGCTATAAATTGTATAATAACTATTTTTGTCGCAAAACTGCTAGATAACGAGATATTCGCGAAAAACAGATGTTTCCTTTCGATCAACCCTCTAAAATTTTTAGCGGGGGTCGGATCGATGGGGACTTTTGACATATTGTTTAAAACGACGAAATAAAGGCCCATAACAAAATTTAGCTTGCTGAGAATTATTCCGTAGATTGGACAGATTTCCGTCTAATTTCACTGGACTACACTTTGGAGATCCAAAGGGCGAGGCTAATTTTGCGATTTTTTAACGGAAAAAGTATACATTGCGATGAAATTCTATGTGATATTTTAATAATGTATACTTTTGACATCGCGTCGAGAAAAGAATCATTGCAAAATCTTATTTCAGGGAGGACGTAGGTGACGCTAAAAATATGGTATGACACAAAGACTTTGAACAATATTGCGATTTCGGGTTCTGACGTGAGTTTCAATGAAAAAGTTGAATAAAAAAAACCGGTGCGTGGTGGAATAGACAATGCATTTTTACATAACCATGCAAAATCTGAAGGTCCCACGACATTCTGCGGTCGAGTTATTCTATCAACCAGGTCAAAAATCTGGTTTCGAAAATAACGCGTTTAAAGCTCCTCGTGCAAGCTTTCAGTTTATGGGCCATAACTTTGTTGTTACAACGAATTTTTCCACGGGACCTTTTCTACATTAATTTTAAAGGTCCAAACTATCATTTCAGGGATTTTTGTTTCGATTTTTTGAAACTGTCAAAACTGGTGTAGCTTTTTAAACAGTTTTGTCTACAAAGTGCTATTGAGCACAATTTAATATTTCCATTTTTTTTTTAATCTCTCTACATATCCATCTATTTAGTGACTTCTCCAAATGCCTGATACGGTTGGAGTGACTGGCGAAATTGAGCACACCTACATTAGTTAATTTTGAAATGTAATCCACTGAGTGGATGGCCCAGAGTATTCACACGACATAGATTCAATATTTTATACCTAACTTAAACCTACCTGTGGAAGTTAATGCGTTCACAATGGCGTGACCTGCGAAATGCAATATTTTAGAAAGGCAAAAACAGTATTTTCTAACATGCATCCACATTTTCTACGAAGACTATATAGACTGCAAATCTGTGAATGATATGAGCCACGTCTTTTAAAAACTTGAATTTATACTTGCTTTAATATCTGGAGAATAGAATTAATATTTTCGATTTGATTGATTCGTGTGAAGAAATGTTGACGAATCATAAGAATCAGAAGAATCGTAAGAAAAGTCTTACCGTTTTCGACTGATCCATGAGACGATATTACGATATCTCTGTCATGGGTGGACCGATTTTATTGAATTTGGTCTTATTCGAAAGCTTATATGCGGTTTATATAAGAAAAATGCCTTTAAATTTAGAAAATATTGCAGGCGTGATGAGATATTAATGAAATAAGTTTTAGGTCAGGTTAGATTAACCGGGCGACGAGTAAATGATAGCGCTAGCGACAGTCGACATGTACTTGGCGTCGAGACGCTACCGCGTCTCTAGATTACACTTTTCTATAATATGTAAGTTTACCTTCAATTACTTTCACTTTCTTTTTAACCGACTTCAAAAAGTAGGAGTTTATAGATTCGACCCGTTTGTATGTTTTTTTTTTATGTTTGGCCCCTCATAACTCCTCAACATATGGACCGATTTTGATGATCTTTTTTTTATTCGAAAGAGGGCGATGCTCGGGTGGTCTCATTCTACACTGCATCAACATTGGCCCAATATTTTGCCAGTTATGGTTAATAATAAAGATTATTGTCACCTAATTATTATTATTTTATGTACGCACGCGCATATCTCCTCAGCATGTTGTGTCAATATATATATAAAACTAAAAAGTCAAAAATAAAAAAAAAAATTTAAAAAATTAAAACCGGCTTCAAAAGAATAAAATTGCACTAAAAAGTACAAAATAATTTATTCCCCTTATTTAATCTACGACTCTCATATTTTTTAAGCCGGCGCCAGATTTACACAGTGCAAATGATGAGGCACGTAGATGAGAGTCGTAGATTAAATAAGGGAAAAAATTATTTTTTACTTTTTAGTGCAATTTTATTCTTTTGAAGTCGGTTTTAATTTTTTTAAAAAAATTTTGTTTGTATTCTTATTAATTATTTATGCGAATTAAAGAAGCATGAAAAATTAAACGAAATCAAATTAGAAATAAAGGTACTTATATCGCACTTCGACCGTGATCAGACAGTATTTGATATTGGAAACTTTAATCGGCAATATTCCAAAAGTAAAAGCAAGTGCCTGATATCGTTTTCCCTTATAATCACAGAAGCATGACCCGTGTTTTATACAAGACTCTTATCTCTAACCTTATCGACGCAGATGAATCGTTCGAAGATGAAAATAATTGCGACCCGGCTACCAGTATCCGGCTTATCAATTAGTTACGCATTCTGAAATTATCATCTTTCCATCCCTCGCGCACCTACAAATCCTGCTGCCCTCGACGATGATAAAAAGCCCTCTGCTCAGCATTCGCGTGTTTTCACGAGTCAGCAACTTTTTGAAAAGTCACCATGTCACGGATTCGCGAGCATCCCTTTAGAACAGTCGTATTCAGATAGAACGCGTCCGTCGTTCTTTGATCAGACATCGATTCCGCAGCGGCCGATCAAAGCCAAAGGTTTTACACGAAAAGGAGCACGGCTTTGGATTACCACGCGCCGTTGAACCCTCAAAAAAGGGGCTACCGATTTCTGCGATTCTATCTACGTGCATACGAGCTATCGAACCCAGCGTCCACCAGATACAGCTTCGAACGCGATTCGTCATCCGGGTTTCTAACTAATAAATGGTAACGAGGTAGATGATAAAATCTTTTCTGGTAAAACTTCTGGTACTTTCGAGCGTCATTGAGGGTAATTGAATTTGTAAAAATGTATTTAATATGTATTGATTATTTAATGGTTATTAAAATTATTTTCATTTATTGAATCTGTAAAGATGTATTTAATGTGAATTGATTATTTAATGGGTTATTAAAAAGATTTTGATTTATTGAATTTGTAAAAATGTATTTAATGTGAATTGATTATTTAATGGTTTATTGGATTTTGATTTATTGAACTTGTAAAAATGTATTTAATATGAATCGATTATTTTATTTTCTGCTCGCCGCTCCTCTTTACGTTAATTTTTCACTAAATGCTGTCTATTCTGTATTTTCTTTTGTATGGCATCCTTTCCCGTGTGTTTTAATTATAACAACAGAAAATTATGAAAAATGATTAAACAATTTGACAGTTTAATCTATCACAAATGCTTAATAAGAAGTATAAATTAGTCGACGTGTCTTTACAGCACTTTGTTACTCTTCCAACTTTCCGTTTGTTATTAGTCTACGTCGCAAGGTTACCAAGCAAGACACTATCCCACGTGACAAATCTCGCTCACCAGTGCTGACATTCACGCATAAATCCGCTTTGGATGAATTACATTTTGCGTTCTTCCTACAATAATAAATGTGTATGGATGCATCATGCATAATTAAATTAACACGGAGGATAATTTGTCACACGTGTTTCATAATTAGAATTTAATCTGTCGTAATGTTCACCATCACTTTATAAATAAACATATGAAAATGGTGTGTTACTGTATGCTGTATTTATGAACTAGCCATAGATCGTTTACTTATTTTTGTCTACTAAAATACTAAATAATTATAGGCAATATGGCACAGTATATTTTACAAATAAACTAGTTAATTTCTACAGTAAAATATTGGCTTTGTAAGTTTTTATCTATATATACATATAAAGGGTAAGTTTATCCTTTCTTTTACAATGAATTTTTAAGAATCTAATCAGATTTAAATGAGAGGGTCCGTTCGTAAATATAAAAGAAAAATTTCAAACATCGTGTCAGTATACGTGATATAATTTTCGAATCTTGAATGTTATCTTAAATAAATGTTACTGCTACACGCAGCTTTCGCTCGAAATAATGTATACATTGGAAGATAAATTTTGCAAGACGTGGAAAAGCATATTTGATCCCTAAAACCAGTGTGCAAGGTGGAAGCAATCTGTAAGGGAAGAGAGTCTGTCAATGGGCAGACATATCTCGTGTAGTATTAGATCCCCATAAAAAACTTTCAAAAAGTAAAAAAATTACGTCAAGTACATGAAACAAATAAATCACAAAAAATAAAAGATAATAATATAAATCACAAAAAAAATAGAAGAAAATATATAATATCACAAAAAATAGAAGATAATAATATAAATCCCCCCAAAAATAGAAGAAAATATACAATATAAAAAAAGATGTGAAATCAAAATGAGCTGCAAGTACGTAAAGGTGCTTTCCAATGTATTAAATAATATTAAGCAGATATATTTTTATACAAATAAATATTTTAATACGAATAAATATTTTATTCAAAATACTTGGCGCTGCTCACCGAATTGGTGTTGCTAAACTGAATACATATGTAGAAATTGCATTAAACTTTTTCTTTCTTTCTTGTGCGTGCGTTCGTGAATGTGTGTATGTGTGCGTTTGCATATGCTACGTATGATATTAGAGTTAAATATATGTAGAATAAATCTGACTGCGTTTGTAATATGTATATGTATATGTTTATATATTTTAGATTGTAAGGGAGTTATTGTAAATTATTAATACTAAGACAATTAACATTTTTTCGGTTTCGCAGCGCCAAGTATTTTGAATAAAATATGTATTCGTATTAAAATATTTATTTGTATAAAAATATATCTGATTAATATTATTTAATACATTGGAAAGCACCTTTATGTACTTGCAGCTCATTTTGATTTCACATCTTTTTTTATATTGTATATTTTCTTCTATTTTTGGGGGGATTTGTATTATTATATTCTATTTTTTGTGATATTATATATTTTCTTCTATTTTTTTTTGTGATTTATATTATTATCTTTTATTTTTTGTGATTTACTTGTTTCATGTACTTGCCCATACAGCACACTCCCATGGCAGGAAGGTTCCATCAATGTAGCAGGACGGTTCCGGTGCAGCACCGGAACCTTCCTGCTAGATTGATGGAACGTACCATGAAGAATCCTATGTCCGCCCTTTTGGAACATTCCACGGAACGTTCCGGCTATTCTCTGGCAATGCTCACGGAGCGCTCAGGACATTCTCTGGCAATGCTCACGGAGCGCTCAGGACATTCTCTGGCAATGCTCACGGAGCGCTCAGGACATTCTCTGGCAATGCTCACGGAGCGCTCAGGACATTCTCTGGCAATGCTCACGGAACTGATTAAATTACAATAAATATTGGCAATATTCATATATTTTTTTGTACAAGTGGACAACAGCAACAGCAACAATAATAACAATAAAAAAATAATAGTATCGATATGTATCGATACGGTATCAGTCCTATCTTATAAAAAATATATGTAAATAAAACTAATCTGAACATAAAATATGAAATGATACAGCACAAAATAGATATATTTGTAGGGTAAGTCCGGTATAGTTCGACCACCAAGATTAAGACTGACGCAAGAGAGGACACAGTGTGTCATTGATACAAAAGAAATGGTAGAACCCATGTACATACTATTTGTAGGTTATGTCGAACTCCTTAAAAGGAAATATTTTTGTTTGTTTCATATAGATTTCCGTTGGTTACAGAACATGGGTCTGGGCCAGAATTTAGTACATTCCTACAACGTACAATTCATTGTGTTATAATTATTTTGAAAAACACTGTTGAAAAACTCTGGTGGATCTTCTCAAACCCGCGTATGTGTAGTTTCAGGCTCTTCTGCCCTCTTTACTTAAAATGTACTTACTGCATGCAGCATGTAATGAACCTGGAATAATACATGCATTTATTTTACAATTTTACAATTTTAAGTGCTGAAATATGATAAATAATAAATTTACTTACTCATTGCTAATTTTAGTACATGTCTGAATGTACTGAATGATTGTTTTTGCTATTTTCCGTACCAACTATATTTTTCTGTCACATAATCCTCTATTAATTTATTTGATCCTTTTCAGTAAATGAATCTATAAAAGGTGATTAATAAATTATTTTAGTCATGAAAAATGGCATCATTACAAACAGCATTCGTGTAACGCCAAACACAGGGTGCATTAAAGTGAAGCAATGAAAAGGTAACTATCACCATTACTTTAAATAATTGAACGGAAAGTGAAATGAAAGTTATACCGTACATGCATGTTTACAAGGAAACTGTGAAAAGTAAAAGCTTGTAGCACAGAAAGCAGAGAAATATATGTATTTTAAATAATTAAACAATTGCAGTTGGTTAATAAGCATCAAATATGTTATATTAGTTACTTTAACTAAAAAATAAGCTCCTTAGTTTAAATAATTCATATCTATTACTTGCAAAAGATCTGTTTTTATCCTGTCCAAATATAGTAGGGATGCTTGCAGGGAGAAAACAGCCTTTAGAATTGCCTTCTTGGAAACAGTGTTTTTCAAAATGATTATAACACAATAAGGCGTTGTTTGAATGTACGAAATTCTGGCGCAAGCCCATTTTCTGTAACCAACGGATATCTATATGAAACATACAAAAATATTTATTTTTATGAAGTTCGACTTAACCTACAAATAGTATGTACATGGATTCTATATACTTACCTGTGATATGTGAAACCTTCATCCAATTCACTCAGGTCTCCTGCGCCACAAGACACACACGTTCTAACCATTTTTATTATTTACAAGCAATTAATAAGTAATCACGCTCTAACTATTTACACTTGTGCTTCCTTACGTGCTTTGGCTTTGCAACCTGTCGCGACGCATGTGAGTGACATCACAATGCCTGGAGCTTCATCACGCGGACTTGCGAAGTTCCATCAGAGCCAATATTATTATTATTTGTATTGTTATTATTGATAGCAATTAGAGAAAAGTCGATATAAGAATCGATTCTGGAACCTTTGTTGTAAAATGTCCGAAAAGTTGCCTGAGCATTGCCAGAGAATGTCCTGAGCGCTCCGTGAGCATTGCCAGAGAATGTCCGGAACGCTCCGTGACCATTGCCTGAGAATGGCCGGAACGTTCCGTGAGGCTGGCAGGAAGGTTCCAAGTGGCAATGTTCCACCGCCACATGGCTGGAATGTTCAAGGAAGGTTCCTATGTCCGCACCGAGGCCACATTCCACGGCAACCCCCATGGAACCTTCCTGCAAGCTTCGGGCAACGGAGTGTGCTGTATGGGTGGCGTAATTTTTTTACTTTTTGAAAGTTTTTTATAGGGATCTCACTTCTTTTTACAAAGATAATTCACGTACTTGGCGTAATTTTTTTTACTTTTTTAAAGTTTTTTTATGGGGTTAACTATTAACTCGAGAAGGGAAGGTCGTAACGAGTTGAAAATAGTCACATTCATCTGGATTAGCCAGGCATAATGAGCTGAGGTACATTTCGTGACCCCAGACTTTACCGTTCGAAAGTTTTTCGGCGACAGACAAACACACAAACATACGATACAGTTTCTGCTTTATAGTATAATATAATAATAATAATAATAAAGAATAAGAATAAGAATATAAGATACATGAAAATATGCTTACTTTTTCTTTTTCTAGTGCAGCAGGGTTACTTTCTGTTTCAGCTGTTGAAATAATTCTCTTCATCTGCATCGTTAACTAAAAAAAAAATAGGACACATTTCCTAATTATTTTATAAATTATCATACGTGCTCATATGTCACGATAAGTGAATGAATAATTGCGTATGCAAAACCCTACCTGCAAATTTGTGCGTACAGAGTCTGATGTAGATCACACTGCATCGTCTTCTGCTTCGATTATCTGTAAATATATGAAAGCCACATTTTTTTTAATTATACGACTTAACGTAGAATTTATATATAGAAATATAGGAATAGAGTGGCCTTTTGCTATAGTAATTGTAGAGACGGCATAATGTGTCTAAAGGAGGTGAGAGCGTATGATTAATTAGAGTTTTACGAATGTCTTTCACAAAAGATTGAAAAGCATCAAGGGAGATGTGTTTTCAGCGTACTTTCTTCACTAATGTGACTTGCTCTACATTGCAAGCAGTCCACCATAATCTATTTTCTTAATAATTTTTAATGCTACGTCGTTTGACAAATTTTGTAGATTTACCTTATTTGACAAATTTCCAGAAACTTGTGCGAAACAAGATGCTCTGTCTATCTATCTAATCTTCTCCGGACAACCTCCAAGCCTGTGCGTCCCCTTCAATTTTATATCCAAGTCCTGCGCGTCCCCTTGATTTCTATAATATATAATATATAATAAGCTTTACATAAAAACTCTAAATTGCTGGTATACAAATAAATATCTGGCAATTTAAATGCAAGATGCAATGCAATTTTTTGTTACTACAATATTTATTTTGTACATGCATGGTACAAATTTCCAGAAATTTATGCGAAAGAAGATGCTTCTCTGTCGAACCTTCTCCGGACAACTTCCAAGTCTGCGAGTCTACATAAAAAATCTATTAAAAAATTTTGGCGACCCACCTTGTTAATTGAGACAATAATTCAGTCTCCCATGTAGTGTAAAAACTTGTGACATTTCAAATTTGGACAACTTACCTTATTTGACACTTGGCAGGTTATGATGAATTGACACTTGGTAGGTTATAAAGCGATGACACTTGGTAGGTTATAATTCAATAGTATGACGGACGCCGATCCCTGCCGAATGATCCCGAGAGTCGACGAACGAAACATACACTAGTTTCTTTTGGCTGAAGGTGTGCGTGTAACGCGTATACGTATTATGTTGACGAAAATTTGGTTGAAGGAGAATCAGAATCAGAAGAAAATCTTACCGTTTTCGACAGATCCCTGAGACGATATTACGATATCTCTGTTATGCATGGACCGATTTTATTGAAATTTGGTCTTATTCGAAAGCTTATATGCGGTTTACATAAGAAAAATGCCTTTAAAATTAGAAAATATTGCAGGCGTGATGAGATATTAATGAAATAAGTTTCAGGTTAGGTTGGATTAGCCGTTTCTCGAGTAAATGATAGCGGTAGCGACAGTCGACATATACAGGGTGTCTTTCCTGTACTTGGCGTCGAGACGCTACCGCGTCTCTAGATAAAACTATTTTAATAATTGTATACATGGGCATTATTCTACAAACTATTCCAAAGTAAAAGTACTACAAATTGATAAGTACTTTAGAAGGGTGTAGGAATTTCACTTAAGGCTGCTAACCTGCACCTATATTCATCCTGTTAGAAGAAGCATAAAGTCTTCTTATCTTTGGAAGACGAAAAGCCTTCTCGTACCATGAACTTTCTAAGAAAATTATGAATTACGACGAACTCTTCTGTAACTGTGTTAGCGAAACACCTTGCACACGCCGTGGGTGCAGAAACTTTTGCCTCGGTTACTATAGCACTTTAGCTTATTATGAGTAAGTCAATAAAACTTAAAAGTACAGACAACCAGACAGGCGTCTCTTAATCAGAAACAATAGCAAGATGATATCAAAAATTAGGAAGCTTGTTGCCTGCTTTCTGAGAACAAGAATAGGTCACAGCAAAATAATAGTAGTATTTGTATATACCCATACAGCACACTCCATGGCAGGAAGGTTGCCGGAACGTTCCACCGGAACATTGCTGGAACGTTGCCGGAACCTTCCTATGTCCGCCCCTGTGGAACATTCCACGGCAACCTTCCTGCCACCTTCAGGGAACGTTCCGGGCATTCTCTGGCCACCTTCAGGGAACGTTCCGGGCATTCTCTGGCCACCTTCAGGGAACGTTCCGGGCATTCTCTGGCCACCTTCAGGGAACCTTCCGGGCATTCTCTGGCCACCTTCAGGGAACGTTCCGGGCATTCTCTGGCCACCTTCAGGGAACGTTCCGGGCATTCTCTGGCCACCTTCAGGGAACGTTCCGGGCATTCTCTGGCCACCTTCAGGGAACGTTCCGGGCATTCTCTGGCCACCTTCAGGGAACGTTCCGGGCATTCTCTGGCCACCTTCAGGGAACGTTCCGGGCATTCTCTGGCCACCTTCAGGGAACCTTCCGGGCATTCTCTGACCACCTTCAGGGAACGTTCCGGGCATTCTCTGGCCACCTTCAGGAAACGTTCCGGGCATTCTCTAGCCACCTTCAGGGAACGTTCCGGGCATTCTCTGGCCACCTTCAGGGAACGTTCCGGGCATTTTCTAGGAATGGTCACGGTTAAGGAAATTAATTAAATTACAATAAATACTGACAATTAAATATTCATATATTTTTTCTATACAAGCCGACAACCACAAGAACAATAATAAAAATAATAAAAATAATAATAGTGTTAGAGTTTGCAAGTCGGTTAAGAAGAATAATGCGTTTGTTCTGTTAAGTGATATAATAAAATAAAAGCTGATACAATGAGAAACGTCGATGCGCGCAAACTGCGCGTGTCGCTACGCTACAACGTGAGAGAAGCGATCCAGAGGTCGCTGCTGAAGCGTCGTCGCAGGGCATCAAGGCAGCGTTTCCACGACTGCCTTGGCGCGTCCGCACTATATGTTGCTCTATCTGCAACAAATAGTATTGGCTCTGGTGGATCTTCTCAAACCCGCGTATGTGGAGTTCCAGGATCTTCCAATCTCTTTACTTAAAATGTACTGCATGCAGCGTGTAATGAACCTGGAATAATACATGCATTTATTTTACAATTTTACAACTTTAAGTGCTGAAATGAGATGAATAATAAATTTACTTACTCATTTTACTATATGTTTGAATATATGAATGATTCTTTTTGTATATTTCTCTGCCACAGAATCCTCTATTAATTTATTTAATATCAGCAGCTTCCACAGCTTCTCTTCAGTAAATGAATCTATAAAAGGTCATCACTAAATTATTTCAGTCATGAAAAATGGCTTCATTAAAAACAACATTCATGTAACGCCAATCGCAGGCTGCATTCAAGCGACGCAATAGAAAAATAACAATCACCGTTACTTTAAATAATTGAACGGAAAGTGAAATGAAAGTTGTACGGTACATGCATGTTTACAAGGAAACTGTGTGAAAAGTAAAAGCTTGTAGCACAGAAAGCAAAGAAATATATGTATTTTAAATAATTAGAAAATTGCAGTTTGTTAATAAGCATCAAATATTTTATATTAGTTACTTTAACTTAAAAATAAGCTCCTTAATTTGAATAATTCATATATATTACTTGCGAAACAATCTGTTTTTATCCTGTTCTTATATATCGTGACAGAAAACACAAGAACATTTATATTGTCCAAATACAGTAGGAATGCTTGCAGGGAGAAGATTTCTTTGAATGTACGAAATTCAGGCCCAGACCCATGTTCTGTAACCAACGATGCAGATAGTTTTCATTCTTCAACGGAAATCTATATGAAACAAACAAAAATATTTATTTTTAAGAAGTTCGACATAACCTACAAGTAGCATATACATGGGTTCTACTTACCCGTGATATGTCAAACCTTCACCCAATTCACTCAGGTGTCCTGCACCACAAAACACACACGTTCTAACCATTTTTACTACTTAAAGCAATTAATAACTAATCACGCTCTAACTATTTACGCGTGTGCTTTCTTACGTGCTTTGGCCAAAGAGGAGGTATAATAAGAGGCGTCACTCGACAAGGACAGAGATAACCTAGGGAAATCACTGAACAACCAATTTAAATGCCCATTCGGCAATGATCGCTAAGCTTCGGCAATGATCGCTAAGCTTCGGCAATGATCGGTCAACTTCGGCAATAATCAGCCAATTGCGGTAAGGTACATTTAGTCGATTTGAATATCCCGCTCGAAATAGACAACCAATTTAAATGCCAAGGTCAAGCAAGGACTTCAAAGGTTCCGCCCGGAGTGACGCCTCTTATTATACCTACTCTTTGCTTTGGCTTTGCAACCTGTCGTGTCGCACGTGAGGTACGTCACACAACGCCTGGATCTTCACCACGCCGCCGGCTTGGGAAGATCCACCAGAGCCAATACTATTATTATTATTATTATTATTATTATTATTATTATTATTATTATTATTATTATTATTATTATTATTATTATTATTATTATTATTATTATTATTATTATTATTATTATTATTATTATTATTATTATTATTATTATTATTATTATTATTATTATTATTATTATTATTATTATTATTATTATTATTATTATTATTATTATTATTATTATTATTATTATTATTATTATTATTATTATTATTATTATTATTATTATTATTATTATTATTATTATTATTATTATTATTATTATTATTATAAACGGGAATAGTCCCATAGTTTACATAAAGCATACAGCAATTGACCTTACATCGTCTACACAAAGCGTAAGTATCTAATATACAGGAGAAACTTTTAACTTCCTACTCTGAAGAATATAGTGTGTGTGAATGTAAAAAATGTGTAGCTAATTTATTTAAGAAATCAATGGTGTGTATAAATGTTTCTCCTTTTTCCATAAGGATTTTGTAAAAAATATGCACATATACAGTATAATCTGCAACTACAATAATTATTATTGATATCAATTAGGGAAAAGTCGATACAATTACGGTTATGGAACCGATATAAGGAGGGAAATAGGAACCGTAACCGAAATACAGATAATAGTTGGAAATTTCGGTTCTTCATAACAATTATTCAGAATAAAGGTTCTTTATAACCGTTTGGAAAACCGAAATCGATATTATAACAGTTTTCGAGCCCTGCTTACTGCGGGACCTTTGTTGTAAAATTTCCGAAAAGTTCCATGAAGGTGGCCAGAGAATGCCCGGAACGTTCCCTGAAGGTGGCCAGAGAATGCCCGGAACGTTCCCTGAAGGTGGCCAGAGAATGCCCGGAACGTTCCCTGAAGGTGGCCAGAGAATGCCCGGAACGTTCCCTGAAGGTGGCAGGAAGGTTGCCGTGGAATGTTCCACAGGGGCGGACATAGGAAGGTTCCTGCAACGTTCCAGCAATGTTCCCGGTGGAACATTCCACGGCAACGTTCCTGCCACTTTCAGGGAACGTTCCTGCCATGGAGTGTGCTGTATGGGTATTCTTGTTTCAATAATAATTCTTCGAGTTCCTACCTTTTGTAGGTATTTTTTCATTTCACTTTTTCCACCAATTGTAGTTATTTCTCTTATAAATTTAAGAGAATTTAAATTGTTACAGTCCAAAGACCATGTTGCCTTTGTCAAACCTTTTTCTATTTCCTCAATTTTAACTATAGTAGATGCCATAGGTGCTTTGTAATGATTGTGATAGTGCGACAAGCCATAGTTTCACAAAACTCAGTGAAAGCATTTTAAAAAGATCGTTTCTCCATACCTTATATGTAGTGAAAATGCAGAAACGTGACTTAATACAGTATCAAAACTAGAAGTATAATAGAAGTTCAGTCGTAACAATTTTACTAGTTACATTTCACAACTGTCAGTTTTGAATTTTCTGAGGTGCAATTTGACCTGTCAAGTCACTTGCCATCGAACTGCCAATTGCAGAATCATAACTGACTTGTAAATTGTAAGCAATGTTCCATTCCAGTTGGCGAATAGTTTGCCAGCAATATTAAATAGCCTGAAGGATATATGCCTCGCTTATTAAAAAAGGAAAGAAGCAGAGGAAGGTAGTTCGTACAATTTACAATATCGATTCATTTCGCTCTTAAATTTTAATATCCTCCTTAGTATTCCCCCGCCCTGCAAGTTCCATTAAGCGCATTCTGCACTTCAGCCAGTGTCGTGAAAATTAAAGAAGCTAGAAACCTTATATCAGAAAAGTAATTGTGGAAAACTTCGTATTACGTATATTTGACCCTGTGGAGCTGAATCGAGTAGTTTTTCGTTACTTTTTTTTTACATTTTGCTATGCCATTCGTTCCTTTCTCGAGTGGCAAAATAATATCTATTGCACATTTTGGCAAGTTATTATGCAAAAGTAATCTTCAACATTTCCAAGTCCAAGATACATTCCTGGATCACTGTGTGTAAAATACTCTTCTCGTCAGTATTTCCAACAGCGCATTGCGTTCAACGCGTTACTCATAGCCGCCTAAAGTCCATTTCATACGAACTATTTTTGTGACACAAATTGGTACTTCAAATACATTCGCTCGATGGAGATAGCAAACATCAAACACGTGCGAACATCTCCGAAATATTTATCGCGAATTACAACAGTGCTTCCGGTTTCTGATATGGAATCGGTATCCTCTGCAAGTACATGTTCCGCAGACGCAGCAATCAATTTTAAACAACAGGTTGAACGTAAACGTGGGACTCGGCGCCTAAAATATTGCAACGTTGGAGGGTTACTATTTCAATCCACGTGAAACTTATCCGGGTGGAAGGAGTTTATTTACAAAGAGCATACGCATTAGGAGGACGCTGGTATCGTGTACCTTTATACTTTAGACTGGCTGCCTAGGGTGTCCTACATACGGCTTTTATATATTTCTCTACAGGGTGCTAAGCTTCTAAAGGTGCAGTGTTGGATTTCTAACTTAAACGTCATTGGGCGCGATCAGCTCCCTACGCCTTGGGCAGAGAGGTGGAAACGCGCCTTGGAATTTTATGATATTTCCAGGGGCCTTCTGTGGAAACTACAGAAAAGTTTTTTACGCTTGATCCTCAATTATTATTACTACAAGCCGTGTCACTCGTTAACCGACCACCGAGCAGGTAACATCGTACCGCGTAGTTGTGCGAAACCTACCCCGCCCGCCAAAGTCAAGTGAATCGTAAAGCCCAATGGCCCGCGACCAACAACCATCGAACAGTTTTCCTAAGTGAAATAATCAGTGTACAGTGCATATAGACACAGTGACCAACACAGTTAATCGATCTAACACCCAAAAAGTGACTTCCCCAATGAAGTGACGGTGAAAAGTGCCAACACGAACCCCAGGGGGGGGGCCCCCCTGCCGTACAAAAACCAGGACACAGCATCCAACAGTACCAATGGCCACACTCCAAGACCATGAACTCCCATCCACGGTGCATGATGACCTCATCAAAAAAATCATCAAACAGGAGAAAGCGGGATCCTCCTCGCATAGAGAACTAGACAAGCTCCTCAGAAACATATCGTCAACGAGTAAGCGAAAGAACACGAACATCCCCAAATCAACGGCAAAAATCCCAAAAAGCGACAAAAGGAGCCCGTCCCCCCACAAAACTCAAACCACACCATCACCGGACCTGCAAGGAACCCATTATTCATCGATGGAATCACTCACCTCGTCAACCACGGAAGCCGACCGACAACGCCAGTTAACAGAGACGCTACAAGCCATGCGTAAAGAGATCGACGAACTAAAAACGCAAAACGTGAAACTCATCAGCCAACACGAAAATCACCTCGCCCTGATCAGCAGCCTCCAAAATCAGATTTCAAACAAAGGAGCCCAGGCAGAACGCGAATTCGGCCCTGTAACACCAGCAAGCATCCCGCCAACGACGACCAGCACCAACCCCTACGGGAAAACCCAAGGGGGTAATCCCAACCAAAATATAACGGGCAACCACGCCCCAACGCCATCCTCAAAAAAAACGAGGACAAACCCAACAGCAGGGCCCCAACAATTAGCCCCCAACGCAGGCCAACGTCCAGCGACACCGACCAGCCCCACCCTCGGCAGCCCAGCCCCAAGCGGCTCCAGGCCGGCGAAGGACCAGCAGACCCCCCGCCAAACACCTCAGCCGAAAGGTAACCGTCCCCCCCCAATAACAATCAGCGGGCAAACAGCCCAGGTCACGATTGACACGATTCTGACCTACCTCCCCTGCAAACTGGAAGGAAACTTTCGTACTAAAACCACCAATAAAGACAGCCATACGCTATACATAGAACAACCAAGCGACTATAAAGCCATACTTGAATTATTAAAATCTAAAGACACCAAATTCTATACCTTCACGCCGAAATACGAAAAGCCCCAAGTATTCCTAATTAAATACCTGGAAGGCAACTTCGACGAGGCAACGTTATTAAACGAACTCATCAACACAAGGACTAACGAAGTCCAGTTCCTAAAAGTCAACAGGTTCCAAACAAAAAAATCAATAGAATCTAACACTACACTTCCCATCTTTATTGTACACCTCTCTCCAGAGAGCAACGCAAACAACCTTAGCCAGATAAAAAGGCTCCTTCATCAAACTATCACCTGGGACAAACTCAAGCCCCACACGACAGTCCAGTGCTGGAAGTGTCAAAGACTCGGACACTCCTCCAGCAATTGCAACCTCCCATACAGGTGCGTTAAATGCCCCGAATCCCACGAACCGGGTCACTGTAATATAGTCTCAGCCAACTCCGACCAACCAACAGACAATAAAAACAATTTACACTGCGTCCTTTGTGGCAATAAAGGCCACCCAGCCTCCTACAGAGGGTGCCCAATAATAGTCCAAAAGCAAAAAGAGACCCTGAAACTCCAGTCTACCCAAAAAACAAATAGAGAGCTTAAAATCAGAAAAATTGAAAAACTTGTAAACCCCTCGCTCACATACAGTCAAATAATTAAAAACTCTATCATAACAGCAAACCAGCAACCCACGACCTCAACTCCTACCAAAGCCACGTATCCCCCCACCCCCCACCAACCATACCCACCCGCCTCACAGCCAGACCTCACATCCCTACTAACAGGCATCAGCAGCCAATTAAACCTACTGGCTCAAATCGCAGAATCGAACACTCAAAAAATCAACACGCTCTTCCAATTAATACACCCAATCCACCACCAACCGCCGCAATGAATAACCAACGACCGAACAGCCAAAATAAAATCATAAAAATCTCCCTTATAGCACTCAACATTAACTCAATTATCTCCACCCAGAAGAGAGACAGCCTCCTCCAGATCCTCAACAAACAGGCGCCCGACTTTGTGCTACTCGGAGAAACAAAACTAAACAACAGACACAACATCTCCTACGCAAACTACACCATTCACAGAACCGACCGCCCAAACGCAAAGCAGGGAGGCGGAACAGCAATACTGATAAAAAATAACATCAAACACACTAGAATCTACCCCAAATGCTTAGCAAGGTCCAAACTCCTCGAAGCAACAATTATTGAAATAAAAACAAAAAACAGGGAAAAAATAATCATAATCGCAGCCTACGCTCCAAGCAAAAACGAAATGGAATTTATTCCTGAGCTAGACACCCTATTCAATGAACTGCAGCTAGACAATCCAAATAATTACTACATACTGGCAGGAGATCTCAATGCCCGCCACACCTCATGGAAAAACAACACAAACAACCCACGGGGAATAGCCCTAAAAAAATGGCTCGAAAATAATGATACTAGATTTAAAATCGCACTCCACGGCTCTTACCACCCCTCATTCCCTAAAGGTAACTCCTACATAGACCTCTGCCTCTCCGACCAAAGAATGCTCCTACACAATCTAACGAACAACGGACTGAAGACAATACCAGCCGACAGTGACCACGACGCATTAAAAATCACAGCCACAATCAGTGACCTAACAGACATAGAAACTGACTCACCTGACATAAAATTTAACTTTAGCAAAACAGACTGGAATCGCTTCAATATCACAGCACAGAAAAAAATCAAAGACATCTCGCTACCCCACGACAGAAACCTAAGCAACGACGAAATCGACAAAGGACTCGAAGACCTAGATACAGCCATAAGACAAGCCATCTCCTCCGCAGTACCCAAAATCAAACCTTCCAACTCCTCAGACAAATATTCAAACAAAAAAATAGCCAAACTCCAAAAAAACAAAAACTATTTGATCAACCTGGTATTCCACCTCAAAAGCACCGGCATCCCCAACAACAGTTCCCTACACCGCAGACTTACCGGACTAATCAAAGAAGCAAAGAAAAAAATTAATGACGAGTACAACAAATCTTACAACAGTTACTGGGAAAAAAAAATAAGAAACATCCAACCCGACAGCAAAGCTCTCCAACAAATCAACAACCTATTCAAAGGCAGAGGAATGTCCCCAATAGACACCCTCACAATAGCGAAAACGGAAACAAACCTTTTACGCAACGCCAATATTGACACTAACAACCTCCCAACAAACAAAGACAATCTGCTAATCTTTAATAATCCGATAGACAAGCTAAACCTGCTAGGAGCACAATACGCCTTGACAAACTCCCAGAACATCAACCTAGGCCAAAAAGTTTTTTCTGACACAATCACCCGCAAAGCCCTAGAAATCAAAGCCAAAATCGAAGCCGACATAGACAGTAACGTCACCGCAACTCAATTCTCGAATTCAAACCCATCCCACAATCCCTGCGAACAAATCACCCCAAACTTTTTCACTAACATATACTTGCTCGCAAAAACCCTCAAAAAAACTAACAGCAAAAAATCAGCGGGCATCGACGGCATTCCCAACGCCATACTAAGAAGACTCCCAAGCAAATTCATCTATCTATACACCATACTCTTTAACAACGCCCTAAACAACTCTTACTTCCCGAAAAACTGGAAAACAGCAAAAACCATATCAATAAAAAAGAAAGGAAAGAACGGAACCATGCCCTCAAGCTACAGGCCAATAAGTCTGCTGCCAAATATAAGTAAAGTCTTTGAAAAAACGATCCTCGACTCACTTACACACTACATAGATGAATACCAATTAATCCCCGAAGAACAATTCGGATTCAGAAAACGACACTCCACCATCCACGCAATTAATAAATTAACATCCGACGTCAACTGGGCCCTGAACGACGGAAAATGCGTGGGCGCCTGTTTGATCGACCTGGAGAAGGCCTTTGACACGGTCTGGCTAGAAGGTCTCCTAGTTAAACTGTCAAAAGCAAACCTCCCATTCCATCTCCTCAAAATATTATGGAAATCAACCCAAAATAAACAATTTATTACAACAGACGGAAAAAACACCTCTACCATAACATTCAATATTTCCAACGGCCTACAGCAAGGCACCGTAATCTCACCAGTACTCTTCAACCTCTACACCGCCAATCTCCTTAAACTCTTCGACCTCAATAATGACAATAACCTAAAGGCAATAGCGTTCGCGGACGACCTAGTAATCTACGCCATCGACAATAAAGCAACCACGATAGAAAACACCTTACAAACTCTCTTCGAAAAAATTCAGAAATACCTAGCCAATTGGAAATTAAAAATCAACACTCAAAAATGCGAGACGATCCTATTCCGCCCCACACTTAAAAACTCACATCCAGATGTCGGAAGACACTGGAAAAAATTCAAAATAAAGGAAAACAGCAACTCCACAAACACAATCCCCCATAAACAAATCACGAAATATCTAGGACTACTACTAGACCCACAACTGAAATTCTTCGCCCACCTAGAAACACAGCTCTCCAAAGCTAAACAAGCCTTCAACAGCCTCTCCCGACTATTCTACTCCAAATACCTCAAGAGCAAATGCAAGACCCTCAGTTACATCACCCTGATTAGACCCATCATAACCTACGCATGCCCCATCTGGTACAATATCCCCAATCACAAAATGGAAAAACTGCGATTATTTGAAAGACACGTCCTCCGCGCATGTTTAACAATGTTCCGAACAAAAAGCTCAAACTACATAAAGCACTATAGGAACGAAATACTATTAAACACCGCAAACATCTCGAGAATAGACTCCCACATACTGAATCTCTGCAGAAACCACTTTGCAAAAGCCGCAAACAACACCAATAATAGTTTAATACACACCCCCTTCTACCCACAGCCACTGTACTTCAAAAAAACTCTAAAAACAGGATACACCCCTCCAGAGCTATTTCCATTCCTAGACAGCGAAGGGTTCATATCCGATGACATCAACACCCCCATTATTTACCACATCGACAGGGGCACCTTTCAAAAAGCAATAACATACCCCCCACACAACTCCGAAACTCACCTGAGAACAACGCTACTGAAATTTTGCACTAACCTCCCTGACAAGGACCTAATAAAGAAACCAAAGTCCAACCGCAAATACTGGTGGTTCGACCCCACCCCAAAATAAAACGAAATGTCGATTAAACAAAGCGAAACCACCACGAAAAATACTCGCAGATCACAACACGACGCCACCGTGCATATAATATTGTACATATTGTAAATATATAAAAAAAAAAAAATCCCTAATCATAACTTAGAATAACTTAGCCTACCCTAGCATAATTTAGAATAAGTTAGTCTTAAGTTAGTTTCTAATTAGGCTAAGCCATTATTTATATTTATATACCTTTATTTATACTTATTTACAAACAAATACAGAAGCGCCTTTTCCCCTCCTGAACCTTACGCCAAACCAGCATTCAGGGCGCAAAATGTTCAAATTGAACAAATATATATTAACTAGAAACTAGAAAAACATCTGTACAGTATTAACTCTAAGCCCAATAGTAGGCAAAGGAACTCACACTCGAAAGAGCCTAACGGCCATACGAGTTCAACACAATATCGAAATGTATGCTTTTGTTATCATTTTATAACATAAAATAATTATTGTGGCACTAATAAAATGATTATATTGGGAAAAAAAAAAAAAAAAAAAAACTACAAGCCGTGTGGATACACCGGTTCTCGTTAGATCACCGAAGTAAAGCATCGCGGGGCGGGTACTGGGGAAGGATGGGTGACCACCTTTTCTCCCGGTACGACGCTCGCTGCTGGAACCCGTGGGAGAGGAGAGGAAAAAAGATAGGACTAAAATATACAAGTAGAGCGTCAATTATCCGAACTGCCTGGGACCACCGAGGTGGTTCGGAAATTCAAATTGTTCGGATAATCGAACAGTTCGGAGAATGAAGCGTTGCATGCACTTTACACAGTTTATAACTATAGGAATTACACCTAAAATTACTTATTAAACACAGGTGTACTAAGGTAGATGGCCCCATTACCAACCACGTCCCCATTAGTGACCAATTATTCATTTATTACTGTTTATTGCAACATAGGAAGCGAAATATCAACCAGAAAGTTCAGAAATTATAATTAGAGGTGTTTCATTTATTGTTTCATACGTTATTTATGTAGCCGTACATTCATCTTTAAGTAAATTCACATGTAAAGTAGGACTTGGTCATTGACATGAAAGTTGACAGATTCTAATAACGTGAGGTTATACTACAGATATCATTAAAGTCGCAAATTTTACAATAAAAATACATGGATCCGTGCAGTAACTTACTCAAATTAACTAGAAATATATACAGAATTATAAAATAAAAAGAAAATATTCATTTTCTTTCATTATTGTAGCAGAAAATCGTGGTCGGAAAGAGGTACCGTGAAAGACCGGTCTGTACCAGTTTTCGGACATTTTACAAGTGGTGTTGTTAGACCTAACTAAAGTACTCAAGTAATTTTTTAATTATTAAATTTTGAGTACATTTGATTTGTACTTACAATTGAGTACAAAAAGTACTAACATAAATATATTTTCTTTAGACAATAATGGTGAAAACAAAGAAAAAGGAGCAAAAGCGCGGGAAATACACGGAAACCCAGTTATCTGAAGCAATATGTAAAATAAAATCTGGAGTACCCATATGTAAGGTCAGCCGTGAATTTGGTATTCCTAAAACCACATTGTTATATAAGAAAAGGCACCCATAACATCGATAATTGTTTAATTTTCATAAAATGTTAATAAAAATAGTTTGTTATACTCACGAACACAAATTTAATAAACAAAATAATGCATTTACAATGGGGAAAACTGCTGGTCAATAATGGGGAGGTGAGACGGTCGGTAGGTGGTACAAGTTGGTCAATATAGGGGACATCAGGTCCAATATAATTTTCACCATAATTTTTGTGTAAATAGTCAAATATCACTGTAAAACTAATTTGATTAAGAAACTAGAGACTTAAAAAAATACAATGATCCATACTTTACTCAAACATTGTTGTATATTAGTAAAAAAAATACTATTTCGAACCAGTCACACTCTTAAACGGTCGCTAATGGGGACATTTACCTTACTGCGTTAATTTATATTATAGTCCAGTGAAATTGGACGGAAATCTGCCCAATCTACGGAATAATTCCCACCAAGCTACATTTTGGTATGGGCCTTTATTTGGTCGTTTTAAACAATATGTCAAAAGTCCCCATCGATCCGATCGCCGCTAAAAATTTTACGCAGGGTTGAACAAAAAAACAACTGTTTTTGGCGAATATCTCGTTATCTAGCAGTTTTGCGACAAAAATAGTTATTATACAATTTATAGCCTAGGAAATTCTCTACAAAAAAGGTCCTATGGGTTTTTTTCGTAGGAGTATCCATTTTCATGTATGTAGGGTTATCAAGTTTCAACCCCCATACTTTTGATAGGGGAATATCCCGAAGCTGGAAATTTAAAAAATTCAAAAACCACAAAATAAAGGCCCATACCAAAATTTGGCTTGGTGGGAATTATTCCGAAGACAGATCTAACTTCACTGGACTATACGCAAAAGTCAATCAATCAATCGGTACCGCTACACTAGTTCGAAAAAGTGGTGGGCGCGTTGATGCAGCAATGGTTCGGATAATCAACCATTCGGTTAATTGACGCTCCACTGCCCTAGTAGCATTTTTGTTGGCCAACGGTCGCCAACAGTTGGGAATCAGTTGGGAGGTGGTTAGTAGTTTCGCGTACAAACCTTCTTTACAGGGCCCAACCGTTGAATGTTGCATTTGCATCCCGACAATTTGCCTACGGTTGGAAATCAATTGGGAGGTGGTTAGTAGTTTCGCCTACAAACCCCGTCTATTGGGCCAACTGTTTAATATTGCACTCATCTTCCGGTGATTTGTCTACGAATAACCAATTCTGGGCCAACTAATAATGCCCTACGGAAATACATTTAGTTAAAGATAATAAAAACAAATATATAGGTTCGGATGAAAATAAAATCATATCCCAAAGTAATTGAAAGAATTTTGAACCCACATTGGCTACACTTTTTATGAAGACTGTCTGGGGGAAGAGAGGGTTGAGTGGAACGGTTGACGTCGACAGTCACAGGACGCAAGCCGCCTCGCGAGCGAAATGGTCCCGTCCGTCATTTTGTACATTGTTTAAGGCTACGGTTATACTGGATCTTAGAGCATATACGAAGAGAACTAGTTTAAAGTGAGTCCACCTAACTTTTTAATTTTGCCAGTTGAAATTCTAACATTTTCCCGTTACCTATAAATAATAAGTATAATTCAAAATCCAACCGTTTGCCTACCGTTGGATTACTATTACATATAGTACGGTAGGCCCTATAAATGGTTGGGCAACAGTAGGAAAGCCTACCTTGGCCATCTGTTGTTGGCCCAACCTGAAAAAAAAAGTGCCAAATCTAACTGTTGGCCAACTAATATTATGTGCGTGGCCCAACTGTATGCCAACCAAAAATGCTACTAGGGTGTATGCTTGAAATGTTGTCATCCTGCTGAACCACAGGAAAAACAGAAACAGAAACAAGCTAAATTCCTTTATGTTCGGTACGCCGTAAAGCGTGTTCCGCTACAACTGACACAGATGAATGTTACTGAGCTACTGTAAAGTTGACGTGATTTTTAAGTGATATACAGGGTGGCGTTTAAAACACGCGGGCATAGACTGTTTGCAGAATTATAGCCAAACCGGTGACTCGGACTTCCTGCACTCTCCTGGTTGCTTGGACGCAAATCGATGCCAAGTCGAATCCCTCCATTTCCTCGTATCACATCGGCACGTCCCGCAGCCCCGACGCGCAGCCAACCGTTTAGAAGCGCTTTATTTCCGGTGCTTTCCTCCGCGCCGTCAGTTGACCTTCAACAGGAAGCTCCTGATCCTGCTGGAATTAATTTAACCGTGAAACGTGACGGCCAGCCAACCAGTCGTGGCTTTGATGCATCCACGGAAATAATGCAGCAGCCGCAGCATCAAAGGGCACGTCCAGGCGCCGACGCGCCACGAGTAATGAAGACGAATCGGCCCCGCGTCGCGCCGCTTCTCTCCGCGTCCGTTCGCGAAACGTTTGTCCTCCAGGGAGCTATGCTTCTTGGTAAATCGCGGCTAATTAAAGAGAGAAGAAGAGCACGAAATGGGCCCTGCTTAGGTGGTGACATTCGGCGAAGGATCGGGAAGTTGTGGTTGTTATGAGTCTTGAAGAGGAAATAGACTCGGGGAGCTTGTAGCGCGAGAGTAAAGGCGGGTTCACGCGTCTCGGTTGCGTGACGGTTCAGCAGAGATGGGAAAAATTTTACTCGGGTGGCGAATAACGAATGAATTTCTAAACAACCGCTTTTAGTCGAATAAAAATTTGTCCGGATATGAAGTTTGAATTTCTTTAATTTTTATTCGAATAAATTATTGCATAAATAAATCGTAAGAACACACTTTTACAAAACTAAGAGGAAGTCAAAAAGCAAAAGTATGAAGTAACCATTATTTAAATAATTTTAGACAAATTATTCGAAGAAATGGATAGAATGATATGTTACAAATAACGAATAGGGTAGATGTCCCAATTACTGCCAGTGTCCCAATTACTGCCACTTGATTTATTATATATAATAAAAACGTAACGTATAAAAAGAAATGTACAAAAAATAGTTATTATTAAATGGAGATTCTGATTTACATTAAAATAAAAAAATATATGTACTCATATGTACCTAGGACAAGATGATTTTTGAGGTGACAGTTATAGGTACACTAGGATCGCTCGCGAATTTTAATTAATTATTAATAAATTCTTCATATTTAATCCATAAAACTATTTTTTTGTAATGAAAGAGATGTTAAATAATATTATGTTTCAAACTAAAACAATTTTTAGGTTACACAACACGCGAAATGATTAAACGAAGTTCGGTTATAATCTTAAGGTGGCAGTAATTGGGACATCTACCCTAATTCTCGCAGGAAGTGCAGGAAAGTGAATATCGCTAAAGATCGCACTTATCCCCTCTTTGAAATTATTGATTCAATTTCAGTTAGCGGTGGTTCCTTGCGAAACCCAAGAACGAAGGCTTGGCCCAAGGCTATCTATCTCCTTTGGAACGTCGGGGAATTCGTTGGCGTCAACGGCGGAAGCTAATACGCGCACTTGACGTATCGCGCGCAATCTTTCATCGTCAAAAATCAGGATCTCTTCCGGCAGTGCAAATGAGCTGCGGACTCGGTCCGAGCCGAGTAATTACCTCGGGCGAAGTGCATGAATTCATCTTTCCTCTATGCTCGACGATTGCGCTGGGAGCCGTGGAAAGATAAATATTCAACTATGCATAACAACTACCGAGGCGGAGCGGTGCCATCGAACATTTGCGCCTGTTCGAGTATTATTTCCCTCCAGATCCCGTCCGCGAATTCGGTCGTTGAATTCGAGAACTTGTCTGGGGAGCATTGGCTACCCTTGGAAAAACAACTAGGAATTATAATATCCTCGAAAACGAATTTGTTGCCAGAACCCGACGGGAGAATGTAGTTGATTAATATCCGAGATATTAATAATATTTCACGACCCTTGAAATATATTTTAGACGGAATAACTTCAAAGAAAATTAATCGTTTACGAACAAAATTGTTTCTTATCGTTGTTGTCGATATAATTTCATGGAAATAATAATTTCAAAATTCCCGTACAAATCTCTCTTATAAATTATTAGCAAACCATTAGATGTACTTGGATTAAACCTGTTCTGAATACAATTAACGCATCGGTCATCCGAAATAATGTCCGCTTTTTGAGATAAAGAAACGCCGAAGAAATGGAACGAATTCGTTTGGTTCTTTTTAATAATAAATGTTTACGCAATGTGATTTCGTAAACAGCCAGCGACCACGAGGTCCGCGCAGTTTTGATTTATTTATCGAACAGACGGGGTTCTTGATTTATCGCGTACAACCCGTTACGCTGCTCTTCTTTTTCGGGACACGCGAAATAAAATTCCCATGCATTCTCGGCTGGCGTCAAGGATTGCTTTAGCAACTAATTTCACCCCGTCATACACCTTACTTACAGTTGCACATCACGCGCAGTACGATTTACGTCACGTGCTGGGGCTCGTGACGAGCTTGCCAGTGTTCTGTAACCCCCGGTGTCCATCCCTTACGTAGTAATTTCGACCGAAAACATCTACTGTGTACCGCGCACGGCCACGGTTTCGTAAGCATAAAGGCCGTTCCGCGCGTGGCGATATTTTAGCCGAAGGCATATTAGTGTATTTCAGGCATATTCACGTATCTCTTATCTCCTACTAGCTTTAATACTCGGCTTCGCCCGAAATTTAGATTCTATTTCATAAAAAAAAAAATTTTTTTGCATTTATTTGTTGTGAAAATAGTCACATTCATCTGGATTAGCTAGGTATAATTAGGTTCCTTATATATTAACATTATCTTTGTTAACGCTCGGACGGCGGACGGTTCGAGTGATCACGTAGAGGTCGACGCCTGGGTCAGTTTAGACCCGTATTAAATAACCTACTATAGAGCACAGATGGGCAAAAATTTTATTTAAATAAAAATTTCGAATAACGAATAAAAGTTAAAAAAAATTTACCCGGGTCGAACTAATGTTGACGCGCCCCAGAAAATTCTTCGACGTCGAACAAAGCTAAAGTTAGAGTTAAAGTTGAAAAATTCAATCGACGCTGAAGTTGAAGCGCTCGACTAATAAAAAAATTAACTTTATATTCGTCAAATAATCTAAAGTTAAAGTAATTTTTTATTTAGTTAATTGCCCAACTCTGCTATGCCATTACGTTCGACGGTAGAGACAACTTTCTTTGTTTATTATTTCTCGAAATATTCAGTCGCAATGCAAACGAATGATTTAGCGAAAATTGCTCCGCTTGGAGGGATACTGAAAAAGCAAACGGTAACAGTATTATTGATCCACTTTTAGTTAAAGCCTTATTTCGTTTCTGTATTACGCTCTCTCGTTAAATCATATAGCAATTAACAGGGCCACTAATTACTATAATTACTGTGATCCGTAAAGTGCTTACGTTTATATTTTAGTATACACCCGAATTAATTAACGCAGGCAATCCAATTACTCAAAGTCTCACTGCAGACGCTTGTTAAATCTTCATAAAATGTTCACGGAAAGTCCAGTACGAACTTAAGTGACAGAAATAATTTTCCCTTTTATGGAACATTAAATAATATCGCCTGGGTGTCAAAGCAGAAACAAGAAACCATTAACTGTTTAAGTTATTAAGCAATTTCATAAATTCAGAAGTAAATGCAACATATTTGAACTTTATAAGTAGACGTAAAGGTCCACGTTCGTGGAATGCCAATTGTGAATAATCAAGGAGCTGTTTCGCCCCTGTTAATTGCAATTAGTCACAAATAAAACCATATAATAATATGCGTCTCAAATTTTAGTGCTGAATAAAATATCCCAAGAGGAACCGGCTGCCGTCAGATGCGTGCAAATAACAGGGGCGGATTCGTAGGCGCGCGCGAGAAAGGCGAATGATGTCGCACGCGCAACGAAGCATAAAGAGATGAAAAGGTTTCTTGTCGGCGCTGTATGAACCGGAGGCAGAAGAGTGTGAACAACTAGTTGCAGAAAAAAAAAACAAACGAAATTTTAGACACGGGTGAAAAGGACGGACGCAGTTGCACGCGCTCGGTAGGAAGAAGTGTGAAGCAAGCACGCGACACACCGACCGGCCTCGTTCCCCATCGGCGAGCGACAGAGCAGGGCAGAAAAGATTTAAAGAAATGGTTGAAAAGAAACCCGGCCGATGTTGGAGGCATACAAGGCGGATGGACAAACTTATGGACGCGTACAGGGAAGGACGAAGGGAAGCATGAAGGGCAGGCGAATTCGTGCGTGCGGTGGAGGAAAAACGAGACAAGTGAAATGTGGCCAGTAGATTTTCTTCACGATCCTACGTACTATGGGCGAAAAGTGTCTGAAAAATTTATTGGAAAAACCTCTATATTCTACCTGCAAGCTTCAGTTGCGAAGAAAATTGTTCAATTGTTAAGGAAAATCATCGCTAACGATTGTCAGTATGGTCTAACATGTTCAGAAGATTAAGGGGTCTCCCTAGTGTGACGCCTCGAAAATAGGGCAACATTTGGGAATTTTTTGAAGGAAATGTACTTGATATTGCAGTTTCAAACTTTGGAGTATTTATTCAGTTACATTTGGGCAATGTACTTAAATTTTTTGAAGCATTAGTGATAATTATATTTCATGTTTGAAGGATTACAACGAGGAGCTCGCAAATAAATGGCGATCATGATCCCGGCTGTCATGGTCATCTGAAACAAAAAACACAGTTATTTTCTTAATCTATATGAACGTAGCTAGGGTTTGAACTAGAACGAAAATAGAAAATCACAAAATCCAAAAATGGCAGCACTTTACAGAAAAGCTTTCATTTCGCGGCAAAAAAGTGGTCAGTTTTTTGAGCTGCGAAATTCGAATTTTGCATATAATGACTTAATTCTAGTTCAGGTTCTAACAAAACACGCAGTGAATATATATGTTAAGTTTTAAGTCGTTCGGTTGAGTAGTTTTTGAGATATCGTGATCGCCGCGCCAAAAAATGTCGTTTCGAGTAAAATGCGTTTAAATATTCAAATACCATTTATCAAATAATAAATCATACTTACAATTAGTCTCCAATGCCTGGCCCATAGAGAACACCTTCCTCTTCTTCATATAATGTTGAACTTCCAGAAAACGCAAAAAACAAAAAATCGATTTTTTTAAACCGTCACACCCCTTAAGTATTAAGATAGCTCCATAATCTTTCAATCCATTATTATTTTCTATCTGCAACGGAACCAGAAATACCACCTGCCCCAATTATTGCACCCAGGCCCGGCTCGAACCTTTCTTATGCCCCACGCGAATTTGCCAAATTGCGCCACTTTATTTGTAATACATTTATTTCAGCTTTTTCATAACCTTACTCTGAATTTTATATTATATTATATTATAGTACAACTTGTTTCCTCGAATAAACACACTTGAACCTTTATAAGTCATTGAATGGGTTCTCTATTCTTTGGTCGGAACATCTAATCACAACGACGATTTAATGCGCGAGGCACAATGCACTGCTGCAGCGACAGCAACGCCACTAACGTCACGCGCTCGCCGGCGTCGTTCGTTGTCTTTCGTTTATTGGGTGGCGCCAACAGAGGCGCTGGGAACGCGCACTATGGGCAACTTGATATAAGAAAAAATGATGCGTACAAGGAGCTGTTGTCTACAAGACACTTAACCCCACTCGGCACCTCGGGTCTCTTTCGACACACTCGTGGATTCGCTTGTTTAAAAACTCCTCTAATTCTAAAAACAGCCACACAGAAGTTATCACTACTTAGTACATGTGTTCCTCGTCCCTTGACACCATGTTAAATGTGCAGGTGAAGTGAAAACCGTAGCAGAATTAATAGCACTGCCAATTTCGGTCCCCACTGTTTTTGCAGCGCTGTATCTCTACCAGCTAGGTACCAGGCGAACCTTCCTGTTGTTTCAGATATTTTAGATACACCACGTAAACTTGATAGCGGAGATGTAGTCGTAAATTTTGCAATTAAATGATGGCAGTGATTGAGGCAGAAAGATCCCGGGTGGCCTGTCGGATCCCATTGTAGAATTCCGTGCATCCTGCATCGGGATTAATGAAAACTGAGCGAGAGTTTGCCTGTATATTGGTTTTACAGTATCGCCATATTCCTGCAGGGCGAGATACACGGTCCACTCTGTACACCTTTGACGAAACAAAATAAGTCACAGGATTTCACAATTTATAGCAGCCGGAAGCGTACGTCGAATGGACACATACATACGTCCGAATCTGTCGCGTATCTCTCTAATGGATACTGAAATCCCCTCTAACCGAAGCTCCATTACTGATAATAGAATATTTAATTACTTTAACGGACCGGCGAAATCGCGTCGGAACTACGTGAGCCACCTACCGAATGCTTTTAATTACCAACGTCAACTAATTATATTTTCGACGGGTGCACCGCCAGCAACGGTCCCGCATTCCCGTCACGGCCATCCCGCCTGGAAACATCGAATTACTCGTATGATGTCCGCCCGACGCTATTCCATAATTGACCGTCTAATCGATGGTCTAATTCTCCATCTGTCGTATTGGTTTAAAGGGACGTGTCGCCCAACGAACTGACGGCCTCGCGATTAACGTCCCGCGTCTTAATTCCCAGCGCAACGCGACGTTGGCTTTCATCCGTGACGTTCAGGTTCTCCGTTTGAGTTAGGTGATGAGAAGATAGCGGGAGACTTCTCGGAATATGTTACTTTACTTTATTTATTTATAGCTTTCGTGTCGATATTTTCTGCAAAGCGTCGAAAGTATTGAAAGTCCCCGAATGGTTACCTTGAAAACGAAGCGAGCTTGGAGATTGCGCTGTTCTCAGCCACCTCAGAAACTTTTCACTCGCCTCGCAGCCGAGCCTGGGATGAGTCATCTATTAATGACAATTTATTTTAATTTCTATTTTTCCATCAATGGATTGGCGAAGTTCTCCCGATGAAAATGAGCCCAAACTCAACCTCATTCGCAATAGTTTTAATCATATTGAACATTTTGCGACCGCTGGTACGCGTGATTTCTCGATTTTGAATTACTATTTTCTGCGAGCTTCAGAAATCAATTGCATTTCCTAGTTAGAATATGTTGCTTTGCTGGCTTTTAAAAACCAACGAATAGTGGAAAAATTTCGTCGAAGTGTTAAGGAAAAATTGATTTTCAAAATTCATAAATGGTTCGAAATTCGTAATAATTAAAAATAGTCCGAATGTAGCCGTGTTTGGACTCATTTTCATTGGAAGAACCTCGTCTATCAATTGATAGTACTTTCGTGAAGGGCTGACAGAAAGTATGAAATGTAAATTTTCATTAGTGTGGGCATACATATATTCAAAGCTCGACAGAACACTCCAAATGTTAACTTCTCACGCGAGACGCTTTTGTGGCCCACGATTATTATTGTTTCTTAAATGGTGTAACAAACTGGTATTCTTGGGGATGCAGACCACCATTGTGTGCTTCGTGATTCATTACTGGGCTAAACTTATGTGCACATTTAGCACTCCAATAAGAATCAAAGTGACACGAAGTTCGGAATAAAACTAATTTAAATAGTTAGTAACTACATACGTTATACAACCTTATGAATAAAAAATAGTAGTAAATATGGTGCTATGAAATATTCAAATTGTTTCGCCCGTTCCTGGCGACATATGTCTTTCCACTTTACTGTCTTTTGTATGGATGAATATGTGTTGGCAGTCCCTGTCCATTGAAAAAAAGTAAAGCTCCATTTCGATATTCGAACATTATTGAAATTTATAAAATTAATATAACCAATCCTGTTGCTTGCAAAAAGTAGTGAAACTTTTTCCTCCTCCATATTTTTCGTATGCTTATTATTTATAATGAAAAACGCAGGATATCAATAACGTGAACATACCTACTGTATACATTTTTTTCTTCCAAGTGATTGCTGTAAAAGAAAATGAAAGATTTGAGCAGCATATGCGAGGAGTGCAATGACTTAAATGAACTTCTTAAAATTTTTATTAAACTTTGAATTTTGAAAGCGGCCTTTACGTTCCTTTCGTGGAAAGTCGCAGTTCTTTTCTATACCATTGGAAATAGGCTACCAGGACGAGAATATAGTTAATGCTCACAGTGAAACAGGGTCAGAAATGAAAGAGGTAATTACATAGTATCTTGTACGGACCGAAAATGAGGTTAAGCAACGACACTAAGCTTTCAGAACCTCCCCGCAAATCTTGGCTCCAGTATGGACCAAATCATATTCATTGTCTCCCATGTCTGCTCTCTCCTGAAAAGTCATATTATGTCGCGGAGGTCACCTTTATAATCCAAAAGTTACTAGCATCTTTTAGTTAAGAAATTGATTAAAGTCTTTAAATTTTGTTATAAAAATAGTTAAAAATTTCTCCTCTTCCATTTTTCTCTTACAAGTCCGGCTAACCATTACAAGAACACTGGCTTTACTTTTATTTACTTTTTCATCTGACATGCATGTGACAGAAAATAAAAATGGAAATTTTAATATTTTTAAAAAACTTTCGTGAATATTCGATAAAAAAGCATTGCTAACAAATGCAGTCGGACAAACAATAAAATCTGAAATGTGAAAGGTTATGGCCACGTTTCACCAATTCCCAGTTCGATCGATCATCTTCGGCGACGAAATATGCGCTAAAATTAAAAACACTTTTTACCCAATTTAATGCGACAATTAAATAGTCATTTAACGTTTGTTGCAATTCATTTTTTTTCTACTCACTTCAGTGAGAACCATGCCTAATATAAATAATCTAAAATTTTCTGTTCCTATGAATCTTCTAAAATCTAATTTATTGTTATACGATTGCACATTCTAAATGGAACAGCTGTGAAAATTCTTTTTTCAATACTGTTTCTGACAATCCTAATCCGTGAAATTTCTGTGTCTGCTCGATATTATCTTGCGAATAATCGCTGAAGTATCTCGAATTTTATATTAGGATATAAATGTAAGCTAACAAGAAAACGAAGAGGGAGCCTGCTCCAACAACGGGAGAACAATTAGTGGCGAAACGAGCACAAGATGCTCTCAGCTACAGTCGCACTCTTGATTGATTTCTCGCTAATTACCGCACAGTGGAGCGACATTCGTTGACGGGATAAGCCAGAGAATTACGGCTATCGGCTGCAGGACAACCATGATGTATACCAGATTAGGTGTCCATTTCGTATAGGCAATTAGATAGTAATTGCAGCCAGCAGGTTTCGGTACTCTGCAGATACATCGCGGAAGGAACGCTGATCCTTGAAAGAAGGAAACGTTCCCAAGCGTACAGATTAAGTTCCAACTCATACGGTTTATTCGATTTTATCGTCTGTGCTTCCTTATTGTGCAGTATTATTCGCTATTAATTTGTAATTTGACGCGCAAACGCCCACTTCAATTCTCACTTTTTAATGAATTCTGCATTTATTCGCACGTTCGTGCTTCGACTACAGAGATCTTGTTTTTGATGATTGCTTCAGCACGTATCTTGCCAGTTGGATCGTTAAACAGACGTATCTTGTTTCTCGCTGCTGAAGCATAATGTATTCAGTGGATTTTAGTACATAGGTAATATTTCACATGAGAATATTTGATTCACCTTGCAGGTATAGGAATGTTTGATTCACGTTGCAGGTATGCAAGGAAAATAAACATTTATTCATATTTTACAATTTTTATATTGTTAAAAAATATATACATATTTATACTACTTAGAAATGCACTTTTTTCATACTTAAAAATGGTAAATTTATTATTAGTGAAGACAGTTCTTGGAAATTGAGGTAGAGACCTTTTTGCGTTTACATTTCACGGAAATATATTTTTTTGCAGCTATCGCAAGTATTATTGGTTTTATTATTTCCGCAATATCTAATTTGACACCATTTACGTTTATTCGAATTTTCTACCGTATTTGCCGACATTCTAAATAACGAAAAAAAATGTCAAAATGATTAGTTGCGGTATATCCAGGTAGAGGGGAAGGCAGATTGATAAATTTAATTCTTCAGATATTTCAATAAAAATCATGAAAAAATTTCTGAAATGCAAAATCATTTTGAGTAATTTAAAACCAGTCATTCTGACTGGTTTGGTAGTTTTAGTGTTAAAAATTGAATCTTCGGCTGATAGTTTTTCTGTATAAATCACTATCTACTAGAAATTTATGTTTAATATTTACTATGTTTCTTTTGTGCATTGCATATTAATTAATGGTACTTTTACAAGATCCATTATTATTATTCCAAACTAATTGAACTAAATTGAATATCGTCCGCCATCTGGAATTCAGGAATGCGTAACTGATATCTAGCACAAGACCAAAATATCAAATTAAGTCCCCTCGGATTTCGATTGCTATGCATCACGAGTAGCCGATTAATCATTTAGACTTTTCAAAGCCCGCAAATTGAACTTGCAGTTCCTCTGTTCCCATTATGCCAATTTATTAATATCATAAATCTGATTACTGACTATCGATTTGCGGATAGGTACTGTTTACGCAACGTTTCGGCAATTGAATAATAATTAAGCACAACTTTGCGATTGTGCTACGAACTTTCCATGCATATTTCGGTGCTGTGAAATTATGTCAATCGACTGTTATCGATCAATAGGTAGTAATCTTTGATAACTGGAAACGAAAAATGTTGTGCATGTAACTATTTAGTCTGTGTATTATATTTTGGGACAGTTACATTCACTTTAATCTTCTAATGGAATAGTTATGCTCCGACTGTCGATTAATTTATTCAGTGTCATTGCAGTCATTTATTTAATTAGTTTAACCACGCAGAGAGTTAGATTCTATGTATCAAACAGTTCATTAATAGTGATTCAAGCATCAAGTAGATCACTAATTACAATTTCATAGTATTATACGATAAAGATGAATTTTAAATTAAGATTTTACGATAAGGTGTGAAAAAACATTTCATGTTCAGATTCCTATTCGATACAATCCGAAATTCAATCACTCCGAATATTCGACTACTCCTAATTATTCGAGTAGGTATTTGAATATTCGAATTTCAATTTCAAATTCTCTGTTATTCGAATATTCGAATCTCAAATTCGAATTCTCTGTTATTCGAATAGTCGAATGTCAAATTCGAATTCTCTGGCATTCGAATCTCAAATTCGAATTCTCTGGCATTCGAATCTCAAATACGAATTCTTTGGCATTCGAATCTCAAATTCGAATTCTCTGATATTCGAATTCTCTAGCTTTCGAATGTCAAATTCGAATTCTCTGGCATTCAGATCTCAAATTCGAATTCTCTGGCATTCGAATATTAAATTCAAATTCTCTGACATTCGAATCTCAAATTCAAATTCTCTGACATTCGAATCTCAAATTCGAATTCTCTGACATTCGAATCTCAAATTCAAATTCTCTAACATTCGAATCTCAAATTCGAATTCTCTGACATTCGAATCTCAAATTCAAATTCTCTAACATTCGAATCTCAAATTCAAATTCTCTGACATTCGAATCTCAAATTCGAATTCTCTGGCATTCGAATCTCAAATTCAAATTCTCTGGCTTTCGAATTGCAAATTCGAATTCTCTGGTATTCGAATCTCAAATTCGAATTCTCTGGCATTCGAATCTCAATTTCGAATTCTCTGGCATTCGAATCTCAAATTCGAATTCTCTGATATTCGAATTCTCTAGCTTCCGAATGTCAAATTCTAATTCTCTGGGATTCGAATCTCAAATTCTAATTCTCTGGCATTCGAATCTCAAATTCGTATTCTCTGGGATTCGAATCTCAAATTCGAATTCTCTGACATTCGAATTCACTAGCTTTTGAATGTCAAATTGGAATTCTCTGACATTCGAATCTCAAATTCGAATTCTCTGACCTTCGAATCTGAAATTCAAATTATCTGGCATTCAGATCTGAAATTCAAATTCTCGGACATTCGAATCTCAAATTCAAAATCTCTGGCTATTCGAATCTCACATTCGAATTCTCTGGTATTCGAATACTTAGAATATTCGAATATTCGTAACATACCTCCTGTGAACTGCTCCGTTCCAAATGGGGCAAACGATATTTTTTACCACTGGCGCGCCGTTCGTGGTACTGACATGTGTGCCCAGACCTTTAAGGGCCGGAATCGCGAGCGGCGCGCTAGTGGAGCAGGAAGTTCCGGGCAGACACTAATCCGAGGCTTGTTGTTCTTGTTCCAGGGGAGCATCCAGCTGCAATGCAGCATGGGAACACGGCAGCAGGCTCGCCGACATCGAAGACGGTCCTCGTAATGCTCGCCTTCTTTTTGGGTCAATTGAGATAATGTGTGTGTGTGTGTGTGTTCCTCTCGTACGGCTCTGTGCGTGTACCCCCGACAGCTGTCTGTGTATACATGTGTGCGTGCCTGTGTGCGTGGTTATGAACGTGTGTGCAACGTGTTGGTTTCTCCGCGACCCGATGAATCTCTTACCGAGCATTAAGTGGAATCCGATGGATCGTTGGACACTGTAAGAACGTAGCACCCCCTCAACCCCCGTTACCCACTGTTTGTACCTCCACCGAAAATGAAATCCCCGACGCTGACCATGCTGCAGACCGATCGTCGACGAAGAGACCTTTCTTGTACCACGAGATGGGCACGTTTCTCACGAGAAAAGCGACTCGCGGTGAGTTCCTTTTACACGTTTCGAGGTTCTGGGGCTTTGATTCGAAGGAAATCGTCGATGGCAACCTCTCCTCTGCCCTTTCGTCCGACATCAAAATCACTCGCCCGTCGAGATCGAGTATCTTGTAGAGTTGCTGTACCTCATGAAATGAGGAAGAAACATTTCAACAGCAGTTCAAAGCAAATACGTGTATTGTAGTTTTTTATTTGATACCTTTGTGGGCCTGTTTTGTTTGATAAAATGAAGTACCATCATGGCGATTGAAATATTGTAGTATTTCCAAGGAATCCTAAAGCAATCGTTTGCATACCAGTATTTCTGTAAAGATGTCGTTAGCTTTGTTACATACCGATGTGCTTTGCATCATTTTCATCTGGAGCTTTCTTACAGGGCCCATCTAGGGGTCGCAAGCAGGGTAGCCGCCCACAGCGGCAAAATTGGCAGAAAGAAAATATTAAAATCAATAAAAGTGTGTACCTTATTTTTTTATTGATTTTTTTTTTTTAATATTTTACTAGAGTTGTTTCTTCTGAGATTTAAAAAATACTTGAGTAACTACCTCCTACCTACATACTTTATTTTATTTTTTATAAAACAAAAGGCTTTTGTTATTCAACAAATGCCGACAAAAAATTCCACTCACCGTCAAAAGTTATATTTCCAAATAATTATTTGTCATTAAATATATAGGGCGGCAAAAATCATTTCTGCCCGCATTCTCCGTTTTCAAAAAATCATCGTCAAAGGATCATCCCTTCGAATAACCGGAGGGGTGTCGCCGATATTGTTTTCGAGGGGGTGTCGCTCCTCGAATTTTATACCGCCGAAGGGAAGTTCGCGACTCGGGTCGCCGGGAAAGTTTCCCAAGACGAGAGAAGTTGTCAGATATCGTCTGGAATAGATCATCGACCCAGCACGAACGTCTGGCTTATTGCTGGCGTTGAAATTATTACAGATCGCGGAAGGAAGAGCACGGGCGAAAGAACTCCATTATCGAATTTCATTTCTCTCCTCCGGCCGCGTTAGTTTCGTAACTAGTTTACGCCGGGAAACGAAGGGATAATGTTGCCGTGTGAACAGTGGATGTTCGCGGCGCTTTTTAAAGGAATTAAAGACCGCTGATGAAAAAAGTTTCAGGCTTAATCCTGTTACGGGCGAGAATAACGATATTTTTTCCACGGACAGTCGGTGTAATTTTCAATGCCCCGTTACGAACGAGGAATTTTTATGGATAAATTTTGGATCAATTTTCTTTTCCAGTTTTTTCTTGCTAAATGTTTCCACTTATTGTCAGAGGCGCTCTGCGGAAAATACAGCTTCTCTTAATTGTATTGGGGCCATTGTGATTTAATTGAAAATTAGTGGGAGCGGTAAATTTATTATAAATTGATATTAAACTTTCCTTTGTTTCTATTGCAATCGGGTTATTTTTATTGCATCACGAGTATTCGGTATATTTGTTTTTATATGTTGTGGGAGAACCCAAAGGAACAGGTCAGGAAAATTGGGATTCAAAAGTCAGACATTTTTATTTGTAATGCAGTTTTCTGCATTTTTTTCAAATTATTTTCTGCAATAGTTTTTGCTTCTAAAGCTATGAAACGTGTTCAAAATGGTAATGCTTTAGGTATCATGGCAGATTTTCAAGGGAATTGTTCATATAAGTATTAGGATTGATCAGATCTCTCTTGTGATCGTTCCTTCTAGCTGCAGATTACTTTTATGTAGGCAATTAGATAGAAATCAGAAAAGTCGAAATTGGAACTGCGACATTCCCATATCGAAAGTAGCTTCTGACATAAAAGGGACGATATTTTGGTTTTTAGCTCTCGCTTGATGTGTTCTTTGACTTCCTTAGTAGTATCCAAAAATGTGGTTTGAAATGCACAATGTATTAATATAATTTATTTTGGAATACTTGTAAATGGGACCTGATTTTTGTTTGTTGCTTAATGCATCCAAAAAAATATATAATAGCGTTGTGAAAGAAGCAAAGAAAAAGGTGCGTTGAATATTGGAAAATCATATGTGATTGCCTACAAATATTAGAAAACTGCAAATGAAAATAATGCATAACTTGGTGTATTGTCGATTTGCAATTCTTTTTCTCGTGTTCAACATTTGTTTATTTTACATAATTATATTATAACAGAAGAAAACGTATTAGTAAAAAGTAAATTTGGTCAGCTTTTTTAGAAGTTTGATTAAACTTTCGTAAACGTCACTAATAAACTTTAAAAAAGAAACGCCATGAAGTTTTATCCACGTACACTTTCCAAGAAACACTTTCGCGAATTTTAGCAACGAAACCATAATAAACTACTAAGAATTTCGAATCATTAATTTTGAGCTTTTTTTAATTTAAAAATTTGAACATTTTTCCAGAGAAACTTGTCATCGACGATTGACTGCCACTTAATTTAGCAGTTAGCATTTATTAAATTCATTTTGGAAGTACAACTTGTTGCCATAAGTTAAGTAAAATTTAATGTAATGCCAATTTTTATATAAATCTTTGTTATTACACAACATCAAAGTATAGTCGATGAAAAAGATATAAAAAGCTCTTCGTGGCCATACTCGACTCTCGTGTCACTTTAATATTCTTATCGTTGAAATCTGTAAAAGTAATTGCTCAAGGCTACCCGAGCTTCCATTGCCACTCAGCAGAGTGAAAGGAAAAAGTGGTTTTGAGTGGCCATTTCTCGTGTACGAATTAATTATATCTTTCCCACCAACTATACACTAAAATTATGCTCAATCTGTGCTACTATGTCAAAGACCGATAATACATTTCTCCAGTGACATATTAATATATGAAACGCACAATTGTATATAAGTTATGTCTTGTAATTACGTCGATCACTAAAAGATACGCAACATTCTGTATTATAGCACGACAATGGTTAATCCAATTATTGCATCAGAGGTTAACGATGTTTTGTTTCTTAAATAGGGTAAGCAGGCCAGTAGATGGACAGTTTAGCTGATTCCGAAGTTTACATCAAGGTGTTTCTTAGAAATATCTGTTGTATTAAAAAAAAAATCAAAAGCTTTGCACGTAAAAATGTACAAATTTAAAGAAAAAAATAACTGCAAGTAAAAAAATTAATGTATTTAAGGATAAAATGATGAAAATTCTACTCATAGCCCGTATCACAAATAGATGGACGATAGGGCTAGCAGATGGACAGTTCAAAATCAATAGATGGACGACTGTCAGACTAGACGAGTAAAATACTTATTAGCAGGTACCTAGATTAAGTTATTTTTTGTTAAAATATAATTTATTTCATCAAAACTAAAAACGTATGGAGTCTTCATTGCCAGAAAACGGTGCAACAGGTTATGGGCCCAGGCCGCAAATAAAGTGAGGTTATGTCTAGCCTAAAGTGGCCAAACGTCCCGGATCGTGTGGGACTGTCCCAGATTTGAATTGTTTGTCCCGCATTGAAAACTGTCTCGGAAAGTGTCCCGGATTGGATATGTAACCTTTTTAACATTTTCTTAGTGGCAAAAAGTAAAAAACGGCTTCAAAAGATTTAATTCCATTCTGTCCATCTATTGCTTTAGGTTAGAAATCGATACCAGTACGTGGACAGTCATATTTATAAGTTCTATCGTTTTATTTTTCTTTGTTCACGCGTTTATTTATAAATTCTTAATATTAGAATGCTATAATCTATTACATACCTCTTTACAATGTATCCAAATACGTTTTTTATTAATTTTATGACACACGATGCTGAGCAATAGCTAATAACAAACGAGTGACTCGCGCATGGTGGCGTGAAATCGTACATATAAATACATTTTTCGCATACAAAATTTTTTTTTCGATAAATATGTTAATGTTTTATAAAACAACAAACGTTTTTTCTACAAAATAAAAAACCAATAATATAGATTAAAACTCTAGTTCTTTCAATATTAACGATTAACCAACGATTCGTCCATCTACTGGGCCCCGTCCACCTACTGGCCTGCTTACCCTATATTTTGTTTCGTGTGTTTGTAGGAAACAATTAATTTTCACATAAAGCGTGACATCGATGCACATCATATTTTATTGGGACAGTAGCGGACAACAATTTGGGGGCGAGGAGAAGAATATTGTTATTCTTGGATCTTTTATTAAAGGAACAGTAAATGATGGCTAACCGTAATCAATAATTTGAGCAGACTAAATTAGGAGTCCCTTGAATAAATTCACGGTTGATTTGAAGCAACTCAGATGATATTCGAGTTACCAAGATATTGGCAACTTTTATTTTCACAGCCGTGACGCACTAAGAACACTGTAAGAGTCATATGGTTGAATCAACGAATTTATGATTGCTCTCATTTTTTAAAGATTTCTGTACTACTTTTAGAAAAGACTATTTAATATTTTGATCTCAAAATTTTGCATCCATTCTTACCCTGAACCGTTCAAATAATACAACAACTTACACAGAAACGGGACGTGTGAAAATACCGTTAAGATCCGTTCAGAAAATAAAAATAGTGTAAGTCAATATTCCACTTCATTTTGCGAGACGGATGATTAAACACAAGAATACAGAGGTGAAGCAATTTGCCAAGTTGCTCGGCTTACGCCACTTCCGCCCATCGCGGTTTAAATATTCGAGGGGACAGACTTTACGCAAAGCCAGGTTGCGAAGCAAACTTTATTCATCACCGGAGTTATAAGTCGCCAATATTTTGTCCGCTATTATACAGCAATGAAATGTAAATCGCAATTTCTGTTAGTTGCACCGCAACCTGTACGACCAAAGGAAAGGTGTCTCCAGCACACAGCAGACAATCGAATTCCTCCATCGAGGCTCGCGCTCGAAGAGGGGAGAACAACAAACAGCGACGAGGGCTCTTCGAGCACACTTTCCCATTCGTTTCGATCCTCGATACGCTTCTCAGTGTAGGGAGGATCATCGATGCAGGAACTCTTTCGAAATCGATTTCACATCGACGAGGGGAAACGAGCAACCCCGTTTCCGTCGACGAGCGGAGGCTCCGGCGCGATTTTGTTCCCCTCGCGCGTCATATTGAGCTCCTATCGAGCCCGCGCGCGCGGAGCTGCGTCAACTATAGCCGGAGCAAAACATTCTGGCCGCTTGAGGCCAGCTGAGCGGCTCCCCACTACCGCCGTTTCATTAGCCGCCGCACTATGCTTCGCCCCGCCTCCCCGCTCGGCGCTGCGCTCGAGAAACAGAGAGCGCAAGCACGCTTAGGGTACCACGCTTCCAAACAGGCAGGCAAACTGTCCCGGCGCAAAAGCCGGGGTCGTGTCTATCGTGATTCACAATTCACGGTCGGCGACCCTTTGCCCCGACTGCGGGCGCTCGCGTGTACTGTGGTGACAAACGGATGACAGAATGGCGGAAGCTGCTTTGCTCCCATGAGCGACGGTTTTTCGGTGCGTCTGTAGAAGATACTGTTATCAAAACGTCGTAGTACCCCAGGTTCGATATGTGTAATAAGTCGCAGATTACAGCGTTCTAGTGTCGCCCGATGTACGGAATCGAACGGCAACGCTGCGAGCGGTGTTGCGCGATTGGCGCGAGAGAGGCAACGTGTGGACGTATGTGTGACTATTCGATGTGTGAGTTTGCAAATTAGGGACGATTCCGTGAATGCAATTGCGACAGAGGGCGGCGATCATTTGCGAGGTAAGGATTCATTCATTTGGGGGGATTATGCCGGACGTAACTATTTAAAGTGTGCGCGCTCGTGTTCTGCGAGATTCGTTTAGGTATGGGAACAAAACGAAATTGTTTGTGGGTTATTGGTGTGAGAATCGGAAGATTTGACAATTTTTTATTGTCTGATCTATGGGTACCTAATTTTGGTAGACGTGACAGCATGACTTTATTTGTATTTAGTTATTCGGTTACCCTTAGCTTTGCGATAGCTTCACGAAATTTTAATATTTATGCTGCTTTCTGTAAGTGGTAAATATAAATGCAATATTTGTTTGAGCAAGCAGAAATGTTTTAACTGGCGTATGTACAGTGATGGTTGAAATAAAATTTTGATAAATATTTTTATACGTCCATTTAAGGGGCTTTAATATTGTATTTTGACTCTTAAAATTCGTAAAGTTTATCAAATTGTATAATAAGATGTAAATTCAAATGGATTTTTTGTGTTGCTAATAATCCATATAAGTGGTTAATGCCACCTGAAATAACGGGAAAAATTGTATTTTCTTTGGGACGTACTTGGGTAATACTGGTCCAGTCTGAGAAATTCCCTTCCCTTATGTAACATAGGGTACAGGATATATGTGGTTCCTCTTTGCCTAAATATGGTACTTATGTTAACACGCACCTTTCAAACTTTCTTTTGATCATCGCTGTACGTTCTATGCTAAGGTCTTCCAGAAATATGAACGATTTTCTAACACTTTGATGTGGACTTCAGTTCTCCGTCGTATAAAATCATATAGATTTTGAAAAATTACTATTTTGGTTGATATTGATACCTTGTAATTGTTACAAATCTTGGAAATTATTTACACATTCTAAATTATTATTTTGATTACAAGTGACTCATGGTTTAGTTGGAAATTCCTGCATAAAGAGTCTTAACAAAGAAGTGTTGAAGAATGTGAGAGCATGTAATAAGACAAACATTTGGTGATAAAATGTGTCTCAAAATTGCGGGACACTCCTGATGTAAAAAGACATCGAAAAGTCCTTTACCGTTTTGGAATCCGAGGCTTCGTTCTCGAGATATTAACAGTTGAATATTAGCGGTGCAACTTCCGAGCCGCGCAGTTTAAAGCCGAGCCAGCTGAGCGCACGTTGGCACGACACGCAGGAGGCACGCGTAGGTACAGACCCACACGCACAGTACAGCCGACCACGCTGGTTCAAACAGTGAAGACGGTCGGGTCTACAGTGTGCGTGGGTCTGTATCTACGCGTGCCTCCTGCGTGTGCGTACAAACGGTCACTGCTCCGCGCTCAGCTGTTTCGGCTTTAAACTGCGCGGCCCCGAAGTTGCACCGCTAATATTCAACTGTAAATATCTCGAGAACGAAGCCTCGGATCCGAAAACGGTAAAGGAGTTTTCGATGTCTTTTTGTATGAGGATATTGCATGTGCGGAGAAGTCCCGCAATTTTGGGACACCCTGTACGTGCCTCACAAAAAGAAGACAGATAAATAATGGGCTTTCGGTTCTAAAATTGCAGGCGATTTATCTGCTTCGTCTTTTGTCGCAGTTATTGCGACAACACCGCTGTCGATTTGAATAACCTAAAATTATTTTTCACAGATATTCAAAAATCGTTATATTAACCTGCGCTGCATGATTTCGTAGACTTACAACGGTGGGTAACAAGTCGAACTGAAAATAAAACTTCGTGAATCAAAAATTCCGATTTCCTTCCCTCGTTCCTTAAAACTTTGCTCGTTTGTAAAGAGAGTCGGTCGACATATCAGTCAAGTTTTATTTTTGGCTCGTTCTCAAGACCCGCAACCTACCCATTTTTCAAAGAATCAGACGTTTCTCCATTTTCTCTGATATCCATAGAAAATATGAACAATTTTTTTAGATAAAGTGATATTTCATTACACAATTAATAAAACAGGTACTGTAGGACAATCTTCCATTTGGATAAACATTCTAGACAGTTAACTTGAGTTGGCCTAATTTAACAACACCTTCATTATTCAATAAATTATTTACTAAAAAACCAAGCACGTGAGAATTGTATAGTGGAAGTATTAAGGAAACTAAGTGGCAAAATCCACTGCCACTTCCAAGCAAAAATATCTTTTCCCTATTGCAGAGTAAATTTTCAAAAATTGGAGTTGCCCTTTTTTCCCACCAAATTGTAGAAAAATCCACTTATCTCAGGTAAATAATTACATTAAACACCATTATTATGTTACAAAATTCTGTACTAGCACGTAGAAACATATCAGAAAACATTACTATCTACACAATTTTAGAAAAGTAAAATATGGCTACTCACAAAAATCATATACCAGCATCCTTATAACTTGCGCCAGTCTATTCAGATTTTTTTACATTCAACGCTACCTGTAACTCAATTTCAGCAAATTATGAAGCTGCCTCCCTTTTGCAGCAAGGCCTTGAATTATGAACGAAAACCCTGACACAGAGGCCCAGCTAATTGTAAGTCGTTTTCCTCGATGAGTCCTCTGATGCATTTGATAGTAGCAGGATACGCTACCAGAATGCGGATGATAGGTCGGGGCAAAAGGATTTTGCGCGAGCGACCTTACGCCACTCGTTTCCTTTTGTCCAGGAACGCGATGAGGCGCTTTCAGCCCTGCGACAAAGGGAACCGTCCCGCTATGTATTATTTTCTAACGCAAGGCGATATCGACGAGAACTCCACCCCCGCTGAAATTTCTATCCTTAGCGAGAGGAAATTCTAATATTACGTTACAACGTTCCACGGCGAAATACATTTTCGAGGGGCCCGCGGATCCGAAAGCAAATCGAATCGTACGCTTCGTTGTATCTATATCGAATAAAATATATTATTCCGTTGTAGATGCCCCGGAGGACAATGCGAATTCTTGTCGCGATCCGAGGGAAACTTGAAACTAACGCGAGGCAAGTTTCGGCAGCTTTGAATTGATAGGCACTATGCGGTCGCGTTGCCTCTTCCTTTTGTAGTTTGCCCAAAAATTATGCTCGTAGGAAGATGGCAGAGATGGAGGGAGACGAAGCAAGTTGGAAACATGAGGTCGTATGCAATAGGTACTTCATAGGTTTGCAGACTTTTCACGCGTGACACTTCTGTGGCCCACGACTGGTATTTTATTTAGATACGCTCAGTTGTAGGCGATAGAGCTGGTTTAACCAAGTCAGAGAGAGGTATAGGGTAGAAGTCCCAATTACTGCCACCTTAAGATTATAACCGAACTTCATTTAATCATTTCGCGTGTTGTGTAACCTAAAAATTGTTTCAGTTTGAAACATAGTACTATTTAACATCTCTTTCATTAAAAAAAAATAGTTTCATGAATTAAATATGAAGAATTTATGAATAATTAATTAAAATTCGCGAGCGATCCTGGTGTACCTATAACTGTCACCTCAAAAATCATCTTGTCCTAGGTACATATGAGTACATATATTTTTTTATTTTAATGTAAATCAGAATTTCCATTTGATAATAACTATTTTTTGTACATTTCTTTTTATACGTTACGCTTTTATTACATATAATAAATCAAGTGGCAGTAATTGGGACACTGGCAGTAATTGGGACATCTACCCTACATAGTTCATAAGTATTAGGACTGTTCGAGGGGTGGATTCTTCTACTTAAAGACCGAAAGCAGAAATAATTATGAATATTTTTTTTTGGTTTATCGATTTAATTATTTATTACGGGTAATGACCCTTTGGTACATTATAATAAACTGAAACGTCATGAGTAGAGGACGGACAAATAAGATAACATTAAGATAAAGATTAAAGGACACAAATAGCAAAGAAAACAACAGAAAGTATATATTTATCTTGAAAAATGAACTGCACAGTAATATAAAAAATAAAATTAGGTAGATACATGTTCACCTCGCTCTGGTTGCTTTTATAGCAGAAGATAAAGATTTGACAGTTTCTTAAGGGGACTAGGCAGTCATAAAACTCGATTTTTTTTGCATTTTTCGAAAGTACCACCCTTCCCGACTAAAATGCCGGGTGGTTTATGTTAAAATTCGCAAAATTGAGGATTTTACAGCCGAAAGGGTCGAGCGCGCCATAAACCGTCTCTGCGCGCACGCAGGTAGACTAGATTCCTCTTTCGAAACTTTAAGCACGTGTTTCTCGGAATCATATTTCCTCTTCGTTTTGCAGTGATTGGGAAAAAACGGAGGTATCAGTCGATTTGAAAAAAATTCAGCATATATGAAACATGTCTAGTTACGACCTGAACCTAGGCATAAGTCTGTAAAAACTCCTGGTTTGTCAAAAAAAAAAAAAATAGAATGGCTCTTTTCCCTGGCGAAAAATGACGTTTCTTTAAAATGTGCCGTTTTGCAGCCACCATTTCTATAATTTTGATTTTTTTCCTTTTTCAATAGGTTCAGGGCAAAATAGGGGCCAGGGCAAAGTATAAATTTCAGAGGATATTTCACAATTAAATTTCTTACGGCCAGAATCACTGCAAAATTACAACGGCTCCAAAAAAAAACGCCTACCTATCAGACGACTGTAGCGCTGTCATACATATGTATATAATATTCAAATCATTTATTGTTTACTGTTTATAGTATTAATAAACATTACCCAAACGTACTAGTCACAATTTGTGTTCATCTCCTTGTAATTAATTCGCAAAAAATACTTGATTTTCGAGCGATCTGACTGCCTAGTCCCCTTAAGCAGATGGCTAACGTTAGACACGATTTCCGTATTCTCTCGAAATTATCAACCCTCAACAAGGACACCTGTTGTATTTTCACAAAATGTGTTATTTAGTACAGATTGAATACTTTTTGTTGCTTTGAATTTAGAGTACTAAGTAAATTAGGATTTTTTAGAGTTCTTTGATAAATTTGCAACGTTTTTCCCAATTATTCCACACGGAGTAGGTGTTCTAATACTTATGAACGGCAGTATAGATGCATGAATAATTGTAAGCTACCAAAATTTTCTCGTGTGAAAAAGCCTTTAAGTTGAAGCAAATAGGATCCTGCCCTATCCTACAGATACACCGTTTCCTTTATCATACTTATTTTTCTAAAAATATATTTGTTATTTATAATTAGACCCGAGCACTTCTGAAGTGACGCTACGCGAGATTTTATTCCAAATAATATGTTATCTTATTTTACCAGTAACTCGAATGAAGAATAATGAGTTATTTTTGCCCTTTGAATTCCTACAAAGTATTTAAATGAATTAGAAGGGCGAAAGTGGTACTTCATATTTTCATTACTTATTTTGATTTCCATTCAAATGTAGCCTGCTCTCCTTAAAGCACATCCCCACTTCATCTTATAAAAGCTGCAACCAGCAAAAAGTAATTTACAATAAATATCGTGAAAAACTTTTATCAGATTCAAAACGCCGATTTCATTAGATACCTGCGGAAAATTAGATTAATTGAAAAATTCTTAATCCTGTTACTCCTATTACCAGAGACGAATTTGCAAAAAGCTAAGTAGGCTGCAGCCCGGGCGACGAATTTTGAGCGAAAGAAATTGAAAAAGATTTCACTTTTTATTTTTTCATCGAAATTAATTGCATAGATTTCTGTTCTAAAATCAAACGTCCATCTATTTTCCCCATCGCCGAAAGTGAAGGGTGATCTTTAAACACAGAGGCTTGGCACAACTTAAAAAACAATTCACTTTTCTTTCACGTAGCGAATTAGCAATAACTCACATGTGAGTTGTCACATTGAATTAATTTTAAAATTGTCCGAACTCTTTTAAATTTAAATATTTGCTGATATTTCGCGGAAAGGGTGGTAGACGCTTGTTAGCCTAGGGACGCCAAATCTCCAAACCCGCCCCTGCCTATTACACCCCACCAACGTATCAGCTTCCAGAGTCGTTTCGCTGTTACGCGCGGTTCCGACGCAAAATGTTTGCGCAATGAATGCGCTAACGAATTGCCAATTTGAAGGAAATTCGAGCCGATCCCGGGGATCTTCCATTTTTTTAATTTAGTTGAACATAGTGAACGAGAATCGCGCACTCGGCTAATGAATGACGCGCTGTCAATTTTTGCGCGCGTAGAACACCCTTTCACGTTTCCCACATTCATGAGAATTCCAATGGCAGCCAGCGCCGCGGAGAATATCGAGGGAATAAATTCACGCCGTGGCCGCGGAACCGCGGAATTTGCCAAACGTGGATTATTTGGAACTCTGATAAAACGATTCCCTCCCAAAAGATCGGCCAGGGAACCGCGGGGCAACCGTGGGTGGGTTTCGGCTTGCTCCCCTTTGGCTGAGTGCAGATGAGCGTAACGCAATAGGGGCGAAGTGAAATCGAGAGAAAAGCTTCCCTGACCTGTCCCTAAGGGCGACCTTCGTCCTTAATGACGAGGACTTAGGCTGAATGCAGTCCTTCGGGGTGATAACCGCTTTGAAAAATTAGGTAAACTTTACAATTTACTTTTTGAATTAGTACATTATAGAGATAAAAATGATTGCAATATATTAGTTTCATATGAAGATATTTACAGTAGTGGAAATATCTATTGGGCTTCTCTCAAATTTCCGTAGTACGTAAAATTCTCATAGGAATATTATTCGTATCCAACTTATTTCGAAGAATGTGCGGAGATAATCAGATAGATCACATTTTTGCAATAGTATTCTCCTAGTACTAATAAATAATAAGAGAAGTACAATTGATAAGGTGTTTGACTTTCGAGTAGTGCAATAAATATTTCCAATACTGTATCGTCGAAGTCGATCTCTAGGACGAATAATTATAATATTTTATAGTTCGCAAAATTCTGTACCAAAATAATTAAGAGAGTCTCATTTTCAAACCTACTGCCTCGTCGATTTGAGGAGTTCTAAGTAGGACACCTTCCGAAACAAAAGTAATTCGGTGAAACATTCGTGATATCCCCATAAAGTTCGTATTGCGTTACCCTAGCTTGACTACCGCGTTTTCAACGCTATTTTCGGGAATTTATTTAACCAAAACTATAAGCGTATACTGTGTGGCGTTTTGCCTTCATATCAAGGTATGTTTGAAGTGAAACTCGGAATTTTTTTCAGCATTTTTATTGAATATTCACGGAGTTATAGTCAATCAACTACCGAGCAACTACCGAATATTCGGTATTCGCCGCATGCCGAATATGTGCTTCCGCCTTTACACCGGTCTATATCTCGCCTTTGGAAACTTTGGTGGCCACGATACACGTACACTAATGCTTTTACTATCCTCTCGCGATACACGGAACGAAAATTAAAGATCACGAGGCGCGATGGGATAGAAAACGAAGAAAGGCGAGACTCGGTTTACGAGGAACGCGCGGCATCAACGGCACGGATTGCGAATTTTACTGCGGGGTGCCTTTGGAGAACGTTCAGTCGTTCCTTCGTGAGGATCCGCAGGAAGTGTCTTTGAGGCACAAAGAGCAGCATCGGTTGATTCTTCCCTGGCGAAGTAACTGCATCTTGTGATTCGGTATAGGAGCAACGCTGAGGAAATCGCTTTCAACCTGTTAACCAGGGATGGTAGATTTGACGCGTTCGTTCGTTCAGTACGAGCTAAGGGAGTGTTGTGGTCTGCAACATTTAGAAGATCAATTTCTGTTTATTTAGATTCCTTTGAAATTTTAATAGCAATAAATTGAATTTAGGAGGATTGTTGAAGTTATCGCAAATTGAAATGTAACTGCGTGACTCGGGCAATAACTACAGTTTATTTACGAAGATTTCACTGGCAAAAGAATGTCGGAGAGGCGCTTCTTGCATATTTATTTGCAAAGGCGATAGCTACTTTTGAAGAAATATCCTCCATTGCAAAACATTTTCACTGTTTTTTTCAGCACAAGTGGAATGGAAGTTTAAATTAATTTCTAATTGTCTTCGAAGTGAATAAAAAAAATAAGCTAGATAAATTTTTATCGATATGATCAAAGAATAATTTATTAGTATATCCCATCTTCAGGACCATTACCACAATCATTGAGAATTAAAATCATTTCTTCTTTGATATTTAAAATAACACTATCATTTCATTTACCGTTCTCCACTATCCTCTATTTTCCTTATCAATTATTACAATATTCGCATGCCTATTAAACATTAAACACCAATTTTCTACAATACAATCCATCGACCTCTTCTCAGAACATGAAATACTTATTATAATGAAACAATAAAGAAGGAAGAATGATATGATTATCATAAATACGTAAATTGTCAAATACACAAGTTCAGAAATAAAAGTGCACCAATGGTATCTCGCAGGACAATAAACGTCACAATTCGCGCAATACAATATTTACCCCAGAGATTGCCACGAATGAATGAATTTTGTCGACTGTCAAACTAAGTCTCCGACTTGTCAATCACCAATGGTATTTCGCCATAGACTGTTCGACAGTCGCGGTGGAAGCTAAGCAAAAATCCGATCGCCAAAGTAGCTCATTCCGCGCACATCGCGATTTCTGTAAGCGTGAGGGTATTGTATAATTGTTTATTAATTACCCCTTCTACGATTTCACCGTTAAAGAACCGAACTATGTAGTAGCTTGCTCCTCGGATGAATAGCGCCATTCGCTATCGTTAATATTGATTATTTTTCCAGTTCCCCCAATGTGAAACGTGTTGGATGTGCTCATTAACTTTGCGAAATGGAATTTACATAGAGAACATCGTACCTCCAGCTGAATTACGATACTCCGACAAACGTCGCCTCGAAATTCTCAATTGCCTTCAGCTCAGTGTCCCAATCGAAGCGCGAATTGCATCGCGTATTAATTTCACATAAATTTAACGACCCTCCCTGCGACGATAATTTAAGCGGACATTGAAATGAAATTTTGTAGCGACGTTCGTGTAAAAACGCGCGCACGTATCTGTACGACGAAGCGAGAAAGTGAAACAACGACGCGGCGATAGAATCACCGTAGCTCCCCTGGGGAATATGTGAGATAGGGAAATTTTGATTATTTCGGGAAGATAGGAAGATCGAAGGAGGTACCTTTAAATTCTTCAACCACGTCACTTCGATCCAAGTTGCAGGCAGAGACCTTGAAAAAAAATTTAATTCACTAGAAGCGTGTCTGTTCGTGTGAGAAGTAGCAGAATGATGATTTTGTAAAAAGCTTTAGTGGAATTGTGACGTCCAAACGAACGAAAATCGAAATGACATTTTACGCTTAATTCCTGTGCGCTCTGTTTCCTCCATTTTTTGTGTTGGACGAAACGGCAATCGCCGGCGGATACGGGGGAACGATTCGTTGATAAATTTGTTCTCACATTTTGGATTGTCAGTGACGTTTGTTTAAACGCCCGACTAAAACGCAGTTGCGCGAGAATTTGTCATCGCGCGCGATGGTTTAGAGAAATTGTTTAAACGTCTGCAAATATTCGCGCTTTTCATATTTCCATTACAGGAAATACTCGAAAAACAACGTTTTAGAAACAAAGCGTGTGTAACCTTTTTACTATTTTGCTTCGCAATATTGTTACTACTTTTATTGCAACGCGTTAAAAATTGTGAATACTAAACGAATTTTTTTAGTTTCTTGGATTTCGTAATTTAATGTGGTTATTAAGAAATCCTGTATTCATGTTCACAAATGAAATACGAATTTTACACTAAATGGCACTTTGTATATTGAAATTAGAATTTTATTGAAAAGCGATGAAATTCGATAAAAGTATTTGAAATATTATTCGATACATTTTTTGCCAATTAGTTTATAAATATTCGAGAACTGAATTGTAAACTGCTACCGCATTGTTATGGCATCACATTTCATGTAATAACATACATTTTTACTTAGCGTAAAATTCCGATTGTTGCAGAGAAATATTTCCAATATTACGCAAAATATAGATTTCTTTTCGATTTAAAGAGAGGTTAATCTTAATTAATTAAAATCACTTTGGAAATTTGAAAATTACATTTGATTAATTTAAATTCTACATTTACTTCGTTATTTTTATTATACTCCTCATCTACAGCGATGTGTATTAACGCATTACGAATATTTCGTCATCGCAAAATTGCAGATATAACCATTTCCCCGTCGCGAATCAACGTAACAATGCCACATTGTTCAAGCACGCTCAACGCTGTCTCATTTAAATCGTTATTTCGATTTTCGTTTATCTGGATTCAGATTTAACACCAACGTACGATCGTCCGTCAATAAAAGAGTGATACGAAAATGAGCGTGAGAGCGAAAGAGTGCGAAAGAGTGAACGAGGAAGAAGACAGAGAGCTTGTAAGAAGAGCGTTAAGTAGAACAAGAATGTATTAAAACTCCAAAGGAGATACATACCAAAAGGCCAGACGTCGACGTAGAGAAACGACGTCCACCGAATTATCCCCCCGCCCCCCCCCCCCCCCATCTACGCCCCCCAGCTCCTTAACAAAATACTTTCTACTACCGAGTAAGTGTTAACATAAAGAAAACTTTACCCTGAACTGCTACCTGTAGCTGCGTTATCCCAATGTCGACGAAACGCAGCGAAATTCTCCAAGTGCCATCACTGCAAATTTTATACCGTGAAAATTCGCCTGTCCCTTTTACACGTTAACCATTCCCCAGCTATCGATGATAATCAAGTTACATCGAACTTTCTATCTCTGATGGGGCAACGTGAATTATCACACCGTTCAAATTTTTCATATATTTATATATTATATGAATTAATTTTATTAAATTAAGTATTATTATTTATAATGTATGATATATGATATGTGATATATGATATATGATATATGATGTATGATGTATAATATATGATGTATGGTGTATGATATATGATATATGATGTATGATATATGATGTATGATGTATGATGCACGATATATGATATATGATATATGATATATGATATATGATATATGATATATGATATATGATATATGATATATGATATATGATATATGATATATGATATGCTTTGTGCTTTGTGATATATAACATGTATCATATATCATAGGCTATATATTTTTTTTCTTTTGTATATCCCGAAAACACGAAGTTCACCATATTTTCCTACTGTGTGTCTCAACATCTCAGATCTTCATCTGCTTTTACGAAAAATACATCATGTAAATGTTTACTTGCAGGGAATAAGTATACATTTTATGGTTTCTTTGTGCTTTTCTTTTTAAATGAAACATCTTGAAACGTGATACCACACGATCAATCATTCTTCGCGCTCTTCCTCGTTACTCGATCAGAGCTGGAGAGTCACCGAGGGATTTTAAACGTGGGTGAACAGCCAGCCGTAGTGGTGTTAATGTTTGAGGGGAGAATTGCGACAGTTCAGGGTAACGAGAACAAAATGGAAAGCGTTAAGCGCAGCGATAAGATGTAGGAAACTCTGTGTGTATGCCACGTGACTTTGCGAACTCTTATTGTTTACACCGTGACTAACAGGTGAATCGAAACTGTGTTCCCTTCCCACATCCTTTCAGCATGTATTGTTTTCACACGATTCTCGAGGCATTCTTGTACATAATGTTTTACTCTTGTAAATAAATTATCCATACGATCCAGAGCAACCGATTACTTACTTCTCCATACCATGTCGCGCTCTCCCCGCATTCTGACAGTGCAGCCACTTGAGGGATGTAATTGCAGGTAAAGTACATGAATAAAATTTATTTTCTTCGACCGTCCAAAAGAAGATGAAACAGCTGTTTAGATCAGCAGTTGTGAGTATTGTTACTATAGATCTAACTAAATTAAATTAAATTTCTAACTAAATTACAAAAAATATATTTAAAAAATGATTTATTATCTCAAAAATTATTTCAATAGTGGGAATTTTAATGTTTTCTAGAAATCTGGTCCGGCGCGTTCTGCGTATTATTCGCTGATGAGGAAATTGTAGGAGAAATTACAAATCTCGTAAATGAAAGGTAACTGCGAAAAAATGTACCTAATATTGCGTATTTTTAAATCTCTGCAAGTGAACAGAGCATTTTCTTCCCACTTTCAATCAACCGCCACGTACGTACATAATATCATATTGCATTCGACTGCAGTTTATTTCGAATATTTGTTGCGTGGCAATTTAGAAAATAGATAAATTTGAAAATAACTAACAGTGATTAAAAATAAGAAAATTCCTATATATGTTCACGTTCAGAAAATATCGTACATCAAATTATAATCCTTTATAATATTGCAGTGAGCTTCAAAGCTTTGAATTTATGAAAAGGGATCGTTAATGATCATTAACTATTAGTTCACAGATATTCTTTAAAATAGAAACATTGAAAAATCGAATTTATAGGAAAAAACATTCACAACTTCATCACACCTTCCTTTTGATGCGACTATTGAAAATAATAAGCAAAGATTTTCGAACACACGAGCTATGATTTTCTTCCAAAAAGCTTCAGTTCTAAAAAAAGGTGTGTTTCGCTCGCTCAACAACTCGCCCATAAAGAGATGAAAGAAAAATTCTGATGAGAATCAAGCGTCCGTGAAGCTCGGTTGATGAATATCCAACGTTCAATGTTTACTCCCCTAAATTTTCAGACGAAACGAATTGCCAAGCACACAGTGGCGCGTTAAGAAACGTAACGCATGACGTCGTTAATTGAAAAAATAAAAGAAACGAAAGAAGAGACAGAAAAAGAGAAGAATAAGGAGAAACTGTTACCAGTGGGGTGATTTGCACAGTTCGGAGGTTTCTTTTTAGAGGAGGCGAGCGGCATTTCGACTTTAAAGGCACCTCAGAGGGCCGATTGTGATTCGGAAGTAATAGAGGAACTGGAACGAAGGCGTAGGTCGGGAAGATCGATAGGTCTGACCTCGATGCGCTTGAACTTTTCTTGCCTCTCGTAGGATATTTAAAGATGCTCGTCCTCGGCTTGCGAGCCACCTTCGTCGTAGATGCAATCGCAGAATAACATCATTCGGACGGTTAATTTCATCTTCCTTGCAAATCAGTCTCTCTGGAACATAAATAACAATCTAAATAATTTAACTGGACGACTAAATTTCTGTGCAATTCAACCACTCCGAAGGAGGGTTTGTTTAAATAAAAGTTAAATAGCAGGGTGAAATACTTTTTTTCTCGGGGTTACTAGCGACTACTATATTGCAATATTTACATTGAATTAGTTTTGTTGCACAGTGCTATATTATACTTATACAATTAACTTTCAAAGACTGTAAGGGGCTTTCTAGTCCTTTTTTGTTGTTCAGGGTTGTTTTTAGGCTGTTTGGAATGTTGTGGTTTTTCCATTCCTTGTCCTAGGTGAAATTCTTATGCCTTTCTAATATGATGCAAGTAGAAAGTTAATAATTTTACGCCCATCTTTGATCGATTAGAATTCCGATAAAATACCATTCTGTTCGCATCAGACTTGCCTTTTATGATGTGTTTTGATTTACTTTTATTTAGTAAAACCATCCAAAACTGGGGAGAACTACAGTTCTATCCAGGGTGTAATGGACACAGAGGAACAAGTGAGCTATCAGTTTAACGAAGCATTGAGCTAATTGTAAGAGGTACACACCGTCGCTGGCATTTCTGTAGAGTGTTTCTATGGAGTTCGACCTGAACTGGTGTAGAAACTAGCAAGAATTCGGACTGATGCTGGATTGTCTCTGACTTGCTACTGAAGTAGTAATGAACTGCAATTGAAATCGAACGAGACTGAAACTTGCGCTGAAGTAGAATTGGATTCAGACTGAATTTGTAAGAATTGCAACTAAACTGATATCGGATTTCGAAGTTACAATAAGCTCGAACAGGCCGTTACAGTGAGCACTCAAAGTCTGTTGGAGAAACAGTGAGATCGATAATGTAGGACCAAATTTCATCTGCAATAAGTTGCAGTTATTTTTTTATTAATTTTTAACAATAATTATAGGAGCTATGCATGGTCGACCTTAGCGCCCGAATACCGATAAGTTAAATACTTATTTTGTTACATAAGAAAATCGGATAGCAAAAATTAATGGGTCCGATCTTTCAGTTTGAAAACTCACCACTGTCCTCAATAATTTTGTTTTATTCTGGTTCGTAAAACGCTGTTCCATTTTCCTGTTTCAAATTACCCGGAAGATAAATATCACGCGCACCAGCGGATTGCGAATTTTGCGCGTCGCGTTGGTGGATCATAATCCTACATATATTATTAAAAAATAATAAAAGAAGAAGCTACACCTTCTTCAAAGATGCATAAAAACATGAACCAAATTTCAGATAAATCGAATCGCTGGTTTCTAAAAAAAAATCCCACACTTTTCCATGTTTTTAGCCCCAAAAATAGGATTCCCCCTTAAAAGCAAAATTGAAATTCGACAGAACTCGCGTGGCCCAGTTCGCCGGACCCGCGAAGCCTGGCGTCCAGAGGCATTTCCCAGCGACGGGCAGACAAAGGGTTCCCGCGGAAGAAGCGTTACACGCACCGAGCACAAGGCCAAACAAAAACGTCAACAGATGGGTCGGCGCGGCGGGGCGACGTGGTGGAGAAGACGGCAATGAAATATTCTTGCGCACAATGAGCCACCTTAATTATTCCGGCCGCGATGAATGCTAATTCATACATTTCCCGCGAGCTGTAAAGAGGAGCCGCGCAGAGACACGCCGGCACGCTGATTAACCGACACTCGGGCCAGCCTCGTATCCTACATTCGACACTGCAACCGGCCTGCTATTGTTTGAAGGCCAAACGTAATTAACGACGTTAATCAGCCCACTTCAAACCCGTGCCCCTCCATTCAACGAAGGGACACTGTGCCGAGGCCCGCGCGCATTTTTGAACATGCAGCTGGTGAAGTTGGGGCGGATAGCGAGTTCACGAGTGATGCTTCAGCTGGCGCTAATTCGCGTGTAAAACGCCGAATTTCGCAGCGACGCTCTGCCAACGCAAATTCGTTACAGCCGTGTGTTTTAATGGAATCGTTGTTTTTGGCCATTTCAAGCCACTGACACCGACTGTCAGGCGAACGAACGTTTAGTAGGTGCCTTTTGTCATATAGAAGCCAGTATGTTCATTTATTCATTAGTAGTTTTGTTGAATTGGGATTGTGGAAGTTATTAGTTTCTTTCATAGATGAGGGTTTTTGTTAGGGACATCGAATGGATGTCATTTTGAGAATGACAATAGTTGACTGTTATACATATACCTACATTTCGGCTGTTTGACGAGAAATTTTGCTTCGTGCAACAGTCACCGCAAATTTGAAATCGGCATCCTCAAAACTATTATATAAGCTCCGCGGAAAGGTTAGTCCATTTCGATACTGCACTCTGCCAGTAAATAGGTCCGCAAAGCGGCTAAGCATTTTTTACTACTCTCGGTGAGTACCACAAGCTCCTATAGTCTAGGACCCTTTTTTCTAAACCCTATGTATTCCCGGAGTAGTACGTTGCTAGCTATATAATTAACGAGATTGCGAAGTTTTAAAGAAAGCAACAGCTATGCAGGTCGAGGGGCAATAAGTAATCCTGTGACGATTTTACCTTCTGCTCTGTTCTCTGGATAGTTCAGTTTTTCGTTATGATACATCCTACTTATGCTGCATTCCACTTGAGAGTAGACGCGTTCCGCGCAGGGATATAGGAAACCGGCCGGGTAAGTGCTACGACCAAGATCCGTGGGAGCTGCGCAAAGATCGGTCGCAAATCGGTAGGGTCCTAGGTCTATTCTTATATGGAATGGAGTTTGGGTACATTTTCATGCAACTGTTTTGACCAGGGATCAATGGGTGCGTTCAGCGGACTCAGCCGCTGAGCTCAACCGTTGAGGACTCAACGGTGGTCAGTCCTGATCAGTCCATCGCTCCGCTGAGCGACACTTGGGAGGGTAGCGACATCTGTAGCAACTCAACAACAAGTTGCGTAAGAGTAGCGGAGTTTATTTAAGCTACAAAACATGGCGAGCGATCACTAAACGCGTTGAGAAGTGAGCAACTGAGCGGTAGCGTTCAGCGAAAAATCAGTGCGTTGAGTCCGCTGAACGCACCCAGTGATTAAGGTGAAATAGAAACTGTCGCCCCTGTCGCCAAGAAAGAGAAAGGTAAAACTGATCGAGTTCGAAATTTTGCACAAACAACGGAAGCCTGTGTTAACCAAACGCGATCAGCCCTTCTCCTCGGTTCGTTTAACTGGTTTCGCTCCATCTCCCGCAACGAACTTTAGAAGCAGAGGCACTACGTCCCAGAATTTCGCGGCATGTGTGGTATCACGAGGCTTCGGCACCCGCGGCGTTCAAAGGACTCGTTCCCAGCGAGAATGTACGTGAGATATCGCGCGTATGTGCGGGACATATCGCGCGTATCCTTAAACCGCTTCGAGGGCAAACAATGAGGGCGGAAAGGAACGGTCACGAAGCCACCAAATAACTGGAGCGTACAAGGGTAGGTACGCCTTTTCAATTTTCGACGAGATATCTTTTGCGCGAACCCACCTCTGCCAAAGTAATATTTTCCCTCTGCTTGATTTCTTACGTCCCTTAAGGGGTTAGGTACACAGGTACCTTCAGCCGCAGCGAAAATGAATGATGTTAGGAAATTTTGTGGTGGCTTTATTAAACAAAATGAAACAATATTCTTATCGCACATGATTTCCTAGTCCATAAAGTGCAAGAAAAATTTTATTTACAACAATTTTTGTATTAAATTATTTATGATTTTCTTTTATGTGATATTAATATCTCTTTATTTTTTTCGCACAGAGGAAATATACAAAAAAAATTAACTTTATACGTTAAATGATCTGAAGTTAAAGTAACTTTTATTTAATCCGTTATTTAAATAATTCTCTATTCAGTTAGTGCCCAACTCTGTTTCAGAATCGCGTCAAAAGACGCGTGTTCGCGAATACAATTGACTGGAAAGCAGGAATGCTGCCTGCCTCATCGTCTATGCTTCTATGCTGCGCGTCTATGCGTCTGCTACCCACCTTAGGGGCCCAGCTTAACGCACAAACGAAAGTTCCCTCTAACGAGTTCAGCCCCCTGAAATTCCTAATCGTTTCGAGACCGTCTCGCGCGCTCGCTCCCTTCGCCGATCCCGGAATCGATTCATCTCGTCTCCAGACCTGGCCGTGGAATTGCACCAGGACAACGACGTTAAGGTTAGCTATGAGGGACGGCCTCGTTACGTGCTCCCGAGCATATAAAGGTGCTTAGCTAACCGTGCGAACTGCCATTTCAAATCAGCAGGGAGGAGTTCTCTCGCATATGTTCGAAACGATCTCGCCACTTTGATCGACGAACCGCGAACGCGCAATGTTACGCATGCCTCTTCTGATGTCTCCCTCCCAGAAATTAGATTATAACGACGCCCGCGCGACGTTCAATTAAAGACACGGGATTCACGCTCCCCAGTGAACCTCGTTCGCTCGGATACGTTGCACGGTTCTTTTAACACTTTCATTGGCGGACGCATTTCGACTAGAGGACTCACAGCGGCGTAATTCAAGTATAATGTATTTCGCCAACGAACGTCAACCCCCTGGGGAGGGGTGTGGGGACTGCGGGGAGGGGAAGATTAGCCAGGGGAACCTAAGACAAAGTGAGACACTTAAAATTTAATAGCACAAAAATCATAAGAAAAAATAATTATATTTTCAACACATTGTATTATACACTTTTGTTTCTTAATTCCGCGATACAAAAGCCCGCTAGCTGGAGAAAGTGAGAAATAAGTAATGGAAAATCAAGTATTTTTATTGCACACGAGCTTATAAAAAATATGTTCCGACTTATTTGTGACAGAGTTGGAAAGTTAGACTTTAATTTCAGAATATGAAAAATTGAAAAGAAGGTAAAGTACTGTCACGTCCTGGGTGGAGGTTAGGACAATGACAAGGAGTTCTTGCCCCGCTGCCTCCAACGTACCGTCGCGCCCTAAGGCCGGCCGGATTACGCCGCAATGGAGTAAACTGTGCCGGGGCGGGTGGATTGGCTTTAAAGGATCGAGGAGGAAAAGAAGAGGTGTGTTTCGTCTTGGGACCGTCAGCTAGACTCATCGGTAGGGCTACAGCTGACGGCCCCTGCCCTAGACACACACGGGGACACAGAGGATATGATTTTGGAACTTGTATATATACTAATGGATTGGAGATTGAGAACTAGCGAGAAGATTAGACCTCTGGTGGCGCTCGCCGACACTAAGTCGCGATACCGTGGTGGGGCCGGGACGTCACATTTTTTTTTTTGTATGAAGGGTAAGCGCGGTAATTCGCCATGGCACGTACGCCAAATATGCGTCGTAGTAAATAACTGAGTGATGACTAATGCGCAAAGCATTCGTCGCAATTACATTTTTGGGGTTTTTATATGGGAATACTCAATCCGACGGATTTGGAATAGCTGGATGGGTACAGGGGTAAGAGTGGAGTCAAATTAAAGGGCTGTTTGAGGGGGTGAGACGTGGTCTCGAATTAGTAAGTTTTGGGGCGAGGGATTCGTTTAAAATAGATTTGGAGATCGTAGTTGACCATCTTGAGATGGGGACCGCTAAGGTTCATCGCCAAGGTGATCAGGAATCTGGATTGACCGTTTAGAGATAGGGACCACTAAGGTATATCGTCTAAATGATCGGTTGGGTGAGGGAGTAGGGGATGACTCGAGATTGAAGGTTTTTAATGGAGTTGTGAAATGGAATTCGAAGAGATGGTGGAATAATACCGCGCGAAAAATAGTGGGACGTCACAGTACACTGAATGAAATATGTAGGTACATTGAAAACTGAATAAAATTATAGGAAAGGAGCACAAAACAATTTGTTATAGTGAACTACCTGTAGGGGAGACCGGGGCTAGTTGACTAATTTTTTACATTTCTAATTTTTATAAATAGACCATTAGTATTTTGTTGACTTACTGCATACCAAAAGTTTCCAAATTTCATTAGGTATACAGGCATAATTTTGAAAATCGTTTTAATTGAGTCTAGGTTGTAGTATTTAGAGTAGTGAGACGAATAAGTCAACAGACCCCGGCTACGGGGTTAGTTGACAAATATGATGGGGTCAGTTGACTTGACATTTACTTTTCAGTTTTAACCCTTTGCATGCGAAAGGTGTATATATACGCTATCACAGTACATCAATATAATGTGAAAAACTTATATAAACGCTGCCAATTGCACCAATATAGTATACGAAACGCGTACATATGTATACTACGACGAATAAATGGCTCCATATCAAAACTACACAGTACAAAACTACACATGCAATTTATCACACATCAGAACAGTGCACAGAAAGTAGTGCACATGCAATTTAAAGCACATTAAAATTATAGTGTACATACAATTTAGGACACATGCGATTTAGGACACATACAATTGAGGACACATGCGATTTATCATGGGCATAGCTAGGATTGCATTCGGGGACGGGGGGCATAAAGCCCCTCTCATTTGGGGGGGGGGGGGGGGAATAAAAGACTCCTTCGGCTTCTAATTCGGCCATTTGTGCACTGAATTTTGAATTTATGTACTTATGTAGGAACCAATATAACCGGGGTCGTGTAATGCGGAATTAGGTCACAATTGAATCTATTTCTATTTTATAATAAACTAATTTAATTTTGGATGAACGTTTAAGTTATTTTTTTTCCGAAAATACCAATATAACCGGGGTCGTGTAATGCGGAATTAGGTCACAATTGAATTTATTTCTATTTTATAATAAACTAATTTAATTTTGGATGAACGTCTGAATTTATTTCTATTTTATAATAAACTAATTTAATTTTGGATGAACGTTTAAGTTATTTTTTTCCGGAAAACTAATTTAATTTTGGATGAACGTTTAAGTTATTTTTTTTTCGGAAAAAAAATAACTTAAACGTTCATCCAAAATTAAATTAGTTTATTATAAAATAGAAATAAATTCAATTGTGACCTAATTCCGCATTACACGACCCCGGTTATATTGATTCCTACATAAGTACATAAATTCAAAATTCAGTGCACAAATGGCCGAATTAGAAGCCGAAGGAGTCTTTTATTCCCCCCCCCCCCCCCCCCCTCCCCAAATGAGAGGGGCTTTAGGCCCCCCGTCCCCGAATGCAATCCTAGCTATGCCCATGATAAATCGCATGTGTCCTAAATTGTATGTGTCCTAAATCGCATGTGTCCTAAGTCGCATGTGCCCTAAGTCGCATGTGTTCTAAATTGTATGTGTCCTAAATTGTATGTGTCCTAAGTTGTATGTGTCCTAAATCGCATGTGTCCTAAATTGTATGTACACTGCAAATCGCATGTGTTTTAAATCGCATGTGTCCTAAATTGCATGTGCCCTAAATTGTATGTGTCCTAAATTGTATGTGTCCTAAATCGCATGTGCCTTCAATTGTATGTGTCCTAAATCGCATGTGTCCTAAATTGTATGTACATTATAATTTTAATGTGCTTTAAATTGCATGTGCACTACTTTCTGTGCACTGTTCTGATGTGTCCTAAATTGCATGTGTAGTTTTGTACTGTGTAGTTTTGATATGGAGCCTGTTAAGGGTCGTACGTACAAAACTTCCACGCACCGGATAAAATAAAATACCGTAAATTATAGTCAAGGTATCAGGTTTCCACAAAATATTCATGAAATAACATCAAGCAGTACTTAGTGGACAAAAATTCATAAATAGTCGAAACGAAAATATTTACTTCCAGCCGACCTTTTTAGATTTTTCATTCTCACTGACAGAACACGCAAGTTTTTGTCACGGGGACACATTAAATGGCAAGCTGGTCATTCATATGCTCCAATATTGCGAATCGCAGCATAATTTATTCCATAATACAAGAATTAGAGGGAATTAGTCAACTAACCTCGTTAGTCAACTAGCCCCGGTCTCCCTTACTCTGATTGGCACAGAACTTTCTATACTCGTTTCATCCTAAGAAAAATCCCGTTCCGCGCAGGGATGATTCTGAGGAGGCGCTGGTTGGTCCGACTCCCCACTTAACCGCCTACGATTTTCTCCGCCTTACCGTCTGTTACCTCTTTGTCAACCGTTCCGCACGCGACGCCTTCATATACACGGTGGCACTATTATTTCCGAATACGCACGGCAACCGCCTGCGTTTTATAAAAATTTGAACAAAAAATCTTATCGTTCCTTTGAATATAAATCCTTAAAAAGACGTAATAAATGGCATTCTAAATAGACTATTTAGAACACCTCGTTAACTGATGTTATATCTGTTCGGAACCAAAGAACTACCGGGTAGATACATTGCACTCCTGCAGTTTTGACATTGACATCGGTCACGTCCCGCCCTTGGAGGGTCAGGGAAACCGGCAGGTAAAGCGCTACGAGCAATAGCCTGCGTCGGGCCCGTAGGCGGTAGTGGGGGCTGCGCAGAACGGCCACAAAACGGTCGGGGCATAGGATTTTTCTTAGGATGAAACGAGTATAGCAGGGTTAATTTTTTAACTGGCACCGTGAAAAAACTCTGCAAAAAGTGGAGTGTAGGCAAAGTGAATGCGTCCCCGCGGTCAGCACCTTCGCCGACGCCTCGGGCCCCTCAGTGATTGCGGACTATTGGTCCATGCAATTGCTGAGTGGGCATGGGTCCTTCCAGCGGTTCAAACATCGAATCGGGAAGGCACCCTCCGAGGCGTGTCTGGACTGCGGGGCGGCCCGGGATGATGCGGAGCACGTGCTTACCGCATGCCCGGTGCTCGCCCCCCAGCGCGAGGTGCTGGCCGCCGGTCTAGGGGCACCGATCGACGTATCCACCCTGGTGGGCCTTGCCACCTCCTCCGTGGAGAAGTGGGCCCGCTTTAAAGAGTTCGCGGCCTCCGACATGGGGGCACGCCAAGTGGCAGAGGCGGAGGCCGACCGTCTTTTGCGAGAGGAGCGTGCGCGTCTGGCCCAAGTGGCCGCGGCCAATAGGGCCCGCACGCGCCTAAGGCTCGCCAAAAAAAGAAAGAGGGTCGGCCCCCGCTGATTGGCGAGGGGAGGGTATTCCCCTACCCACAGTGCCCTTGTGGGGGAGCTCGCTGGTGAGTTTTTAACCTTAGATTTAGTATTTTATTTTAGTATTGTAATATTTTAATTTGATACCTAAGGTTTAGTTAATAAGTTTTATCCGGGAACGCGGCACCGCCGTTTGTGGGTACCGCTGTGGTGGCGGTGGTAGGCCACCCCGGCAATGCCAGGGTTGGCCACCTGATCGGTGGTTTCCCCCCTCCCGAAAGTATCTTTTTGGGTGGGGGGGGGGGGGGTAATGGTGGGGCCTCATCAGTCATGATAGCGGCGCCCGACGGACTACACCAGAAGTTCCGGGCGCCGCCATGAGGCCCCTGGTGGAGACCACCAGAGGGGGTTTATAGTGGGTATCCCGCCTATTTTACAGGCGGGGAGTCCCACATAACCCCGACAACAAATGTCGGGGTATGCGTAAGGCATTTTCCCCCTCTTAAAAAAAAAAAAAAAAAAAGGCAAAGTGAATGCGTCAGAAAACAGCAGAGTACCTCGGTGCTGGTGATGATGTTCCTTTGAAAATTCCGGCGAGTCTAAGTCGAAGTTTTTCTGACGCGTTGTGTCTCTTTTTCGAATTTTAAATTACCGTGTAGAAGATTAATTTACAGTACTTTAAGTACTTTATTTAAATTACTGTAATTTAAGTACTTCGCTTAAAGTACTTTCGTTTATCACTTCTTCGTGCCACGTCCTCTACGACTCAACCACTTCGCCACTCAGTGCTACACTCGTTTTAAGCCTCGGTCGGCGGTGTCCGGGTCATTTTGGACCCTAGCGCGACGTTGTCGAGCGTAAATACTAAATAGTAATAGAGAAATTCTCAGAAAGTGAAAAATTGAGTTGTAAGTAGAAAAAGAACGTCTACAGTGCGTATAGTAGGATATTTACTATGAGTCAAAAAAGACCCAGCGGCAGACTCTAACGATGGATAATTTTCGGAAGGAATATGGCAGTGGCGAAAATTTAGCAGTAAAGTAGATGGAAAACGATGAGTATATGAAACTACAAATAAATATCCCATTCTCTCCTAGAATTTGATAAAAACAGTTCGCGAAATGCTGCATGTGACATATATTATAGAATATTATAGTATTATAGTGAAGAGTAAGAGATCTTCACTACTATAAAAATGATAAAAGAATTTTAGTTTCTTCCTTAATTTATTTATTCTTTAATTACTCGTGTTACTTGAATTGCGCATTTAGCTACAGAAACAAATTTCAAAAAGCATGTGTATATAAAGTTACCTACTGTTAATATTTTCCCTGCGGAAGGAAAATAAATTTCCAACTGTTTGCTCGTTTTAAAGGACCCAATTCCAAAATTCTGCCATAAGAAAACTGATTAATCGTTAAACTCTTAAAAAGCAGATCCATGAGAAAGAGAACTTGAGGATTAAAAATTCTATATTCGCTCGTCACAGGACTGTCGATTATATTTTCTATATTTAATGACGCAAGTATGTTTCTATCTAGCTGGACCACGTAATTATTTCTAATAAAAACAACGCTAGGCGTGGTAATTCTCTCGGAAAGCAATTACAGTGCCGATAAATTAAGTTCAAATAATGTCACAGCAAACACTCGCGAGAGTATCCCATCAGACTGGGAACAGGTTACATTTAATTATTCGTAATTGAAGACAAAAATTCGTGAGCGATTGTGTTCTATCTTCGAGTGCCATTAAGTGGTAAGGAAATTAAATTCAAACATTATCAACGAACATCGTTTTGTGAAACTAAAAAAGACTGAGTTCTACAAACTTTGGAAGAAACAATGTAGGAAGCAGAGTTTTATGCGAAAAATAAGTATACAGTAAAACGTTGTTTTAAGTTTTTAAATAAAAGATTATTTAAATAAAGTTAACCTGGAGTAACTTTATTCGACACACGACGAATCATTTTTATAACTTTTATTCGTTATTCAAAATGTTTATTCAAATAAAATGTTTGCCCATCTCTGATGAAAACTCACAATATCTTTGACGGGGGTAAAGTAAAGGAACCAGTAGTTGACCAGTTAACAGAAATCGTTCACGTAAACAATAGTAACTACTTGCTCTGCCATTAAATAGTGACAGTCGCTGCCTAAAGATGCTCTTCCAGCTTTCTAATTATATAATGAGAACGATTTTTTAAAAAAGTTATGTTATAAAAATTTTAGAACTATTTTTCAAAGTTCAGTAACTGCTTCAGAAGTAGACCATCCTTTTTTTTTTTTTTTTTTTGAAGAGGGGGAAAATGCATTACGCATACCCCGACGTTTGATGTCGGGGTTATGTGGGACTCCCCGCCTATAGGCGGGATACCCACTACAAACCCCCTCTGGTGGTCTCCACCAGGGGCCTCATGGCGGCGCCCGGAACTTCTGGTGTAGTCCGTCGGGCGCCGCTATCATGACTGATGAGGCCCTACCATTACCCCCCTCCCCCCCCCCCCAAAAAAGATACTTTCGGGAGGGGGGAAACCACCGATCAGGTGGCGAACCCTGGCATTGCCGGGGTGGCCTACCACCGCCACCACAGCGGTACCCACAAACGGCGGTGCCGCGTTCCCGGATAAAACTTATTAATTAAATCTTAGGTATCAAATTAAAATATTACAATACTAAAATAAAATACTAAATCTAAGGTTAAAAACTCACCAGCGAGCTCCCCCACAAGGGCACTGTGGGTAGGGGAATACCCTCCCCTTGCCAATCAGCGGGGGCCGACCCTCTTTCTTTTTTTGGCGAGCCTTAGGCGCGTGCGGGCCCTATTGGCCGCGGCCACTTGGGCCAGACGCGCACGCTCCTCTCGCAAAAGACGGTCGGCTTCCGCCTCTGCCACTTGGCGTGCCCCCATGACGGAGGCCGCGAACTCTTTAAAGCGGGCCCACTTCTCCACGGAGGAGGTGGCAAGGCCCACCAGGGTAGATACGTCGATCGGTGCCCCTAGACCGGCGGCCAGCACCTCGCGCTGGGGGGCGAGCACCGGGCATGCGGTAAGCACGTGCTCTGCATCATCCCGGGCCGCCCTGCAGTCCAGACACGCCTCGGAGGGTACCTTCCCGATTCGATCTTTGAATCTCTGGAAGCACCCGTGCCCACTCAGCAATTGCATGGACCAATAGTCCGAAATTACTGAGGGGCCCGAGGCGTCGACGAAAGTACTGACCGCGGGGATAAGGCGTCTCACCCACCCCGTGGGGTGGGGACCTATCCCACTCGGCCTGCCACTCCTCCATAGCAGCTGACAGAGCAGCTGCTTTATGGAGGTGGGCCCGTGTTTTTAAAATCGCCGGATCGCCGCCAAGGGTGGGGTCATCCCTATCTCGCGCTTTCACGCAGAAAATCGTGCGCCCCATTTTGGCCTTGATGTACAGCGGCATTCGCCCTGCTAAAACGCAGAGCGAGGCAAAGGACACAGTCCTATATGCCGCTGTACATCGGATCAGGGCCGCGCGCTGAGCACGACGGAGGATGGCACGTGGCCCCTCCTTGTCCAGCGCCACGGCCCAGACCGGCGATCCGTATAAAATAACGGACTCCCACACCGAGTAATACAGTTTTCGGGCGTGGACGGATGGGCCCCTGGTGTTAGGGAGGAGCGCCGAAAGCGCTCTCGAAACCCTATCCGCTCTAGCAGAGACCTCCCCCAAATGGGTCCGATAATTGCGGAGGCAGTCGAAAACTACCCCCAAATACCGGACCTTGGCCGCCGTGGTGACGTCGACGTCCAGGATCCGAAGACTAACCGTCTTCTGGATCCTGTGGCCAGTCAGGAGGATGGCCTCCGTTTTTTCTGCTGCCAAGGAAAGGCCGGTTTTCCTAAACCAGGCTCCAATCCTCGGCAGCACGGAAGCCATCTGCGACCTGACCTGGGAGAGGTCTCTACCCGAAAACAACAGGGCGAGGTCGTCGGCGTATGCAATCGCACGCACCGTCCTGGCCCCGCCCATCTCCGCAATGAGGCGATTTAACTCGGTCCGTCATAAACGAGGTTCCACAGAAAGGGCCCTAAAACGGACCCCTGTGGAACCCCGGCAAATATGGCACAGACCACGGTGCCCTCGTAACAGTGCACCGTGATCCCGCGATCTGTAAAATAATCCGCGAGGAGCGCCCGAACATGTCGATCCACCCCCTCCTACTCAGCTCGTCTAGAACGACGTCCCATCGAAGGGTGTTAAAGGCGTTCCGGACGTCGAACGAGAAGAGGAGGCAGATCCTATTCCTGGCCCTGGAGTCTTCGGCAAATCGAGCAACCTCGGTTGCCGCCTCCATGGTGCCGACACCGCGGCGGAAACCATACTGGTTCGGGTGAAAAGGATCCCTGCCGAGCTGGAATTCCAGGATCTCCTTCATGACGTACTCCCAGACCTTTGATAAGGCTGGGAGTATGGAGATCGGCCTGTAGGCCCTCGGGCTTAGGGGGTCCTTACCCGGCTTCGGGATCAAGATGACTCTTGCCATCTTCCACGAAGCCGGGATTACACCCCGCACCAGTGTGTCGGCCACCATCTCGCGTATCAATTCCTTGTTAGCCCTGGCCACACAGGCCACGACCCCCGACGGGACTTGGTCGAGTCCAGGGGCCTTATTGGGCTTGATACGCGAGAGAGCACTATCAACCTGCTCGGGCGTCACCTCCGGTCTCTCCCTCCAATATGAGGAGAGGGGTCGCATGGAGGGGGGGGGGCTGTGATCGCACCGGCCCAACCGTTGGAGAAGGGGGCGGAAGGGGGGGGCGGGGCGGTGGCAAACAGGGTATCAACTACCCTGCCCACCTGCTCCCGCGTCATAACCATATTAGGTTTACGCCCCCCCCCCCCCCAACCTAGCCATGACTATTTTATATGGCTTCCCCCACGGATCGCCGTCCACCGTGCCATACAGCTCCCTCCAGAGCCTCTCCTTGGAGCGCCAGATCAAGATCTGAACTGAACGCCTAGCCAAGGAGAAGTCCCGCACTCAGTTGTTCGAGGCGGGGGGAGGAAGGATCTAATTTCCTCCGGCTTCTCTGGAGCAGCCTACGGGCACGGTGCATCGCCTTTCTAGCCTCGGCGATGTCCGCGTTCCACCAACGGTTGGGCTTCCGGGTCCCCCGAGGAAGACACCTCTTCCTGAGGACCCGGGCACTGACCCCCTCTAGGAGGCGCTGAAGTCCCTCCGCCCGCGGAACCTCGTCCGTAAAACCGGGCGGCTCCAGCGGAGGGGGAGGGGTCTGCACGCCCACAGGCGTGGCTAGCGAGGTGGGCGGAGTCGGGAGGGCTTCCCGCAACACGTGGAAGCCCTCCAAAATCGCCTCCGGGGTAACGTCCTTTATCACGTATGGTGTCCAGCCGTCGCCTGGTGGTCGGCGAGCCACACCCGGTTTAGCCAGGGTGTGGCGGACATAGAGATGGTTGGAGGCAGTGTAGTGCCGAAGCACCTCACTCCTCCGAACCCTCCCGGCCAGACTTCTGTCAACAGACAGTACGTCGATGAAGGACGACCCTCTGCCCCCCGGAACGTAAAACGGTCCCGGAGTCTTATGGGCACAAGACCCAACCTCGCCAATAGTGCCATGCATGCATGGCCCCTCCGGTCAGCGACCTCCCCCCCCCCCCCCCCAGGCAGGGGATTTGGAGTTCAGATCCCCCGCAAGGATGACCCCTCTCCCCGGGGTAAAAAGGTCTAAAACTATCTCCTCGAGCTCCTCGAGGTACCGCAGAAATGCGGGACCTTTCTTGCTCGGTCGGCAGTAGCAGCTCACCACGACCGTGTTATCCACGATCGCGGTGGCTATCCCTTCGGCTGCGATAGGGGGGGTAAGGGAGGCGAACCTACCCTTAAACCCGGTGACCCAGATCGCTGCATCCCCGGTGGCATCTCCCATCCACTCAGGTAACATCCTGAATGGTTAGGAGATGACCACGAGGTCAACCCCAAGCAGGCAGGCATTGTGGATCATAAGATCCTGAGCCAGCCTGCATCTATTAAGGCTGATCTGCAGGACCTGGATCATTGTCCGGTTCTACCAGATCTTGGCCCCTCCCCCACAGCCGAACTCGCCCTGATCGCCGGGCAGGCCAGCGACGCAGTGACATGCGCCGCATTTTGGCCCTTAACCCCTGCCGCCGAGCAGATGAGACATCGAGCCACGCCCTTGCACGCCGCAATGACGTGGTCGGAAGCCCCGCATCTCCTACACAACTCCCTGCCTTTGGGAACCGTGGGGCACGCCGCTGCCAGGTGGCCCAATTGGTGGCACACGAAACACCGCGTGCTCTTGAGCAAAGGCCTGGCCCGCACCACGGTCAAGCCCGTCCTAAAACGGACGGGCTCCGCGCCCTTGGGGAGGGCGATGGACGGTACTTCCACCACCGCTGTCTGAGTCCCGCTCAGGACCTGCCTGAGCGACCGGACCACCAGACCATGCCCCTCCACCTTCAGGGCCGCGCCCAGGTCCTCGAGGAGCCTCGGAGCCTCTACCATGGAATCAATGTCCCGTATTTCCAGGACCGTTTCGTCCTGGAGGGAGGAACAGACCACTTTCCCGGACGTCAACCTCGTGAGTTCCGCGGCCACAGCGGCCGCGCTCACCTTAGGAGCCAACTCCAATAGCACGTGCCCCAGGCGCGTGCGCTTAACGGCCTTGACGTCAGTCAGGGCCGCCCGCCCCAGGGTCACGGTCGTCCGGTACGTCTCCAGGTAGGTCCCTCCCTCCGGGACCCTAACTGGAACCGCCTCCGGGCGTAGCCTGGCCGGTCTCCTCTTATTATTTTTAGGGGCGACCTGCCCCCGAGGAGCCACCGCCTGAGTGGGGGCCCCCGTCGGCCTAACACCAGAACGGGGGGTACCCACCTTCATAATTGGGGGATTTATCCCCGCCATATTCCCACTCGGTGGGAGGGGGTGAGGGGTACTCCCTTTTGAACCCACCTTTGGTCTAGCCCCTGGCGGGATCTTAGCTACCATCACCCCACTCGGGGGGGCAGTCGTCCCCTTTTTACTCTTTTTCTTCTTCTTCTTCCTCTTTTTCGTGACCTCCACAAATGGGAGGTCACCATTCCCACCACTATACACAGTGGCGTCGGTGGGTAGGGGCAGGGGACCGCCCCTGTCTTGCCCGCCACCACCAACCCCCCCACAACAGGGGGTGGGGAATGAAGAAGCCTCGGTACATCGGCACTGAGGCGCCAGCAGCGGCAGGAGTCAAAGCCTCAGAGAAGAGTCTCTTCTTGGTGTTCGCCGCCGACACTGCCTCGCTGGGGGAGGTTCGGAGTCTCTTCCCCATACCCTTGGGCGGGGGAGTTTTTTCCCCCTTCCTAGAAGGGGGAATCTTACCCCCCTTAGAGTCCCTGGGGGTGGCACCCGAAGCGTCCCCGAGGACCGGGCCACCCAGGTCACATGGAACCACCACCACCTCAGTCTGGGTGGCCGCTTCCGCGGTCATCACCCGTGGCCCACTGAGGATGGGGGTGGCCCAGAGTCTGGACTGTACAAGGCCTTTAGGTTGTACCTTGCCCACCTTGCTCCTGGCCTTAGAAACCCCCGCCCCGTGGAATACGAGGGCCTCGGTAACGGCCGTGGAGGCCGCCTCGCACCTACCGACAATGTTATCGGTAAACGTAGCAACACTACCTTTCGTAACATTGCCTGAAATGACCGTGGCCTTAAGGTCCCTACACTCCCTCACAAGCTCTCTAAGGAGAGACCCCATCTCCTCCAACCGGCACTCCAGTTTCTGATCCGGGGTCTGCCGTTTAGCCCGGGGCAGATCCACTGATCTCAACGTCATCGAGGGAGGGGGATTAGAGACACGGGGCCCTGATACAGGGTCCCCCCCAATCCCCACCTCCCCACCCACCACCTCTACACTTCTTATTGTCGGGACGCCCTTAGTCGTCCCCACAGGCCCTGACAAGAGCCGTTTTTCGGGGTCACCCCCCCCCCCTTACCGCCCGTGGGCGTCACCGCGGGCCCTGAAAAGGGCCGTTTCGAGGGGTCTACCCCAGTCAAGCCGCCCATGGGCGTCACCGGTGGCCCTGAAAAGGGCCGATTTTGGGGATCGCCCATTTGGGGGATCGCCCAAGAAGTTGACCATCCTTGAAAATGAAAATACTAGTAGTTGACCCTATGTTGGTCAGTAATTGACCACCTATACTAGAAAGAGAATTAAGGCAATGATGTAGGTAATCGCCTTAGCATTGTTTATTGTCAATAATTTAGAACAAGTTAGAACTAAAAAGGAAAGTGGACTTAAAAGAAACTGAGTAAATGCACGTAAAAGTTGTGTATATGTTAGTGAGTTTTGAGGTCGCTGATTTTGAATGCGACATAGGATTTGTAAAATTAATTTGTTTAAACAATTTGTTTGAACAAATGATTGCAAAATTACATGTTTTGATACATATAGGATCGTGTTCTGCGGGGAAAGTAACTAAACAAACATGTATAAGTCTCCGACTTTTTTTTATTGATTCTGAAACTTTTTTTACAATATAATTTGTTAAACAAAATGTTTAAATAAATTAATTTTATAAATCCTATGTCGGATTCGGAATCAGCGACCTCAAAAACCACTCACAATATATACATAGTCAGTAATTGACTATACCTGTCAACTTCTACAAACAATTAGAATGACAACAGTGATTACTTGACCACCCCACAAACTATGCGTTTTTGAGGTTAGTATAACAAAAACGGCGAATTTACCAAATATAGAACACTATGAGAGTTTAGCAAGTGAAGAGTTCAGTCGTAAAGAGTTAATAACCTACGAATTTTTTTACCTGAACCATACACCTGTTCTTATCAAAATCATTAAGGAAATAACGATATAGGAACACTAGGGTGGCTCTTATTTTCGATTTTTGAATTTTCTTCGGGGCACCCTCCAGAATAGTTCCAAATAATTAAAAAAAAATGTGTGAAAAGTTTCAGCTCGATCGAATAACGGGAAAGGGTGCCCCTGGGCCGTTAAAAATTTAAATCATTATTTAACAGCTCGCGAAGTCGATTTTATATAAGGTTTTACAAGTTATTGATTAAATAAAAAAATATGTCAAACAAAAGTTGTAGATCCGGACAAGGAGCATCTTTTTGGTGTATTACTATTTTTCGTGCGACAAACGGTTTTCGAAAAAAATCCGAGAAACTAAAAAAAAACTTTTTTTTTTCAAATTTTGCAAGTTTAAATGCGTCTAGAACGCTTTTTATTTATGAAGGTGAACAAAAAAAATGGAATTTTTATTTTCGAGGACTATTTTCTAAACACTTAAGGGGGGGGGGGCATAAACCAAAATATGCGGACAAGATAAAAAAAATTTTCTTCTTATTTTCAGCGTTTGATATGTGATGAATGTTTACTGAAAAGTTGGGGTCGAAATTCGCAAAAATATCGGAGATATAGACATCAGATATGATCATTTTACCCGAAATCATGACGTCTATATCTCCGATATTTTTGCGAATTTCGACCCCAACTTTTCAGGAAACATTCATCACATATCAAACGCTGAAAATAAGAAGAAAATTTTTTTTTATCTTGTTCGCATATTTCGGTATATGCCTCCCCCCTTAAGTGTTTAAAAAATAGTCCTCGAAAATAAAAATTCCATTTTTTTTTGTTCACCTTCATAAATAAAAAGCGTTCTAGACGCATTTAAACTTTCTAAATTTGAAAAAAAAAAAGTTTTTTTTTTAGTTTCTCGGATTTTTTTCGAAAACCGTTTGTCGCACGAAAAATAGTAATACATCAAAAAAGATGCTCCTTGTCCGGATCTACAACTTTTATTTGACATATTTTTTTATTTAATCAATAACTTGTAAAACCTTATATAAAATCGACTTCGCGAGCTGTTAAATAATGATTTAAATGTTTAACGGCCCAGGGGCACCCTTTCCCGTTATCCGATCGAGCTGAAACTTTACACACATTTTTTTTTAATTATTTGGAACTATTCTGGAGGGTGCCCCGAAGAAAATCTTGAAAAAAATTTTTACCAACAGTAAATAAGAGCCACCCTAAGGAACACACTACTCACCTTGATGCAAATACACGTTCGCCAATACTATTCATAATGTAGGGTGGATGTACCAGTAAATGAACACGTACCAGTGAATGGACATTTTATATTACAATGAGTAAAATAAGTTATTAAAATAAGCAACTAATTAATTCGACACTTCTTTCCATTTCTTGCTTCATATCCAAACAAAGTTTGCAGCACGTGGAATGAATCGCGCTGCAAACATAACTTTATAAGAGTGTTCATTCATTAGCCTTAAGTGTTCATTTATTGGTGCGTTTACCCTACTTAACACTTGAGTGTTTTAGATTTTAGCCGGTAGATGTCATGGTACGTCAACTGCACTTTGTTCAAAAGATCGTCACTTCTAATAACCTTATTTTTCACGTTTTTCTGAAAAGTGGTCAACTACCGATACATGGTCAACTACTGGTGCCTTTACTACTCGGCCGCAGAACAGTCACGTTAACGAAATAAGAAATGATCACTGTGGCGAGCGGAACGCGTCGTAGCAAGTTCCAGCAAGCGTAGCGCGTCAAAACAAACAGCCGCTTATCGCGACCTTTCCTCGCTCTAGCGGAGAGCCTTTGGAGACCGACGTGGAGGGGCTAAGCGGGGCCCAGGCAGTGTCTCACGTAAGCAAGCGACAGAACCACAATAAGCTTTCAATAAACGGTATATTATTTGCCACCAATTTGTGTTGCGGGCCGAAACTGAAATCCTCCGCAATTGGTCGCGGAGCTCGCATAGGTGCACGTTGCAAACCATCGTCCCCGAAGCGAATTGCAAGGTTTTAGTCGACCCGAACCTCGCCGACCACCGTTAAGACGAGCCACGTCCAACCTGCGCGCATATCTGCAGGGAAAATGGACCGACACGGCGGAGGGAACATTGACAGTATCACTTTGATAATTTTGACATTCGACCGAACGACAAATTTGCCGTTCAATTCGAGTGGATTAGCGCGGGCTTGGCCCGGAGTCTCGCGCAAAATCATCGACAAATAACCGACCGATCTGTTGGACGAGCCGGGAACCGTTTTCGCCAGGTACACGCCGCGAAATTATGCAGCTGTTCATACAGTCGTGTTAAATGGCTACAAGACAATCGTTTCACGTTTGACGTGTAAACAGGCTTGCAGAGAGGGTGGTCTTAATACGTAAACAGCGTAGACCCCCGGTTACATTAGCAGTATTCCGCAGCCCGGGTGCTAAACGTTTCTGACTGCGCCCTTGCAGAATCACGTCGGCCGATGGAATCTGATTAACAGACGTCGACACGATTGGCCCTCCAATTGCCCCTGGAGCTGAATTCCAGCTTCCAGCGGACCCGTCGCGACTTCCGGGGCCGTTCATGCAGACAAAGAGATCCTCACAGGTGAAGTTCAGTTAAAAATACCTTTTGTTACTTCTCGTGAGGGTAGGTTTTGATAAAGGGGACCAGGCAGTCAGATTTCGTAAAAATGGTACTTTCTGGGGGAATTGATTGGAAGCAAATGAATAGAAATTGTGACTAGTACTTTTGGGGTAGTGTTTATTAACACTATAAACTGTAAAAATTTGCTCTTTTTTTCTGTGGTCTCGCAGTGATTGCAAAATAACGGAAGTTTGGGACAACTTGAAATTTTTACAGCGCGTTCAAAATATATTCCTTTCTGCGCTGAAACGCAACATCAAAGTTGAAGACTCTAGTTTCAGGGATAAACAAAATACAGGTGTGCACCCCGAAAATCGACAATTATTGTGAAATTCGACTTCTGCAAATACAACCTCATAGCGCAATTTGTGCAAACAGAATTTGTTCATAATTTTCATGTCGCACAAATGAAGTTTTGGTGAGACGAACAATTTATTCCGTCTCGATTGGTATAAAAGAATGAACATTGTACGATTGATAGTTTTAGGGATAACAATTTATTTATAGAGATATATTTTTGTTTATGAAGAAGGATTTAATGTCCGTCGCTTAAGTAGGTGAATAATTTTTCGCCTCAAATTGGCGGAAGAAATACCTCTCTGATTTTCTAAATCCAGATACTTTGCATTGGAGAATGAGCATAATTGTAAGTTACCTAAAAAGTTTAAAAAATTAATGTCTTTCTGGTGCCACCAGATAAAAAGAAGTCGTCCAATACGAACTTTCAAATTTGAATTGCTGCCATTTCGTCATTTTTAAACCTTTTGCAAACGAACACGCACACTCACAATCACATCTCAACGATTCCAAACAGTCTAGTGGCACCTCTTCCGTCGGAACTCTGACCCACATTTATTAGCTTGCCACGTGGATGGAGAAATGGAGGTGTACGTTTATGAAAATGGAACGTGAAACGAGGTTGGAATTGACTTAATTCAATTCCCAGCGACGTCTCCGCGACACTCGCCCCCTAAAAGTTCTCGCGAAGGAATAAAATATGGAGCGCTGAGAAGTTTCGTGACGCTGGGCAGATTTGGGAAACGTTCGAATCACGGGGATCGTGCCGGAGTTTTATTTTCAGCGGTGATTCGGTGAAATTCGTTTCTCACTTTTCGAGTATGATCGAAAGACTTGGTCGCCTGGAAAGTACAATGTTTTTTTATTAGTTATGTTAGATAAGAGTGCTACGGAAATAGGGAACGTTTGGGGTTTGCTATAAATTTGAAAGTAATTGGACGCTTGCAATAAATAGTTAGGTGTGTCTAACGCTGTAAATATTATACTTGTATAATTGCAATTTATCTCCATTTATTTTATTTTATTTTAATTTATTTACTTTGTATATTTAATTTGTTATATTTTCGTTTTATTTTAAGTTTAAACAGTAACTTTATTCCACGAGTGAAATCTCAACTCTACGGTAGGTATGTGGAGGTTTCTGGAGGAAGAGGATTCTCACTGTTATGAACTGCAACTGAATTCGAAATTAGTACGCGCGCCCCCACCGGTTCGCTTTCGGTGGAGATCACCAAGAGAGTGGATGCACTCTGTATCTGCCATCTTTGTTTTTCACTGTCACACAAAAATTCAAAACAGTACCTCAAGATACAATAAAGCAGCCTGCCGAACCTGAAATTATTTTGTCGCACCCGTAGTCAATTAACAATTGTCTTGAGAAACAACAAAATGGAGCCAGTTTGAAAGAAAAAATTCCCCAACATGGTGTTTTCTCGAATGTCCCCCGAGAAAAATCTCGGTTATTTTTCGACAAAAATTGTTAATTCGTACAGGTTAAGAAACTTTTAAAATCTTTTCTTTCAGGTAAGCCTGAGCCGGGAAACACCCTGCGCCACGAACATGCATACCTCTTCTTGTAGGTGTCACATTGACGCTATAAAAAAACATTTGCAACAAATTTAAAAAATCTTTTTAAATTTTTCGGTATAATATAAGAGTGACTTAATAAATTCCAAAAAGATTTATTTCGTTATATGTTGTGTTTATTCAGAAAAGAATCTTTAAAAACAGCTTCATATTTCGGCCGATCAGAGTAGAATGACCCCTTAAGCGCCCGGCACTAGGGGAAGCAGAGTTCGAAGGACTCCGGCGTAGCCGAACACCAGGGAACGGCGGAAATGTCGTGCGCCCGCATCAGGAATAGCGGTGGGGGAACTCCACGCATGCGCGCAATGACGCGGTGACGTCAAACCAATCAACGCCAAGATGGGAAACGAAACGGCGCCACCGTCAAGATGGGAAATGAAACGGCGCCACGGTCAAGTTTCGTTTCTTGGCGTTGATTGGTTTGACGTCACCGCGTCATCGCGCGCATGCGTGGAGTTCCCCCACCGCTATTCCTGATGCGAGCGCACGACATTTCCGCCGTTCCCTGCCGAACACCTACAGGAGCGGTGGTAATGCGTACGTGAATTGATGCCAGCGCCAAGCTCGCCACGTGGCGACAACGCGAAACGAATGTGACGTCACCGATGTACCGACGCCAGCGCCAAGCCAAGCCAAATGCGCCACAAGCGCGTACAGGTACTACTGCTCATGCGCTTTTGTAGACGCCACGCGACTGCACGCGACGCGGGACAGTGATTCGAGTATATTATTATAGTTTTTCATTCAGTGCTTGAAGTAACAATTGCTTCGCGTTGTCGCCACTTGCCTGGCTTGGCGCTGGTGTCAATTCACGCACACATTACCACCGCTCCTGTAGGTATTCGGCTACCCCGGAGTCATCCGATCCCCGAGGGGAAGTCCCCCCACTTGGACGCGAAACCACGTTTGCAATATATCTGCATATTCGACAAACTGTTCTTCAGGAACGGTGCAATTTTATCGACCACTATTGTATAAGGCTGTAAGACCTACTAAGTAAAGCACAGTGTCAGAAAGGAAGGTTCCCGATTGGACGGGATAGAACATTGCCATTAAATTAAGGCACGTTAAAGAACTTCCGTATTATTTCGCCTGTGCGAGGGAGTTTTATTGAACGACCACTATCGAGCAACGAGTTCTTACGAAGGACAGATTGCTTCTCCACCTTTCGTCTTAATACGACGTCACGTGAGAGAATAGGATTACGAGTCCGAAGGGTCGGTGATAAGATCGGCACGAACCGTTCAGGCTCGTCCCTAGAAAGGGGTTAGCTGCGAGGGTAGAAGAAAGAAGGGAAAAAATAATAATGGAAAGGAGGAAGATTATCTGACAAAGAGATCGACTAGCTGCTGGTAGCCGATCGTGTTCGTAGCGATCACCAGAACCCCGTTTCCGGTATATTCGATTTCCTGCACGCGAGTCAGGAGGAAATTGATTCGAACGATGCGCCGCGCCGCCGTCGCCCTTGCATTTCAAAGTTAGGCTTGAAAAACGAGCCCGCGAAGGGGAAAGAGACGAATTAGAGTTCGACAGTGGCACCGAAGACGCCGCCCATCAGCCCTCGGTGGTACATTTATCGTTGGTTAATTGTCGCAGCGATATTTCCAGCTGCTAAATCGGCGTGTGAGAAAAGTGGCGCAAGGTGTCCAACAGCTGCGCTTTTCGGCAGATAATTTTTTTTATATTTCATGGCATATTACACGCAGAGTATTGCGGTATGAAAAGATTGCAATGAATGTGATTGCAACATGTGTTAACACAGACTTTTCAAGATTACAGTTGAAAGCTTTGCAGCGAGAAGGGAGAAACTCCAAATTGTATTAATGTTTGGAGAACTAATGAAGATAGTGTTAACAAAATATTTTTAGACGTACCTATGTTCGAAGTAGTTTACCCACTTAAAATCTACGTATTATGTGTATTTCATATTTAGTAATAATACTAAGCGAAAATATCTTTTGTCTATGGGTACATTTTCAAAATTTGGAGCGGCCCCCTTTTTGCCCCGAATTCTATAAAAATCCACTTATCTCGGGTAAATAATTACATTAAACCAAATTATGATGTTACAAAACTATATGCCAGTAGGCACATGGAAGCACATCAGAAAACATCTATCCACAAAATTTCAGAAAAATCATAGTGAAATATGCTTACTGAATCATGAATAGTCATCTTCATGTGTACCAGAAGCTACAGAAAAAATTACTCGCGGTTAACCCTTTGTGGTCACACCTTCTTATAATCACAAATTGGTCACACGGGGTTCACTATACCCCAGCGTCATTTTTTGAGTTACCATTTTCGTATTTTGGACTCTTTTAACTTTTCAGTGATAATTGTACATTCGTAATACTTATACAGTCATGGTCTAATAGTATTTTTCTAGAAATGTAAATTTTGATATGATAAAATTTGTAGTTGAAAATGAGCGATTTTCCACGGTTGTGGGAAAACACGATTTTTTTAAATTTTTTTTTTTTTTTTGCGATAAATCCCCTAGCTCTGGAAGCCGTAAGGGTGCGACATTTCAAATCGAAAATTGCTCTTGGGGTGCGATACTCCCCGTGTGACCACGAAGGGTTAATTATATTTTACACACAATGCTACTTCGATTTTAATTGATTACTTTAAAAATTTTATCTTGAGAAGTGAAATTTTATAAAATTTAGTTGAAATTAACTTCGATTTTAACAGATCATGCAAAAAAATTTACTTGGAATTGTCAAATCTTCATAAATTTTGGTGAAATTACCTTCAATTTCAATTGACTTCTTTAAAAATTTTATTATAAGAAATGAAATTTTATAAAATTTAGTTGAAATTAACTTCGATTTTAACTGATCATGCAAAAAAAAGTACTTGGAAGAGTCAAATTTTGAAAAATTTAAATGAAAATAACTTCGATTTTAATTGATTACTTTAAAATTTTTATCTTAAGAAGTGAAATTTTATAAAATTTAGTTGAAATTAACTTCGATTTTAACAGATCATGCAAAAAATTTTACTTGGAATTGTCAAATTTTCACAAATTTTTGTGAAATTGCCTTCAATTTCAATTGACTTCTTTAAAAATTTTATTATAAGAAATGAAATTTTATAAAATTTAGTTGAAATTAACTTCGATTTTAACTGTTCATGCAAAAAAATGTACTTGGTAGAGTCAAATTTTGAAAAATTTAAATGAAAATAACTTCGATTTTAATTGATTACTTTAAAATTTTTATCTTAAGAAGTGAAATTATATAAAATTTAGTTGAAATTAACTTCGATTTTAACTATCATGCAAAAAATTTTACTTGGAATTGTCAAATTTTCATAAATTTTGGTGAAATTACCTTCAATTTCAATTGACTTCTTTAAAAATTTTATTATAAGAAATGAAATTTTATAAAATTTAGTTGAAATTAACTTCGATTTTAACTGTTCATGCAAAAAAATGTATTTGGAAGAGTCAAATTTTGAAAAATTTAAATGAAAATAACTTCGATTTTAATTGATTACTTTAAAATTTTTATCTTAAGAAGTGAAATTATATAAAATTTAGTTGAAATTAACTTCGATTTTAACTATCATGCAAAAAATTTTACTTGGAAATGTCAAATTTTTATAAATTTAGATGAAATTAACTTCGATTTTATTAAATCAATTTCAGTAAATTATGGAGCTACCTCCCTTTCGCAACTTCTTCTTTAATCAAGCTAAGGGACACTCAAGGAATTTTCCCACATAGATTATCCTGTATACAGGGTGTCCCACTTAAACATCTTCCCCAGTGGTGACGATGCAGAAAATATTTCATACATGCTTTGAATGGTATCAAAAATAGTGTTCCTCGAAACGTATTCGCCCAGTGATACCACTGAAAGTACATACGAAATATTCTTTGTATCACCACAACTGACGTAGATATTTAGGTGTCCTATTTTTTATCGAACACCCTGTATAAAAATTTGTGAACCATGGAGGTACTTAAAATACAGTAAAAAAATTCATTCTCCCATTGAATCACCAGTATTCAGTTGCAGATTTAAAAACTCACGATTTATTACTACAGTAATGTACCAATATTCATAATAAATACAACTAACTAGAATTTGTTACCAGCGATTTACATACAGCGAATAAAGCTTGCTACGATTGCTTAATAAAAAGCTTCCTCTGTCATTAAATGCAAAGAAATCTGTAAGTATCCGTGAAGAATCCTGCTAACTAAAATATATTCTGTTCGCTTCCGTACATGGATTCCTGTCGACGAATAATAAGTTTGTCACTTCTGAAGACAACACATTCCTGACCACTTCCTTATCTGCAAACCGGTACTTTAAGTCCCAACAACATGTTGATGCGAGAGCCGGCCAGTAGTTAGTGGTACACATTTACTTACGGTTACTTACATGCGCGCATAATCCACGATACGCCTGTTTCCAAGTTCATAGTTTGCACAACCCATAGCCCCATAGTCTCGAGGCGAAACCCCAATTTGTAAATAGAGCCGACGTGCACAAGCTCGGTCAGTCTTTGCGCGGCCGTCGGACAGTGAATAAACTAGAATCTTAGAAGCACGGTCGTTCCCTCCGGAATTACAGTCGTTAGATAACTACTATTGTAATATGTGGAGGCAAAAGCACCCCGAAACTTAGATTTAAGGGGGTTGTTGCTGTGCGTCCCTTTTATAGCCGCGGTGCCAGTCGCTGTACCAAGGTACAGTAGGACCTCCAGTGTCGAAACACTTGTTACCCGAATGTTCTGCCGTTCAAACATTCAAAATATTACACAAATTTCCTCAATGTTCGTTCACTTTATCGAACCAAAGTCCTTGTTAAAGGTAACAATATACTACGTGTTTTTTTAATTAAAGTATTTCCCCTGGCTATCTATGGCCTCTTTCCAAGTTTCTGGTAAAAGTACAAGTACCCACGTTCTGTATATTTCGATTGAATCCGGGCGACGTGTATATGCGTTCTGTATATTTTGATTGAATCCGGGCGACGTACAGTACTCCCTCGCTGAGGGCTCGATTTGGCGTACACGATGTAGACTTTTCGCTATCCCCACCAGTTCTGTCTCACTCTTGTCCGGCGAAGGTGAGAGCGAGATGGAACGAGAGCGAGTGAGGACGGTAGGAGCAGACGACGCGTTGACGTTTTGTCTCGCTCCCTCCTTCTGACGCATGACACTCCGTCCTTTGCGTGCGCGACGGGCGTGCGCGATGGTTGTGAGCAGTCAACGTGGACACGAAAACAGCTTCAGCAAAAGTTTGACGCAGGCCCGGCTCAAGTCTTCTTTGCGCCCTAGGGGAACTTGTCAAATTGCGCCCTTTATTATATTACATTTATTTGAAATTATTTATGACCTTACTGTGAAAAATTAGGCAACTGCCTAGGGCGTAAGGTTGACAAGAGGCGCAAAATGGTCTTTTCATTGTTGGCATTGTTGAAAATAAACTTTTAAATGAAATACAACAAATTATTCTGAAACTGTTTTAAACTACGAATAAAAATTCAGAGTAAGGTCATCAATAATCTCAAATAAATATATTATAATAAAGGGCTCAATTGGACAACATTCACCTAAGGCGCAAAAAAGGCTCGTGCCGTGCCTATCTGACCGTGGCGCGCATGCGTCGAGCAGTCACGATTTCATCTGAGCGCTCGCGCCCGTCGCGCACGCAAAGCGTTCCATCTCGCTCCCCCCTTCGGCCAGAAAGAAGCGAGAAACGGACACTCGGAATCAGGCAATTAGGGTTCCGTTCACGATACGGGCTCAACGCCGGTCCCGACCAGCGAGCCCTCAGCGAGGAAATACTGCATATATACGTTCTGTGTGTTTTGATCGAATCCGGGGCAAGTTTATTCGCGGTTTCATTGCGTAGTTTGCGTTGAAAATTTTTGTTTCGAAATTTCCCCGATTCAAAGGAAATTAATTTAAAGAGACATATTAATAAAGACAAGTTAATAGAAAAAAAAACACTTACGTACCCCTAACATCACCGAACAGTGAGTTATTTATTTTTAAGAGATGTATTCACAAGTGCACAAATTTATATGACCTTTCACTCAAAGAAATTCAAGATTGCCCTCTCAGAGGCGGCTGAGCTGCAATATCGACCAATTTGAGAAATTTTTAATATTGTGATTTGCAAATCTTGCGAAAAGATATTTTCAATTGTTTGTACAATATTCTACTTTTGACCTGTGTAATTACTATATATTGGATAATTTACTGAGAAAAGATTTGAAATGTTTATTTGAGATGTTCAGAGTACATTTTGGTGGTAGGGAAGCTTAGTCCGTATCCAATTAATTCTAGATTAGTTTACAAGCGAACTCATGATAATCACGTTAAATGTACGACATCGTTGGTCACTCGAATTAATATCGTTTTCAGGAATTAGCGTAACGTGATCACATTAATTACAGCCATTAAGCATCGAGGCAATGCTAATTATTCCTCGACTTTAAACTGATCTACACTCGGCACCGAAATCATATACGTTAATTAAGGGAAACTGCACTGCATTCTTCATTCGCTTTCAAGCTTCTATATCATTAATTAAATAAAAAAAAGTGTATTCGTGATGAGGTTGCACGACGATTAAAATATGATTTTCAATTTATAGTCATTGACAGGCAATTTTTTATATTTCATTAAATTTATCGATTTACAACAACAAAAAGTGCTCGATTGACTCGTATTAACAAATTGTTTAAAATGTTGCAAAAATAATGCTCGCTTCTGCATGTATTTTATCGCACACAATAACACATTAAAAATAATAAAATCGTTATAAGAAACATATATAAATAAAATTAACAAATCTTATCGATTCGTTCCTAAGCTTAATTGCCCTTTCTCTTCTGCATTAGTTAAGATTATTCTCATTCTAATTTCATTTCCCAACTAAATTTCAATCTCCTTTTCCCCTCTCGTAATCTCTCCTTTCCCTGGACCAATTGTTATATTTATTTACCGTGCGAGCAAGCCAAAAGTACCCATTTCATTGTACAGTGCGCGCACAGTAATTTCATAACTGACAATGAGAGTCCTTCAAGATGACAGAAAGTTTGCGCTGTTGTTGTCCTGCCTAATAAAAGTTGGAGCGGCACTTTTCATCCCCCAAAGCTATACAGACTGACTCATATATGCATGTCAATACTTGAGGGGGTAAATGTGCACACTAAAATAAGTAAAAACGTCGTTATGACTTACGTTTTCACTTACATTAAGGGGTCTCCCTAGTGTGACGCCTGGAAAATAGGTCAACATTTGGGAATTTTTTTAAGGAAATGTACTTGATATTGAAGTTTCAAACTTTGGAGTATTTATTCAGTTACATTTGGGCAATGTACTTAAATTTTTTGCAGCATTAGTGATAATTATATTTTATGTTTGAAGGATTACAATGAGGAGCTCGCAAATAAATGGCGATCATGATCCCGGCTGTCATGGTCATCTGAAACAAAAAACACAGTTATTTTCTTAATCTATATGAACGTAGCTAGGGTTTGAACTAGAACGAAAATAGAAAATCACAAAATACAAAAATGGCAGCACTTTAAAGAAAAGCTTTCATTTCGCGGCAAAAAAGTGATCAGTTTTTTGAGCTGCGAAATTCGAATTTTGCATATAATGACTTCATTCTAGTTCAGGTTCTAGCAGAACACGCAGTGAATATATATGTTAAGTTTTAAGTCGTTTGGTTGAGTAGTTTTTGAGATATCGTGATCGCCGCGCCAAAAAATGTCGTTTCGAGTAAAATGCGTTTAAATATTCAAATACCATTTATCAAATAATAAATCATACTTACAATTAGTCTCCAATGCCTGGCCCATAGAGAACACCTTCCTCTTCTTCATATAATGTTGAACTTTCAGAAAACGAAAAAACAAAAAATCGATTTTTTTAAACCGTCACGGAGTCTAGGGAGACCCCTTAAGGGGTTAGGCCACCTTGGACGGAGCAAAATTGCAGTCATTTTCGGCATTTTTTTAGGAAGATAATAAAATAAACAGAAAATTTAATATGAAGCCTGTTATTATACAACTCTCGCCGGAAAAAAACCGTATTTTTTTTCTTACAAAATGGCGGCGGTAGAGCCGTGATACGCAAGATCTTGTGGAGCGACGTTTTCCACGGTGTTCAATCTCACGGCTATACCGTTTGACTTAAAACAAAAAACCAAAAAGCTTTATTTTCTGCATGTCTAAAACTATGGAAGTATGTAGCGGTTTTGCGATATCTTGAATATGTTCTGTGCAATTGACACTTTTATAAAAAAAAAATGCACTTTTTCTCTCCATGGTCACCATTTCGGGACAAATTAATGTTTCTGGATTTCCCTACGTACTTCCATAGTTTTAGGCATGCAGAAAATAAAGCTTTTTGGTTTTTTGTTCTAAGTCAAACGGTATAGCCGTGAGATTGAACACCGTGGAAAACGTCGCTCCACAAGATCTTGCGTATCACGGCTCTACCGCCGCCATTTTGTAAGAAAAAAAATACGATTTTTTTCCGGCGAGAGTTGTATAATAACAGGCTTCATATTAAATTTTCTGTTTATTTTATTATCTTCCTAAAAAAAATGCCGAAAATGACTGCAATTTTGCTCCGTCCAAGGTGGCCTAACCCCTTAAAGTATGCGTCAGAATGTAAATCATCAACATAATTTTAAGATGACGACTAAAATTTCGTCTTTAGATTTTCGCGATGCGTCTCGAAGAAAGGATATTTTCACCATTATTCTTGCCGTATAAAACTTGAAATATACGGGTCCGCGTGATCGTTTGAAAGAATGTTACAAGCCGCGGGCAATTTTCTGCCTTGTAGCTTCTACCCCTAGCATCTTGATCTCTCATGCCTCCATTCTTCTCCACCTAATAACTGCTCTACTTATCCGCGCATCTTCATCCCTCATTCCTGTGTCCTCCTTTTTGCAGGCGCAATGAGAAATGATCACGGAATAGGGAATTGCTTCAAGCTTGCGACGGACTTCAAAAACATAGTGCACGCAGCCGCTTGTGCATAAATTTCTCGTTAAAAATAGTCACGGACCCTTCCCATTTATTTACTAGGCCACATATACGCGTCGAATAACCAATTTTCTTTCAATCTTCTTCCACTTTTCTTCGTCCCATTTATCTCGGCTTTTTTCTTCAACTTTTATTAAAGCTAACTTTATCCTCAAAAACTTTTATGCGGAAGGGAGAATTTATAAGGAAACCCTTGGATGTCTCGTGGACTGTAAAATAATTTGTTTACCAAATAATATATCTAATTAAAAGAAGTAACTTTTGCCTTGAAACTTTCTTTCTATCTCTCACAGTTCGCGAGTTATAACAGAAAATCGGAAAACAGCCGAATTTTCAGGGGTTAATTTCACCCCCCTCGAGTGAATTTGGGCGGCAAACAAAAATCGCGTTGTAAACGGGAGGAAATCCCCTAAAAATTCACGAATTTCCTGAATTTTTTGAATTTTCAATTTCGGGATCTTCCCTTGTAAGTTGACAAATGAAAAATGGTGACACTTCGAAGGGAAAAGCTCACTTTCGCGTATGAAAATGGGCTTTCCTTTAAAAATTGTATTACACCTAATTATGGTCGTTAAAGCCACTTTATTTCTTTAAATTTGTTTATCACAATAAACAAGACAGTTTCTTGAAAAATCTATATAATTTGCATTCGGTACAATAATTAATCATAATTTGCGTACAGAAACTTATGTACAAGGGGAAAGTGAAAATCTACCCTCCCCGCAACGGGATATCACGTATTACCGCATTCGGGAAGACTAGTGCAGCCACTCCACGTGTTCGCGAGGCGATCGGTCAATCAAAGCTTCTAAATATTCCTCGACGAGGACGGAACGAGGACAAATGGGAGGCGCGGGGAAAGGCAGTCGGGCTTAATGAATATTGATCTTCGAAGGTGGCAACCGGGCATGATAGAAGAAACTAGATCGGGACGGAGGAATTTTAGTCCCTGGCGACTGTAATGGGTCAGGCTCATCGCCCGCCGCGTAAGTAAGATAAATGATCCCCTAATGCCTGTATCCCGCAACGGCTGCAGATGAGCTGATATAAGCGCACGGCTACCTTCGAATTACTTTGTCAAAATCGAGGCTCGTCCTGGGCGTGTAATCACCGCGGAGGATCGGACCTGATTGATTAAATCCGAACAAATAACGGGGGTGGAACTGCGGAGCCACGTGTATTCGGAATATTCGAATGTTAAGGGAGTTTAAATGTTCGAACGAAGATGTTGCCTGGTGGACTGACTGGCGTCCTCGTTCGAGTATTGACAGTAGTGTTGCCTTTTCTGGCGAGGAACTTGTTAACACGTATTTATTGAAATGAAGCTTGAAATGATGTTGAAAGAAAATAAGGGATGAAGGAGCTGAAACTGGGGAAGAATTTAATATAACAGCAACTTCCCTGTAACTGAATATTCCCATCGAACTTTCTGAGCAGTTTTGAAGTCGATACTATCGAGAACCTTAAATTCTAGCGAGGCACACAATGTGCTAAGGGGTGCTTCCTAGTCTGACGCTCTGAAGAGAAGTCCCATTTTGGGGAATTTTTTGAAAGAAAAGTATTGAGTATTATAATTCTAAACTTCGTACGTTTATTAATTGGCATTCGAAGAGTGTGCTGAAATTTTTCTATGCAATAATAATGATTTTGTTCGAAGTTATAGCGGTAGTAGTCAGAGGGGTTGGAAAAAAGTGCCTCGCTGGCGAACATGATTCTGGCTATCGTAGTCATCTGAAACAAAAACCGCAGAGATTTTCTTAATCTATACGAGTGTGGTTATCGTGGGAACTAGAATTAAGTAAATATTTTCCAAATTCGAGTTTTGCGACACAGAAAATTAACAGATTCTTTTCCGAAAAATGAAACACTACAATTTTTGTGCTCTTTAACATTTTTTATTCGATTTCAGAGTTTATACGAGTGCTTAAAGTACTGGTACTCCAATAAATTACTTTTTTCGATGTTATTCAAGTTTTTATATTTTTGCATATTAGTGGGTATTGCCGTGATTAGCCACTGATATCGCTTTAGACTTGATTCATTCTAATTTCTCTTGTAGACAACCCTGGAAACGATTGCTGAATCACTGAAGTACGAACGAAAGGTGACGTTACCAGCAAGACTTGCCTATGATGTCATCTCTCTTGCACGATTATTACATCACGCCCGCGTGCTTCGTGCCGCTATTACAGTAAAACGAGACAGAGGCACGATTCTTGCTTCGCAAATGTCACCGTAAGTAGATTAACGGTATTTGCATTGCGCAGGCATTATTCTGTTTGAATTAAAAGTTGACATAGCGTTCGAACAGGCAAGAGTCTACATTTGGATTAAAATGTTTCCTGTAAGAACTTTTGCGGGGAAATGCGATATTATTATATTTACGGTACATCTACTAATTAAATGATCAATCAATTTAATATATACGTTACTTATTGTTGGTTCGAATTTAAAAAAAATATACTAAGGAAGAACCATGTAGTATTTAATTTGTTTATGATTTATATGAGTTTTAATAGTTTATAGAAATTAGGTAATTATTGTGTGCATTTTAACAAATAGAACATTTTTAACTACCAACCAATGCGACAAAATATTTGACAGGCAGGGTGGGGTGTAAATTAAGAGAATTAAATAACAATCATTCGACTGTACCTCGGATTTCATGCGGTAGTAAATTCGTAGAATCATATTCGTACCTTCATCTGCAACATTAAACTGCTAAATGAAAACGTTTAATAATTCACTGTTCGAGTTTTATCCTTTTTATGAAAAATAATAGAAATACTCTCGGATATTCCGTAGGCACCTTTTGAAATGCAAAATGCAATCTCGGCGTCAATTATCGCGTGATACGATGTTCATCGCAGGTAGTTTAAAAATAATTCAACGAACATCAAAGTGTCGTTTGTATTTTCATATTTCTACTTGATTAAATGTCTCCGCTTTATTTCCGTTCGATTGCATTAAACTTATCAGCACACTCGAGAAAGGAGCGCGACGCACAGTGGTCCGACGCATAGAGGAGAAAGTGGAAAAAACTCATAACTTCAGCATTTCTCAATATTTTTTAATTATTTCTGTTTCATATTCTGCCTCAATGTAATTTTGTCCACTAAAAAAGTTGTAGAGAATTAAAACATGTGTTTTTTTTTGAACGGATTTTGTACTTGTACAATGTTTAGACAAAGTTGTCGAAACAAAGTACGTAAAATGATCGTTTTAATTCTTCAATAAGCATTTTGCATACGGTACAGACGGTGATAGACGGTGCTGGACGGTAAAATTTTTTAATGGGAATTGTACCTCAAAATATGTACTTTCAAACCTTTCAAGTGTCGTTGCGGAGGTAGACGGAGGTACCTGAAAAAAATGGTGATTTCTAAAACACCTCGGTATTCTTTGAGATATTGCTATATTCTTATAATAATTAATATACCTATAACATAATAACTATTATATAATAACGAGCGGTAATCTCGAAAAATTAGCATCCCAAAATTAATATCAGTACACAATTCAACTTACAGTAACAAAATGAGATATATATTTATGTTCTTACGTTTCCATTATCTGCAGCTCTCCGGGTGTTACTGTAAGTTGAATTGTGTACTGATATTAATTTTGGGATGCTAATTTTTCGAGATTACCGCTCGTTATTATATAATAGTTATTATGTTATAGGTATATTAATTATTCAGGAACAGTACTGCGAAGTCTTATCGAAGTTTCCGGTGGTACCCCATCGCGCGATGGTGGCCGTGGGGTTTTAGTGGGTAAAAATCCCACACCACCCTGGCGCCCTCGGGGGATTCCCCTCTGGAGGTGTCGGGGTGTCTTTTGAAGATTTCCCCACGTTAAAAAAAAAAAAAAATAATTGTATTTATACATTTAAAAGAATTAGTGAACGTTACTACCGTTACCTTTTTTTCTCACTATTCATACAGTGTGGAAAAAATAAAGTGTGAAAAAATAAAGTATGAAAAAAATAAATATATAGACACAGGCGGAATCGAACTCACGACCGCAACAACGTCACGCTGACGTCTTACCGAACGCTCCACGGCATATTCTTAAATTAAGGTTATGGCTTTTATGCTTTTCATTGGCGCTATGAAATGTTTAATAATTTACATGTAATTATCTCTGTTATTAAGGCCAAATGGCAGAAACGCTCGGACACGTATTTACTTATTTTCGACATAGATCCATCGTGCAAAGGCTCATCAAAATCGATGATTACCTCACCGTGGACTCCCCTTGTTAGTGATATGTAGAAATTTTGGCCATACTTCTTTAGTGCGAGTTTTTCCGCACTTGTAATCGGTTTTAGAGACTAAGTGACAGGAAATGACCAATACATAACCGATAAAAAAACATGCCTAAAAAAACAATACGAAATTGTGACATGATTCTTTTACGTTTTTTCCGCCTTTAAACCACTGTGCGACGTCGCGCGTCCAGAGTTTTTCCGTGCTCTGCACGGTCGCCTTAACATTGTGTCCATTTGTTTCCGTCTTCCCCGATTTTTCCTCCCTAATAACGCACTCGTAAAACAATCTTCATTCCGAATTTAAAACGGAACGAGCTTCTTTTAAACCGCGCTGTAACAATACTTGACCTTTATACAATAATAGCCTCCTGTCAATGCGATCCCCAATAAATTATTCAGTATTTTCCCTACGTATGGTAAACGAGAGAAGTTTTAATCGACACGAAATTTCGATTCGACTAGGGCCCTGAAAATAAAACACTGTGTGCGTCCATATGCAGTTACTTTCGGTGCATTTAATTTAAAAATTGCAGACACTTTATTTGAAAAAATATTATCATCATTATCATATATATCATTCGAATAAGATTATTCTCGAATAACTTCATTTTATTCGAAGATTATTTGAAGATTATATAAATTTTCGTTCGAATAATACCCAACTCTGACGTGCAATTAATCACTTAACATTCAAAATGTCAGTATTCCCTCGCAGCGTAATTCATTTAAATTGTTCGCCCAATCAACTAACGATAAGTGGTTCCGGATATCGAAAATACCCGTTCGCAATTTCCATACACCACAGCGTAACGACGACTCTGCGAGTCTGCTTTTTTCCATCTGCTCGAAAGCGTGCTCTGCTCTCCGCTTGCTCTACAATTTTTCAAAGAATCAATCGCACCTTCGTTAGACGGATCCGCGCGAGGCCGAGAATTTGTATCCAATCCAGCGAACCCCTGATTTTCCAGCTGAAAATATGAGGAGCCGTTCGTGTTGTCGACCGATTCGACAGGAAAATGTCAATCTCGAGGCAGCTAATGAGGCTGGTTTCACCTCCCGCCGCCGTTCCGAGTCCGCGGAATCGAGCCGGGGAACCGTGACGACGGGCGAGCATCGTCGAATGGGTTTGCCCCGACGAGGCGCGAATGATGAACAGAGCCGATGCCTTAGATAAATACGTATCTGCGTGTTGGTACGTTAGAATACGTGAAATACGAGTGGAACTTCTCTCGTTATAAATCTGATCGACTTGGCACGCCAGTCGAACCAGGCGACGGTAGAAATGGGCCGTCTTGAGAATTATGTCACTCGCTTCCGGCGAGCCGAGCTCCGTCCCAACATTTTCCGTGATGAAATAAGGACGGATAGACGCTCCGTATTGGATATATCGCTTTCCATTAATATTTTATAGGCGGCGTCTATGGGGTCGAAATGGGGGAGACTAATAACACATCGGGGACATTTCGAGAACCGTAATTTAATGGCTCTATTACGAGACTTTTGACAACCTTATCAGATTTGTTTCTGACACTCTGCTTGCCGAGGTATGGAAAATTAAGGCGATATTGAGAATTGTTATGTTCGAGAAAAATAACATTGTTATTTCATATTTTAATGTAGTGTTGGGTTAAATTAATTAATTCAGTATAACACTTGTAATTTGGTGCTAGAACTACCGACGAATAATGTATTGGGAAACCAAGTGGAGGCGTGGCTTAGATTTCAGCGCTGCGGTGGTAAGTTGGCAAACTATTGACAGTAGGCTGGATTCCACCAAACATTCCGAATAAGTATTTATTAATCGAATAAGTAAAAATTTAGTGTTCCAAAAAATTTAAAAACACTCTATTTCACAACATGTCTATATAAACACTGATAATCATATGGACTTCGACGGATTTCAGCCTACTCTGAGTAGTTCAATTTCTTGTCACTAGTTGGCGTATGGTTTCCCAATACGTACCTGTAGCTATTTCTACCAGAGCGGTCAAAATAACAGGTTTTTAGAAAAAAATAAAAGTATGCAACATTTATGAGGGATGACAGATAAGAGTGTCAAAAAATGCACCGTTATGAAGTGCCGGAATTTTTATAAGGAACTTAACTACAAATCAGTCTTTTTAACTACTTGCGAAGGTACTTCTAGTGTTTCTTTATCAGACAAAAGAATTTGGAGATTTGCTGCCCCCGGGCTAAGAAGCGTTTCCCGCCCTTTCAAAGTTTTAATTTAAAAGACTTCAGACAATTTTAAAATTAATTCAGTAAGACAAGTCACATATGAGTTATTACTAATTTGCCATATAAATGAAAGTGAATTGTTTTTAAAGGTGTTTCAAGCCTCCATGTTTGATAATCGTCCAAGGAGCCGAAATAAAAAAGGGGTCCTTTCTATTAAAATTATGTTTAATATTTTTTTCGGTTATTAAGGGGAGGTTCCGGTCTAAAAGTCGATTTTTTTTTAATTCATTTTTCGGATGTTCAACCTTTTAGGAATACGTGTTTAAAAGGATTAGTTGAAATTCATAAAATTCCCGAAGTTGTAGGCATTTGAGTAGCGGCAAATGCATGGGTCACACTCGACCAGGGTGCGTCGCTAGCCGGTTGATCGTAGCAATTTTGCCTAATAGAGAGTGGGGGTAGATCCCCCACCATTATATCGCAACCGACCGTCGAACCAATCAACGCCAAGATGAAAATTTGCCGACGCCAGCGCCAACTAGTGAGACCGCGGCTAACCATCGCTGGGGAATCTGTTGTCGACGCTGATTGGCCGCGGTCTCACTCGTCGACAACCGATTCCCCAGCGACGCTGGTTAGCCGCGATCTCACTAGTTGGCGCTGGCGTCGGCAAATTTTCATCTTGGCGTTGATTGGTTCGACGGTCGGGTGGGGGTATAATGGTGGGGGATCTACCCCCACTCTCTATTAGGCAAAATTGCTACAGATCAACCGGCTAGCGACGCATCCTGCACTCGACGCTCACGCAAAACTTTAAACACGTTTTTCTCGAAACAGTGTTCTCAAATCGGTGGGACCTGTATCTCGAAAAGTTATTATCCGATTCGATTGAAACCTTTTTTATTTCGAAGAATAGACTTCTGGCTAGGGAGGAAACCAGAAAAAAATGCAAAAATGACATATTTTTTTTAGAAAATAACGACACTTGAAGTTTAAATCACTTTTCCCCTATATTTTTCGACCTTTAAACGCCTTTGAAAATGATAAATTTTCAATTGTTTGTAATTTCTTTCTGGTTTCCTCCCTAGCCAGAAGTATATTCTTCAAAACAAAGAAAGTTTCAGTCGAATCGGATAATAACTTTTCGAGATACAGGTCCCACCGATTCGGATCATTTTTCTGACGCCTTGATTTTAACGACTCCCCAGTGCCGTCTGCAATGATTAATTATAAAACAAAAAATATATTTCTATAATTTAAGCCATCCTTAATACAATGCAGAAAGTCCCATTAAATTATATATAGTAGTTTTCCTTTAATTAATTCCCAAAGATCACCTATTTTTTGGGGCTCTAGGCCGGAACCTCCCCTTAACCATATTGCAGGTTGCCGCGCTGCAAAATGTGCCAAAACAACTTGCTCCAAAAACAGGATTAAACAACGCTTCTCTTCGCGCTTCCTCGTTGAAAACTATAAATGTTGCTTAGCAATCTAATCCTGCTGGAACAATCTCCTAATTTATTTAAAGCATTATTAGTCTGAAGTCGCTTTAACCACACCCACCACTCACCTCGACTGTAGACGTGGAACGTATTCATAATTAAATAATTACATGTACATCATACTTTAACATGAAGCATTTAATTATACATTTTGTTTAACTTAATATACATTTGCACTTACGTTAATGTACGTAAATATATAATTACATAATTCCATATAAATTATAATGTAACCAGGAACATATAATTATACACTTGGTTTCATTTAATATACGGCTGCGCTTACTTTAATGTTAATGTTGGCTCGTACCCGTTTGTACGCTTATTGTCTACGACACGGCCCTATGACTCGACGTGCTGATTGGACATGTGCACTTAACCCGCGTTGCATGCAGAAGTTACTATAGAAGATAGATTGTAAAAAAGAGTCTATCGCAATGGCACACTGATCAAAAAGTCCAACTAATCCGACGGGCGGAGCTTTGTTCCCGCACTGAATTGGAACTGGAACTTTTGCTGAGAATTGGAGCTGAACAAAAAGGAGATAGAGCCTGAAAGTAAACTAGTAGAGGATTGCGATTGATATACTAGAGGAGTGACAAAAGATCGCGAGATTGGACTGGGATAGGTTTCGGAGTCCGAAATTCGGACTGCACTCATACCTGTAGGCTTGACACTGCATCGAGGCGAGATTGAAGAGGTACAGATTTTAGGCTGGACTGCTATAGATTTGAGAGTGAACTGTCGATACTTGAGACTGAATAAGCCAGAATAAACGGGTATAGAATTGACGAATAAAATATCGCTTTTTTTCACGTAGATTCGCCTCCTTTCAGGTTGTATGTACCTTGTAGACGTAGAGTTATCGTATTTCTTCAGCAGCCAACTGGGACAGGTAAAGAAAATAGGACAGAACGAAAATTTTTTGAAAAAGAGTGCTTTCATTGTGGTGGTTAAAAAATGGCATTCAATGAAAAACGGAATAATTCTAATTACAAGTGCGGCAACAATCAATTTGGCAGCCAAAGTTATATTTTTCTGTACATAAAACTATCCTCAAAAATGTTTCATTATACTTCATTTATTCGTGGAACTCCGTCAAGAGTCAAGAAATAAGAAAACCGGGACGTGTGGTGGGCAACCCTAGATACACAAGATTTGGAGAAGCCAACATTTTCAACTTGATTTCCTCGCATGATTTTCATAGTAATCCATTTAACACATTACTACAGGTACATGTCATCGAATACACTATACGTGGCTGTTACAACCTCGACCTTGAACTTTATTCAAATTTCAACAATGTCAACATCTATATTTAACCCTCTAACGCCCAGACCCTTGAATCGTTATTTTTCAAAATTGTGACTGATACATATGTTGTATCTTGGTATTTTGAAATGAAAAATAGCGATTTTTTTATTCTTTGTTTTTTATTTTTTATAATAATCCACAATAATTTTTTGAAGATAATGTTTGATTTTCTAAACCGAGAACATTGAAATCTACTTGTATCTACTTATATAATAATGAAAATTGCGGCTGGTTGCTAACAGAAGTTAAATATAAAAATATTCAACTCTGGGAGTTAGAGGGTTAAGTCATTGGTGGCTGACGCCGCCAGAATAAATTTGTCGCGCTGGCAAATAAGATTCTTCTTTCCAATACGTACGTACATTCGAGCCCCGCAAACTCACAGTCGGAGCTAACAATTTGCCGACGTGAAGAATAACGACACAATTGTTAAGGGGCACTGTGAATTAGTGTAAATACGCCGGTGAGCAGACAGAGGAAGAAGGAAGAAAGGAAGGAGTTAATTGCGCGGACAAATGGCCGCTAGCTCTAACGATCGACCGCTAGAATCGTAGATTTCTGGGCCGGCGTGTGGTAATCGTGCGAGTAAAATCACATAAAATCCACGTGCTGGCCAGGGCCAAAGTAACGGCATGTCGGCAATGTGCCTGGCACAGCCTGTCGAGATGACCAGCATGTGTGGAGGAGATCCAACGCTGTTCTAAATCGGCCACAGGGACAACAAGGAAACCGTGCAATGCTCCACCCTTACACGAGGTGGTTCGAAGCTTCGTGGTATGCGTCTAGAGCATGATAAAATGAACAGTTTTTCTTAGAACCCATTTGCCATAGGACGTGGCATAACAGAATTGCAGGACTTTGAAAGTGAGGTTCCCGGGCGCCTGGCGACAGGCAACCCACCGTTCGTCTACGGATGCACGGTGTACACGTACCGACCGCCAGTGCACTATGCAGAATGAGTCCGAAATGGCGATGCAACCAGGAAGGAGGTGATTTGAAGAGGAGAAGTTGAAAATATAGAGTGACATTTTTTCTTACGGGGCCTTGTTTTGATCAGTAAATATGCTACAACTGTACATGAAGTGAATCCTGGTTTGAAAATGTTGGAAGAGGCAATCTCATCTCCATGAAAGTGGCACGCGTGCGTGTGTGTGTATGCGTATGGCGGGCAGTGTCATGCGCGTGCGCTTGGATCTTTTGTTCGTGGGCGCTTCGAGAGAGGTCTGCGTCGTACGTTATGTGTTCTCGTTTAACGGTCGCTACAGGCGACACGTGTATATTACGTATTTCTATATTCCTTCAGTATTATTATAATTATAGTATAAGTGGTCCACTTAAAGTTTATTTCCTCATGTTCAAATAAACCAAAGCTATTTTACGTTCTACTGCTGGCCACTGTGTTTTAATCACCATTCATCAGAAAATAGCTCGAAATTATGGAGTAAGTTTTTTTCACCGGGACTTTGCTTTCGAGAAAATCGATTTTCTGAATTAAGAATGGGGAAGCTGACTGAAATTTTTTCCCAGCCGTGACACCCCAAATAGCACAAAGACATCTCATGTACGTCCGAAGGACGTCCGTTCCGGACGTACTGTACGTTCGGAGAATGTCCCGAGAAGGTCCATATATCCTCTGTACGTCCTCGTTAAGTTCTTTAAATGTCGTAGGAAGGTCCTATTTACAAAGTGGAACGTCCTGAGGACGTGCTGTGTCAACATTCTCAGAACGTTTTCCGAAAGTCCGAAAGTAAAGTTAAATACGTCCAAAAGGCGTCTTAAAAACGTTTTGCAGATGGTTTAAAAGCGCCTTAAAGACGTCTTCATCAAGTCTGGGTTAGGACATTAAGAAAAAAAAATTTGGCTGTGACGGGAATCGAACCCAGGACTCCAAGATTAAGAAGCAACTGCTTTTCGCAACTACTCAAGGACTTCCTTGCAAATAATTCCAATTTCTAGGTATATAACAATTATTAATAGTTTATAAAAAATGTGCATTGACGCGAAATATTCTACAGAATATCATCATTCGACCTCTAGACTCATTGCTTAAAATTTCACATTCGTCTCAAGACAGATGTTTTAACGACGACTTAAGACAGACGTCTTGAAGACGTTGTAAGCTATCTGGGAACATTTCAGCATTTCAGCGTCTTCATTGCACAAAAAAATAGCGCAAAGGCGAGGTTCAGTCGTAAGACTGTTTTGCAACCGAACCTGAATCATCTGTAAAACCTACAAGACGGTTGTTCTTCGAACATCTGAAATTTAGATCTTCTAAGGATTCACAAGACTTACGAGACGAATGTTCTGGGAACATTCGAAATGTAGTCGTGCAAAATAATCACGTGACTTACAAGATTGTTTGATGTTTCTAGAACATCCGAAATTTAAGTCCCAAGAACGTGCGTAGGACTTAAGAAACGGACGTTCCTAGAACATCCGAAATTTAAGTCCTAAGAACGTCCGTAGGACTTAAGAAACGGACGTTCCTGGAACATCCGAAATTTAAGTCCTAAGAACGTCCGTAGGACTTAAGAAACGGACGTTCCTGGATCATCCGAAATTTAAGTCCTAAGAACGTCCGTAGGACTTAAGAAACGGACGTTCCTAGAACATCCGAAATTTAAGTCCTAAAAACGTCCGTAGGACTTAAGAAACGGACGTTCCTAGAACATCCGAAATTTAAATCCTAAGAACATCCTATGTATGTTCAAAATGGACGTAGGACGTTCGGATATAAACTGGACATGAAAAGGACGTCCTTGGGATGTACGGTGCTATCTGGGACTTGTCATCGGTGTTTTAGGTGTATTTAAATTATCTTATTTTACTTCTTAATTTGTATTTGTATAATAAGTGCATGTATCTATAATTATTATTGTTGTTATTATTAGCTATTATTAATTATGTAGATATAAAAAAAATTTATAATTTTTTTATAAACTCTTGGGTTATAAAGACGTCAAACCTTGTGAAAGAAAAAAAAGATATTAGAAGTCAACTTTAGGATAAAAACTCTTCAAACATTTTATAATATTTTATAATTTTCTCCTTTTGTTGTGTTTTTAATTTTGAAATCAACAGTTAGCAAAGGTGCGTGCGCTAGTGGCGCCCTCCGCGCCGAGTTTTGCGTCAGCTTCTCCATTGGTCACATTTTTAAATTCGAAAATGGAGCCTTCTATGAAAATTGATTGGTTTATATTCGACTTATTTTTGCACGGGGAATCATCTGCTTTCCAATACCCCGTATAAAGCTTCCAGCTTTCAAATTAAAAATCTATGTCCTATATAGAGTATTCGCGTTATTTTTATCCAGGGTTTTTCTTGTAAATAGAAAAATATATGGAAAAAGCTTTACTATTTTTTATAAGCAACGCGATTGGTTACATCAATTTCTACATTTCCAATACCTACTGGTTGATTTTTCACTTTTTAAATGGAAGGCTACGTTCTTCTCTATCGTGAAAGTGCTTGTCAAGATGAATTCAACGAAACGCGATACGGCGCCGTTTAAAGTCGCGGGAGATGAGAAACGAAAGAAGTAATTTAACTATTCCGCGTCACTGTATTTACCAATATTTCTTCTTGATATGAAATGTTGAAATTATTTCCTTCACTCCTACCCCCATATAAATTTGATATTATGAGTAGACTGCGGAAATTTATGCAAGTATAATATTTATTATGATAATTAGTTACGACCTCGCTATATCGCAGCCGCTACTATTCTCGAGCTAATTTGTAAGCAAGTTCTGTATTTGCTAGAAATATGTATTCGAAATATATTTTTAAAACCCTCTAATGACGAAACATATTTTTATCGAAGTCCCACTTGTTTAATCCTTCCCTATAAGAATATATATTTGCACAAACTTCCGCAGTGTAATTATGGAAGCTTAAAGTTATAAATAAATTTCGTACAAAGTTAGATTTTTCAATGTGAATCTGTATATTGGAATTCTTCGAGTCTGCAATTCAAGGGATTCATTGTCGGTCGAAAATATTCGATCAAAAAAGTTATGCGAAATGTGACAGCAGAGATAGGACACAAAAGGGAAATCGAAAATAACGTTCTTGAAAATTGCAATACTGTATTCACTTCCATCATGCAGAGTTATCTAGATTCGCCACCGCAAATATTTTTTTCGAAGGCAGGAGCTGTTATATACAATTTTCACAGTTTTCCAACAGCGAGTTTCCAGCTTCTGACTCCGCTCAACCAAATCTGAGATCATCGTCGCTTATAGGAAAACGTAACGCGGGAGAAAAGCAAAAACAATGACTTCCATTTACAGGAATCTTGACATTCTTCCTGAATATTTTATGCACAATAAAAAAGAATATAAATTACTTAGTTATCCTTCGATGCTTCGGGAAGGTTATTCAATAGAAATATTTAAATAGAAATAATTCTGCTTAAAAATTAAAATTAATACTTCCATGTAGCTTTATTTTCTAAAAATTGTTGCTCCAAATATGTCCCTAAACTAATTCACACACGATACATTTCCGTGACTTATAACTGATATTTTAGACATATATCTTCATAAAGGGAAAAAAATCTATGAATATATCTCCCTATATCAGCCGCTACACAAGCTTCTCGCGTGAAAAGGCCTTAATACCAAGGAGCAAGGGAAATTAGGAGCCACTTGGTGGGCTCCTGAAAAATTAACAAACCATGACGCACAGCAACATGTTAAGAGTAAGATGGGGTCGGGACGGAGACAACATTTTCACCTGTTACAATATTGCTCGTTGCAGCGCGCGGCCCGGTGTAACACGGCCGCAAGGCTGTGCACGGCATGTACGCTGGAAAATTAACAGCGCCGCGTGCTAATTATATCGTAACGAGCAACACGCTGCATCTCTCGCGCGAGTCGATAGTACAAGAGCGTTTGTCTTTCCGCGATTGGGGACACTGCTGGTTTTGATCGTTACGTTACTGGAAAAGCACGGTGGATTAAAAAATTTAGACCCGGCGTTGACGCACTCCTAGCCAACCCCAACCAACTCCGACAATCGATGCAAAGGAGAACTCTGAGAATTCTAGGAAAATCCACTTGTTCCGGGTGTTCATTGGCATCGACCTATCGGGGTTGGTTGGGGCTAGATTTGTTTAGCGACCGACTTTCGAGACATTTAAGATAAAAAAATGGCGCTTCAGAAATGGGTGGTCATGGGGATTTGACCCAGCAACTCGTGGATGGTGAGGGTATCTTTCTGAAACACACTTTTTTATCTTAAATCTCTCAAAAGTTGACGCTAAGTAAACCTAACCCCAACCAACCACCGATCAGAGGGGAGCATTATTTCGGGTTTCTACCAAAGTCGGTTGGTAAATCCTAGGTTTTACTGGTAATTCTTAGGATTTACCGTATTCAGGCGTTTACAGTGACAGTTACACTGAACGCCGGTGATAAAACGCCTTTTCACGCGAGACACTTTTGTGGCTCGTGACAGGACTTTCGGATATATTCACGTAGGATACTTTCTAGCTCTTTTCATTTCGGTTAAATTACCGTTACTTCTGATAGGAGGATGTGTCTAAAATACCAGGTGTGGGCAACAGTAGTGCCATGTGCGAAAAGGCCTTAAGAGGGGAATCTGGTTCAGGACGCTGAAAACACGGTGATTTTTTAAGAATTATTTACTCAACAAATATAAAGAGAATCTTTCCAAAACTTTAAGGGTGTTTTACTGTATATTCAGGCAACAAGAAAACTTTTTTTTCAATAATAATTCATTTAATATTGTTTTATTGCTATATCTTCGTAGCGCCGCGCCGCCGGAGTTGTCAAATTGTGTTCGTCCCAGCGGATCCACTTTTTTTCCGAAATAAAAAAGCCCAAGTTTTTCTTAATCGATATGAATTTATATCGCCGATGAATGATTGAAAGCTATTGCAGAATACACAAATTATTCCCCATACGGATGCTTTTCAATCTTTTGTTTTAAGAAACTTGGGTTGCGTTCCGTTAGTCACTGCAAGTACTTCTTATATGACGTCACTATTTTGAAATCGTTGTGTGGTCACGTAATCACTGCGACTGCTGTACCTGGCCGGCTGCAGCAGTTACAACAGGAAGTGACGTCGAAGTTCGTGACGTCATACATCTGTAGCAGTGCTTTCGCAGTGAACTGCTATGCATATCGGAAAGCTATTGTCAGCACTGCCAGTACTTGCAGTGACTAACGGAACGCACCCTTGGAAAGTGATTGCTCTCGCTGATTCGATTTTAGGACGGAATGGTGGACCTGGTCTGTTTTACCCACAAACCAGCGATATGCGAGATTCTATGCGCCACAGAAGTGTCACGTATGAAATGACAAGCGCAAATGACGAGACGGTAACCTTCCGTAAGGCTGATCAAAGATTGCAACTTGCCTTCAACGTCCACGGAGTCGTGAAGTGATTAAACTTTCTGTTTGAATTGACTTGAGCCTGGTCGGTAACGACTTTTAATTAAAAGAAGAGCGGAAGCCTCTCGGGCCAAGAGGAAAAGAATGGTTTTTGCTGTCCCGGATCGATCGCGCTTAAACGCAGGAAAACGGGCTTTACTGCGTAGGTTTCAGTGCTCGTCGATTTAAGTAACAAACGAGTAAAGAACACGCTCTTGGGGAAGCTGGGAGAAATCTGCAACTATACAGATCCAACATAAGAATAAAGCTATTATTGACAATGTCTAATAATCTATTGTGAAAATGCAAAAAATTATTAACAAAGAAAACGTATTGAGTTTCGCAATAAAATGTACTAAAAATATAAATTTTACAGCATCTCTAGAATATACAGCAAGTGTTTGAGGAACTTTTATTTATTTGAGATCACAAAGAAGATCCTAACCTCTCAATATGAGACACTGAAATCATAATAGCAGAACATTCTATATAAAAATCCAAACTAATCTGATAAAGTACCAGATACAATTATTTGATCATTGATGACGCTAAAGTATTTGAAAAATTCTCTAACAAATCTAAGCAAACTACGATTTTCAATTATAGACTGGGAGGACAAGGACTTATGAACCTTTCGGAACACCCTGTATAAAGGTAATGTCTAAAGTGACGTATGGGGTAGATGTCCCAATTACCGTGCTTTGACGCCGACTTGCTCACGGAGGAATTAATTACTGACTTCTCTTACTTTAATTCTGCTTGGTGAAAATTTATATTGGTGTTTTGAACCTTTCTCTTTATTAAGGCATTTTTTCGGGTTAAAAATGTTAATTTTTTATATTTTTTTAATTGAAATAAAAATACATGTTTTTGTCCCAATTACCGTTCCCTGAAAAATGTGTTGTCCCTATTCCCGTGCCCTTTTTTGAATAGCGTTCCCGCGGTTAGGTTATGTATTTCAACTTTGAACTGTTCGGAACATTTTTTTGCTCTACGAGAGTTGTTTTTATGTAATTTTAATATGACCTTTTCATTACAAAAGCAAAATATGCAAATATAAATTTCTGTTCACCCGTTCCGAGAAACGAAAGTAAGGTTAGGTTTAGCAGTTACAGAGGGAGCCAGTGGGCTTCGTGGGGCACGGTAATAGGGACAAGCGTTAAATTCCCGTCCCAATTACCGGATTCACTTTAAAAATACGAAAACGTTTCAAAAGTGGTCATTTTGCTATTTTTTCATAAAATTGGAACCTTTTATGATATAATAAACACTTTACATATGTGCAAATCATGATAATTATCAATTTATTCACTTTTGAAAAGTACGTGTTCCTTACCGTTTCCAGTAAGGATTTAGGTAAATCCATCGAAATCTTCATATGTATTTTTGCAAATTTTTCTACTATGCTTTAATTGTTTAAAAATGCAACCTTCTCGTTTGTAACACATACATTAATAGTTTAACTTAATTAAAAAAATTTATTTCCTTATTTATTTATGCGAGCTTTTTTTGTACGGCTTCTTTAAGCATAAAGGCACGGGAATAGGGACAGGGCTCCGTAATCGGTACATCTACCCTAGTAAAATTTTGAAGTTTATTATCTGACTTATTCTTTTACCACTGATTGATGCTCGCATTTGTTCTAAAAGCTTCGCATAATTGCAGCCCAGCTTGATAATATAGCTGGAGTAATAATATTTCGAATAAATCAAGTGGTATTGAATTACTTTCGTTAATTAAGCACGAATTTTTCATTATACCATGATATATATTAATTCACTTCCTAGTCGTGTTACGCTTAAAACTCGAGACCGATAAGCTGTTTAACTTTAATCACCCCTTAGAGCTTCTTACCATTCAATCAAATATATTTTATCATTTTCAACATATGCAACAACGCGCGCTATAAATTAGGCAGCCATTTCCAGGGGTCCGAACGTAAATTTACACATGTGTATGTCATTGCTATGCAAGACCAGGTACACGAAATATATCAAGTATACGATTAATGGCACCATTTTAATGTCGCTAAAAGCGCCAATCTGTTCCCAGAAATAGGATGCATTTACAAAGGAAACGCATTGCCATGTTGTTTACCTCGCACTTTGTTACAAAACGCGCGTCGATATCGCGTTGCAGTGTCCGTCCATTACGCATTGTGCAACGCAATTATTTCTATTACTTCGTCGATTAGGTTATCATAGTAATTTAGCCTGCGTGCAATGTGTAGCTGTTTCTGCGATCCCAAATGTGAACTGTGTACGCGACTCGTAACAGCATTTTTAGAGATGCACTCTTTACGATGGAAAGTTATTAATATTCCACAGTCTGCTGATTTGCAAAAATATTTCGAACACTATTTCCAGTGAGAAGTATTTTATTGCGCAGATTTAAATATTGCATTAAATAAGTAATACGGAATTAAAGAGTTCTAATTAAATAAGAACTATTAAATGATATATTTAACAATTGTTATTTTCGATGGTGAAACTTATGCCACTGATTTTATCATCCGAGTATATCTGCTGGCATAACAATAACTATCAATAAAACTTGCAATACAAGGTATGATGATATTATGAAATTTAATAATATTAATAATCCACACACTTAATTCGCTTCTTGGAACAATACAGAAACATTGTGATATTTGACGCGCTCATAAAAGCAGATTAATCCCTACTAACATTCGCGGCAAGATAATTATTCACTCCAACGCGGGACTCGAGATTTACATGTAAGAGGCACGCGTAAATTAAACTAATTTATTTCGTTATCGCGCGCAGTGTTCCAGAGTGCGGAAGATGTAACTTTCGCAGCGTATAAGGTCAATTAATGGTGCAAAAAAAAATTATCGCGGCTGATTTTCGATAAACTAGTTGCGAAATTATTACATCGGGCTGTTTTACATAGGAGGCTAGATAAGAGAGCCTCGATAGTCACAGAGGGAAGCACGTAAGTGGGCGATTTTAAGGTGTGAGTTACGATTCCGTCGTTTCGCACGCGAGACATTTATTTTCATGAATGAGAAAAAACGCCACCCTTATCACTTACTCAGTTCCGACAAATCATATATATACCGTTATCAAACGCGCACGACAAATGCGCGTGTAACGCGGTCGTGTAACAGGGGCGTCACGTAAACTTTACGCTTTATTAGACAATTACAATGAACTAACACGGGTATCCACGTGTATATCCACCTGGGCGATAAGATTGGTACTGTTAATCAGCACATCTGTCGAACGAAAGTGCTCTCCCTAGCTGGGTAGTGACGAATGACAAAAAAAAACTTAGGTATCAATATTATTTCAGTGTTATTCTTATTTCCGATGCAAATAGAATAATAAAATTCAAGACAGAAGGATTCGCTGATAAATAAATAAAGAATTTAGTCAAAAAATATTATTAGTAAACACTTGAATTTTAATTGTAATTTAACAGCCATGTGTGTTAGAAATGGTAAAACCAAAAGAAATCCCCAAAAAAGAAGCGAAAAAACATCGGAAGGTATGTTCCCTCTGTAGTGGTACAGTACTCCCTCGCTGAGAGCTCGCTGGTCGGGACCGGCGTTGAGCCCGTATCGTGAACGGAGCCCTAATTGCCTAATTCCGAGTGTTCGTTTCTCACTTCTTTCTGGCCGAAGGAGGGAGCGAGATGGAACGCTTTGCGTACGCGACGGGCGCGACCGCTCAGATGAAATCGTGACTGCTCGACGCATGCGCGCCACGGTCAGATAGGCACGGCACGAGCCTTTTTTGCGCCTTAGGTGAATGTTGTCCAATTGAGCTCTTTATTATAATATATTTATTTGAGATTATTGATGACCTTACTCTGAATTTTTATTCGTAGTTTAAAGCAGTTGCAGTACAATTTGTTGTATTTCATTTAAAAGTTTATTTTCAACAATGCCAACAATGAAAAGACCATTTTGCGCCTCTTGTCAACCTTACGCCCTAGGCAGTTGCCTAATTTTTCACAGTAAGGTCATAAATAATCTCAAATAAATGTAATATAATAAAGGGCGCAATTTGACAAGTTCCCCTAGGGCGCAAAGAAGACTTGAGCCGGGCCTGCGTCAAACTTTTGCAGAAGCTGTTTTCGTGTCCACGTTGACTGCTCACGACCATCGCGCACGCCCGTCGCGCACGCAAAGGACGGAGTGTCATGCGTCAGAAGGAGGGAGCGAGACAAAACGTCAACGCGTCGTCTGCTCCTACCGTCCTTACTCGCTCTCGTTCCATCTCGCTCTCACCTTCGCCGGACAAGAGTGAGGCAGAACGAGCCCTCAGCGAGGGAGTATTGTAATAAGAAACAAATGATATTTGCATTCTCTTGCAAGGGGCACAATTTTTTAATAATATATAGTGACGAGATAACTCGTATTGCCCGGTAAAGAAGTATTTTCAAGTGACGAGTTAACTCGTGTTGCTCAATGAAGAAGTATTTTCAAGTGACGAGTTAACTCGTCTTGCCCAGTGAGGAAGTATTTCAAAGTGACGAGTTAACTCGTGTTGCTCAATGAAGAAGTATTTTCAAGTGACGAGTTAACTCGTCTTGCCCAGTGACGATGTATTTCAAAGTGACGAGTTAACTCGTCTTGCCCGATGAAGAAGTATTTTCAAGTGACGAGTTAACTCGTGTTGCTCAATGAAGAAGTATTTTCAACTGACGAGTTAACTCGTCTTGCCCGGTGAAGAAGTATTTTCAAGTAACGAGTTAACTCGTCTTGCCCGGTGAAGAAGTATTTTCAAGTGACGAGTTAACTCGTCTTGCCCACTGAAGAAGCATTATCAGGTTAACCACACGTCAGTTAACAGGTTAACAGGAAGGTTGGCACATGCAAACCCCACAAATAGAATTTCTAATCTAGCGAACATGTATAATTCTAAATTAGACTTCTTCTAAAAGTAAAATAGGCATTCACTGATTTAACTGGTGAGCTACTGCCATGGAAATAACTTATAACATTCGTGTCAACTGATGTCTCGTATACCTAATAATTAGGTATTACTGTTTGTGTATTATAGAGTCAGTCTCTTTAAGTACATAAGTAATAATTTATGCATTGGTCGTATAATTGTCTGCCTAATGTAGAGAAACTATAATTGCGCCCAATTAAATCACGTGACCACATCAGATGGCCGTAATGTAAATACTCGTAGGCTGTTGAGTTACTTATAAACATCATTATCAACGCCAGCTATTTAAATAACCTATTACACCATACCTCGCATCTATCGATAAGTGTCTGACGCGATTCAGGAAACGGAGTGAAGTGATACCTAATGGGTCGCAAGATTGCTGCATAGTTTTATCGCCTCGTTTGCGATTCGAGCACTATTTCAGGGTTTTAATAATGCACGGTGCACGTGCGGAACGCAAAGAAAACTTTTCTTCGTCATTTTTTACGTGAAATCTGTTAATGTAAAGGAAAAACGTTTTTGCCCCTTAATATCTATTTTTCATGAAATGCTGCACAGTAACCTTGAACAGCTAATTATTAGCTGCTAATATCTTGGGAACTACAAAACCCATTTCAATCACTCTGGTCTCAAATTTTATGGATTCCGTGGGTCTTTAAATTTAAATTTTAATGTAAATTTAGCGTGGAGTATATATTATTGAATTTATAAAACACAGCTGCTACTACCATCGGAACGAAATTCATAACAGTCAGTCATCACTGTAAATAGTAATTTAATAAAGTGCTTCGATTAAAATATCTTAACAAAACTCTTTCAATCGCTAATCTTTAAAGTCCTAATAATTTATTACAAACTAATTCAACGCAACCACTTCTCTTTCGACAAGTTTTCGTTGCAATCAAAATAAGTAGTGATTCTGAAGATAGTGGAAATAACAGTAACGCTAATTACACAATACGCGCTATCACGTCGGTAAATGTATGTGCAAAAGTATTCCGTAATAAACAAAAAGGCGTTGCACGCACGGCATACATACAGCGCGATCTTATCGGTTCATTGCAATTCTGGAAGTCGCACGCTTATCACGCGATGCATTATACCGCTGTTTCACAAATTCTATTATCGCATTCAATAACGTATATCGCGCCATAAAGTTTATATCCGTGCGACGAATGTATAATTTATTAAACCGGCGGTGCAGGGGAACACTCTTCAATTCACTGGTGCATCCGCGGGAAATCGAAATTAAATATTTGTGAATGTTGTTAAATAATTCGCTCCTTCATTCCACTTCTCGACGAACCTTTATTTAATCGCGGACAGCGGACGCCATAGTTGTGTATGCGCCAGTGGACTTCCTTCGGTATGCACCACACGGAAGAGAAAAAGGTTGAATAGAAAAATGCAATACCGTTCCTGCTCCTCTCTCTAAATAGGAAGCCGATATCTCTATATTTTTTTCATTTTTTATGCATTCGCACTGTCACCGCGATAGAAAATACTCGCGTCATACACAGGAAAAACTCGCGAATTACGGATACCGCTGCCTGGAAGCATCGGGAATAAATAAATTTCACGAAGCTTGTCGAACTATCGCTTACATTTTTTTGCGCATACGTTTATAAATCTCTTTTTGAGACACAAGAAGATCAAGTTAAATATGCTGCACCAGGAAAAATATTTATATATTTATTTTAATAGCTTTAGTATTGCAAATTGGCGAAAAAATGATCAAATATTCAAATAAGTATGTACGAGGATAGGTATTCTAATGAAATTCTACTGTTCATTCAGAATATTTGTATTTGTATTATTTATTTTTAACACAATTCCTTAATATTGTATAGTCATAATTGAAGACTTTGCAGCCAGAATGTGGCAGCTGCAAATGTATTAACTTTTGGGAAACTAATAAAAACAGTGTTAACAAAAGATGTTTAGATATATATTCAAAATATTTTTCCCACTTAAAATCTACATATTAACACAGCATTTAACATTCCATATCACTAAGCAAAAATAGATTTTCTCTTTGGCAGGGTAAATTTTCCGAATTTTCAGCTGCCCCCTTTTTGCACCAAATTGTGTAAAGATCCACTTATCTCGGGTAAATTATTACCACCACTATTATATTATAAAACTATGTATGTTTAGTATTTAGATGGAAACTGTGACGAGGCCAGAGAAAACAAGTGGAAAGGAAACCGTGGACTTCAGAAGTGACAAAGAAGTTCGATAAATGTAATAAAAGGTAAGAGTACAAAGCGGACGCGCCATGTCGTACGCAGTGTTCACGGGAAATTCCCTGCGTAGTAGGATACTACCGTCGCAGGGAGGAGGAACGCATGCGCGCGATGACGCGGTGACGTCAAACCAATCAACGCCAAGACGGGAAAGGATGGGAAACGAAACGGCGTCACCATCAAGTAAAGCCGAGCGAGTGACGTGACGCCGTTTCGTTTCCCATCCTTTCCCGTCTTGGCGTTGATTGGTTTGACGTCACCGCGTCATCGCGCGCATGCGTTCCTCCTCCCTGCGACGGCAGTATCCTACTACGCAGGGAATTTCCCGTGAACACTGGTCGTACGCAAGAACACAACGTGAGTGCTTAACGTAGAGAGGCGACTATATGGGCACACTTGCCAACAGTAGATGGCGCAAGATGCGTGTCGCAACATGAAAATATGACACCCTGGAATTCCTCATGGAAATTCTCTATTCCCATCTACAGAAACTTACCAGAAAACATCAATCTACACAATTTTAGAAAAATTATAATGAAATATGCTTACTCAATCACGAATTCTTTCAGCAAATACAGATAGGGCGCAAGTACTAGCATCCTCATAACTTGGGACTGGATTATCGGATCTGCCTCTTTCTTGCACCAATCTATTCCGAATTTCCTTTACATTCAATGCTACCTATAACTCATTTCAGTACATTATGGAGCTGTCTCCTTTTGGCAGCAACATCGTCCATTAAATATCGAATATTAAATATCAAATAGCAAATATCAAATATTAAATGTCAAATATCAAATATTAAATACTAAATATCCCCTTAAAATGCTAAAATACTAAATAACCCTTAAGACCAGGGATGGAAGGAAACAGTCCGGCCGAACACCTACAGGGAGCGGTGGTAATGTGTGCGTGAATTGACGCTAGCGCCAAGTCAGCCACGTGGCGACATCGCGAAACGAATGTGACGTCACGAATGTATAGACGCCATTGCCAAAGACGCCACGTGCGATTGTGAATTGAACATTTTTAGTAGTTTTTCCAAGTTTTTCATTCAATTGAAATTACACTTCATTACGACATGAATAAGGAATCAGGTAAGACAAATACTTAATACTTTTGCATCAACAGAATTATAGAAATGATATTTTTTATATATACCAGCGCCAAGCGAATGACGCCGCGGCCAATCAGCGTCGACAACATATGTCCCGGTGACGCTGATTGGCCGTGGCGTCGGTTCGTCTCCGATCGTGCGTCTCACGCACATACTACCACCGCTCCCTGTAGGTGTTTCAAATTGAGATCAGCCGGACTGAGTCCGCCAAGCCTACTTTCAGCCAGCCAAGGTGTCCACCAGTGACGTCACACTCGTTTCGCGTTGTCGCCACGTGGCTGACTTGGCGCTGGCGTCAATTCACGCACACATTACCAGTGTTCACGGGAAATTCCCTGCGTAGTATAATACTCGCGTCGCAGGGAGGGAGAACGCAAGCGCGCGATGACGCGGTGACAGTTAAACCAATCAACGCCAAGATGGGAAACGATGGGAAACGAAACGGCGTGACGCGTCTTGGCGTTGATTGGTTTAACTGTCACCGCGTCATCGCGCGCATGCGTTCCTCCTCCCTACGATGCGAGTATCCTACTACGCAGGGTATTTCCCGTGAACACTGCACATTACCACCGCTCCCTGTAGGTGTGTTCGGCCGGACTGTTTCCTTCCATCCCTGCTTAAGACCCACCTGCGTAATATTTCGTTTCTTGCGAACAGTCTCAAGATTCTACCTCCGTAATATTACACATTCAATAGCATAAAAAACAAACGCTTTCTTCAAAAAACCGTGTTTCATCCCAGTTTATAAACATTTATAAAGTAAAATAGAAACATTTAAAAAGGTTGTAATTTTTTAACGTTTTACTAAAATTTAGTGTGTCGTTAAGGGGTTAAATATCAAATATCAAATATCACATACTTTACTAAAATATTAAATAGCAACTTCTAAATAAATATGAACCGATATTAATTTAAATATTACTCTTAACAAACGAATCAATCTCAAAATTCGAAACAATACATAAAAAAACATTATTCCAAAGGCGCCCCAAACAGGTGCACCGCGCGCCCTCATCCTGCCGTCCACCTTTGTTACCCGTGAATCTATCCAAAAACGCGAGCAGCGCCAACTGAAACGAGCACCCTGCGCTGCGTTAACCGCGGCGAGCATCTTCCGAAGCAAGATGCGTTTATCGCACGCAACGAGCAAGCGATGCAATGTTATCATTCCGCGACATATCGCTGAGGTATCAGACACGTTGCAGGTACGTGCAAATCTCACGGTATCTATCTAGATGTATTCTTATCAGCAACGCTGCCGATCCGTGCGTGTGGCGAAGTTAATCACTGCCTGTATGTATCATACACGATGGGGTCCTTCTCGAACGACATGAATAGCCGTGGGGATCGATGGGCTGGGGGGGGGCAAAAACAAAAGGGGGTCGAAGGATTAACGCGGAAAGGAGAAAGATAAACGCGTGAAAGCCGAGGGGGGCCGGAAACGCAGGGAAAGACAATAGACTGTCGAATCTCTGCGCGAAGTCAGCGGTCTTTTGTCTGCGTTTCACAGCATCGACGGAGACGCGCGAGCGAAGGGAAAGAACCGAGGGCCACGAAGAAAGAGCCACGTAGCACGAGGTCCCGCGATCCGTCCGCAACGGGGAATCGTTTTTAACCGCCGACGATCGAGCCGATCCACTGTAAGAAAGAGTGATCGACCACCAGCCCTGGGACAGTCTCCTCGACCACGCCGACCATTTCGTATCTGTGAGTACCTTCACTTCTTTCCCCCCAGATTTTTATCTCGCCATGTCGCTGCTTAAAATACGCGCACGTCCATCGGACGACTCATAATGGCATTCGCGCGCACGAGAATTAAACGATAAACATTCGTCCCGGTGGGATAGCTTCTATTTACTCAGTGGACGACGTGTTGAGGTTACCGTGTAGCATGTGGGTGATGATAATTCGTAACTGACGCGTCGCGCTGTGCGAAATGAATTCGAGTACGATGTCGAGTATAAAATGTGCGAGCGAGAAGTTATTTCCTTCTTCGCTCAGCTCTCTCGTTCAGGGGTTTATTCGTCTCGCCAAGAGCGTGACCCGCGCAATATCACGCGTACCCAAGCACGCACCTCGGGATTTTCCCAAAATCACGCCTCCTTGGCTGCAAAAAAATTTAAAAATCTACAATTTCACCAACATACTGGTGTTTTAATTTAACTCGTCATCACTCCTAGTCCGACTTCCCTCGGCGTGTTCTTAGGATAAAGTTACCACCTTTTTTACAGGAAAATAGCGCAAGGTTGCCAATCGCCGGAGTATAAAAAAAGTGCACTCGAAAAAACTAAATGTCCCTACATTTTAATCTAATTAGTTTTTCTTTCCTTCAAACATATTATTTATCGCTTCTAGCATCGCGGAGCGACTGTTTATCATTTTTAAACAACTGCTTGTTCTTTTTGGTTTCTTTTTACCATATTTTTAATTTCACCGAAATACACCACACGGGAATTTTTCTATCATTTCTTGCGAAAAATATTGTATGCCATGTATAGACGTGAGATCGATTTCATCGTGTTTACCAAAGCTAGGTTGAATATTAATCAACGTAGGAACGTGTTTCAATATTTTCATTTCGTCTCTTTCTGTCTCCCTTCTCCCTTTTTTCTCTCGAATTCCGATGTACGAGCAGTTATGTTACATACAATTAACTACCATGTGAGAAAACTTCGAATAATGGATTTCATTAAACGCAAACTTGATCGTGGCCCTTCTTACCTAAATATTTATTAAAATTTCAAATATTTTTCGCATCGAAATTTCTCATCAGAAATTCGAATATCCATCGATTTACTTCTACGTGAAATATTATCACCACATTTTAATGTTTTCCGTACTAATATTTACCTGCTGATTCGCTCAGTTTTCCGAATCTATCATTTACTATTTTCATAGAGTTTTTAAAGCTGTCCACGAAATTGCAATTTACGCGATTTGTTCTGATAGACACTTAATGAAACTCAGTTCGTGTAAAATATACATGAAACCATGTGAAACCGAAAATAAAGACATTTTATTTATAAACTTAACGTGATGAAAATTATTACGAATAAATTTTAGTTCCCGCGTTCGTGTTTACACGTTGTATGCTACACCTCCGTGTTATTAGAGTGGAAAAAAAATACTCGCGACGGTGGACGTTTCCGCCGAGTAAGCTTTTTGTGCTTCAAAATATGGAATGATTTGCATTCGTTTCTACATTGTGCTCCGGGAACCATAATTTCGAAATTATGGCTCTTTTTGCTTCCACGCTGAAATCTACGCTGCGCAAATTATTGAGCTTCTTGCTGCGCTTCGAAATACGAGACGGAGGAAGCAATATGATTTGAATAGAGAACAGTTACTTAGACAACATTTTATATAAATAAACATTCAGCTATTATTTGTATAAATAGCGAAAAATGAGGGTCCAATAAAATGTTATTTAAATAACAGATAATGGACGGAAGAGGAGGAACTGTTTGAGAATTTAGGTATGACATAAGTGTCTGTTCAAACAGATTGTCGGGTGACTAACTTTCTGCTAGCATTCTATTAGTCATTAGGAATCTATTCGATAAGGAGTTTGTGGCCATTCCTTCCTAAACAACTTACCCACCACCATACGTTCTATTCCATGATTTAGATTCATACCAGAGGTCCCTATTTCACGTGTATGTAAACGTATCCGAACTTGAATCCGTGTAATTTTTAATTTACATAAGAAAAATGCCTTTAAATTTAGAAAATATTGCAGGCGTCATGAGATATTAATGAAATAAGTTTCAGGTTAGGTTGGAATAGCCGTTTCTCGAGTAAATGATAGCGGTAGCGACAGTCGACATATACAGGGTGTCTTTCCTGTACTTGGCGTCGAGACGCTACCGCGTCTCTAGATACACGGATACCCGTGTAGTTCTGTTCACGGGCAACGTGAACGTTGCCATGCCGACGTGACAACAAAGTATGTATTTCTATTTAGTTGTATTTTACGAGGCCCTATTTGGCGACCATGCAACCGTGTACTTATAATCCGTGTACACGTGTATTAAGAACACGGATTTTTAATTCCTTAATACACGTTACACGTGTCCCGTGTACACGTGTATTTAGACACACGTGAAAAGCCACGACCTCTAATTCATACACATTACAAATCACTCATCTTATTACCAACAATAAGGGCCATCCTCTCTTCACCGAGCAAATAATCTATTTAAAACCTAAGACACAACATTTTCGTGTGACATTTTCATAAATCCATTTCTCCACTTGCAAAGTACTCAAGCTTGTATGTACTTCAGTGGCACTTGCATGCTTTTGAACGAACCTTTTTCGTTAAATAGATTCAGCTTAGTATTATTAAGCCTTCGTTGACACACCTGTTTTTTCGATCAACTTGGACATACTGGATGGCACACACCCAGAGCATCTAAATAATCCAATCGTTATGAAAAAAATCGTGGGTCGATTTCAAGGTCTCTAAAATGTATTCCAATAGTTTTCGAATTTAAATTTTATCACAGTTTTTTTGTAAAAAATTTTAGATTACCATATGTCGAAAAGAATCGAAGAAAATCTTAAAAAAAATTGTAACTTTTACAAATTTCAATGTTAGAATGTTAAAAATCTACAAAGTTGTTGTTCGGATATAATATTTTGAGAGAAAAAATAGCTTGTAAGTCGAGTTTGGAGAAGAGGCATTTATTTTGGATATAGAAGGTAGGCTATTTCGGTAATTGAAAAAACAGAGATATTCCACGAATATCCGCGATATTCTACAATCTACTGTAGAATCTGCGTATTGGAAAAGTTACAGAGCGTCAAAATCAGCTTATGGGTGGCTCACACCTAGGGTTGCCACCTTTTTTACCGGAAAATAACGGAGTGTAAAAAAGTGCGCTCGAAACAACAAAAAGTACATTTTAATCTTCTTAGTTTTTATTTCATCCAAACATATTTTTTATTGCTTTCAGCATTGCAGAGCAACCTTTTATTATTTCTAATTAACTCAATGACATTATTGCACTCAATATTCATATTAAAATATACATAAATAATTCATTCTTTATTAAATTAAGAGAAGCCTTGTGTCTCTCATCTCGCCACTTCACATCCGTGACAGAGAAAACATTCTCAGTGATGAATGCTGAGGTGGCAGGAACAGAGAGAAGATAAGAAATTCCTTTGAAATGATCACGGTTTGTGTACGTTTCAGAACTGCGTACAATAATATCGCGTTACGTTTCACGTAATATCATTACGCATACTTTATTATTATTCTAAAGTACGGGTGGCAAGCCTAGTTGCACTTATTATTAGATAACTGACGTTTCGTTAAGTAGACTCAGCTTAGTATTATTCAGTTGTAACCGGTGTTGCTTATAGGAACGTTAACAAAATATATTATATTGCCAAAGTGTAATCGGTTATAATATTTCACACGCGGGTTTCCAACACAATATTATTTCATCAAACAGCTTGTATTTAGATATTTCTCTTAGCCAACAATGGATCAAGTAATATCTCAGCTTTGAATGAATCTTACATTTCAAATAATAAAGAAATTGTTTAATTTCTAATTGCATGTTTCGTCCATTAGAATACGAATTATTCATAGTTGGTGTTTTGTTTGTATTACAGTAGCCGTAGAAATATAATTTTGAATGAAGTAATTAATTCTGCAAGTGCATTTTTTAAATAAAACAGGGACTGGAAAGCTCTGAAGGGTCAATAGTCATTCAATTTGTAACGTCGACGTTACTTTTCATTTCATTAAAATGCACACCAAAATGTTTTCAAATTTCTGATACTTTCATTTGCCAAAATAAAATACCATGTTTACCATTCCTCCGATAATCGGCTGCAATTATGCTACGGTCTATTCCAATTTGTTAGAAACCGAAGACAAAAGAAATCGCCACGCTTGCTCTTGTAATAAATATTAAACGCGCCATAAACAAATCGCGATCGAGAGTAATTTGAAACGGCACATTGAATTGAAAACTTACATATGTAACAATACGCTGGAGAATGTTCTAATACCGAGTTTCCCAATGGCGAAAAGAGAATAACGCTTCAAAAAAAAAAAAGGGGGGAAAAAGAACCAGAAATTAAAATACGTGCAGCAGGCCGCGCTATCTTAATGGCGGTAATTACCGCCGTATAAATACATAAACGTATATCGTAATGGAAATTTAATCGCGCAAAAAGTTCGTAATGGACGTAGTTGGGCGCGCAGTTTGCACGTCAGTTTTCTCTCGCGTTAAGCGCCGCGGATAGTTCGATAAATTCGAAGCAACTAACGCGATAGGAATTCCGCGGATAGAACGGGAAGACAAGGAAAAAAGAGAGGAGAGTCGCGGCCGCAGCGTATACGTATGACCCATTTGAAGCAATTTATCAGCGCTAGAAAGCGCGTGCCGCGCTCTGAAAAAGGATAAACAACAGATAACGAGAGATAAGCTGTAGGCTAATTTATCGCCACTGTCAACAATTCTGGGGAGTGCAACGGCGCGGATGGAGCCCGCAACTTTTATGCAGATGCGCGCGCCCCCGACGGTCGCGGCCGCCGCGGACAAGATCAATCCTGTGCGCTAATGAATTTTAGTTGAGAACCGGTTCCGTACGGCCGATCAGTAACGGATCGTTACTAACGATACGGATACTTGCAATAGCAATCGCAATCGTGAATTTTTCTTCACCGTATGACACACTCGCGCGCCGTACAATCACTTTCGTACCAGATAAGGATGACACAGACGGCTGTGTGTCTTTAGAACGTTGCATTCGTCAGCGGCGGATCCCGAGCGAACTTCCTCCTTTCCTGGGTAAATTGATTTTACGCTAATAATATTGGTAGCCTCGAAAAGATTTCCGTCGATCTCTTTCCTCCTTCCAGTGGGGATTTCACATTTCTATTCCAGTGACTGCTAACTCTACCATTTAATTACCTACCATCAGTGGTGGGTTTACTACGTTACATCGGATTTACTACGTGACACGCGTAAAAAATGTAAATAATTGTATAAAATGTAGAAAATGTATTCAATGTCAAAAATTCAAGTACAAACTATTAACCTCTACCTATTGCATTGAATTTTACTGCACACTAGTTTAAATTACTTTAAAAAGAAAGGTTGGAATGTAATTATAAAAATTATAAATAATTTGAAATTTTTTAGTAAATTTCATATCTTTGGGGTGCAAAAGATACTCGAATTTTAACACATATAAACATGGATTCTGAAGAAATTGATAAAGCTTTAGCAGATTATTTATTTGGATGTAACGTTCCATTTAGTATTATTGAATCTGACCACTTCAGGAACTTTGTTCATAAATTAAATCCAGCTTATAAAATTCCAACTCGAAAGACATTGTCGAATAATTTACTTGACGCAAAATTTTAAGATTACAAAAAATCAATAATAGTGTGGAATCCGAAGATGCAGTTCTGTTTTTAGATGGTTGAAAAAATTTTTCATCCAACAATAAGTATGTTGTTGCAATTCTGAATTTAATGAATACGATATGAATGCCCATGCAGGTTATGGCGTTCCACAGTCTGCAACGGTTTTTTCAAACAATATGATTTTATACAATAAAATACACGAACGTAATAAAGTTAAGCTATTTACTATGTCTTATTCTACACGTAGAGAATTCACTTTTCTGCGTCAGGTAAAATACGGACCCACCACTGCCTACCATCCGATCTCTGTTTAACCCTTAACTGGTATCCTGGGGTCAGTCATGACCCCAAGCACGCAAGGTTCGCTGCAAAATATTTGGTTGTCTAAGTTTGTAAACTGAATTTCTAATTAATTTGATCATAATAGTTTAACTTTCTACGTTTCTATTATTTTATACATTACCTAAGAACAAAATAGGTATTCATAGAGGTTGATCTAATGTCGACTTTACAAATTTCTGTGTCCTTTTTTATTTGGGGTCTGACACGACCCCAAGATACCAGTTACGTTTGAAAAAACAGTATACCAGTTAAGGGTTAATATTTCAACCGTGATTCGATCTCCTTGAACTATTAGGTTAAGTACGAGCCTCTTCCCTTCGTCGTCGTTGAGCGCGTAAGATTTCAGATAGTGTTAGGTTCGCGCAACGTGGAACAGCACGAATTGCAAAATGTCGCCTGAAATTCGTCCCCAAGGATCGAGAACGGGCCACAGGCATCGTGCAGGCCACCGCGCGAGATGCTTCGAATGGTGTATTTATAATCTACCAACCCCGCGGTGCTCGAAACGCAACTAAGCGTGCGGTGGAAAGAAATACGCAAGCCAGCCGTTTCAATCCGAGATCGCCTACTGCTAGATTCGCAATTGTCAGGGTCTCTCCTTCACCCACTAGTGACATTAGAAGCCACGTGATAGTCGGATCGACCACGCACGCGCAAATAGGCGAGCGGGCAGTTTACTGGCATCTCGCACGTGCGTTCAAATGCGTCTACGCTGCGTCCCAGTGGTTTCCAGTGTCTGCTAAGGATTTATACAGTGTTGTCGTCCGTTACGCGTGTCGCAGGAGGACTTTCAGCGAGCGAGAGAGAGAGAGAGAGAGAGAGAGGGAGAGATAAAGAGAAAGAGAGAAGAAAGGACTGGAGAGAAGGCACGCGGTGAGTGAGAATACGCGACGGATTTAATGGCACGCGGAATCGAACGGAAACTGAAATAATATCGAAAGCGAGGCTACGAGCCGCGGCCCGGCCCACGTGCGACCAGAGAATATCCTGTTTTACATACGCGACACGGTTCGCGCGGCTCGCCGACTTCGGGACGCGTTCCGCGGACGTCGCGGAATCAGAAAAATCTCCGGCGGCATTCAGTTTTCTCATCGGCCGGTGGATGCACCTGACGAAGTAGGGTAAACGCACCAATAAATGAACACTTAAGACTAATGAATGAACACTTTCATAAAATTATGTTTGCAGCGCGATTGATTCCACGTGCTGCAAAAATTGTTTGGATATGAAGCAAGAAATTGAAAGAAGTCTCTAATTAATTAGTTGCTTATTTTAATAACTTATTTTACTCATTTTAATATAAAATGTCCATTCACTGGTACGTGTTCATTTACTGGTACATCCACCCTACCAGCTGGCCAGATCGTCATTTACTTTTTTTTCTCTCTCTCGTTGCTACCGTAGAGCAGCGGTAACGGTCGCGCGCCGACGTTTTCGCCGCCGACGTTAAGCATTAGTCATTTCGAGGCGCAACGTGGGATCCGCGCCTACCTCTCCGTTGTTGTCTCCCCGTTTCTGGTAAATATTTGCGCCGCTTTATCTTGCCAACGCTGTGAAGCAGATGCTGCACGGCGGGAAGGAAGATATTCCGCCTTGTAATAGTCGGTTTTCCTCCGGTGAATAATTATTAACGCGAATTACCAAAGGTGAGGCGTACGATATTATTAGACGTGCCTTCAGCTATTAGTCCTTTGTTTCCAAAGTATCTGTGTACTGTATTCGATCCCAAGGTCGACCTTGCCGGCGCGCGTGTAATCCTCTCTACACTACACACGTACCGAAATATCTCTCGCCCTTGTGCAAAAACCGAGTGCTCGTCCCAAACATTCGCCACGAGACAGATTCGAGCGGCGAAACACGCGGTTCAGTCGGAGATTTATAAACTGTAGAAACTCGTTAGCTTCGATATATGTATATCTTTGCCAATCGCGCTCGCGAGGCTCTCAATTAAAAAGTGAAATATAGTATGCCACTCGCGTAATTCACCTATGCACGTGTAAATGTAATTAATTGATGCTCGATGTAGCCAATAATATTCGCACTAACACACACGAAATTACAAGACTTCCTTCCACTTTCTGCTGATCGAGTAATTTAAATTCTAATTTCACCCGACCTTCTCGCATCTCTCGGCGGATAAACAATTACAAATTTGTTTATCACCGCTAATGCAGAGTGAAATAAAAATTCGCTCGAAATCGAAGAATACGGAATTGCCTTCTTTTGGTAAAAATCACGCAACTTCCATTTAGCGATGAAATTAGTTAAGAAAAATTGTGACGCGTTGTTTACAGATTATTGGCTGTGAAGAATGGTGTCGTCGACAGTAATGGAGAATGGGAAGGACAGCCCAGCCAGGAAGCCTTGCCCCATGGGCATCGGCCCGGGCAACTACAGAATAGTTGGATGGGACATGGACACCACAGGGAAGAAGGTCATAGACGAAATCTGCCAAATAGCTGGCCACACGCCCGCGTCCTCGTACTCCCAGTACGTGATGCCGTTTAAGGATCTGAATCCACCAGCTATGAAGAGGCACAACATGAAAGTAGTGACTATCGGGAAGTTCCGAGTGCTCAAAGACAACAAAACTAACAAGGTAGTCGCCTGCTCTTAGCAGCGAAGCGCAACGTTTCCATATGGATTATTATTAAATTTTTAAAATTCTTGCAGGTACTAAAGACCAAGAGCGAAGTGTCTGGGCTAACGGACTTCCTGGCGTGGCTGGAGTCTATCAGGGGAGACGCAATGGACGGGATAATACTGGTGTACCACGAGCCGCGCAAAGTCATTCCGGCCATGCTAATCGAGTCGTTAAAGAAATATAATCTTCTGGCAAGATTTAAAGAAATTGTAAAAGGCTTTGCGAACGGATTTAACGTGGCCGAAGCGAAGTATGTGAACACAGTTCGCATATTTTCCCTCAGGACGCTGTCGCGAACGTTGTTCAATCAAGTAAGGCGATATCTGCTTGGTAACAGAACATTCACTGCCATCTCTCGCGCCCCGTGCGCGCGCAATTGAGGGCCCGGATGCAATAAGGGAACTAGCGCTCGAAAATGGGAAATATTATTGTCCAAACGCTATGAAATATTGGAAAATTAAATGTTGTTAAACTGTATTTTAAAAAATATAGTGTTGTAAAGCTCGCCACGACACACATTTTTTCTATTCACAGTTTGATTATCGAATCATTACTATTCGAGCTAAAAATTATAAACGAAAAATTTTTCATCATTCAAAATCATTATTTCTTTAAACATAAATTGCGATAACTTGAGTAAATATTAAGAGATCGTTATGAGACGTGAAACATAAAACTCAGAAAACTCTAGCGAAGTCGTAAAATGTATGCACAAAACCCTTATGTTAACAAATGTGATAATATTTCATTAAAAGGTAATACTGGATATAACCCATGTTTTTCAACGTTCGCCGTTAAAAAGTATCGAGGCAATTTTGAGGTACATATAACTTGCAGCGACAAAGTATTTCCTTAATATACAAGGAAGATTTTCACCAATTTTCACACTGATTAATAAATAATTGTAGAAGTTATGACGATATATATAATTCTCCCACGGCGCCAACTGTCAACGCGAATGCTAAGACTGCTAAATAGCCCATTACACGCGGCTGTTGACTATTGGTGGCACGGGAGATTTATATATATCGTCATATCTTCTACAATTATTTATTAATCAGTGTGAAAATTGGTGAAAATCTTCCTTGTATATTAAGGAAATACTTTGTCGCTGCAAGTTATATGTACCTCAAAATTGCCTCGATACTTTTTAACGGCGAACGTTGAAAAACATGGGTTATATCCAGTATTACCTTTTAATGAAATATTATCATATTTGTTAACATAAGGGTTTTGTGCATACATTTTACGGCTTCGCTAGAGTTTTCTGAGTTTTATGTTTCACGTCTCATAACGATCTCTTAATATTTACTCAAGTTATCGCAATTTATGTTTAAAGAAATAATGATTTTGAATGATGAAAAATTTTTCGTTTATAATTTTTAGCTCGAATAGTGTCGTGTCGAGCTTTACAACACTATATTTTTTAAAATACAGTTTAACAACATTTAATTTTCCAATATTTCATAGCGTTTGGACAATAATTTTTCCCATTTTCGAGCGCTAGTCCCCTTATTGCATCCAAGCCCTCAATTGTCTGTTTGCAAATTCTGATTTATCAAAGACATCGCTAGAGCGTCAGAATCTCTGTGGCGGAAGAACGAATTGATGCGGGATTTATTTTCTAATTGAAGGAAAAGGAGTTGGACAACGCGAAGGACAGGGCATGCTTGGCTTTGCAAATAGTACAGCATTTGAGTTCGCTGGAAGACACCGCTGAAAGTACCGCGGACGGCAGCGGCGACAGCGACGGCGCCATGAAGAAGTCGGTAGAATTCATTAGGGAGTTCGTTCAGCCAGTGGAAGTTGAGGAGCAAGAGTACGCCGGTATATATTCTCGGTTATATAAGATCGTAGGTTGCAGAAAATCGTACGAGAAGTAATTTATTATTTAGAACCCGACCTTGTTTCAGAACTGAAAATAGTGTGGGAACGTCAGAATAGTTTGAAACCTATTTTCGGAGCTCTGTTCCGCGTGAATCGCCGCGAGCGTCAACACGCTAGTCCTTTACGGCGACTGCTGGCTGAGTCGGGAATAGAATATTCCCAATTAAAGGTTCGTATAACGCAAACGGATCTTTACTTTCTATTTGAACGCATCGATTGTAATGCGACGTGCGTTGCAGGAAGCTTGGAGCGACGGGCAGAAAGAGGGGTTGGGCAAGTTGCTGAAGGAAAAATTGACCACGGCCGACGAGAAGAAAATGCAGGACCTGATGATCGTTTTGGAAGGTCACTTCGACCCCGAGAAGAAACCGAAATCTAGGATATCCGGGGAGAAGAACGAGACGAAGGAGAGTTCGAAGATCGCCGACGACAAGCAGAATAACAATAAGTGTGACTCCGGCGCGGAGAGTCCGGACACTACCACTTCCAGCTCGCCGCTGAAACTGAAGTCAGAATCGTCCGAGAACGGTGCAGTTTTAGCGGAGGATTAATAACGTTTCGGTGGCTTTTGACTAATTATAAGATCCCCCTGTTGTTATAGATACTGCTACAACTGTGCCCCGAGTTCAGCAATCATTCCGTTTATACTTACGATAACATTATTCGAGCGTGATAAAACGCGTGTGTTATTTGTTGCAGTATTTTATTTAAGTTTTATCTTCGTTATGACAAAGTATACGTTGTATCCGTGCACGGGATATGAGACCTCGACTTAGTTAACAGAAGTATGTACAAATAACACATTAATTATCTTTAGTTCGCGATACAAAGAGATATTTAACATTCGTTTTGTTTAACGATTAATTTTATGGCTCATTGTTTTTCTTTCTTTTTTTTTTACTTAATCGGATTAACGTTGTAACGAGCGATGTTTAGAAACTGCTCGACGTGGAACACTGCGCAGGCCCCAACCAAATTTTCTCCGACGATTTTCAAGTTAGGATATTATATATTTTTTTTTCTACTCATCACTAGTGAGTTTACGTACAAAGTAGCGATATTGAAAGGTATATTTTTGTACAAGGATTATTACGAAGTGAACGATGCACTTGTTGCATTTACATGTTAAATTTCATTCGTATTGAATAATTAAATAAAGAATTTGAAATTCTAACGGCGGCCTTCGATCGTTGAGCGCACACTTGCGACAGTGTTCGATTTTTATTTTACCTCGTAAAATTATGAAGTGTAATATGCGGGCAATTAAACCCCGTGGCCGCGCGCGCGTCTTCGTTTCTCGTTTTGGGGAAACAACGTTAACCGCACGGTTAGGCGAGAAACAACAGAAGTCTCCGGCGTGACTTCCCGATGTGATACGAAACGCGTCTCGAATGAGTGTTAGCAATCGAGATAAAGCCAGAAATGAATTAAATATACGAATGCCTATGCAGTGGACCGTTGTATCCGCTTATGGACTTCCATAGAGCATGCCGAACGCCCCAGAGCGTAAACAGGATAGCGCACCGCGTGGAAGATTAAAGAAGCGTTCGCTTGCCGAGACGGCTATCAACGCAGGACCCTTTAGAATTCGGCGGGGCGGCGGCATTCGAAGGAATTTGCGAGGTGAGCAGCTTCTGTTACCCGGAAATTTTTCACCACCTAACGGAGCGTGAAATACAGGGGATTTCTCTATCATCTTCTTTCGATTCGCTGAATACTTGGATGATAATGGGGTGCATCGACATGTCCCGTTCTCTTTCGTAGAATTAAAGAAGAAAACTGTAACGTAGCTGTACACTTCCTACACTGTTCACAGGTATTGTAATTAAATATTCGATCGAACAGTCGTCATCCCTTTTCGCTCAATTAGCACTATAATTGAAGAGTCCATGTAGCAAACACTTTGATTGCCAAAATTGGAAAAAAAATTTGTCGGAAAATGTTCTACGTGCTACTGCAGTGTAGAATTTTATTCTTGGCACTTACAGTGTTTTCTAAAGGGACTTCAATTTTGTAATAGTCGATTGAGAGGAAAACGTTGCATTTTACAATCTTGCAAAAATACGAAAAGGCTAAACTGTTATTTTAACGCGATGTACAAACTTATTTTTGCCTTTATATCAACAACTGATACTATCAGTACAATTTCATATCATTTATGTCGCTACCGTTAGAGTATATTGCCTTCTTAAATGTGAACGTTACTCTTTGTAATACTAAATTATATAAGTTTCCGGCAACCAAACGAATACCAGTTGGTCTCTAGCCGTTTCCTAACACGAGTCTTCGCCCTGGGACCATGCAAATTTTTTAAAACTATCGTGTCTCCACTGTGGGACCCAGTTTTATAAATTATCTCAAATCATCAAGCATCTCTCTACATATATTAAATTAGATGGTAAGCAGGATTACTATGTATAGCCAAAAGTGATATTCGAAACTGATGCAATTTTAAAATAGATCGGCAATGGAATTGTGCTTTGCTATCCATAAAGTGACAGCTTATGTTTCTGCATTGCTGATTCCTGTCGCGGAGAAACTCAATGTAAATATGACTAATGGGTGATGACGTGATTCTCACAGATTTGATAAAGGCCGTGCATTATCGCATTGCATGGTGTTTAAATATAATAAAGCGGAACTAGACACGATCGGGATTTAGAAAAAGTAGGAATTACATTGGAAAGAGAGGGACGATATCTCGGTGATAAGTATTCGTGCCTATTCCCAATTATCGGCCGATCATCTCGATCTTCTTTTCGCGAACAGCGGACCGTGGAGCTCGAAATACTTCTACTGCACCATCGCGATTAGTGTAACAGGTTGCGAAAAGGAAATTGCCGCTGCTGGTGGCTCGTTAATTGAGCGTCCCTGGCCACAGGGAAGTGCAGTGACAATTCATAATCGGGCACTAGGGGTGTTTGTTAAAACTTTTGTTGTTGCGATCGCGATGCTGTCAACGCAAAAATACGAGACGGGGAAACAAATGTGATCGCACGATGTGATAAATATCAATGTCTCCTACGAATACGTATACACCCACTGTCGAATCAATTTTAAGGAATGAGGTTAGGTACTTCATTACAATAAGCGTCAAGTTTTATTATTATTAGGGAAAAACGTCAGTAATTCGATATTTCGTAATTTTGATACATTTTCCAGTTCCCTTCCACTTAATAAAGTACCGGTCCATTTCTATAATTTTCATGTTCCCAGCGTTTGCAAATTCTTTATATCGTTAAAATACTTGAACGTGATCTGTGCATCCATTGAAACGTGTGTAGTGCAGCTATCAGTAGCAATCACTCAGGATTTAATCTTGGGGGAGCCGAGTTGAACGGATAAAAATATTTTTAATGCAAATTCAATAAAATTCATTAGGCGATTGTAAAAATTTATTTAAAGAATGAAATCCAATTTTTTTGCAAAGCTTCTTGAATTACTTCAGTCGTGGTTACATTAATCTTCTTTTTCCTGTTTCTTTGGGGGGTGCTAGTGGTCTGCAGCAGTGGTTCCCAAACTTCGGGTCGGGAAGTGATTCTTAGCACATATTTATTTCAATATGGTTACATTGCCATATTCTATTAATTATGTAACACTGATTTTTCATTTATGAAAAAAAGAAAAAGCTATTGAATATATTAAATATACATAGAACAGTGATTCCCAACCGGTGAGTCACGAAGTGTTTTCTGGGATGCCGCCACTGTTTTTTTTTAATATTATTAAATTAGAATTCTATTCTGAAATATCGATTTTTAATGTGTTTTCTTTAGCTTATTAAATTTACCTCACCTTATATGGGGGCCGCGGGTTATTTGAATATTACAAAAGGGGATCACGACTCAAAGAAGGTTGGGAAACACTGGTTTAGAAGCAAACTCCTCCATTAGGAGCGATTCTGTACTTGCGCTTTATCAGCGATACGCACAAACGCGCAAGACTGTTGTTACACAAGTTGATAAAATTGTTTAATCGTCACTTTTCGCTAATTTGTCGTTTAAAAGGACCGATTCTACGAAATGATTTGCGCGACTGTAGCACGGTTAGTCGAAGCGTTCCCAGGCGTATCCAGCGGCGCGAAAAGACCGAGGATAAATGCATTTTTTGCAATTTTATTACCCCGTAGTACTCCATTTTTCGCGAGTCTCGGATTTCTGCGTCGGCGGAATTCTCCTCGACTTCCGAATACCTATCGTTCAACCGGCTCAAGTTCAAGATTAACAGGCGAATAAATAAAGGAGACGTGCTACCACCGCCACTCTGGACATGTAATTTGCGCGTACAATGGCGACAAGGCATGGAAGAAGATCGCGATTATGCTGAGAGATTTATTAACTTGTTATCTACTGTTTCTGTTTGTGGTTGAAAATTACAGGTTTGCTTTGAAAAATTAGAGATTGTTAATACTACAGAAATAGTAAATATCTCTCAAGAGAGTCCAGTCTAAAGTTTAAATTCTGTGAAATAATTGCAACTTATTGACTGTACACGAAAAACCTAAATTTCATCACGAAAAGTAAAACGAATCGATAGTTGCTTTTGCGGTGGGCACGGTCATTCGGAACCAGAATATCTGAAATCAGAAATAAAAAAATATTTCGTTAGTACATTAATGTATCCTCTGATTAACGGAGGGAATTTCCGAAATATTAATTTAAAACAAAATGGCGCTTGTTTAAAGTTAAAATCCCTATTTTTCCGCGTGATTTTTCCTTATCACTCGCTTCTTCGTGCGTGCGGAAATCTTTTCTTTTATTTCAAATAATCTGTAAAAACATTATTATAAACGTAAATATGTTTCTACAAAATATTACCAAATATTCTTTAAGGTAGTTCCTGAATAATGTACTAAATTACAGAATTCTCTCAAATTTCGTACTAAACTAATTTGGAATACAAGAAACCCTTGTACAAAGTTTAATATCGATTTACCACATAGTTATCGAGAAATTGTTAATTAAAGTTGATGCATTTTAACACAGTGGCATATGCTTAGAGCATATACTATGGAGGTCTCATTGAAAGCTTGAAACTGTCGGCAACATGGTGCGAGAGAGGAAGACATGTGCGAGCGAGAGAACTATATGTCCTATTCGACCGTAAAGCGCAAGCGCCGATATCGTGCGAGAGAGAAACACATCGTGCGAACTGGTGCGAGAGAGTGAAGTATAGATTCTCTCGCTCGCAAGATGTGTTTCTCTCTCGCACGATATCGGCGCTTGCGCTTTACGGTCGAATAGGACATATACTTCTCTCGCTCGCACCAGTGGCACATGTCTTTCTCTCTCGCGTGATGTTGCCGACAGTTTCGAGGCAGTCACTCTAAGGCAATGATACCTCCATGTATATATGCTCTAAGGGCATATGGCGAAAACAAAAAAAGAGGGTTATAGTTTCAGTTTTTCTTCTGAAACAGGAAAACCATATTATAGAAATATACCAAAATTGGCACAAAAGTACATCGAAATGTCAGTAAATGAACTGACCACATAGTTTCTTCGTAAATGCCCATAAAAAATAGGTTTACGTGCAAATTTTTCAGAAATTTCGTAGAGCAATCAACGTGGCAACGTCGCACAATCGATATGTTTAGACATTTAAATAGCGGACGACCATTCAAATTCATATGAATGTCAGTTTGTCACAAAATGTCATTTTTCTGACATTTTGGTTATAAAAGACGCTCCGAATGAATGCGATGTTGTCAGATCTGCTGCTCCAATTCACTAGGCTAACCAATTTAATATTCTATTTTCGTATTACAATTATTTATATTAACATTGAACTGTTTACAATATATATACATGATGTTAAAAATTATTATTATTATTTCTATAGTATCATACTACTTTACATTTATCGTTTATTACCCAACTCTAATTTGACTAACTTAGTTGGTTAGGAACTACCTTAAATGTTGCTCTTTCAAGTGCAAAAAGTTCTGTCGAAATATATGCTTCCGCGGTTTCTAAAAAAATTCACAAACACTCGCCTCTGTTGGCCGGCCGACTAGCGAACTAACCCCTTAAACGAGCTGGGCCCAATGAGACGCCGAAAGCCGAGGGGCCCTACCCGTGTCGCGCACGGTTTCCGTGACGATCGCCGGCCACTTTCGTGGACGATACGCGCGTAACGGATACATTTTCCGTCTTGAAGCGTAACAAACGGTAACGGTCAACGATTATTGCTGAAACCCCTTCTAAGCGAGCCGACGCAGCAGACGTAATTACAACCAGTACACGTGCCGTAATTGAAACGGTTTCCCTCGTTAAGGGAGTGGGCGTAGCGGCGCGGACGGAACGATTCGATTTAGTTAAAAAGCAATCGTTTCGCGCGGTGGGCAGAGTCGCGGACAATCGTTCACCCGCTTCGATATAGAATAACGGGAGAGCAATTTCGCCCGGGCCACGGGAGGAGGGAGGGAGGGTGGGCAGGGGGGTAATCTCGTCGCGTCCGAATGCGTGACATCGCACTATGCTCTATTAGCCGTTCAGTCAGTGACAAGTACAGTAAACCTGGCACGAAAATGGCCAGCACGCGGACGGCGACACGTCATTCTCACTTTTTACGCAAGCATCTGACGCGCGGCTAACGAAAGCCGCGCTCGCGGTGAAAAATAAAGCGCGGCGAGACCGAAGCACGGTCGATTTCAAAAGTCCGCGGGATAACGAAGAGGATCAAGTGATTCCGGGGCATCGACCTTCTCGCTGCTGGGATCCGAACGCTGTGCGCCATACGGCGTGCGGGGGACCCTTCGGTCGTATTCGGTAACCATGCTCGCTGGACGCCTATGGGCGGTCCCCGCCACGGATCGCGCACGCTGACAAGGGAACACCGCGAACCCGGACTCGCCGATTGGAACGCAACTTTGTGGGTTTTCAGAGTGACTCAAAACAAGAACAACGGTGTGCTTCGTTTGGGCCCTAACGCCCTTTAAGGGGGTGAAAACTAACCTCAAAGTCAAATTGGCACTTCCACTTTTTCGCGTATAACTCTCAAAGTACAACAGACAGAGAAAAATGTTTCAAACAAAAGTTTAATGGTACAATAAGCGCTGAAAACTTGCGTTAACAAAATTTTGAAAAGAGTTTAAAAAGAAAAATATCTGATGAAAAAAAACTCTTTCAAATATTTTGTTAACGGAAGTTTGTAAAATTAGTTAAGTAAAATATGTTATAGGTACATCTAGGGTGGGAGGATACTTTTGTGAGTAACTGTTTCGTGGCACTCAAAGGGTTAAATGGTCGGGGCATAAAGCTGCAAGAGCGATTAAGGGAAAAATTACATCTTTACCGAGATACAGATGTAAAATAATAATTGAATGAAATTTTGTTTACCTGCTTCCCCTTTGAAATAATTAGAAATCGCGCTGAAGGTTTATTTTAAAATATCTTTTCGATGTTTGTCTTGTATTATTATTCATTTGTACATCATTATTTTTCGTTATGATTAAATGTTTTATTATTTTTATTTAGAATAAATTTCAATTTTTGAAGATTCACGTATTTTATTGTATGTTTTATTACAAAAAGTTCGTACAACCTCCCCCGAAAATTTGATAGCCCTGGGCTCCAAAAGTGTTAATTCGGCCCTGGTTGCTTGGATTTAAGTTTTAAGAATTTTTTTTTATAGTGAGTTTAAAGATTTTGTGTACCTATTTACGATTTGCTTTTCAGCCCCCTTCAAGGGGTTGCGACAATCGCTGTGCGTAGAAAATGCTGTACAATTCTTCTAGCTTTCATAATGGTGCAATAAGTGCCATGGAATTTACCATAGTATTATCTCACTGCAATAACTCTTATGCACCTTTTCTCGCACAAATAAAGTTGCATTTAATTTTTCAATTTACTCTTTCGGCATTTTAGTTTCATTCGACATATATAAAAAATGGTTCAGCCTTTTCACTAAAGGTACCGTTCGTAAACTAAATGAAGCATTTAAGCTCACTTGAGCATCTGCAATAATAATTACAATGACGCCATAAAATTTGTACCAAATGCTAATGCTGAAGCTTTAAAAAAAAACAAATACAAATCACTGAACAATACAAATCTAATTGTTTTAGCGGTGAGTTATAATATATTATAAAAATATTATATGCACCTTGTAACGCTCTCATATTTTAGAAAACTGTAGTTTAGAAACTTTCGTAGATACTCGAGGTAAAACTAAAGTGTCTAATTTTATCCAACGATTCGCAACAATATTACAGCGACTCAATGACATTTTCACTATTATCCAAAGTAGACGAGGTCGGAGTTCCTAAACAGTCAAATAAATGCCACTACAATTTTTTTTTTAGAACAACATTATAATATTAAAGCCATATATTTTTCAACACTCTTGTATTTCGCGAACCTCTGAATATTTAAGCGAGCATTTCTGTTCCGTACAGTTCTGCCGTGTTCGATCGAACACTGGCATTGACCCAAAATCAACGCACCGGAAAAGTCAGCAACCGGCTAAGCAATTCGCCTTTTATGCATGTCAGAATCACGTAATGTTTCGCGATTCCGCCAGTTCACTGACGCTTCCTAGTCCGGGATGCCTCGGCGAGTAAAAGAAACCGAAATGAGCTTTTGATTCGCAGTAAAAATCTTTCACGGCCATTAATCTTTTCTATCCTTCGTTGATTAAATGGATCCTGTTGCAACAGAACTGAACGGAGAAAACAAATAAATACGGGCCCGCCATTAGAAATAATCATGTCGATTTCTTCCGCGGTGCAACTGCATTTCGCTTTATTTCTCCGCACTTAATTGCATTACGAAGTAAAAAGTAAAATACCTAGGTATATTAAAAAAATTCAAATTTCTCTCACTTCTCAAAGAATTTTCCACGATCCTAATGCAAAGAGCTTAGTTTAGAAAATAATTGCCCATCGACCTACAAATCTATTATAAACATAAATGTACTTTAAGCAACCAAATTATTCTGCGTTTACATAAATGTTCCCTAAATCATCGAGGGCTGTTTCAACCCAGAACATCCTAAAGAGACATCTAAGGTCCCAGCAGTATCCCGAAGATCCTCCCACAAATTCATAAATTCCGCAAACAATTAGCAAAGGCGCCCTTCGGCCCGAACTCTACTTGCGATTATACCCCGCATGAAAAATGCAATTTCCCAGTTCCCGGTACAGCCGCGCAGTTATCAAACGTCTTTCCAACCCTTAAGTTCTGCGGAAGATAGACTTTCGTGCGCGTGGCCCAGGAGGGCTTAATTAAAACTAAGCGAACCCTCCGCGCTGACACAAATGGTGCGCCGTTTCGCCGAGCTAAATTAAACTGCGATCCTTCCAGCGCACGGATTGCAATTCATCAGCTGCATGGGGACGATTCGTCAGTTTCAGCCGCTCCCTTCGAACCAGCAAACACTCGAGAATTGACACCGACGTCGAACGCGACGGGACATTCGTATTTCGGGCCCGAGGAGGGAAGTGTCAGGCGAGAGATGCTCGGCGAACAGGGTCCCAGAGGTGGACCGAAGGACAGAAGAGACGCAGTGTCCGTTCGAGGCCGTCGCTGCTGGCGAGGAGGACGCGGTAAGGATGGTTGTTAGCGGAGGCAGCAAGCATGCATTAACAGTACTCTGGATGGGCCGGTGGTTCTCTGGTTCCTTGGTTTCCGTTCCTCCCCTCCAGAGGACGGTTGCCCGTTGGAGGAGCATCTGCCACGGAGGGAGAATTCCTCCGCGGTACACGCGGCTCAGTTCGCCGGGAATCATCGTCAAAATTGCATCCCTCTGCCGGTGCGATCCCTCCTGCCAGCGAGTGTGTTTTCGCGTGTTTCACGCCGACCAGCTAAGCGCCCGGATAGAAAGGGAAAGAACGAGATCATGTGGACGCTCCTGATCGCCGGCCTCTGCACGGTGAGCATCCCGATTTCTCATTTTTCCTTCTGCCTCTGCGCGCGACGCTTTCGGCGATTTGCAGCTTTCATCAGCCGCGGTGTGGGCACTCGAGAGAGATTTTCGGCTGTGCTGCGGCCTCTTGAATTTTCTATGGAGCTATTTTTTTTTTTAGTGGCTTTTGGAGTGCTTTTTTGGGGCCTTGATTCAGTTGGAAATTTTTATTAATATTAGGGTGAAGGATCGGGGGCAAAACGAGGGATGTCCATTTTTCGGGATTTTGCGATTTGTGGCGTATGTTATTTGCGGGGCAACTGGGACTGCGGAACTGTCGAATCGCGGACGGTTATAAAGTTCAAATGCCCCTGTAAGAGAACGTTAAAGTTTTGGCACAGGGTGGTCCACATTTAGCGTTTTTGAGAAAAACAGGTTTAAACATGCAACGGCAAATATGATTCAGGGACATGCAATGAAGGAAAATATTATTTTTGACAAATTTATGAGCAGATGTAAATGTGATTTTTACACAGCATAAAGAAACAGCCAATAACTATTTGTTACATATAAGCCATCGATATGGCGAATTAATTATTCACTCTTTTTTATTCCGTGAATATCAATGGTGTTGTTACACGAGGCAGGTGTCTCTGACACGGAGGTGTCTCTTGTCAAAGTTTTTATCTAACAAAGGGATATTTCCCACCCGACAATTTTATTCCGATTTTAATGAAAATTTGCGTAAACGTGGAGCATACTGAGGTATGCAATAAACAATTTTTTTTTGCGGAAATTCACTCTGAAGGGGTGAGATCAGCCCTTAATGTTATCGCGTTTTGTCATTTTTACAATAGTATAACTTTATTTTTGATAGTGCGATAGAGCATAAAAAACTGAACAATTTTTTTATTCAAAGTTTTCTTCAGTCTCGGACCGATACAAAGTTATATTACAAAAAACAAAATGTAATATAGGGTTCGGTCCTAAAGGTTGTAGAATTTTAACAGGACGCCAAATACGGTTAAAAAAATGTTCTAACAAACTTCTTGTGATAATTCGCCTCTTTGATGTTGTGAAATTCGATATTATTTTTTGCATTGAAAAATTATAATGAAGTAGATTGTAGAAGTAATTACGAATAATCGACATTTCTATCGAAGAACGTTTAACGTTTAACTATATTTAAAACGGATAGGAGAAACAAATTTTCCAAAATGTACTCCATATTATCTTACTTTGTAAGTAATCTTGGAATCACGTCAGAAAACACTTTACTGCGCGAGGAATAATTCAAATAAATACTTGCGCAAAATACTTGATCCAAAAATCGATTATCCCGAAAACGATGTTACAAAGGAGATTCAAAGCATTACATTATCAAAAATACCCATTTAGTATCTCGAAATTACAAAATACACTACATGAATTCCAAAAAAAGTACAGAAGTACAAGTTATTGATTATTAAAAATTGCATAAAATCCTTCTTTCAGAAAATGGCAAAAAATGTAGAAAACAATCAAAGAAAGGAGCACAGAAATATTTTGTCCAAAAATTCACTCCCCTTTAAATGCTGTCCACCTTTGCAAGATATGTGCTCGCATTTAATATACATTAAATTTCACATATAAAGATAAAGATTGAAATATAAACACTAGAAGGAAGACGTTATTACCTTATTTCATTAATAACTCAAGCCCCTTGACTCGCCGGTAACGAAACGCTCACGAAACTCACTAACTGTACGCGGCGAGCGCGGATACGTAGAAGCGATTCGATTTCATCCTGCCGAAGTGGCGATGAGGGCACAGGGACGGGATTTATGGCGTCGTAAAGAAACGGTTGCGGTTCTTTCGTACAAAACGGCGAAAAAAAACGTATATATAGTTATCTAGAAGGCAATCTCGAAAGAGGACGAGCAGGGGGGGGGGCCCGTTTCGCGTAACAGATTTCGGTTGTTTGTCTCTCTTCCCGTTAAGTTTCCGCGCATCAATCGAATCTCAAGGCGCACGTATGCACGCGCGAAGGCCCCGGCCGTGCTCGTAGCAGCACGGAGAAGAGGACAGTGATTTCGAGCAGCGCGGACGGCGCTTTTGTAACGCGTAACGGAACAAAAATTGGACGAGCCGAAGTGTTCGAGCCTGTTCGACATTATGCTAAGTTATGGAAAGTTTCAGGACACGCGTTGTGCTGGATGCTCTACGACTTTTGGGCATAATTTGGGCGAAGGAAAATGTTTATAGAAACCTTTATACCGTTTGATTTTGTTCCTGACTCGCAGCACTGAGCACAGGGTTTATTATACGGCCCCGAGTAGAGGATTGACTGTAAGTTCTTCAGGCCAAGTGGCAAACATTCTGAGGGGCCCATTTTTTGGGGGGGAAATGAAGAGGTAGTTTACTAAAAATCGGCCAAGTGTAGTACGAAAAAAAATGTAGTGTTTGGATGCCTATACCTAATCATATTTTTTTTTGGGACGGGGCCCTGTGGGAGCCTTCTGTGCAGAGCCTAGGCCAGGGGCGGCGAACCAGTGGCACGTACGGAAATTTTGCTGGCACGTCAATGTTTTACAGGCGATATCGTTAACATCTGTATATTAATCTAAAAATGGCGTCAAGCACTCCCGGAGTTTTGTTTCTCACCAACACGACTTGTTCCCGTTAATCTTTTATACTTGTGGAGATGCATATGTCAAGTTATGAGTTCATTCTTATGAAATTCTATGTTAATTTTTAAACATGTCTAAAGAGTCTGCGATGATTAATTTTCTATACATTTCTTTCCCTATTAAAATCTGTCTGGCACGTCAGCAAACCGATAAATATTATTTATAAATTTTTACGGCAACTGCTCGTCAGCCGCCATGTTAAATCCGCCACTGCCGAACTCTGCCTTTATCTAGTACATATCTGACATAATGAGAATTGACAGGATACCTGTCAAATATAGTCAACAACTACAGAAGATTGTGATAAGCCAATAAAAAGGCGAAAAGTAAATTGGCGATTTTGTATCTTCTTTTTTTTTTTAAATCGTAAATGCTGAAGATCTCGTAAAAAAATGAATTTACATAGTCGTTTCTGTCCTTCGTGCTAATAAAGATATCTAAGGTAGAACGAACGACTTGATAATGACAAGCATGAAACGATTTTCTAACGCGCCGCTGTCATTGATAAAACCTGTTCTCGGTAATAAGCTGTTTACGACGTAACGCGTTAAACCTGACCATAGAAAAACATTCTGCAAGGTAATTCTCATCAGACATTCTCATTCCTTCAAATTAATATCAAGATTCGGAGATATGAATAGTGGTATCACTGATTACTATTTTCAAAAAGTCCCCAAATATCGACGCCATTCTTCTTTTCAATTTAAAAAAATCGCGACTATTTAAACATCGAGATAACACTTTTTGGCGCAGTTCAAAATTTTGTATGTTGAAGATTTTAATGGTATTGGATCAATTTTGGTTATAAGCGATCTTGAAGCAATCGGTGTATGTGTATGACCACATAAAAATTCGGAGAAGTTATATCGTTAGTCACATTTTAATAATAGAAAAAAGTCTTTAGCTGTCTTTTTTACCAAATTTGTGATTTTACACGTGTCTCGTCGTACACGAGGTCACTTCGACCCATCTATGGACAAAAAATTTTAAATATGAACCATCGATTTCGATTTTCCGATCCCGGTTTCGATCCGAAATTTTCCGATCTCGATTTCGATCCGAAATTTTCCGATCTCGATTTCCATTCGAAATTTTCCGATCTCGATTTCCATTCGAAATTTTCCGATCTCGATTTCCGTTCAAAATTTTCCGATCTCGATTTTATTAAAAAATTTTCCGATCTCGATTTCGATCAAAAAATTTCCGGTCTCGTTTTTGTTCCAAAATTTTCCGATCTCGATTTCGATCCGAAATTTTCCGATTTCAATCCGAAATTTTCCGATCTCGATTTCGATCTACAATTTTCCGATCTTGATTTCAATCCGAAATTTTCCGATCTCGATTTCGATCAAAAATTTCCCGGTCTCGATTTCGATCCGAAATTTTCCGATCTCAATCCGAAATCGATTTTTCGAATATACCCACATTCTCATTTTCATTATTCACATAATCCCAAGTGAACAGGCCAGCCACTTTCCTGCTTCGCCGAAATTAGGCGTGTCGACTCGCACACACGAGAGCAATAAACTTCGAGACAGTAAATAACTTATGACCGGTAAACAATTCCAGCGTGCTCGTGAAAATAACGTTGGGAAATGAATAAATACATCGGCAGCGCCGTTATCTTGTCAGATATGTGTATACTCAGCCAGTGTCTTGTATTATAATATGGTTTTTGGAGGGGCCGCAATTTGCCTCGATAAATATGAAAACGGCACCGATATACCCGTTCCCCATTACGTCTACGAATTTACCGTCGATGTTATGCCGCTATAACACTTTCTATTACTACATATTCACGGGCCAAATTGAATTCCCCTAGCAACCCCCGTCCGCCGTTCGGCGTTACCTGGTCGATCGAAAAAACATTAGCCTTTCGATAAAAGCATCCACCGTGGAATCGGCGCGCTCCATAGTTCGGCATTCAATTTGAAACACGGCTTGATCAAACTTCTATTAAACCCCCGCCGAGTGGAACACCTCGGCTGCGACCACCGCGGCAACGGAGGGGCACTTATGCTCGCGCCCTTCCTTTCGACCGGCACCGACTTCTTTTTTAATGTAAATAGTTCCCGCTTAACGATTCGGAAATCATCGTCGAACGTACCCGACTCCTTCGACGTTGCATCCAGCCCAGTCGAGAAGCTTCATACTCGATCGTGCCCTCTACTTTTGCCAATTAACCTGTTAATCACCCCATTTTTTTTATCGAAAGTGCTCCCTAGGGGTTAGTAGGAAGAATTATTTTTTTAGAAAGGCAATACAAAAAAAATAATAAAATTTCAGTTTTCTCGGATCTTTCGAAATGCCAGATAGGACGTTTTAGCTAAGAAGGGTAGAAATGACAAAAGACGAGTTAAGTCGCCTTACTCATAGCAGGTGCGAACTAAAGACAGAAGGATTCGCTGATAACCACAAATCATGAAAATTTTGAAGTTAAGCGATTTTATTTAATTTGATCAAAAATGCACTAAGAACTAAAAAATAATTTAAATAAAATCGCGGGGCCGGATATTTCATAACAGGATATGAATCAATTTCATAGGGAATGAGCGATGAAAAGCGATGAAATATCCTGCCCCACGATTTTATTTCAATTATTTTTTTAGTTCTCAGTGCATTTCTTCACATCAATTCGTGGTGGCAACGAACCAGTCGAAACAGAAGGAATGCCTACTTGTGGATCCATGTAAAAAATTACAATGGCCTGCCTAATTTTCAGGAAAGATGGCTTGCAGACAAAAAGAATATATCCAACATTTTGTTCCTTCAAAATGATGCGCGTAGCTGTCCATTGTCTGAAGGATGTTTCATTTTTTACTCGACATATCAATACTTTATTAATACGTCAATTATACTGAACACACCTCTGCACCACGATTAAAAGTGCAATTAAGGGGTTACGCCACCCCGAGGCGCTCGAAACAGCACTAAACTAGACAATTTTTTTTACTGATACTATGAGGTTGAAAATTATTTATTTTCTTCTTACGTGTAGAGCATGTATTAGCGCATATATTGTATAAATACTGTACAAAAATATTAAAAAATGACCGAGTTATTTGTTCTCCCGCGAAGGTCGTCCGCCGTTACACGCGTGACTGACCTAACAAATTATAACGCCCAGGTTCGTCTGAAATCAAAAACATGATGATTTTCGTGTTCCTTAATAAAATACCTACAATGTAGCATACGGATTTGAGAGAAAAAAATTTATTGCACAAATGAGAGCAAAGCCAAGAAAATGATACGTTTTTCACGTGAAAAAAAACGAATTTAAACCATTAATTATATACGAATGGGTTATCGGATGGAAAAACTGATAAGCTACATCGTAGATAATACCATTAAGAATATGCGTACCAAGTTTGAAATCAATCGGACAAGTAGTTTTGGAGATATTTGATAGGTCACCTTTGAAAATGTAGTTTCGAGATAAACGCAAAAGAAGAAAAGTAGAATGGTCGCTACCTGCTGCGGAATATCGACATCCGCGCCTCGTTTAAAGTCTGTAACTCGGCTATTTTTGGGAATTTTTGCGTCTACCATGACTCAAATTATTTTTAAAACTTCACGCAATAAGAAAATGCAAAAAAAATAAATAAGGCCTTAAGCAGGCCTGCCCCATCGGGTGCAAATATCTCCTGATGTTCTGGGACCCGGGCAACAGCCGAGCGCGGGACGGTTACGTTGCTAACCACAGCATGGGTTGCGGGAGAACTGCATGAGTGTGCGGCCGTCCATGCAGGCTCGTGCCACCATGCAGTTCTCTCACAAATTTCGCAACGGGTAGCAATGGAACAGTCCCGCGCTCGGCTGTTACCCGGGTCCCAGAAATTCAGGAGGTATTTGCACCCGATGGGGCAGGCCTGCCTTAAAGCGTTAAGATCGTGCGATTTAAGTATAAAAATAGAAACCCCCGTTCAACTAATAAAACTCCAAGCTTCCCTTACGACACACATTTTGTACCACCCCCTTAATGAATAGAAAAGAATTAGCCTGATCAGTGGATCGTTTTCCAATTATCCTAACGATAATACAGGCTGAGCGTCTCGTTAGTATTCACACAACAGAAGCAAAAGAACACTATTGACAAAGTCCATACACCGTTTTTTAATCAGACACGCGCAACAAAGATTTCCGCTTCCTTGGCGTCTGCTCAATAATTAACATTTGCCTGCGCAGCATGGGCCCGGCGCGGGGCGCATCAACAGATAAAAATTCCGTTCAACTGATATCGCATTATTAATTATAATGATGCCCGCCGCAGTGTGCGTTTCACGTTATAACGACCACCTCGTTTGACGTTCGTTTTGAAATTGCTTATTATCTAAGAAAAGCGATCGCTTACACATCACTCGCGGCGGTAAATCTAAGGAAAGAGACACGTGCAACAGTGGAAGGTTGTTATTAAAAAGCTTCTCGCAGCTAACGCAATTATTGTGTACCGCCAATTATTCTCTGGAAACTTTAAGAAAATTTTGAAACATTCTTGATACCTTCGTCGTCGCAAAATGAAATTGAAGCACGATGTCGTTTTGAAATTCAATAATTTACCTCTCATTCTCATTTATTTGAGAGTTGCAGAATTTTTTTTATAAATTTTCGAAAATTAGAAGCAGCACTTATAGGATTGCATCCTCTGCGCAGAAGTATTAAGATATTTTGGCTATTAATTTTAAACTTCATTTCACTGAATTACTGCACTTGAAGATTTAACTTCGCGTTTGGAGAGTTGTAATTATACCTTTCAACATAATTAGGTGCGCGTACTTTCACACGTTTGTACACTTCAGTCATGGGCGTCCGGAGGGGGGGTGCAAAAGGGGCAGTTACCGCCCCTGGCTTTTCAGAAAAAATCGTTCATTTTTCAAGACAGGTCTTTATTAAGTTTATACCAAAAAGGGGAATATTTTTAAATTTCGGTTTTAAATTTTTTATTAAATTGGCGCTATAAAATGGGTTAAGAAAAGCAAGAGGGGTAAATTTTTCTTTACCATCATCCCAAAGTTATATCCCCCTGGAAAAAAGTATCCGGACGCCCTTGACTTCGGTATGCTTATGAGCAGTAGAAATTGATTAATGTTTACACAGATAATAATCATGCATGCATAATGTTTACGAATGTGCTAATGACATTTATATGCACGTATAATAGGGTGTTTCAATTTTCCAAAGGTGCTATTTTCACGTAACTTTGCTCGCCCCCTTGGTTCTATTCATCTAAGTGATCTGTATGCCAAATTTTAGACAAATTTAATAATATTTAAGGGTTGCACAGTTTTATCACTACCCCTACAGCAAATTACGTTGCTGAAAAGTTGCAGAAACGTTGCTGAAACGTTGCAGAAACGTTGCAGAAACGTTGCAGGGTAATATTGCACCGCAACATTGCTGAAATGTTGCAGAAATCTTCCTATGTCCGCCCCTGTGCAACATTGCACCGCAACGTTTCTGCAACTTTTCAGCAACGTTGCTGCAACGTTGCAGCAACCAAGTGTGCTGTATGGGTAAGGTAGGCCTGGGGCGGTAGTAACACTTTGACTTTGGAATACGATTACGCAGGAACTATTACATTTACAACAAAAACTCTTATACGGAAATGTTACTTACATATCTGACATCATTGGGTCACAACAGTTTCACTGTATGTCAAGTGATATCCAAGTTATTAATAAAAAATGAGAAGCGGAGTGTTATAGCCCTAACGTTACAGTGTAAAGTGTTGCAACCGTCTCTGACCCCGGATTGGCCGTAACACTGCATGAATTCTATGCGAACAAGACAATATTATTCGCCTTCTTTGACACTATTCGGTTCTGTTGCGGTACAATCGACCCCGACTGCCGACGTTACAATCGCCCACGACCATACTTTTCAACTTCAATTATAAATTGTGACTAACGAGACAGTTAAAAGTGCTAAGTAACGATCAGTATTACTTTAAAAAAAAAAGGCAAATTACAGATTAAAAAAAGCACATACTTGCAAAGGGTGTGCTTACATTACAATCATAAGTCAGTAAGGAAAAGTTACTGTAGGGTATCGAAAAGTTATTTTCTTCACTATCCATGTCTGTTGCGTATCTATACTGCTAGGACATGGATTCCAAATGTCATTGTTTATCATATATCTAAAATTGGTGTTAATATCCATTACATGTTTTGAGATATTAACGTGCTACATTCACCCCCTGTTACTACCGACCCCGTTCTACCCTACATATTTTCGCTTTGTTAGGTTTTAAAAATGTGGGTAAAATAATAAGGTACAGAATTTTTATAGAAGTGAACAATAATAATAATAATAAAATGTAAATTTATCTAAGTCTAAGTCTTCTTTGAAGTTTAATTTATTTTTCAAGGACTTGAGAATAAAAATAATTATCATTGGAAATCGTGTTTCCTTAGCCTGCTACATATTATTTAGTGTGCAAAGTGTGCAACCTCTAAATATTACTCAATCTTCCTAAAATTTGTCAGATATTCTTTTTATATTAATAGGAATCAGGGCATGAGCAAAGTAAAAAAAATTGTAATATTTTAATTTCAACCCTATAATATGAAACACCCTAACGTATAACGTCCACAAAATTGATAACGGTTATACAGTGTGATGGACAGAAGCTGGCATAATACGTGTAAGGTAAATGTACCAATACCCGGCCGCTGAAGGGGCTTAAGGAATAGCGGCAAAGTTTGTCTCCTAATTTAATTTGTAAAACCATCATGAAATAAAAAAATGTTGTTGAAATTTTGAAGATAACACAATATTATACTATTGGAAACTGAAAAAAAAGTTTATGTATTTTAATAGACGTATTTATTAATGAAAATACGAAAACATGCAGATGTCCCAGTAAGCGGACAACCTAAAACTGCATGTCCCAATACCTGAATTATATCGTCCCAGTAAGCGGACAACCTAACAATGCATGTCCTGATGTCCCGATATCTGAATTATATCGTCCCAGTAGTCGAACATTTAGACTTGTTTAAAAAAATATTAATTTTCTTGCAAGTTTAACCATCTTAAACTAAATTTAAATCTATCTACTATTATAATAATGTATTATTATAATATATAAATAAGAAATGCAGTCAATATTTTCTTAGTAAATGAGTGGCGTTTCTTAACGGAAGCCATAGAAATTTCTCGAAATCTGCTATGCGTACGAAGTGTGTTACAAAATAATTATTTCTATCTAACGATTTTCAATTTTCTATAATAATGATTTTAAATAATATTGCTAAATACTTATGCATTATGGTACTATTTTTTGTTTCTAATTACATTAAAAATTAAGCTTAAAAATAAATAAAATTCGCATTGTTGTTCAGGTACTGGGACATGGCCGGGCACTGGTACATTTACCTTACAAGGTGTTGCGAAAAGAGATTCAATACTTATAGTGTAGATACTACCTATTAAGTTGAGTAAAAAATTCTTATTGAATATCGGTCGAACAGTCAACATTTTTGCCTACCTCCACAATTTTTTCTGCCTTCACCTATTTGTCAAATCTGCATGGTATAACTGTTCCTAATACCAATTTCTAAATTCCAATTCCAAAATAAAAGAAATTCCAATTTTATAATTATCAAAAAATTCGAGATACAATTCTTTAATCTTCTGTTTCCCCATGCGATATTAAATAGGGTGGTTCGATTGCCCTTTTCTCAAAATCTAAACAAAGAGGTACCTCATCAGAAAGAGAAATCGAAGTAACACTAAACTCACTTTAAAAACGAAAGGAACAACAATATTCTTCTTGTTCGGTTAAACTCTACGTGAGAAGCGGAAGAAATCTTATCTCGGGACACTCTATACAATTTTTATCACTCCTTCAATTACTCTTTAAGCTGTTCAACGAAGATAAGTGAATTCATATGGAAAATTCATCTGCGGCCCTTGATGTTAATAATAATAATAGTAATAACAATAAAACGTCTTTATTACACCATTTACAAATAAAAACAAAAAGACAATATAAATATAAATGGCGAAATAGGCGAGGCTCGGTGTGGCTGCTATTAGGTCTTACCCGAGACAGAAAAGCAGAGAAAAACGAAAAAGACGAAAAGCGTGGATTTGAATAAAGGAAAATAAATCACTTTTCCCCTACAGTTTTCGTCCTTCCGACGCCTTTAAAAATTACAAATTTTCCATTTTCTTTAAATTTTACTGGTCCGTCCGCGAGCCAGGAGTATATTCTTCAAAGTAAAAAAAGTTTCAGTCGAATCGGATAATAACTTTTCGAGATATTTGTCCCGCCGATTTTCAAAACACTGTCGCGAGAGGAACGCGAAGAGCTTTACGCGAGCGCCGAGTGGCCGGGGTTTCCCCGCGGGTTCGCCGCTACTCAAATGCCTATAACTTCGGGGACTTTTCGAATTTCACGAAATCCTTTTAAGCACGTATTCTTAGAAGCTTGCACCGTCGAAAAATGGAACAGAGGACTCGATTTTTAGACCGGAATCTCCCGTCAAGACAGGTGAAACTGGACCGCGCATTGGAAACGCCACCTTAAGGTTAACGTGGGTCGCGGTCCCGCCAGTTTATCAGCCTTGTCGTAAAGAATCGCGTAATCTCGAGAGGTTGAGTGGCCTACCTCGGAGGAGCAACCATGACCTGTATCACGATTACCTGTCTGGCTGACCGTGCGATGGGCAACCTGTACGGTACGCATAACGAATATCTTAGGCGGGCATCAGAGCGTTTCTTTACACCGTTACTCGTATTGAAGTCTGCTCCCCTCGCGTGTTGGTCACCTTGTTTCATATCAAAGGTAACGCAGCACCGAGCATTAGGCTAAGCACCAAGGATCTGCTTCTACGGCGATATCGAGGCAGAGGATCGCGGTGATCCGCGTTGATTAAAGACAGGTATTGCCGCGGGATTAATCAACACACATGCGTGGACTTTGAATTAAAAGGATTGGGGCGAGACGTGGTGACTGGGCAAATACAATGCTTCTGGAATTTGCTGGGAACAATGTAAACACTGAAAGGTTTATTGGGAAGCTACTTGTTACCACCCCTAAATCAATCAATCTGAATTCCTGTTCTTTTTTGCGATTCTTTTTTATCGATTATTAAAATCGATAAAATTTGATAATATTTGATTGTAGGAAGAAATAGAGTTAGCACCCTTTCGTCTTATGATTTATAGAGGGTGCAGCGAGGGAAGCCAATTAAATTAATAAATAATCATTAATAACAAATACATATAAATATAAATCTTCACAATCAAAATAAACCTAAATCGTTTAATATTCAAAGAATTAACCAAATACATTATCTTATAAATACTCAACCCTCTAAATTCCTATTCTTTTTTGCGATTCTTTTTTATCGATTATTAAAATCGATAAAATTTGATAATATTTGATTGTAGGAAGAAATAGAGTTAGCACCCTTTCGTCTTATGATTTATAGAGGGTGCAGCGAGGGAAGGTGAATATTCTGCAGAATTGGACATTAAGTAAATAGAAAATTATTTAAATAACGGATGAAATAAAAGTTAGTTTGACTTTAAATTATTTGAAGGATAAAGTTAAGTTTTTTATTCGACGAGAAAAGTTAACTTTTTTTATTAAACCGGGTCAACTTTATTCGACACATGACGAATGATTTTGTTAACTTTTATTCAATATTCGAAGATTTATTCGGATAAAAATTTTGCCACCCTCTGATATTTTGGAAATGGAGTAACTCTCCCCTGCATGATGAGATTGTGTTATTGCTCTGGCTTGATGGAAAGTATAAACATGCTTTTAGATATCCTCCATGTTTCGCAATGCACTGTTGAATCCACTTGGCAAAACTGTCTCTTACCTTTTACTATACTTTTTGCAAGGTGCTTCTAATTTTCCCTTGAATTTAGGCTTCTAGTTCTTTAATAATATCGACATGAGAAGCACTTTTTCTAAGGCGACCCTATTAGACGAAGTCAACAAGGGGCAAATCAGAAGAATTTGCTAGCCGTGGCACGTCGCTAAATCGAGAGATTAAGATTAAACAACCCTGTTGCTGTTTCGTGTACTGTTGATACTATTACAGCATTATTGGACCCTACTTTTTCGGGGATACTAATATTTGTGCAACGCTTGAACTCTCTCGATTCGGTGATACGCTGTGACCAGCAAGTCTCTTGCTCTGCCCACTACGTACTTATTTTTTCTGATGGAGCTACTTTGAGAAGACTCTTGTTGACAGAATGGAAAAACTAAAAGCATGCATCGAAGAAGAAACGTGGGGTATCTTGTAAGAAATATTGCAAACGGCAATAGTCTCGCTGAACGACTTTAACTTGTTGCTTGATTTCAGTTTGTTGCAACAAAAACATTGAAGAGTCCTTGTAGAGAACACTGTAAGTGCCAAAAATCAAGTTCTATACTAGGGGAGATCGGGGCTAGTTGATACGTTATTCTGTTTTCAATTTTTTTTTATTTTTATTTGAATTAGTTACTTAATAACAAATATGCCAAGATATACTTTGGTCCTCACTCTTTAATGTATAGTAAGCGAAAACTTGGGAAAATACATACAAAATGAATGAAAAAATGTTATTTGGACGAAGGTAAAATGTATCAATTTACCCCACTGCGGGGCTAGTTGATACGTTCTTTTGTTTTCAATTTTTTTCATTTTTATTTGAATTAATTACTTAATAACAAATATGCCAAGATATACTTTGGTCCTTCCTCTTTAATGTATAGTAAGCGAAAACTTGGGAAAATACATACAAAATGAATGAAAAAATGTTATTTGGACGAAGGTAAAATGTATCAATTTACCCCACTGCGGGGCTAGTTGATACGTTCTTTTGTTTTCAATTTTTTTCATTTTTATTTGAATTAATTACTTAATAACAAATATGCCAAGATATACTTTGGTCCTTCCTCTTTAATGTATAGTAAGCGAAAACTTGAGAAAATACATACAAAATGAAGGAACAAATGTTATTTGGACGATCAATTTGGATGTATCAAAACAATTTACTTTTTCTGTATATAAACGGAAACAGTTAAAAAAGGATTGTTAACGTCAAGGTACACAGACGTACGCTGGATCGTAGTAAAAAATTGAACAACAAACTTCACATATGTCGCTCAAATGGAGCTACATATATACGGTGTCGAGATAATTCGTCTGTATCAACCAACCCCTGTATCAACTAGCCCCGGTCTCCCCTATAGCATTACCATTGGCACGTAGAGCATTATCCAATAAATTTTTTTTTTTAATTTTAACACAGTGTTTTCTACAGGGACTCTTCAATTGTTTTTATAAGTTTCTGTAAATCATTGATTACAAATGTTTGTACTTTGAATTAATCGAAAGATATGACATAGCTTTTAACAAACGTTTGATATTACTTGTCAGTAATATCATATCGATAAAGATCCTCCTAATTAGGAGTTGGCACTCGTGGCGATGATTGCAGTATTGTTGATACAAACAAATTTTAATTTCTTATCACGCGGAGAAGTTACTCAAATCCGTTTCTAACGATAAAACCAGTGTCCCCCTTGATTCAAAGAGTAATTCCAAGTATTTAGTAAAATAAGTAATAGAATACTGCAAGCGAAGTATGAGAAGTTGCTGAAATTCCCAAAAGGAAATGTCCTTCCACAAACTGCAAACGAATTCCTAAAATAACGGATTTTAAAACTAAAACGAAATCTCTTGCAGGTATATCTAATATTGACTATTCAATAATTTGAGAATTCGTTTGAGAATAATTCAAGGGACTTTGAGAATTTAGTAGCCCATAGATTAGGAATCCTATTTTTTATTATTTCTTATTTTAAGTTATTTAGATAATAACTTTTCTTATTTTAAGTAATTTAGATAATAACTTTTCTTACCTTAAGTTATTTAGATAATAACTTTTCTTATCTTAAGTTATTTAGATAATAGCTTTTCTTATTTTAAGCTATTTAGATAATAACTTTTCTTATCTTAAGTTATTTTGATAATAACTTTTCTTATTTTATGTTATTTAGATAATAGCTTTTCTTATTTTAAGTTATTTAGATAATAACTTTTCTTATCTTAAGTTATTTAGATAATAACTTAAAATAAGAACTAATGAAAATTTCAATGTCCAATGGAAAGCTAGAAAAGTGACATGCTTATCGCGTTATCTTACGCCGTTGCTGCGAAACATCTCCAATTAAGTTAAAACGTATTACAATTCTAATTGATGACGCGTCATTTATAAATTAATTCTGATAAAGTACACGCGATAAATAATACGGAATGTACTGCGAAAAGTAGATTTGGTTAAATTCCAACTGAACGGGTGAAAAGATGCTACGATATAAGTTTCATGATGCGATCAATTATATTGAACTGAGGAATTGAAATTAAGGAAATAATAATTTTTTAAATTCTGCTTTCTTGCATTGGTTTAACACATCGGGAACAGGGTGCAGAATTTTTCAGGTGGACGACTGATACGATCTGGGACCGTGCTGAGGGAAAACATAATGGCGGTTCATTCTGACCTAGAATTGCCAGTTCAAGGTTGAAGAAACCGTTTCTTTTGAATCAGGGCGCCGCTTATTTTCGGCACAAAATGTAAAGTTCAGGTACGAATGTGGGGCACTGCGGACACACAGGCGAAACTGAACGGCTTTAAATTACCGTAAAGCGTCCAGTAATATTTTTATGATTGTTCCAACGGGCACGCATTTTTATACCAATCTTTTTGTGTCAATTGATAAAACGGGGGTTCGGTTTTAAAATAGAAGAGCATAGTAAATACTCTACGTCTGTTCGACTTTGCTGTTGTTGCTAACTGCAACATTAAACTAACCACTGAGCGTGCATAAACCGATCCCAATGAAATATAAAAACTACTCAAATCTACAAACGGGCATTGGCGTAACTAGGATTTTTGTCTGGAGGTCCCATCTTCTCCACCTCTCTCTCTCTCTCGCTCTCTCTTTTTTTATAGGTAGAGGAAATTTACCTACATATTTATTTAACACTGAAACAAACAGTAAAGTGAATAAAAAATTTTTGATTATTTAACAGGCGAATGCTTTTTACTTAATTCGATAGTTTCTAGGGAGTGGCCATTCCGCGTTTTGGGGGGGGGGGGGCCAATCCGCATTTCGGGGCCCCCCGGGCCCCTAACTAGTTACGCCAATGCAAACGGGATTTCTACATTTCCATTACAGGCTCAGATAAAAAAGTTGAAAAGCGACTAGATAATAAGCGACGAAAATCTTTTTTCAAAATGACAAAACACGCCACATAGTAAACTAATCATTTTAGCTTCCCAAAAAAAAAAAAAAAAAAAAAAAAAAAAAAAAAAAAAAAAAAAAAAAAAATCATTTGGACCAATTTCAAAAAAGTTCTGTTTTTAAGGGCGCCGCAATGCTTCGCTGGCCCACTGTACGTAACACCTTTCATGTCAAATCAATCCCAAAATCGATTCGCGTATTTATCCGCATCCCCTCCCGACTCGCCCTTGCAGTCGGCGATTAAATATCGGGGGCCGCGGTGCAAACAGAAGAAACGCTCCGTAGGACCAGGCAGGAACGGAAGAAAGAAGGTCGCGCGTAAGAACGAAATGAATCGCATACCAGGGCGTCCTAAGTGTCAGTCGAGCAAAACCGCGTAGATGAATGGCGGCATGGTATTGTTTCAGGTTGCCGCCACCGTTGCCCAGGATTACGAGGTCTCTGACATCCAGTGCAGCGGCGCAGGATCAGCCGCCGATCTGCTGACAGCGAAGATCAAAAGGCCAGTCGGCTTCAGAGGGGCGCCGCTCTTCGCCGACGACAGGTCCGCCAATCCGCTCACCGACATTCACTGCCAGATCAGGCCAGATCCCAACGATCCCCAGGAAGATAACTACTTCCTGAAGGTGACTGACTTCTCGAGATGCGGCATCCTGAAGCGAAACGTGAGTCACCGATCGAGATTTCGTTCGTCGCCCGGCCACCGGGGCCTCCGCCTGTCGCGGCTCCCATCGGGCCCAGGCGGACAACCCCCGAGCGACCCCTATCAGCGTCCGGGCGACATAGGCGGCGGTCATTTACGTGCGAAATATTAACCCTAATCCTGTACAGGGCCAACCGAAATTGGCGGTGCAACTGGGAAGAGGGGATTATAATAATAATATTAATAATAATAATCAGATTATTTGTACTGCAAGGCTCGCAGACTATGGGGGTCGTCCTTAAATTACTTAAGGGGTTACACCACCTTGGCGCTCGGAAAAATAGGTATAAAAATAAACTTTTTTTTTACGCTGCCATTAAGTATATAAAATTATCTTTATTTTACACATATATATATAGTAGTTTTATGAACAATTTACAATATTAACGATTAAAAAAAATAAAAAATGGCGGAGATATAAGTAGGATAAGTACCTTGCTGATGGTGTACCTACTTGATTTCTCTGTTAGGCATCGTCTAAAACATAAAAAATAATTTTTTCTTATATAAAAGGCTAATAGCTAAAATGTGACGTAGGATTTTTGTGATTGGGTGCCATGTTCGAGAGTTATACATTTTTTAAACTCAAAATTTCGATGCAAATTCGAGTTTTTTTTTCAAACAGCTGTCATTTCCACAAAATTTTTTTTAAAAAATTTTCCCTACGTCACATTTTAGCTATTACCCTTTTAAATAAGAAAAAAAATATTTTTTATGTTTGAGACGATGCCTAACAGAGAAATCAAGTACACCATCAGCAAGGATTTTCAAAAGAGGGTCCTACTTATCGGCTTATATTTCCGCCATTTTTTTTTTTTAATCGTGAATATTGTAAATTGTTCATAAAACTACTATATATGTGTGTAAAATAAAGATCATTTTATATACTTAATGGCAGCGTAAAAAAAAAGTTTATTTTTATACCTATTTTTCCGAGCGCCAAGGTGGTGTAACCTTAAGGCTTTTTTGGGGGGTCGCGAATTTCTTACAAAGGGAGGAGCCAGGTAGCGTCTTACGTAATATTTTTTAACCTAATTTTCAATAAATACAAATTCTATCATTAATGTTCCAGAAAAGTAGTTTCAGTTTAAATTCCCCGAAACCGAGTTAAATGAATTATATAAACCTTTAAAAGAATTTTAATTACTGAAAGAATTCAATGTAAAATTATTCCGTGAAGAGGGGGTTGGAATATGAAAACTTAAGAATTCTTGTACTGGGGGAGGGAGAGGGTAAGAGATCGTCGAAATTAGCAGGTTACTTCAAAGGCTTCCGGAGACTTTTCTCCCGGGGGGTGTAACTTTGGGATGATAATAAAGAAGAATATACCCCTCTTGCTTTTTTAACCCCTTTTGCAGTGCCAATTTAATTAAAAATTTAACACCGGAAATTAAAAATATTCCCTCTTTTAGTATAAACTTAATAAAGATCGGTTTTGAAAAGTAAGCGATTTTTTCTCAGAAGCCAGGGGGGCAACTGCCCCTTTTGCATCCCCCCGGACGCCTATGGGTTGCTTGGTTTCTATGTAGTAAACATTTATTAGGAGGTTGAAAGCCGTAAACATTTTAGATCATGATGAAATAAAAAAATCTATTACGGGTGTGTACGAATGACATCATATCACGGGTCAAAATGGACCCTGTATCTATCACACGGTCGCCTGATAAGTTATCTGTCATTGAAGTGTTAAAAAGAATGGCCATAATGCAACGACCTTTCAACGGTGAGATACGTGACTCGTTCTCTTCTTACAGATGAGATTTCACGCAGATATTGCGTAGAAATCGTATTAGTAGACTGTATATCTACACGAGTACGTAATAGATAACGTGCATCTTGATAATTCTGCAAGGCGGGTCCGCGTTAAGTGTTGGTAGAGATAGCGATAAAATACTTACCTATTTCAAATTCTAAGAGCAGTGGACTGTTTTATGCGACACGCCTGATAACACTCTTACACTATTTACTCTCTTTGTTAGAAGCTGAAAATGACACCCTCTACGTTTCCTTTTTAATTAATGGAGCAACAAGTTGCTTCATTTCTCGATGCTTCTCTTGCTCGGAAGGGGAATCTTATATCTCCTTTCACGTGTAGTTTATCGTGCTTTCTATAATTATTTATTTATTTCCTTAGGTTCCATAAACGTGCAAATCCACGATCAGACAAAAATATCGCCTCTCGCGCGAGGCTTTAATCTACACGAGACAATTATTTAATTATTTTAATATTTTTTTGTCTCTCGCGAGACAAGTTTCGTGATATATTTTCAAAAATCTCATCCCCCGCGAATTTTATTTGGTAAATGCAAAGCTCTTGAAAGATTTCAGTCGAGGCTTTACATTAATCTCCTTTTTCCTATTTCTTTGGGGGGCTGCCGGGACCCCTTGGCCACCCCTCTGGGTGCGCCACTGCTTTAGATTATTCTACTTCTGCGACCGTGTGTTGTGCTTTCGGTGTATCGTATCCGAATCATGTTGCTCGATTTGATAGAGGTTCCGAGAAAGGGGATACGTTTTGCTACTGTAATTTGACATGACAAACGCGATTGTATTGTTGCCAGGGTTTCATTCACCTGCGAGTATGGTTTCCGGCATTTCCTGGGGTGGTGATGCTGGCCGATCAAGAATTGATCCTGATGTGTCGACCGCCCGAGCCCACGTTACTGCGGCACAAAGCGGCCGGCTTCGCTGGCACCTTGTAAGTCAATACCCCACTTCGACGAAGTCACATTCCGCTGGGCAATTGCGCGGGGCACAAAGCGAATTGGAATTTCAGCATGAATTTTTCACGAACACTCACACATACAGGCTGTATCTACGAAGTGTGACGAAACGTGAGAATTAATATTTTTCCAGCTGAATCTGACAAAGAATCAGAAAAAGGAATAATTTGTATATCTTTCGAAATTAACGAAGGTGGCTGAATTCTCTGTGTATCAGACAAGACGTAGGGGTGCATTTAAGGAAAAGATATTGATGGCTTCGATTAGTTTCGTAAAACTTAAATTTTGAAAATAATTATCCGTGTGTGAAAAGAATTACGTTCCAATTTGAAAAATAGGGAAAGTTTGTTTGCCAATGACCAGCGCGAAACTAAAGGGAACATTCGAATTTAGAACATAAGCAAGAAGTTAGGAAGATATGAAGACGACTTGCTATTTTACTGCACCTATTTGTACGTTTACCAGAAAAGTAGCGGATGGTCATAGATAGCCAAGGAAAATGCTTTGATTAAAGAAAGATGAAATGTATATTTAGTTTTAAGGGAGGATGCCACCTGGGACGCATGGAAATCACAGGTTTGTTTAGCAATTTTTTTCTTTTTTAATAATGAACTGAATAGAAAATCTGATTAATGGCATTTATTGTACATCTCGCGAAGATTAAACAAATATTTTTTTCAACAAACTGACGGTGCTGGAGCAGCAACACGGTGGGTCCTTTGCAATTATTGACTCGCCAGAGACTATTCCTCCGATTGACTTGCAGAATCTCCCTTTTACGTTAATCTAAAGTAGTACATACAGACTTTACCATTCCCTGAAAATATTTATAGCTACAGCCATTTTTGTAACCAAATCTGCTAAAATTCACAATTTTTCTTCAAACACTCATCATTTCCATAAAAACGTTTATTTGAAAATATCCATACGTACTTCTTGAGATTAACAGAAAAGGAAGATTCTCCCAAAATTTCAAGTCAATCGGACGAATATTTTCTGCGACCCGTGCAACGCCGATTGGAAAGTCAACCATAAAGGCCCCACTGCGCATCGGTTGTAAAATCGCAATTTTGAAAAAAAAAAGTAAACAACAACTTTTTTTTAGTATTCACGAGATGCATAATAAAAGCTGTTAATCAGATTTTCTATCGAGTTAATTATTTAAAAGAAAAAAATTCGTCCAATGTGGCACCCCCCTTACAAGGGAACACCGCGAACCCGGACTCACCGATTGGAACGCAATCGTTTGGGTTTTTAGAGTGACTCAACACAAGAACAACGATGTGTTTCATTTGGGCCCTATCGCCCTTTAAGGAGGTGAAAACTAACCTCAAAGTCAAATTGGCACTTCCACTTTTTCCCGTATAACTCTCAAAGTTCAACAGACAGAAAAAAATGTTTCAAACAAAAGTTTAATGGTACAATAAGCGCTGCAAACTTGCGTTAACAAAATTTTGAAAAGAGTTTAAAAACAAAAATATCTGATGAAAAAAAACTTTTTCAAATATTTTCTTAACGGAAGTTTGTAGCGCTGATTGCCCCATTAAACTTTTATTTGAAACATTTTTCTCTGTCTGTTGTACTTTGAGAGTTATACGCGAAAAAGTGGAAGTGCCAATTTGACTTTGAGGTTAGTTTTCACCCCCTTAAGGGGACCTTCCGGTCTAAAAGTCGATTTTTTTTTTATTTCATTTTTCGAATGTTCAACCTTTTAGGAATACGTGTTTAAAAGGATTTGTTGAAATTCGTAAAATTCCAGAAGTTATAGGCATTTGAGTAGCGGCAAATGCATGGGCAACAACCGGGCACTCGGCGCTCACGCAAACCTTTAAACGCGTTTTTCTCGAAACAGTGTTTTCAAAACGGTGGGACCTGTATATCCAAAAGTTATTATCCGATTCGACTGAACCTTTTTTTATTTTGAAGAATATACTTCTGGCTAGAGGGGGAACTAGAAAAATTACAAAAAATTGAAAATTTATAATTTTCAAAGGCGTTGAAAGGACGAAAAGTACATGGAAAAGTGATTTCAAACTTCAAGTGTCGTTATTTTCTAAAAAAATGTCATTTTTTTAATTTTTTTCAAGTTCCCCCCCTAGCCAGAAGTATAATCTTCAAAATAAAATAAGTTTCAGTCGAATGGGATAATAACTTTTGGAGATACAGGTCCCACCGATTTGGATCAATTTTTTGACGCCTTGACTTTAACGACTCCCCAGGGCCGTCTGCAATGATTAATTATACAACAAAAAATATATTTCTATAACTTAAGACATCCTTAATACAATGCAAAAAGTCCCATTAAATTATATATAGTAGTTTTCCTTTAATTAATTCCTAAAAATCACCTATTTTTTTGGGCTCTAGACCGGAAAGTCCCCTTAAAGGGCGATAGGGCCCAAATGAAACACACCGTTGTTCTTGTTTTGAATCACTCTAAACCCACAAAGTTGTGTTCCAATCGGTGAGTCCGGTGTTCCCTTGTTAGTAAAGTCCTTGGGCCCAACAAACGGAATGAACTTTTAAAAAAGTTCCCTCAAGGCAACGTGTTTTTCAGCCCGCACGGAGCAAGGGTGTCCGGGGTGGTGGAGGAGACTCCAGGGCGTCTGGAATACGAAGTGGCCCTTTATCGCGAGGCTACTGGCAACGTGTCAGACGCATCAGGAGCGCAGACCGTCGATCAAGCGGTCCCCATTGGCACGAAGCTGCAGCTGAGGGCACGGATCAGCCCGGACAGCGCGTGGGGTTACATTAAACTCCTGGAAGTGACCGTCAGCCCCGACCCTGACCAGCCTCACGCACCCGGAAGCGTGGTGCTGGTGAAGGACGGCTGCAGGAATCGTGACTTCGCGTCGATAATTCCTCATCAGCCGGCCCGCTACCGGGAGAGAAAGAACGAGGTTTTCCTCGACTTCGAGGCCTTTCTCCTCAGCTCCATGAGGGAGCGATCCACTTTGTGGATACACTCGCAGATTAAAGCCTGCATGGAACCGCAGGATTGCCAACCGGTAAGGGCATAATTTGCGGTCGAACCTCTGCCGCGGTCGACGACTGAATGAGTGGCTATTGAACGGCCGGTGGTCGTAACCCGCTATTTACAGCAACAATAACATTGTCCTTTACCCTCGGCCTGTTCTTCGAATCTGAATGGACCTGCGGCTTCTCGCGGCAATTCCTCTCGACCTTCTAAAGTAAAGAAAAATACATCAGTATATCAGGCACGACACGATTGGTCCGTGAAAGTTTCGTTTCAAGGTGGGACACTCGGGTGAAAAGAAAAATCAGTTGTTTTACAGATTAAATTTTGAAAATATGTATTTTAATTATTTAATTTTAGAATTAATGTGGTAACAAAATTTGTTTTCGAAGAAATGATAAGATTGGAACATCCCAACTCTTATCACTTTATGGTCACATACACAGCTATAGAAAAAATTTCAACTCGAAAACTTCACTTTTATCCCCTAAGGGGAGATATACACCTAGAGAGGCCTACGAATTGACGTTCTTTTAGAATTTTTTTTTAAGAAAGTATTAACATTATTGCATCCGCAATTTTTTTATTAAATAGGTCACATATTCGGCTATGAAACTTAATTTTTGTATGTAAAAATATTAGTCGTTTAATACAGTTGCAGGGGCTCGTTTCAAACGCGTAATTCGATGCAGTGGTTTGCGGTAACCACTCCTAATTAAACGGATATTACACGAAAGCAAAAAGCAAATTAAGCAAATTAGTTTCTTAAAATACATTAACAAACTCTATTTTCGATGTGGTCGATTTAAAAAAAGTTAGTTTTTAAAGAAATGGCAACACACTTTTCGGACATGTAATCTTGCCTTTTTATGCAATAAAAAAAGAAACTATGAATCAAATAAAAAATCCGCGCCGTCGAAAACTGCACAATAGTGTGCCATATAGTCATGGAAAATTGGGAGTAAATCGGTTGAATGGTTTTTGAGTAATCGCCGGTAGCGTGTTTGAAAACCTGGTTTCGCGAAAAATGCATTTGAATATTTCTGCGAATTTCAGACCCAAGTTTTGGGAAAACATTTTTGACATATTAAACAGTGAAATGTAAAAAGGATCGACGTTTTTGACATATCTAGGTGTATGTCTCCCCTTAAATAAACTCTTGAGTACGATTGACGAAGATTTACGAAATGTCGATACCTAAATTTGCGATGCCTTCGTGGTGAAATAATTTGTATAATAAATATACAAATACTTTAATAAGCATGTACTTGCAGGATTTCTGCCTTGATCTTTTCGAGCCATCGGGTCATGGAAAAAAGAGAAAAAGATCTGCAGAGGGAGAAGGAAATGCATCACCTCCTAGAGTCGAGCGTTCGATAAAAGAATATAATGACTCGACGCCCTACACAAAGTTTAAAGAAAATATCGAATACACGGTAATGATGCCGGATGGTAAGTTTGAAACATGAATTATGTGTAAATCTCTCAAAAATTCCAATACAGAAACTTTGAAAACAATACCAAGATAGAGTAGTCTATAGAAGAAATTTTATAATGCAAGGAAATTTTACTATAGCTATGTGTACTCAGAACAGATCTTTATCATATTCCCAGGATTACTATCTTCTACACAAATACTTTTCTCAATACTCATGATCGTAAAAATCTATAGCTCGTGCCCGATTAAAACTAATCTCATGATTTCCAGATTTGTATCAGAAAGTGACTGCCGGGATCGAGAATAGCTGCGGTAGTTTCCTGTACGTCGCGACCGGATTGGGCGCGCTGTTGGTTTTATCAGCTTTTATCATGTGCTACCTAGCTTCTCGCTTGCACAATTTATCGTCGACCATGCCGCAGAATAAATCAATCGACGATCTCGTACGAGACCGCGCCAGAAAGTATTCGGAAACGACACCGGGCTATACCGGGCGATCTACGGTACAATAGTAACGAAATATCGCGAACGTTGCACATCGTCATGTCCGCCCGAAATGGTCGAGCAAGTTTCTATGCGACGGAATAGAAAACGAAATTAACCAAATAATCCGCGATGCACGTGGGAAAGAAAAAGCGTAAACTGCAAAGGGACCTAAATTATGTCGTACGTAGGAATACAGTAAAGTCTCGCTATGGGCGCGCTCGGAGCTGGCGGCGAAAGCTCAACGCATAGCGTCGACGATTCCGAGATTTCTGGCTGCCGATGGCGCGAGGCAGAGACAGAAAGGCACGCGAAAGACGAAGCGAGACAAAGTACCATGCTTCCCCTCTTTCGTAGCCAACGATAATATTCGTGTCGGCTCTTTCGTCCCCTCTCGCTCGCTCTCGGGTTCTCTTGCTCTCGACCGAAGGATTCCAAGAAATGGTGAGGATAGCGACGCGCGTTCAACGTATATGTAGTTGAATGCGCTCTAGCGAGAATTTACTGTACATACGTTGTCCTCGTCGGTGACGTTTAACAGAATATTGAAGTAAGGATAGAAAGCTTAAAATACTATACACATACAGTAGGATTCCGTTTATCCATAATTATAATACATGACGCTTCACCTAACTGGATAGTTCCGATAATAGAAGTCCACTGATTCACAATTCTATCAGTATTTATTCGTTCGGACCTTTTGTTTTACTGATCGGATAGAAGCAGGGCCGGCTTTAAGGCAGGCCAGACAGGGCGACCGCCCGGGGCGCCAAATCTGTAGGGGCGCCGCTGTATGCGTTCATTCATTTATATCCATTCGAATTCGTTGAGCAGAGAGCTGCTAATTTATTTTCGTGCCCTTGGAGGGGCGCCATGATAATCTTGCCTGGGGTGCCAATATGCTAAAGCCGGCCCTGGGTACAAGGAAACATTTACAGCGCTGCCTCGTTATAAGTCCGGGTCCCCTGTTTCTTTAGAAGTACATTTCTTTCCTCGCTACTTCTTTTGTAGTCGCGAAGACACGCGACAGCGGCAAGTCATAAAATTCGGTCGAAACAGCGACGGCATCGTCTTTCTGAAAGAAGAAAGGCGAGCCGAAGACCATACCGTTTCGTTAGAAGTTCGGCCTGTCCCCCGAGCGTCGAACTTATAACGAGACAAAACTGTATTGGGAAACTTAGTGGAGGCGTGGCTTAGATTTCAGCGCTGTGGTGGTGAGTTGGCAAACTATTGAAAGTAGGTCCGGATCCCACCAAACATTCCGAATAAGTAAAAATTTAGTGTTCAAGAAAATTTAAAAACACTCGTTTTTCGCAACATGTCTATATAAACACTGATAATCATATGGACTTCGACGGGGATTTCGACCTACTCTCAGTAGTTCAATTTTCTGTCACTAGTTGGCGTATCGAAATTCTAGGTTTCCCAATACGTATTCTGCGCAACGATACGAGTTCAGATAAATGGTACATACGTCACGTGGACCGGGTTCGAATAATAAAAGCTCAGCAACGTCTTCGGCGAACCAGGTACTGGGACAAAATTCATTCGGGTACATGGAGTTCTACTGTATACTGCTTAAAATAGAATACATTTAATAAGACCTAATAGATTTATCGTAAAGACATACAGATATATAATTTATATTATTTATAATGCAAGAAATCACAGAAACATACACCAATCTGCAGATATTACCGAGAACTAATCTTTTTCACGATTTTTCTTCCTAACCGATCATACACCTCGCACGTTTCATACCGTTTCGTTCAATCAATTGCACGAAGGCCTCGTTAGTGTTCACGTTGAACATGTACAATCTGTGAAGTCCGCTCCCTTTTTTCACTTTCTGCATAAAATAATTGTTATTGATAAATTTATCAAACGTGCAGTGCTATTACGTGACCTGAGACAGTGCGTATATTTATTTATAATAGTAATAATTCTAGACGAGTTGTAGGATAATGATTAGCGCCCGCTACAATCGGTCTCAATGTATCGGGCCCATGCGGGGTACTTGTATACCTCCGATACGATGTATATACGTGCTCGCGATAAAATATTTATTATTTATAGATGGAAGTTTATCGCCTACGGACAGTGGCGGATTTAACAGGGCGGCCGACGAGCAGTTGCCACCTGGGCCCCTGCACAGAAGGCCCCCCAGGGCCCATCCTTAAAAGAAAATTATGATTATATCCAAATTATATTTTTTTTCTGTATTATTACACTAAACCCGTTTTTAGTAAATTACAGCTTTATTTTCCCGAAAAATGGGCCCCCTGCTCAGAAGGCCCCTCAGGGCCCTGTCTACAGAAAAAACATGATTTTATCCAAGCACTATATTTTTTTCTATTCTTTTCTGCACAGTTACCTCCTTTTAGTAAACTACCTCTTCATTTTCCCGAAAAATGGGCCCCTCAGAACGTTTGCCGCGTGGGCCTTTTTTCTTAGATCCGCCACTGCCTACGGGCGCTAGCTACAGACTGCGCAATCGAGTAACTGAAGTGTTTAGGTAAATAAGTACAATGGAATATTTAATTGTGTACATGACTGCATAGCTTGACTATTTATTATGAAACGAAATGTTATTACACACTTATCCACGTCATTGTAATTTTAGGAATACTGAGTTGCATGTAGAAAATTAAATTAATCGTTTGATTTCTTAACGTTACAATTTCTTAAAGCTCTATAGCATTATATATATATATATATATATATATATATATATATATGTTTCTACGAATACTTAGTGCAACGCGCGATAATACTGTGCGATCGCGCGCATATTTGCGTGCTTTAATCAGTGACGAAGAAATACGGCTGAAACGCATTGGAACACGAGACAAGATCTATGTGAAATTAAGCAGTCGGATCACATCCACTGCACATAATCATACATTACGCGTCACCCTCGAAATCTCACTTCGGTTAATGTTTTTATATAGTTCGGAATAAAAATAATGTAACGTTACGTTACAAAGTGTGGCACTTACGATTTATTTCATATATATATTTAACATTTGACTATAAATGTATATTTTCCTTGTACAATGCATTGTTCACTCGCATCAATTAAATATATGTATTTAACAATAACAATTGCAAATATTATTAATCCATGTGTGCACAATAAATGCATACAGGTACCGCGCGATGAGCTTTGCTATTATAAAAGAGCATAAATCAATCACTTTTAATGCATACGTTTATATATAAAATCAACAATGATCGCTAAATAATCAACAACACTTCATACACCGGACGACACAATAAACATATTTCGGTTAAATAATTCATCGACCTTTTACACGATTGTGAGACTATGAGGTATCCATCCATGATCGCTAAGATATCATGACTATACTTTATAGAATACCATTGTTATAACTCTTAAGTGATCCTGGCGGACTGTTACGATTTTACGCTCTAATTCGTGCTTCTGCGCTGAATATTACCAAATAAGAAAGCAATCGAGCATACCATATATTACAACACTTTGTATTACAGCCGCTATGCCCAGATATTCAGTACACAAATTATAGTTTAAAACTATAAAATCGTAATACTCCGATCAACCGGTTAAGAGCTAATAATATTTACAATTCAATGTACGATTTCTATTTGTAAACCTAATTACTTCTTACATTTCATTCTTGCCCGCTAATTCTTACGAAACCAAATTGTACATCATAATGCAATAAAATTGTCTAACGACTAAGAAACATACTCTCTTTGGCTTCGAACGTATCGTAGAATTTAGTTGTTACTTCATAAACTTACGAGAACTAATTTTATAATAATATATAATACAACGTGTCGGAAACTCGAAGAATCTCCAATTCTTTTGCGTGAAACCAGTGTAAGAAGAATAAAAATTTATAGGGTACGCCAATAATAGTGACTTTGCGGAAATACAAGTCGCGTATGACGTAAAATCGTGCTGGCGCTTAGGTCGTTCCTTTCTGTCTTTATACACATACGTATCTGTATATGGTGTTGCTAAGATTAAGAAAAAATGTAATTCTCCCTAGTACGGTAAAATCAAAATATACGTGTATGTACATACATGCGGGCGTATATGATAACGTAAAATACTTTTCGCTAGGTCTAATTCAAAGTACGTATTAAAACTTATAGATATACACAATTGCTATGTGTATCTCTATCGTTGTGTGTCTCTTTTCGTTGAGCTATAGGGAATGAAAAATAACACTCTTGCATGTTAACACTTTTTTTCACACTTAATCTAGCGCAATCATAAATATTTAAGCCACAAATATTTTCACGGAATTGAATAAATTAAATATCAGTGTGATATCGTATTTACAAGTATCTTCCATAAAACATGATTATCACACACTCTGAACAACCAGAGTAAATTACTCAGTCCTTTCCTTTGCCTGAGACTTCACGAACGCCTCGTGAGCCGCTAATTCCTTGTCCTCCTTCCTTAAATTTCTGTCTTCAAACTCCAGCCTATAATTAGACGCTACATCAAAACATGATAAATCTGTCTCAAACGAAGTCGGGATATGCAAATATTTTTTTTAGAATTCTTATCGGTATTCCGAGAAAATCGAATATTAAGACTTCTTGTAAAATACGACATGCACACTTACGCAGACTTGAACGTAAATGGAAGTGCAAGATGAGTCCATGATGTTTTTTATTAGCATAAAATTGCATATCCCATTACTGAAGCGTGAGTAATATATGAACGATTGATAGAGAAGCCATAAAATATAGTAAGGAAAACGATGATTACTACCGACTGATCGAGAAATTACAGAATTCAATAGGTTAACACTACGAAATTTCTCAATCAGTTTCATTAAGGGATCTTTCCACTGTAATGCCCTAAAATATTACCGATGTCGGGGCCTTTTTTTGTCACGAAAGATTGCGTTTACTAAGTCGAAGTTTTTTCTATTTATCAATACGTGTTTCGAGAATACGAAAAAAAAAAAAATCATATTTTTTTAACGCTCGCTTTCGCCAAAACAGATGGCTGTAAAAAAAAGACGCCTCGATTGCGCGATCGATTTCGGAGGAACCATGTATCCGAGACGAGAGAACCAAACAGATTTGTAATCAGCATGACTGTCGCTATATCCCCAAATTAGATTTGATTAGATTGATAAAGAATTAATTTCGCGACGAGTAAAACACAGCGAAAATGTGCGATTCCAGTTCGGGCCTTAGCCATGTTGATTACAATTTTTTTTCATTCTTTCGTTTCACGGTTCCGCCAAAATCGACCGCGCAATCGAGGCGTCTTTTTTTACAGCCACCTACTTTGGCGAAAGCAAGCCTTAAAAAGTACGATATCACTTTTTTGCATTCTCAAAACACGTATTAACGAATAGAAAAAAAACCGCAATTTAGTAAACACATTTCTTTCGCGACAAAAACGTTCCAAGCGACGGTAGTTTTATAGGGTATTATTTCGTGTAGTGCAGGCATCGGAATTAAGTGATCTTTTCGGCCGAGTTTCAGAGGCGAAGCCTCCTTTCTCCCGCCGCGCGTCTTGGCCCCCGCGGCGGCCCAGAAGCCTCGAGCGCCTCAGGCCCGTGCCGTATGAACCGCGCGTGGCGCATTGGGGCGACACCCTTATCAATAGGTTTCCACATCACCCATAGGGTAGGGGAGACCGGGGCTAGTTGACTAATTTTTTACATTTCTAATTTTTATAAATAGACCATTAGTATTTTGTTGACTTACTGCATACCAAAAGTTTCCAAATTTCATTAGGTATACAGGCATAATTTTGAAAATCGTTTTAATTGAGTCTAGGTTGTAGTTTTTATTGTATTTAGAGTAGTGAGACGAATAAGTCAACAGACCCCGGCTACGGGGTTAGTTGACAAATATGATGGGGTCAGTTGACTTAACATTTACTTTTCAGTTTTAACCCTTTGCATGCGAAAGGTGTATATAAACACTGTCACAGCACATCAATATAATGTAAAAAACGTATATATACGCTGCCAAATCCATCAATATAGTATACGAAACGCGTAGATATGTATACTACGACCAATAAATTTGTTTATTTTTTTTCACTCCTCCACAGTGTTATTTTTTTTATTAATTATCATGGTCTAAGATACTGTAATTATTTTGTACTAGTTTGTTATGGTCTATTTGAAAGGCCTGAGAGTTTGAAGGGAGGATAGGGTGTAAAACTGGTAGGGGTGAGTTTGGAAGGATTTGTGGCGGGGGAAGTGGACTTGAGCAACTAAACTCTTTGCCTCGACTGCATCTTGAGGATAAAAAAATGCAATTATTAGTAGTATTCCTATGCTTAGTCAAGTAACCCCGTCCGACATTGTTAACATGTTAAGGGTCGTACGTACAAAACCTCCACGCACCGGGTAAAATAAAATACCGTAAATTATAGTGAAGGTATCACGTTTCCACAAAATATTCATGAAATAACATCAATCAGTACTTAGTGGACAAAAATTCATAAATAGTCGAAACGAAAATATTTACTTCCAGCCGACCTTTTTAGATTTTTCATTCTCACTGACAGAACACGCAAGTTTTTGTCACGGCGACACATTAAGTGGCAAGCTGGTATAATTTATTCCATAATACAAGAATTAAAGGGAATTAGTCAACTAACCTCGTTAGTCAACTAGCCCCGGTCTCCCCTACTATTATCGATGCGTTTTTTTTTTGTTAGTGGTATCCCCTGTAGGCCTATTCCACTATGCCGCGTGATAAAAAATAGAGTGGAAAAGCGCGTTTTATTATCAAAATTTTAAACATGTTTGGGAAAACTAGATTTTTGCACACGTTCCGACGTGCTGGGTAAATCTAAAATTTAACGTCGAAACGTGCGCGAAAATCTAGTTTTCCCAAACATGTTTAAAATTTTGATAATAAAACGCGCTTTTCCACTCTATTTTTTATCACGCGGCACAGTGGAATAGGCCTACAGGGGATACCACTGACAAAAAAAAACGCATCGATAATAGTACCCAGGCCTGGATTAAAGGGGGGGCTGTAGCCCCGGGCCCCACTTCCCAGGGGGGCCCCGTTCTAAGCCTTCAGTTCTAAGCAATTTAAACTCGTTATTGTTTAAATTTTTGTTACCCCCCCCCTCCCCCGCTTTTCAACCACGGGGGCCCTCGAAGGTTGGATAGCCCCGGGCCCCAAAAATCTTAATCCGGGCCTGATAGTACCCCATGGGTGATGTGGAAACCTATTGATACGGGTGTCGCCCCAATGCGCCACGCGCGGTTCATACGGCACGGGCCTGAGGCGCTCGAGGCTTCTGGGCCGCCGCGGGGGCCAAGACGCGCGGCAGGAGAAAGGAGGCGTCGCCTCTGAAACTCGGCCGAAAAGATCACTTAATTCCGATGCCTGGTGTAGTGGAAAGTCCCCTTAATGAAATAATTCATTAAATCATTTGCAAAAACCAATACTTTCATAGGAATGATACAATCTCCGTACGTACCTGTGAAGAATGATGCGCTCAACGATCTTTTCCGTCGTCATATCGTTACCACTATCCAGCAGCTTAAATCTGTTTTGCCTTTTGGGTTCGGCATAAGGATCTAAGCCGTCTTCGCAAGGCATTATAGGAGTTTGACCGTGGCAAACGATAGAAACATCGAAATGCTCCATAAGATCTTTAGTAACTTCATACGGCGCTCCAATCACTACTTCGTTAACATACTACAAACCGAAGAATGTATTTTAAACACGCCAAGATCTGCTCAACGCTCAAAGGACCTATAAATCTTACCTTGCACGCCAGCACGCTAAGCACTCTTTCGTGCAGATTCATAATTGGATGATTGCCGCATTTGTACCGATTAACTACTGGATCCGTGTGAAGTCCAACTATGAGATAATCGCCTTCCTTCTTCGCGACCTCCAGGAAGTCCAGATGACCGACGTGAAAGAGATCAAACGCCCCCGCCACGTAAACAATTTTATCCCCAGGCTGCGGACTCTTCCCGTCGCTGAACTGTATGATCTTCTGCGTCGTGGGCAGAAACTGCGAACACCCCGTCCATGGACTTCGGGCCGATCGATCCTGACCCATACTTTTACTCGGCTCCCTGTCCACGCTATACTCGCTGTCCCCTTGCTTAAAATGCTGGCGCGTCATTAAAAGCATGCGTCCCACCAAATCGGTCGTCGAAACACCAGCCGTCCTTTGTACCTCCCTGTAGCAATCGTGTTCTTTTGTATCGTTCGCGCCAGCATCGTCGGGATACCCACGTGACTAATTTATCGCTTGAAATATACCTGTAACGACCTGCTGTTTTAACCAGGTGATATGTATCGACACCGTCCGCTGTCATAGTAATATCGTCGCCGTGAACACAGAAATCACAGTTGTATTTGTCTAACGTCTCCAGTGTCGTGACGTACGGCGCACCTTCCACCACCTCGTCCACCCATTTTATACCGCGGACCATTTTGTACCTGGTGCAAAAGTATCGTATATAAATCGAGGACCTTGCAGCGATGGGGGCGCGGCTCTATCTTTGCCAAGTTCGAGGATATTAGAAAAAACTGTTTAGAAAATTATCGCTTCGAGTTAGCATTGAAAATAGGGACAGTAGTTGAAAAATATATATTTTTAGATAATAAGTAGTAGTTATTGGGTTGGTAAGGTTTTATTTCTATTTTTGGCGAATTTTTTTTGAAAATTTGTAATAAATCGCTCATTTGAAATCAGATTTGCGTGAAACGTGCACCAAATGATGTGGAATTCTTTTTGGGCACAGTGGCGGACGAAAGAAACTTTACAACTTTTAAAATCGCGTGACTTTTTGAGAATTGGTCCAAACGACACGAGTTTCTTTTTGAGAAGCTAGAAGGATTATTTCGCTAAGCGGCCTGTTTTTTAAACTCTTTTTTGCGAGCCTGTAATGATAATTCGAAAAACCCGTTTGTAGATTGAAGTGAGTTGTATACGTGCCTAAAATTTCATCAAAATCGGTTAACGTTGCTCTGAGCTATAAATGCTTAAATATCGAAAATCGCGAAATTCCCGAAATCAGCGGCTTTACTATTTTCTTTGCTATTCCGACCAATTGCATTTTTCTTCAAAACGACCAAACACGTCACTTAGCAAAATAATGCTTCCAAGTTCTCAAAAAAAAAAAAAAAACTCAAGTCGTTCGGATCAATTCTAAAAAAGTTATGCGATTTTAAAAGTTGTAAACTTTCTTTCGTCCGCCGCTGTACATTACACGTTCTAACTCAGAAACTGTAAAAAACGGAGCCGCACCCCTCCTGCCGCAAGGTCCTTAATTACTAATGCATGAATTATTCTAAACACACGGAATTCTCTATGGTTTCGTCAAATTAACCCTGCGGTGAACACGTAAATTAAAATTACGCCATTGCGCGCGTTGGGCCTCAGACCCATATCTCCAAATCAAGAAACGAACGGATTTCCCGGTTCTCGTTAGATCAGCGAAGTTAAGCATCACGGGGCCGGGTACCGGGGAAGGATGGGTGACCAGTGACCACCTTTCTCCCGGTACGCCGCTCGCTGCTGGGACCCGACGGAGAGGAGAGGAAAAAGATAGGAAGGGACACACTATAGTTCGTTGGGCTATATAAGCGATATGCTTGAAATGCCATCCTGCTAATCACAGGAAAAACAGAAACAGAAACGTATATTTCGAGAAAATCCTTCTTTTCTCCTTTCTCGATCTTTACTAACCCAAGTGTTTAATAACAGAATGAAATACCGAACAAATATCGCTTCACCGCTACGAGTCATCGTTATCTGAATCTTTCTCAATATCACGAGAACCGTTCACTTGGACCTGTCAGGCCCCACGAGCGCGATCTAGGGTTAATTATAAAAATTAGCACTTAAGTGCTCTAAGTGAATGTTTCCATCTGTATAATGAATTTAACGCTAGCTCATGGTATGCCATATACGGCGCATACTAGTCTTCCGTATTTCTTCCTCGTCCTTCATTATTGTCCAACAAAAACCAAATGTGTACTGCTGTCTAAACTATTACAGGCTGTGTTTCAAAGCTGTGAGCATAGACTCAATCAGATAAGTACGCGAGAGGAATTAAAAAGGTCTAAACCCGGGAAACCACCTGAAAGCTGAGCTAAGCTATGCTAAGCTATGCGTTAGCTTAGCTTCTGGTGGAGACGCTTCCATAAGAATGTAACGAAGCTAATTTTTTTAAAACGTAGCACGGCGTACCTTAGCTTCTAGGTGGATCCCCGGCTTTAATAAACATAAGTCTGGCAGCTAATCTTCTTGGAGCGTTCAAGTCTCTGCGAACGGGTTTTCTTTAAATTTACATAAACTAAGTACTGATTCCGAGTAAGGAGAAATCCAAATATAGGCAATGATTGCAATTAAAAGGCATGATAAGGGATTCGCAACGGCCTCGGGAGGCAGCAAGTACTTCGACCGTACCCGAGTGTTACAGAAATTGTAAATAAAACCGCTCCGCAACAGCGCATTCCATTATGCATTCATTAACGCACCTAGCTCTCCAGTGTCGCCAATCATTTGTGATGTAACGATTGCGCAGAAAATCACTAGTTTCTGACGCAACAGACGTCGCGTAACTAGTTTATGGACTAGAAATTCGTTAGACCCGGTTTGCCCCTTGCGGACAGTTTTACTGACCAGAATCGAGTTTCTATCTGTACTTCTGAAGCACCGCGTGCGTTAAAACTGTTAGAAATTTTGTAACAGTTGCGGTAAATGATTCAGCAGTTCGCAAGACTGAAACTATTGCTAGCTGTTCGTAAGTCTTCGATCGAACTTCTTAAAATTTACAGCGTTAAAGTACGCCGTGCGAAAATGTTATTAATACGAACGAAGGTGTTACTTTTAAGTAGGTGTATTCTATATCAAAGAATTACACATCGCTTTCGCGAAAAGCATCGAACGTGCACGCGTTCTGTCGGATAAAGCTTTAATCTCATTGTTATAGACGACGAGCAAGCTCGTTGATGATAAATACATATCAGATATGGAAAGTTTTTAGATCTTACGATGCTAACTCGTGACTCAGAGAAAGCAGAGAGAAAAAACGCTGATATATAGATTCCATCGAGGAGGAAAATGTTTAAGCAGAGAAATTTATAATAGCTATATGGGAGAAAGACACGAAACTGTTATAAATATCGGAAACGTATTATACATCTACGCGCGGAGAAAGATGATAATTATTATTCCTTTTTTGTGCAGAGCAATCGAGCGATTCCGTTTACACTGAAAATTTCTCTTAACTTCGTAAATATTCCATCGCGAATCGTAAGAATTAAAAATACACATCGACGAGGGTAATAAATAATTTCTGCACATACTTCTACTGTAGTTATCAGTTTTTATCGAGTACATTTTTCTAAGACTAAGATAGGATTCGCGTGGCAGAGAACTAAGATTATTATACGGAATCTCGAGGTTCAATTGTTTCCCTAGAATAAGAACGTACCTCTCTTCTTCCATAAACACTGGCGGGCCTTTATGTTTTGTAATTTCTGCGTCCGTATGCACGCCGACGACTAGATAGTCGCCCAGCGCCTTCGCCTGTCGCAGAGAATTCGCGTGGCCGAAGTGCACCATGTCGTAGCTGCGTCAGAAAAGTAATCATTTTTTTTCTAAAATATTATAGCGGAAAAGATATCCTGTCGGCTGCGATAAACCCTGCCGCCGAGACGTTCGAACAAGTTGACATAGAGTGCGTTCCACTTGAGCCCAAATCGCCCGCAACGTCCGTGATTTTCATTAAGGTAGGTTTTCCTATACGCGACTGGACGCAACGGCAAGAATTTCAAAGTCGATTTTCTCGAAAATGCAGCGCGATATGAAAAAAAGTTAGTCTTTCTTTTTTACTTATAACAAGTAAATAAGTCGAGAAAAAGAAATAAAATTTTTTTATATCGCGCTTCATTTTCGAGAAAATCGACTTTGAAATTCTTGACGTTGCGTTCAGTCGCGTACAGGAGAACCTACCTTAATGAAAATCACGGGCGTTGCGGGCGATTTGGGCGTAAGTGGAACGCACCCATAGTAAGCATTCGGCTCGCCTAGCCTCGAGCCCGCGATAACAGCAAGAACTCGATAAACGCGTCCCGAGCGCGCAATAGGTGGTGTCAGAATTAAAAAATAGATGGAAGAAACATCCGCTAGGAACTAGAGACACTATAATAAGAGTCTGGCCACGAGTGACAGTCCGCCATGTTTGATCGAAATCCCACGAGAGAGAAAGAGATATACACCATTTCACTCTTCACCACTCTTAACAACTCTTACGTTTATGGCAACATTTTACTTCTGTTTACTTCGCATTTAAATCAGTATAATAAAATAACATATATCAAATAGAACACAAGATTTGGTTTTATGCTTTGTATCTTCATTATCTTGGTATAATCGACAGATTTAAAAATCAGCGGGAATAGATGAAAAATGACGGGCCAATCAAAAACCTAAATGCACATTTTCAGATTAATATATAGTAAAATACCGCCATAAACGTAAGAGTTGTTAAGAGTGGTTAAGCGTGAAATGGTGTATATCTCTTTCTCTCTCGCAGGATTTCGATCAAAAATGGCGGACCAATCAAAAAGTGGCCTTCTCGTGTCCAGACTCTTATTATAGTGTCTCTACTAGGAACGTGTCATCCGCGATATGAATTCTCGGGAATCGATCGCCAGGGTATCGTTGCCCATTGATCCGCGGAAAGAGGTGTGCATATCTGGTCGGCAGTTAATTGCCGAAAAATCACGCAGTCATCCAGCAACATCGAAGAGCATGCACGTGAAATTTAAATTATGCATGCAGGGGAGGTAATTTAACGGGGGACTCACCATCCGTCGCACCATACTCGTACTTCCTTGCGATTCTCTGTCATAACGATGAAAACGCTGATAATTTGGGACACGAAAAAGGAACTTTCCCAACAAATAGTAACGAATAACCACGAAATATACTACACCCCACCAGATCTCGGAATGTACTGCTGCGCGCGTCATCCACTCGCGCGTCATACGGTTTTAATCAAACATATCCCCCACTTTCGTCGTCCCCCCACCGGTGCACACTTTCGACGCTCAAATTCATTGCGATGAACTTTAATATGCCGGTCGATAAATGAGCCGAAGCAGCTTCCAGCGATTGATTTTGCGACAGTACTCATCTGCGATCGGCGAGACAGAAATTTTACAAATCATGTAGGATACTTCATTGTTTATTGGACAACATTGTACAATATAAAAATATGTATCAGGACAATTTCAGATCTACAAAGTTTACCGCGTCAATCGGGACATTTAATACTTTGCTTTTGTAATTCCGACCCATCCACAACCAAAATTCGCTCGTCTAACGTTCGACAATAATATATCCACGCGATACCGGGGAACATAAAATACACACGCTGATACGTTAAATACCGCGAGAAGTGACAAATGACTTTACGATGAGAATTTCGGTTCTCGTCAAAGCAATCGGACAGGCACACATATATTAATCGGCAGTCATAACAGCTCCCAATACTATCGCGGAATTACAACTGTACAGTAGGACATTATACTGGAATGAATCAATAAACTCTGACCTGATCGCATAAATTCTGATAAATGCTGCGTACAATGAATAAGATATATCTCTTGGTTAAGCATAGCGCTGGTTACTTGCGTTGGTTTATTATATAATAACACTTGATTAATCACGAATAATTAGAAGGTTTTAAACGGTTGCACAACAAAGATATGTTTGACCACGAACATGAATTGTCCAATTCACCGTTACTTAACGAGGATTACGTATAGAATACCGGCGCGGCATGAAAATCATACAGCCAATATGTATATTCATTGTAAACGTGTACGTTTAAATCCAATCGAGAGTTTGACGATTATAGCGTTTGCTTTCCGCGCGAGGAAAGCAACACGTGGTAATGAAATTTGATATAGGATCGTGTAGATTTTATACTTATATCGTTTTATTAAATTTCTAATACTACAATGCGCAAAGTTGCCACGCGCTCTTAAAATTTAATACAGTGCGATGCATTTAGTGTGTTTAAATAATACGGATGATCTGTGCACTCGCGATCTATTTAGTTAGCGAAAGATTGTCGCAAGACAAATTGCTGCAAATCAAATTCGTATTTCTTTATAAGAATAATATTCTGGCTTCTTACAGAGATATATATATGCATATATATGTGTTTTTAAACAAACACCGGCCAATATCGCTGCCGGATTTTATAAACTTCTTTTCCCTCGTTGAATGTGTACAAAAGAATTCTATAGCATTGGCACACGCTGAGTGGCGTTGCGAAAAGGAGAATGATCGTAACCGCAAGAATCGCAAGTCAAAGATCATCGATAATGCTCTACCTATCACTTACATTTAGTTTTACTAGAAAAGAGGATGCTTATGAGTGTCCTTGACTCGACGTGACCTGAACTCTGCTAATACCGTCAATCTGTGTCGTTTCGATCGGCAATAATACCGCGTGCATTTTACTCTACTTTGTGTCCAATCACAATAAGAAGCACGTTATACGGAAAACACGTTCTATTTCAGGTAGGACCATTTCCTCCTCTTGTTCCTTTCTCTTACTATATTACATAGAGCTTTCTTTCGGAATTTAACCAGTTTAAAATTAATAACCATTCTGTTGCCTATAATTACTTCCGCCACCTCCGCCGCCTGCTCCTCCACTTGCGCCGAACGCGCCGCCGTTCTGAGTATAACCGCTGGAGCCGCCGCCAGACGCTCCGCCGTAACTATTTTGCGAGAAAGGTTTACTGCCGTAACTACTTCCCCCTATACCACCTAAACGAAAGAGAGAGAGAGAAAGAGGTACTTAGCGATATTGCTGGGCGTAAAAAGTGTCTGTGACTTTATAAAGGTCACGATCTCTAATTGGCGACATACTGCTGTTAGTTCCGTTCCATTTGTTTCCCCGGTCACCGCCGCTGGAGCGATCAAATCTGCCGCCCCTGTCTCCTCCGTCGCGGCCGCCGCGAGATCCTCGGGAACCGCCGCCGCGCCCGCCGGAACCGCGTCCGCCGCCGCCTCCGCTGCGGCCTCCGTAACGACCTCCTGTGAAACAAATGAACCAACGTGAGGAACAATAGCGTCGAACAGAGAAATTGGACGGTGGAATCGGAGCGACGAATAGGGACCGTACTTTTATAAACGCCCGGGTTCCTCGACAATTCGTAGAGCTTCGGATTGACGACTTGTTTCGCTTCTTCTAAAACTTGAATTAAGTCAGTAGCCTTGTGCGCGTTACCAGGTGTGAAAAATGCGTACGCGGTTCCGGTACGCTGTGACCGGCCTGTACGCCCGATACGGTGCACATAGTCTTCCGAATTGGACGGGTAATCCAAATTTATCACAAACTTAACATCCTCCACATCTGTACAACAAGAAGAATTATAATCGTCGAAAGTGCAAAGCTGTCTTCTGTCTTTGTGGTTCAATTAACTTACAAAGCGAATCGATTAAAAAGCGTTATTAGATATGCTGTGTAATATAGGTGGAATTAATGGACGCAATTCCCATTTGGTCGTTTGGAAGCGAAAGAAGGAGAGACGACGGATCGAATACGTTCGTAATATATACCACCGCTTAATTCCATCTATAAGTTTCACGCGAGATAAAGGAACGTTGACCACAAAGAGCAAGTTTCTATATTATTTACCTGTTGTTGCCAAAAGCTGGAAACGTAAATACATTTTTGGAAATGTAGAGGAATCAGAGCTCAGATGGTTCTCATGGAATTCTCGCTTTATGCGTTAGCGAGCTGTATATTTACTCTTAACTTCACACCCTTCTCTCCCGCACCAAAGTATGGATCTGTGCTGGTCTTTCGAAATTTGGTCCTTGTGCATTGCTTCGGTGAGGTTGGAACATTGGATGAGCACCGTGCGCATTCTCCGATCAACCCCACGTGCATTCCATTTTGCATAAGTTAACATCAACGCTTGTTTTGCAATGTTGGGAGCGTGGAAATGTTTGCTACTTCGATTACGTACGCTATTGTATGTATCTACCGAAGGTGTTATCGAGAAGCCTAGCACGGGTAAATGAAATTTTTCTCCCTCGAAATTTAGCGAGAAACGCAAGGTCGCCAACCACTGCAAAACAACGCAATGCCGTTCCCTAACCTTCTAATCTAAAAGAGCGGTAAGAATATCTATCCGGTTCGGCAGTCCTTGTACGCTAGACGCCCTAACACTATGACTTCCATACTTTGGACCGTCGCAGGTACAGAGTGAGAGTGTGTTTTTTCAAGTGGCACGGTGGGCCGAGGCACAGCGTTAGGTTAGCTTGTTGCGCGGGGACAGAGACCAGCAGTCACGTCCCATTCAATTATATATTCCAAAGCAAGCTCTCCAGAGTTCTTATCATTGATAAAACTCCGTCGCATGTGCCTCTGAAAACACATAGAACAGCACGTTAATACCAGACTGACAAGACTTTTCTCGATCAGAACAAAATTTAAAGACATGAGAGCTTCCTATCCGCTTACCTGTTTACCTACTCTAACGTTTATTGCCTGAAATATTTTCACTTACTCTAGGTTTTCATATTAATACGACTCCGGGCGGTGCGGCTCGACCGGCACGACAGCAGATAACGTCTTCCCAGCATCGCGGCACAGCTCGTATTAACGCCGACCCGAGTTACTGTAACCGGCGATGGGTCGCCGAGAAGACGTTACGCTACCGGTTCGCGTAGTATTATTATCAAAAGCTAATAGTACGTGAGAATCCACCTAACCTGCAGCGAAACCGAGCAAATTACAAAATACCCCTCTTAATATTGCTGTGCTGAAAAGATGAGAATAGCATTATTTTCTTCGTGTACTCTCGTGTACAATGATATACCATTGAATTCCCTACGAGTTAATGAAATGAAATACTGTGATACAAGAAACTTCGAATCGCTGATTGTGTTAATTAATTGTTCTGAAACCTCTGTATATATCTCTTTCAAGTAATTTCCATTCACACCAAGAAAGGACTAATGTCAATCAGTCTGGCACATGCCGTTATCCGTTGCCACATCACAATAATACAACTCTCACAAACGTGAAATAACCATCGCAGCCTGACCCTTACATCATACCCACTAATGCGAAATAGATTCTTACCTAATCCTCTTGCCGCAACATCTGTGGCTACTAGAATGGCAGATCTGCTATTCCGGAATTCTGCAACAAATTCTCTGGTATTTGGCAGAATATGCCTACGCAGTTCGGGGGACAGATAGCTCGATTAATACTTACGATTCAATACATAATCTCTTTCCTGTTGACTTTTATCCCCGTGGATGCCAATCGCTTGCCATCCGTACCTATTAATCGCGCGCGTTATATCGTCCACCTTTCTCTTCGTCTCGACAAATATAATGGTCTTATTCTCCGGCTCGTTCGAGATCTCTTCCAGGAGCTTCATAAGTTTACCCTCCTTCTCGTATTCTTCGCAGACGTCGACGATCTGGAGGATATTATGATTCGCCGCCAGCTGCAGGGAGCCGATATTGATTTGTATGTAATCGGTGAGGAACTCTTCCGCGAGATTGCGAACCTCCTTCGGCCACGTTGCTGACCACATAAGAGTCTGACGGTCCGGCCGGATTTGCTCGACGATTTTCCTAATTTGCGGCTCGAAGCCCATGTCGAGCATTCTGTCGGCCTCGTCTAGGACTAAGTATGTACATCTACGTAAGTTCGTTGTACCGCGCTCGAGGAAGTCGATAAGACGGCCGGGCGTCGCTATACAAATCTCAATGCCGCGCTCGAGGTCGCGAGCTTGAGGACCTTTCGGGGCTCCGCCGAAAATGCAAGTATTCCTTACTTGCGACGAAACCCCGAAGTCCGAGGCGACCTGCTGGATTTGCTGCGCGAGTTCCCTCGTCGGCGCTAAAATAAGAGCTATAGGCCCGTCGTTGCGGTTCAACCTGGGCTGGTGATTTATGTGCACGATCGCTGGTAAAATGTACGCCAGCGTTTTCCCAGACCCGGTCTGTGCGATCCCAACCATGTCGCGGCCGGACAAAGCGATGGGCCACCCTTGCGCTTGTATCGCGGTCGGTTCTCCGAACCCTTGCCTGCGGATCTCGTTCAGAACGTACTCCGGGAATCCACCCTCTTCGAAGAATACATTCGGCCCCGGCACGTTTGTGCCCTTCACGGTGATCTCCTTCTCGGAACGATACGCCTCGACTACGTGAGGTCCTCGGGTCGAAACGTTGGGATGAGGCTGATAGAAGTCTTTCCTGAATGGCTGCAGCGTGCTCATGTCCCATCTTGGCTTGCGAAGACGTTCTCCGGGCTGCCGATTTTTGAAGCTACTGTTCCCGAAACTACCGCCTTCCCTATTCGAACTGCTACCAAATCTACTACCTCCGCTGCTCCCATCTCGACCGCCGAAACGACCGCCCCCGCGGACTCCGCCGCCTCTTCTGTCACCACGTTCGCGATCACGGTACGCCCTGTAACATGAATTTAGTTATAATTAACAACTCGGTTCAAATGCAACCAACAGGTGTTCAAGAATGTACGAAGCGTCGTGACCACACGAACGATGCCTCGTAAAGAGAAGCATTTCATCGGTAGCTGCAATTTTTCAGCGTACATTGAAAAGCGGACTTGACGAGGAGGAAGAAAACACGGAAAGGAGAAACAAAAAACACAATTATAATACAGCAGGCGTGCGCAGCCGGGAGCGCAACAGCTCCTCAGGTTCTAGGATCCGGATCAGAACGGAGCGCGAAGCTGCTACAACCCGTTACGCTTCTAACCACAGCGTTCGCGTCCGTCCCGGGTCCCCGAGCCTAAGGTCTCGCGTTCCCGACTGAGCACGCCCGCGACACAGGGTCGAAGAATAAAAATAAACGCCAGCGACGGAAGAAAGCTACGCTATATTCGACGAGTCGAGTAACCAGCTGTAAGCAAACTATGCACGTGGGAGAGGCAGCGACCGCACCTAGTGCCGTCACTGTTCTACCCGAACGCCGTCAAGTGTCGTCATTGTTTACAGCTGCGACTCGACTCGCCGAACGGACGTTAACTAAGCAAAAGGCAATTTACAGTTGCCACTGCTATTATTCTGGGTAAAGTTCTCCGTCGGGAAGCCTATTTCTTCACCGCAAATTCATATCGGTCGAAAGCACGTATCGAATAGCACGCCAACATATTATTTCTGAGTTTCGGAATTTCTTCGTTGCGAAGTTATTGCGTTAAAGACTGCGAAATTTTGTTGCGTCGTCAAACCAGTTGCGAAAACTATAGAACGTGACGATATCGGCTAAAAGATATCGTCGAAACTTGGCAACCTTTTTTGCCTCGTAACTTTTCAACGATAACATTGCTAAACTATAAAACTCTTCAACCACGAAAAAAGGTTTCCTGGTGGAAATTTTCGCGCGATTACGATGCAATTATAAACGGAATAAATGGGAAGAAGTCGAAATTATAAAAAATTGTGGAGAATAGTTGCTGGGCGTCTAAACGTTAAGCAATAAATTATTACCATTGTTAGTAACTTTTCTCTATATTTTCGTTTATTTATAAATCGAATAACTTCGTCACTACTCGGGCAATATGTCAAAGATAAGTCAAATTTTCGAAATATATATATATATATATATATGTATATACGAAACATATGTAATCTATAATATTATAGTTAGAAAATAAACTTAATTTATAAATAGTGTGAAATCATTCTCCGTATGAGAAATAAGCGTCGTATGAATGATTAATTGGGAAAGTTTTATGTACGCTGCGAGCGAAGAATTTCATCAAGATGAAAGCAATATGGAGTAACATATAGTCAATCATAGGCACGAAATGTCAATATGAAATTCACAGAAAAGTGGAAATCTCGGGTATTGTTCATGAAACTTTTGCGTGACTTACATTCTAAGAAGGTTCCTTGGTACTTTTAGCTGGGAAATATCAGAGATTTCCTGATTAAATCGGCGTACCAATCAAAGGAGTGTATGAAAAATCCGCTTTACTCCTCGTTACACGCTCCAAAGGGGATCTGTGAAACAAATGTCATGGCGTCGCGATGTATCAGAAAATAGTCCCACTTTGTTTCGGATTCTATCGCCTCACATGTATCACCGTTTTGTACGATTTACGTGCGACCCAGCAGCGTTTAAGAGATATAACTAGCTTTCCTTTTAAACATTAACTCCGAAGCACTGATAAACAAATGTTTTCTGAAAACACTGCGCTGCGTGAAACGCCGGAAATAAAGGCGCTGGGTAGGGGCATGTGCACGGAAATAAAGTATTAGACTTGCAATCAAAGTTTATTAGCGCCTTCTGTAGTTTATAACTATCGGCGAGTTGGCAGGAGAAGCATTCGAATTAATTTCGTAAGATAGAAATACAATTTTATTGTTGCGATTCGCGCCAGGAAACTGTAACGAAACACAGGTAATCACAAACAGTTAGTTGCTTTTAACAATTCAGTTTGTATAAAATACTTATGCGGTAAACCATATTTCGAGATGAAATGGATTTATAGTTGAGATGTCGACCATAGCAGTAATATAATATGAATTACACTGAAATTTATGTAACGCACTTGAACTCGGAGAAGTCCCGCAATTTTTTATATTTAACTTGATACATACATCAGGGGGACCAAGCCGACATACATGCGAACTGAATTTCAATTATCATTCTTCGCTTTAAATAGGATGGTGAAATAAAATAGTACATCTACTTAAATTACACGCAACATAAAAGTGTCGATCGACAGTGGCGGATTTAAGAAAAAAAGGCCCAGGCGGCAAAAGTTCTGAGGGGCCCATTTTTTTCGGGGAAATTCGGGTAGTTTACTAAAAAACGAGCCATGTGTAGTGGTACAGAAAAAAATAGATAGTGTTTGGATTCCTATACCTAACCATAGTTTTTTTAGAGATGGGGCCCCGAGAAGGCCCTCTAGGCTGGGGCCCAAGCGGCAACTGCTCATCAGCCGCCCTGTCAAATCCGCCACTGCCGATCGATTTGAAATATTTCTCGCATATCTCCCGCATTTTCCACACCGTTTCGCGCCTAGGTCCGTGAGAACGCATGTGTATTTAACAAATTTTATTTCGACCATTATTACATTAACATATTTCTCACCGTACGTAGGAAATAACATTTCTTCTTTGGTTTCTGACTTAGTTCTGCGCACTTTTAATTACTTTAATTACTTTCTATCTTCTTAACACAAATTTAACTAAATATATCACTATTGACACTGTTTTATAATGAGATCCATTTTTTCCAATATTGTAAATACATGTTTAATACGTTGTTCCTCTGTACTGGTAAGCGCTGCCGTAATTATCTCCTCCCCCGTAACTTTGTGCTAAATTGTTCTGTCCGTATATTCTTTGCGTACTGTATCCGTACCCTGTGTTCTGATTAATGGAATTACTCGGCTTCATGTTATTATAGCTATTATAATCTGAACTGGAATAGGTGCTCGTAGGAAATTGGTAAGAGGTTCCGCCACGGCCGCCGCCTCTTCCCCTCGAAGAACCGCCTCTTCCTCTGCTATCGTTGTTTCCTCTTCTGCCGTTACTTCTATCGCTACCCATGAATCGTTTGCCACCTTGTGCACGAAAGCATACGAATGTTAAACGGTGCTAAAGAAAGGCGACGCGAGAACATACCTCTACCGCCGAAATTCCCCGACTTGGCCAATTCCGCCATTTCGGCCAGCCGAGGATTTACGTTCTGCCCCGCTTCTTTCAACACTTCTATTAAATCTCCGGCGTGCTTCATGTTATGGCTCGTGAAAAACGCATAGGCGGTCCCGGTTTGCCTCCTGCGGCCGGTGCGCCCGATCCTGTGTATATAGTCCTCGGACGACGACGGGTAATCGAAATTTATCACATACTTCACATCGTCCACATCTGTGACAAAATGTTTAGACGAAATGAACGCACGCGCGGCATTCACGGCGAATCATTTGTGATTTTTAGCAAATCGTCACCGTATTTGTTGATCGCATCAAACTTATAGAATGATCTTCAAACTTGTGGGATTAATTATACAAAATGTTGCATGTACGAGTGCTAGAGCTATAAATAGTCGAAGACGAATTTTAAATATATATTGAATGCTTACATTACGCAAGGTTTTTAAGCTCGTTCTTTTCTTTTTTTTTTACTGTTTCTCTGTTTTTTTTTTATCGGGACAAGGCGGAATTCCCAAATTTTTACTTAAAAATAAAATCGGTCTGTATATCAGGTTTGAAAACCACCCACCTTTCGCTTGGAAATTCCATTGCAAAATCAGCGAGAACAGCCCCGTTTACTTTTAAAGTGGGGGCTATTCAGTTGGTTTCATATGGAAATGCATTGATGGCCTAGAGATTAGACAGACACAGCGGAAGTGTCTGCTTTGGGATAAAGGCAGCATTTTAGGGTTTAGGCCTGAATGCATTAATCGTTTTAAATATCGGATAATAATTTTAGAAACTAGAGGCACCGGAAAACACTTAAGAATAATGTGTGAAATACTGTACCAGCAATCGGGTAAGTGAAAACAGAGGAAATGATTTAGAAATTTCAAACAGCTGTTAACTTAGTTACTTAATATACACAACGCAATGCTAAAATACAGATTAAACAATATTAATAGACACAAGAATATCTTTCCGCGACTATCTCCGAGAAGTAGCATCTCTTACAAAACAGTAAAACTAAAAATGTCACGTCAAGTTTTCTAATCTTCTGTTAAGAGCGATTTTAAGCGTAGTACTACTGTGCGAGGTTCTTAAATTCGAGAACATGATTGTCAAGAAACACATCGTGATTAAACTCTGAACGTAGTTGTCAATAGAATAGAAGCAAAGAAAAATAAAACATTCACTGTGTCTGCCCAATACTGGCAGTACACCGCGTTCGCTTAGGGTACTCTGTGCCTCTGAAAAAGAAAAGCAGACAGTCTTAGTGGTAGCTTGTGTGCATTTCTTTAGAACCCTTCATATAAATCTCATTATCACGCTTTCGCTAATTTATCTTACGCATTTAAAGAACAATACAAAAAGAAATAATACAAACCTGTTCGAAACATGTACTATAGTTAAATACAAAAAGCAAACTGAAAATGTGAGCCTAATCATTGTTCGTTCGAATTTTCAGGGGGCTTTGCTACACAAAATTCTCAATGTATCACACATCGCTACATACATAGCTGTCCACTGGTCTTATTAATAACGCATCGCTGGCTAATCCGATAAGTGTTGCCGAATCCCAGTATTTATCCGACTCTCTCGATATCCGACTAAGCGCTACGAACGGCGAAGGATAATACATACCTAAACCTCTAGCAGCCACGTCGGTCGCGACTAGAATAGGAGCTCTCCCGCTCTTAAACTCCTGCAACACGTGATCTCTCTCCTGCTGATTCTTATCACCGTGAATGCTCAACGCTTGCCATCCGTCCCGCCTGATATTTCTCGTAATATCGTCTACCTTACGTTTCGTTTCGACGAAGATGATCGTCTTGTTCTCCTTCTCGTTCCCGATCTCTTGAAGCAGCCTGTACAGCTTCAAGTCCTTCTCGAACTCCTGGCACACGTCCACGATCTGGACGATGTTATGATTGGCGGACAGCGTCAGGGAGCCGATGTTCAGGTGCGAATAATCCGTCAGGAAGTCCTCCGCCAACGCCCGGACTTCTTTCGGCCACGTGGCGGACCACATCAAAACTTGCCTATCGGGTCGGATCTGCTCTATTATCTTCCTTATCTGGGGCTCGAAGCCCATGTCCAACATTCTATCCGCCTCGTCCAGTACTAAGTAAGTACACCTGGAAGATCGCGCGTTCGATACAGCGTGCGGAAAAAGTTCCGACGGAAGCCGCGATAGTACCTGCGTAAATTTGTTGTCCCTCGTTCCAGGAAATCGATTAGCCTGCCTGGCGTAGCTATGCATATTTCGATACCACGCTCTAGATCGTGCGCCTGCGGCCCTTTAGGCGCGCCGCCGAAGATGCAAGTGTTCCTCACAGACGCCGATTCGCCGAAGCAGTTGGCGACCTCCTGGATCTGCTGCGCCAGCTCTCTCGTAGGGGCTAGGATCAGAGCGACGGGACCGTCGCCGCTGCTGAGGCGCGGTTGATGTATGATGTGCACGATGGCTGGCAACACGTACTGAAATAAGAACGCATCTCAATGTAAACAGTGCTTTCGCGGCGAAGAAACGCCCGCGGGTTTCTTCGCGTCCTTTCTTAACAAGTATATCTTTGATCCAGCTCACTCCAAGCGTCTTCCCGGAGCCGGTTTGGGCGATAGCGACTAGATCCTTGCCGCTGAGGGCGATGGGCCATCCTTGCGCTTGAATCGCCGTAGGCTGGGAGTAGCCCTGCTTCTGTATCGCTTGCAACACGTAAGGCGGGAAGTTCCCTTCTTCGAAGTACTGTATCGGATTAGGCACGTCGTCGCCTTTCACCGTTATCTCGGCGTTCGCCCTAAACTGGCATACTTCCTCTTTCGATCTGATGCAAAACGTTACGTTAGATCTGGATCATTCGCTACGGCGCGGAGTTCGAACGACTCTTCACCTGGTCTTCACCGAAGGGTGTTCGACGTAGAAGTCTTTGCGCAGAGGCTCCAACGACCTTACGTCCCAGTTGACCTTCCTGAGCGCCCCGCCGGGCTGCTTGCCCTTCATACCGCCGCGACCGTTGTTACTAGTTATCCTAGCCGGCCCGCCGAATCTATTCATATTGCTCCCGCGGATATTGTCGCTGCTTCCTCTGCTGTTACCTCTGCTGCTACCGCCGCGCCGGTTTCTGCTAAGATCTCTATCTCGATTAAACCTGAATACACACACGGTGCGAGTGTAACATAGTTATATGATATACGGGGTGAGGCGGTTTTCGTTACCCTTATTTTTAAGCCCGCGGAAACGTTGGCTGGGCAAGAATCACGGGATTCTGAGGAAGGAACTTCAGCTGGCTGCTGGCGTAATTATTTTGGGTGGAGTAGAAACTTCGGATTTAGTTCTTTTAAATAGGGAAACTCGGGGAAACTCGGAAGCAGGGAAATTGAAAGGACAGCTTTGCCCTATTTATTAATTTAATAAACTCAACCAGGGAGCAGAATGGGCAGCTTGATTTTGCGAAAAATCGAGGAAGCGAAGGGATGAAAATTAAATTCGGAACTTAAAAAAAATTAAGTTCGCGATTGGAGAATTTTAGTTTTCCCGATTTTTCCCCCGAAATCGTGCGATTCTTATTTTTCTAGGGGTGGTAATTTTAAGTGCCTCACCCTGTACATATTTCGCACACATAACTTTTCCTGCAGTCTTACAATTCCCATAAATATCATCGCATGTAGCACACATTGCATACGAATTAAAATTACAATTATATATATGTATACACACAGTCGCACATTTATTACAGAATTATATAAAGTCTCTCACTAACGTCGAAATTTATCCGTTTAAAAGCAAGGCAAGCAAGACCACGATACACAGTCAAGTAAAAGCAAGATGCATGCTTAATAGACATATTTACTCGTTCGTTCGAATTTAGCTGTAATTTACGCCGGCAATTTAAGTGCGCAGACAATAAATACGTTGGAAGCTTTAAGAATTTTCTTTATCTTTAATTTCGATTATTGATTACTGATATCATTGCCCGCAATACGGCTCGGCGCTGCATGGTAACTATAACAAAATGAATATTTGCAAAGAAAAGAATTTTACTCCGGGCGGTATGTAACTGGGGAAAGCTCGGCGCCAGCTTTTCTTATGTAACGTTCGATTAAATTGCCATGTTGCACTTACATTTAGAAACGGGAATATCCGCGACCCAACGAGCAACAGATGTATTCCGCTTTGCGGTCAGTTCCGCGAAAGCCAATCGATAATTTGGAGGAAGCGAATAATAGAATAGCCACTTATCCTATCCTAACAGCTGTCTCGGATCTAACGAAACCCTGCCAGCTCTGTTGTCACCGGAGCAGGCAAATAGCGCGAGTGAAATACGGATGCTAATATCTTCAAACTTGCCGGTAAATCCGGCGGATCAAATTGACAAGTGAACTTCCGAAAGTAGTTCCCTGTAAACTGTTTCCATGGCAGCATCGGCGTAGTAATACACACGCACGGCGACGAATGAACCAAAACAGAGTATAAAGTAGAGTGGAGAAGCTTCTATAATAATTATTAGAAGAGACGTCGAAAAGTCTCGGGAGAATTGAATCCTTTCCCCGCGATGTTTATACTCCGATGTGTGTCTGACTTGAAAATCTTACCACCGACTTATGCATACTATAAAATTAAAGAATCTCTTAAATATTTATACGATATATATATATATAATAATAATCGTGTTTGAACGCATCTTTTATTAGTTTCAAAGTTAAATGAAAGTTTAATCCAATTAATAGCGAATTCGGTACCTCGCACTGACTCTGCACTGGTGCCGGAAAATGACTTGGATTGGTTGATTCTTATAGAGCTATCTTCGTTTCTATCAGAAACAACCAATCCAAGTCATTTTCTGGCACCAGTGCGGAATCAGTGCGAGGTACCGAATTCGCTATAAGATTGACGCAAAAACGTAGATTCGGAAACATAAAATAGGGTAGATGTCCCGATTAACGTGCCCTGACGCCGACTTGCTCACGACGGAATTAATAACTGACTTCTCTCATTATAATTTTGCTTGGTGAAAATTTATATTGGTATTTTGAACCTTTCTCTTTATTAAGGCATTTTTTCGGGTTGAAAATGTTAATTTTTCATATTTTGTTAATTGAAATAAAAATACATGTTTTTGTCCCAGTAACCGTGCCCTGAAAAAATGCGTTGTCCCAATTCCCGTGCCCGTTTTCGAATAGCGTTCCCGCGGTTAGGTTATGTCGTTCAACTTGGAACTGTTCGAAACATTTTTTTGCTCTACGAGAGGTGTTTTTATGTAATTTTAATATGACCTTTTCATTACAAAAGCAAAATATGCAAATATAAATTTCTGTTCACCCGTTCTGGGAAACGAAAGTAAGGTTAGGTTTAGCAGTTACAGAGAGAGCCAGTGGGCTTCGAGGGTCACGGTAATAGGGACAAGCGTTAAATTCCTGTCCCAATTACCGGATTCACTTTAAAAATACGAAAACGTTTCAAAAGTGCTCATTTTGCTATTTTTTCATAAAACTTGAACCTTTTATAATATAATAAACACTTTACATAAGTGCAAATCATCATAATTATCAATTTATTCACTTCTGTAAAGTACGTGTTCCTTACCGTTTTCGGTAAGGATTTAGGTAAATCCATCGAAATCTTCATATGCATTTTTGAAATTTTTTTACTATGCTTTAGTTGTTTAAAAACGCAACTTTCTCGTTTGTAACACATACATTAATAGTTTAACTTAATTAAAACAATTTCTTTCCTTATTTATTTACGCGAGTTTTTTTTTACGGCGTCTTTAAGTACAAAAGCACGGTAATTGGGACCATGGTGGTATATAAAGGTGATGCAACAAAGCCACTTTCCCTTAGTAACAGTGGCTTCATAAGTGTTTAGTACAGATTTTATGTAGCAGATGGCGTGTGTGCATGGATCCCACACAGATAGGCCGGTATTCACAAACGTGCTTAAGATTAAGCAAATGCTTAAGCATTCGGCATCCTTTACTAGCTACTAGGGTTAGTAGAGGATGCCGCATGCTTAAGCATTTGCTTAATCTTAAGACACGTTTGTGAATACCGGCCATAGAGTCGACTTTGATTGATAAGTGTAACGACGCCACGGTACCGTGTTGCGTGTACTATGTTTCTTATATAAACTATTATTTTAACTAGCACTATGGTTAAACGGTACAAAGTAGAGAATTGTGGTTCTTCTGGAAAAGAAAAAAATATATCTATTTTTGCAGTACCAAAGGATACAATTCAAAGAAAGAAGTGGTGCGAAATTGTAAACTGTAACCTCAATGAAGTGGCCTTATTACTTCAACAATTTCTAACATGCTTGTCAATCAATTGAAAACAAATTTTGTAAATGTATGATTTCCGTTGGCTAACAACGAAATTAACAAAATAACACTAAACACAGAAATATTTTGGCAGCAGTACTGCTGGTAAAATGATAAGGGTTATATACATATATTATGAGAAATAAAATTTTTGATGATAAATATATAAAATACATGATAAACATGTACACGAAATTCATACATATAACCTTTACAATAATTTAAAATTATTATTAATAACCATTTCTGTTGGGTATATATTCTTTACATTTCAAATTTACCGCGGTAACGCGCCTCTTAGAGTTAACGCCACCTGGTTAGTATTCTGCGAATTAAACTGTTATGAAGACGCCGTACTTGGGGTGCCTTCCGTTTCGCGCATTGAGTGCATAGACTGCAGGCAATGGTGATTGGTGGTTCATGCAGGGAGTGAATAGACTGCATAACCTGATTCATAGAATTCCCTAGAATCCTCCAACTTCTGGCGCATGAGGCGTGCAGCAACTACAGAAAATCAAACTATAGGCAGCCAATGCACATAATGTGCGCATGCGTAGTTCTCCCTTCTGTATTTCGAATTCGAATACTCTAATCAGGTTATGCAGTCTATACACTCACCGTATGAACCACCAATCACCATTGCCTGCTGTCTATGCACTCAATGCGCGAAACGGAAGGCACCCTAGGTCTTGTCAAACCACCTTTATATACCACCCTGATTCAGTGGTGGGTAAAGACACGAATTTTCTATTTTATACACGACACGTGTCTTAAATGTCGTAAATGTCGTAGATGTGTCATAAATGTCGTATATCTGGAATGAAAATAACTAACGTATAAAACATTTTTCGTATAGGTTCTGAAGAAGTGCCAATTTATTAATAAATATAATTCTGATTAAAAAAATTAAATTAACTTAAGTTACACTGACGAAAAATGGATATTGAAAGGTTAGTAAAAGAAGGAAACCAAGAATTTCGATACGCCAACTAGTGACAGAAAATGGAACTACTGAGAGTAGGTCGTAATCCGTCGAAGTCCATATGATATGTGTTTAAATAGACATGTTGTGAAAAACGAGTGTTTTTAAATTTGTTTGAACACTAAATTTTTACTTTTTCGATTAATAAATACTTATTCGGAATGTTTGGTGGGATCCGGACCTATTTTCAATAGTTTGCCAACTTACCACCAGAGGGCTGAAATTTAGGCCACCTCTCCACTAAGTTTCCCAATATAGAATAATAAATATAATTTGTTTACTTTCACCACACTGAAAGGAATATTACACCCAAAAAAGAAAATTGATAATAACTTATTAATTTCATTTTTTCTGAAACAGATATTTTTATTTACATAATTTTCAATTCAAATAAATTTCATTTATTATCGTACATTTATTTCTAATTACTTTATCTTTCACGATTCATTTTTTACTAGTTTTATCTAAACAATTACAAAACAATAATGAAGAGTGTTAAGACCAAGACCACGCTTTGGAAATTTTTTTTGGGGTTATGAACGCGGTGATTATACGTAGTTTTCGATATTATCGACGTATTCTACAGTATTCTATAGTATTCGCATGCAACCAACAAGCGAGTCAGAAAGAACTATATTTTTCCAACACTTTAATTGTTGAAACCTTAAAATAATGAATATTTCTATTTACGACATTTGCGACAAATGACACGTATAAAATGGGCTTAAAAACGACATATTATACATACATTTGCGACACGTCATAAATGCATTTACGACGCGGCGTAAAATACGCGACCCATCACTGCCCTGATTGGGACCGAGCACGTTAATCGGGACATCTACCCTAGCCAAGTTTGATGGCGTTTTCGGACGGTCGCACTGGGGCGGACCGAGTGCGAACCCTACCCAATCGGAAACGAAGAGTGTGAACTTTTTCACCTCCGATTGGCCAAAATTCGCACTCAGTGCGCCCCAGTGCGACCGTCCGAAAACGCCATGAATGTGGCGGGGAGTTGTCGCAGGCTCCCGCAAGATGGCGTTTGGATTTAAGTTAAAAATACTCCACAATGTTTGCCAACTTAATTTTCACTATTCACAGTAAAATTCTAAACACTGTTGATGTTATTCCAGGATCTCGATATTATTGTTATCATTTCGAATATCAACTTAGAATGTCATCTAAAATGGTGAGCGTAATTTTCTATCTTCGTGTATATAATACTCAGAAATTCTAGAGAGAAACGAGAGATTTCCTATTCTTTCGTTCTACGTTATTTTTCTAAAATCTAACCTATAACGTTCACTGTAAACGGTTTCTCTCGTGTATAATATAGTTTTCATCTTTCGAACTTGAAATGGAATTTCAGCCTGCGATCTTCGAGTGCATTAAACTGTTAATATTTCATTCCAGACATCGGATACTCTCAGAATTCTTCATTTGCCGCCCGAACTATCCGACGATCGGCGCAGCGAATTATTCCAGAAATACGGAGCCGTTAATACGCGAACGCTGAGGCCTTCGAAGAAGTACACTATAACGTTCGCGAAATTTATATCCTGCCACGCGGCCACGGAAGCGTTGTTACGTCTGCACCAATTGAACGTCAGGGGACAGTATTTAACGGTCGAATTCGCTAAGAAATCCATATCCGCGGATAGCGCGGAACACGACGATGGTGACGACGCGGCGAAAGAGGAAAGCAGAAGGGAATTGGCGAATAAATCGAATTTTCAAGCCTTTCTACAGAAACTGAATAGCTGGACTATGAATCAAGTCTTCACCCAACCGCCGCCTCCGCACATCCGATATAAATACGCGCCGCCGAGGAGGAGCACGTTGATCAGAATAGCCGTGCAATTATCAAAGGAGCCAGCTTTCTACACGCAGGTATAGCGATTACGATTGATCGCGACGAGCCTTTTATTGATACGTGTTTCTCCACAGGTTTTACATTTAATGAACAGAATGAATTTACCGCCTCCATTCGAGGAGCTGGAAACCGAATTTCCGATGCTTAAGGAGGCCTACAACATGGAGAAGTACAAGGATATATTCGGGAAAAGCAGTTTGCGCGAGAAAGGAAAGGAAGGTGGTAAACTCGTAGCCGAGATCGTTTTGTCTTCCATCTTTGGATATTTCTGTATTTAATCTGTTATGTGGTACAGATTCGTACGAAGAAGGGTCGGACGAAGAAGAATCCGAAATAGAATCCAACGAGGAAGATTCCACGCGGCCGTTAGAAATTATACCCGTGAAAAGGAAACGTCCGCAATCCACGAAACGCTTGAAAATACCGAGATTTGTTAATCCTGCCAAGCAAATTCTGCCTTCGAGCTCTACGCAGAAGGTTGTGAAACCGGAGGATATGTTCGAGTCCGTACAACGTACGGAAACGAAGAATCTTAAGATTGAATTGAAGACGGTGGATAAGTTGTTGGACGCTTCAAATCGGGAAGATGTTGCCGCGACTGAGAGTGCCACGGACGGTGGTTTTGGTTTAATATTTCCGCCTTCTAAGGATCACAAAGCTGGTGAAAACGACGAAGCTGCAGTGTGTACTCGGCAGGAAGTCATTACGTCCAAAGAATTGGCGGATAATAAGATTTCGGCGAATGGTAAAAATTTATTTTCGTTAAGGGGACGAAACGAAAGACTTTATGGTCTTTTTGCTGCAAGTTGTATACTTTTTAAAAACAAAATCCTAAAGATCGCCTATTTTTCGAGCGTTTTTTTTTATGGTATTTTTTTTCATTTTCCTATAATGGCTCAAATTTTACGTGGCGCTCAGTGCACTGCTGCAACGAAAGAGGCGTAAACGGTAGACAGTAGAACTCGACGTAGGATTGTCCGAGATCGAGAGACTAACGATATTCTTTAAGAAGGCAAATAAAGCAAAGTGGCGATGTTTCGTACGCGTTTGCACACAGCCATGCGAAAAGGGGGTAATTCTACGCCTAAAAATGTTAACGAAGAACTGTGACCTCTGAAATTGATGGTCGAAGGGTGAAGCGATAGTGAATTCAATTACAAAGAAAATGCCAGCAAGTTTCTTGGAATCGGTTAATAATTTCTTTTGTTATACTGTCTACCGTTCGGAAACATCACGATTCGAGAAAAACGCGTTTAAAGTTTTACGCTACTCAAATGCCTATAACTTCGGGAGTTTTACGACTTTCAAAAGATCCTTTTAAACACGAATTCTTAAAGAGTTGAACTTTCGAGAAAGGAAATAAAAAGAAATCGATTTTTAGATCGTACGGTCCCCTTAATATCCTACAACTCGACTAATATTGGAAAAATGTGTTCGAAAGAAATTTAAGAAACAAATTTCCTTCCTCGTGTTACAGATCAGAGAGTGCTTCCAGTTTTTAAGAATTACCATCCTGGCAAACCGTCGAATCGTTTGTACATAAAGAATCTGGCGAAGCAAGTCGACGAAAAGGATCTTCATTTCATTTATCGGAAATATGCGATGCCTGAATTGAAAACGGAGTTCGAGTAAGAATTTTTAACGAATACTCGTGACCCGATGCTGCCTGATATCTTTTTCTACGTGATTATTTAACAGCATCTATAATTTCAGGTACGACGTGCGGCTTATGCAAGAAGGCAGAATGAAGGGTCAAGCGTTCATCACGTTACAGAGCACGGAACAAGCACAGTTAGCTCTCGACGAGACAAACGGTTATATTTTAAAAGACAAGCCAATGGTTGTGCAATACGCCAAAGCAGCGAAAAGTTAGCAGAATCACGGCCCTCCGGTTCTACAATTATTTATTAACTATCTTCATAAGCAACGATGTCTTTAATAAAAAGATTTATTTTATACGTCCCGCGAAGCTTTCTTGGATCGAGATAAAATCATGTACGTGTCATCAGATTATTCCAGATCATTTATATTACAGTTTTAACCGGAGCCGCTCGTAACGTGGATCTCGAGATCGATACGGCGAAGCGATTAAGCTCGTTACTTTCGACAGCGGGGAATGAAAATATCCACGCGGCAGGCTATCTATTTGCTCGCAGAGAATGATTCTTGCCAATTCAGTGATATTCACGCGTCTCGGTGTCCGCGAATAAATCGCCGGAATCTATTTATAAATGTCCACGAATGCGGAAAATGGGAGCTGGCTTGATTCGCCGAGTGGCGTGTCACAGCCGCGTCAGCGGAGATCTGCGCCCGCCTGGCATCCAGTAATTCGCGGACCTCCCGTCGGGGCGCTACGTTTCCAGCTCGGAGCGGGCTTGTATTGTGTGCGCCAAGCGTCCGGTCTCACCGTCTCACCCCCAGTCTCACCGATCACCGTTCAGTTGCACATAGCCGTATGTGCTGTCGCCGTCACTCCATTGCCGTCCCTCATTTCCGTCGTCGGTCTCGCACACGTTGACACGTCCCTTCTATTACCATGGACATCAGCCTGCTGCTCGAGCACTCGCAATATGCGCTACCCGTGGGCATCGTGCTCGTGTGCGCGATCCTCGTTTTCGCCTTCGGCTTCAAGAAGGCCGAGCAACCACCTTTTGCACAGCTCTCGGCGGGCTCCGACGTGGACCGGAAATTTGCCAGCAAGAAACGTAGCAAGATCAAAGAGAAGGTTAGCACGATGCACAACAACCGAGCGGTTCGAACAGTATAATCCTCGTCCTTCGCTTTTTTTTCTCTCTCGAATCCACCGACAATGCGGGTACCACAATCCCCGCGTATCCGTCCACCCTCCATATGGTTGCTTATTCGTGGCCAATGAACGTGCACGCACACATGGCCGATAATCAGCTGGCGCAGCCAGTTAAACAGGGTTAATCGCTCTGTACTTGTTTCTCCTCCCGACGCGCCCGACGCAATTCGGTCGCGCGTGTACGATTTAAAGAGAACGCTTCTATCTTTCGGCCAGTTCCCTGTGAATTTTTCCACCTTAAGGCAACACGTACTACGCGCTCGTCACAGGTGTTCATGCGCTCGCAGTTCCATAGCCTGCGTGCGGGTCAGGTCGGTTTAACTCGCACGTCCCCTGACCCGTATTAATACATGTATGTGGGTCAGGATCGAACGTGATTCGGTGTATGCAATTGCTGCGCGCAACATATGAATCTTTTATATTGTTCTTTGTTGTAAGTGTTTTTGGTAGAAGCCAATATTACTTTCGAACGAATATTTCAATCCCCTCGCATCACCTCCTACCAGTGGCGGATTTAAGAAAAAAGGCCCAGGTGGCAAACGTTCCGAGGGGCCCATTTTTTCGGGAAAATGAGGAGGTAGTTTATTAAAAGAGGGTAAGTGTACAGAAAAGTATAGAAAAGGAATATAGTGCTTGGATAAAATCATTCTTTTTTTTTTTAAGACAGGGCCCTAGGAGGGCCTTCCGAGCAGGGGCCCTTTTTCGGGAAAATAAAGCGATAGTTTACTGAAAACGGGCTTAGTGTAATAATACAGAAAAAAATATAGTTTGGATAAAGTCAGATTTTTTTTCAAGGATGGGGCCCTAGGGGGCCTTCCGAGCAGGGGCCCATTTTCGGGAAAATAAAGCGATAGTTTACTGAAAACGGGCTTAGTGTAATAATACAGAAAAAAAATATAATTTGGATAAAATCAGAATTTTTTTAAGGCTGGGGCCCTAGGGGGCCTTCCGAGCAGGGGCCCTTTTTCGGGAAAATAAAGCGATAGTTTACTGAAAACGGGCTTAGTGTAATAATACAGAAAAAAAATATAATTTGGATAAAATCAGAATTTTTTTTAAGAATGGGGCCCTAGGGGGCCTTCCGAGCAGGGGCCCATTTTCGGGAAAATAAAGCGATAGTTTACTGAAAACGGGCTTAGTGTAATAATACAGAAAAAAATATAGTTTGGATAAAGTCAGATTTTTTTTCAAGGATGGGGCCCTAGGGGGCCTTCCGAGCAGGGGCCCATTTTCGGGAAAATAAAGCGATAGTTTACTGAAAACGGGCTTAGTGTAATAATACAGAAAAAAAAATATAATTTGGATAAAATCAGAATTTTTTTTAAGGATGGGGCCCTAGGGGGCCTTCCGAGCAGGGGCCCATTTTCGGGAAAATAAAGCGATAGTTTACGGAAAACGGGCTCACTGTAATAATACAGAAAAAAATATAGTTTGGATAAAGTCAGATTTTTTTAGGGATAGGGCCCCAGGGGGCCTTCCGAGCAGGGGCCCATTTCGGGAAAATAAAGCGATAGTTTACGGAAAACGGGTTCACTGTAATAATACAGAAAAAAAAATATAGTTTGGATAGAATCAGAATTTTTTTAAAAATGGAGCCTTCTGGGCAGGGGCCCAGGTGGCAACTGCTCATCGGCCGCCCTGTTAAATCCGCCACTGCCTCCTACATTAGTCTTTTATCTCCATCTGATCAGGTCTACTTGTTATTTATGATTCAAAATGTTTACGTTCAAAAGTTAATGATGTATTATCTTTATTAATCTTAGATTACCAATCAAAGAATCTTCGTATTTCTGTCACAGCCGATTGTTATAATCTTCGACTTTGCGCTAAAATTACGAGGAATACAAATTGTTTAGGATAACGTTGATATTATGAATTGACGAAGGACTAATGAACGTAATTTTGTGTATCGCAGAGATCTGCCAACGGACAGGTCACGACCGAAAAAGCGAGTCCCGCCAAGAAAACTGTGTCGGCGAAAGTAGAAGCCTCGAAGAAGGGCGTGACGAAAGCGGATGATACCGAAGGGAAACTGAAGGAAAGGAAGCAGGAAAATAATAAGCTTACCGCGGTTAAGAAGGATAAGGATCAGGTCGCAGCGAAGGTCGGCAAGGAGAACAAGGTCGAACAGGCGAAGAATAAGAAGAACTTGAAGAACTTGTTCCAAGAGAAGCCTGTAGACTTCGACGAAGGTAAGCTTTCCTTAAATTCTCTCTCTGAACGCTCGACAATTGGACAGCGCTTATTCTGTATTTGTAGGAGACTGGGAGCAAGCTTATTCCAGGAAGGATAAGAAGAATAAGAAGAAAGAAGACGAGTCCCCTTCGAAGAAAACCAAGAAAACTGTTAAGAAGGCTGATTTAATTAACGAAGCTGTAGCCAAGCAAAGGGACTCCGAGAAAGTTGAGATTAAAGATAAAGTTGCTAAGGAAACGGAGAATAAGGAATTGCAGGAAAAGGATAAGAAAGACGTGATTTGTGTGCCCGTCTCCAACGAAGAAGCGATAACCGAGGAGAAAGAACTCGAAACGGAAGAAGAGCCGCTCAAGGTATCTCGCGAATGCATAAAGTTGTATCAAACCTGCAGTGGCTGGCGAAATTATTGTACTCGAACAAAAAGCTTTGAGATTTTGTAAGTTTAAGCGATGGAATGGCTGTATCTATGCGAAAAATGGTCGCAAAAATATTTAAAAAACGCATTTTAACGCTTCAAGCATCTAGTTTTTGAATCAAGCACTCAAATTTTTTTCATCCATCATGATACTGTTTTATCAAGACGAAGCGCGGGAAACGAAGTTTCAGACATTTTTGCCTAGTTTGAACGTATGCACGGGCCAAAAAAAAATTTTCCCGGTGAATCCAACGAAGAGCTCTTATAGAGCAAACATTTCTCTTTAATTCCGTCTCTTTGGTTTTGTTGTATGATTTTTATCGACCGAGTTATTCGCGATCGAAGCAAAAAAGGGTACTTTTTACTTTGAACACTTGCGAACTCATGATCGTAGACAAATTTTCATGAGTGTTTTGGAAAGCTGAGAAAGTTTCCTTTCCGAACCTTTAATTGCCAATTTAAGATTTTTTTTTAAAATGATCCCAAAAATTGACGAAAATGTTTCGAGTATAATTGGCCACCCTCTGTATGGCGAATAAATCTGATCAATATAAATTTTTGTTTCAGATCGAGAAAGTAGAAAAGGAAGAGAAAAAGAGTGCGAAACCGAAGAAGGCCAAGAAGGTTTCCGAAAGCGAAAGTGCCCCCGCGTTGACTCCGTCTCCGCCGAAGGTAGATAATAAGGTCCAAGAGCAGAAAGCACAAAAGAAGAAAGACAATATAGAGAAGCTTTCCGACGACGCCGAAGAAAAGAGTTCCGAAGTTACGCAAGAAAAGGGTGGTCCTGTGTTCGACGAACTAGGAGGTAATTAAATTCCCTTCGTTTTATAGAAGCATATCTGTGAATTTCGATGATACAGAGACTTGAATGGTGTTCTCGTTGAATATTCCAGACATCTGGACAGAAGCCAAGCCACAGAGAAAGAGTAAAAAGAAAGCTCGCAAGGATAATTGAGGGTGATTAAATGTAATGAAAATTATGTTCCTTGCGACGAGGAATAGAGTGAGAATCCTGCTTAGTCCAAACGACATTTGTCATTTCGGGCTCATCAGGTGCGTTTCAAGTGACTTACCAATCGACCACCTGACCAAATTGTTCCTTTCCCTTGTACATAGTACCAATTGGACTAGGTTGTTCGATCGATTATATTTTATAGACTTCACGACCGCAGGCGCAGAATCTCGCGTATGGAGAAAAAATCTTTGTGGATTATTGATTTTTTCCCGCATACCGGATTCGCCTGCTCCGGCAGAGCCGCCTTGCATTTAACGAAAGAGGCATAAGTCATAGTTTCTCGCTATAAAATAATGATTATTCTACACAGGCTATTCGTTTGAGAATCATCACACATGTATGGCTACAAGGATGCATTAGTAGTTTATGATTTTACAGCTATATCTACGGTACACGTATTCATAAGATCCTCGGTGTTAAGATTAAATTGCTAACAGATAGTACTTATGTCTTTTACGTTTCATCTTAACGGGAGTGCTTCGATAAGCGAGCCCCGACTTTTCTATCACCCGACAACGACCGCGCTTGCGCCCGCGTTTTCGAACGTTCGTTTCTATCTTCGCTGTAACTAATTTAAAATGTCGCACGTGCGAGCGGCGGAGAGCTGAAACTTAGAAAGTACGCGAGATATATCCGAGGAATAATAAAATGCAGGACAATCTCTGTTTGGGGGAAAGTTCGCATTGCTGATGTGCATGTCCTTTTCAACGTACGAAGAGAGATATTTTCTTATACCCCCTATAGTAACTTACTTCGGCGTGTAGGTCCAGAATCATATGCTTTGTAATAACGAACAGTAGGTAATATTTTATCATGCAGAGTACATCAGTAATGAGTTAGAAGAATCGATATATTTATAAGAACATACGAATCTGTGACGAAGCTTGTGCCAAGACGCGAGAAGAGATGGAACGCGGTGCGGCGAAAGTCATATACGCGTTTATGTGATTTACACGATGCTCGAGATATTTATTTCCGAAGAACATGTTGAATAATCTTATTGCTCGCAGTAGATTATCCAATCGAAATAAAATTCTACGCTGACTTTCGAAGTGCCCAGTTCCTACATACAGGATAAAACACTTGAAATTCCCACCTTGATCTACGTCAGTATTATTATTTCTAAGGAAATCTCGGTCGAGTCAACGTTGAACCTTGCATAATTTCGAAAGGGATGCAACGCGGGTTAAACGAAATCTTTCCGCAGTGTCGTTTTCACCCTTGCTTCTTAAAGTAGAAACATTTTTTGTGAATAGTAGATCTATAATACATATTTTGTGCTGAATATAATCGTCATAGTTCCCTGTAATCAGCATCCTGCGTTGTGCAGAAATAATAACATCGAAGGCACCACTGTCTACGCTACGCGACGAAATCGCATTTAGTTTATTTATATAAGCCTTTCCATTTTGGAAAGCAAGGGTTCGATGCTTGGAAAGATTTAATTCCGTTCGTCGTGCATCCGTTCTCGAAGCATGCAACTTTTACGCGATCGATTCTTCTGAAGAAATAACTGTATCAATCGAGATGGTAACTTCAATCGCGTCGCCCTTTATATTTAATACAAAGCGAAGATACCGACTTCTGCCAATGCGAAAAGTCATATTTCAATGAAACCGAACAACCTGGGGGACATTTTCCAAATCGATACGATCAAACGTGAATCAACAGTACTTTCGCATTCTCCGATCTTCTCACGAACAATCTAATCCGGCCGTTCACAGTTTCTGCCGACAGTGCACGGCAAGCGAGCGTACCGATTAGGCGTGGAAAGTTTTCTCCGAAATAACTTTTTCCAATACTGTAACAGCGGTTACTCGATCGTTATAAGGGCGCAGAGTGAAACTTTATAAGGGCAGCGACGTCTCAACAGAGGAATCAGATTTTTCGGATATCTTTGAATATACTTAGAGAACTATATTTGAAGATCCTGGGCTTCTATTTTCTGGCGGGGGAAAAACAGAGAGAGGGAAAAGGAGAAACTCGATTGAAAGAGAAAACGACGTTAGTAGCAGTTGCGTTTGTCACAAAGAAATGCATTATCGTCATAACTGATGTCGCGGATATACCGCACCGTCATCCGCTCGAAACAATTTATTAATTAGCGTGGTATGTTGATATATACAAAAGGACCGACAAGTAGCAAAAGTGAATAAGAAAGATTATCTAGGGGTGTACGGCGAATGAAATATTGTGATAAGTATACTACCTACATACATATACCTGAGGGTTGCATAAGCGTTGTAAAATAGTACTATTAAATGACACCATCGTTTATAGCTTTTAATTATAAAAATGAAAATGAAAAAACATCTTTTTAAATAGCTATCGATATTTTGTACTTTTATCCTTAATCTGTGTTCGCAAACGTTCATTGTACTTGCGTGTTCGCGACACACGACTAACGAGCGTTACCCATTTCAACCTGTCGCGTGATCTTTTTTTAAACGTCTCGATAGCCGGATGAAAAATTCTTTCCACGAGCACAAACGAGCCTCGATTCTCTGAACTCTAAATAGTGCGACGTAACGAGCATCCGTAAAAAATCAAACGAACCTCAGCCGCTTGTATGAAACCTGTGCCCCCCGCGTGCCAAAAATATGCCACCGCACTTTCCAAAGGGTGGTTGTCGTGCAGTAATTGTTTTTGAATAAAGATGCACTGGCGTTCGTCTGTCGGCTATTTAGAGTCGCGTTACGTATGTAACATTCTACAGCAAAGATGCTGCGCTCTCATAATTTTACTGAATTTTAATGAATCGCTTAGGGTGTCTGAACAATGTTGCACAGATACGACGATCAGCGTTGGACCGCGTAGCGTTCCCTCTCTGCGGAAAACGTGGCATTTAACGGTCGCGAGTAATCGTGCGTACGGCGCTGAAAGCAAAGCTGGGAAATGTGTGTAATTTCAATATTCTTTCATGCCCACGTGTGGGAAGTGTCGCTCGAAGATTTCTTTCGCGTCTATTCGTCTGATATCGAGTTATTGAACAACTGAATAAATATTGAATTTGTGTGTTTAGGTGAGGAATCCGACTGAGCAAAGTCCAGTCGAGTTGATTTGCCGCTGCGAATGATAACGTTAGAGGTTTTCCAGATGCTACAACTGGGTGGAATGGAAATGGCAGTGTCTTTGAGCGTGAAGAGTTGAGGCCGAAAAATAGGTAAATCTTTATGAATTTTTTGTACAAAAACGGTTCGACAAATTAATTTGCGGCTTGGCAGGCTGTTTTATTGTATCTTGAACTATTGTTCTGAATTTTTGTGTGACAGTGAAAAAGAAAACATGGCAGATACAGAGAGAGGCTTGAAAAATAATCGGGTGGACCTGACGTTGAGGAAAAGTATTGCAAGGGTTATCCGAAACACAAAAAGGAGAAGAGATTCTTAAACTATATGAATCTGGCTATAGGTAGTAGTATATTTATTGCCGTATCTGTTACCGTTCCTTTTTTATTTAAAGAAGTTTTCCCGATTTTGGGGCAAAACCTTTCTCAGCCTCGAATCAGGGCGCTTCATCTTCTTCAAAAGGCTGCCATTTTATCATTTCTTTACTTTTCTTAATGCATCTACTACCACCCATAGCCACATTCCTATAGTTTAATAATCTCTCTTCCTTTTTGTGTTTCGGATAATCCTTACAATACTTTTCACCAACGCCAGGTCCACCCGATTATTTTTCAACCCTCTCTCTGTATCTGCCATGTTTTCATCTTCACTGTCACACAAGAATTCAGAACAATAGTTCAAGATACAATAAAACAGCCTGCCAAGCCGCAAATTAATTTGTCGAACCGTTTTTGTACAAAAAATTCGCAAAGAATTACTTTTCGGACCAACAAGGCGCAAACCCCCCTTAATACAGTCCTGGGTGCTGCAAAGAGGATTGGGGTTTGCGAGGGATGCACTATGCCTCGCAAGCAGTGCCACTCGAATGTGCCTCGAGGATTCCACTATCCTTCTACCCAGTATATCTGCAAATCTCGCGGGACAGAGGACTTGAGCAGCCAAATTTTCGTTGGGACTAAGGCTCTATTTCTCCCGCATTGAACAGTGAAGTCTTTTAAAACGACAAGCTAAAACCAGAAAAGGGAAGTGTGTAGACTTGCTACCAGTGTCTCAGGAGTTGCATCCTAGACACTAGCCTGCAGCCACTGAGTATTTAAGCCTTTAACAGTTTATCTCGAACGACGCACGGGCTGAGTGAAACAAAGGAATGAAAAATACCTTTTTGTTTATAAATCTACATTCTTTGAGCTGGAAGTAGAAAATTTATTAAATTGTCAAAGGGTTAGAGAAGGCTATTTTTGAGGAGACCACTCGCAGTCCAACGCCGATCGTAACGAATGTTTATCGTCGAGGTACTTAAGTTTAATAATCGAGACAATTTGGGCAGCTACAGAGCCGTGCGGTCGAGGTCTATTTAATATCACCATATTTTTATATGTAATATTCTTCTAATCGCTAACTCGCGTAACGGTTGGACGGTGGGAAGTCGATTCGGTCAACCGTCGAAGGGAGGATTGCGGAGGTTTTCGAGAGCACGTTAAATAGAAGGATACCATATTTTGGATAAGATTTATATACGCTCTTTGCGCATCGCTTACGGGGCAACCAGCGGCGGATTCAACGGGCGGCCATTAAATCATCACCCGAACCCTATATTTGTTTTCTGCGCCACTACACTTAGCTCGTTTTCGGTAAACCACCTCTTCATTTCCCCGGGGAAAAATGGGCCCCTCGGAACATCCGCCACCTGGGCCTTCTCCCTTAAATCCGCCGCTGGGGGCAACCCGCAATTCGCGTGAATCACTGCGCTTCGAAAGATCCCAACGAAAAACGTGCCGACGACTCAGGAGGCTCTCTCTGACACGCTAAATTCGACGTTTCAAATCGAACAGTATTACCGCTATTGTACATATGTATATTAACCAGCAATGTTCTTCTAATTAAATATCTGTGTGCAATTGTATCGCGTACTGTGGTGGTTAGTACCTTCAAAAGAGAAAAGATTAAAAAAAAAAAAATTGTATCAGCTGATTATCGTTGTCTTTGTCGGTAAGGTTTTAGACGTATTGCAGCAATATCGATCAGTGTCCAACGAAATCCACATGCTTCTGATTATATCTTCGTTTTCTATTGTAGCTTTACGAGGTCGCTCTAGCACCAGCTAGTAGTCGAGATATGCGTGGCGTTTGTTTTTAGTTTAAGGCGGGCGAAGTGTGTTTCGTTGACCAGAGAACCTTTCCTTCTTCACGCGAGAAGAGGAGTTGTAATAGCGTAGATTTTAGTGGCCTAACGCTTGTAATATTCTCCGAACGGTCGCGACGACGGGGCTCATCTTCGGAATGTCACGGAGCAGAGTGCAGGGCGAATTAATCTAGGATAATATTCCGCTCGCGACGTACTCGGTCCACCGAGACCGGTGGCAGCTACCGCGACGACATACGAGAAACTCTACCGCACTAATATTAATATTAACTACTACGATAATTGTATAAATATATTTGCGTAAAATGCGTGTGATTTCGGTCAGTTCGAATTTATTTACTAGCGTACTGTTTAAGGTTTAGTTGCATCGAGAGCGAGAGAGAAAGCTATTGCGTTAGCGTAAGTGAAACTTTTCATTTCGGAACTCGTGGGAAATATAAGTACCACTCGCGAGGGAAATATTCTGTTCACAAAGGCTGCGGCTCGTCGTTGTAAATGCTGCTGAATATATTTATAAGGCCTTGTCTAATATCTAGCCGGGAACTCGACGTTTGCATACAAATCCGGATCGATGCTCGATCGGCGAGGTTATGGTGGCAGAACATTTCTCGTTTATATTCCATTTTCTTGCGACATTTCCGGGGAAAGAAATCTGAGAGAGAGAATGGATTCACAAGGTAGAAAGAGAGACAGGTAAACTAAAAGAATAAAAATTATATTTTTCCAGCATTCAGTTGCAACTATATTCACTGTGCCCGCCCGTTAGCATCGTCGTAATATTTTTGTACATATTTAACTGTCATTACGAAGTCAGGCATTGTGCGCGAGGGGAGCTGATTATTCTCCGCGCTAGAAATTGAAAAATAACCGAATATGTCGTTTCAAGGGACCACAGAATATAGACAAATAATAAAACATTATGGAACTTCGTTTCTCATTTTTACTTTTATCATCGATTATATTACTCCTCCATCGTTCTCTTTGATTTTCGCATCCCAAACATCGTCTACGCTCAACTTACTCTACGCCTACGCGATTATGATTTATGACACATCTGTTTTACATTTTCAATTGCGATATTTCGTTTTAATAATCACATCGAGATATTTCACCCCAACAATTTTTAACAACGCAACTACACGTACGAGTTTATTTTACGAGACGATCAGTACTAGGCTTCTTGAACATCGAATTTTTATGCAGCACGAAATAGTATCCCCTGAATATTTTATCGTCATTTTCGCAATCCTTTTTTAGCGTACTTGCTGCACTTTCTCTTGAACGGTTTAATTGGCTTCGAGTCGCTATCGCCGTTCCCGATCTTGTCCTTGCTGCTCCTCCTTTCCAAGCCATTGCCGGCGGACCTGCTTTTGCTTCGAACCAGCAGCCTGGCACCTTTTCTGGCCGCTCCACTTTTGCTCTTCGTCCTTTTCTTCTTCTTTCGCTTCGCCTTGCGATCCATATTTGCTATTATCGCCTCGGTGTCGGCGGATATCTTCACTTTCGGCTGTTTTATCGTCACGGCCACCCTCTCGAACAGATCGTAGATAACGTCGCCGCAGAACTCACCGAAGCAGAACTCTTCCCCGCATTCGCCGCAAATCTTCGCGCTGCTCTCGATTATGCCGGCTCGATTTTTGCTACGCCTGACGGGGCTTCTTGTCGATCGACGCTCCTTAGCGATCGTTTTCGCTTCCAATTTTCCCATTTCCACCTTGAATACGAAATACCGTCGTTAAGGTATACGTTTATAAGCATCGGAGCTTCTCTTATGGCGATTGTATTATATTACGGCAAAAGGTAAAATGATATCCGTCAACGTACAATTAAATAAATATCATTTACTTATTTTATAAAGTATGTATTCGAAAAGGTGAAGCAATTTGGAAAATATCGGGAGAAATACAATTTTCAGCCTGCACCCTCCAAGATTAAAGTTTGATTTTTTTAAACATTGTTTCCAACGCGGTGCCGTTTACAGAATTACAGGATTACACGATTATAGACCGGGAGCTAGCGACACTTTTTAATGACTCATTTGTTTAAAGTTGGTTTATGTTTTTTTCCACTATATTTGTGCTACATATGCACAAAAAGACCTGCCATAATGATAGTGGAACAACGCTTATCAGCAGCGTGTCAATTATGTAAGAAAATATTGTGCAAAATTCTTATTTGTTTAAATTTGAACATTTTTGTACTAATAATAGACACCATAAAACACCGAAAAATGATCTGCTGCCACCTTAGTTGCGGAACGGCATGCTACTGCCACTCCTATAAACATGTTAAAAAAATTAACTCCATTGACCAAAATGTTTAAAGCTGAAATTTTTTTTTGGTGGTAGTTTTAATCACAAAATGTCAGAAAAACGATTGCTGCCAGTCCTATCGTGGAACAAAAGGTTTGGCAGGAGCCCCCAAAGGTACGGCGCGACGCACCGCCCCACACAGCACCATAACATTGCAGCAACGTCTCTGCAATGATGCGGTGCAAGATGGCAATGTTGCAACATAACATTGCAGAGACGTTGCAGGTTCAGTCCTATGTCCGCCTTCGCAATATTGCAGGTGTGTATTTTTGCAAAGTTGCGGCAACATTACGAATATGTAGTCCTGCAACGTTCCGGCAATGATTCTGCAACGAAACGGCAAAATTGTGGCAATGATCCTGCAACTCTTCGGCAATATTGCGGTGCGTATCCAGTTAAATGAAACACGCCGTAGAATCCACTCGACGTCATGTACATATTTCGAAAAATTTGGACAAAGTCATAGTTGCTTCAGAATATTGTTGTAATGTTTCCACAAGTTTTCACTACAGTATTGCACGACGATGTGCGCGCAATATTGCAGAAATATTGTAGGACCGTTGCCACTGGAACATTGCACGTCCATGTGCGCGCAATATTGCAGAAATATTGTAGGATCGTTGCCAATGGAACATTGCACGGCAACGTTCTTGCAATATTGTAGGATCGTTGCCACTGGAACATTGCACGACAATGTGCGCCCAATATTGCAGAAATATTGTAGGACTGTTGCCACTGGAACATTGCACGACGATGTGGGCGCAATATTGCAGCAATATTGCAGGATCGTTGCCACTCCAATAATGCACGACAATATTGCAGGAACGTTCCTACCATATTGCAATGCAACCTGCAACAACGTAATATTGCAGCAACATCCCTGCAATACTGCTGCAACGAGGTGTGCTGTATGGGGCGCAGAGTTACGTTCACAGGGTGTGTGCAATTCAACATTCATTTTCTCCGCCGTGGTCATATATTTAAAGCTGAATTTTTTTGTACTAATTTCACAACAATTGTGCGTGGCAGGTTGTTTTATTCAATAACCCCAACAAAGGATAAAAACTTGGTAGAGACTAATTTAAACGAATCAAAGTCGGTAATAGATTAATAATAGCACATTCGGCAACCTGCACTAGTGCGCACTGAATGCGAACTTTTTCGCTTCCAATTGGTGAAAATTCGCACCCAGTGCGCACCATTGCGACCGTCGGAATACGCTGTAAGAGAGATGCGGAGAATATGAAACATTTTTTTTCAGTCGACTTCATAGCTTTTTCTTATACAACGCCCGCTAATTCCTTAAAACCGAAGCTGAAAATCTGAGCACTGAATTGATTTGTGGCCAATAAAGGAATGTCAAGTATAAAAAGTGACAGAGGAATCAGTGTTCGAGCGGAGAACGAGAATAGAATTGGAATTAGCAAAGTTGATTTCACAATCTTTGCATGTGAACTTTTTTCGTGAATAAAAGGGAATTAGCTTCTTTCATACATGAGTCATGTTTATGGGGGGGGGAGTACATAATACTTGAATGCCTATGTTATAGATACTGCCCCAGATCCAGAACGTGATCAGAGGGACCAGAAAGAGTGTCATTCAGATGACGAACATGATAACATCGATAATGATATCGATGACGATCATGATGACATCGATAATGATATCGATGACGATCATGATGACATCGATAATGATATCGATGACGATCATGATGACATCGATAATGATATCGATGACGAATCATGATGACATCGATAATGATATCGAATCCGCATCGTATGCGAACAGCGATGGCGAATATATATAGATTCTATTATGTATTAAGATAAAGAGAAAAATTTTATTGCACTTTTAAATATTCTGGTTAAATTCATACAAAACGCTACACTGCACCTTTCATTCCCTCAGCCAACAACAGGACCTATGGTGGCTCATGCCAAGCCATTTATTCCACGATAGGACTGGCAGCAAACGTTTTTCTTACACTTATTAATGTAAACAATTAGTACAAAAAAATTCAGCTTTAAATATATGACCACGGCGGAGAAATTGAATGTTGAATTGCACACGCCGTGTGAACGTAACTCTGCGCGGTGCGTCGCGCCGTACCTTTGGTGGCTCCTGCCAAGTCTTTTGTTCCACGATAGGACTGGCAGCAATCGTTTTTCTGACATTTTGTGATTAAAACTACCACCAAAAAAAAATTTCAGCTTTAAACATTTTGGTCAATGGAGTTCATTTTTTTAACATGTTTATAGGAGTGGCAGTAGCATGCCGTTCCGCAACTAAGGTGGCAGCAGATCATTTTTCGGTGTTTTATGGTGTCTATTATTAGTACAAAAATGTTCAAATTTAAACAAATAAGAATTTTGCACAATATTTTCTTACATAATTGACACGCTGCTGATAAGCGTTGTTCTGCTGGTGCGCTGGCAGGAGGTCGTTTTGTGCATATGTAGCACAAATATAGAAGAACAAAACATAAACTAACTTTAAACGAATTGAAAAAAAAATGTGTCGCTGGCTCCCGGACTATTATATCAACTTATTCTTTGAGCCTTTTTTTATGTACGATGTTCATTCGAAAAATGTGAAATGATAAACCATGGGCGTCCGCAGGGCGGGGGCAAGGGGGCAGTGGTCCTCCCTGGCTTGAGAAAAATCCGTTTCTTTTTCAAAATTAATCTTTATTGAGTTTATATTGAAAAAGTGAATATTTTTAAATTTTTAATTCAATCGGCGTAAAATGGGTTCAATAGGTTTTCTTTGGTGTCACTGTTTCTCAAAGTTGCACCCCTCCGCGCTAGAAAAAATCTGCGGACGCTCATGTTAAAAGCAGAAGAAAAATAAAATGTACGACTTGCACCCTGCAAAGTGTAAGTGTAACTCCCGTGTCACGAGTTTGCCGCGTCAGAGTTTGATTTTTTAATATTCTTTTCAGTATTACACCGTATAAAAAAATACCAGTTCATTCCTTGGACCTTTCCGTACAAAATGTGCATTTTTAGAAGATACTAGTTGCAATACTAATAACATGTAATAATAGACAGTTTGTAATGATATTGGTATAGCTGATAATACACCACAATGCTTGTAGTCGTAGTAAGTGATCGATTAAATTAATCAACTCTTTAATCGTAGGTTCTCAAATGTTTGTCGTATATCGTGTCATTTATTACTAAATAAGATATTGTAAGAAATAGAGACAAACAGATTTGACCGATCAAACAATTATGGGGGTGCAGGACTTTTGACACGTAAAATTGAGGGTTTCTTTTGTGTTGGATTGCTTGGTTACCAAGTAATTATTATACCCGTAATTTTCACATTTTATTGTGGACGCGTTTCCGAGTGATTACAAAAAAAGTTGTCGGAATGTTCAAATTTGGTGACGTTATTAAGCGCTGAAGATGGTCCTGCGTAGTGCGCAGATTTAGTCGGTGTACATATCAGGTGAACCAATCATATGAAAGCAAAATACTTTGGGGTAAGTAATTTCTACACTAAAATCTACGACACGGAATTTGACTGGCGAATTTACACAAAAATTGTGAAAGTTACACACGAATCCATTTTTTCCCACACTTTTACGGAAGAAAATCGTCTTTAATTGTTTATAAACATTTTTACAGACATCCAATGTTGATGCGGAAATTCCATGTTGTAGAGAAAGGAGTTCTACATCTCCAGTTAAAATTTCAAGTGAAGATATTCATTCGTTCGAAAGTTATGATGTACACGGTGATGTACGGTGTTTAAAAATGCAGTTTCGAGATACAGTAAATCCTCGTTTGGAGCCCGTTTCTACCACGCGTTAAGAGCCTGGCGACTATCCCCACCATTTCTTGGAATCCTTCGGACGAGAGTGAGAAAACCCAATGAGCGAGCGAGAGGAAACGAACGAGTCGACACGAAGTTGCCGTCGGCTTTCGTTTCCTCCCGCTCGCTCATTGGGTTTTCTCACTCGCGCCAGTGGCCGCGCGGAATAGTGTCCAGTCGCGTTAGGAGCCCGCCGCCAGCCCCGTTCGACGGGCTCCTAACGAGTATTTACTGTAAACGGTTTCAAAGGGAAGTCCCCTACGCCGATACCGCTCTGCCAGGCCGTTACTCGGCGGTGCACTCACAAGGGGACCACAGCTGAGCCCCCGTGGATTTTAATAAAATTTTAGGGGATGAATCTGGAGGTCACCTCGATTACCCTCTGCTAAATATTTTATGCCAATGAGCATTATTTATAAACAATCGATATATGAGCGGTAAAAGCAATTCACTTCAAGCAAATTTCAAGAAAGTGAGTTGGGTGAGTGCGTACAGCGCTTACTTCCCACCAAAACAACACGGGTTCAAATCCCGGTCATCCTAATTTTTTTTTTCCTTTCCTTCAACCCTTATTTTGAATAATTAAATTTTATACTGCTTTGTGTCATAAATATTGTAATTTTTTAACATAAATTTTATATATAAACATGTTAAAAATACATAATTTTTTATACACATACAAACAACTGGTACATAACGACTTGTTTCAACTCGGCATGCTTGGGCGTATATATGTGCGTATTTACGTGTATATATATATATACAAGTTGAAACAAGTCGTTATGTACCAGTTATGTTTGTACGTGTATAAAAAATTATGTATTTTTACCATGTTTATATATAAAATTTATGTTAAAAAATTACAATATTTATGACACAAAGCAGTATAAAATTTAATTATTCAAAATAAGGGTTGAAGGAAAGGAAAAAAAAATTAGGGTGACCGGGATTTGAACTAGAGCTCTTACTTTTTGACCCGTCGGGTACCCGGGTACCCGGACATTACCCGGGATAACTTCAAGCAATTGAATGTAGTATTGTCTGTGATTGTCTGTGGTATAGTCTGATGTTAGCCAAAAATGATCGAACAATACCATATTCAATGGCTTGAAGTTGTTTCGGGTAGACGGGTACCTGACGGGTCAAAAAGTAAGAGCTCTAATTTGAACCCGTGTTGTTTTGGTGGGAAGTAAGCGCTGTACGCACTCACCCAACTCACTTTCTTGAAATTTGCTTGAAGTGAATTGCTTTTAACGCTCATATATCGATTGTTTATAAATAATGCTCATTGGCATAAAATATTTAGCAGAGGGTAATCGAGGTGACCTCCAGATTCATCCCCTAAAATTTTATTAAAATCCACTGGGGCTCAGCTGTGGGGTCCCCTTGTCAGTTGCGTTCAGTGCTATAATTTCCGTAATTATTCGAATTTCCTCGTGAAACTTTGTTGTAAATGTTCACCAAGGATCACACTTTCAGAATTAATAGTAATAAAAAAATCCATTTTTCGAGATTTCCATAGTCCATGGTGAATATGAACAGCCGCAACGAGTGGAAAGAAACCATCAGTGCCCAACTAGTAACATCTGGATTTACTGCGGCTGACTAATAGTTACGTTTACTACTGCGCGAGGTAATACATAACGTACGAAGGGTAAGGGGAAACAGGGAATGCCACAAAACAGCTTTAGGGGTCGTCCTTAAATTACGTAAGGCTTTTTTGGGGGTGAGTGGGGGTCGCGAATTTCTTACGTTTTGCTCACAGGGGTGGTGGGAGTCAGGCAGCGTCTTACGTAATATTTTTTAACGTAATTAATGTTCCAGAAAAGTAGTTTTAGTTTAAATTTCTCGAAATCGAGTTAAATGAATTATATAAACCTTTAAAAGAATTTTAATAACTGAACGAATTCAATGTAAAAGATATTACGTAATGAGGGGGTTGCAATATGAAATCTTACGAATTCTTATACTGGGGGAGAGAGGGGGTAGGGAATCGCCAAAATTACCCTTACGTAATTTATGGACGGCCCCTTATCGAGAAAATTAAGGGTTTTGTTCCAGTCCAGAGTGGATATTACCGGTTTTTTTAACCAGTATACCAAAACTTTAACGTTATCTTACGGGGGCATTTGATCTTTATAACCCTTTGTAATTCCCTTTATAACCCTATAAATCGCAAAATCACGAAAAATGGTCATTCCTCGTTTTTCCCCTTACCATTCATATGTTGTATTATAGTATCGCGGCAGGAGATAAACGCACCGTTGTTGAAGTCCCTTTATTCCCTTCATGCACTTTAACATTAAACCTTTCGCTTCTAACAAGGAAAGATCCCCAACCCGGAAATTCAAAAAATTATGAAACTTTGGGGATCTGTAGAGGAGATATATATAGATATGTATTACACATTTTTACTGCCCAAATTCACTTTAAGGGGGTGAATTAGACCAGAGATGGGCAAAAAATTATTTCAAATAAAAAACTGAGTTCGACTAAAAGACGGAAATTTTATTCGAGACTCATGAATAAGACTAACCCGAGTCAATGTTTAATCGAAGCGCTCATGATTGAAATCATGGGGATTCAATCGTCAGTCATGATTGAACTACTTCAATCATGGGGATTCAATCGTCGGCCATGATTGAAGTAGGTCAATCATGGGGATTCAATCGTCGGCCATGATTGGACCTACTTCAATCGTCGGCCATGATTGACCTACTTCAATCATGGGCGCTTCGATGAAAAATTGACTTGGGTTAGTCTTATTCATGACGAATAAGACTAAAGTATCTTTTATTTGATACGTCATTTAAATAATTTGTTATATAAATAATGCCCATCCCTGAATTAGACCCCCGTAAATTCGGCTATTTTCGGATTTCAAATAAAAGAAGTAACATTTGTCTGAAAACTTTTTTCCTATTTCTTACAGTCCGCGAGTTACTTACAACACAAAATCGGAAAATAGTCGGATTATCAGGGGTCAATTTCACCCCCTTAGAGTGAATTTGGGCAGCAAAAATTTAATGTTTTATTCCCCTATAATACTATTATTAATACCAATGTGTATTAGTTGGAGAATATTAATTCCAAAAACTTTTCAGTCTAAAAACATTCTACTACGCAATCGAATCTTGAGTTGTTATCCCCGTCCACGCCACAAACAATTTTACTGGGTATTAATTTTATAGAAATACGCGATGTATAAAACAGCTGATAAGACGAATACCAATCTGGAAAACATTTCTTCGTCCTGTCGATGCTTCGGTCGGAGAGGTGTCAACATTCTCCAGTCGATGGCGACCTGCTGTAATTCACGAAGATTTAAACTCCTCATATCTGGCGGTATCGGATTCCCGTAGTTCCATTCCCTCCCGAACGCTTTCAACTCTTTTCTAGTTGGCTTCCAAGAGAACTCCTTGTCGCGCACTTTTGTGTCCTCCTTCTTCACCTACATGCACAAGCTTTTATGTAGCTACCACGGCGGCTATAAATTGATTTTTAATTAATGAGCTAATTAACAGTGGACACGTTTCGTAGCAGCAACATTATTGTACAGATATGTATAATTTACCCTAGCGTATTTTTTTTGCTTCACCTACATACTTATAATGAATTTCCAAATTTGCAAAATTTCTTCTCTTCTCTTCGCTAATTAGAAATGAATTTCTTATGAGAAATCAACATTGAACCTTGACTAACAAAGGAACACCGGACTCACCGATTCGAACGCAACTTTGTGGGTTTCTAGAGTGACTCAAAACAAGAACAATGGTGTGTCTCATTTGGGCCCTATCGCCCTTTAAGGCGGTGAAAACTAACCTCAAAGTCAAATTGGCACTTCCACTTTTTCGCGTATAACTCTGAAAATACAACAGACAGAGAAAAATGTTTCCGACAAAAGTTTAATGGCGCAATAAGCGCTACAAACTTCCGTTAACAAAATATTTGGAAAAGTTTTTTTCATCAGATATTTTTATTTTTAAACTTTTTTCAAAATTTTGTTAACGCAAGTTTTCAGCGCTTATTGTACCATTAAACTTTTGTTTGAAACATTTTTTTCTGTCTGTTGTACTTTGAGAGTTATGCGCGAAAAAGTGGAAGTGCCAATTTGACTTTGAGGTTAGTTTTCACCCCCTTAAAGGGCGATAGGGCCCAAATGAAACACACCGTCGTTCTGGTATTGAGTCACTCTAAAAACCCACAAAGTCGCGTTCCAATCGGTGAGTCCGGGTTCGCGGTGTTCCCTTGTAAGTTGTGACAAATGGCAAATATTTCTGCTACTTTTATTATCTCGGATAATTTTGCGATTTTTGGCAGCACTGTACACATTTAATGTCCGGTTGGAGCATAATCTAGCTTATCGTATAAACCTGGTGGCAGTGCTTGATTAGATATCGACGGTGTACAGATTTGAAATCACCGAAAAATTCAGGCATATCTGCGCGACGAGAAAACTATCGCGATAGGCAAGCAATGCCGATCTGTCGTTACATGGAAACAAGAGATTAATTCAACCACGCGAGTCAAACCTTTTCTGGCTTAATCTTAAATTCAGGGCAATTCTCGAGAAGTCGTCGGAACTCCTCTTGCGAGCTACAAGTCGCCCTACTTAGGTCGGGTAATAAATTCGCATCCTTTTTGTCGTCCCTCAGGAGATCGTCCAGCTGGAAGGCCATTATTTACATCTGCAATCCAAGAAAAATGCTCAGATCTCATCCCTCCAACCGTGAATCGCTAGTTCCTCTCGCCACCCCCATGCTCTCGCGCGCAAATCTCACTTCCTACGAAAATCAAACGAAAGAAACGAAAATATGCACGGCAACGCGACTGCGGGGTTCTCGTTAATAAATCTCGGATGCGGCGGGAGAGACTAGGCATCTCTCGGAATCCCATTCTATCTGTCTCATTAACAGCCCCTGGAAAAACAACTTTGTTTCAGGATATGAAGGGTAGTTTTCTGTGGGCAGTGGCGGACTGGTCGGGGTGTCAGCTGGCCCGGCGGCAATTGGGCCCTGTGGGCCCCCTTCAGTGCTGGATTAAGAGATAAACAAAAGGGGGCACCATAGAAATTTTCTGAATTTTAAAATCTAACTTTCGTTGGAAACACTTTTTAGTCCAATTATCGGAAATGCAGGCCCGCATTAAGATTTTTGGGGCCCGGGGCTGTCCAACCTTCGAGGGCCCCCGTGGTTGAAAAGCGGGGGGTAACAAAAATTTAAACAATAACGAGTTTGAATGGCTTAGAACGGCTTAGAACGGTGCCCCCCTGGAAAGTGGGGCCTGGGGCTGCAGCCCCCCCTTTAATCCGGGCCTGCGGAAATGTCTAAGATATCGTAGATTTCGTTGAAGTGATAATGCCCCCTGTATAAGCTCTTAATTCGGCCCCGGCTCGCTTAAACACTGTAATTACTAAAAAATATGCATTCCTTTCACAAAAATCTTAATTGTACTTTTTTCCCCACTTATCTATTTTTTGGAAATTTTATTTCCTTCTTATAAAAATTAAGTGATAGCCTTAAGTTGCGGGGGGCCCCTTTGTTTCCTGGCAACCGATATTTTTCCACCACAGTCCGCCACTGTCTACGGGGTGTAACTGAAACAGGTGGCTAAACTTTGGGAACCTAAGTAGTCTGCTTGTCTTAAGGTATACATATCTACTTTATGTCATACATATATTTTGCCCGCTGCCCAGCGGAATACTTGTTTATCGATTTCAATTATTCCTCGAATATTTATTTATCGGGGTATCCCTCTCGGTGCTGCGGAAATTCTGCGAAGCGTTACTATAGTAATACCTGTAAGAATCTTCCAAATACTATAGAAATTTAGGAGCATTAGAAAATTTGACGCCCCTAGACTAACAAGTGTCTGCCGCCCTTTCCGCGAAATATCATGAAAAATATTTTAATTCAAAAGAGTCGAGAGAATTTTAAAATTTATTCAAAATGGCAACTCACGCGTGAGTTACTGCTAATCGGCTATATGAAGAACAAGTGAATTGTTTTTAAAGTTGTTTCAAGACTTTCAAGCCTCTGTGGTTAAAGCTTTCCCAATTTCTTTCGCCCAAAATTTGCCGCCCTAAGCTGCAGCCCACTTAGCCTATACATAAATCCGCCCTGCGTAAAGGGAAGCTCTAAGTTCTTTTCGTAAATAAAAGATCGACGAATCGGAGTTAGGAAGACAGGCACTACGCTCTTCTCAAGCATCCTTGCGGAACTTTATCAGATAGAAAAAGTGTTATCTCACGTTAATATCTCAGAAAGAAGGAGCTTTCTCACCCCTGTTTATATGATCTCTCTTCAACCCCAAGACGAGCAGAATACGGCCATTAGTAAGGTGACCATGTTTTTTAGGGACAACCTCTATTCCTCGTACTTTTGGTTACACTATTGCCAAATTAGTAGAATTTTACCAGCGAATTCGTGGCCTCGATTTCATATTGATTATTTTGTACATAACTTTGAAGAAGAAATACAGAATCGGGGACTATTGCCGAAAATCGGGGACGAACGATTACCTTAAATTCAGAATCGGGGACACATTGTCCCCGTAAATTCGGGACGAGTGGTCACCTTACCTCAAAGTTCGATCGCACGTCCAGGTGACACCCTGTATATAAACGAAGAACGTACGTTTTTCAAAGTGGATAACTTGGACAGAATTTCTCGTCCGCACCAGACATTCGAATTTTCATTTCCCGATTGTCCGACGTTATCGGCCTCGTAAACATGATCGTTATCTGACCGAGCCCTGCTCCGCTCGCACTTGTTGTCTTCGATATTAATCCTCCCATTCTTATCGGTTCGAAGCTGCACGATGGAGGTCAAGCTGTCCATCGAGAGGTCTGCATCGTAGCTGTCGACTTTCACCTTTCGCCTGTTTGCCGCTCGAAGCTTCGGCTTGATATTCATAAGCTTCCTTCTGTCAGGGGACGGTGATCTATTCCCAAGAAGAAAGGGAGGACAATGTGCATGCCTCGTAGAATAAATATGCTCCCCGCGATGTAGAGCAGGGAGAAATTAGTGAGAACTGTCTGTACCTAGACCTTTCGTCGCTAGATTCAACCTGACGCCTCCTCATTCGCAGTCGCCGCTGATAATGAGGATCTTTCTCGCTCTGCGTGCGGTAGCGAGTGCCTGGTCTGAAAAGCATCTTAATTACTCGCAAATCTATTGCTGTCTAATCCTCGTTTAGATCCGAGAGTGTTGAAAATGTTACTGTGATCGGCTAAGTAATTTTAAAACATTCCCCTCTTCCTTCCATATTCACACTTTTTTTACTTCTGACCGAAGATGTTGCTGGCAAATTATTGACGGCCTAGGTTCACATCCCGTGATTTTTAATAAATAAAGTTACTCGATCATTGAATTTCTGTTTTTTTTTTAAACTTTATTTAACAAAAGTCGCGGGACGTGACATCATCGTTTATAAAACAGATGGGCGTGTTTTATTGATTTAAGTGTCATTTATAAATCTGTATATACTTAGAGTATTTTTTTTAATTTCTTCAAGTATGTTTAATGTAGGGTAAACGCACCAATAAATGAACACTTAAGGCTAATGAATGAACACTTTTATAAAATTATGTTTGCAGCGCGATTGATTCGACGTGCTGCAAAAATTGTTTGGATATGAAGCAAGAAATTTAAAAGAAGTCTCTAATTAATTAGTTGCTTATTTTAATAACTTATTTTACTCATTTTACTATAAAATGTTCATTCACTGGTACGTGTTCATTTACTGGTACATCCACCCTACTCACTGCTAACTTTACATATTGAAATTTGTAATTTATGAGGAAGAACAAAATAAATGGTTAAAAAGTTGTTTTTTTTAACTAAAATAATTTTTATTAGGTACTCTTATGTTTCCATTGTAAACACCCAAAAGCTCGTTTTTATCAGTTTCTTAGTTCAACAGTTAAAATTTATTGAAAAAAGGTCAATACTATTGAAAAAAGCTGTAAGATTAACAATTTCTAAAATTTTGCAAAATCCTCCGAGATAAGTTTATATACCTATCACTGAAGACTACAACATATCCAAGTTTCAGCGAAATCGGAAATGTTACTCCAAAAAGTGTCCGATTTCGCGTGGGAAGACCCTATTAGTGATTTCATAACCTATAAATTCAGATATCTAATGCTACGAATCACAAATTATTCTACATTTAAGTACAAGGTTCAACGATATCAGTGTGTAACTTTAATTTGAACTTCGGTGTGCCCGAGATGCATGCTTAGAGTGCAAAGGTTTAATCTTTAGTAGGTCATAAAATAACTAGGTAATAAAAAAAATCACCTATTTGCATTCCACTGGGGCCTAGAATCGATGCTCGTCCTAGGTTGAGATTTGGATCGTGGAAGAGTTTTAACCGTGATTTCCCCCGTCGAACCAACATTCGCCGGCCTTTGAAATAGATGAACAAACGTCGCACATAAATTAATCACCCTTATAAATAACTCCTCGATAAAATTTGGAACATTTACGAAAGCTTCAAACTCGTGCATGTTCGTGCGAATAAATACAGTTACTCAAAGCAATATCTGCCCACCCCAGGCGTATAAAATATTACATTCAAAACTACCCCTAATAATTTATATTAGTATAAACCTTGATTAATATACTCCGAGTTCAACTTATTCTAATTAAATTTGTATAAATTGAATATTGAACGAGGGTGAATATTTTTTGCACTATAATAATGCTTTTTTAAATAAACAATTCGTGTGCAATTTTATTCTTCAATTGAATGCACCCAAAAGAAAAGTGTACCTATTAATGTGAATTATAATCGCGAATTCTTACTTCGAAGTCGATTTAATCTGTAAAACATACAGGGTGGTCGGATACTTTTCTGAGCAGCCGTATACCAACACAACAGTAAGAGACGCGTAGAACGTTTTCGCCTCTGCGTAAGCGTGCGTAATAAGGAATATAATCTGGTGGAACGAAAGGAAATAATAATTACCGCATCTATTTGCAAGACAGACGAATAATATCCTCTACGACTCTTCAAGTTTCGAAGCGATTCAATGCACCTTAGTGCGACTCACTTTTCGGTGTCCCTTTTACTAGCATTGGTCGCGTCCTTTCGCTCCTTCGCAGACAGATCCTTGGTCGCCAGGCCCGGCGTTTTCTCCCGGAAATCTTGCAGCTCGCTTTCCACGTCCGTTTGCGTGCCGAAGTCCCGGCCGTTCGCCGATCTGTACTTGCTGGGCGTGAGCAATCTGTTCTCCACGATGGTGGACGGTATCCTGGACGCACCGCAGGCGAAACTCATGGCTCCCGAATTGTGCACGAGGGCATTCAAGCCTGTAGATAGATGGCTCGGATTATTATCGAACCTCCTTGGCGTCGGAGTCAGCACCAAGTTCACCAACTGCAGATTCGCCTTGTTCAACAACTCCGGGTCCTCGAGTCTGCCGCTCAACACTATCGCCACGTCTTTGCTAACAGGGACTTGGAGGGACGTTGTATCGCTCGCATCTTGCTCTGGTTTGCCGAACACGGTCAGCGGCTCCTTATTATCATCAGCGCTACTCGCTTTCTCGTTTAACGTTTCTTTCTCCTCTTTCGCGCTCCGAGCTTCGTTATCGAACGCCGGATTTTGCCGAGCCCCAACGCTCAGGCAGTCCCGACCGAGCTGGCTGACGTTCGAGGCGTTCGACTCGCAGTTTCTCGAGGAGATTACGGCGTTCTCTTCATCGCTCTCGTCCCGTTTGCGTCGAATCTTTTTCTGCTCCTTCGCCAGACGCTCTGCGGCTTCCAAAACCTCCCGCATTGCTTCGGCTTGCCGCAATTTAGCCTTCTCCCTTTCTCTTGATCGTCTTTGTTCTTCTTCCAGTCTGATGTAAAGATTCTTTAGTGTGTTATTACTGCTTATTGTATTTGGGTGATTCAAGGCGATACGCTCCAGCAGCGTTTCCCAAACTATGCTCCGTGAAGAATTATCAAAATTAATAGATACGAACCTGGAATGGTTTTAAATGCCGCAAGAAGTTCAAGCGTGCTTGGAAATCTGACGCTCCTCCCTCTGCGTGACCCGACGGTAGCCCGCGGTTGTTGACACCGAAGTCTTTGAAGTCTTTGAATCCTATTTTTGGGGGTAAAAATACAGAAAAATTTGGGATTTTTTTTTTAAGAAACTAACGATTCGATTTACACTGAAATTTGAACCATGTTTTTATGCAGATTAACTCCTATATTTATTATTAAAAATTAATGAAAAAGAAAATGCAACTTGTTCAAAGATGAATAAAAACATGGTCCAAATTTCAGATAAATGGAATCGCTAGTTTCTTTAAAAAAAATCCCTAATTTTGCTATGTTTTTAGCCCAAAGAATAGGATTCTCCCCCGTTAGGAATGTAATTTTGCTATACATATTTCAGAGTCTACATATACGTAAAAATGCATTAAAGTGCAGACCAATTACTTCTTTAGAAGCCAAATAGTTTAATGAATAGCGTTATTTCGCTTCCTTTTGTGTTTTTCTGGATTTATAGGCTATAAAAGGTAAATTGATTTTACATTTAACCTCTTTTGTCAAACAGCGGTTGTACAGAATCGTATTTAAAATATACTTCTAAGTTTATTTTCCTTTAATGTTTGGAATAATAAGATAGTATAGATATTGAGGGACAATGCAGCCAAAGTATTTGGCCATATTAACTCTTCCTCTCAAAGCTAACGAGAAGACCATGTCTCGCTGCAGAAAGGTGAGATGGTCGAGTTATGATTTTTTTTTATTATTTTTGTTTATTTTTTTATTTTTTATTATTATTTTATTATTATTTTTGTTTATTTAGTTTATTTATTCACTTTTATATTCATTTGCCTTGCTAATCGCCAGTAGGTAATTCACTTTTTCTTTGATGTGTTCTTTACTTGTTTAGCGTAAACAAATTAAATATCAATGAATCCGTAGTTGTATTCACTCATAAATAATTTTGCTTTATCCTTTGTTAATTTTCCATGAATAATTATGTGAGTGGTCTCTGCCAACGACGAAAACCATTTCTCCCGGCACCTCGGGGGAGGTGGTCAGATGTCATGACTTCAGTTTTCAACCCGATTTACAATAAATATTGTCTTAAAGCAAATATCGACCAGTTTTTCTGAATCGGCATAAAATTCTGAACATATTACGTTTGTTCTGATAAAATAAGTAATATCTATATTAGTTTTAATAGCCATTTTATATTAGGTCGACCGCGTCTCCCCGATTTATACATACGCTAGTTTATTTTACTATTTTTATGTGTTTTGTTTTAAATAATTACCATTTGAGAATAAATGTTTGTGTTTTTGTTGACGCTTAGATTTACTTGTTTATTTTATTTATTATTTATATCTACCTACCCCACAAAATAACCAAGGTGCCTCCGTTAAAATCTCCAAACCTCCGTTAAAATTTCAGGATTCGTGAAGTGCTCCATCGCAGGAAAAGTTTGGGAAACGCTGCGTCAGGGAATATTAATACAGTTATACCTCTCCTGTTCCTTCTCCCTTTCCCGTTTGATGCGCTCCTCCTCCAAACGCTCCTCCCTCAACCTCCTCTCCTTTTCCTCCCGCCTTAGTCGATCTTTTTCCTCGAGCTGCTTTTTAATGGCAGTTTGAAGCTCCAGGGCCTTCTGCCTCTTCACTTCCCGTTCCTGAAGAACGTCCGCGTCGACGGGAATGTTGTGACCGCGGAGATAAGTCTTGTTGTCAGATCCAGTTGAGCCTACCGTCGAGCTGTCCGAGCTACTGGTGCTCTCGTGATTAATAACCAGTACCTTGATGAACATTGACAGAGGTGAATGGTCAATCGAGCGGAGAAATGGTTTGTCATGGCTTTTGTTGAAACGGTGCAAGAACCAAGAGGAAGAATAATCATAAGGTTTCAATTTTGCTCTGTGGCGGGATTCTCTGTGTGTGTCCTCTATGCAGGGGCGGGTTTTGAAATTTGGCGACCCTAGACTATAATAAGCGTCTGCCGCCCTTTTCGTGAAATATTATAAAATATTTGGACTCAAAAATGGCGGGACAATTTCAAAATTAATTCAATGTGGCTACTCACATGTGAGATTTTGCTAATTCGCTAACTGAAAAATGTGAATTGTTTTTTAAGTTGCCGCTGTGTGTAAACATTTACCAATTTCTATCGCTTAAAATTTGCCGCTCACCAAAATTTTCGCCTCCCAAATTTGCCGCTCCCCAAAATTTTCGCCGTCCCCTAAAATTTGTCGCTCCCCAAAATCTCCCGCTTCGTAAAATTTGCTTCTCTCCAAAATTTATCGCCCCCCAAAATTTGCCGCTCCCCAAAATTTATCACACCCCAAAATTTGGCGCTCCCCAAAATTTCCCGCTCCCTAAAATTTGCTTCGTTCCAAAATTTACCGCCCCTCAAAACTGTCGCTCTCAAAAATTTGCCGCCCTAGGCTACAGCTAATTTAGCCTATACACAAATCCGCCCCTGCCTTTATAAGGCCAAAACTCATTCAAATTAATCCAGTTGTCATTTTGAATTAATTTCAAAATTGTCTCAACTCCTTTCAATTAAAATATTTTATAATATTTCACGGGAAAGGCAACAGACCCTTGTTAACCTAGGGTCGCCGATTCTACAAATCCGCCTCTGGTTGACTCAATTATATTAGAGAAATAAGAATATCGTAACCCATACAGCACACTCCATTGCAGGAACCTTCCTATGTCCGCCCCTGTGGAACATTGCACGGCAACGCTCAGGGAACCTTCCTGCAACGTTACTGCAATGGAGTGTGCTGTATGGGAAGGTGAGTGCGGGTAATAAGGCCCACTTAAAGATCCATGATTTTTTTCGATAAAATTATACATATTTTTGGGAACCTTTTATGAACATTAAACCATAAACTGTGATATTTTGAATAACATATGAAAACAAGAAAAACGAAAATTTTTAAGTATTTAAAAACATTGTGAATGTGCCTTATTCCGTATAGAGCAGGTAATTAGGCCCATCCATTTAATAAAAACCATAGATAGACATACCACTCTTGTGACCTATCTGGGAAAAATGACGGCTGGGCCTTATTCCTCGCACATACCTTGCTTACAATGGGAGGACAGAGTGTGATAGACATCGACTTTGATGAGCCTTGGCACGATGGATTAATCATTCACATGTAAATATCTCTATATTATTAAGGGTTAAACGCTTGGACACCTATTTACTTATTTTCGACATAGATCCACCGTGCCAAGGCTCATCAAAATCCCATCACACCCTGTCCTACCTTCGTTAGTAGAAAGGGATTAGTGAAATTGAATTGTAAAGAGTGTTCTGAATGATCGTACTTGACTCGAGTGCCCCAATCTTGACAACCAGGAAGGTGGTGGTGGATCTCCTCGTGTTGTCTCCTGACCCCAGACGCCACCCCACCTTGGCCTGTTAAGTTCGCCTATCCTATCAGATAGTCTCCTTGACGGTGGTAACGAACTTTCGGGCGTTCTATAGTAGGGATTCTGCCAAGTCTTCTCGATCATGTCTGCCCCTGGTGGTTTGCAGCCTGGTAACAGTGCTGGCACAAGGCAGAAAATTTCATGTAATTTAATTTCACACAACCACAATAGCTTAACCCTGTAGGGACTAGTGGGACTCCAGAGTCCCATTCAGACTAACACATTTTTATTTACGTTCCATCAATAAGATCGAGATTTGATAGGTATAGTGACCTTTAGTAGGCAGAGAAGAAACTGTTTGTACCATCAGAACACAAAATTAAACTTTTTCCTGTTATAAACAAATAAAAAAAATAAAAAAAAACGATTAGCTTCCAAATCCGAAGTATAAAATAGACTATTTTAACGCTCAAAAAAATTCTACGTTAAGTTTAAAACATCCCCGTACCTACAGGGTTAATACAGGTGTAGAGGACCCAGGGATCTACAAAATTTGAGATACGAATGATTGATCGAAGAGTTTTCGGGACATTAAGCTGCTAAGAGTTAAGTGGGCCACCCTGTATATTTATTTGCAACTCAATGACGTCTACGCGTATTCTTTTGGGGGAAGCCACTAAGTAGAATAAATTGTACGTATAAAAAGTGTTCGAAACTTTCTTCCCCCTTTTGGTAAGTGTCTTGTAACTGCAAGTGTATCAATATATTTCTGAGGTGATAAACCTCGTGGTCACGCGGGGTATATCGCACCCCAGGATATATTTCTGCCAATATTTCTGCAAATTTTTGGGCCTTAATAATAAAGTTTAAAAATTTGATGAATTTTAACCCCCCCAAAAAATACGCTTTTATCCACAACTACTTTCTCAAATACAAATTTACATTTCTAAAAGAAGACTAGTAGAGCATGATTGTATGAGTATTGCGAATGTACAATTATCACTCAAAGGTTAAAAGACCCAAAAATATGAAAATGGTAATTCAAAAATGACACTGGGGTGCAGTGAACCCCACGTGACTAATTTGTGATTATGAGAAGGTGTGACCATGGAGGGTTGACAGGACTTGGAAACGCGAAATGGAAGAATAAAAATAATTGATTTACTAATTAAAAAACTGAATACTAAAAAAAATAGTAATTCTCTTAGAAATAATTAGCTTTCCCTTTTTAAGCGAGACTTACTAATTAAAAAAACTGAATACTAAAAAAACTTGCTTAAAAAAAACTAATTATTTCTAAAAGAATTATTTTTTGGATATATCTATTTTCATTTCTGTCAATAAATACTATCAACCCCTAAGTTTGTACACCCCAATATCTGTAGTATGCCTAGATTATACCCCGTGCAAAACATTAAACTGGTAGGTCTAAAATTACAGCAACTCACTTCCGGTAGTCGATACAGGAACGTCCACAGAGTCGCTGGCGTAGCCGGAAGTTTCGCCCTCTCGTTCCTCGCCCTGGGAGCCGTAGTGGCCGTTCTTTGAATTTTCGTAACGATCGTAAAGCCGGTGATCGCGCTGCCGTTGGGACTTCTCCGCCTGGTAACGCGAGCCGCCGACGTCGAAGTCTGGCGGTTGCCCCTAAAACACAAAAGGAGCAGTTTATTCCGGGAGGGACGGCGAAAAGGCTCGCGTGACCAAATAGCAATTTTGCCGTTTTCATCAATCTTCGAATCGTGCTTTCTTCGGCGCAAAGATAGACCGTGTGCGATTACTGTGCCAGTTCGAGACGGGGGCGACAAACCATGACAGGGTATTATATCAACTCCCAAGATTTATGGTTCCTCCTTTGCGATCATGACGTGGATGCAATTAATTGCAAATGTGATTCTGATTTAGTGCAGCTGAATGTCTTCGGATTTTTAACCCGGGAATTCGACGAATTATGAACCCTCCTTTTGCTGCCCAAATTCACTCCGAGAGGGTGAAATTGACCCCTGAAAAAGTAAGAAATAGAAAAAAGTTTTCAGAGAGAAGTTACTTTTTTTTATTAGAACTACCATTTCAGTATAACCTAAGTTAAATGACTAATAAAAGGAATATTCTCCTTTTGAAATTTGGTGTTTCTTGATGAAATACAAAAATGTAATAAAATTTTTACTATTAGTATATTAATTTATAAGTATATAAATAAGCTAATTCGAGCTCATACCCTAAACACAGAAAATTAAATTTCTTTTATATGTTTATAAATTAGAATAATATACCAAAAAAATTCAAAATATTAATATTAAAATTTTTAATTATTAATTACATTGTATTTATTAATATTTTTAATTCTTTAACATTCAAAATTTTACATTTTTTTACTATCAGTTCGCGAGTTATAACACAAAATCGGAAAATAGTTGGATTTTCAGGGGTCAATTTCACCCCCTTAAAGTGAATTTGGGCAGTAGAAAGAAAATTGCGTAATACATATTTATATATCCTGTACATATCCCAAAAGTTTCATAATTTTTTGAATTTCCTGGTTGGGGAGTATCGTTAATTACTTTGTTTTGTTCCCTTCATAAATTATTTTCTGAGCTACTTCCATAAATCCATAAATTTCTTAAGTTATTTTCGTTCCGTAGTTAGTTAATTTCCTTTCCTTCATAAATTATTTTCTGAGCTACTTTCAAATGTCAAAGACACAATGACTGCACATTTTATTGAAATTACGATTAAAAAAATTTACCTAATTTCACCAAAAAGCGCAGTCACTTTTCAGTCACTTTTAGTTGCATTCTATGTACATACATTTGGATGTTCCTGTATTGCAAGAGTTTAATGTAATTTCTCAGAGAAACTTGGTCACTAAAACTTCCCTGTACATAATATACCTATGTATACATGTATACATACAAGGGACGACCAAGGGGTGACTGAACCCGGCGATAAGAATCGATTTGCCAGAGTGCCTCACTTTTGCTTTCCCCTTAGGAATCAGATACAATCGCGCAGAAGCTTTCAGGACATTCTCAGAACAGCAATTAAAGCACGCGGTCGATATGTTATTCCACTGACAAATATAATAATTACTCAAACATTATATATCGTGGCTACCTGTTTTGTCTGTCGATATAGGTACAACTGTAGCGGTGCGAAATGAAATCGGAGAAGATTGCAGCGCTGAGGAAGTCTCGTTTCTAGTTTTTTTTAATGACACTAAATTCTAAGATGTATTAATAATGAAATTTATTTCATTTTATCTTAGCGATATTTTATCTAGCATCATTTATCCATATGGGAAATTTGGTAGCATTAATCGCATTTGCATCCGTGCTAATAATATACCTATGTAATTTTGTGCACTTCTTTTGTGACATCCCGGCTGAACTTAAGAAATCGGTTTGGCAAGCTCTGCATTCTCGTTATTAATGTGTTCTATTTACATACTATCATGCCGATCATCCCTTATATGTGTATATTTTGTACTCTCCTAAAGGGTTTTTTCCCTGTTAATAAATAATAATGATAATGATAAAAACTTGTTTCGCTTAATGTTGTGTATTATGCAAATAATAATAGCTTCATAAAATTATTCAGATTCATACCGTTTCCAACTGTGTCCAATAAATAGTTTCATGCTTTCAATGCTAAACGCCTGAGCATGCATTTATAGAATTACGATCAATAAAGATCAATTTCAAGCCTATTCAGACGTGCAGGCGTGCTACTTCTTCGCTGCAAACACGGTCATGGAATCTCTTATTTATAAAGAGCATTGCGTACAGTGATTATTATGAAAGCAAGCTACAATAAAGTGCAGGTGAACATGAATCAGAGAATAAATCCTTTCCCAGTGCAAGACACATCATCTACATCTTTTTTATTATATAAATATAGGTAAATCCGAGTGAGACGGCCCGGCAGGAGAGATGGCCCAGTCGCTATGTTTCAGACTCTATACGTAAGAGCGTGTCATAGTGCAGCACAATTCCTTCAGTATAAGGTACAAGCCAAATAGTTGAGTGAGTAAGCTTATTTCATTTTCTCTGTGCTTTTCTAGAAATATGTATATGCTGAAAAAGGTAACCTCAGGCTACATTTCACCTCGACCATGAAGCAGTAGTGTACATAATATTATTTAAAATATACTTCTAAGTTAATTTTCGTTTAACAATTTGGATAATGAGACAGTAGAGGTATCGAGGGACAACGCACCGAACGTATTTGACCATATTAATCCTTCCTTTCAAACCTAACGAGTCGGCCATCTCTTCCTGAAGAAAGGAGAGATGGCCCAGTTAGGATTGGGGTAGATGGCTCACTTTCAGAATTCTTAGAATATTTAGAAAACTATTTCGTCACAAATGTAAATATCGACAGGCTAAACACCAATTAGGCTCAATAAAATAAAAAAATGTGTATCCGACTGTTTATTCTTTACAAATGTTAAAATAATTTATTTCATTTGTCCGCTTTGGTATTCATTCACTTTGCTAATCGTCAGTCGGTAGTTCACGCTTTGTTTTGACGTGTTCTTGACTTGTTTAGCGTAAAAAAATTAATTTTCTTTGTTATTTTTTCAAGGATAATTATGTGGGCCATCTCTCCCGGCATCTCTCCCGAGATGACCATATATCATGACTTCAGTTCTCAACCTGATTTTCAGCAAATATTGTCTTAAATTTCTTAAAAGAAATATCGGCATAACAACTTTCTCTGAATCAGCATAAAATTTTGAACATATTAAGCCTATTCCGATAAAATAAATAATATCAGTAGGTATTAGTTTTAATAGCCGTTTTATGTTAGGTGGCCCAACTGTCCCGGACTTACCCTAAATAATATACTCGGCAGCGTTCCATACACCCAAACAAATGGTCTTGTATTTCTGGGCTTACACGATCCTCGTTAAAGTTTAAAACCAATTTAAAACCAGCCATTTTGACTGGTTAGCTAGTTCTACTGTTAACCCAGGTAGGCGCCGCGTATTTACCAATACTTTTCCATTGGTTTGGATGAACGCCACACAGTGCATTCATTCCGCGAACTTATGAGCATCCTGTGTCAGCGCTTTGCCTAGACAGACCTGGGGCAGATACTGTTGCTGATCCTTGCTGTAAATCGGCGGCAGGCTCGGGCTTCTGTGCCTGATGTGCGACACATCCGGTTGCTCGTGGAGATTTATCAAGCTACCACCATTGCAGTCGAGACACTTGAGGCTCGTGGTACCGTTTCCGGAACTCTCTGTCGCGAGACTCTTCAGGCTGACGGTGCTTCCGTAATGGCCAGCAGCACGGAACGGTTTCGAGGACGCCAGCTTGTCCTTCGTTTCCGCCAAGGACATTCTTCCGCTGCGTTACGCGTTTTATTATGTGCCGCGTGTACGAAGGGCCGAGCCGCTTGATTTGCAATCGGATCGATAAGCCCCGCGGGTTCCCTTTGAATATGCTTATCAACCGCTAAAGTCTTTTCGCACGAGACACTTCTGGGGCTGGCAACCGGTACTTAAACCAGACGTGCTTTATACACCGGGGGCTTTAAATTGTAGTGTAGCGGATAAATTTTACGGCTCAAAATAAATCGAAATGATAGCATTTAACATTTTGTCGTACGAGGCTCCATGCTCCAGAAAAGTGTTTGAAATAATTTTCCTCGAATATGTAACAAATCGCAACTCTTTTGGGTAAAGATTAAACTTCTCTTTTGGGTAGAGATTAAACTAAATAACCCCTAGAATCTTATATTTGAGGGGCTCAGTGGAGAAAAGGCACTTTCCTACGGCACATTAATTTCCGTTCCTGCGATGTTGTGTAATTCCACCACCTCCTAATATAACAGCTAGAGCTGTTGATACCCGGGAGAACGGGTACCCGGGTACCCGTGAGATACCCGGGAGAGAAAAAATTCCCGGGTAGGCGCTACCCAGGTAAACTACCCGAGATACTCGAGACTCTCGAGATCTCATAGAGTACCGTTCCATAATTGAAGCCACACTGAGCGTCATGGCTTTCGAGTCGAAGGCCATAAAATTCGGTGAGGTACCGCAGGGGGTTGACCTCGCCACAGGGTGCCAGACGGTATCTCTCTGACAGGCATCGCTCCAGAATTACGTTCTGTACTCTGTAAGTTCTCGAGATTCTCGAGAGTCTCGGGTAGATTTCCCGGGTAGCGCTTATCCGGGAATTTTCTTCGTCCCGGGTATCTCACGGGTACCCGGGTACCCGGGTATCTCGTGTTCCCGGTCCACAGCTACAGCCCTAATAACAGCACGTCACGCTTCACCGAGCAGAATCATATTAAGGGGTGACGCCGCGATGACAGGCCAAAAATGGTAGGATAAGTTTGGAGGTGATTTTAAAGAAATTTATGAACTTTATTCAAAATCATAAATAAAAATAATATTAATAATCAGAATCATATTAAATTTTCTTCGCACCGAAAAAATAAATGCTTAGTGACCTTAGTGACACGTGACCTATAAAATTAATTTTTCAGCTAAAATTTGAAAATAGTTGTCATTTACCATCTAATTCAAGTACCATTCAAAATAATTACAATTTCATGCCGCATTTCCTTCAACTTGCTTTCCTCTAAAATGCTAAAACGGTGACATGTGCCTGTTGTCCACTGAGCCCCACTAATCTACTCCACTAATCTACTCCAATCTAATATTCGGTACTCACCGGCTACTGGTGCGGATATTGATGTTATTTTTCAAAAGTCCCCAACTTCCGCTGAGTCGTGCCATTTCTTCTATAGTGTTCGTACAAATGATTAATTCCCCGCCCAACATTGCGCATTCTGACGCTAGCATCTTATATTTAATTCACTGTACACTTAAATAGACGCTACTTAAATTCCCGATTTATCGGGAGATTCGATGACTCGGGTTACGATTTTAGACGACCTCGTGTGTCGAAACGATTAAGGCGTCGCGTTTATTTAACCCTTGTACGGAAATTGGGTCATTGTGACCCAAAATGGGTCTATAAATCCTCATTCCTTCTTTACTAATGTAGTATTTGGACCGAAACACCTTCATATCTTTAAATAACTAATAACCGTGAATAATAAATAATAATAACAATTTTCTTATTTTTTTATTGTAGCTATTTAATAAGTTCTCAAAATATTAAATCGTAATAATTAAATGAACCGAACCAAAATTTACTTATCCGTGAAACTTTACAAACTCCGCATAAGGGTTAATCCGACGCGAATAGAGAAACCGGGGCTTAAAAAATCCTAATATACTAATTTTCTGTCCCCTGACAGAGTTTCTACCACAATACGTACAATTTCTACTGCTCCGAGGAATATCATGCCGCTTATATGAACGGTGATCCGAGAACTTACCTCTCTCTTTCGCCCACTGGATCCTCTTCTGTTCCACCAGCGACGTTCTTCCGGTCATTCTTGGCGCGCGGCGTGATCAGCGCGAAAAAGGGATCGGCGCGGTCGGTAACGATGGCGCGGTGAAACGTACGAAAAGAAGGAAGAAAATAAACGAAGGATCTACATGATACGGTCCCCGGTTTAACGATAGCACAGCTGATGTTACCTGCGCGCCGTTTCGGCCGACACCGAGTCAGCGACGGTCGTTCGATCCTCCGCAGCGTCGCGATCCTCGGCGCGAACTTTCGGCTTGGGTTCGAGACCCCGGGACGTCAGAGGACGATGCTCGGGTTCATCGTGGGTCGTGTCAATATTTGAGACTGCGGTAGAATCGCGGGACCGGGGCAAGGTTTGCCCGGCACGCGCACACATGCCCCGTGTTAAAGGGAAGGCGTACGCGCGGCCGCGATTCGATCGCGAGCTACGTTTCTATGGGAACAATCGTGAATCAACCGCGGAGCCTCTTGCACCCGCTGTCAGGGTCGATAATATTGACCAGACAAGCGAGATAAGGGATAATGACCTCCAGCCGGCTGTTTGACGGTCAGAGATGGCATCTTCGGACGCAAGTACGCGAGCCTCGATGTACGCAATCGCGCGGATAAATAGACGGTGTTGCGATGAACTGATTTACGGGTGATTTGTATGGGTGTCGTTGGTAGAAGTGAATTATGTACGGAGAGGCTTGCGTTTATTGCCTGGTGGCGTAGAAGGATCGTGAGTGTGTCTCTCGATCGTACGCCGGCTGTCTCATTCGCTACGGCGTGAACGGAAGAAGTAGGGAGGATAGCGCTCACCTTAGTTCGAGACAGTACAATCTACAGCAGCGCTGTACAAGCAGAGCACACGCGGCCTGTGGGGTTCACCCAATCTCGTCCGCGTTGTCAGGGAGACGCGCGACGCTGAAGAGGCGACTATGACGCTACACATGACGTGTCCATTAGGGAGTAGTGACACACGTCAGGGGTTGCCAGGGAAATCCCTACCGTAGTGGAAGGGAACACCTACCTTGATGTCGATTGGTTTGGCGTCACGGCGTCATCACGCACACATATACCTCACTGCTGTAGGTGTTCCCACTTCACTGTGCGTTCACTGTGCAATTCTACTATTACATATTTCTCGGGAATATTGTGTGGGGATGGAGCGGTTGAAAGGGGAAGCAGGCGCCTGAGGGGGCCCCAGCGTGGACCGCTGAACAGTGCTGATCTACAGTAAACTCTCTAACTATAAATAATTATTTTTTAAATATAATTTTTAACAGTGGGTGAAGTTTCTTGTGGGTACTTTTTGAATACCAAAAAAACCTTTTGTTTTATAAAAATTTAATGTTCATAAATTACCAATGAACCAATTTTGTCGCACTGGGCAATTGCCCTGCTTGCCCTCCCCCCCCCCCCCCCCTAGATCGGGCCCTGTTGGCTACGAAAGAGAGAAAGCATGATACGTTGTTTCGCTTCGTCTTTCACGTGCCTACGCTCTGTCTCTCTGTCGCGCCATCGGCGGCTCGAGATCGTCAACGCTATGCGTTGAGTGCTCGCCGCTGCTATGCGCTGAGTGCTCGCCGCCGCTATGCGCTGAGCGCTCGCCGCTGCTGTGCGCTGAGGGCTCGCCGCCGCTATGCGCTGAGCGCTCGCCGCCGCTATGCGTTGAGTGCTCGCCGCCAGCCCGGAACGAACGCCTATAACGAGAGTTTGCTGTATATGTATCACTATGAATCTACAAGCTCTTCTTGGTACATAAATATGTATAAAAGAACTTTCAAACTTCAGTTGATAGTTTTGGAATCATCGTTAAACTCTTAAGGGGGGACTCCAACCTGAAGCCACTATAACAAAACACAAAGTTGGGGAATTTTTTGTTCGTATAAATAAAAATATAGGGCTTGGATTTTTTATATAGTTTTAAAGCAACCTTTATTCTGCTAGAAAAAAAAATTTATGAAAAATTGTACGAAATGGCCACGGACAAAATGGCTCCCGGAGGACTGCAAAAAAAAAAAACTGGCCCACACTCCCGGGAATGACTGGACCATCTGAGAAGGAAATATAAAGAAGATATATAAACTGGAATATATTATCTTCCACCTAGCGTAAGATCTTTTTGATATTTCAATTATTCGATTTTTTACAAGCATTTCAGTGCAAATTTTTATGTAAAAAAATTAAAGTCAGTTCTTCAAACTGCTATAATTTCCAAAATAATTCGAATTTTGAGAAAATCGTACGCTAGGTGGAAGATAATATATTCCAGTTTATATATCTTTTTTATATTTCCTTCTCAGATGATCCAGTCATTCCCGGGAGTGCGGGCCAGTGATTTTGCCCAACGTTATCGACTCAGTCTAAAATAAGATTACACTGCTACGAGTGGTAGGAATTAAAATTAAATCTTCTCGAAAACATTTCAAATATAAAACGGTCTGAATGTTACGACTAATTTCAATCAACATGTTGCATAATTCCAGTCACTAATAGATTTTCGTAGAAGCATGATTATTTTTACACTACATGTGCTTAACTTAAATAAAGGAAAAAGTATAAATGAATCGATTACTAATTCGATAATTCTTGAAAGATAAATTAGAGTGATAAATGTCAAACAGTTCTCCAACTGTTTCTTCTTCATTATGGCTAACGTCGTAACGGGTTAAATATGTTTTTTCCTTGGTTAGGAGCCGCGTACGATTTCACTGACGAGTGAAGTTACCGATTTTAGTGGTTGGATTGTATGTGATTTCCAAAACCACCACTCCTAAACACAGAGGGCGCAATAAAACCTGACATTTTTCAAGAAGTCGGTATTTCAAACTTATGTGACAGGTGACACGAATTTCCATAAGATGTGAGATCCCATTGTGCCTTGAAGCATTGCCGGGAAATAGATTGTCGACGCTGGTTAGCCGTGGTTGCCATTGTCGACGCTGGTTGGCCGTGGTTGGCTTCGCGTTGGGGCCACTCGGCTGCCTTGGCGCTAGCGTCAGTTCACGCACACATTACCACCACTCCTGTAGGTGTTTGGCCACAAAAGAATCCCTAGCAACTCTGCCCTGAACAACCTTCAGCATTTCAACACATTTCAGTGTAGTTGGTGAGTTGGACGCTGTTCATGAACAGAGGCCGCTGAATTCAGTCCTCAAATTATGGGTCGGTAAAACAGTTCGGGTGGTGACACGAAGTCCCATAAGGTGATAGGTCTATCCTATACCTCGTCGAAAATGAAATTATACCCTCCATATATAATTTAAATAATTTCATTTGCAATGGAACATTTATTCAACTATTAAACGCGCCATTGCAATCATTATTATATAAAATTACGAGTATTATGCTTATAAATTCAACATAAAATTCGTACAATGAAAAGATCGTGGAAGATTTAATTTAAATTCTAGGAAAAAATGGATACATCAAGTTTAGATTATAAAAAATAATAATGATAGAAAATCGAATACATAGAAATCATACAAAATCATGTGCACTTGATAATTCACTCTTTTGACGGCAACGGCGTGAATGACGCGATTCTGTACAGCTGGAATTGTTTGTATTTAGCAACGCACCGCGAGCAGATGCACGGGCGAAGTAAATAAAAATGTCTCTGGATCAAACAGTTTGCGAGGGTAAAAGCAACAATTTATTAACACTATTTCTCAATTCGATTGTTACGTTCAACAAAAAACGTGCGACGTTGTAAAAACGCCATGCGGCAGCGATGGGAATAATATTGAGGTTACCTCCTAAATTATTATTTTCAGACCTGAAAGCTTTCGAGAGACGTCTCACCGAAGTGATTGCTGGCTTGCAACCAGCCACTCTGCGTTGGAGAAGTACGTTTTTCTATTTCTCTGTACGTGTTATATTTAAGTTTTGCTCGTTCGAACCGTTCCTTCTTTAAAACGTCGACGAACAATCTCGCGTCCGTTACTTCTTCGTAAGAAAGTTCGAAAATTCCGTAAATCGATATAACAGTTTATTTGCGACGTGCTCGATGTAACATTATTTTCAGTGCTCTTAGGTTTCATTTCTGTCTGCACTGCTGTCGGAGCTTGGCATTGGTTGACAGATCCGAACACATCAGCTGTGTCGTTTACCCAAAGTCTGTGCAATCATCCGTTCTTCGCGATTGCCAGCATCATTCTAGGTGAGTTTAGTTAAACGTACACCTCTCGTTCGTACGCAGGCAAACCAAGGGAAAAATTGTTCCAGTGATATTATTTATGATGGGAGTACACAGACGCGTAATAGCGCCGAGCATCATAACGCAGAGAGCTAGGAGTGTCCTTGGCGATTTCAATATGAGCTGCGACGATACAGGGAAGCTCATTCTCAAGCCAACGAGACCGCCGCATCCGCACGAAACTTGAGGGAGAAATTACAGAGGCTTTGTATTAATTTCTGAAGTGTTCATTTATATTTCAACCACTGTACAGGGTGTACCATAAGTGTATGTGTAAATCGAATTTTTAATACTAATGTAGAACTTAATAAATGCCGCCGGCCATTTTGGCGAAGCGCGACGCGACGCGACGATACGATGAGAAAAATCGTTTATAAACGATTGATTCTTACGGAGCCGCGCGCAGTAGATCGAAGCGCGGCGACAATTAATTATTATTAATTTCTGCGATTCGCCGCGCCGCGCCGCGCTTCGCCGAAATGCGCGTCGGCCTTAAGGCGGGCTCTCATTACTACACTCACACTGCGCCTCGCCTCGGCGCGACTCCGCGCCGCGGATTCTTCCTCGGGAATATTTTGAGGAGGAGAGGCGAGGCGCCGCGAGAGCCTACCTTAAATGTTACAATTTTTATACTTGGCGTTTAATGATATATATAGCACTATATTGTTGTATTAGAAATTTCGAATTGCTAGGTTTAACTGTTTAAAGTTCAAATTATGCATTATACATACAGTGTTTTATGTGAGAAATTTAATTTTAATAGTAGAAACTGTTCAGGATCGGCGGAGTGAATTTTTCCGAAAGGGGAGTTGAAGGGGCGGGGAGAGTGCAAACTAGAGAATCAAATTTCAGCCGCCTAAAAAACAGTACACCGCGCGAAACAAAAAATAAAAATAGTAAAATGCCTTCCAAATTCCCGAATGCGGAATTCCACACACAGCGAAATCTCAAGTGTGGAATATTCCAACTTTCCGCATCTGAACACTAATAATAAATGGTCTAATGAAAATATCCGCTAAAGTAATGCCGCAAATATTCCTCCAACGCGAAGCAATGTAAAGTAATAGAGTTACATACTGCGAACAGTTTCGGAGCAATAGCAAACTCAATGGCAGTTTGTTGTATATTGTATCAGATGTACGTTAATTCCCTGACTTCCCAAATTATGTCTGTACTTTATAGTTAGTAGAATATTTCCGCGGTATTTTTATAAATATTATTTATTGTACATATTGTAATACAAAAATCTGCGAATGTGTTAGAGTATTGTGATAAATATTCGTTGACCTTCAATGTATAATATACCTCTTGCTAAATACACTTGCCAAGAGATAGCACAGGTCCAAATTTTCGTATGATATTCGATTATTTTAAATTATATAGTGTAAGTATAGGATAAATTATAAATACTGCATTAAATCTTCCAATTTTCTGTACGTATGCATAAGCGACATAAACATATGGTTGTATATCGATCCAGTAAATTAAAACAAATTTTGTAACGATAGCTCGATGAAGTAAAATACATTTAAGAAGCTTTCATTAAAATGTTTTATTATAGAACGTGACGCTTCCATTTCCCGTTATCTTTCGTCAGAAAGGAAAGTTACGTTGACGGGGCAAGGTGGTTTATAAAATGAAAGGTGCCTACGATAAATACTAAACACGCGCGATATCGAATAAAAAAGTCAAATTGTAACGATCAAAACATTTATTCATATTAATATTTTGCATATTATTACAATTTCCGCAATGCACAATCACGCGATTTATTTCGTACAATATTACATATACAATATTATTTATTTACGCAGTCCAGTATTTAGTATACTGTAGCGTTATATTTTAAAGTGTGTTTCTCAGTCCCAAAATTATATTACCTACAATATATGTATATATATATATATATATATGTATATGTATATACACAGGGGATGATTACCAAATATTATAAGTGCAACATTCTAAACATTGCTGGCTAGCAATAATCGGGCAACTAAAAATTTTCAGCACTTCGATCCCTCTAACTGCACACTCGTAACGTGCACACGCATTCTGTTATCTCACATGTATATGTATACATCTCTGTTCCCTGTCCAGCGGAATTCGTAAAGTTTCAGTTAATTCCTTCGATACAAGCTGTCGGCGAAACTGTGAATTTACATCGCTCGACGTTGGAAACGGGGCGGGCATGTTTGCTAAAATTTCTTACACGCTCCGCGGTTCATAATAGCTTCGATATGCGAGTAATGTATTGAAAAATCATATAATCGATTAAACAGATTGATTTACCGGTACAAAACGAGATCGTACGAAATTTCTCCAATATTTCGACTTGCTTCTTAAAGTTCATCTGTGAAAACGAATCTCGCGCGCTCCCGTTATTAACACCGCGGTGAAAAAGAAAGGCGACATTGAGCTAGGCAATTTTTAATTAAAATACAACATTGAGAATTCCTTGCGTAACAGTTTTATAAATTTCAAAGATTCTTGTATAATTAATTGGTTCATTTTGTTTATTCGTATTAGTAAAGTATTGTGTAAAATAATTTCACGGTATCTTCGTTTATCGATACTTCTTTGTCTCATGCTTTGTAATTAGATGCTAGAAGGCTGACCAATATTTAATGTATTAAATATCGAAAAGTAGAAAGTAAGTATGTAAGATACATTTCATTATAAAAACCAAGCTAACATAGCATGGTCGTATTCGTCTATGTATGGAACTCGAAAATAATTCAATGGTCATAGTCTTTAAACTCACGTGCTAGTGCATAGAAAATAAATCACCAGCCGAAGGAAGAGGCGCCAAACCGCCCGTGACGTCGGGCAATTGCGTCAAGTCGGGAAGATTGGAAATGTGTGACTTTACTTCCGACCTGACTGCGCATACTTTTTTCAGTTTTTCCTTATAGTCCTGCAACGTAGCATGTGTCATTAAGTTTTCAATCGCGCGCATCGTCCTTCCTCGACGAGGTATTTAAAAAAAAATATATATATATATATATAATTCAATACTCAAAAGCGCAATTATCATCGTCATACTTCTAAAGTCGTTTGTGCCTGCTGGAGTAACTGTCGCTGCGCCAAAGTGTAATCTCTCAGCATGGTTAACAATCTTCTCCTGTCTTCCATTTCAGCTTGCAATCGCCCGTTGTAGTCCGCCAACAGTGCGGCGGCCTCGTTCACCGCAACGCTCAATTGATCCGCGGCCGCTCTGTCAGCCAGGTTCGCCAGAAGCGAGACTTCGGAAACCTCCGGCGGCAGGGACGCGATACGCTCTCGAACGCCGGCATCCGAGGATGCTGTGTTCTCCAAGTCCTGAAACGGAGAAGGCGATTTTAGTAGCTGCCTCCCAGCGGTCTCCTGCTTTCAAATATCTATCCGCACGATTTACATGGCCTGCTTGCGCAAAGCTCGCGGCAGCGGCGTGACTTTCATCACAAGAACATTAATTCGCTCGGATCGGATCATTGCGTTCATTATTTCTAAAAATAATAAATCAACCACTCGCAGCGTTACTTCGAAATTAAAAACCAACGCAACGGCCCGTCTCGCCGGGGCGAGGTGCGGCATAAAATTTTCGGAATAAAACGGGAGAGAAGTACATTGAGAATATCAACCGGTGGATGTAAATAGAGAAATCACTATTAGGGATGGAGATATACGTCAAACTGTAAATGTGCTTTGCCAATATGCCTGATGGATTCAACATATATTTTTCTATGTATAAGATAGTTTATTGCTAGCGATACATATTCCGAATGTTTGTACTTTTTATAAATGGTATTAACCATTAAGGCTTTGATGAGCTCCTCCGTTTCCGGCGGATCCCCGGCGGGGGTGCGCGGGCTTAGCGTGACGTGCAGCTCTTTGGTTCCGTCCACTTCCACTTCAGTCTCTGACTTTTTCCTCTCCTTCTTCTCTTTCTGCAATACACAACAACTTTAATTCCCAGGCGAACGTTAACGCCGACGGAGCGTCCGGCCAGTAATATCCTACGTTACCTTTATCTTCTCTATGTCGTTTTTAAGTTTCTTCTTAGGAGGCGGCGTCCCCGGGTCCTTGGACGTGTCCACGAAGGCGGTTTTAAACTCGGCGATCTGCGCCTTGTCGTACACGCCTCGTTCTTCCCAGATTTGAAGCAGCCTATTCAACCTATCCCTTGTCTTTTCGTCGAACCCCTTCATGTGCTCGAACGCTTTCGGCAACACTGTCTCGAACTCTTTCCCGAACTCGGGCCCTTTCTTTTTGCTATTCTGAATAACATCGTTCGCCAGATACATGAACATTAACTTGCGATTATCCTTCACTGGAAAAAATATATCAGAGACAAGGACACTTTAGAGACGATTAATTCCACGGGGATCGAACATAACGTTAGGACGGTAATGGAAAATATACCTTAAGCTAAGAAACCCTAAGAATTTTCGGAACAAACTAACTTTCAGTTTATTCATGAAATCCAATTTACAATGATTTATAGTAAATATTCGAAGGGGGGGGAAAATTTCCGACGACGACGCGGGGGAGTTTAAATGGATCGCGAAATATTTCGCGGCACCCTTGAATGTTTAATCGCCGGAAATATTTCTAGGAGCAACCGGTTGACGCTGCGACTGCACGCAGGAGCATGCCACCTGAATTCGGTTGTAAATTGAAAGTCGCGATTTATGGCGAGGCGCAACTTATTCTCGTTAGGAATTACGGGCCAAGAGGGATACAAGCATAATTCTGCGGTTGTCATGCGGCTGGAGGAAATATGTCTACGATTACGTAGCGAAGGACTGACTCGCGGGGCTAACCTAGAAATCTGCGCGACCGTTGTTCCGCGTTTGTGTTACTCCGGGGGGAGCCTCGAGTCGGAGAACCGCGGCGGAATGATATTTACGGCACAACGTTTCACACTGATTAAAAACGCACCAGCAAAGATATACTTACGACAATCGTCACGTACCTTTACACATCTCTTTGAACCAGACTTTCACGATGGTCGGGTGATGTTTTCTGTGGTGAATTAACCAAAGAGAAAGTGTCTGGATACTCTGTTGGGAGGGATTCAAGTCCATTAACCTTTTCACAAGCGCACTTTCTGTAAACCCTGTCATCTCTGAGGTCCAACGTTATTTCGTCGGAAAGAATGTAGAAAACCGTTCGTATCCCAACTCACGAGCCGCACAAGTGCACGGACTCAACAGCTGAAATACAAACACGAACGGCGTATAAAATGTCGCACTCTACCGCATATTGTCTCAGTCATTTCGCTCCCCAGCGCCATCTCGCCGGGACATCTCGCACTGCGTCGCGTCGCGCCGCCGGATCTCGCGATCGATAATTACAGCCGTACAGTGTGCATCGCGTTATTTTCCGCGAGCTTCGTCGCGCACACGTCTTGCGAATGCGTACGTGCGTCGCGCGTGTCCCACAGGCCGTGTCGAGGCAACTACTTTACAGTTGTCTAAAGAGAACTACGATTTAGCCACCAAGAAGTGTGTGTTTTATCGCAACCGAGATGTACGGCAATCTAATCTGGCGACTCTTGAGAAACAACCAGGGTCGTGACACTCTTATGGGCAGGGGTGGGCACTCCGTATATGAATCTGTTGGCAAAATTTAGTGGACGGCACTTTCCACCGGAGGCGCTGGGATCAATAAAGTTGAAAATATGTAGTAACAGATGGCGCTGATGAGATTATTTTGTGGCGGGGAGAAGAACATATGGAACCCGCACACGCCGATTTTAATGGAGTTTTTGTAAGATGTTGTTCTCAAAATATTTTTCTGAGAACTACTTCATACAAAAGCCCCATTAAAATCGGCGTGTGCGGGTTCCATATGTTCCCTTGTTAGGCAATTTTATTACCTAACCATTATATTCTGATTGCTGTAGTGACGCCGCCACTGGGCTGCGCTGATCATGTTCTATTGTAGGCACCCAAGACGGTAGAAATATGAATTCTGAGCAGTCCTACTTTGCTTTAGATTGCAGATCCATTTGTGGGCGAATAAATGACTCTCCACAATTACTAACAAAAATGGTTTTAATAACCTTAATAATTTCAGGTACAACATGCTCTCAGAGCGATGCGTACAGTAAGACACGTGATGCCAGGGGGTGGACACTCCAATGCTTAAAGGGGCCGTCTCATTTTTGTTATGGTCCGAATCGATCGAAGCGTCCCCAGTAAACAAACGGACCCTAATGAAACTACTGCGGTCGATAAAAAGAACTTGTACAGAGATGACATCTCCAGGTACTCTGGGTAGACGAACTTTTGACGCATAGTTGCCACATCGTCTGTTCTCTTTGTCTCTGCCGCGCTGTTGCCACAGCCCAGTAAACAAACTGACCGCAGTATGCCAGCAGATTGGTGTCAGATTCGAGGAAATCCTGACGTCAGATTCGGGACCTACTATGTCCGCATTTGACTATGGTTTTGTGGTCAGAGCCTGAGGTCAGGATCTGACATCAGACTGACGGCAGATACCGAGCAGATCCTGCTGCCGTGGTCTGACCGCAGATTGGGAGCAGAAATCGAGCAGATCCTGCGCAGCGCGATCTGACGGCAGATTGGCGGCAGATACCGAGCAGATTCTGCGCAGCGCGATCTGACGGCAGATTGGCGGCAGATAGCGAGCAGATCCTGACGTCAGATTCGATGCCTACTATGTCCGCATTAAACTATGGTTCTGCGGTCAGAGCCTGACATCAGGATTTGACCGCAGATTGATGTCAGATTTCAATCAGATCTTGCTGACAAAAACCGCCCGCAGATTGGCGGCAGAAATCAAGCAGATCCTGATGTCAGAATCTGACCGCAAAACCATAATTTAATGCGGACATAGTAGGCAATTTTATATAATAGTATAGATTTGAAAACAGTGCGAAAGTCTTAAGCGTAAATAATATATAGAACACGTTTATAAGACCGACTTGAAAGATCTGATTCCTACCATATTTTATGGAAAAAGAAAAGTTGGAAAACCATGTATTTAGACGAGTATTATAACATTTTTAATATTTTACTTAGCAGGTTGTTAGTCAATTGAATGCCAGGGAGGCTCAAAATAATTATTTAAACTTTTAAAGGCAGTTCTTCCAAATATAAAAGAATTAATGATAACTACTATTCATTCAGTCACCTTAGGGCGGTATTATCATCAATCGTTTTTTAGTTTTTAGCACGCGGCATCCTCTACTAGTCTAGTAGATTAGTAAAGGATGCCGGTTGCTTAAGACGATCTAAGTCTTAAACAACGACTGATAATACCGCCCTTGGAGACGGGTATACCAAATATATACTCCGCAGTGAAATGCCGGCAAATGCGAGTGGTACTCGAGAGCCCTGAATGATCGAGCCCTCGGCCACTTATTCCCGCCACGGTGCTATTTCGCAAGCGAGAAGCACTCGCCCGATCGCCGCCTGACGTGTTCGCGTCGTGAACTATGTCAGCAGAATCTGCCCAATTCCTGCTGCCTATCTGCCGTCAGATCGCGGTACGCAAGATCTGCCCGATTCCTGCCATTAAATTGTATCAGCAGACTCTCCTTACTTTCTGCCGCCATTCTGCTGTCAGATCCTGACATCAGAATCTGCTCGATTTCTGCTGCCTATCTGCCGTCCGATCGCGCTGCGCAGGGTCTGCTCGATTCCTGCTATTAAATTGTATCAGCAGACTCTCCTTACTTTCTGCCGCCATTCTGCCGTCAGATCCTGACATCAGAATCTGCTCGATTTCTGCTGCCTATCTGCCGTCAGATCGCGCTGCGCAGAGTCTGCTCGATTTCTGACATTAAATTGTACTAGCAGATTCTCCGCAGTGTCTGCCGCCAAACTGCTCGCAGGCTATGTCAACAGGATCTGCTCGATTTCTGCAGCCTATCTGCCGTCAGATCGCGGTGCGCAGGGTCTGCTCGATTTCTGACATTAAATTGTACTGCAGACCCTGCCGCCAATCTGCTCGCAGGTTAAAGGTAGACTTTCCAAGCCGCGATCGGCGGCTGCGGCCAGCGGCGGTCCCACTAGCGCAACGGAGACACAGATGCATACCTCTCCATTGCACTAGTGGGACCGCCGCTGGCCGCAGCCGCCGATCGCGGCTTGGAAAGTCTACCTTAAGGCAGCACAATCTGTCGGCTTTCTGCTGTCAGTCTGCTTTCATCATCGAATATAACAAATCCTGTATCAAATCTGTAGTCTTTCTGTCACAAACATTTGTAGTCAGGCGTTGAGCAAAATCTGCTCAAATGGACGTGGCTGACTGGGAGAGTTCTCTCTTTCTATCGAGAAGTCTTGAAGCAATACGGCACGAGAGCTACGTCCAGCGTCAGAGCCTCGCTGAACGTAGCAATAATGAAAGATAGAGAGGTCCGGGAGTGTAAGAAGGAAAGATGGAAATATACCAAACTTGACACAATTTGAACTATCAGATTACACATAAAATTTATTTGCAGAATTGAAAGCCCGTTTCGTTCAAAGTAGTCCGATTTAAATTATTTTCTGTCAATTTAATCGGCAGAATCACTTTCATATTGATACGATGAAAAATAAAGAAATTCTGTTTCTGCATAATCGATGATACATCGCCGAGCAACTCCAGGCGACAGGTTAGACGGGTGAGCGATACAATGTCGCTCGGCTCGAGCTTCGGGGGACCTCAAGACTGAAGGCCTTCGATTAAAAAAATTATTTGTGGCCGACGGATGAATTCCCGTCGAATAAACTGATTCATCCGTGGCGTTTCAAATAAAACTAACTCTGCGTTATTTTTACTCGACGACAAATAAAGATAATGTCTCTTTAATTTGATAGTTTATTTCAATAATTTATGAAACAATACTAATTTGCGTATCAATATCAATATCCCTTCTGAACTTCGCATTTCTGTAAGGACACTGGGCATCGCTTGCCTTCTTGGAAGGCGAGGTCCAGTAGGATGCGTAAGGGATAAAAGTAAATTCCTGGCGTTCTCCCGATTAAAATCGTGTCAAATGTCATGTAAATCGGACTATTTTTAACGATGTTAGCTTGGGGCCACTTTCATCGGGACGACGGAATCGGTTGAAGCCATTTTCGCAAGAATCTGATGCGAAATGTAGAACGTGAAATTCGTCACTTCCACGAAACTCAGCGAGGCGCGGCATATTCACGGCATTGTCTTTAGGACTCTAGCGAGAGAATCACGCTGTACAAACAGCGTATTGGTCAAAAACATTTTTTTAATAAAAAGCTTATTATTTGTGACTGAAAATAAAAGTGTCAACTATTGGTACACTGTCAACAAAGAGTACAGTTACCGTATATTTAATTACCAAGTACAGTTCTAGAAATAATCCGATTTATACCGTGCTTGAACTCATTTTAATCTGGACAATCTCAGCAGTATGTTAATAAATAGTGAAAACGTCACGTTTTACAATTTATTAATACATAATCCACCGCAAGCAACACTGTATGCCTCTCGAACCGAAATCAGAAGCTGCCGCCGAACAGCCCAAGTCTTCAGGCTCAAAGAGAGATCGCGCCGGTTCGGGTAAACACGCTGCCGAAAGTTGTTTGAAGCCTTCAAATAAAAGTCGAATAAACTACGGTTAAAGATCGAATAAACAAATTATTCTTCTTCGAATAAAAAAATTATCTTTCGTCGTCGAATGAATTCACTTTGGTTCAGAACGGATAAACATAAAGTATCTTTTATTGGAGTTTATCAAGATATTGCCCATCTTTGCCCATCTCTGTTCTTCAGCCGCTTCGTTGTGATTCATTCAAGCCTCCGTGACGACAAAATAGTAATAGGGGAAATGCGGCAACAGCGCGATCTGACTCTCGATACGTATCGGCAACTATGTCTTTCCTACATTTATCGGCTAGCTTGGACTTCCACCGGTTCTGGTGGTACATGGCACGAATATACCATCAGCGCCGGTGACGGAGGAACCTTGAAGCTTCATTCTGTCATTTTTCGGGCTGTCCTGAGTACACGATTCATAAATTCATTATTATTTCAACGTACGGTGCTTCTTAGCATTCAAACGCACCGTTCCACCCTGCACTGATGTCTACTGGAGGCAACTATCCCCGCAAAAACTTAATTCTTGCCGATTCCAGGACGAATAACGGTTGAAAAGGTTTCGCGTATACGTACACGCTTTTCCTAGCTTGTGTGAGCGTACGCACACATTCAAGGCCCGCTGAGACGGCCCCCTTAAGAGTGAAGAAGGATAGACGCCAGTGACGCCATCTAGTGTATACTCAGAACCCCAAGATAAGATAATAGATGGCCGTTCAGATGATGGAGATATTATTGAGATAATGTGATGATATATAATCAGTGTTCACGGGAAAAGGCCTGATAGCTCTCGGCTACCCTCTGTTGCGCATGCCCGCGACGAGGTGTGACGTCAAACCAATCAACGCCAAGCTGGTAAACGAAGCCAGCCACTGGCGTCGATTCGGTTCGTTTACCAGCTTGGCGTTGATTGGTTTGACGTCACAGCTCGTCGCGGGCATGCGCAACAGAGGGTAGCCGAGAGCTATCAGGCCTTTTCCCGTGAACACTGTATATAATTAAAGAACTTAATAAAATGAAGAGACCAATAGAAAAACATACAGAAATACATAATTAGTTGTTACAGTAACTATTGGTAATAACTAATTATGTATTTCTGCATATTTTTCTATTGGTCTCTTCATCTTATTAAGTTCTTATTCATAAAAGTGTGTTTTATGAATAAGAAAACGGTAATGAAATTGTTTTAAAGAATTTTTTTATTATATATCAAGATTACAGTCCATCTGTTATCCCTTTTTGAAAAATTGAGGGGAAAATACATGTTTGATATGACTTGCTGTCATAACCTCGTGGATTTCCAAACCGCGCCTCATATATAGGTTATCATAGGTTCTGAGGCGTTACGAGGTATTGGGTTTTCAATTAATTGTTTGTTACAAAGTAAAAAAATACCGTTTTTGATAATTACATGCGATTTACAATGAATACAATTTACTGCACTTTACCGACAAAAATATCACTGACAATTGCTGATGATTGCTGACAATCAGATACAATGGCAGTGAATGGCGGCCACGTGCAACGTGCAACTGATTTCAACTGATTACTGAGTGCAACGAAGACAGACCGAACCTAGCGCCAGCGGAGTGAGGGACGTGGGGGGCGAAACAACGCCATCTAGTGTATACTCAAAACGGGATGAACTATGTTTCTTCACGGCGCCTATACTACTGTCCACATGGACCTGAAGGACAGTGCATAAGCTAGGCTTATGGACGCGGGGGTTGAAGCGAATGACGGAAGGGGAATCGACCTCTTCCAGCCGCTTTTTGCGGGACGACTGGTGGTGCCATCTGTGCCATACCGTGAAAAATTTCTTCTGGCAAAACCATTATATATAAATTTTTATCCTTCAAATACAATACTTTTACTATTTTACTAGAAAATTTAATATTACTTACGTAATTTCGAAAGTATCCCAAATAATAAGACAATTATATAAATACACTACACGCATACAAGTTACTTTGCAATGCTTTTACACTGTTTTGCACCGTTTTCCACCGTTTTGCACAATGGCGTCACAAGGCTATACCAATGAAGGACGCTATTTCTAAAGTTTATATTCGGCTGTAGAGGACACCACTAGTCGTCCCTCACATCGCAGCCCCTTCCGTCTTTCGCTGTAACCCCCCGGAACTAGGCACTGTCCTTCAGGTCCATGACTGTCCACCCCCTGCGTGATGCCAGAATGGCGTTCCAATGGCGGTCGGCGTCTTCATCTCCTTATTCTCCCCGCCGCAAAATAATCTCATCAGCGCCATCTGTTCCCAAATATTTTCAACTTTATTGATCCCAGCGCCTCCGGTGAGAAGTGCCGCCCACTAAATTTTGCGAACAGATTGATATACGGAGTGCCCACCCCTGGTCGTGACACTCTTATGGGCGAGCTGTTAGCACTAGATTAGTTTTGCCCCATTTCGCCATGTGGCGCTGTACTCAATTTAGTGACAGAATTGCGCGCTAGATGGTGTTGGCAGCGTCATGTTGGACGCGTCCCAACCATAGACATATATAGACGGAGCGTGTCTGAGGGGGGTTGTAAGATTCGCGGTAAGGGGACTGTCATACAGGCAAATCGGGTAACTCCGTTCCTCCTCGGGGCTATTCGGAAATTCAATGACGTTATATATATCTATGAGGGATACTTAGTCGAAAAGGTTAGGTATACTTATACATAATTCAAAATTTCGTATATCATGTAAGTTATATATATAACAAAATTAGTAAATAGAATGAAGCTTTTTTTAAATAAAATCGTACTTATAGATATATGCAATAATAGTTATATTTTTAAAGATTTTGTAAGCTTAAAAGTTCATAAACATAATTAATATGCATAAATAATTATATAGTATAATAGATATATATCGCTCATTTGCTGCGACATAACTGATGAAAAAAATAAATATTTTTATTATAAACATATTATCTATTCGATAATCAAGCAACACATTTGAATTTCTAAGATTATATATATAATATATAAATTGTTGGTTATGTATGTATATTTATTTATTTACATGTGAAATCGAATACTATCATTATTTATATTTTCTTTCTCCAACTGTTCGCAGTTTTTATTTTTCCTGCGATTTGCACAACCGATTACTACGCAATAAGTCATTATTACACTCAATTAATATATGATTATATACAACGACCACTACGACGCTTTAGAACAGTAATAGTTGAGCAACAGTGGTTATGTTTCGAACATAGCCATTAATGTCGAACCGACAAGAACCGAATACATCCGAACCTAATACCGAATTGCCTGTATGGTTTCTGCCTTTTCCCCTCCGATCTTACAGTCCCCTCGCCTAAAGTCCTCTCTTCCGCTCCGTCTATATAAGTCTATGCCCTGTACAAACACGAACGGCGTATAAAATTTCGCACTCCACCGCATATTGTCTCAGTCATTTCGCTCCCCAGCGCCATCTCGCCGGGACATCTCGCACTGCGTCGCGCCGTCGGATCTCGCGATCGATAATTACAGCCGTACAGTGTGCATCGCGTTCTTTTCCGCGAGCCAGGGTAGGGTCACTCTCATAGGAGGACTGTTAACACGGATTTAGTAGATACCCAGGCCGTATGAGGTCTCTGAAAGCAGTATTAATTCTCAGTTTTTGTACTAGGTGGCACTCACAGCGTTATTCAGTGGGGGTAGTAGTACCCAAGCAGAGGACGACTGACGGCATGAGTTCGGAATTTGGAGTTTTAACCTGTTTTAACGCCATTGTGTTTAGCAGTGTGCTGTATTTACACAACAGATACATTTATGTATTTTATATTTCGTTAACACTAGAACCGCCAAAAGTTTAATCTACCTAAAGCTGCTAATACTGGTCATATTGACCGGCACTACACACAATAAATTTCTACTATTTATTACAATAACATAGCTACACAGCACATTCATTGCAGTAGACAATTTGTTGGCTACATTTTCCACAGAAATACCTTTTACACTTTTCACATAATGCAGATGTTTTATTTTCACAGTTTTCGCATAGCATGTACGTCTTTTTGTGGATTTTGTTGTACTTGGTTGTGGTAATGTGTTCCGTTCACTTTTACTAGCTAATAGTCATAATGACCGGAATGGCAGTTCTAGTGTTAAAAAAGAAGGCAAATATTAGTTATTTTAATCATTATTTAATTAATTTTAGGCTGCAATATGGCATTTCGTGTTCCGTGTTGTGTACCTGAACCCCCTCATCGGTTTCTGAATCCAACTAAAGATATGGACCGTTTCAGCCAATGGATAAAAGTAGTGGGCAATGAAAAGTTATAAATAATAAATTGTGAATAAATTGGACCTAGTTTTGCAGCAAGCACGCAACCAACAATGTATTCATTGTTGGTTAGTTGCTTGCTGCATAACTAAGTCCAATTGTAATGTAATATTTCTCAAATAAATTGTAATGTAATATTTCCCAAATAAATTGTAATGTAATATTTTATAAATATATTGTATTTTATACGTGTATCCAATTGGAAAATTTTAATTCTCAAAATATAATATGAAAGTGGTGTAAGTCAAAAATCTAAAAAAATTGAATTCTTTACTTACATTGTATTATATTTCAAAGTAAGTGATGAATCCAATTGTTGTCGATTTTTGACTTTCACCACTTTCATAATCACCGGCACATAGTAGTAACGGATGCATTGAATACAAATTTGAAATGCCCGCCATTATTAATATAGTGCATATCCAACCCGCTAGAGGGTGCTCATGATATGCTAACAAAATAATGCCCGCAGTGGAGCTACCCTGCCGCGAGCTTCGTCGCGCACACGTCTTGCGAATGCGTACGTACGACGCGCGTGTCCCGCAGGCCGTGTCGAGGCAACTACTTTACAGTTGTCTAAAAAAAAAACTACGATTCAGCTACCAAGAAGCGTGTGTTTTATCGCAACCAAGATGTACGGCAATCTAATCAGGCGACTCTTGAGAAACAACGAGCGACGTTTCGAAACGGCGAGTCCGCCTATGTTCACGGATTGAGGAGAAACAAACACCGGGTGGTGAAATTATCGCGATCCTTCTCTATCGGCGGCACAAAGTTCAGTGGGGGGAAAACTGCGCAACTCGGGTTGCTGCATTTCGGCGAGCAGAGCGCAGCAGTGATTCCCAGAGATCAGTGCGTGATCGGAGCCGACTCCGGGGGGGGTGAAAAGGGGATTATGTATCATCGTTCGGTTAGTTCTACGTTCCTACCTGGCTATTCGTGTTTCGTGTTTCGTTGCGCGCGAGACTCGTGTGTGATCCTCGAGCGGGGCACATCGTAATGGCCGCGACCTGACTCGGGCGGCGTGCATGCCAGCTACACCGCGTTCGCGTTACGTGAGCCAGACCGAGCGAGAGATTACGGGGCCGCGGAGCGAGGCGAAGAAGCGAAGGGAACCGGAAGGGAATACACGGCGGAGCTTCTCAGGGGGGGTTACGCGACTTTGGTGTCGCGGCGAGTGCGCGCGGGTGGGCGAGGCGTGAGCGTACAACAGGAGGGCCACCCGAGGACGACGAGCCATGAGCGAGGATCGCAGCGAGGAGGATCCTATAATGGACCTGTGGTACAGCAACTGGGAGCAACAGTGCGTCGAGGCGCTGGAGGCGGAGCCGGATTACGAGACGCAACTGCACAACGAGAAAGAACTCTATTCCCAGCAGATGTGGACGAGCTTTCAGACGACGGCGTCGGCCATCGCCCAGCTGTACAAAGGCGAGCAGCTAGCCGCGGCGACAACACACCGTCGTCGGCTCGGCCCACCATCCCCCCGCGGCGCCGAGGGCAGAGGGACCCGCGAGCAGCGAGACGTGCCCCGTACTCGCTCTGCAGTTACCATTTTGCGTGACATCCATTTTGTGCGATACACCAGACGATACGCCGCTGTTCTCGCTCCTCGTTCGCTCTGATCCCCTTTATTTCGCCGTGCGTATCGATCTGATCGTGTAACCAGCTCCCTTCGGCTTTGCTCTTTTACAGATCGCACGCAGGGTGTCTCTCTATGGCTACCCTTCCAGACTGCTGCTGGCACCGTCACGTCGTTGTACAAAGGTGCGTGCACTTCCTTGGTCTCTCTTGTCAACAATGCGAGCAAGATAAACCCTTCGCTCTATCTCTCTCTCTCTCTTCCTCTCACGCGCTCACCCTCCCTCCCCCGCCGCCCCCTCGCCCGTGCGTCTCTCTCTCTCTCCACCGTCGTCCTCCCCTCTCACCGCCCCGTGTCCCCCCCCCTCTCTCTATCTCGCTCCCTCCTCCGCTCCGCCCCCCCCTCTCTATCTCGCTCCCTCTTCCACCCCCCCCCCCCCTCTCTATCTCGCTCCCTCCTCCGCCCCCTCTCTCTCTCTCTCTATCTCGCTCCCTCCTCCGCCCCCTGCTTCGGTCATCCTCTCGTGCAGCCGTCACTCACTTGCACGCACACCTACATCATGTGTCTGCACGAACGTGTGCGTCAGAACGCTTTGCACAGCTGACCAATGCTGAAGGTCAGCTGTTAATTGATGCGAATTTTTCAGGCCGTTGCGAATGTTTCTCGAGAAGGGGAGCGGGCTTCTGTCGGTTTACCAATAATTATGTCACTCTCGCCCATGATTACCAGCTTTGCGTCCAAGCAGGGGGCTCGGATGCCGTTTATCAGCGATCGCGCACCCTGCATTCCCCGATCTCACTATAGATCTCGATATCGATGTTTTATGCATCGTTTGCTCGATTTGCAAGTAACCAAGTAATTGGCGATAGGTGCCTGGAATTTTTGGGCAAATCGCCGTTTAAAAATTAGGATTTCGGATTACGAGCCGTTTTTAGCCTACGCAGGCTTCGCAACTGTTCGACGCTTCGCCCGTCGCAGCGTTTTTAGTAAAATCCTCGCCGATCCCTCTCGAACAGCGGTGTTCGAAGTAGCTTCGTATTATTTCCGCACTTCGGGGGTGACTTTTCCTCTGGAAAACCTTGTTTCCCTCTGGAAAACCTTGTTTCCCTCTGGAAAACCTTGTTTCCCTCTGGAAAACCTTGTTTCCCTCTGGAAAACCTTGTTTCCCTCTGGAAAACCTTGTTTCCCTCTGGAAAACCTTGTTTCCCTCTGGAAAACCTTGTTTCCCTCTGGAAAACCTTGTTTCCCTCTGGAAAACCTTGTTTCCCTCTGGAAAACCTTGTTTCCCTCTGGAAAACCTTGTTTCCCTCTGGAAAACCTTGTTTCCCCTGCAGATTTTCATTCCTCGGTTCAGCAATTTATCCGTCGCAGAGTCGTCGCGTTAGAAAGACTCGGAACAAGTGGAGCGCGTTGTATCTTTGTCGCTAGACGAAGTAACTGTAACAATGTCGTCTAGAAGATGCGCCCAAGTTTCTCAAGCTCCTTCGCCTCGTAACTTTCCAACGATAACGCTCCTAAGCTCCGAACCGCTATCGTTAAACTGTGCGCAGCGAGTACATTCCGTAAATATAGGTTCCGACCCCAAAGAAAGCTTTCCCGGAGGGAAAGTTCGCGTCGAACAGACGTCAACGATAAATTTATACATTGCTTCGTCGTTGAATCTTTTCGCGAGCCATACAAATCGTAACGAATGATTCACGAATGGAGGCTACGATATCTTCCGTTCCGCATCGACTCTCCGTCAGCCATATACGGCTGGCACGGCTCCGTAAGAACCTTACGCCATCGTCCGTATATGGCTGACTTGCCAGTCGAAGCGTCGAATGTAAACATATATTCGTTACCACCGATTCATTCTTGTTCGTTTCTTTTCAATAGCTCACGAAAATCTTAACGCTTTCGTGCAAGAATCTGTGCGTTGCTTGTTGTTCGCGCGAATAAACATCGTTTCGTATAAAATCAACGAGGACCTTGCGGCAACGGGACGCAGCTCCGTCTTCACGAGCTTCGAATAAATTAGAGGCAACTGTTTGCAAAATTGGTGCTTAAGATTACAAGGATGACGCTGATTTGGAGAAATATATATTTTCATGCGATAAGCAGTAGTTATCGAGTCGATAAGTTTCCGTTCCCATTTTTGGGGAATTTTGCAAATCCGCAGCTGCGCGAAACAAAAGTATAACGCAAGACGGGTTCAGAATAGGCGATAAATCGCTCGCTCGTTATCGGATTGGCATTAAACGTGCGCTAAACTTTGCAAACGAAATGGAGTTTCGACCCCTCTCGCTGCGAGGTTCTCGAACGTAAATTAGAGTCATCTGGATTTGTCTGCAAAGAAGTCTAAATTATGTCTATAAACTATAAACTGTATAATCTTCCTACGAGTTATTTATAGTAATTACATGGAGGGCTCGGAAGCGAATCAGCGCAAGTCCAACTCTCCCTGAAAATGAGTTGCGTAGATCAAGAACCTCTTGTCGGAACTTTCGGTTGAGGAATCAGTTGAGTCGCTAGCTTCGTACGTAAGCGATAAGTAGCGGTGCATTTACCCAGCGCGGAATTACTGAGCATAATCTCTGAACGTCAGGCTCGGTTTCAACGCTAACGGACTTACACTGATCGGCTTCTGAGCCCTCGATACGTGAACAATGATTATTACAAGTGCTAAGTGTAATTAATGTTTCAACAGACTCGGTGGACAGCATGCGTCGATGCAGCGAGTTAGGCGTAGAAATGGGTCGGCAAAAGCGTAGTAAAGAAATAATGAATTGGGCCAGAAAAAAAAGGCGTATGATCCGTAGGGAGGACCTCTTAGCATATCTTGCGGGAAAACCACCACCACCTCGGCCACATTCGCACAGGTAAGTATTCTATTGAACCTGACGTAAGCAGATGCATTACGAGTAGCTTCTTTGTAAAGTAATCTCAGGAGTATGGAAAGCTCTGTTAAAAGTTCCTCAAATAGATTCTATTTGTATAGATATTAATGGCAGCGCTTGCTCGCGCGATGTTTCTAGTACTGACGCGAGCCCGTTGTAAATGAATTTCCAGGAGTTCGCCCAAACCAAGGATGATGGTGTGCGGTTCGCCTCCGTCTCAGAGTTCAACACCAAGTATGGTTGTCGCACCAACACAAACATCTGGCAGTGATCCTGATCCGGAGTTGCACACATTTAGAGAAGCAATCGCGGTGTCTGGTAAGAATGCACTTTGTTCTGGGAGATTTTGCGAGTGAAAAGACTCGACGTTTCGTACGATATACCGGAATTAGTGATGAAACTATATTCCCTTTCGCGTGTTATGCGCTATTAGCAGTGATGGGATCTGAAGCGCTTCGAATCTGTATAGATGACCGAAAACTTCGAAGCACTTCGAACATGATTCGAAGCTTAAAGCTCTTGAAAGTCTTGATAAGTCTTGGAAGTCTTGAAAATGAACATCTGCTTGCCAAAAACTAGCCGGGTTGATCGGCCAGAGGGTCTCGCCAGGGTCGCGGTTTATGACTGTATTGTCCCTCGAGTCGGCGGTGGACGTACGTACGGGTCCGAAACCTAGTAAGACTCTGAAGCAAGAGTTTCAAGACTTCCAAGACTTTCAAGACTCTCAAGACTCTCAAGACTTTCAAGACTTTCAAGACTTATCAAGACTTTAAAGAGTTTTAAGCTTCGAATCACGTTCGAAGTGCATCGAAGTAGTCGCCTGATACTCAAGACAGACTCGGAGCGGTTCGGAGCGCTTCGAATCCCATCGCTAATAATGGGCATGGAATTTGATGCGTCGGTAGTGAACGTTAGTTCGCCGCAGCTCGTCCACCATTGCTCTCGATTAATCAGAATGTTTTAAAAATTGGATATAGGCTCACCAATGTCTCGGCGTACTGGAAGGCAAGCCGAATTGTCGGCTTTTATTAGTAGCGAATTCGCTCGGCACCACAAACGGCCCGCTTCGCATGACGTGGATATGGGATCTCCCACGCACAAACGTTCGCGTTTCATGTAACGGCGCGCGATGTGTAAAGTAGCCTCACTCCCTTGTTCCCTATTAATTAATCAGTTGATCAATTAATTATTAACGGTTCAACTCCCCTACATAGGTCCTGGTTAAACATAATCATTTCAGGAAGCTGGCGGTGGTTTGCATTGCCATGTAAAAACACGTTCGTATGTTTCGAATACCTTGTACTATCCGTTGCGTTTCACTATCGCCGTCTGTAATTGTGTTCTGCATAAAACAATTCCCGGTTTCAACGCTTGCGAGCGAAGCGAGATTGACTCGGCCGCGGGCGATTATTAATTGTAGCGTCGAAAATTTACTGTGTCACCATTCGAGGAGATCGTATCTCAGTAGCTTTTACAATTGCGGCGCCGCGGCGTGCCCACCGTGCGCGCGCGCGCGTTAGAATTTCCTTGAAAAATTATTTATTTATTCTTATTAGTAGCGAGATAATACAAGCGTGTTTCGAAATAACATTTAAAGTGCCCGTACAGAGCGACTGTCATTGTTTTATGTACAGGGTGGTCTGTATACCTGATTATCAGTTTATCAATCTATAAACCAAGAGTATTGAAGTTTGCTAGATATACTATGAAATGTTAAAAGCTGCAGCCAACATGTTTTACACATGTTCGATGTGTATGTTAAAATTAGCAGCTAATCGTGATATTCCCCAGTCGTTTCATGGTGTAATGTAACATGTTCAAGTGGGGTGTTGATAAGTGATGAAATGGTAATTTAATATTCTATAACTGTATTATTGTCCGCGATCATAATTTTACGGGGGAAGGAAAAAAACGAAACAAGGGGGACAGGGAGAGGACGACTGTAGAATATTCTTTAATAATCCAAAGGATCGCTTAGCCCTCTGATTATAATATTGTTATGATTATTAAGTGATCATAGGTAATTGATATTTGGAGGCTTTTATCAATAAAAAGATCATTTATACGGTTTTTTGTTGGCAATAAAAGGGAGCGAAAGATCAGGGAAGGGGGCATAGTTAACGGCGGAGAGAGAGAGAGAGAGCCGCGCCGACGAATTGTTTGGTTTCTGTACTGTGTAAATTCTATTCAGCAAGCTACAAGCAAGGGATCTACATTTTCTGTTGTACGACCTCTATATGTAGAGTAACTATAAAAAAAACCTGTCTTTTGGATAATATATTTAATTGTTTTCTGTAATCCTCTCGTTTGTAATTTTATATCTGCTTTACGTGTATATTCGTGTTGCGATCCCTTGGAAGGAATCGAGGAGGGTGCTTGTTCGCCGCAATGGTTTTCGTGTCACGACATTTATGCCAAAGTTTCGAGTAACACGGAGAGAGAGAGAGAGAGAGAGTCGAGCTTGGAAGCGGGGTTCGAAGAGGACGTTTAAAAAAAAAAAAAAAGAGCAAAGAACAGGGAGAAAAGAAGGGAAATGCCGTCGGCGTTATTATTCTTTCCACGTGTGTCGCGGGTGCTCGTGATTCTGTAGCTACGGATAAAATTCCTAGACCTCGTGTAGCTTGTAAATCTTGAAGCAGTTAGGGTAAGCAGTGCTTATATCAAACGGGAGCGATGGATGGTATTAACGGATCGGTGGGGGGATGGATCAACTTGAAAAGTTTCTTTCAATCCCAAAGTATCCGATGTCAATTCGGTAGCGACGAAAGATTTTATAGTGTAAAGTTCATCGTTTGTTCTCTTTTTCGTTTTTCTGTGACGCGTGTATGTCAGGGGCAGAGGGCTGAACGCTCGGGTTTTAAACATGTCTCGGGGCAACGTCTGCACGAAGGTATTGCAATTGCAAAGGGGATCTACTTTTCCACGACTGCTAATACGGACCTAATCAATAAGCGAGCTTTCTGTCTTCGATGTAGCCATTGTCGGGGAGACACGGCAGCTCTGCTATATACATACACACATATATGCGCCGCATTGTGTGTGTGTGTGTATGCGTGTGCGCGCGTGTGTGTACGTCTACATGTACGCGCATATTTTATAAGGAGCATTACGTTCAAAGACCTGTACTGGACTGATTTGTCGCTCCGTTTTCAAGGTCACTGTAAATGTATATTATTTCTAGGCGTTGCGCCTCGTACTGCTTCTCCCTGAATTTTGAAGAGCGCGTCGATCGCAGGAAATTCGAGACAGCTTTATCGAATTCGAAGCGTCGGTAAGTTCGTTTGCACGATCGAACTCAAACGTCTCCCAGCGAGCGTCGCGAGTTTCCTTCACGCTCGCTCTTCGGAAGTCAGTTAGAAGCCCAAACTCGCTTTCTACTCGTTTTCTTTTCTTCGACATTGTGTTTGAGCACCGTTCCGTAGACGAGCAAAAATTGTTGTTCAGTTGTAAATATAGCGTACGTTTATAATTGATAACGATAAACGATAGCCTTAGGGGTATTGCTAATATTATTATCATTATTAATATTGACAACTATGCGATAGCTTTAATAATATTTATCGTATGATCGGCAGTTAATAAAACTCCAAGGACACTATCCGACTCTATTTTCCTGACCAGTTAGGTAACGCAGGGTCATGTTTCTGAAAGTTCTAAAAAAGTTCCATTCCAACGAAATGTAAATTACAATACCGCGGGGGGGTATCTTTGTACGCGAGAAAGCTTCGCTCTCTCGGGCATCCCGCGACCGTCGCCGAGAGAACGGTTTTACTCTTTCGTCGCGCCTGCGTGCCGTTTGGCTTTCGTTGCTTGGCGAATCTTCCGTACAAAGGTAACTCCTTTAACTAACGAAAGAGACGAGCATACATAGAAGAAAGTAATACGCTGAAGATGCCATACTTAGGGATACTTTATTTGATAAGAAGAAGAAGAAGAAAGATACTCGGTGACGTAGCGTCGAGTCATTTTGTACAGACCACTGTCGTTCTTGGTTTTGTCTTATCAATAGAGAGACGACGTTCTCAGATTTATAATCGCAAGCTCTGCTCTTGGCCGCAGGGCAAACAACTAAATTGTTTGCCCGCATTGGATTGATAAACGTGTCGCTGGTCCGAATACTCGCATGATTTCGTCGGTACAATTGGCATTTTCCTACATTGCATAATGCAAGACCAACCATGCACGTCAGACGACACTTCGAGGTCAGCAAACAGAGTTTTTCCCACGTACACAAAGAGCTTTCCCTTTCTCATGGGGAGTTAATCTTGTTGGTAATCTGTGGCTGTGTCTCGCACAGAAACGAAGTATTCTTTTATTATTATTTTTGTTTTTTTTTTTATTTTTTTTATTTAACACAGCCAACGCGAGACAGCGTTGCGCGCGGCTTAGAGAGTAAATTATTTCGTTTAAATCTCGTTTTCATTATTTATAACTGGAAATTCTATGAAATTAACGCTTCTCGTAAGCGAAGGTTTTGAGATTGTAAATCGATAGGAAAGAACGCGAATAATCACGTCCTTTCGCGAGGAGCTTAGACTTTACGTTAGTATTAATTCTGTTGTGAATCAATGACTTCCGTCTGTTTTTTAAGAGATGCGTAATTCGTACTTGCTGCCAAAAGGAGTATCCAATGATAAAAAGTTGCCATTATACAAAACCGACTGTTGTGTATTCGTATAGAAATAGAGAACGTAGATTTATAGGGCTCTGGAATTAATCGATTAATAATAAAATGCAGATTAACAATCCGTTTTTATATTAATGAATTTGATAGTCGTCTAGAATAACGATCGGTATGACTCGAACGGACGGCCGGGGTATTTATTATCCATTAATCGATTAATCATACAGCCTTCGTAGGTGAGAGATCGCGAGGAAATCACTTGTGTATCATATCTTTTTCACAGTAACGTAGTTCGTACAGTTGGTCACGCAGGCGCGTAGAAACGCCGCGCGCGCACGTGCCCACGAGCGCGGAGCACCCAGGGGACTCTTTTTCTACGAGCCTGCCCTTCGTTCTGATGCACATTAATCGCGGGCGCGACGTATCCTTGCGCGCTGGCAAGCGTTACCGTCGCACTCTTTACTTTGCACGAACACAGAGAAGAGCCGCGACACGGCACGAAGAGATGATGTTTATGTTCGCGGGCGCGGCGAGAAATGGTGCTGTTATTTTTTTTGCGAACATAAGAAGCTTCTATATTTTTGCGTCTCTTGTTTGTAAGATAATCATTTACAAATAAAATTACAAGGATGAAAATGTCACTCTGTCGCTAATTGTCTACTTTCTTGTATTTATGCACGTTAAGGGGGTACATTGTTAACGACGTGATACTTTATATAAGTGTATGTAGGATGCATTACGCGCTAATTACCGTATTTACATATTCTATTTTACGCATTCGATTTGTACAGTTTGTATAAGGTCCATTGTACTTACATAACATACTAACGATAACAAAAGCTTGAATTCTTTCTCCTTGTATTACTTAACGGATCTTTTATGAACCATGCGCTCTATCAGGCATTCATACGCTTTCATTTACACCCGCCGACTTAACCGAGTAGATTCCACTGTTTTAAGGCACCATGCATAGAGCAAGTATCGAGGCTAATCGAGGCTTCACACGATCAGCCCGGCTATCATTGCAGCACGCCTTCCGTTTGTCGCATCGACGATTCGCATCCTTATGGCGACGATCAAAGACACTTGTTTCACGGAAGCAGACATCTCGCCAGTCTCTTATTGAAAAATTCACAAAATAAATGGCAAACAGTGGTTATACATTTGTTTCTGCGTGCAACATGACTGCCGCGAGACATTGACTCGCGACGTAATCGCGTTGCACTTATCACTCCATTTAGTTGGAGGAATTTCCTCCACATATTTACCCGCACGGAAATCATCGTTTTTTTATACCGCGGGCTTTGATGCGAACTCGCAATCGGCGCAGACATTCTTGTAGCTTTTTTTTATGCAATATACAATCTACTTTCGTGCGAAAGGTTGCTTTCGCGACGTTTCATTAGGCACTTGGGGCTGTTAATTAGGCAAGATCGAAGCATCGTTTCCCTTCGCTGTTATTACAATGTTACAGTCTACTGTCCTTGATGACGTTTTCCGGCGCATCCAAGGCCCTTTTCCGGTTCGCTATCGCGTTCATCAGCTTCCTCTTGGGCCCGAGCGGAAGCTTTAGGGCCCCGATGTCGGTTTCGGTGAGCAGCATTAAAGCTTCCAGGTCAATCTGTTCTGACTCCAAAACCGGATGAATGGAGGAGAGATTGTTGGCGACTAAGAATCTTTGCAACGGTGTCCACTCCTCGTCGGTCTCCTCCTCCTCTTCCTCCTCTGTAATCGTAAGTTACATTTCCATATAAAATTTTAAGCGAAGCTTGACCAAGCTGTTAAACAATGATGTCTCGCGAAACAATGAAAGTGTTTCTTACCTGAGAGAAAATCGTCGTCCCACATGCTTTGCCTGCGAGCTAAGCTGCCCGCGCTCCCTATGCTGATTTCTTCGTTATGCCCGTTCGAACTGGCTCTATGACCATTTATAGATCCATTTACAGAACCGTTCCCGCAAGAGTTACCGTTTTGGTGATGCGCCTCCACTGGCGGGACTGGCAGATTATCGAAGGTAGTTGTTATCTGGAATTAGAAAACAGTAGCCTTCTAAATGTTACATCGTCGTGCTTCGGGTACCAACATCCAAGTAACGTATTTAGGGTTGCAATAGGGTAGATTTAATAAAAATTTAACGATCTTGCTACTTTTAATCCTGCGTCATCTCTGACGAGACGTGCGTTACACGTATATACATAATTAGGTCGACGAGCCTAGCATTATTTTGGTGAAAAGGTACAATATCGCTATCAGCTCGATCAAGATTGCAACGATTTCTACGAAGTAATTATCGGTGCGAGCGGCGACCGTGCGGAACATTTATGTACGTTTACAGCTATGCATACATTACGACTCTACTAAGTGTCGTGATGCTAGAATAATCACAAAAATAGAGCAGAGACGCTGTGGTTGCTTCTTTTTAACCGACTTCAAAAAGGAGGAGGTTACAGATTTGACCCCTATGTATTTCTTTTGTTTTTAAATATATGTTTGTATAACTCCTCAGCATATGGACCGATTTTGATGATCTTTTTTTTGTTCTGGTTAATAATAAAGACTATTGTCGCCTAATTATTATTATTTGATGTACGTACGCGCACATCTCCTAAACATGTTGCGTCAAAACTAAAAAGTTAAAAATAAAAAAATTTTAAAAACCCAAAAGCGACTCCAAAAAAATAAAAATGCATCAGAAAGTGAAAAATAACTTTCCCTTATTTAATCCACGACTCTCATATTCTTTAAGTCAGCGCCCGTCATCTGCCATGTGTAAATTTGGCGTCGACTTGAGAAATATGAGAGTCGTAGATTAAATAAGGGAAAAAATTATTTTTCACTTTTTTCGAGTCGCTTTTAATTTTTCTTTAAGGTAGTACTATCGGTTTTGAAATACTGTTGAGAAAATTCTGAAACTTTGTACAGTAGTTTGTTTTGACTTTACACTGACTCATGTAAATTTTTGGAAATCTACGCCAACCCAGAAAAAAGTTATTAACAATTTTACGTTTCCACTATTAACACGTAGTCTTATGGAAAATGACGTTTTCAACAAAAATTCACATTAATAGCCAATTCGGTTTTTGATGAAACTGAGAGAAATATAAATTTAATATTCCATAAACATAATGCATGTATCCAAATGTTGATTCACCAATTTTTATAGCTAATATAAGCAAATGAATAAAATTATCTGTGCTCACTCGGCCATTATACGCACGATTTCGCAACGTCGCAAAGAGGTTGGTAAGACCGCGCAGTTTGAAATTTTCTATATCTCTATGCAATGTGATGCAATGCTAACTTCAAGCTTCAAGCGAGCAGAAGAAAACTTACACAATCAATCGTGCTACGTTGCCAAATCAAATCACCACGGAAGTCAAAGGACGATCTAACACGCACTTGACTCAAGGCGTATTCGGTAGTACTACCTTAAACTTTCAAAGCAAGTGCTCCTGAGGATATATTCGTATTCCTGAGGATTTTAATACATAAGCCCTCGCTGGCAATTTTCACAGAGGTCCATACAATCCTGTCGCGCGGGCTTACCGCTCTCCTGAATGCCACCGAGCCAAAACCAGGTCGATTGAATATACTCGCGGGTTCCTGCAAGAAGGTGGTGTCTCTTATGCCATTTATGTCCTCCCCATCGCCTGGCTCTGCGTCCTCGTCGACGCTGCGGTCGCCCAAGAGGTCAGGTGTGCTCTGCGCCTTGCTCAAAGTCCCCCAAACGTCCGAGATCCTCCCTCTCCTTCCTATCTGCTGAACTTGGCTCTCGTAAGTTCCTACGTACATCACTTCGGAATCCCTCCTGAGGCCGGTGAGGCTGCGAATCGACTTTTTCCCATTCACCTCGATCTAGAAGCGCAAGCGGGACTATGAAGGGGCGCTATTCTCTATGCTGATTATCATTGTATTTAAAGAAGGGAACGGGGCGAGCGTAATTAATGGATTCGAAATACATTCCCAGGTCGAGCTGTAGTCTGCCGCGCAAATGTTTGCTTTACCTCCACAACCTTGAAGTCGTCGACCGTCTTTTTCGCCAGGGCTTTCCTGCCGACCGCGCTACCGTGCTTCTTGGCGGTGGTGCCGACGATATCGCTGAACGTCGGCGAAGGCTTCGCGCGACCTTTGAAGGTCAATATACTGGGTTTGTGAGGTAGTACGCCGGTTTCGTTTACCGTGGCCAAGTCCGATTGCGTTCGATCCCTCGACAGCTTCTTCTGCTCCTTTTCAGCCTTAACCTCCGCCATCCTCTGCTTCTTCATGTACTCCTTCAACCTGTTTACAGAGCCGACAGAGCGCAGTGCCGCGGCACGATTTAATAATAAGCGATAATAAACGTTGCATCCTCTGACTTCTTGTGTTTTAATTCTTTCGATCGTCACAAATACCTTTTCTCCGCATCCTTCTCGGCCCTCTCCCGAAGTATCCGGCTTTTCTTGCGATTGTTCAGTTCCTGATTCGCCTGGGCGAGATCTAGAAACTGCAGGATCACCTCCCGCCCGTTTATTGCGGCCAGATCTCTGGCGGAGTGCCTATCGATGTCTAAGGACCAAATGTTACAGCCGAATTTAACGAGGAACTTGACGCAATAGTCGTGACCCCTTGCTGCAGCCAGGTGAACGGCTGTGTTGCCGAAATAATCGGTTTTGTCGGGGTCACCCCTGCGAAGGAAATCGTTAAAAAATGCATGACTCCACCGTCTGCCGTTTCCTGCTCGATTGCGTGCGATCCCGATATGCGAAAATTCTGCTCGCCAATTATAATGCACTTGGAGGGTAAATGGGGAAAATGGAGAATGGCCATTTTTCGTGACTTTGCGATTTATGGCATATTCTGTTGGTGGCAACTGGGACTACAGGACTGTCGAATTACGAAGGATTATGAAGTTCCAATGCCCTGGTTAAGGGGACTAGGCAGTCAGAAACTCGATTTTTTGTCGTATTTTTAGAAAGTGCCACCCTTCGCGATTAAAATGCCGTTTGGTTTATGTTAAAATTCGCAAAATTGAGGATTTTACAGCCGAAAAGGTCGTGCGCGCCATAAACCGTTTCTGCGCGCACGCAACTAGACTAGATTCCTCTTTCGAAACTTTAAGCGCGTTTTTCTCGGAATCATATTTCCTCTTCGATTTGCAGTGATTGGGAAAAAACGGAGGTATCAGTCGATTTGAAAAAAAATCAGCATATATGAAACATGTCTATATAGTTACGACCTGAACCTACGCATAAGTCTGTAAAAACTCCTGGTTTGCCAAAAAAAAAAAATAGAATGGCTCTTTTCCCTGGCGAAAAATGACGTTTCTTTAAAATTTGCCGGTTTGCAGCCACCATTTTTATAATTTTGATTTTTTTTATTTTTCAATAGGTTCAGGGCAGAATAGGGGCCAGGGCAAAGTATAAATTTCAGAGGATATTTCACAATTAAATTTCTTACGGCCAGAATCACTGCAAAATTACAGCGGCTCCAAAAAAAACGCCTACATATCAGACGACTGTAGCGCTGTCATACATGTGTATATAATATTCAAATCGTTTCTTTTTTACTGTTTATAGTATTAATAAACATTACCCAAACGTACTAGTCACAATTTGTCTTCATCTCCTTGTAATTAATTCGCAAAAAATACTTGATTTTCGAGCGATCTGACTGCCTAGTCCCCTTAAGGGGTTATACCTAGTCAGGAGGCCGAAAAAAAGCGAATGTTTGCGATTTTTTTGGAAAAACGGAAGCACATATTTTCACAGAACTTTTTGCACTTTAAAGAGCAACATTTAAAGAACATTTGGTAATTTTTTTGTAGAAAAATATTTACGTTTATAATAAAACTACAATCGATATCCAAGAAGCCTTGTTAAAACCGGTGAGTAAGATATCTCAACAACCACTGCACCAATCTTTCTATAATTTTGTGTGCTTATTTTTTGTATAAAAATCAATCGACTATCGTTCGCCTTTTTTTAATGTATATTTTCGATTTTATTAACGAAAAATGACTTCAAACTTTAAATAGCCGCCATTTTATTTTAAATTAATATTTCGAAAATTCCCCCTCCGTCAGTCGATAGATACATTAATATACTAGCGAAATCTTTTTTGTTTTTTGATTTTAGAATCATCTGGTTCCGAGTTGCAGTGCTCACCGCAAAACAACTTTTTAAAAAAGCCTTCTTGGATATTGGTTGTAGTTTTATTATAAACGTAAATATTTTTCTACAAAAAAATTACCAAATGTTCTTTAAATGTTGCTCTTTAAAGTGCAAAAAGTTCTGTGAAATAATGGAATAATTTACAGTTTTCATAGAAAATTTTTATTATCTATCTTTAGTACGCTGTCTTAAGAGACTATACAAAAAATAAATAGAAAAACATGCATAAATTTTAATATATTAATTAATCTTCTAGATCTTCCCACGCGAGCTGATCGAATGTGTAACTATGGAACAGCAGGTCCGAAATTAAATTTCATTTTTTTTTTATAAACTATATGAGTGTAGTTTCCGTTGTGCGTACGGATTCTTTGATTGAAAACCAATTTTTTTAAATACGCTCGAAAAACTGTCCATCTTATTCGCGGATTTTCGAAAATTTTCTTCTAAAGCGCACCATTTTTACAAAATAATTTGTTTAAGAGATCGATATGCACAACGGAAACTACACTCATATAGTTTATAAAAAAAAAATGAAATTTGATTTCGGATCTGCTGTCCAATAATTACACATTCGACCAGCTCGCATGGGGGGTCTAGAAGATTAATAAATAAATTAAAATTTATGGATGTTCATCTATTCTTTTTCTGTATTGTCTCTTAAGACAGCGTACTAAAGGTAGGTAATAAAAATTTTCTATGAAAACTGTAAATTATTCCTGAAAAAAATTCTTAAAAATGGCCTACTTTTTCGGCCGTCACAGTGGTGTTCCCCCTTAAAAACAGGAAATGTTCACTCTGCACTGGGAAAGAACACGGAATGTCATCGCGCTTTGTCTAACCTTCTGTCGTCAAGGTAAAATAAGAAATTATGATAAGGGATATTTTTTATCGAACCATTTACAATGGTTGTTGGTTGAGAACCTTTGTCGTCATTAAAAAAAAGACGAGACAGTAATAGGAAGAAAAGAGAAAACTCCTGCCTATTTGAAAAGCAAAATATGAAGATCTCATGGTCTTGAAAAAATTTAGCGATCCTAGAGCTAAGTGAGAAACAAAATATCTGAAAATTAATAATATAAGTGGCTTTCCTTGGTTTGATAATAACAGAAGTGGAAATTTCTTATTTTGTTCGAGTATGCTGCTCTATCCAAACTTGAAAAAATATTCAAATAATGTAAAACAATTATTATTATATTGCTTAATTTTTTCTGATAACAATTAGGGTATAAGCTTCATGTTCTGAAGAATGCGGATAAATTCATTGAACCTCGTTTATTTGCTCGTGGACTAAAGTGTTAACATTAATTTTCTCTATAAAGCTGTTTTGTGACATTCCTTGTTCTTTCCTCTAACCCTTCACTTATTAATTTAGTTATATATTCTCCTTTAAGGGTCTCCCTTAGTCTTCTGGAATTTTTTCAAAGAAAAGTATCGAGTATCATAATTCCAAACTTCGTGCGGTTATTAATTGGAAAATTCGAGTTTTCCAACACAGAAAACTAAATACAAAGTGTGGGCTTATAATACTTAATACTTTTCTTTTAAAAAATTTACCTTATTTTCAGAGCGTCAGACTAGGGAGACCCCCTTAAATTAAATCTTATCAGTGGTGCACTCAGAGGGGGCCCAAGCCACCCCCCAAAAGAAAAAGGAAAAAGGAGAGTAATGCAATCGCGACTGAAGTAATTCAAGAACTTTGTAAGAAGAAGAGAAAACTGAATTTTATTCTGTAAATAAATTTTTATAATCACCTAATGAATTTTATCGAATTTACATTAACCGGTTAACTGGCACGGTCCTTTGCACTATTCGGGCCCAAACTGGTACCATCGAATAATTAAGTGAATCACACAAAATTTGGTATACAGGGGTTTTTTGAGTCGCTGAACCGATTCCGGGGGTAATTTTTTTCATCTGACACCCCCAACCCCTAAAAAATAGAATTTAGGGGTGAGTTTGTCAATTCTTTACTAAACCTTTTTTTATTTGTGAAGTTTTCTTGTCTATAATTCGATTGCAGCAGTTACTTTTTTCAATGCCACCCCCAACCCCTGAAAAATAAGGGTTTAGGGGTTTAATTTTTTAGTTTTTTTATTTTCTACGAAAAAGTTTCGAATAATGTTATACCTGAATTCTTCATCCATAAATTCCACCGCAAGTGCTTTTTTTTGATCCGCGATCCAAAAAACCCCTATATACAATTTTTCTATATCCCGATAGTATTTTAATATGTGGCGGCCATTTTGAGTCTGCTATATTGAAATTTAAAATTCCAATGCTAAATTCAGATTCAGCGACCCCAAAAACCCCTATATACAATTTTTCTATATCCCGATAGTATTTTAATATTTGTCAGTCAATTTGGTTCGGCCATTTTGAGTCTGCCATATTGAATTTTACAATTCCGATGCGAAATTCAGATTCAGCGACCCCAAAAACTATTACATACCAAGTTTCATTCAAATCGATTGAAAAACAAAAAAGTTATTCCATTTGATCATATATGATACATTGCCAGAATTGGCCAGATTTTTGTTTGATCATATATGATACATTGCCAGTTAACCGGTTAAAAGTATTTTTATCTGTTTAACTCGGCTCCCCCGAGATTAAATCCCGAGTGCGCCCCTGAGTGTCATTCAGTATTTTCATTATGTCATCCTAACTTTCCCTCTCAGAATCGTGGATCAAGATATAAATTCCTGCTCTGTCGTGCCACTTCTACTTCCTCTAAATCGAATTATGGTACATATAGATTCTGTACTAAATATTTAGTATCAGTTTGTAAGCAACAATACACAGAAAACTGTATCTGTTCATAAACCACCCACTAATTTTAAAATTTTGAATTTCAAAATTTTTCAATTCTATAGTTACTAAACATTAATATTCATAAAATACGTATTTTGCCATTACAATATGAAGTTTCGAAATGATAATAGCGAACGATTCAATTACTGTTTCTTTTATCGAAAAATTTAATTCCTAGGTAATTGTCTAATTTCTAAGGCGATATTTAAAAATCGCAAAATTACGATTACTGAAAGGTTAATATTCTTGGACGAAGGGACTTGTTCCTCGGGAACGAGTGCGGGGAATAAATGGGCCCCATAGCCCCGTATCCTGTCACGCGATGACACACGAGCGGAACAAAGTTCCGGAAGGATAGCAGGTCTTATATCGACTTTCCATCGCTCGCCGACCACACCGAAGCCAATCGAACGACACCTGATCTTATTCACAATAGGGCACGTGCGGTCCTTCGGCTTTTATCTCCCTCTTCACGGATCATAAGTGATCCATTGAAACAAGACGCGAGCGCAGGGTGATTCCGACACAACCACTGCCAAGGGTCTTTTGACAGGTTTCGAAAAATTTCATGTATAATTTCACGCATTCGTTCAAAGTGAATCTGTATACAGTAAATCCTCGTTTGGAGCCCGTTTCTACCACGCGTTAGGAGCCCGGCGACTATCCCCACCACTTCTTGGGATCCTTCGGACGAGAGTGAGAAAACCCAATGAGCGAGCGAGAGGAAACGAACGAGTCGACACGAAGTTGCCGTCGGCTTTCGTCTCCTCTCGCTCGCTCATTGGGTTTTCTCACTCGCGCCAATGGCCGCGCGGAATAGTGTCCAGTCGCGTTAGGAGCCCGCCGCCAGCCCCGTTCGACGGGCTCCTAACGAGTATTTACTGTATTTCCAAAGGTGGAGTGTGTCGGCAGAAGAATTCCGAATGCGAACACGGTAAATATGTTTTAAGATCGATTGCCATTTTTTAAATAAAATCTCTTTTCTTTCGCGTGTCGTAATAATTGTCTGATTTTACAAAAAACATTTCAATTTTGGTAGTGACCAAGGTTTATATTTTACGTGTTCTGAATGCGATCACAAAGTGTGTTATCTCTAATTTTCAAAAAGAATGGTACGAGAATTTGCTGTAACTAAAAAAATTTAAATGACCCTCAAAGATTTTTCACAGCTTCACGAAGAAATAATAAGTTTAAATATCTCCGTTTCCTTGTTCTGAACAGTTTTTAAATACTTCATAAGCTGTGTACAATCCACGTGTCATTGTAGAAATAGCAACAATAAATTATAAATTATACATTATAAATTATACAGAATCCTCTTTTAGCAAAACTCGGTGTTTATTGTCTGAACATTTTGCTCGTGCACAATAGTTCTATGATCCTTCGCATTGTTTTGTAAATAAATTAACAAACTAACGTTAATTGCTTTTATAAAAAAATATTCCTCTCATAAATCGATATTAGACAGATTTTATGTATAAACTTTTTCGCGAAATTGCAAAGCATTCTTTTGAGTTTATAATGAAAGATATTCCATGTAAAATATAAGCCCACTTTTTCGTTTCAAAAAAGTGTTCGATGTAGGTAAAATCGATTACACAGTTTCGATCGCGAAGGCGTGACTATTGTTTTCAGAAAATATGAAGGTTGTTTACAATCGTTTAAAACTAATTGTTCTAAGTATATTTAGTACTCTATAAGAAAATAAGATAGAATAAGATAAAATGGATAAAATAGAATAAGTATAAGATAGAAGATAATCGATATATTATAAACAAAACAATGTGATATAAGAGCGGATAATAGTAGTGGGATAAAAATAAGAATTGTAAAACGTCTAATGTTCGTTGGGCTATATAAGTTTATGACTTGAAGTGCCATCTTCGGGAAACATGTAAACCTGGAAGAAAATAAATACCTATAACTATACCTATACCTATAATTGTTCTAAGAATATTTATTTACAGTTTACATATTTAAGTAACACTCGATGAAATTAATTCATACTTTCGTGAAGCATTAGTACTTGCTTGATTCAAGTAGTTTCTGACTCGATTATATTCAGTATTCTGGAACTATGGAGTTTGAATAGTAGGGAATTGATACATACTCGTTACGTCTCATATAACACTTGCCAAATTATGTTATTGCCTCCTGTAGCTTGCGATATAAATGGCACAAACTCGGCGAAAGTGTCGTTATCGTAATTACCAGTCGGTAAGTAAATCGTTTTTACGAAATGTCGATATTGCAGATTTAGTGAACAAGATTGCACGTGTATGTACATACTGTACATACGAGTTGCAATTCCTTGTTCCCCGATTCCGTCCCATTTCGTTCCGTTCCCCGAACCCTCGCGTTTTGTTCCATTCACGTTCGATTGTTTTTCATCGGTGCTCGCTTGGCCGCTATTTCCGTTCGTGGGGTCGATAGATGCCAGATTATAGCGTATATTTCCGGCTTCGCACATCTGTCATCGCTTAAACACGAGACTTTCGTGTACGTACACGAGTGCATTGTCGGGAAAGGGAAACAGTGGCTACGTGCAACGCGTTATAAGCGATCTTTTCAAGTGCGAAAGCAATCAGCGTTGCATCGTTGGCTGCAATTTTTTTCGACGTTCCGTGGATGTCATTTGTACGAAGCATTGTCGAAACTTTCGTGTTCACTAGCCACGACGACCTCGCGCTTAATTTACATGTTCGCCTTCAAGGTTAGCCCGAGGTACGCATGAACGTTTTAAATTACTCGTAAAAATTCTTATTTTCAACGAAACACGACCTCTTCTCAATTTCTTTATAAAAATTCTGCAAACAAGCTAACCTCTTTAATAGATACTCTCGTAAACGACGTTATCGGCGATTTTATATGGCTGTTTGATTTGACGAAACTTCGTCGTATAACCTATATTAATGTGTCAAATTCGTTCCAACCGGCATTAACTATTTATATAGAAAAAAGAGAAGCTGAAGGTAGTTCATATTCCATAAAGGTAATATTGGAAATTACAGGGAGTTCAATTTTCAGGCATATATAGATATACATATGTATATAACTATTATCAATGCTGTTCTTCGGTTATCAACAAAATTCGAAATTTTCTTTAAAATTAAGCACTCGTCTTAAATATTAAGAAATTCATGTATTTCTAATCATTTTATTCGCGAAATGGAATTATTTCTCGCGTAATACTGTGGGTCATTATTAGGATATATTCTGCGCATGCGCAGTGCACTACACTCTCCCGCGAAAAACTGCTGCCACTTTGGCGCGCAAATCTAGGGACACGAGTGTAACCGGGGAATAACAAAAATGTGAATTTCTCGATTACACGTGATACACGTAGCGTCTTTACGTGCACAAGGTTATTATTTTTCGTCGATCACTGCTGGGAATGTGGTAAGCCGATGCAATGTTGTGCATCGTTGATACCGAAATTGGTGGGCGGTAAAATTATTTTGCAATATCGATTTGGACGTTACATTAATGCGTAGAGAGGACGCGCAGAATGCGAGCTCTCTCGATATTTCTCGAACGTGTTCGTAAGTGAATAGCTTCGCGAGCATACCCTTTGGCGACGAGCAGTCTCAGAGCATCTATATGACCTTCAAAGGCTGCCCATAATGTTGGGGTCATTCCTCCGTCATCCCGTGCGTTACAATCCTTTTTTGTTGCTTCTTTTAAGACGTCCAAGGCGCCGTCGCGTGCAGCTCTATAGAAAAAAAAAGAGGATTATTCACGAATAATTGGTGACTATATACAACTGCTTAAAGGCATTTTGCGATTTAATATTTGCAATTCTTACAAGGGAACACCGCGAACCCGGACTCACCGATTGGAACGCGACTTTATGGGTTTTTAGAAAGACTCAAAACAATAACAACGGTGTGTTTCATTTGGGCCCTATCGCCCTTTAACGGGGTGAAAACTAACCTCAAAGTCAAATTGGCACTTCCACTTTTTCGCGTATAACTCTCAAAGTACAACAGACAGAAAAAAATGTTTCAAACAAAAGTTTAATGGCGCAATAAGCGCTACAAACTTCCGTTAACAAAATCTTAGAAAAAGTTTTTTTTCATCAGATATTTTTCTTTTTAAAGTCTTTTCAACATTTTGTTAACGCAATTTTTCAGCGCTTATTGTACCATTAAAGTACCATTAAGTTTCCATTATTATGTTTATTAATCAAAATTTTACATATAATAAACGGCCCGCGGCCACCCCTAGATTTGGCCGCCCAGGTGCGGGGGCACCTTCTGCACCCCCGCCAGGAACGGCCCTGGGAATATGTTATCTTCCACGTAGCGCAGGATTTTCTCAAAATTCGAATTATTTTGGAAATTGTAGCAGTTTGAAAAATTGACTTTAATTTTTTTCTTTAAAAATTTGCACTGAAATGCATGTAAAAAGTCGAATAATTGAAATATCAATAAAATCCTACGCTACATTGGAGAGAATATATTCCAGTTTATATATCTATTTGTATTTCCTTGTCAGATGATCCAGTCATTCCCGGGAGTGTGGGTCAGTTTCTTTTGCAGTGCTCCGGGAAGACATTTTGTTCACCGCCATTTTGTACAATTTTCCATAAAAAAAATTTTTTTCTAGCAAAATAAAGATTGCTTTAAAACTATGTAAAAATCCAGACCTAATATTTTTATTTATACAAACAAAAAATTCCCAAACTTTTTAGTGGTTTGTGGGTGGTGTCCCCCCTTAATAACATGAATAATAATTCATAGTGAATCATAAAGTCTACACATTGAATCTGGTTTACGTCAAACATTCGATAGCTACTTGGTTTACTTCTACTCGCATGCCATTTATCATTAACTATTCAATTTACCGCGACACGCTCGTTAATACGAACAGATGCAATTTATTATAATATAATCACTCTCTAAAACACCGATTCCGATTTTCATATTTCTCGTCATATTTTCATCATTTCCTAGTTCTAATTATAAATCGAAGTACACACCTCCGCGCGTGACACTTGGTACCGTGTCGTGTCAATTAGCATTCCCATAATTAAGGATCATTACAGTAGGTTTCGCGTGCCCCCGTAAATATTCGACGTTCAAGGTTTGCTTTGTGCCTCTGCGCATAATTATATTTCGAAGACTGCGTATTAAAATTTTTATTGACTTCGCAGATCCTTAAACGCTCGACGAAATTGAAATCGACGAATTGTGGGGGGTTAATTAGAATGAGAGCCGTTAATGAGAGCGAAGCTATTAGAGAAAGTATATGGTTTTAATGAGTTCCTTGCATGAAAATTTTCCCCGCGTTACAAATCATTTACCGCGATCGCGTCTTGACACCTCTGCGCTACGCGTATTGAATTCGCCTGAATGAAAGTATAAGTACCGCGGGACGAAAGAACACGGTTGTTAAGCGAAGTAAGTTTCTCCATTATCATGCCTGCAAAGTCGTAATTACTGCCTTCGTAGAAGCGTGTAGAGTTTACAGTTCGAACCTCGAATTAATAACGAAATGCTTTCGCGAAGTTTAAATGTTGTTGTGTTATTTGCTGTATAATGGTTACTGTTGCTTAATAAATAACTCAATATATAGCAAGATACAGGCTTGTCGAATAAGTGCGAAGATTTGTGAAATAAACAGATTACATCATCCGCGTTCGTATTTATATACTGCTATTTGATTTGAAACCAGAATAATTTTAATTCGCCATAACGAACGCCCAAATTATTTCGGGATTACTTCTCAAATTATAGAACGTCCCCTTTGTTTGTTTCCTGCTGAAGGGCAATTCAAAACCCGGCTACATTCGACCATTGCGTCATGCTTCAGATAAATTGGAACAATCAATTCAGGATTCTCATTGAGAAACAGAAGGAAGACTTGTGTTTCTGCGCTGCGGCATTTTCGATAAAGAAACCCGCCGAGCTCTATGTATCGAGAGATGATGCAGATTGTAGACGTATCGCCTTTCATTCCTATAACAAACGACGCTCCTTTCGATCGAGAGCCTATGTTTATTAATACCATATTATATCCAGCGAATGAATTCTTGCAGCATTTAATTAACCGACACTGTTTTTTCCCCGGGGAAAGATGATATTTAGAAATGTCCCCGTACACCTGATGCCCCGTGCTGGCGAGCCGAGTGATAAATCTTGCTGCCGAATCGAATAAAAGCAAAGGTGTTCTCATGCATAAATTCCGCACGCTCGCTGTTGATGTTTCATACGCGCAGCAACGGGGCAGCATGGTTACACGTAGCTGGGCTATTGCCGAGTTCTAGGTAAGTAGATACCTCAATCTTCTTTTTAACCTTCTCATTTATGTATATCTCGCTTCAATTAATTGATACACCTCTGATACATTAATTACGACGAGCTTCCCAACCGCGATGCATAATTCACGACTTAAAGTTACCAATTAATTCCTATTAAGAATTCTTATTGAATTAATTGTTTTATCTCTCGCCGATTACACGATTTTCTGCGCTGCAATTTTTGGTAAAATATACTTTGCCTCACTGCCGTACGCAGCAACGGTAGGTACAGAAAATTCGGAGGAGAAAGAGTAGCGTGAATCGTGGTATTTATGCGTTACGAAACGATAAGTTTCCCTTCTGTCTGGTACCGAGCCGAATGGTAACCTTTGATCAAGTTTTCAGAGTGGAACACTTCGTTCTCATGGTTAACCAGGCATGTGATTTTTTTCCATTCCGGCCAGAGACAAGAACCCGGCTCCGCGACATTTCTCTGCTTCCTGGGTCCTGCCTCGGTCATAATAGATATCTAGCGGCGTAAAACGCGTACCAATGGCAGGGAAACAAGAGCACGAGAACTCAGAGGTATGCGCAACGAGTCTGTCGCTTGCAAAAGGAAACTCACTTGTGAAACCGCTCGGACGTCATTCTGTTCCTTGACCCTTTCGGAAGTTTCGTTACCGATGGTAAAACATCCCTGACCACCGCGCGCGGGGGTGTGGAGGGGGGCAGAGCCTCCTGGCACTTCTTATATAAGGGTGGCTTCGTGCAGCGACTAACACGAGGATCAGAGAACGTGCATGCCCGCAAGCAGAGCGGAGGAACCACGCGTGCCGAGTATGGCGTCCAGCGGTGCACTGTTCAAACAGACAAGCGTACCACGACGGTGTTCCGTAGCCCCTCGCCACGTGCTATCTTCCTTCCTTACGTTCATTTCGCAAGCCCTCTCTCGCTCGTTCGCCCGTTCCCGCCGTCTCAAGCCTGCACTGGTGGCCCCGTATGAATGCCATCCGCCACCTGGCGTCCACTGTTCCGTTGCACAGATACGCAACCTGCATCTGCTCTATCGACACACTTGCGCAGCGCACGGTCCACATTGTTCCCTCCTAGTGGGCGCGAGTACTGTTTCCAAACGACTTATCAATGACGAACTTTAGGCTTCGGCAAAATATCCTGTGCCTCTGTTAAGCAGCGAATAACCGCTCGAGACAGTAGGGATTGAAGTAGAGTTTAGCTAAGAATCACGCTTCTGTATAGGAGCACCTTGATTGCCATTAAGTACCTACCTGCTTTCGTCACTTATAACTTATCGATTACAGGCACCTTGCTCCGCGGTCCTGAATTTTATTATGCTTTTGGCTAATGATGATAATCGTGTTGTATAGTTGATCCACAGACCAGGTATAGAATAGACCTATCACCCAATGTAATTTTCTGTCACCGGTTTGGGGGGTCCTAGGACCCCCTTACCATTTTAGTGTCGCATGCAACGTTACCGGTGAAGTCCCGAAACAGATTGTAACGCTACGCGTGGTAGGAATTAGAATTCAGCACGGGTAAAACTAGGTCATTTTTTGAGAGTCGAAGCCCGCGATTTACAAATGTTTCTGTTAGAGTAACAAGTTAAAGATCGTCTTATGAACATATTCCGTTAAACGGAAGAGAAAGGAGAATCAAAATAAAACGATATCACATTCGCCTTTTAACCTTGTTGTCCTATTCGGGTTTATTTAACGCAAAACAAATTTTATTCGCTCGCAATAACGTAATTTCTAAAAAGAGTGCTTTAATGTTTTTTTTTTAAGAGCACCTGTTGCTGAACCCCACCCGTACATCATGTGTTTGCGCATACATTAATGATGGTCTATACGATATCATACAGACATATAGTAATAACAATAATAATTAATAATAATATCCTTCTACCGTATAATATTATTTAAGAGTAACATATCAAACCCGTACACACCTATATGGTGCAACTTTGCAAGTCTGTAGAGTAGCCAAAAATATTTGATACATATTTTTTGAAAAGGGAATTCATTCTCCTCCATAGCTATACGAAAAATTTATTTGTTTAAACTATATACTAATAATTAACATTTATTTGTCCATTTTTCTGGCGAAAAGTTAACTGATGTTTCAGTAAGTTTATACAGTATGTCCGATTTGTTCGTATACACGCTATTCTTTTTCTAACTATTGAAATAGCAAAAAAAATGTTTCATATTAAAGTTTTTTTTTATTTGATGGAGGAAACTGAATAGAATATTAGGATTATTTAACTATTATTTACAGAGATTTCAATATCATCGTAATTTTTTTTTAAATGGAACTATTGTATATTTTTTGTTATGCATTTCAAAACGCGCTCAACGATGTGTATGGAGCGCATGTTTGAACAATAATTTATCCGGATATCTTTATGAACATTGGTGGCAAATTTCAAGTAAATTATGGACCAGTATAACAAATGCGGATATTTTAGATTTTTTACTTTTAGCCGTATAATAACTATTATTATATGCGTAGTTTACTCCTATACTGTGCAAAATCGCGTCTTCGAGAATATGTCGTCGAAGATGTTATAAATTATTATGATGTTTTGGGTAATTGCAATGTGGCATACGGCGCTAAGATGTCCTCTGAATAGCCAGCATAGGTACACTAGGTCTAATTGTGGCGCGGTACTAATCCCCGCAATAACAGGTATAGAAGGTCTACAGGATCATCCGTTAAAACTGGAACCTACGCGCGCGGGAACAGACGAAAATGTCAACACCGCCTCACGGACGCAGTCCACTACAATCATTCACCGGCCCCGCGTTCGGAGGGTTTCCAGCGACCGCTGGATGCCCGAGCTTCGAAAATTTTAGGATGGTCTTTTTCAAATTAACGTCGCAAAGAGCTATTTGAAATTTCCCGGCCCGGGTTGAAGAATTTTGGGCCTTTTTCGTATAACTTGTGAACAATAAAAGATATCGGAATGCAATTTGCGCCGAAACATGAGGAAAAATTATTCCCTGCTAATGATGGATAATTTAAAATATTTTACGTTTACTTATTTTTTCTTTTATCAATTTTTTAACCATAATATTGTTGTGAAAAGCTTTTGCGAACTGTTTATTTGATACTGTATTTAATGCTCTTTTTAAAATTCATGGTGTTGATAAACAATAGGCTACTTAGTTGTTTCTGTATCATTACTTTCATCAATTGAGAAATTAAATTTTTATTCAATTATGTGTTAATTCTGCAAACCTCAGAATCAATTGTTCTGTTTTTTTTTTTTATAATTTTATGCTTAATGCAGTGCATGCATAGATCAGACGTATCGGGTAACTAATGGGACGTGTCTTTGATTGTAGCGGTGTTGAATTTTTTTCTACAATTTTTGTGTCTGAATGTTTTAACCTTTTAGCTACTCAACGCCACGACTATAGCGGGTTCCGTTAATGTCATTTTTTGGATGCGCCATTATTATGGCTTTTACACGCAGGTGGCGAAAAATCTCTCCGTACAGGGGTATAGCGCCGGGGTCAACCCTGTCGTAGCTAAAAATGTTTAAATTTAGACGGGTACGAGACCAGTCGACATTGTTTTCAAACCTCATTACAGTAATCTGGGGTGCGAGTGGTAAACCGATCATAAAAGCGGAGCGCTCGGCTCGCTTACCTGGGCCGAAAAATTCCGCACAGCTCTTTCTGACGTTAATTTGAAGGGGACCATCCTAAAATTTTCGAAGCTCGGTCATCACCGCTGTCCAGCGGTCGCTGGAAACCCTCCGAACGCCGGGCCGGTGAATGGTTGTAGGTAGTGGACTGCGTCCGTGAGGCGGTGTTGACATTTTCGTTTATTCGCGCGCACGTAGGTTGCAGTTTTAACGGATGTTCCTGTATAAATGTTTGCAAAGAATCACGTGAAGCGGCACGCGTTTCAACTGCATTATTGACAGAAGCGCGCTTTTCGCTCAACCCGGGGATCCCTGTAATTCTAATGTTGTATTTATAATTAAAAATACCCCAATTTGCCCCATCATCGGTTGAGGGTCTTTTGTTGGTGCGCTGTTTCACGCATTCTCGGTTTCTCCTTTTTTACGACCCTGATGGGTTCTTAGGTGTATAAGCGTTCGAACGACGCGGCTCGGGTGCCAAAAACTACGAATATAAATTTTACAAAAACGTATCAATTCATTATTTTCAATGATTTTTACGTGTCGTAGGATGGGCACAGTCTATTTAGACACGCGCGGACCGCAGCGATTTGCGGGAATGTCAGTAACAGCGTCAATTTATAATATTTTTCGGCGTACGACACGTGAAAATGTTAGTTAAGTGTTCCACTACACGTAAAATACTAACAATCAATGTCATCTTGCAATTTATTGCTTGTATAAGCTTTGAAGAAGTACCATATTTTGGCGTTTGAGTCGTTGACAACCGAGCTAAAGCGTAGCGTAGCGAAAGCCCGCCCTCTATGTCAAATTCTTACTCTAAACGAGTCACACGTATACAAGCACGCACACACCTTTTAAAATTTCAACACATTTCAGTGTAGTTGCTGAGTTGGACGCTGTTCATGAAATTATGGGTCGGTAACACAGTTTGGGTGGTGACACGAACATCCATAAGGTGATAGGCCGGTATTCACAAACGTGTTTTAAGATTAAGCAAATGCTTAAGCATGCGGCATCCTCTACTAACCCTAGTAGCTAGTAAAGGATGCCGAATGCTTAAGCATTTGCTTAATCTTAAGATACGTTTGTGAATACCGGCCATAGGTCTATTCTATACCTCGTCTGTGGTCCAGACAGATCCCTGTTACCGGAGTTGAGTGCCTTCGTTCGTGAGTTACCAGAGAGGGCGCCGCGATCGGTGAGCGATGTTTTTATCAAGCTGTAAGCATGCAATGAGAGACATTCTTCGCGGCCGGTGTGCAAGCTTGTTGATCTTTTCGTAGTGGCTTTTTATTGAGACGTTACAACAGTCAGCATGCAATGATTACATTGAGTCCAGAATCTTACAATGGTATTTATTTATCTCAAGACGCTTGGCTAAGTACACCCTGATAACCATCTGTCTCCAATCTAACATCAGATTGGTAGCAGGGTCTGGCACGAAAGCGCAGAATCTGACGTCAGACTGCAGTAGTCTGTGTCCGCATTTGGCTGCGTTCTGAGGTGCAGAGCCTGAGGTGCAGAGCCTGATGTCAGATCGGCAGCAGATCGACAGCAGATTCTGCCGTCTGCTTGGCACAGACAACAGCGCCATCTGAGGGCCAGAATTACCAAAAGATTCCCTACGCGTGACGTCACATGGACGTCCCTACCTTTACATAAGCAGGAAGCAGATTTTGGAATTTATTAAATAATTAATTCTACTTATATCAAAAAAGTATTTATTTATTATTTACAAATATACAGGATCGGTGATTACAATTGTCACAAGAGGAACTTTCAATATTTACATTAACAAATCCATATACAGTACGTTCCGTAACAAGTGGTACCTAGTAGGGGCAATGTCAGAAATTTTAATCAATATTTTCGACTTCTTTCTTGTGTAGAATCATCATACTTATTTCCTGTTGTGTTGGCGCTGAAAACAAATACAATATTAGTATAAAATTAAACGTAACGTATGATTAAACAGGATACATGCGATACTTACTTCAGCTCCATCTCCACACAGTACACACCCTAGGCGATCATGCATGCTCCTGCGAACATTAACATTTATAAGAAAATATGTATTAAATTATTATCTATTAAACAAGATGCTAAACATTCGCACTTCGCGCATAACCCTACTTGTCTGTCTTGCAGATAATGTGAATCCCGATTTCCGCGACGCAGATAATTAGAAATTATTCAATTCCATAATTACGTTTGCCTTCTGGATACGTCGAGATGAATTGTCAGGATATTGATGGATGAAATTACTTGAAATATTCTTCGCTTTTTCCGGCACTGACTGCCACCTCAGACATCGAAAACGAACGCAAACTGGACGTAGAGTCTTGACCAATCACGAATTTCGGCACTATGGCGCAGCCAATCCGAGCGTAGCTCATTGTACCGTTCAAAGTGGCACCCGTTGTGCCTGAAGACGTACGCTCGAATAATATTCCAAGTAATTTCATCCATCAACATCCAGACAATTCATCTCGACGTATTCAGAAGGCAAACGTAATTATGGTATTGAATAATTTCTAATTATCTACGTCGCGGAAATCGGGATTCACATTATCTGCAAGACAGACAAGTAGGGTTATGCGCGAAGTGCGAATGTTTAGCGTCTTGTTTAGTAGATAATAATTTAATACATATTTTCTTATAAATGTTAATGTTCGCAGGAGCATACATGATCGCCTAGGGTGTGTGCTGTGCGGAGATGGAGCTGAAGTAAGTATCGCATGTATCCTGTTTATTCATACGTTACGTTTAATTTTGTACTAATGTTCTATTTGTTTTCAGCGCTAACACAATACGGAATATGGTGATTCTACAGAAAAAAGAAATCTAAAATACAGGAAATTTTCTGACATCGCACCTAGTAGGTACCACTGGTTACGGGACGTATTGTATATAGATTTATAAATGTAAATATTGAATGTTCTTCTTCGAATTTATATGCGCTACCTGTATAATTTTGTAACAATTGTAATCGCCAATCCTGTATTATTAAACATAGAATAAATACTCTTTGAAATAAGTAAATGAATTATTTAATAAATGTAGAATCTGCTTTGTTATTTGGGGGTATTACGGTAATTTGGGCAATTACGGTATACATGTGTTGGTGCGTAGGGACGTCCATGTGACGTCACGCGTAGGGAATCTTTTGGTAATTCTGGCCCTCAGATGGCGCTGTTGGCTGTGCCAAGCAGACGGCAGAATCTGCTGTCGATCTGCTGTCGATCTGACATCAGGCTCTGCACCTCAGGCTCTGCACCTCAGAACGCAGCCAAATGCGGACACAGACTACTGCAGTCTGACGTCAGATTCTGCTCCCCAGTTCTGGTTATCAGGGCAATTAGCTCGCGACAAAATCGCTTGTCAGGCGAGAACAGTTTCAGTGCTGTAAACGACACTTTCAAGGCGCACTTACTCGATAATTCTCTGTCAGCTTAGTTGCTCTTATTAAGTTTTATAGAATTTATTAACAATGAGTACACCGAGAATAGAATCCAATTTTGCCATTTCATAAATGGAAATGGTCTTTCACTTTTTATTGCGAGTTTCGTATTATAAATAATATAAATAAGTTTTTCTGTAACCCGAAGCGTATATTCGAATGTCCTGTTAGCAACCGACGTGAACAGTGTTTACAGCACTGACGATCATAGCAAACAAAATTCCTACTGTTATTGATTCTTATTTAATTACGATTTCATCACAGCTTGATTATGTTTTTGTCGTTAACTGCTAGCTATGTGTTTCGTACATTCACAATATATTGGCATGAATAATAAACGGAGCAATGCCAATATTTAATTTATATTCTTTTACAGTAACTTGAGGTTGTATTATAACTCGCGTGTATGTAAAGTTACATTTTAAAGACTAAAACTTATTGCTGTACGTAAAAAGTGAAAGTCCTTAAAACCTGTCGCGGATGTCCTATACACTAGTATACAAATATTCATTCAACTTTATATCTTAGTCACGTTTAAAGAACAAAACACATTTTTCATCAAATAACCTGCTGAACAAACGAATAAATTTTAGTCTTTAAAAGTGAATTCTGTGTATACAAGTACAACGAAGAGTCCCCTAAACGTTTTTGGGCGCGAAATGTTAGGTTAAGTTAGAGAAGCAATCTCCCAAATGTCGCCAGTAACGTATCACTTTTATACATATATCAAAGAGTAGGTATAATAAGAGGCGTCACTCCGGGCGGAACCTTTGAAGTCCTTGCTTGACCTTGGCATTTAAATTGGTTGTCTATTTCGAGCGGGATATTTAAATCGACTAAATGTACCTTACCGCAATTGGCTGATTATTGCCGAAATTGACCGATCATTGCCGAAGCTTAGCGATCATTGCCGAATGGGCATTTAAATTGGTTGTCTAGGGATTTCCCTAGCTTATTTCTGTCCTTGTCGAGTGACGCCTCTTATTATACCTCCTCTTTGCATATATGCTTGTTAAATATTGGTCCATTAAAAATCGAATAAGTGATGTCTTTGTTTTCTGGGCAAATGCAACTCGTTTCCCCCTAATCCTCTATTTCCACATTTGGAACACACCTTTACTATCAGCTCTTAATACAACTTATCGGATTGGAAATAAACAAAGAACCTTCTTGGCACGCAATGACAAGTTTATATATACTGTTCCATATAAGAGTAGACCCACGCCCCCACCGATTTGCAACCGATCTGCGCAGTTCCCACTACTGCCCGCGCACGCGATTGGTCGTAGCGCTTTCTCTGCCGGTTTCCTTCCAATCAACAGCCTCCTTAGAGTCATCGTTGCGCGGAACGAGTCTGCTCTTAACTGGAATTCAGTACAGGTGCCTCGCGTTTCCGTCTGCTACGAAAAGCGAATTAAAACTAGGGTACACTGGCTTCCGTCAGCGCTGGCTTAACATGTATAACTGTGTATCATAAATGCCGCAGTATCACCATACGAGAGATACAAAAATAGATTTATTACATACATTCGGTTAAGCCTTTCGTTTTAAAAAACAGCACGCATATCACTCGACGTCAGATTGTCACTTTTGCTAGGTTTTCTCTTTTACACGCCACCTGAGCACCGTACAAAATTCATCAGTTTCTTTATCCTCATTATGGTACTCGCAAAGCGCGTTAATACTCCGATCTAAGATCGATGTCAGTATTATCATATGTTAGTGTAATGATATAGGCCGCATTTGCGCGACCATACGAAACAATTTAACAGTAGAGTAAGATAGTCTTCGCTAGTCAATTTCCTTCTGGATCGTGGCGGTTTTATAAATATAAAGCCGCGCTCGCACATGTGTAGCGCGTGGCATAGGACTCGCATAAAACATGGATTTATACGCGCAGAGGCTTGCCGAGCCAATGCGAGGTCTGCGATGCGCATGATTAAAAAAACAGGTGGAAAAGTGGGCGGAGTAACCTCCTCCCTCTCGCCTACTCCACAGAATGAATTTTCTCTAGTAGCATTTATTGTTGGCATTTTGATGGCCAACTAATTTCCAACATGGGGCCCAGAGGGTTTCCAAAGGGCCCATCTCCAAAAAAATTATGATTAGGTGTAGGTATCCAAACGCTACATTATTTTCGTACTACTACACTTGACGCGTTTTTAGTAAACTACCTCTTCATTTTCCCGGAAAAATGGGCCCCTCAGAACGTTTGCCACCTGGGCCTTTTTTCTTAAATCCATCGCTGATGGGGATACTGAGGGCCAACCGGAAATGCTACTAGGGTTCTAGGTTTAACAATGACCAGATTCGAGGTATGACGGACGATCTATATACCATTCCATATAAGAGTAGACCTACGCTTCCACCGATTTGCAAGCGATCTGCGCAGCTCCTCCTACTACTGCCTGCGCGCGCGATTGGTCGTAGCGCTTTCTCTGTCGGCTTCCTACTAATCAACAGCCTCCTCAGAGTCATCGTTGCGCGGAGCGAGTCTGCTCTTAAGTGGAACTCAGTATAGTATCGAGGCATGGTGAACAAACATCTTTCATGGCACTTTGCGACATGAACCAAGAGAAGCGCGATCGCGCCGCTTGGTATTTTTCGACCGGATTTCTGCGATGACTCGCGGCTCTCAAACGATTAAGCCTTTTCCACACAGGTTTTTCTAAAATAGCAATTCTTCTTAATTGCTTCGAATGTGTTTCGCGCTGTAGGTTGGACACGCCGGGGCGTGACTTAACGGTAAATACGTTTCAACGTTGTACAAATATAATACCATATGACGTACGTATTTAAATTGAGTTTGATATGATATAACAAAGCCGCGTCACATGCATAGATATGTGTATATGTACATTGAGTTCGCGTAGCACGCTTGAACATTTAACACAACTGTAACTCTCTCAATTCGAAAATGTGTTTGCAAAAATCTCGAAGCATCCACACATTCTTGTTACCTTTTCTCGTTATATAGGGTGATCCATTTCACGCGATTACTATTAGTAATATGCTAATTATTCATTCCGTGAAAGAATTTTTATAACAAAAGTTGTAAAATAATTAACTTTCTGTTGTTTCGCTTTTCTTGAATTCTGATATAAAAGTTGTCTTCAGTTTTTAAATGGAATACCTAATATTAGAAGTTTGAATTTTACAGAACATTTGGAATTACATAATTGTAAGTAACAAATATTAAAACACGGGGTCCATGGTCACTGAAATAATCAACCACGAAATATTTTACTACTTCTCCCGCTTCACCACCCTCCATGTGTAAATCTGGTTCCAAATACATTTTTTGTCCATCATAGTAGTCACGTTTTGGCACAGAAACCCGTTATAATACTAAATACTATTACCTTTATTTAAAAATCTACACTCAAATCGAAATCTCTTACTCAAAACATGTTGTCATAGAACGGGCAATTTATGATTCATTTCAGGTTGTCAAGTTAGATAAATCGCCTTGTATATTCTTTGTAGAAACTTCTTACGATCACAACTTTTAATTGAGATGCGACGATACAGTGTTCCGAGCATTTAAATTTTAGGAATAAGGTAAACGTTCCCATTAGAGATGATCATTTCTATTTGCCGAGTAGAAATTAGAAATGAATGAATACATTGAACGAAAATAATACAAAATTTTAATTAAATTGCACTTAAGATTGAAAATCGAGACTGGAAGTTTTACGAAAAATAAATTTACGAAATTAATTAATTTCGTGCAAGTGGGTCATTTAGAAGATAAGATATCGACTGCTCATATGTATTTCTTATTCACGTACGCGGTGTATACCTTTGCGAAAGATATAATCATACAATATGAAAATAAAGCATTACGTAATCGAAGTAAACATTTACAGATCATTGTTTACTAAGATAGCAGTCTACAAGAATATTGATATGACATTTAAGAAAAAGATGCAGCAATACGTCCGCGACTACTAGTTTCTAAAAACGAAAAGGCTTAACATTTTTAATATAATTGTGTTACGAACAGTTCGTGTTACAGTTGAAAATCAATTTCACTTCAAAAGGGGGAAGAGTTCAGTGGTCTCGATAATCCACTCTCGTAACGTAAGTTTTACTTGTGCCTCGAGAAAAATTGTTTATTTTTCAACGATCATATTTTTGAATATTAAATAATGGGGACATTTACCTTCCGAAGGTTCCATAGTTCGCAACAAGTAACTCGTAGGAATTGAATAACTGCTTGATTTGCTCGAACATTACACACGCTTCGTCTTAATTACGATTAACGAGCTGGAAAACTTAACATGTTACTGATAGGTTCCAGTGTTTTCGTTTTTGAGCTCGCACTGGTCCTTTGACGAACGACGGCATAAAGCTCAGGAAGAGTTGTTCTTGCAATTGTTTGTGGCAGAAATATGTTTTCCAAGTCGAACGTGACTTCGTTTTAAGTATTTAGTTTGTACAGATCAACGCGTCCCATAAAAAGGCGCATTAATTATTTGTCATTAGTCATTAGTGTGGCAAATTGTACGCTTAATAACTTCGCGGGGAGAGCAACGTTAATTATTTATACAAGTGATTGTCTCATAACAAAACTCAATCCGTGGAAAGCTTGGTTAGCTCTTACGCCATTTCGTCTCGCGATCATCGAGTACCTTTACATCCACCGCTATTCGTAGTCGGAGAAGTAAAAAATTTAATTATTCAATAAATTACGTATGAAAAATAATTACGAATCGGTAGGCGAAATCTTTGCTTATCCTACAAAAATTAATGTCTCACTAGGTACAATATCCATCTTCCCTCTTTCAAATCTCAGTGCTCGTACCATTCTTTAAAGTCTCGTTTAAACGAAAAATTTATAGTGCAATCACCAACACGCGGAATCATGTCTGTTTCCTAAAGGCAGGGTTGCCAGGGATTACTTGCGGCACAACACCTACAGGAATGGTGGTAATTAGTGCGTGAACTGACGCTATCCCCAACGCGAAGCCAACCACGGCCAACCAGCGTCGCCGGGAAATAGATGGTCGACGCTGGTTGGCCGTGGTTGGCTTCGCGTTGGGGCCACTTGGCTGCCTTGGCGCTAGCGTCAGTTCACGCACGCATTACCAGCACTCCTGTAGGCGTTGCGCCGCAACTAATCCCTGGCAACCCTGCCTAAAGGTGACTACAGTCTTAGCTTATGGACTTCCAACCTTTGTGCAATATTTCATTGAACTCAAGCTGTACAGTGAACATTAGAAATACCCCAGTACTTCACCAAATACATTATCAGACAATAAACAGTTGCGTCACCTTGACGATACCAATATATCAATGTATAATTAAATTTATCGCTCCTTCTTCAAAACGTTCGAGGGAGTTACGCAATTCTTGCGTGTAACGAGTAATGCATAATTTAAACTTCGTCATCTGCTATGTATAAAGTTTCGTGGCCCTTAGCAACGCCTTCGAAATTGTCACTAAAAAAGTCATCCGTCTCTTCGCTCTGCCCCTTCGTTGCACGACCTTCCAGTATCAGGTTCTCGTCGTTTCCGTTTAAGCGATCCGCCGAATTGTCTACACAATTCTCTGGAAGATTTTCCAGCTCGGGTTCCTCGAGCAACGCGTCAGCTTCGGTCAGCCCTTCAGACGGCATGGCAATTGGCTCGTCGATGTCCACCGCGTGGCTATCGTCCGAATAGTCCCCTCGGTTCTCCTCAGCGTCCAACGATTTCGTCGCGAAATATTTGAACTCGCCAGCTTCGCCGCTCTCGATGACAGCGCGAGTGTTCAGGGAATACCTGCTGGACTGGGAGTCCTTTTGGTGTTGGTGCTTGTCAAAGGATAGCCTTTTGTTGTCGTCCGATCTTGAATGATGGAGCTTCGGCTGGCGCTGCCTCTTCAGGTTCTCACCACTGCTCGCCCTCGATCTCATCCCCGCGTCGTCGGACAGATATTTGGTGCAGTCGATGCTGAACCTGTCTACTGACAGCTTCCTGCAACGAACACGCGGCATTTGATTTCAGAGATTTCTCTTATTCTCAGAGATTTTATTCATCTTCAGTCCTAATTTCCGGGCGTTACCTGTAGTCTCCCCTGCGGAAGTCCGGGCTTCTTCTGAATTCCAGGCTAGCTTTACGGTGACCCATCGATCTCTCTATCCTGCGTTCGCTTCCAACCTTGTCGAAAGACATTTTGTGGAAGTTTGGCGAGGAGATCTTATGGAAATCTCTGGGAGATATTTTCGTCAGGTCTTTCGAGGCGGTCAGCTCCTCGAATAGTCTCATGTCCATCGAGTTCCGCTTCCTTGGCACAAAATCGTCTGGATACTTACTGTAGGCACCTACGGAGATAGGGTAAATGTCATTTGCCGGGACTTATAGTCTCGGTGGTAAACTTCTGGATATGTTCTTTCGCGACAACTGACCTGACAGCTTAGGCGAGCAACCGCGATTCGTTGGAGATCGTACCGCTGCTTCGTCGACCTCCTCGACGTACTCAACCTTCGTCTGACGAAGTAGCTGATGCCGCCTGGCGGTGTCTGACCTGTCCTTCACTTTCAGTGTTACTGGACCCTTATTCGGAATGTGTAAATCCATTGCCATCGAGACTTGACTGCCTCCCATCTTCTGCTGCTCCAAACTTTCTCTGCTGACCTGGTCAAATTGCTTAATACGCGGTATGAAAAATAATTCTGCTATTAGGATTATACAACGGTTTATAAAGTGACTGATATAAGTAAGGGGCCTTCCTACTTTGACGGCCTGAAAAGGAGCGCGATATTTGGGATCTTTTTAAAGAGAATCCCTCAAATTATATTAATCTAAAACTTTATGCCTATGTTTGTCCATGTTTAGGCAACATTTTAAAAAAATTTATTTAAAAAAAAACGGTTCCCAAAACTTTAAACGCGTTTTTCGAATTAGTTAGCACGCTGCGATCCAAGGTCGCAAGCATAAAATGCTCCTCTTTTGAATAGTTACTTCGTACATCCTCGAGTTTGAAAATAATCAGTTCAGCGACTTTTGGTTTCATACCTGATGGGGACTGTAGCTTGGGTTGTCAACAGAGAGCGCGTGTCTCTGCAGCAGTTCTGGATTTAATAGCGCGCATCCAGTGTACTTCGGTGTCCTTTTACGAGGTGATTTTTTATCTACCAAGGTTGGCGCGCTGGGGCTCTTTTTAATAGAATGGGCAGCTTCTTTGGCGTTCAAGTCTTTCGAGAATTGCATGAATTCCGCTGTCAGCTGCTTCCTCGAGGCTTCGTGCGCGCTCGGGCTGGGACTCCTATTCACTCTGAACACACCGAGTTGGTGGTCCCATTTTGTCGTCTGGCTAGACGTGGACCTCCGGTTCCGTTGGTTCCGTATGTTCTTTATTGTCGACGCCTGAGGGAAACGGAAACGAGCTGGCACCACTTTGGCAGCGTTGTCGCGAGCCTCGAAGGTCATTACGCAGGCTGCCACTACGATAAATCCTGGAAAAGTTCATTGTATTACAGAATACGGGTCACAAACTCTTGTCTCGTTTAGGCGCAAAGTGTATTTCCTCTTTAAAAGTTCACACAACAGAGATTATAGTCTTCGAAATGTACGCCATTTTGTTATACAGTTGTGACCCATCTTTTTGCCAACAATTTGCACTCCGGGCATGCTTTTCAGGCATATCAAGGTTTCAATTAATTGCAAAAGTGGAGGAATTTGTGATTCGTAGAATGAAATGAATTAAGGGGTAACACCACTGTAAATTTTTCGGAAAATTGATTTTTTTTTATTTGCTTAAAAGATGCTTTGAACCTTTTAGAATATGGGGCAAAAACTGTATTACTTGAAACAAATTTGTTTCCTTGAAATTTCGAGCTCTTCCCCAAGCGCATCGGACTGCTTCGAAACGACTACCGGCGTTAAACGCGTTTTTCTCGAAACACGATTTTTCAACACGGCACGCAGCATAACTCCAACAATTTTCATTCTTTTCATTCGAACTTTTAACAATATCTTTAAAATAACATTTTCAAGAGAAATACGTACGGGATGTTCGATAAGTTAATTTAAACATTACTTATTAACAAATGATTGCCCTCTTTTTATAGAAAATTGAACGTTTTTCATTCAAATGCTCACCAATCACACAAAAATCAATATTTTTAAAATCCCCTACGTATTTCTCTAGTTATAAACATGTAGATTTAAGTCATATTTTTTTTTTTAAATTCAAATTTGCACCAGCTACACTGCGTGCCGCAGAGCGCTAAAACTTCAACATGCCTCACGAGAATGGCTTCAGTGCCGCCATTTTGTAATATTTCTCAGTAACTTTTTTTTTTTTAATAACAAAATATGTGCTTAATAACTTCCTCCAGTATAGTTATTCTATTACCTTTCCTTCCATCCAAGAAAAATTGCCAAAAAAACGCTATTTTTCAAGCTGTTACAGTGGTGTTACAATGGGTTTAAAGTCAGTACACTACAGGGTGGCAACAAATAAATGCATTGAAATTTAAATTGTCCTAAAAGAAAACTGTGACAACGTATTTCGGAGATGATTGTTTCATCCGATTGCCCATATTGTATACTTTCATTATAAATATAACTTCACGTTTCTAGCTTGTGTCAGTTGTTTCTCGCAATATGTCTAACGAAGGTGCAAGGACCATTTCCCTGATTTTATCGCGGAGGCTGGAGCCTGTGCAAAGCCACACGAGAGTTTAAAATCGCTCGAGAAATCCTTGTGCCGGGAATCGGACAGAATTTCGTTTGAAGAGGTGCGACGGGTAGCAGAAAATTCTACCAAGCGTTTGAAGCTCTGCGTCAAAGCAAAAGGCAGCCATGTTGAATATCTGTAAATATATTGTACTCGTAGCCATATATTATTATGTATTTTTACTTTTTTTTATCTTACCTATATAGATTTACTAAAATTATAACCGAAACTAAATATGCATTTATTTTTTGCCACCCTGTATGTCTTTTCCTGTTCCAATGTGCTGCGTTTAATAAATGCCAGTGTCAACTGAAAGGTTTCTGGTCGGCTGACGAGGGAATAAGTTGGCGTGCAAAGGGCTGATTGTGTAATTTCCCGAGTGTATCATTTCTTGGTATATGAGGCGATGAAAGAAGATGAGTAAGCTGGAATTCACCACCTGCACTTGAAGATTGTGATTTAGTGAAAGCGATTGTGTGGCAAATGCCTGCTACTCGACAGAAATAGCATTAGTGTTCAAAGAATAGACAAAGGTAGGAGATCTGTGTATATGCATATTTAATATACTAAAATGTTTCGCGTGAAAAGGACCTAACGTTCGCAAGGTCTTATTATTGTACGAGCTGAATTTATTTCTCAACTATTTTCACGGGTGGATTTACGAATGACCGGAACTTTTAAATTGTAACGTCGTCTAGTGAATAAGTTCTTAAAAATTTTATTATTCAACACGTCGAGTGCTTTTTATTATGCATCTTCGTTCACTTTTTTTCAGGCTACAGATTATAAAAGTATGTATGCATGTGTTTCTGAACAACATCAAGAGCTGCGTTTGAATTGATTTAAATTTATCCTGGGGACGTGCAGAGTTCCCACCAAATAATTATAATTGCAACAGACATTGCACGATATCAAATTATGTTCTGCTTTATTAAAATTAATATTAATAATCCTGGACGGAGAATGTTGAAATATAAAATTAATTCAGGTCCGAAGAAATTACAATCCATTGGTGGTGAAAGACGGAGCAAAGGAAATTGTTAGCTTTATAATTCATTTATGTAATCGAGCTGTTCCTTTGAACGAACAGGAATCAGTTTCCAGCACACGATTAACCGCCAAAAGCGAATCAAGGGACAAAGGGCCGCTAATGGAACGATCAGGTGGTCTCTAAAGGCTTCTCAAAGTTATTTTAGTAGTTTTACTACATTTAGCATTTTACAATGCTGAATTATTGTGTAAAAATGTTTGAAGAAATAATAACGTGACGCTGTATTTCCTTTTTGTGCATTAAAAATTCATTTATTCAAAGTAAATTAATATCGCTTTTATGCAGAAATAAAAGAATCGTAAGTTGAAAAAAGAATTGAAGTAAAATAAAACAATACATAATGGTATATAATTTTAACATTGAAAACAGGATTGTTTTTTTGTCATTAAATTTGTGTTTAAATTTACTAAACTTCTGATAAAATTTTATCAAAATTGTTATCGAAAAGTATTTAAATTACTTGTGGCTTATACATTTTTCGAATGACTGGCGTAAAATACCGATATTTTAATTAGTGTATTATTAATTGGCTTATCTAAGATTTAAGGAATGTTTTCAATTCCCGAAACAACTGTTCTGCAGTATATAATAACTGAGCAATTTGATAATAATTCGTATTCATGTTTTCGTCTACAATTTTTAAAAAGTTTCAAAATACGTACTGAAAAAGAATATCTAGGTTATGTACGATTTTCAAGAACTAGAAGACCGTGAGCCTCCATAGCTCAGGGGTTAGAGCACTGGTCTTGTAAACCAGGGGTCGAGAGTTCAAATCTCTCTGGGGGCAGAATCTTTTTTTCTTTTAGTTGCGGAATGAAAATCATTTAGGAACGCACGTTACCCCAATAACAAACAATTACAGTGCTTTTCTATCGCGCAATTTTATTCATTACGGTGTAAATTACTTTTATCATCTTCTAATTAGTACTCACCGTTTAGTGTAATTTTCTTCTTCAGTAGCATATAATTTTATCATAGAAGTGTAGTTACTTAATGGCTCCTTTGATTACATATGAAGATAAAAAGGGCCAGAATCGATTTAATTCGGTCATTACAATTTCGTTGATTAAAAATCGTTTTCAATTGTATTTTAAAATATTTGATATGATTTACTGAAAGTAATAAACAGGAAATAAATTTTTGTTTAATTTTTCACATTAATTTTTATGGCTCAGGTAATCTTTTATTGAATTCACTCGTTATTTACAAAAATCTTTACTCTCCTATCTTTTTACTCACATTTTATATAATAATAGGCCACTGCAAAGTAATGTAAACTTATAAGTCAAGGAAGTAGGCGGAAACTAATAGTACATGCGAAGAAACGGTGTACGACTGTATGTTGTTATTACCTCCTACGCCCATCACTATTGGGCCCGCATAGCTGAGATTGTTCAGGTGGAATCCACGCGACTCGTTCTTCACTCTTATCGTTAGATTACCTCTGATTTCTTGCGCCACGGACAGCTGGTCTGCGAAGTATCCTGTACGAGATTCACACATCAAATTCGCCAATTAATTGATATGGAAAAAATAGGAGATACATATGAAGAAGTTCTTATTCCATCTTATCTTTTGCACAACGTGCAATTTCATTAGAACAGTGCCCGAGTTTAAATTCTAACGGGTTGGATAAAAAGATTTCCCTATTCAAAATAGTATTTAAACGTGACAAATACATAAGCAAATATAAACCTCATCGGTGATGGTGCATTTGAATAGCAATTGTAAGTGGATTCACCTAACTCAACGTTCCTAAAAAATTGTAACATGTATGAAAAGCTTATTTAAACAAAATCATTAGGTGGTCCTCAATTGTTTAAAGAAAACATCTATGTACATAATCTAACTCCAGAATTATCGAAGGCAACAAATGTGATGGGCAAATAGCCTGAAGAATTATTTTCCTAAAAAAAGTAGAACGTTTCTCGGACATTTTGAGTTAATCAGAATTTTTTTCGGACAAGTCTACGTCCACCAAAAATAAATTCAAACGCGAGCCCCTCGCGCGTGATGCAATGCGAATGAACTGGAAGGAAAGCACTCTCCTGTGAAATCGCGTTTCTTTGTCTTCGTGTACCTTTTTCTCGGAAACTACTGGAGCGATTTTGATAATTTTTTTTAACCTTTTAAGAAATGAAGCGACTACAATTTGCTCGTTCGGTTCAAAGAAATATGTACAATAACTTTGGTTCTGGTCGTATTAAAACTCATACAATGCTTGGGCAGGAAAAATCTTTGATTAAAATGTGAAAAAGAAGCTTTTTAGAATACGTTCATCATAAGGAGAGGTTTATCAAGTATTATTTAACACAATGTTATAATATTTTTTAAACTAACAATAGAAACTTTTGTACCTCTCCTTATGAACTTTGAGGGGTGGTTTCTTCGCCCCCTAAACACGCAAACGGGCCGAAATAAAAAAATCCGTATTGGTTATTTTTCGATCCCCTAAAACATATCCAAAAATCAAAGGAATCGGTGGCGGACACCTCTAAACCTCTCCTTGTCAGTATTGCGAGAAAAGAGCAGAAACTGATTTTTCCAACTGTAATCACCCCGTCAATAAAAATCGTATTTTCGGACTTTGTTGAAAGGACAGCTGCAGGCCAGGCAAAGATTGCAGGCCAAGGCAGTCCTAAAATACAGAGCGAAAGACACATTTGGCGCATTAATGTGCAATATCGCTGAGACCATTTGTGTTTCTCTCAAGCGCCTGACTGAGGTCCCTCCAATCAGACGCCATTCGCCTTCTCTGTTTCCCTTTTCTTTTGTCTCAAAGCTCGCGATCACGAGCTTTACCGGGATCTTTCAACCCCCTCTGATTACGACACACGCGACAAAAAAATTTGATAAAAAATGTTTCGAACAAAACTTAGTCAGTATTCGGCTGACAACAAATTCAATTTTTCAGTTTTATTCAATAAAAAATCAGAAGCCGTACCGTTTTTAACACACCAATCGATGCATCTTTACACCCCCTTGAAAAAAGTATTAGGGTACTTAGGTCGGAAATCGATTAGTTCAGAAGTTATGATTTTTGTCCCGAATTCCCATCTCAAGATCGTCCCCTCGTTGAAACATTCAAGGGCGGCTTTTCTCTGTCGTTTCGCGTCATTTACGACACTCGCTAATTATTCTACGACCGGCAGATACTTCTTGCTGCTAGGAGGGAAGGTATCGAAGGAGTAAATCGATTCGTTCAGGTAATCCGATCATTGGCAGTGGAGTGCAGCGGTTGTAAGGTTAATGGAAAACCGTTTGTTATTCTAGGAAGTTCTACTCACCTATGGTCGCCATGCAAGCGCCTAAAAGCATTAGTAGCAGACCAATTCCGAGAGCTTTGCAGGCGTACCACAAGCACCGCGTTGTCACCTTGCCTCTCACCACCTATTCGATTTAATCACTTTCGTTAATGGCTAATACCCTCTCCAACGTTCAGTTATTTAATGGCCTCGTGTACACAGTGTCGCTCGAAAGTGTTCGCCTACTCGTATTTTCCCTCTGTTCCCAGGTGTATGAAAAGCTTTTACATTGCAGCAAGGGTCGGCAGGGAAATGCAACAGAAAATTCGTTATTTAGGAAGTGGGAGGAAAAAGGAAGGAAAAGCCAGAGTTAGCCTCTAACGAGAAAAAGAATTAGCACGTAGAAGGTTGTAAAGCGTTAAAAGCTGCGGGAGTATGTACTAGATTCTAGAATGTTCTCTGGGAATTTTACTTACTATACAGTATATTACGAACAACGTTTAGCTGTTGCCTCAAACTATTCCGGTGACTTGTCAATTCGTTTTCCAGAAAGTATAAAAGGCAACGATAAGGGAAATGAGAGAAGCAAGATTGAAACGGTGGCACTTCCCTGTCTTTATTAATTAATGTCGACGACAGTAATTTCTGAATGAAACAAGGCACTTAATTACTTAATGTAGGGTTGGGACTATTTAAATAATTCGATATTTCATTACTTTATAAGTATTTGAATATTGCGAATGTTCCTCGAATGTCGAGGTATTTTTTTTTTAAATTGTGTCGTGAAAATTAACATATTCATATAGGGTATCCTGGAATTGAATAATTAAATGATTATTTAATTAAATAATTATTCATATACTTATAATTAAATCATCATTATAATTAAATAATTATTCAATTTCGGGATACCTTATATAAATATTTATATACATTCTTATAATCTCAGTTAATAGATTCGGAGGAATTGAAGTTTCTCTTACATTTATCAATAAATATTGCACTTGAGTAGTGAAATATTTGCACTGTCTTAGTTCAACAGTTCTATTCGGGTCTATTTAACTCGAAGTTTAACAAAAATATTTGGGTAGAAAAATGAAGATAAAACAGGGGTGCAGAATAATATTGAAAACTGGAACGGATGCATACAAATTTCTGTATGTTAACAAAGCATATTTTGCTTCCATTGAGCCACGTGGACTGGTAATGTTAATAGAATATTAATATTCCAAAGTTTCAGTGCAGGAAAAGTTTTGAGTGTACCTGGACGTTCCAGTGCGCTCCTGGACCGCAGGCTCTTCTCTGCGTCCCTTGCCAGTGGATGCTTCCTTGGGGCATTTTGCACTCCTAAAGTTAAATAAATTCTGAATTATTCACAGAGACCGGTGCAGCAACCAGTTTGATAAAAGATTCTATTACAGGGAAAATGAGTTTAAAAGTTGCTTGGCCTGAAGGTAGTTAGACTAGAAACCGTGGCAAATGAAAATAAACTACAAATTGGGGAGGGGGGGGGGGGGGGGAATTCAAGATAAATACTGGTACAAAATTATGATTAAAGTTTGCAAAGTCATTTCTAATGGTTTCTCATAAACATGGAAGATATCTGTTTCATGAATATATGCACTTTTTAATAAGTAGGCTAACTCTTTACTTTTCTGTCGTTTCTAAAAACCCGCAGATTTTAAAAAAAAATAAGATCTTGTTATTTAACTCTTCTAATAAAAATGGAATTTAATTAATCCCGGAAGTACAGCTGGCAAATGTAATTGGTACAAAAGACGCGAAATTCATAGTTACAAAGAGTTGAAAACGGTAATTTGTACAATTTTAAGAATTCCATGATTTCTGAGTTTCTCAAAAGCGTAGTGTAAAAAATTCGGAGAAGGTAAGTCTAATAATTCTGTGAATGCAAAAATATCTATTCGAAATACTTAATTATTAATGATGTACCGAAGGAATGTAATCGATTTAAATATTTTTCGTAATAAAAATAGTGTTTTTCTGTTATCAGTATGCATATTCCCAACACCGCCTATGATTTCGATGTATTGTCTGCTACAGGAGGGGCACGAAAATTGCGGTGCAACCGAAATTAACTTTGTTTGTCCAATATGTAAATCCGAACGTGAAAAATAAAACATTTAAAAAATCCTGTTTCTATATTTCTATAACAAAACATTTTCTTAAACCTGACCCTATTAAAAAAATTGATAAAAAAACATTTACAAAGTAAGGAATAATAAAAACACATGTGAAAATAACATCAAAAACTAATATTAATCAATATTTATTGAGCAGGCGATATTAAGTACACTTTTTTCAGAACCTGATTTTTGCATCTCATGTTTTCTGATTCCTAATTAAAAATTTGTAGGTTTCTAACTCGAAACACAAATAATATTCCTCCTTACTCTGAAACAAGTTTATTGAAACAATTATTATTCAATTAACAGCGATATAACTTTTGCCATCCAATGTAATTCGTATTTGCCGTTTTCTTCCTTTGCTACTTATATTTTTCTCCAAATTCATTCCACCCTCCTACCCCCACCTGCAACCCTAAATCCCTTGAATCTCTTGCCGACCGGTGTACTTTTACACTTAGCAATTGAAATACTCAGCTATTTGTAAATTGAAATAGTAGACCATAAATCTGTGGTTGTAAGGAAAAACGCCGCATGTCACATATTTTCACTTTCGAGATATTGCCGTTGAAAGTTCTAAATACCAATTCTTCTTATTAGCAATGTTTCCTTGTTTTCTTCTTACGATATAAACGTATATTTCCTGCACTTTGCATAATATTCAATATTCGTATAATTAACGTAAATAATAATAAACAAAATAGTAATAATTTACATACACTTTAGGCAGAACGACACAAGTCCACTGGACTTGTGTTGTTCTGCTTGACCGTGTCGCAGTTAAGTAGTTTTTCCAAAACAAAATATAAACATTCACACGACTAAAGCATTAGTGCGTTCCCGTTCAGTAAATGTGTTAAAGTTTAATAAACACGTTCATTAAAATTTAACTATAGTTACCACAGTTGAAAATGGATCTCGTTGCCCAGTATTCTTCAGATACGGATTTAACGGATACAGATCAATTTTTTGAAGGTAGGTACATTATAATTATTGCCCACTAAACTAAATAATATATCTTCACATCGTACATAATCTCAATGTGTGTTAAATATGAATATTTTATCTGCAAACAAAAATTAAATGTTTATGGAATTACGATACATGGTAAAGGACCCAATTACTGACACTTTAAGCGTTGACTCTGACATTATCTTATAGTTTTGTACTTATAGACTAAATATATATGTTGCTCTTGTTATTTATTATTGTTATATATATACGTTTACTTGATGAAAAAAATTTGGTGGATCTTAAAACTTTGATTTTTACGTACGAATTCATCAATATTTCATAGTGTGCTGTTTCTAGTAAAATAAAAATATGAAATATAATTTTGCTCATATTATTTTACACAAAATACGTTATAGTATATGCAGATAAATAAAAATAGAAAATAAAAAGCGATCACAAAGGAAAGATCCCAAATAGCACAAAGACATCTTATGTACGTCCGAAGGACGTCCGTTCCGGACGTACTGTACGTTCGGAGAATGTCCCGAGAAGGTCCATATATCCTCTGTACGTCCTCGTTAAGTTCTTTAAATGTCGTAGGAAGGTCCTATTTACAAAGTGGAACGTCCTGAGGACGTGCTGTGTCAACATTCTCAGAACGTTTTCCGAACGTCCGAAAGTAAAGTTAAATACGTCCAAAAGGCGTCTTAAAAACGTTTTGCAGATGGTTTAAAAGCGCCTTAAAGACGTCTTCATCAAGTCTGGGTTAGGACATTAAGAAAAAAAAATTTGGCGGTGACGGGAATCGAACCCAGGACTCCAAGATTACGAAGCAATTGCTTTTCGCAACTACTCAAGACACTTCGTTTCAAATAATTCCAATTTCTAGGTATATAACAATTATTAATAGTTTATAAAAAATGTGCATTGACGCGAAATATTCTACAGAATATCATCATTCGACCTCTAGACTCATTGCTTAAAATCTCACATTCGTCTCAAGACAGATGTTTTAACGACGACTTAAGACAGACGTCTTGAAGACGTTGTAAGCTATCTAGGAACATTTCAGCATTTCAGCGTCTTCATTGCACAAAAAAATAGCGCAAAGGCGAGGTTCAGTCGTAAGACTGTTTTGCAACCGAACCTGAATCATCTGCAAAACCTACAAGACGGTTGTTCTTCGAACATCTGAAATTTAGATCTTCTAAGGATTCACAAGACTTACGAGACGAATGTTCTGGGAACATTCGAAATGTAGTCGTGCAAAATAATCACGTGACTTACAAGATTGTTTGATGTTCCTAGAACATCCGAAATTTAAGCCCTAAGAACGTCCGTAGGACTTAAGAAACGGACGTTCCTGGATCATCCGAAATTTAAGTCCTAAGAACGTCCGTAGGACTTAAGAAACGGACGTTCCTAGAACATCCGAAATTTAAGTCCTAAGAACGTCCGTAGGACTTAAGAAACGGACGTTCCTAGAACATCCGAAATTTAAATCCTAAGAACATCCTATGTATGTTCAAAATGGACGTAGGACGTTCGGATATAAACTGGACATGAAAAGGACGTCCTTGGGATGTACGGTGCTATCTGGGATAAGTCGTATTCTTCAAATTTTGTGGACTTACGTTGTTTTGCCAAATGCGTATTAATTGAATATTGGACTTCGGTCAAATTGCATTATTTTTTCAACGTATAAAATTAGTTTTCATGCATTTTTTTCTGATAAATACATACATCCAATATTCTACAGTTGAATTAATGCATAAACTCAAATTTTTTGAAATTGTGACATGGGTCGTTTCTCCTTACAACCACAGAAATATCAGCGCCAGAAACGAAAACGCACATTTCCCCCCGATAAAAATATCTGGAATCGCGACGGGACAAACGTTCGTTACGGAGAAGTGACGTGCTCAACATTCGCCTCGAAATGGAGCGCCAGTTCGCTCAGCGTCTCATTTCATTTAACACGAGGCGAGACTCCACCCGCACGCTTCGCTTTAATTCAACTTCGCGATACGTATATGTATAGCACTTGCCACAGCTTCTATCACCCTCTCGTACTCATTCACTTTTACACAAGGGCAGGCAGGCCGAGGCGGGCGCGCACAATATGTTCGTGTGAAATTATCTGCCAGCCTTGCCGCGTGTGCGTGGCGCATGCTTACGTGCGATTTGCATGCACAGACAGCGCGCAAAGAGAGGCATTGTTCGCCTTCTGTTTCGTATCTTTCCACGTCTTTCGCCGCGACTCCGTAGTATCGCATCGATCCGAATCCTTCTCCCACGGCTCCTTTCGCAATCTCTGTTTACTATCGAGAAGTTGCCCGTTTTCCCTGCCACTGGGCTCGCTGGGGATTCGAGAACCGTTCGAACTTTATCGAGGCTTCGGTGGTGCCGCCTCCCTTTCACACGCCGCCGCCGCAGCTCAAGTCTTATTGTTCGAGCGTATCTCGGCTTTTTTAAATGATGCACGGGGTGTTTACGTTACTACTGTCCAGCGTTTCACTCGTAAGTCCCGCTGCTGGTGGGAAGAAGGTTTGAAACTGATATCTTTACGCGCCCCCGTGGGCAACTCAAGGGGTTGCCGCAGTCAGCGAGGTCGGAGAAAGAACGATTCTTTGGCCGGTATTCACAAACGTGTCTTAAGATTAAGCAAATGCTTAAAGCATGCGGCATCCTCTACTAACCCTAGTAGCTAGTAAAGGATGCCGAATGCTTAAGCATTTGCTTAATCTTTTTTTTTTTTTTTTTTTTGTTTCTGTTTTCCTGTGGTTAGCAGTAGGGGTGTTCGATTCCGATTCGATTCTTCAGAAAATCGATTCTTTTGGTTAAAAGATCGATCTTTTGAATCGATTCTTTGGTATCCGATTTTCCCCAGAATCGATTCTTTGATGTATGAATCGACAACCGATTTTTTGCCCTCTGGCGGAATTAATTGCCACTAGTGAAAGGACCAATCAAACTGCTTGATGCGTAGTTTTTCCTGATCTTATACGTTTCCCGCCATTTACACACGATTCCCGCCAAATTTATATACGATTCTTATGTTCTGGATATTGGTTACAGTACGAAAGGATTTATCCTACATTAAGCCTATCATTGCAAAAAAAATATCTACCAATCATGGCAACATCTGTGCCATCAGAACGTGTATTTTCCAAAGCTGGAAATATTTTAACTGATCACAGAAATAGTTTATCACCTGAACATTTACAGCAATTATTGTTTTTAAATTCCTTATCAATGAAAGAATGGCAATTACATGATGAATAAAATATATAAAATGAATAGCAAAATATTTCTTCTATTCAATACAATGCCCTTCAACAACTATCCCAAATTGTTCCTTGTAAAAGTAATTTTTATAGCGATTCTTTCAAAATTATTCAAAATCGACTTCTATATGTACTAATTTCGGAAAAAGTTTTATGGCGATTCTTTTCGTCTCGATTCTTCCAGAATCGATTCTTTGGTTCCGATATTTTAGAAGGATCGATTCTTATAATCCGATTTTGAATCGATTCAAGAATCGATTCTTTGAGGTGAATCGAACACCCCTAGTTAGCAGGATGGCATTTCAAGCATTATTATCGCTTATATAGCCCAACGAACTATAGTCTCTTATCTTTTTCCTCTCCTCTCCCTCCGGTCCCAGCAGCGAGCGTCGTACCGGGAGAAAGGTGGTGGTCACCCATCTTTCCCCAGTACCCGCCCCGTGATGCTTAACTTCGGTGATCTAACGAGAACCGGTGTGTCCATCACGGCCAGCGCCGCTGGTTTGCTTAATCTTAAGACACGTTTGTGAATACCGGCCTTTGGGAATTTATTTCAGAAAGTACATGCACACTTTTGTGCAAAGGTTTTTGCATTCAGGCGAGGGACGCTTTCACAGGTTATTATATTATGTTTTGGTGTAAAAGTGTTTATTTATTGCAAAATTACAACTGGTTTGTCGGATGCTGTTTTTAGAAATACGGTTCGCGGTGACCGATATTATTCGGAACTGGGTTGTCTAAAATCAAAAAACGAAGAAGATGTAGGTAGCACAATAGTTTATCTAGCCCTTAATCGTTCCGTTTTATAAAATATTAATCTGGGACGAAATGGCGGATGTTAAAGTGGATTGACTGATTTTCGTAGGAAGAAACACTCGAGTGGTAACACCCTAGTAGCACAAAATATTGGTTAAATATTTTTTCCAAATATTAAAAAAATGTTTTTTTAGCCACACTTTTTAATATGAAAACAATGTTGATTTCCATTAAATAAATATTTACTGTATATTTGAAAAAAATATTTTTTTTTCATAATATAAAATGAATATTTTCAATATATTTGGAAAAAATATTTGCTGCTTAATCTAGAATAAATATTGTATGTATATTTAAATATCAAAAAGAGATTGAACCTCTTTTTAATATCGGATGTATGTGCATTCAATACTTTGTGCTACTAGGGTCGTTTTTCATCCGTAAAATGAAACTGAGCATTGCAGAAACAAATGTTTCGATTAAAGACTAAATTGGAATGCCTAGAAGAAACCTACAAAGATTGGTGCAGCGATCCTTCATTTCCATTTCGGGAAATCAATTGTAATTTTGCAATAAATACTTTTACACCAAAACATATTATAATAACCTGTTAAAGTGTCCCTCGTCTGAATACAAAAACCTTTGCATAAAAATATGCATGTACTTTCTGAAATAAATTCCCAAAGAATCGTTCTTCCTCTGACCTTGCTGACTGCGGTAACCCTTTAATGCTAGGCTTTAAGGATTATGCTGGCAACCCACAATCTATGGGACATAAATTTTGGGATGTAGGTCTTTATAACGGAACTATTTTATTTTTCTCACCGTTCACAGTTCAAATTTTCTTTTCAACGCTACTGTAAGGTAAATGTACCAATAACGAGCCATGCACCAGTACCTAGCCATCTGTTGAAATATTAATAATTGTTAAACTATGCACGTAAGATAAAATACATATTTGGTGTAATTTGCATTATTTAATTGTTCGGTTTAATATCTGAAGTTATATCGTCTTGTTTTTTTGTCTAGATATTTAGAAATACCATTTATAGTCTCGAGGCCAGATATATGACGCGTTTTCAGACATTCGTTATGATATGGCTAAGAAGAGCGTACTTCTTGTTAAGAGCATACTTATTATAGGATAATAGTTTTTTAGATAGAAAAAAGGGTTTTAGAATCTTGAAAATATTTGTAACACATAGAAATAAATAATTTGAATATGAAAACTATTTTTTATTTGAATATTTACATGGCTATTTATCGGTGCAAACAAATCTTGTTAGCCCAGTAACTAATCACGTGTTCAATAAATCGGGTGAAGTGAGTTGCAAATGTTAATCGGCATCGCCAGATCAAAATTACGAAAAAAGTGTGAATTTCTGACTCGATATTTGGAATAAAGCCGGTAAGTATTTTGATCATAAATCATAATATAAACATTATTTTTCTAGATAATAATGATAGCATTTAATTTAAGTTTATTAAAGTTTATGTATATGTACAGTTTAATGAATTTGTTGGTTGTTTTGAGTCTTATATAAAATAACCACAAACTTCTATTGATAGTGTAACTAAACTTATTGTTTTTTGCATTTATTTTCTAATCTGTTTATTATGGTTACTTATACAATAATTTTATATTTCTGTACTTTTTAATTTTCCTTAACAGATTTTTCAATTTAAGACAAAGAATCAGTTTTTAAAATAATTTTTACACGATTATAAAACCTATGGCTAGGTACTGGGACATGAAAATCGGGCCGCTAGGTCAATCGCGTGAGGTTGGCTATATATTGGTACATTTACATGTACAAATATTCTTGTTTATTTTACGTTAAATATATAAAAAAACAAAATTTTGTTAGGTGAGTACTGATGAGAAACAACAAAATCTTTATGAATGAAAACAAGTTTCACTTAAACTGTTAATTTTATACACAATATTCATTATACTTTGTCACCGTTTCCTTAAACGGCTCGTTATTGGTACATTTACCTTACAATTGTATGAAAACACTGGATGGGAAAAAGTTTCCCTGTTTTTCAGAGGCAATAGAATTGAGGGCCTTATTTTTTTAAATTTGCAATAAACTCGAACAATGAAGGTGAACTTTAGTTTTTTAAATGGAAAGCTTTATTTTATCACATGGTAGCCACCATTCAAAGTCACATGTGATCGGGGATGAATGGAATAAATTGAACTTTTTATAGTACAGTTTCATTGAATACGCTATGCAGACGTGTCAATAAGAAATGCTAGTAATAAACAACATATTGCTTTCATTCTTGACCTCACGTGACTTTGAACTGGAGTCTATCTAGGAGTATTGAATTCAAATTGCCAGTCGTTTTACTACCATATAAGCAAAAATATAGTTTTCCATTTGTAATAATTAACCACTATCGTTGCTCGAAAGTTATTACAAACTTAAAAAATCGACGTGCCCAATAGTTTCTTCTAAAAAGTGGTGGAACTTTTTCCTCGTATATTTCTTTTATACAACCTACTCTGCACATGGTGTCTTCCGCGAGAGTTTCATATCACATGTCACCACTGGCACTGAATCTTTACTGTTTGAACATTCTCTGTTACTCGTAAATTATTATGTAGGGTGTCTCAAAAACAAATGGCCAAACTTTAGGAGCTCATTCTACTCACCTCGAGGACGAAAGAGGCTCATACAGTCACACGTCCAGAAACGCTTACTTTCTGAGTTTAAATATCTTTTATGTACTTGTGGTATTTTCTTGCAGTTTAATTCACAAAGTGTCGAGGACAAATTGATAATTTATGTTCATTTCAACGCAGATATTCATTCTGATCACAAACAACACTGTTAGGCACTGTTTACAACTAACAGAAAAAAAATGACGACAGTGCTTGTATGAATCTTTATTTTTCTCAGATATTCTTGTAAAACTGTGTCGGAGATAAAACGCGTTTGGAAACTCCACCTAAGAAATGCCACAAAACAGCGTTATCGAGAAAATTAAATTTTAATACTTTAGTCCGTCAGTAATGAAAAGAGGTTTAATGAATTTCATTTTCTTCCCGAATAATTGTTTTACCTTGACGACAGAAGCTTATGCTTAGGCAAAGAGATGAGACACTGCTCCGTATTTTGTTCCAGCGCAGAGTGGACTTTTATAACCCTTTTCGATCCGAGTTGTCACCAACAAAATATATGTTATAAATCGCAAAATCACGAAAAATGGACACCCGGTTTTTCCCTCTTACCCTTAATCTATTTGTTTCTGGAATACCCTGTATATTGAAATTTTGCGACGAGGGGAATTTATTACGGAACGATCAACATTGTAGTTTACAAAACGTAAGCAGAGCTTTTACCATAATTCAAGCAACATGTATGACCGAAGATGTTTCTTAGTTTTACCGTCGTATTTACGAATGCAATGTCCACTGCAAAAGGTTCTTTTTATCTCCATTCAATGCCAAACATAATCTTCGTCGTGGAAAAAGTGGGCACTTGCAATTCACGGCATGAAAAGGTCCGTGACAATTAAAGCGATTAAAGCTCGCTGCATTCGGGCCACTGAAATCCCCTCGTCGACTATTATATTCTTTGTAGAAGCCAGAACTTCTCTGTGTGTTATAATGCAGGGCCAGGCATTTTTCAGTCTTACGATTTAAGTGGCAAATGTATTCGATACGCCCCTCGACCCAGGAGCCACTATCATCCTGCTATTGAATTGACAAGGATAAGCAGTATTTCATTTATACTATATGCTGAGATAAATCAGAAAAATCAGGGAGAAAAGAAATCTTCGGTGTTTCGAAGGAATCCTAAGCGAATGTACGAACTACCCCGTTATTTTGCAGAGGTTTACTATGTGTTGAGAGATTTTTTATCATTATTTCAAGGGATCAATACAACATGTATTCATAGTAATACTGTGTGGTAATAATAATAAGAACTGCATTAATAAAAAATCGTGGACATCTTTAAGACGAATACTCCGCATACAAAAAGCCAAATTCATTAAGAAAATTCGTAATGGGCGAGGTTTAGGAAAGTTTATTGCTATTAAATTTAATTTAAAAAAAAATTTTATACAGAGTGTCTCAATATTTTCTCACTCAAACGGTGTCAGGATCTTCTACGAGTAGAAACGAGAAGAAATGTTATGCGAGCTTAGGATCAAAAATGTTTTATTACATATAGTAGAACTCCATTTGTTGAAACGAAATTTCAGTGGATGCCCGATTTAGTGAACTTTTCCGGAGCTCCTATTATCCGAACTATTGTCGAGTGTTACTCCAGTTATATGAACACTTTAAGAAAAGAATAAAATAAATAAATTACAAATAATTGCATATTTAATAATTGGTATTTTAATTAAATTAAATTTATAAGTTGTGAAACATTAGTGGGCAGAAGATCGAGCAAATGTATGTTCGAATCTACCTATTTGAACGCGAACACCGGTTGTCTGAATGAAAAATAAATAGGTAGCGGAGAAAATCAGCGAACTCATATTACACTAACGATTCAGTTATCTGAGCGGTTCGAATAAATGGAGCTTTACTGTAGTTATAGAGAAGATATGAAATGTGAAAGAAACGATCTTCTGCTTCTAAAACGGTGCACGATAGGAACGTATTCATAATATATCATATATATGTGTATTTAATTTGCTTGCTGACAATGAGTTCCATTCACTAGTTGAGATCGCTAAATGCGGTCAATGCAGCTTCCATTAATCACTTGCTATTAATACATCATTTCAAAATGTCGGTCAGACCTTCATAACAGATTACTCATATCGCTGAAATACTGCATTTATGATCACGCAAATTTTGCGTGCGTTTTGCTTTCTCTCGCGAAAACGTAATATATTAATTCCAGCATTAGTTCATCGCGCTTATCAATCTTCCTCGGTAAATTTTTTCCTTCAAAGTTTCACGGAACAAAGAATCTAGTGGTATCAGATTTGGTAATTTTCAGTACGAGAGAATAGGCCGTAATGATGGAAATATTAATATTAATAATTAACGTAATAACTGGTATATTCTTATCATGTAACCTTATTAAAGGCAAGCTATAGCTTCTTCCACTTTTCGTATTTTTATTGTCATTTTTTAATAAAGCATTTATGAACCTATATTTATATAACATTTTTCACTTATTTTTACTCATAGAATGCACTGACACAGTTTAATCTGAAAACTATAGCACATCCTGCGTAGAAAAGAACATATACGCTTTTCCGAACGCAAATATAGGGTGTCCCTTAATGAGTAGTAGAACCCGAAAAGGTGGTAGTTCTGCATACAAGGCGAATTGAAAATGTAGAATAAAATGTTCCTACAGGAGCTTTCATTTTCATAGGAACCGTACTTAAAAATAAGTTACGTGCCTATACACGTGTGAAAGGTTTCAGGAGGATAGATTTCCTGTCATATTGGTTCCAGGGCACGTCTGACCATGCACGGTCCACTTCCACTTGCTCTATAGCAGGCACGACGAACCTATGGAACGCGTGCCCGCGATTGTAATAAACACAGTGCCGAAAAATATTTGCCAAAATTCAATATTTAATTTATACAAACGTAATTACAATAAGTTAATATTCTTCCAATATCCCTGCGCTTTTGTTATAAGCTTCAATCTATTATGCATTATCTTGTCCCATTCTCAGAGCAAAATTTATTTCAGCATTTCTTTGGTAGATGATACTAACCCTAAATTTATATTAATCAAGGTTTACACTAAAGTAAATTATAATGGGTAATTCTGAATTCAACATTACCAAAATAAGATAAATATGTTTTACGTATGCTGTGGATAGTTTTGAGTTTACAAATGTAGGGAAACGGTCGGTTATTTGTTTAATATAGCGACGGCTTTGCAAAATCTGCAATGTGACTGTCGCTCCACGCAGCAGTCTCTGTGGTCGTGATTAAATTTCGAGTTTAGATAGAATCTGGAATGTGTCAAGGACGTCCACGAGTGGAGTAGCCCTCCTGTTTTTTAACCAATTTTATAGTGCCCGTTTAATTAAAAATTTAAAGCAGAAATTTAAGGATATTCACATTTTTAGTGTAAACAGACCAGTTTTTTTTTTTTTTAAAAAAAGCGATTTTTTTCTCAGAAGCCTGGACGCCCATGAGGAAACTATTGAAATTTTATATCGAGTACTCCTACGGTGTTATTATAACTAAATGTTTAATAACAAAGTAAATGCATCGCATTGATTAAACTCCAGTCAGTGCTCACAGCTTATTGTTCTATGAAAATTACACTTATACCTTTGTGAAAGTGCAATGTGAACGATAATAGCTGGCAGGATGAAATAATCGCGTGGAAGATTTTCAAGAAATTAATGGTCAAGAGCGTTCAATAACGCCGAAATAAATAATGCATTTCCACCATTGCCGGGGATTGGTTGTCATAACGACCGACCGGATTTGCATAACCGCGACCTTCCGTCGCGTTACAGTGTTCTTCTTTATTCCAATCGAATCTCGCTCGCAAGCAACAAAGAATGGCTCGTTTGAATAATGCATGAAAAAATTTCCCTATTCCTACAGATCTTTTCCGGCTACGATTTTAATGTACATACACTACCGCCCAAAAGTACTCGATCGCTTATCACGTGCAGCTGCGTTCGATAAAACTGATTATGGAACGTGCCTCCACATTTCTATCGTCCAATTCCGATGTTTATTAGATCACTGCAGTCGTTGCATTCTAATTTGTTATTTTAAAAAGTGGTTCTCGAAAAATTATCGCTCCCGGTCGGACTCAATTATTTATCTGTAGATGCGGGAATTTCGCTTATAATTTTTTTCTCACGAATTTCGGGGCACAATTTCAAACATCCCCGTGATACTTCAATTTATCTGTGTCAGTCACTTTTGGTATTTTAGTGTTCTTAAATGTTTGAGCTCAAACTGGACCAGTTTGGAAATTGTTTTTTCTCATTGCTTGAGAGAAGCTTTATTGCATTGCAGTGTACGGTAATCTTAGTCTATTCGCAATAGTTCCTAACGCCACATTCTCTGCACGTATAATTACAACAGCGCTTCTAATTTCGACCTGCTGTGGCGTGTATGAATTTTTCTGGAAGGTTCCACCTTACGTATGCACATTGCACAACGTGTTGAATAATGCGCTGCTTTTGCCACTGTCAATGTTTCGAATTGTGTAGATCCCGCATCTGGAAGGATATTGTTCTCTTCACGAAGCTCCTATTACGCTATAAATCGATATTTTTACTTACAATTCTTTTTTATAGTTTTATAAGATGACTAGCAAAATACCCCCGCGCTTCGCTTCGGGCTTAAGATATATTAAGGATTCCGTGAAAACGCATTTCACCTCTTTTCACCACCTCCTTGAAATTGGTTTTCAGGCATTTAGGGTAACTGTACTCGTAGTTGACAGTGTACCCAATAGTTGACACTTTTATTTTCAGTCACGAATAATAAGCTTTCTATTAAAAAAATGCTTTTGACTGATACGCCGTTTGAAAAAGTATTAGTCAAAAACATTTTTTTAATAGAAAGCTTATTATTCGTGACTGAAAATAAAAGTGTCAACTATTAGTACACTGGCAACTACGAGTACAGTTACCTTATGTATTAAAATCATAAGAAGAGTTCAAAGTGTGTTTTAATACGTTGTTTGAAAAAGTATTAGTTAAAAACATTTTTTTAATAGAAAGCTTATTATTCGTGACTGCAAATAAAAGTGTCAACTATTGGTACACTGTCAACTACGAGTACAGTTACACTGTTTGAAAAAGTATTGGTCAAAACTAGTTTTTTAATAGAAAGCTTATTATTCGTGACTGCAAATAAAAGTGTCAACTATTGGTACACTGTCAACTACGAGTACAGTTACACTGTTTGAAAAAGTATTGGTCAAAAATAGTTTTTTAATGGAAAGTTTATTATTCGTGACTGAAAATAAAAGTGTCAACTATTGGTACACTGTCAACTACGAGTACAGTTACACTGTTTGAAAAAGTATTGGTCAAAAATAGTTTTTTAATGGAAAACTTATTATTCGTGACTGAAAATAAAAGTGTCAACTATTGGTACACTGTCAACTACGAGTACAGTTACACTGTTTGAAAAAGTATTGGTCAAAAATAGTTTTTTAATGGAAAGCTTATTATTCGTGACTGAAAATAAAAGTGTCAACTATTGGTACACTGTCAACTACGAGTACAGTTACACTGTTTGAAAAAGTATTGGTCAAAAATAGTTTTTTAATGGAAAGCTTATTATTCGTGACTGAAAATAAAAGTGTCAACTACGAGTACAGTTACCCTATGCGGGTAACTTTTCGAAGTAAAAACCATGTTGATATCTAATCGGGCCTAATATTAGGTAGTCCGAGAAAATTCATTTTACTCCGTTTCACCCCCTCGGGGATGGAATTTCCAAAAATCCTTCCTTAGTGACTACGTCATGGAAACAATGTACCTTCGATATTTCACGTTCCTAGGTTAACCGGTTCAAGCTGGGCGTTGATGAGTCAGTCAGTCATCAGATATTTTTTTCAGCGGTAGTGAATTTGAATCGTGAGCGATCTGCCTGCGTCTATAAAAATTATTTTAATTGTCCCCATACACCGACCGACAAAACGGCTTTTAAGTTCGCTTTAGAACGATGCTTTAATACGCACACAAAAATAACAGAATCGCTTTGGTGGTTAAGCTTCGTCTCTCCGAAATGTTTCCTTGCTAACGGCGCGGCGCGGGGAAAAAGCACTCGCGTGGAACGCGAGATAAGAAAATTTAAAGGTGGATAACGAGGGTCTGGTTCGTGCTAGAGGCATGGCGTTGAATTTCAGGGTTCTCAAGGAATGCACGTCTGTGAATTGTGCTTTGCACGTTATTTATCATCCAGGCGCCGTTGAAATAACGATGGCCCTTCTATACTTCTTCCTCTGTCCAATATGAAACGAAGCCTTGTCGTTTTAATGTCCGCAGCACAACGGTATTGATTCGTACGGATTGATGGAATGCACGTTTCTGTGGAAAATGTATCTCCTTTTTGTAGCATACCACTGTAAAATCTTCGGGAAAGTAATAATACAGTTTGTGGTCTGGTCTGTATAAAATTGAACAGCTGTTCATTTTTTGCTTACAAGTAGAAATGCTCAGGGATATTCCGCTGGAAGGATGGAGCAGGATAAGCCTGAATTTCACAGAAAATTAGTTGAACCTATGCATGATAGATTAAAGCATAAATATTAGAAGAATATTAACTTATTGTAATTACGTTTGTGTAAATTAAATATTGAATTTGGGCGAATATTTTTCGGCACGATCTTTGCTACTTCTACGGACAATAATACTTTTTTTTAAATAAACTGTGCATACTTTTTTAATTTACTGCACTCAAGACAAAAGTATATGGATTAATTGTGGATTAGAATTGCGAATTCTTACTTTAAAGTAGATTTAATTGTTACAGACAGAGTGGATGGATAATTTTCTGTGTAACTTTATCTGGAATATTTGTTAATACTCTACTCTAAGAGTTTGTGAATTGAGTGATATTGCTTGTCAGAAAGTAGGTATTTTGTATTAATGCAAAGTGTTTCGTTAATATAGGTCGAAAAATGAGCCTCGTCAGAATTAATATCTTACGTTTGTATAAATTAATTCTGCAACATTATAAAACAGACAAATATAATCAACATTTACACGTAATTAATATTTAAGTAATCATGATTGTTTTATTTTTAAGAGTCTGTAAAAATTTATAGTACTTTCTTGTCGCGGCACGTAGAAAGTAGAAAGTACCTGTCAAGCACAGACGAAGAATTTGGGAATGAATACTACATACTAAGGGTAAAAAGACGATCAGATTTCGTGTAATTAAAAATGAACACTTAGCACACCTTGTTAGGGTAACTGTACTCGTAGTTGACAGTGTACAAATAGTTGACACTTTTATTTTCAGTCACGAATAATAAGCTTTCTATTAAAAAAATGTTTTTGTCTACTACGCTGTTTGAGAAAGTATTAGTCAAAAACATTTTTTTAATAGTAAGCTTATTTTTCGCGACTGAAAATAAAAGTGTCAACTATTGGTACACTGTCAACTACGAGCACAGTTACCCTAAGTACTTTTCGATTTAACGCCAACCTCCGCAATATCACATTTCTTGCGAACAGCCTCAAAAAACCCACCTCCGCATAATAAATATACAGTTTATAAACATTTCCTATACAGTAAAATAGAAACGTAAAAAGAGGTTGTAACTTTTGAATGTTTATCTAAAATTTAGAGTGTCGTTAAGGGGTTAATCAAGTAAGCATTGTTTGTCCCATTCTCTTAGACCCCTCCGACAACATCTCGTCGCCGAATCTACTATAAACATAATTGTATAATAGTGGCCGAAGGAAAATTTAAAAACTGCGAAGTGGTTGTCGCAATAGACCAGTGATACCAACATAACACTCAAAGCATAGTATTAATTAATTTAAACAGTTACGAAAACACTTGTGAAAATATCAGTTTGAAGCTTTCTGTTGTCAATTATTCTCGGAGATTAAAAGCGCACCGCGACGTGCCGCACAAATCGATACGCAATGACTACAAAACTCCACAGGTCCCTCATAAACCACGCAGAATTGAATAAACAATACCAGAATACGCAGCAAAAAAATTCTACACATCGAACGAAAACATATTTCATTAAAATTCTCTTGCACTCACCTTCCCGCCTATCCGGACACGTTATCGCAGCATGTCCCTGTCGATTGCTCTGTCAATGCGCCCTTCGCCGGAGTCGGACTTGAAATGCAGGAGTCAGTCCTTGCACGAAAAAATGACCAACTTCGGACACGTGATCGCGAGCACGATTGTCGGGCATGAAACTCTAGAAACAACTGTTGATAACGGGTTCGCAGTACGAAGATGGAAGTTGGCGCACGGCAGGCGACGGGGCTGCTTTATTTTTATTCCAGTACATGGCACTGACGCGAATCACCCTCGGGCCAAGGAACCCTGCTGTTGAGACGAGTGCGAAATGTACACAGACCGCGGCGCCTCTTGAACTCGCGTTTATCATTCCAACCAGTTCTCTTCGGGGTGCCCTCTGATCCCGTAATTAACTCGCTGCATCATCATCGACAGGATACCAATTAGTTTCCGCGTAAGCTTCGCGGCTCTCTTCGCGATCTTCGGCTCAACATCGCGCGATCTTTATACACACACCCCACGTTCCACTGCCTTTAGCGTTGGCTGAGCATTTCGTCCACCGACAATTTAAACACGTACATTTATTTATTTTGGGATATAATTATGTAACCGAGGGGATCGAGTGAGTTTCTATGAAGCCAAAGGAAATTTGCAATGTTCTTTGCACAGTTCTAATGCTTTATTTTGCTCTTGATCACATTTTAATTGGATCTTTCCGCAAAGGTAACAAGTATGGGATTTTGCACGAGACAGATTGGAGATGAGAAACAGAAGTCTCGTTTAAACCAGTGTTTTAATTCGTTGATAACGTCCACGAGCATTTGTTCAATTTTAAGAGGCTTTTGTTCAATCTGAATTCAACGATGCAGCATGAAAACACGTTTAATTCACTGCAGCAAATGTTCCCCTTATCGTGGCATTTTTTCGTAATACGCCATTGAATCTACTCCAGCGGAAGTTATAAATTCGACTCGTGCTTATTCAGCTTCGCGGAGTTTCCCGATAGAGCCGGAGTATCGGTATTCGGCAATATTGCCGGGGATTTATTGCAGATTAAATTGAACGGGAGCTTCATTACAATATAGTTGAATCAGGGAAGTCAGTCATTTAGTGGTAGCAATCGATTGTTCCAATTTTCCTCGTCCGTTTCGGCTTCCCAGATGCTGTTTATTTACACCGATCGTATCTACGTTCTCTCGTCGCGCTGCTTACGCGAACCTACCATACAATTTTCATTTCACGCATGCAAATACCGTGCGTGAACATTTGCCTCTCATTTCTCACTGTAAACGCTGCTTAAAGGCTACAACGTTCTCTCCTGCGAGGAGTTTATAATATCGCCGCGTTGCTCCTGATATATACCTTGGTACTAAATGTTTACTCGACAACGAGCATTGCTCCAGCACGCGAAGGACACCGCCGAAGAACTTCGAAGGAGTACTATATATTTTTGCGAAACCTCGAAAAATACCTGCACAGTGTTTTCATTAAATAAACATCCCGTTGCGTCTCTGCGCGAGACGTTCGCGAACCTCCCCGGGTTCCTCGAATTCTTCAAGCCCTCCGAGCACCCCACTGCTTCATCGGGATCGTAAATTCCAGTTACATTTATCGCCCCCGGATCTTTATCCGCACGTTCTCAGAATCGCTTCTGTTCATCGTCGGCACGCTTTCGAGGGGCCATCAGCTGGCGTCCGAGCAATCAGCGGATCGGATCGATTTATCCGGCCGAGTGGCATCCTCTCGGAACGTATCCAATCAGGTTATAATATTTACTAATCCACTTGCCGTCTTTGGTCCTCCGTCTCGTCCGCGAAAACAAGCCCCCGAAATCTGCGCTGCATCGTCCCGGCTAGCGGCTCCTCTTCATCCCACTACGCGGGCATGGTTCCCCTGGAGCGTTTGCGAATTATTCCACGTCGTGAGCGCGTTATTCACAACCGATGAGGCTTGGTCGTCGAAGTTGTTTCACTATGCCTGCGTAAAGCGAGTGCCGTCGGCCACGTTGGTCCATTCTGGCGGGTCCTCGAGTTGTGCTTTCAAAGCGACGCGGCTGCTGGCTCCGCGTGCAGACTGGAAGGGTACAAGAGAAGGAAGAGAGCAAAGAGACGGCCGGCACTGAATCATCGCGTTGCACTAAATCATCGCGAGAATCGAAGGCGCGTGGCTGCTCCTCGTCGACGGCCCGCCGCTCACCGATTTCCTTCGGCTTGTCATCGTCCGCGCGTCTACCCTGACCAGGCTCTGCGACTCGGCCCCAGACCCCCGTGTGCCCGTTCACCCGCGACGGGAGGTGACGGTACGCCGGTACGGGAGGCCGGCTGGGAACGATACTAAATCACCGTCAGGATCAGGACTCGGGGGAGACGACCAGCGACGACGCTTGAGGGAGTGCCTCTAGTCCAGCATCACCTGTTGGCATCGTATCCCGGTCACGGCCTGTACGGGGTGGCGAGGGGGAAGATCTGCTCCCAGACGCCCGGCAACGCGCCTGCGCGAACGCAGATCGATGTGTTATATCGCACGCTTTCCTACACAGATACCCCTTCGCGGCTTCTCTCCCTCCCGTTCCGGCTTTATACGCGATGCTCGAATGTAAGGCGACCAGACAAGCCGCTGACGTTTATCCCGGATTTCACGAGCACCACTGCGCCTGTCGCCGTGTTCTTGTAAGAAGACTCTTTCGGGGCCTGGCTCTTTGGGGCATTCTGTTCTATTGGTCTCTCGCTTCTGGGTTCTACAGTGCTGAGAGGATTGGCTGATTTCGATTAAGACGGAAGGGATAATTGATTGTGATTGAGGTGTATCGTATGCTGGGGGAAGGGTTAACCTGTCTGATGATGCTGACGAGATAATTCGTCATGGGGGAATTCGGGCAGGTTGCGCGTGACTAGTTTTTTCGTCATTGAGTACTCACAGAGTGCGTATGACGAGTTAATTCGTCATTTAGTGCTCACATATATTGTATAGGACGAGTTAATTCGTCATTGAGTGCTCACATAGATTGCGTGTGACGAGTTAATTCGTCATTGAGTGCTCATAGATTGCGTATGACGAGTTAATTCGTCATTGAGTGCTCACATATATCGTGTAGGACGAGTTAATTCGTCATTGGGTACTCACATAGATTGCGTATGACGAGTTAATTCGTCATTGAGTACTTACACAGGTTGCGCATTACGAGTTTACTCATCGTGACAATTTTTACCCTTAACGATAAAGGATAAGTATAGTGACTTGCATTAAATAAATTATTCGCTACTGCCGTTGCAAAGTTTTTATAAAATTGCTGTATTTTCCTATCATTCATTTAGTTATTACGAGGTAGCTGAATGCATTAGCATGTTTCTAAACACACATTCTGGTTGCTATTTTGAAAAATAAATTCCTCGCTTCAAGGGTTAATGGCGGCCTTCCCCCGTTTTCTCTTTCTCTTTGCTTCACTTTGTTGGATTACTAATGGAAAGGCTGTTTCCACGATGAGATTTTAATTGAGACTATTCCATCCTGAGACGAAAATCTCAGCAACAACTAAATGTAAATAGTGATGAAAGATGAGATTCTTGAAAATATATCACGAACCTTGTCTCACGGGAGTGTAGTCTTATGAACCTAATGACAAAATAATTAAAAAGATAATAAAATAATGTTAAATAATTTAAAGATAATGTTAAAAATAATAGCTCCATCTATAATTATAAGACTGAAAGTTTATTATTCAGATTTATTAAACATTTATTTCTAGTCGAAGAAGCAGTGAGTTTTAGTGATTAGTTATAGATTAATTTTGAAGGCAAATGACGGGTTATCAGCTCTGTTTCTGCATTCTTGGAGAAAGAAGTGAAGAAATCCTTCTGGCGACACTTTAATTATTTTTGTAAATAATGGTTATTAAATAATCTATGTTTATATGTACCTACCCCAATGTCCTTCGTAGAAATCGTACAAATCATTGTCCATAGGCAAAATGATCGTCGTTGTCACCATCGTCCTCGTTCAAATTATTAAGTCATTACAGGTGTATGTGCTTTTTGCATGGACAATTAAGATCACATTCGTTCATGGCAATTCCAAGTCATGAGTTCGTTCTTATTCAATCTTCTGATATTTTTCTTTCGTTTACGTATGATTTGATATTGATGTTTCTGATAGACACTATAATTAAATGTTTCATAAAGAAATTCTTCTGATTTGTGAAAATAAGCCTGATATTAAAGAAGCCTGCAATAAATGAAGACAATTATTCTATTACACATTACTTTATTTCAGAACCTAAAATTTGGAATTTGTAGTATAATATTACTGGTATCTAGTTAAAAAAAATTATACACCAACATTATCTTTTTTAATTAATTATGAAACCACATCCGTCTATTTTCAGACATTAACTTTGATATTTTGTTTAACATTTATGAAACAAAGTCAGTAAAACGTTCCATAGTAAAATTTGTCGAACAATCTGTAAGCGTTTGTCGCGCGCACAGTCGCATAAAGCGTTCGTGTCGCTCAAAGGGGTATTGATAAAGTCGTTAAACTAAACTCGTTGGGATTCGAATTTAATGGTCTTCGATTTCCAATAAACCTCATTTGATTTTAGTCTTCTGGTCCACGAGTTCACGGCGACCCATTCAACGTTCAATAAATTTTTAATGCCAACGAAATCGCAGATCTTGAATAATAGTTCATACACAATCTAGGGTTCATCTCGTTCATCTTCACTGAACGTATTGATAGACAACGCGACAATTTAAAATGTTCTATAAACTCGTCTGGTTCGTTGAGACAAATGTTTTAAAAAAAGAAATAATCTGAACACTAATTAAAAAAGTCCCGGTTTATGTGTACTCCTACATTTATTTATATTTCCATCCCGTTTTGGGTAACAAAATCTACTTACAGTGAAGTACACAAAAATATTAAAGATGGTGAAGCAACAGGATGAAGTAACTGCCTGAACTCAAAAATATATATATAAATTGATAATTAAATAGATTATAGATAATACCAGAAGCGAAATTAGCAGGAAAGTGCCATACCGAATGTGCGATAACCACTGCCCGCAAAATAGTATAAAACTCCGGCCAGAATCAGGGAATAAGAAGGAGCTGACATACTTGCAACAGTTGCGGAGAAACAAATATTGGAAGCAGCAAACTTTATAAAAGCGAGTATGAAATTAAGGGCATTTTGCTTGGAAGAATAGAAGAAGGAAGGAGAGCAATGTACCAGAAAATAGGAAGGCAGTATTGTAGGAGGTTGCCAAGGCAGTGCAAGGAAGGACAGATAGAAAAGCAAGAAGAATATAAGACTAATATGTAGAAAAATTTAAAACAGTTAGATTGGAACATGTGCGATATTTTAATATATTGTTCCTTAAAGTATTGTAATATAATATAATGCATCGCATTATCAGTAATAGTAGGAGGCATTAGTTTCGGCATTAAGCCTTATTGCAATAAATAAATACCAATACATACCAATATTTTCATCCTGTTTCATTTCATCTATATCCTTTCATTTTTATGTATATATTTATACAATTTTCATATAAGGAATAACAAGTAACTTTTCTAAGGGAATTTTTGCCACTCAAAAGTTCTAACTTTTTGAAAGTTTCGTGTACTATCCGTTATATACTTTTGAAACCGTAAGAAATATAAAAAAATCGTTCCAACAAGAATTTGATGGCTTATGCAGTGTTAAATTGATAATAATAATTAACATTAGCTCGAGATCAATAATTACGGTAATTCTATCTATTTAGTTAGCTACCCCTCTTACTGTGTTGTCGTGTATTTTCGAAATTCACTTGCGCATTATGTTTCAATGATACAATCTAAACTAATACACTCTACCGAAATTGTTTACTCTGTTTCAAATAATTGTTTACTGCCTACGTACCATATCCCATAAATACAAGATAATGTACGCTATCCATATCTATAAATACATGTTATTCATCCCTGTTTACATCCGTTATAAAAAAACGATGTTATCCGCTGACAGCAGGTGTTAAAAAAGAGTAGAATATTAAAAAACAAATAGAAAGGAGAATATTTAAAAAGACTACCACTGTGGAATTTTATCATTCGAAGTGCGACTAGAAATTACTCGAAACAGACTTTATTTGAACCATGGATAAAAGGAGCAACGATTACCCCCCGTTGATGGAAAAAATGGACTCTCTTATTTTTATTTCAACAACTGCTTCTTATATCTTTTATAGCGTCATACTTCGATACTAAAAATGAATGAAAAAAATTCTCGACATTTGCATCGAACCCTTCTACAAACTAAGAATGTAAAAAAAAAATCAAATTTTTTTTAATAAACGGCTTCTCCATTCGTATTGTGTCTGCTTTACGTTCGCGACTATAACCGATCTCAAGTCGAACGGAGACGGAATTTATTTCCCCGCGAGATTCTGCATACTCTCACCACTGTGTTGTGTCTCAACATTCGCGTGTGTATGCTTGACCTGCTAACCGTTCGAGACGAGTTAACTCGTTATTGGAAAATCCCTCCGAGACAGTAAATAGTTTATTAAGTCAAGTGCCGCATTTACTGCAGACAGACTCAATGAACTCTACTGCATTCAATTGTTTATAAATAGGGGATCTTAAATACGCCGCAGGCGTCCTTGGTCGAAAAATGACCCAGTTCATCAGTTCGCCCACGATTTAACACCGGGTGGTTCGTAATAAATAATACAGCTGAAAGCCAGTGACATTGCGCGAGAAAGTAAGTCGCTGCTCATAGGAGGCTTCCTTTCCGAGGAAATCGATTTTGAAAATTTCTGTGCATCTGGCTAAAAATCAGCAGAATTTACCAGCGAGCGTGGCACAACTGCGAACGAAATGAATCCTTTCGCAGAAATCACTCTGAATGGTAGAATAACCTTTTTTTCGAAATAAACCTCGTTTTCCGGAAAATCGAGTTGGGAAATCCATGTAGCAGGTACGTGTATAATTGACGAAAAAAAAACGTTTCTGGCTTGCAATCGTTTTTCTCGGAAATCAATTTCGACTTACGCGTACACGAGGGTACATTTCGTTCGCAAGTGTGCCATATTTTCTGCTAAACACTGTTGATTTTCCAAACAGATTTGCTCGGAAAGGAAGCCTCCTTCGAGGAAATTTTATTCCAAATTTTCTACTTTATTCTTCACACAGATTCGCTACCCTTTCGATTGAACCATTTATTACGAATCACCCTGCATACGCGCGTAGGGGTGCACGTCAGTGTACGTGTTGAGTTGGCCCAAAAGTATTTTCGTTTCCCCAATACATTTCGGTGGCAACGCGTGAGTACAGTTTCCTCCAGTTTCGTACTCACTAATAAAATGATATATCAAAACCCAATGACATGCATCCAAAGTTTCTTGAATTTTGAATTTCTTTAAAAAAATATGAGTAAGCTTTTTGACCAATCCAACACTACGTTGCTTAGGTAATGGGCATTAATAGTGTCTCCTGGTTGTAGCATTAATAATTAATTTATTAAAACTTTCTATATCATCTTAATTCTCATAGTCTCTTTAATAATTGCCTATACATTCCATCTCACTTTTTCTCTTTCTCTCCCTCTCTCTCATACTCTCTCTCTTTCAATCTCTCTCTCTCTCTCTCTCTCTCTCTCTCTCTCTCTCTCTCTCTCTCCCTTTACAATATCTCGCAAGTAGCTGCCTTCATTTTAAACTCTCGACTGTTTCAGTTTAAATTCATTTTTAAAAAGATTTCCGTGCGCGCGATCGTCGAACAGCTCGAGGCATCCCGGTTTTTATTGTAACGACGCAATCGCATGATATCCTTAGCTGCTCCCGTCGAGTATTCGGCCTCGATGCGCTACATCAAACAAACCGAAACGTCATTATAGCTAAGTGAAAATTCATCCGATACTTCGAGTCATTCGAACGTAATAAGCAGAAGATTGGCGTAGGGGAAATGTTTCATAGAACGAGCAAAGAATATCGCATCGTTATGTCGACGTTGAATGCCGTCGAGAATGAAAAGAACAGGATAAAAGTTATCTATAAATTGAAATTTCAGCGCTCGGATATATCCAGGCGTTTTCTCGCCCAGGCTGTTAGTAGCCTACACGCAGGATTTCCCCTATGACTGTGCTGGAAACGTTCCTGAATTGCCCGAAATCATTGTTGTATTTTTGCACGATTCATCTCGAGCGTTCGACATTGTGGAGAATCGAGGGGTTGAAGGGACAAAGTGTCGTTGCCATGTTTTCCCATTTCAGATCGAAAGGCAAGGATGCCGGCTTCTGAAGCCTGGGAATGGAGAATAATTGCTTCATTCCCTGTTTACTTTCTTAAACTAAACGCTCGTCAAAATCTTGTTAAGTCCACGCCTTCGACGTGACTTAAAATAGGGGTTGTAATTCTGAGGGAAAGTCTCAGAGAAAGGAAGTGCGCTAACTGTAAATCATGAAACTGTTATATTAGATCGGTGGGGAAATTAGTTCGCTTACTGTCGGGTAATGTAATGCGTACGGAGATGTAGGAATAAGTTTCGTAGTTCGGGAGCCACGGAAACAAACGGGCTCGGGCGACGGGACTCGAACCCGCGGCCTTCGGATCCTCCGCGTACTGGGCCTAATGAACCCCACCAAAACCGACCCTGTGAGTTCTCTTATTTCGGGCTCCCTCTTATAGAAGTTCCTGATTCCGTAGAAATGCAGTGGCGGATTTAAGGAAAAAGGCCCAGGTGGCAAACATTCTGAGGGGCCCATTTTTCGGGAAATTGAAGAGGTAGTTAACTAAAAATGGGATAAGTGTAGTAGTATAGAAAAATGGCGTTTGGATGAAAACATAAATTTTCTTGAGGATGGGGCCCTGGGGCCTTCTGAGCAGGGGCCCATTTGGGGGAGAAATGAAGAGGTAGTTTAAACGGGCTAAAAACGGGCTAAGTGTACAGAAAAATACAGAATAAAATTTAGTGTTTGGTTAAAATCATAAGTTTTTTTTAAAACTGGGCCTTACGGGCCTTCTGAGTAGAGGCCCAGGGGAAAATGAAGAGGTAGTTTGCTAAAAACGGGGGAAGTTAGTAGTGCCAGAAGAAAATGGTGTTTGGATAAAAACAATTTTTTTTTGAGGATGGGGCCTCATTGGGACCTTCTGAGCAGGGGCCCATTCTTTCGGCAAAATGAAGCGGTACTTTACTAAAAAAGGGCTAATTGCAGTCGTACCGAAAGAGAATGGTGTTTGGATATAAACATAATCTTTGAGGATGGGGCCTTATGGGGGCCTTTCGAGCAGGGGCTCATATTTCAGAAAAATAAAGAGATAGTTTACTAAAAACGGGCAAAGTTAGTACTACAGAAAAGAATGGTGTTTAGATAAAAACATAATTTTTTTGAGGATGAGGCCCCAGGGGCCTCCTGGGTAGGTGCCCAAGCGGCAACTGCTCATCGGCCGCCCGTTAAATCCGCCACTGCAGAGATGTATTCTTTTACTACAGCTACTTATACTTCTACCAGAGAACTGGCAAAAAGGTTGTAGATTTCCCAGGAAAATACATGTAATATACGTTTACTCTTGATAAACACTTTGGTTCAATAAAGCGAACGAACTTTGGCACCGACCTAACAGAATGGATGTTCGGCGGCGCACAGGGGAAACGAGATTACATAGCGGGGGATCGACAACTTTATCCATTCATCCCTTCGATGTATTGGCTACTAAACTCTGGCTTTACCACGAACGATCGCAAGTGTGATGCTTTCGAGGAATAAAGTGAAAAATCGTAGCCACGATCAGACAGAAACGGCTTCGAGTGCCCTCGAGCTTTACTTTCGAGACTGCTCTCATCTCTCCTCTCCCTGTTATATACATTGTGGATTACACGTCGATATATTCTATTTACATGCGCGTGTCTCGTCTTGCCAAACTTGCCTTTTTGTGCGTTTGGACATATCGGTTGTAATTGTATATAATATAGTAAGTTATAATATTATTAATCTGAGTTTCTAGGCAGTTGTGTGTTGTTTATGTTATGTACGTTAAGATTTATCTCTAAGGTCTCTCGCTCTCTCTCTCTCTCTCTCTCTCTGTCTCATACACATCCTGTCGCTCAGACGCACCACTTTCATCCATTACAAGAATTTCTTTGGCCTCTGTGTTCTCGCTAAGTCGGTTCAGAAAAGAATCTCCAACTACGCATGCGATCGTGTTACTACATTTAGTTCATAGAAAATGAACACGTCCAACTGATTCCCCTGAACGTTCGAGCCTCCCAAGAAGATACATAAACGGCTGGCTACCGATCTCGGTTTGTCAGGAGGGAATCTAGGAATCGAGATACCAGATCGAAATAAATTAGATGCTTGGAGGTCTCCGAAAACACATCTGTACATTGGAAAAACGAAAGCCGGGGGCATTCCTCTATCTTGGAGTGCTCGAGAATTCAGGGTCCCTTTGAGACTTTCGCGTTCTTCGATCAGTCGCGCGCAACGATTTACTTAGATCGCATTCGTTTGCCATTCTTTCCCTCGCACGCGCACCCATGCACCCACGAAATGATTATCTAGAGTTCCTCTTCACGAGTCGATTCGAAATACTTCCATCTCGGCATCTCACGCGGCTTCGAGACCCATTCCCGGCGATTTTCGCCCGAAGGAAAAATTGGATGCTTCCTCTCGCTCGTTCCCCTTATACAAAGAATATACCGTTGCGGCCTATACGAAACTAGAACGGTATCGGTTTTGTCTACACGTGAGTAATTTCGTGAGTTGTTCGGTTTTTTTTTGTAACGCTATCGTAAACGCAAGAGTGAGTCTTGTTTTCATTATCCGTGTCCCGATCAATGGTATTGAGCAATGTACCGCCATTGGATCGATTATTTCAGGAGTACCTTATATCAGTAGTTACAAAGAAAACACTGAGACAATTATTCTAGACTCTTGCTTGGTAATAGGGCTGGGACTATTTGTCGAACTTTTCGGTACTCGAATATTCGAATACTTCAGTTGCTCAATTATTTGGCGAATATAATTCGAATATCCATGTATTCGAATACCATCCGAATATTTAAGTATTCGAATACCATTCGAATATTTAAGTATTCGAATATCTAAGTATTCGAATAATAACATTCGAATACTCAAGTATTCGAAGTTTATTCGTAGCATTCGAATAGTCCCAGCCCCACTTGGTAACAAATTCCTCTCGATTGCGAATTACATCTGTCAGAAATGGAAAATGGTAATTGAAACTTATGGAGAGAAACAATAGCAATACTGTGACAACTTGTTAGTGCAAACGTAGCTTCACGTAATTGTTTAATCGAAGATGCAGATTCGAGGCAGGCTTCACTCTTCTTCTCTCTACGGAGAAGACGCGGAATCTTCGACGCAAGGTATTCCCTAAACAATCCATCCAATCGATATTTTAACATGCTAGACTTACTCTTTATGAATTAGAAATCGTGAATATCATCCTATTGGTCTTTTACGCTACTTAATCGTTCGCTACGTGGCGGTTATCAGTGCTATTGCTGCTAAGAGTTCATTCAACAGGATCCTGCAGTCTCGCTAAGGTTACATTATCGGTAGACAATTAATTCTGCTTGTCGGTTCGCACGTTATCCTTGCTAACGTCGAGGAAAACGCAAGCGTATGTATTTTTACTTCGAGGAAAAAAGCTTCCACTAACGATCGTGCTCAAGACCTTTTCGCTCCGCGAAGAATTATTAGCAATCCCGCGCGCCCGCAAGCTGACGCCTCGCGACGTACACCTATCGTCCTCGACGCTCTGTGCGCGCTGTAGCGAGGGTCGCCACGCCTCCGCTTGCGAGCACCCGATTTCGCTAATCCTTCTTCGCGGGATAATCTGCTATCGAAGGTTCGTAGAATGGTGTTGCGAGTCGTCGAAGGCGCCTTGGTTTCATTTATATATAATATATGTATATAATATATATGTATAGTCGTTAACAATATTTAATTACAGGTACCTAAAAATTTCTCGCACGCGTTCCCCACGTCGGAAAAAAAGTAAGAAAAGTCGAGATGTTCATATAAGTTGGGACAGACTACGCTAGTTTTCTCGGTCTCGTTCGATTTCCTTCGTCTCTCGATCGACGTTAAGGTGTGTATCTTAAATCGGGCGCCCTTTTTTTTCTACCTACTCGTGTTACATATCGTGATATCGCGAGTCGAAATGGAAAAACGTCGTTACGTAAAAACAAAGACGCTGCGAGAATGTGCCCTCGTCGAGTGAACGCTGGGAATGTCGGCGTAATACTTGCTGCGCGCGAGCGTAAAATATACTGGTCGTTCCAAATTATGCGTCACGAGTAAAATATGGAAATGTATGTCAAAAGAAATCGAATCTTTTTTAACATCTTGCAATCTGAGATACAGGCGAGTCAAATTTTGGGAACATTTTTTAGCGCGTTTTTTAAACGCAAGGCGATTAAAGCATGAGTAATTGAGCAGTAGCGAGGTCCCCCAGTGCGCATGCTCAAACAGAGTAATTTACTTAAGACGAATCTTTTTCTAGTTCCACCCCCAAACTTTACCATTGCTTGGCACCAGAGTTGGGCATTGATTAAATAAATAATTATTTAAATACCGGATCGAATAAAAATAAAGTTACTTTAAAATTATTCGACACACGACGAATAATTTTTCTTCACTTTTATTTAGTATTCGAAATTTTTATTTAAATAAAAGTTTTGCCCATCTCTGCTTGGCATCTGGAACATATATATGTTTGCCAACATTTTTACCTTCACCTCACTGACACGATTTGTTTTTAATATTTTCCGTATCTTTAGTGTACACGTGTGTTATCTTTAATTTCCACTTATGGAGATACTAACAGTCCGCTGACTATGTTAAGGAAAAGTATTACGAATTGTGGAACAAGTGGCAGAATTCCAAAGGGAGGCACGGAATTCGAATATTTACTCGCAGAAAAGATGTCATTATTTTATTTATCTACTGTTGTGGTAGCCGTATAATTTATCTTGGTATTCTCTAGAATATTATAAAAAAAATGATATGGTCCCATTAAAGAAATTCAAATTTTTGACATTCAAATCCTAGTCTTTTTTTAAATTGTTCAAACGTCTAGAAAAATGGTACAAAGTGATAGATGCAGGTATACCTTGACCTATATCTTCACTGGTATTAACAGTGTTTCATGCTCCAAACACACACGTTTCCTTTACTCCTATGACTTCGAGTACATTTATTATTTCAACCATAGCAGAATAAAATTCAACTCCACGAAATTCCACGCACTGCGAGTTAGAGCGTTCGCAATTCAATGATATGCTGGGCGAAAGTTTCTTCCTCCTTTGAAATAAATTGCGTGAAATCAGGAACTCTTTTTGCTACAGTTGCGATAATCAATTTTCCTTCGAAACCGTGAAGACAGAAATAGCGCATGTTCGCGTTGCATGAAATATTGTTATTAATGAAAATATGAATAAAAACCGTCGAGAATATTTCAAACTATCTGCTACTACAGTGAATACGAACATCCTTTTATGCGTGTTTCCCGTTTCTGCGCGCGCCCTTTGGTCGCCTCGCATTTAAGCAGAGCGCGCCAAAATTTGAATTCTTAAATTTCAATTGTTTATACCTCGAGAAGGAAGCCTCGGAGTGCAAAATGGCAAATAACTGTTCGATTTCTTTCGATGCAACGTGCAAGTTTCGGCTCGTAACTAGGGCTGGGACTATTTGTCGAATTGTTCGGTATTCGAATATTCGAATACTTCAGTTGCTCAATTATTTGACGAATATAATTCGAATATCCAAGTATTCGAATACTATTCGAATATTTAAGTATTCGAATACCGATGTATTCGAATAGTATGGTGTATTCGAATACCGATGTATTCGAATAGTATGGTGTATTCGAATACCGATGTATTCGAATAGTATGGTGTATTCGAATACCGATGTATTCGAATAGTATGGTGTATTCGAATACCGATGTATTCGAATAGTATTCGAATTATAAATCAAGTTCTTTAGGTTCATTTGTCAGGGTGAAATCTTGTAAGCTAATTTTGACCCACTTCACACCATACTATTCGAATACTGATGTACGAATAATAATATTCGAATAGTATTCGAATAATAACATTCGAATACTCAAATATTCGAAGTTTATTCGTAGCATTCGAATACTTGTAAAATATTCGAATATTAAATGATTCGAATAGTCCCAGCCCTACTCGTGACATGATTCTGGCGCAGCCTGTATAGTTGCAGCGTTCGCGACAGTAATTGATCCGATATTACTCCCCAATGTCTACAGCCTGAGCTTTTTGCCTCTTTCCTCGCCCCTTCTCCCGTGTAATCGGAATCCGCCCTCGCGTCTCGCGGTATTGCATCTGTAGATCTAGGATGACTTATTGTTAGGACAACGTCCAAAAGCGATTGGCAAACAAGATGAAATTGTCAGTACATACTCGTCGACTGTCTAATAAGTTAGCATCTCGCTGAGATCCCTCTCCTAGGTATATAATAAGTATTTCCTACGCGTCGCTTCGCCCTCGAATCTTCGGTTTCATTGACGATTCGCCGACTAATGTTTATTGCTACGTCTCGGCTATTATATGGAAAAGGGATTGGCGATTACAATCTCTCGTGTTCGAAATCATTCAATACAAAGTGGCTTGGCAGTGTATGACGTTGATGGCCATGATAAACGAGTCTGCCAATTTTACCGGGATTTTTTTAAGTCTCTATTGCGATCTGTGTCCAAGTGACATTCGAATATCCATGATAAAAATTGGATTCACTGGATACGCGTGTGTTGAAGCTTAGTGAGAAATTTATTATTGGAACTCTCTGGTGTCTTTAAATTAATGCTGCCACGAGGAAGAATACATTTTGGTAGCTTCGCAATTTATTACGCCTTGTGGTGCAAGTTGTGTTTTTATCGAATTGGGTGCTATTTAGAAACAGACTTGTGGTGTACGTAGTCATTTTAATTTACAAAGTATAATTTAAGATATTAAGTGTATATATTTTTTTTAACGAAACTTGATGGTAGATATAACTATTAATAGCAATTAGTAATGTCAGTACAGAAGATTGTTTGAATAATGGAAGAAAAGAGAAGTTATGTATACTTCTCAGATTTCATAATTCATTATTTAGAATTTAGATTGAACAGTTTCTAGAGAGTGCCTTTTCATTTGACGTTAGCGTTTCAGGTAGTTAATCTAGACTAAAAATAAGAAACAAGAATAAAGTGTTTTTGTTGAACGTACGTTATCCAGGCTTTATTTCCCGAATTCCGAAAAGTTTGACGCGTTTAGTGTGCCATACAGAGTTGAGCATTGCCCGAATAATTCTTATCGACACCAACAATTTGGATTAACACTTAAAATTAGTCAACTAAATTTTCTTCAACACCGAAAAAGATTTCCTCGAAAACAAGTAAACATTAAAATATACGAATATAAGAATACAGCAAACATTTATTCCCTCCCACAAATAAATCTCAAAGCTATATTTAATTATTCGAAATAAATTTTTCTCAACTCTGCTACCAACACGTGCCCGTCGTTTTCTGTAACTCCCGTCTCCTATTAACTCGACGTAACCGAGAAAATGAAACTCTCCAACTAATGACACTTGATTGCGAATCACTCGGTGAATGCGCGAAAGGCAATTGTCTCGTCGATATCTGGATATTCGATTACAAATGATATCCGTGCGGTCGCAGTTCTGTTAGGGCGTTTCGCTCAGGAATTAACAAGCAGCGTCTCGAAACAATAGCGTCATGCATGCCTAATACAAGCCCTCTCGCGAGTAAACGCCTCGAGTCGATAATTCTGAGGATTTCAGTCGAATGGTCGGAATTATTTGGCGTCTTAGATCGCGCTCTACAGATTATTTATTAGACCCCTGCTGCCGCGAATCTAGAAACCTCGGAAGCTCGGAGCAATTTGAACGCGCGCAAGCAGCGAATCGTTACGAGCTTGTCTTCGAACATTTAATTCACTATTGCAAATCTTATTTCCTCGTCTCCTTATAGTTGCCATCTTTTTCCCCGCTCTCTCTGCTTTCGGATGTAATTCCTTGGCCCTAAGCGCACTTATCAATTCGACACTATTCCGGCGGAAGCATTCAAACGAACATTGGATCGCACTTCGCGAAGGTAGAATTTTTATAACACTCCTCGCGGCCTTGTCGATTATTAATTATCGACGATTAACTATCAGAAACGGAAAAAGGAAGCAGGATATATTCATCCGAGAGAAACCTAACGACAGCGGCTTTGGAAGGTCCGTCTATTTTAGCGTAATTAGTCTTACTTAGTTTAATTCCTTGCTGCGTTAATTCCCTACTGATCTCGGGTAGTGACTCATGCAGTTACATTACGAAAGTAAAGAAATACGAAGGTGTCGCGTTGTTAGACTCGTGGTTGATGTAGCTTTCCTTTCCTCTGACTCGCCTTCGAACGCGTGCTGCTTAGTATCCCAACGCTTCAGATCTTACAGAATTATTCGAAGATAGATGTATCGAAGAAACACTTATTGGATTCTGTCAACTGGGAGAACAGTTCTTTTTTTTTTCCACGAATATTCTCGCCTCGAAACGAATGTCCCCTCTCTCGCGCGAGCATTTCGGCTGCCTCGATTGTCCGCGTCAATATGAGTTATTCATTTAGGAACGCTTTTCTTACGTTTATGATTATTCATTGTCGCGTCTTCAGGGCCAGTTCAGGCTTCTGTGCGAAATTTTCATTCGAACAGATACGTCTAAAAAAATCGGTAATTGGGAAACAAGCGCCGTTGCGTTTTCGTGTTTTTTGACGATTAAAATTAAGTTTTCTGCTTTCGAGGACGTAGTCTTGAGTGGTCGTTTAATTTCTACAGTTGCACTCAAAATTAGAGGCTCCATTGAATCTTGGAAACCGTACCGTAACAATTTCAGAACGTGGGCGAGTATATTGAATTTTTTAAAATAGAGAAAAGTGATCACGTGTGTTGAAAAACTTTTCAAAATTTTTCCTGCCACGTCGTTGATAAATTATTTTTCTATTTTTATTAATACCTGAAATTTGCATTTTGCAATTGGCTGTAATTGTATCATAGAAAATGGGAAATTCATATCTATGCGCGGCTAAAAATGCGACACGAAAAAACGCATTGGAATTTGCGAAGAACCCGTTGGAAGCGATGGAGAAAATTGAACTTGCCCTGAAGGCGATATTACGGGTCTCGCCCCTTGTCAGTTTCACAGATGGATCTCACAGTCCCGCTCGATTTTTCATCTTTCATAAGGCCCGATTGAACATCCCCTGGGAGAGTCGGAAAGATTTTATCAAGGGGAGAGTGATCATTCGGTTGATCCCGTCTGCACGTTTACAGGGTCCTATAGTTCCGTGAGACGTGTCGAATCTTCGGCGATCGTGCAAAATCGAGGAATCCCGCTGCGAATGTCCTCAAAGAAGATCAGGACGCTCCATAGACGCATGCAGAGTTGTCGGGTGGACTGATCTTTTCCACCGGCAAAACTGCTGCTCTGTGCCACTCGTCGCGTACCTAGAATCCAAAAAATTCATTGCTTTGAAAATGAAAACTTGCCAGAGGGTGGTAAAAGGGGTGGGAATGGAACATCCGAATATTTCTTTTTTTCGTTTGAAGATAGAAGAAAGTGTATATAATAATATTAAGGGGTCGTTCCACTGTAACGCCAGAAATTTTTTTTTTTTTAACTTTTTTTGCCACAAAAGAAATGTCTTTACTAAATTGAAGTTTTTTCTATTCACTGATAGGTGTTTTGGGAATACACTTTTTTTTATATTTTCTAATGCTTGCTTTCGCCGAAATAGGTCTATTTTTGGAGGAACCATGTAGGTAAAAGGGGCAGGTGAATCAGGGAGGTTTTTAATCAGTACGATTGTCGCCAGCGCCCGAACTAGGATCACACATTTTTGTTGTTTTTTATTCGTCGCGAAATGATTAAAAATTTGGAGAATTTCGATATGTCAACTTTGAATGTCCGCCGTTTTGTTAATTCTTTATCCATCCAATCAAATCTAGTTCGGGATATAGCGACAGTCATGTTGATTACAAATCCTGTTGCCCTTTTTGTTTCGGACACAGTTCCTTGAAAATCGACCGCGCAATCGGGGTGTCTTTTTTTTACCGCGTATATTACACTATTACACCCCCTACTTCGGCGAAAGCAAGCATTAAAAAGTTTGAAAATTTGTTTTTGTATTCTCAAAACGCATATTAATAAATAGAAAAAATTTCAATTTAGCACCTAAACCCATTCTTCTTGTGACAAAACAAAGTTGTAAACAACGGTAATTTTTAGGACGTTACAGTGGAAAGACCCCTTAAGGTGTTTTGAAGGGGCAAATATAGTGATTAGAACGTTTTTTCAGATTTTTTCAGAATCGTCAAGTTCTTCCAGGGTTGCCAGGGATTCTTTGTGGCCAAACACGCGAAGCCAACCACGGCCAACCAGCGTCGACAATCTATTTCCCGGCGATGCTGGTTGGCCGTGGTTGGCTTCGCGTTGTGGCCACTCTGCTGCCTTGGCGCTACCGTCAGTTCACGCACACATTACCACCACTTCTGTAGGTGTTTGGCCACAGAGAATCCCTGGCAACCCCGAGTTCTTCAGTGTTTTTTTGTTTAGTCGAACCACATTTTGCCACATCTTAGACATCGTAGCTGACGTTAAAACGAGTCAAACCATTTCTACAGTTTATTAAAAATATTAAATTGCAGATTCAAAGATAATTAAATAAATATGTCCATACAGTGCAACATGAGCTTTATATTTCTCTTGTTCAGAACATCTCGTTATTCCTCGTCCCAACAAGCCCTTCAGGCCGCGCTGTACCTCCTCACTCGTTACGAAGAATACCCAGGACCCTTTTTGTTTGCAATGGGATTAAATCGAATCGCGCCAGGATCCGTCTTTAATTAATTGAATGCGCAAAACTCACCTGCTCTACCTTAGCAAATACCCTCAGTAAATTGAGGCCAGCTAATTTTTTAATATCGTTCTCCGTCCATGTTGGATCCTCCAGCAGGGTAGCCAGCAGCTGGGGATACCTCGAAACATCCTCCAATCCAGTAGGAGTACTGGAAAACCACACTGACGCTGATACCGTTCCTTTGATCGGGCTCGTAATTTATTTCGCCCATTCAGAGAATAAAAGAGCGAATTGGAATTTATTCCAATGGCTTGCATGAATGACAGCAGTTCCATAATTTACGCGGCCGCCTGCATGGTTCGTCGTGTATCTCACGAATTGTTGCAAACCCCTTTATAGACGTGGCCGTTAATGCCTCATTGAACCCTGCGTCGATAATGATGATTCTCTGAATGCGCAACACAACGGCTGATACTCAAAAGATAATTACAAATTTATCCCGTCGAAGCCGGCTCCTATCCCAACGTGATCGATCCCCGCCACCTTTCGAATGTGATTGATGTGCGCTGAAACAGCATCGCCTTTTAATGAAGTCGATCGTTTTAACAATACGAGTTTTGTGCCAAAAAAAAAAACGCTTGGATCACCGAGATCAACAGTTTATATCTCGGGAAAATGGAAAACTAAAGGTGTCAATAATAATCGAATAATAATAACGACAATAGAATTGCAGTTCGAGAAACACTTTTAAGATAACAAAATAGATTGGCACGATTTCTATGTGCCAAGGAATATTAATAAGAGAATTAAGATGAAGATTGTGTGTATTTAATTTGTGGTCGAAGGAAACGTTATCTCGTTCTAAAGGAACCGAATCCAAATGCGAAGCACCAGTTTTTGGCGAAGCTGATTTTTATTAAATTGTGTTGATGAAAATTCAACGAAAGACAGCTTTCAACGCGACGCTGCTAATTTAGCATTGTAGATCGTACCGAGTTGCTCGAATAAATTCGCATATTCGGTGATATGTCTCGATCATTAACATTTGTACATATTCATCCGAGTAATTGTAAGATTTCTGTACGCCCGAGTGATTGGCGCAATTAGTTCCAGTGCTGTTTTAATTTGCAACATTATGGATACAATTTTCCATCGCGAATGTATCGGGAAATTAATGAAGCACCGAATATATGTTCATCGACGTGTGTCCGGTAGAAAAATTAATCATATTACGGATTGCCAAGTGTCGCGGTGTTGTTAGCTTCAAATGCTACGAAGTCCCGTGAAAACAAGAAGTATAAAGTAGGTAGGGTAAATCCGGGAGACGCGGTCGACCTAATATAAAATGGCTATTAAAACTAATATACATATTACTTATTTTATCAGAACAACCCTAATATGTTCAGAATTTTATGCCGATTCAGAAAAACTGGTCGATATTTGCTTTAAGACAATATTTACTGTGAATCGGGTTGAAAACTGAAGTCATGACATCTGACCACCTCCCCCGAGGTGCCGGGAGAAATGGTTTCCGTCGTTGGCAGAGACCACTCACATAATTATTCATGGAAAATTAACAAAGGATAAAGCAAAATTATTTATGAGTGAATACAACTACGGATTCATTGATATTTAATTTGTTTACGCTAAACAAGTAAAGAACACATAAAAAAAAAGTGAATTACCTACTGGCGATTAGCAAGGCAAATGAATACAAAAGTGAATGAATAAACCAAATAAAGAAAAATAATAATAAAATAATAGTGAAAAATAAAAAAAAACACAAATAATACAAAAAATCATAACTCGACCATCTCACCTTTCTGCAGCGAGACATGGTCTTCTCGTTAGCTTTGAGAGGAAGAGTTAATGTGGCCAAATACTTTGGCTGCATTGTCCCTCAATATCTCTACTAACTTATTATTCCAAACATTAAAGGAAAATAAACTTAGAAGTACATTTTAAATACGATTCTGTACAACCGCTGTTTGACAGAAGAGGTTAAATGTAACATCAATTTACCTTTTATAGCCTATAAATCCAGAAAAACACAGAAGGAAGCGAAATAACGCTATTCATTCAACTATTTGGCTTCTAGAGAAGTAATTGGTCTGCACCTTAATGCACTTTTACGTATAGACTCTGAAATATAGCGACACGACCAACTCTCCGGCCCGACCGCGTCTCCCGGATTTACCCTATTAGTGAATATGAGTGCTCGCTTTTGATAGTTTTCAAATGGACTCTTATTCCTTTTTTAGTGAATATATCTATTTAGGGTAATTGCGGGAGAGATGCCGCACTGGGAGAGACGCCGCACCCTCGGTATTTCAGGGTTATCGGTAATAAAATACAACACTGTCGATTTTATTTGCTTTAGGCTGCTAGTTTAGGTTCGATTAATAAGCGAGAACGTGTTTCCATTATTACTTTTAAAGATTTTCCTATTTTTCGAGGCAAGCCTACCGCACTTTGCCTCAATAGTTATACGTCGAGTTTATTTTTGCTATCGTAATAGTTAAAAATTCATAGCTTTTCGTGATATAACTTGTGCAATACGTTAAAGTAACTCTGTGAAATATTTCTCGGCCAGAATAGGTCACATTCGACATAGCACTTCGAAATACGAAATTGCGGCGTCTCTCCCGGGCATTTGGGATAGATGCCGCACTTTTATGCGCACTGTATCGGAATGTACCTAAGTTGACTAAATGATGTTTTTAATGTTAAAAATACAAAGAAAGTGTTTTAAAACAGATACCGTGATATCTCAAGGCAAATTATTTATTTTTTCACGACAAATCTGATAATCCCAACATATTTGTGGGCTTTTTACTCTTTTTTCACATTTTATTTTTCTTTTATGTGTAATGAATGTGGAAGGAAGAAGAAAAGACAATTAAATTTAGAAAAGCAGAAATAATATCTCTACCTATTTATTTCTCCAATTTTATTGTATTTTATAAGCGTATAAATTAAAAAGATGTTTCATTTTACTTTGCTTTTACTATTATTTTAAATAAAATGTTAAAATTAACAAGTTTAAAAGCAAAATTAAACGTTTTTCGAATTGCGGCACCACTCCCGCATGTGCGGCGTCTCTCCTAAAAAAGGATGTTTTTAGTTTCAATTTTTTACGGGTGACAAACATTAAAATTTTTATTTTCTTTAATGCTAGTAGGAGCACAAGATGTTCAACTAATAATATGTATCCTTGGAAAACATTTTCATTGCAAAATTTAGACACGGTGGCAATTTTGCGTAAGGTGCGGCAACTCTCCCACAATTACCCTACTAAATTAAATTATCATTGAGTCGGTGATTATGAAAGCGGTGTAAGCAAGAAATCTATGAAGAATCGAATTCATCCCTTACTTTGTGTTACATCACACTATATTACAAAATAAGTGATAGATTCATTTTTTTTTAAATTTATTAATTATACCAATTTCATAATTATCGGCACAATTATTAACACAGATAATCCTTTCGAAGTGTCTTATTTGAAATACCACATTTTACACATTCTTTCAAATCACGCGAATCCTTATTCGCGTAAGCAGATCAGCTAGGGTTGACGCAAACAATAACGGGAGAATCTGGTTTAGAACGTAAAAAAAATATGATTTTCGGGAATTTTTTTAAAAAAGAAAAATACATTCGATCTTTTCAAAATTGTAGCGGTATTTTAGTATACATTTGTACGGTACAAAGAAGGATTTTAATTGAAGAATTTCGAGTTTGTCACGCCGAAATTGATTAATCGCGCAGAAATAAAAAAACCGACGTTTTTCTCAATTTTCATTAACTTACGACGGACTAAAAAAAATGAGAAAAAAGTCTCAAATTTTATAAATTGTTGGACTTTACAGAAGAAGTGACGATTTCGACGGAAAAACTTCGATGTTTTTTATGCAAAAAACACGGTTTCACTTAATTTGTTCATAAACGCTTTTAGTCGATCGACTGAATATTTAACCAAAAAGCCCCGGGAAAAGTCGATCGGTCAAATAGATTTGGTGCTATCTTTCCCGCCATTTCACAGTTCCAGTGGCGAGGCGCGTCAATGATTAATCAATCTCGGCGCGGCGAACTTGATATTTTTTTAAATACACATCAAAATACCCCTAAAGCGTTTGAAAGGATCGAATTCATTTTTCATTGTCAAAAGAATTCGCGAAAGTTGCCTTTTTTCAGCGCCCCAAACCAGCCAGCTTCTCCCCTTAAAGCAAACATTCTTTTCCACGGGGGAGGTTGCGAACACGTAATAATCGTTTTCCAGTCTTCGTTATAGCCAAACATTTACTTTATATAGCCAACAGCAAGACGACACATGGGCGACGGCGTTCTACGTACCAATAACGTCTTTTATGGTGGCGGTGCTGTTGCACGTTATGAAGTATGTATAAAACGGGACCATTGCCACTCCGCCATTTTTAGCCTGCGAACAGATGCATTAACTTCTTTTACTATGTGTGTTTAGCATTGCATATACGTACACGCGTGTGTACAAGGTTCCAGCAAACTGCTGGTATTACCCGAAAGGGTGTGATTCTACATGGAAATATAGATTAACATTCTTCGGCAAAGTAAACACCCCAATTTGTGACACTTGCAACACCAAATTAACCATCGATCACCTGATTCTCTCCTGCGACAAATTCACAGCCGAAGGGAAAATTGCGAGATTTCCTGTACGCGGAAAAACCTCACCGACCAAAAGAAGATAAAACAGCTGCTGAGATTTCTTAAAAATACCAATCTAGTCGCTAATAACCAAACTTAGAAGTTGACGCGACTTGAAATAACTAAGTAAAAAAATTATTTCATGGAGAGCTTCGTTTCCGGAAAAATGATTCAAATTGTTAAATGGGGCATGCATCGAACTATAAGAAACGGCAGAATTTATATCGATTGCGGTCCAACCACCTTTTACTTAAAATTAGAATTTAAAATGTATCTAGAGACGCGGTAGCGTCTCGACGCCAAGTACAAGAAAGACACCCTGTATACATGAAAGACACCCTGTATAAAACACCCTTTATAAATGTCGAACGACTGCCCCTGCCGTTTATCCATGTCCCGAGACCCTGCATATTATATATGTCGACTGTCGCTACCGCTATCCTTTACTCGTCGCTAGGCTATTCTGAAACTTATTTCATTAATATCTCATCACCCCTGCAATATTTTTTAAATTTAAAGGCATTTTTCTTATGTAAACCGCATATAAGCTTTCGAATAAGACCAATTCCGAAAAAATCGGTCCACGCATGCTAGAGATATCGTAATATCGTCTCATGAAATTGTCAGAAATAGTAAGAGAAAATTTTTCTTCTCCAGTCGAAAATTTGTCGACATAATACGTATACACACACACACACCTATCAGTTTCGCACACATGTTTCGTTCGTCGATTCTCGGGATCATTCCGCAGAGTATATACCCTTATATACTCCTATTCCCTTATCCCTTATTACCCCTATACCCTTATACCCTTATACCCTTATATACCGGTATACCCTTATACCCTTATATACCGGTATAACCTTATACCCTTATACATCCTTATATACCGTTATACCTTTTACCCTTTACCCTTACACGCTTATATACCCTTATACCCTTATGCCCATATATACCCTTATACCCTTATTACCCCTATACCCTTATACCCTTATACCCTTATATACCGGTATACCCTTATACCCTTATATACCGGTATACCCTTATTCCCTTATACATCCTTATATACCGTTATACCCTTATACCTTTATATACCCTTATATACCGTTACACCTTTTACCCTTTACCCTTACACCCTTTACCCTTGCACCCTTTACCCTTGCACCCTTTACCCTTGCACCCTTTACCCTTGCACCCTTTACCCTTGCACCCTTTACCCTTGCACCCTTTGCCCTTGCACCCTTTGCCCTTGCACCCTTTACCCTTGCACCCTTTACCCTTATATCCTTTACCTTTATCTAGAGACGCGGTAGCTCTCTATAAATCACTCTAAAAAAGAAGTGATATCCCCACAAAAACTTCAAAAAAGTAAAAAAATTACGCCAAGTACATCAAATCAAGTAAATCACAAAACATTGAAGATAATAATAAATATAAAATTAAAAAAAGAAGTGAAATCAGAATGAGCTGTCAGTACATAAAGATGCTTTCCAACTGCGCTTTAGATGACACAACTACATATGCACAGCTAAAATTCCATTACTCATAATGGCTATTTATACAAAGAAAAAATGTATTAAATAATATTAAGCACATATATTTTTACGCAAATAAATATTTAAATACGAATAAATATTTTATTCAAAATACTTGGCGCTGCGAAACCGAAAAAATGTTACTTGTCTTAGTATTAATTAATAATTTACAATAACTCCCGTACAATCTAAAATACATAAACATATACATATACATATTACAAACGCAGTCAGATTTATTCTACATATACTTAACTCTAATATCATACGTAGCATATGCAAACGCACACATACACACATTCACGAACTCACGCACAAGAAAGAAAGAAGAAGATTAATGCAATTTATACATATGTATTCAGTTTAGCAACACCAATTCGGGGCGCAGCGCCAAGTATTTTGAATAAAATATTTATTCGTATTTAAATATTTATTTGCGTAAAAATATATGTGCTTAATATTATTTAATACATTTTTTCTTTGTATAAATAGCCATTATGAGTAATGGAATTTTAGCTGTGCATATGTAGTTGTGTCATCTAAAGCGCAGTTGGAAAGCATCTTTATGTACTGACAGCTCATTCTGATTTCACTTCTTTTTTTAATTTTATATTTATTATTATCTTCTATGTTTTGTGATTTACTTGATTTGATGTACTTGGCGTAATTTTTTTTACTTTTTTGAAGTTTTTGTGGGGTTATATTCTACAGCGCGAGTCTCAAACTGCATGTGATTAATAAAAGCAAGTCTTCTGGTGGAGCAGATTTTACAGGTTTGTTGAGTGATAGCTGTTCCACACTTTAGGAGTAAAATAATCATGCTTCGAGAGCTTGAATTATTTGTAGAATTAATGCTCACAAAAATTAATGCTTGCAAATGTTAGAATATATTTCACCTTCTTGCATTAAAATCTCCGTTTCGTTGAATTCTGTACGGGCGTGTTTTAACATTACAGTACCGCGAATTCAATTGTAAATATGGACATTTTTAATTTCTGTATCATTATTCGGCCAGTAGAATTATTTAAAAAAGAAAACGGCCATATTTTGTTTTACAATGAATTGCATTAAATCGACTCTCTGATGCTTCATTTGTGTTTTTATATTCAGTCGGGCGTTGCTCTGCGACCTTTTGTCGCGTTCTCGAATTGCAACAAAGGGCACGCAAGAAGCGCAAAAGTGCCTCGCAAAGAAGGCGTTACGGAGCCCATAGAGATTGTTAAGGTTCCATTTCCTGGAGTTGAACGCATAGTTCATGTTTCCGCGACTTTAATCCATGGCCCGAGCGCAACGGGTCTGCGGGGGATATTAAAAAAGTTGCGATTCGAGATGGCGCACTTCGCAAATGCATCCGCGACTGGGAAACGCGCATTAAAATTCGATGAGGAGGCTTGCTCGAACCAGCAGCGCATTCGTAGCTGTCCATATTGATTTCTAACGTCGTTTTTCGAAAGACAACCGGAAACATCCGCGGCATTATACATTGCGTTTCAGAACTGTAAAATAGAACCGTCCTAAAGTATAATACGATTAAGGGTGCATTTTACTTTGCCGGTCGAAAAAGAGGTCTATCTTCATGATTTTTTTTCTCACGGACTAATGTACGGATTTTAATGTTTTTTCTCGTTAAATGTTTATTATTCCTTGCTGTATAGAATCGTATTATTCATGTTTCCGAAATGTAATTACAATTGCGTGGATTTAAATCGCAATGTTTGTGCCTCAGTGAGAACACAGGACTTCCCTCTGCGGAAGTCCTCCTCGGCCTCAAAGTGGTTCGAAAATTATGAAAATAGAATGATTATGTCCTATAGGGGTGTGCGCATGAACTGGACCAGAATCACCCATGAATCAAAAATAGTTTTTGTTCCATCCACAAAAGAACATCGAGAAATAGGCAAAGAATTCGAAACTTTTTCTTTATAAGGCCGCTATTTTTTAACCACTGTTGATAAATCAATAATTCTAGTCCGCTTTATGTGTACACCCTTATAGAACATAATCGTTCTATTTTTACCATTTTAGGACCCCTTTGACGCCGAGGAAGACTTCCGCAGAAAGCCTGTGTTCTCATTGAGGCACAAACGTTGCGATTTAAATCCACGCATTTGTAATTAGGGGAGGGTTGCCTATATCGTACCACTTAAGACATTCTAAGTTATATTTCATATTTGGTACTAATTTGAACAGAAATGACTATTGGATATTGGAGCTTGGTCTTTTAGGCACCTACTATTATACGCTTAACCTTTTGTTCAGAACAAATTAATTTGTTATTAACCTTTTTGTCACATACTGTAAAAGGTACGATTTAGGCAACCGGTCTCCTAAATCGTACCTGCAGTAAAAATAGTGTCAATAAGAAATAGAGGAGAAACTATTCAATATGCAGTAATGATTATTATATATACTCGAGCTAATTTTAGAAGGAACTAATTTCGCGCATGTTGAATGAGCTATTCGACTGTCGCGAGGTCTCTGTTCCCCCACTTTACCACCCAGGCTTCCCCCTCTCCTTGCACCATTCCGATTCTCTTTCACATACCGGGTAACCAAATAAAATGTGTATTCTACTAAATTCGTGCCATATTAAGATTTTATTTATTAGTAGTATTATTTTGACACATTCAACAAAAAGTCGAAACACGCGGTATATACGAAAGTGGCGCCACGCCAATGCTTTCGGCGCAGAACGGATGCGCAGCCGAAAGACCATTGGTGGTGGCATAGCCAATGAGCGCCAACATGCGCAGAACCGATCTAAACTCGTCGTTCGTCAAGTTACTTCTTAAATTAGCTCGAGTATAGTTACATATACATATGTATATGAATCATACACAGGCCGCAATAAACTATGTATATGATATATGTACATAACCTATATAACACACGAGTTGTCAAATCCTACTGGTACGATTGTAGTGGTACGATTTAGGAAACATGATCAATTTATTTATAAATATAAGTTTAAACTTTATAATGAATGTAATATGTACTTAAAATGAATGTAAAATATTCTACATTAAACCCGCTTTTAGAGAAATACATAAATACAGGAGAAAATTGCATTGTTTGATTATTATCAGCTAAAATAAACTGGTAAAAAGTTACATCAATCATACCTGATTTTTTAAATGCTTGTAGCACGCACAAAATAGGGTGTAAGCTCGAAAGGTTTTGTTTCTATTTCTTATTTCGCATTAGACGTCGTTTGTATTCATTAATTTTTGAGAAATTGATGCGGTACGATTTAGGTGACCGGTACGATATTGGCAACTCTCCCCTATATTTTGGAAATACGAAAAATGTGGTTCTATACAGCAAGGAATAATAAATATTTAACAAAAAAGAAATCATTAAAATCCGTGAGTTAGTTCATGGAAACGAAATTCGTGAAAATAGGCTTCTTTTTCGACCGGCAAAGTGGAATGGACCTACGGATTAATGGGAGCAATAATAATTACTTTCCAAGTCTTTCACACCAATAGATGCCGATAGCTTTCAATTACTACTGGACTTATTGTAATAGGGTAAACGCACCTATAAATGAACACGTAAGGCTAATGAATGAACACTTTTATAAAATTATGTTTGCAGCCCGATTGATTCCACGTGCTGCAAAAATTGTTTGGATATGAAGCAAGAAATTAAAAGAAGTCTTTAAATAATTAGTTGCTTATTTTAATAACTTATTTTACTCGTTTTAATAAAAAATGTATATTCACTGGTACGTGTTCATTTACTGGTACATCTACCAAAGATTGAACTTTACATTTGCATTTACCAAAAATTAAGAAATACCGTTAAGGAACTAGTTCTTGATCAGGCACTAATTTTTGATCAGTTCATGAAATAAATCGTTCTTTTAAGTTTATGTCAATAAATAATTGTTTGAAATAATTACTAACATAAAAATTGATAATTCAAAAATATATGTGTTGTCCGTGAAAGCAGTTAGTATTGTTAGTTTTCGAGAAAATAAATGTGTAAGGTGGCCCAATTGACAGAAGGCCCTGTTGAACGCCATCTCTTACTGTTCGAAGTAATAGATCACCATCGACGCCACAGCCGATTTCTTTGCTGGTTGTTGCGGTATTAAAGTTTATTTTCATACATTTTGCTTACAATACTTTACTTTACAATGTAGAGCAAGAATTTTATTATTATATGTATCATTTTGCTTTAAAAGTCACTGATCATTATTTAGTTCCAATTTTTTCTTGTGGAACTAATTTTTGATCACCTGAATAAAAAATAGGTTAGGACATTTTAAAATTATAAAAAAATTAAATTTAGATGGTATAATACTAAAAATAAGTTTATTTGGTACTTTCTTTTTAATTAGTATCCGATTATTTACATTGAATAGTTCCTTACCTAATAAGAAATTAGTTCCCATGTATTTTAGATGATCAAAAACTAGTTTCTCACCTGACCAAAAAATTAGTTCCCATGTATTTTAGATGATCAAAAACTAGTTCCTGACCTGATCAAAAATTAGTTCCCATGTATTTTACATGATCAAAAACTAGGTCCTAGTCACCTTATTATTCCATACCTTATAAATAATTAAATTATACTCATTTTCAACTTTTTAAATTTTTTCCTTATATTTTAAACATTAATTCATCTTTTAGTATAAAAAAGTCTATGGTTTAAAGTTGTATTAGGTTAAAAATAAATATTAAAGCGGGAAGCCCTCTAAACTGATCAAAAACTAGTTCCTTAACGGTATAGACTGGTCGGTCAGTTTTACCAACAAACCAACCAAGTGTTGCAGGAAATTGTTGCTAAATGGTAGGGGATGCAAGGAGACACGAGGAGGCTTTTCGTTACCATCGTCTAATGTAAAACTTGAACCTTAATAATTCTTCGTTAAATTTGTCTGTAACACGTAAATTTTCTTCTGGCATTTATTAGATTCTATAATCGGTAAGCAATTATAAAAGAAACATTTTCCTGACTCTGCTCATATTTTTCTCTAGCTAAAGACTACCTATTTAGTAGCTCCATGATAATTATCCGAACTCGCCTCATATCGCACAGCGTGTTCCAAGAGTGCACAGCCACTCAAATTGCATAAAATCGATAATGTACTCTGCAATAATTATAGCTACACCAGACGTTGGGTTTACAATTGAGTCACATTAGGAAGGCAATTGACAACACAAGGCGTGAAACATTTGCATTTCAGCTGATCAATTTGAAGCTTGCAGAGACACTTGTGAATTAAACTGAATTTTCACTTGTGTTTTATATAAAACTGTATATAAAGGCAACGGTGCCATTAAAATATTTATTTCAAATTTTCCTTATCTACCCAACTAGCCAATGAATTTTGAAACACCCTGTAACATCGAGATAATTCTGAAATATTTGTTTACCATTACTGCAACTGTAAACATTTCGAGGCAATAATATTATTAATACATGGTATCAAGTGTTTCTTAAATGTTAATTTCCCTAAGCTGATGTTAGGGGTAGATTAAAAGGTTGAAAGGTCTGCTGCTTGAATCAGAACCATGCTAGAAAATTGCCTTTATGCATCCTCGGCCGGGTCTTGAAGCGTTGGTCAATAAAATTCAAAGAAGTCGTAAAGTTGCTACGTGGGAATGCAATTTTACCCCCTCGGAGCAGTATATATCGCGATGAAACTTTAATATCGCCAGCTGCTATAAATATTCCTCGCTCGCTAGGATTTTTAAACGTTTGACTCGGGATCCCATGGAACATTCAGTGTCGATGGCTTCGCGCCGAAATCTCCTGAAACGGAGGCAGAATTTTTTGTCCAATGTTTTTCGTAGAATCGTAGTGGAATGATAGTATTTTGATCAGGTTGGTCAATTTATATTTTTAGTATAATACGTGTCGAGTTTGAAATAAAAATTATTTAAACAACGGATCGAAAGAAAGTTAACTTTAACTTTATTCGTTATTCGAAATGTTTATTTAAATAAAAATTTTGCTCACCTCTGGTTTCGAGATTCCTTATTCTTTAACTTAAAATAAAACAGCGAAACAGTTTGGTTAATATAAACCTGGCGAGGTTTTAGTTTTATGAATTTCAATTACATTGGACTATTTCAAAATGCTAGTTGCTTCAAACCTTGCGGCATGACGATGCTAAATTTTAATTGTTTATTTATACACGGGACAAGCAAGTGAAGCTTGGCAATTCTTTTACTATGGTCTCGGTCTTTTTTCAATCCGAAAAAGTTGAAAATACAGCTGAATATGTTTGCACAATTATACGATCTGCACCTGGGGTTTACATATTGCATATATCATTGTATTTATTTATATTACTACTCCACGCCCAAATTGATGACTTGTACTCGCCAGTAGGGATTTCAAATCGTCACTGTATTGGCTCGAATTTTCTTCAAACATATCGCATCTTTCCTCATTTTCAGGAGAACAGGCTCCAGAAATTAATTCCCATTTCCAAGGCTGTCAATCGCACGAATTTCGTTCTGCTTCAATTTTAATCACAAAGGTTTGACTTTCCCAGTTAATTGCAATTAACACCGACAAATCGCCTTTCCAGCTGAAAAATTATAAACAAATTCCTACCCCTCGAATATACGCACCCAGACTTTATGTTCAAATATTCTTTTACGGTTTAAATTATGCTGAATCCGTCTTAATTTCCGTGGCCGATTTTATTTATCCCCCGCGATTCGCTGCATCCCCCCTTAATTTTATAACCCCGTTAGCGACGCCCGTGCAGCTGCTCTCGGGCAATTCATCAACGCCCGAATTCTGGATAAAAATCTAAAGCACCCCGAGAGAGCACCGGGGCGATCTTTATCGGCAGCCTGGAATGGTCCCAGCCGCTGCGCGGTGGGTGCCCACTTTTATCTGGTCCTTTTTATCTTTGCTTCCTATCGAAAAGTACTGAATGAGCCAATCTAGGAAAGACAATGCCTCGCTGTCTATCCGATACCTGACCTGACTTAAACTACGAGGTAGCCGGCATTAATTGGGGCAGCAGTGTGCCGCGGCTAATAACATGTTACTAGACAGCCCCCTCGTTCGGGTTCTGATTGGTGTAACTCATCCCCCTTGTTGCCTCGTCACGATCGAGCTGGTAATGATTGTGCTGGGGGGAAGCAAATAAGAAACAATCTCGGCTCCCCGTTGCAAAGAATCTTCTGCACGGCTCATAATTAGGGCAATTGTTTCGTAGGAAGAGGCTTCGTGTAATTTGCTTCGGAGAGAGGCGACTCCTGACGCAACGCGACCCCCAACCCTTGGACACTGGACACCGGGTCTATTCCGACCCAGAATTGCATTCATATATGTACACCCCGGGGTAGGATTTGTTTATTAAATTTTCACATTGTTGGGATTTAAAATTCTCATATCTTTTAGGGATGTGCTGATAAATGAAGATGCAGGAGGGGTCAAAGTGGACCCGGGATTCGTCAAGTGGGGGTTATTTATTGGTCGGTGATTTAATTACTTGTTCAGCGTGGAATAAGTGTTTGATGAAGCATAAAAGAAGAAGAAGAATATTGTTTTGAAATGGGACTTATTTTTGTGAATTGGTGAAGGAGATTAATATTTATTATTTTACTGCTAACATATGTTTGTAATTATAGGGAGGCATAGAATTATTGATGTAGGCAGGGATTTTCCAGAGAAGATTGAAATGGAAAATGAACGGTTGAAAATATGTTTAATATTTTTGTGTTTTGAAATGCATAGCTCATGCAAAGTGTTAGTGGGATAGTAAAACAGAAGAATAACGGTTTACATTAATAAATTAATAAATTTAGTGACCTAAGTTGCGTTTTAATTATTTTAGACATTTATAGTGCTCATAACTTTATTCTTTAATTCATAACAATTTGAAAAACGACGCCTGAGAAATACACGTTCACGTAACGTTTCTTTCCCTTTTTTGTAATATAGGTTTACCTCGTGAAGTATTGATGTGAAAATAAGAAGCATGTTGCAAAGTAAACATCTATTTTTACCATTTAATTTTATATTTTAATTTCAATTTCGAAGGTTAAATTATGAGTAATGCTCGTGCCATGCTCGAATGGTCAAGTTATAAGCGAGAATTAAAGCGTTATAAATTGGATGATACGGCGTTGATCATTCACATTGGAGTCCACCAGCGCATATTTCAATCGCATTTAAGGCGACACTCGCATTGTTCTCGGTTCAAATTTAATCCCCGAGATTAGTTTCAAGCATCGATGGAAAGTAATTGTCATTTCGGCATCGATGATTGGCAGGTGCAGAGCCCCGATAGGATTACATTTTAATCGAGCTTCGCGCGCCGGGCTTGAGCACTTAGTTTATCTAACGTTGTGCCGTTGCTTTTGAGATCAGCTTCGAATCGAATAGAAAGTTGTCTAATCTCTATCCTTCAAAGAAACGTTAGCTCTTTTATGAATTTAGTCGCTGCTGAAGGTATTTGAATATGAATACCTTCTAACTCATTTTATACAAATTATACAAAATGATTCTTAATCACATGTGAATTATTCAAAGAACAAATAGAGATTACAAACGTTTAAGATGGACGTGACGGAACAGCGTATTCGGCATGTTATGTCATACGAGTTTAACGAAGAGAATAATATGATTGTAACGGTGGAGAATATTTGGAAAATAATTTATTTCAAAGGCAATCAAAGAAATTTTCTTGAAAGGGAATAGAGAACTTATTGTTAGTAAAAATATGTGATAGGATAGTAGAAAACGGGGAAAATAAAATATATGTGTATTGTTGATACACAGTACAACAGCCATCTGGACTTGTAACATTCAATAGCCGTTTCTTATAGGTTTTCGTGCGCTGAAAACGAATCCGCAGACCGTTTGTCGCCATCACCCTCAGTTTTTGAGAAATTCGATTTGGAAAAAAACTGAAAATTTTTTACTTTCAACATCTTTTATGCCGAAACGGTAATAGTTATTCGGTTGCTCGTTACGTCAAATTATTCTATGATCCCTCCCGAATAAAACGATATAAGTTATTATTGCATTATGAACATTTAAATATGTTTAAACAACGATCAAAGGGAAAAGGACACCCGAAATGCACCCATTTTGGCAGATATCCTTCAATTTATATCCAAAACTAAGGGTCTGGGAGAAAATCTGACCATTCCACGCGATGCAGCAGACAGTTTTTCTTCGGAAAGCGTCAACAGAATTGGTAAGTCTCGTTTTGTTTTCAATACAGAAGCGAAATAGTTTGGCAAAACGCGCGGAGCCGGCAGTGGTAGTCAACGGCGCGGCGCACAGTGGAACGACGTAAGGACAATATCTGGACATGGCAATTACTTCCAAACGGTTTGGATTTTCATTGTAAAAATTTGCACACTTTCAATTCATGTTAAGTAGAATAACACAAAATCGAAAAATAGCAAAATTTTCGGTGGTTAATTTCACCCCCCCCCCCCCCCTTCGAATGAATTTGGGCAGCAAACAAAAATTGCATTGTAATCAGGAGGAAATCCCATATATATTTACAATGTTTCAGAATTTTTTGAATTTTCGGGGTCGGGATCTTACCTTGTACCAAAATTATTAGGTATAACTTATAGTGACGATACATTATTAAATATAACAATTTTATTAAAAATATGAACAGAAAAATAGACATTTAAAAATTAATTATGTGTTAATGTTCATTAGAGATTCCTCTTCTTCTATATTTACATCGATATCTGTTTCGGCTAAAAGTTCTATTGCTTCCGGAAGTAATGCTTGTTTTATAGTTTTAACTAATGGAGGTCGGAGAGATGATATTAATGGATCAGACGTTATAAGCAGATTGTGCAAGATATCTTCATTTGTGGATTTTCTATTCCACTTTCTTGATTTACATTCCCGGAACTTTCTAAACTCTTTGTTACGGGATTCTTGAGCTTCCTCTGATAGCTGACCAATGGGAACTATTGCGTTTTGAATAATTTTTTCCCCGTGAATTAAAATCTTGTGTACTGTTACTGGCATATAGTACCAAGGGTAAAGTGCTACAAATAATTCAGCTGTTTCTTTAGCATAGTGGCCAAATTTTTCTGTATTAATTTTTTGTCCAGACGATATGGCTTGAAGAATGACAGAGAATCTATGTATAATATTTTCATTAACTCCTGTTATTTGGGCTGTTATGTTAGGATTTTTGAAAAATCTTCGGGCAGTATTTCCATCATTAAACGTTCCAACACCCTGTTTAACCCTGTCTACAAGTAGTCCTAATTTGGAGCGAAAATGCGTTTGAACCAATAACTTTTTCTCTGCCTGTAGTTTTTTAAATTCTGGTGTAGAAGCTGACCATTTTTTGAACTCGAGGTTGTATGATAAGTGCAGGAGGCACTAAAAAAAAACGAAGTTTGGCGTGTAAAGAGGATAATCCAAATTTGTAATATTCCTCTTTACATAAATTTTTATCGACCTGTGTTAAATCATTCATATACCTTGGTGTAGCACCGCAGATATAACATCTCATAGCGGAACTCGTTTGTGACAACACATTGCAGATTTTTCCGTCTACCATTGTCATAACTAGTTGATGCGTAATTTCAGTCGAATCAATTTTTGTAGAAGTTAACAGAGATATTTCTTTATTAATGCGGTCAACTTCTGTATTAATAACATCATGTGTTTCTTTGCAAAAAGTAAATTTTATAGGTCTGCAGAAGAATGTGGAAGATGGTTTTTGATTCTCCCAAAATATTTTTCCGTTACATGGGTCGAATAATTTAATTGGTAATAATGTGGACACAAATATTGCAGAATCATCGCCATCAGTTTCAGACGAAAAAGTTTGCTTGTAAATGCTTTGACTAGAAGCACCATCACATCCCCATTTTGTAATTAAAAGCATTTTGTTATTACCTGTTAGTTGATTTAATTGCTTTGTAGCTAATATTCTACGCACTGTATGATCTAGCAAAGATTGCAATTTTATAGATGCCTCTCCCTCAGTGATATTTATTGATTCCTTTTCTGGGTAGCAATCTGATTTAGCTTTTTGAATGGAATAATATGATGGATATTGATTTGTTCCTCCTTCAATCGAAATATCTCTCAACATTTTGTACTGTGACTTGGAAAGGCTTAAAGCAGTCATAACAGATAAAGCTTTTTCATTTGTGTACAACTCAGTTTTTGGACATCTTTCATCACAAAAATTTCTCACTTTTTGAACTTCCGTCGGATTTTTTGAAAGGAATTCTAAAATTTTGAAAATATCATATTTCCCTTCTTTCCTCGAGTTGACTTTGGCTGCAAACATAAGTTCATCACTTGTAAAATTAACTCTAAGCTCTTCTGTTCTACGCATTTTGTGCCTTTCGGAACATTCAGTGAACGGTTTTGGGTCAGTACGATTTGATGCTTCCGCATTTTCTTTTGAAACTGCTTCTGGAAAGCGAAATTTTCTTTCTAACCATTCCTTGTTGTTTTTTAAAAAATAATTTTTATTGCGTCGTGCTGTGGTCCACCTATTGTATAAATTCGCCGAAAACTTTCTTATTTTGTCTTCGATTAAATTTAATATTTCATCCGACACGTCAACCGGAACTAACTCAAGAACTTTTCTTGTAATTACTTTATAATCGTTAAAGCTACAGTTTAATCGAAGTATATATGAATACAGATCGTAATTACTATCAATAATTTCCATTTTTACAATTAATGTACTAATTGATAACAGTCTTGGAAACAGGCACGTGATTCATGCGTTCGTCGATATACGCGTGTCGCAACGATCGGGTCTGTCTGCTAGCCGAGGTTAAATACGTATAAACTGAAATGTTTACATTAGATTTATTTTATTAATCGCAGCTAGTAGCAGGTAATTTTTGTACAGTTCAAAACCTTACCATTAAAGGATTAAATTAAGGTATTTTAGAACTTGGGCGACTTTGAGCAAAACTTTAAATCGCTAGTTGAATTATTATAGTATTGAGTGCAACACATTTTTATTTAATACAGTTGATTATTTATGAAATCCAAGTTAATTCAGAATGTTTTTTGTACAAAATCATTAATAATAAGCTACTCAGTAATATGTAAATTATTGAGAACTTATGAAGTAATAGGAATTAGGCAATAATGGTTTAAAGTGGTGCAACTGACAGACAAAAAGACTGAAATTTTCATATAGGTCAGATTCATATACAATTAAATCAAACCTAATGTGAATATAAAGTTTATTTCTTTGTGTTTTCTAATGCTACGAACACTTAATAAAGATTTAATGAAGCTATAGAACAGAATTTTGACACTTCAAATTTTGGCCGATGTCCAAATAAATAGGGCATTCTCGTTCCACTGTGCGGCGGCCCGCGCGGCGTATCCACAGTCGCTCACGGGAACAGATCGCTTAACGCGCGAGACTCTCACCGTGCTCCAATATTGTATTTGTTATTTATAAATTATTTAATAAAAAATTATTAACTATTACATAATAAACTATGTAATAAATTTTCTGTAATTTCAAACTTTGATTTTTTTAATATGCATGGTTTTGGGGCTATGTGTGTACAGTTAGGTACATCAGTTCCTAATGTATTAAAAATACCAAAGAACTGTTCTTGTGAAAGTCATACTATACGACGGGATAAATGCTTTGTCGAAGACGATTTTTTTTACATTATTATTTTTCAGTTTTTTTCAAAATCGAATTTCTCAAAAACTGAGGGTGCTGGCGACAAACGGTTTGCGGATTCGTTTTCAGCGCACGAAAACCTATAAGAAACGGCTATTGAATGTTACAAGTCCAGATGGCTGTTGTACTGTGTAATTGATCGTTAACAGAAGGTTGTTTATTCGAACGTGTTGTCTTTTGGAGAACTAATAAAAACAGTGTTAACTGTTTTAATAATCCTAACCCCTAAGTGGGTCACGTAGTGTTTTCTGAGGTTTAGAATTATATTTCGGAATACCTATTTTTAATGTGTTTCCTTTACCTTATTAAATTTACCTTGTCTTACATGGGGGGAGGTTGCAGGTTATTTGAATATTACAAAAGGAGGATTAAAAAAAGGCTGGGAAACGCTGGTCTAAAGTATTTTACCCACTAAATATCTACATATTAACAGAACATTTAGTACCATTGCTAAGCAAAAATATCTTCTCTCTGTGGCGGGTTGAATTTCCAAAACTTCGAGCTGCCCCATTTTTCCACCGAATTGTATAAAAATCCACGTGTCTCGGGTTACCAATGAAATTAACCCCCATTATAATGTTCTAAAACTAATATATTATATATTACATGGAAACATATTAGAAAACACCAATCTACGCAATTTTAGAAAAATTACTATGAAATAGCAGATGAGAGGTGCTATAAAAGCGGCAGGTCTTAAATGGCACAAATCGAATTGTCAAAATTCTAAACGCATTGCACATGCAAGTTATTTTCCTGTTTATGAGAACACTGGTGCCCAGTCATTTGACGTAAACTTCACTGCGGTCTCGCTTGCAACAGAGTAGGCAGTAAGGTAAATGTCCCAATACCTGGACATTTAAGGTACGGCGGAAACACGTTTGAGAATTGTTCAGTTATACAAGTCGATATATATATATAAACGATTTTACAATTGCATGGGGCACCGTGTGTACTTTATCATTAAAAAAAAAAAAAAAACACCATTATTGGATTGAATAATTTTGTAAAATATTGAAAATTCGTAGTCCTTACAATGGCCCAATACCTGGACAGCTTAACTAGTATGTCCCGGTGTCCCGATTTTACGGTCCCAAAACCTGGACAGCTTAACTAATATGTCCCGGTGTCCCAATTTAACTATCCCATTACATAGACACATGATAAAAGATCAGCAATTTGGAGGTAAATTAAATAAAAACAACACAATAGTTTCTTTTTGATAAACCAAAATTAAATTTTATTCATAGACATTAAATAACACCAAAAGTGCTCGCTGCTCTGCGCAACGTCATTCCATTTTTTATTCCATTCAATGCTTTAATAACAGATTCTTGATTATACTGTTTTTCCTTATAAGTCTTTCTCTTTTCTTTTGGCATATTTCTTCTATATAAGTAATTTATGGAAATCAGTAAATGAAATTGTGTAAAAAGAATAGATTATCGAATGACTAATTTTAAGGTTATATGTCAAAAAAATCTTTCAAATTAAATATTATCGTTAAAACAAGATAAAAAAGGGGAAGTATACTTATAGAAGGATAAGTACAATACAAAGTAATAAGTACTACAGTCCTAAATAACTATTGTATTATTCCGTCAACAATAACGCGTAAGATAAGTCGCAGTTTGCATAGATGGTCTGCGTGGTCAGGTTTCGGGCCGTTCCGGGATTTCACTGTACCGATAGATAGACACGCGAATAAAAAACTAATACGACCATAAATTTTAATAATTCAATCAGAAAATAATACTACAAAGCAACATTTTTCTAAAAATGTATTAGTTGTACCAAGATACTAAACATTATTAATAATATTCGCTTAAGAAAAAGTAGAGACTGTTTAGCAAATCAGCTAACGGCAATACTAAAATGGTGTAAACCGGTCAGTTCAAGAAAATTTATTTTTATTACGAGTGTTACGAGTTTACTAAGAAAAATATGTATATGAATATATTTAATTAAATATTTGTGTAATTGAATAAAATAGTTCTTTTATGGATAAAGCATATATTAAATGTAATAATCAGCATTATTTACACTAGTGTCCAGGTATTGGGACGTGTCCAGAGATTGGGACATTTACCTTAAAAGCAAAATTTTCGTTGATTTTCTGTGTCGTTTTCTGAGATCAAGGCATATACAAAGTGTTAAAGTGTTATTTCATTAAAATAGCCTGCATTCGACTGAAACGAAAATACTTAATAGGTGAGCTTAATTGATTGTTTTCTTTGTTTTGAGGTTGTTTTATATTAAACTCACTTATAGTCTTAAAAGGGACAGCACAACAAATCTTAAATGGGACGACCGTTTCATGGCTGTCCCTCTCATACACATGCACTGCTGGACACTGTGTGTACTTTTCTGTAAAGTTATTAGTGTATCATCTGATACATAGATGACATTGTTTTAAATTATCAATTATTAGTTGATGGCGTCTTGTTTCAAATTCAAGAATTAGTGAATTGACTATTCAAAGCGACAAAACATTGATGATTTATAGTATAAAGAGTTAATTTTTTCATAGATTCCATTGCTTTGTATCATTAAGATTTACAATCATAATTGTAATACTTAATAAGTTTATTTTTATTAACTTATAATGTCCCATTTAAAACCACCTAGTCGTAAAATGGACATTTCCCACTTATTTGAAAATCGAACATTTTCTTATTTTCTATTAAAACTGATGAGTTTGTAATATACTTTTATTGAAGGGAAATAAACACGCTTTCTATTCATGTGCTTGTTTTTTAAATACCTAGGGTAGAAGCCCCAATTACTGGCACATTAAGGACTGACTCTAATATTATTGCATAGTATCTGTATTTATTGACTAAAAGTATAAGTTTTTTTATTTTATTTATTATGGTTTAATATGTTTACTTCATGAAAAACATTTTGTGGGTCTTAGAATTTCTATTTTTATATATAAATTCATTAATCTAAAAAACATATTTCGAGATCTATTACTGACACCTCTAAAACGTGTGTGACTGAATTACTGACACCCCAATTACTGCCAGCTAACCTAATACTGTTTATTACTCATTTTACGGTTATGTCGTCTCATGTACATGAGCAACTACTGCTATGACAGTAATACCAAAATGCTTGAAACACTTGTACCAATCACTATCACCCATATATTAATTAAAAATGCTTAATTAATCGTTATATTACGATCGTTGTGACTTTCTATGATACTTATATTGTACTAAAAAATTATTGTTTATTATGTAAATAATTTAAATATAGTAATTATAGCCCTTTCTTTAGTGCCCTGTTTTCTCTTTCGCTAGTAAGGAAGTCGCCATTTCCACTGTTGTCATCAAATTAAAATTTTGTATCGTCTCGTAGAAATTAACGAAAAAAAAATATTAAGTGGTGCATTTTCTAGCGTATAGATTATAGGTTGAATTACATAATTCTTTTTGTGTATGACTTTACAACGTTTATTTATTCGTTACTTTCACTAAAATAGCTTAAGGTGACAGTAATTGGGTAGGTGTCAGTAATTGGGGGATCTTCCCTATAATGACATTGTCAGAAATTGACGCTAAACAAAAGTGTCCCTTTTATAGCACCTCTCCTCCCTTCTTTTACCAAATACAAACATCCTTCTAATTTACAACTGAATTATCGAAATTGCCTCTTCCTTGCACCACTCTATCCAGAATTCTTTCTTACACACACTGCTACCGTAACATGGATATCAGCTGCCTCCTTTTTGCAGCAGAGTCTTCGATTACTTTTCCAGTCTACCGTAAAACGCGCATCACGTACATTTCTCATAACTCGTGGCAGAAAGGCTGCATATGCTCCGATAACATTCTCTTCCTGCTCCATGCTCCAGATTTACCCCTTGGAGTATCGACACACGATTACGAATCACCCTGCGCTCGCCTGCTTCCAGGCGATGCGCCGTTTCCCATGAAAATTGGAGAGCACCGTACTCCGGGTCGGAAGTTCCACGCTCGGGGAGCCGTAAATATTTGGATAATTGTTTTTTTCCAAGTGTCCACGGTACCGCGGGGGCGCTGTGAAACCGGCCGCGTACTCTCATCGGGCAGCTGGCTTCTCTGTCGCATAAATCACGCCGATTCACGTATCGCGATCCCAATTTAATCCTACAGAATTCTCTGCAGAACTATTTTTTGCCGACCTCATTGACCCAGACCATTTGTTATTTAATACAACCGCAACGACCGTCCCCCCTTGACTTCTCCACCCCCCCCATTATTCCGAGCGTAAATTCCACGCCCCGTTGAGCACGTACTTTCTGGCTTGAATAATATCTCTTACAAGGGAACTTCGGTAACCCGAAAATTCCGATTTTTTTTCTTCAAACTTTACTGGTTTGTAGAGGACCACGATAGAAATGTCGGAGAATATTTCTCGCCGGATATGTTTTGGCTCCTCGGGGTGAACACTACCCTTTAAGATTTATGTGTTTTCCTATTTTTTTTTTTTGGTATATCTTAGACACTATAGTGGATATAAAAATACTGTGTTACTGTATTTGTTTATGTGATATTACGAAGTATAATGAAAAGCTGATGAACACAAGTATGATGATAATAAAACAGAGACTTGAGATTCAAGTTTATTGTTCGCGGTGATGGAATAAATGTGCTCCTTCACGCCACTGCTTGCGTTTTTTCACGGTTCTTACTCGACTAGGTGATTTTTATGAATTTTTTACAAGAAGAGGTTATAATATTTCGTAAAAAATATTTTTGGCATTTATTGACACACTCGTTAGGGTGCAAAAAAATTTTTTGTTTCATGTTGGCGGTCTTGGTGTATTTTCTAGGTGGCGCTTAGTGGAGGCGCTGCCAAAAAGAGATGCCAAAACGGTGACCACAAAAATTACTCACAGGATCGTCCAAAATCAAAAATTCAAAGAATTTCTTAAAATTTATTTGTAGTTGCGAATTTTGGTGTGAAACTTTCACAGGTTATTCTCGGGATATTATACTCATATATATATGTATATATAAATTTTGCACACTTCTTGACTTCACAAGTAGATCAAAATTTAAAAGCATAAAGGAGATGGGTAAAGTTTTTTATTTAAATTGCAGATATTAATAAATTTTGTTGCGGTTTTATACAGCCCAATGAATCATTAAATTTTTATTTCACTACTTTGCTTGTCGATGGTAATGTTGAAAATATACAAAATAGGGAAATGGGAGACCACGCGTTACATTTTAAGGGGTGCTTTCACCCCGATGAATCAAATAGGAGCAGAAAGAATTGTCCCTTGCTTCTATTGAGGCCCTTTTACGAGCTGTCAAGTTTCAAAGTTTCAAAGAAATCGGAACATTCAGGTTACAGAAGTTCCCTCCTTTGTAGCTTCGAGTGGGTTTCGAATCTCCGCCCTTGAACGCGATGCCTTCTTCTCCGTCGCCTTAACAGAGGGCATACACTGAACGAGAACCTATTGTGCTTTGCTAAGAACATGTCTAGCACATTCTTCCCGCTCGCCATCATCTCAGCAAGGGGCTGTCCTTAAATCACGTAAGGGTAATTTCGGCGATTTCTTACCCTTCCCATCCCTCAGTATAAGAATCCGTAAGATTTGATATTGCAACCCTCTCCTTACGTAATATTTTTTACATTGAACTCGTTCAGTTATTAAAATTCTTTTGAAGGTTTATATAATTCATTTAGCTCGGTTTCGAGAAATTTAAACTAAAACTACAGTTCTGGAACGTTAATATAAAATTAGGTTAAAAAATATTACCTAAGACGTACGTGACTTCCTCCCCCCTGTTTAGGGTAAGTCAGGGGGAGATGGTCACACGGGAGAGATGGGCAGCGACACTTTTTCTTCATTTGTAAAATTTCTGTATTAAATAATAATTTTTCGTTTATTCATATTAACGGATATGTAGGCAAAGGATTGAAGTTTTGTTCTACATCATTTTCGTTGCTTTATTTCAATTGGGTTGGCTGTAGGAGGCTCCAAACGAAACTATCACCATCTCTCCCGGACTTGCCCTATAAGAAAACGTACGCAATTCGAGACTCCCCCGAAGCCTTACGTAATTTAAGGACGACCCCCAAAGCACAGTTACCTACCCCACTCTCTCCCCTATTCGGGCGATATCCAGCCGGTTTTCGAATTTTATCAAGAGAGAAGAAAACGGCAGGAAGCGGAACAACACGTAACGCTCGTGTTTCTCCGCATGTTTCCATCAAATCCTGCCAACGAGGTTGGCCCCGGGCGAATCCTGAACTTCCCGAAACACACGACCTGGTTCCACCCGCGTGTTTGCTGACCTAAAACCAAATAATCTCTTCGTTGGCCAACGGCGCGCTGGCGTCCCGGGCGAAAAGGGTGGGCCGATCAGAAACTTTCGCGTGCGCTGCTTTGCATTTTCCGCGTCCTCGCCGAACTGGCAGCCGTTTGGAACTTGGACACCATGCGGATCATGCTACAGCGGCCTCTTTACCTTTGCGGCATCGATTCCGGGAATCGAGCGAACTAGTTTTATCGGCTGGATCGGTTCTCCGGGTGGAATGTGGATTTTCTTATGATTCAATGACACCGGGGGATGCTTTGGAATTCACCGTGAGTCCATCGAGCTTCCACATAGCGGGCAGAGAACTGCAAGTTAAAATTTATCGAGCGACCCGAAAAAAGATACACTGGCGGTCAGTGGGTCAAGCGTGGATTAGAAATGCTCCCTAACAAATTTATTCGTTGAAGTGTTTGCCTTTAAGAGAGTTTTATTTAAGAACCCTTCACGCTTCGCCATCATCAAAACCCAAGAAACATAATCGAAGAGTCCTTGTGCAAGACACTGTGCCAAATTTTAAACAAAAATTTTTATTGAAAATATTCTACGTGCCGATGGTAGTGCTGTAGAAAAGAATTCTATTTTTGGCACTTACAGCGTTTTCTACGAGGATTCTTGAATTTTTGGATTGATTGGAGAGGTTTGACAGAAGAATATTTGACGATTTATTGGATTAATTTACTCGTCTAAGGGCAAATTCCACTTACGCCCAAGTCGCCCGTGGTTTTCATTAAGCTAGGTTTTCCCGTACGCGACTGGACGTGTCGTCAAGAATTTCAAAGTCGATTTTCTCGAAAATGAAGCGCGATATCAAAAAATTTGATACCTTCTTCTCGATTTATTTACTTGTTATAAATCGAAAAGAAAGAGTAACTTTTTTTCATATCGCGCTTCATTTTCGAGAAAATCGACTTTGAAATTCTTGACGACGCGTCTAGTCGCGTATGGGAAACCTACCCTAATGAAACTCATGGGCGGTTTGGTCGTAAGTGGAATGCGCCCTAAAAGTGACGTGTTCGTGGAAACCTTTGGCTGCACGAGTATAAGGAATATTCTTACTTGCACTGCAACATTAATGAATTTCAAATTATTCTATGAAAATATATGATGCCTTTGAAATAAATAATTGGAAATACTTGTATCCGATGAATTTTAAAACTCGATTTTCTGAAAATCAAAGTCTAACGTCAAAAACTTTAATCCATATTTTTTATATAAAGTATTATATTTTATAGTATTTAGAAAATACATACACCTCCGTCCATTGTCACTGCACTAAATTTTACGGATGCTTTTCCTATTGTTCCATCTTTTACAACAATTTCTTTTCATCTGAAATTTGTTCTCTAGCCACTCTCTTATCTTTCAAACATGCAGTGACATTATTATTTGCTAAGTATACTCTACTTCTTCTTTTACATGTACCTAATATATTACTAACTTAACCACTCGGTTTCGCCCGAAATTTATATTCTAATTTTCTAAAAAAAAAATGTGTTTTTATTTATTCTTTTATTGAAAATAGTTACATTCATCTGGACTAGCTAGGCATGAGCTGGGACACATTTCGTCAGCCCAGAGTTTACCGTTCGAAAGTTTTTAAGCGACAGACAAACACACAAACACTCCGCTTTATATATTAAGATTTTTTGCTCTACTATTTTTCTGTTTCTTGTTTTCTTAAATGTATTTGTTTTTGTTCTTTTATCCTCTGGATATTTTCGTAATGTCTACTGGTGCAATAAAAAATTATTATTATTAGTCAGTGAACAGAATAAGAGCGATTATTGAAATTAGATTATAAAATTAAAACTAATACTTATTCGTCCTTCAGATTATATTTATAGAAAATGCAAATTATATCGAGTATACTTTACCAATAATTTAGCGGATAAACCAAACATTCTTTTCATTCTCGTATTTTTCCCGTTTCGAAATAACCGCTCAAACTAATAATTGTAGATTTTTAAATATTCCTTAAATAATTTCATTCCAACCTTGCAATCCTCTTTCGCATTTTTCTCATATCTAAATCAGGTTACGTGCAGACATATATCAACAACAATTTTATATTAAAGTAATAACCTGCGCCAAGTAAATACCACAAACCGAGATAATAAAATCGCTTCAGAAAGCGGTATCTCAACCAGCTTTTATTTTCGGATAAACAACCAGATGTCCAGTAACTTATGGACGACTGCACAAGGATTTCCTTCCCCGTAGTTCCGCCATATTCATAAATTCTGCTGACTTTCGGCCAGGTGCGTGTATACCTCACGTATTTAGAAAATCGATCCACTCGAAACCGGAGGCTCGTACGAAAAAATATCACTCTACATTTCTATATATTTCTGTCCAAGGGATCGCCATTAGGGCTAGGACTATTTGTCGAATTTTTCGGAATTCGAATATTCGAATACTTCAATTGCTCAATTATTTGGCGAATATAATTCGAATATCCAAGTATTCAAATACTATTCGAATATTTAAGTATTCGAATACTATTCGAATATTAAGGTATACATCAGTATTCGAATACTATTCGAATATTTAAGTATACATTAGTATTCGAATAGTGATGTATTCGAATAGTATGGTGTGAATTATAAATCAAATTCTTTAGGTTCATTTTTTTACAAACCTTTATTTAGTTTCAGTTGTGAGTTCATTAGTTTGTCAGGGTGAAATCTTGTAAGTTAATTTTGACCCAAAATTGAACTATGTGTGCAAAGTTTCAAGTCGATAGGATATTTTGAAGTGGGTCAGTATTCTAATGAATAGTATTCGAATACTGAAATATTCGAATACTGAAATATTCGAATACTGAAATATTCGAATACGGAAATATTCGAATACTGAAATATTCGAATACTGAAATATTCGAATACTGAAATATTCGAATACTGAAATATTCGAATACTGGAATATTCGAATACTGAAATATGCGAATACTGAAATATTCGAATACTGAAATATTCGAATAGTATTCGAATACTGAAATATTCGAATAGTATTCGAATACTGAAATATTCGAATAATAACATTCGAATACTCAAATATTCGAAGTTTATTCGTAGCATTCGAATACTTGTAAAATATTCGAATAGTCCCAGCTCTAATCACCATATGCCCTTCCTAACCCTCCCTATACCAAACAGACAAGTGTCGATCGCGGCGAGTTTCATTGTTTTAAACTCGGCTCCCGGAATAGCCGCATTACTTATGAGACGACCGTTGCAAGTAAACCAGAAAGCGTTCCCAACGATCAAGATCCTTTGGATCCAGTAAGGGTCGTATTTCTCGGGATCCACTTTGGTCCCCGTACAATACGGCGACTCGTAACCGTAAAGTCGGAATTTTTACATTTACTATCGCCTCCCTTACATCTGTCTGCCCCCAGCCAGCGTACACGAAAGATTCATACCGATGCATGCATGCATGCATGTATATAGGTCGCGTAACGCTGATCCAGGGAGAGCGGATCAAGGGGAACATGGAAGGTGGATGGTAAAAAGTTTTTCGCCCGTTGTTCCCCGTTTTCCGCATCTGGTCAAGCCGTGGTAGCTCGCCCGGTATACGCAGCAGCTGGCTGCACTCACGGCATTAACTTGCGCGGGGGGCGACGAGTGCACTCCTGCCGGATGCACTTCTGCACCGCGCGCTGTGGCGCCTCCAGATGAGCTCGCGAGCCGCGCGGCGTCGATTCTCCTCCTTTCATTTTAATTCCTTCCTCTGCCTTTATCCCTCAGTTTACGGCCGTGTCCTTTGGCTCTCCTCTAAAAACGACCTTCCGCGGCCCTCCTCGCCCAAGGTTTTTGCGACAACGTCCTTTCTTTTTCCACCCTCCCGTTTCCGAGCTTGGCTCCTTTGCACAGTGTCTTCCCTAGGCTGCTCTTTTATGCGAGCTTAGTTCGTTTGCTAATTGAGAACCTGCCGGTTGCTCCTTTCGCCTGTTGTTCCTGTACTTGCAGCGGCGGAAATGGATAAGGAAAGCTTGGGGGGACATCGTCGGTGGGCCCGACGGCGATTTAATGCGAGGGAAAAATTGAAGACTTTAAGGGGGGATTCTCGTCTAATAGCTCCGAAAGTAACTGATGTTTAAGGGTTTTTTTTTTAAAAAACTGTTGGTCATGTAGGATCAAACTCTTTTGGGGTGTACGGAGGCCTCTTTAAGCTTGCGGAAAATATTTTTTTAATGTCGATTCTTTGTAATATTCCAAAGAATTTAATGCAATGTTAACAATAGTTTTTTAAAAAAATTCATAAATTTCGGGGGCTGTTAGACGAGAAGCCCCCCTTAAAATACAGGGTTTTCTTCGGAATTTATTTATGAGAAATCGCTTTGTTTATGAACTGAAAACTTTGCTGATTGCTTCTACCGTGTTTGGAGAATGTTACCTATTTTTTTAAAGCAAAAATAACGATTTTATTAAAAGTCATAAATGAAAGACTTTTCTCTGGCAATTTTTCTTCGCGACACCGCCACTGTGTTATTTTTAGGGGCTTAGTTTTCGAGAGATTCGATTTTCAAAAATCGCTAGAAAGAAACAGAATTTATCAGAAACTGCGGTGCAACTGCGAATGGAATTAATCCTCGCGTACAAATAATTCGCAATCGTAGAAGAACTTTCTTCAAATGGCATTTGAAGTGGAAAAATCGATTTTTTATGTGCAACCGAATTTCAGATCTTCAAGCTCGATTTCTTTTACAACTTTGACTTATTTCTGCTCACAGATTCGCTTCGCCGGCAGTTGTGCCACATTTGCTGATGCATTATACACTTTTGATTCATTTTTCCATAAGTAATCACCCTCGAGAGTCTAGAGAAGACAAAACTTCTCGCATGAAGGGCTTCGCACGTTTCATCTGAATTTCGATGCGGAGACCAGTGATGCCTTTACTTGCGATTTATTAGATAAATTTAAATTGAAATCACCCGGGGAGACATAAACTGAATAGAGACCGGGCATTTATATCGCGACAATTCGAGGGGCCAGAAGCCGCGCAACGCTCGCCTGATCGAATATCGAAATTGGTTTAACCTTCCCACACGTACGATCGCATTTCCATGCTAACTTTTGCGCGTCGGCGTGGTTATATGGAAACTCACCAGATTTCTAAGCACGTCGTCTGGCACGTTTCTAGTGGAATTGCAGAGTGCCCTGGCAGCACTGTGAGAGAAAATCACCGGTGCCCTCGTCGTCTGCAGCGCCGCCCTCATGGTCCTCGTCGAGACATGAGAGAGGTCCACTAGCATTCCCAGTCTGTTTAGTTCCCTGACAACTGCCTGAAAAATAATAAGAAATGTGCATAGTTCCTGCTTCTTTCCCCTTCTCAAAAACTACCACATCCTCTGTTGGGATGAGAAATCGACTGGAGTTTATTATCTGCGTAGAAACGAAAGGAGTCTGAGATAGAGACAGGGCTTCTTCGTGTTTAATAAGCTCCAATGATTTACATGTTTCTTAAATCGTAACCTCTGAAGGTTTGTCCAATGGCTGCTTAATAGTTTCGTGGAAGAAAGCTGTTCCTTCAGCCCCCCAAAAGCTGAGTTGACTAGAGCGAATAAAAAATATCGAAAAACACCAAAATGGTAGAACTTTCGCAAGAAAGTTTTTTATATTTTTTGGAAAAGAATTTGTTAGTTTTCTCTGCTGCAAAACTCGAATTTTGCAAATAATGACTTCGCTCCAGTTCACACCGCACTCATGTAGATTAAGAAAAATATGTCGCTTTTTGTTTCACGTGACTATGACCGCCAGAATCATGTTCGCCAGCAAGAAACTTGTTTTTCAAACCCTCTTGCTACCACCACTGTAACTTTCAACAAAATTATTATTACTGCATAATAAAATTTGAGCACATTCTTCGACCGTCGATTAATAAAGCTACAAGGTTTGGAATTATAATACCCGATACTTTTCTTTCAAAAAATTCCCCCAAATTTGAGGGGGGGGGGGGGGGGGGCCTCTAGAATCATTAAAAAAAATACACCATGAAGTGTTTTATATATTCGTATCTCTGAAAATAAATTCCACAAACAGCAGACACACTTGCGAAAGAAACAACCCCTAAAACCGTTCCGCAATAAACACTCTTTATATTTCAGCACATCATGCGGCTGCCTCGAAACATTGAACCCTCGTCGAACCTGCGCCCGGCGCGAAATAAATTGCGCTCGCCGTGGAACGCGTGGCAAATAATTGTCACGTGGTTAAGGATCGATAGGGGGATGGTCGATTCGCGGATTCGATTGAGCGCGCGTAATTTCGTAGACGCCGCTCGAATCGCAAATTTTCATAGGGGAGGTTAACGGCAACAAAGAGATTACGTGATTTCGCAGCTTGCGTCGCGATTACTGGCCGACAACTTTATCCCCGGCGCGCGCGAAACGACAGAAATCTCGTTTCGGTAGCTGGGTTTCAGGGCCACGCGCCCGCGTTCTGCTATTCGTCGCTGTCGCGGGCATTATACAAATAAACCGAGATAACAAATTGCCGCGGGTGCTGTCGCGGCGCGGCCGTGTATACGCTCCTTTAATTAATAAAACCTAAACACAACCGTGCACGGCTGTACAAGCGAGGGTTGTTGCCTATTTCGCCCGCACACCCCGGCCCTCGACCCCCTCGGCGCACCGCCCTTCTTCGTTGCATGTACTGAAATTTTACTTCGTGCCGTATTCTGGTTGGCGCGCGCGAGACTTAACTGCCTGTGAATTTGTGCGCGACTCATGGAAACGGAAACGGATACGCACCAGGCATATCGGGTCGTTGCTGACAGTGTGCATTTTCGTGCACTGTTTCCCGACTGCGCTTTTTCTTCCAGCCTCTGTGTACCGTACGTGGTTTAGGGGGAGCACATTCTCTCGGCAAAACCGCGCGGAAATGAAAGCAGGTTTACCAATGCATTATCCAAGAAACCCGTTTGTTTTGAATTTTTAACGGGATGGATTGCTTGCACGCGGGACGCGTGGCGAGAGGCTTTCCCGAGGAGGATTCCTCGTACCTTTCAATGGCCCCGTTGTTCCCACGTTCCTTTAATTCCTTCGTGTGCCATTCGTGTTTCCCAGGAATTAGGGGTGGTTGAGGAGGGGTTCGCATTATTGTTTTAAAGGTTCGGGGTAGAACGGTGGGGGTGACTGATCTCTGATCACAGAACTGCTTTCCTCAATGTGGTAGCTGTTTTTAATATATTTCTGGGCGCTGAATTTGGAGGAGGTAGTAAAGTTTTATACTGTACATCGACTACGGACTGCTTCGGAGTTGCCGTAACGGAAGGCGCAGGTACAGGGTGTATAAAAAGTGGTGGACACTGCTTTCAGGGGTGAATCAACGCGTCTGGATCGATTCGCGGTGGACATTTGTGAAAGAAACTGGCCGCGAAATTGTTTATAACATTGGAAATTAATGTGAAAGTGTTTTCTTGCATCGACGTGCTTTGCTCGATGGGAAGAAGAAATGTTTAAAAGAAATCGTGTGCTGCAAACGCACCGTTTCGAGGCTAAAAATGGCAGTGGCCATTGCTTTTTTTACGCCCTGTACGTATTAGAAGTAGGGCTGGGACTATTTGTCGAATTTTTCGGTATTCGAATATTCGAATACTTCAGTTGCTCAATTATTTGGCGAATATAATTCGACTATCCAAGTATCCAAATACTATTCGAATATTTCAGTATTCGAATACTATTCGACTATCCAAGTATCCAAATACTATTCGAATATTTCAGTATTCGAATACTATTCGACTATCCAAGTATCCAAATACTATTCGAATATTTCAGTATTCGAATACTATTCGACTATCCAAGTATCCAAATACTATTCGAATATTTCAGTATTCGAATACTATTCGACTATCCAAGTATCCAAATACTATTCGAATATTTCAGTATTCGAATACTATTCGACTATCCAAGTATCCAAATACTATTCGAATATTTCAGTATTCGAATACTATTCGACTATCCAAGTATCCAAATACTATTCGAATATTTCAGTATTCGAATACTATTCGACTATCCAAGTATCCAAATACTATTCGAATATTTCAGTATTCGAATACTATTCGACTATCCAAGTATCCAAATACTATTCGAATATTTCAGTATTCGAATACTATTCGACTATCCAAGTATCCAAATACTATTCGAATATTTCAGTATTCGAATACTATTCGACTATCCAAGTATCCAAATACTATTCGAATATTTCAGTATTCGAATACTATTCGACTATCCAAGTATCCAAATACTATTCGAATATTTCAGTATTCGAATACTGATGTATTCGAATAGTATGGTGTGAATAATAAATCAAGTTCTTTAGGTTCATTTTTTTACAAGCCTTTACTTAGTTTCAGTTGTGAGTTCGTACGTTTGTCAGGGTGAAATCTTGTAAGTTAATTTTGACCCAAAATTGAACTATGTATGTGTGCAAAGTTTCAAGTCGATCGGATATGTTGAAGTGGGTCGAATACTTAAATATTCGAATAATAACATTCGAATACTGAAATATTCGAAGTTTATTCGTAGCATTCGAATACTTGTCAAATATTCGAATATTAAATTATTCGAATAGTCCCAGCCCTAATTAGAAGACGCTAGAAATTTCTGACTGGGTTCGACGACAGGTGGGCAGCGTTTTAGGGGGTGATTCTACAGGCCAAAATAAGACGAAAGTTAAGAATGACGAAATTTCGTTTGACGCTTCGTTTCCGAGTTATTAATGGTTAAAAGTGTTGGTAAGGAGCGTCTGACGCGAGGGACTCATTCTACTGCCGGCGCGCGTTACGCGGGTCCAAAGGCAGGGTCCCACCAGTGCAACTGCGCGCCGCGCACGAGGTTTTCGTCCACTTGAAAGGGTCTAATTTATGAGGCCACGCGCACGAAATGGGCCGACCCACTGCCAGGCGCGCACGCGGATGCTTGGCGCGCACGTCGAAGACAGTGGAAAATACTAGCCTCCTTTTCTACATCGTGCTTTCTTTATCTAAATAAAGCTAGCGCCGGCGGTTGGGTCAGTAGCCGAAACAACGCCTTCACACTTCATACTACTTGAGATGTTTGAAGGGGTTTACTACGTCGCGGTCACCGATTGCTAAAAATTGTGTTTCAAATGAAGTGAAGAAGTTCTCTGGCCGTGGCTTCCCTCCCACAGTTCCGCCATCACTTTCAACATCGCTCAGTCATTCGCTATCTCGGTGTCCTGTTGGTTTTTGCTCACACGATATTATGAGATTGAGAGTAGTTACTATTGCGACCAATAGTGAAAATACGAACGCCCTTTGTTTAGGTAGTGTGAAAAAAGGTGGGTCATAGGCAGGAGATTATATCATGACTAATAGAACCAGCATTCCTCCTAGAGGCCAACTTTCTACACCTGCACAAGAAATTCACGTGTATCATTTATTGAATTTCATTGTTATTGAATTTGTCTTAAAACGCACTATCTAGTAATCTCTAAAAAAAAATATATAGTTCCATTTAAAAAACCCAACTTGACCATCGTATCTTTTAAAATAATAATCTAAGAAAAAAATCGTCTGGGCTAATAACTTTGCTCCCTCCAAACAAGCAATTCCATATAAACATTTTTTTTCTATCTCAGATACGTAAGGAAATATCCAGCTGCTTACTGTTCCCGCGGACACCCTGTATAGTGTATTACAATTATGCAATATCTAGAAACAAGTTACCTATCGTGGCAGTATAATTGTTGCTATTTACAACAGTAATTATCGTGTTATTGCTTGCTTTAATATATAACCCAATAGTAATAGACCATAAATACACGCGTACAAGTGATATGTAAAAGTAAAAAGTACATTTGCGTTGGAAAATACACATTTTTTTCAGTCTTTTCGACGATGCGCGGCGTGCATTCGCGTGCTCGCGTGACAGAGAAATCCCGGCATAGCGCGCACACGATCGCTTTCGACGCGCGCGTCCTCGTAAAAGTCGACCCTTTCAAGTGCTCCAAACTGCTCGAAAATCCGAGAAACTCGTGAATCTGACCCGTGCGCGGCGCGCAGTTGCACCAGTGGGAACGTCTTTCTGCAACAAATCGGCCTTGCGCGTCGAAAAAAACGTGCGCGGCGCGCCGTGGCACTAGTGGGACCCCGCCTTAAGGAGTCTAACAATAAGTCCCCGACGTCAGGCGCTTTTTACGCGTATGTTTAACAATTAATAACTCGGAAACGAAGCCTCAAACGTAATTTCAACATTCTCGATTTTCGTCTTATTTTGGTCTGTAGAATCACCCCCTCAAAGGATATTAATTTTGAAAATCGATATTTTTCTTCAAGCTGCCGCCATTTTATCATTTTTGCAGCTTTTCCTGCAAATTGAGGTTCATCACCTGCGCAATTTCCTAAAAAAGAAAAATCTTTCTGAATTTTTTGTTTCAGATGAATAGAACAGCCGCTATGCTGTACGCAGCACAGACAGGAAGCGCCTGACAATTGTACGCATAATCCTTTCAAGTAATATTTCTTCTGCTAACTAACGGTTATTTTGTTCATAAGTATAAAAAATTAACCTCACAATTTGAAGTGGACCCTCTGCTCAGTTTCCGAAAAAACACTCACAAATTTTCATACGAAATTGCGCCCGTCGATTGAAAGTCCCCCCCTTAACATGCAAATAACCGAGTCTTATATTTTTCATAAACAAATATATACAGAACTGTCCCCAAAACAGATGTGATTTCAATGAGTCCCATATTACAACATAAAAATGTCGAAGCAATTTTTTTGGGAAAACAGCATGGATTAAATCTAAGGTTATAGTTCAGAAGTGCAAATCCCTATAAAACCAGCATTTGATAAATTTTTAAAAAAAAATTTACGACTCAATCTTGCAGTCCTGATTATAATCAGTGGGATATAAACTACGTATTACAGCTAGTAATTTACAAATTTGGATAGTCCTTCTTAAATTTCCAAGTGGTACATTGTTTCTCGAAAACCTTTTCTAATTAATCTTATAAATCCAATAATGATCTTTCAACACAAAGTACGATCTTCTTGGTGGTACGTACGAAATAAGATCGAGTTCTCGGGCTCACACGCTGTAATGGATCTAAATCGCGAACTGACGCGTACGTGACACGCGGCCGATAAAATATTAACACTCCGTCTACACTCTCGGAGCGTTTCCGACAATTTCGCGCAATTACAACTGCCGTTACACGATGATCACTTTCGCACTAGCCAGAAGGGCTGGCACACGTGTATGGACTTTACGAGGTAGCCCTAATTCAGCACGATTCCGCAGGGCCTTGATTAAGAGGGATGAGCAGGGAGGGTTGTGTGTAACGCGCGAGAGGAGCACGGGGTATTATCCTGGAGGAAGGAAATGCTGTGGGGGAGAGAAAGAGAGGAGAGATCGCGGAGGGGGTGGGTAGAGAGAGGAGAATAGTAGGGAAAACGAAGAAAACGCGGATGTTTCGACCAGTGAACATTAGTCGAAGGCGTAAGCAAGAGCCCGCCTCTTCTATCACTCGGAAATAGAAGAGAACAAGGCATACGGTGCATACGACCGGGACGTCGATGCGACAGAAAGGAAAAGAAGGAACACAATGGGCACCGTCTTTTTTGCAACCGCATCCTTTGCTCTAACGAGAAGCCAGGTGATATTCGTTTTTCTCGACAGGCGCGATTTCCCAGAGACAACGGGGGACTAGGTGTTTCCGCTGGTTTAAGGCGCTTTTGTCACGTGCGTCTGTGTGTAGTTCTTGATAACGAATAACCCGAATGAGTGACCCGGGAGCTGACTAATGAAAGTATTTATTATTCATCTACATCAGCAGTATCTGTATTATTTAAATGGTGCAAATATATGAATAATTTCGTATTTAAATAGTAATAGTCGATTATTGAAAGTTACACCTATAAAATATTTCAATACTTAAGTATCCGAAATTAATTCGTAGTATTCGAATACTTACAAAGTATACCAATATTCAAATCGTCGAAGTTAATTCGTAGCATTCGCATATCTATAAAATATTTGAATACTCAAGTATTCGAAATTAATTCGTAGTATTTGAATACTCGCAAAAAATACAAATATTCAATCTTCGAAGTTAATTCGTAGCATTCGCATATATCTATAAAATATTTGAATACTCAAGTATTCGAAATTAATTCGTAGTATTTGAATACTCGCAAAAAATACAAATATTCAATCTTCGAAGTTAATTCGTAGCATTCGCATATCTATAAAATATTTGAATACTCAAGTATTCGAAATTAATTCGTAGTATTCGAATACTTACAAAGTATACCAATATTCAAATCGTCGAACTTAATTCGTAGCATTCGCATATCTATAAAATATTTGAATACTCAAGTATTCGAAATTAATTCGTAGTATTTGAATACTCGCAAAAAATACAAATATTCAATCTTCGAAGTTAATTCGTAGCATTCGCATATATCTATAAAATATTTGAATACTCAAGTATTCGAAATTAATTCGTAGTATTTGAATACTCGCAAAAAATACAAATATTCAATCTTCGAAGTTAATTCGTAGCATTCGCATATATCTATAAAATATTTGAATACTCAAGTATTCGAAATTAATTCGTAGTATTTGAATACTCGCAAAAAATACAAATATTCAATCTTCGAAGTTAATTCGTAGCATTCGCATATCTATAAAATATTTGAATACTCAAGTATTCGAAATTAATTCGTAGTATTTGAATACTCACAAAAATGCAAATATTCAAATCTTCGAAGTTAATTCGTAGTATTCGCATATCTATAAAATATTTGAATACTCAAGTATTCGAAATTAATTCGTAGTATTTGAATACTCACAAAAATACAAATATTCAAATCTCCGATGTTAATTCGTAGCATTCGCATATCTATAAAATATTTGAATACTTAAATATGGAAAATTAAATCGTAGTATTCGAATACTGACAAAGTATACGATCCTTCAAAATCGTCGAAGTTAATTCGTAGCATTCGTAATACACCTACAAAATATTTGAATACTGAAATATTCGAAATTAATTCGTAGCATTCGAATACTTACAAAATATTCGAATATCAGAATTATTCGAATACTCTCAGCCCTAGCAGCATGCATGCACACGCTTACGTATTGTGCGGAATCACCTTTTCAAATATATTTCGTCCATTAGGAGAGGCGAGGTTTATGACGCAAAAACGTATCGCGCGAAAGTTTTGCGGCTCTGAGGGACGCATGCAAAGGCAGTCGCGGGATTTTTAGCAGTTAACTTCCTTTATTTTTCGAACGGGTACAGGACCATTTTTCAAACGGAATGTGGGACTTGCCGCGTCCACCTTTTTTTCTCCCCTCCTCCTCCGCCGCCCCCCTCGGATCGAGGAATTACGGACTAGCTGGCGCTGTATTTAATGGTGTCTGGCTTTACTCAACGGCTTTTGCAGCTTTTCGATATTCGACACCTTATTTAGTGGGTGTAGACTGGGGGATGTTTGTTGAGTTCCTCAAAGTTCTTCCCTCGATTTTTATTAATTCAAACTAAAAATCACTAATTCTGCGGGGCCAAACTTCTTCAACAGCAGCAACTCCTTAGAAGGGTCTAAATTATCGGGGTCTGCATATTGTGTCTTCTTCAAATGAAGGTACATTTCTGTTGATTTTTTTATTCCGATACCATCTGGTGGTTTTAAAGGAAGTACTTTAATATGACATAGTTGAAAAGGGGAACAACCCTCCAAGTCCAAAGATACATACCTTTTAAAAATAGGTTGTACAGGGAAATAATATGACAAGTGAAAGAGGGGGATGATTTGATAAGTCTGCGAGAAACTCGATTTTAAATATTGAGCTGCTGGAAAGGTTTGAATCAATTTGAGAAGTTAAATGACAACTCGGGGGTTACCTAAGAAGTGATTATTTGAGAAAATAATTATTAACAGAGGGACAAAGATAACGTCCACGAAGTTTTGTAAACAACCAAGAGCATAGCTACTGTTATAACAATCAATATTTTTGGGACGTTCAAGAGGATGGCAAAATCACATATTTAATCTCAGAACCAAATGGAAACACAGTTTCGGTAATATGGGATTAGTGGAGAGCGTTTTGAACTTTAAAATTCTTTCCCTATAAAAAGCGGAAAATGTGACCGTCATGTGTTTCCCCTGTGGTTTTCAAATGATAACACAGGACTGCAAAACTTTCAACCATGCATGCTAGTTTTATAGGAATCTGGACTTCTGAATGCAAAAACAGTTTTTATTTAATTTTTCACACATCAACGCACCGAATATCTCGAGAACTATTAGGCGTAGGACAATTTGTTTATAATCTGTGAGTTTGTTAAAGCCGAATCCAATCCCCCGCTCAGTTTTCAGAAAATGTCCCAAAATATAACGACCTCGAACTTTAGGGGCTCTTTTCGCCCCTTCAACGTGGACGATTACCGATAACAGAAAACACGCGTCAAATATTTTCCACTCCGGCAAATCTGCAGAGTCTCGTCAAAATCGGCACGCGCGGGTTCGACGTGTTCCCAATTAACTCTCGCAAGAAACGGCAAAACATTTTAATAACACAAAGTGAATTTAAACAAAGCCCTTCCAGATTCTTAAACCCGACTGCCGTCCTTTCAGCGGCTCGTTATTTCTCCCCGGCGCGTCTCGATCTATTAAACAGCGCGGACATTAAAATCCCGTTCAAGCCGGGCAGGCTGAAATATCAGATTATTCTTCGAGCGATTTATTCGAGCCGTTCGCGATTCACTTGGCCGTTACGTAATGCCGTACAACTAAATTGAGCGCCGCATGAATTCAATATCGAGAACAATACGAACACCGGGGGGGGGGGGGGGGGGGGAATCCTTTCGCAGGGGGGTGTGCTCGGTTACATCACGAAATTATTTTCAGTCTCTATCGTAACAGCGTCGACAAGGGCGCGGGACACAGCCGACTGGGAGGAAGGGTGGTTGGGGGGGGGGGGTGGAGGTGGAAGAGGAGGAGGAAAGGAGACAGCTGGAATAGCTTCGGAATCCTCAGATTAGTGGAATTTTGTAGTAAATCGTCTGGCAGCGTCCGCTGCACCCTCCGCAATAACGATTTTGTACCGGCGTTGTTTCGATATAGTCAACGCTTGCGCTTGAACAATCGAGGCATGTCTAGCAACGTGGCTTCGTGCTTCCACACAAACACAATGGGGCTAGGGGTTGAAGGGGGGGGGGGGAGGGGTGGGTGGGTGGGTTGGGAGGAGGGGTGGCGATGGTGTATGTAAATGAGAGAGTGAAAGAGAGGGAAAGAGGGTGGCCGGGGGTGAGGGAAGGGAAAAAGAATGCGGAGAAACGGAAAGGAAATGAGGGAAAGGGTGGCATCGGAGGAGCAAGGGGGAGAGTAAGAGACAGCGGAGGCTTTCGAAGAGGAAAGATTAGAGAAAGAGAGAGAGAGGGGATGGGGGTGGGAAAGTGGGGGTTGGGGAAGATAACAGAGATGGCTTATTTGATTTACGTTCCCGTTTGCATCCCTTCTTTCTCTAACTTGTACACCCCCTATCCCTCTCTCTCTCTCTTTCTCTCTCTCTCTCTGTCTACTCTCCTGTTTGCAACGACCGTTCCTTTTTTGTGATGCGACAGAAACTACCGCCGAGAGACTGCAAATTTCGCGCGATCGATAAAAAAAAGAACCTCGGTCACCCTCCACCCCCACAAAAAGATTCGACGGTGTTTTTTGTTTCGCGTTCCTTTTTCGGGCTCTTTTTATCGCCGGCATATCGGGGGCTGTGCGACGAACGCCAGAAATTCGGCCGGCAAATTTGTCGATTTTGTTTTAACGCCCGGAAACTTTTCCGCGAAATTCCATCGGAGCCGCTCATAACTTTGCGGTAGAACGAAGAGGCATCGGTATAAATGGAGCGTGCGGCATCATTGATTGCATTCCATCGATTGCTACCACCCCGCTCCCCCCCCCTGGGAATGGCCTGGTCACTTTTGAATATAACGCTTGCGGCGGAATATAATCCGCCGTTAATTCTTCGACACCTGTTTACCCGCTTCGCTGGAACTTGGTTTATTCTTGTGATTAATTTTATTGATTACACCGCGCGCGTTGCAGAAGTTCGCGTACCGATAGGCGTGGACGGGAGAAGCGGAGACAGGAGGAGCTGAAGAGTCCCAGCGCGCGTATACCTTATTAAATTAGGAAATAAATGTTAGAGGTTGATGGTAATAATAATACGTCTTTATTACGTTCCCAAAAAACACGGGGAGAAGCGACGAGCGAGACTCAGCAATTTACTGGTTTTAAATTCAATCCGAAGGCCAATGGCAAACTGAAATAATAATAGAAAGGGAACGTAAACGCGGTAAGTTACAAAATTAAATAAAATACAGAACTAAGGTAAATGTACCAATGACTGGCCAGCTAAGGCCACCAGAAGAATATATTGCCAATATCACGTAAAAAACTAATGCTATCCTAAGCTTTTTTGTATTTAATAGGTAGATTGGATATTCCTTTCTTTAAAAAAAATTGTCACGCATTCATTTTTATATTCCTGGCATATAAATAAACAAAAAATTCAATGAATACGTTTGTACCAATATATGACCAGTAAAAAGGCGATTGGCCCAGTGTCTAAAATTCACTGTCCCAGTACATAGCCATGACATTTATAACCCGTCAGAATTGATTGTAATACCAAAAGAATTGTTATTTATTCTAAGGGTCGTTAAGAAAATAAGAAATACTAACAGATTAACAGATTAACGTGACATATAAAGTACTTCTTGGTACTTTGTATTGTATAGCTGCCTCACGTGTACTCATACCATTTATCACTTGTTCAAGTGCATTATTAACGTCGTTTTGATTATAATTTTTTTTTTACACTTTCCTTTTCATTTTGCTTTGTTCTTCTTTCATTTTTCTATTTTACAACGTAATTAACAATATTATTATATATTACTTGAAGCGTAATTCAAATTTTGAGGTTACGGAAAATATTGAATGAATGTATATACTTACGTTTTTAAATATTACACCAATAATTTTATTTACACTTTATCTATTAGTTTCAACTTATACCTAATGAAAACACTTTATACTATCAAAAAATACTCCTGGTTATACACTAGTACAAGTCTTTGAGTATACTAAATCGCGACTTGCCCTATGCATGGACGCTTGGTTAGTTATTGGGTCAGACACGAATATTATGTACCGATATATAGCCACGTATTTTTTTACATAGAATAGAATCTAAATGCGTAATACCGCGTTAATTACTTGCTTTAAATACTCTTAGGATTCCATAAGTTATTCGTTCATATAAAGAAACCCAATATTATAATAATTATATGCTTAACAAACATCGCTTTCTCCTTAGCAAATTCTGAAGAATCTAGCAAAATTCGTCATGCGTCTTTACTGTGAGATTTCAAACAATTTTTTAAGTGTTTTAAACATAATATTTATCAAAATCATTTTTAGGGTATGAAGTTTAAGGATTATATAACACAAATTAATCAATATATTGTGCCTGATTGATATACATAGCTTAATAATAATTAATATCTGCATCAGTGGCCATGCATTGGTACATGGCTAGTCATTGGTACATTTACCTTAAATAAAAACAAACGCATGACGGTTGGCAGATTCAACTTTACCCTGAGTTAACAGTTCCAATTAATATAATTTATTATACAAAACACTTTAGGAAACTGAAGAAAAGATGAAACAGAAAATTCAAAAATTGCCATGAATATGTTTCGAAGCATGCTTCTTATCTTGATTAGTATATATTATTTATTTTATTAGAAAATTAGGAATATTGCGTGCTGGTTATCATTAAAACCTCGTCGTATGATAAATAGTCAACTAATTCTGAGATAACTTTTGTTGCATCTTCGAAACTTTGAGCAATAATTGAGCGTAAATTTTTAAATCGAGCATGCTACAAGTGTACAGCGTAAGTCAAACGTATTTAATCGTCTTGACCGATTAAAATTATTTTCCTGCCGCATAATTTAATTCTGAGAGACCAACCAGTTGATTATGGCACACCTTTTATAAGGTTAATTTTTTAAATAGAATTTTTTCATTTATTTTCAGGTAATTATACAGATGAATTAAGCAAGCATTACAAAAAATTGCTGTCCACCCTTAGAACTAAATATGCCGTGGAAGAAAATATTTAACGTCCCTTCGATTTTATGTACTGCGTTTGAAATGTCATCTGTCAACTTTAACACGCTCCTGCAGGCTGTAATTTGCAATTTCGAAGGAGCTAACTTGTGCATCATTGCCCATGGCAAGTTAAACTGGAACACTCAATTGCATCAGGCGAGCTTGTTTCTGCACTATTTTGTTTCCGCCGATTTCAACGTCCATATCCATCGAGCGATTTAAGCTTTAACTACTCCTCACTGATCAAAACAATTCCCAGTTTATCGTCTTTACTATATTTTAGAATTGCGAACACGTCGTGCGAGAAATAATAAAAGGCCACATACGATTGGTAGCCTCTGCACACGAATTTAATTTACAGTTTCGAAGTGCGGAAAAAAATGCAAAAAGTATACAGTATTGCAGTACACTTATTAAATAATTTTGTACATTGTATTTTCATTCTTAAGCATGAAAGAAATATCTTGTGGGTTTTGAACTCCCATCTGTCCCATTAAAAGATGAACAATACATTTTAGGGTTCAATGTTTCGAGCTTCAATCAATTCAAATGTTTACACATTTTTTTTAAGTTCCATGCTTATGCCAAAAGGCCTTCTAAACAGTCGACGATGAGCTGGATAGCTGTGAAAAAGAATGATTTGTGAAAAGTGGACTGAAATGAATTTGTAGCCTCTGAGTCGAACTAGGGTAAACGCACCAATAAATGGACACTTAAGGCTAATGAATGAACACTTTTATAAAATTATGTTTGCAGCGCGATTGATTCCACGTGCTGCAAAAATTGTTTGAATATGAAGCAAGAAATTTAAATAAGTCTTTAATTAATTAGTTGCTTATTTTAATAACTTATTTCACTCGTTTTAATAAAAAATATCCATTCACTGGTACGTGTTCATTTACTGGTACATCTACCCTATCCAAATAAATAGTAAATAGTGTTTGAATTAGTCCAATAATATAGAAAATAATTAGTGCCTGCATTCAAAGGGATGCTTCTAGAAATATGAAAGCTCTATTTAGTAGTGAACATTCAATTATTATTAACGCCCCAAAATTTCGTATTAAATATTTCTTCCTAAGAAAGTATTTTTCCTGGCCCGATTACTTTGCAGTTTCAGTGACTGCGCTATTTGCGGCGTGCTATTTCAAATGTACAAGATAAAGAAATTAAGAGGTGAGGTGAAATAATGATCGTGGGTAAGTGAGGGATGATGGTCGCGTTTCGTAACTCACCTTTCCAAACTCGCTGAGGCCTGGCGTCGAGTCCTGGGTATTGTTCGTCTCGCCAACTGAACAGACTGCCCTGCCAAGAAAATGTCTGTTAGAACTTCTTTCTTCTCGCGCGTACAACCACCGGAAAATTCAATAATTTTTCAATACTCATGCTCCTTTCTTTTCCACCTCCCGGGGAAACATCAATAACATTTTTCAACCGAGCGATGTCACGCTAGCGCATGCTCTTTTTCTTCGCTCGGTATTTACAGGCTCGCGTGGATCACTCGCCAGAAATTTCAGACCGCTGTTTAGAAATCTAGACTTTTTACAGGAATTTATATAGGGGGTGATTTTTAATTCGGCGTCGACACTTTGAGGGTGAATCTATATCCCACAAAATAAGAAGCAAATATTATGTGAACGTGAACGAATATTATATGGGTATGCTGGATCGAAGATTTAATTCCATTTGTGTTTTCTACTGTCCACAATTAATTTCCAAAGAGGGCGGGTAAAAATAAAATAATTTCTGGAAACGCAGATGGCATATTTTATCAATTACTGGAACTCGTTCTATACAAAAAAACATTTGTACAAACAGCTTTGTAACGTTTCTTACAGTTTGTGAGGAATTTATGCAAAGCTCGAATGTATGAAGCTTTATAAAAATAGATTTTTTACCAAAATAAGGTAACACTTTTCATCTAAAAATTAAAATGCTCCAGTTACTTTCCATTAAAGATACACCCAGTCAGCACATTTGTCGAATCATTTACAGTCGAATTCAATAACTCAAGTTTAATTTGGCCCTTGTTTACAATGAATGACAAATTAATGCCTGTTGGTCGTCGAGGAATGGAGAAGATTAAAAAATATATTCACACGTCAGCGACTGTCCTTTCGCTTTCCAGAAGGGGGATTTAATCCAGTGGATGGCAGAAGGAGGGTGATTCGAGGGCGCAATCTTCTGGATCGCTTCAAAATCGAAAGATAACACAGGTCTGTCATGTAAACACTTTTTTCAATATTTAAGCTGTTCGAATATTTTTTGGCAGCTACTTAATTCGAGAAACATATTAAAAATTTCACACCACATTTCATTTTTTACTACTACTTCCATTCCATCGCATATCGCAACACAAAAGCGTCAAAGCAATTTGTGAAAAGATTTTGTATCTCGCAAAGGGTGGGTACTTTTCTATTTAGAAGTCCAAATTCCTATAAAACCAGCATACCTTTTTAAAAAAGGTTCTATGAAATTTAATTTAGCAGCCCTGTGTTATCGTTTGATGACCGCAGAGGAAAATCATGATAATCATATTTTCAAAACACTGTGTTTTTTTATTTGGTTTTGGGATTAAATGTTTTCGTCGCCCTCTGGATAATTTAAAAAATATTGATCGTCATAACATTAGTTGTGCCCCTGGCTTTTTAAACACCTTCGTGGACTCATCTTTTTCCCCCAGTTAATAATTATTTTCTCAAATAATTGTTTTTTAGGTTACCATTAAATTGTCATTTAACTTCTCAAATTGATTCAAACGTTTTTCGTAGACTTATCAAATCACCCCCTGTATCTTATACCTTTGAACAGCTTTCCCCCTGTTAATAATTATTTTCTCAAATAACACCCTTCTTCGGTCCCCCTTAAAATTGTCATTCACCTTCTCACATTAACTCGAACCTTGCCTACAGCTCGATATTTAATACTGAATTTTCCCTGGGCTTGTCACGCAATTTCCCCGCGCGTGTAGTCTCTAAAGTCCTCGGATTTGAACGGCTGTTCCCCTTTTCAACTCTGTCGCACGAAAGTGCCCCCATTAAAACCACCGGATGGAAACCAGAAAATCAACAAAAATGGAGTTATCATGTTTTCCCCCGTGGTCCTCATTCGTAAGGATGTGCAATTGCGCGCAGATCAGAGGGAGCAGGCTACAGTGGCAGCGCAGTCTGCGAGCCTTTTAACGTCGCGGATGGCCGCGGTTCGAAAGGCAAAAGGCCGCAGGATCGACTGGCGAAGCCCTAGAAAATTTAATCCGCCCCGGCGAGAGCCGGTAATCTTTCTTCTCCGGTCGATTCTCGCCCCAGTGCCGTCGTCGCCACTGCGGGAACGCTTCAGAGGGACGTTAGGAGAGGTCGACAGCTCGTCGTCATCGAGAATTGCGGAAAATGCAATCGTCCCGGCGATTCCCCGCGCCGCTCCCACTGGGGAACTGAGCGCGGAGACAAAGAGCCGTATGAAAAAGGGCGGAGCGGCGGAGAGCGGGAGGATAGAGATTGACGTTAGTTCTGGGGAACACTTTCTCCAAAGCGACTCGGGTATTGTCGTAATAAAGGAAGTTTTTTTCCACGGTGACCGCCAAGGGAATGGAATTCGATTTCTCTCCTGGAGGTCGTCCAGCTACGGAACAAATTTCCAAGCAAATACACTGAATTTAATAGCACCGTGTATCTTTAGAAAAGGACCAAGTCAATGTGCCACACAAAGGAAATTGTAGAATAAGACATTTTATATTTACTCGAAGAGAATTTTTCGTCATCGATATCTTTGTCGAGGTGGTCTGTGAATTGGTTGTTTTAAAAAACAATTGATTGCTTAAGAAATTCGCAGAAAATCAACCTCTGAATTTCCCTTCATGAAAAACACTCTCTGTTCGCCATTGAGAATAATTTTTATTAAAGTACACAAACGGTTATCACCGGGGACCATTTGTTTCTGGGGATTTCCAGATATTTTTTGGGGGCACCACCTCTACTCCTCGCTAGAGACACTATAATAAGAGCCTGGACACGAGAAGGCCACTTTTTGATTGGTCCGCCATTTTTGATCGAAATCCTACGAGAGAGAAAGAGATATAGGGTGAAAGCACTAGTAGTCGGCCACCCTCTAGTAGTCGACCACTCTTATTATTTAGCTTAAAGATATAAGTACTGAAATAAAGAATTTATTAAATGACAATTTTATATTATATTTTGAATTTCTAAACTTTACAATACTACAAAAAGCGCCCTTCATAGGTAAAAAATAAATGCTTTTAAAGTGATTTGTAAACTAATTTTGATTCTACATGCGCCATTACTGTTTTCTAACCCGAGAAACATAAGTGTGCTTTGAATAGAAACGACAAATGTAATTCAGTTCTATACATTTTTACTGGAAAATTATGCTATTCCACTGAAAAAGCATCAACAATTTTATATGCGCTTCAAAAATTTAAAAAAAATGGGATAATTTATTTATTTATGGGAGGTCGGTCATTCCCGGTGATCATCATTCCCTTTCAATTTTCAATAGTCGACCACAGCGGTCGACTTCTGAAGCTAACTGCATTCACAATGAATGCTAATAGTCGACCATGTTTATATAATTTATTTATAGAATACAAATACCTACTTTAAAAACTTCAATTTTGTTACTGCTTCCTATCTTAAAAACGAAAAATTTAATTTACGTTGGAAAAAAAATAATTTCTATTTCTTATTAAAATTTTGATAAAGTTTTTAAAAGAACTTATTTTAGTTACGCATTATTCCTGTCAGTATTAATTATTTACTGATGTTGCACATTATATTTAAAAATAAATTTTAGTTTGTAATGCGCACATAACCTATTTTGAATTTCATATTAAAAAAGGTGGTCGACTACTAGCTATCGGACCGGTCGACTTTTAGAGTTAAGCGGTCGATTATTAAAGCATTCGGACACTTTATTTTTAACGCTAATTATTTATTTTCCCCGAACTTTCCTACTAACACAAAATATTTAGTGATACATTAAATACATTTGAATTACTTCAATACATTTTATATATTTTATAACATTGATTGTTTATTTTTTTTCAGTACTTTTCATTCGAGTTTAGCTTTAAGTGGTCGACTACTAGTGCTTTCACCCTACACCATTTCACTCTTAACCACTCTTAACAACTCTTACGTTTATGGCGGTATTTTACTATCTATTAATCTGAAAATGTGCATTTGGGTAGTAAAAAAATAATGTATATATATTCATAACATAACCTTTTTTGGCCACTTTTGATTGGCCCGCCATTTTTCATCTATTCCCGCTGATTTTTAAATCTGTCCATTATACCAAGGTAATGAAGATATAAAGTAAAAAACCAAATCTTGTGTTCTATTTAATATATGTTATTTTATTATACTTATTTAAATGCGCAATGCGTGAAGTAAACAGAATTAAAATACCGCCATAAACGTAAGAGTTGTTAAGAGTGGTTAAGAGTGAAACGGTGTACATCCCTTTCTCTCTCGTGGGATTTCGATCAAACATGGCGGACTGTGGCTCGTGTCCAGACTCTTATTATAGTGTCTCTACTCCTCGCGGAGCTAGTAACAATAGTAAACGCACTATTATTATTATATTAACTTGCTTATTTAATAACACGGTAAACGCACCAAGTGTTCAAGTGAAAAACCTCGCTCCTCATTGACCACTGCGTAGTGCCGAATATTCGAGATGAAACCTTGGGGATTCCCGGTACGGTTACACTGTTGCCAAATCAGTAAAATTGTAATAACCAACTCACGGCTTCGGTCACATTTCGATTAATTTGTAACTTTAAAGAAGAAATACTGAATCGGGAACTATTACCGGAAATCGGGGACGAATGATTACCTTAGATTCGGAATTGGGGACAAAGTCGGGGACGAAAATTACCGGGGACACAAATCGCGTTCCGGGGACCGTCCCCGGGGACGAATGGTAGCCTTACTATAACTCGGGAACGACGGTAAATGGGACACGCGTGTACATAACCTTCTTCCGTCGCTTTCGCGTCCCACCGCTGAAATGAGTTCCTCATCTTAAACAACTCCCTGTACAACAGATATTCCGATAATAAATGGCCCCGGTATGCACGCCTATTTCCGTCACCCGTGGCACGTTAGAACAAAGCAGCATGCATTAGGCTGGTCGCCGGAAAGAAAAATACGCGCCCGTCGAACGAGAGATTTGCTCCGGAGCAACGTGACTCAAGGTTCTTATTTACGGCGCCAGGGGGCACGACGCTCGGGGGACGCATAAACCAGGGAAGGATTGAAAACCTGGCCGAATCGGGTCGATGGCCATTGTCGTGTAATACTTTCGACTGGGATTGTTAGTTACGGCCGGCAATATCAGTAACCGTGCCGGGCTTCGCGTTTCAGAAAGATACCGGGGTTACCCCACGGAGCTCTTTAAGGTTATAAATTCCGCGCTCGGGGCAAGGTTCGCGGAATTATTCCGGCTTAATGGCGGGCTCTCGATCCGGAAAGTATGTGCAGGTCGTTCTGCGGACATGCTTTAAGGCTGCCGTACCAGCGAGGAGAAGGCTAGCGAGATGCTGCTTGTAAAATTGATGCTTAACTATAACAACGGCGGAACGGAGAGAGATCGTTACTTGGTCCCTGCTGGTCGGTAAAGACTGACCCAAGAAATCGCCTATTTTTGGCCCCACTGTTTTGGAACTGAATTCTGTGCCGAATGGTAACTTATGATGAGATGTCAATCACTTCTTTGACCTCCCATATAGGGTTTATACAAAAACGGACTTTTTAAAAAACCGGTTTTCAAATTCTACTATTCCCCCAAAACCGGTTAAACCGGTTTTCGAATTTTCACCAAAAAATTTTGTTATATTTTCGTAATTCCATAATATTAAGGAAACTGAACATTTTTAAAATAGATACAAATATTTATTTACTATTTCAATTGTAACAAAATTAAGTACACTTTATCTATATAAAATCAAATAAACAAAAAGTAAAATAACTAAAATCCGTACAAATACGTACAATTAGTTCATTTAATATTAATGGATCTACAAAAATATAACGCAATAAAATAGACTGTATACGAAACCAAATGAAAAAATGAAATAACTGCAATCCGCACTGAATATAAATCTTAGGTGGTGCCAAATTATAACCCTTTATTCCATTTAGTATTTTTTTTTGAAAATATGAACTCACGAAGATTAGTTTTACAGTAAACTATTAGCAAATATGCTTGTGTCCGAGGCGATTTCAAGTCGAAATGTCACCGTTTTTAATTAAATAATTAATTCATTTCTGCATATTAATTCTAGTATATAAAGCCGACTTTTAAATTCAAAAACCTGTGTTCGAATTTTACAAATTTGTAAATAAAAACCGACTCTTAAACCCGGATTTTAAAAACCGGCAAACCCTACTCCCATATCTCAGAAACAAATTGTCACCTCAACTTGAAAATTTGTTGCGATTGTAGCTATAACTCTACTCTCGATCATATGACGAAGTATTCTAATCTAATATTCAGCATCCATGAACGCAATTCATATTCCAGAATCGGACTATAGATCGCCACTAATTTAACAGAAGTCATCATTCCTGCAACTCCGCAAATACCTGCGATTATTCAGAAAAATAAATCTCCTTCCACATGGCAATTCGATTGCTCAAACCTCCAAATTTGGAATCGTGCAGAAGACAAGCATCGCCTATCTAATCCCAAACCACTGCAATAGAAGACAAGAAGTCTCTTTTTATTACACATTTTGTTAAAATTCGACACGTGAAATTACGAAAGCAACCCGAATAAAAGCTGGCTCACACAATTGCTCCACACTGCAACGCTATAGACTCTTCTCAAATTACCCCTGAATAAAACATATTTATTTCATTTTTAAACCGCACGGTTTGTCGAGATAAAAGATTCAGCGCATTCCCCGGTGCACTTTTATGCTGGAATACAACAGAACTGAAGAAACGCACAACACGAAGCTCTATTTACAACTGGCGCTGCACACGCGGTGCCATGGGTCCCATAAACCTTGCCCCAAGGATTGATGTCCTCAAGGAGCTCACATTTCTGCCGCGTTTCGACATTATTCCACTGACAGCGCCATGTTTCTCGGTGGCCCATGCGCGACAATTTCGGCGCCCCCCCCCCCCCCCTCCCGCCGCGGCCGAGGGAAAATAATAAGAAACTTTGCAAGCCATAAATGTTGGAGTTTTGGATCACGTCCCCGGAGATTGAATCGTATAGCGAGCCTGAGGAATTTCCTAGAAATATAGCGAGCGAAACGGAAGCCGCAGGAACTTTCGCGATGCAAGCGAGACCATGGATGAAAGAAATTCTGATGGAGGATCAACTCCTCGTAGAAGGGATTGGTTATAGGACGTGGAGGAATCCGTTGGCTCTTTGAAAGATCTTTCAGGCCATTCACTGATCGAGCACGATCAAGAGGATCAAGGGAAACTTTTCTATGGATATCGGTGTACCGAACGTCTCCCTTACAATGGGTAACGGGATGCTCTTTGCCGAAAAATCTTTAAAATTTGATCGGTACCGGTCCGAGCAGAAAATCGATAGTGAGATTTGCTCGGTACGGTATTGAGCGCGGTCGCCGGCGAGGAGTGGTGCGCTTCCCATTTCCTTCCCTTTCGAAACAAAGTTCTTTGGGGCGTTCGTTTTCTTCGAATGTAAGACGTAAGTGTGGGTCCTGTCAGGGCACTGAGATCGTTGAGATGGAAGAAATTTCTGCGCGCCACGGTTTTAGATTGCTTCGAGCTCTTTCGAGCTGATCGGTCGCGGGATAGGTTTTTCTTCGACGATGGATCGCGGCACAAAGCGGGGCAGGCGGTCCAGGAAAAAGTGGGTACTCGTTTCGGCGAAAGATCGAACCGTAGGAAGTCTCGCTCGTCCATTAATTGAAATGGAAAGGGGGTCATTTAGCGACGGAGTGTTTTACATGTATGAAATCAAGTAAATTTCCAAGGTTGGTGCATGACGTTCGAATGGGATGGAATTTTGAAAATTTCTTGTTTCGTTTTTTGCAAACAAACCTTCTATTCTTAGATAAATATTTTCAGTCTGTCCAACACTTTATCGCTGCTTGACATTAGGGCTGTAACGAATATACGAATAGCAGAGAATTCGAATTATTCGAATATCAGAGAATTCGAATTATTCGAATATCAGAAAATTCGAATTATTCGAATATCAGAGAATTCGAATTATTCGAATATCAGAAAATTCGAATTATTCGAATATCAGAGAATTCGAATTATTCGAATATCAGAGAATTCGAATTATTCGAATACCAGAGAATTCGAATTATTCGAATACTCTTAAGTACTCGAATGCTTCGAATACTCTTAAGTACTCGAATACTTCGAATACTCTTAAGTATTCGAATACCAAAGAATTCGAATGCTTCGAATACTCTTATGTACTCGAATACTTCGAAGACTCTTAAGTATTCGAATACCAAAGAATTCGAATTATTCGAATACTCTTAAGTACTCGAATACTTCGAATACTCTTAAGTATTGGAATACCAGATAATTCGAATTATTCGAAGAAACTATTCGTATTCGAAATTATTCGAATATTTGAATATTCAAATATTATCAGTTCTACTTGACATTGATAGTGGCATAACTAAAAAAATGTAAATTTCCTTTTTTGCACTAATAGACTCCATAGGTACAGTATTTTTATCATGTCAAATGGCACATTTCGATCTTCATTGTGTTTTCAACAACACCTACTCATTTTCAATTGTTTTTTGCAGCTGTAAGTGGAAGGTTATGCTGTTTTCTAGAATAGTGGCATATTTAGTGTTTTCTCAACGTTTGCGATCAAGTTATTTCGTTGATAACGTTTCATTTAATTTTGTTCGATAATAAATGGATCACCCCGGACTCGATTAATATTGAAACTAGATAAAACGAGAACAGCAGGGAATATGGATAATGATGATGTGCAGGCGAACGATATATGGAAAGTAGGGGTGTGCGGGTAGCCGATATTTTGGGCTCGGGTCGGGTCGAGATCCCGAAAGTTTGTTGACACATAAACACATTCGGGTACCCGTCATTTCGGAACCCGACTTGCGATTCGGGAGCCGATTTTTTTGCTTAAAAATCCTTACATCTGATCACATTGCAAAACAGAGGTTGAAAACGGTCATGATATCGGTTTCGGTTCTCGAAACTGTTATAAGAACCGAAATAATCTTGAAACAGTTACGAGTGAAAACGGTCTAATATATCGGTTTCGGTTCCGGTTACAATAAACTCTCGGTACCGATACATACACGATTGTTATGAAACCGATGACAACCGAAATCGATATAGTCCGAAATTTCGGTTCCTTAATTATAACAGTTATTCAGAATATCGATTCTTTATAGCTGTGTTTCAGTCAGATCCGATATACAGGGTGTCCCAAAAATGTCGCGTTTCCTTGAAGGGGGTGACTCAAGGGGTGATTTGAAACAACTTTTTCCTTAGCGAAAATATTGTCCGAAGCTTCGTTAAGGAGATATTAACAAAAAACCCCGACCAATCAGAGCGCGCGCCTTCCGCCCGAGCTCCCGCGGTAGGCGACCGCGCTTGTGCTACGAACGTACGAACAAGCAAGTCGGCATGCATCGAAGGAAACCGCGTTACACAGTTTTTTTTTAAAGCACAATCTTAAATAAGAATAATTTGAAGTGAGAGGACAAGAAGTACGTAAATTTCGTTTTTAAATAAGGCATAAACGAAAAGGTAACGTAACAGAAAATGTACGACAAGTGATCGTAATTCGTTATTGAGGTAAAAATCCGTAGTTTAACAACGGCCAACACAACTAAATTTAAAAAATAATATTAGGTGTATGAATAAATTCTTTCCGACTGGATTTACATAATAAGTACAAAGCTACCGAATTTCTATCGCGGTGGTATTCATAAGCTGCCAGAAAAATGGCAAAAGGTAATGAACAATAATGGAAATTATTGCGATGATCGAGTTGTTTTCATATTTTTTAAATCGAACTGTTATTGTACCCTAAAATCTGAAAGAATTTATTTCCACACCTAATAATCACCAATAAATTAAATAAAACTCACCCCTTCGGACATTCCTTTCCTTGCTTTCCTTCCCTTTTCGGAAACCTGTGTCACTGGATCACTGTACCGATCCTGGTTATCGGTGGACGAAAAGATTTATGGTTAGGTAGCGCCCAGTGCTCAGCTGATCACAGTGCGTCCGGGTTAATGTACCGAATATTCACTTCACTGCACGGCTACTAACACTGATAACTGAATTTATTTTTCACGGAACGTGTTGTTCCTACGTTATAAAAATTGGTGGCCCCGAAAGGGGCCGATTACTGTTAATTACTGGGACGAGATTACTACTATTACCCGGCGAAAAGAAGACTCCTGGCAGACGGGCTCGGGCTGTGCAGTCCGCTGCTGTGACGATTGGTCGAGTCACCTATTTGGGCACACTTTTACAGACGGGGCACACGTATTTTGGTTGTTGGCTGAAGTTGCCACATACATTGTCGCACCGCGCGACGAAGAGATCGAATGAAACACATCGAGACCGAGTGGGATAGAGCGATCTGACCGACGATCGTCAAAACAAAACAATAGCGTAGGCTACAGATCGCTCTATCCCACTCGGTCTCGATGTGTTTCGTTCGATCTCTTCGTCAAAGCAGCGGACTGCACAGCCCGAGACCGTCTGCCAGGAGTCTTCTTTTCGCCGGGTAATAGTAGTAATCTCGTTCACTGTGATCAGCTGAGCACTGGGCGCTACCTAACCATAAATCTTTTCGTCCACCGATAACCAGGATCGGTACAGTGATCCAGTGACACAGGTTTCCGAAAAGGGAAGGAAAGTAAGGAAAGGAATGTCCGAAAGGGTGAGTTTTATTTAATTCATTGGTGATTATTAGGTGTGGAAATAAATTCTTTCCGATTTTAGGGTACAATAACAGTTCGATTGTAAAATTTTATGAAAACAAGTCAATCATCGAAACAATTTCCATTATTGTTAATTACCTTTTGCCATTTTTCTGGCAGCTTATGAATACCACCGCGATAGAAATTCGGTAGCTTTGTACTTATTATGTAAATCCAGTCGGAAAGAATTTATTCATACACCTAATATTATTTTTTAAATTTAGTTGTGTTGGCCGTTGTTAAACTACGGATTTTTACCTCAATAACGAATTACGATCACTTGTCGTACATTTTCTGTTACGTTACCTTTTCGTTTATGCCTTATTTAAAAACGAAATTTACGTACTTCTTGTCCTCTCACTTCAAATTATTCTTATTTAAGATTGTGCTTTAAAAAAAAACTGTGTAACGCGGTTTCCTTCGATGCATGCCGACTTGCTTGTTCGTACGTTCGTAGCACAAGCGCGGTCGCCTACCGCGGGAGCTCGGGCGGAAGGCGCGCGCTCTGATTGGTCGGGGTTTTTTGTTAATATCTCCTTAACGAAGCTTCGGACAATATTTTCGCTAAGGAAAAAGTTGTTTCAAATCACCCCCTGAGTCACCCCCTTCAAGGAAACGCGACATTTTTGGGACACCCTGTATAACAGTTTGAAACAGTTATTTTCGGAACCGTTTCAACCTCTGCTACAAAATTACAACTTACAAGTTTAAATCGACAACCAGACGGTAAATCGTGTTCTGAATCGAGTGTCGGATCCCGAATTGATAGTCAGGTTCCGAAATAACGGGTACTCGAATATATTAATGTGGCCACAAACTTCCGGGTTCTTAGCCCGACCCGTACCGATCTTTACCCGACCCGACCCGAGGCTCGGGTACCCGTAATTTCGTGTAACCGCACACCCTAGGGAGGCGCAAGCAAAGCAACTGCTCAGAGGGGCAAATTTGGGGCAGTAAAATTGGTTAATTGGTAATTTATGAATATTACATTTTTTATAAAACGAAAGGCTTTGGTTATTCAACAAATACTTCCAAACAATTTAACTCACTGTCGAAAATTAGGTATATTTTAAAATAATTATTTATAATTTTATATAAAGGGCGACAGAAATCATTAGGGGCTGGATCGGCCCCTGGCAGTTACACTTTGATAAGTTAGAATCGCATTCTCTTTAACAACGGCAAAACTCAAAAGAGTGTGTAAAATATAGGGGTGACTTGATATTCGGTTGAATTCCTCGGTGAACATGCTATCCGCGATCTTTAATCTGCATTGATGCAAAAGTAGAGTGAATTTAAACAAATTATACGATCAATATTCAACTATTAATTAAATGCAAATATTAAACTGCGTTCCCTGTATTCGTTTTTTGAGTTATGCCATTAGCAATGCCAAGCAGCGTTATGCGATGCGAGAAAATATATTTTCTCCCATTATCTCATTGTATAAGTGCCATCATGCCCATATTTTAAGTTCAATCGAATATTCTGATTCAAGGATTATTAATGAAATCTCAATCCATAATCGGATTCGCTGATTTATTTGAAATTTAATGAATTACTGTCTGCTCGCGTGAATTCCAATACAACGTTCGGCGTAGTAAATTTTGGTCCTCTGATATTTCGAAAGTGGTATGAAATGTACTCACCAGGAAGTATCGCAGGCATGCGTCAAGGTAAGGTATCTCGCGCCCAGGCCGTAAAATGTCCTGAGAACACCCAAGGAATTCCCTAGGGAGTGACCACCTTCGACCCCGATAAGGCTCGCGATTTTCCCCTCGCGATGCGCCTCGATAAGACCTGTGCACGTGAAAAGAATGTTCCTAATTTTAATCCCTTCTTCCTTATCTAAGTGACAGGCTAATGTGGTTTAATAAGAAATGTAGTTAATAGCAGACATTAAGTGAAGAAAATTGTTTTCTCTTTCCTCGGTTCTGCTTCTAACATTTACGCAAGCACGCAGTAACATGGTTTGAAAGATTTTAGAAATACATCTAAATTCTAAATGCAGTGTTGGAAGAAAATATTGGCACACCATGTGATTCAGTATATGTATATATAAACATTTGCGACTATTCGCAAAATTATCTGGCTTATCTATTATATAAAAAAATAAATAGATAACAAAACTACAAAACACATAAAATAAATACATGTAGTGGCAGCATTTTAATGGTTCCAAATGTTTGTATACTCAATTGGGTGCTGTGCCAATACTCTCGTTCTAACAGGGTGAACAGAAATTAGGAATGAAAAAAAACTTATTGGTTTGAAATAAAAAAATTTATATCACTCGTACTAAATAAATAATTGAACTGCTCAACTCGTGTACGATGAGAGTTCTGGTGCTATAAGTACTCAAATCGAGTAATATATTTCTAGCAGTTGTTCCTTCACCTTCGACAAATTCGTTGGAATATTTTTATACACTCGAGGTCAAGTGAAATATTATTTATGTAGCAGATTTCTCATGGTAATTCTAGGTTGAAGCCACAAAACATAAAGTGAATGTGAAGTTTTGTTTGAATTGCCCTTTTCAGTACAATATGCGTATTTGTTAGAAATATTTTAAACCACACGGTTCGTCACAATCCTCTTGCCAGAAGGCATAATCGCCTTCCTCACTTCGTGGCTAGATGCTTTTAAGGACCAGAGTCCTTATTCCTTAGCGATACCTGTCAGGCCGCTTGCTATCTCCGAACTCTCTCTTTTCATTCGAACAATTAATTCTACAACACCCGATAGCTGGGAGACCCATTATGGCCAAGGCTTGGCCCAATGTGGTGATAGTCAACCGAATACAAACACAGCTCACCTTTCCGAGTCATCCTATTTCCGAAATACATTTTCCGACAACTTTCGGACAACTTCAAAGTGCGCATTTGTCGCTCGACAACCTCTTTCATCCGTTGCACCCTTACGCATCAACCCCTTTAGCTAATACCTTAGGCCTTAGGCCGTAAGAGATATATGTATAAGCTAGAAAGATGGGGGCATTTTTTGCCGGAAAATTAAGCCCCCGTCTTTGTAGCTTTTCAATTTCATATGGAAAAAAAATCATGAAGAATGCTTAATTTTCGGGCAAAAAAGCACTATGCCTCCTTAAGCGTAATACATTTTAAAGTGTTGTCTTTTGGCGTAATATAATCACTCGCCTAAACAGTATACTTGCGCGACGGTGTCATGGAATATCTTGAGAATCGAACAGTGCTCAGTGATAAAATCCTCGAAGGCAGAACAGCATCAGGCTATCCGCCCTCGACTCCACTCAAAAGCACACCGCCGCGGACATATTAAATACATTGTGCCGCAATGGATCGGCGAAATCTAAAGCGCAGTTCAACATTAATGAGGGATGTCTCGAATCGAACGCGTAAACTTTTACAGCCCCGTTACTTTTCATTCGTTTAGTAATAAAAGCTCCTGCAGTGCACGTTTTATTGTGTACCGATTACTTGTGAAGTCTTCCTGTTCCGTGAAAGATCTATTATCTGGGTAATGAAGCTCTTGCTTCGTACTACGGTGTATCCGTCGCGTTCTGTTCGCAAGTTCTGATCGAATGCGAACGCAAAAGAGCAGACATAGGTACTTATGTTCCTACGACGAACGAAAAATAATTAGAGTTACTCGACATATTCTTGTTCAATTTTAAAACGATATTATCCTTCAGTGTTGGTTAACACTAAACGTACCAAGCGGGGTCAAATGACCATTTTCAAAATTTAATTTAAAATCGTACATTCATTGTTATTTCTTTCGCTGATCTGACTTTCTGTAAATTCTTATATTATCTGATTATTCAATTTCTCGCTTTCCGTTTTGCTCTTAGCTTATTTTTTACCGAGAAAAATTCTTTCATACCTTATGTACCACGAGGGGTCGTTGGACCCCTTACGAAATTTACGTATTTTTCTGCAGTTCTCCAACTGGAACCTTAGTTCTGGACTCAGATACACTTCTCAAGTTATAGTTTCATTTATCTGAATATGATATGTGTGTTTGGTTTCCGCGTGAGTACTTGAACGACCCGATCGGGTCCATACGACGTAACGCATAAACATAAGAAGAAAAGGAATACCTACAAGTAGGAACATCCAGCAGCCCAAGCAATAATTCCCAATCACGAAGAAAATGCCAAATAAGATTGTGCACGGGTAATAAAACCACTCAAACTTGCATAATTTGCAAAAAAAAGTCTGCGGAAAATGCATGGAGGAGAAACCAGTCATATGTAAAAAGTGTAATTAATTGATTATTTTATTTATAAAAATAAAAATATATGTTTGATTATTTTATTAGAAATTAGAAGTTATGTTGCGAATTATTTCCTTTAATAAATTAAGAATTTATTTCTAAAAATCAACGTTTATTTCATAAGCCCTTTCAGTACCCCTTATGGTAAGAATAGGTATGTCTAAGTACCGGTACGTTTAGTGTTAACTTGTAAAATTTCGCAATCATTTTGTTAAAGAATGGAATGAATAGATCAGAAGTCTGACGAAATAGATAGATCTAATAGTCAGAAGTAGAGCTATTGTTTTTGCCCGGGTATCCGGGTACCTGGGTACTTACTCGAGTACCCGGTGAGACCCCGGGTAGAAAAAAATTACTCGGGTACCCGTGCAATACCCGGCTACCCGGGTAGACAAAAATTACCCGTGTGTCCATGAGATACCCGAGTAACTGAAGTGTGATGAGATAGTTGAGAATTTCGATTTTACAGCATATTCCGTTCACATTGAGCTATAAGAATACCTGGAGAGAGAACAGCAATGGGAAGAAGTAGAGGCGACAGCGGTCAGAGAAAAATAGAAGATTACGGGTGAACCTATCCTTCTTCTTCATATTATCCCTCTCACTCTGTACTATCATGTAGTAAATGTGCTATGTTCATTGAGCTCAATGTTATGTTTTATGTTAGCCATTTTGGTATTACGGATAGCGAGAAACGAAATGGTTAGAGCGTGTTGCATCAAGTTTTGTAAAAGTGAGTGGAAGATAAGTGAGAATGTTACTTTTCATAGGTAAGTGAAAATTAAAATGAAATCACATGTTTTGTGTAACGAAAAGTATGTTTGATTGCTAGCTATAAGAAATGTAATTTTGTACAGCTTCCCGTTAGAACTCGAGTCACGGAAAAAATTTGTTGAGGCAATACCTGTGAATTTACTACCAAAAGTATATTTGTTTGCGTTTTGTATATATTTTGTATGCGTTTTGTATATATTTTGTGTTTTGTATATATTTGTTTGCGTTTTGTATATATTTTGTTTATATTTTGCATGGCTTAATATGTTCTAATTAATGGGTTCAAAAATATATGTTGTTGCATGATTGGGTGTATTATATATTTTTCAGATATGACTTATAGTTTTTACGTTTCAGGTTTCCATTCAAAATAGGATTCCCCAACAGACAATATACGTTCGTGTGTAATATGTACTGCATTGTAACAATATTCATATGAAATTACAGTGTATAACAGGAGAAACTACAATAAATCCGTGTTTGATTCTTGTATATGTATTGTGCATTGAGCTATAAGAATACCTGGAGAGAGAACAGCAATGGGAAGAAGTAGAGGCGACAGCGGTCAGAGAAAAATAGAAAATTACGGGTGAACCTATCCTTCTTCTTCCTATTATCCCTCTCACTCTGTACTAGGGATGGGATCAAGTTCAATATGTACTGATGAATCCGAGTCAATTCCAATACAAAAGTTTCACTTCATGGGATTCGAATACTACTCATAAGAGCTGGCGTTTCATTCTATATACTTCCAAAGTATTTGGGTTATAGAAGCCGGTTTCGAACCTCAGAAAAAGTAGCGGCAGAGTTCAGAATGTACTTGTAAGTACTTGGACGTTTGAAAGAATCAAATCTCGTAAAAGTAGTATTTGAACCCTGAAAGATAAAAATCTACATAGCTGAGATTTACCAATATCGTACCACTTAAGATATTTTTCGTTGTAGTTCGTATTTGGTACTAGATTGAACGCAAATTAATATTGGATATTGAAGCTTGATGTTTTAGGCATAGTTTTTAGTTAAAAAATTGTACATAACCTGTACATATAACATATAACTTAAGTTTTCAAATCGTTCTGGTACGATTGCAGTTATACGATTTTAGGAAACATGATTGATCAGTTTATTTATACATATCGATTTAAACTTGATAATAAATGTAATATGTATATAAAATGAGTGTGAAATATTCTACAATAAACCCGCTTTTAGAAAAATAGAAAAATGCAAGATAAAACTGCATTGTTTGATTATTATCAGCTAAAATATACTGGTAAAATGTCATCAACCATACTTGATTCTTTTAAATGTTTATACTTATAGCACGCATAAACTAGGGTGTAAGCTTGAAGGTTTTATTTCTGTTTCTCATTTTGCATTTACTTTATGCTTTTACCATTACATGTCGGTTCTACTCACTAATTATTGAGAAATTGATGAGGTACGATTTATGTGACCACATAGTTTGATGACAGGATAGTTTCGAACAGTTCACGATTCACGAGTGCTTTGAAAAAGAAAAACAATACTTTTAAGGGAACATTCTCAACAAATCGCTAAAAAAATAGGTGATGTTTAGGATTTTTTGTAAAAAAGTATATACAACTTACAGTGAAAAAACCTTATGGGTTTTACTTATTCGTTGTTCAAGGATAGGAAAAAAATTTAATTTTCCAGTAGTGGTTCGATTTCTACGTGGCGCTCCTTGCTCTACTACAATAAAAAGCAGCTTATTTCTCAATCCTTACAAATGTTAAGAATATTTTGTGTATTTGCCAAATAAATTAATTGTTAATGATAATAAAGTTAACTAAATGTAATGTGGAATACTTGTACATAGGTAATTTTCACCGAAAACAAATCACACACTCGCACCGAATAAAAAACTCCTGGTTAAAGTAGGTAATCATAAAGGATCCGAATCTATAAATGATCAGGGTTCGATTATACTTGCAAGTGCCGCTGACGTTTCTCAAAGTACTTATAGAGAGTTCAAACCTTTCCCGTCAAGGTTCGAGTCTACTTGAAAGTAGTGTTTTTTTTTCCGAAGTACTCGTGAACTGTTCGAAACTATACAGTCAGATTTGAACCTACTTCCAATATACTTGATCCCATCACTACTCTGTACTATCATGTAGTAAATGTGCTATGTTCATTGAGCTCAATGAACATAGCACATTCCCTCTTTTACTCTGACCGGCCGCCATTACTCTGTTCCCTCTCCAGGTATTCTTATAGCTCAATGGTATTGTGTCATGATTAATAACAATAAAACAAGCACTAAGAGTAATTTTAACACATTTTACTCTTTCTTTTTATTATGCGATCATTATTCATGTGATTATTCTTTTTGGAGTATATTTCATGTTCTTGTGCGCGGGTAAATTCAGTGGCATGCACTATACATCAATAGCCATTGAGTTATTTGCAGCTCAATATCTATAGTCTGTTTGTAAGACAGAGAGCAGGTTCACCCGTTATCTTCCCTCTATTTCTCTGACCGGCCGCCATTGCTCTGTTCTCTCTCCAGGTCTTAGAGCATATACTATGGAGGTCTCATTGAAAGCTTGAAACTGTCCGCAACATGGTGCGAGAGAGAAAGACATGTGCGAGCGAGAGAAGTGTATGTCCCATTCGACCGATATGCGCATGCGCCGATATCGTGCGAGAGAGAAACCATCGTCCGAACTGGTGCGAGAGAGTGAAGTAAGATTCTCTCGCTCGCAAGATGTGTTTCTCTCTCGCACGATATCGGCGCATGCGCATATCGGTCGAATGGGACATATACTTCTCTCGCTCGCACCAGTGGCACATGTCTTTCTCTCTCGCGTGATGTTGCCGACAGTTTCGAGGCAGTCACTCTAAGGCAATGATACCTCCATGTATATATGCTCTAAGCTCCAGGTATTCTTATAGCTCAATGTCCGTTCATTACTGAGGTTAGCCGAAAATGATCGAAAGTCGAAAAACGATCGGCTGTCAAATCGAAATTCTCAACTATCTCATCACACTTCAGTTACTCGGGTATCTCATGGACACACGGGTAATTTTTGTCTACCCGGGTAGCCGGGTAATTTTTGTCTACCCGGGTACCCGGGTACCCGAGTAATTTTTTTCTACCCGGGGTCTCACCGGGTACTCGAGTACCCGGGCGGGCGGGTAGTAAGAGCTCTAGTCAGAAGTAGGTGATCTATTAGATCGTTGTTCAGTTAATAAATTTTCAAGTAATTTCTACTTTTCCTATTCCGTAATATCCACTGTAAAATTCTTGCAATTTAATAGATCTATTAGATCCACTAGATTTATTAACCGAACGACAATTACCAGAAGACAAACGACAACCTTAAGAACAAATAGATTGAATGTTCCATAATTTTGGATAGCATTATTCTATTTCTTACTAGCTCGACCCAATATTATCATATCAAACTATATTTTTAGATTATAGTAACAGCAACACTCTGTGCAACTGTAGCCCCTGTTTTGGTGTTCTCCATACCGCTAATTATAAAAAGATTAAGGGGTTAGGACACAGTAACGGGCCAAGAAAGCAGACGATTTTTAGACGACGATCATAAGAAAAGTAAACAATCGATTAATATAAGGTTTTGTGTTTTAGTTCACTATATTATGAACTATAAGAGAAGCATATAATATTTACAAAATAACAATTGTACGCCGTACAATGTCTCCATTTGAAATGTCCTTTTTTTTCCGGATGACCAATTGGTGGGCCGGATTCTGGAAAATCGGATGAACTGTAACAAAAACCCCAGAAATGTCATAAACTATAATATATTTCCTAGGCATTGACGATCCAACATTTCAATTTTTGCGAAAATTTACAAAATCGGTCGATGTTTGAAAAATAATGATCAAATTTCGACAAAAGTGTGTGACGTTTTTGTTTATATTTTGTAGTATAATTAAAAAATTTAAAATGTTGGATCGTCAATGCCTAGGAAATATATTATAGTTTATGACATTTTTGGCGTTTTTGTTACTGTTCAGCCGATTTGCCGGAATCCGGCCCACCAGTTGGTCATCCGAAAAAATGGACATTTTAAATGCACGGCGTACAAATGCTATTTTGTAAATATTATATGCTTTTCTTATAGTTCATAATATAGTGAACTAAAACACAAAACCTTGTATTAATCGATTGTTTACTTTTCTTATGATCGTCGTCTAAAAATCGTCTGCTTTCTTGGCTCGTTACTGTGTCCTAACCCCTTAAATGACACAGTTCCTTTTAAGAAATTAAAGAAAATCTTGATTATTTCAAGAAAAACAAAAAATGCTTGTCAAGCTTCTTATAATTTCAAATTACTAGTGATCATGTCTTGATTAATACTTTAACGACCGCTGTAACGTGGCTGTGCAACGATTCCCTCAAATTCCCTCAGATTTATTTCGATTTCGAATCTCCTGTAAATTTTTGTATCATATTTACATTCGTATCTTCGTCTGATAACATTCCCAGCATTTTTACATGCCTCGCTTTGTTCGCACAAACGCGATTCACGATTCATACAGACTCGAGATTCCAGAGTGTTTTCTGGCGAAGACACAAAAGCACTGATGCCTTTGTTCAGATTGCGACGTTCAACAAACGTAAACGTAATATCAAGCCAACGTATCGGTGTGTGTAAATGGATAACCAAAGCTAATTAAATATCATTAATAACCGAATGTGGTACCAATGGCGAATTTACACGGTTCACTTTGGTTAAACAATGCGGTTGTTTCAACAAAATTGAGAGCCAAGTGAGCTGCGCTAATTCACGTTAATATTTCATTGCTGGCGAAACGATAAATATTGAATTTACATTTAAATTTATCCAACCGGTAAAATGGTTTCGAGACGTTCGTTCCGAATCGTGCAACCGCGAATATCCGCAAGTAGCAATGCCAGCGCAATTCGTTACGAAATCATCGACACCTCGGAACGAATACCTGGTACTGGCGTAACGTCGTAAAATACTATCTGTTTTCGTTCCATTCCGCAGCTCCTGCCTCGATTGGACGCAGGATTGTTCAAAGGTCCCGGCCGGCGGTTCCCTGCGCGAACCAGAGCCTTTCCCACCTGGTGTACCCTTTTCTTCCGCGACCTCGTTTCGGTTTCCCACTTGGCGGAGTTTCTCGAGCTTATGAAAATGGCTGACAGCTTTCTGGAGCGGGTTACTTGTCGCGCGAAGTTTCACTACAAGGCGTTCCTTATACTTGCCGGTGCACGGCTCCCCCAGTTATCACACTCGCTACGTGTCTTTCCTCCAGTTTTCCGCAGCGACGCGTGCATAACACCATCTTTCCTTCACGCTCGTGTCGCAGCGCGAACGCACTCGGAATCCCAGCCGAAAACCTGTCTGGCATGTTAGAGCTGTAAATGTTCGAATCATTAGGTGCATTCGAATAATTAGGAGTATTCGAGTATTCGAACATTATCCGAATAATTGAGAGTACTCGAGTATTCGAATGATTAGGAGTATTCAGATATTCGGACGGTTTTCGAATGATTGGGAGTACTCGAATATTTGAACGTAATTCGAATAATTAGGAGTATTTGAGTATTCGGGTGATCGAATTGCGGATTGAACTGAATAGGGATCTGAACATGATGTAATATCTTTTTTCAAACGATAAATTTCAAACTTTATTCATCTTTGGTAAATTTATAAATTTTGAAACGAAAACAACCATCGGTTATTAGTATTAATATTTTACTTATTTTACAATCTTTAATCGAACAAGTTATTGAAAGAAATAATCATGAATTATTCGGATAGAGATTAATAAATTTTCAAATTTATCCTTTGGAAAACAAATAATTGTAAAGGCCAATATGAAAACAATTTCACGATAAATTGTGAAAAAATATTTCATATTCAGATTCCTTTTCACTGCAATCCGACATTCGATCACTCCGAATATTCGAATACTCCTAATTATTCGAATACTTAGAATATCCGAATACTCCTAATTATTCGAATACTTAGAATATCCGAATACTCCTAATTATTCGAGTACGTAGAATATTCGAATACTCCTAATTATTCGAATACTTAGAATATTCGAATACTCCTAATTATTCGAATACTTAGAATTATTCGAATACCCCTAATTATTCGAATACTCCTAATTATTCGAATACTTAGAATATCCGAATACTCCTAATTATTCGAGTACGTAGAATATTCGAATACTCCTAATTATTCGAATACTTAGAATATTTGAATACTCCTAATTATTCGAATACTTAGAATTATTCGAATACTCCTAATTATTCGAATACTCCTAATTATTCGAATACTTAGAATATCCGAATACTCCTAATTATTCGAGTACGTAGAATATTCGAATACTCCTAATTATTCGAATACTTAGAATATTCGAATACTCCTAATTATTCGAATACTTAGAATTATTCGAATACTCCTAATTATTCGAATACGTTGAATATTCGAATACTCCTAATTATTCGAATACTTAGAATATTCGAATACTCCTAATTATTGGAATACTTAGTATATTCGAATATTCGTAACAGCCCTAAGTCATGTCAATGATTATCTGCATCCTCCGTTTCACCCTGACATTATTACGGTGTCTTTTATGGTATACAGTCCTAAATAGAGTCTTCGAATAGGGGTGAGCGAAATGAGGGAGTATAAATACTAGGGGAGATAGGGAGAAGGAAGTGTAGGATACGTGGAAGGGAGAAGGGGACGTGGGAACATGTTTTGGGCAGATATGGGGGATCAAGGGATGAGAGATCAATTGGAGCGAGGTTGAGGGAAATTCTAGAGGACAGTGGGACAGGAGAAAAATGAATGGAGGAGTGAGAAAGGAAGGGGAAGGGCAGTGAAGTGAGGGGTTAGTTTGGAACGAGAAGAGAAAGAGATAACAGAAATGAGTAAACAAGAATGAGCTGATTGGAACTAGGCAGATGGGACACCAGGCGAGAGAGAAAACGGCAGATGATTAGAGTAAAATTAGAAGTCAGTTAGAATTGGAAAATTGTAGTAGCAGATGTAAGATAGCAGATAAAGGATGCAACGATGTACTACACATAATACCTACTATAGGATAGGAAGTGGTAATCTGTAAGATAAAAGTCAATCGGGGTAAATAGTTCATAAAACAGAAATAATAGTAGTTTATAAATAACAAATTACAATTAGAGCACTAAAGTTATTATTAGGTTCCCTCGGAGACCCCATATTGTTTTCCGATACGCTATAGTAAATGTAGGTAAAGCAGTTAAACAAATGGAAAATGGGACAGTTCGAATGGAAATGTATTCCTGAAACGCAGTTTCTATTCGTTGCAATATAAAATAAATTCGAGAAAATGTCTGAGTAAATAATTTATGCGTCCTTTTGTTCATCAGATGTGCACATTATTAATTATAAAAGTGTGAAGTACCACGGAGGGCCCTCTAAAGATAGTAGTCGATTTTGTAGCAAAAAAAATATATTAACAGTTTTGAATACGGTATGAAAGTTGGTCGAAGAAATGGAGGAATGCAACAGGAGCAGATTAATGGATTTTACCAAAAATATGCAAAGATGTGGACTTGGGACACTGAAAGTCGTACTTTGAGGGTTAAAATTGAAGGGCTCAGTGGAAAATAGGCATATGTCACAATACTATAAATTTACAAAGCAACAAGTTTTAGGAGAAATAATTTTCTCCGGAAATTTGGTACTAAATTTGCAATTATTATAACTGATAATTGAATTCGGCGATAAGCAGCAACTAATATCAAATTTTTCCTCCAAAATTCATGTTCTTTGGCACCCTCCATTACATCTCACTTTGAATAAACCATAGATTTATCAGCTCCTGTTATTTTGATATTCTCAATCAGTTTGGAATATTATAGTGCCACATATGTATCTTTGGTAAATAACAAAGAAACACATTAAATGACACTAATAAATAATCAGAGCTTAAGTACAATAGCTGTATGAGTGGATACTATTATGTTGTATCTCAACTGTACAACAAATTTTTATCCAATCTAATTCTTCATCGTATGTTCAAGCTCTTCTCTCTTCTCTTCCACCACACCTCGATGATTGAAAAAAATTGAGCACACAGAGTGGCATGGGCCTCTTTTCCATTTGGTATTTGTTTCCTTTCAACATCAAAGAATTTTGATATGCTTCTGTTCAGGAAAGGGTAGGTACGTGCCACAGTGCTAGAAGTTGGTGAAATGGGCGATAACTTGACAGTAGGGCTGGGACTATTCGAATAATTTAATATTCGAATATTTTACAAGTATTCGAATGCTACGAATAAACTTCGAATATTTAAGTATTCGAATGTTATTATTCGAATATTTAAGTATTCGAATGTTATTATTCGAATATTTAAGTATTCGAATATTTCAGTATTCGAATATTTCAGTATTCGAATATTTCAGTATTCGTATAGTATTCGAATATTTAAGTATTCGTATAGTATTCGAATATTTCAGTATTCGAATATTTCAGTATTCGAATATTTCAGTATTCGAATATTTCAGTATTCGAATATTTCAGTATTCGAATACTATTAAGCTTCAAAGTCGATCGGATATGTTGAAATGGGTAAACATTAAATTACAAAATTTCACCCTAACAAACTAACGAACTCACAACTGAATCTAAATAAAAGCTGGTAAAAAATGAACCTAAAGAACTTGATTTATAATTCGCACCATACTATTCGAATACTTAAACATTCGAATAGTATTTGGATACTTGGATATTCGAATTATATTCGCCAAATAATTGAGCAACCGAAGTATTCGAATATTCGACAAATAGTCCCAGTCCTACTTGACAGTGCAAAAAACCAAAAATCTATATATCTATATGTGGCACGTGCCCCTTTTCCATTGAGCCCCTTAATTATTCTAATTTAGAGTAACAGATCACAACAGTTTTTCCCTAGATCAGGCCTGCCCCATCGGGTGCAAATACCTCCTGAAGTTCTGGGACCCGGGCAACAGCCGAGCGCGGGACGGTTACGTTGCTAACCACAGCATGGGTTGAGGAAGAACTGCATGAGTGTGCGGCCGTCCATGCAGGCTCGTACCACCATGCAGTTCTCTCACAAATTTCGCAACGGGTAGCAATGGAACAGTTCCGCGCTCGGCTGTTACCCGGGTCCCAGAAATTCAGGAGGTATTTGCACCCGATGGGGCAGGCCTGCCCTAGATCCCTGTGAGGAGCCAACTCCAACTGATCCAACTTCCAAGTTATTGAAAAGAACCGTCCACGTTTTGAGAGCAAAGTGCCGCGATTTCCGTGGCAAACTTCAAAGTTCGTATGTAACTCTCGCCGATGTTCGTGTTTGTTATGTCCTCACAGATAGCAGACGGAATAACGAGACTACACGTTACGTCTTATCGCTGTGTTTACGTAGCTGCGAGTAACGTAACTTGTAAGGACACCAGGAGCTTGAGAACTTGGAGTCTAACTGCAAGTGATAGTTATCCTGCGATTAACTGTAGTTGCCTTGGCGATTGACTGAGACTGAGCTTAGAGTTCGCTTTTGTGTACATTTTCTGCGAATCGTGTAGTTTCACTTTAAATAACAAGAAACATTATCGAGGTGTCCGGCGCCGAACTCTTTCTCCTTGAAATATGTTGTTAACCACAAGAATGTAAGAGGAACGTATCTTTTTATTCTTCCCCAATCTCAATTTTAAGGGGTTGAAACGGCCCCTCGATGTTCGTAAAATCGGCATTTTCCGGATCAAGTGTTCTGTTACTATAAACGCCAAATGTTCAACAAATCAGTGTGTATTTTAGAGGAAAATACTATCTATGTGTTGACAATTGCTAAAATGGCAACTGGAAGAGTTTGAGGACTAGAAAAACCTGAAAGCACAAAGGGGGTGAACGCAGTGCAGCTTTCGATTTTCTTGCAAATGAAACGCAGTAGATAATTAATATTGCACATGGTGTTGTCTAATCACAGTTGTTCTATTATGCAAGTTTTATTTGCCAAATTATTAATTATACAACCTGGTATACATACGTAACGAAACATGAGGCTAGACTGTAAAAAGTTTCAGAAGCTAGAAAGTAGTGAGAGTGCCGCAAAATTAGCGAGAATATAGAATACACAACGTTGGAGTATCTATGGTAGTAGCTACATTAATATTCATTTTTATTTTTGGCATTGTTACTTGTCTCTTCCTTTCTCAAATATCTACACAGTAATCGCCATGAGGAAAGTGTGTCCCACTATACGATTTTTTTTTATTCGAACGATCACGTGTCCCTCTCATTAGCTAGAAATGTAGATAGTATCCAATTGTTTGCAATCTTGTATAAAAAGAAACTGTGAAGAAGTTAGGAGAACATATCTGACAGTTTACGTTCCCTAAAAAACGATCTCCGGCTTGAGCTGCATTATTCAAAAGGCGTTTCGTGCAGAATTCAAAGAAATCCACGCAGTGACTCAAGAGACAAGTAAACAATACTTTCCTCGACTTTCCACCGCACATATTCCTTTCGCCATCCCCAGTCGGTTCCTTCTGCAGCAGAGTTCTTTGAACTCACGAAACTGGCCGATAGCTTTCTGACGACGGTTATTTATCGTCAAAACTTTTAAGTTTTCGTGCATGTTACGAACTCCTTTGTGCTTATATTCGCCTTATTCGCTCTGTTTTCTCTGGAAAATATTCGAGTTTTTAGCTGAGTTATAATTTTCGGTGACATTCGGGCTTATCTTATTCATTCTTCTAGCATTTATTTGGTAGATGGTAGGCGGAGTTGCCCCAGTGTCAGACGCTTAAGGCTTTCTTAAGTAAGAAGAATAAAATTTTAACTTTGGAAGATGATTTTCAGAGATCATTAAGTGACACCCTAATACCGGGCACGATAAAAGTCACTAACGTAACTCACAAGGGAACCCGGAAATTCAAAAAATTCTGAAACTTTGTGAATATGTAGGGGACTTCCTTCTGATTACAACTGACCAATTGACCCCTGGAAATCATGAACATTAAGATTTCCATGATGACCGTTTTATCGATTAACGTTGCCACCGGTAAGCAAACATTTTTCTCAGCCGCTGGTGACCCTTCTGACGATGTGAAACGGTTTTGTCAAGTTGGAACCAATAATTACTTTCCTCTCGAACGATACTACTCGAGAGAAATCGAGCAATTAATACTAGTCTCCTTTGTCCCCTCGAGTTTCCTCGGGAGCAAACTTCCTGTCAAGCTCTGCCGTTTCTGCTGTATCTATTGTTACGCGCAGTTGGTACGCGTTTCTAGCAATCTAATTACCACCGGGACAAGTAGTAGCGTTTAAAACTCGAAAATCTGTTTCGCTCCTATCTACGTAACTCATGTTGCAACGGGTTCTTCGAGGCTACCAATTTGCATTGTCTGCATGCAACATTTACTGAAACGAGAGAAATGCCAGAAAACGAATAACCGAGGCTGTTCTTATATTTTACTCGGTTGGTGCATAAGCAATTTCGCTATTCATCATTAAGTAAAAATTTAGCAAACATATATCGCACTAGGGCTGGGACTATTTTTGTCGAATTTTTCGGTATTCGAATATTCGAATACTTCAGTTGCTCAATTATTTGGCGAATATAATTCGAATATCCAAGTATCCAAATACTATTCGAATATTTAAGTATTCGAATACTATTCGAATATCCAAGTATCCAAATACTTCGAATACTATTGGAATACTGAAATATTGGAATACTGAAGTATTGGAATACTGAAATATTGGAATACTGAAATATTGGAATACTGAAATATTGGAATACTGAGTATTGGAATACTGAAATATTGGAATACTGAAATATTGGAATACTGAAATATTGGAATACTGAAATATTCGAATACTGAATTATTCGAATACTGAAATATTCGAATACTGAAATATTGGAATACTGAAATATTGGAATACTGAAATATTCGAATACTGAATTATTCGAATACTGAATTATTCGAATACTGAAATATTCGAATACTGAAATATTCAAATACTGAAATATTCGAATACTGAAATATTCGAATACTGAATTATTCGAATACTGAAATATTCGAATACTGAAATATTCGAATACTGAAATATTCGAATACTGAATTATTCGAATACTGAATTATTCGAATACTGAAATATTCGAATACTGAAATATTGGAATAATAACATTCGAATACTCAAATATTCGAATACTCAAATATTCGAATACTCAAATATTCGAATACTCAAATATTCGAATACTGAATTATTCGAATACTGAAATATTCGAATACTGAAATATTCGAATACTGAAATATTCGAATACTGAATTATTCGAATACTGAAATATTCGAATACTGAAATATTGGAATAATAACATTCGAATACTCAAATATTCGAATACTCAAATATTCGAATACTCAAATATTCGAATACTCAAATATTCGAATACTCAAATATTCGAATACTGAAATATTCGAATACTGAAATATTCGAATACTGAAATATTCGAATACTGAAATATTCGAATACTGTTCGAATACTTAAATATTCGAATAGTATTCGAATAGTGTTCGAATAGGTAATAACAGTCGAATACTCAAATATTCGAAGTTTATTCGTAGCATTCGAATACTTGTAAAATATTCGAATATTCCCAGCCCTATATCGCACCCTGGAACAATGACACGATCGTAGTAAATACGAATCCTCGAGTATTTAATTTTGCAAGTAAGAAACGATATAGTAATATTAACAGAGTTGTTCTAATTGTATGTTTTGGTCTGCAAAGGTTAATTACATCACTTTGGTCTTCGTGTCTGCATATTCTGTTTCGGTTGAATTTGTATATGTAAATCACCACAACGAATTACCTCCAGAGTTAATAATTAATAGAACGGGAGATATCGCCTATTTCATCTCGCCGGAGAATTTTCGCTTTGGCGAGGCGCAGTGGAATAAATCGCAGGTAGTACTGCCTCGAAATCCGCGGTAACGTGCTGTTCCTTTTCAGAACGTAAGTCTTTGTTCTTTTTTTCGTTTCGCGGTACCATCAGATTGCATTTTTTATTTTCAGAGGAGCCCAGGAGAATCGTGGCTGATAAATATTGCCCGAGCCATTACATCCGCCTTGATCCTTTATGTTGCAATCTCCCCCGGAACTCTTTCTTCTTTTCTGCTCCACTCAGCTTTAAATCTCTCACGAGCTTGCCTTCATAGCCGTCCCGAAATTGTAAAGGGGAGAGCCCAGTATTTATTTAATTATTGAGTGGGGCTTTCTCAAGTACTATACGCCACTAGATTCGTCCACCCATTTTTTCAGATTTCCTTATACAGAAAGGAGTACTCGCGGGCTGCCACTCGTAAGTGTTTTCTGTTTTACCATTTTTACCATTTTCGTTTGCCATTGTATCAACTCAGGACAACATATGCCAATTAATCAACGTTACAGCACAAAGAATTTTATGTTTATTTAAAAACCTGTTAACGATCTAGTTCTATGTTTTATAGAGGACTTAGTTTCATTTACAATCTACGTTATAGATCTGTTTTTCTAACAGTAGAGAAGTATGATCCTTTCGATATTATCTTTTATGTTGTTATTACTTTTTATTGTTATTATTGAAGAATAATGAAGTAAGTAGTCATTAGGAGAATTTAAGGCAATTGCTGAAACCTTTTTGTACTTTTTGAATTATAGCATTTATATTGCACGTAAACTCTGGTCCTGCTTTTTTTATGCGAAATACACATTCGTTGCTCTAATAATTCTAATTCATTGCTCCATCCAAACAGGCGACGTTTCGTGTGTAACATTTTCATTACATTGTCACAAACGTTTAATGGTTAATTGAGCGATTTGTTGACCCCAAAAAAACGTGTTAAAATACGTAAAAATTATCGAAGGTGAAGTAACTCATTTTGCCACTCGCAAATGTTGCAGTTTCTCTCTCTTTGCTCGAGTATAATGATTGAGCTGTATCTTCTCAAATGTGGCAACATTATCAATTTACAAATTATACTACGTTTTTACGACGTAGAATTCGCGTACTTGAGAGTTTTAAGACTTCGAAAGAAACAATGAAGCGAAATTATTCGGCTGTGTTTAAAACAAGGCCGACTCTCCGCGAAAGGATATAATCGCGCTGGAAATTTTGCCGGTTGAATAGGCCACTCACCTTTCACGGAGGTAACCAAAGTTAAATGTTGAGCATTCATCTCGGCGAGCCGACGGATCACGTCGATCTGTTCCAAGGAAAGTTGAACCGCGTTCAACTGAGCTGCACCGCATGGAACATAGGCGGACCAGAACTGAAACAGAGAGATAGAAAGGATGCTGTCAGTAATCTACATTTGTACCGCCACAGGAATAACACAGTACAACAGCCATCTGGACTTGTAACATTCAATAGCCGTTTCTTATAGGTTTTCGTGCGCTGAAAACGAATCCGCAAACCGTTTGTCGCCATCACCCTCGGTTTTTGAGAAATTCGATTTTGAAAAAGCTGCAAATTTTCGACTTTGAACATCTTTTATGCCGAAACGGTAATAGTTATTCGGTTGCTCGTTGCGACAAATTATTCTATGAACCCTCCCGAATACAACGATATAAGTTATTATTGCATTATAAACATTTAAATATGTTTAAACAAAGATCAAAGGGAAAAGGACACCCGAAATGCACCCATTTTGGCAGATATCCTTCAATTTATATCCAAAACTAAGGGTCTGGGAGAAAATCTGACCATTCCATGCGATGCAGCAGACAGTTTTTCTTCGGAAAGCGTCAACAGAATTGGTAAGTCTCGTTTTGTTTTCAATACAGAAGCGAAATAGTTTGGCAAAACGCGCGGAGCCGGGAGTGGTAGTCAACGGCGCGGCGGCCCGCGCGGCGTATCCACAGTCGCTCACGGGAACAGATCGCTTAACGCGCGAGACTCTCACCGTGCTCCAATATTGTATTTGTTATTTATCAATTATTTAATAAAAAATTATTAACTATTACATAATAAACTATGTAATAAATTTTGTGTAATTTCAAACTTTGATTTTTTTAATATGCATGGTTTTGGGGCTATGTGTGTACAGTTAGGTACATCAGTTCCTAATGTATTAAAAATACAAAAGAACTGTTCTTGTGAAAGTCATACTATACGACGGGGTAAATGCTTTGTCGAAGACGATTTTTTTTACATTATTATTTTTAACTTCAAAAAATCAAAGTTTGAAATTACAGAAAATTTATTACATAGTTTATTATGTAATAGTTAATAATTTTTTATTAAATAGTTTATAAATAACAAATACAATATTGGAGCACGGTGAGAGTCGCGCGCGAGCGGCTGTGGATTAGGGTGGACCTTAGTTACTCTTGTCGAAAAATAATTTTTAAATTTTTGGCGGGGACACCCCCCAGTATTGTGCCACTGGGTGAAAAAATAATGTGTCTAAAATTTGAAATCGATCGGACAACGGGAAGACGTGCCTCATCGCAGTTGAAGTTTTTTTATTTTTGAAACTCGTTTTTCTCCATTGTAGTATATCGTTAATATACATTTTTATATATCGTTGAATTTGTCTTTTTGCGCTCTGTAACAATATAGAATCAAAGTATAAGGTCACATAAAAAAAAAACATCATGACCTTGAAATCTTAAAAATTGACCTTCAGAAAAACTTTTTTCTTTGGCATTATATTTATCTTGCCAAACAGTACAACTTTTGTCTAAGAAATTTTTTCATATATTCGCAAATGAAGATACTTCAATTTTTCTCTTTAAACAATTCCCAATATAATATAATATGTATACTATAATATACTTATAATGTAATACATAATACAAGAAAGTAGTTTCAGAACTGAAAAGGTATATTTGGAGGAATAAAAAATGAAAGTATTATTTTCGAGTAAATATCTTATATTTATATATATATATATTAATATATATTGTTTAATATATATATTAATATATATTGTTTTTCCTCCTCGTTTTTGACCAATAACTGATTGTATTCGTGCATAAGTTTAACACCACGCTTAGCAGTGTCATTAACAACTTTTAATCCTTGAACGATATTCAATCCGTATAGAAAATCGATCTCATTTTCCATACATTAGGATCCTTTTTTAAAAATTCAATGGGAATTGAGAATCGTTCGAAAAAAATTTTGAACCTTGACAAAGAAAATGTTCATTTCCTATTTCAATATAGTTTCCTACATCATTTGGATTAATTGTAAATTTTTTGCACGATTCCTCGACTTCAGTATTAAGCGCTTCCACCATTCGCAATTTTATGTTCTTTCCCACAGCTTTATCAAAAAATGTTAACGCTCTCGTTTCTGTTGATAAATACCATAAATGGTTGCACATTTTTTTACAGCTATAAGGCTTATTTTTTCATCGATTTTGCGGTACGTATAGAGTTTTTGCAAAAACTCTAAGTCTTGTTGTGGAGCTTCCGCTGTCATTGTAGCTCGAATCCACGGTTTTATATAAAAAGTGGCGAGAAAGATGCATATATCACGAATTCCAGTTTCTTCTTCCACAGTTATTGAAAATTGATGTTTAAATAAGTAAATTTTCAAGCTTTTGCCATCCATCGACCGTGGTGGAAAGCTCCTGAGGCTCGAAAACTTATATTTTTTGGTGGAGTCCCACCGAGGAAAATAATTATTAATTGTAAATTGATTGTATTTCACGAAAAAGCAACGATGCGTCGTCGACAATGATACATTCCAGAATGCCCCTCGGCAACGCAGTCGCCTCGAGCCTCCCTTCTTGGGGCCCTGTCGCAGTCCCCGAAAGGGTATATGACACCCCCAAGTGCCGCTCACGCTTTTTCTTTTCCAAGACCCACCACGACGACGGCTAAATGACCGCTTGGAAATACATCGAAAGACAGTCGAAATCCCATATTCCTTACACTATGAAATTCAGTTTTTTATTCCAAAGGCCTGACCCTTCCTAAACCTTCGGTTCTGGATCTTCTGTTCAGAGCAAGTTGAAAACTAACGGATTCTTAGAGGTTCGAACTACCTACCTGATGCAAATACAACTACATTTACAAAATTTTCATGACCATTTACAGGATCTACTCCGCGCGTATAAACGAAAAATAATATTAAATAATTAGAAACAATGTAATCTTGATGAAAGTATCAGTTACCTCATTAAAATTTTGAAATCTGTTATTTATAAAAATATGAAAAAATTTCTTAGACAAAAGTTGTACTGTTTGGCAAGATAAATATAATGCCAAAGAAAAAAGTTTTTTCTGAAGGTCAAATTTTGAGATTTCAAGAATATGATGTTTTTTTTAAGTGACCTTATACTTTGATTCTATATTGTTACAGAGCGTAAAAAGACAAATTCAACGATATATAAAAATGTATATTGACGATATACTACAATGGAGAAAAACGAGTTTCAGAAATAAAAAAACTTCAACTGCGATGAGGCACGTCTTCCCGGTGTCCGATCGATTTCAAATTTTACACACATTATTTTTTCCCCCAGTGGCACAATACTGGGGGGTGTCCCGAAAAAAATTTGAAATTCGAAAAATAAGGTCCACCCTACCAGGGTTGCCAGGCGATTCAGTACACCGTACTGGCATATATGACGTCACAAGACGGCATAGACCTATATACACTACTCGACTTGTGCACGCCATGCGATGAATTGTGGTACTAATCGGTAGTGGCGTCACTTGGCATGACTTGGCGCTGGTGTCGGTTGGCATGACGTCACGAAGTCACCAACACAAATACACCGTTATTGCTGTAGGTGTTCCCCTTCTCCTCCACCGTATGACGTCATATACGTCAGCACACCGCCATTTATTCAGTACGCCTGGCACAGGGTGGTATATAAAGGTGGTTTGACAAGACCAAGTACGGCGTCTTCATAACAGTTTAATTCGCAGAATACTAACGAGGTGGCGTTAACTCTAAGAGGCGCGTTACCGCGGTAAATTTGAAATGTAAAGAATATATACCCAACAGAAATGGTTATTAATAATAATTTTAAATTATTGTAAAGGTTATATGTATGAATTTCGTGTACATGTTTATCATGTATTTTATATATTTATCATCAAAAATTTTATTTCTCATAATATATGTATATAACCCTTATCATTTTACCAGCAGTACTGCTGCCAAAATATTTCTGTGTTTAGTGTTATTTTGTTAATTTCGTTGTTAGCCAACGGAAATCATACATTTACAAAATTTGTTTTCAATTGATTGACAAGCATGTTAGAAATTGTTGAAGTAATAAGGACACTTCATTGAGGTTACAGTTTACAATTTCGCACCACTTCTTTCTTTGAATTGTATCCTTTGGTACTGCAAAAATAGATAATTTTTTCTTTTCCAGAAGAACCACAATTCTCTACTTTGCACCGTTTAACCATACTGCTAGTTAAAATAATAGTTTATATAAGAAACATAGTACACGCAACACGGTACCGTGGCGTCGTTACACTTATACAATCAAAGTCGACTCTATCTGTGTGGGATCCATGCACACACGCCATCTGCTACATAAAATCTGTACTAAACTCTTATGAAGCCACTGTTACTAGGGGAAAGTGGCTTTGTTGCATCACCTTTATATACCACCATGGCCTGGCAACCCTGCACCCTACTGTGGATATGCCACGCCGGACGCCGCGCCGTTGACTACCACTGCCGGCTCCGCGCGTATTGCCAAACTATTTCGCTTCTGTATTGAAAACAAAACGAGACTTACCACTTCTGCTGACGCTTTCCCAAGGAAAACTGTCTGCTGCATTGCGTGGAATGGTCAGATTTTCTCCCAGACCCTTAGTTTTGGAAATAAATTGAAGGATATCTGCCAAAATGGGTGCATTTCGGGTGTCCTTTTCCCTTTGATCGTTGTTTAAACATATTTAAATGTTCATAATGCATTAATAACTTATATCGTTGTACTCGGGAGGGTTCATAGAATAATTTGACGCAACGAGCAACCGAATAACTATTACCGTTTCGGCATAAAAGTGGTTCAAAGTCGAAAATTTGCAGCTTTTTTCAAAATCGAATTTCTCAAAAACTGAGGGTGATGGCGACTAACGGTTTGCGGATTCGTTTTCAGCGCACGAAAACCTATAAGAAACGGCTATTGAATGTTACAAGTCCGAAAAAAAGTCAAAATTTGTTGTACTGTGTAATAGAAGCTTTCATGTAGAATTCTTAGTAAATTAAATACAAAATCTGGACAGATCAAAACTGGAAGAGAGGCAGGAAATGAATGTTGTCAACGATAATCTAACATTTCCGCTTCTACAGGAAATCATAAAGTATAATGAAAATGGGAATAAAAGGAGCTTCGATGTAGAGTTTTTATTAAAAATGCTGAATGGTTGATTAATTAAATTCAATTATGTAGTAAAATCACAAGAAGAGTTCAAAGTAGAGCTATTCTTTTGGCCCGGGTATCCGAGTACCCGGGTACTCGGGTACCTGGTGAGACCCCGGGTAGACAAAAATTACCCGGCTACCCGGGTACCCGTGCGGTACCCGGGTAAATGATCATCGATTTGACAGCCGATCGTCTTTCGACTTTCGATCATTTTCGGCTAACATCGGTAACGAACGAGCGGATTCGCACGATTTATGATACGCCGAGAAGAAAATTAAAGTGCTTCCTATTAATCCGCTGGACACCCAGTGCTTTTGGCACCGACAACGAGTGAAGTCGGAGATTTCGATGGGGTGAAAGGGGCGCGAGTGAATTATTAATATTCATCGCGTATTCGCGTGCTGCCGGTATTCCGTGCTGGTAGTTAATCACTGATTGTTGCGTCATAATACGTTCATAATCATAACACTTGAGAGCACTTAGCCGCGGGCGATATACGATTAATTAATACTTCTCCGCGGATCATCGAAATTATACTCACGCGTCAGTACAAAACACCCCCCGTACGTTGGAGATCATTTCGCACGGCAATTACTCAATTAATTTACCGAAGGGCAACAATGACGTTGTCAATTACTTTCCACGAAATGTTGAAAACACTTCCACCTTTCAATCCTCAATTAGAGTATCGCGTTTTTCCAAATAACAGTAAAATTATAGAGGCCGAGAAATAAAATTATAAAATTAATAAAATTATAAAATAAATTTCCTTTATTTTGAAGACTACAATCTATTATCCTATACGAATTTGTATAGAACAAATAAATTCCGCGCACAAACCGTACAAGAATTTATGATTCATTCTCTAATATTAACCCTGTGAATTCACATTTGGATTTCGCTCTGCGCTGTGACTATCAAGTACATCACTTTGCAACAGGAAAAAATATACTAGGGGTTTATACAAAAACCGACTTTTGAAAAAAAAAAACGGTTTTCGAATTCCAATATTAAATTCCGGATTAAACCGGTTTCCGAATTTTTACAACCTCCCGCGCTCAAAATATAATTAAAATAGTGAAAAATATTTTTATACTTATTTTAAAATTTTCCAGTATTTTTAATATTCATGGAATTACAAAAATATAACAAAATAAAATATACTCCGTGCAAAACCAAATAAAAAACTAGAATAACTAAAATCCGTACAGAATATAAATTATAAATCTTTATTTCATTTAGTATTTTTCTCCTGGAAATATAAACTGAATATTGTACTAAACTTTTACTACAATATGCTTGTGTCCCAGGCAATTTTCAGTAAAAATGTCAACGTTTTTAAACAAATAATTAAATCATTTTCACATATTAATTCTCGTATCTAAAACCGCTTTTTTAAATTTAAAGAACGGTTTTCTAATTTTACAAATTTATCCAATAAACAGTTTTTAAAATTCTACGAACCACGAAAACTCCCACTTATATACTAGTTTCAACGACACCAGCGTGTAACATTAATTTAAATTGATATGCTAGAGAAGCAGAAGTGCGCAGGCTTAAACTACCCACACAGCACCATAACATTGCAGCAACGTCTCTGCAATGATGCGGTGCAAGATGGCAATGTTGCAACATAACATTGCAGAGACGTTGCAGGTTCAGTCCTATGTCCGCCTTCGCAATATTGCAGGTGTGTATTTTTGCAAAGTTGCGGCAACATTACGAATATGTAGTCCTGCAACGTTCCGGCAATGATTCTGCAACGAAACGGCAAAATTGTGGCAATGATCCTGCAACTCTTCGGCAATATTGCGGTGCGTATCCAGTTAAATGAAACACGCCGTAGAATCCACTCGACGTCATGTACATATTTCGAAAAATTTGGACAAAGTCATAGTTGCTTCAGAATATTGTTGTAATGTTTCCACAAGTTTTCACTACAGTATTGCACGACGATGTGCGCGCAATATTGCAGAAATATTGTAGGACCGTTGCCACTGGAACATTGCACGTCGATGTGCGCGCAATATTGCAGAAATATTGTAGGACCGTTGCCACTGGAACATTGCACGTCGATGTGCGCGCAATATTGCAGAAATATTGTAGGACCGTTGCCACTGGAACATTGCACGTCGATGTGCGCGCAATATTGCAGAAATATTGTAGGATCGTTGCCAATGGAACATTGCACGGCAACGTTCTTGCAATATTGTAGGATCGTTGCCACTGGAACATTGCACGACGATGTGGGCGCAATATTGCAGCAATATTGCAGGATCGTTGCCAATGGAACATTGCACGGCAACGAAATTGCAATATTGCTGCAATATTGTAGGATCATTGCCACTCCAATAATGCACGACAATATTGCAGGAACGTTCCTACAATATTGCAATGCAACCTGCAACAACGTAATATTGCAGCAACGTCCCTGCAATACTGCTGCAACGAGGTGTGCTGTATGGGTAATGGACACATTACAAGTTCCAAAAAGCAGCGACAGTGGCGCCACAATTTTTAAACGTATACTTTACCTTCCCCCGCAGCGAGATTTTCAATTTAGCCCGATTAAAAATTTCGCGATTCTACATCGTTGAACTGCACGGCCGCGCGATAAGGGGGGGGGGGGGGGGGAATTCCTCGCGGGGGCGAATTCGTAATGGATGGCCGAAGAGTGGGGAGAAACGGGCCTCCGCGTTTCACCACGTTCCGCTTTGAGAAGCAGCGTTACCAATTACTCGGCGGTCTGATTACCGTGGAGTTTCTGCGCCAGCGTAAATATTGAATTTCGGCTCCGGTCTAACCCGATTGGCATCCCTGATTCTCACGGCGTAGCCACCGCGAGATCAACGTTATTATACTAATCGTGTGGTGATATGGAGGTGGCAGAAATGAGCAGATGGCGCTGCCGCGCGCAAAAGCGGCCGCACGAAAATCCATGTAGACTGGATTAACTTTTAAAACTGCTGGGATTAAGACTGACGCGCACCGTTTCGGGGTTACTGCTTTATTCACTTTAATCGCGTGCTTCGTACGGAGTCCGTTAATGTTCTTCAGGGTTTTACACGCGACCTCCTAATTTTTTTGCAACTTTCATTCAACCGCCAATCCCAGAGTTCTACGCCATCCAAGTTACTTATACAACGTACACTGTTTCGGGGTGGCTTTCGAATCTTCAGGGTGTTCGTTGTATTTAAAATTCGCTTGAGGATCTGGAAAACAAATTTCGGAGGTCAATCCTCGTTCGTGAAATTGAGTTTTTGCGTTTTTGAGGGGTGATTAATATTTTCAGTGGAATAGAAATTGTAATAAATTTCAGAATTTCGTGCAATCTTCGCACTTCGACTTTAAATGTTGACAGTGGATTCGAATTCTATTATACGATTGTTGCTTTTTCGAAAACAGTGGTGGCTGCTACGTTTCGAAGATTCCACTTGTTTCTTTAACGTAAAAGAAGGTGAATCTTAAAATGTATTTTCAAAATTCGATGCCAAGTTGTTTATTGCATTCCGAGATGTTTCATTTTACTGTTCGAAGAATGCTTCTTTAGCACATCCGTAAATTGTAGGTAATAAAAAAAGGTAATAGGGGAGAGTTGCCTATATCGTACCACTTAAGACATTTTACGTCATATTTCATATTTGGTACTCATTTGAACGCAAATAACTATTGGATATTGTAGCTTGATCTTTTAGGCACCTACTATTATATATTTAACCTTTTATTCACAACAAATTAATTTGTTATTAATGTTTTGGTAACATAGTGTAAAAGGTACGATTTAGGCAACCGGTCTCCTAAATCGTACCTCTTGGTTTCCAAAATCGTACCTCTTCTAAAAATAGTAAATTTTTAAATGAAAATAATAATAAATATGTGGGTGAGAAACGAAATCTTTTATATACAGATATTAAGAACAAATAAAGAAACATACAAGGTATAATAATTAAAAATATTATATATTTATATTCACATTGGTGGTCATATCATAACCTGTCATATTTTATGCGTAGCAAATAAATAAAAATAACACATTAAACAAAACAATTTGGGCAATAATAACTTTTTGTTTTTTTTAATACTCCTGCACAACTATCGTGCACCCACAATGTGCATTTTATGCATTGAATCATATTTTCTACGTGTGATTCGTTACACCAAAAGCAAAACCACTCTTCTTCCTTGGTACAAATAGTTATTGAATTTTGTTCCACTTTTGTTAATGGAGAATTGAGAAATATTTGGCTTGATGTAGTAGGAATATCTTCTTGTTTTATTTTTTTTTAAGCTGTTTTGTCTACAGTTTTTCTTATAATATCTAATTTTTGGCAATAACCTATATTATATATGTCATATGCACATAACCCGTATGTACCAAGCTAGATGCGTGGAGCGAACGTATTAAATGAGTTCCCAAATCGTACTGGTACGATTTAAGAAACTTTGTAGTGGTACGATTTAGGAAACATGATCAATTTATTTATAAATATCAATTTAGACTTTATAATGAATGTAATACGTACATAAAATGAATGTAAAATATTCCACATTAAACCCGCTTTCAGACAAATACAAAAATACAGGACAAAATTGCATTGTTTGCTTATTATCAGCTAAGATAAACTGGAAAAAGTTACATCAATCATACCTGATTTTCTTAAATATTTATAGGACGCATAATACAGGGTGTAAGCTCAAACGGTTTTGTTTATATTTCTCATTTCGCATTTACTTGACATTTTTACCATCAAATGTCACTTATATTCATTAATCGCTGAGAAATTGACGAGGTACGATTTAGGTGACCAGTACGATATTGGCAACTCTCCCCTACTAAATTCTAGAATAAATTCTAATGTGAACCTTTTAAACTGGCGCAGTAATTATATATATCTCTTAAGTTGGTACGCCAAGGTATTTAAATGTACCTTATTTTAACGGGAAAGCTTTACTTGGAGCGTCTAGGGACCATGTCCCTGTTCCCGAGTTACCACTCACTAATTATCCGGTTGTAAATTAAATAACCGCAGTACATTTTTTTTGCGGCTGGTATAGCTTGCCAGTTACCGCGCGAAACGTCACGTAAGGAAAATGAGTTCGCTATCTCGAGCGGGGAAAACGGATTAAGGGCGACACGGGACATTTCACGGCTGGCTTTTTACACCTCTCACCGTAACCAGTGAAAATAATTGAGTTGTTAGCGTGTTGCTGAAACTTTCACGGTAAATTGGGCATTTTCACAGCTACGAAACGACAGGGTCCAGCTAAGAGCCATCGCGCTGCAAATTTCTGGAATGCAATTAATTTTGTAGCTCGCGTCGCGGAGAATTATACGTTTAAAATATAATTTTTCTCGAATCGCGTAGAGAGTCTAAATGAATTATGACTATATTAGACATAAATTTGCATAGATTATGCAGTAGAGGACAAAAAAGTTACCACTTCCTCGAACCACCCTACTTCTATTACTTTTCAATATTAACTCAAAACTGCAGTATGTTCCTAATATACATATTCTGAAAGAGAATTAAAAGCTGTATTAAAACCCAGTTACAGGTGAATTTATTTAACTAACAAACAAAACCCCTACATAACATTAAACCAGACAACACACTTTTAAAGGCAACAAAATGTTACCACTTTTGAAGATTAATAAAAAAATTCTAACATTTCGTGGGGGCACCTTTTGCTTTTAGGACAACCTAAACAGTTACTAAACGTGGTAACTTCTTCGTCGCCCCAAAAATGTGTTACCCCGTTCAATGTCATATAACACTTTTGTTTTTCAGTTAAATAAATTCAACTTTAACTGGCTTTTATACAGCTTTAAATTCCCCATCAGAATATGCATATTAAACATACCACAGCCCCAAATGTATGCTAAAAAATAACAGAAATAGAACAAATCGAAAAAGTGGTAACTTTTTTGTCCGCTAGTGTATATTACGGTTTTTTAATCTACTTATTCAGATTCGTAGTTATCTGTGTAAATCTAATGTTAATACAAAGCAAATATTTCTGCCTCCAAATTTTATTATTTAATTGAAGTTTCTGTTTTTTTTACTATTTATATGAAGGCGCCATAAAACAAGTTCTTCTTTAAAAGAATTATGATCGATCAAGATGACTGATATTAACAATTAACTTACATGTTAGATATCTGCCAGCAGCGTTCTAGTACAAAATAATTCTTCTCCTTGGTCGTAGAGAATAAGTCACTTTAGAATTCGTTAGAGCTACAGCTTAAAACACAGTGTTTAATCCAACTTATACATATAGGTAAATTCGTACAACTTCAATAGAATTTTCAATTTGTGTAGATTCGCAATACGACTGTCAAACGTTTCGAAGAATATACTGTTCCAAAATATCGATTTCGAATAATTGAGACTAAGGAACAATCTCTACTCTCCGAAACGTTGTCAGACGTTTGAAAGATTGGTTAATTAAAAAAAAATAGGTTCGTGAAAGCTAGAAAAAAATTGGAACTGGGCCCTCCAACTGTGACGGAGAGAAAATAACGAATAGGGACAGCAAATTTTAAAAATGGGGCCCTTTTCTCATGGAACGCACCTCGCGTTGAATCTTATTTATTTAATTGTTTTAATACTTACTCGCTTCGAGTGTTGGCGCGGTATTTTTGATTTTTTTATAATTTAGAATAATTTAGGGGGCTCCGTATGAAGCTTGCCTCGAGGGCACCGAACACGATAAGACGGCACTGCTACATATATGACCGACGCAACCCAAATTCTATTTATTATAGCACTTTATTAATTCTAATTCTTCAATGTCAAATTCATTGCCAGAATCAATGTCCTATCAGTCATCCATGCTGATCCCACTCGCTCAAATCCCTTACTGTTTTTTATCCGACCGCCACCTACCATTACTACCCCTATCCCAAAGCTGCAGGACTCGGAGGCCTACAGGACCTCCGCCACTCACTGCGATGTCCGACGTTATTTTCTTACCGAAAATGACCATAGATACCAACGCTTGGAGACCTACCTACGTGACTCCCTTCGTTCCTCCCTCATCAACGCACCACCGTACTATCAGCTTTAGTATAAAAACCCTTGCGGCCAACCCCAAGCAAGCCGCTAAGACCTGAACGCAATGTCACGTCGAATCTCTGTCGGGCAGCACTTTGGCCAGTGTTATAATTCTGATTGTAATAGACGAATCTCGCAATAAACTGGTGGATCGAGGAAACCTTCCCTTCGTCCAGATTGCCACAACGCGCCACTGGCCAAGTGATTATTACAACGCTGTTCTTTTTAGTGCAATATTTAACTCTGATGCAAGCACGATCACGGGGCGATTGACATCTCCACGGCAATTTATAGACGGCCACCCTTTAAAGAATTAATTAACTCTTTTGACTATCCAGAGAGTTTGCTCTGTGACGGAGGGAAACGTAAAATTGAACGGCGCTGCGTCGCTAACTGATCGAGTTAGCGCCGTGGCCGCCCGAGCGAACCTGACGTCTCTATCTTCTTGACGCCCTCTCAAACATAAGTAGTATCGGTGCAGTCCGTGAACCTGTACACGCGGCCGGGATCGGAGTTAATAAGCGGGTGGTAGATAAGGCCGTCCGACCGGAAAGAGACGTGCGTTCTTCCAGAAGACAAGCAGATAATACTGACAGGCTGGCTGCCGTGTTTTAGTAAAAAAAAATATGCAAACGCGCCGTCTGTGGAATACGCTTTCGATAATAACGGAAGAATAATATAATTAGATCTGACGGCGGCGGTTTCAAGGAATAATGAGATCTTCCAACAGAGCCTTCTGTACTAGGGCTGGGACTATTCGAATATTTTACAAGTATTCGAATGCTACGAATAAACTTCGAATATTTGAGTATTCGAATATTTGAGTATTTGAATATGTTACGTATGTGGAATTTTCCCATACGCCGCTCTCAACCGTTTTTCGAGCTCGCGTCTGCGAAGGGAAAACGCCCTAAAATCCTTTTGCTTATCACACACCACTAATGGGGGAAGTGCTCTCGACCATCTGGTTGACGATCATGGGAACGGGAGTGACACGACGACGACCCCGAAGAATTTCCTTATATGGAAATTTCCAACTAATCCCCACTCATTTTTGGGACTATATAAACCCTTTGGTTTCTACCCTCTTCGGTTCAAAGCAGTACAGTCACGCGTAGAGTAACGTCGTGTCACGCTCGTACAGAGTTGGTTAAATCTAGTAAGATCGAGCTAAAGTCTCCGTCGGAATCATAGTTAACCTCATAGAATCCGCGAGTTCGGTTTATATTCTATTTGGCTTCTCTGAATAACCACTCGTACGCCCCGCATCGCCAGTGCGTCAACACCGCGCAAATTAGTGGTAATTCATACACTTTTACTACACTATTTAATCGCGACACTTACATTTGTACAATAATTAGTTATTGAATACACGAATGGTGTTCACGTCTAAATTGAGTCAGATTCGTTAAAACCCATCTTTTACCCAGCGATCCTTATAATATTAGTAGCATATACCCACCGATACAACTTTACCGCTCGAGTTGTATCAAATATTAATTAAGAGTTACGAGGCAATACTAACATTTCCCGCGACTCCCTGATTTCACATCAGGGTCTTTCGCATCCATACCAAAAAAGGAATCTTCTCCAACCTAGTGGCTCCCCGATTTCGCATCGGGTTCGTCCACGTTTAACCTCTCCTGCGGCTCCCTGATTTCGCATCAGGTTCGTCCGTATCCTACAGCTCCCTGATTTCGCATCAGGTTCGTCTGTAAGTCAACCACCTTCCGAACAGCTCCCTGGTTACGCACCAGGTTCGTCTGTGAATAATCCAACCTCCTAACAGCTCCTCGACTTCGCGTCGAGTTCGTCTGTGAACATCATCCTAGTGACTCCCCGATTTCGCATCGGGTTCGTTCACGAATAATCACCCTCCTGCGGCTCCCTGATTTCGCATCAGGTTCGTCCGTGAGTGACTCCATTCCTAGAGGCTCCCTGATTTCGCATCAGGTTCGTCCTCGTTTCCGATAATCCTGCGGCTCCCTGATTTCGCATCAGGTTCGTCCGCCCTCTAACTAACAAATTCATAAACCGTATTCCTTGGGAAATACCCCTCTCGCCGGCCTCTCGCGTTGCCGCAGCCCCGGCTCGTAACAAATATTTGAGTATTCGAATATTTGAGTATTCGAATATTTCAGTATTCGAATATTTCAGTATTCGAATATTTCAGTATTCGAATATTTCAGTATTCGAATATTTCAGTATTCGAATAGTTCAGTATTCGAAAACTATTCGAATATTTCAGTATTCGAATACTATTTATTCGAATACTGACCCACTTCAACATATCCGATCGACTTGAAACTTTGCACACATACATAGTTCAATTTTGGGTCAATATTAACTTACAAGATTTCTCCCTGACAAACTAACAAACTCACAACTGAAACTAAGGCTTGTAAAAAAAATGAACCTAAAGAACTTGATTTATAATTCACAACGTACCATTCGAATACATCAGTATTCGAATACTGAAATATTCGAATCGTATTTGGATACTTGGATATTCGAATAGTATTCGAATACTAAAATATTCAAATAATATTTAGATACTTGGATATTCGAATAGTATTTGGATACTTGGATATTCGAATAGTATTTGGATACTTGGATATTCGAATAGTATTCGAATACTTAAATATTCGAATACTATTTGGATACTTGGATATTCGAATTATATTCGCCAAATAATTGAGCCACTGAATTATTCGAATATTCGAATACCGAAAACTTCAACAAATAGTCCCAGCCCTATTCTGAACGGATGTCCTTGATAAAGAAATGATGATGTCCTTCAAGGGGGTGGTAGCGGAGGTGATATGAAGTAAAAAATGTTCTATCAACATAGTGTCGAAAGTGCATATTTAATTAGATAAATTTTGTAACAAATTTTTTACGTGATTACTAATTCTCTTTTCTGTAGAGTTCAATTCGCCACAAATCTACCGAGTACCAAGTACTACTTCTATTTGCAGTTACAATGGAGTTTCGTAATTCTTCTAGCTTGTCTAATATGTTTGGGTAAATTAATTGCTTCAAAGCAATTGAGAAATAAAAATTTAGCTATGAAAGGTGTAGTGATCACCGAGGCCATTTTTACACGAGGATGAACTTTGACAATGTTTTTTCTAATTTAAAAATCTTTGTATGCATCTGAAAGTACATACTTAAATGTAACAGTTGTGCAAATTTAATTTGAGAATTAAGAAGATTGAATACGTAATATCCATTTCCGTCGAGCAGTTCTCGATAGTTTTTTCCGAAGCAAAAAAATTTCTCTTAAAATAAATTAAATGAATCTTTCAGTTTTTATCGTGGCCGATATTAAAAATATCTACTTTCCGCAAAATGGCGGCCATTTGAATACAGCCGTGTCATTTTGCAGTAAAAAATCATCCTATTTTAATTGATAAAAAATGAACTACGGCGTTTAACAAAAAATCCTACGACAAAAACACAATAATTATATCAAAAACTGCTGTCCCAAAGTTCTCGACAAATATTGGTTACCATTTTGGGAAAAACGCTATTACATTTTCAATCTTCTTAGCTGTCGAATTAAATTTCCAAAATTCTTACATTAAAGCGTGTATTTTAATATGCACGTACAGATTTTTAATTTAAAAAATATTTTCAATGGAAAAAAAATTGTCAAACTTCACAATGGTTTTTCTAGTCCCAGGTGTATGTTGTCCCTTAACACTTTCCCGTAATGTGAACATAAATACTGACATGGGACGATTTCCAACCCGAAAAAGTCTGATTTTAACGAAGCTTTTCTAATATCGCTGCTCGAGCTGAAACGAAAAATCTTGTCGATTCGATTTCCACTTGGGAGTTTTCTCGCCTGGTGTTAATTAAGAGAGACACGCCGCGGGGACGCGTACCGTCGTTTCCCCGCAGTTCAACAATTTCTCGCGAAATTACTCCGAACAATTTCGGGGGCATGGTATCTAGTCGTAGGTATCTAGCAGGCACGAGGTGGCTCCGTCCGTTTAATATTCTTAAAACGGCCGCTCAACCCGATCTTTCTGCGCGCCTTTTCCTCCCTCGCGGTGACTAATAGAATGGAAAGCTCCTTTGACAGTAAAGAGACTCAACGAGCGGGGTTATTTACGCCGTAATAAAATCTTTCATACGAAACACGATAGGATTTCTCTCTGACATTCCCTTTCGCGGCGTCTGTTGTTTCGCTACCTCGTTCCTGGGAACAACTTCGGTCGGGGAAAAATTATTTGGACTCGCAGGCTCGATGCAACCGTGGAAGACGACTGGAAATAAATCACAATGATGCTCGTGATTATTGCCGAAGGGGTAGGCTGTTGGGTTCAGCTTGAAAGCGGGCCTCTCGCGTCGTCGATTGTCTTTCGTCGCGGTGTACCCGCCGGAAAGTTTGATAATCTTCCTCCCTGTCGCGATGCTTTCCCCGCGCTTCCCAGAGAAATCGATACGAGGGGAGCACGCGGGGAGCCCGTTTGTGTTTTCGTGCAAGGCTCCGCCGCGAGCTGAACTTCGTCATTTCTCTACAGACGCGTCTCCTCTTTGGTAAACAGGATAATTTTCGTGATAATTTATAGACGCTCGTGGACGGAGTCATTTAAAGACCTTCTCTTTTATTGGCAACGATTTCCGGTGGGAGGAACTTTTATTAACTTCGCAGCTGAGAGCGTTGAACTTTTTTTTAAAGTCAACGCTGGCTTCTGACTTCGGAGAGTGGAGGCGAGGATTTTGCAAAATATTTGTTGAGAATCGGAAGCTGAATTCTTCTGCCGCGTGTTTATTTAGCCGTTTTATAAATGGCTTTTCATTCGTAGTCGAGATGTTTTTATTTTCAAGTTATTGTTAGTTTCAAAAGGTACAATGTCAGGGATTTTGATGGTATAGAAATATAATGTAGTTTAGGTGAATTTAGGGGGGGGGGGGGGGGGGTTTAAGTCATCATTTTACTGGTTTCGAATTTCTTTCAGAAATACAGGCCGTCGAGGTTTGCAATTTTTGCCGTTTTTTCACGAAAACTGTTTTTATAAATGAATTTTTATATCCACAGATATCAATCGGACGAAGTCTCTTTCTCTTTTATTTGCACATAGGTAAGTGAATTGAGCTTTTTTGAATAAATTTCTGTTCTGCCTGAAAAGTTGTTTTTATAGAATATGCGAATAAACGGGACCGGATATTTTGAAATTTTCCATTCGAAATGAGATTTCTCTTAGGGTGGTGACTTTCAAATTGACTTCACAATGATCTGTTAAGGACCACAATGCGCCCATTGCGCAGATTGCTTTCGCTGTCACTACCCATACAGCACACTCCATGGCAGGAACGTTCCCTGAAGGTGGCAGAAAGGTTGCCGTGCAATGTTCCACCGGGAACATTGCTGGAACGTTGCAGGAACCTTCCTATGCCCGCCCCTGTGGAACATTGCACGGCAACCTTCATGGAACGTTCCGGGCATTTTCTAGCCACCTTCATGGAACGTTCCAGGCATTTTCTAGCCACCTTCATGGAACGTTCCGGGCATTTTCTAGCCACCTTCATGGAACGTTCCGGGCATTTTCTAGCAATGGTCACGGTTAAGGAAATTAATTAAATTACAATAAATACTGACAATTAAATAGTCATATATTTTTCTATACAAGCCGACAACAACAACAAGAACAATAATAAAAACAATAAAAATAATAATAGTATTGGCTCTGGTGGATCTTCCCAAGCCGCGTGGTGAAGATCCAGGCGTTGTGTGACGTACCTCACGTGCGACACGACAGGTTGCAAAGCCAAAGCACGTAAGAAAGCACACGCGTAAATAGTTAGAGCGTGATTAGTTATTAATTGCTTTAAGTAGTAAAAATGGTTAGAACGTGTGTGTTTTGTGGCGCAGGAGACCTGAGTGAATTGGGTGAAGGTTTGACATATCACGGGTAAGTAGAACCCATGTATATGCTATTTGTAGGTTATGTCGAACTTCTTAAAAATAAATATTTTTGTTTGTTTCATATAGATTTCCGTTGAAGAATGAAAACTATCTGCATCGTTGGTTACAGAACATGGGTCTGGGCCTGAATTTCGTACATTCAAAGAAATCTTCTCCCTGCAAGCATTCCTACTGTATTTGGACAATATAAATGTTCTTGTGTTTTCTGTCACGATATATAAGAACAGGATAAAAACAGATTGTTTTGCAAGTAATATATATGAATTATTCAAATTAAGGAGCTTATTTTTAAGTTAAAGTAACTAATATAAAATATTTGATGCCTATTAACCAACTGCAATTTTCTAATTATTTAAAATACATATATTTATTTGCTTTCTGTGCTACAAGCTTTTACTTTTCACACAGTTTCCTTGTAAACATGCATGTACTGTACAACTTTCATTTCACTTTCCGTTCAATTATTTAAAGTAACGGTGATTGTTATTTTCCCATTGCGTCGCTTCAATGCAGCCTGCGATTGGCGTTACATGAATGTTGTTTTTAATGAAGCCATTTTTCATGACTGAAATAATTTATTGATGACCTTTGATGACTCTGTGGCAGAGAAATATACAAAAAGAATCATTCATATATTCAAACATATAGTAAAATGAGTAACTAAATTTATTATTTATCTCATTTCAGCACTTAAAGTTGTAAAATTGTAAAATAAATGCATGTATTATTCCAGGTTCATTACATGCTGCATGCAGTACATTTTAAGTAAAGAGAGCGGAAGAGCCTGGAACTCCACATACGCGGGTTTGAGAAGATCCACCAGAGCCAATACTATTATTATTTTTATTGTTTTTATTATTGTTCTTGTTGTTGTCGGCTTGTATTGAAAAAATATATGAATATTTAATTGTCAGTATTTATTGTAATTTAATTAATTTCCTTAACCGTGACCATTGCTAGAAAATGCCCGGAACGTTCCATGAAGGTGGCTAGAAAATGCCTGGAACGTTCCATGAAGGTGGCTAGAAAATGCCCGGAACGTTCCATGAAGGTTGCAGGAAGGTTGCCGTGCAATGTTCCACAGGGGCGGATATAGGAAGGTTCCTGCAACGTTCCAGCAATGTTCCGGTGGAACCTTCCGGCAACCTTCCTGCCATGGAGTGTGCTGTATGGGTAGCAGCTGTCAACTCTTTCATCTTTCAGCCCTTTTTATTCTAAACAAAACATTTGTAGAAAATTGTTCTCAATTTCCTTCAGGGCCTCTAATTTCTTCCCTGGGACGAGATTATTACTTCCAAATCTCTCAGAACACTAACGTGTAGTAACGCAACATTTATCACCAGATGTCACTGAGAATGCAACCATAGGAATCGGGAGACGCAGGGGAGGAAATTAGGCGCGGTGACGAACTTCGAACTACTATATCCCACGAAATTGTTCGACCCTAGTTCAAATCCCGCCGCGACTCGTTCCGCGGTTAAATAAACATTCGGACGCAGCTTCCACCACTTCGCCCAAACGGGGACGTTTCAACGTCCACGGGCTTTCTTCTGTGCCGCTTGGGAGAATCACTTTGACAGAGGCTTTTTACGTGGTAACCAGCGATCGCGTTGGTTCTCTGTGCGAAGGATCCCTCGAAACAGTCGAATCCCCCTGTATTCTCGCGGCACCGTCGCGTCGCGGGGGAGGACTTCCCGTCCCGTGATCTGCATCGGAATAACTCGGAAATGCATCGAAAGTGCATTAACACGCAAAAAGGGAATCTGCATCGGTGAAGTTCGCTGCTCGCGGCTACTTATGCATAGATAAAAGCTCGCCCGGGAAAACGGCAAGGGGGAGAACGGTGGCTGGGCGTAAAATCGTTTCCACCCTAACCCCCCGCGAAAACTCGAAGAAAGCGCGCTGTAACCGCGACCAGCGTGCGGGGTACGGATTCCCTCGAAAACCGGGGACAATGTACTAGGTCATTTACGATTCTGGGTTAGTCCGAACGGCTGCGGAAAGTTCGGCACACTGTAGCGCGGACTTAACTGACTGTGCACAGCGCGAAATTACAAGGGGAATATAAGTGGAAATCATTGGCAAGTTGCAGAATGAAATTGCACGTAGTTGCTCCGTAACGCATTGAGCGTAGGGCTGGGACTATTTGAATAATTTAATATTCGAATATTTTACAAGTATTCGAATGCTACGAACAAACTTCGAATATTTGAGTATTCGAATATTTGAGTATTCGAATATTTGAGTATTCGAATATTTGAGTATTCGAATATTTGAGTATTCGAATATTTGAGTATTCGAATATTTCAGTATTCGAATCTTTCAATATTCGAATATTTCGGTATTCGAATATTTCGGTATTCGAATATTTCGGTATTCGAATATTTGAGTATTCGAATATTTGAGTATTCGAATATTTGTGTATTCGAATATTTGAGTATTCGAATATTTGAGTATTCGAATATTTGAGTATTCGAATATTTGAGTATTCGAATATTTCAGTATTCGAATCTTTCAATATTCGAATATTTCGGTATTCGAATATTTCGGTATTCGAATATTTCGGTATTCGAATATTTGAGTATTCGAATATTTGAGTATTCGAATATTTGAGTATTCGAATATTTGAGTATTCGAATATTTCAGTATTCGAATCTTTCAATATTCGAATATTTCGGTATTCGAATATTTCGGTATTCGAATATTTCGGTATTCGAATATTTGAGTATTCGAATATTTGAGTATTCGAATATTTGAGTATTCGAATATTTGAGTATTCGAATATTTGAGTATTCGAATATTTCAGTATTCGAATCTTTCAATATTCGAATATTTCGGTATTCGAATATTTCAGTATTCGAATATTTCGGTATTCGAATATTCGAATAGTATTCGAATACTGAAATATTCGAATAGTATTCGAATACTTGGATATTCGAATAATATTCGAATACTTGGATATTCGAATTATATTCGCCAAATAATTGAGCAACTGAAGTATTCGAATACCGAAAAATTCGACAAATAATCCCAGCCCTAATTGAGTGTTGCTCTACACTTACTAAAAGTTCTAGATATAAACCGGCTATTAACAGTTGTCCAAAGTGCAGTGGAGCACAGTTTATTGCCTACTGAATGTAGAGAAATAAGCTCGCGGAAATTGATGATCCTGCTGCAAACAGGAGGCGACTTCATAATTTGCTGAAATTCAGGTATAGGTAGCAATGAATTTAAATAAAAAATTCGATAGATTGGTGCAAGAAAGAGGCAGGTCCGATGATCCAGTCCCAAGTTATAAGGGTGCTGCATGTAGAATTAAATATGGACTACTCTTTTTGTTTCGAGGGAAACACATATTAACCCTTCGTTGACACACCCCTTGTCTCGATCAACTTTGACAAGCCTGGGTGGCTCAACGACTGCCATTCTCATCTAAAGAATCCAATGGTTATGAAAAAAATCCTGGGTCAATTTCAAGGTCTCTAAAATGTGTTCCAATAATTTTTTGATTTAAATGTTATCACAGTTTTTGTAAAAAAATCTAGATCACCGTATGTCGACACAATGCGAGGAAAATCTTCAAAAAATTGTAACTTTTACAAATTTCAATATTAGAAGCAAAGGATCTACAGAGTCGTTGTTCGGATATAATATTTGGAGAAGAAAATTGTTTGTAAGTCGGTTTTGGAAAGAAGGTATTTATTTTGCATGTAGAAGGTAAAGCTATGCCAATTGCAGAAAGAATAGCAGATGCTTTCCTTCTGAATGGTCACCTTTTAAAATTATGATTTAGTTAGAAGTGTTTGAATTTATCCTGCGAATAAGAAAACGAACTTCAGAACTTCGTTTGATCGATTGTCTTGCAATGCTTCGACATCTACTAGTATTTTAATATGCATTATTCACCGGCAAAGGATGAATGAAAATATTGTAATAGTTTAATATTGTAACCAGTTCTCGTAAACATAAAGATCTTTACGGTGTTAGAAACTAATTGGTACGTAATTGTAGCGTGGCACAGCAATTTCTTCGTCCACTTACTAAAAAACAAAGAATCCTTTCAGATAGTCTTCTATGGGAAAATGTTGTATAATTAACTGTTGAATACGGGTGATTACGCGCGAATAGCGGTAATTGTTCGACTGCGACGCTCGCGTATAAAGGCCCGCGCAATTACGCCAATGGTTTCGAATGCGTTAAGCGAAGTTTGAAATCAATTTTTGAATGGAACGAAGAAACAAATTACAGAATCACTTCAGGAATTCTGGTCAAATAAATTGCTGCGCACACAATTTCGTAATTCGGTTGTTCGTAATAAATAAACGAGCGCTAATGCCGGAAGCTGCGCAATATATTGCTGCTTAATGCCATTGTGAGACATCGCAAGCACGGTGTAATAGACAGGTGTTCCGACTCCTGTCCAGAATGTGTGACTTTTTCGTCCTAGTTCTTCTGGCGGCCGGCAGATTTCATCGATGTCGTAAAGGCATTTACATATGGCCTGTTGTGTCTGGCAAGCCCAGTAATACCACTAAAATCTCTACTACTACAGTCTCATTAATACATATGTATATGCCTTCTAAGTCACGACGCCTCTCGCGACGGCCAGGGGAATTAAACAGAAATCGGCACACAAAATCGCTGGCGTAAAAGGTACAGAGTCGGAACACCTGTCTATTACACCGTGATCGCAAGTAACAATAATATGTTGTTGTTTAAAATCATATCGTAACAACGTTCTGAATTGAAAAGCAAGCTTAGATTTGCAATTTAACTTTTGAGTTTTCAGTTCTCGATATACCAGAAGAATCTTAGTTTCAACGGGAGTGCTATAGGCTACAGAATAGTTCCAACATCCAACAAAAAATAAAAAAAAAAACTGGAAAGTTTCTTCTCCGTTGAACCAGAAAAAGGAAACAGGAGGAGAAACTGTGATAAATGCAAAGGTTCAAAATTAACTGCAGCGCTACTCAATGCCGTAGCGAGGCACGGGTATTTTACCAGTGTTGAAATGGATATTTTGCGAAATTTTAACAAACAAATTGAAATTTCTCAATAATACTGATGCCGCGTGAACGGAGCCAGTGCCACGCTTGGGTGAAGCTAAATTTTAACGAATGAATTCATTTCGAATTTTTACAGTACATTTCCACATATTTTCGCGAAACAATAAGTTATAACAAAACGATTGCCATGCACAGTTGAAAATTCCATTTTTGGCATGAAACTTTTCAGTTTCAACGCGAAGCAAGAATAAATGAGAAAGTGAAAAATATAGTTTAGAATGTACGCTAAGTTTCAAGTCAATTCGTCCATTATATTCCGAGAAAGCTTGCAAACCTCGAAACACCTTTTTACATACGGTTCTATTTCAATGACAAGCAGCTTCAAGTAAGATCAATATATTATAAATAAATCATAATAGTAAAAGCATTACCAAACTGCCAATTAACTTGAAAAATTGACATTTGACACCTTTCGAGTGACCACAGTGGTTATCTTCCTAAATAGAACTTCGCGTGTTTAATTATTTAACAATGATATTAAAAAGTGACGTATGATACAGCTGCCAATATGTAAAGCTGACATTCGTTAGCAAATATCACTTCAATAATTTACACACAATTCTGCTCTCCCATTTAAATATTGAAAGGATAAAGGTTTCCGTTATCCGTATTACGAGGGTAGAAACGTAGGTACATGATATTGTACATCGTGTTCGATGTTATCGTCGCGGTACAGTGTCAATTTATTATACTGATCGCAGAACAAAGCCATACAGGGAGACAGGTGTAATACAGAGGGAAGGAAAGTGATCCTTTAGGAAACCGGCACGGATCGAATCTTCCCTAGAAACCATAAAACTTTCCACTCCCCCGATTTCCGCTGCAGTTTCGAGAGGGTGAAAACGAATCCGCACTTGCTCTTTATTTCTCGCACGACCCTTTTTACTCTAACCCCCTCGCTGATCAGCGCGTTCGTTCTACTTTCGATTAACTTCCTAACCCCGCGGGGGAGGCGAGGCAAAATTTACGACGTACCCGCGGAAAATGCGAGGGTTAAATACATACAGTTACTCACAAAAGTATTCGCCCACCCTGTACGTAACATATTCTACCTAGGGCTGGGACTATTCGAATAATTTAATGTTCGAATATTTTACAAGTATTCGAATGCTACGAATAAACTTCGAATATTTGAGTATTCGAATATTTGAGTATTCGAATATTTGAGTATTCGAATATTTGAGTATTCGAATATTTGAGTATTCGAATATTTCAGTATTCGAATATTTGAGTATTCGAATATTTGAGTATTCGAATATTTGAGTATTCGAATATTTGAGTATTCGAATATTTGAGTATTCGAATATTTGAGTATTCGAATATTTCAGTATTCGAATATTTCAGTATTCGAATATTTCAGTATTCGAATATTTCAATATTCGAATATTTCAGTATTCGAATATTTCAGTATTCGAATACTATTCGAATATTCCAGTATTCGAATACTATTCGAATATTCCAGTATTCGAATACTATTCGAATATTTAAGTATTCGAATACTATTCGAATATACATCAGTATTCGAATAGTATGGTGTGAATTATAAATCAAGTTCTTTAGGTTCATTTTTAACAAGCTTTTATTTAGTTACAGTTGTGAGTTCGTTAGTTTGTCAGGGTGAAATCTTGTAAGCTAATTTTGGCCTAAAATTGAATTATGTATATGTGCAAAGTTTCAAGTCGATCGGGTATGTTGCAGTGGGTCAAAATTAACTTACAAGATTTCACCCTGATAAACTTACGAACTCACAACTGAAACTAAATAAAAGCTTGCTAAAAAATCAACCTATAGAACTTAATTTATAATTCACACCATACTATTCGAATACTTAAATATTCGAATAGTATTTGGATACTTGGATATTCGAATTATATTCGCCAAATAATTGAACATCTGAAGTATTCGAATATTCGAAAACCGAAAAATTCGACAAATAGTCCCAGCCCTAATTCTACCCATTGAATCTACTTCGAAGTAAGAGTTCGCAATTCAGATTTATTAACATTAACGCAAACTTTGATTAACACCTATGCGTTTGTTTTAATTGCACACAAACTCAATATTTCATTTATATGTACGTAATTACAATAAGTGAATATTCTTTTAATATTACTGCGATTTTATTATAAGCTTCAATCTGCCACACATAGGTTCGACTAATTTTCTGTGAAATTCGGCTCATCTTGTTCATTCTTCCAGCAAAATGTATTAATCAAGGTTTTCTACTAATGTAAATCACAAGGGGTGGTTTCGAATCGAACATTATTTGAATCAGTGAAATATTATATATACGTATGGGGTGGCCGGATACTTTTGTGAGTAACTGTATATCGTAAATCGATTCACGCCGAGACCCTTTTAAAAAGCATCGAATTCGCCGCGGATGAAATGGGGTTTACGCGTTCGGCGATTTTCGTTGGTCGATGTTTACATTATTAATGAAATAATGGAAGCCACTATTTCGGGACGTCGGAAGTCGTGACTCGCGGCCGTGTGTCTTCCCATACTCACGGAGTCGTACTCTTCCAGCCGCTTTTCAGTTGATGGGAACGGCGGCAGGTGGTGGGAGAAATGGCACCACGTCTAGTTTTCTATCGCCCTGCATTTTCTCAGTAAGCTTTTATTTAGTAATAGACGCTCACGAACTGATGGTATTTTCCACCTTTTTTTCTCGAATAAATTATTATCTTCTAAGTAAATTGCGGTGTAACCGAGAAGGGGATGAACCCTCATAAAGGAACAACTGAGAAATGTAGAATAAATATTTTAATTGGTGGCTTAATTTTCATTAAAACTGATCTTGGATAGAGGATCGCTTTATGCGTACCTACTTGTTGCCTATTAATCATTTTTTATCTGTGAATTTGGAATTCGTCTGTCTGTCGAGTCTTGCTTATGGGGCCACGTGGAACCAATTATTTACACCGAACTACAGAACAAGTTTTGAAGAATTAAAAGGATGCTAGGATTTTATTAAAAATGTACTGGATTTTATTCGTAAGAATTTCATGCCACTGTGCCTACAACGTGGACGACACAATCCGAGATTTCTGGAACTTGCAATACTATTATGAATTGTATGTTGGTGTATTATAGTATTAATAATTACATATCTCTCGCCAAGCAAAAGAAACTTGCCCTACACTTTATAAAAAGTAAGAATGTTTTGGTTATAATTTGTTCCCAAGGCTTCATACCGCGCGTTATTACAACTCTCTTCCATCAAGAATTTAGTTTTACTGTAAAAGTTATATAACGGTTAGACTTGTTAACAATATTTATACTGCAGCCTCGTCTTTTATTCTACGATATTACTGAATTCACATGTATTCTACTATAATGAGTAATAAAGACGAATAATAATGATGATTTAAGGTTAATTAAATTACGTTGAAAAACTACAAATTAATTTATCCAAGTGTCCAGGTAAATGCGATCAATCAAGGAGATGATGATGCAGCTCCCAATCGCCCTCCATTTTATAATTATGCTATTATTTGCCCATAGACGTTCGCGGACATCCAATTTTAGCTGCGAAGACTCCCGTCATCGGCCCCTCGTTAGTATTTTCAAGTAGCCGGGATCGATTTATCGACGCGAAAGTGATTCCTTCGGGAAACCTTAGAAACGTCGTTTCCATGCAGAAGCGCTAAATTGGATCATTGGATGACTTGACCTTAAACACTCCCCTACGCTTGCGTGGGCAATATTTCGCATTAACGTTATCGCCTTTACTTAACTGTTCCGCGAGAAAAAATAGCGTTCCAAGGGAACTGCTGAGAACGAGTAGTTCTGTTAACGAGCACAACGTGTCAGTTTGTTGGGAAATTTCGTGTACGGAAGGGAATTGGTCGAGTTGAGTATGAAAATGAGGGGATTGTTATTGAAATTGATGCCTCGACACTATTTCGTGATTAGTGTTTTGGAGTCGAAGGATTTTCATGTTAAGAAAATTTGAAATTTGGAAGTGTGGACGCTGCACAGGCGGAAGTTTGAACTTATTTACTTGCAATAAATATCGGAAAAGAGAGTATGGAAATCAAGAAACACGAAGAATCAAATATTAATATCTTTTTTAAGAACGATTTATACAGTTCGTCAATTATTTATTCCTAGGTATTGCCCTTCATATTCGATGGGTACTTCATATTTGATTTGAAACATGAATGGGTAATTATTTACTGCAGTGTATGTACATTAATTTTATATTCAACGTTGGCAGGGATTTTACTGAAATATTAATATAACAGATTATTATTATTATCTAATTATTGTAAGAGATATCGAAAACTGGGTGAACTCTCGACGAAGACAGAAATTTTTCTCATTCATGGTTTTTTCATAACTTTTCTCTGAAAAATCAACTAGTATTCTATACATCATCGATACTACTGTGTCGGTATGTATTACTGTAGTTTTGCGATAGCTATTTAAATTGAAGACAAAATATGTCATTGAAACAGTCATACTTGGAGTAAAATCTTTACACATAATTATGTAAGTAAGTAATTTAAAAAGGACGTTTTAATCAAACCTAAATAATTAATTCTATTTTACAAAATACAATAATTTATTCGAATATCTATTACAAAAATTACTAAAATTATGGTACTAATAACTTTCCATAATTTTGATTTCCTCTTAGTTTTGTAACAGTGTTTTCACACTGTGAAAAATTATTTACGTTATCTGGATAAAGCATGAATTTAATTAAGAAACTATTCTAATAAATTTTATATGATTAAAAATTTATTCTAGAAATTTTATTTTCCACTACAAATTTATCTATTCATGGCGAATAGAAATTTATTCGTTATTTGTCATCCGAATAAAATGTCGCCCACTTCTGCCGCTATGGTTGTCTCGCCTAGCTGAGAAACATTAATTAATGCGTATTTGTTTGTCGCTTCTATCAGAATCAAACATACAAAATATAATCAACAGACGCGGTCGCGTCTGGAAGCTAATTCCCCCCTTCACCTCTACCCATAGGCACACTGAGCGACCATGTCTCTATACACGAAAGATAGCGAAATTGACAGGTCGTCGGTGCTATTTTAGCCTTATTATCAGGGTTACCAGGCGATCCAGTACACGTACTGGTATATATGACGTCACTTAGCTTGGATTGGCTCGGCGTTGACATGACGTCACGGCGTCACCAATCAAATATAAGTATTCCCCTTCTCCTACACCGTATGACGTCATATAGGCCAGCACACCGCCATTTTTTCAGTACGCCTGGCAACCCTGCTTATTATCTTATTTTATGACATAGTCCCGGTGTTTTTACATGATTAAGCGAATCATTCTTTTTTTCGAACCCATATGTCGTTTTACTTAATGTATCAAGCTATTTGTCTAAAAGATATAAGATTTATTCTGAATTAATAGTTATAAAAATGATACTTTTAGGATTAAGAGTTATGACGTCACGTTTTCCAGTAGGTGTCGTCTCGAAAGCATAATTTGCTAGTTGTTAACATTTTTGAAATGTCACGATGGTAAAGAAGATGATAAGATCAACACAACAAAAATTCACAAATTATGAAAAAAGTGATGAAATCCCCCCCCCCCCCCCCCCCCATAAACATGACTCATGTATGAAAGAAGCTAATTCCCTTTAATTCACGAAAAAAGTTCTCACGCAAAGATTGTGAAATCATCTTTGCTAATTCCAATTGTACCTTTAATTCACGAAAAACATTAAAAACATTCTCACGCAAAGATTGTGAAATCAACTTTGCTAATTCCAATTGTATTCTCGTTCCCCGCTCGAACACTGATTCCCCCGTCACTTTTTATACTTGACATTCCTTTATTGGCCACAAATCAATTCAGTGCTCAGATTTTCAGCTTCGGTTTTAAGGAATTAGCGGGCGAGGCCTGTAGTTGACACAAAAACTTTTATAAGAGGGACATCTTCTGTTAAAAATGTCGTATGAAAATCGTTTTACGATGGAAAATAATAAAAACTTGGTAGAGACTAATTGAAACGAATGAAAGTCGGTAATAGATTAATAGCACATTCGCCAACCTGCACTAGTGATATGAAACATTTTGTTTTAAGTCGACTTCATAGATTTTTCTTATACAACGCCCGCTAGTTCCTTAAAACCGAAGCTGAAAATCTGAGCACTGAATTGATTTGTGGCCAATAAAGGAATGTCAAGTATAAAAAGTGACAGAGGAATCAGTGTTCGAGCGGAGAACGAGAATACAATTGGAATTAGCAAAGTTGATTTCACAATCTTAGCGTGAGAATGTTTTTAATGTTTTTCGTGAATTAAAGGTACAATTGGAATTAGCAAAGATGATTTCACAATCTTTGCGTGAGATTTGATCAAACAGCAGCCTTGCACAAAAATGTCCATGATTTTTCACAAATGTATTTTAAGCCATTAATCCTGCTAGGTAGCGGTACACAAACGCCAATTTTGTGTGCGCGTGAAGAATTCGGAATTCTTCGACGAATTTAAGAAAATCCAAAAACCTAATAACGCTTCTTCTAATTCTTCTACCCAAACGGAAGTGCCCCCTTAACTTCCTTGCCCCGCGACCCCGACTAAACAGCGAACACCCTATCCGCCGAGGGGAGAATGAATACCTATTAATAAATACAGGCGAAAATAAGAAAAAGCCGCGGGTCCGATCAATTCTCAACGTCCCGCGTTGCTTCCGGTCTCCCGTAACCCTACCTTGTTGGATGTCAAAGTCAATATGCAGACGAGGGAGCGGGCAAAGTGCAGCGAGAGTACACCGAGCGGTCTTATCGAATTTTAATATTTACCCGTGCCGCGAGACTGCGCTTCCTCGAAGAAACTAAAAAATTGAATTTCACGGAGGAAGATGGTTATTGCCAATGACAATGGGGGCTCTGCAACCCTTGGAGCTGCGCCTCGATAATCAAATTATGAATCCCCAATACCTCGTTTCGCGGACGGCCGGTGGAGGGCGCGGGGGTGGAGGCGGGTTGCTCGCTCTTGGTTCCCAGGGCCGTCCAATAGACGCAATCGGAATTTCAGATCCCGGTTACCTGCGTTTCTAGTTCCCGTGCTTATGCTCGTGTCTTTTCGTCCTTTCGACTCTCATTTGCATTTTAACCCTCCCCTGCCTGGTCGCCCGCTTTCTCGACTCGCCAGTCTTCTTACTTTACCGTCGCGCCTTTTTTCCGAGTAAATTTAAAGCTCTCTCTCTCTCTCCCCATCGCCCGGGGAAACACCCCGTCGATTTATCAGCGAGAACTCGAGTTAAGTGGAGAGGAAGGAAAATGAGAGCGAAAGGCGGGGGCGGGGATGTGCACGAAAGCGGGCAGATATTAGTGTTTGGGTTAGCTGGCTGGAAGGGTGCGCTCGGGCGTCCGAATGTACCCGAGGAGAATGGGAAATGGCCTCGCGTTTGGCTGTCAGGGAAATTTCGTTGAACGGCTCGGTGATTTTCTTGCTTCCAGCGATAAATTGTATTTATGCTGCACGTCTGACGTTCGGATGTCTCCTAATTAGTGCGTAAGCATCTTCGAGCTTGCTTTCAAGGTAATTAGCTGTCCAATTAGTATACTGCGTTTATCTAGCAGCGGCAGACTCTTAATTTGCCGGTCGTTAGAGAACCAGCGATTCTAAGAATTACAAGGCGATTACAGAGTTGGGTAATGAACTAAATAAACAATTATTTGAATAACGGATGAAATGAAAGTCAGTTTTAGTACGGAGGAAGGTAATTTTTTCATTCGACGCGTGACGAATGATTTTACATTAAAAGACACTTTTATTTTTAACTTCGATTCGCATGAAGAACAAGAGAGAAACTGCTTTTGACCAAAATTTTACTTATACTCATTTATCCGTCGATCGGAGATATATTCGATCTTTAGTATTTAAAATAATCTTTTTAGATCACAATTAAAGCTCTATTCTTATTTCTTTACTCTCAAAAAATTTTAGTTAAATAAAAATCTCGAATGACGAGTTAAAGTTAAGAAAATTATTTGCCTGGTTGACGAATAAAAAATAAAAAAAGTAACTTTATTCGTCGAATGATCTGAAGATAAAGTAACTTTTATTTGATCCATAATTTAATTAATCTTTTATTTAGTTAATGCCCAACTCTGCGTAAAATCATAGAATACTAATAGAATCTTTCAAAAAGTAATAATAATAATAATATGAAAAGCACAGAATGCAATGCAGATGTTAAAACGATCAACAGAAATGATCACAAATACCATCTTACAAATTCTCGAAATTTTTGGAACGTCAAATAGCCGGCCGTGATTGCCTTTAACGATGAAAATTCCATTCGAATCGGGAACGTAAATCCGGAAATAAACGAACACGCTCTGCCTTGGAACGGCTAATGAACCCATTCGTATTAATCGGATATATTTCAGTGGGCAAACCGGGGAGGGGGGTGTATTAATTGTCGGGTGTACTTGAAATTTATCTTCGATACAATACAGTTTAGCGCTAATTGCCGAAATAACCTTCCACCGTGTGCACGCGAACACGCATTTCTCTTAGCGCGTAACCATGCTTTTCGCATGCCTCGTATTTCTCGTGTTCGATACGCGCAGGTGCCTACGATGCGAATCATTTCCAAGAGCGTTTGATTACCATTTGTTCACTTGTTCGACGCTGCCTCAGATTGGGGCTGGGACTTTTTGTCGAATTTTTCGGTATTCGAATATTCGAATACTACAGTTCCTCAATTATTTGGCGAATATAATTCGAATATCCAAGTATTCGAATACTATTCGAATATCCAAGTATTCGAATACTATTCGAATATCCAAGTATTCGAATACTATTCGAATACTGAAATATTCGAATACGGAAATATTCGAATACTGAAATATTCGAATACTGAAATATTCGAATACTGAAATATTCGAATACTGAAATATTCGAATACTGAAATATTCGAATACTGAAATATTCGAATACTGAAATATTCGAATACTGAAATATTCGTATTACTGAAATATTCGAATACTGAAATATTCGAATACTGAAATATGCGAATACTGAAATATTCGAATACTGAAATATTCGAATACTGAAATATTCGAATACTGAAATATTCGAATAAAATACTTAAATATTCGAATAAAATACTTAAATATTCGAATAAAATACTTAAATATTCGAATAAAATACTTAAATATTCGAATAAAATACTTAAATATTCGAATAAAATACTTAAATATTCGAATAAAATACTTAAATATTCGAATAAAATACTTAAATATTCGAATACTTAAATATTCGAAGTTTATTCGTAGCATTCGAATACTTGTAAAATATTCGAATATTAAATTATTCGAATAGTCCCAGCCCTACCTCAGATACGCCGTCTAGGTATTTCTGCGTCCATTGAATTGTACTAAAACGTATTAGGTCGGTCCATAAGTTAATGCCAGATTATTAAAGGGCACGAAACTCGTTCGTGGACGGACCAGAAAAGATGACAAGAAATGACACTTTTTGAGAAAATAACGACACTTGAATTTTGAAATCACTTTTTCCCTACACTTTTCGCCCTTTCAGCGCCTTTAATAATTACAAATTAATTTTTTTTAAATTTTGCTGGTCTGTCCACGAATTATATTCTTCAAAATAAAACAGTTTCGGGGGTTATTTCGTTATGTGTCTACGACTTGAAACGTTTTTGAGGGAAGTTGGTATAGACGTGGCTGTGGGGTCGCAGGATTTTGTGATCTAGAAATCCGTAGTTCGAAGCTTGCCTTACAATTAGCACGTTATCACTCGTTCACTTTGCTTTGTCCGAATTTGTACGCTAAAACAGGTTTTACGGTTATTTCGTTTCTTATCATAATATGTAGCATGCAAAAGTGCGTGCTGTCCAAACGAAAATTATTTTCCATACACTTTTTCACATCACTGTCTCGGTGGACGCACAATTATTTTCCAATTAGAAAGATTAATTTGGAAATTATTTGAATTTTGTAAATTAAACGATAAATCGCGCTGACAGAATAATCTGGAGAATGTTAATGTCAGATATAATGCCGGATTTCAGAGAATGAATGCATTAAAATAATGAACGAGTAGGATTGAGTAATTTCAATAAGCAGAGGTAACAAGCTGTGTACGTTTACCTTAATTGGCTGATTCAAGCAATTGAAACTTTACCTTCGATAATGACCAGTATGTTATTGTGCAAACATCAACCTGCGATTGAATTTTTATTTCCTTCTGATAAAGCCACAGTTTATTTAGCCTAATTGGTCGATCAGAATATTGATCAACAATTCTGGGAGCTACTAAATAGTTAAATAAATACTACCGTTTCGCGTAAAGAGCTGAGGGACCCATTAGTAAGATCTACTAATTATTTCCATCAACGTAAAGAAGTTTTAGGTAACGAAGTACGTAGCAAAGTTTGGAGTCAAATCAGATCGTAATATTTAATCAGTTTAATTTACGGTAATTAATTGTATGTTCAACATTTCTCACTGCATATCTTCGCTTTGCTGCTTTCGTCATTTTGAGATCCAACGTAGTTCGAACGGTTGAAAAACATTATTTAGAACAATAATTATAAACGCTCAAGTTAAACATTACAGGGAAATGTCTTTAAACCTAACGCGCATGCTTTTTTATTTTTATCTAAACCGAGGTTACCTTAATTCATTTTCAAATGCCAACGTATGCCTTCGAACAATTTGTATTTGCAACCTATTTTTTAACGAAGAAAATAATCGTACACAATGTATATCATACGAAGGTCGTACTAAAAGAATAGTGAGTGAAAAGCAGGAAAAATCTATTTTCCAACCTTCGCCATAAACTGCTTCTTTACCAAATAAACACGACAAGTAGATAAGTCCCGTATGTGGTCAGGCACGAATCGCCACTCTGCTGATTTCAACGTTTCTCTTCAAATTTTAATAGTGGTCATGGTATCGGATGTTTGTTGCTTTGAAAATACCTTCGTTCCTATTTGCAATAAAAATTGAACGTTTTTTATTCACTATTTTTCTATTTTATTCTTAAATTACCTCCTGTCGTTTTGCTTATTTGCTATACTATAAAGTTGTTGAAGAATTATGTGCGCCATAGTTTTTGAACATTGCGTTGTTTGTCGTAAGATTTATATCTGTTGAACTGTATAACGTAGGAAAGAAGAAAACAATGGATTATACAAATAGGGGATGCGTGCAATTTTATGATGCTTGGAGAATGAATTGCAAAATATCATTAATTCGATAAAATTGAGTATAAAAAATGTCTACAAGAGAGTGGAAAACATTTTTGAACAGCCTTTACCATAAATCAATATCGTTGTAAGCTAAGAATATCTACGAGTGTCATCTATTACAATTTTCTTAGCCTCCTGAGTAAAAAAAGTATGGAGCACAAAATTTTTTCACAATATCCTTTTAATCCTTTGCACTGCAACTTACTCGATAATTCAATGACCAGAGATTGATTACTCAGTGCTGCACTTTCTAACTGCAGAGATTTGAAATGGGAAAAAATATAGTAGGTACAGTGATTTCGAAATCGATAATTCATTTAATTCTTTGAATCAGGAATTCTTCCACTTTTACAAGATTTAATGAGTTAATTTAATTTAAACTTTGGCGCGACTGATAGGCATACATATCTACTTACTTGGAGTGCAAAGTAGGGTGGAACGAAATATAGGGGCAAAATATTTTTTTATTATACATGACTTCTAATAGTGGGCAAAAGTTGCCTTTTATAATGTTATTTAAGCTGTGAAAGTTTGATCTTGATGAACAAATTTTTTGAGGTGCCGCAAGCCATTCAAAAGTCACACAATCAGTGAATATGAATTTTTGAATGGCTTGCGGCACCTCAAAAAATTTGTTCATCAAGATCAAACTTTCACAGCTTAAATAACATTATAAAAGGCAACTTTTGCCCACTATTAGAAGTCGTGAATAATAAAAAAATATTTTGCCCCTATATTTCGTTCCACCCTAGTGCAAAGGGCTAAGGAAACAATAACGTATATGTATATATGTACATGTTTACCGAACCCTTTTTAATTAGAATTACATTTTCCATAAAGTCCTAGGTGGATGTCTTTTTATTAGGAGACATCCTACGTTAGCAACTTAATTTTAATTATATAGCATCCCTATCGAGCCCAATATAATCTCCCCAAATAAGAACCCTAACACCTTGCTAGAGTTTAGAGGTATCACTTTGAATTTTACATCTTGCAAAATGATGAAAATTATATATGTATATAAACATCTGTATTGTTTCTTATGGGTCGCGATCTCCTTTCTCTCTACTAAACACATGTTCACCCCTTAATGCTATACTTAATGCAATATCTTATTTGCTATTTCCTAGTCACTCTTGCCTTCTTTTTGTTTACTACCCCACCTTTCTATCCTACCTATCCTCCCTTAAATCTACCCTACCTTTCCATCCTCCTCCTATTCCTATTCCTATTTTAATCCCCCTGTTTTTCTTCATCCCCTTCTAGCTCCTCCAACAAACTTCTCCCCGTTTCACCTTCGTCCAAAATTTCCCTTACAGAATGATGGAAATTATAAAAATGAAGGGGCAAATATTAAAAAATTCTCTTATTAGAACAGCCACATTTTCCTATTTCTTGTTAATTAGATTAATGGAGGTTCCACTCTAAGGCACACAAAGAAAAACGCAAAAGTATATTTACTTACCACAGCCACAATTCTTGGAAATGCCTGTTTTGCAACACCCTGGGAACAAAGGGTCATACGCGGGTAGAATAAAAGAAATGGTGGCAGATACCGCTGGGTAAGGGAAAAAAGTAGCCTGCAGGCTGAGCCCTCTCTTTACGAGTTTGCTTCTTGAAGAATGTTTGCGAATCCCGAACTAACGTCGAAGGAAACAAACGCTTGGAATGAACTAACGCAACTGCTAGGAAGTATGCAAATGCAAGCATCCCGCGCACACACAGCATGCATGCACGATGGATGCTGCATCTTTGAATTACGAATGATCCTGTCTGGAAAGTTCTTGAAAAAGTTTCGCGAATTCCCGTGCAAACATCCGCGAGGAAAGATGTGTCTCACGTTTTCCGCGCGAGCTACTCCTGATTTTCATAAATCTTTTCCAGCGGTGTTTTCGGGCGTGCATGCCATATGCGGTGTAACAAAGAGCCCGCATTCCACGTTCACTGTTGGCGAAATAAAACTGTTTTGATAAATATGTGCCGGGAAGATTTTTGTTTTCTAATGTGCAAGTTTATGTGATTATTTACCGCACTACCCACGCGATGTTCTTCTAACAAGAAACGTCACGCGAATATTCGAATACTTCAGTTGCTCAATTATTTGGCGAATATAATTCGAATATCCAAGTACTATTCGAATATTTAAGTATTCGAATACTATTCGAATATACATCAGTATTCGAATACTGATGTATTCGAATAGTATGGTGTGAATTATAAATCAAGTTCTTTAGGTTCAGTTTTTTACAAGCTTTATTTAGTTTCAGTTGTGAGTTCGTTAGTTTGTCAGGGTGAACTCTTGTAAGTTAATTTTGACCCAAAATTGAACTATGTATGTGTGCAAAGTTTCAAGTCGATCGGATATGTTGAAGTGGGTCAGTATTCGAATGAATAGTATTCGAATACTGAAATATTCGAATACTGAAATATTCGAATACTGAAATATTCGAATACTGAAATATTCGAATACTGAATTATTCGAATACTGAAATATTCGAATACTGAAATATTCGAATATTGAAATATTCGAATACTGAAATACTCGAATTCTGAAATATTCGAATACTGAAATATTCGAATTCTGAAATATTCGAATACTGAAATATTCGCATACTGAAATATTCGCATACTGAAATATTCGAATACTGAAATATTCGAATACTATTCGAATATACATCAGTATTCGAATAGTATGGTGTGAATTATAAATCAAGTTCTTTAGGTTCAGTTTTTTACAAGCTTTATTTAGTTTCAGTTGTGAGTTCGTTAGTTTGTCAGGGTGAACTCTTGTAAGTTAATTTTGACCCAAAATTGAACTATGTATGTGTGCAAAGTTTCAAGTCGATCGGATATGTTGAAGTGGGTCAGTATTCGAATGAATAGTATTCGAATACTGAAATATTCGAATACTGAAATATTCGAATACTGAATTATTCGAATACTGAAATATTCGAATACTGAAATATTCGAATACTGAAATATTCGAATACTGAAATATTCGAATACTGAAATATTCGAATACTGAAATATTCGAATACTGAAATACTCGAATTCTGAAATATTCGAATACTGAAATATTCGCATACTGAAATATTCGCATACTGAAATATTCGAATACTGAAATATTCGAATAATAACATTCGAATACTCAAATATTCGAAGTTTATTCGTAGCATTCGAATACTTGTAAAATATTCGAATAGTCCCAGCCCTTATTTGAACTACATCCGACGGTGCCTATGCGGTATTTAAATCGGTTACTTCAGAAACGTCACTTGCGTTATTTCGGGCATTTTTGGGTCTACTCTGATAAAAACACCCTCAGAAATTAAGGTGTTACTTAAAGTTATACGTCAGCTTCATTGTGTTTGCTATTTTAAAAAATGTGTTAAGCATATTTTTAATAATAACTTTTTAATAAACGGCGACCCCGATAATTACTACCGCAAATCGGGGGTGGCTCTCTGTCTGCGAATATTTACCAAAACTATTGGTTTCAAAAGATTGAAAGATTAAGTCGATCGGTTTGCTGGTTTATTCCACATTTATTCCACCTGCATGATGAGCGCGTTTTCGAGAATATCAACTATTAACGTAGTCACTCCGAGCAACGACGAGAAGCTTGTGCAGCATTAATTTGCATCGCACATTTCACACGCACCTGCATACAGCTTATGAACGTACTCGTTCGGGGCAGGTATGATTTTGTTGAGGCAGGCTGTTTGTGTAACCCAACGAAATTCTCTTATATCTACACGTCACTCGGACTTGTTTTTCCCCTACAACTAGCGCACCACTCTATTCAACAGTTTATGAGCTACTGAATTTTCCGACTTCCGAAATATCCTTGGCAGGCTTTACAGACGCATAAGCGCGATAAAGAAATATCGCTTTCCGCGAGCCCTTAAACCAGAAAACCACCCCCATTAATGAAACCCAATCGTTAAGCAGCAGTAGAAGTGGTGCGTTTACTCTTTCAAAATGGCTGCGCGCATCAGGCCTAGCTGGGTGGTATGACCTAATTATGATAGCGGTATGTCGGCAGAGTGCCATGTACCTACTATAAATGGATGCCCGTAAACCAGTCCTGCATGTGCTGCATCACGATTATACCCTCTCGTAATAACAACCAATCCGTCTCACCCTTCCCGGCCACCACCGTAAATGATGAGAGGAGAGGTGCACGTGCGGAGGCAACGTTTTGTGAACCGCATCTCCACAGCCCCTGCCAGCTGATTGACGTATCGACACCTGTCACTTACTTTTACCTTGATTTCATCGCCGCGCTTTAGAGACTTTCAAACGACGACATTAGAAGATTAACCGCTAATGAGGCTGATTAACGGTGCCCCATTTTCGCTAGAAAATTTACCCCGCAACTCTTCGGCGTCGCGAGGACGCGTGGGATCGATCGCTTTGGGGCAAGGGACGAATAATGAAGCTAGGAAGAGATTTTCCAGGGATACTTTGGTAATACAAAGCGTTCCTAGTTGGAAGGTTTAATAGTACTGATAAATGGGGGTGTAAAGATTGGTGCGAGGAAAACGTTGAATTATTTTGGGCCCTATAGTATTGGAAGCAATAAGTGTAGGCCAATAAATTAATGCTAAATGAGATAAGCTAGGATATTGGGAAACCTAGAATTTCGATACGACAACTAGTGACAGAAAATTTAACTACTGAGAGTAGGTCGAAATCCGGCGAAGTCCATATGATTATCAGTGTTTATACATATAGACATGTTGTGAAAACGAGTGTTTTTAAAATTTTTTGAACACTAAATTTTTACTTATTCGATTAATAAATACTTATTCGGAATGTTTGGTGGGATCCGGACCTACTTTCAATAGTTTGCCAACTTACCACCGCAGCGCTGAAATGTAAGCCACGCCTCCACTAAGTTTCCCAATAGATGGGTGTTTAGTTTAAGTCCGATCTTATTCCAGTATTTTGCAAAAGATGTTCTATGTATCTATTGCTTATTTCAACTAAAATTTTACGTATCTTTCGGAGGGAACTACTTAAACTTTGCAATAGAGTAGTATTTTATTTAATCTCTTTCGGTTATTTTCTTTGGTAATTTGTTATTTTAATTTTAATTTTAAAATTTTAATTTTAATTTTAAAATTTTAATTTTAAAATTTTAATTTTAATTTTAAAATTTTAATTTTAATTTTAAAATTTTAATTTTAATTTTAATTTTAATTTTAAAATTTTAATTTTAATTTTAATTTTAATTTTAATTTTAATTTTAATTTTAATTTTAATTTTAATTTTAATTTTAATTTTAATTTTAATTTTACCTTATTTGTCCGTTCCCTGTATTATTATGTTTTTCAATGTTATTATAATGTGCCAAAGGGTTGTTATCCCGTAATATATATATATATAAATAAATTATTTTTAATATTCTGCAATTTCTTTTCTCGGTCAAAGAACCTGCATATTAGATTATAAACTATAACAAAGGATCGAATACAGTATATCCATAGTAATTTTATGCAACCTGGTTATTCGGGTTTATTAAGTAAACGAGATCAACTGCTGAAGAATTAGAACTACTTTTGTAAATGGTTCAGTTTTTTATTTCATTCGATAAATTAATTTCCTTTCATTTTGAAAAATGAATGCTTGAAACGTAGCATTTGATGGATGGATCAAAATTCATTCAGAAAATTCTTTGAAAAGACCCCAAACGTGCTATTAAAAGCAGTGGTTGTCACTTCTGTCAGTGGTAGAGAGAGAACTGCAGATTTTTAAGGTTAAACCTATATTTGAAGCAATAAAAACGATTTATACCACCAATTTGAAGATTAACAAGGGAAGATCCTCCATTCTGAAATTCAAAGAATTATGAAACTTTGGGAATATGTAGATGCTGGTTAAATCCACTCTAAGGGGGTGAAATTGACCCCTGAAAATTCGGATATTTTTCGATTTTGTGGATAACTGGAAATCACCAACAGATAGTCCCAATTAAAAGCAGTAACTTTTGCCGGAAAACTTTCTTCCTATTTCTTACAGTTCACGAGTTACAACATAAAATCGGAAAATTTCCGGATTTTCAGAGGTCAATTTCACCCCCTCAGAGTGAATTTGGGCAGCGAAAAAAATTTTCACAATATAAACCTATATATCCTCTACATACCCCCAAAGTTTCATAATTATTTGAATTTCCATTTTCAATTCACAACAATTAACCCTCATTTACATTACTATAAGTATATTTTTTATTTTCAACTACCAATCGTACAACTATAAGATCAATTTTTCCACTACAAATATCTCTCTCTTGCACGGCCTGTTGCAGTAGGCAAATAGATGGAAGAATTGAATTAATTAATGGCCAAACATCGTAATTAATAACGACAGGCGATAATTCGACGCGGTGCTCGTAAATGACATTTTCGGTAGTTTATCGTCACGCGGAATATATAATTGAATAATTTAAACGTTCGATCAAAATTTTGTTCGTACCGCGTCAACTGCACTGGTTTATGCACACAGAGGCCCGCCCCTATGACGACGGTGCTTCTGCCCGCGGACGAGGAGGTAAAAAGGGGATGCGCGTTATGCAGGCTGGATTCCAATGATCTCCAGAGTGATTGACGTATCGACACGTGTCATCTCTTTCACCCGGCTTTCTCGTCGTTCGTACAATGATATTACAGGTTTTTATTCCCGATTTTCAATGTCGATTACACGAAGCACGAAGGGGTAAACGGTTTAAGCAAAGTTAGTTACGATCGCGTCAATTTTTGCGCAATTGTCGCTTTCAGATACTTCTTATTATTCGTGCGAAAGATATTTCAGTTTTGTATTTTCGAATATCAATGTCGACTTAACGAAACTCGAAAAGATAAAGGGTTTACTAAGCGAAATTAGTTACGGTCGCGTTAGTTGAGTGAAACATTTCTCAAGAATTCGGTAGAATTTTTGCGCGCAGCACTTGAAGTTCGTCGGCAATATTAAAATGTCATTTTCTTTCGTGGAAGTGTATAAATATTTATTGGCCATATAGGGCAACTGTACTCGTAGTTGACAGTGTACCAATAGTTGACAATTTTATTTTCAGTCATGAATAAGAAGCTTTCTATTAAAAAAAATGTTTTTGACTAATACTTTTTCAAACAGCGTATTAGTCAAAAACATTTTTTTAATAGAAAGCTTATTATTCGTGACTGAAAATAAAAGTGTCAACTATTGGTACACTGTCAACTACGAGTACAGTTACACTGTTTGAAAAAGTATTAGTCAAAAACATTTTTTTAACAGGAAGCTTATTATTCGTGACTGAAAATAAAAGTGCCAACTATTGGTACACTGTCAACTACGAGTACAGTTACACTGTTTGAAAAAGTATTGGTCAAAAATATTTTTTTAATAGAAAGTTTCTTATTCGTGACTGAAAATAAAGTGTCAACTATTGGTACACTGTCAACTACGAGTACAGTTACACTGTTTGAAAAAGTATTGGTCAAAAATATTTTTTTAATAGAAAGTTTCTTATTCGTGACTGAAAATAAAAGTGTCAACTATTGGTACACTGTCAACTACGAGTACAGTTACACTGTTTGAAAAAGCATTGGTCAAAAATATTTTTTTAATAGAAAGCTTATTATTCGTGACTGAAAATAAAAGTGTCAACTATTGGTACACTGTCAACTACGAGTACAGTTACACTGTTTGAAAAAGTATTGGTCAAAAATATTTGTTTAATAGAAAGTTTCTTATTCGTGACTGAAAATAAAAGTGTCAACTATTGGTACACTGTCAACTACGAGTACAGTGACACTGTTTGAAAAAGCATTGGTCAAAAATATTTTTTTAATAGAAAGCTTATTATTCGTGACTGAAAATAAAAGTGTCAACTATTGGTACACTGTCAACTACGAGTACAGTGACACTGTTTGAAAAAGCATTGGTCAAAAATATTTTTTTAATAGAAAGCTTATTATTCGTGACTGAAAATAAAAGTGTCAACTATTGGTACACTGTCAACTACGAGTACAGTTACACTGTTTGAAAAAGTATTGGTCAAAAATAGTTTTTTAATAGAAAGCTTATTATTCGTGACTGAAAATAAAAGTGTCAACTATTGGTACACTGTCAACTACGAGTACAGTTACCCTATGTGTTTCGTCAATGAAGTATGGGCATGAATTTATGTAAGTGTTGGAAGCCGAAACCTGCGTTGGTTGCGATTCTCGTTCAGGTATACGATACGCCCGCGATACATCCGCTTCATCGGGCCATGGGAATTTGTTCATTAGCAATTAACGGAGTCAGAGGAACTGATCCTTTGATTTGAAAGCGAATCGGTTTACGTATGTGTTCGGTGATTAGAAACTATTGATTAGAACCCGGTAATTACGAGTGATCCATATGCTGCCATATCATAGTTTTGATAACACGCGTGTGGATTCGCTTCAATCTATTCCCCAAATTTCTCACGCATCTTTGCAAGCATTAAAAATTAGTGTAACTGTTAAATGGGATGATGTATCCAGCAACGAATAAGGAGATTCTTTATGCATATATATTAACGTAAGACTAGAACGATTAAGACGTTTGCGTGACTGCAATTAGAGTTTAATAACGCAAATAATCGCCAACCATCAGTTTTAAGGGAAGTTAGGCTACCCGAAAATTCAGAAAATTATGCAACTTTGTGTGCAAGTAGAGTAGTTCATCCGTAACACAAACCTATTTTTTGTTGGTGCCATAGGGTTTTAGGGGGTGAAATCACCCCTTGGAAAAATGCAGAATTTTCTTTTCTCATGGAATATCTCGAGCACGGTGAGAGATATCGAAGAGAAGTTTAAACAAAACTTGCATCTTTTTTTATGTCCCCAAAATAGCGTAAAATTAACCATCGTTTAAGCATCTCTTTTTGGCAGCGCTGTATTAACCGCCTCTTAGACAATGCCTCAATACCGAAAGCACGAAACAAACATTTTTTTGCACCCTAACGAGTGTATTAACCCGTCGTGGACACACTGGCTCTTTTCTTAAACTTCCTTCCGAATTTTCATTTTTCCTAATTAATCCTTTAAACATTTCACTCAAAGAACGACTGTAGATTAAAGTAGACACTTGAATAAGTATCCCATAATGTTTTCATATTTTTTGAAAGTCAAAAACAGTAAAAACAAAACAGCCATGGACATGAACGACCCAATGTGCTCACGGAAGGTGCGAAAATAAGTGTGCCCGCGGCGGGGCAATAAAAGCTCAAAACATTTTTAGGATACGTTATAAAAATTTATAAAAACCACCTATTCTCGAGCGTTTCGATCGCAGGATTCCCTTAAACGATAGGGACGAGGAGAATCTAACCCGGGGATCACAAATGCTGTCAATTTCGTCCGATACGCTTAATTGACCATTGACATTATAGTAATATTAATCCGCTTCGTAATTACAGTTGGCAAGTGTCTGGCTACTTAGCAGTGGTGTATGTGCGTGCATGATTTTAGTCAAACTGGCGACTCAAGCCTTGCGCAACCCCCATCTAAGCCTGCGTAATTATCGTCTCGATAATCGAAGCCCCAAGTTTCCCTTCAGCCTTCTCGGCCCATTGACGGGGTCGTTAGCTGGCCTCCTTCCTTCTTTGCTAGCTTCAAATACTACCCGGCGCAAACTTGTCGAAGTTTCGAATGCACCGCGGCCCGAGCCGAATACGTAATGAGTACGTGGCCCCTTGGCTTTCGACCATTATGCGAGCTGGACCATTATGACTAATCGCTTGGAATGCTTTGCTATCGGGGCCGGGCAAACATTTCGCCCACGAGAAAGACCGTCCCGGAAGAATGAAAGTTGCGATCATTACCTTCGATTTACGCTGATTCTACATAGATTCAATCCTGTCTGAATCGTCTTATTTAAATGTCCCTTTGCGGGAATCATTCTTAAGGGGGATCCCTATGGAATCTCCGATGAGGTGTGTGACCGGAAAAATTGCGGAGGAAGGGTCTTAAACAATGATGTTTATAAACGCGACGAAGACATGAGTGTATATAATTGTACAGACACAACTACCATCGAGTGTAAAATTATACAGGGCGCACCATAACATGTGGGACCTGCTTCAGCGGTGGATGGGTGATACATAAACAGTGAAGAAAGTTTATATAAACCCTAGCAAAACCCGTGCTTCACTAAAAAGGAATTATTTTTATATCTGTTTTTTGAAGTAACCGAAAAGTTAACGAACATTTGTATATATGCATATTTGGTCTTTGGGTATTTGTGTGGGGTGACCTTTGTAAGTAAAAACTAAGTTGATAATTTAATCGGGGCTGAGAGATATTAAGGAGTCCGAGAAAATACATTTCACCCCTTTCCACCACCCCCTTAGGGGTTGATTAGGGCAAAATGCTGAATCTGGTTTTTAGGCGTTTGTGTGGCTAACCTTTCTAAGTAGAAACCAAGTTGATATCTAATAGGGGCTAAGAGATATTAAGGAATCCGTGGAAACACATTTTACGTCGTTTCACCACTTAGGGGTTGATTAGGGCAAAATCCTGAAATTAGTTTTTAGGCATTTATGTGGGTAACCTTTCGAAGTAAAAGCCAAGTTGATATCTAATAGGGCCTAAGAGATATTAAGGAATCCGTGGAAACACATTTTACGTCGTTTCACCACTTAGGGGTTGATTAGGGCAAAATCCTGAAATTAGTTTTTAGGCATTTATGTGGGTAACCTTTCGAAGTAGAAGCCAAGTTGATAGCTAATCGGGCCTAAGAGATTTTGAGGAATCCGTGAAAACAAATTTTACCCCTTTTCACCCCCTTAGGGATCGATTAGGGCAAAATCCTGGAAGTTGTTAACCTCTGTAAGTAGAAACCAAGTTGATATCTAATCGGGCCTAGGAGATATTTTAAGGAGTCGGAGAAAATACACTTTACCCCGTTTCACCCTCTTGGGGATGGAATTTCCAAAAATCCTGCCTTAGTGGCTACGTCACGAAAACAATGTACCTTCCAAATTCCACGTAGAAGATAAATAGACAGACACATGAAAATTTTTTCGGCGATGTCGAACATAACATTGTCATCCATGAATGATGCTGCGCCACCCGAAAATCCCAGAAGCTCCGAGCCGACCTCCCCCGCGACTAATTGTACGTAAGTCGCTTCCCCGGGGAGCGTACTCACTTGACACGACGCCGCGCCGTCTAATCTATGACCTAATCTCGAATGTAAGTACAGTCCAGCTACTCGGCGCGCGACCCGTGCACGTCGCCATGGAATTGGACGAAGCGGGGGAGGACAGGCGATAGGTGTGCGGCTGAGAGAGACAGTGACAGATATGGGCAGAGAGCGATAGCGGTGCAAGGGAGCGAGAGAGCGCGGGGCGAAATGGGCGTTCAGGCATTGGTGGAGGCGTATTAGTGCAGCGATTGCCCGCAGCAGGGCCTGGGCTAAGTGAATGGCTCTGCCGAGGGCTTTGCTGATTATGGTGTCGGCATTGATCCAGATCGAAATTGGCTTACTTCTGTCATGGAGCGCGTCCAGAGGACCATTAATATCATCCGTGAAACTAGGATGGACGGAGCGAAATGGCCGTTGAAAAAGGGACGGGAAGGCACGGGGGTTTGATTCGACAATTGGGCAATTAATTCGCCATCGAGGGGGCGCTTTTGGTTCGACCTCGGAGCTTCGTGTGCTTCTTACCAGCTTCTGACGAAACTTCCTCCTCTCTCCCGCGAGAAGTACTTCGTTAAATTCTATAGAGATTTTTGGCAGATTTGCCGAGATGTACAGGGTGTATAAAATGTGATGGACAGCGCTTTCAGGGGTGAATCTCTGGATTGGAAAATTGTTTGTACCGTTGAAAATTAATGTCAAAGTTTTGTCACACCACCGTGTTCCGCTCAGTGTTCTGTTCATGTTAAATATATTAGAAATATCTTAATTTTCATTTAGAAGCTATTGCTCATAAAATCATTTGGTATTTCTCGGGTTTATTTAGGAACAGTAGTGCTAGGTAAAAGAATGATAAAAATTTATATGCGGTGCCTAGGACACCCCATATTATGTAGTTATGTCATTTTGTATCGCGTACCTAATTAAGGGTTAAATTGGGGCTTGTTGAGTAGGTTTTTATAAACTAAAAGCAAGTGTGAAGTCTATCAAATGAGTGCATGTAGACTTTCGTCAGAATTGAGTGTTGATAAACGGCTAATGCAGGTATTGCGCGGATGATAATGTTATTCCAAGTTCGCATGATTTTCGCAGGCTTCTCTGTTCACTAGCCTTAATTCGGCGGCAGAAAAGTTTTCGCGTGCATTGAATCACACGCGAATAGAATGAGTTTCATGGTGGAAGAAAGCGCGGGCGAGAAGGGCGAGAGGAGAGGAAAAAAGCGATTACAATGGTAAATCCATCGAGCTTCCCGCGTTCACCTCGCAGGATTGAATTGGTTTTCTGAGGGAGTTTGCGTAAGATATACTGGCTCGATAATGTACGCTGACGGACTTCATAATTAGGGGTTGAAGTCAATTATATGGAGATGCGATGCTGCCCTTTGTCGAACACCTTTGGAATTCTTGTACGTGCTTTTTGCAAGGGAACATCCTATTCGCCCCGGCGAGGACAGCCAACGTACGTCAGCGACATTACAAGTCAAAGGGCGGTATTCATAGTCGTTGCTTAAGCATGTGCTTAAGAATTTCTTGACAAAGTCGGCCTTATCGGAATAAGTTATGCTTAAGACGTCATGTATTCATAGTCCGAACTTAAGATTTGCTTGGTCAAGAAAATGGTGCTTAAGGCTTGCTTAGTCAAGCAAATGCTTAAGCAAATCTTATATTACGTTCGGCAAGCGTCGGAAACTTTCCCGTGTAGCCGAGCGGAATACCCAATCAGGAATGATATTGAAAATACATCTTGTGTTTCTTTTCCCGCGCCGCCACCACGCAGAGACTGGCAGAGACGTAGATGCCCAGATAGCACAACGTCTTGTAAAGTCTTAAAGACGTCCAAAAGGCGTCTTAAAGACGTCTTAAAGACGTCTTGTTACAAATCAAGACGTTCAGACCTAAAATAGACCTAAACCAGACGTCTCTAAGACGAGGTGTGCTATCTGGGTGGTACTGCGTTACGCTTCGAAAAATAACAACTGAACTCCTACTCTACGCGTTAACAACCTGTGAAGAAATTAACACTGCATGTTTTGCCAACAGTAACACGCGTCCTTCACCGTCTTAACGCCTAATCAAGGAGGAGATATAATAAGAGGCGTCAATCCGGGCGGAACCTTTGAAGTCTTTACTTGACCTTGGCATTTAAATTGGTTGTCTATTCGAGCGGGATATTCAAATCGACTAAATGTACCTTACCGCAATTTGCTGATTATTGCCGAAGTTTACCGATCATTGCCGAATGGGCATTTAAATTGGTTGTCTAGTGATTTCCCTAGCTTATTTATGTCTTTGTCGAGTGACGCCTCTTATTATATATCCTCTTTGGCCTAATAACATGGTCTTAAGTCAACTAAAACGTCGACTTGAAAATCTAACCTCACTTTGCTCGAATAAGAACGCTTTATGCTCGAATAAGAAGTTCTTAATCGACTATGAATACTTACGTTCTTAAGATGATCTTAAGAACTGACTATGAAACATGATTTAATAAGGATTACTTGACAAAGTAAATACTTGAGTAAATGCTTAAGACGATGCTTATTTGTCGACTATGAAACTAGACGGGGACTTAAGCAAATGCTTAAGACGATCTTAGTCTTAAGCAACGACTATGAATACTGGCCTGTGTTATGAATTGGGAGGAGAACATTAGTATGCGACACTAGCGGCCGGTACGCGAACTAATAGTAATGGCTGACGCAGTTATACAACTTACTGCGGTCTATCAATTTTCGCAGTATCGACGAACTGTAATGCAGAAAAAAATGTTGTGTAGCAAATTGTCACGCTACAATGAACAATGATTTCAATTTAAGTATTCATAAAAGTGCAAAAAAGTGGATCAAATAAAATTGTACACCTAACATACTTTTACGTATTCTAATATTGTGTCTAAATGTATTGCTAACAGTTTTACTGTAAGAAATAACTTTTAAATAAACTTTTATACTACTGGTTCCATATAAACATATTGTATAGTCGAATTAACGAAAGAAGGCGCCTGGGCGGCTCGTAGGCCGGCGCGCGTGGCTCGGGAGAGACCAGGGTCGTGACACTCTTATGGGCGAGCTGTTAGCACTAGATTAGTTTTGCCCCATTTCGCCATGCGGCGCTGTACTCAATTTAGTGACAGAATTGCGCGCTAGATGGTGTTGGCAGCGTCATGTTGGACGCGTCCCAACGCGTCCTCCGACGACATTTTGGCAATTTCATTGCATTTCGTTTGGAGCTATTGTGTTATCGTGTTCAGTTGCGCGAATTTTATTTAAAAGAAGGTATTTTATTCATTGCGTGTGTATTTCAAAAAAGAATTCAGAAACCTTTGCGAAAAACTTCTTTAAAATATTTATGCACGTATGTATATAATGCGGTATTGCGCGGCATAACCTGCAATTTGTGCAATAGTTACATTTTTAAAGATTGCAAGGCACAAAATGAAAGAGACAGATACAATCCATCATTTCTCAAATGTATTGAACAAATATGCGTGATTGCAAATTACATGTTAAATAATCGAAATATTAATGAACAGGCGATTTCCAATATTACAAATTACATAAATAATTATGTTAAAGTTAGTTTTAAATGTCAGTATGCCGAAAAGATAGAAGAGACATTAATTAAAACAATAACTATACTTTGTACAACTCATTTTGTAAAAAAATTAATAATATAATTAAGGGAAAAGAAGTACCACAACATGGAGTCCTTAATAGTCTTGTTTGTAAAGCGACCAAACTATCCAATAAAAGAGTTCATTAAAGAAACAAACAAATGTGTACGGTTTAATTTCTGTTCCCTGAAAAACTAACATCTGAGATACAATTTCTGCATGACTACGCATACTTCTAAATTTGTATATAGGATGCATACAATATGATTATGTGTAGTCCAGTAGTCATACAGAAATTCTGCCCTCCTTAGTTAAAACGTCCTATCTAACATTTTTTCATTTTTTGAGATATGTTGAAATATTTGAAGTTCCACATGTCTTTTACCTTTTAGGTAAAGTTGGAAAATCCTACGTGCTTCGTAGAGATCTAGAAACGGTCTAATTTATTCACCCTAACTGCTTTTCAGATCGTTTTACTAGTTTATAATGTCCTATGTATTATCTACTAAATTAGATTGTCCTAAGTGTACGTTTGAAATGCAGATGGGACATTTTATTGTAGTATGTATGCTGCGATCAGCACGGCACTGCCAAACAAAACAGTATCTTACTGTCGAGCAACGTGTTATATTAATACTATACGGTTTCTTTTAAGAAAGGTTATAAACAGCTCTGTTACAGTGTGAATATTACTTGCATAATATTATAACAAACAGTAAGTTGCTTAAGTAGTTAACTCTATCAAGATGTCAAGTATAGGTCGTAGTATTACGTTAGCACTCAACCGGCAGTTAAGAGAGAGAATTTCACAAATTAATTATAATACCAAACGAATAAATAATATTATTGACAACATAAACAATGATTCGGATTATGTTCCATCGGATGATTGCGAAGACGATTTGTTAAATAATAGTTGTGATAGTGATGGAATGAATGAAAATATTGAACATGGCATTAAAGAATTATTAAGTGAAATAATTAATAAACTTGGCAATGAAGAACAAGAGCTGCCAAACCGGAGTAGATATACAAAGAAAGGGCAAATTCGAAAGAGAAAAATATACGAGACATCGGTAGCAGACAGAAAAAAACAGAAATTACAAACTATTGTTAATTCCCATGAAGTGAAAACGACGTGTACGAATTGCAGACTAAATTGTCCTCAAAAAATAAATTCAAACAGACAAGAGGCAATTAATAAAGAATTTTGGAGTCTTTCGAGGCCAGAACAACAAATGTCTGTTATGGGATGTATGAATAAGATATCAAAAAAGAGATCAACCACTAATAAGTATAATAGGAACTCGCGTAGAAAAAATTCTTTCATATATAATTTAAAGATGGAGAATGGTGATGATGTTGTTGTATGTAAGACTTTCTTTCTATCTACTCTTGGTTATAATGCTAATAATGACTGCATTATTAAATCAATTCGACGCTCAATGAATGAAGGATTGCTATCGCCCAAAGCAGATAAGAGAGGGCATCATCCGAATGTTGCGAAAATTTAAAGAAATGTCATAATAGAACATATTCAATCTTTTAAACCTACAATATCACACTACAGAAGAGAACACGCTCCTAACAGATTGTATTTACCAAGTGATATAACTGTCACATTAATGTATCAAAATTTTAAAGAAAAATTTCGAAATATTAATTTTTCTTATGAGCTATATCGAAAAGAGGTGTGTAGAATGAATATATCTTTCGCCAAACTGGGAAACGAAGAATGCTTTGAATGCGAAAAGTTTGATATTCATTGCAAAAGTGTTGGCCATACAAAAAGTGAACCAAATTCAGAATGTGAAAATTGTAAGGACTGGGAAAATCATAAACAGAAATATGAAGCCGCCAGGACGCAATATCTTAAAGATGTTGCGAATGAAATTTCGATAGATGAACCGAATCAAATTATTGTATCGGCTGATTTACAAAAAGTTATCATGCTTCCACGAGCTGAAATGTTCAAAGAAGTAATATTCATACCACGAATTATAGCTTTCAATGAGTCCTTTGTTCCGGTTGGAAAATCAAGGTCTACGAAACCATTGGCGGTCATATGGCATGAAGGTATTGCAGGGAGGAGAAAGGAAGATTTGATTTCAACATTTTACTCCTTTTTTAAAAAGAATAGAGACTTTTTCAATATAACTATTTGGCTAGACAATTGTGCAGCTCAGAATAAAAATTGGGCACTATATTGTTTTTTTATTTATATAGTAAATTGTTGTGAGGTTAATGTTAAATACTTAGAAATTAAATATTTTCAGGCCGGACATACATTCATGTCTGCCGATTCCTTCCACCATCAGGTGGAACTTTCTTTAAAAAGAAAACATAAGGTGTTTGATTTTAATGATTTTAAATGTGCTGTGCAGGAGGCAAATTCTTCAAAAGTAGACGTTTGTGAAATGGACATCACTAATTTTTTTGATTGGGAAGACTTCACTTCTCAGCACAAATTAAAAAAAATTTCTCCTAGACCATATCTTCATGATTTTGTACATGTTCAATTCACAAGAGGGGAAAAAATCATAAAATATAAAAATGATTTTTCTGCTGAATTTCAGGAGTTAAATTTTCTTAATGCAAAAGCAATGAAAACTAAATTACCAAAACCAAAAGCCAGAGTTCAGTGTAAAGGAATTTCAGCAGAGAGAAAAGAAAATTTAATTTCGAAATTGAAGCCGATCTTGTCAGCCAATCGGCTTGCCTTTTGGGAATCATTAAAAGTATCGAATATTACTGACGATGATGATTATTAACTTTAAGCCGTTATGTTCATATCTATGTTTAATTTGTTCGTATGTTTAAGTTATATGTATATGTTTATGTTGATATGTTTATTTTTAATTACCTAGTTTATGTCAATCTTACTTTTGTTTAAGTTGTACATTTAAAAGTATGAATTAAATACGATTTTAAGTGTTTGCTATAGTGTTTAATATATTAAAGTATCCTATCTTACTTTCTTTACTAAGTTAAAATATCCTATCTGAAAGATTTAATTAATTGCCACGTTAATAATACATTATATGCCGGTACACCTATGACAAAAAATTATATTAGGCTGCTACGAAATAATGACTACATTGTTTAAATTAAATGACGAAAAACAAGGACGGCACAAAGGAAATTATTAAACTTCAGTTTTCTCGGATGTTTCGAAATGTCAGATAGGACGTTTTAACTAATGAGGGCAGAATTGTATTAGTCGTTTCTGAAGTTCGATGAATTTAATAGCGAATTCAGTACGTTGCACTGATTCTGCACTGGTGCCAGAAAATGACTTGGATTGGTTGTTTCTGATAGAAACAAAGATAGCTCTATAAGAATCAACCAATTCAAATCATTTTCTGGCACCAGTGCAGAGTCAGTGCGAGGTACCGAATTCGCTATAACTGAAAAGTGCCTACTCCACGTTTCAAATTTCCCGGTTATAGTAATTTTTTTCCACCCCATTTCGCCAGAGGGTGCTGTCCGCGCTAACAGTAGAATACATGGAGGTGTCACGACCCTGGGAGAGACCCAATGCCTGCTCCGTACTTCGTGCGACGTTGCCACGTTGTGTAGCAGATCGGACGTCTCTTTCTATCTTCAAGCGCAACTGTGCCTCTCTCACTCGCTCGATAAAACAGATTCCTTCATCTACAAGTCACTCCACGCCAAATCGATCACATTTTTAGAGACTTTGATCAGAATGCAATATGTATTTTGTGAATCACGTGAAATTATGGAAAGGTTTGAGTCATTGTTTAACAGGTTTTCAGCTTGGTTACAAAATATAGGACTTTGAATTGTGCAATTTCTGCCTATGGTCGTGAAAAGATGCTGTATTTACGAATATCTATCTCGAAAACTATCAACAGCATTGCGTTAATTTTCTTTTATTTTAATCGTGAAGAATTAATCTTTCAGAATAAAGTTTCGAAATTGTAAAACTATTTTTCATTTCATTTCCGACAGGAATTCGATGCTTTAAACATGGCTTAAAAGTAATTCGGTCCTTTAAAGATGGCTTAAAAGTATTACTCCAGGACAACATCATTAAAATTAACGTGAAATTTGCAGAATAAAACTTTGGTTATAATTGTAAAAATTACAAAATTAATTTTTTAATACAAAAAAAGAGTATTAGAATAGCCCGCACTTTCTAGATTAAAATGAAAAAATAATTAATTCAATACGATAAAGAGTTTCCGAGATAAAAATTCACAAGTAGATACAGCACGGTTTCATGAAAATAGGCAAAAATTGACCAAATTCAAAACCAGCGAAGTGATGACTAAAATCCCTTCCTATATAATATTTCAGTTTGAACAAAATCCCTGACATCGTAGCCGCTTAGGGGAAGCACCAATCGCGAGCCTGGAACAGCGGCAACGTCGCAAATTCTGGCCCCGGTTCCAAGGCGCCTTCTTTCGTTAATTCGACTATAGCAAAATGTATACCTGCGTCGTCCATATTTCTTACGCCGCACTAGCGCCACCATTCCCGCGGTGGTAGTTTCCTTTGCCAATAAGGTAAGTGTATCTAATACCGTCACTCGTAACATCCCCTGAAGAAAGTGTTTCAGTGAATCTTGACGATCTAAAAATTTACTGAACCGCGCCAATTTTGCATCGCATTAGAAGAAGCTACGAGTTTGCTGCTATTAAATCTAACTCAGATTAATCAACCCGTGTACGGAATTTGTAAAGTTACATGGATAAATAAATTTGGGTGAAATGGACCCAATATCATATATTTACAAGAAACTGGCATACAAGAATAAAACTCATTTCATTTAATTATTACGTTTTAGTATCTTAAGAACTTATTAAATTCCTACAATAAAAAAATTAAAAAAAATTTACGTCCCACGCTTTTATTTTTAGTCGCACGGGGGAATTATTCTAAGGCAGTCATTTAGGCTGTTATCAAATTTTTTTCCCTTTTAGTACATTTTAATAAAATCTTGTTTTAAAAAAAATTTTACTACAAATTCTCTTATGCTTTTCAGCGAAAATATTGTATCATCATCGAAACTACGTATGTATGCAAAGTTTCAAGTCGATCGGATATGTGGAAGTGGGTCAAAATTAGCTTAGAAGATTTCACCCTAAGAGACTAACTAACGAGCTCACAAGTGAAGCTAAATAAAAGCTTGTAATAAAAAAGCCAGGCTGTTCACAAGAAGGCTGATTTCACAATAGCCCTGTGACACGTTATCATCCTCCACGATTAAATTTAGACACTCCTCAAGCTGACAAAGAATCCCAAACGATTTAATTCACCCTTAGGTCCAATCCCCACGAGAGTTCGTTTCAAGCAGCAGTCCTGCGACCAGCAATACGTTCATAACCGTTTTACTGCGTCGCGATCCGGCGATGTGACGTGCCAGACGAGTAGACAAAGGTTACAGCTGATAACGCGAGCATCGCGTGGCCGTGGCAAAGGATAGTCAAAGACACCATTCCAATCTGCGGGCAAAGAGGAAGCGATACGATCGGGCGCGGAGGAGCGTGCCCGTTAACTGGCGAAGTCACGCCGAAAAAGAGGTGCCTCTGCGATAGACAGTTGGATCTGTGGAGGGTTCGTACGGTTCTGTAGCCCGGTCTATTGACTAATTAAAGATCTGAAAAGAGATACCCGGCCGGGTATCTCTGGGGATCAGATTAAAAGCTGTCTCGTTACGCGAGATCAAAGGGCTCGATTTTCTGGCGGTCGGGCAAAAATACTTTGCTCCAATTGCACGTGCCACTGTCGATCGGTCTCTGCCGGATATATGGGAGAGACTCGTAGCACGGAAACTCCTCGCCAGCCGTGGATCGCTCCCTTCTCGCTCTCCCCTAACCCGCTCTTCCCCCGCCCGCTTTTCCAGCCCCCCCCTATCCATATCTGTCGATTACCAATATCTTGGCAAGATGGCAAGAACCGGCGGTACGAACAGGATCTCTAGGTCAGATAAGAGTCAGTGCTCACTTGTTGACCCGTTTCAACGGGCGCAATTTATCGAGATACACGGGGCGGGAGAAAAGGCGTGGGCGGGTTGCTGAAAGGCTTCGACTGATCGCGGAATTTCCATCGGAAAATGGCATTAACGAGAGGACGCGTCTGAACGCAATAGGTGGGCGATTGGGGTTAATTAATTCATTGCGTTAATTTTAAATTAGTAGGATATTTTAATCTGTGTCGGGGGGTGTTTGAGTTATCGGATTGATACTTTTCCCACTCTGCTCGGCGTTATTTCGATTTAACCGCGAAGAAATCGCGCGAAATAAGTTTCGGTGCGAATGCTGAAAAATTTAAGTTTCTATATTTATTTTATTCTGTTCAGTGGAGAGACGTGTTCAAACATATATAAAAAGTATATAAAAAAAGTGCATCTAAGAATATATAAAAATTAACACTTGAGAAAAAAAAGCTTTTACCACCAATTTTAAATATATTTATTTTATTCTGTCCACTGAACAGAATAAAATAAATATATTTAAAATTGGTTGTAAAAGCTCTTTTTTCTCAAGTGTTAATTTTTATATTTTCTTAGAACTTTAACAGTTAACACTTGAGAAAAAAGAGCTTTTACAACCAATTTTAAATATATTTATTTTATTCTGTTCAGTGGACAGAATAAAAATTAACACTTGAGAAAAAAAAGCTTTTACAACCAATTTTAAATATATTTATTTTATTCTGTTCAGTGGACAAAATAAAAATTAACACTTGAGAAAAAAAAGCTTTTACAACCAATTTTAAATATATTTATTTTATTCTGTTCAGTGGACAGAATAAAAATTAACACTTGAGAAAAAAAAGCTTTTACAACCAATTTTAAATATATTTATTTTATTCTGTTCAGTGGACAAAATAAAAATTAACACTTGAGAAAAAAAAGCTTTTACAACCAATTTTAAATATATTTATTTTATTCTGTTTAGTGGACAGAATAAAAATTAACACTTGAGAAAAAAAAGCTTTTACAACCAATTTTAAATATATTTATTTTATTCTGTTCAGTGGACAGAATAAAATAAATATATTTAAAATTGGTTGTAAAAGCTCTTTTTTCTCAAGTGTTAACTTTTATATATTCTTAGAACTTTAACAGTTAACACTTGAGAAAAAAGAGCTTTTACAACCAATTTTAAATATATTTATTTTATTCTGTTCAGTGGACAGAATAAAAATTAACACTTGAGGAAAAAAAGCTTTTACAACCAATTTTAAATATAGTTATTTTATTCTGTCCACTGAACAGAATAAAATAAATATATTTAAAATTGGTTGTAAAAGCTCTTTTTTCTCAAGTGTTAACTTTTATATATTCTTAGAACTTTAACAGTTAACACTTGAGAAAAAAGAGCTTTTACAACCAATTTTAAATATATTTATTTTATTCTGTTCAGTGGACAGAATAAAAATTAACACTTGAGAAAAAAAGCTTTTACAACCAATTTTAAATATATTTATTTTATTCTGTCCACTGAACAGAATAAAATAAATATATTTAAAATTGGTTGTAAAAGCTCTTTTTTCTCAAGTGTTAACTTTTATATATTCTTAGAACTTTAACAGTTAACACTTGAGAAAAAAGAGCTTTTACAACCAATTTTAAATATATTTATTTTATTCTGTCCACTGAACAGAATAAAAATTAACACTTGAGAAAAAAAAGCTTTTACAACCAATTTTAAATATATTTATTTTATTCTGTCCACTGAACAGAATAAAATAAATATATTTAAAATTGGTTGTAAAAGCTCTTTTTTCTCAAGTGTTAATTTTTATATATTCTTAGAAGAACTTTATCGTTACAGTTTGGGTTTATTAAAGTTGTGCATCTTTGTTACCTTGAAATTAATCAAAATTTGAATTCAATCTGTTTATTATAAGCCGAGAAATATTAACAACCACGAGCCACCTGTTTCTCGTACCAGTCAACTTTAACGACGAGTAACTTCGCGTAAAATTAATATTTTACAATATTGACTTTTGTTTCTTTTGACTTCAGAAATAAATTATACATTTGTCCTTACTTTTTAAAGCAGCACAGTAGTTCTCGCCTTCAAACTATTTTACTGATCTGCCGCGGATTTTACTGCCAAAGCATGGCCCCAGAAAATCAAAGAACAAACATAAACCCGTGAGCATCCATACGAATAATTTGTTGGTTGCGGCCGAACGTATCATTTACTCCAAAATTTCTCGTTAAATACAGTTATACGACGTCACCGAGTTAATTTCAGTTTGTCAATGTATCGAAATTGATAATATAAACCAATCGCTCGCGAACCGCGACCTTGATTAAGCGTTATTCACCCTGCAATTAAACGTAGACAGCATAATAATGATCAATTGTGCTTCACCTATTGTGGTAGCTGATCGTAGTCGCAATTCCGCCAACAAGAGGAAGGCAATTTTAAGAAGAAACGGTTGTATCAATAAACTTACTTGGCAAATATTTTCGTCAACATTAGATAAACTAACTTTCAAAACAAATGACAATACGCGGTACATCGAAGCATCGCATTTAAACGTTTCACTTCTGCGTTCTAATTATTATAGTAAATAATTAGGCATCGCCAAAAAATGTTCGACCAGGCCCGACGCAATTATACGTTCAATTCGCCCCTAACGTCCCGTGATTTCGCGCACCGCCTAAGTGAATGTTTCCCGGGCGGTTCCTGTTCCCCCCGGTTCGGCAGGTTCTCTTTGAATTCAATTCCGCGGAACTCGCCCCGAGGGTTCAGGCATAAACTTGCGCGGGATCCATCGATATGTTCCTTCTGAAACCGTTCGGATAGTCTCTACCGAACGTGCACGGCTTCGGCGCCGCTAAACAGCAACTAATCTCGCGAACGCTATTCCCGGCGTGAAGTTCCAACGATTAGGAGGCAGGAATTTATAAACGAGGTTACGAGGGTCGGATTAATCCCGAACGCGGACTTCTATCTCGTCCCGCGTTTGTTGCAAAAATAAAAAAGAAAGGAGGAAATAAAATGGAAGACCGAACGTGGGTTTCCAGGCTACGATAATATTTGTGCGGACAGTTTAGTCGGATAGCGGTCGAGGGTACTTGTCAAAACAGAGCTTGCGGGGAGTCGCGGAGGTGCTCGGAAAGTTGGTTTAAAACGTGTAACAATAGCGTCAAGTTAACTCGAGGTGATTTAACCGATGAGATCCCGCGTTGGGAAAGTTTAAATTCTAATTGGGGGCGAGCGAAAAAAGCCGGGAGTTCTCGGGGGTTGTTGTGTCACGCTTACCTGTGCGCCGACGAGGCCAGCGCGTAATCTAGGAATATCTGTGTGACTCCAGTCCGATCTGGCCCAAGGATCAACCCTGCCGAGGTCGCTGCTCAGATTAACCTCGCCCAGCTGATTGTGTACGAATTTTCTGACGTTCCAGGGCAAATCGTTGTGCCTGAGAAATGAAAGCACGGAAGATGTTCTTATTTCATAATAATTCTTGCCAAGTGAAATCGAGAAGCATTGGTTTAATATGGTCGAATTTATTCCTCAAATTGTCAAGGACTTTATGCATGTAGCGTGAAACATTAAGAAAATGCAATACTAAATACAATTTAAAGACTCAGAACTCCATTAATGACACAGGCCTGAGCAGAATTTTATTTCTTTCAATAATTCAGCTGTTTTTAATATATTTTTGGGCGCTGAATTCGAAAAGCACGACAAAATTTTTATACCACCTTGGTGCAGGTAAAGATTCGAAATTACTAGAAATTTCTAAGAGACTGTAAATGTTGGGTTCAGTAATTTTTCACTAGTAATTCCATTCAGTCCCATATTACAACATAAAACGTGAAGGCAAATTGTGAAAAAATTGTGAGGTGTACTTTTGGACTTGGAATTCCAAGTGCCTACGAAAGCAGTATACATTTTTAAAAGACGTTCTAATGACCTCGAATTTTGCAGCTATGTATAACCAGTGGACCTTGATTTTTTAAGCATTTTAATTACTAATCTATTTTCAACGCAGAAGCGTTAAAGAACAGTAACAGAATAATTAAAGTTTTATACATTTCGCAGGCCCGCACGTCTTTTGAATGAGAAAATCTGACTATTTAAGGGGCTGATGATTTCCCTTGTGCCTCTTCCTTGAAGATATGTTACTAACTTACCCGTCGATCAGAGGCACTTCAGTGAGAATCCTCCTGATCACGTCCAGCCTCTGCTGGTGCGTAACAGGGGCGGATTGTAGAAGCAACGGTAGACAAAGTCCTCCGAGAAGCAGAGCCGCAACTAGGAGCAAGATGGGCGCTAATACGCGGCATTTTCTACGAGAACTCTCTTCCCTGCGATCTTTGCTGCTGCCACTACTAGGGGAGTCCTCGCACGGCGGGGGCAGTCGCACTGTGCCGTTGCACGGTGCCACGTCTGGCAGTTCTGTTAGGCACGTCGTCTGTAAACGAGAAAGATAGTTTTAAGAACATTATCACTCGTATCATTTATGAACTCTATACGTGTCGTATACGAAATAATACTACTGAAAATATCGGTCACGAATGTATCAGCAATATTTCCATGTTTTGTAACAGATCGCAGGAAAAACATTTACTGAAAAATGAAATTGCCTTCTTCACTGGGTCGCCATTTTTTTCCTCTTCAATATTAATGAATGACCGAGGTAGGGGCGATAAGGGCAAGTTTACTGGATAGAATAATAGCAGTTTTTTTTATTTCGGAAGAATACAACAGGCGCAATGATCTTGGCCATGAAGGAGGAATTTTTTAAAGTGATCGCACATGATCACCTGTAACCAAGTAAATATTCGTCACTTTTTCATGTAACGACGGGAAAGTGTCGGTAAAATGTTAGTAAACAAACGAAACAAAACCAGAACTAGGGTAACTGTACTCGTAGTTGACAGTGTACCAATAGTTGACACTTTTATTTTCAGTCACGATTAATAAGCTTTCTATTAAGAAAATGTTTTTGACTAATACTTTTTCAAACAGTGTAACTGTACTCGTAGTTGACAGTGTACCAATAGTTGACACTTTTCTTTTCAGTCACGAATAATAAGCTTTCTATTAAAAAAATGTTTTTGACTAATACGCTGTTTGAAAAAGTATTAGTCAAAAACATTTTCTTAATAGAAAGCTTATTATTCGTGACTGAAAATAAAAGTGCCAACTATTGGTACACTGTCAACTACGAGTACAGTTACACTGTTTGAAAAAGTATTGGTCAAAAATATTTTTTTAATAGAAAGTTTCTTATTCGTGACTGAAAATAAAAGTGTCAACTATTGGTACACTGTCAACTATTGGTACACTGTCAACTACGAGTACAGTGACACTGTTTGAAAAAGCATTGGTCAAAAATATTTTTTTAATAGAAAGCTTATTATTCGTGACTGAAAATAAAAGTGCCAACTATTGGTACACTGTCAACTACGAGTACAGTTACACTGTTTGAAAAAGTATTGGTCAAAAATATTTTTTTAATAGAAAGCTAATTATTCGTGACTGAAAATAAAAGTGTCAACTATTGGTACACTGTCAACTACGAGTACAGTTACACTGTTTGAAAAAGTATTGGTCAAAAACATTTTTTTAATAGAAAGCTTATTATTCGTGACTGAAAATAAAAGTGTCAACTATTGGTACACTGTCAACTACGAGTACAGTTACCCTACTTACGTAAAACGTTTATTTCGCAAGGGAAAAATTCTTTCGGGCTCTTTCGCGCGCACAGCCCGTCGAACGTTGCCAATTAGTTGTGAATTATTTTTCATCCGCGCCAATCTTACATATTTCGAGGGCCCAGCAAAATATATTTCTCGATCATGAGCTGCCGAAGTGTCTCGTACCAAAAGACCGCAAGTGGTTTGGGGGTAGTTCGAAAGTCATGCTGGTAACGAGCGTTTTAACTGTTCGCTAAAAGGTGGATTACCGTGAGACGTCGCTGGTTAACGCGTAACCTGACTAACGGCAGCTACAGTACGCTCCGTGGAAAAATACGGCGGTCAGAGGATCGCTACCACGCGACTTGAGGGGGTATCCCCCATAGCGTTCTACCGACGACGCATTGCAGACACCGTGGAACTTTTCGTCGCACTTATCCCAACTCCCATAAAGTACAGTGAAACTCAGGCGGATTTTCCACGCGTGTCTTCAAATCCCTCTACCCATCCACTAACACTCTTAGCGCGGACGAAACTTTCGTCGGGCCGACCTGCACACGGAGGGGCTCCTCTTCTCCGCTCTCGTAGCGAGTTGCGCGCGTGCTCGTGCGCTGGTTTTATATTTATGACATGTAAACGCGTCATTTTTCGCAAACACGTGACCACTCCATGAAAGTAGAAGCTACTGTAATCGAAAACTTCAGAGAGGATGAAATTCTTTCTGCTGCTCTGAAGTTTGTACCTACATGAGCGATAGCAATAAATTTAGTCATTTATTCTGAATCCATGTCGTATTTAACCCTTCGTGGTCGCACTTTCTTATAATCATAAATCGGTCACATGGTGTTCAATTTAGTGCACCCCAGTATCATTTTTGAGTTTTACCATTTTCGTATTTTTCAATCTTTTATGCTTTGAGTGATTGCAATACTCATTCGCGATTGGCCACTGATTGGCTTCCGAACCCTCCAATTCTCGCTAAAGTACCAACTACTTCTCGCAGTTGCCGATGAGCGTAAAATTATTATGGCTTTTTCAGTAATATTCCTTTTGCGACGTGGGCGCTCGATCAGAAGGGATTTTTTGAAATTCCCACCCGAAGGGGGTAAAGGTGGGTGAAATATGTTTCCTCGGACTCATTATTTCTTAGACCCGATTAGATATCAACTTGGTTTCTACTTACAAAGGTTACCCACGCAAATGCCTAGAAACCAGGTTCAGCATTTCCCCCTAATCATCCCCTAAGGGAGTGAAAAGGGGTGAAATGTGTTTCCACGGATTTCTTAAAATCCCTTCGGCCCGATTAGATATCAACTTGGTTTTTACCTCAGAAGCTTACCCGCATAAATGCCTGAAAACCAATTTCAGTATTTTGCCCTAATCAACCCCGAAGGGGGTGGTGAAAAGGAGTGAAATGTGTTTTCATGGAGTCCTTAATATCCCTTAGGCCCGAAGCGAAGCGCGTAGTTTGCTAAGTAGTTCAGTAATAAATCAATAATAATTCCTCGCGAAATAGAAGTGTTCTATGCGGGAACCTGCGACGCGCTAATGCCGCAAACCATGTTCACGAAATAATTACTAATCGAAGACACGCGACCACGATCGAATGAGCTGAGCTTGATTTTATTCAGATCCCCTCCGTTTCACAGCTTCCGTGGTTCTATCGCGTGCGCGCGCGCACGTACCATTGCGAACTTTGCATCTCTATGGATCCGCATTATTGTAGCCCATAAATATAGAAAACTTTCCACTGCCGTGTACACGGAGGAAAGGGACAGAGTTGTGCGTCAGGCGGGTAAAAGTTTCGCCGATGCTATGTTCTTTCAACTTGCTCGCTTGCATAATGGAAGAACGGTATATCGCGTCAGCGGGGCCAATTGCGAGTTTGAATGATACGCTCGTTGAAAGTGTGAAGTGTATTGTTGGTGGGCATTGAAGTCGTAAATTAGAAATGATCACGAACGAAAGTATACGTATAAGAATAATAAAGTGTACACGCGAGTAGATAAGTTTCACTAAAAATTGAACAGCTCATTTTTATAATACTTGTGTCTGAATTTACCAATATAGTTATAAACGCGGATTCTGTATATCGAATATTAATGACTTTAAAAATGAAAGTGTCAGGAATGATTTTTTTAATTTTTTTGCTAAATTTTTTACTGCGTATGTCGTGATATTTTATGTGAAGTAATACAAGTATCTGTATAAAAGTTATTTTTGCATTTTAGAGGCTAGTTTTACCCTTTAAACTTGGGTTACAAGGGAATAATTTAATATTCGAATATTTTACAAGTATTCGAATGCTACGAATAAACTTCGAATATTTGAGTATTCGAAAGTTATTATTCGAATATTTCAATATTCGAATATTATTCGAATACTATTCGAATATTTCAGTATTCGAATATTTCAGTATTTGAATAGTTCAGTATTCGAATATTTCAGTATTCGAATATTTCAGTATTCGAAAGTTATTATTCGAATATTTCAGTATTCGAATAGTTCAGCATTCGAATACTATTCGAATATTTCAGTATTCGAATATTTCAGTATTTGAATATTTCAGTATTCGAATAGTTCAGCATTCGAATACTATTCGAATATTTCAGTATTCGAATATTTCAGTATTTGAATATTTCAGTATTCGAATATTTCAGTATTCGAATATTTCAGTATTCGAATACTATTCGAATATTTCAGTATTTGAATATTTCAGTATTCGAATAGTTCAGCATTCGAATACTATTCGAATATTTCAGTATTCGAATATTTCAGTATTCGAATACTATTCGAATATTTCAGTATTCGAATATTTCAGTATTTGAATATTTCAGTATTCGAATATTTCAGTATTTGAATACTATTCGAATATTTCAGTATTTGAATACTATTCGAATATTTCAGTATTCAAATAATATTGTATTGTCATCGGAACTATCTATGTGTGCAAAATTTCAAGTCGATCGGATATGTTGAAGTGGGTCAAAATTAACTTACAAGATTTCACTCTGACAAACTAACGAACTCACAACTGAAATTAAATAAAAGCTTGTAAAAAATGAACCTAAAGAACTTGATTTATAATTTACACCATACTATTCGAATACATCAGTATTCGAATACTTAAATATCTGAATAGTATTCGAATACTTGGATATTCGAATTATAGTCGCCAAATAATTGAGCAACTGAAGTATTCGAATATTCGAATACCGAAAAATTCAGCAAATAGTCCCAGCCCTAGTTTGGATGCCATTAATCGAAATCGCTATTAGATATGTCGCAGATGCTCCTTGCCAATGAAATGGAGCATTATCACTGTGTCCACTTATGTTAAATTTAATCTCGCCTCGATTAATCAATGCTACATGGTATTGAATTCAAAATGCAATTTTAATTAAACCCATGCGCCGGGCACCGTTCCGGCGCATAATAATAGGAAATTACATACTCTGTAAATGTTATTAATGTTACATGCTGCAACAAAAGTTACAGCAAACGACCGTTTAGCAGTTTAATATACACGTGTTCGCACGCAATGTATCCAACTGTAGCTTCTACATCGACAAACTTGTTATGTGGAAGACAAATTAATTAATACACTCTGACAAAGAGTTATTGTGCATTAACTCGTCCAATTCCAATCTACGTTATCTTAATTTGAATTCAGAGCTTATAATATACCGGACTACATCATTCAGTCACCGCGCAAACATTTCCATGACAAACTATGAAATCAGCGATTAGACTTCAACCTCCCTCGTGAAATATAAAAATTCAACTTCCCAAAAAAGAAAATTAACTAAGTTCCTTCCACCCATAATAGAAATTTCGCCCTTAAATTCCAAACCCTTTTCAAACCCCGAGCGCGGACAGAAAAATATAATAAATATAAGAATTTAAAAAAAAAAGTGTAACTATTTAATCGTCACACTATTTCATTTGCGAGCTAAAAATTTCCAATTACCTTCGCATCGTTCCAATTGATTAGAATATTTTTTGATACTAGTGTTTCAATTTAATATGAGCATTACTATCAGCTCGGCGATAAGGTGCTCATCACGAAATCTTTCGCAGAGGGATCGAGGGTGGCGCGGCGCAAAGCTGCGAACTGTACGCTCCTCGAGAACTTTCGAACTTTTGTGTGTACGTTCCCGTGCACGGCGACGTCTTCGTTCGTACTTTCGCGGTTTCCTTATCCCGGACGAGACCCCTTCCTCGATATTCCATTCTCCCCCGGTTACTGTTACCTCCTCTCCCTCGTTACTGGCACATCGCCACGCGTTAACGAGGGAACAAGATGAAACTTCGCCGACAGATATTCCTGAGGCGTGGAATTCACGGCGCACGCTTTGGGAACCGGAATATTCAACATTGATGTGACATCACGTACACCTCGCTTCCGGGTTTTCTGTGCGGCTGAACATCCGTGCTCCCTCTGTCCGTGGCCTCCCGACCAATTGGCGACGTCGACTACTCAGGTTCCGTCGCGCCGTCGAAACTCTGCTTCGACATGGACATTGGCCTGCTAAATCGCGAGCTTTCATCTAGAAATTCATGCCGGTTTATATCCGAATATCGCCTTCGTTACGGATTATTAGTCTCTTTTCGAGAAAATGAGAAGCTGTAGCTTCCGAAAGAAAAAGAATGTACGAAGTGTGACTGGTAAAGCGTTGAGAATAATTCGTTTAAAAATTTTAAAGTACCCCCCTTGAGACTATACAGTGTGGAAAAAGTATGTCATCTCTAGATCTCTACATCTCCAGATTCGATAAAAAAAATGCGCCGCAAAATTCATCTCGGGAATGAAATTCCGGATTCAATGTTTTTTATTTTAATGTCTTCATTTATACGTGTTAAGTTTTGCAGAAAAATTTATTCTATTCCTCGTCCACCCTGCATGGAACTATGATGTGATGACTTTCTAACATTTATTCATTACTGAAACACTTGTCGAAGAATATTGTACAGGCTTCACTCATTAGTAAACAGAAGACAGCAATTCAATTTGTAAGAGAGTGTTAACAATTTGCCTCGTAATTGATGGTTAAAGTTGCGAACTTTCAACCGCCAAACATCAAACGAGGATAATAAATTCTCCACGCCAAAATGATCATTATTTGGATTTAGCAATTACGTTGATGTGCAGAATCCGTCGGATTCTTATAAACACCCAATGTATTGCTAAATGGAATTTCACGACTGGACTCGATGACCTTATTCAGTTCAGAAACTTATAAAGACACATTCGTTGCTTGGAAAATCGATCACCGCACACAATTCTCTATTATTCTGTCGTCTTTCGTTTACCTGTAACCTGGCTTCGTTTTTCGGTCATCGTCTGTTCTAGTAATTAAGGAACGGTCGTCCGAGGAGTCGTAAATGGTTATTAAAGGCCTGGTGTTACGGTCGTTATAGAGTTTCCGCGAAGGTTGGTTCATTAATTAAAAATTCTTTAAAACTAGTTCCTACCGTTGAGGCTGTGGCACCCGCGAGACATTTCACGAACTTCGCCGTATAACAGGTCGACATACAGGGTGACTTTTTCTAGAAAAGGCTGACGGTCAATGAACTTTGGTCTTCCCTGGATTTTTCATGAGTTCCTCTAATTCTTCCGCGAAACTTGGAAACCCGAAAGGAACGGGAATTATCACAATTAATACCCCCAATTAAATGTAAGTTTTGTAAAATTCTAACGCTCTAGGAAATTTTCTTTAGCGTTAAAATATATTTCAGAATTACTTGTGTTCACTCATGCACGTCCATCAATAGATCTCGACGACAGAAATTGCGATTTTGAGATCTATTCTGGCGTAGGAAACGTATGGTATAGGGCTGGGACTATTTGTCGAATTTTTCGGTTTTCGAATATTCGAATATTCGAATATTCGAAAACTTCAGATGTTCAATTATTTGGCGAGTATAATTCGAATATCCAAGTATCCAAATACTATTAGAATATTTAAGTATTCGAATACTATTCGATTATTTAAGTTTACATCAGTATTCGAATAATACATCAGTATATATATAATACATCATCGAATACTGATGACTGATGTATTCGAATACTGAAATATTCGAATACTGAAATATTCGAATACTGAAATATTCGAATACTGAAATATTCGAATACTGAAATATTCGAATACTGAAATATTCGAATACTCAAATATTCGAATACTGAAATATTCGAATACTCAAATATTCGAATACTGAAATATTCGAATACTGAAATATTCGAATACTGAAATATTCGAATACTCAAATATTCGAATACTCAAATATTCGAATACTCAAATATTCGAATACTCAAATATTCGAATACTCAAATATTCGAATACTCAAATATTCGAATACTCAAATATTCGAATACTCAAATATTCGAATACTCAAATATTCGAATACTCAAATATTCGAATACTCAAATATTCGAATACTCAAATATTCGAAGTTTATTCGTAGCATTCGAATACTCAAATATTCGAAGTTTATTCGTAGCATTCGAATACTCAAATATTCGAAGTTTATTCGTAGCATTCGAATACTTGTAAAATATTCGAATATTAAATTATTCGAATAGTCTTAGCCCTAGTATGGTATAAGTACCAACCGAGCAATACTTGTATATTGTCGAATTAATTGTAACGCGAATTTTACAAAAGTCGATTAGTACGCAGATCGATAGATCTCCGGCATCTCCCTGGAACTTACAAGGCTCCGCTCGTAATTAAATTCGTAGTTTGCAAAGCAGATAACTGTTCCGAGCATCCCGTGAACTTGCAGATCCATGAAATTTCATCGAATTTCTGGAGGGGCCTTCTGTTGTCCTTCGGGGAGGCAATATTATGGAAAGTAGAGCAAAGATTAAAGTCTGGGTTAGAGGGACCGATATGAGAGGTGATCTTATTCGAGTGTCTGGAATTCTGACAAAGGAAGCAGGGCCACGCTACGCTGTGAGAGTGCCTGCCAGTTAATGGAACTAAGAACCATGGGAATCTGTTAAGTCTGGTAAAGGCTTTTCCCTTTGATCCGTGAACTTCGCGTATTCCTGTCTTTAGTCGTCTAAATGCTTCAGCAGTATTCGATGCGCATTCTCATTTGCGTTCGCGTATTGTCCACTTGTCGTTGTCTTCGCTGGCATACAAAATTATAGAGATAACGTTCATAATCTAATCAACTTTTAACAAACAAATTCTGAATCGACTGATTGCGGCGCAAGAGAAAGTTACGAGAAAATAGTTTAGTTATTGGAGACAGGTACTTTAAGGGCCCCCGTTGTTATGTAGGAATATAACCAATTAGTGCACTGTACTCATTGTCAGTAGTCAAGAACAATATTTGGTATAGTGAATCATCCATCCTTAGAAAAACCTTGTCCGCGCAGGGATGATTCTGAGGAGGCGCTGATTGGTCCGGCTCCCCACTTAACCGCTTACGTTTTTCTCCGTCTTACCGCCCTGTTACCTCTCTGTCAACTGTTACGCAACCTGCAGTGTTTACATTGACATCGGTCACGTCCCGCCCTTGGACGGGCAGGGAAACCGGCGGGTAAAGCGCTACGAGCAATCGACTGCGTCGGGCCCGTAGGCAGTAGTGCGGGCTGCGCAGATCGGTCGCAAAACGGTATGGGCGTTAGGGTTTTTCTTAGAATGGATTCAGTATAGTTTGTACTTCGAGGAATTATTATTAATTACTTTACAAAACACTACTTGTGAGTAAGTAAGGATCAGGTTAATTATTCACTATACTTTTACAAGATCAACACCTATAAACCTTTCCTCTTTTACTATAGTGATGTCGCAATCATTTTTCAACGTACTATACAACACACTTTGACTCACACACACAACATTGGATAACTATAAACTACTATTAATAAACTTACTCTGTGTAACCGTCCGGAACCGACAGGTTCCTGGACGAGAAAGGGGGATCTCTTCTCCTCTCTTTTGCCGCGTCGCCTCCGGCGCAACCGTAATCCCGAAGGCCGGTTACGCGCAATGGAGTAATTATGCAGGGATAGGTGGATTGGCGGTTTCTAAAGATCGAGGAGAGAGAGAGAGAGAGAGAGAGAGAGAGAGAGAGAGAGAGGGAGAGGGAGAGGGAGGGGTAGGGGAGGGGGAGAGGGAGAGGGAGGGGGAGTCGGGAGGGGGAGGGGGAGAGAGAGGGAGGGAGAGGGGCGTTTCGTCTCGGAACTGTCAGCCGCCGACTCATCAGTAGGACTACAGCCGACGCAGCCTGCCTTGCACGCATGGGGACACAGAGCAATAAACTTGGAAGTTGTATATATACGAACGAGACTGGAACATAGGACTTGCGAGAAAGGAGTTGGAAGATTAGACCTCTGGTGGCGCTAGCGCGCACTAACGGTCGCGATCCCATGGCGGGGCTGGGATTCTCTGCTAATCTCTACTACCTACTAATTACGCGATAACAAATGTATTTTTACATTAATCTTTTTCTCAATTCAACTGCCTCTAGAGATAAATGAAAAATATTGCGATCAGACATTAATTACTGTATTCGTTTCCGTCACCCAATGTCGGAATATTTAGACCAATATCGCAATCGTCTGCAAGGATCCCATAAACAATTTTCCCCAGAGTTTTTACGAGATCCTAGCCGTGCTCAGCGCGCAGCAGGTAATGAACGCGATGCGTAATGAAACATAATGAAGAGCAGCGTGCATAAACTTTATTTGCATTCCGTGGATCGCGTGCGAAACAGAGTTCAGCATATTGCATTCCTCTATTCGATGGCAGCGCGTGCACACAGCGCGCCTCGTTCTAATGCACCCCCGAAAGTGATAATGGGCTTCCTTCACTACTGGAAATATGATGCCACTGGCGCCATTAACGTGGCGAAAATAACCACACCGTTGAATTACATGATCAGACCGTGAATTGCTCCGTAATTTCATGAATTAACCTGCAATGCTGTTTGCACATAGTTAAACGCGACGACTAAGTCTTCATATGCAATATTTGAGAATCGTGAAATTGATAAGCCCGGGGTATGTACACGTTGTTGCTAACGAGGTGTTTAATGAGATTATCTTCAGAAATTAGGGGCTTTCAGAGAAACAGCTCGAGAACTTATTTACTTGGAAATGACTTTTCAAATTGCTTCGAATTGTTGGAAGATAAAAAACGAAATCTTCATAGGACTTGATCATTTCAATTGATATATTCACTTTTAGGAGGAAAGTGTTCTTATACTGTTCAACCCTCGGTTCGTTACTTAAAATGCCCTTAAATTTGACTTCGAGGTAAAATATCTTTGAGAAGTAATTTCATGTATCCTTTACAGAATTTTGCATCTTAATTTTCTTATTGTAGTAAAGTAGCATATCTCAAATGTATAACCACAAATTTTCAGCTAAAAATATTAGAAATTGAAAAAGTTACGATTCTTTAAGCAAAAAACTTTTTCTGCAACCCTTTTTCTTTCAAAATTTTTTTAAACACGATGATACATTAAATGTTAATTTTCAACGACGAACATATATTCTACAATGTTCAAACTTTATCTCGGAATTTTCGCGTCTTAATTTAACAGATAAATTTTAAACAGCAGCTGATTGAAAATTGGTTTGGGTTGAATCGACTCAGTGTGACAACTACGTCCGAAGAAATAGGTGTGGCAACCGAGAGTTAAATAACTCAGTAATCATAAGTCTTAGAATCACTTCGTGCACAAGCAAATTGGATGCGCAAACTTTTTACTTGAGGGGCAGTGTTTGTCTCTTAGAGTTTACTACTCAGCCGCCGCGCATTTTTGTTAAGTGTCCACAGTCTGCGAGTGTATTTAAATTAAGTCGCCGCGAAGTTAAGTCGCGGGGCGGTTGTTTAGCGTGAACAGTTAGGCGCTCGTCGGTATGAAAATATTTATCTTCCACTGCGAAGAAGGTTGGCGCTTCAGGTTTGCAAGAAATTTTAAAAAAAATTATTAACACTTTGATTGGCGCAGGGTTTCGAATATTGCCCTTTGAGGCGTCAGGCTTTTCCGATTAGCCGCTTCTGCCGGGGAAGTTCTGCCCAGCTCTCTCTGCGCTGTGAACGCATATCGTCTCTAATGAACATTTTTATGATTATAGAACATATTTTCCTTCGCTTTACATCCGGTATAATACTCCAGTAAAATTAGGATTTGTCTGCGGAATAATTCCTAATAAGCTGAATTTTTGTATGAGCCTTTATTTCGTCGCTTTAAATTGTTAAATGTGTAAAGTCCCCTTCGATGTGACCCCTGCTAAAAGTTTTACAGAGTGTCAAAGGTAAAACGGAATAGTTCGTGAATATCTCTTTATCTGTTAGTTCTGCGACAAAAATAGTTATTATAGAATTTGTAGCTTAGGAAATTCTCTACAAAAAAGATTGTATAAGTTTCTTCGTGGGAGCAACCATTTTCATGTATGCCGGCTCATAGTGACCTTTCTCTGTACCTTATTTATCTACATAGATATAAGGCACGACGTTATACCCTCTAGAACTCACACAACCTTTTTTGTAGAGAATTTCCTAAGCTAAAAAATTCATTATCATGATAAATTATATTCTGAACGAAATAACTGCTTCGCAAATATTAATAACAAAATCTTAGATACCAGTAAATATTTACAATAAAGGAATAACTAAATATAAAACATTAATAATCCGCTTCATTCGTTCCATAAATTACAAATAAATTGACGCGCAAATTAAACATACAGACAGACAACTTACCAACACAAAACCCGACAAGCCTTTATCATAAAAAAAAAATACTTTAGTAACCACAATAATACTATAAGCAGGAAGCTGGTCATTCAACAGCGCAATGGCCGCGTTAATTCTGTTTGCTCCGCGCTTCAGTGAACGAAATTTCGATACATTAGGAATTAGTAGAGGAACCAGCATGTGCTATTGATGACCGCAATGGCGATTATTTCTCGAGCGGGTTAACCAAACCGTGGGCATAAATCGATGCATTGTACTGTACCAGCTCGCAAAGATTATGCGTCTAAATAATCTTCAAAAATCGGGCGAGCTTGTTTACGTGCAAATGTAAATATTCTACCCCCCCCCCCCCTGTTGCGGTATAAATGGGAACGATTTGCAGCCGGGACGTCGAATTTTGGCAGTATTTAAAGTTATTTTATGCGCAAACAGGAAGGGAGCGGAGGTTGCACTGTTCAACGTCCAGAAAATCGGTCGGGTTCGCGGCTCGTCCCACCGATCCAATGGTACACAACAACGCTGGCCAACTAAACTAATTAACATGAATCAGGGTACACGTAACGCTACCTGCCCCCAAACAGCGCAGCGCGCAATTGTGACACGCAAAATAAAATATTAAGTAGCAGCCAGCGGATGATCACCTCGGATGGAATTTTGGTTTCCAATGAATCATCCTCTTCGCAAGGAGATTCAAAAGGGATAAACTATAATTTTATGGAGACTAAATCTATGACCAGTTAATATTGATTCCACAAAATCTGGAACTTAACTAACGAGATTTCAAGCGAGAAATATACTTCGTGCTACTACAGTTATGTTCCTTTAAAGCACAATTTGAATGGTTTTGAAGGAGGAATACCTTGGAAGAAAAATGTTTTTTAAGGGGGTATTCCACTTTGCACGGTCGAAAAATCAAGTTATTTTTAAAGATTTTTTCTCAGTAAATACAACATATAATGAAAAAAATCTTTTTGGTTTTTTTTAAACTACTCTTGTATTATACCAAAAAAATTAAAAAAAAATTTAATTTGTTTTACTTGTTTTTTAGAAAGCGTCAATATGGCACTTAAGCAGAAACGGTATGTTCGTGGTGCAGGTGATTTCCCGGCTTAGGCTTATCCGAAACAACAAATTCGAAAAGATTCTTCACCTGTATGAGTGTCGCTATCGTCCGTGCCTGAATTAACAATTTTTGCCGAAAAATAACCGAGATTTTTCCCGGGGAACATTCGAGGAAACACCATTTTGGGGAATTTTTTCCTTCAAACCGGCGCCATTTTGTTATTTCTCAACAAAAATTGGTAAGTGCGCTACGGGCGATAGCGACACTCATACAGATTAAGAATCTTTTCGAATTTTTTGTTTCGGATAAGCCTAAGCCGGGAAATCACCTGCACCACGAACATACCGCCTTTGTTTAGGTGCCATATTGACGCTTTCTAAAAAACAAGTAAAACAAATTAAATTTTTTTTTTAATTTTTTTGGTATAATACAAGAGTAGTTTAAGAAAAACCAAAAAGATTTTTTTCATTATATGTTGTATTTACTGAGAAAAAATCTTTAAATATAGCTTGATTTTTCGACAGTTCACAGTGGAATACCCCCTTAACCCTTATGTACACACCCAACTTTTACCACGTTGTTACACACCCAGGGTACCCGGGTGCCCACCACTAGTTTTTCTTGATTCCTGAGTTCGCATATGAACGGAATCGTTTGGAATCAGTTTTCTTTATTAAATAAACATCAATAGAAACTATCTATGCCATTTCCAAGTTCCCTAGCCCGCTACAGCTACCATAAAATAAAATAGAAGTAGGGTGCGAGCGCTGCACAGGTAGCGCGCGGTCAGTTTGACATTCGGCGACCGGCAGATGTTCAAAATTTAAGTAGTGGGGATAGTAGTGTAGCGGCTTCATCGCTACTTCGCTTTCGTATGTAATTGTTTATTTATTAATCCCTGTTACATCAATAAAATATTCATCAATGATATTAATTAATTCCGGAGTCAAAACATCATTTTTCATCTAGTGGGTACCCGGGTACCCGGGTGTGTCCGCTAAGCACATGTCCTTTGACGTCATTTAGTTTAGGTTCAAAAAATTTGAAAAAAATTTACCAGTGTGTTTTTGACTTTTAAAAGAGTTCAATAATGGGGATCTGAAGGCCCAAGTCGAAATTTCCATTTTTATTCGAGTTATAAGCAAAAATATGACGAGGTGGACACCCGGGTACCCGGGTACCCGGGTGTGTACATAAGGGTTAAGGTCATTTTTCCCGTATTATTTTCCAGGTCACCGGTATTTTTTGCATATAGTTCTTCGATTGCATCTTGCAGCGGATGAAAACTGCATTCGAGCATGCCTGAGTTGTGACCTTCAGATGACCTTGAACACCAAAAAAAAAAAAAGTGACCAAATTCTGAGACAGTGTTAGGATGGTACGTGAACTTATTGTTAATGTTACTGCATTCCTCCTTCGGAACCATTCAAATTGTGCTTTAAACATTTCTCGTATCACTAGAAAGAGAGGAGATATTTAGGCAGTCTCTTCCCAATCGGTGCAAGAAACTGCAGTCTATACTGTGTATAGAGTTGGTATTTACTTGCGGTGTTGAGGCGCCAAATTTTTATAGCTCAGGGCGCTCAAATTTGTTAAGCCGGCCCTGGTCGGTGAAATGATTGTCGGCGACCTAAACGTGCCGGCGAGTAAATACTGTCGGCGAAATACGGTGCCGATGAAATCGTGTCGGTGAAGTAAAGGTAACCCCAATATGTGCTTACTTGAAGCATCCCTCTACGATATCGCTACAAATCAATTGAAATGTTACCCTACGTTTACCTAACTTTACTTGCACCTGCACAGATAAAAGATAATGACCAATTACGACAAATAGAAACGGAATTCAAACAGCAAGAACGGAGCGCGTATTGCTCGAAGCAAGCCGCTTTCACGCGCCACCACCAGATGAGGAGTGCGATAGGTACATAATGGCCCTTCGCCGATCTTCCCGCAGAATGTCTGGCGCAAAATGGTGCGTCCAGAATGGGACAACGACGCGGAAGCCGCAGAGAGCGGCGTCGGGGAGTAAAAACAAGCAGGGACTAATTTCTCGCCGGTGTGGATCGTTAATCGCTCCGGAATTAAGAGGACGAGCAGACAGCCGTAGATAAAGACGGCAACGGCGGCGTAGGTGGAGAAAATGGGCAGGGGGACTTGAAAATACCTCGATGCGTCGCGGCTCATCCCTTGCGCCCCCCTCGCCGTCTGTTCGAACCCCTTCCAGCTCACGCTCTGTCTCAGCTACCCCTTGGAGGTGGCTTTGTACCCTCGCGGCAGCCTTTGAATTTACGTCGAGGAGAAATTTATACGAAAACTTGACAATGCTGGCCCGGCCTCGGACTGAGTTCGTGGGCTTTCAAGTCCCCTTCTTGCCCCTTCACCCTTCCGCGATCTCTCGCGCACACCAGGGGGGATGCTGGCGTTTGTACGCGCGCTCTCGTGTAAGGGAGGCTACTGTATACAGAGAATTCGACTGCGAGCTGTATACATGTTTGATAAAATTTCGTGTCCCCCGTTTACGGATGCATACAGTTATTGCAGGAAGTCGTCTGCTTTTAACAAATCCCTGGCAGGATGTAATGCGGAACGTAGAAAGCATAGACAATTCCTACGGACACCTATTATTTTACAGGTTTCCGAATTTGCACGACACCCCTGCGATCGAGGAGCCGCGCATTGCTAGAAAGCGGGGTGTTTGGTTCAACAGGGAGGGCACAGTTGAAAGGCAGCAACAAATAAAAACATTTTTTTACTAAAAAAAAATAGACCGCTTCCTGGACATTTTGAGCCAAGCAGAATTCTTTCGCACCCCTTTAGTTACTATCTTTACTACTCGGCTTCGCCCGAAATTTAGATTCTGATTTTATAATTTTTTTTCTGAAAATAGTCACGTTCACCTGGATTAGCTGCGCATAATAAGCTGGGACACATTTCGTGACCCCAGAGTTCACCCGTTCGAAAATTTTTACGCGACAGACAGGCACGCAAACACTATCTGTTTTGTATATTAAGATTTCACGGCTCTTGCCCGTGATTGAATTAAGAAACCATGCGTGTGCCCGGAATAGCGACGTGAGTAATGCGGCAGTAGTAGAATCTAGGGATAGCGGTTCATAGGCAGATGCGTTTAGCCCGGAGAGCGAGCGAGATGGCGGTTAAAGTCGGACAAATAGTGGAGAGACATGAGTTATTGTCGTGGAAGTATTATAGAGGACGCCGTTTACGGCGACGCTGTCTGAGATGGCGAGCTTCCTGGGGTCGCAGCCACGGCTCCATGTGGTTGGGACGCGTCGTGGAACTTTGCGAGGGTTATCGATGGAAACTATCGACCGATGTCAATAGTTGGTCCAATTCTCTGAACTTTTCGGGGACGTGTAGCGTTTTAGGCCGGTATTCATAGTCGCTACTTATTCTTAAGCAAATGCTTAAGCATGCGGCATCCTCTATTAACCTAGTAGCTAGTAAAGGATGCCGAATGCTTAAGCATTTGCTTAAGAATAAGTAGCGACTATGAATACCGGCCTTAGAGACGGTTCATATTGTCAGGGCGGGAGGACGGAGAACGCGGAATCGGCTCGGGTGAATGCATGAGAGGCGCGAGTAGAGGAGCCCACAAGTGGAACACTTAAATTGAATCGGTTATTTCAGAAACGGCGCGTGCGACGTTTTTGGCGGTTCTGACAAGGGAACACCGCGAACCCGGACTCACCGATTGACACGCAACTTTGTGGGTTTTTAGAGTGACTCGAAACAAGAACAACGGTGCGTTTCATTTGGGCCCTATCGCCCTTTAAGGGGGGAAACCTAACCTCAAAGTCAAATTGGCACTTCCACTTTCTCGCGTATAACTCTCAAAGTACAACAGACAGAGAAAAATGTTTCGAACAAAAGTTTAATGGCGCAATAAGCGCTACAAACTTCCGTTAACAAAATATTTGAAAAAGTTTTTTTTCATCAGATATTTTTATTTTTAAATTCTTTTCAAAATTTTGTTCACGCAAGTTTTCAGCGCTTATTGTACCATTAAACTTTTGTTTGAAACATTTTTTTCTGTCTGTTGTACTTTGAGAGTTATACGCGAAAAAGTGGAAGTGTCAATTTGACTTTGAGGTTAGTTTTCACCCTCTTAAAGGGCGATAGGGCCCAAATAAAACACACCGTTGGAACAATATATGTAGGGGAAAGTCCTACAGTACCTACAGTAAGATTTGAGAGAAACGATTTGTCTCCTTTTATTAAGCACAATTTGCACTACAAATTACTCGTTTGAAATTTGATTTTTACCAACGATAGCCCAAGTTACAGTACAAAAGCTTGGAGTGGCCGGTGCTGCAGGGTTCTCCCCTGTGTATAAAGTTTCAACCTTACTGACAATTCACCCTCTCTTAACTATTGTCTAAGTGTCCAAACACAGCGCCATACATATGCATACCACCATCGACACGTGTCGGTCACAGGTGATATCATCGGTTCTTTGTTCTGACACTCACGATCGCGGAGGCTATTACTTTGTAACATAATGAGTTTAAGGCTTTGCATGCAGGCCCCATGGCCTGTCATCCACGCCACGTACTTCACATAATTGGAAAACATGTTGAAAAATATCCCGCATGAGGAGAGTTTCGATGTGGGAAGATTAACACACGGGGTAGTATAGTATTAGGGTGGTCCTTATTTTCGACCCGCGATTTCTTTTGCTCCCCCCCCCCCCTAATACGATTCCATTTCATAAAAAAATAGTCCCTGGAAAAGATTATTGCAATCGGACAACAGGAAAGGGTGCCGACCAGGCCTTAAAGTTTAGAATTCATCAACCGTTTGAATTTGAAGAATTTCTCAAAAACGGTAAGGCCTATCGAAATTTTCTTCAAATAACATTAAAAGAGCATTCAATTTTCTACAATTACTGTGTGTACAATTTTTTTGTGCTTCCAACCATTTCTTAGATAATAGCGTTTGAATATAGAGAAATCCGCATGTCGCGGGTCCCACCTGCACCGCGTGGCGTATTAATACCCAGATAGCACCGTACATCCCAAGGACGTCCTTTTCATGTCCAGTTTATATCCGAACGTCCTACGTCCATTTTGAACATACATAGGGTGTTCTTAGGATTTAAATTTCGGATGTTCTAGGAACGTCCGTTTCTTAAGTCCTACGGACGTTCTTAGGACTTAAATTTCCGATGTTCTAGGAACGTCCGTTTCTTAAGTCTTACGGACGTTCTTAGGACTTAAATTTCGGATGTTCCAGGAACGTCCGTTTCTTAAGTCCTACGGACGTTCTTAGGACTTAAATTTCGGATGTTCTAGGAACGTCCGTTTCTTAAGTCCTACGGACGTTCTTAGGACTTAAATTTCCGATGTTCTAGGAACGTCCGTTTCTTAAGTCCTACGGACGTTCTTAGGACTTAAATTTCGGATGTTCCAGGAACGTCCGCTTCTTAAGTCCTACGGACGTTCTTAGGACTTAAATTTCGGATGTTCTAGGAACGTCCGTTTCTGAAGTCCTACGGACGTTCTTAGGACTTAAATTTCGGATGTTCTAGGAACGTCCCTTTCTTAAGTCCTACGGACGTTCTTAGGACTTAAATTTCGGATGTTCCAGGAACGTCCGCTTCTTAAGTCCTACAGACGTTCTTAGGACTTAAATTTCGGATGTTCTAGGAACGTCCGTTTCTTAAGTCCTACGCACGTTCTTGGGACTTAAATTTCGGATGTTCTAGAAACATCAAACAATCTTGTAAGTCACGTGATCATTTTGCACGACTACATTTCGAATGTTCCGAGAACATTCGTCTCGTAAGTCTTGTGAATCCTTAGAAGATCTAAATTTCAGATGTTCGAAGAACAACCGTCTTGTAGGTTTTGCAGATGATTCAGGTTCGGTTGCAAAACAGTCTTACGACTGAACCTCGCCTTTGCGCTATTTTTTTGTGCAATGAAGACGCTGAAATGCTGAAATGTTCCCAGATAGCTTACAACGTCTTCAAGACGTCTGTCTTAAGTCGTCGTTAAAACATCTGTCTTGAGACGAATGTGAAATTTTAAGCAATGAGTCTAGAGGTCGAATGATGATATTCTGTAGAATATTTCGCGTCAATGCACATTTTTTATAAACTATTAATAATTGTTATATATCTAGAAATTGGAATTATTTGGAAGGAAGTGTTTTGAGTAGTTGCGAAAAGCAGTTGCTTCCTAATCTTGGAGTCCTGGGTTCGATTCCCGTCACCGCCACATTTTTTTTTCTTAATGTCCTAACCCAGACTTGATGAAGACGTCTTTAAGGCGCTTTTAAACCATCTGCAAAACGTTTTTAAGACGCCTTTTGGACGTATTTAACTTTACTTTCGGACGTTCGGAAAACGTTCTGAGAATGTTGACACAGCACGTCCTCAGGACGTTCTACTTTGTAAATAGGACCTTCCTACGACATTTAAAGAACTTAACGAGGACGTACAGAGGATATATGGACCTTCTCGGGACATTCTCCGAACGTACAGTACGTCCGGGACGGACGTCCTTCGGACGTACATAAGATGTCTTTGTGCTATTTGGGTACTGTAGTACAAAATTTGATTTTTGGCAATTACGGTGTTTTCTACGAGGACTATTCAATTATTTTGCCATGGTAATCAAATAAGACGAGAGATTCTATCATCAAGTCACGTTGACTCGATTCGAATTTGAAGCGAAATGCCATCACTTTGAAAGGGAAACTTCTATGTTGTAAATAAATGCAGCAATATTTCAATTTCTGGTATCCAAAATACTGGATGATCGTGCTAGAATTGATACTAGCTTTGAAGGTTGTTATTTATCAAATGTATACATATTGTGGTGATCAAAATAGGTGAATTAATCAACACTTTATCGCTTATTACTGAATGAATCGAAAATAATACGAACGATTCCTAAATATCTACCGATTAATAATGAAATAATTGTGATCGTAGATGTCGACATATGCGAGAGATCGACGCGAAATGAAAAGCTCGTCCGTGAATGCTCTGTGAAAATGGGAGCGCGGATTAAAGTGATTAGTTCGAGCCATCGTAATTGCATTTGCGAGACTTGTCTTTAATAACATTTTTGATCACCTACACGCGTTTTTGTGGTTCCCCGGAGTGGGGCGTTAATCAACGATATCCGATTAAGATATAGCTACCTCGAATCATTCTAGATTTAATGAACAAAACACGCGCGCACACTGCAGAATACAAGAATTATTTCAATTGGATGACGTATCTACGTGGTTCTTTCTACGTTTCAAAGCTCCAAGCGGATGGACATCGATTATTTACATTTCTTAAGTAGCACATATTTGCAGAACTAGCGCGTGGATTGTGAAAAGTATATTTGTTCAGGGAAAAACATGGTATCATATAATTTGTGAGATTTATATACAGGGTGTTTCATAATATGCGGGTACAACGGCAGAATACTCTTCTACATGAAAAAGGAAGTAGAAAATGTGGAATAAAGTTTCTTCATAGGGCATTTCCTTTTTGAGGAAATTGATTTGGAAAACTCCTCTAATACGCCCACACCTGATGGAAATCAATAAATATGGTATAATGAAATAAATATGCAAATGGTGCTTTCTTTTTGAGAAAATCGAATTTGGATTCCGAATAAAAATCGGCTGCAGCTTTAATAAGGTATTCTCATTTGTTTAAAAAATCCTATTTTTATATTTTTGCATTTTTTGTAGTTTGAAGTTATACAATAAGAATAGTAAGGGATAAGAAAAAAGTAACGCGTTGTGGGCAGTAAAAAAAAACGTTATTCTACAATTTCGATTTACTATAATGTACGCGAGAATTTATTTCATCCGCAGGTAAACCAGAATTACCGATTTTTGATCAAGCGTGCATGTACGAAGCGATAGTGCTCGAAAAGGAAGTCTCATACCACCTATTACAAAACACCCGATATATGCGAGCAATGCAAACCAAAATGAAGAATAATAGGCATGCCATTAAAGTCCCTACAGTTTAATTTAGTCTTGCTTTTGATGTAGCAGATGTTTTTCTGCATGAAAATTTAAATTCGCATCGCCTTTGACAGTCTTCGCATAAAAATGTTATACTCCTTTAATGTTTACGTGTGGGTGCTACTTTCACACCATCTACTTTGCCTTTTCAAAGTTTAATATGTGAAGAATATTCGAAACTTTTTCGATCAGTTGAAGTCGATTTATTTTCCCCCTATTTTCGATTAAGCAGAAAGTAGAGTAGGGATCGCAATAGAAACGCAATATTATCTAGCATGGGAACAAATATACTTGGTCAGAATATTATCTGGATGCTTTATTAAAATTCAGGTCCAGTCTTAGATTCGGGGAATTTAAGGATTCCATACTATTTAGCATCTAAATTGAAACGTTCAACTGATACTCGCGATACTAAATGAACTCCCAAATGTTCACCCTTCGTCAGTTAATTTTATCAAATTCTGAAACAGTACCCTTCAAACGACGTGACATACAGGTTGAACGCTTGCTTTCAGAAACTGTTAAACACCAGGAAAGACAGGCCAGGACCGAGACCGCTGTTTCCCTTTGCAATTCACCGTTTTCTGGTTCAGAAACAGTTTGCTTCCATCCGAACTTTGCAAATTAGCACCGGAAAAGTCCATCGAACTTTCCAGGTGCATATTGAATCTCGTAAACTAAGCTGATTAGCTGATAAAATTTCAAAACGCCCGGACTTCATAAATTACATTTGGAGCTAACTGTAGCGCACTTGAGAAACGGTTTTCTTTCTCGACGTTTCGCGAGACAACTTCGGATGCGACAAGAGTTCACGAGTCTTCGCGAGGCATAAATGCCCGACTCGTTTATTTTTTAAGGCAGTTACTTTTCTGTCGCAGCGCGGAAAGTTTATTCGCCCGATGGTCTTTCAATTTATTTATTGCAAAGGAGTGCACACAGAGCGAACATTTATTAATTAAGGGGAACGAAGCATCATTCTCTGGTATCTACATAAACAAGTTTTATTGCGGGTCAGAAATGACCCGGCTCCGCTCCTCGTCTCGCCGTCGCACCTGTCGCCATCTGGCGGTTAAACTGCTGAACAAGCAATATTTTTTGTGAATTTTATTAGAGAAAATGAGAAGATGTATGGACATGAAGATTGATGCATCATGTTCGGTAACATTTTTATTATCAAACTGTAATTTGGTTTATGAAAAATAACTTAATTTCCACCGCCTTCTCGATTTCAAATTAAGCCGGTTTCATGGTGCATCTTAAATAGGCGGAAGATTTTGTAACACGCAATCTGTAAGGGATAGAAAAAAAGTCTCCAGGCAAAAGTTACTTCTTTTAATTAGATCTATCATTTGGTAAAAACATTATTTAACAGTTCACGAGTTGTAACACAAAATCGGAAAATAACCGGATTTGCAGGGGACAATTACACCCCCGTAGATTGAATTTGGGCAGCAAACAAAAGTCGCGTTGTTATCGGGAGGAAATTCCCTACATATTCACAAAGTTTCAGAATTTTTTGAATTTCCTTTTGAGGGTTACACCCATTTGTGATTCTGTTGCTTGGACTCTTGAGATAGAAGAAAATCTAAAAATCGGCACATGTTTAGCAGATCCACCAATCAGGGCAGCCGTCAGGCAAAATGTGAATAATAAATTTCGATTCCGTTGACCGCTAAATCAACACCTCCCCTTTAATCCCGCCCAGCTAGCGTCTTCGCCTCGAATGGTAGCCGCGCTTCAGGGGCGATTATCGTAAAGACTTTTATTGGCGATTCGACCGTAAATTGCAGCCTCCACTCGAGCCGATTTTCTCGGGGCGTGCATTTTGAAATAATGACGGCGCCGCCCCAGGAGCGGGGGAAAAAAGTGTTCGACGAATCGAAGCTAAGCGAGGGCGCACGAAAGGGTCCGGGAACGCTGGGCGTTGCTCGCCAAGCTCCCGTGAATTCTCCGGGTTCCCGTATTTCGCCGTTGCGGTACCGTAATGCGAGCGAGCTGCGGCCATCACTTTTGTTCCGAAACGGCAGGAAAACTTCGACCTATCCGAAGAAATTCAGAAGAAACTGCCCGCGTCTGACACCCTGTCCCGGTTCCCCATCCCTCCACCAACCACCCTTGGCGCGAGGGTGAAAGATGCATAAAAAATTATCGACGTTCAGTTAGACTACACCAGCATTCTTCCTTCAATTGAGAGGCTATCTTCTTCCCTTTCTCGGCGTCCCGCGGCGGTGCCCTCTTCCTGTAGGGTGGGCAGAGGGGTAGAGGGAGCGCGGCATTTGTGAAAAATGGCCATGGAAAATGAATCAAGTTCTGACCTCCTACCAGGAGTTGCAGGACCTTCCACACCCGCCTCTGCTAGACCCTCTGCGATATTATTGGAACTCTCTCGCTCCCTTTACTTTTTATCACCCCCTCCGTTCGCCGTTTTTCACTCTTTAGTGTGTCCAATATTACGTTTGCATAGTGTCTGCACCCGACGGGGACTTTACGCGCGAGTCCTACACGATTCTTTTCCCTCGCGAAGTTTAACCCCTTTATCGTATTACTTCCACTTCCGTTTCATCGTCGCGCGACGTGCCTCCCGCGATTATTCCTTCGCTCCCTTTAACACCGCCTCCTCTCCTTCCGCCGGCGTTCGCCTTCGTCTGCCTGTATCGTCGATAATACTCTTACTTTGCCGTTATCGTCCCCACTTCCACTTCTATTATCTCTTTTCACCCTTCAGTTAATCTGCAGGCGCGCCGCGACACTGCTTCCCCTCCTTGCAGCGAAATTCTAATATCTTGGCTTGCGTTTAAGTTCGTGTCGCAGCCGAGTGTCTGGGGTGTAAGGGGATCAGGTCCTGGGGAATTGGAACGGACACAAGGAGAATGTGAACTACCGTTTCGTAAAACGGAGTGATATCGTTTGAATTAGTTGCAAATCACCATGATAGTGCTACATCGCTGTACGCTGGGGTTTGAGACTGAACTCGATTATGACTATTTAACAAGGGTCATTCCCGAAGCTAGTAGGAAAGGATAATTTGGTGACAGCAGATCTAGTGATAGGGACTATGAATCAGACACGTAGGACTGAAATGATTGAACAAATTTTAAATAATACTGTTACTTCCAAAACCGAAATGATTATTTTTGGATTCCAGAAACGTCAAGGGATGATATTTTGCCCCATCGCCTCAGGCGTAACCGTAAACCCTCCGGGGCCGGTCACGCATTTTGTAGTATTGCGTGGGGCAGGTGGATTGGTATTTTTATAGATCGAGGAGGAAAAAGCAAAGTTGGGCAAAGCTAGTATCTAGATAACATCTAGTTAAAAGTTCCTTACGGTTAGTCGTTAGTCAAAGGGTGACTAAGGATGATTAGGTTAGCTTTAGTCATGACGCCAGAGCTGAAGCCGGTTATTCAAGGATCTTTAGCTCTTGGGTTGTGACTAACGTGGTTTCAGCTTTCATTCAATTTTTAGTCGAGGAAACGACTAACCGGCGAAAGCCTTTGCGGCCTGACCCGCGCGCGGTCGCCTACCGGTCAGATTCTACAGAATCTGAATTTGTTTATTTTTCATCGTATCAATATGAAAGTGACGCCAATGGATTCGTGGTGTTCTCCCCATTAATTGGACAGAAAATAATTTAAATCGGACTATTTTTAACGAAACGGGCTTTGAATTCTGCAAACAAATTTCTCACGTAATATCCTTAATTATGGTCCGAATTATATAATTTTTCGGCCCATTTTCATCGGGAAGACATAATAATTGTAGGCGAAAGCATCAGAAAGAATATGTATGTACAATCTTTCGATTGTTGAGAAGCCTTTGGGCTCGGATTATCGGGAAAGACCTACCCACCCCACCGTTTTGCTTTCTGGCTTGCGAGCGAGGACCTTCGGGCCCCCGTAGACCGCCCGTTGACAGCCGAGAGCAATAAAACCGACGGGCCACATAAAATCTTCCTGTTTTTGATAAGTGTTAATAAAAGTAGGGGAGACCGGGTATGGTTGTCACACGGGTAGGTTGTCACAAGCGCTATAATAAAGAAACTATAAACAATAGGAATGTACTAATAATCCATGGCGATGCGTAAACATATCGTCGCCTCCTCCCCCATCACACAAGTCGTTGTGGAGTCGCATGGAGTAAATTATGCCGCATTTTCTATCAAGTAAGTATAGGTTGTTCCTTAGTATTGACTATAACATTGTTGCATTATTCTCGTAGTTAAGAGTTTTTTCTATCTTATTGTAATGATTTTTTTGCATTTTTTAAACTTTTTAATACATGAATAGAGAGGTGAAATTGTTTAACGGTTTGGGGCAAGTTGTCACAGAACATTTGGGGTAAGTTGTCACAGAACATTTGGGGTTACGTATTTGCCGCATGTACAGCTAATCCCACTGTAACTTGCTGTACCTATCATGTGATATTATTTTCTTGTTTGTTTGGCAACAGTTCTCAATAATAATGTCGCAAACTTATAAGAAGAAGACGTCCAGAGGTGAGGTGTCACAGAACATTTGGGGTTAGGTATTTGCCGCATGTGACAGCTAATCCTGCTGTAACGTGCTGTACCTATCATGTGATATTATTTTCTTGTTTGTTTGGCAACAGTTCTCAATAATAATGCCGCAAACTTATAAGAAGAAGACGTCCAGAGGTGAGGTGTCACAGAACATTTGGGGTTAGGTATTTGCCGCATGTGACAGCTAATCCTGCTGTAACGTGCTGTACCTATCATGTGATATTATTTTCTTGTTTGTTTGGCAACAGTTCTCAATAATAATGTCGCAAACTTATAAGAAGAAGACGTCCAGAGGTGAGGTGTCACAGAACATTTGGGGTTAGGTATTTGCCGCATGTGACAGCTAATCCTGCTGTAACGTGCTGTACCTATCATGTGATATTATTTTCTTGTTTGTTTGGCAACAGTTCTCAATAATAATGCCGCAAACTTATAAGAAGAAGACGTCCAGAGGTGAGGTGTCCCAGGAATTGATATTAGTTTCTTAATTGAATCGACTTTTTATTCATAAACTTAGCTAACCAAATGTGTGACAATCAACCCCAGATACTGTGACAACCAACCCGACCTCGGGGTATGTTGTCACAAAATAGTTCCTGCAAATAATGTGAATTATCTCCTAATCTGGTTGACAAAATCCGCAGGACCAATTTTTTTTTATAAAGTCGGACGTACGTAGTTTATAGTAATCTGAGTTTGAATCAACTTTCCTGCAGCTATGACCCGTAAAAAATCAAAATAGGAAAATGAGACAACCATACCCGGTCTCCCCTATTACCAATCGATTTCTCATGTCTTCCCGATGAAAATGGGCCGAAAAATGATATAATTCGGACCATAATTAAGGATATTACGTGAGAAATTTGTTTGCAGAATTCAAAGCCCGTTTCGTTAAAAATAGTCCGATTTAAATTATTTTCTGTCCAATTAATCGGGAGAACACCAAGAATCCATTGGCGTTACTTTCATATTGATACGATGAAAAATAAGCAAATTCAGATTCTGTAGAATCTGACCGGTAAGGTAAATGTCCCTATTTCTGCTCATGTCCCGATTTCTGTTCATTTCGTATTTTTCTTATTATTATAAGCGTTACGCCTGTACTATAGTTGCAACAAAATAATTCCAAATTATTTGAACATTTACACGAGTGTTGCACGAGGTTGGGGCTAATCAAAGTGCAGCATAAGCAACGAAAAAAATTTAAAACGAGAGACTCATGATTTTCGATCGTGTTCTAGTTGGCTGTGGTAAGGAACAGGGTCATTATTGGTATTCGATAATTGGGCAGAAAATAGTTTTTGCAGTAAAACTTCTTATTTAATAACAAAAACAAATACCGTATTGTGCTCTGGATTTAGATTTTTTTACTATTTTTAATTTTTTTAAGTAGAAAACAGGTGAGTAGGTTTAGGGTCAAGTGAATCACCGTCATGTCCGCATTTATACTCACTAAAATTTTAGTGACATAACCTCACAATTCAATGTATGCTGTAACCTCTATTTCTATTCGAAGGCATTTTACTTTTTGTCTATCATTATTTTATGCTTTACTGTTGTGTTATAAAACCTCTCCATAGTAGATGTAACTTACTTTAACCTGTAAAGGCAACATATTATGTGAGCAGAAATTGGTACAAATGGTGAGTAGAAATACGTACATCGCTATTTTTCGTGAGCAGAAATACGGACATTTATTGCATTGTATTTAATTACAAATTACTAATAGTTAAACATCTTGAAATATATTTCTTAAATAGTTTTCGAATTGGTTGATTTATGATTAAAGAATTAATCAATTACACTGCAACTAATGATCACAAACAAATTTTTGCACCTTCTTTATGACGAGTAACCTCTTAAATGAGCAGAAATTGGAACATTCACCTTAGGCGACCGCGCGCGGGCCAGCCCGAAAGGCCTTTCGCCGGTTAGTCGCCTTCTACACTAAGAATAGAATGACAGCTGATCAACGATAGTCACAACCCACGACTAAAGGCTCTTGACTAACCAACTTCAGCTCTGGCGCCTTGACTAAAGCTAACTCAGGCAAGTTTTAGTCGACTAAGGAAAAAGGTGAAGTAGCTTTAGTCGAAACGTTATTTCAATCACTTTTTAGTCGAATGATGCCCAACTCTGGGAAAAAGAAGATTAGCGGTTTTTCTTCTTGGGACCGTCAGACAGACTCATCAGTAGGGGTATAGCTGACAGACCCTTTTTTTTTTAAATATGTTTATTGTCCGTTTTTAGCGCAGTCTACATGAGTTTAACAGGCGACAAAGACATTTGAAAAAAAACCTTACATGTTCTTTACATATATGATAGTTGCTAATTGTTCCAAATTTTTTGGAAACTCTTAGAAATACAATAGCGGGTAATTTTGGCGTTGTACTGTTTGGATGGTGATAAATGTATATTTCTGGGGAAGAAATTGCACCGTCGCCCACAAATTACTTGTGGGACTTGTAATAGGGGAAAAAAGGCCGTCTAGCCCAGTGGGGGGGCAAAAAACCCCTTCACGTTCTTACACCTACCTCTACCTATGATACAACTTATGAATAAACTTAGAATCTACTATTTACAGAAAGGGGGGTATTGCTGACTTACAGCATTAAACGCCCCTTAATATGATTAATCAGTCTTTTAGTATCACAGACTTCTGTCTCTGAGACAGTTACGACGAGCTGCCAGCTCGGTCATATGAGCGCTGTCTAATGCAAGCCACCAATACTTTTTGTGGTCTAATCGTTGAAAGTCATTTCGGTCGACCGTGGGTATGGCCATTGAATATAGGAACTTGTCACGGTTGTCGATAATATCTTCGGGCGAGTATGCGATTCTCTTGTCGGCTTTATTGCGGCGCCAGTGGTAGATTAAAGGTACATTCTCTGCATCCTGTATGAGACCCTGATTGTCGCAAAAGGTGAAGGCCTGTGGGGTCAGATATCCCGACGCGCATTGTTTTTTGGAGGTATTGCTGTCTTGGTATGCTAAGGATTGAATTAAATTATTGTTAATATGTGGAAGTTTGCTATAGTAGTCTCTTGTGAGTTTGATTATGAATGAATCAATTCTTGGTATGTTGGCTGCGTCGTAGAGGACCTGGTTTTTAACGAAGTGCTGCCAGTCTGAATCGGGTGTGCGATAGAGTCTGCGGCAGGCTCTCAGGCACTTACGCTCCAGTGCTCGGGCTCGTTCCATGGAGGTGTGATTGCAGTTCCACGTAACTGGCGCCGCGTAAGTAATTATCGGGCGGACAAGCAGCATGTATAAAATGGTTTTTGCTGTCTTGGACAGGTATTTATTGTAAAATAGCCTGCTATTCGCTAAGAAGGCTCGATTGGCCTTCACAAGCTGGGCGTCGAAATGCTTATTACTGCGTAGTAGATAGTCCAATTGGACTCCGAGGTATTTAACTTCTTTCTTGTGCGGAATAAGCACCTTGTTCGCGGTCCCTAGCTGACGGACCCCGTCGTAGAAACACGGGAACTGAGAGAAAGTAACGTGGAACTTGTATATATATGAACGGGATTGGAAGTTAGGACTTGCGAGAAGAGTAGACCTCTAGCGGCGCTGGCGAAGACTAACCGGCGCGACCCATGGTGAGGCTGGGACGTCGCACATACACGAAATAGAAGAATTAGTAACTTTCACATTTTTATCGTAACACTCCATAGTTTTATTATTATCATAATAAATGTATTATTATAAAAATATCATTACTAAAAACATCAATGCCATTTTTTTAATTACAAAAGTAGACGAAGTAAGTTCTTCTGTAAACAAATGATTGCACGCAAAAGGGGCGGGAACCCCATTTTTTATTTCGTCTAACATCTTACTATTATGATATTGTTACACGCGTTTGACAAACAAAACGAAAGAATAAAATGTGTAGGTATTCTTTCCCTCAGAAAGATTTATTAAACTGTGATTTTAAACGTCCCAATAATACCCACTAACATCTGTTCTTTGACTGATATTTTCTCAGAATTAGTTTCTCCACGATTTTGTTCGTTAGTGAGAAATGTTTTGCATACCGAGTCGGGTGCCGCGCCAACCCTTTCGCCCAGCACTGTAGATATAATTGCTCGGTTCTGTTTCGACTTCAGCAACTAACGGCTAACAATTTCACGGAAGTCTCGCAGCCAAGCCGAACGTCGTTATTCTTTCGCTCTCTCCCATCGCTCCCATCGAGAAAGAATCGCTGTAGGCTACGAAATAATAAATGGTGCTCCCTTCCTCTATTACAGAGCGCTCGTCACGGGGCGCGTCGTTTCTCTCCGCTTGTCTTTTCATACTCGCTGATATCGGGCTTTGGGGCCTCCAACCGCCGGACCCCATCCTGGAGCCGAGCGGCGCCTGGCTCGTGGGGAAAAATGCCGATCGGTTTGACGAAACGTAATTACGGTATTCCACGCGGCAGCGCTGGAGAATGAGGTTGCTGCCACCCCGCCCCGTGGAAAACACTCCTGTCGGAAATCCATTTTGCGCGCCGCTGTCGCTGGAATTTCTAACGAACAGCCACGCCGCTGATACATTTTACCGCGCAGCTGCCCTGATATCCCCGCGTTATTAGAGGAGACACCGCGGAAGGAAAGAAATCTATCGCGATCGAGCTTAACGCGCTACGGCAGGTCTCGATGTATGCAAGCGTGATTTTCTTGGGGAAGAAAGAAGCTTATAAAGAACAAAGAAGAGAAAATTAGAATTAAATTTCGGCCCATTGGGTTACGTTTGGGCGAGAAGTGTGCGAGATCAAAAATTGTAGTTCCTTTTGCGAAAAATATTTTTGCGATTTAGGTCTCACGTTGCAAAGGATAGCAGCAGCTGAGATGCGCAAGACGCCGCAGAAATAGCTGCGCGATTTCAATTAGCCGCCACTTTTTAACCGACTTCGAAAAGGTGGAGGTATTTTTTTTTCTTAAATACGGAAGGTCGCTTTTCAACTTTTTTTCTGAGCCTGTGATGAAAATTCAAAAATCCCGTTTGTAGATTTAAGTAAACTGTATGCATGCTGAAAAATTCATCTAAATCGGGGGACGTTGCTATGAGCTACAAACGCTTAAAGATCGCAGAATAAGGTCGAAAATAGCTGATTTCGGCATATAGATGTTAACAAAAAAACACCGCCTCGAAAATATGGCGAGTTTTCAGATTATCGTGAATATATACGAAACTGTATAAGATATCAAAAAAAGTTAAATTCAAAGTGCTATGGGTTTTTTTAGGTTCTATAAAGCAGAGATATAAAATTTGCGAAGGATATTATTTTTTTTCGAAATTTAAAAATTTATCCCCACCACTCTTTTTTCGACAATTCTTTATCACCATGTTGTAGGATATCGAAAGCCATAAAACTTTGAATTAAACTTTTTTTCGGTATCTTTTACGGTTTCGCAGATATTCACGATAATATGAAAACTCGCAATTTCTTTGAGGGGGGTGTTTTCACCCTTAGCACCATTTTAATGCCGAATCAAAAAATAGTTACGTTATTAGCATCATTTGAGCCTCATTTCTCCAAAGTTTCGGATTTTTTTGAATTTTCCAGTTGCCGAACTTCCCTTGTTAATTATTGAGAAAACAAACCCTTCACTTATTTTCGCCGCTCCCTGTATTAATCCTCCCAAATGTTAAACACTTGAAACTGCGATAAGTGGACGTTCACCGTGTTGCGAATACGCTTGCCCTGTGCAAGAAAAAAATACAGCGAAGATAAAAATAATGCTCGTTTGTAAATGCAGAGGTAAAGGCATAAAGGGAGGCGAAAAATTGAATTTTTGAAAATGGTGTGACCATTTCCTTGGAATGGCACTTCCTTTCTCTGTTTTTCCTATTTTCCTTCCGTTTTTTTTTTTGTTGAACGTATACAACCGGAGTTGGAATGTTTCCACGGAATGGGATTACAAGCAATTTTCAGAGATGTGGATTTTGGGGGGGAAAAGGAATTAGTGTCGTCGTTAGGAGGATGATTGCGTTCTCGATGTAATCTCCAGAGCATGTAGTTCCACTGCGATTCGTGCTTTAGGAGTGACGAATTTGGGGGAGTTGCAAATGTAGGAAACGTGTGATATTAGGATTGTGGTAATGAAGTAGGATTGTATTTTCCAATTAAACTTTGGATTCTCCAAGTACGCTTGATAACTGAAGATATTTAATCCAAATAATTTTTTAGCTTTTTCTAAAGATGAACTAGCTAACAATATGTTGTATCAATTTAATGAAAATCAGTTAATCTAGAGACTAGACATTTTGCAAACGTTGTTTTAACCGGTTTTTATATGAATAATCCTGTAATACATGATGCTAAAATTTAAGTAATGGAGATTTTTAAAAGACGGAGGAATACGATGATTTCCAAAGTGAGGGATTTGAGCATGTGAATGCTTGTTAAAGCAATAAAAGAGTACGTTAAATGGCTGTATAATAAATTATACATTTACATAAATAAATAATTTAGTCTCATTTCCTTTTTTACAAATCACGTATACCTATATAGAATATGGTACAAATTTGCAGATAATATATGTAGTATGTGTAATATTTCATATAAAAATTCAAAATCTTTCCAAACTAAAGACTGTCTTGCACTTAAATAAACTATGCGCTCCCATTAGCAATCACGTCCCCCTTATCGATCAGTTATTTCTGTTCCTTCATTAAAAGTGACATAGACAAATGTATGTAGAAAAAGGGTGGAAAAATAAAACTATAGAATATTCTATTTATTAATTAAATTCCAATTTGGTATATTATTAAATTCGCTGATAAGTTCAGTGAATACAAAGTATTAAACTTCCTCGCTAACACGTACATAAACGCTTTAATAGAGTATAAATGTGTTACTGAAGTTGTTGCTTTAATATGAGAGCCGTATGAATCTATAAACTATTAACTCATTACAGTTATTGAGAAAACAATTGCAAAATTAATTAACGAAGCTATGATAAATGACAGTAAATGTACTTAGGTAGTTCCATAAAAAGGACAAAAGGTTGTGTAGATGTATTTTGAAAATAATATTTTCGTAAAAACCAATTTAATTACTAAACTGAAAAGGTCAATCTTCGTGATAAATAATCCATGGATTCAGGTCACTTTCTCTCCAGCACTAGTAAAAGATACTTATTCTAACACGATTATATTCTCCAATGTTCAACAATTTACCTTGCATCGTAATTACTATATCCTCCCGCCAGAATTTTCAACTTCTCGTTCTAATTTCAGTTTAATGTTCCTATCAAGCCATGGATTTAACGATCACAATACCCCTCTTTTCGTGCCCGCACCCAACGCGCGCAGCCAGCAATGAGGCGTCGAGCGGTGTGCAGATGACTGACTTTTTCCAACGACGCACAGTCAAGGGCTTGCAGCTTCGTGGCACCGAAGTGCCATGATACTTCGGAATGTCCTCGTAAAACAAACGATTCTCCAGGAAACTGTGAACTCGGTACGAGCCTACGGGGTGATATAAAAGTAGTCTGATAACGCTACACGCCTTCCCCTATCTGTGTTACTTTCCCATGCCAGTTTATCTTCACACTCGAGAAATGAAATTTACTGCCAAGCAGATTTTTTTTATCGAATATTAGATGGCGTGGAATCCTTGAATTAATTCCTCCCGTTACTGCCCGACATGTAACTTTCAGAAATGCAGACAGGCAAGCTACCTACGCCCTGTATGGATCAGGGTGGAGTTGCCTGAAAGGTATAAAATTCAAAAGAATTGCAGGCCTGATACGGTCCTGGAAGGAAGGTCATGAGCCATATTTTGCGCTCTAAGTATATTGACTTCACTCGAAACTTTAAATGATATTTCAAGTCAAGTCAATAACAGTTTCACATTGGTAAAAAGTAGTTTCAAGTTACTTGAATTCAAGCGACTTTAAGTCAAGTTGTACTTCAAGGCAAGTCAAGTTCAAAGAATCTTGACTTCGCTTGAAACTTGAAAGAAACTTGGAAGGATATTGCAAGTCAAGTAAATATCAGGTCCCCCTTGGCAAAGTAGTTTCAATTTACTTGAATTCAAACGACTTGAAGTCCAAGGCAAGTGAAGTTGAAAGAATCTTGACTTCGCTTGAAACTTGAAAGAAACTTGGAAGGATACTTCAAGTCAAGTCAATAACAGGTTCACATTGGTAAAAAGTAGTTTCAAGTTACTTGAATTCAACCGACTTTAAGTCAAGTTGTACTTCAAGGCAAGTCAAGTTCAAAGAATTTTGACTTCGCTTGAAACTTGAAAGAAACTTGGAAGGATACTTCAAGTCAAGTCAATAACAGGTTCACATTGGTAAAAAGTAGTTTCAAGTTACTTGAATTCAACCGACTTTAAGTCAAGTTGTACTTCAAGGCAAGTCAAGTTCAAAGAATCTTGACTTCGCTTGAAACTTGAAAGAAACTTGGAAGGATATTGCAAGTCAAGTAAATATCAGGTCCCCCTTGGCAAAGTAGTTTCAATTTACTTGAATTCAAACGACTTGAAGTCCAAGGCAAGTGAAGTTGAAAGAATCTTGACTTCGCTTGAAACTTGAAAGAAACTTGGAAGGATACTTCAAGTCAAGTCAATAACAGGTTCACATTGGTAAAAAGTAGTTTCAAGTTACTTGAATTCAACCGACTTTAAGTCAAGTTGTACTTCAAGGCAAGTCAAGTTCAAAGAATCTTGACTTCGCTTGAAACTTGAAAGAAACTTGGAAGGATATTGCAAGTCAAGTAAATATCAGGTCCCCCTTGGCAAAGTAGTTTCAATTTACTTGAATTCAAACGACTTGAAGTCCAAGGCAAGTGAAGTTGAAAGAATCTTGACTTCGCTTGAAACTTGAAAGAAACTTGGAAGGATACTTCAAGTCAAGTCAATAACAGGTTCACATTGGTAAAAAGTAGTTTCAAGTTACTTGAATTCAACCGACTTTAAGTCAAGTTGTACTTCAAGGCAAGTCAAGTTCAAAGAATTTTGACTTCGCTTGAAACTTGAAAGAAACTTGGAAGGATATTGCAAGTCAAGTAAATATCAGGTCCCCCTTGGCAAAGTAGTTTCAATTTACTTGAATTCAAACGACTTGAAGTCCAAGGCAAGTGAAGTTGAAAGAATCTTGACTTCGCTTGAAACTTGACAGAAACTTGGAAGGATATTGCAAGTCAAGTAAATATCAGGTCCCCCTTGGCAAAGTAGTTTCAATTTACTTGAATTCAAACGACTTGAAGTCCAAGGCAAGTGAAGTTGAAAGAATCTTGACTTCGCTTGAAACTTGAAAGAAACTTGGAAGGATACTTCAAGTCAAGTCAATAACAGGTTCACATTGGTAAAAAGTAGATTCAAGTTACTTGAATTCAACCGACTTTAAGTCAAGTTGTACTTCAAGGCAAGTCAAGTTCAAAGAATCTTGACTTCGCTTGAAACTTGAAAGAAACTTGGAAGGATATTGCAAGTCAAGTAAATATCAGGTCCCCCTTGGCAAAGTAGTTTCAATTTACTTGAATTCAAACGACTTGAAGTCCAAGGCAAGTGAAGTTGAAAGAATCTTGACTTCGCTTGAAACTTGAAAGAAACTTGGAAGGATACTTCAAGTCAAGTCAATAACAGGTTCACATTGGTAAAAAGTAGTTTCAAGTTACTTGAATTCAACCGACTTTAAGTCAAGTTGTACTTCAAGGCAAGTCAAGTTCAAAGAATTTTGACTTCGCTTGAAACTTGAAAGAAACTTGGAAGGATATTGCAAGTCAAGTAAATATCAGGTCCCCCTTGGCAAAGTAGTTTCAATTTACTTGAATTCAAACGACTTGAAGTCCAAGGCAAGTGAAGTTGAAAGAATCTTGACTTCGCTTGAAACTTGACAGAAACTTGGAAGGATATTGCAAGTCAAGTAAATATCAGGTCCCCCTTGGCAAAGTAGTTTCAATTTACTTGAATTCAAACGACTTGAAGTCCAAGGCAAGTGAAGTTGAAAGAATCTTGATTTCGCTTGAAACTTGAAAGAGACTTGGAAGGATACTTCAAGTCAAGTCAATAACAGGTTCACATTGGGAAAAAGTAGTTTCAAGATACTTGAATTCAAGCGACTTGTAGTCCAAGGCAAATAAAATTGAAAGAATCTTGACTTCGCTTGAAACTTGACAGAAACTTGGAAGGATATTGCAAGTCAAGTAAATATCAGGTCCCCCTTGGCAAAGTAGTTTCAATTTACTTGAATTCAAACGACTTGAAGTCCAAGGCAAGTGAAGTTGAAAGAATCTTGATTTCGCTTGAAACTTGAAAGAAACTTGGAAGGATACTTCAAGTCAAGTCAATAACAGGTTCACATTGGGAAAAAGTAGTTTCAAGATACTTGAATTCAAGCGACTTGTAGTCCAAGGCAAATAAAATTGAAAGAATCTTGACTTCGCTTGAAACTTGACAGAAACTTGGAAGGATATTTTAAGTCATGTAAATAGCAGGTCCCCCTTGGCAAAGTAGTTTCAATTTACTTGAATTCAAACGACTTGAAGTCCAAGGCAAGTGAAGTTGAAAGAAACTTGACTTCGCTTGAAACTAGAAAGAAACTTGGAAGGATACTTCAAGTCAAGTCAATAACAGTTTCACATTGGTAAAAAGTAGTTTCAAGTTACTTGAATTCAAGCGACTTTAAGTCAAGTTGTACTTCAAGGCAAGTCAAGTTCAAAGAATCTTGACTTCGCTTGAAACTTGAAAGAAACTTGGAAGGATATTGCAAGTCAAGTAAATATCAGGTCCCCCTTGGCAAAGTAGTTTCAATTTACTTGAATTCAAACGACTTGAAGTCCAAGGCAAGTGAAGTTGAAAGAATCTTGACTTCGCTTGAAACTTGGAAGAAACTGGGAAAGACATTTCCAGTCAAGTCAATAACAGGTTCCCACTGGTAAAAAGTAGTTTCAAGTTACTTGAATTCAAGCGACTTTAAGTCAAGTTGTTCTTCAAGGCAAGTCAAGTTCAAAGAATCTTGACTTCGCTTGAAACTTGAAAGAAACTTGGAAGGATATTGCAAGTCAAGTAAATAGCAGGTCCCCCTTGACAAAGTAGTTTCAATTTACTTGAATTCAAACGACTTGAAGTCCAAGGCAAGTGAAGTTGAAAGAATCTTGACTTCGCTTGAAACTTGAAAGAAACTTGGAAGGATACTTCAAGTCAAGTCAATAACAGGTTCCCACTGGTAAAAAGTAGTTTCAAGATACTTGAATTCAAGCGACTTGTAGTCCAAGGCAAATAAAATTGAAAGAATCTTGACTTCGCTTGAAACTTGAAAGAAACATGGAAGGATATTTCAAGTCAAGTAAACAGCAGGACCCCCTTGGCAAAGTAGTTTCAATTTACTTGAATTCAAACGACTTGAAGTCAAGTAACTTAACTAATGCGAACAAGCCTTAAACACCTTAGAAACTTAACATTGCCATTTCTTTTGGAGCACATACAAGAGAAAGTGTGCTACGGGTCAGAATAATTGACCCGGCTTGCGCGCGTTATCTCGCCATCCGCCTTCCAATGGTTAATCTGAGATCCAGAGATTTCGAGTGACCGATTCTCACCAACATTGTCGCTTTCAGGGTAGCTAGTTTCTCGACGAGCACAGTTCAGCACGAAAATGGAGCCCCCCAACGAGTGCACCTAAAAGTCGATGCGCCCATTACACATTTCTGGCCCCTTGATTCCACCGGTGCATCAGGACACCGTCCCCCATTTGCGGCTGCGGTCGCAAGCCGTACGGCGTACATGCACGCAACGCGAATGCCTTTGGACCACCAACTATCCCATTCCGGGTTCCTTGGCCCAACGAAGCGGAGGGTATGCCAACGGATTCTCCTCGGACTCTTTCTTCGTCATTTCTGTTTCCGTTCGCCTTTTCTCCGCCACTCCCACCATTGCTCCCTCTGCTCGCGCGTCCCTTTCGGTGAACCGTCCGCCAACGTTTTTCCATGGGCAATAAGACGACAAAGGAATTAAAAGCGGACCGCATTACGTAACCGCCACTGGTGCTGTTTGCTTTGTTATGAAACTAAGCGTTAAGCTTTAAGAATTTCTCGCTCTTAAATAGCCTCCTGGGCACTGGAAGAGCATAACAGAGAGAGAAAGGGGGAGAGAGAGAGACAGAGGGGATGAGAATGGGAAAGAATCTGGAGAACCGTGGGGCACTTTAGCAGTTAGGACGTTCCTGTTTGCTGTCTTCCCACACACTCCCTCTGCCGCTCTCTGTATATATATATATATATGTATCTCACTCGTTCGCGCTACCCTACACACATTTTTTCCCTCCTTTTTCTCGCCCGCGTTCTCGTCGCGCTTTTTCATTCTGCGCACCTCTTCTTGACACCTTCTTCAGGAATCTGAAATACTTGTATCTCGGCGGCTTCGAAGGAACTTTTGCTTCTCGCAGCCGCCCTTTCAAGTAGCGACCGTCGCGGCGCTGGTTCAGCTTCGTTATTGTGACCACTCGGTGATCTCTTCAGCGAGAAATTCCTTGGATTTCTTTATTACGTTCATTAAGCGCGAGCTTCAGCGTGGTACTTGTTGTACTTAGTGTACACCGTAGTATGTACTGTGTGAGGGGCCACAGTAATAGGGTTACCGATACGAACCTTCTGGAACTTCTGGCAGATTATAAATACTGGGTCGTCAAGCCACACTGCAGTTAGTCGGGGGTTTGGTCACTTTTCACTACTAATTTCATTCAAAAACGTCGAAGCATGTTGCGGAAAAATTATACGCGATGCAGCAGGTCCGAGGTTACTTTTGTGTTTAGTGTTGAAATTTCTATAAAACCAGCATACCTGCTTGTGTTTAGAAAGCCACTGTGATTGTGGAAAATGACAACAATTTATAACCAAGTGATTAGGCGGATTATTTAGAAGAAGGTTTACCATATACATTTTGTTCCTTGGAAGGGATGAACACGACCCTTTAATTAATCAATATATTAAGTTAAAAAAAAAATGCGCAAACGCTTGTATCTATATGTTTAGACCACATTTCCAACAAATTCTTCCTTTCCCGTATGAAGACATTGGAAAGTTGTTTTAACTCGGGCGATATTAACGCGCACAATGCTGGTTATGAAACGTATGCAAATTAACTTCTGGACATTTAATTCCATAATTGCCTCTGTGAAATTTATGCGCATGGCGTGAATAGCTTAAGGGCCCTGTGTTCGTATCATTTAGAGATAAAAGCAGGTTGCAGTTTAATTAAAACTATTTGCGAATACTTTTAATTGGCTTTTAAAAAGCTTTGCGGGTAGTGCAAAAATGTTTTGCTAGGAGTGTATATTAGAAGCATAGAAAGGCCATTACAGATCCAAGTGATGTTCACAATTTTCCTACCTGTATGTTAGGTGGTTGATATTCGACTTATTTCATCGAAAATATCGAGTTTATACCGAATGTCTAGTCAACAATTCTTCCCACTACTAATATTATGAGAGCTGCAAAATAATAACATCTCAAATATTCGAGTAATGCAATACATGTTTTTGAAACTAATTTCCCCTTCTTTTAACACGACCAACTTTCATATTTCCCAACCGCCACCAAGTGGGGTGAAAAATGTTACTAAGATAAAATCCACAGAGAAAGTAAAATCTATTATTATATTTTCAGTGCAAAATTAATTTTTGTATTTAACGAAGTCTCACAATTAGATCTTCTTCTTTAACACCCTCTACATATATCACAACTAAATACTTCATATCCGACAGCTTATAACAGTGGATTTCGCAAGTATGCTTACGAGTTCCCCGGTAAATCCAGAACGTAACACACCCCCGTCGCACAGTGGGGTAGGAGACCCCAAAAGTTTGCGAAAAATCGAAATACAAAAGAATGTTTAAACATCTGATTTTTTATCCCTGGTATAGTTGAAATATGTGCGCACAATAAAACGTATATCCACAGCCTTCTACAACTCTTCCTCCCTTACCCGAGTCGGTCAAAAACAGTTAGCTGTAGGAACTCCGTTACATGTTTATTCCAAGCGATTTATCAAACGATTTTGTGTAGCTATTTTTTGTTTTCTGTGTTTTAAACTTCTGTTTCGCGATGAAGACGTGAATTTCAGGTGTTTATTTAATTACTTTTTATTGTTATACGTTCGCGGCAAGCAATAAAACCTTCATAATGTTTCATTCAAAATTGCCTCGTATAACCTTAATTACCATAGCTGATCTACAAAAGCAATTAAACAGTTAACTTCCAAGTTCGATCAAGCATTTTTGTTTGCACAGTTATCATATCTGATTATTAAAGAACTGAGATTAACTTTCAGATTTTGCTCGTTTTTGCTCCAATCCCTAAAATTTCAGTTTATTCAAAACGGTTCCCAGTCCATGAAAATAATTTCTTTTTGCAAACACTGTTAATTGAAATATTTATATCTGTTGTTATTTTCAGATGTGAATCCTAATACTGTTGTTGTAACGAGATATTTAATTAACACATGTTTCCACGACGGCAGTGGTGGTTTTTTTTAAATGGAACCATATATTTTTTAATACATAAATCGACCCATCTTGATATTCCCTGATATTTTTTTTGTTGCCATTTTGACTTGAGATTCGTACTCAGCGACCTCGGAAACTCTAGAATACCAAGTTTAGACCAAATCTGATATTTTTTGGGTATACGCGTCCGCCATTTTGTTTTTTGCCATTTTGAGTTCAGATTCGTAATCGAAAACTTTAGTATACTCATTTTTGTAAATATCAAAGATTACCTTCATATTTTTACCATGTTTCTGGGATTTCAACCCACTGTGCGTCGTCCTAACCCTGCCCCACCACTGCAGCGTGAACGCACAGCAAAAAGAAAGCGACAGGAACTTTCATATTTTCTCCTCTTCTTCAGGCCGTTGCAATGTAACGCGGGCAGCGATGCGCGCTATCGGTAGCCTTTTAAACCGTGACACGAGGGGTAAGCATGTTCACCGTAAATACAGCAAGAAAATGTACTCCCGCTGGATCAGCTTCTCTCAAAGTGTAAGTAACAACATTTGTACAGCCAATGCACGCGATCTACGTGTTTGCTATTCTTCCACTTTCGCCCCCGAGCGTCATCACTCCCCGCACCCTTCCTGCCAACCCGCCGCCCCCGTGATCCCCTCGTCATCGTCGGGGCTCGATCCCTTTTGGACCGATAGGTCGTTCCACAGACGAGCGATTTCCCGTTAAATCGGCCGGTAGACAAACTGAATGAAAACGAGTTCCCCGACGCTGTAATAGGGTCGTCTTCTTTCGTCTCCCCCAGCCTCTCCTATCATCCAGATTAACGGAGGGTAATGGACATCAGTATAATCCTTAGAGAGACCCCTTTCCCCGACGGTGCCAAGCTTACCGTCGCTTTTTCCCCGGCCCGTCTACCTGCGCGTGGCGCCAGAGAGAATGGCCGTGTATAAAGGCAGCCGCGGGCAAAAGCAGTCTCCCCGACACATTATGTAACGAGGTTTAAGATCGACGAACCGTGACGCGCCACCTTCCTGGTCAGTTCGGCCGATCTTTCAGCACTTAATGCAGTCACAGGTGAGCAGACCTGTGACGCCAGATGACCCTGCAACACCGCCGCTTCTACGCCCGCGCGAAGGTCAATGATCCTCCGGAGGCGCCCGCGAGGGACGCTGCTGGGGATCCAGGCTGGAGCGAGATGTTCGTCGAACGGTTCGGAGCGAATGCTGTCGAGATTAGGGCTGGGAATATTTGTCGAATCTTTCGGTATTCGAATATTCGAATACTTCAGTTGCTCAATTATTTGGCGAATATAATTCGAATATCCAAGTATTCGAATACTGATGTGATGTATTCGAATATTTAAGTATTCGAATACTGATGTATTCGAATACCGATGTATCCAAGTATTCGAATACTATTCGAATATCTAAGTATTCGAATACTATTCGAATATCTAAGTATTCGAATACTATTCGAATACTGATGTATTCGAATACCGATGTATTCGAATAGTATGGTGTATTCGAATACCGATGTATTCAAATAGTATGGTGTATTCGAATAGTATTCGAATTATAAATCAAGTTCTTTAGGTTCATTTGTCAGGGTGAAATCTTGTAAGCTAATTTTGACCCACTTCACACCATACTATTCGAGTACAATAGTATTCGAATAATAACATTCGAATACACAAATATTCGAAGTTTATTCGTAGCATTCGAATACTTGTAAAATATTCGAATATTAAATTATTCAAATAGTCCCAGCCGTAATAACTGTGTGGTAACTAGAGTTCTTACTACCCGCCCGGGTACTCGAGTACCCGGTGAGACCCCGGGTAGAAAAAAATTACTCGGGTACCCGGGTACCCGGGTACCCGTAGGATACCCGACTACCCGGGTACCCGGGTAGACAAAAAATACCCGTGTGTCCATGAGATACCCGAGTAACTGAAGTGTGATGAGATAGTTGAGAATTTCGATTTGACAGCCGATCGTTTTTCGACTTTCGATCATTTTCGGCTAACCTCAGTAATGAACGGAATATGCTGTCAAATCGAAATTCTCAACTATCTCATCAAACTTCAGTTACTCGGGTATCTCATGGACACACGGGTATTTTTTGTCTACCCGGGTAGCCGGGTAATTTTTGTCTACCCGGGTATCCGGGTATTGCACGGGTACCCGGGTAGTCGGGTATCCTATGGGTACACGGGTACCCGAGTAATTTTTTTCTACCCGGGGTCTCGCCGGGTACTCGAGTACCCGGGTACCCGGATACCCGGGCAAAAACAATAGCTCTAGTGGTAACCAGAGGTCTTCAAGAACGAGGGTCACCTGGACACTTCGATTGGTGAAGAATTGGAGACTTTGCTGCAAAATGGAGCGGCTCCATAATTTGTTGGAAGTGAGCTGTAGGTAGCATCGATTGGAAAACAAAGTCGCATTGGGGAAGCTGCCTGCAACGTTTTCCTACCAGCAGGTGTGCTACTTGTTGTCGGTGTTTTAGGTGTATTTAAATTATCCGATTTTGCTATAACTATTATCGTTACTCTTATTGGCTATTATTAATTATGTAGATGTAAAAATTAATTTGCATCTTTTAGGTTATAAAGAGGTCAAACCTGGTAAAAGAAGAAAAAGTTATGAGAAGTCAAGTTTAGCATAAAAAATTCAAACTTTTCTACTGTTTTATAATCTTTTTCTTTTGTAGCCATTTTAATTTTCTCATAAAGCTCAGCGCAGAGTACGCGCACGAGTGGCGCCCTCTGCGCGGAGCTATGCGTCAGCTTCCCCCATTGGGCCATGTTATGCGGAAACCAACCAACCCTCAATGATCTGAAATTAAGTAAATTTAGTTTAAAGATTTTAATTGTTAAAGAAAAGTAGCTTCATTTCTGTTTGGTATATTTTATTTCTCGTTATTATTTTACAATGTTTTTTAATGGGTTATTTAATAGCGAGTAGTATAATTAATATTAAGCCTAAAATGAAACTATGTAAGAGTTGCTCTATGGGTTGGCAATGTTTTGCAAAATAAAGATCACAAAATTATGGTATCCCTACCGTGTTTAACTAATTTTTTGTCATATTGAGATTTCGTAGGTTTCCGCATAACTTGGCCCAATTGTCTCACGAGAATTATCCGTAAAAAGGTATAACAGGTACGAGCAGTTTGTAAACTGTTTGGAGACTAATTATACAAAATGAAAAAGATTAAGTTCGTGCCGCTTATAATGGAAATAAATATGGTGAATAATAAATGTAGTTCGTTCCGTAGACCCAGAGGCTCTGTACAAAATGTCATTAAAATCGTGAAATAAATTTCCATTAAAAAAGTGCAATTCTGCGTAAGATAATAGACTTTATGTTCGTTACTTTAAGGCCGATGAGTTCGTGGAACGTTTGAAGCGCGCGGGACTTACGATTAATGGTGGGCGAAGTATTTGCCTCTCGTTTAAGAGGAAATTTTTATACAGATCGCCGAGATCTCTTCATCGTTTGTTTTCCTAATTATAAGAACCGGGTTTTTTCTCAGTTCGTTGAATTCCCTCGATCCCGCGGAACTTTTTCAACTTAGAATTGGGTACTTGAGTTATACGCCTGGAGATTGGAGTATTCTGTGTCGGCGGGAAGGAAAAAAATTTGGCAATTCGTCCGAAGTGAGTTGAGATTAAATGTTCGGGGAAATGTGGGCCGCGTTCCGGTTGTTTAAGTTATGAATAGGTTCGAAGAAAATCTCATCAGAAACTTTTCACGGAGGAGCGCAATTTCGGGTATAGTACGAGGTACATACTTTTTCTTCGGTATAGCGTGCTGTAATTTTTGCAGTACTCGCTCTTAGGAAAGAGAAAAGTTTTCTTTCGCCCCAGAAATAAATAAATGGGGCGTATTTTCTGCAATCGGGATTTCGCTTTTACTGTACGCTGTGCTTGGGAAGTTCGAGAGATTTCGGATGGACGTTCCCATTGCTGACTTTGTCCCAGAATTCGGCTTTATTCGAATTCTTTTGAAGAAATGCTTATTTGAGATAATTATCCAAGTGAATTCCCTTTAGTCGAATATTTCGTTTGAATAATTATTGTTCGTTGCTCATGATAGATTACTCTACTATATTATTCGAATAATTGATCATTATGCAGTCGAATACGTTTATTCGGATAATGATGTAAATAATTCAATGCTAAGTGTGATATTCCGTGAACAACAAGATTGCGAATAAGAAGTAATGCAAATGATGAATAAATAATTATTCGCCCTTCTACGCTAAATCCCTATTTTGATTAAGGACTTACTCCTCGATGGCGAATAAAAACTTATTCGTCATTCGTTATACGCATCTAATTCCACTCAATTCTGCTTTGCTCCCTTTATCGATCTATTACCTTATTCAAAATTGCTAATAAACAATTGTATTCAATAAACTGTTGACGAGTCCATGTTGTAAATATGCCACTTATTAAATTCAGTCGTTATTATAAACTTCGAGAATTCGGGTAATACTTTATCACTTTTTTATCAATTTCGAGGGACAGATTATATATTATCTATTGTTGATTTACTGATGGCAATAGGGTAGCAAAATAATTCTCCATCCCTCTATGACAATTCTCTACACTTTTATAATTTTGCTTAACGAATTAAAATTATCTATATTTCTGTGACTTTACTTACAAAAATAATTCTTCATATGTGCATTATTTTGTTTAATAATTGAGAGCAAAACAAACAGAAATCGCACGTCAGGCCTTCAATTTTTCTAAATCGAATTGAATTGAATTTTATAATTATAATTTCAAAGTTTTAATTACAATTTCAAAAGTGTTTAGCCACCTGAAAGCATTTTGCATTAACTTTACAATATAATTGCACCTGCAATTCCTATTTTAATTCAGCAACTTATCAGCGACCCACTCTAAACTTATTGTTAGTATATATCGTATTTGTTGCAAGTGTATTATCTATAACGAATTTTACTCCATGCGCGAATTATTCGAATTAGCTCTGCTCCGGTTTTTACCTGACTGCGCGCGCATGTTCGGTGATAACTCCACTCGACAGCGAGCCGTGCATTCCAGACAATGCCTTCGCGATGTTTCGTGTTTCGATTAATTGTTTCGCTCCGGGTCACGTTGCTCGTATTGTTTTGAAACCGGCTCGAAAGAGCCACGTTTAGTAAGCAATGCATCGCCAATATCTTGTTCCTGTGGAAACTTGAGCGATTGCAAATTAAATCGCGAATCGTCGCTTCCGCCTCTGCCGGATATTAAAATTCCACGTAGATGGCGCAAATGTTTCCCTCTATTTCCGTAAAACCCATCGATCTGGCTATAAATATTGTTATCGTACGTTTCTATTCGTATTCTGTGTCTGCTTCGATCTGGAGCATGCTGAATAATTTCGCCAACAGATCGTTCGAACGCGTCACAAGTTAAAATACACTTTTATCAGCTTTTTTGCGCTGCCATTTATTATTCAACTATTAACGTGAATTCTAATGAAAAGTAATTATGAAATTAATTCGCCGTTAAGATTAAAATGTCTGCAGTCTTTTCCGTCGTTATTTTCAGTATAATAGTGAAATTCAGGAAGCCAAGAAATGTAGCAGTAATTTAAACAGATTCGTAATTTCTTTCACGTAGTTCTACGGTTGTGCTTATCCGCTATTGTGTATTTTACTCTTCCTGGCATCTATTTCTTTACATATTAGGTCTACCCATACAGCACACTTGGTTGCAGAAACGTTGCAGAAACGTTGCTGAAAAGTTGCAGAAACGTTGCGGTGCAATGTTGCACAGGGGTGGACATAGGAAGATTTCTGCAACATTTCAGCAATGTTGCGGTGCAATATTACCCTGCAACGTTTCTGCAACTTTTCAGCAACTTTTCAGCAACGTAATTTGCTGTAGGGGTATGGGAAAGTTCAGGCATTTTTCGCTTCCCGTATTTACGGTATTATAACATAAACGAATGCTGAGATTAATTTCTGGTATATCCACTGTTACAGATTGTTTATCATCCGTTTGCATAAAATTCCCTGTTTTCTTATTAAACATATTTCTAAATTACATTCACTGCTTCCCCAACGCTGTCGATTTTTTTTGGCATTTAAAATATTTTACAAGGCCTTGATGGCAGAAAGTCAGGGGAGTGTGCAAGGTGCTTGAAGTTAAGGGTAGGTAGCACTCACTAAGATGAATAAAAAATGCTTCGTCACGTAAGTGGAAAAATCAAGGCAGTCAGAATTATTTAGAAGCGATTTTCAGTGTCGATGAAATGTAAGGGATTTATATCAGCAAAATTTGAGCGTGTAAAAGAGTTAATTATCAGGGACCTGGAACGAAATGTTTTTCTGTTTCGTTTCGATTCAGCTCCGATAGTAGGCGATTAGCAAGACAAATGAATACAAAAGTGAATAAATAAACTAAATAAACAAAAATAATAATAAAATAATAATAAAAAATAAAAAAATAAACAAAAATAATAAAAAAATCATAACTCGACCATCTCACCTTTCTGCAGCGAGACATGGTCTTCTCGTTAGCTTTGAGAGGAAGAGTTAATATGGCCAAATACTTTGGCTGCATTGTCCCTCAATATCTATACTATCTTATTATTCCAAACATTAAAGGAAAATAAACTTAGAAGTATATTTTAAATACTGCTGTTTGACAAAAGAGGTTAAATGTAAAATCAATTTACCTTTTATAGCCTATAAATCCAGAAAAACACAGAAGGAAGCGAAATAACGCTATTCATTCAACTATTTGGCTTCTAGAGAAGTAATTGGTCTGCACTTTAATGCATTTTTACGTATAGACTCTGAAATATAGCGACACGACTAACTCTCCGGCCCGACCGCGACTCCCGGATTTACCCTAATAATTTCGTTTCGGTTAATATCGGTGCTGCTGAAAAATATTTCGTTTCCGTTGGAACGAAAAATAAATTTTGTTCCGAACCGGTTATTTCATATTTATAAAAAAGCTCATATAAACTTATTTTTAACAACTTCATTGCATTTGGTAGTTATATTATAAAATATTACACATTACAAAATTGTGTATTATAAAAAGTAGGGAAATTTGAGGTTTACATCCGAAAGTCTTGAACAATATAAACCGTGTAAAAAAAAAAGTAGATTATACAAAATATAAATCCGAAATCACAGAATGTATACATATACTGTTCATATTCAGGCACAAATAGATTCACGATGAAAATAAATGGCGCGCTGAATTTAAATTGTTTAACATAAAGTGTGCATCGAAAACAAAATGATTTTTATTTCGATTCCTTATATCGTTTTCACTCCTGCAATGGGATTAAGAATTTCGTTTCCTTTCTGTTTGTGTTCCGGAAAAATATTTCGTTCTTTTCGTTTATCATTTTCGTTTCTGTTCCGTTCCGGGTCCCTGTTAATTATATTACTGAGTAGATACACAATTGTAGTTAGACAAAAAATTATTATTATCCCATAATTTTGTGATCTTTATTTTGCAAAATAATACCAACGCTTAGAACAACTATTATATTATACGATTATTAAAACTACTGAGCCATAGCGCCATATTTTAGGCTTAAGAAACAAAAACTACAGAAAATTTATAAAAATATTAACTATACTACTCACTATTAAAAAACATTGTAATACAATAATAAGAAATAAAATACAGCCAATAGAAATAAAGCTACTTTTTTTTAACAATTAAAATCTACAAACTAAATTTACGCAATTTCAGATCATTGAGGGTTGGCAGCTTTCTGCGAAACTTGGCTCAATTGATAATCATTGTTGCGTTCCAATTTTGAAGTATTATAAATCAGAATACTGTATTTCGCTCTAGTAAGTAGAAACAGGTTGTCTAGAACGGACCAGAAATTCTAAAATGACTACACAATTCTCTGTGTACGAGAATATTGAAGCCTGTATAAAAATGGGAGCAAAAGTCCCACAAATACATTTTGCAAACATCGAGTTGCGGTAAGACAATCCTTTGTTCTCACTCTGAAAATCACCTCGCACCTTGAGGGGGTTGATTTTACGAAGTATATCCCTTAAACATTTCTCCCTAACCTCCTCTATAACTCCTTAACTCTTTCTTTCGTAATATCCTGCCGGTGATGGGTCATTACTTTCCGACTCGAATTAAAAAATTCCATTACCCGCGACTATTAGTTTGATGGAATAATCTGCAGCAGTGAACACAATTTGAATAAACGGATTAAATAAATATCGCCAACTTGTTCTCGCCCTATACTGTATCAACAATAGTGGCACTATCATTCCTCTCGTGTTTTATATTTTTCTTTCACCTTTACAACAACATGCATTTGTCGAGGCACGCCCTGTATAAGAACAGACGCAATTGGAAAGTTTTAAGCAGTTGCACCGGAAAGCACGCTTCGCGCAAATCGGAAAGCATAATAGGCACTGTGTGCACGAGCGTATATAAAAATAGGACGTGGAGACGTAAGAAAAAAGTAGCACACGTGGCAATCACCTCGTTAGCTCGCCATTCGGCTGGAAAGATGGTTTTTCAAGTAGTTACGGCTCGGGATTTCTCGGGGATGGAAAAGACGGGAAAAGAAAATTGTAGGTAGGGCCTTTGTGCGCGCGAAATCATGACCCTCGAACTTCTCGCATCTCGAGGACGCTATTGTGCGCGCCTATTGGCTGAATCGTGCGCGATTTCTCACCCCCCCCCCCCCTCCCAGCCAGACTCGCACCCTCTTCCCCGTGTCAGACACGTCCTTTTCGCGATCTCTTTAAAGTTTCATACTTTGCCGAGATATGATTTATTAATCGCGCTCGAGGGAGCCGTTAACGACGCCACATTTTACCAAATTATTATTAACGCTTTTGTGGAGCAACATTGGCGAGGGAAAGGGTGGATATTACAGGAAGGATGAAAGCAGGGTGCCAATAGAAAAAGCTGCGGAGACAAGATCAAAACGCTCGAGAAAAAATGTGATCTTTATGAATTTTTTACAAGAACAGGTTGTAACATATCGTACAAAATGTTGTTGCCTTTTATTAATATAGTCTATGGCGTGTAAAAAAAAATTGTTTCATGTTCTCGGTCTTGATGCATTTTCTAGTCGGAGCTTACAAGGGAAAGGAAAATGAAGGTGGGAGGAAGAAAATTTTCGTTTCCTTCGGAATATTTGCAAAATGCTCGATTCGTGAATCGCAAAAGAGCCCTAATAACGGGCAAAGCACTTTGTCTACTGTGAAAATTTTAGATAAAGAAAGCTAGCTTGAATAAACTTAAGAATAATTTAAAATGAGACTTGACGAATATGAGCTTGGTAAACAATTTTAGGAAAATCTTATTTTGTACTACCCTTCTGACTGTGAATAACGCCGCCGTTCGCCTATTAAAGTATTTTAATTTAATTTCTCCTTTGAGCCGGCGGAATAACATTCGTTTGCAGGAATTTTAATTAAAAACGTTTAATAGAAAGCTCGACACGGGTAGAGAGCAGGGTGGAAGGGAAAAAAAGGAGGGAGCGTGGGACGCAATTTTCGACTCTTCATAAATCTGTCAAATTTCGCTCGCCTCATCACGCGACGCCATCGATGGCTCTCGTGGGTGGCTAGTATGGCGGATTCAAACCGCGTGGCCTCGTGGTTTTCGATTAATTCGCGGGGGATAGCTCACCCAGACACTTCTCGTTTAAATCCCTCGACTTGTTTATTCATGTAACACCAGCCCCCCGCGCGGCTTCCTTCCGAAACGAACAATGACGAGAAGCGGAGAGAATAAAGGCGAAATGGAATAGAAATGGGTGGTGGATGAGAGCGACAAGATCGCCTCTAATTCCTCAGCCTCGCCTCTAGTCCCTGTCCATTCCGCTTGAGGGTCAAGAGCTAAAAACAAACAGTTTTTCGCGAGTATCTGGTTATCCGTCAATTTTACGGCGAAAATAGTTATTATGAAATTTATAGCTTAGGAAATTCTCTACAAAACCGGTAGTATGAGTTTTTTCCGTAGGTGTCGCCATTTTCGTGTTTGACGGCTTACAACGTTTCAACCCTTATACTTCTGAGAACGGAAGATCCCGAACCTGGAAATTCAAAAAAATCTGAAACTTTGTGAATATGTAGGGAATTTCCTCCTGAGTGCAATACAATTTTGTTTTGCTGCCCCAATTCACTGTAAATGGCTGAAATTGACCCCCGAAAATTTTCCGATTTTGTGTTATTATTCGCGAACTGTAAGAGGTAGAAAAATAGTTGTCAAGAAAAAGTTACTTCCTTTAATTAGGACTATCATTTGGTAGCTTACAGTTCTCCCAGTTCTTAAGGTTCGCGAGTTATAACTCAAAATCGGAAAATAACCGGATTTTCAGGGGTCAAATTCATCCCCTTAGAGTGAATTTGGGCAGCAAAATGTAGGAAAAATAATTCTGCAGGAATCTTCTAGGATTAGGAAAGGTCCCAAAGTGCTTGTTTAATAAAAACAATAAGAAATCGAATATTTTCTAACAAACACGTTTGGAACATAACACCTGAACATCTTCCCTCTCTTCCCTTGCTCGCGACCGAGAATTTAATTCTCCCTTGAACTATGACCGTCCCGGCACCTTGCTAAAGTGAAATAATGAACAGAGTGGGCGGCAGTGCTTCTTTCTTCTGCCCCCGCCATTTTTCTTTGCACCCCTCTGGCCTCTGGTGCGGACTCGGCTCGATTCCCCGCTCGACTCTGCTCCCTCGTAATTTGCTTACTGTCCCGCCACGAGGCCAGGGGCCAATGATGTACTTTCAAATTAAGAAAATCGACGCGATCCAGGTCGAGGGGGCCACGGAATTTTCCCGCTCCGGAAAGTTACAAGGAGAATTAAAGTCGAAAGGGACTCTGGGTCACCTGCTCGGGTAAATCTACCCAGTGGCGTAATAACGCTCCCCTTCTTGCTCGCGAAATTTTCTTCCCTCGCCTCCCTTCGGGATTCATTGTCTTATTTAATTTGTAAGTTTTATGATCTACGTTGCCCCTCGTGGTATGTTAAGCAGCCGTAAACTATGCACCCGTCTCGTTTTTTCGTGGTATTTGATGAGTCGACGCCGGAGGAAATATACCTGCGTAAGCAGAGTGACTGGTGTCTTGGTGTACATCGAGCTGGAGGCTCATTTAGCTATCGTAGAACCAGAATGGTGTATTTTGATGATAATCTGAAGCACGTAAAGGGGGAAGTGTAATGGCAAAATTAATTTCTTTCAGGATATTACGCAGCTATGAAATTCAAAAATATAGTCACATGTATCTTCTATTCGTGACCACATATCATGAGATATTGAATGAAAATTTGTTGCTTGACATTCCATATAAAATACCTCGTAATCTGTATAAATTAATCGCAGATAACTATAGTGTATCCTTTGAATGAAGAAAAATATAATAGGATGTATAAACACATCACGTGTTTCAGATTACCAGGGTACCTGAGAAAGGGGAATGTTGCGATAAAATAGCTGAAAATACTAAACAGGAAAGTAAAAGATAAAAAGAGAGAGAAATAATTTACTAAAAATATAAATCTTGAGAAGGAAAGGAAGGATGGTTAAATAAAGGCTGGCCAGCAAGTCCCATTCTCTGGCCGATGAGGCTAGAATTATAATAAATAAATATACACAGGGTGGGTCGCCTAATATTTAAACAAAAAATATTTCCGTTCATTTTAATTATACGAGAAAATATCTAAGGGAAACAATGTTCGCTCCAGCGGGGCAATATTATTGTGATCGAGAAGATTTTTTCTCCGGGTCATATTTTCCGAAATATCAAGATCATCGAGGTTTTAACTTCTCTTTAATATTGATACATATTACAAGAACCCGCAGTTCTATTTAGAAGCTCATATATGACTGAAAATCAGGAAAGAAAGAGCTGAATAGAAAGAAATAGACTTTCCATCGTCATATTTTTGTTTTTGAACTGAGCTAATTCTACTTCTATAATTTTTTTATAAATTCAAATGTAACAGATATTCAGCTGCATCGTTATAGACACGGCATGCACTAGGGCTGGAACTATTTGTCGAATTTTTCGGTATTCGAATATTCGAATACTTCAGTTGCTCAGTTATTTGGCGAATATAATTCGAATATCCAAGTATCCAAATACTGTTCGAATATTTAAGTATTCGAATACCATTCGAATACTATTCGAATATTCCAGTATTCGAGTAGTATGCTGTAAATTATAAATCAAGTTCTTTAGGTTCATTTTTTCACAAGCTTTTATTTAGTTTCAGTTGTGAGTTCGTTAGTTTGTCGGGTGAAATTTTTTTTTTTTAATTTATTTATTTAATGTCGCATCAGCTTAGAACTATTAGCGACCACAGTAACAACATTTACAATATACATGGAGAATAGCGAGTATTGCCTAGTTGGCTAACATTGTGCGTTTTTATCTATTATATTCCTCTCACCTAATTCATATTTTCTTGGTTATTTTTAATTGTTCAAGAAAGGATATTATATTCCCAATATACTTCTTATTGTTCAAACATACTTTGATTGTGGATGGGATTTTTTCATTTTTCCTTAGGTCTCTGAGCGCTGGACAGTCTTGTATTATATGGTTAATAGTTAGGTTAAAATTTCAGTGTTCACAGAGTGGTTGTTCCGTTTTTGTTATAAGGAATTGGTGTGTGTATTTTGTGTGGCCAATTCGCAGTCTCGTTATGATTCTTTGTATTTTCCTTGATTCAGCTATGGATGGGTTTGGGGAGTAGATATTGTCCCTTATCTCATGGAGCTTGGAAGGTTTGTCGGATAACCAATCAAGGTTCCACTTGTTTAAGATTTTTTCTTCTAAGTATTTCTTTGCGTCCACGATAGGGATTTCCAGGTTAGGCAAGTCTATGAGTTCTGTTTAGGGTGAAATCTTGGAAGTTAATTTGGACCCACTTCAACATATCCGATCGACTTGAAACTTCGCACACATTACTATATTCGAATAGTATTCGAATACTGAAATATTCGAATAAGGTAAACCAACCAGTGAATGACCGCATTGTTGAATGAGAAGCCCAGTAAATGACCGCATACTTTTAATAAGAATTGTACTTATTAATGTTTGCTTAATACGCGTAACTAAAAATATGGAATATTAAAAGTGCAACTACACTCCATTTATAAAAATATAATAATTTTTAAATTTATAATTGACATTTCTTTGCCTAATGGTCATTCACTGGTATGCGGTCAATTACTGGTTGGTTTACCCTACTCAAATATTCGAAGTTTATTCGTAGCATTCGAATACTTGTAAAATATTCGAGTATTAAATTATTCGAATAGTCCCGGCCCTAGTATGCACATGTATACATATTATAATGTTTGTACTTCAAATTAATAGTGTCAAAGGAACCTGAAACTGTATTTCTCCAATATTTATAAGGAATGTGCTATTTCAACTAGAGCTATTGTTTTTGCCCGGGTATCCGGGTACCCGGGTACTCGAGTACCCGGTGAGACCCCGGGTAGAAAAAAATTACTCGGGTACCCGGGTACCCGTAGGATACCCGACTACCCGGGTACCCGTGCAATACCCGGATACCCGGGTAGACAAAAATTACCCGGCTACCCGGGTAGGCAAAAATTACCCGTGTGTCCATGAGATACCCGAGTAACTGAAGTGTGATGAGATAGTTGAGAATTTCGATTTGACAGCATATTCCGTTCATTACTGAGGTTAGCCGAAAATGATCGAAAGTCGAAAAACGATCGGCTGTCAAATCGAAATTCTCAACTATCTCATCACACTTCAGTTACTCGGGTATCTCATGGACACACGGGTAATTTTTGTCTACCCGGGTACCCGGGTAGTCGGGTATCCTACGGGTACCCGGGTACCCGAGTAATTTTTTTCTACCCGGGGTCTCACCGGGTACTCGAGTACCCGGGCGGGCGGGTAGTAAGAGCTCTACTTTCAACAATTCAAAGGCGAAGTGGCAAAATATATACAAAATATGAAATCCATCCCCATAATAAGTAATTTCTATACAGTAACACGAGGAATGTTGATTTTGCATTACGCCGATTAAATTATTCTATGTAACAGCCTGAAAATATGATACCTGCGGGATGACAACGTTGCCCATACATTATAACAATGACAGAAAGGGAAACAAATATTGTTATCAACGAAACGTCCGCCATCATTTTGTTGTATTAGTTCCGCTTTATGGAAATATAATATTTGCCCGATTATATGAAATTCCCTTGTATTTCCGAATTATTTGGTATGCATATACCATTTTGATGCTCGAAGTTCCAGTATTTTGCATTCAAATGGAATACATTTCTCGACAAAACGAAATTTTGTCCCTTTATGATAGGCACGTCAATCGTGTTAGAGAAACATGAGTCAACGAGACTAACACAGTGACACTTTGAAATTCAACCCCTTGGTTGCTACTCAATTAACAATTTTCATTTATATTTTATAAATTTCGGCGGGGTGCGAGGTTCGAATTAAAAATATTCCGTGCTAACGTTCAAAGCGTTCCGGATTGGAGTGTTTTTCTCTTTTCTAATCCCGAAGCTCCATTTCCCTCGCAACCTTAAATCGGTGTGCGCTCTGCTGTGTAAATTCCCTTTACCACTGCAATCTAACACTGAATTCTTCGTAAGTTGGTAAATGTGATCAGGCATATCGACGCGAGAAGGGGAAGAACAAGATCGTCGACTCATCGCTTCCAAGTCGAGACTTTTACTTTTATTGGTTCATTTGTGAAAGTGATTTTTACGAAGAAAATTTGCGTTATTTAAAATACGACAATCTGTACGTGATTCCGAAGAAAGAACTAGCACTTACTCTCGTCTATTGACTAATTGACTAATACTAGAAGTAAACAATTCGAAATAAACTTTTTCATGCGCATGCAGCTGTTTTATTCGAAATATTGCACTTGTATAATAAAATAACATTACGTAAGTATGATTTAAGATTTGAACTGCAATTACATCACGAATATTCTTTAGAAAGATCTTTGGAAATATTTAAAAGCAAATTAATTGCCAGAATGCCGAAATTATGTCACGCGGTGATAAAGAGAAAAGGAGTAGGGTAGATGTACCATTTGTGGCCACTTGAAGGATTTCCGTACCACTCACAGATACATAACTTACAAAAGAATACGTACACAAAAGTAAAGAATATATAAGTGTAATCCAAAATATACAGAGAATTAAAATATTCTACGTTGAACAATGTTTTAAACATAATTATTTAAAAAATCGTTATATTATCGTGCCAGACTGTTTTGCACCATTTGTGGCCACTAGAGTACCATTTTTGGCCAGCCGGCTTTCCATTTGTGGCCACTTATAGAATTGGTAATACGAAAGACCCACAGTAAGAATTGTATTTTTTAATTTATTACAAATGTTCACTACTGAACAAATAATACAATACTTGCTGCACAAAAATAATATTAACTGCCAATACCCTTTTTACTTTTTCTTTTGGTAGCGACAGGTTTTGCTTTTTCTGTTTTTTTTTCTTATTCCTTTCTTCGAACTTTATGGCTTTAATCTTTTTATTTTCTTCTATTTTTGCTAGTCTTTTTTCTTTATTAATCTTTCTCTCCTCTTCTTTGTTCTCCTTTTCTTTTTTTTTTTTGCCAACATGATCTCCATCCATTTGTCTGATGTTATTACAGTAGGTAAATGTTCAACTGCTTTCCGCTTTCGCTTTATGATTTGCTTTTCGGGCCATAAAAGAATTTCGTTGAAGACACCATCGAATGACTTTTCACGAATCGTAAAAATCTTCGACTTTAGAAGAATTTTTTCGCTAACTATTGTATAATAATTTTACAATAATTAGGTATTGTACGATAAGTTGCTAATGAGAATGCCTACTGACCAAAAATGGTTGTACCGTGGACTGTTTATGGCCATTACGTGGCCACGAATGGTACAATTCCATTTTCGATGTACCATTTTTGGTCAGTGCCTAATTCCACTAGAGTTTAGGTTATATCGTTGAAATTCTTTTTTAAATCTCAAAAATATTTGTTTTTTAATATAAATATGTATAAAACTTCATCCATACTCTTGTTAAATACAGTAACTAATTGTTTTCTTACCAGTCGTATGCTAAGCACCATTTGCAAGGATGTGGAAAGTTATCAAAGATTTGCACATTCACGTATGATTATTAAATAAAACGGGACAACAAAACAGTAGAAAGTAGTAGAAATGGTGCCAACATAACCCACCCTTAGACAGCTTCATTCATTGTAATGAAAGTAAACTAAGAATACTTAATATATCGGAATAAATAAGACCGTGGCCACAAATGGTGCAGTGGCCACAAATGGTACATCTACCCTAGGTATTCTTTTGCGAAAAAACAGTTTCATAAATTTCTATTGTTTTTCTGAAAAAAAAAAACAAGTACATTACAATTATAACTTTTACTCCTAATTATAATTAAGTACAGATTGATTACTGTAGCGGAATAATTTTTTCAATAAAGCATTTATTTACTTAAGGAAAGCTCTGTTTCTTTTGAAATACTAACATGTTCCAAACTTTTCAGCTGCAGTGTAGATATATCAGAATAAATATTTATGTTGCATGTTACTTATTAGCACTATTTCATTAAGAGGATGAGATTTTCAGATCATAACGAGATTAAAATCTAACACAGAAGTTCATTCTGTGATCAATATATATTTAAGGAACGAGATTCTGGGTCAAAATTGACCCACTGCCCATCGTCCAAAAATTAGGTGCTTTTTGTGGAGCGAGGACCCATTATTGAAGCAAGGAATTATCTTTGTTTTCTGGAACCAATTCCCCGAGGAAGGCCACGGCTGAAAGGAAAGAATGAATGTAATTATCGATTCCTCGAGGCAGTCTCGTGAAATCCACTTGCTTGTTGATTCGTCGAGTGTCTTCTTGAGACGAAATAAGAAGCGCGGGGTATTCAGGTGTTGAAAGAGGTCAAAGTGCCTGGCTGATGAGTCGCGAAAAGGTTTCCAGGATGAGAAGTCAGGGTTGGCAGCTCTTCAATTGATCGATGGTATTCGACGAGACAAGAATCACAAGTTGGCCTCGCCTGTATTTTCGACGGCCTGGCATTGCTTCCCGCGAGACACTTAGATTTGATTAAAAAAATTTCCAAACTTCTCTGCGCGAACTTTTTACTCTGTGCAACTTCGGGAACATCGAAAGCAGCGTTTGTTTAAGAGCTTAAGTTAAGGGAGAAGATAGATTAAACTGCGATTTTTTTTATAGCCCATTTATAGTCTTCCTCATTGTCACTTATATTCTAGTGCGTTGCCCGCATTGTAAAAACAAACACGATCTATTTAGTAGATCTATTAGTTTTTAGTAGCCGTTCTGGAAATGGTATACGTGTATTCATTTATTAAGTGTTACCTGGAATACTATCACTGACTTCTGTTGTTGAGTTACGATTGATAAATAAACATGTAATCACTGTCATGTAAATGAATGATTATAAAATTGCGTAAAGGAGGGTTCTAAATCTCTTGATACTCTCTTGAAACTTTTCATTCAGTAACGTTCACTTGGAATTTTTGGAGAGCACTGATCGAAAACTCGTTTAACAGTTTGGTTTACTGGAACTTGGTGAAAAAAGAAAGAAGAATATTTTGTTAAACAGTACCTTGAAAATGTGTTAACAAGCATTGCAAACGAGTAAAACTAAAATAATAGGGTAACTGTACTCGTAGTTGACAGTGTACCAATAGTTGTCACTTTTATCTTCAGTCACGAATAATAAGCTTTCTATTAAAAAAATGTTTCTGACTAATACTTTTTCAAACAGCGTATTAGAATACTCTTTGAACTCTTCTTATGATTTTACTACATAGGGTAACTGTACTCGTAGTTGACAGTGTACCAATAGTTGACACTTTTATTTTCAGTCACGAGTAATAAGCTTTCTATTAAAAAAATGTTTTTGGCTAATAGTTTTTCAAACAGCGTATTAGTCAAAAACATTTTTTTAATAGAAAGCTTATTATTCGTGATTGAAAATAAAAGTGTCAACTATTGGTACACTGTCAACTACGAGTACAGTTACCCTAGTTCTGGTTTTGTACGTTTGTTTACTAACATTTTCGAAATAATTTTTCCCTTGGAAAATAAACGTTTCACATAAGTAGGGTAACTGTACTCGTAGTTGACAGTGTACCAATAGTTGACACTTTTATTTTCAGTCACGAATAATAAGCTTTCTATTAAAAAATGTTTTTGACTAATACGCTGTTTGAAAAAGTATTAGTCAAAAAGATTTTCTTAATAGAAAGCTTATTATTCATGACTGAAAATAAAAGTGTCAACTATTGGTACACTGTCAACTACGAGTACAGTTACCCTAATTTGTATCCTGCAGGTCGTTCCAGCGCCATGTTGCCCTAAGTCATTGAATTTTTCTAAACACTTGCTATAATATTGTACGGACAAAAGTTACAGCTTTATTCAATAATACTTCGATCGTTTCGAAATGACTTTTACCATAATTTTCACAGTAGTTCTTCTGTGATAAACATTTCTGTGGGCTTTTAACCGAAAGATCGAAACAATTCGTGATGTTTGTATCCGACCTCGCGCATTCCACTCCATTCCTTGCCTCTGCATCCGTTTTATGCATCGTCGTACGGCTTTGCTACCCAGATAAATTATTTCGAATGAATTTTCCGTCAGGAAATCAGACGATTTGGAGAATTTCCAACGCCGATATCTTAAAGTAGTCCGGAAATTAGCGACCCAAATTTATGTAGGCATGTAGAGGATAATCAATTTGAGGGAAAAAGCGCAGGAGCAGATGCAAAGTTTTGTTCAACCCTTGGATGACGGGTAGTTTGGTCGTACGTTGGAAATTTTAGAAAACGGTTCATGTTTCTTGAACAAAAGGTTTATTATTCTTCAAGTGTAGGTTCTTCTATTATAGTTCTATGTAGAGTAACTTGAGCAGAAATATTATATATACGTAGTTATCAAAAATTAAATATTAACGAAACATTATGCACAAAGGTGCGAAAAAATTCTAGCAGCAATCCAATACACATGTGTTACCTTGTAATTTTTACATTAGAAAAGTGTTAGTGGAAAAGTAGTCTTTTACGCAGAAGGCACATGTGGCATGTAGTGTAGATGCATAATCATTTTTATACAAGTTGTAACTTAATTTATGATAGCTTCAGGAACAATTCGATTCGTGTGATTTAATGTTCAAGTATCCCGATTTTTATGTAACCTGGCCACAGGCAGAGAATTCTACGTAATACTTGATTAGTTACAGAATTAATCGCACATAGATTATAGTAAAATTTCAGATTAGAAGATTATGCTAGCCACCTGCCCATCAAATTTTGAAGGTACGTTTTCTGCGTCAATAGGAGTTGGGCATTATTCGAATACAACTTTACTAAATCTTATAATCTTCGAATAAAATTTTACTAAATTTTATAATCTTCGAATAAAATTTTCCTAAATTTTATGATCTTCGAATAAAATTTTATTAAATTTTATGATCTTCGAATAAAATTACACTAAATTTTATAATTTTCGAATAAAATTTTCCTAAATTTTATGATCATCGAATAAAATTTTATTAAATTTTATGGTCTTCGAATAAAATTTTACTAAATTTTATGATCTTCGAATCAAATTTTACTAAATTTTATAATCCTCGAATAAAATTTTACTAAATTTTAAAAATCCTCGAATCAAATTTTACTAAATTTTATAATCTTCGAATAAAATTTTACTAAATTTTATGATCTTCGAATCAAATTTTACTAAATTCTATAATCCTCGAATAAAATTTTACTAAATTTTATAATCTTCGAATAAAATTTTACTAAATTTTATAATCCTCGAATAAAATTTTACTAAATTTTATAATCCTCGAATAAAATTTTACTAAATTTCATAATCCTCGAATAAAATTTTACTAAATTTCATAATCTTCGAATAAAATTTTCCTAAATTTTATAATCTTCGAATAAAAATGTACTAAATCTTACAATCTCCGAATAAAAATTCAGAATAAAATGAAGTTATCGAGAATAACGAATAATTCATCACCAACTAAAATCGTCATTCGTTATTCACGAATAAATCCCGCGGCTTTATTCCTTATTTCTTATTCATTGTCCGCAACAAAATATGCCCAACTCTGGGCGCCAATGCATTCCACGCGAGCTATTGATTCTCCCGCTTTTTTTCTCCAGGAAAATACATCTTAAGAGATCTATTCACAAAACCTCACAAGTCAATGATACCGCAAGTTTGCGTTTGCAGAAACTCGCATTGTAAGCTTGCAATATTATCATCACCCTTAAGAGCTCTGAATTGGGTGGCCTAGCTCTTCAACTGTGCATTAAGAAATTATTCCAGCAGATGCTTTTACTGAGAACCTGTATAAGCATTGAGAATCATAACCATATCGCTAACTAACAGAGAGTTTAAAAGGCGCATTTCTATATACCTGCACAAGTAACTTTAATATAAGTCGCCAGAGCGGTAGCGAAGGTTTGAATGCGCATGCCCAAACAGAAGCGTCAGAGAGTAGGCGGAGCCTACCGCCTGGCTTCTTACTTTACAATTCTATTCCGTAAAATTCCTCCACTTTTATCAAATAATAAATCGCTCGAGCCATTGTTCACACCGGCCAACTTATTTCTCCCCATGCCTCTATAGTGACGTAACATTTTCAACTTGATACCGTTCATAATGCATCGCAGGATATTATTCGGTTACGTTATAGCTGCTCCACTGAAACCTACTTCCAGAGTGCCTTTATTAGTAAAAGTTAAAATTGATCCTGCGCAGCGGAAAATTTATAACGACAGAAATTTTCGCCACGCAACTTCCTAATTCTACATTTCTGGGATTGGCGTATCACGTCATTGTCCCGGACAATTACTTTCTTCGCGTCATTCGTTCTATGCTCGTAATAAAGTTTTTGCCCGTCGGCCCTGTGCGCGCATTATGCACACGGACACGTGCTGTACACGCTACGGGGTGATGTTGCCATGCTCGCTGCGATGAATAATAAAATTTATTACCGCCGTCTCGTTGTTGAATCTCGCGTCTCGTTTATAGCGTTTGCCTCGCGCAAAGTGAAATTGGCACGGTGTATCGTACGGATTCTAGAAAAACGATGCCACCTCGGACGCATAAAAACACCCCTCGCGACATTTCTGATGCCTCGTTTCGGGAAGGTTTCGTGCTTCCGCGTAACAATACTGTGGAAATTTGCTGGAGGATTTTAATTGTTTATTTGGCCACGTTGGGTAATTCTGCGAATCGAATAATTGGATTTGGTTAGTTTTAATAACAATTTTGCAGAAATGGCATTTCTAGGTCTTTTTGTCATCTAGCTTCGGAAATTATTCCGTCGGAAATCTTTACGATGCGAAGACACTCTATTTTTTTTTTAACAGGGGACACTGTGCGACGAAAGTTAGTGACATTTTTGTACACAAGTATGATTGAAAAAGTGTTGGAATTTTGTGGAGTAAAATTGCTGTAAAAGCTGACTCGTATTTCTGTAATATGTGTTGATGTGGTAAAAAGTTTGTGCAATTTCCAACAACAAACCGTTCAATACTTTTTGCCACAAAAAATCGTGAAACATCCGTAAGATGTACTCTTTCCAACAGACTAATGTTTAATAATAAAAGTTCATTGGTTTTTCTAGAAAAAATTCCCAAAGCAGCATGTTCCTTTGGCCGTTCAAGGCAGGCCTCCCTCGTTAATGAAAACCCTTTCGAAAGACACACTAACCGTCAAGAGTGCCCTGAAATATCAGAAGGGGGAAGAAAACAGTACAACAGACACTCGTGCGTATCTACACACGATAGATTCGCGAACAGAAACAATTAAAGTACGCAGCCAAACGGGGGTGGCGGTTCTTTTTATGATCGCTCGTAAATTCGCGCAGGCACGGCGCGGGTGGAGGAGCGGTGGTGTCCCCGTCGCTCCATTACCAGAGATACGGGGGTCGGTGTTTCCACAGGCAAGGGCTAGGTACAAGGAGGCAAACGAGAGTCGAATGGAAATTCGATAATAATTATTGCCGGCCGGGCCGCGGGGCTACAGAGCGTCGAAAAGCTGTGGTGCGAGCAGGTCGCGCCTGTGGCGCCCATAAATTCCGCCGGGGCGCACGTTATACGGCACTGGCCTGCGCTCAGATTGGCTAAGGTGTACCTAGGAGCCAGACGAATGTGCCCATTTATCAGGGGGGCCCCGCCGCGCGGCTGATAATTCGATTAAAAAATCGTCGGCCCCGCGGCTACGAAAGACGAATCCCACCCCCGCGGAGCGTCGCGGCGCTGGTCCTTTTTCTGAATATTTATTTCGCCGGCTAATCCGTTCTTTCTTCCGACGGTAGCCATGCAAATTGCTCGGAGGAGGTAGAGACTACGGGGCACGGGGATTATTCTGTCTTCGTTCGCCCAGGAAATTTCGTAATTTACGCTTCCGCGTGGATCGCGCTTTGTTCCGCCGGGGCTGCGCGGGATTTGCGCGAACGTTGACAAATATCGGAGACGTTTATTCGGAGGGGTAGCGAGAAACGCTGAAAGTAGCTCGGATGAACCTTTTTGCAATGTTCTACGGGATACCTTTGTACCGGCGAACGCTTTCTTTTCGGCTAATTAAAGCGTCCGAGTGGTTGCATTGCGGATGCTTTAACAAATGCGGCGGGTATACAGGGTGTTCCATAAACAGTGGCACTAGCCGAATGGTAGGTAATTCGGCGTGGAACAACGAGCGGGAAATGTAGAATAATGTTTACCAGTTCGAGGCCTCGATTTTGAAAAAAAAATGATATTGAATATGAGATTGCTTTGTGCAACCTATTTACAATTAGCGCTTTCAAATGGGCTTAGGTATAATTTATGTACCTTATGATTGTTATTTACTCTTGCTCAATTGAATTGTTCTTTACTGTAAGTTTAAGCATTTCATATATTTTTAAGCGACTTCAAAAAGGAGGAGGTTATAGATTAGGGCTGGGACTAGTTGTCGAAATTTTCGGTATGAGAATATTCGAATACTTCAGTTGCTCAATTATTTGGCGAAAATAATTCGAATATCCAAGTATTCGAATACTATTCGAATATTTAAGTATTCGAATAGGGGAGACCGGGGCAAAGTGAACCCCGGGGTAAAATGAGCTTCCTTAATTTATTATTTAACAATAGAATATATTTACAAATTTGGGTGACGTAATAAATGTGTGTAATACTACAATGATAATTATGCACATTCAGGTATCGAAAAATGGAAATTCATTTAAAAAATGAAAAATGAAGTTTTAGAGCCGTCCAATTGGTTTTCTTTTCAATTTAGCTTTTTGGATAAATGAGTCTTAAATGTGTTATTTTAACTCCTTTCTTTTCTGCGTGTTTATAACACGCTTACACACATACATGTACACGCGTTTGAGAAAACATTAATCCTAACATTATTAAATAATTAATTTTCCACTGAGTACACATTCGGGGCAAAGTGGCCGGGGTAAACAGAGCTGCAAGGAAAAGATGCGCGAGTGATGTGCGCAATAACCTAACCTGTCAGCTAGCTGAGAAACGACGCGGTGTGGTGGTTGCAGCGTCCTCGCAAATAATTCTTGTCAACATATCAGGTAATATAAATTCATATTTTTCATTACGTCAAAAAATTAATTCATTTCTTTCATTACGTTAATAAATGAATTCATTTCTTTCATTACGTTAATAAATGAATTAATTTTTTTCATTACGTCAAAAAATTAATTAATTTCTTTCATTACGTTAATAAATGGAACAACTCCAGGTTTTTTTTTATTTTATTAATAATTATGTATGTATGTGTTTTAGTTATAATATGTCAGACTGTTCATGTAACCAAAGTTCCTTTAAAAACTCATGTTCTTCTGAAAATGAGTTTACACAAAGTACAAAGTTTCAAAGTACAAATTATTCATGTTAAACTTGTATTAATGAAATATATTTTTGAAAAAATAGTTTAAATAGTTTAAAACTTCTAATAAAGTTAATTTTATAATTATATATCCTTCATTAAAACACGTATTTTATTTCTGCTCACTTTACCCCAGATAGTAGCTCACTTTACCCCATATATGGGGTAAAGTGGTCGATTTTGCATTTTTTTTTCAAACTGAATTTTAATATACTTCGAGTTTATTTTAAGTATTGCTATTCAGCATTTATCAATAGTAATGTTCAAATTATACTATAAATCTATTTTCACACATTTTTATTGAAAGGGAAAAATTTTATTCGGCTTCAAACTTTTTCCGTCTCACTTTGCCGCGGTCTCCCCCTACTGATGTATTCGAATACCGATGTATTCGAATAGTATGGTGTGAATTATTAAATCAACTTCTTTAGGTTCATTTGTCAGGGTGAAATATTGTAAGCAAATTTTGATCCACTTCACACCATACTATTCGAATACATCAGAATAATAACATTCGAATGGTATTCGAATACTGAAATATTCGAATAGGATTCGAATACTTAAATATTTGAATAATAACATTCGACTACTCAAATATTCGAAGTTTATTCGTAGCATTCGAATACTTGTAAAATATTCGAATATTAAATTATTCGAATAGTCCCAGCCCTATTATAGATTCGACCCATATGTATTTTTTTTTAATGTTTGTCCCCGCATAATTTCTCCGCGTAAAATCTTTTTTTTATTCGAAAGCGGACTATGCCCCGGTGGTCTCATCTGGTACTGCATCGATATTAGCCCAATCATATACCAGTTCTGGTTGATAAAGGCTATTGTCACCTAATTATTATTATTTAATTCATTAGTTTTTAATTTAATTATTAGCACGTACGCGCATATCTCCTCAGCATATTGTGTCATTATAAAAACCACCAAATAAAAAAATTTTAAAAAATCAGAACCGACTTCAAAAAAATAAAAATTCTCTAAAATTAAAGAACAATTTTTCCCTTATTTAATCTACGACACTTAATTTTTTTTATGTCCGCGTCTCATTATTTGCACTGTGTAAATCTGGCCCCGACTTAAAAAAATGGAGAGTCGAAGATTGAATAAGGGAAAATATTATATTTTACTTTTTAGTGCGCTTTTATTTTTTTGAAGTCGGTTTTAATTTTTTTTTGAATTTCTTCGTTCGAGTTAGCTCGACCTGAGTTACAATATGTCATTATTTAAAATAAATAAACCAGCATTAACGATTCGACTGAAATTTCAGGTCGGTTCTAAGTGAAACCTTTTTTTAGCTAAGTTAGCAACTTTGATACGCACTATTAATATTCACAAATAAGTACTGCGAAATTACTATCACTACTCTAAAGATTCTTATGAATCGTCAATATGAATGTTGATCCTGTATTATACTGCCTTATCAACAGGGCTGCGTGCAAGTTCGAATTGAGAGCTCCAATATTCTCGATGATTTAGGGGAGAGCGATATATATTGTTCTGATACACCATTAAGGAATGTTCTGTTTCTGTTCGGTACGCTGATTCCAACGGAAATTCAGCAACGCGTACGAGGCTGCCTCGTTATCGCTATTAAGCGAACTGTATTGGAGACAAATGATTGGTTCCCCTGCTGAGAGCACTTAATTTTCCAACTTCGTTGATTGAGCTTCTACGTAACCAACTTCTTGTTCCGCTAGTCGCAAATCCCCAACACGAAATATAAAATTCCCCTTGCTGTCTATCTTCCGAGCAACTGCAGCCTCCTTCGAGAAGGGAGAGTGGAACCACTTGCCCGCGTTAAAACGTAATCACTAATCAAGTCTACCAAGGGGGTGCACGAAATTTAGGTCACCGATTTGGTTCGAATTTCGCACGTAATCAGTGCACAGCCCTGTATAATAATGTATTTAACGTGCAGAGTGCACGCGAGAATATTTTTGCAAATTTTTGCCTTTGATTTATTGAATATAAAATTGTTTTGTTAAAAAAAATATCGATTTATTTTACTCCATTCTTATTCTCCTCTGCCATTTCAATCGATTGACTTTCCAGAATGAATTCTTTCTTACACCTGGAAATCATTTTGGCAGAATGAAAATTATGTACAAATTAATTTCTGCTTTGCAAATTTCGTTTCAAGATCAATTCCACGCGAATGAATGGAAGTTTCACCAAAGAAATGAGTCCGCGAGGATGCGCATGTACAGTGTTCTCCGTTCATACGAACCGCAAATAAGAAAATGCCTACGTAACCGAACTAGCACCTCATTTCATCTATCGATCGATCCCTTTTCGTTCTGGTACAGCGATACCGCCGCCAATAATGCGCCAGAATATGCGTATATTCCAGCAGGCATTACGGAATGTTATTATAACCGAGCGGAATTCTGTTGCGTGTATTACGGTGGATCACCACTGCGGCTAAATGCCACTTCGGAACGATGCTAACATGTAAATTTTCGGTTAATCAGCTGTATGAAATCATGATTCGGTTCTGCTGTTCTTCCTACCAAATGAACGGGTCCGTTGTTAAATTCTGATGAGCCTAAGCGGTCGCGATTTCGATGCTTGTAATATAAGAACTTTTTGAAAGAGCCTCCTGTCGTATTATTGACAGCCACATCGTTCGGGGCAAACTTGCGTCCGCTGTCGATCTTTCTCAAGTTTCTGAACTATGAATTTCTCAACTTTTGAAACCATCAAAAACAGTATATCGTAAAGGGGGAGTCCTTAAATTACGTAAGGCTTTTTGGCGAGGGCGGGGGTCGCGAATTTCTTACGTTTTCTTGCAAGGGGGGAGAGGGAGTCAGATCTTATGTAATATTTTTGTAACCTAATCTTGAATATGAGTAACTTAAAAAACGATGTTTCATCGCACACACGAAACCGAGTTAAATGAATTAAATAAACCTTTGAAAGAATTCTAATAACTGAAAACATGCAATGTAAAAAATATTACATAAGGGGGTGGAATATAAAATCTTAGGAATTTTTATATTTAGGGAGGGAGGGGGTAAGAAATCGCCGAAATTACCCTTACGTAATTTAAGGACGGCCCTAAATGGGATATCAATCTCCGAGTGCTATAGTTTTGTTGGTAACAAATACGAAATAAAATTGGCCCAGGCTCGCGGAAAGTAGTAAACCAAAATCGAGGAATCACGCATACGCGACAGTATTGCATATTTTGTTTAATGTAGGGGAGACCGGGGCAAAATGAACCTCTGGGTAAAATGAGCTTTCTTAATTTATACTTTAACAATAGAATATATTTACAAATTTTGGTGACGTAATAAATGTGTGTAATACCACAATGATAATTATGCACATTCAGATATCGAAAAATGGAAATTCATTTAAAAAATTATAAATGAAGTTTTAGAGACTTCCGATTGGTTTTCTTTTCAATTTAGCTTTTTGGATAAATGAGTCTTAAATGTGTTATTTTAACTCCATTTTTTTTCTGCGTGTTTATAACAAGCTTATAAACATACATGTACACGCGTTTGAGAAAATATTAATCCTAAAATTATTAAATAATTAATTTTCAATTGAGTACATATTCGGGGTAAAGTGACCGGGGTAAACTGAGCTGCAAATGGATGCAAAGAACAGATGCGCAAGTGATGTGCGCAATAGCCTAACCTGTCAGCTGGCTAGAAAGCCACGCGGCGTGGTGGAACAGAAACTAACCTCAAAAAAATTTCCATAGTTTTTGACAACCACGGTGCAAAAAGGACAGAAGCTGCCGTGTACACACGTCATTCCAGCGCAAGGGGTTAATAATTAGCTGTATACTTAATTAAAGTTCTTCTTTTGTTGCAGTTCACTTTACCCCGGATAATAACTCACTTTACCCCATATATGGGGTAAAGTGGTGTGTTTTGGCTTTTTCTTTTCAAGTTGAATTTTAATATACTTCAAGTTTATTTTAAGTATTGATCTTCGTCATTTATCAATAGTAATGTTCAAATTATATTATAAATCTATTTCCACACATTTTTATTGTAAGGGAAAAATTTTATTCGACTTCAAACTTTTTTCGTCTCACTTTGCCCCGGTCTCCCCTACATATTGTTTTCATAGACAAATCATGTTACGGTGACATCGTTACAATATCCCTAGCAGCCAACGTGTTAATGAATATAAATCAAAAATCAATTCCGGCAGTGTTAGAAGCAGGTTTCGACTTGGTAATGCGAGTAGTTTGTCTAATCTATTTATCAAACGCAAAGTGAAAACAACAGATTATTTCGCTACACTGACGATTGCACTTAATTCATATTATTATAATTAATAAGCACTGTAAGTTTCGGTTCTTTAAGTAGAACATGTGTGTCACGAACAGACCAGCAGTACAGAATACCGTGGTATGAAAATATTGAAGTGTGTGTAAAAATGGAAATCGGAGATTTACAACAGCTTCTGTAAATATCCAAATTAGAATGTGGTAAGATAATCCTCTGTTATCACTCTGAAAGTTACGTCTCAATCTATCAGGGTTGATTTTGCAATCCAATTTCATTAAGCATTTTTACTCAATATGGTAGGTATGAGCTAGTCTATAAGTCTTGAATCTTTTTCTGTAACACCCTATATGTATGTGCTACGTGATTTAAAGAAGAAAAATACTGGCAAAATTATATTTTGTTTTTTTTTAAGTATTTTTTATGTAATTTTTGTAAAGTAACCTTTACTTAACGACCATTTATATATGAATTAGGGCTGGGACTATTTGTCGAATTTTTCGGTGTTCGAATATTCGAATACTTCAGTTGCTCGATTATTTGGCCAATATAATTTGAATATCCAAGTATCCGAATACTATTCGAATATTTAAGTATTCGAATAGTATGGTGCGAATTATAAACCAAGTTCTTTAGAATCATTTTTTTTACAAGCTATTATTTAGATTCAGTTGGGAGTTCGTTAGTTTGTTAGGGTGAAATCTTGTAAGTTAATTTTTACCCATTTCAACATATCCGATCGACTTTCAAGCTTACTGATGTATTCGAATGGTATTCGAATACTGAAATATTTTAATAGTATTCGAATACTGAAATATTCGAATACTGAAATATTCGAATACTGAAATATTCGAATACTGAAATATTCGAATACTGAAATATTCGAATACAGAAATATTCGAATACTGAAATATTTGAATACTGAAATATTTGAATACTGAAATATTCGAATACTAAAATATTCGAATACTAAAATATTCGAATACTCAAATATTCGAATAATAACATTCGCATACTCAAATATTCGAAGTTTATTCGTAGCATTCGAATACTCAAATATTCGAAGTTTATTGGTAGCATTCGAATACTTGTAAAATATTCGAATATCAAATTATTTGAATAGTCCCAGGCCTAATATGAATATGTTGGTTTTTAGGCATTTATGTGGGTAACATTTGTAAGTAAAAACCAAGCAGATATCTAATCGAGCCTAAGAGATATTAAGGAGTCCGAGAAAATATATTTTACCCCTTTTCACCCCCTTGGGGATGGAAAATCACAAAATTCCTTCGTATGGAGCACCTACGTCGTAAAAGGAGTATACTCCCTAAATTTCATGTTTCTTGATCGAGCGGTTTCGGCTGGACGTTAAGGGGGTAGTGAACTATTTCAGCTTCAAAAAATCAATTTTTTTTTTACTGATTCTGAAAGTCTTATCCTTTATGAACATTTTAAACAAAATGTCATGAAGAAATTCAAATAATTGTAGAAGTTATAGCAGCGAACGTAACTGAGTGCGCGGCCTAGCAGAGCGGTATTGGCATAGGGGACTTAACTTTGAAGCCGTTTTTCTCGAAACACCATTTTCAGACACGGTGTACATCATAACTCTTGAACCAATGAATATTTTCACTTGAAATTTTTACTGGACGTGTAGAATTCCTTCTTCTACAGAGTGGAATTCCCGCATCAACATTGGATGTTTATAAAACATTTTATAACTGATTAAAGACGATTTTTTTCCGTAAAAATGTCGAGGAAAAATTGATTCGTGCGTAACTTCCACAATATTTGTTCAAATTCATCGCCAAAGTTCCACTCTGTACATTTTGGTGTATAAAGTACTCACCCCAAAGCATTTTGCTTTCAAATGATTGGCTCACCTGAATCGATGTACACCACCTGCAGCGGTGCGCCGTACAAGGCTATCTTCAACGATTAATAACTTCGACAATTTTATACATTCCAACGATTTTTTTTTTGGTAATTACTCGCAAACGTGCCCACAATAGATTGTGAAAAGCAGGACTATAACGATTATTTGGTATGAACGTAATTTAGCGTTAAAGAAACTATCGATTTTACGTATCTAATAGTCCACTACCCCCTTAATGAATCAGTAAGTAACCCAACGATTTTACATATAGACATAGATTTGGCAAAAATACTTGCATGTCTACAATGACCTTATAAATGTTTCTACTATGTACTGAAGTAGATTGCCACCGGTAATGTGCACGATTAAAGTTGCACATGGTAGTCAGCCCGTTAAAGAGCATACATTATGTTTAACTGCTTCATGCGTTCATCATTAAATCCCAGGGAGCTAATAAACGTTTCGCAGGACCAACGATCCCAGCTTAACATTTTATCCATCTCTAACATCTTAACGGGACACGAAGCACAGCCTCGCCATTTTCCTTTGCACGGGCGCACATGTTCCAGTCCACACGGAATACTTGTCCATTTATTGGACAAGCGATTAAACGACGCTTTATCACGAGGGAGGATTACGTTACACAAGCTTTCTTATGCTCCCACCTTTTGATGTGGTTTCCATAAATTACCCGTAACTCCAAAACGTCAGTTTAAAGCTTCCAAGCACCCTCCCATTATTCCCGATTGTGCGGCGGTCAATTTAACAATTAAATACAAACGTAAATTCCACATTTAGAGGAATATTCCGTACATAATTAAAACAGCCCCCTCGACTCATTTCTAAGCGAATTTTCTTTAACCAAAAAACAGGTACATATTGAAGTAACTCCCCCAAAAAATATCCCCAGCGAAAGCCTCGAACAGCCACCAGGAAAAATCCCATCAAACAACTCGACCATTAAATGAAATAATGCAAGGTAAAGTCCGTCGCACCTTCCTTCGCCACCACCGCCACCTCTGCCGCCAGGCATTTAAATTCGCCTTTCCAGCAATACCCCCTGTCGAGGGGTGCTCGTCTATCGGTGGTTAAGTATCACGTAAGGAGTTACATCAAAAGCATAGGCACGCCGAAGGGGGTGGAAGTATGGAAGCTTCCTCTCGAGGGGGGTTCGGGGGTGGAAGTAATTATTTAAATATACGTCAGCCCCCGGTGAGCTTCGAGCGGGAATATTTCACGGCTCGCGCCATATTACGCCTGTAACTTACGTCCGGCCATCCGGGCCAGATGGTTCTGGAAGGCTCCGAGCGACGAGTGTTTACGGCGAGGGCCGACCGCGGCCGATTCCCGTGTCGCTCGGCTGCGACTCGTGTCACGTGGTCCGGCGGAGCCGAGCGGCGGGGCGGTAACGGGGCCTGGAGGGGAGGATCGCGGGCGAGCAGCGGGGCGAGAATGCGGGGGTGGCAGAGCTAGAGGTGGCTGTTGTGCCCGATATTGATGTCAAGGTCTTCCATCTCGGTCGTACTCTCGTCTCGCGTGGGTCACGCGAAATCAATAGGATAAAATCGTTGCCGACAGGCACCGTCCCCTCTCGCTTCCCGGCTTCTCTGCTCCTCCTGTTTAAAACGCGGATGCGACCGCGAGGATTAAAGCCTGATACACCTCGGAATTTATACGACGCGCGAGCGTGTCTCGTGCTGGCTGCTCTCGCCTCGGAGGGTGGCTTTCAAAGAGGACACCCGAATTTTGCGTGGGCAACTCCAAGTGACTATGCGGACGTTATTTCTTTCTTCTCCCGTGGGCTTCAAATCGTAGAATTGTAATAAAATTCACTGGAAACGGGTGTTTTGAAAATTTATATTGTTGCGCAGTCAAGAATTTCGTCAGGTGGTAAGGTAAATGTCCCAATACCTGGACATTTAAGGTACGGCGTACACACATTTGAGAATTTTTCAGTTATACAAATATTACAAATCGATTTATATAAAAACGATTTTGCAATTACATGGGGCATCGTGTGTACTTTATCATTAAAAAAAAAAACACATATTGTAGGAGTGAATAATTTTGTGAAATATTGAAAATTCATAGACCTTACAATGGCCCAATACTTGGACAGCTTAACTAGTATGTCCCGGCGTCCCGATTTTACTGTCCCATTACATGGACATATAATGAAACATCAGCATTTGGATGTTTTCTAGAGAAATTAAATAAAAGAAACAACACAATAGTTTCTTCTTTTTGCATATTTCTTCTGTATAAGTAATTTATCCAAATCAGTAAACAAACTTGAGTAAAAAGAATCTATTATTGAATGACTAATTTTAAGATAATTTAAAATGGTGTAAACCGGACAGTTCAAGAGAATAAATTGTTTTTTACGAAAGTGTATATATGGTATATATATGGTATATATATATGGTATATATATATATATATATATATATATATATATGGTATATATATATATATATGGTATATTTGTAACACTTTCGTAAAAAACAATTTATTCTCTTGAACTGTCCGGTTTACACCATTTTAAATTATCTTAAAATTAGTCATTCAATAATAGATTCTTTTTACTCAAGTTTATATATATATATATATATATATATAGTAAAATATATTTAGTAAAATATATATATATATATTATATATATAACAACTATTTTATTAAATTATTCAAATATTTAGTAAAATATATTCATATATATATTTTACTATAAAATATATTTAGTTATATATAACAACTATTTTATTCAATTATTCAAATATTTAGTAAAATATATTCATATATATAGTAAAATATATTTAGTTATATATAACAACTATTTTATTCAATTATTCAAATATTTAGTAAAATATATTAATATATATATATATATGTGAATATATATAATTGAATAATCGAATAAAATAGTTGTTATATATAACTAAATATATTTTACTATATATATGAATATATTTTACTAAATATTTGAATAATTGAATAAAATAGTTGTTTTTTGGATAAAGCGAATATTAAATGTACTAATCAGTATTATTTGCACCATTGTCCAGCTACTGGGACGTGCCCACGTATTGGGTCTTTTACCTTACGGCGTTTATTTTTTTCTTCGTTAAAAGAGATAGCTCGTGATCTCTTCTTCGTGTCAGCTCACATTCATACATCGCAGCAACAGTTAATCACGGTGACTTTAATTTCAGTGTTATCACATGCAGCTTTTTCTCCGCCTCCACCCCCGGGGACCAAGTCGTCGTGCGTAATAAATTCTGACCACCCCGCTACTGCTTTGTTTCTACGTCCGATTGTTTCCCTTTTTCCCTTCACTCCTGGAGACTAAACTCCGCGGAGGCTGTTTCTTGCAGCTCCGCCCTTCATTTTACTCCACTTTAGGGAGTACTTACTGCAAGTTTCCGCGATTGTTTACACCTTCGTTACCGTTACAAGCCGGCTGGCTTTGTTTTATCGCCGAAAGTCTCGGCCATTTTATCTATCGCGGAGCCAATAAAAAAGTTGTTTTATTAGGGGCAGAAGGTGCGGGTGGAAACGCGATAATGAAAACCATCGAGCTTTACCTGACGTTCTGGAACATAATTTCGCGGTGATATCGATTATTTATAATATGTTTGCTTCTACTTTGTGAGCGTCTCGGGGTCGGCTCAAGAAGCCGTGAAAATAGTTATCTCAGACTTTGCATCCTGATCAATGTAGAGGTATTAGGAAATGTGTTGTGAAAGTCATGGCGACCTCGAATTACAAGACCAATCGTTCGTTTTCATTAATATGCGTTTTGCTCGTAAAGACAAGAAGAGAATAAAGAATTATGAACGTAAATACACTGAATGTAAAGCTAAAAGTGTCTTACTCAATAATTGGGAATAGGTAGGAAATGAGCAAAATCTGTTTCGCTATCTTTCATCAGAAAGTGATACGCTGTGGAAATTAATAAGATATTGCTTATCTGCAAGTAGAGAATTTCGATCGCATCGAATGGTTTCGAGTAGAGCTATAAATATTCGAATGATTCGAATAATTTCGAATGCGAATAGTTTCTTCGAATAATTCGAATATTTGAACATTCGAACATTCCAATAATTAGGAGTATTCGAATATTCGAACATTATTGATAAATTTGAAGCTTTATTAATCTTTGGTAAATTTTTAGCATCCTTAAAAATGTCTGCTTATACTAATGTTTCAAACTTTATGTTGAAAATAAAATCGCGTAGATCGAGTGCGAGACAGAATTGGGCATTATTCCGATTTTTCGAGTAAATGTATACGTATGTAACGTAATTATTCAAATAAATTCTTTTTAGTACAATATTTTATTAAATAATAAATAGTTACTCTGTGCAAAAAATTATTTCTACTATTTATTAGAATAATTCATCATTATTTATTTGAATAATTTGTTCGAATAATGACTGTAAAGTAATCACAATAATAATACTAATAACCGATGGTTGTTTTGGTTTCAAAATTTATAAATTTACCGAAGATTAGTAAAGTTCAAGAAATGTATCGTTTGAAAAAGAAATAATTGTAAAGGCCAATATGAAAAGAATTTCACGATGAAGTATGAAAAAATATTTCATGTTCAGATTCCTATTCGGCGCAATCCGAAATTCAATTGCTCCGAATATTCGAATACACCTAATTAATCGAATATTCGAATCTGAAATTCGAATTCTCTGACATTAGAATATTCGAATATTCCAGTCTGAAATTCGAATTCTCTGGTATTCGAATATTAGTTACAGCCTTAGTTTCGGGATACTCGACCAAATAGGTTTCCCATCCCCAACTTTAAGGGCTGATTTCACCCCTTCACCATGGATAATAGCAGCTAAAAAAAATACGTGGCAAACATTTTTGTAAGCATTACTATCTACCAAAGTCGCATCAAAATCGGTGTTTGTCACTTCGGAATATTGCCTTGTCAGTAGAAAGATATGGAAGATTAGTAGAAAATGGCGGAAAATAAAATAAATATTCTTGATTGATCATTAACAGAAGGCTGTTTATCTTAACCTAACATACGCCAAAAAAAATCGCATTATTTATGCTATTATGTAATTCAATGCTTATTGTTTACCAAACAAAGAACAAATTTCAGCTGCAGGGGGTTAACCGCATTTAGTCATTCACGATGGCCCAGCCTACATTTGCACGGTCATGCAAAACGCCCCGTAGGGTTTAAATGAAGTAGTTCTTGCCCAGCAGCTCTACGACAGCCTATGACACGTGTGCCCCTTTACATTGTCTGATCACCAAACTCGATATCTACTTCGACGGGCTCGAATCTGGCAACTCCGTTTCGTCGATTGACGTCAATGAATACCTACGCGAGACGTCCATCGATTTAGCTCCAATGTCTTGTGGCCAGAAATGGGTTCTGTGAAGTTCGCTGTTTCATTTTTGTCCATCGAATGGACGTGCGGTACTGGAATAGCTGCCTTCTCTCCTGACTTTTGTTTTGAATATTTTACGGCGCTTAAAAGAAATGAACACCACTCGTATCTCGGGGGACTATTTAAAAATAATCGTTACGCAGTACGCCAGGCAGAGTTGTTGCATAAGGGTAGAAGTATGGACAGTTCACATTTCAGGATGTATTTTATCTCGCGGAAGTTCGAGTTAAAAATGAAGCTCCATGATGCGTGACCACAGGAAGCGTATGACATCTTAATGACGTAAATGGCTATAAAAACTCCTTCATTCAGTATATAAATATATCCTTGGTATATGTCAGTGAACGAAGCCTCTCATTCATTATAAAAAACTGAAACATCGACCTATAGATTTTGTGTTGTGTCGTTTTTGTATTTTGTTTGACTAAAGATTGTACCTAGTATTGATTCGATTTTCAACGAACGTGACTCTACTGCTCTTTTTTTAGGTGGACGATTTTTGTGGCATGGGCACATTATAGGGTGTTGCAACTTTAAATATCTTCGTTGCTTTTGAATATATGGTGAATTGTCTAAAATATGGGTTAGAAGCAATTAGAAGTAAAATTTACAACTTCCATAAATTCACTTAAATTTCTACATATTTCATTTAAAAAATTTCAATATTTCAATATGTTGATATTAATCTATAATTGAGAAACGATTTGACATTGCTTTTTGTGTTCAAGGTTATTTGAGTGTCCTGTTATCTTACGAATGTTACAGTCTCTTCAGCTGCAGCTGTAGCATTACAATCATTTACATAAATAAGAACATACAGTGACGTTGAAACAAAGACTGCGTTCATTTTGAAACAACCTCGAAGACAATATGCTTTTTCATAATCTTAATCCTCCATTTCTCCCTGAGAACCGTAGAATTTTCTTTCAAGTATTTTTTTCCAAGTTTGTCAGCAGTTAACTAAACTATTCGCAAATATCGATCAGAACGCGTAGAAACTTTATTCATTCTGGCATCGCCGAGCGCTGTTGCCTGTTATCTCCCACGCGATATCTGAGGATTATTCGACACGCAGGACGATCTGCTGCAATTTTTTAATTGCCCAGCTATCGGAAGCAATTTCCATCTGGATGGCCCCAGGTGAATGAAAAAGTCAGTTTAGATGGAACGCCAGCGCACATGCTTTTAAATAAATAACATTCTTGTCCCTCATCGATCAGCCTCGTAAAGCGATTTCGCTGGCAACAGGTGCACGAGCAAAAAAAAAAAAGATTTGGGAGGAAGGTTATATCAGCCCTACGAGGATTTCAGATTAATGGCATAACCTAGAGGAGAGGTTGAGAAGGAGTGACTGGCACGGAATGAGAGGGCAGCCTCTCCGAGTACGATGCAAATTGCAAATGAAATTTTAAAAAGTGCAGTCGCTCCGAGGGCGTTACAAATTTTTTTCTGCGGATCGCTTTTATGCAGCATTTCGCCCGTACTTTTCACAGTGCCATTATATGTGTTCCGTAAGTAATTTTTCAGTAAAATGAGGGAAATATAGGAGGAATAATAGCTGGTGAAAGAAAAATTCAAAAGGCTTAAAAGGGTAGGAAGCGACAATTATAATTACGATTAAAGTAGCATGTGTTTAATGAAATTTTAGACTGCTGCTGAAACATGTTTAAGAACAGAAATTTACGTTGATTTTTCAACTGTATAATAGCGTACAGTGGATTAGTTGTGAATTTAAAAGGAATGAATATTATTTAAATATGATGATAATAATTAATAGATTAACAGGCGAATATTGTCTTCAATTGTTATAAAATTATCTTAATGTTTTATTGATGTATGTTACATTGGAACACTTTTCGCGACAGTGTTTATCCCATTTGGAAAAATTATACATGATCATTTTAATTACCAGTTACCCCAAATTGACAATGCAAAATGCTTTCATAAATGTTGTCCTTCATGCAGAACGTTTGCGAGAATTCGAAAGCATTATTGCCACGAATAAAAGCTTGTGAATTTCACAAAGCGAAGTATTTTTAGAGACCGGTCGGAATTTATGTAGCAACTACTGTAATAATTCCTGCCAACAGGCCTCTAAACATAAAATCAATAACTGACAGTTGTTTGCTTCGCAATGAGCAACTCGTCTAAGCAGTTATGAAACCCACAAAGTTAGGTACCTATGTTAGCGAATCATTGGTTTCTGTTATCCGTTTAATAAAACATTTTCAGACACAGTTTCGCATAAATTTCGACCCCCAAAGGACTGCATAAACGAAGAAAGTATTTCGATCGATAGGCTGTTCAGCTCCACAGTAACATTGTTCGGTTGGAGGCACATCTACAGCGATTTATCGATGTCTGACAGATGATGGACCCTTTCTACTGATTTCTCACATAATATGATGAGCCCTGGAATATGTTCTATTGCTCCGTTATTTTTCCCAATTTTAATATAAAACTTTAGGGACGTATTCTTAAATAGTTAAACTTCAAAATAATATTTAAAAAATCCCACTCCTTCCGGTCCCACACTCTCTTTAGAAAGCTTTTAATAGAACAGTTTAGAGTGTTTTACATGCGGCCGTGCATGGATTCCCATCAGACAAATGTATAGATTTTTTAATATAGTATTTTGTCGTTCATAGGATAAATAAAATAAATTGAAGTAGGCGTAAATTAGGGCTGGGACTATTTGTCGAATTTTCCGGTATTCGAATATTCGAATACTTCAGTTGCTCAATTATTTGGCGAATATAATTCGAATACAATTCGAATACTATTCGAATGTTTAAGTATTTGAATACTATTCGAATGTTTAAGTATTCGAATGTTTAAGAATTCGAATGTTTAAGTATTCGAATGTTTAAGTATTCGAATGTTTAAGTATTCGAATACTATTCGAATGTTTAAGTATTCGAATACTGATGTATTCGAATAGTATGGTGCGAATTATAAATCAAGTTCTTTAGGTTCATTTTTTGACAAGGTTTTATTTAGATTCAGTTGTGAGTTCGTTAGTTTGTCAGAGTGAAATCGTGTAAGTTAATTTTGACCTACTTCAACATATTCGATCGACTTGAAACTTTGCACGAATACATAGTTCCAATGACAATACAATATTATTCGAATACTGAAATATTCGAATAGTATTCGAATACTGAAATATTCGAATAGTATTCGAATACTGAAATATTCTAATAGTATTCGAACACTGAAATATTCGAATAATAACATTCGAATACTCAAATATTCGAAGTTTATTCGTAGCATTCGAATACTTGTAAAATATTCGAATATTAAATTATTCGAATAGTCTCACAAGGGGAAGGCACACCTGCTGCAATCGGTTCTGGAATTAGACTAGGTGGACATTGTAGTACACACCTAGTGTTACAAAACCATTAAGGGTTTTATCAAAATGGGCCTTTGTTTTCGAGAAATTTGAGTTCAAAGTTTTGCGCGATACTAGTAGTTCAGTTGCGCAAACGTTGTTTTCTAGTAACGGTCGTAGCTGCGGTAGTAAGGTGTTCGGCTACGGTGGCGGAGGTCTTCGGTTCGATTCCCCTTGTTCACCTCTTTTTTTTTCTTTTTCTTTTTCTTACCGTAGTAATGCAATGGCTGCACCTAAAATTATTTTGCGTTGTAATGGCTGCGTCAAACAATATTTATTTTGTTCCAATAATGATGTTAATAGTATATATTATATTACAATAATCCCTACGGTCAGGTATGACCGTCAGCTATTCGACAGTCTGCAGCCTCGACGACTTCGGCATATTTTTCAAATATATAAAATCACTCGCACTTGTAGATGTAGTAAATTTATTGCATCATCGATAATAATAATAATATTAATATTGTTGCAATGATATTATTTGTAATTTGCGGTTTTATTATATTTATATTATATCTGTACTTGTATTATACTTGTACTTTGTAATCATAATACTGTATGGAGTATTATTGTAATAATATATACTATTAACATCATTATTGGAACATACAACGCAAAATAATTTTAGGTGCAGCCATTGCATTACTACGGTAAGAAAAAGAAAAAGAAAAAAAAAGAGGTGAACACGGGAATCGAACCGAAGACCTCCGGGCACCGTAGCCGAACACCTTACTACCGCAGCTACGACAGTTACTTGAAAACAACGTTTGCGCAAAACTTTGAACTCAAATTTCTCGAAAACGAAGGCCCATTTTGATAAAACCCTTAATGGTTTTGTAACACTAGGTGTGTACTACAATGTCCACCTAGTCTCATTCCAGAACCGATTGCAGCAGGTGTGCCTTCCCCTTGTCAGCCCTAGTGTAAATAAGCTCGTTATACAATCGATATGGCAGTCAATAGGTGTAATACATATAATAGGAATCATTTGTCGAGATAATTTCGAGATACAACATGAATGAACATTGCCGGAGTAACGGTTAATATTTTGCGTACGGATTAAATTGTACTCTCAATCAGTAATTGTGTATCAATAATAACGGGTGAGAAATTATGTTTTGATGCATAAACTGCGATTGCGGGGCGTAACAATTAAACTCCGGAGCGATACAGCAGTGTACAGTTTTATGTGACATAATATGAATGTTCTGTGCCAATAATTCTTATGTTGAAATTAGCTTCGAATTTTGCGAAATGTCTGTAATTTTCTCGAGGAATTATGTCCTCCAATTGTTCTACCACCGAGCGTTTAGAGCTAAATTCCAGAACTAATCTTCCCACGTGAACAATATTTGAATACTTAATTTAAATACGAAACGGATCGTTCGATTTTAAACTTAAAATTTTGAATTATTTTAAACGATTTATGGTGCACACTGTGAGACATCAATTCAGTTCAGAACGCGGTACTGAAATATTTCCTCCACAACCTGTGCGTATAAGAATTACTGTAGCATTATCAAAATCCTTAAAGGGGAAAAGGCGTCAAAGAAACAAGTATGTATACTGTTTTAAATTCAGATACTATAGGAATTAAAAATGAACAACCCAAACGACTTCAAAAACCATTCACGAAGGAATTTTTACACTTTTTAATAATCTATTGCTCATAACGCGAGCCGGCTTCGAATTAATTTTTATAGGACTGATGGCAGCGTTGCCAAATCTACTATGTTCCAGCCTGTAGCATTACCCGTAGTAACCGCCGTGGTTGAACCCTTAACCTGCCATTAAATCCATTCTTATTCCCCGGAATAAGTGAGCCCAGCGAAGATTGTTGCGTCAGACCCATTTCGAGGAAAGCTTTCCCCCAGTTCTTCGACTTCTCACCTCGAAACGTTACAATTGCATCTAGCAGCAGCATTTTCCACCGAGTTTCCCGGCTCGTAATCCAATTAAAACTTGATCGAGGCCGGGGAGGGTGGAAAAACCGCGGCCGGTTAGCCCCGGCGGAGTAAGCAAGGCGGGGGTGCAAAAGTGCCGGGGCGGCCAATGAAATCGACAGGAGCGGCGTCGATTTTGAAAAATTCGATTAGGCGACCACAAAGGCTGGCCACCCTTGCTTCCCGTAGCATCCCCCGCCGCTGTTTCGCTCATTTCCGACTGCCTCGCCACTTCCCACCGGCGAACTTCTTCAATCCCAGCCACCCCCTTCGGCTGTTTTTCTCTCGCCTCTCTCCGGCCGCCCTCCTCGCCCCGCCACGAGTTTTTCACCTTCGAGCTAAATATTTAGATCGTCCGCGCCTGGCAAGTGAAAAACGAAACTTGATGCCAGACGTGGCGAGTGGTAGGGCGGTTTCAGAGCCTGGAGGCTAGGGGTGCAAACAAAAGGCGCAACCCTCGCACCTCCGAGGCAGTCGCGTAGAAAGATAGAAAAGGTAGAGTACGGAGACTAGCTGGAGGGGGTGAATGAAACAGATTTCTCGGTCGACGTTGCCGCGACGGGGTGGAGAGTGGGACTAGTCGAATAATTCACCGTTCCAGTGTTTCGCAAGAGTTCGAATATTCTTGGAACGTGGGCTATTGGGGTGGCCCTTATTTTCGGCCTGCGATTTCTTTCGCTATCACCCCCTAATATGGTTCTATTTCATACAAAAATAGTCCCCGAAAAAGATTATTGCAATCGGACAACAGGAAAGGGTGCCGACTGGGCCTTAAAGTTTAGAATTCATCAATGGCTCGAATTTGAAGAATTTCTCAAAAATGGTAAGCCCTATCGAAATTTTCTTCAAATCACATTAAAAGAGCATTCAATTCTCTGCAATTACTGTGTGTATAATTTTTTTGTGCTTCCAACCATTTCTTAGATAATAGCGTTTGAATATAGAGAGGTCAGCACTTCGCGCGTCCCACCTGTACGGCGGCGTGAGGTATTGTCTGTACGCGCGTTCCGCGGACCTTTTGGAGCATATTATATTTGTCGCGACGCTATTGCTAGTCTCGCATTTTTTGTGTCGAGTTTTTATGTAGCGTGTTCTCGGTCCGCGCTGACCTTGAGCGTGCCGTCTGTGGACTGTGCCATATTTGGCGCCTCGGGTGGTCTCGCCAGTATTCGGCCGTCTACGCCCGAGCTGGAGGGGACGCGAGCGCGAGACGAGCTCTCCACATTGCAATTTTTCGTCTCATAAGAATCGCCAGTGGCAGAATTTTTATTACGAGGTCGCCACGACATGTGGTTTAATTGTAAACATTAATAAATTATATATTGCACGGAAAATCATCTCAACCTAACCGCGCAAATTTAGTTAGGCGTGCGAGAGCGTCTTTAGTTCGCGACAATATTTATTTGAAAACAGAATCAAGGTAATATAAAGATGCTCTGCAAAACGCTTGCTTGCTCGGGCATAATAACTTTTTATTTCATTCTCTCTAAATTTATCTCTCCTTATTTAATTATTTATTAATATGTTTGTATGATCCTTTTCTACTCTTAAGATCAGCTGAATACGCTCCTACATTTTCACCATCTATTTTCAAGCCACAATAGATACATTTATATATTTAAATCAACATGTCCTCACATGACCTCGAACACTCCAAAGTGTTTTAATAAAATTGAAACATTTCATCCTAGCTGTGCGAATGATCTCAGCTAGAACGATACCATCCAAACGGCCGGATGAAAAATGTGTAAAATCAACGTTGTCAAAACTTCAATAAATCCCGGTTAGGTCAATTTTTTTTTGAATTCATGGCTATTGGGAGCGGCGGTGCTTCGCGACAGCGTCGCTGGAATGTTCAAGCATCGTTTCGTTTCGCGACGGATATTGGATTCTCTTTGTTTCCGCGTGTTCGATTCGAGTTCACCCCATGCTTGGCTCTTCCCTTGTCACGGTTCAGCAAGACACAGATGATAGAAATCTCCAACGTAATTGTGGCTTATCTAGTTGCTGTTCAAGGCAACTTCGTGGTTAAGCCTTTCGCGGCACTGTAATTTTTATCGCGGGTTCTTTGCGCCCACCCGATTTTCAGAATCAAGTCAGTTGCATTTCCTTTGAATCGTTTTGCAGTTTTTTCTTTCGCCGGCACCCACGATTCGTGCGTCAAGATTATCTATAAAACCGTTGTGGAGCTTTGATTGCTCATTTTAATGGTAGAGATTCATTCTTTTGTGTATTCGGAACGTTCTTGTGAAAGATATAAAACCGGACTGAAAATGTTATGCCATTTGAAAATTTTAAAATTCTGCCATGAGAACATCGAGTAATACTGCTTGGCTATTTCAGTGGAGCTGATTGATTTGGTTATGGTAATAGTTATTGAATGATAATGAGCAGGCTTCCACTTCGATTATTAAAAAATAACATTCATTAAGTTTGTGTGAAACAACCCTATGCATATTTTATGATACATTTTTATATATCACTACTAACTACTCAGTACTAATTACGAATTCAATCTGAGCAGAAATTGCACAATTGCAAGTGCATTATGCAAATTTTTCGAATTCGAAATCCATGTTTCCTAATTTTCGGTGAATGCAAATTTGAAGTTCAATCTATGACGACAAAGTAGGTAATAATTGAAAGTCATTGCAAAATACATAACGCCGTTCCAGTGTAATAATGACGTAACTGCAAATTTGCAAATTTCGAGATAAATGCGTTACTAGTTTCAGTCATATCTAATCTTTCCGCTATAAAAGTTTCACAATTTTCCGCACATCCCTGGTCACTAGATGTAACGTCGCTATTGAAATATTCGTTGTTGGCTATCGCTCTTCGTAGCGATAACGACGTAAGTGTTAATCACGTCGCAGATTGAGAATTTGATTTTATTTTTCTGGCGCGAAATTTGTGTGGAATAACAGATAATAAAATGAAGTATTTAAGAAGCTCAGTTAACGTTAATGTTATTCCAAATTTTCATCAACATTTTTTCGACTCTGTTAAATATTTGATTATTACAAAATAAATTTTTTTACTAATGCATTCCGCTATTTTCATTACTTCACTTTATAACACTTTTAACATAAGTGTTGAATATCAGCTTTCAATTTCGGGGCTACCCCTAGTAGCATTTTTGGTTGGCGTACAGTTGGGCCACGCACATAATATTAGTTGGCCAACAGTTAGATTTGGCACTTTTTTTTCAGGTTGAGCCAACAACAGATGGCCAAGGTAGGCTTTCCTATTGTTGCCCAACTATTTATAGGGCCTACCGTACTATATGTAATAGTAATCCAACGGTAGGCAAACGGTTGGATTTTGAATTATACTTATTATTTATAGGTAACGGGAAAATGTTAGAATTTCAACTGGCAAAATTAAAAAGTTAGGTGGACTCATTTTAAACTAGTTCTCTTCGTATATGCTCTAAGATCCAGTATAACCGTAGCCTTAAACAATGTACAAAATGACGGACGGGACCATTTCGCTCGCGAGGCGGCTTGCGTCCTGTGACTGTCGACGTCAACCGTTCCACTCAACCCGCTCTTCCCCCAGACAGTCTTCATAAAAAGTGTAGCCAATGTGGGTTCAAAATTCTTTCAATTACTTTGGGATATGATTTTATTTTCATCCGAACCTATATATTTGTTTTTATTATCTTTAACTAAATGTATTTCCGTAGGGCATTATTAGTTGGCCCAGAATTGGTTATTCGTAGACAAATCACCGGAAGATGAGTGCAATATTAAACAGTTGGCCCAATAGACGGGGTTTGTAGGCGAATCTACTAACCACCTCCCAATTGATTCCCAACCGTAGGCAAATTGTCGGGATGCAAATGCAACATTCAACGGTTGGGCCCTGTAAAGAAGGTTTGTAGGCGAAACTACTAACCACCCCCCAACTGATTCCCAACTGTTGGCTACCGTTGGCCAACAAAAATGCTACTAGGGACACAGCTGCACAAAACGGATGAATTTAGGAGTAAATTTCAGCAATATCATTTGTGACTAATACATACTTAAAAGTAACTAGAGAATGCGAACAATGTTGTTCATCCCAACATTATAAAACATTTCCCTCATTATTTAATTACAAGCTTTACTAAATGAAATTGGTTTTCCCCATATGGATTTTTATTAATCTATTGTTGCAAAAAACTGAGAAAGTAATTTCTTTTATTAATCCTTAAGGATTTTAGGATGGTGGATTTGATCGGTTTTACCAACAAACCAACGTAATATTAAAAAAGCTAATATCATTCCAAATCCGGAAGATTACAAAATTTGACGAAAGTAATAATTTTGCCAGGCTATCACATAGATATAATAGATTACGAAATTTTCAAAATATTTATTATTCTTTCGATAAAAAATTCCTGCTCAACGCGTGACGAAATTAGACTGAAGCTACATTTTAGATTCAAAGGTGCTACTTAGTAATAGCCCGATTCACAAACTCGAGCGTGCACGGTACAGTTATGCGGCTGTGCATTTCGTTCCACATGAAAATGGTCAACGATAACATGAAAGCCGGCGGAGTTCACAGATTCCACCACCGTATTTTCGTTCACGTGGTGCGAAACCTTTTGCAGGTGTATATAAATCGCGTAGGCTAATGGAACATCTGAGTCCTAAATCTGCACATATTTTGCAGCTTTAGTATTCTTTATGATAGAATTATGCGACAAATAAATAATTCACATCTGACGCTGAGACGTTTTATCTTCTCCGCGTTTAAACGCTATTTTCAAGCCTCTATCCTTTGCTCTAAATTTAGCGCGAGCATAGTCATTTCGTGTATATCAAACTTATTTCACTTTTACATATTTTCTCAAAATTATGCCCTTATTTGTTCTTTCTATAAAAATTTACATGTTTCTCATTCCAATTCTTGGATCCGCACCAATTTCTTACGTCCTTTGGAAAGAATTATTTTTAAAGATTCTCGGAGAGACGCAGGAGGTCCGGATATTGTTGACAAGATTTTGAAAATAAGATTGCGATGGCGCTAGGTACGATAAGTAAGCTTCGTCAGCTCTGCGTTTATTAATAAAAATATTATATTATTCAAATCACCTCGTGCACCCCTTATGCTTAAAACTATCTACTATCGAGTAGGGCTGGGACTATTTGTCGAATTTTTCGGTATTCGAATATTCGAATACTTCAGTTGCTCAATTATTTGGTGAATATAATTCGAATATCCAAGTATCCAAATACTATTCGAATGTTTAAGTATTCGAATACTATTCGAATGTTTAAGTATTCGAATGTTTAAGTATTCGAATGTTTAAGTATTCGAATGTTTAAGTATTCGAATACTGATGTATTCGAATAGTATGGTGTGAATTATAAATCAAGTTCTTTAGGTTCATTTTTTTACAAGCTTTTATTTAGATTCAGTTGTGAGTTCGTTACTTTGTTAGGGTGAAATCTTGTAAGTTAATTTTTACCCATTTCAACATATCCGATCGACTTTGAAGCTTACTGATGTATTCGAATAGTATTCGAACACTGAAATATTCGAATAGTATTCGAACACTGAAATATTCGAATAGTATTCGAACACTGAAATATTCGAATAGTATTCGAACACTGAAATATTCGAATAGTATTCGAACACTGAAATATTCGAATAGTATTCGAACACTGAAATATTCGAATAGTATTCGAACACTGAAATATTCGAATAGTATTCGAACACTGAAATATTCGAATAGTATTCGAACACTGAAATATTCGAATAGTATTCGAACACTGAAATATTCGAATAGTATTCGAACACTGAAATATTCGAATAGTATTCGAACACTGAAATATTCGAATAGTATTCGAACACTGAAATATTCGAATAGTATTCGAACACTGAAATATTCGAATAGTATTCGAACACTGAAATATTCGAATAGTATTCGAACACTGAAATATTCGAATAGTATTCGAACACTGAAATATTCGAATAGTATTCGAACACTGAAATATTCGAATAGTATTCGAACACTGAAATATTCGAATAATAACATTCGGATACTGAAATATTCGAAGTTTATTCGTAGCATTCGAATACTTGTAAAATATACGAATAGTCCCAGCCCTACTATCGAGTTATAATGCCAATGTATAGAACTTCGTCGTTCTTTTAACTCCATTTTCGTTATAATTCGTTATTCTACTAAAAATGTATATTCATGACTGCTCATTATTAACAATAAACGCCCCATTACTTTATTTCTCCTCCTGAAAGGACTATATGACGTGATCCAATCCCATTAGATTATTGCCATTATTATCCTTTCGTACATTATTTGCCGCTTCGCGATTTCGTTTAAATTCATTTCAATGCATTGAAATACGCTTCAGGCAAAATTCTTTTTATCCCACTTCAAAGTACCCGAATAAAAGATCACCTTTTCCACGGGGTTGTAAATTATAACGTGACTGGCAACTACAGCCTTCAAAGGGCGCATTCGAAGGGCACTTCAATCCCATATCAGAGTCTGATCTCCAAGAATATCCACCGAAAACATTTATTTTTTCAAATTTTAGACACGAATTATTCGAAAACCTTGCCAAGTAAAAACTGTGTTTTAAGCCATTTACAATGGGCGAACGCATGTGTCAACTGCATTCAGCTTATCACGCATGCAGCCTAATAGTATTTGGTCAGTCAATCTGTTTCGCGTTTACGGAACCAAGTAACGACGTCCATATAGATCGATTTGCACGTACGGTGGCTTGTTTAGGCTTATTAAGCCCCTAGTGTTAACTTAAGCGACGATATACACGTGTTTCCTCGCTCTAGACTATATTAGTTGCACCCAGCCACACTGCGTCGACTGCTGTTTGAGTAAGCACTGCTCCAAGTGTTATCAAGATGGGCTCCGAAAATGGCGCCCAAAGAAGAGGACACCGCGGGGCTGAAAATGCTCTTTTTTTTCTACTACAGTGATCACTCGACGGGAGTGACAAAATCCTTGTCCGATCTCCCTTGGACCCAGCCAACCGTGCAACATAACAATCTGCCTTTATTTTATCCAAATATAAATTGTTCCTAAAAATGAACATTTCCGCGTCACAAAATAATTTACAGGTTCCATCAATGGCACCGTCACATGTTTTTTTTTATGAATTTCTCTTACAGCTTGCAAAATAGAATTTACTTTTGTATTTCGTGATGCATGTTTAAAAAGTGAATGACTTTACGGTACATCAATATGTTTTAATTTCGCCTCTGTTTGGTGTACTTTGGAAAATATAGGAGTTGTTATTAAATTCTGCAGAAGGGTTTTTTTTTAGCATTAAAATTGTACGCGTTTTTGACGCGTAACGTTGACTACTTAATTGTGTCGATGGCATTTAAAAACCGAAGCGCGAGTTACGATGAAAAATTAAATTCTCATATCGACTGAGAATATTTCTGACACAGGTATTAACGAGACTTTGCTGGTGGAAATGAGACGAAACACGGTACAATTCGGCTAACTCTTCCACTGTCATTCTCTGCAAAATATAAAAGCATGTTATCGTCGCGTTGAATAAACAGCTCGAAATTTACGAGCTGTTAGAATAGAAGCCCATCTACGATTTACGTTCTCATCCGCTCCCGAGCTTGGAAAAAAAATTGACGTTATTGCATCGAGTTTTTTTTTTCAAATTCGGTCCACTTATTGCCACTGTGGAAAAAAATTCTGTGTGAAATTTCGCCATCTATTAGGGGGAGGTAGCCTAATTTGGACCATCGCCTAATTTGGACCACTATGATATCCAAAGACTGCTGAAGTCTGTGCGATTTTGGATAGGCATCTTGTCATACGTAGATGTAGACGAGGTTAATGCAATTGGGTTTGGGTAGAAACGCCTCGTGGTTGCTTTGAGAGAGGAGTTATTTGTTTGTCTCAGTAGACAACTAGTTATTTCGACGTAAGAGTGAGTGCCCTTGATTCGTCTAAACGTAAGTAATTACAAGTCTCATTATCTCATTACAAACCTTACTTATTTATCTATAATTTCCACTTACAATTTTGAGAGGTTATGTTCGATTTAGGTTTCTGTTCAATGTTAAACATGAAATATTCGAGTTGCCTAAGTTGGACCGAAAATAGTTGTCGAAATTGGACCGGTCCAATATCGGCAATGACATTTGTAACGCTCTTTTATAAGCAAATTAAAATTGAAAAAATATTTTCAGGGTTACACTGTCAAAATACAAAAAAAAAAAAAAAAAAAAATACAATAGCCCAGAAGGCAGTAGAAATAACCAGCAGTCCTTATAAATCGCAGTTAAAGCAAAAATTTAAAAAAATTAGTTCACCAAACTTTAACAAAATGCAGAAAAATAAAAAAGCAACTGGTGATTCATGGGTTTGTAGATTGTGCGAAGAAACCGAAGAAGAAGAAATGATACAATGCACGAAATGCCACACTTGGATACATACTCGGTGTGCTGGAGTTAGTGCTAGAATTAAAAGGTTATTTTGTTCCAATTGTCGTTAAGAAAGTTAATGGTCCAAATTAGGAGCCTAGCGGTTCAATTTAGGCAACCGGTTTCCTAATTTGGACCGATGACACGATTTGTTTAAACTCATTTTTCAGGATTATAAATATTTTTTAAAATTTAATAGATGGTATTATTTTGAAGGTACACTTAGTGAGTTTCTTTTCTACTACATAATTTTTATTGACACTTCTTATTTATCTCTATATACTGAAACATGTAAAAATGGTCCAAATTAGGCTACCTTCCCCTAACTACGGCTGACATAAAAAAATATAATCGAAATTATAATCAAAATAACAAAGGTCTCAATACCCAAAGTGAGAACTTCCCGCCATCCTGCTTTCTAATTGGTCACTGGCAACGAAACAGCTCGCCTTCCAGCATTTCCTCGGACCCACGGAGAGAAATTATTTTTTGAGACAGGATTGTCCGGATATTAGTTGCACTTTCTTCCGGAGTCTAGTGGAAGCTAATCGAAGTTTTCGCGTTCACGGCGCGCGAAAGTTCTCCCGGGGTTTTCTTCCTGCTTCAACTTAGCAACATGTCCGCGGGCTTGTGGAAAATTGGAATTAGTTCCGCGCTGCGTTGCCGGCTTGCCATATTAGCCTCACGCGTGTTTTTCAGCCTCGATCGCGGGCTGGCTTCCCCGACGAAACACTGCTAAACTATTGGCGAATCGCAAAGTGACTCTTGGAAGCAAGGAGGCTCGCTCCGGTTTGTCTTCTGTTACGCAAAGAGTCGACTCAGACGAGCCGGCGTTTAAATTGGCGAAATTGATGGAATGGTTTAAAGTTTGGACTCGAGTCAAGTGCAGATCGATTCTGATATCTGCGCTCATAATGGGAAAGCTGCACGGAATTTACTTAATACGAATTGAAATTGGTTTGATAGTTGGACGTGCGGGGGGCACGGCCACGGTATGGGGTATTTATTCAACGCCAATATCGCGGCTAATTGGACTTTTGACAAATACAGTAGTTTATTGAATGGTACAGCGAACGCATTCGGCTACACCGCAGTTTCCAAAATGACTCTCTACTTTACGTTTAACCCCCTGTTGGAGAAACAGTCAACAATGCCGGCGTGTACTCGGGTGGTCAATACGGAGCATATCCAGTGGCCAACATGTTATTTTTAAGTAGACAGCAATTAGAGTTCCTGTGTGGCTGAATTTCGTTGCACGAGGACGTGTCAATTATTCCATTAATTAGAAGAAGGGATGACACAGAGCTCGAAATTATGTCGTTAAGCAGTTGATTTAGTTTCTGCCTCGACGTGGTGTTAATTTATATATTAAGGGGACCGTCCGGTCTGAAAATCGATTTCTTTTATTTCATTTCTCGAATGTTGAAGCTTTTAAGAATATTTGTTTAAAAGGATTTTGTTGGAACTCGTAAAATTCCCGAAGTTATTGGCGTTTGAGTAGCGGCAAATGCATTAAACGCGTTCTTCTCGAATCATGATGTTTCCGAACGGTAGACAGCATAACAGAAGAAATTATTAACCGATTGCAAAAAACTTGGTGGCATTTTCTTTGTAATTGAATTCACTATCGCATCAACCTTTGACCATTAATTTTAGAGGTCATAGTTCTTCGTTATTAATTTTTTTAGGCGCAGAATTACCCCCATTTTCGCATGTTTTTGTTCAAACGTGTACCACACATCGCCATTTTGCTTTATCTGCCTTCTTAAAGGCTGATGCGATAGCGATTGATGTAACCTATAAGGATATTTTTGGTTTTTCGATTTCGGACAGTCCTACGTCGAGTTCTACTGTCTACCGTTTACGCCTCTTTTGTTGCAGCGGTGCACTGAGCGCCACGTAAAATTCGAACCATTATAGGAAAATGAAAAAAAAACATTTTTATATCCTTGAAGAACGAATAAAGAAAGACCATTAAGTTTTTTTACTTGCAAGTTGTATACTTTTTCTAAAAAAAAATCCTAAAGATCACCTATTTTTCGAGCGCTTTGACCAGACGGTTCCCTTAAGAAGAGTTAATTAATATTTTATATTGTTCAATTATTCTGCAATTTGCGTCACGTATCGAGACTTGTGGTGCAACAATTAATATAATTTATAGCAGATAAAAGACTCATACTAAACAGAGTGAGAAGTATAAAATGAACCATGCGTGTCACAAGAATCCTTTCCTCGCGAAAAATTAGTGAAGATTTACCCGGTTGGCTTTGGAAATGCAAACTGAACGCTTTGGTCGTTACGATGCTGCTGTGTATATTCGAAGCTTTTCGCCGAAAAATGTACGTCAGGACACAAAGTGGCAATAATTTGTTGAACCTGTTCACTCACTGATTCCAGCACTTCCAGGATTAAAACACTTTAACGAGAACAAAATTTCTTTCACCATCACACACGTCGACTGCGTGATCGAGAAATATCATTGGACACAGTCCTTCTCGTTTCGCTGTCAAAATAATACTGCAGGTTCGAAGCGCGGTTCGACCTCAGTGGAGTGTTAATGTTTACATAGATATTCAGAATCCACGAACGATCTAGATACATACATAGTAGCTAAGAATTGTGAAGGGAGTGTCTGTAGTAGAAATTTAGAGGCAATGTTTTCGTCTTTCATGTACAAGACTTATAAGGATTTATAGATTAGGAAGAGGCAGAAGCTTCGCTCTGGTAAGTCAACATGCTTGTGTCTTTAATTCTCACTCTCTTTACTTTCTCCTTGAGAATTACCTGACTCGTGTGATTCTGATTCGGCTTAAAAGCAATTAGACTATTTTAATATGAAAATTAAAACCAGAGATAATTAGGTGTTTAGGCGACGTGCCTTGTGAAATACACGAAAATATTAAAATTTATTGTTTCTGAACAATATAGCGGTGGATAACAATATTAGGGCATAATTAAAAATATTACTGCACCGGTGACGATTTCGACTTATTATTTATTGGCACTGAAATTCATTGGAAGTATTATTGCGTGGGATATTAATTATCGAAAAAAGGGTATCTCATAACAATTTCGAACAGTCGAGCAAGTCTGAAATCTGCGACGTAACATTTCTCAGTCGGTTTGAAAATAAATGAGAGTATAAGGGTTGCTGGTTTTCGAGGCAACGACCCCGAGTCCAAATTGGCCTGATTTACAATCACGCACAGTGTCCTTTTTAACGAGAATACGTGATTCATCGTAGCATCTCCCTCTCGGCATAATTATACCAGCCTGAGTTCTTAAGCAACTCGAGGAGCTTTGGTTTACCGGGAATCCTCCAGCAGCTCGAAATTTCGTGAACATAATCTCTGGGATCTCTTTACACAAGTCTCAAACACTCGAGAACGTTGGAAACCATTATTCCGATGAATATTTCGAATTCAGTCCAACGACTAACACACTAAACTTCCACTAGTATTTTGTATAATTAACAGTGCACGTGTAAGAAATACGCACTATCTAAATATCAACCTGTTCCCGCGTGCTGAACCCCTTAATTATTTACTAAGGAATTTCCAGGAACTTATAAAGCTTCAGAAGATTCTAACGTTAAATAAATAAATTAAATATATCCCTTAATATCCCGGAAGCTACTAAGTCTGTTGAAAATTAAATTTCCTGGGTAAATTATGGAAGATAATTTGGGACTTTGTTCGAACAGTGAAAAAATACGGTTTAAAAGAAGTAAAATCTTTATCGGGAGGGAGATTCAAAAGTGTAATCGTATTTTCTTCACCGATCACTTCGAAATACTGTTACGAGAAAAGAGAAGGCATTATAAATAATTTTCTTACCCTTAGAACAGTTAATATGTATAACTTCTTAATGGGGGTAGAAGCTATTTTACAGTGTCTCTTCGTTGAGTTTAAAATGCTCCGTTAATAATATAAATCACAAAACAAAGAGGAACAAGGAATCGAAATGATTGAAAAATGGTTGCACCATACGTGAAAGAGTGACCCAAAAATGAGGCCTTTTTAGCCTCTTTTTGGTCCCACGATTTGGGAACTGAATTTTATGCGAAACGATACGTTATGATGGGACATCAATCACACGCAAGTTTCAAGTTGAGGTGACAATTAGTTTCTGAGATATGGCAGGTCAAAGAAGTGAAAATTCGTTAACGCGTCAGCTGATACGCTTCGATGTACGAATTTTTATGTCAGTCCGATAATTTAAACAATTATTTCCAGAGGTTTTGCTGACTGCTAACAAGGAGTTTGAACTTAGATTTTCAAAATTGCTGTACTAGTAAGGCAATGAGAACCTTAGGCTTCATCTCCAGATTTGCCAGACACTTCAAAGACAGTGAGTCTTTGAAGTTGTTATATGTGGCCCTTGTAAGGCCTCATGTTGAATATGCCTCATGCATTTGGAGTCCTAGGCACGTGAAATTTATTAAATTGGTTGAAAGGGTGCAACATAAATTCTTGAGGTTCGTCACTCGTACCCTAGGTCATCCTATGGATAGAGCTGACCATGACTATAGCCCGGCACTTGCAACCCTTAGAATGGTCACTCTGGAGGAGCGTAGGCACATTGCAGACATGACGTTTCTTTATAAAATTATTAACGGCCACATAAACCGTCCTGATTTGCTTTCCTTAGTGACCTTCAATGCTCCGGCTAGGAACATGCGGTCTAGGCCTCTATTTGCTACGAGGCATCCGAAATATCGGCATTATGCGATCGACCCTATTAACAGGGCGATGATAACTGCGAATCAGTACTTTAGAGTCATTGATCCCTTTCTGGGGTCCCTGACTTCGGTAAGAACATTATTATATAGGATTGTAAGTGACTCAAATGGTGGTACTTAGTACCTAGTTAATTTTGTTTTAGTTTAGTTAGTTATCTTGTTTTTCTACTCATTATTGGCTAATTTATTTACTGTTCAGACTCTGTTTACTGCACCTGTATTGTTTATTTGTAAATCATGGGTACTTCCCGTAAACTTATTAATAATAATAATAATAATAATAATAATAATAAAAAATTCACGAAAAAAGAATCAAAACCAAGAAATATAAATGTCTGTGTAGTGGGTGCTTTTTTAATACATCGTCCACCATGTTGAATCGGCCATTGTGAATTTTGAAAATATAAGTTCAAATTCGTTGTTAGTAGTCAGCAAAACTCACAATGGCCGATTCAATATGGTGGACGATATATTAAAAAAAGCACCCACTACACAGTCATTCACATTTCTTGATTTGGATATTTTTTTTAGTGAATTTTGAAAATCTAAGTTCAAATTCGTTGTTAGCAGTCAGCAAAACCCCTGGAAATAATTGTTTAAATTATCGGACTGACATAAAAGCCCGTACATCGAAGCGTATAGGCTGGCGCGTCAAAATATAGATGTAAACAGCGATCGGTGGTCTACTGTTGACCTACGACACTTTTATTCTTTTAATAATTTATAAGCTATCCCTTAAAAGACTGTGTGACTATAAGTTTCATAAGCAATGAACATTCAGTCAACTAGTTATAATTTTTGGTATTTTTCTAATGTTTTTGATACCACAAAAAAGACTCCTTATTTCTACTATGTATACTTTGTTCGTCAATAAACATCTGTTCAAAAAAAAAAAAAAAAAAAAATAGGCTGGCGCGTTAACGAATTTTCACTTCTTTGACCTGCCATATCTCAGAAACTAATTGTCACCTCAACTTGAAAATTTCGTGCGATTGATGTCTCATCATAAGGAATCGTTTCGCAAAAAATTCAGTTCCAAAATCGTGGGCCCAGAAAGAGGCTACATATTTCTTGGGTCACTCTTTAATGTATTACAATTGTTCAAGGATCTGCACCGTAATATACTTGTGTCTTACAAATCGTATGATTCATATTCATATTAGCCTTGCGACCCATGCGAATAATTTTTGCAATTACATTTACCCTCATCCTGTCACCCAACTGCCCCATCAAAATCCCCAACAGCCACACACCGCGCGATCCGCCGTTAAACAAGGCGCGGAACATCTAAAAACACCATCGAGAAATCAATAACCCGCTGCACCTGAAAGCAGCTTGTACAAAAACGAAGCAATCTCCAACTGTCCTTTCGTAGCCTGGGTCACAGCCGCGGCTCGTCCGAGGCGACAAAAATGGACGTCGACGCGGGAAGGGCTGGCGCAGGTAACGCCATACCTGGGCCCTGATAAAATAGAATGTAAATCAAAAGCAGGGAGGGCGCTAGAGAGAAAGAGAGAGAGAGAGAGAGAGAGAGAGCGAGCGGTTTCTATCGAAGGACCTAGCCACCCCATGTGCGTTCCGCTCGCACGGCGACCAATGTACACACACGCCGCCATACATATGTACACTGCCGAAGTTTACTTGCTGCAGTGCAGTAGTAACGGCGTCCTATCCCCTTCGCGCGCCCGGCCATCCTATGCCCTGTGCATCCCTCTTTCTCTGGTCCCACACGGTTCACTTTCTGCCTTCCCGCATGCACGTCTCTCCCTCCGCCTGCCCCCTTGCCGCGCGCTAGCTCCACCAGCATCACCCACGCCGAACCATCTCCATTCCTCCGGCCGTACCCGTCTATTTATCTCAGTTCATCCTTCCATCGTCCAATCTCACTCGGCCCCTCTCCGCTCCCTGCTCTGCCACAACGTCCGAAAATGGGTTCTCTACCTGCTCGAAATGGTTTTCGGAAAGTTCTGCTCGCATGCGGCCATCCAGCAGCTCGAACCGCCCCCTCTCTCTCTACCGCTGCCGCCAACCCCTACCCGTCATGCACCACTTGTACAAACACGCGCGGCTCGTTGATGCGCCTGGATGCACGCACACAGAGGCCCACCTGACAGGTATTACGATGATGGATACGCGCGTACCACTTTTTTTCCCAGCCCCCTCTCCAACCCCGCCACCCCCGCCAGCCTCAGACCCTCCTCCCGCGTGCCGCGGTGCTGGATCTCTTCCGGTCCTTTTGCAACTAGCTGGCGCCCAGCCAGAGTTCCACGGCGCGCCAACCCCCTCGCCCCGAAACCAGGGCACTGGAGTTCGACGTTGTAGCGTCTCCGTGGGCAGCGCCATTTCAAAATGAATTTTTCTTCTCCTCTGTTCCGCCTCTTCCCTCTGTTCCCCCGCACGTGTGCATGCGAGGTTGTGTGTGTGTGTTTTTTCTCTAACCACGCGGCTTATCCGGTCAAATGAGGGCACGATAGCGGAGTTCGAGCCGGGGGGACAGTGCGGCTCGGTCAAAAGGACTCGTTTTCACGAGAGGGCATTTTACTCGCTGCCTTTTCGAGATCGCTTCTGTACCTTTCCTTCTTTTTTTTTTTCACGGTTCTGAACGGTTGTCGCTGAAACTTGTTTCCAGCGCCGGTGAACGGATAGAGACTGGGGGCTCGGTCGCGAGGGTTATTGATACGCAAACGTTTTAATTGTCGCGGGCGCTGTTGGGGACCGATGGCGACTGTTGGATGGTAGAGTAGACTGATTGAACGGAAGCGGGGGCGAGTTTATTTGGGGTTAGGAAATTAGGGTAAACGATACAGTTATTGGCCAGGGTACAGAAGTTGACCACTTCAAATTTCTGCCGCCATAGTCTAATGAAGCTGCGCGTTTCCGCATTAATGATGCACTTTGATCAGAAAACACAGTTCTAGCTTTCGTTTCAACCAACAACCGATGATTTCAGTACACGCGTTCCGTCGTGAGATCGTCGGAAAGGAAAACTCGCAATTTCAACTCTCAAAGAAGGTAAGGGCTTAGCATCTTTAGAGCGGCGACTTCTTTAATGGCTGTATAATCATTGTTCAATTTTGTTTGCCGTGAATGCCATTGATCATAATAGGTGACAAGGGCCCAATATTAACATTCGGCATACGTCCAGTCCTGTGGAACGTGATTATGTTGTGTTTTGGGGGGTGTTCAATAACTGGTTCGGCGAATGCACAGTAATACAGTTATTGACCACTCGTAATTTTCGTGCTGAAAGACCGCGATGAAAATTAATTTGCGTACTCGTAATGCACATAATAAAACTTTGTTTATCTTTTGTCAAATACGTGGTTGACCACGGTCCTTTGCTGTACTCTTGTTGTCTCAAATGTAGGGAAACAAAAATGAGGACGAGTGAGAGAGTCGTCTCTTTTATTTCCTTATTTAGAGGCAAAGAAAACGAGAAAGAAGGAGGAAGAAGAAGCGAAGAAAGAAAGCAAAAGGCAAAGAGAAGAAAAGAAAGTGCAGATGAGAGATTCCAAGTCTAAGAAGCCAAAAAAAGTGAATGAGGGAGCCAATGAGACCGCGGCGAAGTGCACGGCACACGTCGTGAAGGGTGCACATAAAACTCACCCTGCCCCAAGACAATATGTCTTTGATTTTGGTATATTGACAGATGGTTTTAATAAAAATGATTTTAAAGTAAAAAATATGGCATTTTCTTTTATATTCAGTAAGTGGTCAACAACTGTACCTGGACCGGTCAGCAACTATGCCACGACCGGTCAATAACTATAATTTTGAATTATGTTTCTTTATAATAGCATAACATCGAAACTACTGATTTCTTCAAAGTTTCTTTGCTGTTATAATCATCTTCGAAACTTCTCTTTTCGCCTGGTATAACGAAACTTCATTTATAAAATTCAAGTTACTTATTCCATAGCGTTTACTTAAATTGAGGCTCGGTGGTCAACTACTGTATTGTTTACCCTACTCCGTGGCGGGGAGGACGAGTTGAATCGTAGCGAAGAGTGAATTGTGACGCTAACAAGGGATGATAACGAATTCGGGAATGAGAATGTATCGCAAACGAAACTCGGTCGAGGTGGCGCTCTGATCGGAGTGCGCAAGATGGCGTCTGAGCATGCGCGTGATGACGCTGTGACGTCAAATCAATCAACGCCAAGATGAGCTTGGCTTTGCGCTTCCGTCGATTTGCGCCCAGATGAACTTGGCTTTGCGCTTGCGTCGATTCGTTTATAGTGTTTATTATTATAACCTTAATTAACGTTCCGTTTGAAATTCCGTTGATTGATTTGACGTCACGGCGTCATCACGCGCATGCTCAGACGCCATCTTGCGCACTCCGATCAGAGCGCCACCTCGACCGAGTTTCGTTTGCGATACATTCTCATTCAAGGGATTCTGAAACTTTGCGAATGTGTAGGGAATTTCTTATTGATTACAACGCAATTTTTGTTTGCTGCAGAAATTCACTCGAACGGGGTGAAATTGACCCCTGAGAATTCGGCTGTTTTCCGATTTTGTGTTATAACTCGCGAACTGTAAGAGATAGAGGAAAAGTTTCGAGACAGAAGTTGATCTTTTAATCAGATTTGTCATTTGGTAAACAAATTATTTCTACAAAAATTGATAAAATTCAAACAATAATTTTTTTGGTTGCTCTGCAAGTATGTAGTAATAATGTTCAAAAAGCTGTTTTACTGTATGCTGTTTAGTTTCTTTTTGTTTAATTCATGAAAATCACGTATTTTTCAAGCGTTTCGACCGGATGGTACCCTTAAGTCACGGAGTTTCAAATACGATTTTTTTTTAAAACAAAGCGTTATGGGAGGGAATTATTTTTGCACTTAACTATTTTCGAACGAGAAATCATTTTCTTTCGATTGTACTGAGAAATTACTAATGCGCGCAGCAATAGTAACAGTGCGGGGAAAATAAAAAAAATTATAGGAATGTAGAATAGCAATGAAAATTCCCTTCGTGGGGTGTCATTTTCTTATGGAAACATGGTTTTCTATCCTCAAGATAATATCATTCCGAATAATAATCCATAAATAATTGTTCTCTAAAAAAAAATGTTTGAATGTAAAGCTACATGTTATTATTGGAAGCACATGATACTGTAATTATCAAATTACATTTGCGAGTACTTTTTTTATTCAGCGTTCGATAGGGTAGATGCACCATTTGTGGCCACTTTAAGGTATTGTACCAGTTTTGGCCACTTCTTAAAAAATATAATATTTTTCCGTGTAAACAATAAATGTAACCTTATATTTCTGGTGGTATACTAAACAAAATATTTATGATGTGAAATTCTCCACATAATAATGATCTGCAAGCAAGTTAAAAATAAGATAATTATGCACATGGCCAAAAACAGTGCATTGGCCACAAACGGTACATCTACCCTAGTCTTTTAAATTTTAGAGTGGAAGTAGTGAGTACCCCACTGCGAGAATGGAATGTTTGCTATATACTTCGATTAAAAAAGAGGACATTGAACAATGCACCATTGTATTACACTGTACTGAAAAAATAGCTCCTCTCGCTTTATTGCTAGTTCTTACTTTATCTCCTTCCTGAAGCTTATAATCTTTCTCAACTCTTCAACTTCCATGTTTCCTTCCTTCCTTAGTTAATCGACGTTAGCCTCCGCTTGCTGTTTTGCTTTTCCCTCAGTTGCTGGTCCATCTACCCTTTCAACTTTTTCAAACTCTTCCAAAAACTCTTTTCCTCCCTGCATTTTGGACTCTTCTCTTTCTCCTTTAAACAGTGCCGATTGGAACGCAACTTTGTGGGTTTTAGAGTGTCTCAAAACAAGAACAACGGTGTGTTTCATTTTGGGCCCTATCGCCCTTTAAGGGGGTGAAAACTACCCTCAAAGTCAAATTGGCACTTCCACTTTCTCGCGTATAACTCTCAAAGTACAACAGACAGAAAAAAATGTTTCAAACAAAACTTTAATGGTACAATAAGCGCTGAAAACTTGCGTTAACAAAATTTTGAAAAGAGTTTAAAAAGAAAAATATCTGATGAAAAATTTTTTTTTCAAATATTTTGCTAACGGAAGTTTGTAGCGCTTATTGCGCCATTAAACTTTTGTTTGAAAGATTCTTTTCTGTCTGTTGTACTTTGAGAGTTATACGCGAGAAAGTGGAAGTGCCAATTTGACTTTGACGTTAGTTTTCACCCCCTTAAAGGGCGATAGGGCCCAAATGAAACACGTCGTTGTTCTTGGCTTGAGTCACTCTAATAACCCACAAAGGTTCCAAACGGTGAATTGGGGTTCGCGGTGTTCCAGCCTAAGTAATACTGAAATCCTTTTTATTGGATGAAAAATGCTGGAGAAATTAATTTTTCGTAAATCCTCCGAATATTCTTCTACTGTAACATATATGCTGTTCATTTGAACTCTGTTTCGGAGCAACAGACTACAATGAAGATAAAGTAATACACGATTCTATAAATCTAAGAAAATATCTTGAACGCAGTACAAAACAATAAGCTTCTTTTGCCAATCATTTGATAACACACGAAGCAGCAGAGGCAAGAGTCCAATGATGTACAAATATTAGCAGCTGCGCCTGTATTCTACAGGGGAAAATGCAGAACGAAGTAAACGTCCCGAGACGTGCGCTACGATGTTTAAAATCCTTTTTGGCGGAGCGCGTTGCTTTGTGTTCGGGTTTACGCTCAGTTCTCTGTAAAAGATATGTCCTGGCAAGTCCTATAAACAGAAGGTATACTCCGAAGGTCCGTGCATAATCGTAAAGAAACAGTGTTGCGAGGTTCACAACATGCCAGAACGAGGAGCTACCTATTTCGCTTTGCGCTCATATTGCCTCTGTATACAAGGCACAAAATTTTACGACGTTTCAAATTAATCCCTCCGCGTGCAAAGATGAAGTGACTGGCATCAAAGATAAATTAATGAATGTTTTTTCTCGTACGAGATTAGAGAGACACTTTGAGCAGAAAATAAATATATCCACGATTCGCACAGAATTTCTGTGCGAAACGTATTATGTCACCTTCGATGATAATGATTTATCGGTGATAATATGCAACGCGCGATGAGCAAAATAAATGCAAAACAAACTGACCCGTATTTGAATATTTATTGCATATTACTCGAACAATGTGCAATCTATTTTGCAATGAAATATGCATGTAATGGGGGCTGTTGAACTCTGCTAAGGGATTTACAACCCTATCTAGGTATCGTACAGTGTGCGGCATTAATTGTGTTGCAAGGAATTTCAAAGAATATATATATTTATAATTTTGGAGAACCTTTTTTAGTTTCGTTATACGAGAAACCTCTTCGTTTCGTTTGGAGAGGAAATGGTTTATATTATCTTATTAGGGTCAACGATAATGCAAGATAAGGGCATTAAATTGATTCACTGATAAGGTACGTTCGTCGAAGCTTCTGTTAATCCGAGCAGCGTTCTGCGGAAACAATTTTTAAAATAATGCAGATTTCAAAAATATGCATAGCAGGATATCGGAAAGTATGATTTGCAAGTTCAGAACGAGTACGAGAAGAGCGGAAGGGAAAACGGATAGTCTATGGTCAGACGTGCTCTGCGAACTAATATGACCGGAACGATGTTCCTCTGTAACTTTTTACAAGTGCATTATTTCAAAAACTGCTTTAAGTGAAAATTATTCAAATTGGCGAGAACTTTAAAACGATGGACGAGTTTTTCAATATTTTATAAGAGATTTATAACTTACGACTTCGTTTAAACGTTCGAGGGGGGCGTGCAGCCTTTCCCTATTTAAGAAGAAAGGCTTTTTGTAATATAATGTGTAATAAAAATTATACTGATACTTTAATGTGTTTCAGATAAAGCCTTTGCAATAGTGATAACGAAGCTCGTTATTATGCGAACGTAAGGGAAAGTGAATCGTCTGCGATGAAACGCAGTTTTCACATATTGGGTTTGTAATTTTTTGTAAGTGCATTTTTGTGAGAACCGTTTTAAATTTGAATTATTCAGATTAAGAAGAACCTTCGACACACACAGATTTAGCAACTATTTTATAATATTTAATGTTCTTAAATTATTTAAATTAAGAGGAAAGTAGAGTTTAGTTTCTAGTAAACGTGACGAAGTACCCTATCTATGCTTTGATAAGAAAATCATTCTGACATCATTAATATACTTTTCGCGAACTTTTTATAGCAGCTTGAAAGGAACATGGGTATAGTACAGTCGTAATTGTATAAATATTGACATTGTGATTAGATTTCAATTACCATATTAGAACATTCAGAAACTACATTGGAAACCCTTTGATATCTTTAATAACGAATGATGTAATGAGCATGCAATTCATTTTCTGGTACTTGAATCCATTTGAAATATTAAACACGTAAGTACTGTATGTAGTGCTGTAATGCATTAAAATTGTGTTATTACTTCGTATGCTATTTAATTATTAAATTAATTATTAACTCCCAATGCCATAAATAGCATTTTACAGTAATTTAACATTAAAATAAAAAAAAAAGTATACAAGGTAGTGCATATAAAAGTACATATTGACTGTATACTAAGAAACCATTCATTTTGAAAAACCATTTAAAGCGAAGGGGAATAGTTTCCTTCAAAATATTGAAGTAACAATATTACACTTTCTTAAATTTTTCGAATGAAATTAAACGCAATTATAAACCTGTCATAGACACAACATTTTCCAAATAAACTGTTCCCACCGAAGTACATCAACGTGAGTACATAATTCTTCCACAATTATTGACAATAACATATTGAAACAGTTTCCATAAATCGAAGTGTTATTAATTTCTCTCATAAATCACCATCACCGAAGGTTTAGATACTGGCGAATATTCGAAACCCATAAAAGAATAATGAATAATTCCACGATACTCTCGAAGGTTTATTGTAAAATATCTGAAATCCATAAAAGAGTAATGAATATCTCTGTGATACTTGGAAACGCTCCCCTAATGTAACGAAGCATTAAAATGTTCGCTGTCCGCGGGGAGAAAGGGAGCGCCGGCAACAAACGTGCGATAGCCCTCTATAAGAGGAGGACCCTTTTGTGGAGTTTCCATAGAGGCTTGTACGTTATCGCAAGTACGTAATCGTAAAGACTTAAGGTATAACGCCGTGGGGGTCCTTTTCTTTCGGGGAAACTGAGCGTCGCCTCATCATCCTTTCTTTCTTTTTATCCTTGCCTATCTTCTCCTTTCGCTCCTTCTATTCTGTCACCCGCCCTCCCGCTCGGCGCTCCACAACCTCACAGAAGAATTTCAGGGACGCTTCAGTCCAATATAAAAGACAAGGCTCCGGCAGGAGCTGGGAAGTTGAGGAGCGAGGCGGACGAGGAATTCTTTGTGAATTTTTCAGACTGCAATGAATTACTTGCGATAGTGGCCCCAACGACGCGGACGGGTGCTGGGGGATGAAGGGGGCGAGCCAGGCGGAGAATTGCAGCGCGAACTGTAACAATTTGACGGGCCAGCGTGCCCGTACGTGTTATTTATTTATATCCATAGCGACGCCCCAAGGATGAGCTTCGCGCGAACTGATTTAATTATGGGTCGACGCGACGGACTCGCTTGAATTTGAATGCGAGCAACATTCCGCGGGGCGGTTTTCTTCGCGATCTACTGGAACGTGTTTCCGAATTTTGCGCCGTTCTCGTGATCGACGTCGTGGCGCGTCAGACAACGCAACGGCGTCCGTAGACTTTTTTCCGGAAGGCGGCAACTTTGGGGTGGCGGTGGAGAAAAATATAGTAATGAGAAAACGAGTGGCCCGCTTGGTTTTTTTAACTCGTTTTGCAGCGCCAATTTAATTAAAATTTTAAATCCGGAGTTTAGGAATATTCTCTTTTTTTGGTATAAAAATAAGCGATTTTTTGTCAGAAGCCAGGGGGAAACTACCCCTCTTGCACCCCCTCCGAACGCCCGTGGCGTTAGGGTGTCTTCAAAAGCGGGAGGCTTCGTTGAATGTAAAATTCTATTGATCAGAAATATTTGATTTTCAGATACAAGTGCGATGTTAACACTTAGCATCATAGTGTAGCATCCCTGTTATGCGAATTGAAAAATTCGCGCGCGCCATTTGGGGGCTGTTTCGTGAACTTTAAAGCGCCGCTTTGCTATTACCATACGTAACAAGTGTCCTTAGGGCAGAAGCACAGCCGTAGAAAATCTACTGTGATGCACTATTGTTGATTACAACCCTTAGTTTCGCCAGGACCACTGCAAGTAGGTACCAGCTAAGTGCTAACTTTCTCTCTCAGTTATTTCGGGTTTCCTTTTTGAATAAATTTGATGCCGAACGTAATAATGTGTGTCACAGGTCGGGGCCAGATATATTGGCCGGTGAATGCGTTTTCGCGAGCAACGATTGAGGAGAAATCAACCACCACCATCTGACGATCGTGGATTTGTCAGTTGGAGTTGCGTGGTCGTCGCAGGGTATGGTGGGGTAACGGGAACGCTGCTCGGCTCCGCCTGAATCTAGCCGTTTGGCTGTTATTTATTCTTAGCGTAAGGTGAATGTCCCAATTTCTGCTCATTTAAGAGGTTACTCGTCATAAAGAAGGTGTACAAAATTTGTTTGTGATCAATAGTTGCAGTGTAATTGATTAATTCTTTAATCATAAATCAACCAATTCGAAAACTATTTAAGAAAGAGATTTCAAGATGTTTAACTATTAGTAATTTGTAATTAAATACAATGCAATAAATGTCCGTATTTCTGCTCACGAAAAATAGCGATGTACGTATTTCTACTCACCATTTGTACCAATTTCTGCTCACATAATATGTTGCCTTTTCAGGTTAAAGTAAGTTACATCTTCTATGGAGAGGTTTTATAACACAACAGTAAAGCATAAAATAATGATAGACAAAAAGTAAAATGCCTTCGAATAGAAATAGAGGTTACAGCATACATTGAATTGTGAGGTTATGTTACTAAAATTTTGGTGAGTAGAAATGCGGACATGGCGGTGATTCACTTGACCCTAAACCTACTCACCTGTTTTCTACTTAAAAAAATTATAAATAGTAAAAAATCTAAATCCAGAGCACAATACGGTATTTGTTTTTGTTATTAAATAAGAACTTTTACTGCAAAAACTATATTCTGCCCAATTATCGAATACCAATAGTGACCCTGTTCCTTAGCACAACCAACTAGAACACGATCGAAAAATCATGAGTCTCTCGTTTTAAAAGTTTTTCGTTGCTTATGCTGCACTTTGATTAGCCCCAACCTCGTGCAACACACGTGTAAATGTTCAAATAATTTGGAATTATTTTGTTGCAACTATAGTACAAGCGTAACGCTTATAATAATAAGAAAAATACGAAATGAGCAGAAATGGGGATATGAGCAGAAATAGGGACATTTACCTTAATAGTTGTGTGCGTGACGAAACTATTCGTAGACCAATGCGAGATGAAGCTATCGAGAAGGAATCAATGTTCTGACCAATAAAGCTCCTGAATTTTTTCGGAGCTAACGCACACCTATTCTGATGTGTGTATTTCTACGCTGACAGCTCGGTTTGACCTACACGCCAGAAGCTTGGCACTATCCCCACCACTTCTGGCTCACTCTTGTTCTGCGAAGGCGAGCACGAGAAAAGGAGCACCGAGGCAGGCAAACGGTGTGGTGGGAGAATACCCCTCACGAAACTCACCGGCCAATATATCTGGCCCCGACCTTAGTGTAACATTTTGCAAAACCAAGCAGTGGCTTAACCCTTAACTGGTATCCTGGGGTCGCTCACGAAGTTCGATGCAAAATTTTTGGTTGTCTAAACTTGTAAACTGTATTTCTAATTAATTTCATAATAATAGTTTCAACCCTAACCTAATCTAACCCAAACCTAACCCAAACCTACCCCAAGCACGCGAAGTTCGATGCAAAATTTTTGGTGGTCTAAACTTGTAAACTGAATTTCTAATTAATTTTATAACAATAGTTTAAATTTCTACGTTTCTATTACTTTACACATCACCTAAGAACAAAATATTCATAGATGTTGATCTACTTTATGCTTTATAATTATAGTTACTAGTATCATTTTTGTATACAAATTTGAAGATTCGATTTTCAGAAACGTTTCCGCAAGAACCTTTGCAAATGCCAGTTCCCAACGATTTTCCAAAGATCCAGAGAATAAATATTCAATTTTCCTTCACAGTCATACATAAAAATCCAATCGACCCCAAAAAGCGTAAGAAAATCTTTTCAAAGATTTCTGCCAAATCTCTCGAAACTCAGGAAACTTAATTTTGTAGCATTTCAATGCGCATCAACTTTAGCGTTATTCAAGGCTCAAATATCTGGTTCCTTGTAAGCGGATAATTCAAATCTAACAACGAATTCTCGGACTGCACGAAATTACTGACACACCTGTATAAGCGGATTTAGTTGGTGATCCCGCTGAAACATTTACAAACGCGAGTAGTAAGGCGTCTCTTCCCCCGCCAGCTTCAGATTGTTCCGAGTTTCTTCAGGATCCAGTTTCAGAGTCAAGGACTTAAAAGCCGTCGTTCAATGAAGTTCGGACACGTTGAAAGTTTGACGCTTAAACGTCGCCCGTCGAACTAGGCTCAAGTGAACACGGTCTCTTTCTCGTGCTAGAACTTGATCGGGCAGAGCCATTAACGTTAAAACGTTTACTTTCGCCAGCCGGGAAAACAATCAAAAAGTCCCTGTTCCTCGGCATAAATCGAGCAAACGTCGCTACGCTTTCGTCCTTTCAGCCGCCTCGCATCAAGACTCGTATAAGCTTCAACGTCCAAGTGCCAACGCGTACATCGTATTCTACGAAAAGTAGGGGCTTCCACTCTGCTTCACCTTGGACGGATTTCGGCATTTCAAACTTATTTCATTAGTCGCAAATTTTCCTCCATCTCTGCCTCTCGAAGAATTACAGCCTGCTTCAAAACACTTGCTCAAATATAACCAGTGTTGAATATTTATAACAATGCGCTGAACGCATTGCGCAGCTAAATATTCTTCGAGAACATCGAGTTGCAAGCGTTAATTTCGTCGATGCTCTCGATAAACTCGAAGTGGGTCTGGCGCCTGTCGCGCGACGATAGAGGCCCAATTTCTGAGACTCGACGGAGCCCAGTAGGCCCGGACGAGGTTAATACCGAGAGCTACCGACGAGCGGTTACACCTCCAGCGGTGTTTTTAATTCCTGGAAACTTTCGCGCGGCCAACAACGCCGCTTCCGCGCGGCCATTAAACTCGAACGCGCCGGCGAAACAATTCAATTCGCCGTCAGCCGATAATCCGGCCGAAACAAAGGCGCGCACGCTAATTTCATTTAACTCCGTGACACCGTCATTTCGCCAGAAATAATCCCTATTCCGTTCCGGCGTCTCTTGCCCTCGGCGAGTGTCAGGGCGCGGGAGCACGGGAATATTTGAATGCGCGGCTGCTTCCACGGCGGGCGCGTGAATGTTATTATCGAGAGAGGGCGTCGTTGGGGCGAAGAGGGGGATGGCGATCCCTGTCGGGGGGGTGGAAAAAGCCTGAATCAATTAGAAAGGCAATTTACCTGATAGTCCATGTAGTTCCCGTAGCCCATGTGGTTGCAGGTGCAGGCACATGCCTGGATGTGCCTCCGCATGTCTAGCTCGACCTCCTCGCCGCAGAGGCCTCTACTCGTGGCCATCATGGTATCCCCCATGCAATAACCGCTGGTGCAATACATCCTGGGATCACTCTGCTCCAGGAAGCCTCCGCCCGTGTCCTCGTACCCGAGTCCACTGGCACACCTGGAATCCGAGGTGTACCCCACGCGTGATTGGGGACGTTCCTCGTATCCCAGCCTGGACTGGGGCCGGTGAAAGGTCGGAGGTACATCCTGCGGTACAAAACACATTTTTCATTAGCCGTGCTGCGTCAGCTGGACACCCTTCGCGGTCGGCACCCGGCGGAAACATTTATTAGCCACGCGTCTACGGGATGTGTAGGCACAATTCTCATAGCTGCGCGGTTGATAAAGGGGTTAACTTTGTTGGGGGATGATGTTAAAAATTGCGGAATTATAGTCTCCTAATAGTGACATTAACCCAAATAGCACAAAGACATCTTATGTACGTCCGAAGGACGTCCGTTCGGAGAATGTCCCGAGAAGGTCCATATATCCTCTGTACGTCCCCGTTAAGTTCTTTAAATGTCGTAGGAAGGTCCTATTTACAAAGTGGAACGTCCTGAGGACGTGCTGTGTCAACATTCTCAGAACGTTTTCCGAACGTCCGAAAGTAAAGTTAAATACGTCCAAAAGGCGTCTTAAAAACGTTTTGCAGATGGTTTAAAAGCGCCTTAAAGACGTCTTCATCAAGTCTGGGTTAGGACATTAAGAAAAAAAAAATGTGGCGGTGACGGGAATCGAACCCAGGACTCCAAGATTAGGAAGCAACTGCTTTTCGCAACTACTCAAGACACTTCCTTCCAAATAATTCCAATTTCTAGGTATATAACAATTATTAATAGTTTATAAAAAATGTGCATTGACGCGAAATATTCTACAGAATATCAACATTCGACCTCTAGACTCATTGCTTAAAATTTCACATTCGTCTCAAGACAGATGTTTTAACGACGACTTAAGACAGACGTCTTGAAGACGTTGTAAGCTATCTGGGAACATTTCAGCATTTCAGCGTCTTCATTGCACAAAAAAATAGCGCAAAGGCGAGGTTCAGTCGAAAGACTGTTTTGCAACCGAACCTGAATCATCTGCAAAACCTACAAGACGGTTGTTCTTCGAACATCTGAAATTTAGATCTTCTAAGGATTCACAAGACTCACGAGACGAATGTTCTCGGAACATTCGAAATGTAGTCGTGCAAAATAATCACGTGACTTACAAGATTGTGTGATGTTTCTAGAACATCCGAAATTGAAGTCCCAAGAACGTGCGTAGGACTTAAGAAACGGACGTTCCTAGAACATCCGAAATTTAAGTCCTAAGAACGTCCGTAGGACTTAAGAAACGGACGTTCCTGGAACATCCGAAATTTAAGTCCTAAGAACGTCCGTAGGACTTAAGAAACGGACGTTCCTGGATCATCCGAAATTTAAGTCCTAAGAACGTCCGTAGGACTTAAGAAACGGACGTTCCTAGAACATCCGAAATTTAAGTCATAAGAACGTCCGTAGGAGTTAAGAAACGGACGTTCCTGGATCATCCGAAATTTAAGTCCTAAGAACGTCCGTAGGACTTAAGAAACGGACGTTCCTAGAACATCCGAAATTTAAGTCCTAAGAACGTCCGTAGGACTTAAGAAACGGACGTTCCTAGAACATCCGAAATTGAAGTCCCAAGAACGTGCGTAGGACTTAAGAAACGGACGTTCCTAGAACATCCGAAATTTAAGTCCTAAGAACGTCCGTAGGACTTAAGAAACGGACGTTCCTGGAACATCCGAAATTTAAGTCCTAAGAACGTCCGTAGGACTTAAGAAACGGACGTTCCTGGATCATCCGAAATTTAAGTCCTAAGAACGTCCGTAGGACTTAAGAAACGGACGTTCCTAGAACATCCGAAATTTAAGTCATAAGAACGTCCGTAGGAGTTAAGAAACGGACGTTCCTGGATCATCCGAAATTTAAGTCCTAAGAACGTCCGTAGGACTTAAGAAACGGACGTTCCTAGAACATCCGAAATTTAAGTCCTAAGAACGTCCGTAGGACTTAAGAAACGGACGTTCCTAGAACATCCGAAATTTAAATCCTAAGAACATCCTATGTATGTTCAAAATGGACGTAGGACGTTCGGATATAAACTGGACATGAAAAGGACGTCCTTGGGATGTACGGTGCTATCTGGGAAGTGAGATGTAAGCAGAGATGGGCGGAATTTTTATTTAAATAAAATTTGGAATGACGGATAAAAGTTGAAAAGATTATTTGTCTTTCGTTTGTTAATCGGAGTCAGCTTTATTCGACACGTGACGAGTAATTTTTTACTTTTTACTCGTTTTTCGAAATTTTTTTAAATAAAAATTCCGCCCATGTCCGGATGTAAGTGATGATACGAGTTAGTAGCATTTATTGTTTGCATTTGGATGGTCAATTAATTCCCAAAGTGGGGATACTGTGGGCCAACCAGAAATGCTACTAGGGATACTTGTGGTGCCAATTGAACACTTGAGGAGGTATTCTGGTGTAAAGGGCCCAGAGAATTGAGTTTCCGTTTGATATAGTTTATAATCAAAATATGTCTGTTAGAGAATTAAAACGAAATCCGCGAAATTGATAGAGTTATGAAAGTTTAAAATCTACAGTATTCAAACCGAATTAAATTCCCGCGGTACAGATATTCGTACTACGGTCTTCTTAGGCCGTTCGTCCATCGCCGCAACGCAAATGCAATTTGACCAAAAATAATTGCATACAACGTTGTGGGTATAACTCGAGGAAATTTGGCAGATTTTTCGTTAAGAGATTAGCGAATTAAAAAATTTAAAAAATCCGACTGTTTAAAAAGCGAACTAAAATGGCAGAAACCAGGCTAAATTTATTTATGCATAGTATAAAAGTAGGCTACAAGCTGCTTAATATTATTTATCATAAATAGGATAATAATCAGATGACAATTTAAATTAACTCAATTGCCTGCAGTCGGATTCCTTAAATCTTTTATCGCAAAATCTTTCAAAATAATCTTCCCAAAATACTGCATAATGAGGTATACAAGGTGAGTCACATAACTTGTCGTAAAGAAATAAATGAATAATAGATAGAAGGATTTTTATTAAAAAAAACTCTTTATATTTTTATTTATATTCAGCGTGTAGAAGTATTTATTTCTCAGTAACATATAATAACAGTCAATAAGTTACATAGTTATTCCGTGCTTGTTAATTGAAAAAATTGAATTCAAGAATAAAGGGCTTTCTACTTTCCTTGAAATGTCACCTTTTGATAAAGTCTCATAAAATTTGAATGATCATCTTTCGTAAAATAGGCACGCGACTCTCGTAACAAGCTTGGTGAAAAATTTAAATTCAAATTAGGAAACTGCTTGCGCGACACGAAATAAGTAGGTTAAATAATTCCCCTTTCAGTAAACAAGATTCTTTGTGCTTCTTAACCGTAGAAATGCCACATATTAGAATTTTCCGGTGCCGGGAAGAAAGTATAGAAGGTGTGCTCTCGTAATTATAGCATAAAACCTGCATGTTGTTCTTCCAGAAATGCTATTCGAAAAGAACTCGTAGTAGAAGACTTCCATTATGTAACTCCGTCTTTTCGCAACGCTACGTTCTTGTCTCGACAAACTTGCTTATTTAAATTCTATCGCGAAATTAATATTGTAAACATTACTGTCAGCATTCTGCTCGTTTTTTAATTTACCCTAACAGCAGCTTAGAAACGTGAAGCTTTTAAAAGTCAGCCTCTAAAATGTCGGGCACGAATTTTGTTGCTCTTCACGCCGAGCAAGATGAGGAACACGATGCAGAAGCAAGGTAATGAATCGAGTAGCGATACTCGTCGATAATGATGCACAGTAGCCCAGATAGCACCGTACATCCCAAGGACGTCCTTTTCATGTCCAGTTTATAGCCGAACGTCCTACGTCCATTTTGAACATACATAGGATGTTCTTAGGATTTAAATTTCGGATGTTCTAGGAACGTCCGTTTCTTAAGTCCTACGGACGTTCTTAGGACTTAAATTTCGGATGTTCTAGGAACGTCCGTTTCTTAAGTCCTACGGACGTTCTTAGGACTTAAATTTCGGATGTTCTAGGAACGTCCGTTTCTTAAGTCCCACGGACGTTCTTAGGACTTAAATTTCGGATGTTCTAGGAACGTCCGTTTCTTAAGTTCTACGGACGTTCTTAGGACTTAAAATTCGGATGTTCTAGGAACGTCCGTTTCTCAAGTCCTACGCACGTTCTTGGGACTTAAATTTCGGATGTTCTAGAAACATCAAACAATCTTGTAAGTCACGTGATTATTTTGCACGACTACATTTCGAATGTTCCGAGAACATTCGTCTCGTAAGTCTTGTGAATCCTTAGAAGATCTAAATTTCAGATGTTCGAAGAACAACCGTCTTGTAGGTTTTGCAGATGATTCAGGTTCGGTTGCAAAACAGTCTTACGACTGAACCTCGCCTTTGCGCTATTTTTTTGTGCAATGAAGACGCTGAAATGCTGAAATGTTCCCAGATAGCTTACAACGTCTTCAAGACGTCTGTCTTAAGTCGTCGTTAAAACATCTGTCTTGAGACGAATGTGAAATTTTAAGCAATGAGTCTAGAGGTCGAATGATGATATTCTGTAGAATATTTCGCGTCAATGCACATTTTTTATAAACTATTAATAATTGTTATATACCTAGAAATTGGAATTATTTGGAAGGAAGTGTCTTGAGTAGTTGCGAAAAGCAGTTGCTTCCTAATCTTGGAGTCCTGGGTTCGATTCCCGTCCCCGCCACATTTTTTTTTCTTAATGTCCTAACCCAGACTTGATGAAGACGTCTTTAAGGCGCTTTTAAACCATCTGCAAAACGTTTTTAAGACGCCTTTTGGACGTATTTAACTTTACTTTCGGACGTTCGGAAAACGTTCTGAGAATGTTGACACAGCACGTCCTCAGGACGTTCCACTTTGTAAATAGGACCTTCCTACGACATTTAAAGAACTTAACGAGGACGTACAGAGGATATATGGACCTTCTCGGGACATTCTCCGAACGTAAAGTACGTCCGGAACGGACGTCCTTCGGACGTACATAAGATGTCTTTGTGCTATCTGGGAGCTTTTAATTGTTCGCCGGCGGGGGATAAATTTAGTGCATAAAACGAAAGGCAGGTGTTGTATGAATATAGTAATAAGAGTTTTCGGTAACTTCAATTTAGGTCCGATCCGAAACCACACATTTTCTGAACATGCTCGAATTTGATTCGCATCGATCGGAACGTCCGTTTTTGAGTTATCACTGCAAAACAAAAGAAACATCTTTATAAAGCCTCTTTATTGATCCATCTGCAGCGTCATATATAATGCATATTTTTGGCTCAACAAACATGCTTTTTAAAGCTTACGATGTTAATTAGGGTTTGTCGATTTTTAAAAACCGGGTTTTAAAACCGGTTTTTATTTATAAATTTGTAAAATTCGGCAACCGGTTTTTAAATTTAAAGAACCGGTTTTATATAATAGAATTAATATGTAGAAATGAATGAATTATTTAATTAAAAACGGTAACATTTTGACTTGAAATCGCCTCGGACACAAGCGTATTGTAGTAGGTAATAGTTTACTGTAAAACTAATCTTCACGAGTTCATATTTTCGGAAGAAAAATACTAAATGAAATAAAGATTTGTAATTTATATTTTCTACGGATTTTAGTTTTTTTTTTTTTTTTTTTTCGTTTGGTTTTGCATGCAGTGTATTTTATTAGGTTATATTTTTGTAGATCCATAAATATTAAATGAACCCAAAAGTTGTACGGATTTGTACGGATTTTAATTTTTTTTTTTTTTTATTGATTTGGTTTTGCATAGATAGAGTATATTTTATTTTGTTACATTCTTGTAATTCCCTTAATATTAAAAAAAAACTAAAAATTTTTAAAATAAATACAAATATTTATTTTCTATTTTAATTATATTTTTTGTGAAAATTCGAAAACCGGTTTAACCGGTTTTTTGGGGGGAATAGTGGAATTCGAAACCGGTTTTTGTAAAATTCGGTTTTTGTATAAACCCTAATGTTAATAAACTTCATACCAGAGAACGAGTGTCAGTTTCAACGTGTTTCTTTTTAATTAATTGAAACAGAAATGCTTCATTTTAGACAGCAACGACTGGCTAGTACCCCTAGCATGCTCTTTTTAACCGACTTCAAAACGGAGGAGGTTACAGATTCCGTATGTTTTTTTTTTATGTTTGTTCCCTCATAACTCCTCAGCATATGGACCGATTTTGATGATTTTTCTTTCATCCGAAAGAGGGCGATGATCCCATCCTACACTGCATCGACATTGGCCCAATATTTTGCCAGTTATGCTTAATAATAAAAACTATTGTCACCTAATTATTATTATTTTACGTACGTACGCGCATATCTCCTCAGCGTGTTGTGTCAATATATATATAAAACTAAAAAGTTAAAGATAAAAAAATTTAAAAAAATTAAAACCGACTTCAAAGAAACAAAATTGCACTAAAAAGTAAAAAATAATTTTATCCCTTATTTAATCTACGACTCTCATATTTTTTAAGCCGGCGCCAGATTTACACAGTGCAAATGATGAGGCACCGACTTAAAAAATATGAGAGTCGTAGATTAAATAACGGATAAAATTATTTTTTACTTTTTAGTGCAATTTTATTTTTTCCAAGTCGGTTTTAATTTTTTTAAAATTTCCACTTTAGGCTCCGGGCTCCTTCAATTAATAGAATCACCACCAAAGCAATTTCTTATCACTCCTACTTCGCATTCCATCCGTCGAGTCATAAACCCCGCCTTCAATACGTTCTGAAATCTGCTCAGCCACCGAGGAACTAACGTATTGCATTACCTCGGGAGATGATAGTTTCCGCTTACGTTAACCACCGCGATACTCGCGATTGTTCTCAGTGGCTCGGAGCGAAATACGACGCAGCTGGGTTCGCATCCGACCACACCGGCACACCTACGCGCCACGAAAATCCGTGTAATTCATCGCTCGGATGTAAAGCACGGAAAACTCCAGCGAGACAGCCGAGGTTCGACAAACCAAGGAGAAAAAGAGAAGAACAATGCAAGCCCTCTATCCGAGGAATCGCCATTACCGTAAAGCTCGCCTGTCACGGACTCTCTACTTTATTGCGCTCGACTGAGCGTATTGGGTTCTGAAAATTGAGTGAAATACGCAACGCGTGTCTCCTCCACGGGATAAAGTACGACGCAAGATTCGTCAGAGAAGGCGTTATCCTATTCCACCGTCGCTTCTTCTAACGAAGATCACTCCAGCCTTCCCTCGCTTCGTTATTTTGCTTCTCGCTTTTATTTGTCGCCCAATTCCGGCGGAGGATTAATTATTAATATCGCTTTCTTCCTCCTGCAGGGGCTGAAATATTCCTTAATAACGAGGGTGCTCCAATTATCGGTTAATTTTATTTCGGCCTAGCAATTGTCTACTTTCTAAAGCCTTCGAAGTATCTATGGAATTCCTGCAGGTGAAACTTCGTCGGCCACTGTAACCTACCCGCAATTTTCAGCCGCTATATTATTATTATTATAACGATACAAGAATGAAAAAATACGCGCAGCCATATAAAATTTAACTTCGAAATGATCGTCTTAAATTGCCTTACGTTCGTTCGAATTTTGATCTTGCGTCGAATGTTTGTTACATTATTTATGCTCATATTTTGTTGGAAGAATCTTTGCCGCAAAGTTTCAAGTAAGAAAACCCTGGGTGAAGGCTTGAACGATCACCACCAAGGATTGAAAGTATCTTCCTTCCTGGAAGATTTAGTGATTTGCAACAAAATCTATCTCTCTAAAATTATTTACCACAAATCTTCCTCGCCAATGAGAAAATGAAAAAACATTATTTCTGCATCTTTGTATGCCATATTCATACGTTCTGTGAGAAACAATTTATTTAAAAAACTATATCAATTCACACGGCGCTAAACTGTCAAAGGTAATTTCTATTCTGTTTGTATATGTAAATTCATACAACTTCAACGAAAGTTTCAAGTTGCTGAAATTCATAATTCAAGAGTGTCTTATCATGAAATTTAAATTTATTTGCGCGATAAGAATAAGACACAGGAAAGCCTGTCTACATTTATAGCCACCGTTGTAAATAAATAGTATTCACGAGAATTTTTGAGAAATTGAATCAAGGGTGGTTGCAAACCAAACGAACATGACTTCGCGAGATAAGAGGGAATATCTATTTAACAAACCCCGCACTTACTCTGTCTAAAAAAGAATTAATCAGGAAGAATGTCCCGCAAGTAAAAATATAAGAGGAAAAATCTTACAATAACCATCCAAGAATGCTCGAATGGCAAGAAATATGTAGTGAGAATCCGTGGCGCATCCGGAGGGTGGGCCAATGGGTCCCGGCACCCTCCAAAGAAGGGGCTTTGCAAAAAGAAAAGAAAGCAGGATTTTATTCCTTAACTAATTTATATAATCATCTAATGAATTTTCTTGAATTTGCGTTAAAAATATTTTTATCCGTTCAACTCGGCTCCCCCTAAATTAAATCCCGAGTGAATCCCGAATTTTAATATCAAAAAATAGAAAACAGACAATTTTGTGAATATTAAAAATATAGTCGCATATATATTACAGGAATATTAGTAGACAGCTAAGTAAGTAGTTGCAAATAGATATTGTGAAATCGGTAAAAAGTGTAAGAAGTGTATGTAATAAACCGTTATGCAATGCAATAGAAAATAAATAAATATAAAAAAAGTATTCCGAATTTCATTTATTGCAATATTCTTACCCACCCGTGTAGACAGTTTCTTAGCATTAATTTAAAGGAAGAATTTTTAAAGGTGTATTTAGTAAATATTATTTATTAACACTTATAATTTTTTATTAGTGGATCTTTCGTCTAGGAACACTGTATATATAGCGGATTTGTCAACATCGTCGTGCAACCGTAATCAGACTTACAGCCCGATAGACTCGTCTAGACACTGGGTGTGTTACACGTTCGCTTTTCAAAGTCCTCTCGAGGCGCGATAAATTCCAACGCGCCAGTGTTCTTGTCGTGGGCCCGAACGTTTCTCCGGGAAATGTCTTATGGATGATAATGCCGCGCACATTCCGTTGACCCACATCGTTCGAATTCTAATCAGTCCTCATTCCGTATGAGTACTCCGCCACGCTATAATAATTCTTCGCGCCGAAAGGCTTCCATGCGGCAACGTATCGGCTTCAATTTGTGAGCGACAGAACAATATCTAGGGTTGAACTTCCACGTTTACCCTAGAAGCTTACTGTCACACTTCGATAAATCTTTTCCAACGAAATTTGGCGCTTTATTTCGATCGGAGAATTAGAACTTTTTTCTTTCAGTAGTGCTTGCAGTGGATTATTAACGGTTAGGGGGGTCATTAGGGTGGCTCTTATCTACTCTTGGTAAAAATTTTTTTCAACATTTTCTTCGGGGCACCCTCCAGAATAGTTCCAAATAATTAAAAAAAAATCTGTGTAAAGTTTCAGCTCGGTCGGATAACGGGAAAGGGTGCCCCTGGGCCGTTAAACATTTAAATAATTATTTAACAGCTCGCGATGTCGATTTTATATAAGGTCTTCCAAGTTATTGATTAAATAAAAAAATATGTCAAACAAAAGTTGTAGATCCGGACAAGGAGCATCTTTTTGGTGTATTACTATTTTTCGTGCGACAAACGGTTTTCGAAAAAAATCCGAAAAACTAAAAAAAAAAACTTTTTTTTTCAAATTTTGAAAGTTTAAATGCTTCTAGAACGCTTTTTATTTATGAACGTGAACAAAAAAAAATGGAATTTTTATTTTCGAGGACTATTTTTTAAACATTTAAGGGGCGGCATATACCGAAATATGCAAACAAGATAAAAAAAAATTTTCTTCTTATTTTCAGTGTTTGATATGTGATGAATGTTTCCTGAAAAGTTGGGGTCGAAATTCGCAAAAATATCGGAGATATAGACATCAGATATGATCATTTTACCCGAAATCATGACGTCTATATCTCCGATATTTTTGCGAATTTCGACCCCAACTTTTCAGGAAACATTCATCACATATCAAACACTGAAAATAAGAAGAATTTTTTTTTTTATCTTGTTTGCATATTTCGGTATATGCCCCCCCTTAAATGTTTAAAAAATAGTCCTCGAAAATAAAAATTCCATTTTTTTTGTTCACAATCATAAATAAAAAGCGTTCTAGAAGCATTTAAACTTTCAAAATTTGAAAAAAAAAGTTTTTTTTTTTAGTTTTTCGGATTTTTTTCGAAAACCGTTTGTCGCACGAAAAATAGTAATATACCAAAAAGATGCTCCTTGTCCGGATCTACAACTTTTGTTTGACATATTTTTTGATTTAATCAATAACTTGGAAGACCTTATATAAAATCGACATCGCGAGCTGTTAAATAATTATTTAAATGTTTAACGGCCCAGGGGCACCCTTTCCCGTTATCCGACCGAGCTGAAACTTTACACAGATTTTTTTTTAATTATTTGGAACTATTCTGGAGGGTGCCCCGAAGAAAATTCAAAAATCGAAAATAAGAGCCACCCTAGGGGTCATATTTGGCGAAACAACAACAAAACCACCTACTTTTCGATCCTTTTCTCTCGGCACTGACAATGAGTGAGCAGAACTTAACTCTCGGTTGTCACACTGGGTCAAATTGACCCTGCAATTTTTTCAGCAAAAAACTTTCTGTCTGAATTCTTATTGCTTCAAACTTTTTTTAAGCATGATGACACTTTAATTGTCAACTTTCAACGATGGGGATATATTATACAGTGTTCAAACTTAATCTCAGAATTTTTGAGACTTAATTTAACAAATGGTTTTTAAATAACAACTGATTGAAAATTGGGAGGGTCAAATTGATCCAGTGTGACAACGACGTTCGAAAAAGTAGGTGTGACAACCGAGGGTTAAGATACATTTTTTCACATACGTGTTCAATGCGGGTAAATTTGTGTTCTTTTTTTTTAAATTTTTTTACAGCTTTCAGTGCAAGAGACCTGATATTTATATTATTCCTGGGGGTGGTGTGATTTCTGGGCCCGCGTGTCTCGACGCCACAGTGGAACACAGTGGGTAGAATGGAAGCAATGGATTTTAGCGATGAGGCAGGTCTGGTGTACTTCAACGATACCCTTTAATTTTGGATTAAGTGTCACAGAATCGAGTAGCTATGCCGATTGTCGTAAACCTCGTCGCAGCTTCTCCGAGGTAAGTGACCCCGTGCGACAGTGGTTGTGATCACCACTGCTCGACCCTTCTCCTAGCTTCGCCCGCGCGACACCGGCGCGCGCGGGTTGCCTGCGCTTGGGCAGAATGTACGCAATCTTTAAACGCTTGTAACTAACAAACGAAGCCTCAACCGCAATATCGGTATTCTTAATTTTCGTCTTATTTTGGGGTCTAGAATCACCCCTTAAAACTAGAAACGCGCCGCCTCGATCATTAGTTTTTAGTTTTCGTGTCTTCAAAATTTTCATATTTTTGCTATTAAATGGGAGCGTCGGTGGCTTCTTTATAAAGTACGTAATCTTTCAGGCTAGAAAAATTTATATATAGGCAATAATAAATTTCTATTGCAATGAATGCTTTGTGTTAATATGCTATAATGCTACTTTATATTAATAAATTCTTCTACGTAAGAATTATTTAAATAAATAGTAGAAATTTATTATCTGTTTTATTAGGTAGGTTAAACTTTGGTCGGTTTAAAAAGTATTATCTATACAGAGATACCAGTAGTTACAGTCTGAGTTGTGTAGTTTTATAAATTAGTTTGAGCAACTTCACAGCATTGGAACCAGCTTCATTAGAGGTTTGAAATTGCAGCGATGCGAAGGTTCGGTTTTCACTTGTTGTCTATTTCAGTAAGCACGTGCTCGTGTTACGGATAATTGATCACCAACCACGGTTTCTAATCGATCAGATAACCGAAACTTAATGGGAATATATATATATGGGGATATATTAACCGATATACATTCATCTGAAAACTGACGAGTCATAAAATGGACGACGTGTAAAGTACCGTTCGTAATTATTCGAGTAACTTCATGTACCAGAAAAAAGCAAGAACTAAATTGTTCGTCAAATATATGTATTCGTGTTATTTATCCGACATTGTAGAATAATATTATATTCTTAAGAATTATAATTATTTAAGTCAGAAAATGGCAGGAAACGGAATATACTGTGCATTGTAATGCACACGTACTGTCAGTTGTCAAATAATCAACAAAAAAAGCTATGGGGTTGTAATTTATATTAAGGATTATGTTTCGAAGGGCTGGGACTATTCGAATAATTTAATATTCGAATATTTTACAAGTATTCGAATGCTACGAATAAACTTCGAATATTTGAGTATTCGCATGCTACGAATAAACTTCGAAAATTTGAGTATTCGAATGCTACGAATAAACTTCTCATATTTGAGTATTCGAATGCTACGAATAAACTTCGAATATTTGAGTATTCGAATGTTATTATTCGAATATTTAAGTATTCGAATACTATTCGAATATTTCAGTATTCGAATACTATTCGAATATTTCAGTATTCGAATACTATTCGAATATTTCAGTATTCGAATACTATTCGAATATTTCAGTATTCGAATACTATTCGAATATTTCAGTATTCGAATACTATTCGAATATTTCAGTATTCGAATATTACTGTATTGTCATTGGAACTATGTATGTGTGCAATGTTTGAAGTCGATCGGATATGTTGAAGTGGGTCAAAATTAACTTACAAGATTTCACTCTGACAAACTAACGAACTCACAACTGAAATTAAATAAAACCTTGTAAAAAATGAACCTAAAGAACTTGATTTATAATTCACACCATATTATTTGAATATATCAGTATTCGAATACTTAATCATTCGAATAGTATTCGAATACTTAAATATTCGAATAGTATTCGAATACTTGGATATTCGAATTATATTCGCCAAATAATTGAGCAACTGAAGTATTCGAATATTCGAATACCGAAAAATTCGACAAATAGTCCCAGCCCTAGTTTCGACGCGTGTATACTCATTAAAATTTTGTAATTAACCCCGAATAGATTTTGCTATATCCTTCCTTTCCGTGACACTAAAATAGTACTGTATAATATACACCTGTTTATAAAAAAACCAAGTTATTAATTTAAATAAAAATTCAATGATAGTTGTAAATTTAAAATAAATTATCTTCCAAATAATTATGATTGCTGTTGACTCATAAGACGGTGTATAACAAGGAAAGTCATTCGTCGTTGAAAGGAGATATAATTAATAAAATTACAAAAATGGATTATGTCAGATTTTTATTTGAAGTATGAGAAACTGTAGACCCACATAAATTAATATGTCAAAAAAGTTGCTTGATAATTTAGCAGTTAACAAAGTATGCCACTAATACATTTTCAAGAAAAATCGTTGTTTATATTATCTTACAATTTTTATTATTGATATTTATATTATCCTGCCTGAAATATAAAATATTCAACAGCGAGTCTGTAATATTTGAAGTTACCCTTATCCCAGCAGTTATGTTTCTCTTATTATCTTCGATAATGAAGATACTACGGTACTTATTTTCATCCACTGATATTTCATGTCGGGGAAAGAAGAAATTAAGCAACCGCTGTAACTGTATCTGATACTTTAATTCGCGCGTTAAATCAGGTTACTTTTGCATCGCCAGTTTAAAGTTTGCACAGTGTCTGGAACATGTTCAAGGCAGAGATGATACGAAATGCAAATTACCGAGTCACAGAACGGACTTACGGGTGATCGTTTCAACAATTTCTCGGCTCTATTCTGACTCAGCTTTGCACTCGAATTCACGAATTTAACTTTCCCCCCTCTCACTAAAGCGACTTTGGGCTGGCAAACACATACAGGTGGCAATTTATGCAAACCGTATCGATTTCCAAAAACTGTCACTGTCTTTTAGCTTTATCCAGCTTTATTAACTTTATTTGCTTTTATTCGACGTTATTGTTATTCCTCTATATATATGGTCCATAGAAATCATTGCAGTGGAAATGAACAGGATTTTCCGTGAATATGCTTTGTCGCTTGTAACTATTAATTTCGTTACACGTAGAATGTATTCGAAATTTTGTTCAGCTGAAAAAGCTCCGATTTCATCCCCTATTCGATGTCAGTGTTTTTCAATTTATTTCTCATTAATTGGCAGTTAGTTTTTGTCCGAGGGATTTGTACTGAAAATCCAGTTGCATTTCTCAAAGTTACTGGACACAATTTTAATTGCCGTTTTTATTTCTTCTTAATTATTTCTCCCCTTAAGGAAATAAGACAACTCTGTATTTTTTATTATTATAATATTGAGTGCAACGGAACAACAAGTAAAATAGCTTCTCTTGAAAAGTTCTGTGAAAAATCTATTTCGTTCAGAATTAAAACATTTCCATCTCACTCGAGACTTTGCCATTTTTCGAAGCAAAAGTACCATTTGTTTTTCGAAGTAGTTTTTAAGGAATACCAGCGAAAAGGAAAAGAGAGAGAAGGGAAATCGGTTCGATAACCATCCTCTGGTTCAACACCAACCCGCAGTGAAACACTTTCAACAAATATTATCAATCGCTCGCCAATTATGTCACCATCAATATTTCGGAAAAAAGAGCTTCGACCTTTTTCATCGTTAGGAAGAGTAGAACACAACACCAAAGTTCGGCCACCTATTAAAGTATATATACATACAAAATCTGAACATCTTACATATTTCGAAGCATTGGAAATGTATGGAGACGAATAGGTTCGCCTAATGCAAAGTAACTTCAACATTTCTGTATAGTCGATCATGATTCGAATCGGCGATGCGGCGAGGAAAGCAGTGGGCAGTACTCGAAACTTCATTAGAAACCCAGGCCAACTAAACTTATGTGGAGTGTCAAAGCGTGTCCAATGTATCTGGAACTTACAATTAGTAAGACGTACTGAACAGGGTCTGCTTTATAGAAACGGAATGAATCGAGGTTAGGTGCAGAGGTGTCTCATCAAACGAGCACATGTATATGTTCCTTTGCAGGTTCTGCTAGCAAAACTATTCGCTCAAATTTGTTGGGATTTATATCTTCTGGGAAACCAGATTCAATCCAATTACTCCTCTAGGGAATATAATAAAGTGAACAGTTATATTTGATAGGGAAAACTTATCTAAACTTTATTGCGCATGCAAAAGCGTGAATACAAAAGTAAGAGTAATAGAAAAGTGATAGAGTGATAGAAAAGAGAAAACGTACAAGTGAATAAGGTAAATGTCCCAGTCCTTAAACATGGCCCAATAATTAAAAATTGAGAAGAAATTTTATTAATAATAATAGTTTTACTAATTTGCAACGTTTAAACTGTTCGAAATATAATTGCAAAATGTATTAGCTTTATACAGATACAATTATAAGCTTACATAACTGAATAGTTATATCATACAAAAATATTATTGTACAGTAAAGCTTCAACAGTTTCAATCTCGCTTCTTACCTAATGGGCTCAAGCAAGCGAGAGAATATTTTTGTTAAGGTTGTAATTAATTATTATTTTATAATTTTTGAAATTATACAGTTGTTTTGGATTTATTATACATTGAAGAATTTAAAATTAATTGGAGCTTTTAATAATTTTTTGTTTTTAATATTGAAATTGTTGCGTTTATCCATTAGTACACGGTAACATGACACGTACCAATCATTAAACGTGTGTTCAATGGTTGTTTAACCGCGGTGTTACAGACGTCAGTGTTCAGTAGTTATAAAATTATAAATATTTATTGTACCAAAGTAAGTATTTTTTGTATCCTATATATTTACGTTAATAATAACTAGACAAAAATATAATACTGTTTAAGAATTATTAGGATAATTAATCTTATACTCGTTATAATATTAACATAACCTAAACTTTTATAATATACTTTTAATCATTTTTTAACTTTTTCAGACATAAAGTCATGCCGAAGGTAAAAAAGATAAAGCAGAAGAACTACAGTCAGTTGATTTCTTTTCATTAACTGATAGAAATAGTTAAATTAAATACATATTCAATAATTGGGACACTGTTAATTAATGACTGGGACACGCTATGAATTTTATTTAATTACTGGGCCATATGAACAGTTTCATGTTTTAATTAATTTAAAACTTTTGCTTTAACAAATGTAGATTCTTGTTACGTTATGTGAAAGTAGAAATTTTACGCTTTCGAATAATTATATTTAGTTATAATTTTATACTATTTAAATATAAAAAAAATTGCAATCATCTCAACTGCTTCCTTAACTGCTTCGCCATTGGGACATTTACCTTATAGTAAAAATATAGAAGGTGGCGCCTCGCCCCGATGCGTGGGACTTGACGCGCCAGATTTCGAAATCTAAATCTCAACAAAATTGAAATATTATTGCTTTCGCATATTTTTCCCTGTAAGGTGAAAATATATACATCTACCAGTAAAAGTATAAATTGGCTGTTTCAATGGCAGTTTTTAATCCTCGTTAAGTTACAATAAATTGAATTACCAAACTTCAACTTAACAATATTTATTAAATAAGGAACTGATATCCGACTACTACGGACTGATAAAATACATTGCCCCTTCTTAATGTAATTTTCCTTGTCAACGAATTATTATTTAATAAAAGATTAACGGTTCTTAACGACCTATAATTTAGGGGAAAAACTCTAGAAACAATTAACGCTGGTAACTATTAGCCGCCACAATTTAATTTCTTCTGAATACTGTAGCCAATCAGTGTGTGTATTTAGGGTTGGGACTATTTGTCGAATTTTTCGGTATTCGAATATTCGAATACTTCAGTTGCTCAATTAGGGTGAAAGCACTAGTAGTCGGCCACCCTCTAGTAGTCGACCATTTTTATTATTTAGCTTAAAGAAATAAGTACTGAAATAAAGAATTTATTAAATGACAATTTTATATTATATTTTGAATTTCTAACTTTACAATACGACAAAAAGCGCCCGTCATAGGTAAAAAAAACAAATGCTTTTAAAGTGATTTGTAAATTAATTTTGATTCTACATGCGCCATTGCTGTTTTCTAACCCGAGAAATATAAGTGTGCTTTGAATAGAAACGACAAATGTAATTCAGTTCTATACATTTTTTACTGGAAAATTATGCTATTCCACTGAAAAAGCATCAACAATTTTATATGCGCTTTAAAAATTAAAAAAAAATGGGTTAATTTATTTATTTATGGGAGGTCGGTAACTGGATCATCATTCCCTTTCAATTTTCAATAGTCGACCACAGCGGTCGACTTCTGAACCTAACTGCATTCACAATGAATGCTAATAGTCGACCACGTTTATATAATTTATTTATAGAATACAAATGCCTACTTCAAAAACTTAAAATTTGTTACTGCTTCCTATCTTAAAAACGAAAAATTTAATTTACATTGGAAAAAGAAAAATAATTTCTATTTCTTATTAAAATTTTGATAAAGTTTTTAAAAGAACTTATTTTAGTTACGCATTATTCCTGTCATTATTAATTATTTACTGATGTTGCACATTATATTTGAAAATAAATTTTAGTTTGTAATGCGCACATACCCTATTTTGAATTTCATATTAAAAAAGGTGGTCGACTATTAGCTATCGGACCGGTCGACTTTTAGAGTTAAGCGGTCGATTATTAAAGCATTCGGACACTTTGTTTTTAACGCTAATTATTTATTTTCCCCGAACTTTCCTACTAACACAAAATATTTAGTGATACATTAAATACATTTGAATTACTTCAATACATTTTATATATTTTATAACATTGATTGTTTATTCTTTTTTCAATACTTTTCATTCGAGTTTAGCTTTAAGTGGTCGACTACTAGTGCTTTCACCCTATTTGGCGAATATAATTCGAATATCCAAGTATCCAAATACTATTCGAATATTTAAGTATTCGAATACTATTCGAATAGTATGGTGCGAATTATAAATCAAGTTCTTTAGGTTCATTTTTTACAAGCTTTTATTTAGATTCAGTTGTGAGTTCGTTACTTTGTTCGGGTGAAATCTTGTAAGTTAATTTTTACTCCTTTCAACATATCCGATCGACTTTGAAGCTTACTGATGAATTCGAATAGTATTCGAATACTGAAATATTCGAATACTATTCGAATACTGAAATATTCGAATACTGAAATATTCGAATACTGAAATATTCGAATACTGAAATATTCGAATACTGAAATATTCGAATACTGAAATATTCGAATACTGAAATATTCGAATACTGAAATATTCGAATACTGAAATATTCGAATACTGAAATATTCGAATACTGAAATATTCGAATACTGAAATATTCGAATACTATTCGAATACTTAAATATTCGAAGTTTATTCGAATACTATTTGAATACTTAAATATTCGAAGTTTATTCGTAGCATTCGAATACTTGTAAAATATTCGAATATTAAATTATTCGAATAGTCCCAGCCCTAGTGTGTATACATTGACTAGTGAATATATACATTCGCTGAATTTAACGCTTCGACTGCAGCATATAAAATGCCACCATAGCGCAGAGAATATTCCCAAAAACCCCAGGCCCTCCCTGTTTCCCACCAGGATTAATTACAGCTGATATGCTTCCGCGAAATCCTTCGAGATATCTTCCGCGCTTCCTCAGCGAAATTCCCCGAGTTTCCTTGAATCTCTGCCACGCGGGGGGCGCAAATGCATCAAGAGGTGACCACGGCTCGCGTAAAAAGCGACGTGCCCGCGATATTTCAACGTAAACGTTCGCGGATGTCGGCGGCCCCGGATACCGTCATTCATCTTTCTCCGTGAAATTAGTGTTGATAACACGAGCGACGGTGGCGCCCCCTGTCCGCGAATTCCATCAGCCGCGGGAGGATCTACACGTAAAGGCCATCCGTTACGGAGGTGATAACAATTTACGGAAACAGCGGCAGATAGAAAGACGATTGGTACGTGGCCGTTTTATATGCGCATTATGCATCGGAATTGCATCAGAGGGGGGGGTGGAACCACCCCCAGAGGGGGCCGTGGGGTTGGTAACGCGAGCCGACGGGACAGGTACTTCCATTTTCGGGATTATTGGCGGGGGAATAACGTTGATTTATCTTTGACAGTAGCATTTTCCAGCCCAGGTCCCGTCCCTTCCGTCCAACCCCTCACCTTTCTCCCTTACCCCGCGCGCGCGCTCGCTGAATTCCTAAAATATGGCGTGGAAGCGCGGAACGCGAAACTGGGCCAAATCGATACCGGCCAGATATACGTACGGCAAAACTTCGAACTTAAGGCATGCACGCCCGGGTCGAATCAATTTTCGGCCCCCCTCCGCCCCTCCGCCCCCCAAAAACCCATAATGGCTACTGGAAGATTCAAGCCCGGCCCGGTTAGCGGGACGAACTCCGGCGAACCGGGATGAAACTCGCGAGCTCTGATCGCCGCGCGCTCGCCGCCAGATGAATGGACCCCGATGGTTGGCTTCGAATTGCCTCCACTAGCGGTGATATAGATAGCAGTTATTAGAGTGTGCTGCGATCATTCTTGCTAATGACACACGCTGGGGGCTTAAGTGCGGGGGCAGCGTTTTACGCGGCGATTGGGTTGCGCGAAACGGGGGTGGAAGATCACGAGCTTCTGGTCGCCGTGGGTTTTAAGTCTGAAAAGGGGATGTTGTTGAAGCGGGGGAAGCGAATAAGGGTTTTGTAATTAGTTGGTCCGTGACGTGTGTTGAATTTGTGGAATATATTACTCAATTTTTTTTGAGGATGTTGAGTTCAATGTTTCGGCTGTCCCAAAGATGGTACACGGGTGTACAGTTATTCGCGAAAGTATCCGCCCACCCCGTACGCGTAACATATTTTACTTATTTAACGGGGGATTCTCGGGTAACAGCCTCCGAAATTTATGATTTTTTTTTAAGAGACTATTGTTAATATTGCATTAAACTCTTTTGGGATATATGAAGGCATCTTTAAACTTGCAGAAAATATTTTTTTAATGTCGATCCTTCTTATTATTTATTCATTATTGCGGAATCTCTTCGATGATTTTGGCGGCAGGTGTAGCGCCTGTCGCAGTCATCCGATTGCAAGAAGGAAATTTTTGTTAAAGTTATATAATTTACGATGGGGCTGGACCTAAAATTTTAACTTTAGATTTAAGTCGAAGTTGATTTAATGCGTAAACCCTATGTTACATATAGGGTGGACGGATACTTCTACGATTAACTGTATATGTAAGAGCTAGATTTAACCACTGCGTTCTGCGAGATTATTATTTTACACTCTGCCGCGGTGCCAAGATTGTACACCTTGCCACTGACACACCTACAAGGGAACATGTCGAAGTGACAATCGCCGATTTTGATGCGATTTTGAAGTTACTAGAGCTAGGAGAAATTAATACATTAAGGGGGGAGACTCAAGTAACTTTCGAAAAAAAATGGATTTTTTTTTATTGCATAAATCAATGCTATTACATGTCAAGAATATACTCCAGAAGTGTCAGAATAAAATTCTGCGTATTAACGGTGCTAGAGACGGGCTTATAAGGTGAATGTCCCAATTTCTGCTCATTTAAGAGGTTACTCGTCATAAAGAAGGTGTACAAAATTTGTTTGTGATCAATAGTTGCAGTGTAATTGATTAATTCTTTAATCATAAATCAACCAATTCGAAAACTATTTAAGAAAGATATTTCAAGATGTTTAACTATTAGTAATTTGTAATTAAATACAATGCAATAAATGTCCGTATTTCTGCTCACGAAAAATAGCGATGTACGTATTTCTACTCACCATTTGTACCAATTTCTGCTCACATAATATGTTGCCTTTACAGGTTAAAGTAAGTTACATCTTCTATGGCGAGGTTTTATAACACAACAGTAAAGCATAAAATAATGATAGACAAAAAGTAAAATGCCTTCGAATAGAAATAGAGGTTACAGCATACATTGAATTGTGAGGTTATGTCACTAAAATTTTGGTGAGTATAAATGCGGACATGACGGTGATTCACTTGACCCTAAACCTACTTACCTGTTTTCTACTTAAAAAAATTAAAAATAGTAAAAAATCTAAATCCAGAACACAATACGGTATTTGTTTTTGTTATTAAATAAGAACTTTTACTGCAAAAACTATATTCTGCCCAATTATCGAATACCAATAGTGACCCTGTTCCTTAGCACAACCAACTAGAACACGATCGAAAATCATGAGTCTCTCGTTTTAAATTTTTTTCGTTGCTTATGCTGCACTTTGATTAGCCCCAACCTCGTGCAACACTCGTGTAAATGTTCAAATAATTTGGAATTATTTTGTTGCAACTATAGTACAAGCGTAACGCTTATAATAATAAGAAAAATACGAAATGAACAGAAATGGGGACATGAGCAGAAATAGGGACATTTACCTTACCTGTCTAGCAAGTACGTGCCTTTGCGTTGCGTCCTTTCGCTCATTGTCCGTCCTTTGCACACAATAAACTTCGAAGGTAAGCCGAGTAACGATAGATAGATGTTTGCTCAGGTATAAATAAGAAACAGAAGGTCAACTATACGGGCCTGGAATCGCAGATTAGCGTCAGAGAGCTTACCAAAAACATCGGCTTTTCTGAACCGAAAAATTTAAACGCGTTTTTCTCGAAACCACGTTTTTCAAATTGGCGTGCAGCGTAACTTAACAAATACTTGATCAATCGTGCTGTCGCAGTGCACACATTTACATAATTGAATTCCCCACCGAGCTTATTAATTTGATTTATGATATTAATTATTAAAACTATGTTTATTGCATATTTAACACGAAAATTTTACGCAAAAATCGCTGTTTTTTTCAGAGCTCCGTATTATTATTAATTTTGCATTTTTTTTCGCTGGCTTTAATTCTTCCGATTCGGAATGTAACTAAACAGAAAACTCTGTTGAGTTTATTACCCCAGGACAAAATTTAAAAGCAGTACACTGCACGCCGATTACCCTCATCGACGCCGAGGCCATGGAGAGCAACCACAATAACTCCCCAAAAAACGGACATATTGAAGATATTTTTTTTTCTTGCTTATTTTGAAATGTAAACAAATATATACGAAAACTTACAGAAAGTTTAATCAACCTCTTATATCCTAACAAAATCTCCGAAAATCACCTTATTCTTAGCGGTTTACTTGAGTCTCCCCCCTTAACCCTCTAGGGACGGCGATGTTTTAAACTTAACGTAGAATTTTTTTGAGCGTTAAAATAGTCGATTTTATACTTCGGATTTGGAAGCTACTGGTTAATTTTTTTTTTAATTTGTTTATAACAAAAAAAGTTTAATTTCGGGTTCTGATGGTACAGCAGTTTCTTCTCTGCCTACTAAAGGTCACTATACCTATCAAATCTCGATCTTATTGATGGAACGTAAATAAAAATGTGTTAATCTGAATGGGACTCTGGAGTGCCACTCGTCCCTAGAGGGTTAAAGAAACAGATTTTTTTTAAATCTGTTTACACAACTGCGTTCCTAATTACAAAACACCCAATTGCACCAGTTACACCGTTCTCCTAGCTCTAGTAGTTACCAAGATATTCGAACGAACATGTTTCTCACTCTCAACTTCGAGGCTCGTTCTCACCCCTTCAACACGAATGTCAGCCCATAAGAAAAATACGTCTCAATTATTTCTGTCATAAATATATTCCCTTGCTGGTCCACCAGTTTCTCAAATTTCGAAAATTCTTGACCTCCGCGAAACACCTTTTCTCAAATGCCCTAACCTCAAATAACTTCGCCTGAGATTAATATCTCGTAACCATAATTTTTTATTTTCCTCATAGAAGAACGTATTTTCAAGTTGCAATATAAAGAAGCATTACGGATCTAAATGAAACAGTTGACATTTCTTTTCGACGCAGCCAAACAGTTATCCATGCCAAAACATATAAAAAAGGCCCAGTAATTTTACCGATTCTGAAGCATAACCTCAAATGTCTCTGAAGGTGGCGCGTGGACGGGGTGCGGAGTGGGCAACCGAAATATGTATCAGTGGGAATAGTTTAATGTGAGGATGGTCGTGGCGAAATGCAGCCACGTTAATATTCCGAGCTCAAAGAAATATGTGCATATCGTTAATTTCAGATGCAACGAAGTATGTGAGTAGTAATGCTCGCTGAAGCGGGGATCAAAGAAACTCGGCTACGCGCATGCATAGACAGGAATTTCAAAAGGGAACGAGGTTTCATTGAAAGGGAGATGGTACAGCTCAGTCAGAGGATGAAAAAAGGAGACGCATGAAGCGCGTTGTGCGGGGATTGTCGAAGCCTTTATTTTGGAAATCAGTCGGCGCGAGTGCCTGTAATCGAATTATTTTCGAGTTACGCGCCCCGTTCGAATCAGTTAACCGAAAAGGCGGAAGATGAAACGCGATGAATTATTAATACACGTCACCGGGCCTGTCGAACATTTAACACACTATCCCACATTTATCCTGTGTGGAGTTTTATATGCTGTAACAATACAGTGTTAGAATTTAATAAATTGGTGAGTCTCGATTAATATGTTGACTTAAGGAGTTAAGTAAACTGAAGTTGCACTCTTGAGCCTCTACCTTGATTATATTTTAAAATTACCGACTTCTGTATTTTTCACACTGTAGGGTATACAGGAGACTGTTGAATGACTAGCCTTCTGGTTGTCCTAATTGAACACGGGATTTAACTTCTAATTGTCAAAGACTTAATGACTCTTGAAATCGCAGTAAAAGAGTTGATAACGCAAGTCTGAAGATGAAAACCTTGGAAGAGAATTATTAATATGTTAATGGCAAAAAAAAAAACAACCATATCAGTTTAAGTGATTCGAGCAGAAATGTTCTATATAATGGAAAAATAAAACATACAATATCATAACGTAGGTTTTCATCTTGCAAGGTTCACATAAGTAAAATAAAAAAAGTATGAACATCTAAAATTGTATTTAAATGGTCTTTTTATTTAAAACACAAATAATTTTTCTTTGGAATTTTTCTAACACAATTTGAATTTTTTTGATTAAAATATGTTAGACATTTCATAACTATAGGTGGGGTGAACCAACCAGTGAATGGCCGAATTGTTGAATTTATGGACCTTTGAGAGTAATACTTGAATATATTTATGTATAGCAACAAAACAACTGTTGAAGTTGCATTTGAATTTATTTTTTTTTAAATTTCTATAAAAATAATTACTTATTTTTGTTGTAATTTTTAAAAAATCAATTATAAAATGCAAAACGTGTAGCAGCCCAGTAAATCACCGCATTTTGATGCATTCTTGAAAAACTTTTAATAAGAATTCTACTTATTAATGTTTGCTTAATACGCGTAACTAAAAATATGGGATATTAAAAGTGCAACTACAATCCATTTATAAACATATAAATTTATAATTGACATTTCTTTGCCTAATGGTCATTCACTGGTATGCGGTCAATTACTGGTTGGTTTACCTTAACTACTGAACATAAGTCTTTAAATTAGCCATGTCTTCAATATTCAATTGTTTGTGTCGTAAGCCAATGCGTAACCCTATCTCTTTGCACAATTACAAGTACTATAAAGCAATTGATATTTCCCGAATGCAATTTTATTAATGTTATATAATATCATTAATACCAACACATGTTCCAAATAATACTTATTGGTTTCCCTTATCAACCCCTACATTAATTCATAATTTATAATAAACAGACTCCTTATGAAAGTAAAACTAAATACCTCGTGAGCGATAAATTTATGAACTAATTTACGAATTATATTCCCCAAGGCCCCTTCGGTTTCATTTTACAAGTTACACTATCAGCTGAAATTTATACCCACCTATAATATGAAACCACTTATTTTGCAAGTGATAATTAACTAAACTCAGAATAACGTTGTTTTCTATTTTAAATCTTCCGTATAATAATCTCTTTTATTATCGAATTAGCCTCCTATGTAAACAAACAGCTTCGCCGTCACGTCGAGTACGAAACTTGAATTAATGTTCTAATTATAAGCGTTTTAGGGGTACTAATCGCTTCCAGAAGGTCGCCGTAAGTCTTTAATGTTGCAGCAACTCTGCGTAACATGAGGTCCTAGAATTAGCTAAGCTGAAATGGCTCATATTGCTGGCGTCAGGCTATCGAGCAAAGTTTCCCGCTGAATCATCAGCGGCTTAAAGTTTCCCTTCTCGGCGCTAATTAACTTCCTCCCTCCCGTGGAAACGTGAAATTTAATTTTCCGCGAACAATAATCGTAAATATTAAGATCGAGAGGCGTGCTCGTTCGCGAGGCTGCGAACTCGTTTCATTCTATTGGGCAATTAAAGAAACCGGCACACACCTCAAGCTGGAGTTAAATTTAATTAGAGCACGGGTCGGGACACGATATTAACGTAACTGAGAGCACAGGGGATGCGGGGCGATAATTTTATTGATCTCGCATTTTAGTGCTTAAAGCGTCCGTTGTAATTAAGAACGAGCGACGGGGGTTTGTAATTTTTCATGCAAATTTTTATGCAGAATAAAAGAGCGACGGGGCGAAGGACAGTTACAGAAGATATAAATTATTGGAAAACGGCGTGACGTCGGCGCGAGGCGGAACTTGAGCGGAGCTTGTGATCAGCGTCAATTGAGCTCTGCGATTTGACATTTGATATTTCTGACTGCTTCGCGTTTTCCGAATAAGAATAATACAATTTAAATGGTTGAAGTTCGCTACTTTACTCTTAATCGTTAAATGATATATTCTTGAAAAGTGGCGCCTTTCTTTTTATAAAGAGCGTATCGTTGGCTTTCTAGCAAAACTGACCAAGTCGCCTTCTGCAATTTATATTATAATCAAGAAGGTTTGCTCTCCTGCCGCTCTACTGGTTGCCATTTCTCCAGTGTTTATTTCTTCTAAAATATACGTAATTTGTTGGACATTTGGGCCAATTTGTGCAGCAACCAACCAACCCCCAAAAACGACGAAAAATTAGTTAAACACAGTACGGGTCCCATGATTTTGTGATCCTGATTTTGCAAAAATAACCAACTCATAGAACAACCCTTAAATTATACAAATATTACAACTAAAACTGCAGTAAATTTAAAAATTTATTGATTATACTACTCACTATTAAATAACCCATTAAAAAACATTGTAAAACGACAACAAGAAATCAAATATACCTAATACAAATAAAGCTACTTTTCTTTAACAATTAAAATCTTCAATCTAAATTCACTCAATTTCAGATCATTGAGGGTTGGCAGCTTTCTGCACAACTTAGCCCATTTGGGGTTCATACTGGCAGAGCACTTCCCTCGAGAAATGCCGATTTTCGAACTTTAAGGAGCTATCTCACCCGTTAAAATTGAGATTGCGGAAAGATAAAAAAATCGTACCTTTCAGATGTGTATGCTTAACAACATATTTCAAGGAGGAAAAAATTGGCGACGGACATAGAGGCATCGACGTAGAAAAAAATTCTACAAGTTTAAAGATGCCACCTTATATCGCAAAAGAGTTTAATTCAATATTAACAATAGTTGTTTAAAAAAAAAAATTTCGGAGGTTGTTACACGAGAATCCCCCCGTACGGGGGGGCTGCGCCTTGTTGGGCCGAAAAATAGGTAATTCTTTATGAATTTTTTGTACAAAAATGGTTCGACAAATTAAATTTGAGGTTAGGCAGGCTGTTTTATTGTATCTTGAACTATTGTTCTGAAGTTTTGTGTGACAGTGAAAAATAAAACATGGCAGACACAGAGAGAGCTTCGAAAAATAATCGGGTGGCCCTGGCGTTGACGAAAAGTACTTTAAGGGTTATCCGAAACACAAAAAAGGAAAAGAGATTCTTAAACTATATGAATGTGGCTATGGATGGTAGTAGATTTATTGCCGTATCTGTTACCGTTCCTTTTCTATTTAAAGAAGTTTTCCCGATTTTGGAGCAAAACCTTTCTCAGACTCAAATCAGGGCGCTTCATCTTCTTTAAAAGGCTGCCATTTTAATATTTCTTTATTTTTCTTAATGCATCTACTACCACCCATAGCCACATTCATATAGTTTAAGAATCTCTCCCCCTTTTTGTGTTTCGGATAACCCTTACAATACTTTTCATCAACGCCAGGTCCACCCGATAATTTTTCAATCCTCTCACTGCATCTGCCATGTTTTCATCTCCACTGTCACACAAAAATTCAGAAGAATGGTTCAAGATACCATAAAACATCCTGCCAAACCACAAATTAATTTGTCGAACCGTTTTTGTACAAAATATTCACAAAGAATTCGGGCCAACAAGGCGCAAACCCCCCTTAAGTAATATAAAGACCACCCCGTACAAGCAAGCCGAGAAGACTCCCCGTCTCGAAATACGGTTGCATTGGTCCCGAAAGCCGCCTTCTTTCGAGACAACCCGCTCTGTACAGGGATCAGACGGAGAGAGGAAGCTTAAAATATCAGAGTCGCGTCACGTACCTGGGAATAGGTGTCCTCCTGATAGGGAGTCCTGCGATGACACTCATCGTAGCACCTGCCGTCATATCCGCTCGGTGGCCGTGGATACGGGTCCTGGACCGCTGCCGCGGCTGCGCAGCAATCCGGTATCTGGGCCTGGTAGGTCTCGTAGGGGCACTTGTCAGGTTGGCCCGCCGCTCGCGGCGCCTGGTGCACACGCTCCTGGGGCCCGGTCCCGTAACCGGTACCACCGGAGTGATGCATCGTCCTCCCGTGAATCCACTGCTCGATCACCGATACGATCACTGCATCTTCCAGCCGTTCGCGCGATCCACGACAGGCGCCGCGTACCTCGTCTTTAGCGGAGCCCGCCCTTCCTGCCTGTCCATCGTCGCTCCGCTATCGCGTGGCGGCCGCGCCAGCTTCCTCTAGCCAGGACCTAGCGCCGACCTAAATGGGCACAGGGTGAGACAGGGCAGAACCGTCCCACCCTGATCTTGGACAGCCTACACTGGATCGCGATTTTCCGAACGATCGAAGACACTTATCGAAGACTGGACAGTGAGAGGAAGCAACACGGCGTAATAGTCGCTCTAATGTTGAGCTCCCAGGGAAGGATTTGCATCCAGGGGTCAGGAGCGTGTGGCTTTGAAGAGTTTTTTTTTGTTACAGAACTGGGGCTGAAAATGGATTAGTGAATTCTAGATATATTAACTGTTAAGGCCAAGCTATGTTTATAATAATTTGGCTTTAAGCATTTAAGACCGATTTTGTTTTAGATTGTACAGCTTCATGGAAGCCATCAAGGATTATTGAGAGATGATTTAGTGCGAATGTGTTCACACTCTCCAAAAAGTGAAGAGAGTCGACGATGGTTGAAACGCTATGACGATAGAAATTGCACGAGACATGTTTCTCTTTAATTCCACCTATTACAAAGATCCCGCAATGCTTGAATATCATCGTAATCGTAAAAGTGGACAAAGTGGATGCCCACGCAATTTCATAGTAATTAGTGAAAATTCTGTACGCTTCTTCGCTGAAAAAATCTTCGAGTTTTGATCGGAATATGTCGGAGCTAGGAAGAGATTAGGAGATTTGAAGAATATTTTTTGCAATGTCGAATTGTGTGTAAATACGGAGATGGATCTGTTCTTATGGAGTTCCTACGAAGCTGATCGCACGATTCCAATTTACCACAGGTTATTCTTCCTACGAGGCCATTATTTTCGCCCATATTCCCTTGCACGAATGTTCTGGAAAATTCTGTCGTATCCGAGACCGTCCTCGCGAAGTGATATCGATAGATAAGAGCTTGATTTGTTCGGTCGAACGATTGAAAAATTCCCTGAAAGCAAGGAACTCCGCAAATACTTCAAAAGATATCGCTACCTATCTTGGTACGTGCTGGCAAAAGGAGACACACGTACTTCAACCAAACGCTCCTGGACGTGCTTGGAACTTTAAAGCAATTACTGCTTTAAATTGTTAGACGATTACGCTTTTGTGGATCATTTTAAGCTTTGAATTTATCTTCCGTTATTATGTGAGACTAGAACACTCGTTCGGTGCATTCTGAATACAAAATGCAAATCTGACGACGACAATGTATTATTAGAGGAAACCTATTGCAACTGGCGGATATCCTAATCAAATAGAGAACCGAGTCTCTGGTGCGCTACTATCTAATTTTTGACTCAACAAATATATTACTTCCGTACTTCTGAATTTTGCTAATAAAGTTTAATTTGCGAAATGAATATACTAAAATTTAGTAAGTCTTAATGAACTCGTTTAAAGGAGAATTCTGGAAAGGAAATTGTTTAGAGGAAATTTCTTTTCTTCTATTAGCTATCACATAATCTTTTACATTGTTGCTTTGTTAACTTTGTGAATTGTTCATTGTAAACTATGGGGTCCTTACCCGTGGAAATAAATAATAGTAATAATAATAATAATTTTGTATCGTGCGTCCCGGAATACCATCACTACACTGCCGATCCCATAAATCGCGCTATGGATGAGCTTAATCAGTGCCCCGCGGACATAGATTTATTTCAAGCCTCCCTCGCGTCGTTCAGGAATCAGCTACTTAGGAGACTGCCACCTCTGTAACCTAGCGTTTCACCGGGAACGGCGATATAGCCGTGTATAGACTGGCATGTTCTTGTGTTTGTAGGAGACGGAAAAAAGGAAAGCCACGGCGCCGGGAATCGAACCCGGGCCGCCCGCGTGCTGATCAGCAGCGTTAGCCACACCGGCTACGCCGACTCTCCACACTTCCTATCTTCCGAACTCCTCATAAATGGACGCCACCTATGTGCTAATGTCACACACTAGGCCGTTGCCTAAATGCCTAAACTCTTACAGTTCGGCCATCCTACAACTGTGGCCGTCCTCGGCCGCGCTCCTCACAATTCCTCAACATAACGGAACCGGAACGCCGAACCGAGACGCCGAACCGAAACACATAACACACTGTCAGGGCCTCAGATCCCACTTCTGAATTTGTAGGAGACGGAAAAAAGGAAAGCCACTCGCCGGGACTCGAACCCGGGCCATCCGCGTGCTGGCCAGCCGCCTTACCGATTCCGCCACTGCGGGCTTCCCCCGATCTCTTAGTCCCGAACTCCTACTTTAACAGACGCCACCTATGGGCCAATTCTCGCACCATTAGGCCCGTCTTCCGAGCGCCAAGCGCCTACAGCTCGGCCATTCTGACAATTGCGGCCGTCCCCGGCCGCGTTCCTCAAAATTCCTAAACGATACGGAACCGGACACGTCAGCACGAGGAGGCAACCTCAAACAATACAATATCAAACGCCGGAGCGCTGTCGATCCCACTTCTGAACTGTAGGAGCCGGAAAAAGGGAGCCACCGGGGCGCCGGGAATCGAACCCGGGCCGCCCGCGTGCTGATCAGCAGCGTTAGCCACACCGCTACGCCGACTCTCGCGGTCTCTCTAGTTCCGAACTCCTATCTAACTGACGCCACCCTATGGGCCACTCCGCACCATAGGCCGTCTTCTCCGAGCGCTCAGCGCCTACATGTTGTTACTGGCCATTTTCGCGCGGACTAGGACATGGTGATATGTTTTTCAAAATATATGGACACACATGAGAAGTGGTCAACTATGTTCTATATGCTCCATACCAACAAAAAATGAGTCTGACAGAATCAGTCCACTCGTATACAGGGTCGGAAATCGATGATGAAGTCCCCTTTGTACTACGATTTTAATGAACCAGTAATAGGGATCTCGTTAGATAAGATATTCCGTTATTTCCTGCGTTTACATCGCTAAAACTAATCGTGTGTCTTGTTGTACACTGTCCAAGGTACAAAAAGACGTGCGTGCAAAACAATTCATCCTTTCGGCTGATGTGTAAAGCAGTAGCCAAAATTCCAAATTTCGTGTCCGTACGTTACCGTCCGAGGTGAAGTTATTATCAGCCAGTCCAAACTTGTGGGTTAAAATACACACCAACGCGGATTCAATGTCTCCTGGGCTACCTGTGCACATGTGTAAATATTGCGGAACTGCAGCTCATAACTACAGCACGATCTTATATGGTAACGTACGGACACCGCGAAAATTTCGACCGGCAGGGGCCTGTCTATCGTCTGCCGATTTACAGACGAAAGCGTAGTAAAATAATAATTCAAATCAAAATAAAATACATATTCGATAATGAATCACTTTGTATGAAGAAATTATTTTTAATTATAATTAATAAAAGTATAACAGCGGGGAGGCTTTGCTATCTGTGTTTATATTGTGGTGCAACTTCCGGCGTAGATGAGTTAGTATGATTATTTCTAGTTAGATAAAGTACGATCAATGCTCCGACGTGATTTAGAGTGCCTTGTATAAGATTCGTAAAATAGCCAACTAGATTGTAATTTTTGTGAAATTATAATTATATTTTTCTTTTCATTCAAAAATGTATAGGTAAGTTTATTTACTGATTTACTGATCTTATAAAGCAGAGATCGAAAAAGTTCTGGAACTTTTATTTTTAAAAAAATTCTGTTAGAACTTATACATATTTTTCCTTTAAGAAAATATCTGCTCCTGTGGAATTTTTATTGAAAGAAATGTTGCCTTTAGGAACTTCTTTAAAATGTGTTCTCATGGAACAGATATTTTAGAACCTATATAATAAAAGTGCCATAGAAACCAGTTATATTATTAGAACATTTATTAAAAAGGGCACCATAAGATAAAAAAGTACTAAACTAGTAAGTACTAGTTTTATTTAACAATATAAAATCATATTCTTTGTGTTTATTTAATAAAAGGTATGAAAATCATAACATAAGTAATTGATTGTTTCATAAGAAGTATTGAACAAACAAGAGATCTTGTCAAGTATAATACCTAAATAAGATTTTTTATAACTTACATGAACAAAAAATACACAAAAATACTATAATATATATCTGCGTAGAAATTATCTGCGTAGGTAAATATGTATTACAAATAAATAACACATTCAGATTATCAATTTAACTGTAATAATTATTTATTATTGTTGTAGTGCTATTCATTGAATAGGTAGTATTCCGTATGTGTTACAACGATTGAGAACTTTTTAATATTGATGAACAAAATATCTGTTCCTGTAATAGATAAATTTTTATCATTGTATTTAATAAATTGCATTCCAACTAGAACTTTTATTTTCAAGAACTTTTACTTTAGCAGTTCATATGGGAACTTATAATGTGAGAACATTTTTAAAAAAGTTCCATGGTTAATGTTTCAAATAGAACCTATTTAAAAGATCCAGAATTCTTTCGATCCCTGTTATAAATAAATCAGTGTCACTGATGTTAAGTATAAAACAAGATGGAGAAAAGTTTAGTTTTATAATAATAAAGAAATATTTTTTGTGTTTTATATGATAATTAAACATAAAATCAGTCTTATGCATCATTACATGGTGGTTTCGTTGTTCTTTCTACGATTTGTCCGCACGTTACTGCGTATGTCCGTACGTTACTGCGAATGTCCGTACGTTACCAGAGACGCAATTCCAAATATGTTGAGATTCCGAGGGTAAGGTATAATGTTTTTGAAAAAACAATAAGAGGATCGTGATCAGGAAGATTTAATCTATGAGGAATGTCTATTGCCATTATGTATAGTGAAAATCATTCGCAGAAATATGGGGTAGAGTCTTGATGTTATTATTATTATTATTATTATTATTATTGTAAACGGGTAAAACCCTTTGGAAGCAGAAGATTCATAGCAAGGAGCAAATATACATGTAAACTTTACAAATAATTAAAATTAAACTTAAAATTAAAGTTGAGTAACCAAGTTAACAACTAATCGCTGTGAGTACTTACTATTAACGTATCACGTTAAGTGACCTATACTGAACGCTCATACAAAAGTAATCGGAGGCCACTGAGAGAAACACGAAACAAATCAATGTTTCGTATTGCATGTCCACTGTGTCCGTACATAACCGACCACTTCCTTTTCGGTCTAGATTTGATTGAGCTTGCATCTAAACTCCGGGCTATGAGCGTACAAGACACAACTTTTCATGCTCTTTCCATATATTAAATCAAAATTTGAATGCCAGTAAGCGTTTGGTCATAAACTTTGAGGATACACCGCTAGAAACTGTGCGAACGTCCGTACGTAACCGGCGAAAATGGCCTACTGTTTTGTTACTTTACTTTATATTCTATGTTTTTCGTTTTATTTTATTTTTAATTTTATTGTATTTTATTGTATGTTTCTTTATCTTAGTATTTTGTCTACACTTTGTATTCTAAAGGGTTCTCCCGTTGAGTCAATAATAATAATAATAATTAAATGTCTTCTGCCTATGAAGTGTGGTGAAAGCATAAGTAAAAAACAAGCGTTTAAACACTTTGGGAAATGAATCGAGGATCGAGAATCGAGAATCGAGAATCGAGAATCGAGAATCGAGGATCGAGGATCGAGGATCGAGGATCGAGGATCGAGGATCGAGGATCGAGGATCGAGGATCGAGGATCGAGGATCGAGGATCGAGGATCGAGGATCGAGGATCGAGGATCGAGGATCGAGGATCGAGGATCGAGGATCGAGAATCGAGAATCGAGAATCGAGAAGTGAAATTACGAGTGGCATTATTGAACGTTCATGTATCCCTTAATTCCATTAGTATTGTCTGTAATATCTCATATTGTATATTCATGCTTTTCTTTTTTCCTTTCCTTGTTCTGTCTGTCTTTCTATCGTAATGTGCGTCCGTTTTCCTACCTCATTTTGTAATATTAAGTATTAGGTATTATGTATTATGTATTAAGTTTATGTTTATGTTATATATTTTATGTTTTCTTTTGTGTTATGCACGATAACACTTAATTTTAAGTTTCTTATGTTATTTTATGCCGTAAATCGTTCTAATTGTACTAAAGGGTTTCCCGTCCATTTAATAAATAAATAAATAAATAAATAATCAATTCTACCAAAGGGTTGTCTAACCCGTTTATTGTAATTAAAATTAAAAACAATAATATACATGTGGTGAGTATTCAATGAATCAAATTAACTTCGCACTAAACATACCCAGGCACCCAACGTCTGCCCAATTAATCTTCCCAAAAAGAACAAAGACGAGAATATGTATATCCTCCGCTTTCGATTCGCTTCTGCAGGACAGAAGCGCCGTTTTCCTGGTTGTGCGACGTTTGTGGCAGCCGGTGCATTCATCAAAATTCGTCGTAGGCACCCAGCCACCCAAAATGACTAAAAAACGATTCACTCCACATTGAAGCGCTCTTGTACCTCCTTCAGACGATTAATTCACGCAGACCAAGGGTTTTGAATCGACGCCCGCGAGAGAAGGCAATGAAATCTTTCGTTTGATCTCGCGATTCGTTAAAACCTGAACGCACACGTGCACGCGCCATGTTTGAGATTCACCTGGCCGTTACTGAAACCAACTCGACCATGAATCCCCTATCCTCCTCCAGCCCAGAGTTTGTTACGCCAGACAGGACCCTTTGTTTCACTCCGCGCTAGGTTGTTTCCATCCTTACAGCATCCTCGAAGCACCACTTCCGGTGTACGTGCCCCTATTCCATCGCCCTGCCTCCGCCTTCTGCGTCGCCAATTTCTTTCCCTGGCCAAAGGATACTTTCTATTCCGCGAGGAGAAAAGCTTTCCCGAGGCTTTCAATGATCAACTGAAGATAAAGAGCGGGGGGAGAACAACAGGCATCGAGAAGAATCAGAGGGAAACTTTATTTTCGGCTCTTTGACGTTTCAAAGTGGATGTAACGCACAGTGTAGGCACCGACGGAGGGATAATTGTAATTGGAAACGGGACTACGTACATCGAAGCTCCGTTTTATTACGTAACAGGCTTTCAGTTCTTGCGTTCTTGGATCACTTTTACGGGGCGGACTGCAGCAATAGAATCTTATTTGAGATGTTATCGGGAATTTATATATAGAGTTACTTAACTTTATATTATGTTCCGCGAAATGACGGGAGACCCTTCAAGTTTAGAAGTGTAGAAGCTGTACTTAAAGGCTTTGTCTAAGAGTGTGTAATATTTCTGAGCGGCAGATTGAAACAGATTCCCAAACGGCTCATGATGCCACGGAATGTTTTAAAACGAGTCACACGCAACGCCACTTATTTGAGAGTCTCGGATTTGGACGAAACTCGGTCACGCGGATAGACTACTCAAAAGCAGAGTTGGGCAAAATGTAATCTAATTACAAATTACGATTAAAATGTAATTGTGTAATTGATTACACCTTATTTTCTGTAATCGTTAATTTAGGTAGTTGACAAAATTGTGGTCAACTGCCTCAATTTCTATTGACGGATATTTATATTCAATATGCGCACATTGATTCTCTCAAATTTCCTTCTCTTTTTTGCTTATCGAGACACAACATCGAAGTGTTCAAACGAATTTGGCATGCAGAACTCCATCAACAGAATATGTAAATTAGCGAATCTTTATAGCGAACATGTTGATTTTTTTAATGGTACACTGACCTCCTTTAAATAGATATCGTTTTCGGGCTTTGGTTCGCAGTAATGTCTCTGTACATGTCCATTAGTTTTATTAGTTCCTTACTTGTATTATTTTTTGGTTTTATTGTTTTATTATATATGTACTGGTATTTCTCTTCTTTTACACTGCTTCTTTGTTAACTTTATTAACCCTTATGTACACACCCGGGTACGCGGGTGCCCACCTCGTCATATTTTTGCTTATAACTCGAATAAAAATGGAAAATTCGACTTGGGCCTTCAGATCCCCATTATTTAACTCTTTTAAAAGTCAAAAACACACTGGTAAATTTTTTTCAAATTCTTTGAACCTAAACTAAATGACGTCAAAGTACATGTGCTTAGCGGACACACACGGGTACCCGGGTACCCACTAGATGAAAAATGATGTTTTGACTCCGAAATTAATTAATATCATTGATGAATATTTTATTGATGCAACAGGAATTAATAAATCAACAATTACATACGAAAGCGAAGTAGCGTTGAAGCCGCTACACTACTATCCCCACTACTTAAATTTTGAACATCTGCCGGTCGCCGAATGTCAAAACTGACCGCGCGCTACCTGTGCAGCGCTCGCAGCCTACTTCTATTTTATTTTATGGTAGCTGTCTTAGAGCATATAAACATGGAGGAAGCATGCAATAGGCGAAAATGTAGAGGGCGATAGAAAGATTAATTATGCTCCGAATTATATCGTTTTTAGAGCCAATTTAATTGAGGAAACACGAGGAATCGATTGACGTCACTTTCGCAAAGAACTGATTAGAAATGCAGACCTACAGATTCGTCACTGATTGTGTGCAACATTGTATGGCCCCGCTGGTTTCGAGCGTCGAAACGTGCACAACGTATCACAACGTGCAATATAATAACACGTTTCTGGATGTAGCAATTTTTCTGACGCGTTGTAAGATGACATTTAATCATCGTCGTAAATTTTTTGTTAATTAACCGACGATGGTAATTGTAGGCCCAACATTGAATATTCGTAGGCAAACTGTCGTAACTTTTTGTTAATTAACCAACCATAATAATTGCAGGCCCAACATTAAATATTCGTTGGCAAACTGTTGTTTTATTTTTGTTAATTAACCCACCATAATAATTGTAGGCGAAAGCATCAGAAAGAATATGTATGTACAATCTTTCGATTGTTGAGACGCCTTGCTTTCTCCGCTTGCGAGCGAGGGCCTTCGGGCCCCAGTAGATCGCCCGTTGACAGCCGAGAGCAATAAAACCGACGGGCCACATAAAATCTGCCTGTTTTTGATAAGTGTTAATAAAAGTATTACCAATCGATTTCTCATGTCTTCCCGATGAAAATGGGCCCAAAAATGATATAATTCGGACCATAATTAAGGATATTACGTGAGAAATTTGTTTGCAGAATTCAAAGCCCGTTCCGTTAAAAATAATCCGATTTAAATTATTTTCTGTCCAATTAATCGGGAGAACACCAAGAATCCATTGGCGTCACTTTCATATTGATACGATGAAAAATAAACAAATTCAGATTCTGTAGAATCTGACCGGTAGGCGACCGCGCGCGGGTCAGGCCGCAAAGGCTTTCGCCGGTTAGTCGTTTCCTCGACTAAGAATAGAATGACAGTTGATCAACGATAGTCACAACCCACGACTAACGGCTCTTGACTAACCAGCTTCAACTCTGGCGCCTCGACTGAAGTTAACTCAGGTAAGTTTTAGTCGATTAAGGAAAAAGTTGAAGTTGCTTTAGTCGAAACGTTATTTCAACCACTTTTTAGTCGAATGATGCCCAACTCTGCCCTGAAGCATGGGGTTGAATAGTTATTTAACTAAATAGACTACTTTATTTAGTTATATTTGTCGGAAACTAATGGAAACAGGAAAGAGTGTTCAAAATAGGGGATGCTTGCCATTTCTTGAATAATAACATGGCCTAACAACAATTTTATAAAATCATAGGTGGATCTACAATAGTCTTACGTTTATAAAAGACTTGCGTTTATGAAAACGTCTTATAAAACATATTATTATTAGCTGAGAACTGGCCAATTTAAACAAGTCACGCAAATAAACAGACATATTTCCCTAATTTTCCAGCGTGTTTAAGAACAAAGATAAATACGTACAAGGGATGTTCGGCAACTCGAAAATTTACAAAGATTTGAAACTTCGCAGTAATTACAGTTCAAGTGGGGCTACTAACGTAACCACTTTTTGTTTCGCCAATGAAATGGTCCGAGGAGTCAAAACACAGATATATTGTAAGTTCTCATATTGTGGGGAATATCTGCGAAGCCGTAAAAGATATCGAACTCAATCGAATTCAAAGTTGTATGGCTTCTGGTACTCTACAATATAGTCCCAAATGATTTTCAAAAAAAAAGTCTGGCGCGGATTGAAAAAATTATTCCCTTTCCAAATTCTATATGGTAGACTATCAAAGACCATAAAACTTTTCAATTCCACTTTTTTCCACCCCTAGGACCCTAGTTCCGTTGCCGAAACCCAAAGCCTCAAATTTTGTAAATCTCCAGCTGCCAAACCTCTAATTCTAATTAAAATTCATCTGTACAGGAACATCGACGGGCGTAATACAATTGAGACTCCAAATTGACGAAATTGTCCACCACGGTAGCAGACACCAGGCTTTCACAGTTCCCCGCTAAAAGCACCGATACTTCCTTTAATTTTAATGATAAACCGCCGGACATCGAGGCTCGCTGAGTTCACAGCGATCGGATCTGCAAAGCCGTTAAATCCGTAATTCCTCGATCTGAGAGGTCTACGTAGCCACCCCTCTTCCGTCCGTCGGGTTCGCCGTTTGCTGTTTCTTCCGTGCATTCCAGCCCTTGATCAGAAGGCTTCCCACGGAGGAGAAAGCTCTTCCAGGCTTTCAGCGATCAGACGGCCGGGGCCGGCCGGGGGAGGCGGAGAGTTGAGGGACCGGGGGGACGAGAAAGAGCAAACAGCGGCTGGGGTGAAATAGTAGAAAGTAACGGCGAAGAAAGAGAGACGGAGGGAGCCACGAAGTTAAGGACTCGTCGGTATGATTTCCTTGGCGAGGCTGCGTTGTTTTATTCATCGGCGTCGTCGCGAGAGAGGTAAGACAGGATTGGTCGGTTTCAGTCGTTGAACAGGGTTATCCTGCGGACACTCGATTAACGAAGGGAGTCTTGTTTTCGTTTCATTATCTCCGGAGCTTGTGCCAGAGATGAATTGTTTTCTGTCAGTCAAGCTGGCCCTCCCCCTTCTGTTGCACGTTCCTCCCGACATCCCCCCGCTTGGCTACGATCTAGCGTCTACCTTGTCTTCCAACGTTAATCGAAACGCCGCCTCGTTAATTTATCCGTCGTTCATCCCCCCGTGCGTGAGTCGTTGCCCGCCCTTGCAGAGACTTGCCCCTGTCTCGAGCGTCGCGTTTCGACGTGTCTTTGGAATTCCATAGTACAGATTGTGGATTAGTTAATTGCCGGTTTACCAATTGTTTGGGCTCCTGAATTTGCGAATTGAATTCTACAGCTTCCTTTTTAAATATTTTTAGAGTAGAGATTAAATTAAAATTTATAACTTTTCCTTCGGATGATTCATTTGGGATAATCTTTCTTTTATTGTATCAGTGCGATTTCAAAGCATCCCCTCTATTTTTTAAGAAATGCTTACCTGCAATTAGTAATAGGAGAGTCGAGGTATTTCTAATAGTAGGTAGGGTAGGGTGGGGCTAAAAGTGCCGTTTTTCGTATAAACCTGTGTAAAATTTAGTACTAACAATCTAGAGATATCTGGTGTTGTTTTGTATAAACTATAACTATTATGGTTTACGCTAGCGAAGTTCGTTTGTTGATACTGTTATTTTCTGTTGAGTTATATCACAAAATGTTTGTCAATGCAAAATGGACTTCTTGCCCCACGCACGGGGCAAAAAGTCCATTGCATAGGATAGACAATCCCTAGTGTCTTTTCGTGTAATATTAAACTAAATAAGTAAAAAACTCTTTTCAAATCAACAAATATTTATTAAACCAATTCATTTTGGTACACAATATTGAAAGAAAGCAAGACTTCTTTAACAAAAAATAAAAATATAAGTCAGACAACTAAGACAAAAACAGTATTTAAAGACTTTGGCATCATTTCTTTATACATTGGCCATCTTATTATGAAAACAAATAATATAATATATATAGTTTCAGTCTGAGGGACTTTTTGCCCCAACGGTACCTCTATAGTTTCTGCGATATATACGTTAGAAAATATTATCATTCAGCAATAAAAAATATCATGCACACATTACTAAAGGAACATACAATCTTAACGTACTTGGCTGATACGCTTTTAAACTGTGGTTTACTTCGTATAAAACAATAAAGACGACGTATTTCTTTTAGTTTTCGATGCATAAAATAACGAAGGTGTCGTGTTATTCGCACGACCGTCCAGGAGCGACTGGCGATTCTGTGGTTACCTCCGTTTCTTTTCGCCTTTTACATAGTGTACTGCGAAACGCAATACATTGTTTAAGAATAGAGATATTCCATTCGGGACTTTTTACCCGCCGGACTTTTAGCCCCACTCTACCCTACTTGTTCATGATTTAATTTAAGCATTAAATGAAATATTATTCTCGAACAATATTTGCTCATGGAAATACTAGCTTTATTACTCGGCTTCGCCCGGAATTTAGATTCTGACTTTATAAAAAAAATTGATTTATTTTTTTGTGGAAACCCTCACGTTCATCTGGAGTAGCTAAGTAGGCATAATGAGCTGGGGCACGATTCGCGACCCCAGAGTGTACCGTTCGAAAGTTTTTAGGCGACAGATAAACACACAAACAGTATCCGCTTTATATATTAAAATTTCAGATTCTAGTATTTCGCCTTAAACTGTTTCAAATTTTCCCCAGCCCTGGTTTTAAGACAAGTGTCTCATAAAATAATTCTTAACCGATAGAAAAGACCAAGAAACATTCCACAGCCTCCCTTGATATGCGAAATGAGCTCTTTCGCTGAAACAATCTTCTCCCAGCTTTCAAAGCATTCTCAAAATCCTTTCGAAATTTTTACCCTCAACACGTGTTGCCCCCTAGATATCGCGATATCCGAAAGCAAGAAACAGATTCAGTACACTCGTTTGAAATTGAAACAGCTTCCATCAGTTCACTAATAATTTAAACATTCAAAACCTCCACCCGTGCGAGAAGAATAATTCCCGTTCAATTACGACGAATAAACGGTCAGTTCGATTTCATCAATATTCGTAAGCGAACGCACACAGTCGCGAATATCTCGCGCGCGTCGTTTTTCTTTCCGCCGAGCAGTCCCGCGACACACGACATTTCTCGAATTGCTGCGGCGCCAATAACAAATAATTCGCCCTCGGATCCCCCGAGCGGCGTTTGCACGCGGGAATTATCAATCGTTCGCCGAAGAAAGGTGACGTCGCGCTCGAGCGCGCAATACGCGGCTTGCCCTCGCCCCCTCTCCTGCCCCTGCGCCGCTGTCTCGATACGGGGGTGGAATCCCTGTTAGATCGGTCAGATAATTTTCTCTCCGGCTGGATCCGAAGGCGACCCGCTGGAGCGAGACGAGGCTTCATCGCGCGACCTGGCGCTCGTCTCCGCGCCGGGCGCGATCATCAATCTTCGAGGGCGAGGGTAACACGTTCATCTCCCAATTACGGGGCTCTTCCTTCCGGGAAGAAGGATTTGCATCCTGGAAGAGGCACGACGCATCGCTCGGTCAAAGACCCTTCGATAAATCGACTTCCCAGGGCGTCTGTTTTTCAACACTCCCGGCTCCGAGGGGATGAACTTTTTCGCGCCGAGCTTATGGGTCGTAATTTTTTAGCTTTTGGTATTTTTCGCGGTCTCGTCCTTAAAAGGAGGATGAAGAACTTTGGACACACTTTTTGGCGATTGGTTTAAGTTCTTTCGGAAGATCTCGTGGCGGCAAGTCGATGGTTCTGATGCTTGTTTGTGTCGACTAGGGCTGGGACTATTCGGATAATTTAATATTCGAATATTTTACAAGTATTCGAATGCTACGAATAAACTTCGAATATTTGAGTATTCGAATGTTATTATTCGAATATTTAAGTATTGGAATACCATTCGAATATTTCAGTATTCGAATACTATTCGAATATTTCAGTATTCGAATACTATTCGAATATTTCAGTATTCGAATATTTCAGTATTCGAATGATTCAGTATTCGAATGTTTCAGTATTCGAATATTTCAGTATTCGAATATTTCAGTATTCGAATATTTCAGTATTCGAATACTATTCGAATATTTCAGTATTCGAATATTTCAGTATTCGAATGATTCAGTATTCGAATGTTTCAGTATTCGAATATTTCAGTATTCGAATATTTCAGTATTCGAATATTTCAGTATTCGAATATTTCAGTATTCGAATACTATTCATTCGAATATTTCAGTATTCGAATACTTTTCATTCGAATACTAACCCACTTCAACATATCCGATCGACTTGAAACTTTGCACACATACATAGTTCAATTTTGGGTCAAAATTAACGTACCAGATTTCACCCTGAAAAACTGACGAACTCACAACTGAAACTAAATAAAGGCTTGTAAAAAAATGAACCTAAAGAACTTGATTTATAATTCACACCATAATAATATTCGAATACACCAGTATTCGAATACTGATGTATATTCGAATAATATTCGAATACTGATGTATATTCAAATAGTATTCGAAGACTTAAATATTCGAATAGTATTTGGATACTTGGATATTCGAATTATATTCCCCAAATAATTGAGCAACTGAAGTATTCGAATATTCGAATATCGAAAAGTTCGGCAAATAGTCCCAGCCCTAGTGTCGACGACTAGGGTGGTGGATGATGATTTATTTATTAACAAGCTGGGCATTATTTTGAAGGTTTAGTGCAGTGGTTCTCAAATAGAGGGTCGCGGAATGTTTTCTGGGGGTCCGTTGCGGTTATTTTTAGGCGACGATTCTTGGAACTTATTTATTTTAATATAGGTACACTGCCATATTCTATTAATTATGTAAGACTGATTTGTCATTTAAGGAAAATAGGAAAAGCTGGATAGCCAGATGGAAGCACAACCAGACAGACTAAATAAGATAATTAAATATATTAAATATCTTTGAGTATATTTAATATATGTATTAAGATAATTAAATATTGTTAAGTTAGAATTATATTCTCAAATACCTATTTTTATTGTGTTTTCTTCACCTTATTAAATTTAACTTACCTTATATGGAGGAGGGGAGGTTGCAGGTTATTTGAATACTTTAAAAGGGTGTCGCAACTCAAGAAAGGTTGGGAAACACTGAGTTAGTGATTTTCATTTTTCTGCTCGTTCTAGCTAATTCTTTATAATAATGATGAGTATTGCTATTATTTTATTAACGGGTAATACCCTTTAGCAAAGATACGCAAAAATATATACACATGGTGAATAGTTCACATTGTCAATGAGATTACAAAGTTTGCATAATTGATTTTTTAAATCTACCCCGTGTGTCAGAAAAACAGTCGACAAAGTTGCACATGGTTATTGGCATGGATACAAAATTTCCGCATAGATATAATAAAGTGTGCTGTTTAAATATTGACAATGACCTTAACCTTGACCTATGTTGTCCAGGTCAACATTCAACTAAAAAAATTTAAAATAATGTTTGGTTTTAATTAGTAAGTGACCATTGTCTATCGAACAATCATGAAAATGCTGCTTTACATTATTAAACTATTTAATAAACTGACTTTCTCGCACTACCGAGGGCCATTTATTCTTGTAAGTTTTCGCTCCCTTTTTTTTACAGCGCAAAGGATTTGACATTTGGCATTTAAAAGCAACTTGGAGGAATCAGATTCCTTATTTTACATATAATCTACTTCATCTTTTGGTATTTTCTTTTCCACCAGCAGCGATGTGTGATTTTCTCGAAATTATTTGTTCCGATTTTTTATATTTTTTATCAATCTCCTTTATTAACGATGCAAAAGCCACTAAAGAATCCAAGAATATATATATTCCAAGTTTAGTAATAAAAAATCACGTAAAAAGTTATCTGCGAACAGAAAGAAGCATGCACTGCTAATTGTTTCCAAGCAAACAATTAGTAATTGCACACCTCTAAAATGCCAGTTCACCACCTGCCTTGTTTCAATTTTACTCCCTTCGGGATGCTTTGACGAATAAACCCTTCGTTGTGTTCGTGTACTGGCGCTTATTCTAATTGAAAACGATATTCTCGAAAAAGCGGTCATATTACTGGGAACAGAGAAATCCAATGTTTATCAAAAGCACCTCGTTTATCGAAAGTGAAACTTCCGTGTCGGGACAAGGGTGTTTTTCGATTCGATGCTGAAGTAGGGAAAGAAGAAGCTGGAATTATAAAGAATTTAACTTTTCCTTTTCTGTAATTCAGCATCTAATTGTTTTATTATTTTTTACTTTTCTATGCAAAATCTGAATCTCGTTACGTCAGTGTTAATGTTTAATTGTTTAGTTCAATTCATGATCCATCGACCAGCGTGCCCTTAGCGAAAAGTTACACGCTCAATGGACAGTAACGGAAGCCTAGAATACGATACGAAATTCAATGGAGACACTTTCCCTCTGCCCGATACCTCCCTTCATCGACAGTTACTTCCCTGAAAATGCGAGGCACACATCTCACGATCGTAGGGTAGCCTCCATCAAAGAATTACGACCTGGTTCCGCACAAGCGTATACTTCAGGGTGGAAATCCTCGATTTCAAAGAGATAGAGGCGAGTAAGAGGAAGGAACAAGAAGACCCTTTTTCGAAGGATCGTCATCTAGCTTTCGGCTTCCACGCTAAAAAAGAGGTCGCACCGGCGTCGAAGTGTTACAGTCCCTTTTCTGCTGTTTGCCATTCATAACTCATCTTCAATCTAGAGACGCGGTGGCGTCTCGACGCCACGTACATGTTTCGACACCCTGTATATGTCGACTGTCGCTACCGCTATCATTTACTCGTCGCCCGGCTAATCCAACCCAACCTGAAACTAATTTCATTAATATCTCATCACGCCTATGATATTTTCTAAATTTAATGGCATTTTTCTTATGTAAACCGCATATAAGCTTTCGAATACGACCAAATTCAATAAAACCGGTCCACGCGTGACAGAGATATCGTAATATCGTCTCGTGGATCAGTCGGAAACGGTTAGATTTTTCTCCTGATTCTCCTTCTCCAAGAAAATTTTCGTCAACATAATACGTATATCAGCGTTACACGCGCAACTTCGGCCGAAAAGAAACTAACACATGTTTCGTTCGTCAATCGCTACCTTCACTATGCAATCCACTCCAAATTTTGACAGCTCACAGTCAGGTTATAACCTGACGAGTGTCAAATAAGGTGAGTTGTCAAAATTTGAGATGCCCCGTTTTTACAAATATGTATCGTTGTAACCACGGTGTATTATATATTCGAGATACTGGAATTTTGGCTAAGATTTAACTTATAACAGCATGTAAGAGCTTCAGAATAATATTTTCCATTTTTATGTTCCTAGGGTAACAATAAAATATAGTAGAAATAATAAATGAAAAGGTGCCAAATATGTATATGATTATGACGAGAACTACGGCAAGTGTTACAAAAAGCTTTAATAGCTTCAGACTACTGCGTCAGGTAGCCACGCGTCTGACTCGTTACTGACCGTTACTACTGAAAAATACGTTTCCAGAGGAAAACTGAAGTTACCCATGAAGTTTTCTCTATTTGTTTTTTCCTTCAGAAATGTTTTCGTAACCATTGAATTGCAACCAAAATGCAGTCTCAAACACAAGGTAAGTTGCCGAAATTTGAATTGCGTCATGTTTGTATATCATCAAACTGTTTTTTATTTGTAACTAGACTGAGGATTTTATATAATTTACGTCAAAGCCGTTTCTATGCGAGCAGATCCAAGTGTAGTTTATTGGAGGATGGTTTAAATTTAGCTATATTTTGTGTAAAATGAAAATTTATTTCAATTGTTTAGTGCTTAAGTGGGGGTGGTCAAAAATGGAATTTTGTTGAAATGTAATTAATTTAGTTTCTCTCAGATCGAATACCATTTTAATGTCTGAATAATTAGTTTTCATAAATAACGCTAAAAAATCACGAGCAATAATTCTCGCAGAAGAGCTTATACGTTTTATACCTGGAGAAATTTGCATATACAGTCTGCGTTTCTTACACAAATGATAACTTAAACGATCTCTAATTTCACGTGGGCTACGACATATTTCAGTTTAATCGACATACAGAATCGATGGTAGACAAGAAACAATAAATGGAAAAATATTTTTTGCAAAATAGACTCCATAGGTGCAGTATTTTATTATGTAATTTATGAGCTTTTCTATTATTGCAGTACTATATTCTGTTGCAAAACAAATTATATACTTTATTTTATTTCAACGTGGGTTTTATTTCAATATAGCTATTCTCTTGAATTTCTTGACGAATATACTATCTGTGATCCTTGATCTAGATATATATTTTCAATACAGCACAAGTAGAGTCCGTTTAAAAAAATTATACGATCAGCATTCAACTATATTAATCAAATGCAAATTGTAAACTACATTTCCTGTAAAATCTACATTTTTTCAATTATGCCAGTATCGATGCCAAACAGCAGGGCCGCATGTATACCTTTGGAGGCCCCAGGCGCAACATCACTACGAGGCCCCACAATTTTTTCAGCAGCCCCTAGTTTTTATATTATAAATTTAATACTTAAAAATAAGTATTTTATTTTGCAACTATAACTGGGCTGTTTTTTTTTTTAGAGGAGTAAGCAGCGATATATGTAGGTAACGTGACAGGCAAAGTGTTAGTGAACCCTGCAGCGTTTCGTCTCATCGAACACTCGACACACTAATCACATCGCTAATAAATCTTAAGGGGCCAATTAAATCACGACCTTGGATCTTCGATTTCGAGAGCATCCTTCACCCTGCAAATCCTCGATTTCCAAGACAGCGCGTCCTCGTCCCTCTCGGAAGAGAGATCTCTCTTCTCCTAAGGATCCACCCTCTCGGCCTTTCGGCGTGCACGTACGGAGCATCCTTCCCTTACAGGAAAAAGACTACGTCTCTGGGAATCCTCGGATAACTTTCTCGTTTCCCTTCCAGCTCACCTATTCCTCTATTCTCGTGATGCTCGCGTATCATAGCACGTGCAACAGAAACTCCCGTCGATAGCCACGGTTGAAAAGTCCTCCAGAAATTTCTCACCGAGACTGCCGCCCCGACGTGGACCAGTCAAATTCTGTTTACCGTGCGCGCGGGACGCCCATTGTTCACGTCTCTCCCGCTTTCGAGAATTGCCTCGACTTCTTGAAATGTTTTTCAGAGAAAAATCCAGTATGCAGTGGCGGTTTCGCTGGCGATTCTGAGTAACGTATTAGTATTCTATTCGATAGGGTCGTTAATATATTCGAGATTTATCGAGGGGGTTAAGTAAGATCATTAAAATATCATGTAAATGCGAATAATTGAGTTACAATAAATATTGGTTTCTATGCAACTTTATTTATTATTGCTGCAGTTTAACACAGACATATTAACCGATTAACTGGCAATGTATCATATATGATAAAAAAAAATCTGGCCAATTCTGCTTGTGTATCATATATGATAAAATGGAATAACTTTTTTGATTTTCAAACGATTTGAATGAAACTTCGTATGTAATGGTTTTTGAGGTCGCTGAATCTGAATTTGGCATTGGAATTGTAAAATTCAATACGGCAGGCTCAAAATGGCCGACCCCAAATGGCTGCCAAATATTAAAATATTATCGGGATTTAGAAAAATTGTATACAGGGGTTTTTGGGGTCGCTGAATCTGAATTTGGCACTGGAATTCTAAAATTCAATATGGCAGGCTCAAAATGGCCGAACCAAAATGACAGCGAATTGTTGGGATTTGTATAAATTATTCGTACTCTATTCAATTTCATAAGTAAGCTCTTACTCCCGTAGTTAGCTGGTGAAAATTTCACGACCCCAGAGTGTACCGACGAGGAGGTTACGGAAAGAAACTTCGCGAATAAAAAATTTTTAATTAAAAAAAGGTTTAGTAAAGAATTGAAAAAACTCACCCCTAAATCCTATTTTTTAGGGGCGTCAGATGAAAGAAATAACGCCCGGAATCGATTCAGCGGCTCAAAAAACCCCTGTATACCAAATTTAGTGTGATTCCCTTAATTTTTCGATGTTGCCAGTTTGGGCACGAATAGTAAAAAAAGCCGTGCCAGTTAACCGGTTAAGATACCCTAGCTTGTCATTTATTCCCTTCCTGTCTTAGTCCATGCTTGTAGTCGAGGTCAATTTAATTTTGTGTAAATTAACTCGATAGGTATATAAATTACATGCAGTTCAACTGTATTTGCTATGTAAACCACATTTGCTTTAAAGCAATAAATAAATAAATAAATAAACTTGTGAGTCTTAAACAATTCATTGATTTACTTTCGTTTTATTTTCACCGCACTGTAAGATGGACCCAAGCAAATTCTCCAGTGTCATACCAATTTCAGCAAGCAGAGCTAGGATTTTCCAGCCCGGACAAATTTCCAATGCTTTCAGGAGCTTTAAACCTATTTCGATCTTAAGACAGTATGAAATTGTCTGGGAATTCCGTTTCCTCGACTTGCGCGAAACATTCGCCAGGCATCTTGGTCCCGTCGCTAGTCAGAGCCAAGCCTGCGGACGCCATTGTTTGCATTTCGCTGTGTTGTATGAGCAGGAAAAAAAAAGGAAGATGCGACGAAGTCAACGGGAGGTACTCCGAGGATCGCGTGACTGGAAGCTGTTCGACTTTCAGAAGGAATGAATACGACGGTATTTCTCGTGAATTTCAGAGAATCCCTGGATAACTCTTGTTTCGTTCCGCTGACTCGACTATTTCTCAACTCCTACAGGCTATGAGAGATCCGCGATAAAGCTGACGGAACTGCTTGTGAGTGCACGCACCTCTGATATCCTCGGGGTATTTATTACGGCACAGGCTCTGAATAACGAAGGGCCAGGTGGACGTTAATAAATCAGGGGAGCTGGAGATTCTTTTTTTGGGGCGATAGAAATGTCAACGCAGGATGTCCTCCAGCAAAAAAGAATACTATATAGCTTGGCATCTGCAAGGAAATGCACTGGTTATGCAAAATGTTTGCGCAAATAATATTTTAGAGTTTTTTTATAAGTTCTTTGACAGTTGTTGCTAAAAAGTTGGTGCAAGTTTCGTTGAATGTGTGATTATACACTGGAATGTTGTTATTTACAAGGAGATAACAAAATTAGGTTTTCATATTTAAGGGGTGAAAACATCCCCCAAAGTTCTTAAGGGGGTAGGTTACCCTCAACAGCCCAAAATCAGGCCCTTCTTCAAACGCATATTCTGAAGTAATAAATGAATATAGAGATAATTTTTGTTTTAATTCTTAAGCGTCATTTCGTTGACTTTAATGCGCAAAAAGAAAATGTTAAATGTATTTATAGGGAACAAAGTTATAAATATAAATGCGAGAGCGTGTACGCGATGCACCGTTTGATGGTGAACACGATTCCGGACAGGTGAATTACCTAGGGTATGGGTCCCAATTACGGAGGGTTTAAGCCAGTTCGCGCAATCATATATTAATTAAACAATACATGAATTTCATATTCTGAAAATCAATATCTGTTGGTGAACAATTCTTCTTTATGAAGGACTTCTTTTTAAGTAAAAAAAATTAAGTCTTTGTAATGTATTTAATTAAACAAGAACAGATGTTTTTGTCCCTATTACGGAGCCCTGAAAACTGCGCCGTCCGCATTACGGTGCCCCCCATTATGGAGCCTATCCACATTTCGGTACCTTTGAATGTCGCTCCTAACGTATTTGCTAGCAGTATTTATCTGCATTCCAGAAGCGACTGCTTCCAAGGCTTTAGACATATTGTCTTTATTATATAAAAACCGTTTTTTTTTTGTGGAGGCTGATTCATGTTTCCAGATCCACACACGCACTTCGCTTTTGACAGTTTGGAACAAAAATGAGGTTATGACGAAACCACGCTTCCGGCTTCGAGGCTCCGTATTACGGACAAGATTGGAAATCTGGCGGTATTACGGAATTTAACTTAAAAATAAAAACAAAAAAGTTTGTAGGTGCTGAATTTATTGTTTTTAATTACATTAAACCTTTTTAGGATATAATATGCATTTTATACGGTGAAAACAGTGTTTATAATTGATGTATATGAAATAGTTCGGTACAACATTTCTTAAGGTTTTGGACAAGAAATGCTATTAATTCACCGAAAGCGTGTTACGCATTTTTTAATGAATACTTATAATACTATGACATATTAAAATTGTCGTTTTTTACTTTGAATCTTGTTCGTGAATATTTGAATTTAATTAAAAAAAAATTGTTTACGTTTGTTTATGCATGGATTTTGTTTCATTGATAATTTTAATAGAAAGGCTCCATAATTGGGACAGGCTCCGTAATAGGGACACATACCCTACAATAACAATAACAACTCGTATAAAAAATTCTATCAGTTTATCTCGTCTGATAGACTAACTACTACAAAAATTCTTAACTAACCGTTATTATCTTCGCATGAAATTGAATAAAGGAACACTAAAAAGAAGTAAGAAATATTGAAATAACATTAAGATAAATAAAAATTCACCAATATGTTTGTATAAAACATAATTATCCAAGATTAAACAAAATATGAAGAGGAAGTTTTACAGTTCATATTTGCAAAGGTACTTTATTCCAAATAAAATAATAATATTTCTAGGAACATAATACTCAAAATTGCGCAATTTACAATTGAAACCATTCATAATTCACGACTTCGAATGAAATCAATGGTGCGTTTTACTATCAGCAGTTTTAATGGAATAGCAAACAATCACCTTTCATGGATTCCGTTGAGGGAAAAAATAAAGGAGCTTAAGTCTGCCCGCGGAGGTCGTTGCTCTACGAAGCCTTCGACGAATACCTCTGGCCTACAGGTTCAACTGCGAAACCTTATTGAGCAATTCGATGAATAGCTTAAAAGAAGCAGGCGTGGGGGGGGGGGGGGGGTTGAAAGGCGAGGAAGAAAAAATGGGGGTGGAGAAGAAAGAGCGGAGAGCGTGAAAGACTAAACGTGAACTCGATAAACACAGGAACAATGGAATAAGCCGATAGCTGAACGCCGGCAGCTCTGTGCTTCGCCAGGAAACAGGATTTATGTTCCTGTAAGGATAGACAACTTCCCGCAACCTGGATGAGTCGGCCGATATTCTCGGCAATTCCTCACCCCTGCACCGTTTTAGAACATTTTCAAAACTCTCGAAACACCCCCTCCCTAGTAGCATTTTTGTTGGCCAACGGTAGCCAACAGTTGGGAATCAGTTGGGAGGTGGTTAGTAGTTTCGCCTACAAACCTTCTTTACAGGGCCCAACCGTTGAATGTTGCATTTGCATCCCGACAATTTGCCTACGGTTGGGAATCAATTGGGAGGTGGTTAGTAGTTTCGCCTACAAACCCCGTCTATTGGGCCAACTGTTTAATATTGCACTCATCTTGCGGTGATTTGTCTACGAATAACCAATTCTGGGCCAACTAATAATGCCCTACGGCAATACATTTAGTTAAAGATAATAAAAACAAATATATAGGTTCGGATGAAAATAAAATCATATCCCAAAGTAATTGAAAGAATGTTGAACCCACATTGGCTACACTTTTTATGGAGACTGTCTGGAGGAAGAGCGGGTTGAGTGGAACGGTTGACGTCGACAGTCACAGGACGCAAGCCGCCTCGCGAGCGAAATGGTCCCGTCCGTCATTTTCTACATTGTTTAAGGCTACGGTTATACTGGATCTTAGAGCATTGTGACGAAGTCACGTCACTCGCCGCGCAAGCGTACGGCGCCGAGCCGATAAGCCGAGTTCGCGGCGCGGCCGCTAGGCGGCCGCGAAGCCGCGAACTGTCTCGCGAGCGAAGATGTACGGCCTCCCGATATAAAGGCCGCGGCGAGCGAAACTGATCGCTCTCGTACCGTATGTATTAGTGGGTCACAATGCCGGACCTAACACCCGAGACGCTCTTTTTTAACTTCGTGAAGGTGTGCCGAAAACAATCTTTCCGAAGATAGGCCGAGAGCAATCTTGCGCGCCCCTACCTTGCCTGTGAGGTGTCTCCGCGCCCTATAGAATTACTCATTTGACGAACCCGGCATCTGACTCCTTCTCCGTCCACCGGTAACCGTCTCGCAAACCGGAGACGGTCACAGCATATACGAAGAGAACTACTTTAAAATGAGTCCACCTAACTTTTTAATTTTGCCAGTTGAAATTCTAACATTTTCCCGTTACCTATAAATAATAAGTATAATTTAAAATCCAACCGTTTGCTTACCGTTGGATTACTATTTTACTATTTATAGTACGGTAGGCCTTATAAAATGGTTGGGCAACAGTAGGAAAGCTTACCTTGGCCATCTGTTGTTGGCCCAACCTGAAAAAAAGTGCCTAATCTAACTGTTAGCCAACTAATATTATGTGCGTGGCCCAACTGTATGCCAACCGAAAATGCTACTAGGGCTTTTTCTTCCTTACTTCCGGAGAGACTCCGCCGTAACACTTTGTAAATTTCTGGACAAGTGTAACTAATAGAAACCAAATTCCCCGGAATATTCTTATTGAAATTAGAATTTAAACGGAGCTGCATTGGCAATAAATTTGCTCGCTCTGGGTTTAGTATTAAATTCGAGCTACAATAAACAAATACATAAAATAAAGGGAACCTTGCCTGCCAAGCTTGGAAATAAGTTTCAGGATCGACTGAAATTTCTATAATTCTTCGCTCCATTAAAGAATTATTAATACTGAATTTCACAAAATTTGTTTAACAGCCCATGAAAATTATTTCACACGATATTTAAGCGCGACATCCGCGGGAATTACTTTTTTTCCAGCGCGAGTCGTTGAAACGCGAATAACACTTTCTTCGGAATAAAACGAAAACGCTGATCCCGTTGCGTCAAAGATGGCTCACCCGTTTCACGGCGGGAGCTCGCGGGGAACTAGTAAAACGCAAGCTGTTCCGTCGAATACAAGATTCCCGAATGCAAAGAGGGCGAGGGCAAAGAAACGCATATGGTACACGCTGTCGACTTATGAAAGTCATTGCTGATCCAGTTGAGGAAACGAGAATCATAACTGGACAGGGATCGGAAGACTGGAGAGGGGTTGAAGGAGAATTGGCAGTCCGGGCACGGGTTTGATAAATAGAACAGTAATAAAATAAGTCGCGAGCTGCGCAGATGGAGAGCCAGTGAATTCTGTCAAGAAATGGAATTTATGTTCCCTGCAAGGGCCTCTATTTACTGTAGACACTCGCGTATCCGCGCGTACGTCTATTCTGCCGCATCCGTGGATTTCATTTCATCTCTCCATCTTACGGGGAAACCTCTTCTCTGCGAAAAAATTATTTCTGTACCGATAAATTTCCAGCCCGCCGGGGAGGTTCCTTTTATTAAAAAATTTCCGCGGGATTCAGGTGGCGGGTCGGGCGGGAGGGATCGGCGGAGGCTTCGTGAAAGATACCGTGACGTATCTGCATTTATATTCGTCCTACGAGAGAGCGCGAGCCGTAAAAGTAATTTTATTTTTGTCGCGGAAAGTTTCCAGCGCCCGCTGCTGTAACCTTTACCGCCGTTCCGACGTGCTCTTCTCTGCCCAATTTTTTGAATAAAATTTAAATACATCAGGCGAATTTAATGTAAATATGCTTTCGCTTCGCGATTCGCGCGTGGCGAATTTGTTTCGTAATATTTACAACCACGGAATTTCTTGTTAGAATTTCTTATTTATTGCTTTAAGCCAGATGCGGTTTATACAGCGAATGCAGGATTCGTTTTTAAGGGTGGATCCCACCCTGAAGCCACTAACCGAAGACAAAGTTAGGGATTTTTTTTGTTCGTATAAATAAAAATATAGAGCTTGGATTTTTTATATAGTTCTGAAGAAATCTTTATTTTGCTAGAGAATTTTATTTTTTGGAAAATTGTACAAAATGGCCGCGAACAAAACGGCTTCCCGGGGCACTGCAAAAAATCTGGCCCACACTCCCGAGAATGACTGGATCATCCGAGAAGGAAATACACAAAAGATATATAACCTATTATCTTCCATGTAGGGTAGGATTTTCAAGCAAATTATGACGCAAATGAAATTTACCTAAGTACATCGAATTTTATTCAACACAGTGTTATAATATTCTTTAAACTAACAATAGGAACTTCTGAGCGAAAACCAAAGCAATCGAGGGCGCAATCCACCTCTGCTTAAGGGGACTAGGCAGTCGAAAAATCGATTTTTTTTTATTGCATTTTCCGAAAGTACTATCTTTTCTGAATAAAATGCCGTTTGGGTTATATTAAAATTCGCAAAATTGTTGATTTGGCAGCTAAAAAGATCAAGCGGTAACTTATTGCGTCGCCTTTGCCCAGAAACTTTAAACGCGATTTTCTCGAATCTTTTTTTCTCTTGGTTTTTTCCTGATTGCGAACGAATGGAGGTTCAGATCGACTTGAAAAAAATTACAGGATGTGTAAAACATGTGCCATTTCGCCCCAAACCTCTGATATGATCCGTAAAAATTCGAGATTTTTATAAAAAAATTGAGGAGTCACCGGATTTTTGCAGCGCACAAATAAGAACGAATTTTTCTCGGAAAAATCGCCGTTTTTCAGCCACCAATCGCATGATTTTGATTTAATTGTTGTTTTTATAGGTTTGGGCGGAAACTATGAATCCAACAAACAAGAATCTCGCCTTTGAAATCGGATTACGTCACATTTTAACACCGATATTAAAGCAAAACGACAGAAAAACGTTAAAATGTTTACCCGTCGGCAGCGCCATTTTTAAAGCACATATATATTTCTTATTACTTTTTTTTCAATCTGTATGGTAGTAATACACATTGGGTAAAAGCATATATCTGGATGTGTTTTCATTTGTTTACAAATAAATAAAGGACAGAGTCTATTTCTCACGAAAAACGACTGCCTAGGGGGTAGGTTACCCTAAAAAATTTCGAAAATTGGTTTTTAGGATGTTTGCATATTCCGCTAGCTACATCTTTTCTACGTATTTTAAGCACAACCGGGCCCCGAAATTCCAAAAGTTAAAGGAATTACAGTAAAAAATGTACGAGCCTGCACATCCAACTTTAAACGCGATTTCCCAGAAACTACGTTTTCCAAAACGGTGAACATAAAATCTCGAAAATCGCTCCAACGATTTGAATAAAAATTTACAGGGAGGTGCAGGAAACTACTCCCCTTCATGTATTGGGAGCACATTTTCAAAATAAATTCTTAAAAAAAAGATAAAAAATATTTTTCCTACAAAAAAAGGATGAAATCAGAAACATCAACATAAAAATTGTATTAATTTGTTTATCAAAATTTTGCTTGCCGCACAAGATGGAGACTGTCTTACAGATTATGAAAGTGCCTTTACTTTGTGTTTTAGATCTCACATTTATACTTACAACTTTTTTCCTGTAAATATATTTAAAATTTTCTTTTTGTGCATTAAAGTCAACGAAATGACGATTAAAAAATAAACTAATAATTAACTCTATATTCATCTATTACTTCAGAATATGCGTTTGAAGAAGGACCTGATTTTGGGCTGTTTAGGGTTACCTACCCCCTTAACCTTTAGAGGGTTACCTACCCCCTTAATTATAGTGGCCACTGAAAATTTAAAATTTGAACTTGTTTCTAAGGGTTTTTGATATCGCTAATGACGATTCTATGGTCAGAGTATCGAAATTTTTTGCAGAAACAGTGTTGCCAACCTAAAGCATCCTAAATGAATAACAGCAGTTACATTCATATATTATTCTTTCCTTTGGCGTTACCCAGGGCTAACAACGTGGACGTAGAAAGTTTTGTGGCTCTCTTTTTGTTTTTTGGGTTTTTTGTGTTATTTTTGGATTTGTTTTTTTTTTTAGTTTTCTGATTTCACTATTTATTATGTGAGTTGGGCGACTGCAGTTCGCATAATAAATAGTAAAATCAGAGAACTAAAAAAACAAATCCAAAAATAACACAAAAAACCCCAAAAACAGAAAAAGAGCTATAAAACTTTCTACGTCCACATCGTTAGCCCTGGGTAACGCCAAAGGAAAGAATAATATATGAATGTAACTGCTGTTATTCATTTAGGCTTGTTTAGGTTGGCAACACTGTTCCTGCGTAAAATTTCGATACTCTGACCTTAGAATCGTGATTAGCGATATCAAAAACTCTTCGAAACAGTAAAGTTCAAATTTTAAAAATTCCAGTATATGCCATGCCGTTCGCGGCCGGGCTGGCCACTATAGTGGCCACCTAAGAATTTTGATACTTTGCCGGCCATTTTGGTGGTATATATGCATAAATTATAAGTAAATAAAATTTACAATTTCAATGAAAAAATCCCGGCCCTCTAAAGGTTAATAAGGAACCTCGGATTCCGGAACAGCGAAAACTGCAACCGCAGAGTCACGCAGGCGAAGTGACCAGCGAATTTACATCTGGAAATTCCGCTCTGACGAAACAATGGCGGAGACAGCCGAGAAATTGAGCGTTGCTGGAGGGTTGAGCGAAAGTTATGATTCGCATTAGTTGCGGCATTCCATTCGTAAAAGCGACTCTCGCACAGGCTACCTGTGCCTCGCAGTCTGGAGGAACAGCCCTCGTTCCGTTCTCCGATATAACGACCTCGAGGGGTCGATCAGACCGTAAGCGCCGTCGTCGATGTCCGACCAGCTCCCAACGAGCTGCCGCGTCTCGAGGAACGAGACAAAAGGCAGCTACTTCCACGTGACCTACAGCCACCTACTTCTGCTACGCGGTAGCCCAACGCCGCCGATACTGATCTCCCGCACGGGTTTTCCGGCATGTAACCTTGAATTCCGCCGGGACTTGAATAAGTTGCCTTGCAAATATTCGTTTCGGGCGAATCAGGAGGACCGAGTTTTGAGCCAGTTCGACACGTTCTTAAGGACACTAGGCAGTCAGAAACTCGATTTTTCTGTCGCATTTTAGAAAGTACCACCCTTCCCGATTAAAATGCCGTTTGGTTTATGTTAAAATTCGCAAAATTGAGGATTTTACAGCCGAAAAGGTCGAGCGCGCCATAAACCGTTTCTGCGTGCACGCAGGTAGACTAGATTCCTCTTTCGAAACTTTAAGCGCGTTTTTCTCGGAATCATATTACCTCTTCGTTTTGCAGTGATTGGGAAAAAACGGAGGTATCAGTCGATTTGCAAAAAATTCAGCATATATGAAACATGTCTAGTTACGACCTGGACCTACGTATAAGTCTGTAAAAACTCCTGGTGGAAAAGTGACGTTTCTTTAAAATTTGCCGTTTTGCAGCCACCATTTTTAAAATTTTGATTTTTTTTCTTTTTCAATAGGTTCAGGGCAGAATAGGGGCCAGGGCAAAGTATAAATTTCAGAGGATATTTCACAATTAAATTTCTTACGGCCAGAATCACTGCAAAATTACAGCGGCTCCAAAAAAAAGACATACATACGTATATAATATTCAAATCATTTCTTTTTTACTGTTTATAGTATTAATAAACATTACCCAAACGTACTAGTCACAATTTGTGTTCATCTCCTTGTAATTAATTCGCAAAAAATATTTGATTTTCGAGGGATCTGACTGCCTAGTCCCCCTAATTGAAATACGCTTAAAAGCTTCGAAAGCCTTGAAAGTATTGAAAATCCTCAGGCTTGAGACCCTAACTTCTGCTTGTTTGTATTCATAGGTTTCAACACGCATCGAATCACTTTGAATGGTATTCGAGCTTCAAGTGATTCGCAAAGCCTCGATTGGTCTTGAAAGTTTCGAGGCCTCGAAAAATCTGGATAAATTTTTAAAGTCTTGCTGTGCATTTTGTTTTTCTCGTTCCACGCGTGACAATTTAAAAGTTGGAAATTTTGCGAATACTTACACTCGTGTGCAGCAAAAGATTCGTGAAGATTTTCAAGTCCCATCAAGGCTTGTAAAATTATTTCTATGAAAACCTTCGGGATCGATGAAATGTTTAAAAATCTGAAATTTTAATAATACTCGAAGCTATTCGAAAGAGGCTACTGAATGGATTAAAAATGTACAAGGGTATGAAGTCAACGTTCATCGTTACAGGTTCAGCACGGTAAGAGGGAGATATGGCTGATCTATACTACTAGCGCGTGTAGCAAGTGAAGGGAGAACGTTTATGGTCAGACACACAAATCAGAAATCGGCAAAATTTTATTCGGATGACGAATAAGAAATAAGAAGAACGAATACATTTCTATTCGCCACGAAGTATTTGTCCGAGTAAAGTTCGAATCGAATAAGTATTTATCCAAATAATTGTTTAATTAAACAATAATCTATGCAGGTAATATAATTTTAAAATAATTTTTATTTGCATAAATATTTACTCGCTGTATAGATCCTGCCAACACACTTCCACAAAACTGGTAAGAGGAAATCAAAATCGAAATTGGTAAGAGGATAGTTATGCTAGATAAATATTTATTCGAAACAATTTCAATTCGAATAATGTCCAACTCTGTGACAAACCATTTTGATTAGCACTCTCTAAATTCTTTCGCTTATGAAATTTAAATTGACGTCGGAGAATTTGGTTTTAAAACACCTACCGAATTATTCAATTTATCTGCTAGCCTTCTGCAGCTTCCGAGATGAGTAAAATTTTTATTTAAATGAAAATTTCGAATGACGAATAAAAGTTAAAAAAAAAAAATATTCATCATGTGTCGACGACAATAAAAAAGATTAACTTTATTCGTGGAATAAATTCTCGTCGATTAAAGAAATTAACTTTATTCGTCGCACAAAGTTACCCCGGATTATTCGTTTCCAGCAAGAATTATTCGAATTCATAGCGCCTCAGAAACATGTATCGATTCTCACTAAATTTCATTTAAACTTCTTAATTATCATCTTCATTCCATCCCCTACCTCCTTAAAAGGGGTATAAACCCTCAATTTACAATCCGATTGACTGGTGGTGACTTTCTTTCCGAAGCACAACGAGTCTGTCGTTCCTGAAATTGCAGGTGGTAAATTCCATGGATCGACCGCGACTGTTATTCGCGTGCCGTCCAAGGATAGTGGTTTCTGACAATGCCTGCCGCAGTCCAGGACAATGATCGGATGCGTGTTTTCGTTCTAATTGTGCAGACCACTCGAACCCAACGAGAGCTTACACGTCAACAAATTGCTGACACGAAGTGAATGGGTAGTGGCTGCATTTTTGCTCGAAATTGCTACGTAATTTTTTGAATTTCATATAAAATTCTTGTTTATCACTGCGCCTGTCTATTATTCCTTATGGAACAGACTATTAATAGGTAGGTGGAAATTCGCGAGTTTCTTGTAGCGTCGAGTAAAAACGGATTTCCATCGCACTGACAATGGATTGCACTGATAGATGGTGTCAGTTGACTCGTTCATTGATGACGGATTATTAGGTGCCGGGCTATCCTGATTCTATTGTTTGCCGCACAACAATCACCGCAAATGAATAGTGATTTAGACGGCCTGAACGCCGATGTGAACGTCTATTCAAGATAAGTTATGGCACGTGGCACTGGGATCTGATTTATCCGAATTAATTCCAAGCTGTTCGGCCAATTTCCTCGGCGAAAGTTTCTTCTTAGCCGAGTAAATGATTTATTGATAGGGCGAAGTAGAATTGAACCGAAATTTTGGAACACAAAAAATTTCTGGTACTTCTTCATTTAAGGGAGGATTTAACAATTTCAGAAAATCGATCCCCCTTTCGGGTATTTATTTAAAGTTCAACATTCCAAGAATACCTACTGTCCAAAATATCCAAAACAATTCGATTCCTGATACTTTCGAAAAAAAACTTCAAAGACTACTCTTTTAGTGTTACTTTCACTTTTCTCGTTTAAAGCTTGGATTCTATCAACGAGATATATTATTTAAATGTTCTAATTGCAAAGATAGCCACAATTGCATATTAGTTTCTACGAATTCTAAAGTTTAAAAACACTATTTGCGAGTCAAGGCGAGCAACCTCGGATTAACTGACAGTTTCAGTGTTTATTAAAATTTATTTACAAAAATTTTCACAAAGAGTTTCCAAATCATATGCTTTTACTTCGTCCATAAAAGATTTATATTTGACGTGTTTTACTGTCAAAGAGAAGTCCTAAGAGACCAGCTTTTTACATTCCCTTGATTATTAAAGAACTTTAAATGCACGAGGTATAGGGTAGGTGTCCCAATTACTGCCAGTGTCCCAATTACTGCCACTTGATTTATTATATGTAATAAATACGTAACGTATAAAAAGAAATGTACAAAAAATAGTTATTATCAAATGGAGATTCTGATTTACATTAAAATAAAAAGATATATGTACTCATATGTACCTAGGACAAGATGATTTTTGAGGTGACAGTTATAGGTACACTAGGATCGCTCGCGAATTTTAATTAATTATTAATAAGTTCTTCATATTTAATTCATAAAACTATTTTTTTTTAATGAAAGAGATGTTAAATAATATTATGTTTCAAACTGAAACAATTTTTAGGTTACACAGCACGCGAAATGATTAAATGGAGTTCGGTTATAATCTTAAGGTGGCAGTAATTGGGACATCTACTTATACACGTAACTATTTAAACTTATTGTAATTTCTTGTTTCTGACACTATAGTATCTTTGTATTTTACGTAGGAAGCTATGGCGTTTTTCATAATACAATTAATTGATTTTTTGAACCTCATAAAGGTATGCACCCCCTTAACAGGTAGGGTAAACCAACCACTGAATGACCGAATTGTTGAATTTATGGACCTCTCACATTAATACTTGAATATATTTGTGTGTAACAACAAAACAACTGTTGAAATTGCATTGAAATTTATTTTTCCTGAAATTTCTATAAAAATAATTACTCATTCTTATCGAAATTTTTAAAAAATCAATTATAAAATGCAAAACGTGTAGAAGCCCAGTAAATCACCGCATTTTGATACATCCTTGAAATACTTTTAATAAGAATTCTACTTATTAATGTTTGCTTAATACGCGTAACTAAAAATATGGGATATTAACCGGTTAACTGTCAATGTATCATATATGATCAAACAAAAATCTGGCCAATTCTGTCAATGTATCATATATGATCAAATGGAATAACTTTTTTGTTCTTCAACGATTTGAATGAAACTTGGTATGTAATGGTTTTTGGGGTCGCTGAATCTGAATTTGACATTGGAATTGTAAAATTCAATATGGCAGACTCAAAATGGCGAACCAAAATGGCCGCCAAATATTGAAATACTATCGGGATATAGAAAAATTGTATATAGGGGTTTTTGGGATCGCTGAATCTGAATTTGGCATTGGAATTGTAAAATTCAATATAGCAGACTCAATATGGCCGAACCAAAATGACTAGCGAATTGTTGGGATTTGTATAAATTATTCGTACTGTATTCTATTTCATAAGTAAACTCTTACTCCCGTAGTTAGCTGGTGAAAATTTCACGACCCCAGAGTCTACCGACGCGGAGGTTACGGAAAGATTTTACACTCCACTTTTTTGTTTTGTTTTTTTTTACTTTTTTGCATTATTTTATATATTTTTTTATTATTTTTGTGCTTTTTTTACTTTTTTCAATACTTATAGTATTTTTTTCATCTTTTTAAATTTTCTTCATTCATTTTGATTCTGGTGAGTATGATAATTTTTAAAACAAGGTATTACACACAATGGGATGTTGTTGCAAATGTCACACATTGTAGTAACCCACTTTGTTTTCTTATTTTTATAGCATAAAGCACATCGTTTTCTAATTGACAAACTCACCCCTAAATTCTATTTTTTCGGGGGTTGGGGGTGTCAGATGAAAGAAATTACCCCCGGAATCGGTTCAGCGACTCAAAAAACCCCTGTATACCAAATTTTGTGTGATTCACTTAATTATTCGATGGTACCAGTTTGGGCCCGAATAATGAAAAGGACCGTGCCAGTTAACCGGTTAAAAGTGCAACTACACTCCATTTATAAACATACAAATTTATAATTGACATTTCTTTGCCCAATGGTCATTCACTGGTATGCGGTCAATTACTGGTTGGTTTACCCCATTTAAATATCATCTTTGCAAAGCACCACGTTGAGATCAATAGTAGCACCCTCTTCATGAAGCACATTTTCCAAGAATTACACGTACGCAGAATGGTTTGAAGTTTTCCTTCGCTATTGGATCCATTGCTTACCCGACGGATGGCAAAGTATATCGAGCAATAACGAGAAATGTTTCTAAAATAGAGTTTTATTTGTGCCAAGTGTATTAAACTATAAAACTCCACTTTCAACCTGCCCCGTCTCATACTCCAAACTCTAGGCAAGCCTTCACTTTCTCTAACGCTCCCAGAATCTTTCGCCAGAACTTAGCTCTTCTTCTTTCCTTCAACCACAGACGTTAACTTCCCCCTCAAAAAACACCTTCTCATCTCCAACCCACTATTCCAACTCCTCCGTTACTCTCGAGCGTTTAACTGCCGGAAATAAGTATAAGCTTCGTCCCAAACATCCACTTCGCAACAATCATCGAACAGAGCGAAGCATTCCCGAGGTGTTCAAACGCCCCCTTCACTTTCCCCATTTGCCAAAGTTTCGCGGCCGGAATTCCTCGGCCGCGATATTGATTCCCTCCGCGCTAACGATCGCGTGGAACTTTCGAAGCGCTCCTGCCGCCTCTCTTTCCTCAGCCCCGACCTCGGCTCCGTCGATCCGCTGCCACGAGGATTGCCGAGTGGGCCGATTTTTGCGCGATCTCCGCGCGCTAACCAGCCACGAATCTCAAGTTTCCCGGCGAAACTCCGAGAAATATCGTTGTAGACGATGTCGTGGCTGTGCTTAAGCGTGAGTGGAAAAGTCTGTAGGCCATTTCCCCGGGCGCTTTCAGCTTTCTTCCTCGCCCCTCCTCGCCCTTTCCACGGTCTTGGCCTTCAGTTTCTCTTCCCAGCGAGCTACGTGTGCCTCATAACTTAGCGCATCCTGGCTCAGACACCCCCTAAATGCCTGCTGGACGGAGGGGTGGAAAGAAAGATCTGTCTATTAGGAGATCTCGATGTCTTCGTGGAAAATTGATTCCTTCCATACGCTGCTTTTTAACTGTCCAGCTTTATCACCTTATTGCGCATCTCTGAAATCAACTGTTCTGTAAAAAGAAATTGGTTACCTAAATTTTTAATTTCAGTTTTCATTTGTAATAATTTTTTCATCGATGCGAAGTAAATTTGTCTAAGGAAAAGAGTCACTTTTTTCTTTCGAAAGCTATATATTTTTCAATTTTTCATTTTTTTTTTCTTTGAATCAGGTTCAATCCCAGCGTAAGCTATCTAACTTTGAGAAATTTTTCTTCTTTTTGCAATCGGATGACTGCGACAGGCGCTACACGTCACGCCAAGATTTCAGAATAATTAATAAATAGGTACTAAGAAGGATCGACGTGAAAAAAAATTCTGCAAGTTTAGACATGCCTCCTTATACCCCAAAAGAGTTTACTCCAATATTAGCAATAGTTTTTTCAGAAAAAATTCATAAATATCAGTTACTTTTGGGGTTGTTACGCGAGAATCCCGTAGTCTGAAGAGAGAAGGATCGTCGGTTCACAACGTGTCAGCCTCGAAGTGCAACGCCCTAGTCAGCAGTAGCCATTTTTGTTATAAATAACGTGGTCGATCGTACTTTATGTTAAATTGGAAAATGTAACTTAGCAATGTGAAATATGCCACACAGCTTTTGTAGTTTTATTTAAAAAGAAATCTGTTCTACTTTCGACCATATTGCGATTACTTTTTGGGCAATAAATTTATATTTTTCTTTCGGTCAGATTTTTCTCTGGCAAACGAGAAGAATACTCATCGGTTGCTAAATTAAATACTACACTCGTGATACCAAATGGGGCACCAAAGAAAGAGAAATATATCTTCGCCTTTCTTGTACAAACGAACCACCGAAAACAGCTAATTTGGCAAATCTCGTTACTTCTTTTTCGAGCAAAATAAGCGAAAAATATATATATATATATATCTCTCTCTAGGGAACATGTGTTGATATTTTAATAGATTCAGACAACGTCAAAGCTTGCAGTTCACAAACTTGTGTAACTTCGGCTAACTTCGCCAGAAACGAAGTTCGTTTAACGAACTCCCTTTGCACGTAACATCCAATAATCTTATACTTGACATAACTAATAGCTTCTGCATATACGAAGCATCTAGTATATCTCTCCTCTTTGCAATTTAAATATGCTTAATCCCGTCGACAATTAACTTCCATCTTAAAACTTCCCTTGAAGTACTTACTGCACGGCTTGCCCGTTCGCGTAGAAACGAGGGAATTTTTTTTTAGCTGTTTTCTTTTATAAAGTGCTCGAGCCCCCGAAGAAGAATCTGCTGCATTTATGCAAGTGTCAGAAATTTTCTTAACAATCGCACAATCAAAATTATTCAGCCTGGATTGTGTTTCAGGAGCTCAGGTGGCAGAATTAAAATTCCATTTCCAATTGTATTGCAGATTTTTTGCACATACCAGCGCACGTGACACGATATTTAACATGCATGAAAAATCTGCTAATAATTTCGTGGGTATTCTTTTTCTCTTGTATATCAATTTGAAATCTTCGCCTGTGTTAACATTTTTCTTACTATTGTGTAATATATTTCCAGCGCACATCAAGTTTATAATCTCCAATTAAATGGTCCCTTACATTAACAGCAATTTTTATTAAGAACTTTATAAAAATCTTTTGGTGCTATCAACTAATAATTGCAATTAATAATATCATTATATAGATCAACATATATAAATACCAATTGTACTACGAAAATAAACAAATCTGAAACATACAATATTAATTATATGAATTCTATTTATTTTTATTTCGTCCGATAGGGATTTTCTCTTATATTATAAATCTATTTATCGTTAAAGTCAAATTGGCACTTCCACTATTTCGCGTATAACTCTCAAAGTGCAACAGACAGAAAAAAATGTTTCGAACAAAAGTTTAATGGTACAATAAGCGCTGAAAACTTGCGTTAACAAAATTTTGAAAAGAGTTTGAAAATAAAAATATCTGATGAAAAAAACTTTTCCGAATATTTTGTTAACGGAAGTTTGTAGTGCTTATTGCACAATTAAACTTTTGTTTGAAACATTTTTTCTATCTTTTGTACTTTGAGAGTTATAAGCGAAAAAGTGGAAGTGCCAATTTGACTTTGAGGGTAGTTTTCACCCCCTTAAAGGGCGATAGGGCCCAAATGAAACGCCCCGTTGTTCTTGTTTTGAGTCACTCTAAAAACCCACAAAGTTGCGATCCAATCGGTGAGTCCGGGTTCGCGGTGTTCCCTCAACGTTTCTCCCTGGTCGATTCTTGATTACTTAGTTCGAAGAGGCTATAATTATTAAGATTCCGCACGCCCATATACGTTTCTAGATCAATTTGAGGGCAAACTATGGGCCATTACCACAATCAAACATTTCGCGACTATCATTTATTGAATTAATTAGCCACTGAAACGAACACCGCAACCAAGCCGGCGGCGATATCAAATACCAAACCATGGTGTTGATTTCCATCTAATAAACCGCCATCGAACGCCGCGAAAGCTAGAAAAGCGAGTAGCTATGTCGTGCACCTCGCGCAACGGAGGCCTCGCTCTATCATCTAGGAGCTTTAAGAGCACTCCTACGCGAAGATCCTTAAAAAAGTCGATCATTTCTTTTCGTCCTTTGTAAATTATGAATTTCTTTTTGAACGTGGTAATATATAGGATTTATACGGCTAGAACTTTGAGGTGGCTAAAATTAAGGAATTTCAAAACGTAGCGCGCTGTAAATATATAAACAGGTAGAGGAAACCGGGGCAAAGCGAAAAGGGCAGAGTGCAATTTTCCTTCACCTGTTCATCTCCTATAAATAATTTTATCCGACTGTCAGCGTATTATTCCTTGGTGTGTATTTTAAGTGTATTTAAAATTCTTTTCAATTTTGGATATTCGGAAATTGGTCCCTCTGTTTTTTATTTTTTCATTAACAAGTTGTAACATATTTCTTGCACACTGGTATTCAATAAAAATACTTGATTTCCCTTGACTCATTTATTTTGTGAATTATTTTTAAAAAATTGCGCAAGATTCTTTGAATAAATGTTTCATTAAATTCTAAAGTGGCAGAGCTTTTGTATTATGGATTTTATAAAACAGAAGTATGTGAAACATACGCTCACTTAAATCTTTAAGTGTTTTATTTTGCCCCAGGTCCTCCTACATATATATTGAAAAGTATTTCAAGCAAGCAGTTGAACTTTCGTGCAGCATTTCGGGTTGAAGTAAAGTACTATGGTGCCCCTGGTTTAACGATTCGTGTGGCTTTGTCGTTTTTTCACGCAGCAGGATTTATATCTTCTGCATGTTCGCCGGAGACTTTTCCATTGGATAAAAAATATTCTTTATCACGCTCGTCAAATTTGTCAATGCCTACTAGCTGATAAGCAAGAAAAAAACGATGGGTTTATATTGAAAATAGTTCAAGCTTGCCTTGCAAACTTATGTAAAAGATAGAAAATATCTAATGTCGTCACCTTGAAGGTGCTTCAAAATAGGGCTGGGACTATTTGTCGAATTTTTCGAATACTATTCGAATATCCAGGTATTCGAATGCTATTCGAATATCCAAGTATTCGAATACTATTCGAATATCCAGGTATTCGAATGCTATTCGAATATCCAAGTATTCGAATACTATTCGAATATCCAAGTATTCGAATACTATTCGAATATTTAAGTGTTCGAATACTATTCGAATATCCAAGTATTCGAATACTATTCGTATATTTAAGTTACCGATGTATTCGAATAGTATTCGAATTATAAATCAAGTTCTTTATGTTCATTTGTCAGGGTGAAATCTTATAAACTAATTTTGACCCACTTCACACCATACTATTCGAAGAATAACATTCGAATACTCAAATATTCGAAGTTTATTCGTAGCATTCGAATACTTGTAAAATATTCGAATATTAAATTATTCGAATAGTCCTAGCCCTACTTCAAAACCGTGTCCTCAATGACAAAGAAAATTGGTTGATCGGTCCCTTATCGAAACAACAGAAGCGGTGACGTTACACGGTTCAACCCGCAAATCACCTTACTATTTATGGCGTTAATTAAGAAGTTATTGCGCAATGTGGATAACCGTATTTTAATAAAATGTCGTCGCCTCCCTAAGTCTATATCTCTCACTGTATACTTTTAAAAACGTTGTACTAGGGGTCCGTCGGCTTCGCTTGATTGTCAAAAGCACCATGTCAGAAAGAACGTAAAAACCTCCCGCTTTAAGGGTTCGCGTGGTTTTTGCCGCTGTTTACGAACCGTCGAAGTTTTGGCTGATAATGAGTGAAATGAAATTCGGCGCGTTGAAAGTCACTAGTTCTGGAGTTATAAAGTTCGGGAGTCCACGAAGTTACGAAGTTCGAAAGTACGGGAATTTGTTGTAGTTTCGTTACACAGTTCACGGTTCGATTGGCAGACTTCAAAGTGCGTTAGAATTTCCGTGTACCAAAGCGGGCAACGTGCCGAACAAGAAATACTGACTTCGTATAATTCGTCGATTATAAATCCCCACTCGAAAATCTTTATGGACAAACTGGGGGTTGCTTTATAAAGCAGGGTAATTTTTTAACACTTGCTTTACACACCATATGCAGCGTTAATAAATATTTATTTATTACCTAAAACCATATACATTATACTGTGTATCTGCTGTATTTTATTAATCAACTTTGCTTTTTTTCAACGTTACAGCCAATCTCATGGAGCACTAAAAACGAGCAGGTTCACTGACGAAAACTGTGTCTGATTACCAAGTAATTTCATATATAAAAAAAAAGACAAGACTGTTTTATAATCTGCATGAAGCCTGAGGATTCTTTTTACTTTTAATTGTTGATTTTTGATAAAGGTCCAAATATAAACATTCACGTTTTACTCAACACTTTTGGCTTGCCTCAGACATAAGTCGAAAAGTTTTACGAAAAAGGAGACCCTTATGCTTAATAATAGCGACACTAATGCGGATTATAAAAATAAAATTTTTCGAAATGCGCTCGAAGGGATTGACCAATAACTTTTACACAATCCAAAACTTTTATGTATAGTTTAATGTATCTACTTTTAAATATCTCATAATATTACATTACTGGTTTTCAGAAAAAGATTTTAGCGATTACTTTATTTCTCAGCTCGTCAGCGTGGTATAATTCCATAGCGCGTTGATTGCCAAGCGATTGTCCCACGTTTCCCGCGTAGTCCCGCAAATAAGAGTATTTCATACGTCAGTGATGCACTCGACCTTCCACGTCATTCTAACTAACAATAATATTATTCAGCAACTTGCTAATTTAATGGTTCGTTTATTGCAAGCATTCCGAGCAGAAATTGTACGCTCAAAGCGCTCATCGTCTGTGATTTACATGGCAGTCAACGTGCCAACCTGTTAACTGGGTCTTAGCCAGAACACTCCACGCAGGAGGCTCCAGAATACTTAAAAATGTTTGACGTCGTATTAGCTCAGTTTGCCCACAGCAAGCACTGTACTTGCTCCAACACTACATTCGCAGCTTTTGTACAAGTGTAATTATTAAATTTCCACATTGACGTCACTTGCCTTGCCCGGTTGCAGAGGAAGCTTCAAGTATCGGGGTACCTCGTTGTCCCTACTTAAGGGGTTAGTTTGGAAAACCAAGTGCCCCGATTTTGCATAGGCAACTTTGAAATCTGATGTTCTATTGGATTTACTGTGTCACCCGCTGCGCCTTGTCTTAAATAAAAAATGTCTGACTTCTACCCAATAACACCACCTTGTAATAAACTTAACTGTACCTAGGTTTTGGCAAGGATATTGTACCACGCCACCGACATTGATTTTCGAAGCAAGCGTATTAGGGCGGCTCTTATTTACTCTTGGTGAAAATTTTTTCAAGCTTCACTTCGCGGCACCCCCTAGGATAGTTGCAATTAATTAAAAAATCTGCATGAAGTTTGAGCCGCGATTGAATTAGGGTTGAATATATAAAATACGTATTTCTTTGTCTTCTTAAGGGGTCATATACGTTTCTCAGTGCTGCAACGTAGTCAATGTTTGCAAGTGATTCAGGGATAAACTATTAATCCCATTGGTTTAATTCTTTTTGTGTTTTACAGGCATATGTTTTGTGTTTTACAGGCATATGTTTATATACCTATAGTTATATACCTCAAGTATGAGAATTGGAAATTTTTTAAAAATATTTCAAAACGGTGGGCATGATAACTGCCTCACCGTTCATCCGATTAACTTCATCATTTACACACATATTCTACATAAGATTCGTTATCGTGTGACGTGAGCTTTTTGAATTAAATTGAACCATTTTTTAATAACAAGCAAAAACGTACGAGTTTTGTAGCGACAATCACGACCCTTTTCTTCAAAGTGCTACCATTTCCGCATTTTTTTTTTCTCGAAAAAATAGCGCCGTCACACGATAACTATGATCCCACAGATTGTTAAAAAATCGGTGATTTTTATTTCGAAACCACTCGTACGGGCTGAATCATGCCCACCGTTTTGGGCGGCGCCAGAAAACATGTTCTACGCCACTGCCCGCGGACGCCACGTTTTTAAAAATTTTGGAATTCTCATACCTGTGTTATAATCTATAAACGTATACCTATAAAACACAAAAAGAATTAAACCAATCGGACTAATAGTTTATCCCTGAATTACTCCCAAACATTGACCACGTTTTAGCTCCGAGAAACGTATATGACCCCTTAAGTAAGAAACGTTCTTATTTAAATATTCTGTTTTCAGTTTCTCGGATTTTTCTCGAGCACCGTTTGTCGCACAAGAAAAAGCAATACAATATAAAAGATGCTCCTTGTCTAGATCCACAAGTTTTATTCGACACGTTTTTTTGTTGATTGGACCTATTCTAGGGGGTGCCGCGAGAAGACTCCAAAAGTCAAGAATAAGATCCACCCTAAGTGCTTAAATTTGAAAAGCTGATAAAACACAGTGTTCTCGGGAGAATTGTGCACGAAGCTACTATATCTACCATTTGCGACGTGGAAGTATACTGTAGAGCAGAGTTGGGCAAAAAGTAATCTAATTTCAAATTACAAATTACGATTCAAATGTAATTGATTACACATTATTTTCGCCAATCGTTAATTTAGGCGTTAACCCCAACCTTGTCAACTACCTAAATTAACGATTACAGAGAGTAAGGTTTGGGTTAGGTTTGGGTTAGGTATATTAAAAATAAATCCACCAAGTATAACATTGTCGCTCCAGCGCGAGGGATCCTACCGCCAACTCTGCTCTCTCAAGATACCTAAATAGGTGCCTACATAACAAAAAGGTGAGAAATCCTACAGTCCCTCTGGTCTTGATTAAACCGCAATCCTCCAGTTCCCAGCCACGCAAATTACCACTCTTTCACAACTCCCGAATTTCGGGAAGAAGGATCCGAATCGAAACTTCGTCGGCAGCCTCGTGCCTCTCTTTTCACAGAGTCGCGAGGTTGCGTCGCATTCGATTAACGTTTGGTAGCATCTCAAAGGCCGCTGTGATCGAAGATGAAGTTAAAGGGGCCGTGGGTGGGCGCGGAAGGTTGATGGGGGGGGGGGCGGGTGATCGATACTAATCGAATCATGCCAGGCTATACGGATTATATCCTTCTCACGAGATTGGTCCGGTCGTGGTCAAAGGACATATCGCTGGTCGACAATCACTTAAGGTCCTCTCTTCGCGGTTAGAGAGCTGACCGGCCGCAAGCATGCGGGGCGGCGGCTTCTTCCTCGGTGTCCAGGCAAATCGATCTCCATCGAGGCCCCGCAGTATGCATCCAGCCGACGGCTGGGTCCCGATTCAATCTTCCAGGCGAGCAATGCGGTCTTCAAAGGAATTATCATTCCTGGGCGATCGACGAGAACTCTTTGGCGAATGCTGGCTTGGTTAATGCATCAGTGAACTGGGGACCAGCGTTTCTTCTTTTTTTTTTTTCATTTTCCGTTCGGTTCGGATATTTTGAGACGAAGGCTGCGGTGTCGACGGCCCAGGAACAGCTGACCGACTGCTTGTGAGAACAGTGAGTGCTGGATGCTGGACAAGTGCGGGGGGGTGAAACGGGGCGAAGCTCATTTTGTTACTTACAACCAACGCTCGCCGGATTTCGAGGCGGTTTGAATCGATGCGGCGGAGTCGGGAACTGCCGCTCGAGAAATAAGAGGAAAAGCTGGGGCCTTCGGACACGTGTGAACTTCTATGAGGAAACGTGCCGAAGTGTCTGGCGAAACGCAAGGGGCAGACGGATCGAACGTTTGCTCGAAACCAGGGCGAGATATTTTTCTCACCAGATTTGCTAAACCTTGGTTCATTGTTGGATGCATGGAACATTGCTTTGGAAGGGAACTGCTTTTCTGGTGAAACTAAGGGATGTTGCGAAGATTTTATTAAAGGATTTATGAGGGATTTAAATTATTGTTTTTAACCTTTAGAGGGCCGGGATTTTTTCATTGAAATTGTAAATTTTATTTACTTAAAATTTATGCATATATATCACCAAAATGGCCGGCAACGTATCCAAATTCTTAGGTGGCCACTGTAGTGGCCAGCCCGGCCGCGAACGGTATGGCATATTCTTAAAATTTGAACTTTAATGTTTCTAAGGGTTTTTGATATCGCTAATGACGATTCTATGGTCAGAGTATCGAAATTTTACGCAGAAACAGTGTTGCCAACCTAAACAAGCCTAAATGAATAACAGCAGTTACATTCATATATTATTCTTTCCTTTGGCGTTACCCAGGGCTAACGATGTGGACGTAGAAAGTTTTATAGCTCTTTTTCTGTTTTTGGGGTTTTTTTGTGTTATTTTTGGATTTGTTTTTTTAGTTCTCTGATTTTACTATTTATTATGCGAACTGCAGTCGTGCAACTCACATAATAAATAGTGAAATCAGAAAACTAAAAAAAAAAACAAATCCAAAAATAACACAAAAAACCCAAAAAAACAAAAAGAGAGCTACAAAACTTTCTACGTCCACGTTGTTAGCCCTGGGTAACGCCAAAGGAAATAATAATATATGAATGTAACTGCTGTTATTCATTTAGGCTTGTTTAGGTTGGCAACACTGTTTCTGCGTAAAATTTCGATACTCTGACCATAGAATCGTCATTAGCGATATCAAAAACCCTTAGAAACAAGTTCAAATTTTAAAATTTTCAGTGGCCACTATAGTGGCCAGCCCGGCCCTCTAAAGGTTAAAAATGATTCTTTGTGTAATTTAATAATAATGCAAGTTATTATTAAGTAATAGTAGTTTAGAGTTGCTACTGCTTTAGGGAATGCTGAAGAAGCAAGGACCATAATTCTACTATACTAGTAATTCGATTTATTAATAACAAATTAGTATTTCATCTTTACTGAGTATTTTAATCGAAAAGAAACTAGTAATATTATTGAATCCACATAGATTTGGTATAGATTTTTATAGTAATTTTGGTTGAAGTCTGCGGGGGGTTCGAGTAAATAATTTACCAAAGATAAATTCGCGAATAAATACTCTTCAGTCGAATATTTCATTCGGATAATAATTATTCGTTATTTGCAACATACTGTTGTCTCCATTTATTCGAATATCTATTTCAAAATTATTTAAATAATGGTACGAATAACTTCCCATTGTTTTGATTTCCTCTTGATTTTGTAAAAGTGTAAATAATTATCTGAATAAATTCGATTAAAAAATTATTCGAATAAATTCTTATTCGACTAAAAAGTTATCCGTTTGTGGCGAACAGAAGTTCATTCGTTATTCGTCATCCTACTAAAATTTTGCCCACTTCTGGTTTATACACGCTTGATTAGTTGAACAATGAAATGTAATTCTGAGTGACTGAACACATTAATTAAGAAACCGTAGTGTAATAGCTTCGCCCACTGGGTGCAAAGCAGCGATACATTATTGGCGTCCTCCGTTGTTGATTGGACAATTATTACACTGGCAACGAGGAGGCAGTTAATCAAATTATCAGTTCATTTAATCAAAAAGAACTTCCCTCGTAATATATTCATTTTTGCATGTGAAATTGCTATAACAAGAAGACGTGTTTATCCCGCTCCTCTCTTGGCAAAGTTTAATCCGAAGATATCGAGTTCCCTCACCAAACTCCTTTATTCAATATATCGCTGGAGCTTCGACTGTAATCTTGCATAATTTTTAATCCAACTTTCTTCGCGGCAATAACTCGAATAATATGCAAAGATAGAGGTCGCCTCGTTGAAATTTTCAAAGAGCCGCGGACGGCTCCCGCGGTGGAAATAGCAGATTCTGAAACTTTCAGAAATTCAATTCCAAATTACTGTCCGATTAATTATTCGAGCGGGGCCGCGGCGTCGTCAATAAACGTGCTGCTCGTCAAAGATCGATTAAACCCACCCTCGCTGAATATTCCCTCTTCATAAATATGATAATGCCGCACAAACGCGATCGCAACCTAACCGCGCTCGTCTAGCAACCGTTTTAATCTCTTGTTAGTTTGAAGAAGCAATCCAGGTTTCTCGCAGTCCTTTTCGCTTTTTTTCTCCCCCATTATTTATCTTCAGACGTCTGTAATTGAGCGCGCCATAAGTCCCTTCCGCCGGAAATTCTGCATAAATCGCGTTTACTTCGCGTCTGCATAAATCGATACCGTTTGTTATTTTATGCGCAACTTTTTCCGCCTCCCCCGCGAACCCCGGCGTATCGACGGTGCGTGTTTGTATTGTGTGTGTTGAAATTGTTTACGACGCTGCCGGGTGGTTTTAATATTTCCCGTGTGGACACTCAATTTTAGCTCGGTTCACGCGTTATTCGGTGACTGTTGCTTTTGAATCTAGTTCAGCAACTTCGCGGTAGACGGGTCTGAAAGCGCGTCGGATTTTTGGTTCTGTACTCGAAGCTGGGATAGGGGCATACTTAAGAACAACATTTCTTTGTCGACTAGAAAGTCTAGGGAAAAAATATTGCAGCGATATTGCCGTTTTGCGGGATAAAAATACTGTGCCCTCGGACTCTATTTCCCCTACAGCACACTTCGTTGCAGGAACGTTGCACAGCCGTTGCAGTACATTGCAATGTTGCCGTTTGGTTGCAGGTTGCATTGCAATATTCCTGCAACATTGTGGAAACATTGCCGTGCAATATTGCAATGGCCAGGTTTGTGCAATGTTTCTGGAATATTGCGCACACATTGCGGTGGAATATTGCGCACATACTGCGTTACAATAATCCAGGAATATTGCGCATACATTGCCGTGGAATATTGCAATGGCCGCGTTTGTGCAATGTTTCTGGAATATTGCGCACACATTGCCGTGGAATATTGCTTACATACTGCCGTACAATATTCCCGGAATATTGCGCACACATTGCCGTGGAATATTGCGCACATACTGCCGTACAATACTCCCGGAATATTGCGCACACATTAGCGTGGAATATTGCGCACATACTGCAGTACAATACTCCCGAAATATTGCGCACACATTGCCGTGGAATATGGACCTACATATTTTCACTCCTCGCCTACGCAAAGCGTTCCTGAAATGCAAACACACGGAATACAGTCTTAAATACCACAGGAAACCTCCGGGGGAACATAGGCGACCATGGAAAGTATGTGATATTAATAATTAATAACATTACTTAATTATAACTATATACGGTTGAAGCAAAGTGTGAAACTGTAAACAGCGACAAAAGATATTTGTAAAAAATAAATATTAGATGTCCCAAGTACTGCCAGTGTCTTTACTATTGCCATTTAAGACTATATTCCGCGTGTTTGTATTTCAGGAACGCTCCGCGTCAATCCGTTTTATGTACGAATGTTGCCTGAACGGCCCACGGGGCCGTTCCTACAGCGTTCGCCAATAATATGGACTTCTAAATTTACACTCGACATCGCGGGACGTTTTTGTTATGAACAATAGATTAAATGGCAATAGTAGGCACAGTGGCAGTAATTGGTACATGAAACACTCTTTTACAAATATATTTTGTTGCTATATATAGTTTATGAGTTTGTTTAAACTTTATAGTGTTAACTAACTAATTGTATTAATTACTTATATCACATATGTCGAAAAACGGAATACAGTGTTACATTTCACAGGCATCCTCCGAAGGAATATATGTAAACTCGGACAATATGTGATATAAGTAATTAATACAATTAATTAATTAGCACTATAAGGTTTAAGCAACCTATACAACTGTATACAGCAATAAATGATATTTGCAAAGAAGTCTGAGCTGTGAAATGTAAATCCACAAACACTAAATACTAGAAAATAGAATAAATGATGTTAAACGATTGTATTAAAAATGCGCTAAAACTAAAAAAAACATTATTTTCTTGTACTACGCAGGATCTTTCATAACAGAATATGCATCAACTTAATACAACATCAAGCGTCGAAATTAATTTGTTGTGAAATATCCGACTCCACGATTATGGAGATGTAATGGAGTTTGTCAAAACGAATCTTTGTTTTTAAATAATTTGAGTTTAAAGTGTTGCATGGTAGGAGTATAAGTTCGAATACATAAGTAACATTCTCAATCAACAGTTCCAGCTGCAGCGGTATAGTGTTCGTCTACGGTGCTACGGGTCGCGGGTTCGAATCTCCGTGGGGTAAAATAATTTTCTATTTAATACAGATACACGGACGTTATACTACTATGGTTCTGCACACATTCATGTCGTCGCCCCCCTCGGAGACACGTCCGATATATATAATTAATAGAATGAATATCGTTATTTTTATTTTTGGCCCTACTGCCCGAAACGTTGCGTAATTATTGCTGTAAAATTTCAGAAACATTGCGTGGCCATTGCTATAATATCCCGAAGCAATGTTCCAGAGATATCTCCTGCAATGTTACACAGGGCGGACACAGGAATTTGCTTGAAACTTTTCGGGAACATTTTGAGCAATGTTCCAAATGTTGCAGCGCGACGTCACTGAGACGTTCCTGCAACAAAGTGTGCTGTAGGGGTTGTGTAAGAAAAATCAAAATGGATATTTTTTTAGGTATGCGGCTGTCAGGGGCAAGCAGTGATACCGTAAACTGGAGAAACATTGGCAGTTAAAGGGGTAGGTCACCCTCGCTGGCCCTAAAATAGGCCTTTTTTCAAACACAAATTGTCAAGTGATTAATAATAATAGGGACAACGTTTTTTCTTGTTTTAATCGTTATTCTATGAGCTTTAACACAAAAAAAGAAAAGTCTAAATATCTCTATGTACATAAAAGTTGTGAATAAAAACGTAAAGGCGTGTACGCGGTGCACCGTTTGATGGTGTACATACAATCTCGAAAACCGCTCCAACGATTTGAATGAAAATTTAATGAGACATGCAGAAAACCATTCCCTAAGATGTGCCGGGAGCAGATTTTCGAGAAAAAAATTAATACAATTTTTATGTTGAAAAATACGATTTTATCGATTTCTTGTATGAAACATATTTTTTATCTTTTTTTTAAGAATTTATCTCGAAATTCTGCTCCCAACACATCTTAGGGAATGGTTGTCTGCATGTCTCATTAAATTTTCATCCAAATCGTTGGAGCGGTTTTCGAGATTTTATGTACACCATCAAACGGTGCACCGCGTACACGCCTTTACGTTTTTACTCACAACTTTTATGTGCATAGAGATATGTAGACTTTTCTTTTTTTTGTGTTAAAGCTCACAGAATAACGATTAAAATTAGAGAAAAAAACGTTGTCTCTATTGTTATTTATCCCTTTACAATTTGCGTTTGAAAAAAGGCCTGTTTTAGGGCTATCGAGGGTGACCTACCCCCTTAAGGGGCGATGCCACTGCAGAGCCAGTAGAGGCAACTTGATTTTGAAAATTTTTTACGCGAGCTTAGTGAATGGAAAACAAAATCTGTCCGGAGGCCTTTATTCTACATACCATGAGGTGTGATCACAATTTTTTTCAATTTTTTAAATACAAAATGGCGGTATTGCGAGGCCAATGTCTCCAACTATGGTGCGCGCTACCCCCCTGCTGTTTCCACATATTCGTGCCGCGGTGAATGGGAAAGACTGCACATGAGCTTTCATTCTGCGCGACAAGGCAATAAAGGCAAGCCGAGAAGACTCCCGGTCGCGAATTTTTACCGTCTTCCGAGACAAATCCGTGTACAACAGGCGCGCGTTAATGTATTTTTAATTTAACTATACCGTTTGAAGAGCAATTATTCTCGTCAAGCAAAACGAGAACAAGGGGCCCATAATTCCTTCGGAATTAATTAAACTGCTGACGCGTATTGTCGTCCCCCGTGCGTTCATTTCGACGGCGCAATTGCCGCGGGCAAAAACTGCCACGCGAAACTTCACGGGTGACGCGAATTTACAGGCCGCGTGTGGCTGTCTGACCACAAATGACTCACTCCACTAGACCCCATTACCGCCACCGCCCCCCCCCCCCCTTTCCCCGCCTGCATTTGGCATACAGAATTCGTAACAGTCCTCCGCCAGTATTTACGCTTCATCGAACTACTTAGGCCGTATTATGACGGACAACAGGCGAAAGTAGATTATTGTCCCCGTTGCTCGACGAGTCAGCCGGTCCTCCATTATGCTACAGGCGATTTCTCCGAACGATACGCGCCACTTCGAATTTTTGATGACGAAATGCGTCCTGTTGCATTCCACTGAGCGCCTCTATCCTCGACACCGGCGAGCGGGAAATGAATATTAACTGGATGAATTATTTGTTTACCGACAGTTGCACCTATTTTGAGGTTAGGATCGCCGTCTCAGAGGAGCATGGCGCTTTAAAATTGATTGGACACGTTTTCCTTTAGGGCAGGCATGGCGAACATTTTGCTGGCACGTCAATGATTTACGGGTGATATCATTAATATTTGTGTATTAACCTAAATTAATTATTATATGTTTAGATGTACTAAAATATTTTTATGTGCGCGTGCGCAGGCGGGGTTAGGTGTTAAGGAATAGCGTTGAGCAAGTAGAATAAGGTAGGATATGTAAGAGGGGTAGGTTAAGAGAATCGTAGGCAGAAGAATTGAGAAATTGTGAAATGGATGCGAGTGTAATTGAATTGGAGTCCCGAGGGGAATAATGAAAATGATTTAGGGTAACTGTACTCGTAGTTGACAGTGTACCAATAGTTGACACTTTTATTTTCAGTCACGAATTAGCGTATTAGTCAAAAGCATTTTTTTAATAGAAAGCTTATTATTCGTGACTGAAAATAAAAGTGTCAACTATTGGTACACTGTCAACTACGAGTACTGTCAAGTACGAGTCAAGTACGACTAATACTTTTTCAAACTGCGTATTAGTCAAAAACATTTTTTTAATAGAAAGCTTATTATTCGTGACTGAAAATAAAAGTGCCAACAATTGGTACACTGTCAACTACGAGTACAGTTACCCTATATATATATATATATATATATACTAAAATATTTTTAGCCAGTTTTTACTACACGACAATTTGCATGTCAAGTTGTGAGTTCAGTCTTACGAAATTCTGTGTTAATTTTTAAACTTATCTCCATGAGCACCCGGAAGGGGGAGGCAAAGGGGGAAGTTGGCACCTCTGACTTTTGAGGAAAATTCGCTGATTTTTGAAAACTGATCTTTATTAAGTTTATACTGAAAAAGTGAATATTTTTAATTTTCGATTTTAAATTCTTATTTAATTTGCCACTACAAAATGGATTAAAAGAAGCAAGAGGGTTACTCCACTCGCACCGCGTGTTCTATGATCCGATTCGCCGAGGGTTGCTTTTTCATTGCTATATTTTTCTTCACCGCCACCTCAAAGTCTGCGGACGCCCTTGTCTCGATACAATTCTATGATGATTAATTTTTTTACCCGTGTATGCGATAAACCAGCGCTGCACAAGGAGCTGTTTTCGGCGCCTAGCGGCGAGCAACCCACCTATCTCGTTGCTAAGGTTAGAATCGGTGAGGAGAACTGCAGTAGTGTATGTGCGTGAACGTAGGCTCGTAGCATCAGTAAATATGGCTGGGTTCAAGTCATACCAAATGCACGTACACTACTGCAGTTCTCCTCACCGATTCTAACCTTAGCAACGAGATAGGTGGGTTGCTCGCCGCTAGGCGCCGAAAACAGCTCCTTGTGCAGCGCTGCGATAAACGAACATTGAATTTGTAAACTTCTAAATAATGCTTATTTTATATACTTCAATATTTATCTATGTTTTGTATTAAAGTAATATGCTTATAAGAGTATTTCTATAGTATGTTTGCGCCTACTTAGGAGTATCTATAACAAAACCCTATCCAAGAGATAGAACAGTTGAGATCACCTTATCGACGAACTGTCAATTAAATAATGAAATAATGAAAGATTAGACTCTAAATATTTCTGAGGTTTAAAAGTTTTATGTATTATATATTCCTACAGGAGTTTTGCGTAATTCCTTTCGAGGCAGGAAATTTAAAAGCTTCCAGTTAGAATGTAAAAGATTTGAAGGCTTTGGCTGCTTCTCAGTGGCGATTTACGAATTGTAGACCCACGGGAGCATTTAATTTCGGAGGGTCTTAGACTAGAGGATTACAGGTTAGTTTCACCTTTAGTAATGTATGCAACGTCCTCGCACTTCGTGCCCTACATACACGTGGTATGTTAGCAGCCTTGCGCAAAGCGTATGTAGAATTGAGGAAACCACTCAAAATCCTCATTCATGTTTTTGCATCTTTATCGCGACATAGAGTTCTGAACAGATACCTTAAGGCGAATTTACACTTTGGATGTGCGACGCGGATTTTTCAAAGCTTCGTGGACTCATCAGCTTTTTCCCCTGTTAATAATTAGTTTATCTTAGGTTACCCTTGAATTTAGGGGTCCAGTGGAAAACAAGCACGTGCCACCGTTTTCTGATTTTAGCGGAAAGCAAGTTGAAGGAAAAATTATTTTCATAAGAAACGCGGTATGATATTGTAATTATTTTAAGCGGTACTTGAACTAGACGGTAAATGACAACTATTATCAAATTTTTCATGAAAAATTACCTTCATTAGATTAGTTTTTGGTACATTTTACTTCGAATAAATCACTGGTTATTAGCTCCTATAATTTGATATTTTTGAACAAATTGGAAAATTATATTGCTATATATGTGTCGTGTATTTAGTAAATAACAGAGAGATAATAGTATAAATAATTAAACTCTCTACCGGTTATATCCCCTATTCCACTACACATTTGTTTTTTCACAGCGCGAAGAAAATTAAATATGATTTTGCTCGGAGAAACGTACATGCTATTAAATTAGGTGGTGGTAGCATTACACTACATTGCAGGAATTTTTCTGAATATGTGGCGTGTGCCTGTTTTCCACTGGACCCCTCAATTGTCATTTATCTTCTTAAATTTAAAAGCCTTTGCAATGGATATTTCTGCTTTGTATGTATATAGGGCAACTGTACTCGTAGTTGACAGTGTACCAATGGTTGACACTTTTATTTTCAGTCACGAATAATAAGCTTTCTATTAAGAAAATGTTTTTGACTAATACTTTTTCAAACAGCGTATTAGTCAAAAACATTTTTTTAATAGAAAGCTTATTATTCGTGACTGAAAATAAAAGTGTCAACTATTGGTACACTGTCAACTACGAGTACAGTTACCCTATGTAGTAAAATCATAAGAAGAGTTCAAAGAGTATTCTAATACGGTGTTTGAAAAAGTATTAATCAAAAACATTTTTTTAATAGAAAGCTTATTATTCGTGAATGAAAATAAAAGTGTCAACTATTGGTACACTGTCAACTACGAGTACAGTCACCCTATGTAGTAGAATCATAAGAAGAGTTCAAAGAGTATTCTAATACGCTATTTGAAAAAGTATTAGTCAAAAACATTTTTTTAATAGAAAGCTTATTATTCGTGAATGAAAATAAAAGTGTCAACTATTGGTACACTGCCAACTACGAGTACAGTCACCCTATGTAGTAGAATCATAAGAAGAGTTCAAAGAGTATTCTAATACGCTGTTTGAAAAAGTATTAGTCAAAAACATTTTTTTAATAGAAAGCTTATTATTCGCGAATGAAAATAAAAGTGTCAACTATTGGTACACTGTCAACTACGAGTACAGTCACCCTATGTAGTAGAATCATAAGAAGAGTTCAAAGAGTATTCTAATACGCTATTTGAAAAAGTATTAGTCAAAAACATTTTTTTAATAGAAAGCTTATTATTCGTGAATGAAAATAAAAGTGTCAACTATTGGTACACTGTCAACTACGAGTACAGTCACCCTATGTAGTAGAATCATAAGAAGAGTTCAAAGAGTATTCTAATACGCTGTTTGAAAAAGTATTAGTCAAAAACATTTTTTTAATAGAAAGCTTATTATTCGTGAATGAAAATAAAAGTGTCAACTATTGGTACACTGCCAACTACGAGTACAGTCACCCTATGTAGTAAAATCATAAGAAGAGTTCAAAGAGTATTCTAATACGCTGTTTGAAAAAGCATTAGTCAAAAACATTTTTTTAATAGAAAGCTTATTATTCGTGAATGAAAATAAAAGTGTCAACTATTGGTACACTGTCAACTACGAGTACAGTTACCCTATGTAGTAAAATCATAAGAAGAGTTCAAAGAGTATTCTAATACGCTGTTTGAAAAAGTATTAATCAAAAACATTTTTTTAATAGAAAGCTTATTATTCGTGAATGAAAATAAAAGTGTCAACTATTGGTACACTGCCAACTACGAGTACAGTCACCCTATGTAGTAAAATCATAAGAAGAGTTCAAAGAGTATTCTAATACGCTGTTTGAAAAAGCATTAGTCAAAAACATTTTTTTAATAGAAAGCTTATTATTCGTGAATGAAAATAAAAGTGTCAACTATTGGTATACTGTCAACTACGAGTACAGTTACCCTATGTCTTTTTACATTGAGTTTTTCGTTGCCTTATCAAATTATTCCCCTGTAGACTTACTTCTAGAAAACTTATATATATCTTTGTACTTGAAAGATTGATCCCCTTAACTGTATCATATTAAACTACACCCTTTCAGCCAGCAGATGGCACCAAAATCAGGAAATTCAGAAAAGTAGACTTATCATGTATTTCCCTGTCTCCGTATGCTTTCATGAAAATAAAAAACAGTAAATCCGACCACGTCCCCCGTCACTTTATATTCAACTATCACTCTTATACAACTATCCTGCTTATAAGCTCTTTCTACAACACATTCTCGGAGCACATTCTATTGCTAAAGTATAATCGCTCTGCGACGTCTCCGGGCCGGGATTCCAGCAACATACGACAGCGGCGTATTACACGAGAAACGAAATCCTTGGGGGATGATTTCATAATCCATAAATGCCAACGGGGCATTTCCCAGCAGCGTTTCGCGTCGCGTAGCGTGTTTATAAATCAGGCCCGTCGGCGATTGTGCGCTGAATAACTTCGTGCCGCAATAATAAAACGCCGCGGGTATGTCTGCGCGGTGGAACGGATGCATTTCCGCGAAACTTTCGCGACAAGTCCCACGCAAGTTTCCCGTGGCGGTCGGTGCTTAATGGCGCGGTTACGCGGTCCACGCGAATATCGGGGAGGGGAGGGTTACCGCGGGACCAACCCCCGTCTGCGAAAACATCCCCCTCCGGGAGAGACAAGCGGGCACGTTCCCGTCGAGGGGGTAAGTGCACCGATAAAATCTCGACGGCTTCTTCACGATAATATCATTTCGAGATACTTTCACGGGGGGGATTCACCGCACACGAGGAGGGAAAAGGATACTGGCGACGACAAAATACAATCGGATCGGTTGAACGGTTCTCTCAAGACCCTTGGAATGAATTCCTTCTCACATTTTTCATACGCTTATTGCTCGGAGAATTCCTTCGCTCGCCTCCAGTGAAAAGCTTTCGAGAAATAGAGATTCGTACAACCCGCAGGATTTTTTCTTCCTGATTCTCTTTCCCCCTTTTCTTTGCCGCGGGCAGGGAATATAGCGATGAGTTTCGGTGGGATCTCCTGCGGATTCTTATGCGACGCGCATGGGTAGTACTGCAAGGGTGTTCCTATTTTGCCGAGACCGAAAAATTGAGTGTAGTGATGCTCAGCCTAGTGGAGGAATTTTCGAAGTTTTTGGGGATGCTGATTTTGAAAATTTGTTGGGTAGGGAATCCGTTTACTGACACACGCCGATTTTGATGCCGCTTTGCTTGATTGTTCGTTGGGCCGACTTAAGAATTCAGACGTAATTCGTTCGTGATCGTTTTTTACTTTAAGGGAGAAATCAACCCTCCTCTATGTAAGTGCTTATAAATCTTAAACGACACAAGATATAAAAAAAGGGTTGAAATAAAAGTTACACCGTTTCTCGAGAACTATAAATCTGTTGGAAAAAAATTCTCAAAAAGGAGAGGGAGAATTTAATTTTTGTAAAAAAAAAATATTTTTTTAAAAAAATTGCACAGTTTCGTAGGTATCAAGAAACGGTATAACTTTTATTACAAACATTTTTTTATATCTTGCGTCGTTTAAGATTTACAAGCACTTACATAGGGGGGTTGAATTCTCCCTTAAAGTAAAAAACAGGCAGGAAGGAATTACGGCTACATTCTTAGGTTGGTCCAAGAAACAATCGAGCAAAGTGGCATCAATACCCTGCCACTGTAAAAGTGGATTAAACGTTTTATAGTTCTTCTGGAAAACAAAGCTCCGGAGGAAAAAATGTTCTATTACAATTGCCACTTGTTTTTGCAGAAGGATCATTTTATCTAGCGTTATCATATTTACTGATAAATTCTAGCGATTCCTAGCCATGTCCGCGCCTACTAGACAAGTTCGCGAAATCGGTATTTTTTAAAAAGAAACCTCCAATAAACAAAATTTATTTCACATTTGATATTTATGTTTTTATATCGTGTTGGCTATTTGGCAAAACTGACCAAGTCCATCATTCCACCCTGAAATCCTTAAGGATTAGTGGAAGCAATTACTTTCTAAGTAATAAAATTATGTACCCGCTTTGCAATAGCTTTCAACTATTGCCTGATTTATTCTAATAGATTGAATTTTAAATTTGCATTTACCGAGAATCAGGGAATATGGACTTGGTGAGTTTTATTATAATGAATCATTACCCTTTCAATCATACCACCGGTCACGAAGCACCCCGAATACCACCCTCGCGCGAACAATTCTTTTTCACATTTCTTACTAATATTTTCGTCTACCTATTGTAACAAATCACTACTCTGTCAATCGTTCCACTGGTTACGAAACACTCTGTATAACAAGGTAACGTATCTGGTCAGACAAGCGATCAAAATACTTTTTATGGCCTCCAGTTACGAAACGAATATCGATTTCACATAAATACGAGCCATTCCTTGAATCTCGGCGCAGAATCGCTGAAACAGTTTATTGTCTGGCGTAATTGGAATATAATCGTTTATCCGGTAACAACTTTAAATGGCGCTTTCTAATTACAAACGACACAATTACGCGCCTGCAATGGGACTTGATCTACGTGAAAATTTCCTGAAACGATTCTCTGCGAAATCCTGCCCATTAAATCCTCCGTTGTAATTGCTGATACTTTCAATTAATGGACCCAACTATTCCTGCATCAAGCTTCATTATTTCCAATATTAATGTTGGGCGTCTTTCAAACAGTTCTGTCGATTTCTTTCAACAACGGTTTCACATACATATAACGCGAGGGGTGTTCCGGTTATCATTAATTAATGCTTCCTTTGTACGTGGCGAATATATGAGAAAAGAAACTGAAAAGGGAATGGTTGGAATTTCTTTACTTCTTTTCCCTTCACTTCTTCAATTTTTATACTTCGTAATATTTTTTGGGCAACGATGGTAATCTTCAATTTCTTTTAGTGGTTAGTTATATATTTTTTAAACCGTATGAAAGTAACTGCGTAGAAAAAAATGTTTCAAACAAAAGTTTAATGGCGCAATGAGCGCTACAAACTTCCGCTAACAAAATATTTGAAAAAGTTTTTTTCACCAGATATTTTTATTTTTAAACTCTTTTCAAAATTTTGTTAACGCAAGTTTTCAGCGCTTATTGTACCATTAAACTTTTGTTTGAAACATTTTTTTTCTGTCTGTTCTACTTCGAGAGTTATACGCGAAAAAGTGGAAGTGCCAATTTGACTTTGAGGGTAGTTTTCACCCCCTTAAAGGGCGATAGGGCTCAAATGAAACACACCGTCGTTCTTGTTTTGAGTCACTCTAAAAACCCGCAAAGTTGCGTTCCAATCGGTGAGTCCGGGTTCGCGGTGTTCCCTTGTAAGTAGCAATCAGCAATCTTTAATTTTCAATTAATATAAGTCATTAAATTTCCAAATTTCTAAAATTCCAATTAAATCTTAAATACAATCTATATTAAACCAATAAATCTTTCCAGAAATACTCGAGCGATGCAATAAAAGTTTCCCAGTAGTGTGCACGGATAGTCAGGTACGATGTAGTTGGGCATCGCGAAATGACAGCAACTTCATAATCTGTCAACAGTCCCGTTTAATGCGCTGCGAGGGCAAGTTGTCAGTGCGCATTAAATGCTCGGCGAGTTTTAAATAAACGATACCGCGACGTTAATTGCTGCGAATTCGTGCAATGTTTTTGGTCAGGATGCCAAATGTGTTCGTACGTGCCTGAAATCGCTCACCGAATGCAAGGAATGAGCTGAATTTTCGACAGCCAGCAGCTACGCCCAGCGATGGAACTGTGCACGCACAATGTGGCAGAAAATTTACATTCACGCATGCGTTGCTGGCATAAAGCTTCGGGCATTGGGCACAGCCGCGTTATAGGATGTCTAAAACCTTCAAACGCGTTCAAAGCGTCGAAATGATTTTTCTGCCCTATTTCTAAACAGTTTTAAGGGAGCAGGTAATCATTGAACACGAAACTGGAAATGTGATTTGCGTTCGATTTAATCATCGAGAACCTATAAAGTGCCGAGGGCAGCGTCTTTGTTGCAGAAAGAAAGAAATGACGGCGCACCTGGGTGCAAATCTCCGAGTTGCGATTCTCAGGTACCTAGGGTGACCTGTCCAGTGAGTGAACGTTGTTGATATAATACGAAAAATTAATGTCTATGGCGCTCAATTCACGTTGAAACTGACACTGCCATCTAGCCTGGAGACCCACATATATCTCGCAATAGCGTTTTTCTGTCAAATTATAACTTATACGGTATTAATTCCGTTTATACAGCAGTTGTCCTCGTGGCGTCCCACAAGTTCAAGGTAAGTTTTGTTACGTGATATCTACAATTTGTATTTTGAGGTGCATTTAATGGTCCTATGATAAATTTGTTGTTATAATTACATTGTTATATGTTCCTTTAACGAAAAATACTGTATGAAATAACAGATTTCTAAGAATTTGTCGAGTTTGTTAGGTGTTTATGCACTGGATGGGAGATACCAGTGAATACTAATGGATGAACGGCCGTTCACTCTTTGGTGAGCTCTTTGTAGATGCTTTACCAATGCATGAACAACTTACCCAGTTTTTTCTCTCTCTTTACACTTCTGTAATATACATGTAATCACCTTATGTGTCAGGTTAATATTAATTGGCAAAGTAAACAATATAAGCTATCAATCCTCTACCAAAATTTCACTGTGTTATTCCCCAAGAAAGTGGGAAAAACTTTTTTAACTATAACGCTGGTGATGACAGTCCAATCCAAAAGGATATTATAAACGATCTTGTATATTGTGATATTATCAAAGACTGTGTGCAATATGATCCTAGTCAAGGAAAGGCAATTACGCCATTGAATGCAAATGAAGACAAAATTAAGGGGTAACACCACTGTAACAGCTTGAAAAATAGCGTTTTTTTGGCAATTTTTCTTGGATGGAAGGAAAGGTAATAGAATAACTATACTGGAGGAAGTTATTAAGCACATATTTTGTTATCAAAAAAAAAAAAAGTTATTGAGAAATATTACAAAATGGCGGCACTGAAGCCATTCTCGTGAGGCATGTTGAAGTTTTAGCGCTCTGCGGCACGCAGTGTAGCTGGTGCAAATTTGAATTTAAAAAACAAAAAAATGACTTAAATCTACATGTTTATAGCTAGAGAAATACGTAGGGGATTTTAAAAATATTGATTTTTGTGTGATTGGTGAGCATTTGAATGAAAAACGTTCAATTTTCTATAAAAAGAGGGCAATCATTTGTTAATAAGTAATGTTTAAATTAACTTATCGAAAATCCCGTACGTATTTCTCTTGAAAATGTTATTTTAAAGATATTGTTAAAAGTTCGAATGAAAAGAATGAAAATTGTTGGAGTTATGCTGCGTGCCGTGTTGAAAAATCGTGTTTCGAGAAAAACGCGTTTAACGCCGGTAGTCGTTTCGAAGCAGTCCGATGCGCTTGGGGAAGAGCTCGAAATTTCAAGGAAACAAATTTGTTTCAAGTAATACAGTTTTTGCCCCATATTCTAAAAGGTTCAAAGCATCTTTTAAGCAAATAAAAAAAAATCAATTTTCCGAAAAATTTACAGTGGTGTTACCCCTTAACGCCGGTAGTCGTTTCAAAGCAGTCCGATGCGCTTGGGGAAGAGCTCGAAATTTCAAGGAAACAAATTTGTTTCACATTTCTGTGAATAATCGAGGGCAGTAAATAAAAACATTCTTCAAAAATATTATCGTGTTGATTCACTGGGAAATCTAACCTCTGTTATTATCCCGTTCACTCACTGGGGTACCCCTGTTCACTCACTAGAAATTTAGGTTCACTCACTGGTCATTGGCTCATTTTTTATTTAAACCTCTGCCAGACTTTTAATGAAAGTTATAACTATCAAACATTGCTAGAATTGTGTTCCGGGATGTCTGACTTTAATAATAAAACAGCTCGCTTACAGCAATAACATTCAGGGGATTAAATAATGACTTTTGAATATTAATTTTAAGAGACATGCAGTTTAAGTGTTCACTCACTGGACAGGTCACCCTAATATTGAGAAAATGCGTAGTCATTTGCTCGTACGATTTGGAGTTGACACATTAATAACTGAGTATGGAATACTTCTCCTTTCGCAATGGACAAACTAACTGATCTGACAGAGAGTATTCACGGAATATTCACAAAGGTATCCGGCCACTCTATATGTAACACATTTTACATATTAAATATACTTCAAAGCAGAGATGGGCAAAAGATTATTTGAACTAACAATTTCGAACACAAATTTTTATTTCAAATAATTTCTTGCCCATCTCTGCTTCGAAGTAAGAATCCACAATTCTAATTCACGTCTATATAAACACAGTTTATTTAAAAAAAAAGTATTATCCATGGAAGTAGCAGAGATCGTGCAAAAAAATCACACAAATTCAGTATTTAATTTATACAAACGTAATTACAATATGTTAATATTCTTCTAATATTCCTGCGATTTTATTATAATTTTCAATCTATATTACACGTAGGGCTGGGACTATTTGTCGAATTTGGCGAATATAATTCGAATATCCAAGTATTTGGATACTATTCCTATATCCAAGTATTCGAATACTATTCGAATATCTAAGTATTCGAATGCTATTCGAATATCTAAGTATTCGAATACTATTCGAATATCTAAGTATTCGAATACTATTCGAATATCTAAGTATTCGAATACTTAGATATTCGAATAGTATGGTGTGAATTATAAATCAAATTCTTTAGGTTTATTTTTTACAAGCTTTTATTTAATTTCAGTTGTGAGTTCGTTAGTTTGTCAGGGTGAAATCTTGTAAGTTAATTTTGACCCACTTCAACATATCCGATCGACTTGAAACTTTGCACACATACATAGTTTCAATGACAATACAATATTATTCGAATACTGAAATATTCAAATAGTATTCGAATACTGATATATTCGAATGATATTCGAATACTGAAATATTCGAATGCTATTCGAATGCTGAAATATTCGAATGGTATTCGAATGCTGAAATATTTTAATGGTATTCGAATACTGAAATATTCGAATAGTATTCGAATACTGAAATATTCGAATAGTATTCGAATACTAAAATATTCGAATAGTATTCGAATACTGAAATATTCGAATAATAACATTCGAATACTCAAATATTCAAAGTTTATTCGTAGCATTCGAATACTTGTAAAATATTCGAATAGTCCCAGCCCTAATTACACGTAGGTTCAACTTCTCTGTGAAATTCGGACTTATCTTGTTCTGCATCCGTGTTGCACACGTTAATCTGGTAGAGTAGTTACAACAGGATTGCACTCTGTCTTGTCAGTATTAATGGGGGCGAAATGCATATTGAGTGGACGCATTATTCATTCCTTGGCGATTCCTTTTCATTTCGTTTTCAAATCCACAGCACCGAAGGGGAACGGTGTCGCGGTGGTCTACGATCTATTCAGCAAGCGAAGGCCTGATTTCAGAGGTGTCTCCGACGGAAAAACTGTGATCGGTTTCCCGATTAATTGTATTTATTAATGAAGCCAATCAGTGGCAGTTTGAATCGAGAACAGGGGAACAAGGACGTTTCATTCGTTCCGACAGCTAGAAGCTGGATCAGCGTTTTAATTGCGTGCAAGCGGTTTCAGTGCTTTTTATTGCCAATAATTCATCGTAAGCTTGAAATTCACTTTCGTTAAACAAACTCACATACCAAGCTTGTTGTTCAAGTACTCCACATTATTTTCGATATTAAGGGAACACTAACGATGTCCTCGACACTCCCATGTCTATATATGCCACAACTTTACTTGTTAGTAAATTCCTGGCAGAATTATAATTTGCGCATCAACGTACCGCAATTGTGTCTTACAGAAGCAATAATACTAAAATTTATACTTAATAGGGAAATGGCTTAAAACTTTGGAATGTAATTTCATCTACTAGAACTTTGTGCTGCACTGTTTATTGTTAATACCATGCAGTGCGACGTTCGTTGAAATACAAATTTAATTCTTGAAAATCATAGCTACTATTAATTATTGTTAAATTTAAGAAATTAAAAATCTTATCTTTGTTACATTTTACTAAACGTTATTTCTATCGCGATTTTTAAGAATAAAAATATTCCACATATTTTACAGTTTCTTCTGTATAACCGCCGAAAGTCTCAGAAGTTTTCATAATACTCTGCAAGTTTGAATGAAAAACGAGAGGAGAAGTGCGTCCAAAAGTGGGGTCGCCAATTTCAATTAACGACGTAAAAGTCGGAGGCCCAACATAATCGCAACTCCGCAACTCGCGTATCTCCATTTCTACCGAACACTTTGTAACCAAAAAATTAATTTTTATTCCTCGAGTGCGCACTGAAATAACCTGAGAGTTTGGAAAAGATTCGCTCAACAGTTTCTTAGCAAAAAATTCCCAAAGATCACCTTATTTAATTTTAATATGTAAAATACGTTTCCGCAGAGTTTCTCCGTCACCTTGCGAAGCGATGTTTGTCCACGTCGTCGCGGCAGCCCCCGTTTATCCAGATATCACGGAACTCTCACTGGCGTGCACGTTTCATTTGCGACCCGATTGAAGCATTGCCAATCAATCCATCCGTTTCGCGCGCTTCCGACTAGCGACAGAAGACGAGCATCCGAGGCGACGGAAGCCCCGAAGCGACCCCTCGACGTATTTCGTGGTCGATATCCGCGATATCGAGCCAGCCCCGGAGCCGATCATCGAGAGGAAATCTCCGTGAAGAGGGCGGGAGCGGCAAAAAGTATGAGACCTCGAGAGAGAAAGAATTACGATCGGCTCGCGGCTATTGAACATCTGATAGAGACGTATGCTCGCCGCGTCTCCTCGAGGATAAGGCCGGATCCGTCAGGAGGGAGCTCCGCCGCGCTCCCATGGAATTTCCATAGCCATCCCCGAAGAGCCAGCGAGGGTCCGGGGTCCGAGGGAAAAACGAAACGCCGCGGGAAGCAACTGGTTGCGAAAGCAGAAATGACGATCGTCTCGGTGGGACTTGGTGGGGACTATTTTTTGCCCAGGTGTCGTCTTTGCAATGGTGTCTCGTGACACATTCTTCAGGGGGTTTGGGAAAGCAGACACGGACGAGTGAATGGAACTCGAGGCGGCGGGCAGAGATATTTAGTAATTGGATTTTGGAAAATGCAAATAAGATGTTTTTAATCTGTTTGAATTTTAGTAGAGTGATCTGTTCAGAAATTAATTATTTAATGTTCTTGAAGCATTTAGTGATTCAACTTTTGTTGATAGTGAACATCCAGTAGGGTGGACCGGGGGCGGTAGTAACAGGGGGGCGAATGTAACACGCTAAATATGTCAAAACATATAATAGATATTAACACCAATTTTGGATATATGATGAAGAATGACATTTGGAATATACGCATCCATGCCCTAGGAGTACAGATACGCAATAGACGTGGATAGTGAAGGAAATAACTTTTCGATACCCTAAAGTAACTTTTCCTTACTGACTTAAAATTGTAATGTAAACACTCCCTTCGCAAGTATGTACTTGTTCGATTTTTTAATCTGTAATTCGATCTTTTTTAAACTAGTATTGATCGTTACTTGGCACTTTTAAGCGTCTCGTTAGTCAAAATTTATAATTTAAGTTCAGAAGCATGGTCGGGGGCGATTGTAACATCGGCAGTCGGGGCAACAGAACCGAATAGGGACAAAGAAGGCGAATAATATTGTCTTATTTGCATGAAATCCTATAGCATAGCACAAGCAAACCAAATGAATAATAGGTGCAATAGGTATACTGAATGTAAGGATTGAGCAGATGAAGAATGCACCAGCCAAAACGTCTTTTATTTCTGCCACAATTGCGATACCACATAATTTGTTATAGATTTTACTTTTTTCATTTGTTATTCTAATCTAAATCAATAAATATTTTAATTTTGTAAAGTTATATTTGTGCTACTATCGACTCCATGCAGTGTTACAACCGACCCGGGGTCAGGGGCGGTTGTAACACTTTCTCCGCTTTTCATTTTATATTAATAACCGGAATATTACTTGACATACAGCGAAACTGTTGTGGCTCAAATAATGTCAGATAAGTACATAACATTTTCGTAAAAAAAACTGTTGTTGTAAGTGTAATAGTTTTTGCGTAATCGTATTCCAAAGTCAAAGTGTTACTACCGCCCCCGGTCTACCCTGCATAAAAGTATGAAACTTATAAGTCTCAGTTTTAACTGTGTTTCCTTAAATATATGTATATTTTCAAAAAAATGATAAATATTCAGTTGTTTTACTTCAAGCCGTGGATGTTCAGTCGACGGATTTTCGTAAGATTGGGCTACATTTTTTAATCAATCCAGTTCCAACGAAATATATAAACGCAAGCACACTAACTTTCGACGTTAATTCGACTTTTTAGTAACTTCATATTTAATCAAAGATCTCTGGCAGATTTATGAAATAAGCTTATATTATATAAATATTTATATAAATCGATTTGAAATTGAATGCCACTGCTTCAAATGATAAATATAAAGTGCAGTAAAAGAAGAAAAATGTCGTGTAAATACAGCTAATATTCAGACTTCACTACGTAAGTTACAAGTTTAAGGGGTCATTCTGGTTAGACGGTTTCAAAAAATCAATTTTTTTTCAACATTTTTCGAAAGTACATATCCTCAAGAATGTACTGTTAAATTTTCATCGAAAAATTCCGATTATTTTAGCTTCTATAGATGAAAACTTTGACCGCGTTTTTGTCGAAACGTGATTTTTTCACATAGTGCAGGTAAAATCTCAGAATCTATCGAACCGATTGCTTTATAAATTAAACTGCTTCTTCTGCACACCTATGCCTCTGGCTGGTACTACAACCAAGTATTTCCGTTGAGTCTAACCTACTTTCAAAATCGAAAATAGCACAGAAAACACAGCCGAAATACATTGATTCTTGTATTTTGCCCGCCATTTTGTTAATTCTAAGGATAAATTATTTATTCCAGTTCGAGCCATAGCGACAATCATACTGATCAAGAATCTGTTTGTACTTATGGTTTCAGATAAGTCCAACTGCTGAAATCACCTGCACGAGCGAGGCATGAATTTTTAACCATGTCATCAAAATCCCCTTCAAAACCATTTTAAAAGCGATAATTTTATTACTTTTATATTTTTTATTTACTGTAGGAATGTAGTTTAATCGATAGAAAAAGGTTCTATTCCATTACTATAATTCCTGTCTTGGCAATAAATTCCTGAAAATCAGAATGAGAAATAGAAAACTGCTTGTCACACGCGTGCCTCTAATCTATACTTTAAACATTCATACACTTCTTTATCAAATGCTGTGCGTTACTTTCACCGAAGGTACCAAAATCACTGAATGCCTCACTGTCAGTACACTGACATCGAAACGATAAACGCTTCCATTGCTACACTGTCATCCATTCGCACGTACTCAAACACTTGCTGCGCCTATCCTCCCCGCAATTTTCCCCGCGTACTTTAATCGGAAAAATTAGAATCACCCTGCGCAACAGACCATATAAACTTCCCTGATTAATCCCGAATTCAATCGACCCAAACGCTACTACGTTGCAAAGAAGCAGCCGCCAACGCCTCCTCGGCGGAAGGTTTGCGCCCGCGACGTCGCTGTTTCAACAACAAGGAAACGCGGGCGCCTGAAAGCGCGAGATGACGTGGCCCCGCGGACGAAAAATGATTAAGAAAAAAGCTGAGGCTCGACCGGGAAAGCGAGGAACAAGTTCTCGGGACGAGCGGCGGAGTCTACTTCAATTTCCAAAATTACATTCCTCCGCTTATCTGCCGGCGACAGTGGGAACCTTTGCTAACAGGATTGTGTAGTGATCTTCGCGAAGGGGGCGACGACGTGTCCGCCTCGCAGCTTCTCGTCGGACGTACACGGAGGCGGCGTAAACTTGTTAACGCCGGCAACGGCGGTCTGGCTGCGTGAAAATTGTTTGCCCGCGGTTGCGTCGCGATGAACCGTGCCGCTGTGATTCAGCGAGGCCGGCATTAGGCCGCGATCGAGTAGCTTGGGATTTGTTGCCGAAAGGGAAAGCTGGCGGCCGGTTTATTTACGCGTTCGGCGCCGCGATAACGATTCTCTCGCGGGCAAATAAAGGCTGTAAAGACTGTTCCCCTATTTTTCCCCCGAATAGCAATGCTCGGGATTTTTGAGGACACTCGTGTCCAACGAGCATCGAACGTTAATTGTTCTGAGGTGGGCAAATAAAAGCTTACAGTGGACATATTTATTTCGCTCGTTCGTTCCTTTCCACGGCATTCTTTATTCAGCACCCGCAGTTTGGATTTCGATAGTGAAACTTCACTATCACAGTATTCACTTCTTTGGAAGTAGGAAGTGTCGATTCGAAAGTCAGAAAGTATGGGAAGTAAGAGCAGAGAATTAAAGAGACGGTGGAGCCTTAGTTGAAGGGTTGTTTGATATCAAGCTACTTGGAAATGATCTTCCTTTGCGTAAAAACGCAGCTACTCGATTATCCGAACACTGTGCGCCAATTAATTCGGATATTCGAGCTCCTACTGTATTTGTTTAAGTAAAAAATTAGCTGATTACGCGAGTATCTGTGGAGAAGAAATTTGCATTATCTAACAGAAGTGAATCCTCGAATGAGTACTGAAGCTCGAGTAACCGCCAACTCGCTTCTTTCACACATTGCTATAAAGCCTACAAAGTTCCCTTAAATTAAGCTGCACTAATTATTTGAAACGTTCAAACGACGACACTCGGAATTTAATTGTGTTGACCGCGAAGAAGATTGCTTCTACCACCACGCCAGAAAGGGCAGTTGTAGGAAATGATATCCCAGGGACTTTATCTCCGTCGTTATAGAGTTTCAGGTCAACCGAATCCCGTCGATTCCTCACAGCACGTCCGTTTTACGGACTCGCCAAGTAGTCGCGTAAAACGCGATATCGCGCTCAGCGGATACCAGTAAAAACCGTGGAATGGAAGCGTTCTTTCCTCCTCTGTTGTCGGTTTGGCGCTGGGTCTAAGCGATCGTTTGATGTCGGCGGAGTATCGACTGCTTTAACAAACACAGAGGTCTCGCGTATTTGGAGGCTTGCGATTTCTAGAGGCTTTCGGAGACCTTCCAATTATCACTGCGCACCGTGCGTCCCCATAGTACAAGTTATAAATGAATTCCGACTCGAAATTTTCACCACCCAGGAGCCGCAACTTCGCCCAACAGTCGCGACGCCAACCAACGACTGCGCCCGACTGTCGGGCATTTAATCACGGACCCTTTAATACAGCTTGAAGCTTCATCGCCCCGAAATTTCGCAGCGCGAAGCCCCCTAACGCTCCTTTCCCTCCTCTCTTAATCAGCGAGTCTCGAAGACACCTGGCGAGCTTTCCACATTCCCCTCTTCGCGATCCTCCCAGCAATCTTCTCCCCGGCTATCAGCGCAAACCCCGGAGGCCACGAGAGCCCCCCCCCCGGACAAAAGACATTCGCTCTACGCCTGCCACACGACGAGCGACGTATCGCCGGGGCTGAGGAATGACATGGTCGAGACATCTCTGCGACCTACGAGCAGCGAGAACGCTGGGCTTAATGGAGCGGAAGGGATCGAGGACCCCCAGCGGATCTCTCGATCCGAGGACACCTGGCGCGGCCCGATTTACGCGTGGCGTAAAATTTCAGTAGAAAACAACGGGGTTGGGGTGGTGAGGGGGAGAGAGATAGAGGGGGGAGATGAATTTACATTGTGCAGGCGGAGTGGCAGCCGCGTGTCGTATCCCTGGCATCCGTTGTATCCCTGGGACTCGTCGCACTCCCCACGGGTCTGTTAAACACCAGACTAATCACCAACTTAAATCAGTCACGTAGAACGGGGCATATATCACAGCCGACGAAACGTAACAGACGAAGCCGAGGGGCGAGGGAACGAAGCCGTTGTGCACTCGGCGACCGCCGCGGCAAGACTGGGGTCTGCTACCCGGCCGGGGTAGCTGCCATGGCAACCCGACCACCCCCGAAACCTTCGTCCCACCGTCCGCCCTCTCCCTCTCTCTCCTCTGTCTCTGCCCAGTCGCCCTTTCTCTTTTCATCCCTCTCCGTCCGTCCCTCCCCCAAGCCGGTGCACACTTTCCTCCGCCACCCCCCTGCGAGCCCACGTTCTCCGCGGCGCGCAAGCTCCGACTGCTGCCGGAGGAAAAGTCGCAGAAGCTCGTGGCCTCCACTCCTGGAGGTCCTACGATCTCTGCTTCGGCTATGCTCCGCGTATAGACCTCCTGCGCTTCTTCTTCACTCTCTGCCCTCCTTCGCTGCCGCGTTGCCGGGCCCGTTTCCGCTCGGCTCGCCTCCCCCTTTGTTTCGTTTATCGTTTAGATAATTGTGTCGTTCCGTTAGCGGCGGCTGGATTGGAATCGGAGGCACCCCGGCGGATGCCGGCGCCTCGCCGAGGCGCTGGCTGTTTGCTTTTTTGGTCGACGGTGCAAAGCGGGGCGGCTTGATTAACCCATGGACGCCGGGCAGCTTGGGCCCGCGGTGGATGCAGGGCTCACTTTCGAGCGAGTTCCTGTTAAACGAATCTCGGCCCCGAGGTCCGTCCGAAGTTCTCGGTTTCTTGGGGAAGTAATAGTGGGCAGTGACACGTGTGGTCTGATGGCCGAGACGGGTCCGAGCGGACCCTGTATCCGCTGGGGCAGAGTTAGGAAGCAATTGGGTTGCAATAGGGTAGATTAAATTTCTGATAGCAGCGCTTCAAGGGAATTTCAATGTGGCGATGTTTGCAAGCTTTTTTCAGATAGCAAAAGATTTTATCCAGTGGGATAATGAATTTAATCAAATGGACATTGCTTGTACGTGGTGGGAGTAGGATGATGCGTGATGGGGGCTTTAATAATTAAATCGAAACGTTCTTTATGCGACTTTATCGTCGATAAGTATTTGGGAATGTGTTTCAATTTACTGTAAATTGTTGGGGAATTATTATAGGTGAGATACCGATGATTATATTGTTCATATGGTACGGGAGACCGGGGCAGATTGTAAGAAAAAATTTTCACAGTTCTTTCTCGAAAGTGTTTTCCTCAATCAAGAAATTAATTTGAGAGTGTAAGTACGTGACAAAATCTTGGACACTTAGCATGTAGCTTCATCTTAAACAAATCTGAAGCTTTGTTACAATGTGCCACAGTCCGGGGTAAATTGTAGAGCACATCTGTTTTACTTATTTAAATACAAATGTGAAGACACATAAACATTTCTAAAAAATATAAATGAAAACACAGATTATTATTAAACATTTGATATACTTGAGTTAAACCATCATTGCTTATTCATCTGATTCTATCAAAATCCGCTTCGCTTTATTTACTTTTTTTTTCTTTTTTTCTACTTTTTGGATTTTCGATTGTTCTATTGTTCGGCTGGAGCATCTTTTTCCGGTGTGTCAGCAAATAGCATGTTTGCTTTATCACCATTTAGAGCGGAGTAAGTAGTAACCTGTTACAATTTACCCCGACCTTGAATTTTGGCGTTTTATCTCAGCAAACGAGAAACTAAACATCAAATCACTAAAATGCGTCCACATTATAATAAACCAATGTGTACTAATTCGTTTGTGACAAAGAAGCAAAAATTTAAACGGTTTCTAATGACGTTTAATTGAAATAAAAGTTCTAAGACAAAATTTACATTCGTGCTCTAAAAACCAAAATTCTGGGCTATAACCACAAAATGAATACATAACGCTAGTTTGTGTCACTAAAACCAACGGCGCTAATACCGCCAAGCAGCTCTCGCGTGCTATGGGTTACCAGATTTGTCGCTCAAAAGATTTAACTTATGTTACAATTTACCCACGGGGTTACAACCTACCCCGGTCTCCCTACTTACTTTTCTCGCAACAGGCGAGCGTGGTTTACACGTAACATCGATTATTCTGCATTTTATTTTGATAGAACACACGGAGTTTATTTTTCAACAAATCTTAAAATCACATTGCCAAGATAACCTCTTTATTGCATTCTTCGTACACCTAATAAAAAATATACACTGTGCCGAATTAGACTGCTAAACATTTAACTAAAAATGTGGCGTGGGCAGAGTTGGGCATTATCTAGATAAAAAATTATTTAAATAACGATCGAATAAATGATACTTTATCTTTATTCGTTATTCGAGGCTCGAATAATCGAAGTTATCTTTTTTGGAAGAGTAGCGAATAAATGATTTTATTGGATGAGAATTTATTCGACGAATAAAGATAATTTTTTTATTCGATGGGAATTTATTCGACGAATGAAGATAATTTTTTTATTCGATGAAAACTTATTCGACGAATAACGATAGTTTTTTATTCGAAGGTTTTATTCGAATAAATGCGTCGAATAAATTTTTCATCCGTAGCATTTATCTTTTCGAAGCCTTCGAATAAAGCCACGAGTAACTTTCGTCAGCGTCGAGCGTGTTTATTCGAGCCCGGCCGAGCGGCGAGCGCCGAACACAAAGGACCGGCGGCTCGAATAAACACGCTCGACGCTGACGAAAGTTATTCGTGGCTTTATTCGAATGCTTCGAAAAGATAAATGCTACGGATGAAAAATTTATTCGGCGCATTTATTCGAATAAAACCTTCGAATAAAAAACTATCGTTATTCGTCGAATAAATTTTCATCGAATAAAAAAATTATCTTCATTCGTCGAATAAATTCCCATCGAATAAAAAAATTATCTTTATTCGTCGAATAAATTCTCATCGAATAAAATTATTTATTCGGTGCTCTTCGAATAAAGATAACTTCGATTATTCGAGCCTCGAATAACGAATAAAAATTATTTATCTTTTGTTTGATATTTTAGATTTTTATTTAGATAAACTTTTGCCCAACTCTGGGCGTGGGCAGTGGTAGACAGTTTTCCGAATGTTTGATGGCGATGAACTGATTAATCTACAATATCTTTTGATCTTAATATTCTTTGCTAACAAGCACTCCTGAATTCACTTCAAATCCGCGCAGTATTAACCGAAATTCCTTGAAGCGCCAACAGGAATTCCTTGATTAAGAATCTCGTTCGACCGAATTATTCTTGAAAGTCATTGCCATCCAGATTCTCGGCGATGTCCTTCATCTCCACCCTTATGCATAATAGGGCATCGCGCACCCCACCTGCATTTCTGACCGCGGGCGCACTTAAAACTTTTTTTCTGCAGTTCAAAGGGCAACGCTCCTACCTGCCGCGCCAGCAAGCTGTCCTCTTCTGCACACCGCCGCTTGCCACGACGAAATCGGAATCCACGAGCGGGAAGACCCGAGCCCAGTGCTGCGCAATTCCATCTGATAACTTAGAAATTTCCAGGTCTCGAAGGGTGCGATAGCATAGCGCTGATAGTGGCATTACTCAAAAAAAGGCAATTTCGATTCTTTTTCCACAAGTAGACCCCATAGGTACATTATTTTTATCATCCCATTTTTATTATCTTTTTCATCAACTGTAAGTGGAATTTTTGCTGCGTGCATTCATTCTCTTCCAGAATATTCTGATTAACGATATTTTCTATTATTATTTTATACTACAATATTTTCTTCCAAATAAGTTGTACGCTTTATTTTATTTCAATGTTGCAACTCGAAAAGTTGGAGTCGCATTTTCTCGAACAACGGCACAGCTGGAACGAGGGTGTAAAAATATAGGGTGGATTTTTTATTTTTATTTTGATGTTTACAGAACATGTTATGCGTGCCGTCCTTCCATTTCCACGCACAGAATCCACATCAACGTAATACAGAATTGCGAACTCTTTAAAAAAATACGCCTGTCTGACCAACACGTGCGTTTTCTACTTACTGAAGCCAAGCTTATACGCAGCCTCAAACCCAGCACGCTATGTCATACAATATTACAAGATGATAACACAACGGTAATTACTGACTGCAATCTGAGTCGCATAAAATTGTTAATCTAGTAAAATGATCTCATAGAAGTAATATAATACTTTGCCCCCATTTCGATGGGCAGGCAGATCGCTTTTAATTCTGACAGGCTTGATTTTTCGGTCCATGTTCATTGATTATTGTTTATTCAGCCGACAGACAAGCGAAGTTCGGCAACTCGAAAATGAAAAAAATCTGAAAATTTGCAGAAATGTAGCTTAAGTGATGCCAAAACACCCCCGAAAAGAAATCGCGAATATCTTCGAAACTGTAAAAGATATCAAAAAGAAGTTAAATTCAAAGTTCTATGGTTTTTTGTGCCCTATAAAGCGGCGATAAAGAATTTGCGAAAAAGATTATTTTTTAAAAAATTCATCCCCCCGCCGCACTTTTTTCGACAATTCTTTATCGCCATATTGTAGGATATCGAAAGCCATAAAACTTTGAATGGAACAGTTCTCCGATATCTTTTACGGGTTCGTAGATATTCGCGATAATCCGAAAACACACAATTTTTTTCGAGGGGGTGTTCACCCTTTGGACCGTTTTATTTCCGAAGCAAAAAATAGTTACGTTACTAGCATCGCTCGAGCTACATTCCTGCAAAGTTTCAGATCTTTTTAAATTTTCCAGCTGCCGAGCTTCCCTTGCTAGTCCTGTCTACCCTAAAAGTCCTGAATCTCTTTTAAAATCACCCTGTACAACGACACCCACTCGTTTCACCCATTTGGCACATATTTCTCTTCGTCGTATTTACACACCCCTTTTGCTAAATATACACAACGTAACGCGTGCTTCCACCGAAATTTTTTGAAATATGTACACAAAATATTCAGCTTGCAGTGGTTAAACTGCAACATCACAACGAAGATAAAGAATGAAATGCACGATGATTTACAACCATTCATTCAACTTAATATTAAACTCGCTGTCCGCTTGATCGCCAATCCCGCCTCTCTATTCTCCTTTCTACTGTTTTGATTATTGTTTTACTCCGCAACAGTGTTAAGTATTAAGGGACGGCAGGGCAGCGTAGCGGGGCTCGGCGAAAAACTTAAACCTTCCAGGTCTTCTCCCGGAGTAAAGCAAAACTGCTGCTCGCGAGAACTTAACTTGGAACAACAGTTGTTAATAAAGAACTTGCTGTTTGCTTCTGTAAAACTTTTCACGCCGCTGGTATGCCGCGCTGTAATATATTAAGCAGAGTGGATGGAGCACCGAACACTGCCGCCGGAATTCAATACTTTGAACGATTGCATAATTTAAACACGTGTCTGCTCTTAACGACGAGCAGCTTCTCTGCGGCAGGTTTCACAAAAATCCCCGCTATCGAGGGGGAAAGGTGATTAATTCACAGCGAAGTTGCCCTACTTTCGATTCCCCTCTTAAGAAATATGATTCCGATAATTCGGGAACGTGTTTGATATTGAAACGTAATACAGAAAAATTCAAATGTACCCGGTTAATCTCGAGATCTCTTTAGCTATTATACCGTGGGGGTGCAGACATTTCTGCGCTTATGAATATTCGAATCGCCAGGCTATTTTCAGACGAATCGTGAAAAAAAATCCGAGCTGCACGCCAGCATCTGCTAAAACAATTACGCAGTCGAACTGTCCCGGGGTGCTGTAGGTATACTCGTCAACTGTCCGGGGACACCAGGTGAAACCAGCACTGGCTTTGTCATTCGCGGAATGCACTCGAAGCTAACGTTTCATTCTTCCTGAATGCGACGATGAAAAAAAGATGCTGGTTCTGATGGAGCCCGCTCCTTTTCCTCTGTCCCTCTTCGGAGGCGTCTGGTATAGATTACAAAGGAATAGCTTCTAGGAATGTCAGCTGGTTCCTCCGTGGGGCGAAAGATACTGGCTCTCGAATTTCTTCTTCCTGTATTCGGGCATCGTCTGCCCGCCGAATAAACGACTCCATTTCCACGCAATTTGAAGGGCTGCCCATCGTCTTTCTACCTAAAACAGCTTATTATTTTCAAGCATCGGTGGTCTTGAAAAATAAGATATGCCACTTCTTCGAAGAACGACACTTATTCTTGTCGTGAAATTATCTCCTACTACTGAAATATTGCATGCACAACACCTTTTTGGTATCGAAACTTTTGTTGAATTAAAACACTTGTGCTGGTAACTGGTGTAATTAAATTCGAAGAACTTCAGAGTTCTATGCGTTACAGTAGATCATACAGACTTCATTAATTATTAATGGTGTCCAAAAATGGTCCAGATGGTGGTTGAAAAATCATACGAAAGAAAGCTTGCGAACTTCTCTGACTCGACGGCGAACCCAATTCTCAAAGGTTAAACTCATTTCGCGTTTAGAGCGAAGGTGGTGTTTATTGTTATTAAATAGGAAAGTGAGCGATTGCGTTTTCAAATCCAAACGTGACACAACACTAAACCTTTTCCTATTTCGCGCTTTTACAATCAGTGTCAACGCCAGAGTGCTTATTACGCAGTTTCATATCCCCGTAACTATTTCACCCTCGCGGTATTAGCGGAGTTAATCACTTCCGCAAACATGTTCGCGGGCGGACTTAAAAAAAAAAAAAAAACGCGGGACCATCCGAGTGGCAACTGGAGCGTGCGTGAGGCTAATCATTGATAACGAGTTATCGGGAAAACGTCGAAGCGAATTCAGGATCCCACCCTGCAGCTGGATTTTAATTCCAGCGATTCGTCGGCCCCTCCTTTGACCGTTTAATCTAAAATTAAGGCGAACGATGTGTACGCTACCCCTCGGCGTTCTGCATAAGCAATGCACCGAGCAAAACACGCGAATTTATTTGAAAGGGAACCCGTTGTCCTGGCCACAATTACCTTAAGCGTATCCTTCGCTCTTAAAAGGTAATTATTACGGCGGAACGATAAATCTGCCTTAACGTTACTCCTCTCCCTCTACGACCCTCTTTCTCCTGCCTCATCTCCTCTCCTCACAGTTGTTTCTTCTCCTCGCTCTATTATTCTTACTCTCCTATTTTCCTTCTGCATACATTTTTTTTCCTGTATACCTTTTACAGCTTCCTTCTAAAGTTTCCCGTCCTTCTTCACCCCGTCTTTATAAATACTAAATTCTGAATCGTCGTGCTTTGTTTGTTTCTTCATTCCTTATTGTACGTGCGCATCTTGTACACTTCTTATTTATTCAGCTCCTTTGCGCGATGGGTTATGGGGTTGAAATAGTATTGCAGCAAATTATAATTTAGCAGTAGAATAATAACAGATAGCAGTTAAATAGTCGAAATTATTCAGGGTCTGCAATCTTCAACTTACGATAATTATTTACAATTATTTATTTCTTTGTTCATTTATTTATTCATATAGCCATTTAATGTACAAAAAAAAAATGAGCGAGGTGAGGCGCAATAATAAAAGAGGTAAATTATTAAGAAAAACACACATATATATTATTTGTAATTTGTGTTTTACAGTTGGAAATTATTTCTAAAAGGATATATTACTACATACTGCTTTCAAATGGGGGAAAAGTGACCCTCTGAGAATAAAAGAGGTCTAAGTTAAAAAACCTACTTTCCTATTAAGGCAGGATACCACCTTTGCACTTAGAAAAGATTGAAATTTTTTTTGGTTCTTAAAGCACTCTCTCAAGTGTATAGAATCGAAATTCATTCATTAAAAAGGTGGCCGAAACCTTTTTTTTGGGTAAAAACCGGTTTGGAGCAGATATATAAATCTATATAAAACTTTAAACGCGTTTTTCTCGAAACGATGTTTTTCAAATCGGCGTGTACAGATTACTCTTACAGTTTTCATCGGATCGACTTGAAACTTTGCACAATTCTTCCCCGTGGTGTAATCTAATGATGTACTTAGGACTTTTGCTGTAGCGTTGTTATTTTTTTTTTTGGTGCACAATTTTATAAACTTTTTTAAACTCTTTTACCCTAAAAAATTGACCTTTCTGTTAAAATGACCGCCATTTTCTTAAAAATCGAAATTTCGTAAAATCCCTACTTGTTAATAGGAACATTCTTTGGTTTTTTTTTCTAGGAGCCACGCACAGAGCGGAATTTGACACGCCGTCAAACGGTGTTCCTCCAAAGGAATGTATTTTGGCGCCACCTACAAGAGATTATATTTTACTTTTTCAGTTTCAAAAAATGTGTAATTATAGATTAAAGTTGCATTAATAAACGACCAAAACCGATTTTGTTTCTGCGCATTCTTTGCGTGCAAAAAAAAATCATGAAAAACGCCTCCAAAATCGCAGTCAAAGGTGATATCCTGCCTTAAGTAAATCCAGACTTTGTTCTTATTTCTATTCATTGAAATAATAGAATGCAACATTGCGTGCAAACGCTAATGGAATACGTATGTTATTTAGAATGAAACTGGTGTACGTTAAATTTATTCTGACAGAAATATTTAGATTCCATACATTTATTTTCTCTTCGCGTCAAGAACATTGCGAGTATTTATTTTATTCCCATTCCTTCAGTTTCAATTAACTAAACAAGTAAATAAGCAAACTTAATTATAAATTAAGCGTAAAAAGATTCAAGTCATATCTCCATAAATATATTAATTAACAACCCAAAAGGCCCTTGGTGAATAATACTTCAACTGCAAATTATTCCGATACAAATTTTGGTGCGAAAAAATCACGTAATTAACATACTTAAAATAGAATCTCAAGATTCAATGTTGCAATGTCGTTGTTCTGTGCTTTTCATTGATTTCTATGAGAACGGAATCGCTGGAAAGTAGACAAAGAATAATTGCATGTTTCATGCGGTAGCCAGTAGAAAGATTCCAGTCAAATTTTCATAAGTTATTTTCAAATTTAATAAATTTCAATAAGCATTGTATTTTTTTTTTTTTAAATAATCCCAATGTCCTATTGCCTTCGACGATATTGAGACGAATTGACAAGACGTTGATCGAGAAGATCGAGGTTCCACTGCGCCATGCTTCGGCGCGATACGTTTGCACTGGTAACCCAGTTTTAAATTCAAATTGAAATCTCTTGGGTTCGGACAGAGTAGGTGGCGGAGCTGGATGGGAAGTCGTCTAACATACAGCGGAGACGAATCGCCGAGTGGCCACCGTTAATTACCCCTTAATTATCCTTCCCGCAGCATAGTCATTAACTTATACTGACTACCCACGAAATGCTACTATGGCGGAAGTGGCTCCCAGGCTTTTTCCCACGGACGTATCACGCGGCGCGTTTCTTGGCTCGCCAGGGAAACGCTGCCCGCGAACATTTACACGAGGGAAAAAAGGCAGACCTTTAAACGCTTTTTAATTTAATTTTAAGTAGATTCAGATCCTCCTTTTCCTGCGGTGTAACTGTTGTTTTGAAATTCAACTGCAGAGCTTGAATTAATCAGTTGCGCGCTGACGTTGCTCGTCTAAGAAGAACATTTCTGTTATGCAAAAATTAGGATTTTTTTATAGAAGATTTTCCAGCAGTCACTTCTATAGTTAAGATAAAGGCATTCGAGTTGTAAAACGATTTATCGTGTACATCTGACTACTGGAAATAATAATGATAAACGCCACGCCATATTGAAAATTAACGAAATATTATTGTTTACTTGATAGATTAGATACATCTGCTTGCAAATTTTTAGTAGATCGTAGGTTTTACGTATAAAGAGCTGTTAAATCTGCGATCTTCAAATACAAAAATATCGAAATTAAGAATTGTTCAGCTGACAAGGATTGGTAAAGTACAATGATAGTCAAAAAATAGTTTAAAAACTGATACTTTTATTACATATGTATGTAACTAATCACAGGCCAGCGATGAAAAAATTTTCTTCGATATTTTAGCTGTTTTTTTTTATATATATTTTCGGGTGCTGAATTTGACAAACCCAATGCAAATTTCATTTTTCAGTGTTAATTTCATTCAATCGCGTATCACAATGTAAAAACGTCAAAACAAGCTGTGAAAAAGCTGTTCGCGATGGAGCAACTCTGAGGTTATTTTTGAATTTAGAGGACCAAATTCCTATGAAATCAGCATTAATTTTTAAACAAGTTTTACGTACGACCCTCGATTTTGCAGGCCTGTGATAATCGTAGTAGACAGTACCATGTTTGACTTTATCGTGGTTATATCACTGGCCTGTTATGTGATGATAAGAACTCCTTAATATGCATAACATGGTATTCTGTTTGGCCTTCCTCCTTTTAAGTATTCTTTTCACTATCATGTGAGAGCGGCAATGTAATTTCCCTTTATTATTTTCCAGCGTTTCTAATAATTCACACTTTCCGAAAATCCGACGTTTTTCGGTACTTATATTCAATTATAAGAATTTAGAATGACCAATTGTACTGTTGGATGCAAGAACAGCGCCAGGATATTTTTCTGCATAATTCGATCCCTCATTCTTTTCTGCGTGTGCCCTCTAAATTTCTTCACCGTATCTTTTAAATTGACAGAGCTATGGTAACTTTCGTAACTCGTATCTAAGCTAAACACCTTAGATACGAGTTTTTTCTAATTTATTTTTCTCTTTATTTTTTCCTAATCCCTACTAATATATAAAAGTGAAACGTTGTCTGTTTGTTTGTCCTTCTTTCGCGCCTAAACGGTTGAAGAGATTTCAATGAAATTTCGAATATACATTACTTACGTTCTAGATTAACTTATGGGCTATTTATTGTATTTCCTAGGCTTTTTCATTTTAGAAACATCATTTGGAAAAAATAATGTTAAAAGCAATATTTTTTTCTATATTTTTCCATTTTCAGTAAGAAGGGCCAGAGAGGGCTACAATTAAAATTAATTTCACTGATCAATTTATTGCACAATTCCGATTGTAATAATACAACTACAAAAGAAGTATATCATATTTTTAAATACAATAGACAGTTTTACAACAATTTCACTGTGTATAAAAAATAACTAACTCCGTAATATTTACAGATACCTTTCTCGAAGCTAACTTCTGACACTGAGGCCCCTCTTGCGTCCAGCAGTGCATTCGAAACATAACAGCTGGTTAAAAATTATTCAGTTCAATATACAATTCCTACCAATGATATTCGAGCCTGGAACCTCTGATAATCACCCCGCGGGTGCTAAAGTCTATAGCGGGTGGTCCGTGCAAGTATTTCGCGGAAATAAATAAACGGTTAAAGTCAGAAACGAATGTATCCCTCTGGAAACGGGCAGGTCGGGGCAGAAGTAAATAGAAAATATGTAGCAGCTCCGGGATGTGTTGAAACGTACGAAACAAATGGAAATATAAACTCTTTCCAATCCTTCGAGCAATCGACTGATGAAAAATGGGGGGACAAAAAAAAGAGGGCGAACAAGGAGGGAGAGGAAAAAATTCCCATCCAGACGCGACACGTATAATAGCTTTTCATTTGGCGGGTCGATTTAAACGAGACGCGGAGGTTCGAGGTTCGATCGGTTTCCCGACGCTAAATCCCTGTCATGACGCTATCGAGAATGGTCGGGATTCAGCGACAGGTTTCAATGAAGCTACAACGGGCTTTCTCCCCTGGGCATCGCGTTTTGCGGATCCGCCTTAACGAAGCGTGCAGGTGGTTTTACTGTGTACATGTAGTTAAGCGTGAACCCATCCACTGAGGATCATTACGCGGCGAAATAAAAAGGGCTGATGGTCTTTCAAGGACACGTGGGAAATCCTACTGGATGCGGAGATTGATTCAAACCCCCCGAAGGGAAACGTAATGAGGGAACGCTTTTGATGTAATTTGTAACGGGTCCCTTCTCGCTCGCCGCCACCTGGATATCAGCAGTTGCACTTTATTATTGGCATCATTCCATCACTCTCGATCGTAATGGAGATGCTCGCTGTCCTGGATATTACTATTAAAAAAGAAATGGAATTTGGGAAGATTTTAAGGGATCGCTCAGTCAGGAGGCCGAAAAAGAGGTGTGATTTTTGGGAATTTTTTTTCTCGGAAGCTATAGAGCTTTATTCAAAAAAACTCTTTTTGTTTGAAAGGTAGCACACTTACAAGGGAACACCGCGAACCCGGACTCACCGATTGGAACGCAACTTTGTGGGTTTTTAGAGTGACTCAAAACAAGAACAACGGTGTGTTTCATTTGGGCCTTATCGCCCTTTAAGCGGGTGAAAACTAACCTCAAAGTCAAATTGGCACTTCCACTTTTTCGCGTATAACTCTCAAAGTACAACAGACAGAGAAAAATGTTTCGAACAAAAGTTTAATGGTGCAATAAACGCTACAAACTTCCGTTAACAAAATATTTGAAAAAGTTTTTTTCCGTCAGATATTTTTCTTTTTAAACTCTTTTCAAAATTTTGTTAACGCAAGTTGTCAGCGCTTATTGTACCATTAAACTTTCGTTTGAAGCATTTTTTTCTTCCTGTTGTACTTTGAGAGTTATACGCGAAAAAGTGGAAGTGCCAATTTGACTTTGAGGTTAGGGCCCAAACGAAACACACTGTTGTTCTTGTTTTGAGTCTCTCTAGAAACCTACAAAGTTGCGATCCATTCGGTGAGTCCGGGTTCGCGGTGTTCCCTTGTTAGCTATGTCTCTGAATTTTGGCGTAAACAATATTTATTAATAAGAAAGTAATTTACAATCTCCTAGATGTCCTGTCCGAAAGAGGCGTTTGCGCTGATTACGATTACTCGGAGGTGGATTATCTAAAATCGAAAATTCAAAAAAATTTAGTTAATATTGTTATGTCTCGCGTTCGGCATAATAGGAATTTAATGTATAACGAGAACAATAACACATGTAACAGAACAATAGGGAATACAAGGAATGCAATATAATTCGGAAGAAGGTCTCGATACGCGTCTGCTTATCAAGTCTTAGGGTTGACAGGCGATCGGTCCGATCGCCTTCTTCTCGCTGTCCTCTTGTCTTTGTCGCGAGCACCAGCGGGCCATGGAATTCCATCCGTAGGGTGCTCGCAACACTGCTCCCCCCTCCGGAGGAGCGGTCGTCCCGACCGCTGTAGCTTCTGTGTGTCCTGCAGCCGTACCCTGGTCCGGAAGAGTGGAAAAGACTCTGCGTGGCCTCTTCCGTCCGTCGCCTCGGCATTTGCCTTCCCGCCCAAGGGGAAAACCACCCAAAAACCCTGGGCAAGGCGTGGGTACGTGGACCTTCCCGAAAATCCTCGGTATCTCTACCCTCCACTTGCATCTTCGGACTTGTGTGCTTCTTTCTTGAGAGGGATTTCTTCTTCGTCGACGACGCATCTTCTTCTGGGGTAGAGACGGGCGGGGGTCCTGTCGTCTAGCTGTCGGGACTTGAAGTTTGTTTTGAACTATCGCCTCGTCTCGTATGTGGTCTTCTTGTTTGCTTCTATAATTCCTGGTCCGACGTCCGGTCCCCCGTTGTCTGGTCCTCGTTCCGGTCCCCCGTTGTCCGGTCCTCGTTCCGGTCCTCCGTTGGGTCCTCGGCGACTTCTGGTGTTGGGGTCGTGTCGTCTCGACGTCGCACGCCGAATCGCTGGCTCGTTCGCCTGGTGTCTCTGCTTCTCTCGATCCGGTTTTCCCTTGTGAAGAAATGTTATGACATTAGCACTGGCGTATCCGTAGGCCGTCCATTCGGGCCGCACGAACCGGTAGCCAGAAAGGATGGCCGAGCACGCAAGCAGAGGGTCGCAACTAGTCACGAGCATGCAAGCGGCCCAGCCTCCAGTCCAGCCGCCGGACTCGCCAACCCTGGATGTCTTCTTTCTTCTCCTCTTCATTCTTCCTCCAATCCTAGGTCTCATGATGGCCCCATTCCTCTTCGTGGCCTCTGGTGCTGCCCCAGGGGACCGTCCTGTGCGTCCGGTTAGCGCTCCCGTCTCCGTGACATCCCCTCCAGCCGATCCAAGCCTCTGTTCGTCCGACTGGTGGTTGGGGATGCCATTTCCCGTCCGCTGTCCACCTCGTAGGGGGGGGGGGGGGCCTCAATAAACATTGCCCGGCCAGGATCCCGACCAGGAGGGTAGCGGGGTGGTTCCACGTGTGTCCGCACCCCGCTGCGGACCACCACGCTATTGTGGCACTTTCGGGGGATTCGGGAGCGCGTATCCCGACCGCGGTGGCAGTCCCCCGACACCTTGTCCCTCGTCGTGGGGTATCGTGTTTTCTGGAACAATCAAGGGAAGAGGGCCGGACTACGAAGGTGTCCTTCGTAGTCCCGTCCACCGATTGGTCTATAACTAGTCTTCTTTCTTGAAGTTTGTCCGGTTTCTTCCTCGACGTCTTCATTCTTCTTGAAGTCGGCCTTCGTACTTCGCAAGGCGGCGTATGTGCACCACCTTGCACTTGGTCCTGGGTGAACGTCGAATCCTATAGATGAGGTCGTTGATCCGATCTGTTATTATGTAGGGGCCTTCCCAATCCGTTTATAATTTCGCGCATTTTCCTTTGACTCTTCTTGGTTGAAACAACCACACTCGAACTCCTGGTTGAAACTCCCCCGCGTGGACACGGTGGTCGTACCACGATTTCATCTTTGAACTGTAGATGTCCAGCCGGTGTCGAACAAATTCGTGGATCTTCTGTGTTTTTCCTCGTATCCATTCTGAGTAGCCTTGTTCGACGTCCTCTTCTTCTTTGACGTCTGGAGGTAATCCTCTCCAGAGTTGTAGAGGTAGACGAAGCTCCTGGCCATACAGGATCATCGCTGGCGTTAATTGGGTCGCCTCATGTCGTGCCGATCTGTAGGCGAGGAGGAACATGGGGATCCACTCGTCCCAATCCCGCTGGTGTTCTGAAATAAACATTGCCAGATATTGTAGCAATGTCCTATTTAACCGTTCTACCAGTCCGTCGGATTGGGGGTGCAGGGGGGTTGTTCTTGTCTTCTTGATTCCGAGCAGCTTCAGCAGTTCTTTGAACACGGAGGATTCGAAGTTTCTTCCTTGGTCTGAGTGTATCTCTAAAGGTACACCATGACGACACACTACGTTTTGTAGAAGAGCCCTTGCCACTGTGACAGCTCGCTGGTCCGGCATCGTGATGACTTCAGGCCATCGGGTGAAGTAATCCGCCACCACCAGCATAAACCTGTTCCCGGCCTGGGACCTCGGGAGTGGACCCACAACGTCCAGGGCAAGCCTCTCGAACGGAGCTCCCACGTTGTATACTTTCAGGTTCCCAGCTCCCTTCTGACGTGGTCCCTTCTTCGCCGCACAGGTGTCACACCGCCGGCACCACTCTTCAACGTCCTGCCGACATGAAGACCAGAAGAACTGTTGGCGGATCTTCGCCAAGGTCTTGTTTATTCCGAAGTGTCCAGCTGCTGGTGCATCATGGAATTCCCTCAGCACTTCTGTCACCCTTTCATGTGGCACCATCAAAAGTCGTGAGGTTGTTGTACCATCGTGGGATTCCCATTTTCTGAAAAGCAAACCTTCATGAATTTCCAGCGAGTCCCAGATGGACCAGTAATATTTCAATTGTGGGGAGAAACGGGCCACGTCTTGCCAGCCTGGTTTCTCTCCCTCCCTCTTCTTTTCAAGGATGAAACCAATCTCTTCATCCTTCTGTTGACTTTCTTTCCATCCTTCGGTGTCTTCTTCTATGGCGAATATCCGGTGGATCTTCTTTGTGAATTCTGTTTCCTTTTCTGTTTCTCTCTCTTCTCTTCGTTTGCAGTTTTTACAATCTTCTTCGATGCAGGGTCTGAATAGACCATCGGCGTTTCCATGGGCTTTTCCTTCCCTGTGACGAATCTCGAAGTCATACTCTTGTAATCGTTCGATCCAACGTACGACCTGTCCTTCGGGGTTCTTGAATGTTAGCAGCCAACGAAGTGCTGCATGGTCCGTCCTTACGAGGAATCTTCGTCCGTAAAGGTAGTGATGGAAGTGTTCGATGGACTTCACCACTGCCAGTAATTCTCTCCGGGTGACGCAGTAGTTCTTCTCAGCTTTTCCCAGCGTCTTGGAGAAATAGGCGACGACCTTTTCCTGTCCGTCGTGTTCCTGTGAGAGGACGCCGCCTATGGCGAAGTTAGAAGCATCTGTGTCTAATATAAACTCCTTTTCCACTGTTGGGTAGGCTAGCACCGGGGTTCCGGTGAGTCTTTTCTTCAGCTCCTGGAAAACTCCTTGGCATTCTTCGGTCCATTCGTAATCTTGTTTGGTCTCGGTGAGGCGATGCAGGGATCTGGCTATCTTGGAGAAATCCTTCACAAATTTCCGGTAGTATGTGCATAATCCTAGGAAGCTTCTTAGTTCCGTGACGTTCTTCGGTTGTGGCCATTCTGAAATTGCTTGACTCTTCTCGGGGTCCGTTTTGACTCCGTTTTCTGTGACGATGTGTCCAGGTACTGCAGAAGAAAGAGCATTTCTTTGGGCTCATTAACAGTTTGGCCTGACGTAGGCGTGAAAACACTGTTCGAAGGCGTTCGAGCTCCTGCTCGAAGTCATTCCCGTAGATAATGATGTCGTCTAAGTAAACTAAACAGATCTTCCAGGTCAAATCTTGAAGTACGTCCTCCATCAGGCGTTCGAACGTTGCGGGGGCATTGCACAGTCCAAAAGGCATCACTTTGAATTGCCAGAGTCCCGTTCCCACTGAAAATGCGGTCTTCTCTCGGTCCTTTTCGTCCATGGTGATCTGCCAGTATCTGCTCTGTAGGTCCACGGTCGAAAACCACGATGATCCGGCGAGGGCGTCCAGGGTATCCCGTCCTTCTTCTTGACGAGGACAATCGGCGAAGACCACGGGCTCCGGGATTCCTCGATCACGCCCTGAGCCAACATCTTCCTAAGCAGCTCCTCCACTTCTGCTCGGCGATGTAGAGGCAACCTCCGTGGTGCCTGTTTTATGGGCCGGCTATCTCCTGTGTCGACGGTGTGTTTCACTCGATCGCAGTTCCCGATCTGGCTCGAATCCGTGGCGAAAACATCCTGGAATTCGCAAAGTAATTCAGTAAAGAGTTCCTTCTGCCTTTCTGACAAACCTGTCGAGCAGCGGGTGTACAGTTCTTCCAGATACTGTGGGACAGGTGTTCCTTTTTCTTCTTCCTGTTTCTTCGGCTCGACGGTCGATTCACCAAGACGTATCTCCTGTTTGCCGGGAATGCACAGCGCGTTCCGGGACAGATCGATGCTGCAACGGTGTTTCTTCAGGAACTCTGCTCCCAATATGCATTTTTCGACCATTTCAACCACGTAGAAGTCTTCGATGCTTGACAGTCCTCCCACGTTGACTTCCAAGCTCTTCTTACCGACGACTTGAATTTTCTCTCCGGTCGTGGAGCGGATGTCCAGCCTTGCCCGGACGACGTCCTTCGTCGCACATAGCTTTTCCTCTAGCAGATTGATGGGGGATCCTGTGTCCAAGATGATCCTACAGGGGTTCCCTCCGATTTTTCCATAGACGTAGGTGTCGGTCCACGGAGTTTTCGGATCTCCAGTCGCCTCCTGCATCGCCACACTCTTGACGACCGGGGGACTGTCTCTTGTGGTCCGGCGTCTCCCCCTTACGCCGTCCTCTTCTCGTTTCCCTGGTAGGCTGACTTCTTAGGATGGCCTCCTTTGGCCTGGCCATTCTTCGCTTGGTAGCAGTCCCTCTGTACGTGGCCCGTCTTCCCGCAAAGCCAACATGTCCTCGGGGGGAAGTCCGTTCGGTCCTCGGGTTGGTCGAACCTTCTCCTCTTTTCTGGTAACCTTACAAAATTGTTGGACGGTTTAGCCCTCCGTTTTTCGAGGTATCGTTCTCTAGACTCGTCCGCGGGTCTGCGCGACGTTGCCTCAACGGTATTAAATTATCTAGTCCTTGGACGCATTAATTTAGGACAAAATGGCGAATGTTCAAACGTAAAATTTTCGGCAACAATCGACACTTTATGGTCAAACTACCTTTCAATCAAAAAACAGTTTTTTTAATAAGGTTTTATAGTTTCTGAGAAAAAATTTTCTAAAAATCACACCTTCTTCGGCCTCTTAAGTCTCATTTACACTAGTTTCTAAGGATATTCAGTAGAATGTTATATCGATGCCTTAGTGCATAAATATTGCATGTCCACTTTTTGTGAAATTTGAGTTTTTATATGCAACAAATAGTTCTCGACTGTTTCTTTATGCTGTATAAAAATCGCATGTATATCTATTTCATAGAGTCAAAAATAATATTCTTCTTCATTGTACATACGTTCCTGAATCTTATGTACCATTGCACGTCTAAACCTGCTTTTCTCGAAAACGCTAAAAGTGGACACGCAATATTTGTGCAATAAGCCCAAACATTCCAGTAACTATCAAAGAATGTTTTGGTGAAAGAAACCAAAATAGTTGGAGAAATTCGAGAAAAATAGGTGACAATTCAACAATTAACGAACAATTTTATAGACATTAAAATTCAGTACCCTAGCATACAGTATAAAATAATAGTTGACAACTAAGCACGATCAATAAGAGATCAGAATTTATGTAGACTTAAGTATAAAATCTGTAATCAATACAAGAAGAGTATATAATATTCTCTGAAGCAATTCACTTTGTGCTAACAAGGAAGTGCAATAATTAAAAAAAAAAAGTGCACTAAGCCATCGATATGTACCTAGAATTTAATATGAAACTACCTGCAATTTAAATACCACGTGACCGAATAGACTGGCTATTTTTTATTTATATCTGCCACGGATTAACGAAGTTATTAAATCTGTGACTGGTCGATAATTAGGTCGCGCAAGACCAATGCAGCAGGGAAACATTTAAACGTACAAATCATTGAATTGACCATGGTCGCCTTTAGCAGTGAACGTGTTAATATTGACGAATGTATTAGTGGTGGTCAAGTCTGTTTATAAGTGGATTTGAATGTAACGTGATGTATCATAAATTTGTATAATCGATGAACATCATTTGATCGCTTAAAGCCATTTCCTCCTCTATGAATAATATCTGGCTCGATATCTACTTGTAGGTCATGTCAAATTGTCAAATCGCGTCCCAGATATTCCTGCTGGCCGAAATCAACATAATAGTGTTAAAAATTTATTACTTGTCATATTTTATTTTACCTTTGTTTTATACACAATTCTGCAGTAACACTGATAAATCAAATCTCATAGACGAACTATTGAGTATCCGTTAAACTTAAAAGCGAAAAATATTCGACAGACGTGTAATTACTAATTAATGATTTTACAATAATAAAAAAATTAAAAATGGAAATACATATGTAAAATATAACACTTGTGTGTTCAAATTACGAGCTTCGATGTGAAATAAATACTCTTCGAATTTGATAATAAATGTCTACAACTGTCCTTTGTAATTCACCTCTATATTCAACTTCAATTTCGTCTACAAAGGGGACAGTTCATTTCACTGTGGACGATCGAGTTGGCAGACAGTCTACGCTTGATTTCTTCCTCTATTTTCTTTTTCATTAGGCAGGACGGAGCGTGGAAGAGTACCTATTTTAAAATTGAAATAACTCACTCACTCATAACTAAAAGTTTCGTTTCCGTACCTTAATTGAAAGCACAGAACAATTCAAATTTTTGCAGAAATTGTGTTATTTTAAAAGCAATCCCTTCTAAATGCTCATTTCCAGCATTGCGCTGTTAAAGCCACTCGATAAAATTGTCTTTGTCCTTGTGCAATTCTTGTAACATATTCATAAATTCTCCTTAAATGCAACCATTTTCTTATTTTCTAACACAAAACTGAATTCATGATTTATAATATCTAATTAAGGTGTGGAAAATTATTTAAAACCATGATCGTTTACGTTCCTACCACACTTTAGCGACAAGAGGTGAAATTTAAAGAAATATCGTTTCTCCGTAATACAACAAGAATTTCAGGGGGGTATAACTATTACAAACGATATATCAAAAATAATTCTTTGAACCTCAAAATTTAAGAATCTAGAAAAATAACGAGTAAAGTAAGTAACAAATTTACTCTAATCTCCTGCTAAAATTGTATATAATATTTTTAAAATCTAATACCGTTGAGAAGTCAATTTTAAATGAAAGACTAACCTTCGACTGTTTTCAATAATTTCTGTAGAAAATAGTAACAAATCAATTCTAATTAAGGAAATGATTTCTTTCACCTACAAATTCTATATTTTGTAACAAACAAGGACAGTTGCGTAAGGTTCTGTCGACGTTTAATGGGACAATCCAATAGGGTTCGCGTGAACGCGTACGGCATAGGCGAAGGATCTAAAGTGTCTTAACATACTAATTGGGTCAATTTACCTCGCAAAGTTTCCGGCATTGTGTGCATTGTGTCTACTATCCCTCTCGGTGAACAAGGTGTGAATAGAGCCTCGCGATAAGATTCGAAACAGGGCGCAGATAACTGAGCGAATGGGATATTCAATATGATCGTAAAGTTTCAGCTTGCATTGTCCCGTCACGTGACAACCGGATGTTGCAGCTGTAACGAAGTTTGTTGGCAGGTTATTAAGTTATTATAATGCTCGCTGGTTTCGCGCACGGTTCGCGCACCTAATAAATCTGAGGACGAAGCGAGCACCAAGATTAGAACGAAGCATCCGTACCAGGGGTAGCGATACATTTGACAAAGGTGGTGTAATACGTCCGCGACCCAAATTGCAAGTTTCATATACAGAACCTGTGCACGAATCGCTGTAACGCTTTATCGCCAAGAATATATTGTGCGTAACCCCGAAACTGTTAACGAGCGAGTAGTACCTACTGTGGAGATTAAAAGGGTTGGCGAAGTTATTTATTGCGTGGATGCAGAGATATTGGCGATTCGATTACTTTGATTAGGCAAGCAAGAAGTTCGAATTAGGCGCGCTCGTGAGAAGGAAGTGCGTTCCGTTTTACTCTAAGATCGCGCTGGGGGGTTCTTGAGTCAGCCTAGGGCTGTTCGAGTACTCGAATATTCGAGTAGTTTGAAATTCGGACCCAGCCGAGACTCGGTTTCCGAGCTGAGTTCTCGAAGAGAACCGAGTACTGGAAGAGAACCGAGTACTCGAAGAGGACCGAGTACTCGAGGCGAACCGATTACTCGAAGAGGACCGAGTACTCGAGGAGGACCGATTACTCGAAGAGAACCGAGTACTCGAAGAGAACCGAGTACTCGAAGAGGACCGAGTACTCGAGGAGAACCGAGTACTCGAAGAGGGCCGAGTACTCGAGCGGCTCGAAAAAATTCGAGTACGTGGTTGTTCCGAGCCGCTCGGTTTTTACGGGTGCTCGACTCGGTTCGGTTCTTCGGACCGAGTCAGGCTCGGCTCTCTTTTTTCGAGTACTCGAACAGCTCTAGTCCTTCCTCGTTCTTCCTCCCGGTACCGATAGCGCGCGGTGAGCTAACAAAATTTACAAGTTAAGATAAAATGTAACATGCACCCTCTAACACCTGTACACTAAAGGGATCTCTTCCCGGTTACAAACAATAAATAAATAAATAAATAAATAAATAAATAAATAAATAAAAGATTATACCACTTCCACCTCCTATCACTTCAATCAGCATTCTTTTGTAACTTACGTGTAGTCATTGGATTTCTCATGATCCGTTCTAACAAAAACTATTAAAAATATGCTATAACATCATTTAAAAAACAGAAGATAACATCCATATCTCCGAAAAGGATGCAGATAAAGAAACTTATGCACAGTTAAATATAGTTCAATTTTTGTTTAAAAAAAGTTTTGTAAAATTCCAGAAAAGTCTTGAAATTAAGCGGGGCGTCCTCTGTGCTCCAGCGCGTGCGCCGCGGCGGAAAGTATTCGGTCCACAGAGCACGCGCGCCGCAAAGGTATTTATGGCTGAAAGGGTTAACGAAGGAACAACGTCTGATCTGGAATTTCTCAACTGATGAAAATTCTATTAGACACCTGGCATTCTGAAAGAACGGGCCGACGCGCAATGTCCCCCGCGTACCCGCCTATTCCTAAATCGAGTTCCGCAACGTTCCTGCTAGAATGCGCTGGAAATGACTCGTGTGCCAGCTTATAATTGGTACGTGTCGAAGTAATACCGAGATACCCCGGATACTGGATACACTGACTCCAGGAATGTTTGGTTTTGGCTCGCGCCACCGAGTTTCCCCGGCTTCTTGGCCCGCAGCACTGCAGCGGCATTAATTACCACGCGTACAGCTCTCCTCTCCTCGCCGTAGAGCCAACCCAGCCGCTCTTTATCCACCGGTCGCGCGAAATTTCGTCTCCCCGAATCGCTGACAAGATAGCATTCCGTGCAACCGACCCCTGTTTCTTGATCCCCGATCCCGAGGATCGCCGAGTGATTAAATTTATGGGCGAGCGTCCAGGGAGTTTTCATGCCGGAGAATATGGACCGAGGCTGCTCGTCGCTGGTACTTTGATGGCCGCTTCTTTTGGAGCAGACTTACAGTGCCTATACAAGCTATAGTGACTTAGGTGTGAAGTCACTCAGCGGGGTCTTACCCTGCTGGGTACTGACCGCTAAACGAGCCCCCTACTACCTCTTGCAGGACTGTATTTGGAGAAGACCAGGACAAAACCGGGCCTTAGGGCCCCGGTTTTGTCCTGGTCTTAGGGCCTTAGGGCCCCGGTTTTGTCCTGGTCTTAGGGCCTTAGGGCCCCGGTTTTGTCCTGGTGTTAGAGCCTTAGGGCCTCGGTTTTGTCCTGGTCTTCTCTAAATACAGACCTGCAAGAGGTAGTAGGGGGGCACGTTTAGCGGCCAGTACCCAGTAGGGTGTCGGGTAAGACCCCGCTGAGTGACTTCACACCTAAGTCACTATAGCTCGTATAGGCACTATACTCTCGCTTTTTGAAAACCGTCCCAACTGTACATTGGGAATAGAATATAGATCTTTGAATCACATCACTCTTTGGATGATAAATATGAAATGAAATTGATTTCTACAATAGTACTCGACGGTTTAGGTATTATTAATTTTACCAGGGGAATAAATCAAAGTGTTAGGCTTCTATTTTCATGCAATTTCGCAGAGGTTATTCCACGCCAAATCGATTGCCCCTGGCGCTTGATGACGGGGATTTTTACGAAACTGACATATGACGTGATCCGCGTGAAATTAGGGAGGGTTTAAGTCACCATTTAACTGGTTTTGAATTTAATTAAAATATACAAGCTTGTCAAAGCATGGAATTTCTGCTTATTTCAGGCAACAAGGTTTTATCGCTGCATAAAGGATTGCCACTCTATTGCTGTGCTTGACTCTATAGAGAGTATTAGGGAACGTCTATGAAATAACAAGCTTCCAGGAATTCACGAGAGGCCGGTGTAATTGCCACAAGTGATAAACAGTATCGAGGACTGTCTCTGGAGAAGACGCAGTCGACGGTGTAATTAAAATTGAGGACGCGTGCAGAAGACAAAGACCCTCGATCAGGCGTGTACACACAGCAAAGAAAGGGAACAATGAACAGTTCTCATTTAAAATTCGTTGATTCTGCGGGATACATTTCATTGTCGCTGAAATTCTTCGCGGCGCAATATGGGGCGCAAAAATCGATAAACCAGCTGGTAGTTTCTCGAAACGCGTGCTTGATGGAGCGCGGCGTGTACCCGATGACACATGGGTAACTGGGAAGCGATACGCGTTTCTGCGGGTGTCATACATACGGTGTGTCAAAAAAAAGGGAACACCCACTTTGGATGCGTGGTAAACGTAGATGAAAAAATTAATATTGTCGGAAGTAGATTCGACTTTCTGATAACACACGTAAGTTAAACTCACGCCATTGCACGAGTTGAGTCTCACGGCCCCATATCTCCGAATCTAGGGATGCATGGATATTTGGAGAAATAAATATTTTTAAACTGCACGTAATTTAGTGCACCCAAACTTTATTAAGAAAAATATTTGTAACAAAGCCAGGCCCGCGTGTGCGCTGTGCGCTGTAGGCTTAATTGTGTGTGGTTCTGAATCAGAGGTTTCTAGTCAGTGATGCATTGTCAGCTTACTATTCGAAGCAAGAAAAGTTAGAATGGAAATGCTAAACCTGCACGACGACTGCACGCTGAAAGAATATCTAAATCAGACGATGCCTTCTCATGGGCTGTTGCGAACACTTTAACAGAAGCTTCTGTTGATATCAAAGACCCTGTTACCGCAAGCCAACACTCGATTTGCAAATCATATACGGATGAGGAAGCATTGCAATTTAAATGCTTCCCCACCTAGAGTTAATTTCATTCCGAACAATGGTTGTCACTGCGGAGCAGAATCTCAAGGCTTAAATCATGTCATCTGGCAATGCCCAGGGTGCGAGGACGAACGTGTAATTTTGTTAAAACTGCTCCTCAGACGCCGAGAACTGTCTACCACTTTGTGTTGGTTCCCTGCTACAGAAGGTTTTAAAATTTATAATTTTCTTAAGAAATGTAATATAAAAATCTAACCACTGCCAAGTGAATTATAAATACTAAATATTGGAAGTGCCATTATGTAAACTGATACTTTGCAATTTGTAAATTGTATGCTATATAAATTAAGTGCGTACCTTCTAATAAATAAATAAATAAATTCTATACGATGAACAGAAACAAGGTCGCTTGACTATATTAATTGCTCAATTTAGCGAGTACTTTGCGTCCTCAAAGTGGCCAACACTTTTCCCGAACACCCTGTACGTGGACGCCCCAGGTGTACCTATGCGTACGAAGAGGTGTTTTCCGATATGAAAGCGATGCTAGTGCCTCTGTGTATAGCCGGCTCTCGAATTTGAGAGACTTTAAAACTCGCGGTTTTCACGGGGGTAGCATAGAACCTCGCGCAACGGCAGTTCGATTGTGCGTGCCGATTCTATGCGAACGTAACGCGGTCAAGCCGCTTAAGTGTTAATACCGGCGAATTTAGAAGTCAAATACTCCACTTTATATGTGAACAATATACGTGTTTATGGAAATTAGTTCGCTTTGGGGGTTGACGTCAAAGAGCTTAGATCCTGTATTATGCATAATAATCCTCCCTATGACAGAAGATATTAATAGAGTTCCGTGCGGATGGTAGACGGACCGATGCAGCGTTCGGTAAATCGTGGTATAAGGCATAATTAAAGATCAAGTCGTGATTATGGTAGACATGGCTGGTTGCATCGGGAGCGTATACAGAGGGTGGCCAAATTATTATACTCAAAAGCGTTCTCGTCAATTTTTGGGATCATTTTAGAATGGATTTAAAACGATTAAAAAAAAATCTTAAATTGGCAACTGAAGATTCTGAAAGGAAACTTTCGTAGCTTTCCAAAGCACTCATGAAAGGACAATGTTAAGCCGCAGAGGGGATTAGTGACCCACGAACCTACAGCGTACGCTATGCACCGTTGGAAAGATCTCGCCAAGACAAATCGATTGATACCATTGTTAACTTCGAAATCAGATGGGGTCACCTCGAAAAATGGCCTCAAAGATCGAGATTTTGCGGTTTTGAACAAAAGAAACGGGTAGTAAAATCCCATCCGGCCCGAGGGACCTCGGGTAGGCACCCGAGGGAAAACTGAGGGATGTAAGCGATTCTTTAGCAGGCTGGGGCGGCAAATGTGCCTCATGACCTTCATTTCAGGGCCGTGTTGGGCCTGCGTTTGCCCCATGGGCCACTAATCCATTGGCGATTTCGGACTGGGCATTAGGAAAGGGACCCATAGGGCAAGCGCAGGCCCAACACGGCCCTGAAATGAAGGTCATGAGGCACATTTGGATTCTTCATCTCTGCTGCTTAGTATATAAAGTCCTTTCTACTAAAACACCTCTTTACCTTCGCGACCTAATCCCTTGCAACTCTGAATTTCATTCCTCCAACTCCAGCCATACGAGAAGAGAACACTGTCTTTCCACTCCTATTTCTCATTCCGCTAAATTCTCCGACTCATTTTCCTATGCAGCATCTCACTTCTATAATCTTCTTCCCGATGCTATCCGCTCACTTCCTACTCTACACTCTTTCAAAAACGCCACCGAAGCATTTCTTCTTACTCATCCACACATAACATAGGACTAACCGGGCTGACGTAATCTACCGATGGGTCCTTACAACGTCGTATTTTTATACTCTATCCCCCTCTCATTCTTGTTCTTTCTTCTTTTTCCGATTCTAATTCGGGTCAGGCATAATAGCAGCAAAGCTGAGCCTCGCCCTTCTCATAACTTGCGATACTAATTGTTCTGCGTCAGTTGTATATGTTAATAAGGGAATAAAGACGATTTATTATTATTATTATTTCTTATTATTAATCCCCTCTGCGGCTTAACATTGTCCTTTGTCTACGATCATGAGTTCGCAAGTTATAGCTGTTCAAAGTGACAAGTATAGTGCCTATACGAGCTATAGTGACTTAGGTGTGAAGTCACTCAGCGGGGTCTTACCCGACACCCTGCTGGGTACTGGCCGCTAAACATGCCCCCTATTACCTCTTGCAGGACTGTATTTAGAGACCAGGACAAAACCGGGGCCTTAGGGCCTTAGGGCCCTAGTTTTGTCCTGGTCTTAGGGCCTTAGGGCCCCGGTTTTGTCCTGGTCTTAGGGCCTTAGAGCCCCGGTTTTGTCCTGGTCTTCTCTAAATACAGTCCTGGAAGAGGTAGTAGGGGGGCACGTTTAGCGGCCAGTACCCAGCAGGGTGTCGGGTAAGACCCCGCTGAGTGACTTCACACCTAAGTCACTATAGCTCGTATAGGCACTATACCTTTTTTGCTTTGATCGTGAATAACTCGGTCAATAGAAATCCTACTACAAAATCAAAAGAAACGATATTAAAGAGAAATGTTTGCTCTACAAGAACTCTTCGTTGGATTTACCGGAAAAAATTTTTTTTTGTCCCCTGCCCGTACTTTGTGAATTAAGTTACACTGAATAATGAAATTTTTAAAATAAGCTCCACAGTTGTACTGCACATTTTGCCACACACTTTATAAATTATACTACTAATGCTTTTGCCGAGTGTCTGTCCGATAGACTCTATCGCTAAAAAGTTTCAAATAAGACATATACATCGGAACGAAACTTTGGTGTAGAGAAGTTTCACCGTAATCGCAATCAAATGTTTCGCTTCTGCCAGATCGTCCAGCATGTGCTCTCTGTAATTCAGCTACAGAACACGCGCAGCGCTTCGCACAAATTAACTAAACGGGAACGGCAAACACCGCTGGGGTATTTGTCATTATAGTATTTGCATGCCGTCATTAACGTGCTCAATTATTTATGACATCGTTCACCGGCGACATGAGAAATCTGCAGCGGCCACCGTGTTTCCAATCGATATTTATGGTGCATTGTGTTTTCATCCGTCCATTCCGAATTTTCATTTGATCCCGCCAAAGACTTTTCCAGCGGGACGACGATGCGGCCGCAGTTAAAACGGCAGGGGCCGGGGGATGGAAGTATTCAATTTCCAGGGGGTGAAAAATTTACGAAGTTTAAAGCGGCCCGCTTGTATTGCCGGCGCGTATAACATAAGCCTTCGAACTTTTACGCTCGGGGATCCGCAGCTCGTTTAATTCTACGTTTCACCGATTCATGAGGAGAGCGAGTGCAGCGAATTCCCGCCGAAAATATCCCGTAGGATGTCCCAGCAGCTGAAATATCTTTTTCACCTTTGAGTCCACCAGAAATTGCTTCCCACAAGAGCCGCGTGGCTTTTCGTTCAGCATTACCAAGATGAAAATTCTACTCACTTTTCCGCGAAATGTTGGAAAGTAGCGATAGGTGTTTGTTTCGGCAGAAAGGTTGCGATTGCACGGGGTGGTTTGCTTAACTACAAAATTTTATTGAATCCATGAGGATTCATTAAGTATTAATTTATGAGAACCACGTTTGTAACGATACAGCTGAACAAGCATTATTTATTCATTTTGTGTAAATGTCAGCCTACGTAGGGATTTTCCGACAATGCTGTGTGAGAACTTAACAAGCATAGATGAAATATTTCACTTCAAAACAACACAGCTGTAGCAAGGAAAAACATTTGTCAGTTGGTATAAAAAGATTATTGGTTGGAGTTGCTGTTAAAGTTGGCTTGAAGACTGAGAAAGTCAACAGGGAATGTGGAAAATGTAATTGATGAATTTTCTCAATCAGGATCAAATGGATTTTATAGAAGGAGAGTAGAAAACTTGGTAGAAAAATGTGAAAGGAAAATAAAGTGCATATTATTGACTGATCATTGCCAGGATTAAATTTAGTCTGACTTGGTTTTGAAACAATAATGAGATGGAGTTATGAAATACAATGGCTTTTAAGGATTTGGAGAGAAGAGAGTGGGATAATAGAATAAGTCAGAGTTTAGGAAATTTCGGTGGGAAACACGGAAGCTAGGATCAGTCTGGTCTCATGGAGTATGGATGACACAGTGCGCGCGGGAATGGAGAAACTTGGGGAAGTGAATAATATTTGCAGAGACGAGGAGTCTTTAATAAATAATTATTTAATTAGTACTTATCATATTAAAAATTAATATTTCTGGTTTCAGCGATAAACCGACGTAAATTCTTCAAAGAGACAAAAATTCCTTCGGGTTATGCCGAAGGGCGTCCGCAGACTTCAACTTTGAGCAACAGTCAAGTTGACGGGCAACGATTGGTTGCTTGTTTGAACCCGCCAAAGATGTGATTTTGTGGCTCCTATTTAATTCAAATTTTAAAAATATTCAGTTTTTTTAGTATAAATTTAATGAAGGTTAATTTTTAAAAATAAGCAGTTTTCTATCAAGCCAGAGGGGCTGGCCTTAATTTAGAAATTTACTTATACTTGGTTCTACTCATCTTCGTTAATATCAAACGCGCAAGGGTATTTTTAAGGATGTTGTAAAAAGAAGTATTGTGAAATAGTGGTAACTAATGAGTGCAGCAGGTTTCAATAGAGGGAATCATTATTAATGACGCTGACCCGTGAAGATCAACAGTTCGCATGACCATTCTTTTTGCGTGGAAACAATGAAGACTAATAGCGGAATGAAGGAAAACTAATAGGTACCTATTAGTCAATATTGTCGATATTCCAGGCTTATTTATAGCGTTAGTCAGTGAAGATTTCTTTGTCATTTTAGAACTGCTTCCTCTTCTACTTTCTCTTTGTTGAATTTGGTATATTTCACTAAATGTTTGCACGTAAAATACACCCAGACTAAGCTTCTTCAGGCTCTAATTAATTCTGTCAACAGAAGGAAGTATAATTCCAGCAAAAAAATTACTAACAAGGGAACACCGCGAACCTGGACTCACCGATTCGAACGCAACTTTGTGGGTTTTTAGAGTGACTCAAAACAAGAACAACGGTGTGTTTCATTTGGGCCCTATCGCCCTTTAAGGGGGTGAAAACTAACCTCAAAGTCAAATTGGCACTTCCACTTTTTCCGCGTATAACTCACAAAGTACAACAGATAGAAATAAATGTTTAAAACAAAAGTTTAATTGTGCAATAAGCGCTACAAACTTCCGTTAAGAAAATATTTGAAAAAGTTTTTTTTCATCAGATATTTTTGTTTTTAAACTCTTTTCAAAATTTTGTTAACGCAAGTTTTCAGCGCTTATTGTACCATTAAACTTTTGTTTGAAACATTTTTTTCTGTCTGTTGTAATTCAAAATGTAAAGGGCCAGCTCAACAAAATGATGCCCGCTGTTATTAAACCTAATCCTGGGTTTCAAATATGAAATCCGCATGACCCCGTGGGGCGCAAATACCTCACACTCGAAGAAAGGAATGTTTCTAATTCCGTTCCACAGCGTCGTGTATATCCATTACCCACTGTTAATATTACGCAAAAATCCGGGTGGCTCTGAAGGAACCGTAATAAACGGCAAGCGTAATGGTGGTCGCAAGCATTCGTCGTAAATCGAAGCAGTGGGTCTTGGGTACGGGTCGTTGTTCGTAGTGATACAGAAATGATGAGAACTAATGGCGGCGGGATGGAAAAGTAATAGTAAAACGTTCGCAAACACCGCGGCGGCTTATCAGTCTTATTTATTGCCACCGAAAGCGGTTTCGAAGCTTTTTTCCAGAACTTAGATCGTGCGTGGCCACGCGGCACGGTGCTCTCGTGCCGCCAGCGTCCGGATGAAGATCGTCACGAACTAGCGGAACAGTTCAATCGACGTAAGGCCGGAGAAACGAGTCCCTAGCACGCCATCGCACCAGATACACCCTCCATTGTAGCCAGCAGACTCTTTTTTTCCCCCGGAATCGCGTGTTATTTCATCAAATTTTCGAATAATTTTCGAATACTTGGCTACCGAAGCTAGAGCTGCTCAATAATGGTCAAACAATGTATTTGTAAACTAACGTGAAATAATTTAATCAGAACGCAGAGATATGTTTTAACCACTCAGCTACTGGCTTGGGTTAGACTATTCGAGACACTTGCTAATCTTTAATTCTTTGGATCGCGAAATGATCTGAACTATTTACAAGGGAAGGTTGGCAACCCGGAAATTCAGAAAATTATGAAACTCGGTGTGCAAGTAGAGTAGTTCATCCGTAACGCAACTCTATTTTTTGTTGGTGCCATAATGCAATTTTTGGGGGTGAAATCACCCCTTGAAAAAAATACAGAAATTTATTTTCCGTGGAATATCTCGAGAGCGGTGAGAGATATCGAAAAATAGTATAAACAAATGTTGCATCTTACTTTTGTATCTACAAAATTGCATAAAGATAATTTTCGAAAAATCCATATTTTTCAAGTTACCCCCACCGCCAATCCTTAATTCCATAATTACGTTTACGCGGTTTTGTAGATATAAAAAAAGGATGCAATTTTTGTTTAAACTTCTTTTCGATATCTCTCACCCTTCCCGAGATATTCCACGGAAAAGAAAATTCTGCATTTTTTTCAAGGGGTGACTTCACCCCCAAAAATTGCATTATGGCACCAACAAAAAATAGAGTTGCGTTACGGATGAACTACTCTACTTGTACACCGAGTTTCATAATTTTCTGAATTTCCGGGTTGCCAAACTTCCCTTGTTAGTTTCACTAATTAATAGCCCAACAAATAATACTTTATGCTTGCTGAATCATCTGCGTCTTTAAAATACAATTTTACTTTATTAGAAAGGTACCGAAGTAATTCTGGTAGGAGATAGCTTCTGCTAATTCCGGTGGACTTTTTAAGAAGAAAGAATGCTGCACGCACTACTGTTGGCCGAATGAAAGGGCAGAGGTAGACTTCGATGGATCTGGTTCGCAGCAGCCAACTCTGTTCCCAGATTGAAGGGGAACGGTTCCTCGGCGGACGCACAGATGGGAAGTTCTTTTGTAACGCGACAGGACAAAACAGCTTTCTCGTGACGTCGTAATGAAACATTGGGTGTCAGGCTAATTTTTCTGGAGAATATGAAAGGAAACGGAATCCGAAGGTAGAGGGCCATATTTGTTTTCTTTAAGGGGAGGTTCCGGTCTAGAACCCAAAAAGATAGGTGATCTTTAGGAATTAATTAAAGGAAAACTACTATATATAATATAATGGGACTTTTTGCATTGTATTAAGGATGTCTTAAGTTATAGAAATATATTTTTTGTTTTATAATTAATCACTGCAGGCGGCACTGGGGAGTCGTTAAAGTCAAGGCGTCAAAAAATTCATCCAAATAGGTGGGACCTGTATCTGCAAAAGTTATTATCCGATTCGACTGAAACTATTTTTATTTTGAAGAATATACTTCTGGCTAGGGTGGAAACCAGAAAAAAAATACAAAAATTACATTTTTTGAGAAAATAACGACACTTGAAGTGTGAAATCACTTTTTCTCTATATTCTTCGTCCTTCCAACGCCTTTAAAAATTATAAATTTTCAATTGTTTGTAATTCTTCTGGTTTCCCCCCTAGCCAGAAGTGTATTCTTCAAAATAAAAAAAGTTACACTCGAATTGGAAAATAACTTTTGGAAATACAGGTCCCACCGATTTTGAGAACACTGTTTCGGGAAAAACGCGTTTAAATAGCTTTACGCGAGCGCCGAGTGGCCGGTTGTGACCCATGCATTTGCCGCTACTCAAATGCCTATAACTTCGGGAATTTTACGAATTTCAACAAATCCTTTTAAACACGTATGCCTAAAAGGTTGAGCATTCGAAAAATGAAATAAAAAAATCGACTTTTAGACTGGAAGGTCCCCTTAAGTTCGATACGAACACCGATTTCTGTCTACATTTATGGATCGTATAGTATATAACTGTACAGTGTGGTCCATCGCAAACAAAACATTGAGACACCTTATTAGTTTTAAAAATGGGATAATATACTATATTTAAATATAGGTTGGTACACTCCAAATGTATTTGTTATAAAATAGGACAGAAAGTATTTTTTTATTTGAATCTTTGCTCTATTTCAGTATTTATGTAGTTCATAGCGATTTAAAATTCACTCAAGGTTTTGTTACACTCTGGGTATTCTAAAAAATCCTATTCTATGAAGCTTTAAAAAATTACCTTCGTCTATTCTAGTTGAACTACAAAGACTAGGGAGCCGTACAGAGCTGGATGAAGACTGCTCCATTTATTCATTTAAATTCTCGAAATGCTTTAACCATACTTTCCTGCTTGTGCCCGACGGTAATTAAACGTTCTCGTTTGACGTTCACTTACGACTTACCAACGCTGCCAAGTAAATGGTCCTTTCGCGCAAATTCGTGTTTTTCTACACCACCGCGCGGTAAAGAAAAATCCTGCGAGGCAGCAGAAGTATCAAGCATGGCAGTTGCGGGGAAAACAATTGTCAAAAAATTAGGATTAGTGGCATGTTCTGAAGAAAACAATAGGTGGTGAAATTTTTCATTACTAGCGAGGGTGGGAAAGAGGGTAAAAAAAATATTTTCCATTTAGTAATAATGGAAAACCATACAGAATTATTTTTCTGACATTGACGATTAATGGAACATCATAAATAAAATAGGAAGAATACCGTGTTGTTTAATGCATACGTAACAAAATGTCATTGCACCTTATCATAGAGCAGCGTCAGAAATGCACACAGCCACTCATGCATTGCCGTTGTCGATTTTAAAAGCCCGCGAATGTTTGCGCCTGAAATTGTTGCGACATTCGTCTCGCTGATGTTGGAGCTCGATGCATCACCAACGGTGTGCCGGAAAACGAGGAAGTTCCGCATTTTTCACCCTCCTGCACGGCGAAGCCGACGCTCTACCCCCATTGAATGTAAAGCCTTGACCGTTACTCATCTCATAACACATTCCACATTTTCGTCGCTACGAATCTAACTGCCGCGGTCTCTGCTCCGCTAGGGGCGCTGGTCGTTTAGGTCCGTGAATATCGATATTACATTTTGGCAGTGAGCTTTGCATTGTGAGCGTCTAGTGAATTTTTTACTACTTCTCGAAATGAGCTGCTGTCGGACAGCGATTAAGAATCATACTATAAGCAAGTATATACAGTTGGTAGTCATGAGTAACGTTGGGAAAACTTTAAATTAATATCTTACTTTCTTGGACAAATAAATTAATAGTATTTGAAACGAATCCTCAATGAAAATAAGCCTTTATATTTTTTATAAAAAGGCTTATTTTATTTTTTATTTTTTAAATAAAAATGCCACCCACGCCAGTGTAATGTATTAGATAAATGTTAAGGGGTTACTTTTTTATTTTATAAAATCGGAATCTAAATTTCAGGCGAAGCCGAGTAAGCAGTAAAGCTGGTATCAAATAAAAATACATGTGTAAAATATTTTAAATCAAAGGCTGACTCTTCCCAACATTGTTTTTCATGATTTACTGTTCCTCGTATTATCTTCCGCGAGAGACAGGTACCTATTCTAAAAAAAAAATGGAGCGTTCGTGTTATTGAAGAAATATGAAGCCGAGGGTAATTTATTGAATCATATATCGAATTCGTCCAGTCACGTTGCAGCCTCAGAAGCGGTTCTCCATTTTCTGTTTATTGCTGTCATATAGAAAACTGACAACTAAAGTTACATATTGACATGCGCACTATGGCCAATATTTCTAGCGGTACAGTGAGTGGGAAAAACGTTCTTCGATACTATCGAATGGGAATGACACGTTGGAAAGAACAATGCGCATATTGAGACAAATCATGGATTACAACATGGTCCTTCAATAATCCGTTAGGGAAACGAAAAATGTGAAAAGTTCCAAAGATAAGGTGAGGAGCCAATGAAGATTTCAATTTGAGTTTAGCTCGTCATTGATAAGATAAATCTTCTAAAGTACTCACAATTACCTCTAATCTAAAAAAAATGCTGATTTAAAAATTAATCATACTTTAAAAATATCTTCTGAATATTTTTTGGATATAAATTAGGGCTGGAACTATGTGTCGAATTTTTCGGTATTCGAATATTCGAATACTTCAGTTGCTCAATTATTTGGCGAATATAATTCGAATACTATTCGAATATTGAAGTATTTGAATACTATTCGAATATTTAAGTATTCGAATACTATTCGAATACTATTCGAATATTGAAGTATTTGAATACTATTCGAATATTGCAGTATTCGAATACTATTCGAATATTTAAGTATTCGAATACTATTCGAATATTTAAGTATTCGAATACTATTCGAATATTTAAGTATTCGAATACTATTCGAATATTTAAGTATTCGAATAATAACATTCGTCTAGTATTCGAATAATAACATTCGAATAATGACATTCGAATACTCAAATATTCGAAGTTTATTCGTAGCATTCGAATACTTGTAAAATATTCGAATATTAAATTATTCGAATAGTCCCAGCCCTAGTATAAATTGCACGGGCAAGACGCCTTCACTTTTTCTGAGAATAACAATATCTATGCATTTAAATCTTTTCAGTTTGGTTACTTATATCTATAGAAGTAGCAACAAAATTCCAGAATCAACTTCTGTAAATTAGAGTCTCGAAATTTTAGAGTCACGAATCGATTATTTTAGCAAAATTTGGCGTATGTGTTAATGCGCAAAGTAATTGGTCTCTGAACAATTTAGCAGAATGTAGAAAAAGTAGTTCCTTTTTGGAATAAAGACATTAGTAGGAAGCGTTTTTCGACTAAAACTTCTGCGCCTGCTTCATAAATCTACAAAGCTTCATTAAAAGTAAAATCAGGCATTTAACAAGCTATGATAAGAATACATTTTCCCGCCTTTATTCAGACATTCTTTTTAATCAAATAAGTAGTAGCTTTCAGTAGAACCATAAGTTTGCTCAGAGGAAGTCATTATTCTACAGAAATTATTTTACATCCTCTACCGTTTGCAGGGTTAATTTTACTCCCCCGGAATAAATTCGGTGTGAAAGGGAATAATGCTTCAGAAGTAACGATTCGCAACGTCACCACCTCGATACGAGGTCGGCATTGCGGGGTTGATTAACTCGCGCGAGATACAAGTGCGGCTCAGGGCAACACGCTGTCAAAAGGGCGACCCCTGTGATGTCTGAGGATTGGAAAATTCCAAGGAGAAGTGCCGTACTCCGCGGAGGCCACGTCTTGCTTCCCCAGGGGGCGAGAGAAAAGGGGCAGTGGAGGTGCCGTAACACGTCTCCCGCTACTGGTTCAGGAAAGAGCGAGGTTCCGATCGTCCGAGGAAGTCTCGGTTTCCTCAGTCTTCGGAGAAGGAAGTTAGGTCGGAATAGAGAAGACGGAGTTGTACCCTGAGAGAGCAACCCTTACTAAAACGTCGCGTCGTAATTCGTCTGAGGATGTAGTTAAGGTAAACACAACAGAAATTAGACAGTCGATCAGATACTACTTTGGTAATAAAATGCTAATAAAAAAAAAGAAGAAAAAACAGAAATTAGACAGAGTTGTTGCGCACCTTTAAGAGATGGTTTCTGAAACACGCGTTGGTATTAGAAAATTATATCAATATAGGGTAGAAGCCCCAATTACTGACACATTAAGGACTGACTCTAATATTATTGACTAAAAGTATAAGTTTTTTATTTTATTTATTATGGTTTAATATGTTTACTTCATGAAAAACATTTTGTGGGTCTTAGAATTTCTATTTCTATATATAAATTCCTTAATCTAAAAAAACATATTTCGAGATCTATTACTGACACCTCTAAAACGTGTGTGACTGAATTACTGACAACCAGATTTGGGCAAAAGTTTATCTAAATAAAAATCTCAAATGCCGAACAAAAGATAAATAATTTTTATTCGTTATTCGAGGCTCGAATAATCGAAGTTATCGTTATTCGAAGAGCACCGAATAAATAATTTTATTTTATTCGATGAGAATTTATTCGACGAATAAAGATAATTTTTTATTGGATGAGAATTTATTCGACGAATGAAGATATTTTTTTTATTCGATGAAAATTTATTCGACGAAAAACGACAGTTTTTTATTTGAAGGTTTTGTTCGAATAAATGCGTCGAATAAATTTTTCATCCGTAGCATTTATCTTTTCGAAGCATTCGAATAAAGCCACGAATAACTTTCGTCAGCGTCGAGCGTGTCCTTTGTGTTCGGCGCTCGTCGCTCGGCCGGGCTCGACCCTCGGCGGCTCGAATAAACCCGCTGGACGCTGACGAAAGTTATTCGTGGCTTTATTCGAAGGCTTCGAAAAGATAAATGCTACGGATGAAAAATTTATTCGACGCATTTATTCGAATAAAACCTTCGAATAAAAAACTATCGTTATTCGACGAATAAATTTTCATCGAATAAAAAAATTATCTTCATTCGTCGAATAAATTTCCATCGAATAAAAAAATTATCTTTATTCTTCGAATAAATTCTCAGCCAATAAAATTATTTATTCGTTGCTCTTCGAATAAAGATAACTTCGATTATTCGAGCCTCGAATAACGAATAAAGATAAAGTATCATTTATTCGATCGTTATTTAAATAATTTTTTATCTAGATAATGCCCAACTCTGCTGACACCCCAATTACTGCCAGCTAACCTAATACTGTTTATCTCATTTTACAGTTATGTCGTCTCATGTACACGAGCAACTACTGCTATGACAGTAATACCAAAATGCTTGAAACGCTTGTACCAATCACTGTCACCCAAATATTAATTAAAAAGGCTTAATTAATCGTTATATTACGATCGTCGTGACTTTCTATGATACTTATATTGTACTAAAAAATTATTGTTTATTATGTAAATAATTTAAATATAGTAATTATAGCCCTTCCTTTAGTGCCCCGTTTTCTCTTTCACTAGTAAGGAAGTCGCCATTTCCACTGTTGTCATCAAATTAAAATTTTGTATCGTCTTATAGAAATTAATGAAGAAAAAAAAATTGTGGTGCCTTTTCTAGCGTATAGATTATAGGTTGAATTGCATAATTATTTTTGTGTATGACTTTACAACGTATATTTATTCGTTATTTTAAGTGAAATAGCTTAAGGTGACAGTAATTGGGTAGGTGTCAGTAATTGGGGGTCCTACCCTAGTCCCTGTACATGTGCTTCCGAAGTCCCATTATTTTGGAATTTTGGAATTCAAGGCCTACTTGACATTTTATTTCGGACTCCCTGCAAAATACACACCGTTATCGCCCGGCGAATGGAAAACAAAGAACAAGAAGGGCGAAGGGGATGGGGCGTGATAGGACGAAGTTCGCCATAAATCGGGGGCGGGATTCGAGGCCAAGCTGCACTCGGTGCAAATGAATTTAAGAGGCCGTTTAATGGCACGAAAGTTAGGCTTGATGCCGTACTAAATGCACCTGTCTTTTCATTTACCGTGGCGCTCCACGATAACGGCACTCATCGTTTCCCGAATATTGTTCGTCCAAAGTTGACTTTACTTTATCCTAGTTCTGTCTCACGTCGCTGGAGATATCTGTGCCTTTTTTTTTAAGCTCGTGTCTCCCCTGGCGAGTGGAATTTAACCTTTGCTCCGGTTCGCGTCTCTGAAATTGGGGACGCCGAGCAGGCAGCGCTGCGTAATTAATCAAAATTGAAGATGCTTCCGGCGATATGTGCGAATGTATTTTCAAGCCTGAGACGCCCCTGATTGAATATATTCTATATTTCACTCGGGTTTATGAAAATTTCTAATTATACATGATATATGCCCTCGCACGTTTGATATACAATGCAAATAAACTCGTCGCACAATCAAAATAGTGTCTTTGCTTCGCACAAAAATAAAGCGAATATGCGGGGTAAGATTCTCCCTTCGAGGGATCTGATTAGGGTTTGTCGGTTTTTAAAAACCGGGTTTAAAAACCGGTTTTTATTTATAAATTTGTGAAATTCGAAAACCGGTTTTTAAATTTAAAAACCGGTTTTATATACTAGAATTAATATGCAGAAATGAATTAATTAAAAACGTTAACCTTTCGACTTGAAATCGCCTCGGACACAAGCATATTGTAGTAGGTAACAGTTTATTCATTACTGTAACAGTAATCTTCATATTTTCTGAAGAAAAATACTACATGGAATAAAGATTTATAATTTAGTACCACTGTAAACGATTTATTTGGTTTTGTATAGATACTGTATATTTTATTTTGTTATATTTTTGTAATTCCATAAATATTAAGTAAACTGAACATTTTTAAAATAAGTGCAAATATTTATTTGTACAATATATTTTTTGTGAAAATTCGAAAACCGGTTTAACCGCTTTTTGGGGAATAGTGGAATTCGAAAACCGGTTTTTTCAAAAGTCGGTTTTTGTATAAACCCTAGGTCTGATTTATGTTATTCGATTGGGGTAAGTAGCAAAAGGAAAATGTGAGAGATAAAGAGCGAAAATTCATTCGCTGTCTTGCGACAGGTAACCTCTTCTTTTGGAAAACCGCTTTGGAGACATCGGCTTGCCGTATTTCTATCTAAAGGCAACCAAAGCGTGCGAGTTTTTAAGAATTTAGACATTGCACGCGTGAGGGCCCAGCTCGCAATGGCGTCGCGACTGTTAGTGTTCGCCACCGCCACCAGAGGTCTAATCTGCCAAACTCTTTCTCGCTAGTCGTAAGTTCCAGTCTCGTCCGTATATATACAAGTTCCAAGTTTATTCCTCTCGGTCCCCAATCCCCATGCGTCGCACAGTGGCGTGTTTATATATGTTCACTCCTATATATAAATTAGGCTTAGAATCGCTAATCGCTAAGTTTCCACAGACCGAGCGAACTGAAACTTATGGTTTTAAACAAAGGTGTAACAATTAAGACTGCAAAATCGCTTTTACGCGCCTAATTATAAAAATTTCTTAGCATTATAATTTAACCGTCATTTTTATACACGCATATACTAAACGTCACATGCCTGTGATAAAAAAAAATTTGATAATATACGCTAGAAACCTACTCTAAAGACAGAACCAGGTATCCATCGCAATACTATACTGTATCCATCCTAAGAAAAAACGAGTCCGCGCAGGGATGGTTCCGAGGAGGCGCTGATTGGTCCGGCTCCCCACTTAACCATCTACGTTTTTCTCCGTCTTACCGTCTGTTACCTCTCTGTCAACTGTTCCGCACGCGACGCCTTCATATACATGGTGGCACAATTATTTTCGCATACGCACGGCAACCGCCTGCGTTTTATAAAAATTGTTTTGCAGTTGTTTTGAATGAACTTGTGTTTATTTCAGAGACCATAACTGTTATAACCTAATTTTTAAAAGTTATGGCATAAGAGTTAATATCTTTCTTCAAATGATTTTGGTTATGAATAACCATTATCGATGACGGATATCGTTTTTAGTTGCGAATAACCATTATTGACAACGCAAATTGTTTTCGGTTACGAATAATCATTATCGCTGACCAGAATTTTTTTTGGTTAAGTTATAACCAATATCGATTGGGGGATTTTTTTTGGTTACCGGTAAACAATATCGATGGTGGGAGTTTTATTTTTGTTACTTTCGAACATTAACAATTTTTATTACCTAGACTATTTAGAACACCTCGTTAACTGATGTTATATCTGTTCGGAACCAAAGAACTACTGGGTAGATACATTGCACTCCTGCAGTTTTGACATTGACATCGGTCACGTCCCGCCCTTGGAGGGGCAGGGAAAGCGGCAGGTAAAGCGCTACGAGCAATCGCCTGCGTCGGGCCCGTAGGCGGTGGTGGGGGCTGCGCAGATCGGTCGCAAAACGGTATGGGCGTCGTTTTTTCTTAGGATGGACACAGTATAGCACTAATGTTTAAAGTTATGTACATCAACTAACTTGGTCCCTTAAAACATGGTAAATCGAATCATAAATTAACTACCGTGTATCATGCGCGCGTCGCATCCAGCAAAATCAACGGACTTACCTTATATTCATCAGTCCTTAACTGTTAGTTCCCGATAACAACGGAACCCCAGATTATCGTAACGAACTATATGGTACCCCCGTATGCGCTAATGATAAGACATATCAATTGCTAAACGCTATATCCTAAGCTAAGTAGCCGATACAGTTAACTACCTTTATTCTTTTGTTATGAGTATGAATGATTGTACATAAGTATGCGTGCGTTGTAAATATTGTAAATAATGTTGTACATAGGTGTATATGGCCGTATGAATGTGTTCCTGGCTAAAGGTAGAGCGGATCCCTGCTCAGTGAAGAAACAAAGTTGTCCCTCGCCCGTAGAGGAATAAAGGGAAAAACTGAACGTTCCTATAAAACAAAGTTGCTTAATTAATAAGACTGCCAAGCCGGTTTTTTATTTTTTTTCATCGCGCCTAGTTATAAGAATACATTATACCGGTATAGTTTTTACCTACCCTTTCTATACACTCAAAATCTACTAAACTTCACATGTCTGTGATATAAACCAGCAAATGTACGTTCACAAACTTATTCCAAAGATAGCACTATTGTATCCAGCGCAATACTATTTTTAATACTCAGAGGCTGTGCGTACCCACTATACTGGGTCTTTAGCCTATAGTTAATATCTATGCTTAAAAATGTTACCTTTTATACGTTAAGGTCTTAACTCATTGTAACTGGACCATCTCTCATGGGTAATAAACGTATACTGTAATAAAAAAAAAACAAAGTGGCGTGTTTATAGGGAAAAATTGCGAATAAATTATTTTATGCCCCATTCCTACGTATCTCGACCTGCTGATTTCAAATATATTGTTATTTTTGTTATAAATTAAAAAATAATAAAAATGAAGGTTTTATTTGTTGAAAAAAAAGACATAACTCATAAACTATTTATATGTATGAAAAGAGAATATCCAATGGTATTTCTACATATATTTACAAAATACAAAAATTGAATTTTAGGGGTTGGTGGTGGGGGTAACTTGAAAGGTATGGACGTTTTGAAAATTAATTTTACGCAGTTTTGTAGATATAAAAAAAAATGTAACTTCTGTTTAAACTTCTTTTCGATATCTATCACCATTCTCGAGATATTCCCCGAAAATGAAATTCTGTCCTTTTCCGAGGCGTAATTTCACCCCCTAAAACCGTACGGAGGCACCAACAAAAAATATAGTTGTGTTACGAATGAATTACTCTACTTGCACACCATGTTTCATAATTTTCTGAATTTCCGGGTTCCCTAACTTCCCTTGTTAATCAGCTATTGACCATTCGGACGTTAAGGAGACATTCTACAGTCTCGGCTGAAAGTTTTTATAATGAAATTAACATTTAACGTTTTCAAACTTTTCGGGGTATATTCTACCACTCTTGAAATACATGAGAAAATCTTTGTTGTTTGTTTAATTCATTTGTTTACATAAATATTTCGCAGTGAAGTTGGCATCTTTAGAATTGCTGGCGTTTGAAATTTCGGGCGACTGGATCACTTGAAATAAAAAACCAAACATATTTTTAATAGCGAATATGTTAATTGGTTTAATATTTTTCTATTTTTTTATATTGATTAAATAGAAAAGAAATGCCATTTTCCGTACTTCCTACTCTGATCGATCGCCATTTTAGTAATTTTTGTTGAAAATTGTTTTTTCACGGTATACCCGATAACCATACTCTTGCAAATTAAAAATATGTTTGCTTTTTTTATTTCAAATGATCCAGTCGCCCGAAATTTCAACCCCCAGCAATTCTCAAGACGCCATATTCACTGCGGAATATTTATGTAAACAAATGAATTAAACAAATAACAAAGATTTTCTCTTGCATCTCAAGAGTGGTAGAATATACCCCTAACAATTTGAAAAGTTAAGTGTTTATTTAATTATAAAAACAATCACTGAAGAAAAGTGGCCGAATTTTCGGCCGAGACTGTAGAATGTCGCGCTAAGGACTTAATGAGATGCCATTTGTTATGAACCATTCTGCAGTTGTCAAAACATAGCTATAAAGTCATTTGTCTAGTTTTCTGTCCAATAAGGCATCGCGCACCCCAGGTACAGCGTACCTGTTTTAATATCAGGTACTCCCACCCTTCTCGGCGTTACTTGGGGGTTTATGGTTTTACATACCTTCAGAGGTAAAAGAAGCGGAGAAAATGCGATTGCTTGTTATTGAAGGAAAAACCCTTGAATTACTTCTCTTCCATTTCTTCTGTCCCTTTTCATCCCTTAGCCAATAACAATAGTTTTCTATCCCCACCTTTACACTCCCGAGTAAACTTGCCTTCAAACTAATTGACGTGAAATCAGAAATTACCGAGAGCTCAAACAAGCAATACGTATTGTTTGTACCGTGCAACCAGTTCGCAATCAGTTCTCGTTTAATTTCATATAAATAGAGAAAATGGTGAGAATGGTTAGTAGAAAAATTTTACATAAAAAATATAGTGAGTTCCATGGTAACGTCCAAAGATTAACTGGTTTTGTGATCGATACGTTTCATATACCAGTTAACAATAAACAAAAAGTGCAACGACATTTAGAGACACATTTTCTCCAGAAATATAAGAAACCGTGGGCAAACTGTCACCGCGTTGAAAAACGATTTCTTGTAACGTATGAAGCATGGTTAAACAAAGATTTCCTGATAACGGATGAGTTGTGTGCCGGGTCTTCATCCAATCGTGCAGTAGGTAGGCCGGAAAAGACATTCGACAGTTCTGGGGATCGATCAAAAAGGAAGAAGATTGCTGAGCTTGAAGCAAGTACATCCACTGCCGAATTAGCATACGCAACAACAATTAGTCTGCACAAAGAAGGAGACGTGGCAACGGCGGAAATTGTGAAAGAGATGACGACAACAACTCCGACACGTGGTCAGAAAATATTGAAGAAATGGCGAGAGAGAAGCCCGGATCGAAGTTCCATGCCTGCTGAAGAAGCCTTGGGCATGATTATGTTTGAAGGTTTGAGCAGGGCTACGTATAGGAATTTAAGACATCGTGCGCTTAAACACGGACATAACTTGTATCCTTCTGAGTACGCGTTAACTAAAGCACGCAAGGAAACTTATCCAGAAGAAGGAATTCACATAAATGAGGAAGTATGCGAAGTCAAGGTGCAATCTCTCATTAATCATACCGCCAAACGGATTATCCTTTCTAATGATTACAAGGGCAATACATCTTGCACATTATATTGTAAAATATGGATTCGATGGAAGCTCGGGACATTCGGGGTGGAAGCAAAAGGGACTTAGTGAAGAAGAAACTGACGAGTACCTCTTCCAGTGCTCCATGGTACCACTGGAATTAAAGGAGGATACTAGTGAAGAAATTATTTGGAAGAATCCTCGCCCATCCAGTACGCGTTTTTGTCGGCCTATCCGGCTTCAGTGGAAGCACGAGACTAGTGACGTTATTATAGCTGAAAAAGTGAACATGGAAGAGCAAATTGCGCGAGTGACTCCGTTCAAAGTTGGTGACGTTCTAATAAATTATAAGTTGCATTTAACCATGGTGGACGGTAAAGTGTGTAGTGCTATGACCGACACGGGCACTCAGAACTGCTATTTATGCAATGCAACCCCAAAAACTATGAACAATTTGGATGAGCATAATTCAGAAATTTGTGAAGAATATTTACAATATGGATTATCAAATCTGCATTGCTACATCCGGTTTTTGGAATGTATATTACATATTTCCTACAGACTAGATTTTTTTTTCGTGGACTGCAACTAAAAAAAAGTGGGAACAATGAATTATTAGCAAAGCGCAACAAAAAATGGTGCAGGAAAAGTTTTGGACTCACATGGGATTGAAAGTTGACCGTGTAAAACAATCATATGGAAATACAAATGACGGTAATACTGCTAGACGTATATTTAACAATCCTCATTTAACAGCAGAAATCACCGGAGTTAATGAAGAATGTATTACTCGGTTCTCTTCAATATTAAAAGCTATCAATAGTTCTTATCCAATTAATAAAATAGTATTTCACGACTATTGCCGAGAGACTGCTGAACTCTACGTGAAACATTATAGTTGGTATTATATGCCAGTTAGTGTACATAAAATTTTAATCCACGGGTCACAAATAGTAGAAAACTTTACTCTGCCAATAGGCGAGTTTTCAGAGGAGGCCTTAGAATGCCGAAATAAAAATATAAGGCAGTATCGGGAGGACCATACGCAGAAGAGATCATTATTACAGGCAAATAAGGATCTTTTTTACCGCCTACTGGCATCGTCCGATCCTTATCTGGTCACAAAATACGGAATTCCAAAAAAAAAAGAAGAAAGAAAATATCCCAGAACAAGTTAGGAAATTATTAGTAACTGCAGAAGAGGCAGATACGGAACTTGAAGAAGATTTATCAGTTTTTATGTGATTTCTTTAAGTTGTTTATTGACATTAGCATTTTTCTAGTTTTAAAATTGAGTAAGGTAAAGACACCAGTAGTTGACCATGTATCAGTAGTTGACCACTTTTCAGAAAAACGTGAAAAATAAGGTTTTTAGAAGTGACGATCTTTTGAAAAAAGTGCAGTTGACGTGCCAAGACATCTACCGACTGAAATCTAAAACACTCAAGTGTGAAGTGCATTATGAATAGTATTGTAGGATCACGGAAAAAAGGAAGTCGCCTCAACGGGACTCGAACCCGCGATCTCTAGGTTTGCGCGCTGGCCAGCCGCCTTAACCACCTCGGCTACCGCCGACTTCCCGGTCTTGATGCTTCCGTGCCCTCTCTTATGGTATGGGGGTTCCTGATCCCACACTCGGCCCTCCTGCGACGACATTCGCCCTCGAATGTCATTGTCGCACAACTCTTCGGCGTGTCACTTATTTTTCGCGTCGCTGACAACGACCACAGTGTCTATTATTTTTCGCGTCGCAGACAACGACCACAAGTCTATTATTTTTCTCGTCGCAGACAACGACCTCAAACGCCATCTCTCGGCTCCGTGTGGCGATCGGTGCTCCCCCCATCCCGGACGAGCCCCCAAATGTAGGATCACGGAAAAAAGGAAGTCGCCTCAACGGGACTCGAACCCGCGATCTCTAGGTTTGCGCGCTGGCCAGCCGCCTTAACCACCTCGGCTACCGCCGACTTCCCGGTTTTGATGCTTCCGTGCCCTCTCTTATGGTATGGGGGTTCCTGATCCCACAGTATTGGCGAATGTTTAGTTACAACAAGGTGAGTAGTGTGTTCCCATTTCGTTATTTCCTTAATGATTTTGTTAAGAACAGGTGTATGGTTCAGGTAAAAAAATTCGTAGGTTATTAACTCTTTATGACTGAACTCTTCACTTGTTAAACTCTCATCGTGTTCTATATTTGATTAATGCACCGTTTTTGTTATACTAACCTCAGAAACACATAGTTTGCGGGGTGGTCAAGTAATGACTCTTGTCATTCTAATTGTTTCTAGAAGTTGACAGGTATGGCGCACAAGAAACTGGGTAAATGCACGATGTTGCGGCCGCGCGCAACGGCCGGATTTGAACGCGCGCCCGCGGTGGCATCAACACAGCTGTTGAGCCGTCGCGGCGCGTTTGAAGTGTTTTGACCGCTAACGATCATCGCGAAGCGCTCGCCCGGCGACCGTTAGTTCCGAGAACAACACCGTCGTGACAACCACGCAATACGATCCTGCAATATTTCGCGCCCATTGCGCCCAGCATTCTTGTGCACCGATTCTTGTGCGACCAGTATCGCTACGCGCCCACGCGCCGTGTATACGTGTTTTGTACATTACTGTGTCTGTGCTGTCCGACGTCTGTGTGATCACAGAGTGACGAAATAAAACAGTGTTGTGTCCACCTGCGGAGTGTTAGCTACCCGTCATCCCTTTCCCTACGAGCTGCCCTACCGCCGGCATTATAAATCCGCTCTTGGCGAAAACATTGGTCCTTCGAGCCGGAGCTGCAGTAAGGAAGGATGACGAAGGAAACAGCAACCACCGCCAATGCGGCGGCCCCGCTATCTTGGTCGGCCCTGGTAAAAAAGATCCGGGCGCTGATGCAGTCCGCCCAGCGCCTGCTGGTCAATTTTAAGAAAATGGGCCAGGCCAAATTCACGGAGGACAACGCGAAGGAGAGGATTGCGGCCCTGAAGGCGACGTGGGAGCAGTGCACCCAGTTGCACATGGAGGTGGAGGCCCTGATTCCGGAGGAGGAGCGAGATGCCTGCCCGTACTTCCTCAACGACGAGTTCGCCCAGGCCGAGGAAGGATATTGGGAGACATTGGACTTCTTGCTGGAGGTCGTCCGGACGCTCCGCGTCCCCTCCCCCGAATCGGCCAAGGATCCAGCCGCCTCATCGCAGGGAGGAAAGAAGAGCCGCGCCAAGCTTCCACGCCTCACCTTGCCACGATTTTCGGGTGAGTACTCGGAGTGGCAGGCCTTCCGCGATCTCTTCACGTCGCTCGTCATCAAGGACGGGGCCCTCGACGAGGTCGAGCGGCTACAGTACCTAAAAACGGCGGTGGAGGGCCCCGCGCTGGCCATCGTCGATCATTACTCGACGACGGAGTCAAATTTCGCCACCGCCTGGGCGACCTTGTCCAGGCGGTATGACAACAAACGCGCGCTCGTCGCGGCCCACGTCCGCGAGTTCATTTCAATGCCGCCGATGTCGGACGATTCTGCCGTGGAGCTAACCCGTGTGCGCGACGCGACTAACCGGTCTCTCTCGCTCCTCGCGCAGCTAGGCTGCCCCACCACTCAGTGGGACGCTATCGTTGTCGGGGAGCTCTGTTTGAAACTGGAGTCCGGGCTCCTGGAGGAGTGGGAGACGTCGCTCGGTACGCGTACCGACCCCCCTACCTATGACGAACTCGATCGGTTTCTCGAGTCGCGCATCCGGTCACGGGAGGCCACTCAAGCCAACGAGGAAGCCAAGGCTCGCGTTCACGGCGCGGTGCCGCAACCGCCTAAATCGGCCCCCTCGTCCACTGCTCGGGTGTGCACCACGTTCGTCTTACCCGAACCCCGGCTCCCCTGGAAGAAAGCGTGTTGTCCCGTGTGCCGGGCGCGACACGCCGCGTACCGCTGCCCGTCCTTTCGCTCAATGCAGACCGACCAACGTCGCGATCTGGTCAACGGCAAGCGGCTCTGCGTGAATTGTCTCGCGCCCGGCCACCGGCCTCCGTCGTGCCCTGTTTCGGCGTCGTGTTCGTGGTGCGGTCAGCGGCACCATTCCCTCCTCCATCAAGCCAGCACTGCGGTGGAGGCCGACGCTGCGCATTGTCCGGCGCGCGTCGCCCCGACGTCCGCGACGGCGGGCGGCGTTGGGCCTTCGGCGGCGGTGCTCGGGGCGTCCGCGACGACCGACACTGCGCTGGGGAAACCGGTGTTGCTGGCCACTGCCATCGTTCGCGCTCGGTCGGCGGGCGGCAAAATAATGACCCTGCGCGCACTCTTGGATCAGGGCGCGCAGACGTCCCTGGTCTCGGAGTCTGTGGTTCAGGCCCTCCGCCTGCACCGCCAGCCCTTGCGAACTTGCTTGCGAGGAGCCCTGGATGGAACGTTGGGGACGTCACGGGCCCAGGTGCAGCTCACCCTGTCCCCGGATCAGGAGGGGCCCCCCGGGATCTCCATCAACGCCAAAGTCGTCCCAAGGGTATCCTCGTACCTTCCCGACGGGATACCCTCTGCGAAGCTGCAGGAGCAGTTCCCTGGACTCACATTCGCCGATCCAGTGCCGTCCACCCGCCGACCCGTCGACCTCATCGTCGGGGCCGACCATTTTGGCGCCCTTTTGCGCCCCGGATTCCGTCGCGGCACCCCCGCGGCCTTAATCGCCCAGGAGACTCTCTTCGGGTGGATTGTTTCGGGACCGACCGGCCACCCCGCCACGGCTTTTGGCTAGCGCGTCGTCCCCCCTCCCGTGCGCGTCCGCGGCAGATGTGGGCCTCGTCGCGGCGTGAAAAGACCATCTGTAACGAGCCCCGAGATTGTACGCCGCCACTCCGAGTCACCCACGCGCTTCACATCTTGTCACGGCGGGCGGCGCCGGGCGGGCGCGGTTCTTCGAAATTCGGCCCCACGACTGGGGTCCGAGGCGGGCGGAATGTTGCGGCCGCGCGCAACGGCCGGATTTGAACGCGCGCCCGCGGTGGCATCAACACAGCTGTTGAGCCGTCGCGGCGCGTTTGAAGTGTTTTGACCGCTAACGATCATCGCGAAGCGCTCGCCCGGCGACCGTTAGTTCCGAGAACAACACCGTCGTGACAACCACGCAATACGATCCTGCAATATTTCGCGCCCATTGCGCCCAGCATTCTTGTGCACCGATTCTTGTGCGACCAGTATCGCTACGCGCCCACGCGCCGTGTATACGTGTTTTGTACATTACTGTGTCTGTGCTGTCCGACGTCTGTGTGATCACAGAGTGACGAAATAAAACAGTGTTGTGTCCACCTGCGGAGTGTTAGCTACCCGTCATCCCTTTCCCTACGAGCTGCCCTACCGCCGGCATTATAAATCCGCTCTTGGCGAAAACACACGAAAAAGTTGTATATATCGTTAGTGGTTTTCTGAGGTCGCGGATCCCGAATTCGACATAGGATTTATAAAATTAATTTATTTAAACAATGTGTTTAACAAATTATATTGGAAAAAAGTTTTAGAATAAATACAAAAATTTCGGAGACACATACATATTTGTTTAGTTACTTTCCCCGCAGAACACGATTCTATATGTACCAAAACATCTAATTTTGCAATCATTTGTTTAAACCTTCGAAAGTGAGCAAAACTCGAAATGTCTAATCTGTTCCTGAATTGGACTCCTTATGGAATTGAAATCTTTTAATTTCACATTCCTTTTTAGTTCTAACTTGTTCTAAATTATTGACAATAAACGATGCTAAGACGATTACCTACATCATTGCCTTAATTCTCTTTCTAGTATAGGTGGTCAATTACTGTCCAACATAGGGTCAACTACTAGTATTTTCATTTTCAAGGATGGTCAACTTCTGAAGCAGTTACTGAACTTTGAAAAATGGTTTCAAAATTTTTATAGCATACCTTTTTTAAAAAATCGTTCTCATTACATAATTTGGAAAGCTTAAAGAGTATCTTTAGGCAGCGACTGTCACTATTTAATGACAGAGCAATTAGTTACTATTGTTTACGTGAAGGATTTCTCTTAACTGGTCAACTACTGGTGCCTTTACCTTAAGTTCCTATTGTTAGTTTAAAGAATATTAAAACATTGTGCTGAATAAAACATGATATAAATTTCATTTGCGTCATAACTTGTAATGTGCATGATATTCTTGACGTCAGTTACTTTTGTACCTCTTCTTATAACTTTGAGGGGTGGTTTTACCCCCTAAATATGCCAGCGGGCCAAAATAAAAAGACACGTATATCTTATTTTTCGGTCCTCTAAAACATATCCAAAATCCAAAGCAATCGGAGGGAACCTCTCCTTGTAGGTCATAAAAAAGGAGACGGTTTGCTGCCTAGTTACTTTTACTTTACAATGGTTTTCGGCAACTAACATAAACAGCTGCACCTGGCTGCAGCTGATACCTTTTCCATTCGATAGTATACACTTCTGCCTTTCTTATAAAACAAATTTCAACGTGGTACATTGTGGCACATTTTTTATATACTTAAAATTGCCGCAAATAAAATGTGCTTAACTAAGAACGTTACAGAAAACGTTAAAAGAATCGGAAAACGTTGATCTATAGGTCATTTTGTTCGCCTTGAAATAAACTATACTGCCAACTATGTCACAGATCTGTTGCAATATTTGATACGCCAAACACAGAAGAAATAGAACGCCCCGAGAAGGGCCTCAAATATTTTGTTCAAGTTTAAACACTTATATAGCAGTCGGTAATACTTTTAAAGAAAAAACAAACTTTGACCATGATACTAGACATATTTAAGAACATTTTCATGTGTTTACATTTTCATTATCTGTCAAATCGGAAATTGAATTTATTCACAATTCCCTAGAAAACACGCCACTGTGCGTCGTAGAGCTAGTTAGCTAAATTATTCGTTCTCGGGGAATCCGGCAAAATCCTTTTCGTAATATTATTGAATTTCTCCGTATGTTACTTAATAAATAAAACAATTATCATAAACGTGCGTACAAATAATATAACAAAACTCCAACTGACATTCATATTTAATGCAATTTTTCCGAATATTTTCTATAATTACGCGGAATTCCAATCAATGCTTTAAGAGCCCTTCTGTAATTTCCATGATGGAGATTTTACACCCCCTCTCCGTTGCTGTTAATTTCATTATCTCGGCCAATCATTCAAAACCTCATCTCCCTTTGGCGTAGTATTTTTCTCGTCCGAAGACCGGAGTAACTGCGTAAAACAAACAATTCGTGTGTATTTTGCCGATCGTTATTTATGGGTTCGTGAATATTTATTAATTGTAGCACACAGCGAGTGTGGGTCGCCCGTGGGCGTTTCGACGATATACAGTTTCGCAATGGCCAGCAAAATCTCCATAAAGATGGGAGGAAATAACTAGTCCTTCGAGTCAGGCTGAAGTAGCGGTGGGACTTTGATACGCTTCCTTGCGAATTTTTTAAATGGATCAGGAATATGGATTGGGACCGTCCTCGGGCTAAAATGGGTCCGAAAGTCTTGGCGATATTCAGATTTTTCAACACCCTAACCTTGCTCGATTGACTTCGCCGTGATACTGAAGAATTGGAATCGTTCAAATGGAGAAACGAAGACAAAGGACACTTTCGACATTTCTAACAATAAGACTTCCACATCTAACACCATCAAGACCTCATGAAATGTGCAAGATTGTACAAGAATACTAAGTACAAGGCCCTTGCAAAACCTGTTGAGTTTCGGGCTTTAATTCAGCACGCTTTGAATCGGCTTAATCCCCGCGACTAGCCGGAAGAAAGGATTTCTCGCTGTAATTGGCATTCTCCGCGAGGAGGATTTTAATCGCGTAATGCGGATCGCAACTGCCGCGAATCTTTTGCGAGGACTTTCCTCTCGGCGAGGCTGAAATCTTTATTCGAGCTGCAGTCAACTGATCAGAAGTGCAACGATGGGCGGCTCGTGGGAGCAGCTCGGCCAGAGCAGGAGAACGAATACCCCCTGTAATTACAGAGAACCTTTTTTTATAATAAAAGGGTCTGCCGGTCAAAAAATTCCGAGCGCAAAGGGAAGCGAGAATTGCAGAGGGAATCAAGTGGCGTAGTTTGGTAAAAAGGTAAAGTGCCGGAAACCGCAACGTGCACGTTAAAAAAATGTCTCGGTCCTTTGAAGTCACGCCTTGCGTACGAAATGTTCGTTAACATTGTCATGGATACTGGGTGTTTCGCGATGCATCCAACAAACTTTTCTCGCGCGTTCAGCAAGTCGTTCTGAATGAAAAATGTCACATGCACTATCGCTCTTTTTCGTTTTGTTATCACAAATAACACACTAGCCAGTGACGGACTGGGTCTGAAAATATTAGTTGCCAGCAGGCAAAGGGGGCCCACCTGCAGCTGTAAGGCTATCATTTAATTTTTGTAAAAATAAATAAAATTTAAACAAAATACGTGGGTGGAAAAAAAGTACACTTAAAATTGTTGCCGAATAAATGTATATCTTTTAATAATCACAGTGTACAGGTATTGTACATATTACTGCGAGTATACAGAAGATATATACTAAATGTAAATACAGATTGTTAAAATTGAATTTTTAAATTATTTTTTCTTTGTTTTAAATAAATGGTGTGGATACTTTTAGTTGGCTTGTATTGAATATTTTACGTTATATTAATTTTTTAAACGCTGTTTTCATTAGAAGGTTGCGAGACTAAGTAGAGGTAAGGCGCTCAAGTAGAAGAGCCCAATACTTGATCAGACATACAGCATAAGTTCAGGCTGCGGAAGCCTCTACTCTAACGTGACATTTCAAATTCAGGTACAAATATGAATTATCAACAGTAAATAGATTATTCTAATCTTGAAGAATAGAAAGATCAAGAACAGACTTGACGCTTTTTTTATTACGCAGGGTTGAGTCAGTGAAGCATATTCTTAGTATATCAAATGGTTCCTCAGTTTGTAGGATGAAGTGTCATAGAGAGAATAATTCTGTTCTTCAGTGGCACATCTGAAACTCGAATGCAATTTTTAATTATTTTTATAATTTTCACAATATCGAGGCCAGCGTATTTTTCGTCACCAAATTTTATAGCAAACGTAAATACAAATTCAATAATCTATAATATTATAACTGTGGGGTTGTTTTGATCGTCGATATTCACATCCAAAGTATAAAGCCTTACAATTACTTACCTAACGTAAACATATACATAAGTACAAATTGCAAACACTTGGCGATCATGCTGCACCATAAGAAAAAATTTACAGACAGAACTTTGAAACTCTTTATACATTTGAATTTCGATCTGAAACTGCTTTACGTGGCCTGTAAAATTGTGTAAAGAAAAATACCATGTTCCATTGAAGAAGTTATGTTAACATCTCAAAACTATTTAAACTATAAAAATAATTAAAAGCTACTTCCAACTATTCGATGTACCCCATTAAACACAACTAACTCTTCAGTTCATATTTCGTACTAATATAAAAAATTAAAGAATTATTTTTCAGATGCTAAGTTTCGATGAGTCACGCTGTATCCAATATATTGAAAAACACAAGGAGACGTAAGTCAGGTGTTGTCTGCCTAACAATAACAGTGAGCATTTTTCAAAACCCCTCTGAAATTTCCTCCCTTCGTCATCAGGAATGTGGGTCACAGTTTCGACATACCTATCTGTGTTCTTGATTTGTCGAATTTTTCGCATGTTGAGTAATTGGAGTCCTGGAATGTGAGCCGTTTTAATTATTTTCACACTTGGCTTACAAGTGCAAGGTTTGACATTTATTCGCCAATATTTCCTGCAGTGGGAAGAAGTACATATCTGGGGATTAATAATACTGGAACATGGGAACAGTGTAATAACAAGGAGCGAGGGCCATGAAAGAGTCGGATTATTAGACTTCAAGTTTTCATATGACCCTGCCCTTTCATCCTCAGCATTTTGTTACACCATGTCGACGCGAGGGTAGCGTCTATGCATTTCACTAATGCAAGAAAAATTAAATTTTGGCAACGTGCCTGCGAGGAACGTAATATCTGATTTGTAATAGGAATAAGGGTAGCACAGTTTAATAATTTGAGAAATCTACAACAAGAACATGTTTTCGTTAAATTACTCTTTTATATTACAAACAAAAGGTGTTTTTGTTAGAATACACACGATCGATTTTCAGTTTCTGCTTTATTTGCCGAACATAAGCCATAGGGTGGAGAGAAAAAAAACTTTTTTTCGATGATCAAATTCTAATAGTGCGGAAAAGTTGTCTACTAGGTCCAATAAAACGTGTAAAAAATTTCAGCTCGATCGGATAATTTCTTCGGTGTGCACCAAAGGCCTTAAGGGGTTACGAAACAGCACTAAACTAGACAATTTTTTTTACTGATACTATGAGGTTGAAAATTATTTATTTTCTTCTTACGTGTAGATCATGTATTGTATAAATACTGTACAAAAATATTAAAAAATGACCGAGTTATTTGTTCTCCCGCGAAGGTCGTCCGCCGTTACACGCGTGACTGACCTAACAAATTATAATGGCCAGGTTCGTCTGAAATCAAAAACATGATGATTTTCGTGTTCCTTAATAAAATACCTACAATGTAGCATACGGATTTGAGAGAAAAAAATTTATTGCACAAATGAGAGCAAAGCGAAGAAAATGATACGTTTTTCACGTGAAAAAACGAATTTAAACCATTAATTATATACGAATGGGTTATCGGATGGAAAAACTGATATGCTACATCGTAGATAATACCATTAAGAATATGCGTACCAAGTTTGAAATCAATCGGACAAGTAGTTTTGGAGATATTTGATAGGTCACCTTTGAAAATGTAGTTTCGAGAAAAACGCAAAAGAAGAAAAGTAGAATGGTCGCTACCTGCTGCGGAATATCGACATCCGCGCCTCGTTTAAAGTCTATAACTCGGCTATTTTTGGGAATTTTTGCGTCTACCATGACTCAAATTATTCTTAAAACTTGACACAATAAGAAAATGCAAAAAAAAATAAATCGACTTTTCAAAACTTTCAGTGTGGCGTAACCCCTTAACTTTCAAACTTTTAGTACAAAACTTAAAATTTGAAAAAACAAACAAAAAATATAAAATACAAAATACATAAAAAAAAGCAATAAAATTATTTAAAAAAATATAAAATACAAAAAACAAGGAGCCCGACGTACAGCTACCTCCGCGTGGTGGGTTCTGGGCCACTTTTTCCGTTAGGAAAGTCAGCGAAGAGCTGCATTTTTTTATAGTTTACAGTGCCAACAGGCCGTTCCTATCGTTCCGAAACCAGCCACGGGTGTTTCTTTGCTTCATTTACGCAACAAATATAGTCCTGGGTAAAAAAAAAAGGTAGAATCCACCAGCTGAAGAAAGTTGCACTTTCTTAAGTTTTGTACTAAAATTTTGAAAGTTAAGGCCTTTGGTGCACACAGAAGAAATTATCCGATCGAGCTGAAATTTTTTACACGTTTCATTGGGCCAAGTAGACAACTTTTCCGCACTATTAGAATTTGATCATCGAAAAAAAGTTTTTTTCACTCCACCCTAATAAGCCACTTGTTTTTGAAATTCACGCACGAATTTATTCGCCCGAGTTGCCTGCGCGTTAAAATTCTCAATCAGCTGTAAATCTGTTTGTTCTCCATTTCTTTTTTTTAATCAAATATATCGCTGCGATGCGTGTTAAAACATATACACGCGAATAAGGTTAGTGATGTAGGTATGTAACATTTAAATAATGGGAGATTTTGTAATTTGTTACCTCTGGCGAAAATTTGTCACTTTAAGTAGGAAACATATTTTCGTACGTTTCAATTTCAACTATATTTGTATTGAACAGATTGATAATTTTTAAAATGAAAAAGTGAGGCTCGCGTTTCCATGTTTTGATTATTAATGTTGTTTGCTTTTGAAGTAATACTATGGGAATAATACTATTTTCGTCGATGTAAATAGAATATATTTATTTCGCGAAACGGGAAAACAGACGGATAAAAGTTTATCGTTCTGTTTTTCCATTTTGTGCGAAACTGAACCATGGAAATCTGTCAGTCCGCGCAATTCTATGCCTCCTCCCTGCTCCTCGATGAAATAAACAACAGCTGATAGATAATAGACCGAACAAAGCTTTTGACGCTGAGCATGAAAAATACAGAGACCACTAATAGAAATGGAATGATAAACGAGTGTGAAACGATCGATATCCAGAGGAGAATTATTTTCAAAATAAGGTAAAAAAAACCTGGTACCACTGGAAAGCTCCAATTAATAATCTTTTTTCAAACTGTCACACCTACTTGAACGCTTGTTTGTTTCTGCGTTTCTGTGCGTCTCCTATCTGGATCTCGACGGATCGATCCAATTTGTTTCGATTTGAAAGCACGCGAAGAAAGAATGTTCCTAGTGATCGAGGATTTATTTTTGCCATGATTGCGATGGACGTAGAATTGTGTGGCATTGAAACGGGGTTTCAGTGCTTCACTTTAGTTCCACCACGGAACATTTTAAAACTGTTGTTGAAAGAAATTCAATTTTAGATCAAAGTTAGTATGTTTCGAGTGACATATTTTGCGATTTATTACCATTCGTTCTGGGGATAATTTTATTTCGTTATTTAAATGGAATCTTTGTCTTTGCCCAACAACTGAACAATTTAAAGTCTGTAAACTGAATTATACTTGTACATATAAATTGAACGATTATTAATATGATTTAAAGTGAAATTCCACAATATACGACTAGAATACTTTCGAGATACAATTTCGTTCATAAGCACGATCTGAAATTCCACGTTTAATAAGTTTCGCTAATTTCGAATCACTCCATTGCCGCGCAAATTACTCGTTCAAAGCCATAAAGGTTCCATCATCGCTGCTATATTACAGAACATTGGCACTAGGGTATGTGTCCCTATTACGGAGCCTGTCCCAATTATGGAGCCTTTCTATTAAAATTATCAATGAAACAAAATCCATGCATAAACAAACGTAAACAAATTTTTTTTAATTAAATTCAAATATTCACGAACAAGATTCAAAGTAAAAAACGACAATTTTAATATGTCATAATATTATAAGTGTTCATAAAAAAATGCGTAACACGCTTTCGGTGAATTAATAGCATTTCTTGTCCAAAACCTTAAGAAATGTTGTACCGAACTATTTCATATAAATCAATTATAAACACTGTTTTCACCGTATAAAATGCATATTATATCTTAAAAAGGTTTAATGTAATTAAAAACAATAAATTCAGCACCTACAAACTTGTTTGTTTTTATTTTTAAGTTCAATTCCGTAATACCGCCAGATTTTCAATCTTGTCCGTAATACGGAGCCTCGAAGCCGGAAGCGTGGTTTCGTCATAACCTCATTTTTGTTCCAAACTGTCAAAAGCGAAGTGCGTGTGTGGATCTGGAAACATGAATCAAAATAGCTGTAGGTAACCATATTTCACAAAAGTTACGTTAGGAGCGACATTCAAAGGTACCGAAATGTGGATAGGCTCCATAATGGGGGGCACCGTAAAGGTCTGCGCACACATATCCGTTCCGTGTCAGTTCCGTTCTGGCGTGCCAGTGGTAAGAAGAAGAGACCCTCTACGCCCCTCTTCTTCTTACCAATGGCACACTGACACGGAACTGACAAGTGTGTTTAGACCTTTATACGGGCGGGCTCCGTAATGGGGGGGGCACTGTAATGCGGACGGCGCAGTTTTCAGGGCTCCGTAATAGGGACAAAAACATCTGTTTTTGTTTAATTAAATACATTACAAAGATTTATTTATTTTTACTTAAAAAGAAGTCCTTCATAAAGAAGAATTGTTCACCAACAGATATTAATTTTCAGAATATGAAATTCATGTAGCAGTATTGTTTAATTAATATATGATTGCGCAAACTGGCTTAAACCCTCCGTAATTGGGACACATACCCTAACTGAAATTTCGTTACAGGCGTATGTGATATTCGGCTATGTCTGATCAAATCAGCGTTGTCCCTCTACCCATACAGCACACTCTCGTTGCAGCAAAGTTGCAGGATGGGTGGCAGTGCAAGATTGCAATGTTTCACGCAGGGTTTGGCGGAAATCCCGTGCGCCCGTATCAGGAATAGCGGTGCGGGAACTCCACGCATGCGCGCGATGACGCGGTGACGTCAAACCAATCCAAGCGCGATGACTCGGTGATGTCAACAGTGTTCACGGGAAAAGGCCTGATAGCTCTCGGCTACCCTCTGTTGCGCATGCCCGCGACGAGGTGTGACGTCAAACCAATCAACGCCAAGCTGGTAAACGAAGCCAGCCACTGGCGTCGATTCGGTTCGTTTACCAGCTTGGCGTTGATTGGTTTGACGTCACAGCTCGTCGCGGGCATGCGCAACAGAGGGTAGCCGAGAGCTATCAGGCCTTTTCCCGTGAACACTGCTCCTTTTCATTGGCCGCTGTCCGGTACAAGCGCAGTACTACCATATGTACCGTTGCCATAGCGTCCATAGCCCCATAGCGTTGCATAGCGTCACACTAGCGTCACATCACATTCATCAAATTTTATTAAGCGTTTTGATAACTAAATAGTTAATTATATTAATTATATTAATATAGTTCAATTAGTTCAATGAAGTGTTTTGTGCCCTCGTGTACCAACAGGTCAGATTGCCAAAATTGGAAGAAACGTACGAATCGAAGTTATAATGTAAAACTTACATTTCACAGGTATTGAGGTTATTTTATTATATTTAAAATAATTATATTTGTACCATATATTTTATTGTGAATTTTTTTTTTTTTTTGTAGATTTCCACGGAATTCTGATGCTTCTAGCATATGGTTAGATGTTTTAGGCATTTAATCATCATTGATTCCAAAAGGTGCTCGCATTTGTTCGTTACACTTTCCAGAGCAATGTTTGAACAGAAGCGGTGTATATTTCAGATTTCATGTAATTAATAATAAGTTTAGTAATAAGTATGTATTGTATAATATTTAATTTCAATAATAATAAATTATTTTCAATCAGTATTACTGTTTTAATTCATTTTATATATTCTAATAATTGAAGATGCATATTTCTCTTAAATTTTCATTATATTAAAAATTCAAATTCATAAATAATCACTTTTTAGTAGTAACGTAGATATTTGCATTAATCTGTGGTTAATAGTTTTTCATAATTAGCGGTACAGAGCATGCGCAGCAATGCAACCAATCACCACCAGGCACCCTTCGGTTGCCCTGGGTGGGGGCCCGTCCCTCAACTAGGCTTCGCCAGGGTAGGGTCACTCTCATAGGAGGACTGTTAACACGGATTTAGTAGATACCCAGGCCGTAGGAGGTCTCTGAAAGCAGTATTAATTCTCAGATTTTGTACTAGGTGGCACTCACAGCGTTATTCAGTGGGGGTAGTAGTACCCAAGCAGAGGACGACTGACGGCATGAGCAGTGTTCACGGGAAAAGGCCTGATAGCTCTCGGCTACTCTCTGTTGCGCATGCCCGCGACGAGCTGTGACGTCAAACCAATCAACGCCAAGCTGGGAAACGAAGCCAGCCACTGGCGTCGATTCGGTTCGTTTACCAGCTTGGCGTTGATTGGTTTGACGTCACAGCTCGTCGCGGGCATGCGCAACAGAGGGTAGCCGAGAGCTATCAGGCCTTTTCCCGTGAACACTGGATGTCAAACCGATCAACGCAACTTGACGGTGGCGCCGTTTCGTTTCCCATCTTGGCGTTGATTGATGAAACTTTCACGCAACGTTGAAGCAACGGTACAGCAATAATTCTATGTCCGCCTCCTGCAACGTTTCGGGCAGTAGGGCTAAAATTATAAATAACGGTATATATATATATATATATATATATATATATATATATATATATATATTATATATATATTGAATGAATGTGTGCAGGAATCATAGAATTATAAAGCCCGTTTTTTCTCATAGAAAATTCTTTATCCCTAAGGAGAATCGAACCGGCGACCTGTAGCGTCGTAGGCGAACACTTTATCGCCGCAGCTACAACCACTGATTGATAAGGCTGTTAACGTATTCGAACTTATACTCCTACCGTGCAAAACTTTAAACTCAAATTATTCAAAAACGAAGGCTCATTTTGACAAACTCCATTAGGGTTTTGTAATACTAGGTATGTACTACAACTTCCAACCTGTGTCATTCTACACATTAAAATATACAGGGTGAGACACCTAACATTTAAACTTAAAATATCTCCGTTGTTTTTAATGATACGAGAAAATGTCTCTGGAAAAAAATGATTGCTAGACAAAAAGGGCAACATATTATATATGGTTGAATTTGTATTTTTATTGGCTATAACGTTATAGTAATGAAAATACGTCATCCCATTAAAAAAACCATCGATGATCTTGAAATTTCGGGAAATATAACCTTGAGAACAAAATCGTATCCGTCAGAATAATTGTCTCTCTGAAGCAAACATTTTTTCCCTTAGACATTTTCTCGTATCATTAAAAACAAGGGAAATATTTTAGATTTAAATGGTAGTTGCAGCACCGTTGCGGCAACATTACAGCAACGTTGCCGCAATAGTGGCGCAACGTTGCAGCAACATTGTGGAAACGTTCCCATAATGTTGCAGGATCGTTGCAGTGCAACATTGATGCAACTATGCAGCAATAATTCTGTGTCCGCCCCGTACAATGTTGCACGGCAACGTCGCAGCAACGTTACATCGACAGTGCGCTGAAACCATGCAACACTGCAAGGTTACTGCAACCATCCTGCAACGTTGCCGCCACGAAGTATGCTGTATGGGTAATAGTAGGTATTGTAACATTCGACAATTTCACTGATGTGATTAAACAATCATTATAATTTTGTTTCCACTTTAAAGTTGTTTCGATAAACAAAACATTTCAGCGTACTTCGTCAGCTGTACGAAATATTAAGAAACGTCTCAAATAAACATTATTGGTCTCCAAAAGAGGTATCTAAATTTGCAAAAGTTATATATCAGTACACAAAAAAAATAGGGGCGTAGACACCACCTCCGCCACCTGATAACCCGCCAGAGGATGCCCCAACAACATCACGTGATGTTGACCATTTTCCACTCACAAATTAATTTTAACCGACCAACGTCATCAATTAACTAATTTAAATTATAATCGTAATCTCTGCATAATAAAGGTTCCATTATTGTGGCATATTTTCAAAATACTTATATTCTACGCAAATATGTTGGTATATTTTTGTTTATGCTGCTATATTATATTTTCACATATATTTAGTGCATAAACGTCCGGCTAGCTTTGTAGGATTTTCCTCATTATTACCGGGTTAAATAAATAAAATAGCCGTAAAGTTACAGTCCGCAAATAACTGAACAACCAAGCTGGAAGGGAAAGTAGGATAGCGGAGGTTACAAGGGGAACCGACGACCAGTTGAATCGCCGTCCCGTCTGAAGTGGCACATTGAAAACGTTTTACCTCAAAACCGTCCGTACATTTCGCCAGTTCGGCTGCTGTGTTGCTTACTTGACAATCCGCCTGTAATCCGGTGAACGGATTGCGGTCCCACCGTCGTCAGACCGTGTCAAGGTTTTATACTGAACTAATGCTGGACTACATCAAGGTCCAGCGGACACGTGTCGTATGAAGTTTAACTCGCGAAGAGTTACTCTTTGCGGTCCCAAGTACTTACTGTTTTGGCCGTTCCCTGGCAGACGATTCGTGTCAATGAAATTTACCCTGGGTGATTGCCCATGAGAATTCCTCCCACGAATATTCACCTTGGATTTAACTTTTTAAATACGGACACTGGGTGGGAAACGTTTATCAATGATCATATTCGAGGCATTTTAAACGCGGCGTCTTAAATTATAATTGTTAGGCGTAATAGAATTGGTAATCGGCTTCCCTTTGAATTTAAGGTTGTTCTTAGATTCAGGTAAGTAATTGTCAGTTAATTAATTAACAGATAGAATATTTCAACACTGTTACTATTAGTAATTTATAGTAACTACCCTCAGTGTGTTACCAGATGAACACATTTTCTTACAATATTGGATAATTTCGTCATTTTTTGTGTTCCTGAAAAAACTGAAAAAAGTTGTGTCTATTGTTTTACGTTTCATATAGCTGAGAGAAATAAGTTCCAAAGAACATTTTGTTTTGTCGTGTTGCCTATCATAGTTTATTATTCCAAGATATCGATTCCCAGAGAAGCTAATTCAGTAAACGATAATTCGAGAAATGAAATTTTATCTCACAGTTTGCGACGATGTCTCTGCGGTGAACATCTTGTCGTCTCCACTTGTCAGAAGAATCTGCTACGATAACAAGTTCTTATGCGTTACATTGAAGGAAACCTGTCCGAGACAAGTAATTACGAATACAGTAAGATTCCTCCTTTTTTTTATTTCAGACAGACAATTGCAAAGTCTTTTCATCGCAATTGTTGGTTATTCTAATTTCGCCTTTAGCAATTTTTCTCTATATTCTCCTCAAATATTTCTTCCTAATGTAAGTACATGTTTCAAAACTGTTTCGCAATTATACTCGTCATTATGAGCATCGTGAAGTCTGTCTGTGTGCACTTTACGAAAGATATTTGAGGCTGAATGTTTTCATTCTTGCATTAAAAGGAATGTGGTCATTATATGCCAAATAGACCACTGTTTGCAGTTAATACCCAGATATTTTTATGAAAATGAAATGCGACGTAGTCCACGCGAAATTAGATGGGGCTTAAGTTATTACTTTGCTGGTTTCGAATTTGTTTAACAAATACTGAATATTGAAGTTTGAAAGTTTTACCCATTTTCGTGAAAGCGGATTATTATCAACTCCATGGAGTTCCCTTTTCTATTAGTTTAATTCGGAGGAAATACCCTTCTTCAGTATTTTTTCCCCAGTCAAAATTATCAAAAATATCAAAATTATCAAAATTATCAAAATTATCAAAATTATCAAAATTATCAAAATTATCAAAATTATCAAAATTATCAAAATTATCAAAATCATCAAAATTATCAAAATTATTAAAATCATCAAAATTATCAAAATAATCAAAATCATCAAAATTATCAAATTTATCAAAATTATCAAAATTATCAAAATTATCAGAATTATCAAAACTATCAAAATTATCAAAATTATCAAAATTATCAAAATTATCCAAAATTATCAAAATTATCAAAAATATCAAAAGTATAAAAATTAGCAAAATTATCAAAAATATCAAAAGTATAAAAATTAGCAAAATTATCAAAATTATCAAAATTATCCAAATTATCAAAATTATCCAAATTATCAAAATTATCCAAATTATCAAAATTATCCAAAATTATCCAAATTATCAAAAATATCAAAAGTATAAAAATTAGCAAAATTATCAAAATTATCAAAATTATCAAAATTATCAAAATTATCAAAAGTATCAAAATTATCCAAATTATCAAAATTATCAAAATTATCAAAATTATCAAAATTATCAAAATTATCAAAATTATCAAAATTATCAAAACTATCAAAATGATCATAATCATCAAAATTATCAAAATTATCAAAATTATCAAAATCATCAAAATTATCAAAATTGTCAAAATTATCAACAAATTCTTCTTCACCAAATTTACTATCCATTCTCCCTACGAACATTTATGAATTGTTAAATAATAATGACAATAATATTTGCATAACATATTTCTCTAAAAATTTAATATGAACGTTTATAATATCTATAACTTTTCCAATCGAACGGTACACATGTCACAGTGCCAGTGATATAAATATTTATTACCGTAGAAGGAGATAAAATTTATAGCTCCTAAAAGAAAGGTTTCTGCCTTTCTTGTTCAATCCTCGTGCTGCCACACTGAAACTGCAAAATCGAATTCACACGTATGTAGATCTAAAAAAAAATACAAATCAATGCAACGCCCAACTATCCGTGACACGCGCCGAATATATGAAACTATCTCCTTCGTGGCATTGCCAAAAACAAAATGTAGGTCACAAACATGGGCGATCGGCCGATCTGGTAAAGATTTATCAGAATTCAACGGTCGGGGCAGATAAACGATGACCAGCCTGGGTTGAATGCTTTCGATTAACCATTGCACGGATTTTCACGCTGATGTAGTTTCAAGCCACACGTTACTTTCTGTTTAAAAAAAAAAACACTCACACACACACACAGGTAGGCACGAACAACTATAATAATAAAAGAGTGCCGCTGCAAAACCAAGATCACGCATTCGGTCGACTGGCGTGCCGGCGTTAGAACGATTGTGGTGGTTAATCCAATCGCCAGGAAAACAATCGACTAAAATTACATGCAGCGGATTTTAGTAAGCCGACTAAACCGAATGTGGGCCACTCTGCTACGTGAAATTAATTTTAAATCGCAATTTAAGACATTTTATTATTCGAGCGTTGGAATAATTTATATTTTCAATACCTCTGTGTTCATTTGCATGTAAATCAGTAAAAGAATAGTTAACCTTTAGAGGGCCGGGATTTTTTCATTGAAATTGTAAATTTTATTCACTTAAAATTTATGCATATATACCACCAAAATGGCCGGCAAAGTATCCAAATTCTTAGGTGGCCACTATAGTGGCCAGCCCGGCCGCGAACGGTGCGGCATATACTGGAATTTTTCAAATTTGAACTTTAATGTTTCTAAGGGTTTTTGATATCGCTAATCACGATTCTAAGGTCAGAGTATCGAAATTTTACGGAGAAACAGTGTTGCCAACCTAAACAAGCCTAAATGAATAACAGCAGTTACATTCATATATTATTCTTTCCTTTGACGTTACCCAGGGCTCTTTTTTGTTTTTGGGGTTTATTGTGTTATTTTCGGAATGGTTTTTTTTAGTTTTCTGATTTTACTATTTATTATGTCGTTAGCCCTGGGTAACGCCAAAGGAAAGAATAATATATGAATGTAACTGCTGTTATTAATTTAGGCTTGTTTTGGTTGGCAACACTGTTTCTGCGTAAAATTTCGATACTCTGACCATAGAATCGTGATTAGCGATGTCAAAAATCCTTAGAAACAAGTTCAAATTTTCAGTGGCCACTATAGTGGCCAGTCCGGCCCTCTAAAGGTTAAAACGCACGAAATATGTGTGTATTTCGCTGCTTGGCATGGATAGTGGCGTAACTCAAAAATGTCAGTTTTGACTTTCTTCGCATAAACAGACTAAATAGGTACAGTATCTTTATCGCGTAAAGCGGCAGAGTTCTAATTTCATTAGTTTCACGCTAGAGAGCAGATGTGTCGTTATCGAGTTGGCCATGTTTTTTCAACAACACAGATTTTTTTAGTTGCTTATTACAGTTGTAAATAGATGGCTATACTGTTTTCTTGAATAGCGGCATAAGTATTCTTTTTCCGTTATATACAATCATTGTCCTAAATAGTATTGTAATTTATGAAATTTTCTATTATTTTTTTAAAGTACAATATTTTGTTGCGAATTAATTGTATGTTTTGTTTTATTTCAACGTGGGTTAGCAGCACTGAAAAGAGGGTGAAAAATTATGATTGGAGTTGATTGGATATTCCTTTGAATTTCTTGATGAATTCAACAAATTGTATAATCAGTATTCAACTATTACTGAAATGCGAATTTTAAACTGTTTTTCCTGTGAAATTTACATTTCTCGAGTCACGCCCACTATCAATGCCCAGCAGCGATTTCGACATGTATGATTCCCTTTGTGCGCCTCCAGGCCATAGTTTAGACAACTTGTTATTAAAACACAGAAGGTAAAACATCTGGTAAAACGAGCTTCCCTGGATATCGTTACTCGCTTTGTGTACGTTTCTTTCAATCTGTAAACGTTTTTCCAATCGACTAGTATGTTCGGAAACATCAAGTCTGACGTGTATATGTGTATGTAACGACTACGCCACGTGAAAAAAAGAATTTCCTTTTTTTGTTGTTTGCTATCGATATTATTTCTCTGTCCTTTCAATCCCCTGGTACGCCCATGACGACGCGAGGGTGGAAAGTGTTGGTTGGTAGAGGCGAGCGGCACTACTCGATATTTCCTATTATTTTTTACAGACTCTTCCCATTGGCTTTCTTTCTCCCGAACGCCTGTTTGGAAAAAACCTGCTGTCTATGGTACAAATTACGTATAATATTCGCCAGTACGCCGAAGTTCGCGAAGGGAGCCGTGTTGGCACTCTCTGTTGCTCGAGTAGGAAGGTTCTGCCAAAAGTGGTCCAACGTCTTCAACAGCTTACGAAGTGTTTTGGGCCAAGGGTGGCTGAGGATGCGAAGAAGCCGCGAGAGGAATACAGAAGCATACATGTCAGCTGTATAAAATTGGGGAAACTCGAATTATATACAGGGTGTTCCCGAAATCGCGGTGCGACCAAGAAGGGGATGATTCCTTGTGAAAAACTGAATTGAAAATGTGTCGACGAAAAATCAGGTACATGATTTGAAAAGGGGTGGTATGAGTCTCTTAGAGGGTTGAGTATTTATAAGATATTGTATTTGATTAATTCTTTGAATATTAAACGATTTAGATTTATTTTGATTGTGAAGATTTATATTTATATATATTTATTATTAATGATTATTTATTAATTTAAGTAGCTTAATTGAGAGCATAATATTGAAAATATTAAGGTAATATATTTATTTTTAAATAGAATTTATAAATTATGAATTAATTTTATATTGAAAATATAATGTTTTTTTTTAAACTATATAAATTAAAGAAATATAAATTGTACATGAAGTGAATTCTAGCCTATAAATAATTCCAAATTATGGAATAAGTTTTTTTTCCATTGGGGCTTTGCTTTCGAGAAAATCAATTTTCAAAATCCGGTAGCTGTGTGTGCTGCTGGATTAAGAATTGGTTGCATTTGCAAATGGATTTTCTCAAAAAATGAAGCCACGTTCAAAGAAAAGTTGTTCCACATTTTCTACTCACTTTAGGCAGGAATAAATTCTTAACCAAGTGTGTGCGTAGGAAACGAGTTTTGAAATTCGATTTTCTCGAAAATGGAGGCTTATATAAAAAATATTCAACACGCTGTATATGTGTGATGTGGATATCAATTACTTAAGAATCACAAATGTATTATTCGCCTAAAATTATAACTATACTTTTAAATATATTTGCACACTCTATACATATACATATTATGTGAGTAGGTTTGAATTTCGGAAAATAATTTTTCTTTCATGTGACATATTCTGTTGTGCCTGTTTAAGTTCATATCACTTCATATGTTTTATCGAAAGAAATGCATTTCACGTTTCTCGATTCCGTTTTCCTGTACGAAAATGTGTTAAATTTGGATGCTATCAAAATACTTTTATTTACTTGCAGCAACGTTTCTCTTCGACTACTGATCAAACGTTGTATAAAATATTTATATTCCGTTCATTGAGATCCGCAATCGCCGATCGGGGCTTTGAAATAGTCGTGCAGAAAGTTACTTTTTTTACAAAAGTAGTCGAGTGTTGGTGGCTTATGTTGTAGAATTTGTTTACACTCCTCAGCTTTTGATGTAAATTTAATCTGAAATGCCATTCGTCCACATGTTGACTCTGTAAGGCCAACTATAGTAATTAATTATAAGCAGTATTTGATGCAACACACCTTCGTTCGCACAATATCGTGATAGTGGCAGAAAGCACAGGGATTTGTTTACAGTTAAAAACACAGAGAGGAAAGATTCAACACCCAAACGAATAGAAATAGTCACATGTATCGTTGTGTATCTGGAATATCTGTGAGATCGATAACAAGTTGGCACGTTCGCGAGAAGTTCGAGTGGGAAATGAAAGCCATCCTCCTTTCTGTTTGCAGACATCCAAAGTGAATATTTACCACGTTCGCCAATACTTTCCGTTACAGCACCCAGTGTTAGTATTATAATGCGTTAACGACACTCTCCATTTTGAATCCTTTATGCAATGCGAGGTATCCAAAAATTATCCGACAAGCAACAACATTTTCTAGCTATAAAAAATACAAATATTAAACGCAGTCCAAGTACTGTGTTCGAATATTTTCTCGTGATTTTAATTGAATCACCTATATCTCGTTACTAAAAACAAAACCCTGGATCCGCCACTCACTGTCAGTGTCATATCGGACGATATCTTATCACTTAAGTTGGGATTCTCATGTCACAGATATTTAAATATGCTGACACATATTTATGATTTTTTTTTAAAAAAACTGTACGTCAATATTGGATTAAACTCTTTTGGGATATAAGGAGACATCTTTAAACTTGGAGAAATTTTTCTTCCTGTTGATCCTTCTTCTTATTTATTAATTATTGTGGAATCTTCCGTGGCGGATTTAAGAAGAAAGGCCCAGGTGGCAAACGTTATGAGGGGCCCATTTTTTGGGGGAAATGAAGAGGTAGTTTACTAAAAATAGGCCAAGTGTAGTAGTACGAAAAAAAAATGTAGTGTTTGGATACCTATACGTAATCAAAATTTTTTTTTGGAGATGGGTCCTGCGGGGCCTTGGCGGCAACTGCTCGTCAGCCACCCTGTTAAATCCGCCGGTGGCAGTCTTGAACACCTCTTCGACGGTGTAACTCCTGTTGGCGTGATGTGAAGCACCTGTCACAGTCATCTGATTGCAAATTTTATTTAGCTACTACAGTCGTAGAAAATCCCTGCATTTCTTAATCCGTTAAAATTGAGGAACGGCGAAAAGCCTAGAAGGGTAGGTTCTTGCCTTCTTTCAAATGATGTATTATTACTCTCGCCTCAACGTTATACTTAGCACGTGTAGGTCTTAATAGCACGCATTTATTTTACCTGGATTCGTGCTGTAATCGTTTAAAACTTTTTCCCGTACATATTAAAGAACAATTAAAAGTTCAAGACCAAGTGAAATGGTTTATGCTTGTGGCATGATCAAATAGGGTTCAGCGAGCCGAAGAGCCGCAGTTCATGTTAACCTACTTAACTGATTAGGGCGATACTAAATCACAAAATTAACCTCGTCATATTATAAACAAGAAAGTTTGGAATTCTGTTTTAAAATTAGAAATAAATAATTAAATAAATAATTAAATTGACCTGGAAATTTCCTTCGTACCTCCATCTACCATATTTGATCCACGCAATGTCCTCCTTGAAACCAAATAACTTTCGGAGAAACAATTTTATTAACAATTTTAAACGCAAAGTTCCTCGGCAGCTTCTTTTACTGTTGAGTTTAACCTCGATTGAAAAAAGGTTCTTATTTATTAACTCCTTATTATCAAAGTAACAACAATTTATTGTATTTATGGAATTGGGCAATTGGTTGTATTTCTTTTACAGCACATTCAATTAATAAAGTTGATAAATTAATGCTGTTTGTTGGACCTCTCGAAGGAAATATTTCTCATTTCCTTATTTATTTAATGAAATTTCTAGTACTCTTTTCTTTGCAGCCTCAAGTATAGTTAATGTGAAGTGTGTCATTAAAAGGAATTTTATATATTCAGATATAGGTTCTAACAAGTGGGGCCAGGTGTACCTGGATGTGTATCTACTGGAATGTAAATAATGGTTCTTATTGATTAGGGTGGAGCTTAGGATGGAGCTTATTTTTCAACTATGAAAATATGATCTTCTCACCATCTCAATTTGTTCCTTTCTATAAAAAAAAATAAAATCGAGCAGAATATGAGCGCAATTGATCTATATTTAGGGGTAGCTCAATGATGGTGAAATTTCCAATGTACATGATAATTATATAGAAGGGCATGGAACACTGTAAGTGTTTTCAAATGCATTCATTTGTTCATTAAGAAAAATAGAAATTGAGAAAAGGTATTATTGGAAAAGGATTTCCCCTGATTTCGTTTGAACTCTGGAGCGAAGCAAGCCGCGGACGATCCTCGCTTGTTTTCCAGCGTCTCGACACGAGACACTACGCTGTGCGCGAGAATACCTCGTTGCACCGATCACGCGACACACGTTCTCTTGTACCAGTCGACATTTTGTATTGTTAACGATAGTGAATAAACGTACAGGTAAGTGTACCTCAGCCGTTATATATATCGCTCTTGCTCCTCCTCTTATAAGGATCTAACAGATATCATTGTGCCCCATTTGACGTATAATTAAGTAAAACAATTAGTGACGGACAGATAAATATTAATAAATAAATGGCAATTATAATTCAGTATTTTAAATTGTATTAAAGTTCGTGATTCTTTTAGATTAATTACGGATTGAAAATGGCAAAAGCAACAAGATCTAAAAATGGGTTGTATCTTCTTGGCGATCCTGTTAGTGAATTAACAGGTAGCAAGTTGCCATCGTTGCGTATGGCTCTTGGATTTTTCCTACATATACATATTGAATTGAAGGAGACTATAAGGAAAGCATCAAGTGTTACCATAAAAGAAATAGCAAACTTTTGGCAAAAAGCTAGGATTCCAATGAGGGATCATCAACACTGCCAAAAGAAGCTGGAAAATTTGTTTGAAGAATGGCGACTTCTGAAGAAGAACAAAGCGCGAACATCACCAACTCAGCGTGCAAGAGAGTTAGCTTTTGTTTCTAAACTCGAAGATCTCTTTGATGTTGCTCATGCTGATTCATTGATCATGACATCAGTATTACAAGAAGACAAGGATTTTTTGATAGCCCAGAGAAAAAAAGGGAGAATTGGATCAATGGCTGGAGTAGATAAAAGGCTTGTTGCTAAAGAGAAAAAGGCATCTGATAGAGAGGAAAAAATCCATGCCAGACGACAGCGTATAGAGCAAATGAGACTTTTGGAAGCTTCTGTAACCGAACTCGTTTCATCCACTGATTCCGAAAACAGCTCAGCGGAAGATGGTGACGAAAACATGGAAAGCAAAGACAATACAAATGTAGAGGCTTCTGCAAAAATAAAATTAAAGGGACAAAGAAGAAAACGAGGTCGAAAAGCTGTAGTTACTTCGGAACTTGCTGCAGCTCTAGATCGAACAAAAGTGTCAGATCGCAAAGCCTTTTTTATTATAGCAGAAACTGCCAAAAGCTTAGGACAGAACATTAATGAACTTGTTCTAAACAGAGACTCAATTCGCCGACAGAGGATAGAACACAGAGCCCAGAAATCAGCAAATATAAAGGCCAAGTTTGAAGGTAATGTTCCTCTTGTTGGTCACTGGGACGGCAAACTGATTCGTGATCTAATTGGGAAAGATAAAGTTGATCGCCTGCCAGTGTTAGTTTCTGGAAAAGGAGTCTCTAAGTTATTAACAGTTGCCAAACTTCCATCCGGAACAGGCGAGGCTCAGGCTGCTGCTGTTTTTGAAGCTATAAAAAACTGGGGTATAGTCAGCAGCATCTGCGGTATGTGCTTTGATACGACCAGCTCAAACACTGGTCATATTGCTGGTGTCTGTGTCCTCCTAGAGCAAAAGCTGGAGAAAGAGCTCTTGTCACTGGCATGCAGGCATCATATTATGGAACTTATAATTGGTGCAGTGTTTGAAGTGTGTTTGGGAGTCACATCGTCTCCCGAGGTTTCACTATTCAAACGCTTCAAGGAATACTGGAGGCTTGTAGATGCTGACAAATATGAACCAGGGATTGCAACTGATGTTGTCGCTGATCTAGTAGAAGATATAAAGCAAGATACCATAGATTATGCAAATAAGCAATTAGAAGAGAGTCAACCTAGGGGTGATTATAAAGAACTCTTAGAACTTGTAATTATTTTTCTTGGTGCTGCTCCTGTCAGAGGAGTACGATTTATGTCACCCGGAGCAATGCACCAAGCTCGCTGGATGTCCAAAGTGATATACAACCTCAAGATCTGGATGTTCAAGGCTCAATTCAAATTGACCTCTAAAGAAGGGAAAGGATTACGTGATGTATGTGTTTTCACAGTACGTGTCTACATGAAAGCCTTACAATGATCTGTTGTTGTTGAAGTTGCTAATTGATTATTCGTCAATCCATTCATCCATCTCGAAGTCAGCATCACATAAGTTTTGTAATCACCTATGGTATTTGTCACAGGAACTTGTTGCATTAGCTTTCTTCGACAGTCGCGTTAGTTCGTCAACCAAGAGACTTATGGTGAGTGCCTTGCAGAATGAAGAAAATAAAAATCAAAAATATCAAAAGCATTCCAAGCGAATCACTGTTGCTCTTCATTCGTTCAAGAACAAACACTTGGAAGATTTTGTTACTGCTAAGTCAATGACACTCTTCAGAATGTTGGAACTTCCAGATGGATTTCTCACGGTTGATCCAGACTTGTGGGAGGTTAGAGATGATTACAAAAAGGCTATGGAAACAATCAGGTCTCTAAAAGTTGTTAACGACCATGCTGAACGTGGAGTGGCACTTATACAGGAATACAGTGGATTAATAACCCATGATGAAATGCAGCTACAATTCCTAATGCAAGTTGTTGAGGACCATCGTAGATTGTACCCTGACAGCAGGAAACAGACACTGCCTGATGTCTGAGCCTTTGTGAACAATAAATTTAACAAATTATCAAATACAAATGTCAATGTAATGTAACGTAAATGTATAAATTAAAATATGGCCATTATATGTTGAATTTTCATAATTTCTATAATCTTTGACTCACTTGAGCTACTCCTAAACATAAGAATGTATTGTCTAAAGTTTTTATATAGTGTTTGTGTATCTAAAGGAACAAATCAGTAGTAACTTACTAGTTCCACTTAGTGTTTCAAGCCCTTCCATATAATTATCATGTACATTGGAAATTTTACCATCATTGAGCTACCCCTAAATATAGATCAATTGTGCTCATGTTCTGCTGGATTTCGTTTTTTATAGAAAGGAACAAATTAAGATGGTGAGAAGATCATATTTTCATAGTTGAAAAATAAGCTCCACCCTATTATTGATGTGAATATATTCTATAACTATTGAAAATAAGTTAATGCCATGTAGAAGTCGACATATGTATCACATAGTGCCATATTAAAGTAGCAGAAACTTTGACACATCATGAATTGCCACTTCGCTTTTTTCCAAACTACACGGAGTAGAGATGTCATATTTTGCGAACAATTAGATTTCATCTCGAAACACATGGAAAACACATCTCTTAATTTTGACCATACTTAATTTTTACTTCATAATCGTTTCTTTATTTATTTATACTTATTCATTTTTTATTAACCGGTAACAACCTTTGTTAACAGTGACCTGATAGAAATCCATGTACGTATAATGTATACAAATGAGGTAAAAAATAAAGATAAAAGGGAAAAGTAACAAGAAATGAAAGATAAAATAAAGAGAAGTATATGAATACGTTCATGCGTATACATGAAAATATGAAAAAAGTGATTCGAATTTAGTACTTATTTTCAATAGTTGCAGAATATTATTATTTGCAGTTTACATTTCAATTTACATTATTCAATTGCATTATTCGCATTATTAAGATCCATTATTCAGGCATTGTTTACATTCCGTTCTCGTTAGATCACCGATTAAGCATCACTGGGCGGGTACTGGAGAAAGATGGGTGACCACCTTTCTCCCGGTGCGCTGCTCGCTGCTGGGACCCGAAGGAGAGAGAGGAGGGAAAAAGATAGAACTTTTTAAAGTTCGTTGGGCAATATAAGCGATATGCTTGAAGCGTAGGGTGGACCTTATTTTTCGACTTTCAAATTTTTTTCGGGACACCCCCCAGGATTATGTTATTGGGGGAAAAAATAATGTGTGCAAAATTTCAAATCGATCGGAGGACGGTAAACCGTGCCTCATTGCATTTAAAATTTTTTTGTTTTTGTAACTCATTTTTCTCGAATGTAGTATATCGATAATATACATGTTTATATATCGTTGAATTTGTCTTTTTACGCTCTGTAATAATATAGAATGAAAGTATAAAATTACTTAAAAAAAATCATGACCTTGAAATCTCATAAATTTACCATCAGAATAAACTTTTTTCGGTGGCATTATTTTTACCTTCTCAAACACTACAACTTTTGTCTAAGAAATTTTTTCATATATTTATAAATAACAGATTTCAAAATTTTTATGAAATAACCGATACTTTCATTAAGAATACACTGTTTCAACAAATTTTATAAATATGGATTCTCTAGAATGGGAAAATGAACCCAACTATAATATTGGATTAAATATAGTGAATAATTTAGCAGTAAACGATTCGGCCGAACGAGAAGTCAAACTCATGGAAGAGTTTAATTGTAACTATTCAACAGCCATCTGCACTTGTAACATTCAATACCTGTTTCTTATAGATTTTTGTGCGCTGAATACGAATTCGCAAACCGTTTTTCGCCATCACCCTCAGTTTTTGAAAAATTGGTTTTTAAAAAAAAAATGCAAATTTTCAACTTTGAACATCTTTCGTGTTCAAACAGTAATAGTTATTCGGTTGCTTGTACCGTCAAAGTATTCTATCAACCCTCCGGAATACAACGATATCAGTTATTATTGCATTATTACCATTTAAATATATTTAACCTTCCGGTACTCGCGCGTGTGCACGGAGTGCACGGAGGTCAGTTTTTGGCGGAAAAAACCGTTTTACCGTGATCTATTCTACCCAGCACCCCTATGTATTCTTCCAGCGGACATTTTTGCATAATGCTACGTACTTGTCAGGTTCAAATTCAGTTTGGAACTGTTTCTGATTGGATGAAAATGATAGTATGCCGCGTATCTTGCCAGCGACCGTGCCCGTGTACTCACAAGTTTTCCAGTTATCCGCCTCCGATTGCTTTGATTTTTGGATATGTTTTAGAGGACCGAAAAATAACATATACGTGTTTTTTTATTTTGGCCTGATTGCATGTTTAGGGGGTGAAACCACCCCTCAATGGTTTCCCAGGTATCCGCCTCCGATTGCTTTGATTTTTGGATACGTTTTAGAGGGCCGAAAAATAACATATACGTGTTTTTTTATTTTGGCCTGTTTGCGTGTTTAGGGGGTGAAACCACCCCTCAATGGTTTTCCAGGTATCCGCCTCCGATTGCTTTGATTTTTGGATATGTTTTAGAGGCCCGAAAAATAACATATACGTGTTTTTTTATTTTGGCCTGTTTGCATGTTTAGGGGGTGCAACCACCCCTCAAAGGTTTTCAGGTGTTCGCCTCCGATTGTACTGGTTTTTGGATATGTTTTATGGAATCGAAAAATAAGATACACGTGTTTCTTTATAGCGGCCCGTTTTCATATTTAGGGGGTGAAACCACCCCTCAAAATTCATAAGGGGTACAAAATTTTGTTGAGACAAATTTCATATGGAAAAACATATCCAACAACCAAAGCAATCGGAGATGATCATCGGAAAATTTTATACCTTGGGGGAAGCTTTCACCCCCTAAACATGCAAACAGGCCTAAATAAAAAAACACGTGTTTCTTATTTTTCGGTCCTCTAAAACATATCCAAAAACCAGAACAATCGGAGGCGAACACATGAAAACATTTGAGGGGTGGTTTCACCCCCTAAACATGTAAACAGGCCTAAATAAAAAACCACGTATATCTTATTTTTCGGTCCTCTAAAACATATCCAAAAACCAGAACAATCGGAGGCGAACACATGAAAACATTTGAGGGGTGGTTTCACCCCCTAAACATGTAAACAGGCCTAAATAAAAAACCACGTATATCTTATTTTTCGGTCCTCCAAAACATATCCAAAAACCAAAGCAATTGGAGGCGTACTTATGAGTACACGGGCGCGGTCGCTGGCAAGATACGCGGCATACTATCGTTTTCATTCAATCAGAAACAGTTCCAAACTGAATTTGAACCTGACAAGTACGTAGCATTATGCAAAAATGTCCGCCGGAAGAATACATAGGGGTGCTGGGTACACTACATCACGGTAAACCGGTTTTTTCAACCAAAAAGGCTGCCGGCAGGTTAATAATACGTCACCGTGCCCTCAGTGCACGACGCGAGTGCTCGCGTTACAAAAATAGGCGCGAGTACCGGAAGGTTAAACAACGATCAAAGGGAAAATGCACCCGAAATGTACCAATTTTTGCAGATATCTTTCAATTTATTTTAAAAACTAAGGGTCTAGAAGAAAATCTGACTACTCCACGCGATGCAGCAGACATTTTTCCTTCGGAAACATCAACAAAACTGGTAATTCACGTTTCGTTTTCAATACCGGAGCGAAATAGTTTGGCAAAGCGTACGGCGCACAGTGGGACAAAACGCCCCGCGGCGATCAAAAATCTATAACTTTGGTTCTAGTCAAGATATTTTAATGTAACTGGGCGCATTTTAACCGCAAATTTACGGCCTTTAAGATGTATTAATATAATTGATATTAACCCTCGGAGGCCCGTGCTGGTCCCGTGAATTTAGACCCATGTTTGCGAAAAGTGGGGCTACAGGCCAATTACAATACACATTATATTAACATTACTATATTTTATTGTAGTAAACCCAGTTTCTTAATATTTGCTATTGTGTTCATACGATCGGTGCTCAAAATTTGCCAAAACCGCAAAAGTATCGCTTATCAAAAACTTTTATGTTTCCCACAGTTTTTATTCGCGATTCTGAAAATTTTTTCTTTGAGAGGTGCAATTTGAGTTAGTTACAAAGTTAATTACATAGCTATATATTCTATTAAGGCCATTCATTAGGGTAAAATGTTAATAACAAACATTTTTTAAATTTTAAAAAGTTGCAATCATATGCAATGAGTTTAACTGATATCATGTGAAAGAATGAACCTTTCTCTCTTAGAAACAAAAAGCATTAGGTGCTACTTTGTGCTACTTTCCAAGAAAATGGTAACTGAAGTAAAATCGATCTTACCTGCCTACACGATATTTGCGTCACACATCTAATAATTGAATCATTTCCTCCGGATATATCTTAATTACATCTTTTTTGCTTCTTATTCTTCGAAATGATGAGATATAAGGGTCCGAAGATATCAAGAGCATATTCATCAGGTCTTGATTCTGTGCACTTCGAGAAATTTTTCGACTGTTATGGTAACGGTAATATTTATATTCTTTATTTTTCGTTTCCTGCGCCTCTTCTGACAGCTCGCCAATTGGCAGTAAGTGTTTCATAAACTACACTTGACAATGGTAGATGGAAAAGTTGCTCAACATTTAACAGATACTAAATCGAGTTCCACATGTATCATTTGCCAAATAAGTCCAAAAAATTTTGTTACTCCTGGAGGGAAAGATATAGAAGAGAATTACCAACATGGCCTTTCACCCCTACATGCAAGGATACGATTTATGGAGTTCGTTTTACATGTAAGCTACGAATTAAGCTTTAAGGGTGAAGGAGTTAGAAATAATTCAGACAATAAACAGAAGAGGCAAGAGGAAAAGTCAAGGATTATAAAAGAATTCAGGAATCAGCTTGGATTAATCATTGACACACCTAAACAAGGATTTGGGAACACCAATGATGGCAACACTGCACGCAGATGTTTTGAATATCCCGATATAACATCAGCAATTACCGGAATAGATGTAGATATTTTAAAAAAATTTAGGACAATATTAAATGTTCTTTCTTGTGGTCTGCCAGTGAATGCTGAAAAATTCGGTGTATATGCAGAAGAAGCAGAAAAATTGTTAACAGAGAATTATCCTTGGCGAAAATTAACAGCCACAGTACATAAGGTTTTAAGGCATGGAAAAAATATCATTCTTCACCACTTACTGCCAATTGGCGAGCTGTCAGAAGAGGCGCAGGAAACGAAAAATAAAGAATATAAATATTACCGTTACCATAACAGTCGAAAAATTTCTCGAAGTGCACAGAATCAAGACCTGATGAATATGCTCTTGATATCTTCGGACCCTTATATCTCATCATTTCGAAGAATAAGAAGCAAAAAAGATGTAATTAAGATATACCCGGGGGAAATGATTCAATTATTAGATGTGTGACGCAAATATCGTGTAGGCCAGCGATGCCCCGATGGGCGGCCCGAGGGTACGAGCATCCATCGCATTTTCCAAAGCTCGCGTGCAGGGGGTGGAAACTCCAGCAAAACTTTCGGTTTAGTATTTGCATGCCCTCTAAATTATGAAAGATTCTGTTTGAACTAAAATTCAATATGGCGGCTCATGCCGGGAAAATTAAATACGCTCAGAATCTGCGTACTGTAATATGTAGAATAAGAAATACATTTGTTGACGCGTTAAGAAGATTTGGATATGAAATTCAGGTGTAATAGAAAAATATTTAATTAAATTTGCAGTAATTGAATTTGTTTGGGAATGAGTAGTTCTTTGCGCCGCCGCACACTCGATCACCGCAGCACCTCCTGGGCAGCGGAAGTCGCGGTCGATCCGCGATCGAACAACCAATCAGCGTCCGTCTTGTCGATCGACGCTCGAGAATGTTCGAGAAGACGCCGCGGCGGAAATGCGCATCCATCTTCTTTTCTCTCTGTTCAGAACCGTGCACAAAGAACAACGTATCTTGCTCATTGTTTAAACAGTTTTGCTCAACAAGCAATTGTAGTGTTCACATTGTTCTCAAGTTAATCTGTAGGCTCAACGCGGTGTTCACGACACAATTCGGGTGTAGTTTCAGTAGATTGTGCATTCGAAATTGTGCGTGTTCTCGCGTCCACGCGGTTAACCGGTGGTTATTGTACGATAAAGTGTACGGGGGCTCATCCTCCATCTTCATCGTGTGCACAACGGCTTGTCCGTTGGCAGACGTTTTTTAAATAAAGACCTCACATTCTTTTTGTGCAAAACAGTGTCTGTGTGGCTCAACGCCGATCATAACCTCACCAGCCTCCTCGTGCTCACCCTAACCTAATATTTTACAGAATTTAATTAAATATTTAACATGCACCTGAAGTTTCTTATCTAAATCTTCCCCATCTTTTCAGTTATTATTGGCATAATTGGACATTATTTTGCCAACAATAATTGATAACGCCAACAAATGTATCACTTACCCTACATTTTGTATAATATACTTAATTGTAAAAATACAAGTAGAGGTAAGGATTAGTGAGTGGCACATATTTTTCAATTGAAAATATTCCTTTTATTTATCTTGTATCTAGTTAAATATAACATATAATGTAAAAATATAGAAGTGTATATAAGAAATATAGGAGAAGAACTATGATCTACTTTTTTCTATAATTCTTGGTGTGGTAGTTGCAAGCTTGGTTTGCTAAATACGCTTGAACTGTAGCACTGGAATCTTTACCTTTTAACAGTCTGTTAACATTCCTGCACCAATGAACTTCTTGTCTTCTCCCTGCAAAATCAAAAATTCATTTTTGTGTCTTTTGATAGTATTTGACGAGTACAATCCAAACATACAAGTTTTATGTTTAACAAATGACTCTTAATATATTTTCTTCTGAATTTAGTAAATACAGTAAACTGAAAGTATTTGATTGTAGAATTTATAATGTAAAATTAAACAAACATCACGAGGATTCAAATAAACGCTGTGTATTCTAACCTTAAACCGTACATGAAACTTTCTTACCTGCCACTCTCGTTGCAGTTGCTCCATTCTTCTTCACATTTATTTTAAACTTATTCGATACTATTGTATGCTTCAGAATATTCTGAATAATACACTTAAAAGTATAAATAACCGTTGAAAATGGTTGAAGCATCCAGAAGCGTCGATGAACTTCAGTAAGTGTTCAGTAAACGTGGTAAACGTGGTAAACATTTGGTAAACGTTGGTAAACGGCGGCAAGCGTAAGCTGCAGAAGTGTGCGTAAGCCAACGTGTATGTACAGATACAAACACAACTATACCGCGACAGCAACGCCACCTAAATTATGAAAGCCTGCTGCTTCCTGTCTAAACGCTATTCCGGAAGTTCCTATCTTAGTTTCTGCCCCCTGCTCGCGTGGAAGGGGGTCTCGAAACCAATGAAGTTGCAGGCATGTAACGGATGAGGAAAACTCTAGTACAAGTGTGCGTGTAGGCTCGTACCCTGAAATCAGCATGTAACCGTTACATGCTGATTTCATTGCGATTAAATTGATTTGACTTCTGGTTATAGGCTGATTTCAAGTCGTTTGGATTTGCGGTTATGGGTTATATTTTTTGATGACAGGATAATTTTTTAAACCCTGGGGGGTTTCTTTTTCTTCATAATTTTGTATTGTCGTCCAAACTACGTATGCCTGCAAAGTTTCAAGTCTATTGGATAGTTGGAAGTGGGTTAAAATTGAGTTTCTAGATTTGAACTGAACAAACATACATACAAACAAACACACAAACAGAGGATTGAAGCTGAATAAAAATCGTTTAATAAGAAACGTTTTGTTAATCAGAGGTGTAAGTGGGAATGTTCAAGTCTATTTCGTCCAATTACATAATATTATTGTTTAATCATTAGTCAATTCCTGCTTATTTTCCCAATTCCTAAAATGTAGGACACTGGGGCTCCAAGGGTCCCAGTCATATAAACCTACGGGTACGAGCCTACACGCACACTACTAGAGTTTTCCTCATCCGTTACATGCCTGCAACTTCATTGGTTTCGAGACTCCCTTCCACGCGAGCTTTGGAAAATGCGATGGATGCTCGTACCCTCGGGCCGCCTATCGGGGCATCGCTGGTGTAGGCAGGTAAGGTCGATTTTACTTCAATTACCATTTTCTTGGAAAGTAGCACAAAGTAGCACCTAATGCTTTTTGTTTCTAAGAGAGAAAGGTTCATTCTTTCACATGATATCAGTTAAACTCATTGCATATGGTTGCAACTTTTTAAAATTTAAAAAATGTTTGTTATTAACATTTTACCCTAATGAATGGCCTTAATAGAATATATAGCTATGTAATTAACTTTGTAACTAACTCAAATTGCACCTCTCAAAGAAAAAATTTTCAGAATCGCGAATAAAAACTGTGGGAAACATAAAAGTTTTTGATAAGCGATACTTTTGCGGTTTTGGCAAATTTTGAGCACCGATCGCATGAACACAATAGCAAATATTAAGAAACTGGGTTTACTACAATAAAATATAGTAATGTTAATATAATGTGTATTGTAATTGGCCTGTAGCCCCACTTTTCGCAAACATGGGTCTAAATTCACGGGACCAGCACGGGCCTCCGAGGGTTAATATCAATTATATTAATACAGCTTAAAGGCCGTAAATTTGCGGTTAAAATGCGCCCAGTTACATTAAAATATTTTGACTAGAACCAAAGTTATAGATTTTTGATCGCCGCGGGGCGTTTTGTCCCACTGTGCGGCGCCGACAGTGATAGCCACGCGCGTTTAAGCGATTCTGTCGCTGAGCGGCAATGGATACGCCTGCCGCTGTTGTTTTCTGTATGGAAAATAAAACGTGACTTACCACTTTTGTTTATGTTTTCTGGAGGAAAAATGTCTGCTGCATTGCGTGGACTAAGGTCGGGGTCAGATATATTGGCCGGTGAATTCGTTTTCGCGAGCAGCGATTGAGGAGAAATCAACCACCACCATATGACGATCGTGGATTTGTCAGTTGGAGTTGCGTGGCCCCCGAAGGGTATGGTGAGGTAACGGGAACGCTGCTCGGCTCCGCCTGAACCTAGCTGTTTGGCTGTTATTTATTCTTAGCGTAATAGTTGTGTGCGTTACGAAGCTATGCGTAGACCAATACGAGATGAAGCTATCGAGAAGGAATCAATGTTCTGACCAATGAAGCTCCTGAATTTTTTTCGGAGCTTACGCACACCTATTCTGATGTGAGTATTTCTACGCTGACAGCTCGGTTTGACCTACACGACAGAAGCTTGGCACTATCCCCGCCACTTTTGGCTCACTCTTGTTCTGTGAAGGCGAGAGCGAGATGGAACGAAAGCGAGTCAGAAAACGGTGAGAAAAGGAGCACCGAGGCAGGCAAACGGTGTGGTGGGAGAATACTCCTCACGAAACTCACCGGCCAATATATCTGGCCCCGACCTTAGTCAGATTTTCTTCTAGACCCCTAGTTTTTAAAATAAATAGAATAATATCTGCAAAAATTTGTGAATTTCGAGTGCACTTTTCCCTTTAATCTGTTATTTATAATTATATGAAAAAAATTTCAGAGGAAAGTTGTACTGTTTGACAGCGTAAATATAATGCCAACGAAAAAATATTTTTTTTTATGGTTTTTGAGATTTTAGGTCATGATGTTTTTTTTTAAGTGATCTTATACTTTGATTCCAAATTATTGCACAGCATAAAAAGACAAATTCAACGATATATAAAAATGTATATTAACGATATACTACAATGGAGAAAAACGAGTTTCAAAAATAAACAAATTTCAAATGCGATGAGGCACGGTTTCCCGTTCTCCGATCGATTTCAAATTTTGCACACATTATTTTTTCTCCCAATGGCACAATCCTGGGGGGTGTCCCCGCCAAAAATCTCAAAATTATTTTTCGACAAGAGTAACTAAGGTCCACCCTATTGAAGCGCCATCCAGCTAAACACAGGAAAAAACAAAAATACAAATACATTTCCTAACCTAAAATATTCGACACATTCGTACTACTCGAAGCATTCAAGCTGAAGCTACTCCTCATAGTCGGACGGCTCGAAAATCTCGATTTGCTCAAAGTGCATTCGGGCCGCTCGAAAAAATTCGTGTACTCGGTTCTCTTCGAGCCGCCCGAAAAAAATCGAGTACTCGGTTCTCCGCGAGTTTTCGCGAAATTTCAAGCTACTCGAATATTCGAGTACTCGAACAGCCCTAGTACCTGGGCAGTAGCGACGGCTCATCATACCAGCTGCGCATGAGTGAAGCATGGAAGGTTTGGTTTCACGCGTCCGGCTGGCATTAAAAGTTCAAGTGTCATGCTTGTGACGAGTGGTAGCGTTTGTGCCGTTTATTTATGTAGGTGATCGACGTCTAGTTGGTAAGCCATTAAATTTTTCAATCATTTCAGTTGTACGTAATACGCGCATGGATAGATTTTACGTCAAACATTCAATTCCGGCGTGAAGCATCATTTGTCATTTCCGCGATGCCCGTATCGTCTGTCTTGTGAACTTAAAAGAGTGACGTACGAAATTCCAACGTAATATAGTGCTTTTAATAATTGAAACTTTTTTACTAAAGATATCCATACGCAAGAAATTATCAGAAATTATTAGCTTTATTTCTTTGCGTAATTCAAAATTATTTCTTATTTTACGTGTGTATTATTAATATTTAATGATACATTTTGTTACATAATAGGTGTAATTTCAAATCTTGAAATATTCCGAGAGCACCCATTTACGCACGCCCTAAAAGTTTCGTCTCCCTGGCACTGTAGCTTTTGGTACAACTAGGTATGAAGGTAAAACGCGCAAATTTCGCTGTACTTCTGAATGCGCTCACGTACAGGTGCCCTTAATTTGTTCTTAGCCTGGGTCGAATTTCTAGTTTATTTTATCGTTATAGGATTTGTGGAGCCAGATAACAGTTTTGCTTAATCTCCTGTAATATTCACACTCTAGGCTCTTAAGATAACACTGTACACTACCCACCAAGAGTTTGGAATCAGTAGTAGATTCTCATTAAAATCGCACCATATGATAACTAATATTCCCCTAATTCGAAGTTAACACTTTCAGTGATAATTGCAACGTTTCTCATTCGAAAAATCTTAGACACCTTATCGTGCAAAAGTTGCTTAAATTCGTTTAAGTAACGAGGAAATTCGCGAAACTTTCGGTCGATAGCGTATGTACACACAGTGTCCGGATATTCACTGGTCTCCTTACAGGAGGTGATTAGGGATGTAAAATGAAGAAAGAAATGTTCCCTAAACATGGTGTCAAAAACCGGTAATTAACGAGATATAAATTTTTAAAGAAGTAACCAAAGATAAATACGAAGTGAAAACGATGGGAACCATTTTGTGCGAACGCTCCAACAAAATGCCCTGCTGGAACTGCCAGTTACAACCGCATTGAATTTTCAACTGGATCTATCTGGTTCAATGCGGTACTACCTGGATTTCCAAGCAATGATTTTTGGCAGTTCATAAAAGAATCCGGTTCAATGCGGATATCCAGATCGATGGATGAAACAGGATTTGCAGGTCCAAAATTCATCAGTTTCTATCAGCAATTGCCATTTGTATAAAACCGGAAGGTTCGTATCTGAAATTGCGAATCAAAAATCTTACGGATTCAATCTGGAAATCCACAAGCTCTTTCGAGTCCGTCGCGATCCGGATTGGCAGAGCAAATAATTCACGGAATGCTTATGGGGTTCGAAGAGAAAAAATTTAGCCCGGTTTCCAATGGATTGGCGGATAGAAAATTAATGCGGTTCCTTCCGGTTTTACGAAACTCATATTTCGAAATAATTGATTTGGTTCGGACACCGCTAGGTGGCCGCGATACTGGTAACTCCTCTCGCGGCAGCGATATGCGCCGCGAGACATAAAATCGGCGCCGCGAGCTAACGAGGCAGCTTGTTCCGTGATCAAGACTTCGATGCAAGATTGATACGGCAGAATCTCTTGATATAGTAGGTTTAGGAATAATGGCGTTTTCGGACGGTCGCACTGGGGCGGACCGAGTGCGAACCCTACCCAATCGTAAGCGAAAAGTGTGAATTTTTTCGCCCTCGATTGGCCAAAATTCGCACTCAGTGCGCCCCAGTGTAGTGATGGGCAATATTGGTCCCATCTATCGATAATGCATATCGATATATATATTTTGTCGTTCAATATCGATACATGAAATATATTACTCAAAAAGTATCGATATTGGTAATATCGATAATTTTTTTTACATAATCATCGCATTCAAATAGGGTGAGGACCGATTAACTGCAGTAAATGGAGGGGGAAACACCTACAGGAGTGGTGGTAACGTGTGCGTGACTGACGCAGGCGCAGTTCATGCACACATAAGAAATTTATTAATTAAAAAAACAGATACTTTTAAATTCTGAATTGTTTGAGCTTAAAAGAATCGCACATCTGTTTTCTGGATATTCGAGAACAAAACTTTTTTTTTGCTTTTTCTATCTCCGAGTTTATATTCGAATCTCCGGGTTGGAATGTATGGTACTCCGGGATTTATATGGTGATAAGGTGGCAACCCTGATTTGGACGTAAGTGGAATTCGCCCGATGTTTCTTAAAATATTTAGGTTAGGTTAGGTTTTTTTATTCATTCCCTGTACTTTTTACAAAGAATCGGCATTTCAAGCACAGTCTCATATTGCCCATTCTTAAAATATAAATTCTAGTTTTAGGCTGGCAGCCTAAGGCTGGTGCGGGCTGGTGATTGGCGGAAATAGCGGGCACAAGTTGTATTGGCTATGTCAATGTGACGTCACGCGTGGGGAATTGCGTAGCAACTCAGGTCATGACTCATGGAGGGTGCAAAAAAATTATCGATATGTGGACCAAAAGTATCGATACATGTAATTATCGTTGTTTGAAATATCGATAAAAAATATCGATATTCTGACAGGCAAATATCGATATATGCAGTTATCGATAAATATCACGCATCACTACCCCAGTGCGACCGTCCGAAAACGCCATAAAATTATATCAAACCTCAACTCACGGTGTAAGTGGTAACGGGTTATTCGATGACTCCTTGATAACCTGAGTAAATCGGTCGAGAGACCATAAATGTGTCGCGAATACAAATAAAACCAGGTAGTAAAATGGCTTGGAAAAACTGAGTATAAAAACTAAAAAATGAGTATCATCTGAATTTTGATCTACACTTCTAGATTCTAATTAGAAACAACTAAAAATTTCAGTCGATTTCATCCAGAAATATGTGTGTTTGAACATGCATTTATGATATGCGAATCTGTGTAAGAACTGGTAGCAAAATAACTTGCAAAGACCAATAGATTCCATTTTGGTTTGGATCTGGATTTCCAACCAGCTTACAAAATGAACAAAGTTACTCAGGAAGTTTACTAGTAATATGCGAATTACTTCGTGTAAATCCGAGCAGAACCGATGACAAATTGTGCTAGGAAATGCATATAGATACCATCAAGATTTTTACATGCATATGCGGTTTGAAACTGATAGAAAATATTTCATCTGGTTCAATCTGGATTTTACGGGAAGAAAGCCGCATCAATCCGGATTAAAAAAATTTTTATGCGGTTCTAACTGGCAGTTCCAGCAGGGTGGCCACCCAGCTCACCAGATACGTCACCATTACATTTCTATTTTTGGGAGCAATAAAGCAAATTGTTTACACCCGTGAGTTTGAAAATCGTGACGAACTGTGGAATGCAATATTAGCTGCAAGTGGAAATATCTCGATAAATACATTCCCAAAAATTCGTCAATCACTGTCAAAAAAACGTTGGTCATTTTGAATGTTACATAAATTATATTATAATCAAAATATTGTATTATTTATTCGTGGGGAAGCTATATCAGGTGCACCCCTTATTATAGGAGTAAGTCAATTTCCAATAATAAATGGTATAACTATAAAAAAATTATAATAAATACGTGGGAAGTAATAATAGTATTATAAATCTGATCATTATTTATTCATGCTCCTGGGCTTCTTAATTTTATCCGAATAATAAATCTTAATGATGCGATTTAATTATTCCTGCTCATATAACAAAAATAAAGCACAATATAACAACGTAAGTAGTGCTAATCTTTGAAAACGTACATCTCATTAAATTTTCGATTTTTACACACTGTTTATAGAATATTTTTCCCCTCATTTTACCTCCCTACTTAATCATCCCCTTTAAGGAAGCCAGTGAATAACCGGACACCTGTATATTTCGTTTGAATTATAGTGGTTAAAAATCAAATAATTGTTTTCGCCTTTCTATAGCTACTTATAGGTACATACTAGAAATTTTCCATTTGTGCCGCAACCCGGTAACCAGTTTAACTGTAATTGGAAAATTCAGTTTTCTGTTAGAGATGCGGAACTGTCGTCTGGCTGTCGCGCTGCTCGCTAATGTTTTCACATTTTGTGTAAACTTGTCGAGTAGCTAGCGGGATATTATGAGTATCGTCCCTGGTTCGTACATAATTAGTGGTCTTGCTAATTTACTCGCCTGAAGTGCTGCGAATGTAATTGACCATTTTTGAACAGCAATTAGCATACACGAGCTGACAAACCTCAATTTTCTATTGGATTACACATTCTTCTCGCCGGACTATTTCGCACGCTTCTATTATCACGCGCAGTGCGGAAACCGTAATTTCAAATTAAGCGAACAGATCGTTGATGGACATGTTTCTGTAGATAATTAAACGACGAAGTAGATATTTTAATGGATAATTGACGGGTCGGATGCAATAAGGGGACTAGCGCTCGAAAATAGGAAAAATTATTGTCCAAACGCTAAGAAAGATTGGAAAATGATATGTTGTTAAACTGTATTTTAAAAAATACAGTGTTGTAAAGCTCGTCGCGACACACATTTTTTCTATTTACAGTTTGTTTATCCAATCATTACTATTCGAGCTAAAAATTATAAACAAAAATTTTTTCATCGTCCGAAGTCAATATTTCTTTAATACAATATTGTTTTAAGTCTCATAACGATCCGCTAATATTGACTCAAGTTATCGCGATTTATGTTTAAAGAAATAATGATTTTGGACGGTGAAAAATTTTTTGTTTATAATTTTTAGCTCGAATAGTGATGATTGGATAAACAAACTGTAAATAGAAAAAATGTGTGTCGTGACGAGCTTTACGACACTGTATTTTTTAAAATACAGTTTAACAACATTTAATTTTCCAATCTTTTTTAGCGTTTGGACAATAATTTTTCCCATTTTCCAGCGCTAGTCCCCTTATTGCATCCGCCGCTTCAATTGTTCCTTGAAAAAATTCGAATTATTTTATGGCGAGTGCACCCGAATGTAACCGAGCGTAATTAATTCTATGAATAAATGTAATGCTGAAATATTTATTACGTAGTGCAGTCGGGCGAATACGTTCCTGCATAGCTGGTGGAAGAAATGACAGTTTGTGAATTAAAAAATATTATATATTTAATGTAGAAATATATTATACATATATTTAATATGAAAGATATATTATATGTTTGATATAATATTTTAGAGAAGATAATGGAGATGTGGAGACATTTAAGTGGGTGATAATTTTTAGTATTTTCCAGAAGAAAACTGAAAGAATCGAATAAATGTGAAAGATCCTACCATATTTTGGACACAATGCGTTGGAAGGTTTAAAGTTCTTCAGGAATTGTGAGGAAGCTGAATTAGCGATAATTCTGAAGAGAAATCTTGTTTATGAAAATTTATAAAAAAGAATATTCTCAAGCATCGTGCGTTAAATGCAAAGCTGAAGATTGTTGCCACTGGTAGTAAAATACTTTGCACGTGTAACATTTCTGTAATGTTGAATCCAATAAAAGTTTGAAAGCAATTGGGGATTAGAAGGTGGAACGAAACGACACAACTTTCAACGACTACTCAATAGGACCTGTTGTGAATTACAGGACAGAAAAGTAATTAAACGCTTGAGAAACGCACTTAGGTGTTCTGTAGGAGTTGCAAAAGCTACTTGAAAAGAAAAGCTAATTACAAGCTGGACAAACGTAACTTGACCGCCTTAATTATTTCCGTTATTACCGGGTAAATTAGAATTATTCTTTTTAAATACCTTGATTTAGAGGAACCGGGCTAACTATAGTATATCTTTTTCAAAGTTTTCAAAATCTCAGTCAGTATTTCGAGTAAAACCTTATAATTCTTTCTAGCCCATCTTTTACTAGATACAAGGAAACATGTATTTTGGGGGAAAAATATTTAAAAACTTGCGAAATGTGTTCCACGTAGATTTATAAATAAAGTCTTTCGTTGCAAAAGCATGCAAATTAATAAATGGTAGAAGACTTACTTTCCTTACAGATATGTAGCTAAATATCATTTCTCTTTCTAACACGTAATTCGACTTCAAATTACTTTCATTAATATTTGACTTTAAAATAAATTGAATCTGTGCATGAAACTTATGAAAGCAACATATTACACAAGAGTGTTGTTAGTTTCTTAAAATATTAAACATTGAATATTTCAAATTTCCATCTCACATATTTTTCTGTCCCTCACTTCAACAATTTCACTTTATAGAAATTGCTTTAATTAAAGAATTTAACACTAGGTAGTCTTTGTAAAATTTTTCCAAAGCCTCTGACAATAATAATACAGAACTATTCGGTTTATTGTTAAATACCATTTTTAATAATTAGAAGCGGCTTTTTAGTGGGTTACAAATGTAGTAATTTCGTCACAAGTGAATGTGCGGATAGAAATGGTTTCAAGAAAATTAAGAGTAAAAATTGTTTTAAAAAATATGCGTTTAACTTTAACAAAACGTGTTGCAGTATTGTGTAAGTGTACTTGGGGTGCTATAACGAGATGTAATATTCATGACGGGTACATCGAGCGGCAGGCTGGACAAAGAGGGTTGTTATCCTGAGGTTTGTAGGGGTTCGAAGGGGTGAAACTCAAGGAAGATGGGTTGATGGCTCTTGACTGGCCGGTACCAGACACTCTTCATCTTCTCCTCAGTAAATATGAAGTTTGGTGATTCTAACGTCCCACCTTCTTTTGTTACCCTTCGTCACGTCTTCACAACTTGTCGGTGCATTGTTATGGAAACCTTTGTTAACATGTTCAAGGTTGCCATTAATTCGAATTAGTACAAAAAATGTAATTACGGTAGTTTTATATGAATGGATTCTGAAATACTTTTAATGTCTCTCTGTACAATCCTTTTATACGCCATTTGAAATTCATTTACACGAAGCTTGGATTTGCACTTAAAAGTGGAAAAAGAATTGCAATGGGATGGCGTTATTCTTCTCATATTTCTCTATTCTTAATGTCCAATTTAGAAGTAATTTAATCGTACAGAAATAGTTATTTAAAAAGTAATATTTGATGATAATTCCTTTATAATATAAAATAGAAACGTTCGAATTAATTGTGAAACGATAAAAGCTGTACAGAGTGTTCCAAAATTCAAGGACTGATGCAAAAATACATCGAAGAGTCCTTCATCGTTTTGGGATCCAAGACTTCGTTCCCGAGATATTCACTTGCCTTGGCTAGGGAATATTTAATTCGACTTTATTTTTTATTTAACTGAATGTCAGTACAGAATATCATATTGATTTTTGCAGTTACAGAACAGTGGAAAGCTCAAAACCTCGACAGTAGTTTGTAGTGTTCAACTAAATGCAGAATAATAATTAACCATCCCTTGATGGTCATTTATTAACTGAACGATTTATCCGCAGTTAAAGAATTTAATTTATTTTCAACCGTAAGAAACAAAGTTCCGTGGCATTAGAAATTACATTGATCTCTCTTGATGGCTTTCTGTATCTTACAAATAGTTCAATGTCAAGTCACTACTGCAAAAGGTGTCTTAATATTTCCGTCGTCACTAAGGCAAATTTCAAAACTTAATTTACATTTCTTTATGACTATATGTTGTCGTAAGATCGACAATGCTTCCTCGCAGAAACACAGAAAGAAGATTTAAATGATTTTATAGAAATGCAAACTCGACGAACGCAGTGTCCTGTTCGCAGAACTTAAAAGTCCACGATTACTCCTCTCGGTTTCCGCTTTTGTATAATTCCCCGCCATCGCCGCCACCTACTCGGCGGGCCTCCAAGTCTCTCCCTACATTCTAATGTTTGCCCACCATTCACTTAGAATCCTGGACCTCGTTGTACTTCATCTCTCCCTCTTCACCTCGAAATCCCTCCTTACTTTCCTGCTATTTTCTGTCCCTCTCGCGGATCAAAGATAAGTCTACGAGAAGACCGTCCACTTCTCCTTTGTGATCTAATTCTCATCCAGCGGATTTCAGGTAGTCCGATTCGTTAATTTGTCAATGATTACTTTCACTTCGTTTAACTAGAATCAGATTCAATTCTGCCCTCTTCTGGGCACCGCGGGTTTTATTAAAGGAACGCCACGTTAATTTGTGCGACAGGAATAATGGAGTCTTGCATCTTCGACGCAGTGAAATGTTTCGCTTTAAGGTGTAATGCCACGACGACGATAGTCCAAAAATGGTAGGATAACTTTGGAGGTGATTTTAAAGAAATTTATGAACTTTAAAAATGTAACACAAGGACCTTGTGATATGTATAAAAAAGAACTTCTTTCAGATTTTTTTAATAAAAAATGTTAAACTCCAAATTACCCATTATGATTTACATTACAGCGAAATGCTCGAAGAAATTTTGCTGGAAGAGTGGAACAAGATACGCCCGAATTTCACAGAAAATTCGTTGAATCTATGAATAATAAATTAAAGCTTATAATAAAATCGCAGGGATATTAAAGGAATATTAACTTATTGTAATTATGTTTGTATAAATTAATGTAATTACATTAGTTTAATTACATTAGAATTGCGAATTCTTACTTTGAAGTCGATTTAATATGTAAAATATTTTACATACAGGTTTGGCCGATACTTTTATGACTAATTATATATCTAGTTACAATAAACAACCTTTTGATAACAATCTATTACAGATATATATATTTTATTCTCTTTCATTTCCAAGAATCTACAAGAAGAAAAGAAGGATAAAATAAAGAGAAGTATATTAATTCGTTCATACATACATGAAAAAGATGAAAAAGAGGGATTTGAATTTAGTAGTTATTTTCAACAGTTATAGAATATTTTCATTTTCAATTTACATTTTAATTATTCACATTATTTACATTCCAGTAGATAAACATTTCCTAGAATATTCGGCACAGTCGGAGTGCTCGAAGTTCATTCGACCGCTCGAAACAATTCGAGCAACTCGATTCTTTACGAGCCGCTCGGTTTTTACGAGTAGGCACTCGGCTCGGTTCGGTTCGGAAACCGACTATCGGCTCGGTACGGAAACCGAGTCTCGGCTCGGCTCGGCTCGGAAACCGACTCTCGGCTCGGTACGGAAACCGAGTCTCGGCTCGGCTCGGCTCGGAAACCGACTCTCCGGCTCGGTACGGAAACCGAGTCTCGGCTCGGCTCGGAAAGTCGGAAACCGACTCTCGACTCGGCTCGGTAACCGACTCTCGACTCGGTACGGAAACCGAATCTCGGTTCGGCTCGGAAACCGAGTCTCGGCGGGGTTCGGAAACCCAATCTCGGCTCGGTTCGGAAACCGAGTTTCGGCTCGATTCGGATTTCCGGCTGCTCGAATATTCGAGTACTCGAGCAGCCCTAATTAAAACTAAAGAAATTACAACGCCCGTAAAAAGAACGAGCCCCTTTAATATCTCCCCAAATTAAATTAATTACCTTAAGTCGTTCCACAGCGTGTTACGGATCCAATTCTTTGATAAACACCTTGATTCACTTCAGGCACTCACGAGTCCCTCTATTTCTTTCGAAACAACGAGCTAAATAAGAAGAAGCTTCATACCACAAATTCAATTCACTTCCACGCAACAGACTACACCATCCCCTACAATTCCCTCACGCCCCTAAAATAATCTCACCCCTTAAGAATTCCCTTTCCCTTCCCCTGAAATCGCGAAACGAGCGAACAAACGAGGGTGAACAGATCGAACGTATAATCGGTTTCAGCGTTGCCTCGTCATAGAAGTGCATCCTCGCGGGCCGTTTTCTGAAATCTCCGCGCGAATTGTCGCGTAACATTCACCTCGCATTCGTCCGCCCCGGTGGAAGCTGCGACAGATCCGTCTGGTGCTTTCTCCCCGTAGAAAAACCGTGGCAGTCTCATTACACCGACGGGGGGAGAGAAGGGGGGCGGCGAACAGCTCGCGGAAGAGCATTGCGTCATGGCGAATTCTTCTTACTTGAACCCCGCCCGGATATATACAGCTCAAAATACAGGAGAAGACGGAGAATAGACGGTATGTTACACTGCTGGGACGAGGATTGAGGGAGTACGGGGGCTTTTGTTGCGGTTGAAATATTTGAAAGCGATGTATCTTTCGGCGTTCGCCATCCCCTTCCAACCCCCCGACCCCCAACCCCCGACGTAGAGGAACGTCTTCTCGGTTTCTTCTTCGTATTCCCCTTTATTTTCTCCCCCCGTCTTTTCTCTTCCCTCGTTTCTTATTTTTCTCTTCATTTTCTTGTACATACGGCTGAAGGCACGGGCCGGGGCAAGCAATATCTTAAAAACCCCAAGACTGGCCCGCGTCCAAAGTTCGGGGGCACCGCGAAACGGTTGTTACAGGGCTGTGGATTGCTCCGAGATTTTCTGTACAAATCTGACGGCACTATCACCTTGGCAATCGCGTTCTCGGAGACCTTTACTGGTCGATTAAAATTTAAATCGCGCCCGAGGGTGGATCGGATATCGCTGGTTGGCATTGATAGTGACGTAACTAAAAAAATGTCGATTTTGATTTTTCTTCGCTCAGATAGACTCGACGGGTGCAGTATTTTTATCGTGTCAACTGGGACATCTCTGGGTTCGTTAGTTTCACAGCAGGGTGTGTCGTTTGGTATGCTATTTTCTCAAATAGTCGCGAGAGAATTCATTTTTTGTAGTATACAATATTGTAACTTATGAGATTCTGGGGTAAACAGTGTAGTTGTTGGCCACCTGGCAGTGATTGGCCTTTTTTTTTAAAACATGAATATTAAGAAATAATGTACATTATGCCTTTTATAATGAACATATTCAGATACCTACCTTCTACTTTCATGCGTCGAATGCAATCACTATTTCGCTAATAATTGTTATACTACGTGTAAAAAATAGACGACTTGAAATCGATGCTTGAAAACTACAGTGATTGAATTGAATAGCCATACGGTTACATCAGGCAATTCTTAGATAATTTAATGCATTTATGATATATATAGGTTTATATTTTATACAAATAAAGGTTTAAACTTTATAAAAAAGGATTATTTATGCATTAAAATTATACATTATTGCAGAAATTATAGGTGGCCAAGAACTGTAATGTAAATAATGTTTCAGGACAGTCATTGGCCACGAGGCCAATGGGTAGCTAACAGTCATAGCAACAGTGAAATAGCTGTGTTGTGATTTTAAAAGGTTATGTTTTAAAAGAAAATACTATTAATACAATGTAAAAGAAGGTGCAATACTAGCTAATATAGAAACATTTAAATAGAAAAGGTATTATAGGTTATATATTTTTAATAATATTACATTACATTTAGTTCCATTTTATGAATATATCCATTTTTATTTAATAATTTAAATCCTGTTTCTAACCGAATTAATTCATTATTTTACATTAACATTATTTCATAATTAGGTCTTAGAGCATTAAGAATTAGGTAGGGTATATGTTACATATAGGGTATGAAATAGTGGCCAATAACTGCCAAACGATCGGCCAATCATTGCCTTCGCCTGGCCAATAACTATGTGTTTTGATAGGAAACGTATTTTCTGTAAAATTTTTGTGGATCCTTCTACTCTTTCTTTAAACAAATTCTATTTCTAGACTATTAGAGTCGTTTACAGCTATTAACACTAATTGTGTTCCTAAAGCTAGCAAAATAAGACTTATAATTCAACGCTTATGTGAACCCCTGACTTAGGTGGCCAACAACTACACTGTTTACCCCTATTTTTTTGGAATACAATATTTCGATGCAAGTAAATTGCGTTTTATTTTATTTCAACATGGGTTGCAACTTGAGAAGTTGGAATTATATTTTCTCGATCAACGGTGGAGCTCTAAAGAGGGTGTAAATTATGGGGTTGATTTGATATGCGTTTGAATTTCTTGGTGAATATCCTATCTGTGATTCTTAATCCGAATAGATGCAAAAGGAGAGTTAATTTAAAGAAATTATACGATCAGTATTCAACTATTAGCCAAATGCAAATTTTAAACTGCTTTTCCTTTACATTTTTTGAGTGATGCCACGAGGCCGAGAAGCAATGTGAAAGCGGGATTATTTAGGGGAATCTCAAATGGTTATTGTTGGACTGAATGGAAAGGGGGCGCAGGCGGGTTAATTGTTCGGGACTAGCAGAGCTACGCGTCCGCATTGTTTTGTGACACGAAGAGATAACGATAGAGGGTGTTTTTTTTTTTTTGACAGTTCTATAGTTTCTTTTTTCTGTACAGAGTTTTTAGAGTATGCATTCCATGTTCGTGTTATTATTCAGGATTTCCTCGAATTACTTCACTTTTATCTTCCGATGATTTAAAAAAAATTCTGTTTGTTTAAATAATACATTTAAAAATAGCATTTTTTATTAATTCCGTTCGCACAGCTGCATTCCTTATTAGAAAATACACTATTTTGCCGTTTGCACCGTTCCCGCGAGTCTAGTAGTTTCCAAGATATTCGCCCAAACATGTTTCTCACCCTCATCTTTGAGAGGTGCTTTCACCCTTCCAACATGAATGCAAGCCGATAAAAAAAAATGCGTGTCAAATATTTTTGTAAGATCTACTTTATTCCAAAGTCGCCCCAAAATCGCTTCGATATGTTTCCCTTGTCAGAATCAGTGTCAACAATGTCGCTACTTTCTTGTACTTTTCGTTTTTTATCCTCTCTTTACCCCAATAATTATGGAAGATTTTTTGAGAATATATTTCATCAAATTCTAAACAGGCAGAGCTTTTCTATTATGAATTTTAGAAAGCAAAAGTGTATAATACAGTGTGATTAAAAAATATGCTTGTTTCTGTTAATTTTTGTGACTTGCGTGTCGTTAAATCTTAATTAAGTGTCACTTCGCCCCAACTTCCCCTAAATATTTTGTATACAGGCACGAGTAGAAATGTTCCCGTTCGTAGCCAGGCAAGTTCAGCCCGCGTAAGGGCACGTGTACAGGATGAAATTTTAAAGTTGCTTCCCGGAAAGCAAAGCTTGGTACGAAACAAAATTCTAACATTTTGATATATTTTTCCACAAGGAATCATTCTGCTCGCTTGTTCCATAAATTTTACCAGGTTCTGTATTATAAAATACACTCGAGCTCCAACGTCACTTAGGGTAACTGTACTCGTAGTTGACAGTGCACCAATTATACCTGGTTACCATCATTATACTGTCGATCCCATAAATCGCGCTATGGACGAGTTAAACAAATGCCCAGCGGACTTAGATTTATTCTCAGCCTCCCTCGCTTCGTTCAGGGGCCAGCTGCTGAGGAGACTGCCACCTGTTTAGTTTAATTTTAACTCAAGTCATCGCTGTTTGTGGTGATGTTTCGCAGCATGTAGACTGTTATGTTTATGTTCTTGTTAAGTTTTGTTTTTGTTACTTTCTATTTTTTCGTTTTCTCTATTTATTTTAATTTATGTTATCATATGTTATTTCATTATGTCTCTGTATTTACAAAATCTGTAATCTAAAGGGTTCTCCCGTCGATTTAATAATAATAATAATAATAATAGTTGACACTTTTATTTTCAGTCACGAATAATAAGCTTTCTATTAAAAATTTTTTTTCGACTAATACTTTTTCAAACAGCGTATTTTACCCAACCTACGAGGTACTTCCGAGTATATATCGTGGGTAGATTTTTACGCCCGAATAGCGAGGAACTCCTTCGATTGCAAAATCACAGGATTATTGCCACTGTCCCCATTCGTTCTCACACTTTTCGCCACACTCGTCAGTCACGCGTCCAATCCTCTCACGGCCTCCCTCCCGCGTCGCGGCAATTTCAAATCTTTTCGCCACACAAGGATCATAACTCCTCCGTCGTCTTGGGATCGCGTAATTCCTCGAAGAGAGCCGTGTGACGAAAGTAATGGATTTCGAGACCAGGGGCAGGCCGGCCGAGATGAACGTTTCCGAGAAAATTTCTCGACAGTCTACCCACGTGCTGAGACGTCGGCGTTCACTTCCACAGGCAAACACGCACGCGGCCACATCCATACGTAATTTAATTTAATTTAATATTTCGCAGCTGCTGGGAATATCAGTATCGTCTAAGGATCCCGCTTGTCTTCTTCGCGGGAGAGGTTTCCTTCGCCGATCTCTCGCACTCCGCCCTGTTTTCCGCAAATCTTCTTTAGCTTTTCTTTGTAAGTTCCAAGCAGAGTTGGGCAAAAGTTTATCTAAATAAAAATCTCAAATAACGAACAAAAGATAAATAATTTTTATTCGTTATTCCAGGCTCGAATAATCGAAGTTATCTTTATTCGAAGAGCAACGAATAAATAATTTTATTGAATGAGAATTTATTCGACGAATAAAGATAATTTCTTTATTCGATGAGAATTTATTCGACGAATGAAGATAATTTTTTTATTCGATGAAAATTTATTCGGCGAATAACGATAGTTTTTTATTCGAAGGTTTTATTCGAATAAATGCGTCGAATAAATTTTTCATCCGTAGCATTTATCTTTTCGAAGCCTTCGAATAAAGCCACGAATAACTTTCGTAAGCGTCGAGCGTGTTTATTCGAGCCGCCGCACAGTGGGTTGAAATCCCAGAAACATGGTAAAAATATGAAGGTAATCTTTGATATTTACAATAATGAGTATACTAAAGTTTTCGCGGTCGCTGATTACGAATCTGAACTCAAAATGGCAAAAAACAAAATGGAGGACGCGTATACCCAAAAAATATCAGATTTGGTCTAAACTTGGAATTCTAGAGTTTCCGAGGTCGCTGAGTACGAATCTCAAGTCAAAATGGCAAAAAAAAAATATCAGGGAATATCAAGATGGGTCGATTTATGTATTAAAAAATATATGGTTCCATTTAAAAAAAACCACCACTGCCGTCGTGGAAACATGTGTTAATTAAATATCTCGTTACAACAACAGCATTAGGATTCACATCTGAAAATAACAACAGATATAAATATTTCAATTACCAGTGTTTGCAAAAAGAAATTATTTTCATGGACTGGGAACCGTTTTGAATAAACTGAAATTTTAGGGATTGGAGCAAAAACGAGCAAAATCTGAAAGTTAATCTCAGTTCTTTAATAATCAGATATGATAACTGTGCAAACAAAAATGCTTGATCGAACTTGGAAGTTAACTAAATGTTTAATTGTTTTTGTAGATCAGCTATGGTAATTAAGGTTATACGAGGCAATTTTGAATGAAACATTATGAAGGTATTATTGCTTGCCGCAAACGTATAACAACAAAAAGTAATTAAATAAACACAAAAAATAGCTACACAAAATCGTTTGATAAATCGCTTGGAATAAACATGTAACGGAGTTCCTACAGCTAACTGTTTTTGACCGACTCGGGTAAGGAAGGAAGAGTTGTAGAAGGCTGTGGATATACGTTTTATTGTGCGCACATATTTCAACTATACCAGGGATAAAAAATCAGATGTTTAAACATTCTTTTGTATTTCGATTTTTCGCCAACTTTTGGGGTCTCCTACCCCACTATGCGCCGCGCCGCCGGTCCTTTGTGTTCGGCGCTCGCCGCTCGGCCGGGCTCGACCCTCGGCGGCTCGAATAAACACGCTCGACGCTGACGAAAGTTATTCGTGGATTTATTCGAAGGGTTCGAAAAGATAAATGCTGCGGATGAAAAATTTATTCGACGCATTTATTCGAATAAAACCTTCGAATAAAAAACTATCGTTATTCGTCGAATAAATTTTCATCGAATAAAAAAATTATCTTTATTCGTCGAATAAATTCTCATCCAATAAAATTATTTATTCGTTGCTCTTCGAATAAAGATAACTTAGATTATTCGAGCCTCGAATAACGAATAAAGATAAAGTATCATTTGTTCGATCGTTATTTAAATAATTTTTTATCTAGATAATGCCCAACTCTGGTTCCAATAAGTAACATACAGAGAACTCCCATTGTCGAAAAGGAGTGTCCGAAGCACTTTACAATTTTTATATTTTTGGCATGTTGGAAAAACTGACCAAGTCGATCGTTTCGTCTTAAAATCCTTAAGGATTAATGGAAGCAGTTAGATTCTAAGTCGTTTACGACGATGGATTAATAAAAATCAGTATGGGGGAAACTTAAATATTTTTTAAACTTGCATTTTAACTTTAAATTTACATTTACCGAAAATTAAGAAACGTCGACTGGGTTATTTCTACCAAGCCAGCGATATAATTGTAGGTATCAGGTCACTCCGAAAGGTAAAAAGTTGGTAACTTATTTTAATCACATTGTCCTAAACTGCTAAAAGAATCGCGCGAACCGTTAAAGTGAGCAGCCTGTATATTCAGAATCGCGTGTAATTACTTCGCGTTCAGAAAGTTAAGCGAAGCAGCGCGATAAAGTGATTCTGTCAAAGTAGAAATTAAAAGAGTCGCGGGCAAATTGAAGGGAAAATATTGAAAGCTCGGCGAACTAGGCCAATCGGAACATTTCGAGGGCCATCGGCGAAATTTTTATTCAGTATTTATTTGAAACTAGACGCATTGTTCGCGCCACTGGCAGAACCGTGAATTCGTGAAATTATTTCAGTTCACCCCTGAAAATCTCTCGAATCGGCCGTGCCGGTAGGTCTTATTTGCCGTTTAAAATCCAACAGTACAGAAATAATTTCACTGCTCGTGTTTTAAATGGATGGCTAGGCGACCTAAAAATTCAAATTGAAAGCTCGAATGTTGCCATTAATCGAAACCATAGATCTCTTCGAAGATGTGAGCAGAGAATTTCTGAACCTCCATTTTACTCAAATTTCAAAGAAGGTAATACTAATTTGCGAAGGTGAATTTGACTGGTTCCACCAAATTCATGCGGCCCAAAAAAATTTTTTATAATTTTAGGGAGGAAAGGAAACGCGGAGGGGGGTTGGTTTCGCGCAGAGGGCGCCAACTGCCAACGTAAACACAAATCGTTAGATTGGACCCCCTGGCGAGCTCCTTTCGTCACTATCAGACCACCCTCCCGCTGCCACCCCCGGTAGGCGTCTTTTTTGCTCATTGTGTCGAGCCACGCTTGAATAATTTTCCGTTTTCTGCTTCCTCGCGACTTTCGTCAACGACAGCACATAATAACTGGTGTCCTGACCGAGACTGGGCCCGAAGCACTCGGAGGCTGTTTCGAGGGAGGAAATTTTCTTTCTCCAGCTGTCCTCTCTTTTCTTTCAATCGCTTGTCTGGGGAGCGGACCAGCGACTCACCGTTTAGTTTTCAGCGACTCTTCGTGTCTCGCAGTGTCGCGGCGCGTTTTCCTCCAGATGCAATCGCCGAAGGCTTTAATGTACCTCGCATGCTAAGATAACGGTGTGTGGGTGGTTAATGCGTCTGAGGGAAGAATTAATTGCAACTTGATTCGATTTAATTTGGAGCTACTGGATAATAATGATGGGAAGAGTTTAACTCTGAAAGGACTGCTGGAGTCCTGATCGACACCACGTATTTCCTAGACTTGTTTATTACTTGGTTCGATTTATTTAATTATTCATTTCCTTGCCAGTGTATCGATTATTGTTTTACGTTTAAGAATTAGGCAAAGAAAGAATATAAATATCGTCAGTTACTATCTAATGAATTAACAGTGTGGAAACTGTGCGGGGTTTGTTGCTTTTCTTTCCCCTGAAATCGAGTGCATGAAATTTTTTTTTTAAACATTTAGGCGTCACGTAGAATTAAATTGTTTTCGGGAGAGGATAAATCCTTTTCTCTCCTTAAATAAGAGCATAAGGTATAATACTAGTCGTCTCTCTGGAAGGATTATAAAAGCTTATCTAGCTCTTTTCAAGCTGGATCCCAACCCTGCTCCGCACGAAACTAACCACGCACTTTACATGCTACTGTTCCTAACGAGTTTTAATATTGGTCTAATCAGAAGCTGCATCAGCTATGAAACCAAGAGTTTCCACGGCTGAATTAGCAATATTTACGCAATGTTTACTCTTGAGGATTTCCACGTATAAATAGCAAGGATTGTGTGCCAATAAGCAGGGAATGATAAATCACCAAACATCGTGCAAACTAGTATACACAAGCTGAACCATGTAACTTGATCACCTAGATTCCCTTAACCCTCTAGGTACGGGGATGTTTTAAACTTAACGTAGAATTTTTTTGAGCGTTAAATTAGTCTATTTTATACTTCGGATTTGGAAGCTACTCGGTTGGAATGCTGAGAATGTGAAAATCATTGATTTATGGTATGGGACGTAGGAGTCCCACCCGGACTTACGGGTAATTTGTTGAACATTGATCGGAAATATAGAAAACAACATAAATACGTACTTAAATGTACTTGAATAATCCAACTTGTATCATCGGTATTATCATCATTTTGACAAGTATTCAATATTGACTGAACGTAATTTTCATCATCTGAGTCGTCCGTGTCTATATCAGATACGAATGAGTCAGGCGGAGCTATAGCATCCGACATCTTGTTGCTGCTGTGACGATAAATAACATAAACACTAATAAAAATATGTAATTATACACGATTTAACAAATAATATAGAATAGTACGAATATTTAAAGAAATAGGAATGACATATAAGTACTTATCAATTTTCATAAATATTTACTCCTAAGCCCCGGTGGGACATACACGTCCCATAACTTTAACCCGAAAGCCCCTACATATAACGTAAATAGAGTTAAGTGCCCATACAGTATTTTGGCAAGTATTTTGGCACTTTTACTATATATATGCTTATTTTACTATAAAAAGTTTTTTTACTTACTTATATTTATAAAAATAGTCGTCAAATTGCAACAGGCACAGATCACGATCAATAGCGCCAACTAGATTCATTTGTTTATAACAGAAAAAAGTTTAATTTCGGGTTCTGATGGTACAAACAGTTTCATCTCTGCCTACTTAAGGTCACTATACCTATCAAATCTCGATCTTATTGATGGAACGTAAATAAAAATGTGTTAGTCTGAATGGGACTCTGGAGTCCCACTAGTCCCTACAGGGTTAATATTATTCCAGGCAAACTGCAAGCTGCTTATAGTAGACATTTCATAGGTTATCTTTTTTGTAGTTTGATCCTTTCATTGTTTAATAAAATAATAAAGCACGTACCAGAAAGAACCTATCTACTCTTTTATTTTCTGAATTATCTCTATTTATTATAAAAATTTTGGTACAGCATGATTTGGTATAGCTTTCGTGCCTTTTCTTACTCATTTGTTAATAGATATTCCTTGATAGTGACAAATGTCTTCTCTCACTTTTCCACACATCAAGAAAAACACGGTACCTACTGCCTTTGTAGATTTATTTTTGTATCTGTTGATCAGGTGCACAAAGTGCCTTTCTGTCAAATTGAAGGATTCTGCTGTTGCTGAAGATCCTTCTTTGTTGGAATTTACCAGTAATGTAGAATAATATTTTGATACAATTCTATTACTTGCAGATAAAATTTCGTCTTCTTGATCCACTGTGCTTCTTATATACCGCAGATGAAATTAATATCTTATGGACGAAATAAATTTATAAAGGTAATCAGGAATATAAAAAGTATAAAGAGTGCAGTAATTTGTGTTACAACCTCCCGTTTCTTTTAATAAACGTGTAATGTATCTCTTAGGATATGATTTTAATTTCGACTCGAATGCGCGCCCGTTGGTGGTATCTTGATACCCAAAACAATCATCGTTTAATAACACCCGGGAATATTGGTTTTCCCGCGATGAGATAGTGCATATTACTAATGGCAATAAATCCACACGGCGATCGGATCTACTGATTTATCGTGGGAAAATTAAAACTACCGGGCCACATGCGCTTTGTTTCGAAGTTAACCGGTTTCCCGCCTGTTTTCGCGAGCGAGTAATGCATTCGAGACTTGACAGCCATCATGGGACTTGGAGGTCCGCGGATAAACAATGGAATTACGTTTTCCATGCTACGCTGGACACGTCCTGTCCCTGCTGAATAACCGCCAATTATATAACGGGTTGAACGAACGTGCGCCAGTGAAATAAAAACCGTTGAATTTTTCAACGCTGAGCCGTGCCGGACCATTAACTAATTATCAAGAGAGAAGCGAGAATGGTAGAAAATGGGAAGTTTTCGAAGTAAACGGGAAAGAAATATTCTACTGCAGCATGATTCTGTGTGTTTTAAGGAATTAGGATCCAATCATTATTTCAGTGTTTATCTTTTTCCTTAAAAACTACTTAATTCTATGTGGCCACTAAATACCTTAACTGACAATATACATATCTACTTAAATTTAAATAATGACCTGCCTAATATAAATCTGAAAGTGTCGTGTGTTTCTTATTTCCCCCGATGGACCCACGATGTTACCTGAAACATTCTCAAAAGTATTAATAAAAATTCCTTCAGTTTTGGTTTCTCATGGATGATGAACCTGAAATCCTCTTTTTGCAATATTCTTCGCACATAATACTCTGCGACAGAAACTTTCTCAGTGGATTAGTACCTACAATCTATCTCGATTAAGTAATGTAATTTCAACAGATATAGTCTTTTCATTGAATCACTATTGCCCAAATATTCAAATATCATATTTGAAGCTACAAGCCAAAACTCAATATCGAATATCGATTTGGTATTAAGATGAAAGAAGGAAAAGATTAAAAAATATTGCTTCATTGTCAGCGGACAAAGTAAGCAACCAAAGGCTTTAGCAGTTGATGAAAAAGAAGCTATGTACTAATGATATTACATTTCATTTCGAAACAATTGATATTCATAAATTTAAGCACTTTGCTTCTAGTTTCCTTCTAGTTTCTCATTAATATTTACATCTTCAAAGTTTATGTATCAATGACTCGACTATACAATAATCGAAAACATTTATGCAAATGTTCAAAATTGGAATAATTGCACTTTACTGCACAGTAAACGAAGTTACTTTCATACAGAGAGTAGCAACAACGAGCACGCATTAATATTGAAAATTTACTATCAATATAAAGTGCCGAATTGCATTTACCTACTTTTTCAGTGCAAATTTCGTTTCAACATCATCAAATTAAGCAACAATCGCGGGTGAATTTTGATCAATGCAAAGGAATGTTGAAAATTTATAAAAATAAAAAACTACATTTCTTATCAATCTGAAAATAAATACAACGATTGACGAAGTTACTATGCAAAAATCAGCAACGCTAATGAGGAATAGCTGCTACTACTTTTCAAAGACTCTAATTAGAACTTCAATTGCATGGAGGTGTGTCAGAAGTCTGTAATTTCTGTTACAAATAATGAATCACACCTTTCATCGCCATTCTTTCAGTCACAAAATACAATTTTTCAAATGCCATTCCATGAAAATTGGAACTTGAAATTTAAAAATATTCTAAAAGAAATATAAAACATTTTTTCTGCAAGATATGAATATTTCCAGCGACAAACACTCGATTCAAGGGTGGGTAGGTGGTGGTAAGAGGAGGAAGAAGGTGCAGCCATGTAGGGCTGCTAGAAAAAATGATCAGTAGCCAGAAGGGCAGAGCTGATCATTGTCCACTCATTAATGCAAGAAAACCGTGAGTGGACCGTTCCTTTCTTTCGCAACGCTAACTTATTACATACTAAAATCAACTGCCGAGCATAGTCACTAGGACTTTGGACTACCCGCAGCACTAATTTCTCAAACAACTTCAAAATTCCCGGATGGTGCTTCATTACTGAAAATTCCACTGTACCTACTTGTTACAAATACTAACCCGAGTCAATTTTTAATCGAAGCGCTCATGATTGAAATCATGGGGATTCAATCGTCAGTCATGATTGAACTACGTCAATCATGGGGATTCAATCGTCGGCCATGATTGAAGTAGGTCGATCATGGGGATTCAATCGTCAGTCATGATTGAACTACGTCAATCATGGGGATTCAATCGTCGGCCATGATTGAATACGTCAATCATGGGGATTCAATCGTCGGCCATGATTGACCTACCTTCAATCATGGGGATGCAATCATGACTGAATGAACAGTGTTCTCGTATTCAATCGTAGTTCAGTCGCGTAGCTCGACTAACCTTGGCGAGCCTCGAGACTCGCGAGAGCCTTTGATCGATGCCGCGCGAGGCCCGAGCCGAGCGACATTGTATCGTTCACCCGTCTAAACTGGCGCCTGGAATTGCTCGGCGATGTGTCATCGATTATACGGAAAGTGAATTTCTTTATTACTTAACCGACTTCAAAAAGGAGGAGGTTATAGATTCGACCCGTTTGTATGTTTGTCCCCTCATAACTCCTCAGCATATGGACCGATTTTGATGATCTTTTTTTTATTCGAAAGAGGGCGATGCCCCGGTCGTCCCGTCCTAGACTAAATCAACATTGGCCCAATATTTTGCCACTTATGGTTAATAATAAAGACTATTGTCACCTAATTATTATTATTTTATGTACGTACGCGCATATTTCCTCAGCATGTTGTGTCAATATATGTATATAAAACTAAAAAGCTAAAAATAAAAAATTTTAAAAAAATTAAAACCGACTTAAAAAAAAATTGCACTAAAAAATAAAAAATAATGTTTTCCCTTATTTAACCTACGACTCTCATATTTTTTAAGCCGGCGCCAGATTTACACAGTGCAAATGATGAGGCACCGACTCAAAAAATATGAGAGTCGTAGTTTAAATAAGGGAAAACATTATTTTTTATTTTTTAGTGCAATTTTATTTTTTTGAAGTCGGTTTTAATTTTTTTTAAATTTTTTATTTTTAGCTTTTTAGTTTTATATATATTGACACAACATGCTGAGGAAATATGCGCGTACGTACATAAAATAATAATAATTAGGTGACAATAGTCTTTATTATTAACCATAAGTGGCAAAATATTGGGCCAATGTTGATTTAGTCTAGGACGGGACGACCGGGGCATCGCCCTCTTTCGAATAAAAAAAAGATCATCAAAATCGGTCCATATGCTGAGGAGTTATGAGGGGACAAACATACAAACGGGTCGAATCTATAACCTCCTCCTTTTTGAAGTCGGTTAAGTAATAAAGAAATTCACTTTCCGTATAATCGATGACACATCGCCGAGCAATTCCAGGCGCCAGTTTAGACGGGTGAACGATACAATGTCGCTCGGCTCGGGCCTCGCGCGGCATCGATCAAAGGCTCTCGCGAGTCTCGAGGCTCGCCAAGGTTAGTCGAGCTACGCGACTGAACTACGATTGAATACGAGAACACTGTTCATTCAGTCATGATTGCATCCCCATGATTGAAGGTAGGTCAATCATGGCCGACGATTGAATCCCCATGATTGACGTATTCAATCATGGCCGACGATTGAATCCCCATGATTGACGTAGTTCAATCATGACTGACGATTGAATCCCCATGATCGACCTACTTCAATCATGGACGCTTCGATTAAAAATTGACTTGGGTTAGTCTCATTCATGACGAATAAGACTAAAGTATTTTTTATTTGATACGTCATTTAAAATAATTTGTTATTTAAATAATGCCCATCTCTGATACAGGGCCATTCTTGGTAGCCCGCATGATGTGGCCTTTTTTCTGACCGGGCTATCTTCGGATCTTTGGCCACTTCTTGCTTCGGGCGATCCGCCCTTCTGAAAGTTAATAGCCCGCTCAGGCCCGTCCTTCCGATCGCGACCAGCGACAATGTGCAATGTCCCACTGGCGTCAAAGAGTCGACATAGCGAGGCTAGAAGCGAGGGCATACCCCACTCGCGCTAGTCTCGCCGTCGACTTTTCTCACAAACTTCCTGAAAGCAGGTCATCGCGCGAGGGAACATGCGATCAGAGAATACGAGGACCTGCCCCGGCCCTACCTACTTATATTTAAGTCACACATTCGTACCAGAAGGTAAGTTACCTATCCTACACAACACCTATATTTAAAAAATGGCAAAACAGTCTCTCAAACACAATCACCGTCAACCCGCTCCACGATTCTCAAGCATCGCCGCCCGGGTGCAAAGCCTACACTAGAGAGACCGTCCCGGGACGACTCCCTCACCCGAGCTTGGCCACAATCACACTCTAATAAGTACGTACCAGTTTTCACTGAAATCGGCTGGCAAAGGCAGTGACCATTGCGTATAAGTATGATTTACATATCAATTCATTATTTTTAATTTCGAACAATGGATTACTTGATAATGTGCATTGTACCTATTATGTACATACATCAATCGTTATTAGTTTCTCGTTTGATTGTACGAGATTGATTGAGTTTCATATTCCAAGATTATTTACTAGAATGATCATCGTATGCCACAAGGAATATGATACATTGATATCATTATTGCAATGAATAATAATGTAATGTTATAGTTTCGTTAACACGGTCTTTGATGAAAATCTTTCACCGACGCAAATTCCACCGCCTAACCACACAAACACACGCAGGTGGAAAATGCGACGTGCACGATACACTAACGCAATGCCAGCCGCCGACATGTAGTTATTTAATAAACAAAGTCATCGTGCCCCATTGCCTTCACCCACCCAAGTAGCGCATGGGCACGTGGATGAGTTAAAAGGCAATGGGTACGGAAAGATATCCTGAAAATCCTCAACTAGAAAGTATGATTAGTCTGTATAGTGTCTAGAAAGGTAAAGTATTCTTTCCTTTTATGTTAGTAAGAAAAATGGCTCGACTTCCAACTTGTGAATAGTTTAAAGTTTGATAAATAAGAAAGGACTCTACTTTAGATCAAGAAAAAGGACTCTACTCGACATTCAATTAGCAAGAAAAAAGACTCTACAATTGAATTATTTAAGAAAATGACTCTAAATCATGAAGAATTTACTTTAAGAATTTAAAACGGGCGATTCCATCGTCAAAGTAAATTTCATAAAACAAGAAAGTATGTTCTCATGCTAATTACTTTGAATCTGAAATTTGCCCACCCTCAATATTTGTCTTCTTGCATATGGAAATTAATTATTCTATTGTGTACGCAAACGAGTGACCGTTAGAAGAAAGGAATTACACTTTTATGTCTGTTATCATCATTTAGACATCAAGTTACTTTTGAACACGTAGTATCAGAAAAATAAAAGAAATCCAAGTCATTATAATCGTCACAATGACGAAATCGGAGGGCATCCGATTTTTCCACTACATATTAAATAAAAATGATCGTAGCTGTGAAGTCTGAGAGTATCAGACTTCTTCGCTACATAAAAATTAGCATTCAGCCGTATTGATATTCATACCAATACCTTCTGAGCTGCTATGCACCTTTATGTGCATTATTTAATAAATATCTACAGCAATGTATTATCAACGATAAACTTTCGCGTTAGGGGTCGTTTATCTTGGAAATTATGATTATAATTTGATTATATTGAAAAGTTGCGGCGTACAAGAAGACCCTAGCCCTCGTCTAATAAATACATACACAGACAACATGTTACAATTCACGAGCATGGTTACCATACCCGCGATCATTATGCTCGCCAAAGCACGTATACAACCGGTCACTCGTATCGATTCGGACCAAACGTCCTACGACATGATTGAGTGACCAGAGGAACCATAATGCATGCGCACTCACATTGTGCCCCGGTGACGAAGACGCCAACACCGCTGCTTACTGCTCAAAGAAAGTCATCAGGCTGCTCAGAAGAAGTCATCAGGCTGCTAAGCTGCGCCAAAACTGTAACGAAGGAACAGAACACGATTATAATTTATTTCTAAAGTTACGATTGTTTGAACTCTGATAAAGAATCACGAAGCAATTCAAAGCTATCGAAACTTTTTATCATTTTAACATTTTAAGAAAAACACTTTTTTTCTAAAATTTTGAAGAATGAACTCTACTTTAAAGGAATTAAACGAAATACATAGATACTTACATCTTTCCATTAATATTCTGCGCACAAATCTCTTCTTCAGCTGACGCACTGACTCTAATTTCCGATAACGAGTTTCACTTTCAAAAGTAAAAAAATAAAGAAATAGAAGACTACTAACGCGCCCCAAAAATCATAATTGGCGAACAAACCGCTGAATCTATTCTCGCGATACGAAGTTCAGAGCCGCGACGCTCGTGAAAGAATGTAAATTGCGTAGAAAACACTGACTCTACCCTCGCGTATCCCCAAATTTTAAACGACACTCTACTATGAGCAACTGTGCTCTTCAAAATAGAAAACTTCGTACGTCATAAACACTGACTCTATTTGGCTGCATTGCGCGCGGCCACAAGCTCTGAAAAATAAATAGGATAGGACGGTGGGATAGGTGTGGTTTCATCGAGTGTTTGTCGCGAGAAAATATTGCTTTTTGTGGAACCAGCCGAGGATAGGAGCAGCTTTACATTTCAGTAACGCGATATTATCCAAAATATACTATTTCAGAAATAATTATTACACTTAAATGAATCATAGTAAAGGCGGCCACACACGGTTCGGCCGGCCTGTGCAGGCCGGCCGGACGCCGCACAGTGGCCGGATAGGGATAGTTAGTAACATTCGTGTTGTATAACTTTTAAACTATAAAAGATATCGAAATGGCGCGAAAGAACAAAAAATGAAAAAATTATTCCATTCTAATGATTTATAATTGAATATATTGTACATTCATTTAATGTTTTTTTTTTTCATTTTTTCAACTCAATTGTTATAAAAGAATGTGTAAACTGTTTATTTAGTAGTTTATTTAATGTTCTTTAAGCGATTTAAATCGCTTGTTGGGTAAACTTTTAGTTTCCGATTATAAAGAAAAATCAAATAGTACTATTACAAATTGTGACAAAATCTACAGTTTAGTTAAACATTATTATTCATTTATTATTAATTTATTCAACGGATTTATTCATTTCAGAGTATTAAGAAATTCTTTATTCTTTATTGTATCAATATTGAAGAGATACCGATGGATTCCTTATGTTTTTCCGATGAAAATCATACAAAATTTCTTGTAATTCGAATTATTTTTAACAAATTCAGCTTGAAATTATATAATTCGCTTTTTCATGGAATTTCCTTCATTATGGTCCGAATTATGTCGTTATTGGTGTTAGTTTCATCGGCGAAACACAAGGAATCGATAGGCGTCGTTTTCGCAAAGATTTGATGATAAATGCGGAAATCCTGGACATTTCTGATTTTTTAATGGTATTCCAACCCTTTCGAAGATCGAGAGATATCAAATTCGGTGAGGTAAATGGAGGATCCTGTCCTCGTCACGGGGTACCAGGCGGCATCTCTTTGACAGGCGTCGCTGGAGAATCACCCTGTAGTATACATTCAGTAGATTTCGGTAGGAGAAAGTTTATTTTTCCTGCGCAACCCGGACTGTGGAGGTCGGCTGGAGCAAATGCGAAACGATTCGGTCTGCCTGAACCGGACTGATCGGAAAACGTGTCAAAATTTGTAATCTAAACCCTGATCAAAGTTGATTGGATCATTTCAATACCAAAGTATTCAATAGGAAATATCAATACATATCGAAATTTAAGGTACTTGGTATCAGATTCTTCTTCAATCGATACCAAACCAATACTATACTGAATCAATACCCCATTCATACTTCACGAAGGTATCGATAGGTACTTGTTTCATACTGTACTAAATTATCGGTATTTCTTCGTACCGAGAGACGCGCGAAAATCGATGTTTATTTCGTGGTTGTAAGACCCAATTAATCTGATGGTACGCGTGCTGCAAGATACTTTATCACCCGCCACAATTAATATTAAGCAAGAGAGTGATCGCTAGCCATTCCGGCGTCCAGAAGGTAAACTCGGAATAGGCGCGATGTCCATAATTTTGAGAGTTGACAATTCTAATTAGTTGCACTTTTGAGGAAGAGGAGGGATCTCCCCTCTGTGAATTCGTCGATGGAAGAGGTACCCTCACCGTCCTGACGCGGTGGAGAAAAACCGAGCCGAGCTGAGCTGAGTACCCGTAAAAACCGATCGGTCCGAAAGAAACGAGTAGCTCGAATTTTTCCGAGCGGTCCGAAAGAACCGAGCGGGCCGAATATACTTTGGAGCAGACCGACTGTGTCGAATAGGTTAAAGCTTGGACGTTTCGGAAAATGTTTCCAATATTTTAGGAAACGCGTATCTACTGGAAGTAAATTGAAAATGGAAATACACTGCTGGACAAAATTAAAGGAACACTATAATTTCCCGAAAAATTTGGTCATTTTGAAATGGCTGTATCTCCGCGAAAAATAGTCGCAAAAATGATTTAAAAAAAGCATTTTAACGCTTCAAGTTTCTAGATTTTGATTCAAGGACTCAATTTTTTTTATCCATTATGATACTGTTTTATCAAGATGAAGCGCAAGAAACAAAATTTCAAAAATTTAAAATACTGTCAGGCCGACCGGAGCGTGTGGATGCACCATCCGGCCAGCCTGTCAGGCCGGCCGGAGCGTGTGGGGGCACTACGGGCGTCCGGCCGAACTGCACAGGTCGGCCTGCGCAGGCCAAACTGACAGGCCGGCCGGACCGTGTTTGGCCGCCTTAAGGCGGGATCTCCTACCTGCGACTGGTCGCTGCGACTCGTCGCAGCGACCGGTCGCAGTATACTGGTTCAATGGGAAAGCATTCATCTGTTCTCCTACAAGCGTCTGCGATCGTCGGGTATGCGCCAGACATAGGAGCCGGACGCGAGTCTGTTTGAGTACCAGCCTAGGCTACTCGAGAGGCAACACAATGCGATAGGGTCTGTTTCCCATTATACCTAGTCGCAGGCTGGGCACTGCGACCACCGGTCGCTTGACTCCCTCCGGAGGGAGTCTAGCGACCAGTCGCACTGCGACCCATTGCCACAGTGGGACAGAATCCCAAGAAATAAAGAAATAAGTCAGATTTCAAAAGATATGGGATTATGTATTTTTATATGTTACCTGTAGAGTACTAATATGAGCACCTAAAAAAGGTAAAAATATCATGACGCCTACTTCTGATCTGTGTGTAAACACGTGTTTATGTTTGACACACGCGCGAAGTTCCATGATGTAGCGTGGTGAGTGATGCCCTAAACGGATTGTTAGCGGGTCACGGTTTACTACAGCTTTATTACACTAGACCTTTGGCCCCCTACACGATATAAAGTAATTAGGAAATATCTGCCAAGTAACTTTCAGAACAGCTGAACAATTTTTAGGCTTAATCCCCAATTGCTACAAGCTAATTCCTCTACGTTCGACAGGCAATAAACCGTGTTTCGCTACAGTATAAAAGAATAAGTATGGTCGGAACGTTGACCGTGACGAAAATTAATTTTATGGTCCGCACAATTACCAAAAGAAGAAGATGTTCTTATGTTAGATCGAAGAATGTTTCCCTGACAATGGGGTAGGAATCGAAATTATTCTGCAGAAAGACCAGTACGCCTCGCGGAGAGCCGCAGGAAGATAATGGGTGGACCGCTGACTGCGCGTGGTGCCGCCTGCTTTGTCCTCCCTACAAATTCGAGATCGATCTCTTATCTCTCGAATATAAACACGCGTTGGAATATCAAAACAAAAGCACGCGCAGACGTATTCAGATGTGAGAGAAGGTGGGCCATTGGGAGGATAGAATATTTTTAGCTACAATTTTTTCTATAATTTTTAAAATCTTTATTTCTGGCTTCTTTTTGGGTCTTCTGTCTGGGTTTTTACCTTTTTTAGGAGCTCATATTAGTAGCTTGCAAGAAATATTCGGGTCAGGCATGAATAACAGCGACGCTGAGCCTCGCCCATTCTGTAGGTACTTTGCGTTTCTAACTCCACTGCGTTGTATCAAATATTATAAAAGAATAAACACGATTTATTATTATTATTATCATAAATATATAAAAATACATAATCCTCCCACAACTTTTGAATTCTGACTCGTTTCCTTGTTTCTTGGGATTCTGCCCCACTGTGGCAATGGACTTGGTGGCAGGTAGGAGTGTGCGGATCGTCCCGAGGCTCGGGTACCTGGCCCTCGGGACGGGTCGGGAAATTTCGGGTGGGGTCGGGCGGGGTCGCGATACTTTCGTATTGCTCGAGATCCCGAAGTTTTCGGGCTACAAGCAAAGAGGAGAGATAATAAGAGGCGTCACTCGACAAGGACAGAAATAAACTAGGGAAATCACTAGACAACCAATTTAAATGCCCATTCGGCAATGATTGGTAAACTTCGCCAATAATCAGCAAACTGCGGTAAGGTACATTTAGTCGATTTGAATATCCCGCTCGAATAGACAACCAGTTTAAACGTCCGAGTTTTGCCGAGCCGACCTGAAATCAAATTGCCCGCTCATGGCGGCTATGCTTGTAGCCCGAATCGAGTCTCAGGAGCCCGAAACCGTCGGGATCTCGAGCAATACGAAAGTATCGGGACCCCGCCCGATCCCGCCCGAAAGTGTCCGGCCCGTCCCGAGCCCGAAAAGTCGGGTATCCGCACACCCCTGGTCGCAGGAAAGGAGATTCAGCCTGGGGCCAGTCGCTGGGTCAAATCGCTGCGACCAGTCGCAGGTAGGAGATCCCGCCTTTAACGGCTTTCGTCATTATAGTTGTAAGCATGTTCGTGTTATTTGAATATTACATTTAAAATATATCACGATCTTTATAAATATCCAAAATTCATGACAAGAATCAAAATTCGTTAATTACGCATGCTTGAATAGCATGTCCTCCATCAACTACGCAGTTTCTCTACATAAAGGACAAAACTTGCATCCAAAACCGAACGTAAATGCAACTACAACAACGTCATAGAGATAGATTCTTAAAAATCATTGAAATATCATTGAATTCTACGTAAACGCGAGCGAAATGCAATAGATTCACTGAAATAACGAGAAAAATAAGTATACCGTACGTATTGCCACCTCTTTCTGCCAAGGAATGACCAGACGCCACCGAAGCCCCGTTCAAATTAACCGCCAAGTGTGATGGCGTCGCCTGTCCTTTTCTTTAGAATCTCGCCTCAACGTCTGTAACCGAACGATGCAACAAGTTTGAAACAAAAGCATTAAAACATGCGTAAGGGAATTAAACAACGAGTAAACTTGAAATATTCCCGAAACGGGATGTAATTGAATACGGAGACACGATATGTGTGCACTAAATGTGCAGAAATATCGTTGAGGCAACGAAGGGAATACGCGACGTACATCCAACGGTTTTCTCGCGATATTTAATCAATTTCGGGACGAAAGTGTATTAATAGTAGCAGCGAGTGACGATAGAGAGTAAAGAAGAAGGCTAATAATGATTGGAAGTAATTAGGTAGCGATAAATAAGGTACGTTTTTTTACCATTTAAATACGGAGCTATCGAAGCGTCTTAACCCAACGATGTCCACGGAACGAATGACCCCGCGTCCCGCCGCTGTACCTTAGCGAATGTGGGCTTAGGTGGGGGGAGACCCAGGCAGGCCTCGCGATGCGATACACACGTACATACTTCCGAAATGTGGAATATCGGTCTGTTATTGTTCGCCGAGTGACGTATATCGAGGCTCGTGGCCGAGCCGTCTGAACAGAGGTGACTTCCAAAGCTGGCATGGCTCAGTCATAACAACAGTCTTTTCTACCACACACGTTCTGCTACAGAGTACAGATCAAATAGAAATATTATGCGTGATATATTTCCTTGGTTTATGAAATATCTAAATAGTATTTACATACAGGACACTTTACTAAAGCTTGTAAAAATTAACACAGATGGCTTAACGAGTATATATTCGTAAATTACTGTAACATGTGATATACAGTTTCTTATTGGAAAACATAATACAATTTATTTTTATTTTGTAATAAATTAATTTAATTTTGGAGGAATGACTAATTTATTACTTTCTTAAATTATGATAAAAAAACGTAAATGGAACAATGTTCCTATATTTCGCCTTCATTGTCTCCAGATCGTGATCTATCTATGGAATAATTATTTGGAAAACTTGCAGGAAAGTCGATGTAGGATTTTTATCCAGCGAAATATTTAACTTGATCACCTTCCACTATTCTGTAGGGTCACATAAATGGCAAGTAGATATCTATTGTTCCTATGCACTTTTAATTTGGTAATTTAAAACAACCTATCATAGCATTTTAGAACGATTGCCTATATATGAATATTTTACCAATAGACTTTCATCCGAAGAAAATGGAAACTATTTGTAACAAACTAGGGAAGATTGTATAATTAGGATTATATTATAGTACATACAGGGAGTCGAGTCCGAAGCAGTACCGATATTTCTGACCGGTTTTGGGATCCGAGACTTCGTTCTCGAGATATTAGCAGTTGAATATTAGCGATGGAACTTCCGGGCCGCGCAGTTTAAAGCCGAAACTGAGCGTGGAGCAGTGACCCCTGGCGCGCACGCGCAGAAGACACGCGTAGAGCCGACGGCGCTGGTTCAACCGAGAAAATGGGTTGCCGGCTCCGAGTGTCTCGGATTGGCCCATTATTTTGGGACACCCCGTATAGTAGGGAAAGCTTTTCTGAAATAAATTTTAGCCTCCTGTCTAAAAGGAGATGGCTCTATTATTTTTTATCACCATGTGGATAGGTATATTTTAACGGACGGTAATAATAAAAATTTTAACATTTGTATGATATATATTTGAATATGCTTGTAACTTGGAAATATGAACGCTGGAAAATTCAGAATACTACATAAAGGAAAGTTATGTTGATCTCGCGCCAACACCTATAGGATAATTTCTCCACATGAATTCCTGAAGAAGCTAGCGAAATTCGGGATACACTTTTATTCAGACTTTCACTTGCAACGTAATAAAATTTTGCAAAATAACAATTGCATATTTTGCACGTCCATTGGACAAATGCTTTTGCAGTAACGTTAACTATATTTAATACTTTAATGTTTTAAATTTTTATAACGTGCTGAATGATTTTTTCAACATACAGAACAGCTGTGCTAAAGCAGCATGCGTTAATTAGCTGTCTGCATTGTATTGCGCGTTATCATCATTATGTAAAATACTGGCAGCGCTGTATTAGTGCTAAAACCTAATAACACTCTGTACAGAATAACATTAACACACCATTTACTAACTAGAAAGGGTTTTAACCAGTAGTTACAGAGTGAAAATTAATGAGTTGACTTACCGAACCGAGATAGTAGCCAATCTTCCTTGTAATTCTGTGTGCTCATGGAAATTGAATTTAATGGAAACATGCTGTGTTAAACACAATTGAAAATCTGTGCAATTGAATGCTAATAAAAACTATCTTTTGTTTCAAATTCTATACTGTATAAAAAACAAAGAGGGAGAAAATTAACAGTATACCTAACTTTCCTTATTACTGATTGTGATAGTAGAATGTAACAGGGTTCATCCATACTCAATGAATCCTTAATCTAAATTTTTTTGAAAACAAAGTTACTCCACTATTTTCACTTATTTTCGCACAATGCAATGGTTCGTTTTATTTGCAGCTATAAGAGACATATTTTATTTTAGCAGTGGAAATTCATATTTAGGAGGTGAAATTACTCATTAAAGGTGGGATTTGGAAAACAATTTAGTGGAATAACTAGAAATTAACTAGGGGTAGAGATAGATATCTGCAATAAAGGTGTTGGACTCGTAGCATCTGAGGGGTAATTAAACATCGCAAACTCATTCTTCAAACTTCAGAATTAAAAAATATCGACTTCTTTTAATTTCTCGGCTATTTTCCAAAATTGGGAAAACTATTCGTCTCTAAGTTTCGTTTTGTTGCGTGTACTGGCACATTTTTAGAAAAAATATATTGCCTAATAAATATTTACAAAACAAATTTCTTTACAGCGTCACCATCTGCGATTTTGAAAAAGTTGTGTATATACCATGTTGTTCCTTATAAAAAACCATGCAGCTTTCTTGTTTATCTTTTTTTCTATCCCCAGTCATTTTCGAGTTATTCGACTAAATATTTTTCCAACCCCCCAACTTTAAAGTGTAACTTCACCCCCTAAACATGAATTTCCGTCGCTGGAGAATGAACATATCTAATATTTTTAGGTACTCTACCTGTTCATCAAAATCAGTGTGTAACAGATGAGTGATGTTCCTTGTTAGTCAGGTGTCCGTCTGCTCAACGAATTTTCAGAGTTGATTTTTCCGAAGCTGACGGCTCAATTCGAAAAATTTTATTCTACCTTTTCAATTTATCTCTGAGCAACTCATTATCCTATTGCTTGTTGTACCACGCATCCTCATCCACCCTGTATAATAAAGGTGGAAGGATTGATGGCTGATCGTGATCTGCTACAGAGAGTCTGCCCTGCTATCCTGCTTTTCTCTAACCCGTCTCTATCGGTTTTATTCTAGGAACCTATGCAAACACCGTCCTCGCGAATTCAAACCCAATGGCCGGGCAAACAATTAGAAAATACTCGACCGCGTCTACCTGGAGCTTAGGCGAGGACTAGGGAGAATCAACCTTGTCACTACTCTAGGGAACTGTCAACCCTTGGGTATTCTGGTGCTCGCGATACAAGCATTCAAGCCATAGTGGAGCCTTCGTAACTCACAGAATTGCTTCCAGTCGATCCACTTTCACGATCTCACCACTGGCGAGCTAGCTTAAACACCTCGGGGTCGCTAATTCCCCCTTAAGGCGGGATCTCCTACCTGCGACTGGTCGCAGCGATTTGACCCAGCGACTGGCCCCAGGCTGAATCTCCTTTCCTGCGACCAGGGGTGTGCGGATACCCGACTTTTCGGGCTCGGGACGGGCCGGACACTATCGGGCGGGATCGGGCGGGGTCCCGATACTTTCGTATTGCTCGAGATCCCGACGGTTTCGGGATCCCGAGACTCGATTCGGGCTACAAGCATAGCCGCCATGAGCGGGCAATTTGATTTCAGGTCGGCTCGGCAAAACTCGGACGTTTAAACTGGTTGTCTATTCGAGCGGGATATTCAAATCGACTAAATGTACCTTACCGCAGTTTGCTGATTATTGGCGAAGTTTACCAATCATTGCCGAATGGGCATTTAAATTGGTTGTCTAGTGATTTCCCTAGTTTATTTCTGTCCTTGTCGAGTGACGCCTCTTATTATCTCTCCTCTTTGCTTGTAGCCCGAAAACTTCGGGATCTTGAGCAATACGTAAGTATCGCGACCCCGCCCGACCCCACCCGAAATTTCCCGACCCGTCCCGAGGGCCAGGTACCCGAGCCTCGGGACGATCCGCACACTCCTACCTGCCACCAAGTCCATTGCCACAGTGGGGCAGAATCCCAAGAAACAAGGAAACGAGTCAGAATTCAAAAGTTGCGGGAGGATTATGTATTTTTATATATTTATGATAATAATAATAATAAATCGTGTTTATTCTTTTATAATATTTGATACAACGCAGTGGAGTTAGAAACGCAAAGTACCTACAGAATGGGCGAGGCTCAGCGTCGCTGTTATTCATGCCTGACCCGAATATTTCTTGCAAGCTACTAATATGAGCTCCTAAAAAAGGTAAAAACCCAGAAAGAAGACCCAAAAAGAAGCCAGAAATAAAGATTTTAAAAATTATAGAAAAAATTGTAGCTAAAAATATCCTATCCTCCCAATGGCCCACCTTCTCTCACATCTGAATACGTCAGCGCATGCTTTTGTTTTGATATTCCAACGCGTGTTTATATTCGAGAGATAAGAGATCGATCTCGAATTTGTAGGGAGGACAAAGCAGGCGGCACCACGCGCAGTCAGCGGTCCACCCATTATCTTCCTGCGGCTCTCCGCGAGGCGTACTGGTCTTTCTGCAGAATAATTTCGATTCCTACCCCATTGTCAGGGAAACATTCTTCGATCTAACATAAGAACATCTTCTTCTTTTGGTAATTGTGCGGACCATAAAATTAATTTTCGTCACGGTCAACGTTCCGACCATACTTATTCTTTTATACTGTAGCGAAACACGGTTTATTGCCTGTCGAACGTAGAGGAATTAGCTTGTAGCAATTGGGGATTAAGCCTAAAAATTGTTCAGCTGTTCTGAAAGTTACTTGGCAGATATTTCCTAATTACTTTATATCGTGTAGGGGGCCAAAGGTCTAGTGTAATAAAGCTGTAGTAAACCGTGACCCGCTAACAATCCGTTTAGGGCATCACTCACCACGCTACATCATGGAACTTCGCGCGTGTGTCAAACATAAACACGTGTTTACACACAGATCAGAAGTAGGCGTCATGATATTTTTACCTTTTTTAGGTGCTCATATTAGTACTCTACAGGTAACATATAAAAATACATAATCCCATATCTTTTGAAATCTGACTTATTTCTTTATTTCTTGGGATTCTGTCCCACTGTGGCAATGGGTCGCAGTGCGACTGGTCGCTAGACTCCCTCCGGAGGGAGTCAAGCGACCGGTGGTCGCAGTGCCCAGCCTGCGACTAGGTATAATGGGAAACAGACCCTATCGCATTGTGTTGCCTCTCGAGTAGCCTAGGCTGGTACTCAAACAGACTCGCGTCAGGCTCCTATGTCTGGCGCATACCCGACGATCGCAGACGCTTGTAGGAGAACAGATGAATGCTTTCCCATTGAACCAGTATACGAAGAGTCGCAGCGACCAGTCGCAAGTAGGAGATCCCGCCTTTAGGGCAACCGAGGATAAATGAAAATAGTCATAAACGGCCAATCGATTTTAATTTGTACAAAAGTAATAGCAGCCTTATATTAGTAACACTTTCGACTTTCGAGTAGCCCACATCTTGAAAGCCTAGTGTTTGCAAACTCATTGTGTTAAGAAATTTTTTTTAGCACTGATAGGTATGTAGAATACGCCCATGAATTTTATGGCGTTACTTTTGCTATCCTCTACGTTGGCAAGATTTCTGCGATTTGTAGGAATAAAGGTTTGGGGTAGGTTGAAGCTAAGCCTTAAAGCTAAGGACGTGCTGTCAAAGCTCTTTACTGTTTCATACTCCTCCAGTTTCTCGCGGAGAGGTTGTCCCCGATCTGTTTATTTATGCATCTTTGCAACGTGGCAAAACTGCGGCGTACGTTTGGAACCATTTCCTAGAAAGATCCTTGGTACGATAATATTTTATGTTGGGGAATAATTAAGGGTGACTCATTGAATATTAATTACATTTATATACCGGTGGTTAGTGGAAAGAAAAATAATTTTCTCCCGGTTTCGTAGGTTTCAAAGTAAGAAACCAAGTTTCTTAAATAAATGAAGAAACAAAACAAAACCTTTGTCTGTTAAAACATGGTAATTAAATTTCGATTCGTGTATAAATTTATTTTTTTTAAAATTGAATCACAGTTCAGTTTAAAATATAAACACTTTACGTGGGCATGAAATATATCGTGGGTATACTGGTAAAACACACTGACAAAAAGTCACAGAAATGCTCGTCTTTAGTTTATGCTAGAAAAATTTTAATCAACATTAATTTAAAATACTTGTTGCGTTAAAAATGTTTAGATAATAACATGAGTTATTAGTAAATCTTTGGATATTAACATAAGTTATTTAGTTAAAAAAATGTTTCAAATTCATTAAGCTTTTTTACACGCTTACTATATTATGGAACAAAATTTTTAAATTCAGTTTCTTAAAAACCATACATACTGACTTACTGTGGTTTACCAGTAAATCCACGATATTATCGACATTATGTAATCCGCGGGGATAGAAACAAGATGTCGGGAAAACTGTCTGCTTCCCTTATGCATATTTCTTGGAGGACGAGAGGGTTAAACGTGCAGAGAGTGAAGGGGCGGGTCTGGATGGAAGGATTGCAAATCGGATTCACGAACTCGCAGCGACAAATCTTGGGGCGGCTTTCCTCTTTAGAAAAAGAGACGCGCATGATGCTCAAGGTTGTCAGAACTGGTTCTTCGTGACGACGCTTGGTGCCTGGAAAATGTTCCAAATTTCACTGCCACTTAGGGGAGATTTGACGAAATCGTACCAGTCTCATAAAGCGTGCCTCGTGAATTTATTTTTTGTTATTGAATGCGAGCGACATTTAACAGTATAGATATAAAATAAAAAAACAATGAGAAGTACCAACAAAAATTTTCTAAATTATATCTTATTTTGGCTACTTTATTTTAGCTGTCATTTTGCATTTTTGTATTTTTTAAAAAGTAAGTTTATCGCGGAATATTTTATGTTCATTGTATCTACATATTACACTTATTACAAAGCTCAAGTCGATATTTATGCTCAGCTCGTATTAGTTCCATTGCTAAACATGATTGGTTTATATAAAAAAAATGATCCAGTGAATGCAAAGTATGGGTTCATGGATGTTGTCGAGAAGTGCTAAAAATACAAAACTGTTCTTCTTGTTTGTTATTGATAAAATATAATTTATGAGATATGAAGTAATATTAATATAACTATGTTTTTCTCGCCCATTTTTTTATTATCTCTTTTCGCATATTTACTACTTTTAATGGAGGTAAGATTCTGGAAACTGATAAGTATGATTTAGGAGGCCAGTTGCTTAAATCGTACCTTTTACACCATGCCATAGAAAGGCTTGTAACAAATTAATTTCCTCTTGCAAAAAAATAAAGCATGTAATAGTACAGGCGTTGCACATCAAGCTACAATTTCCAATATTAACTTGTTTACAAATTAGTGCCAAATAGGAAAAGTAACATAAAATATCTTAAGCGATACGATTCAACTCTCCCCTTTGTGGAATTGAAGATATTTATGAAGTCGCTGGGAAATTCATCGTTTACCGTGATTGTTACTAATTGGAGTAATGAATCCTTGGATTAACTGGAGTATTCCTTGAGCCGTGTTCGCAAACATTCTGCAGAACTCTTAGATATCGCACAGTGTTCCCTATTTCTTTAGTTTAATTCTTAACAAACGAATATAAATCATTTTTATTTGCAGTAATAATAAAATATGTTTCTAAATAAAGTAACGTAAATATTATTTATTTATTGCCTTTCCTAGCGAAATTATACAACGCCAAATAAATTCTAATGAGATGTACAGAGACTTTTTGGACTTGCTGCAAGTAAAATACACCGAACAGTCAGGCTAATAAGAATATCCTCGAATATTCTGCTGCGCTAAGAAGCTAAAGATAAATAACAAACTACAAGCTACCGTTTCCACTGCTCTGTCCTTTCCAGAGAATAATTGGAGTCTTTGCTGCAAAAAGCAGGCAGCTCCATAATTTGCTGAAAGCGAATTATAGGTAGCGCTGAATGTACGTACAATGCACAAAAAGAATTAACTGTGAGTTGACTGAAGATATTCTGTAGTTTCCGGCACAGATGACGATGATTAAGCAAATGAACTTTGGGACTATTTTATTCATGATTAAATTAAACATACATATTTCGCTGTAATCTTTCTAAAATTATGTAGCTTGAGCTTTTTATATATGTTTCCATGCACTAATCAAGCTAGGACCGTCCCTGTACGCGAAATTAGGCAGCTGCCGGGGGCGTAAAGTTGACAAGGGGCGCGAAATAGTCGTTTCATTGATGGCATTTTTTAATGAAGTTTCGAATTAAATATTACAAGTTGCACTATAAATGCTTTAAGGGGACTAGGCAGTCAGATCGCTCGAAAATCAAGTATTTTTTGCGAATTAAGGGGTTATGCCTACCTGCAAGGTCTGAAAACGCAAGTATTTTCGGGATTTTGGGGGGGAAAAACTTGAAGAGTTTTTTAAGCAAACCTTTATGTATTAGAAAGTGTACATCTTATATTAGTTGTAGTAATTATTCCAATGGAAAATATAAATAAATAAAATAAATATCAGTGATCTCCCGGCAGCGATTTTTTTTCCAGTAGTTTGCGGTGATCACTCTAACTTTGACCAGATTCATCTGAAATGAAAAATTCCACGGAATTTAGTTAGTATATTAAATTATCTTGTCCTTAATCGTTCATTATCCCGAAAAATTAATTTGCTACAAAATGGCGGCTGTTCAAATTAAAATATCGATTTTCGCCGCAAAAATCGCTCATTTTTCATCTGTAAAACAAAAACTACGCAACGGAAATGAAAAAGCCACGATTAAGGACAAGATAATTTAATATACTAACTAAATTCCGTCGAATTTTTCATTTCAGATGAATCTGGTCAAAGTTAGAGTGATCACCGCAAACTACTGGGAAAAAATCGCTGCCGGGAGATCACTGATATTTCTTTTATTTATTTATATTTTCCATTGGAATAATTACTACAAGTAATATAAGATGTACACTTTCTAATACATAAAGGTTTGCTTAAAAAACTCTTCAAGTTTTTCCCCCCAAAAATCCCGAAAATACTTGCGTTTTCAGACCTTGCAGGTAGGCATAACCCCTTAATTACAAGGAGATGAACACAAATTGTGACTACGTTTGGGTAATGTTTATTAATACTATAAACAGTAAAAAAGAAATGGTTTGAATATTATATACATATGTATGACAGCGCTACAGTCGTCTGATATGTAGGCGTTTTTTTTTGGAGCCGCTGTAATTTTGCAGTGATTCTGGCCATAAGAAATTTAATTGTGAAGTATCCTCTGAAATTTATACTTTGCCCTGGCCCCTATTCTGCCCCGAACCTATTGAAAAAGAAAAAAAAATCAAAATTATAAAAATGGTGGCTGCAAAACGGTAAATTTTAAAGAAACGTCATTTTTCGCCAGGGAAAAGAGCCATTCTATTCTTTTTTTTTTTTGACAAACCAGGAGTTTTTACAGACTTATGTGTAGGTTCAGGTCGTAACTAGACATGTTTCATATATGCTGAATTTATTTCAAATCGACTGATACCTCCGTTTTTTCCCAATCACTGCAAAACGAAGAGGAAATATGATTCCGAGAAAAACGCGCTTAAAGTTTCGGAAGAGGAATCTAGTCTACCTGCGTGCGCGCAGAAACGGTTTATGGCGCGCTCGACCTTTTCGGCTGTAAAATACTCAATTTTGCGAATTTTAACATAAACCAAACGGCATTTTAATCGGGAAGGGTGGTACTTTCTAAAAATGCAACAAAAAATCGAGTTTCTGACTGCCTAGTCCCCTTAAGCTACGAATAAAAGTCCGAGTGAGGTCATCAAAAAGGTCAAGCAAAGGGTGCAATTTTGCGAGTTCGCCTGTGGCGCCAAAAATACATAGTTTTTATCGTATGCAAATATGCAAATTAAGAAACGGCGCGTAATCGCGTTTGTCATTTCTTGCCATAATGGGAAGCTATCGTTTTTTATAAACTATCATTAAATATGATTCTGTATGGAAGGGATAGTCTGCCCCACTAATTTCTTGAGTTACTTTATACATATAGGTACCTACTGTTTAATTACGAGTACACTGAAATACAAATTGTGTTATTTAATAGTTCAATAAATGTTTACCACTGAACCGTTATTTTTAATCATTGTTTAATATTCCCAACTATATGAACAGTGTAAAAAGGGGAAATTCTGTTGCAGACCCACAGTCCGCACGCGACCGCTGGTGGCCCAAAACTAATAAGCGCGACCGCCGCGCCGGAAGGTTAATGTAATTATTTACCCGGGATAAACGGATTTTTATGCAATTTGGTGCAAAAACGGGGCAGCTCTGGATTTCGAAAATTCACCCTGCCACAGGGAAAATATATTTCTGCTTAAAAAAATATTTTGTTTACACTGTTGTTATTAGTTTTCCAAAAGTTAAAAAATTTGGAGCCGCCCCCCTTGTTGCTGCAAAGTCTTTAATTATCAAATCGAAGATTCAACCCAGATTTCGCACCAGATTCAAGTGCCTACGAAAATTTATATTCGGAAACTATCGAACACAGAGGAAAGAAACAGCTCAGAACAGTGGTGCGCGAAATGTCTAAGGCTACATCATCCTGTTTAATGCCGCATAAAAATCTGGAATCATTCCAGCAAACATTCAATATGTATGTCACAGTACAATGCTGTTGATAAAAAAGGGTTCGAGGTGCAGCCGCTTTCTACAGGAAAATATAACGAATCAACAGAGGAGAGGCTAAATTGTTATAATAAGTTGTAATTTTCCAACGACATAATTCTTTATTTAGGTGCAACGATGCAATGTGCGTGAAAGAAATTGTAATGTAAAATTATCATTTCAGAGGACCGAGAAAATCAGAAATAAATGTTTCTTATTTTGGCCCGTTTGCATATTTAGGGGGTGGAAGCAACCCTCGAAGTTCGTAAGAAGAGAACCCCAGTGACTATCACAGGGCATACTTATTCTCAGATCATTTTTCTGCACTTTCGGTTAGTTCACTTTCCACTTTCTGGCTCCCTCCTGTGGCGACCAATGAGATTCCACCCCGGGAGAAGAAAGTTGGACAACGAGATTGGAGCAAGCGTCGGGAAAAAGACAGGTTAGCGCCTCGTGCAGTTGCAGTTCGAAGAGCACACCGCCTCAGGGTCACCGGATGAGGAATATATTTCAATCGATTTTTCATTCTCTCCTAACCGCCTCTCTCTTCCCCTCACCCGCCACATTCTCCGAGAGAAACCCTCTCTGAAATCGTTTCTTCTTCCTCCTTATATGCTGTTACGTCGCTGGGATTATTCCAATCTTGATTGTAAAAGTTCTTAAAAACTGGTTGATCAACACACTATATGTGTATATTCTATTAGGATATTAGATCATCCGCGCAACCAAACTAAATTGAACAAGTTGACTAAGTTTATCGGTGGATTAGTCTAGCGAGATGAATAAGTTGTCGAGTATTAAGGGCCACTACGATGAGGTAATTATTATACAAGCTGAACTACCAAACTTTACCGCCTCAAATAACGCTCAATATTGCATAAAAAGTCTCGCACATAAAACTTGTATGGTATCTAGGGGAACATTTTTTTCGAAATAAAATTTCTCGACAACTGAGGGTGATGGCGAGAAACGGTTCGCAGCATATTAAGCATACGGAAATCTATAAGAAAACAGCTGTCGAATGTTACAAATCCACATGGCTGTTGAACAATAATTCAATAGGGTAGGGGAAAGGTGGGATAGTTGATCAGCGGGGATACATGATCACATCAGTTTTTTACTTAATAGGGTGACCTGTCCAGTGAGTGAACACCCCCCAGTGAGTGAACGTTGTTGATATAATACGAAAAATTAATGTCTATGGCGCTCAATTCACGTTGAAACTGACACTGCCATCTAGCCTGGAGACCCACATATATCTCGCAATAGCGTTTTTCTGTCAAATTATAACTTATACGGTATTAATTCCGTTTATACAGCAGTTGTCCTCGTGGCGTCCCACAAGTTCAAGGTAAGTTTTGTTACGTGATATCTACAATTTGTATTTTGAGGTGCATTTAATGGTCCTATGATAAATTTGCTGTTATAATTACATTGTTATATGTTCCTTTAACGAAAAATACTGTATGAAATAACAGATTTCTAAGAATTTGTCGAGTTTGTTAGGTGTTTATGCACTGGATGGGAGATACCAGTGAATACTAATGGATGAACGGCCGTTCATTCTTTGGTGAGCTCTTTGTAGATGCTTTACCAATGCATGAACAACTTACCCAGTTTTTTCTCTCTCTTTACACTTTTGTAATATACATGTAATCACCTTATGTGTCAGGTTAATATTAATTGGCAAAGTAAACAATATAAGCTATCAATCCTCTACCAAAATTTCACTGTGTTATTCCCCAAGAAAGTGGGAAAAACTTTTTTAACTATAACGCTGGTGATGACAGTCCAATCCAAAAGGATATTATAAACGATCTTGTATATTGTGATATTATTAAAGACTGTGTGCAATATGATCCTAGTCAAGGAAAGGCAATTACGCCATTGAATGCAAATGAAGACAAAATTAAGGGGTAACACCACTGTAACAGCTTGAAAAATAGCGTTTTTTTGGCAATTTTTCTTGGATGGAAGGAAAGGTAATAGAATAACTATACTGGAGGAAGTTATTAAGCACATATTTTGTTATCAAAAAAAAAAAAGTTATTGAGAAATATTACAAAATGGCGGCACTGAAGCCATTCTCGTGAGGCATGTTGAAGTTTTGGCGCTCTGCGGCACGCAGTGTAGCTGGTGCAAATTTGAATTTAAAAAAAAAAATGACTTAAATCTACATGTTTATAGCTAGAGAAATACGTAGGGGATTTTAAAAATATTGATTTTTGTGTGATTGGTGAGCATTTGAATGAAAAACGTTCAATTTTCTATAAAAAGAGGGCAATCATTTGTTAATAAGTAATGTTTAAATTAACTTATCGAAAATCCCGTACGTATTTCTCTGGAAAATGTTATTTTAAAGATATTGTTAAAAGTTCGAATGAAAAGAATGAAAATTGTTGGAGTTATACTGCGTGCCGTGTTGAAAAACCGTGTTTCGAGAAAAACGCGTTTAACGCCGGTAGTCGTTTCGAAGCAGTCCGATGCGCTTGGGGAAGAGCTCGAAATTTCAAGGAAACAAATTTGTTTCACATTTCTGTGAATAATCGAGGGCAGTAAATAAAAACATTCTTCAAAAATATTATCGTGTTGATTCACTGGGAAATCTAACCTCTGTTATTATCCCGTTCACTCACTGGGGTACCCCTGTTCACTCACTAGAAATTTAGGTTCACTCACTGGTCATTGGCTCATTTTTTATTTAAACCTCTGCCAGACTTTTAATGAAAGTTATAACTATCAAGCATTGCTAGAATTGTGTTCCGGGATGTCTGACTTTAATAATAAAACAGCTCGCTTACAGCAATAACATTCAGGGGATTAAATAATGACTTTTGAATATTAATTTTAAGAGACATGCAGTTTAAGTGTTCACTCACTGGACAGGTCACCCTATATTGGCAATTTGTGCCTGCTGTCACGCTAGCGTGGTAATGTTTACGTTATCGCAACACTTCACGTTGCAGTTTTCTTTTGGGAGCATAGAATAATGTTGTTATAAGCTTCGATCTTATTTGCTAGGCAAAAAGTAAATATTTCGGTCTGCTTGTTCTTCCTCCTTTTCGAATAAATGTTGCATTTTCAACGATTTGAAATATACTAAGTAAAAACGGCAATTTCGAGTCAATTAATGGTATTTATTGATTTATCTAAATATTTAAGGTAAGTTTAATTTTTCATCTTTTTCAAATCGAGTGCATTGAGGGATACATGATCAGTGTGTGAGGTGGGATACTTGAACAGCTGAAAGTGATCCAATAAAGAACCATAGAACGGCTAATGAAACAGAAAAATACGGCAAAGAAAGTGAGAAGGAAAATCTTTTCTTTATAATCATCTTAATCAGATGATATCTAAGTGAAATGTCTTTTAAGAATGCATTTATGTTGTTTTATGTCATAGAGTTTAATTCTTCGGTTTCATTTTTTCAGTAATTCCTTCAAGTTTGTTATAGTTTACTTTCTTTTTATGATATTCCCTTTATTTCATGTTATTGACGAAGATAATAAATATTTTTTAGAAAGTTAATGTGTTATTTACTCTGAAAGTTCACTGATCAAGTCTCCCTAACCGTTTGATCAAGTCTCCCCTTCAGTGGGGGATACTTGTGCATAACGTCACTGTCAGAAAATGTTGAAATTCTGTCATTAAAATTAGTTTTCAGCTCTCAAATTTGTCAAAGTATATTGAGAATACTCTAAGAATCACAACTTACATAATTAAATAGAAACAAAGCAAACCATTATTATTATTTCAATAAAAAAGCAAAACTGTGATCAACTATCACACCTTTCCCCTATTTATTGTCGAAGAACGAAAGCCTGAAATAGAAGAAAGAAAACGAGGGAAGCAATTTGTATTACTTATTTTCTCCGTTTTTAATGCGAAGTTCTGAAAATTCCCATAGTTTTCACTGAAGCAGTACAGTGAAAGGGTTTGAATATACCGTTCTACTTTTATAAATAAATCTACGGTGAATAAGTAACCACTAAGCTAAAAGTACGAAGACAGTGGTGCAGAAAGGATCCTCCTAAAGGAGCGAATGAACTGTCGTTCAACTTACATACGTGCGGAGTCTTCTAGGTTAAATTAAGTATCCCTTGTCGACGCGTTCAACAACCGCTTTGGCCTTCTTCCACTCAAACGAGGGTAAACTCTCCTATAAATAAAGGTTTATCTTAATCAGCGACCCTTCTTTACGCGTGTTTATCTTTCAGTGGAGGGTTGAAGGAACATCTGCACTTTCAACCCCATACATTATTGTCGAATCCTTTAATATATCAAGCAAGGTAATGGGAATCTTACCTCGGGCATCTTTGTGAACAAGAATTGCACAGCTTGCAAAAAAATCGAAACTTTGCAGACAGTCAAACAAAATAATTAAATACAGGTTGGAAAGGAGGGGCCAATATTTAAAATACGTTCACATTGCGGAGAGAGCGATAATATTAAATTATAAACGATAGTTTTTCGTGAAAGTGTTTCACGTGGAAAGGCACTAATGTCGTCACGTAACACGTTTTTGGTTTTCGTGAACTATTTCTTTACTGCAGTGTTTTCCAAGTTTTTTTTTTAGTCGCAACCCCTTTTGTGATATTCAAATAACCCGTGACCCCTCTCCCTCTTCCCCATATAAGGTAAGGTAAATTTAATAAAATAAAGAAAACACATTAAAAGGAGAATATAATTATAACTTAATAATGTTTAATTATCTCAATGCATATATTAAATACACAATTTTTTTAGACCCACTCCGTCACTTAGGGTGACTGTACCTAATATCGCCAGGCAAAAGTTAAATCGCTGTCAATTGAATAATAATAGATATTTTTCCATGCAGTTCGTTTCAAAGTAAAGAGAAATTATTCATCTTTCGTGTAGCATATGTTAGAATCGTTGAAACCTACAAATTGTTAATTAGGACTCAAAAAACGTAAGACATGCAACCTCGGCTGTCCCCCAACCCCCGTAAAGAGGAGCGGGGGACTTGATCGACCCGTGTCGATCTAGGTTGAGCACCAACCGAGCGCGTCTCCAGGTGGCGGATAGGAGAACGACCGGAACGTGAAGCGGCTCCTCCGACCGCCGCGGACTGGATCACCGCACGGTGACCGGGCCGAGGTGGGAGGGGGGACCGTGGAGGGTGACGGCCAGCGGGTTAAGCGTGGTAAGCGAAGGCCCTGTCGTGGACCAACTCCCCAATCCAAGGTGGAAGCTATCGTGCCGAGGGATGAATGGTACCGGGGTACGGTGCCTCGAACGATGCCCTTGGGGTACCAGGCGACCCCCCATTGTATCAGCCTTACCCCCACATAGCAGGCTCTGTGGGGGCGGACCGTATACTTCCTGCACACTCGTGGGATTCATATGGAACAAAACGTAAAAAAAAATACAAACGAAACCACGGCGGGAGAAGGGCCCTCGAAAGAGGGAACATTTCCCGTACACACGGCAGAAGCCACCATGGAGGGACTGGCGGAGACCGACGCGGCACTAGCCGCGGCGATCAAAACCGGGCTCTCGGTGACGGACGCTACTACACGGGGGACGGGCGAGGGCAACGGCGACAACGCCAAAGCGACACCTAACCCACCAACAGAGAAGAGGAAGGCGACCCGCAGCGGGGCGGCAAAAAGGAGGGCCCGGAAAGCCAAACTGGCTTTACTCGGGACCACTTTGGAGGCGACCCAAGCAGGAGCGCCGACTTCCGAAAAGGTAGCGCAGGGGGAGGTGGGCCCGCATGACGGGCAAACAGACCTCGCCGCAAAGCAGGGTGGAAAGGAAGGGGAGACCGCGGGCAAGGGCCAGAAAAGGGCCCGACAGACCGACGGTTCGACCCCCGAACACCCTGCAAAAAGAAAGGGAAAAATATTCCCAGAGCCCTCTAGCTTCAAGGAGGCGCTGGTGGGAGGTATGAAGATGGCGATAGCGCCATCTGACTACCCCGAATCCACGCTAAGACCGGAGCAGGGGATCTGGTGATGAGAGGGCTCGGAGAAGCGATGGATGCCATTCCGAAGGATATGGCGGTCCCCCGCTTCGAAGAGTGTAGATTCGTGCAGGGCATCCTCTGGGTAACCTGCACGGACGCCGCGGCCAAACAATGGCTCAAAGAAGCGGCAACCAACTTGAAGCCCTGGGAGGGCGCATCTCTTCAGGTAATGGAGAGAGAGTGCCTACCCAGGCTTCGAAAGATGGTGACCGTCATCTCCGGACCCCCGGAGAAGACGGAAGTCATATTGCAACGGATCGGCCGCCAAAACCCGGACCTCCGCACCCAACTATGGACGGTGTGGGGCAGAAGGGACGCGGAACGATCCGTACATCTGATTCTGGGGGTGGACGCGGAGTCGCACGAGGCGCTTAGCAAACGGGGCTTCGTCGTCCACGTGGGGCTGGGCAGGGCGCTCCTTAGGGATTTCCCGGCTCGGACCGGCGTGGGGGACGGGAAACCGGGAGCGGCGCAAGGGGCGGCGGTAGCAGCACCCCAGGTCAAAGCAGGGGACGGGCCGGAGGGAGCGGGGGAGGCCTCGAGCGCTAGGGAAATGCCTTGCGCCGGCGCCGATCCGGCCCCTCAGGACCAACCCCAAAATAGAGCAGTGGAGGGAAGGGAAGGACCCACGAGGGTGCCGACCGGGGTGGAGACCTCAGGCGCACCCACGGGGGGGAGGGACCGACCCCCCACGAAGAAGGCAGACATGCCCACCCGCGGGAAGAGGGGGAGACCCCTGAAGGCCGAGGGGCTGAGTAGGGCTGGGTCCTCGGGGACCCAGAGAGGAGGCCAAAGGACCACCGGACCTGGGTTACTGGGGTACCAGTTCCTGAAAAATGCCGGGGTGGCGAGCAAGACCACCACGGTAAAGCGAAGGGGGAAATAGAAAAGTGGACCGTAACACGGGACACACTATCTCCCCCGGAGCACGAGCGAGAGCGGGCAATACTGCAGTCAAGATGGCTGCAGGATGCATCAGCATCTCGCAGATTAATCTGCAGCACTGCAAAGCGGCGACGGACTTACTCGACCGCCGCATAGTGGGGCAGCAAACAGATATAGTACTCATACAGGAACCCTGGCTAATCAGGGGTCGAGTAGGAGGACTGAACGCGAAACTGGGCACGGTAATACACGGGCCCGGTGACCCCGGCCCAAGAGCGTGCGTCTACGCGAGTAAAAAACTAAACGCCTTGAGGCTGGGAGAATTCTGCACTAGGGACCTAACAGCCGTCCTAATAGAGCTAAAAATGGGTGGGAACACGGAAAAGATCGTGGTCTGCTCAGCATACCTACCATACGACTCTGAGGAGTCCCCCCCAACGAGGGAACTCAGAGTACTGGTGGAAGCATGTAAAAATCGTGGGTAAAAAGGGGGCTGCAACTGGTGGTGGGATGCGACGCCAATGCCCATCACATCATATGGGGCAGCACCGATATCAACAAGAGAGGGACGAGCTTACTTGAATACCTCTCGACCACGGAACTGGAGATCCTAAATTGAGGCTCCAAGCCCACATTCGTTACCAGCAGAAGGCAGGAGGTAATCGATATCACACTGGGCTCCAAGAAGGTGGCTCAGGCTATTAAGGATTGGCAAGTGGCGGAAGAGGTAACTCTCTCAGACCACAGGCTAATCGAATTCAGACTGGCGGGAGACGCGAACCACGAACCCACGGTAGTCTACAGGAACCCCAAGGCCACCGACTGGCAACTCTACAAAGAGGAGCTAGGAAGAAGGCTCGGGGGGGGGGGGGACTGCGGACGCCCGAAAACGGGTGGGGGGATCGAGCAGGCGGTTGAGGAACTGCAGGCTGCGATTACCCAAGCGTATGAAACATCATGCCCGGCAAAGCAAAGGAAGAGCAGCAGACGGGTACCCTGGTGGAACCAGGAGCTGAGTAGGCACAGGACCAGAGCCCGGAAGCTGCTAAACAGAGCCATGAGGCTGAACACGAGGATCGAATGGGAAAACTACAGGGAAGCCCATAGATCCTACAAGAAGCTCATCAGATCATCAAAAAGGAAGACCTGGAGGGAATTCTGCCAAGAAACCGAGGCCCTACCACTAGTGGCCAGGCTTCGAAAGGTTTTCGCATCCGGGCCTTCTGAAAAACTGAACGGACTCAGACTCCCGGACGGGAGGTATCTAGAGGACCGGCAACAAATTCTAGAACACCTGACAGAGGTCCACTTCCCGGGCTCGGGGCTCTTTCAGCAGGGGCAGCCGACAGAAGAGCTGGAACCTGAGAAAGAGGGACCGAAGGACTGGGGGATGGCCTCGAGAGTGATAAACCGAGACAGGATCAGATGGGCCATAAACTCATTTAAAAGATTTAAGAGTCCGGGAGTAGACGGGATCTTCCCCGCTCTTCTACAGGAAGGTGGAGAGGACCTGATAAAACGACTGGACCTTATCTTTAAATCCTGTCTTGCCCTGGGGTATATACCCAAAACATGGAGAACGGCTAGAGTCGTATTCATACCCAAACCTGGGAAGGACTACGACTCTGCCAAATCCTTCAGGCCTGACGTCCTTCCTTCTGAAGACGCTGGAAAGGCTGGTGGATAGACACATCAGGGAACATGCGCTGGTGGAAAGACCAGTACAAATCTCCCAACACGCGTATCAGGCCGGCAGATCCGTGGAGACGGCGCTCCACCACCTGGTAGGGGTGGTAGAAGGGGCCCTGGAGCGGAAACAATCGGTCCTGAGCGTATTCTTGGACATCGAAGGAGCGTTTGACAACACATCCTTAGATGCCATAAGCAGGGCCCTAGACAGCTTCAAGGTTGAAGACTCGATCAGAAGGTGGATCCGCAACATGCTGCGGACTAGAGCCGTGATGGCCAGCTGGGAAGGGACCACGATAAGGGCTCGGGCCGACAGGGGGAGTTCTCTCCCCACTGCTGTGGACCCTGGTGGTGGACGAGCTACTGCGTGGGCTCGGAGAAGAAGGTGTAATAGTACAGGGCTATGCTGACGACATAGTGATCGCAGTCAGAGGCACGAGCCCGACGTGCATGGCCAGGAGAATGCAGAAGGCGCTCACACTGGTTCAGGAATGGTGCCAAAACCAAAACCTAAGGGTAAATCCGTGCAAGACGGAGATGGTACTGGTCACGAGGAAGCGGAACCTAAAGTTTAAGGCCCCCTCAATCTTCGGAGCGGAGCTCCACACCTCCTCGGAGGTGAAATATCTGGGAGTGACCCTGGATAAGAAGCTCACGTGGAAAAGCCACATCGAGAAGCAGACCCAGAAGGCGCTCGTTACCTACTGGGCCTGCAGAAGGATGGTCGGCAGCACATGGGGGTTAAAACCATGGGTGGTCAAATGGATCTATACAGCCATCCTGGAACCCCAACTGATATACGCCTCAGTGGTATGGTGGACCTCCATGAGGAGGGATACCCACAGGAGGACATTGAGCCAGGTGTATCGCTTGGCACTGCTGGGGATGACGGGTGCGTTCCCCACCACGCCTACCCCGGCGATGGGAGTCTTGTTGGACCTGGCGCCACCGCATTTGGCGGCGGAAGCCGGGGCTAGGAAGGCTGCCCTGAGGATACACTTCGCGGGAAGATGGAAAGGCGCGAGGAACGGGCACGCGGCGATCCTACAGGACATAAGGGACTCGCATGAGGCCCTGGACTGCGGGGGAGACCAATGTGACCCAGCCTACCGCTTCAAACACAACTTCGTCGTTCGCTTCCCAAGTAGGAAAGACTGGGAGGAGAGCAAAAAGGAGTTACTCTCTCCGGGGGGGGGGCTCACCTGGTATACAGATGGCTCCAAAACCAAAACCGGAACCGGAGCCGGGATATGGGGGGAGAGGCCCAGGGTAGCAAGATCCATCGCCCTGGGCCCACACGTATCGGTTTTTCAGGCGGAGGTGCAGGCTACCAGGACCTGTGCCAGATTGAATCTGGACAGGGGCTATGAGGGCAAGCACATCTATATCTGTAGCGACAGTCGGGCCGCACTTGGATCCCTACACAATACAGTGGTGAGATCCAGTCTGGTACTAGACTGCGTGGACACACTGACGCAATTGGCTAATAACAACCGTGTCAGTCTATTATGGGTTCCAGGGCACGCCGGAATCAAGGGAAACGAAGGGGCAAACGACAGGGCCCGAGAAGGGGCACGTAAACCGAATCGGGACCCGTCCTGCACCTTAGGTGTCTCCATGGGAACTGTGAAGGACTGGACAAGGTGCTGGATCAGACAGCAACTCGAACAACTCTGGGAGCGGACCCAAAAGATGGGACACGCGAAGGCTCTGCTGAAGCGGCCTTCGAAAAAGATAGGGGCGGCACTCAGCCGCCTGGATAGGTCGCAGTTGCGACTACTCGTGGGGATGGTCACAGGACACTGGTACACGAGGAAGCACCTGGTGCGCCTTGGGATCGTGCAGGGACCAAGATGCCAATGGTGCGGGGTGGACGACGAAACGCCGCTTCACCTTATGACGCAGTGCGAGGGCATGGCAGCCCAGAGACAGCTATTGCTGGGAGCTGCTGTCCGCACGGCGAACCTGGAGGACATGACCGTGAGCGGGCTTCTCGAGTTCGCACGAGAGGCCGGACTAGCGGCAAGCCCTCTAAATTAGGACTGCCCGCAAGGGCTCGGGCACAATGGTCCAATAGGACTGAGCGCCCGGTAAATGCCCAATTTAAAAAAAAGACATGCAACAATCGGGTCCTGAAAAAAGTGTACCTAATATCGCCTACTCAAGAAATATTGATTAATTCATGTATATATGAGTTTTTAAAGTCATTTTCACATGTGCTTTTATTATTTCTTGCTCTATAAATGTCTTTTTATCCATCTTTGATTTCATTTTTATTAGAATAATATAGAAATTTAAAAATATAGATTTTTAAAATATTTTACTTTTTACATTCCGATGTACATATTGGACAAATAAAGTTTATTTCGGTTGCTCCGCACATTTCGTGACCTCACCTGTAACAAGCATTACATCGAAACCATTGTTCTCCGGTAGGCGGTATTGAGAACACGCATACTGCTAAAAGAAAAACGCTATTTTCATTACGAAAAATATTTGAATCGATTTCATTTCTTAAGTACATCATTAATTAGGTATTTCTAGTAGATATTCTTGCATTCACAGATTTATTAGAGTTACCTTCTCCGAATGTGACGTAAAATTGTGATAGTCCAATAAATTTTTACACTATTAAGATTCTCTAAAATCCTTCCCTTTCTGTAATTGTTGATCACATGATGCTGCAATTACAGTATGTCTTCCTACATATGTTTAGGTACTAATTCAGTGCATAACCGATAAATTTTAGAGCTTACTTTGGCGAGATATAGCGAGTGGCGATATTAGGAACACTGGCGATATTAGGTACAGTCACCCTATATTAGGTGACTGGCAATTGATAAGAGACCCATACTTATTAGAGCTCTTACTACCCGCCCGCCCGGGTACTCGAGTACCCGGTGAGACCCCGGGTAGAAAAAAATTACTCGGGTACCCGGGTACCCGTAGGATACCCGACTACCCGGGTAGACAAAAATTACCCGTGTGTCCATGAGATACCCGAGTAACTGAAGTGTGATGAGATAGTTGAGAATTTCGATTTGACAGCCGATCGTTTTTCGACTTTCGATCATTTTCGGCTAACCTCAGTAATGAACGGAATATGCTGTCAAATCGAAATTCTCAACTATCTCATCACACTTCAGTTACTCGGGTATCTCATGGACACACGGGTAATTTTTGTCTACCCGGGTAGCCGGGTAATTTTTGTCTACCCGGGTATGCGGGTATTGCACGGGTACCCGGGTACCCGGGTACCCGAGTAATTTTTTTCTACCCGGGGTCTCACCGGGTACTCGAGTACCCGGGTACCCGGATACCCGGGCAAAAACAATAGCTCTAATACTGATACGTGAAATATTACATGAAAGTAATATTGAAAAAATATTATTTGGTGAAATTGAAAAAATATTATTTGGTGAAATTGAAAAAATATTATTTGGTGAAATTGAAAAAATATTATTTGGTGAAATTGAAAAAATATTATTTGGTGAAATTTTCATAAAAATATTTCCTACTCGTTGTTCCCGAATAACCGAGAGATTTTTCCATTTGTGACAATAATATTCTGAAGGTAACAGCTTGGAATATAAAAATCTATCGACTGGATGTTTATGAAAAGTAAGCGAAATTTCGCGGTAAAATTCTCCTCTCAGACGAAAATACTATACATATATAACAGACCAGTTGGCAAAGTAAAAGGAAAAACTACAATTCCGATACGGGGTATGCGATTTCAGCAGCGCACCAGTTCAAACTTGTGTTCGCTGCATACAAAATTACAAACTACCCAAGAGTAACACGAGCACGTAAGGGTTTCAGTTGTTAAAATTGCGCCCATAAATCTGATCGCAGCTTTATTCTGCCACGAGAATACTTCAAAACTCTATTAGTTCACCGGTGTAGCTGGCTGCAAAAATAATTCCAATGCACGGCTGTTAACAGGAATCGAAATAAAAAATTACTTTTAGAAAGTCCTACTTTTAAAAAACTCCCGACTTAAAATTCAGTAAATATGCTGCAACTAAAAAATAGTTGCAAATTATGGAATAACCTTTCCTCGTCAGGACTTTGCTTTCGAGAAAATCGATTTTCAAAATCCGTTAAAAGCGTAAGTGCGCTGGATTGAGAACAATTCCAAATCGATTTTCTCAAAAATAGAACCACGTTCCTAGAAAAGTCATTCCACAATTTCGACTCTTTTTTTAACATAGATCCAATTTCTAGCTAAGTGTATGCATATTCCATACTAAAAAGAGTTTTTAAATTCGGTTTTCTCAGCGCCTGAATATGCAGGGACGTATTAAAATTTCAAAGTCCCGGTCGTCGCATCGTAGATAAATAATAGAGAAGGCTACATCAGGTTTTACACGACCATTTAAAATCCCTCGCTAATCCGTTTCCGTCGTCAGCTGCTTAAATGTCACTGGTATTCCCATGCAGGTCGAATCTGACCGATTGGTCCTAGATGGAACGCTAAGGCCGCCGTATTAATCGATAACGCGCGCCATGGTAGAGCTTTTTCACCAGCTTCGGTTTTCTTTTAAACGATTAAATCATTGATATTCTCGCTGTGTTACAGATTGCGAGCGAAGTAAACACCCCGGTTTTTAGCCAGCCCATGCTCGAGGGTAGAAACGAGTTAGAACGCGCGGGAGCTGAACTAATACCCGCATCATTAAATTGCCAATAAATAAAGCGTTGCAATTAAATCTGCATTACCCGTTTCGTTTTATTTATAATAGAGAGGCGCGTCTACCTATCGCTCATATCGAGCCCCTATACACGAATTGACGTAACAACTTCGCCATCAGTGTGCTGTCAGATAAATCCATAAATACTTCGTGCTCTGGCAGAGGTGAAACGTTGCTTTCGGAAATCAGTGATCATAATAAACATGGCGAATTTCGTCCTTTGTATTTTGTACTGGATTGACATATTGTAAGATCTGGAGGAATATTTCCCACAAAACATGAATCTGGAAGCAACAGCTGCAGTGTTGAAGGTCTCTAAATATTCATTCTGTAGTTAGGGTAAGTCAGGGGGAGATGGTCATACGGGAGAGATGGGCAGTGACAGTATTTTTTAGAAGGAAACGCCTGACGGCGCAGCCTCCACGTGGGTACTAATTGTAAGTGTCATAGAACAGGGCTGAGCAACTTGTTCGCCGCTGCGGGCCGCACAGTCCCCACTACCAATCAGCCGGCAAGAGCAGGCAAGTCGGGGAACGGGCCGCATGCGGCCCATGGGCCGCGGGTTGCCCAGCCCTGTCATAGAAAAGCAACATTCTCAGTTCACAGTGTTGGAATAGAACGTTTTTAAAGGATTGTAAATCCACTGAGAAATTTAAGCTAGTGCTTCAAAATGTTTGGTTTATATTTTGGTCACCTTGTTTATGTTATTTGTGCTGGATATTTTTAGTTCTCAATATGTATTTTGGATAGTGTATTGTTTACAGTGTTTTTAACCTTTAAGTATTCAGGGTTACCTTTGTTAGTCTAAGTGAAATGGGAATGGCCATCTGTCCCGGACATTCAGGGAGAGATGGGCAATGACACTTTTTTTTCATTTGTAAAATTTGTGTATTAAATAATAATTTTTCGTTTATTGATATTAACGGATATGTAGACAATGGATTGAAGTTTTGTTCAACATCATTTTCGTTGCTTTATTTCAAATCGGTTGGCTGCAGGAGGCTCCAAACGAATCTATGACCATCTCTCCCGGAGTTACCCTATATGAAGAAATTCCAAACTTGTCTGCGTTTGCGAAAATGCTATCTATCGTGCACTTTCAAATGTCTCTCGCAGCCTACACCACCAATTTCCTACCAATTCACTTTTCGTTATTCCTTCAGGCTCTTCGTCATATCTCCCATGCAAACCGTGCCATCAACAACCACTAGGGTAGTCACAAAATTTCTGCTCAGCAGGAGCAGATGGGGCGGATCGTGTCAATGTGACACGTTTCATTATAACAGAATTTCAAGAAATGGATATGGAAGCCCAGGGAGATACTGCTGATGTAGATGAACATGGGCGAGAGGGAGAGAGAGAGAATTATTGCAATAGACGGAGAGAAGGAAGCTCCTCGTTTGCATCGCAATGATGCCTCCAAACCCATGGCTTCTCAAAGTAAAAGTGTTATCGAAATAAAGCAGTTGCACGATTTTTAAATGATTTTTAAATTTTTTTCTGAAACACAGTCATTTTACAACGTGATAAATTCTGTAGAATAGGGTAAACGCACCAATAAATGAACACTTAAGGCTAATGAATGAACACTTTTATAAAATTATGTTTGCAGCGCGATTGATTCCACGTGCTGCAAAAATTGTTTGGATATGAAGCAAGAAATTAAAAGAAGTCTCTAATTAAGTAGTTGCTTATTTTAAAAAATTATTTTACTCATTTTAATATAAAATGACCATTCACTGGTACGTGTTCATTTACTGGTACATCCACCCTGACATTAGAATTACAGTGAGTGTCAAGAAGTTATATTAATGAGCTAATCTAAGTTCTTCCTGGATAACATAAACAAGTATGCATAAAGTGCGCGCCTTTATCCTTTCTACACTTTACATTATTTATGTCGTTTACATGATTTATGTCTTCCTATTTAGTTATGTACCTCGACAGAAATGTACAAGGAATATGGCATTATTATTACAGAATTCATTTCTCAGTTGTGAACTCGCTGAACTTTTATGGTATACTCCACTGTAATACAAAGCCTTTAGAGATTTCAGGAACGCGTGAAGAATGTGTGAGATACGATCGGAAATATCTCGGACGTACTCTATGCATATGACGAACTATACAAAAGCTCTATAAAAACCGCGACTTGTAGTAGAAAGGAATGTTTCAAATAAACCATCTGGTAGTCCAATAAAACAATTTAAAAAAAAAATAAAAATGCACTGAAAAGAGAAAAATAAGTTTTTCCTTATTTAATCTACGGCTCGGAATTGTTTTATGTAAATCTGGCGCCGACTTGAAAAAATTGAGTGTCATAGATTAAATAAGAAAAAAAATTATTTCTCGCTTTTCAATGCATCTTTATTTTTTTGAAGTCGGTTTTAATTTTTTTAAATCTTTTTATTCTTTCCTTTTTTTGAGTTATTTATACCTATAACTACATTTATTTTAAAAAATATGGGCAGGCCTGCAAAAGGAGCTTCCCATAAAAAAAAGAACCGTTTGCTAGAAACGGAAGATTGCAATAATAATTTCTTATTTTTGGTGTAACTTCAAAACTACTTAACCGATTCTGATAACTCTTTCTCCACGACCTAAGTTGCTTGAAGCCAAACTAAATGCAATTAGTTTCACGAAAATCGGCACAGTAGTTACGGAGAAATTCGCGGACAAACATAATACATACAAACACATCGAGCTGAGAACCTCTTTCTTTTTGAAGTCGGTTAAAAATAACGAAGCTATAGACTCACATTTTACTCGTTTTAAAACCATAGAATGCTAATATACATTTTACTGCATCCTTCTTCCTCTATTGTTCCTTCGTCAACACGTTCGTCTAATGAATGCTAAACATATCAAACATTAGCAACGATAAATCCTCATCAACTTTTTGTCTAGTTTTCACCTTCGCAGAAATGGCACATTTCCAATTAATCCTGAATGGGGCGGGCGACGAGGGTCTCAACGGCTACCAGCGATTACACGAATTCTCACACTCTTATCATCTCGAATAATCACGAAATTTGAGAACCAGTGGCTCCGGCGGAACCAGAGAGCTGTACGTGAAAACGGCGCGACCTGCAGCCCGCTGCACTGGCGCACTCCGATCTAGGTTCGTGGGGGTGCGTCGGTGTAGACTGTCCGTACGAGCGAGTGGGGGCGGCTGGATTTGTGGACGTGTACGTTGCTTCCCCGTAAACAGCATATTTTCTGAGTCACTAGTGCAAACATAACGCGATGCGCATATTTAGAATTCAGGATGTTGCTCAGCCTCCGCGACCCCTTCTTGGCCCCATCTTCCACAGCCAGGCTCTCCCTACCCTCCTGCCGATGTTATTCCTGATGCCGTACCTATGATGCATCGAGTCACCGCCTGCCGGCTCAAACGGGGCGCGACGGACTCTTTCGATCGCACCCATGGACACAGAAGTGAAGAACCATAAACCAGAGATGGGCATTATTTAAATAACAAATTATTTAAATGACGTATCAAATAAAAGATACTTTAGTCTTATTCGTCATGAATAAGACTAACCCAAGTCAATTTTTAATCGAAGCGTCCATGATTGAAGTAGGTCGATCATGGCCGACGATTGAATCCCCATGATTAACGTAGTTCAATCATGACTGACGATTGAATCCCCATGATTTCAATCATGAGCGCTTCGATTAAAAATTGACTCGGGTTAGTCTTATTCATGAGCCTCGAATAAAATTTTCGTCTTTTAGTCGAATTCAATTTTTTATTTGAAATAATTTTTTGCCCATCTCTGCCATAAACTCTTGCGGAATCTGACTTCGAAGGTAGGGTGCGTTGGCGTTTGTAGAGCCGGATTCGTGCGAGCGTTTTGACTTTGCGCCTCGCGGTAAATGGGCGTTATTCCGCCACTGATGAAAATTGAAGACTTTGCGGCAAGAAGGGGACAGCTCCAAGTGCATGAATTTTTAGAAAGCTAATGAACACTGTGTTAAAAAAATATTTTTAACCACGGCGGAACGGGGAAGGTATATGAGTTTAAGGCGAGAGGTTGTATGTTTTTGTGTGGTGGTGTCTGTCAACATTTTTCTTCAAAATTACTGGACTTCGTGCGGTTTTTTGCATTATTTAGGTATCGTTTGCCGGCTGGTTTGGGTTAGATTTGGGTTAGGTTTGGGTTAATTGATTAATATTGATGTTGATGACAAATATCTACCCATACAGCACACTCCATTGCAGGAACGTTCCAGGAACCTTCCTATGTCCGCCCCTGTGGAACATTGCACGGCAACGCTCAGGGAACCTTCCTGCAACGTTCCTGCAATGGAGTGTGCTGTATGGGTAACCGAACGTATCAGACATAATGTGTTAAATTTTTTGAATACCTATAGATTAATTATAAATCAATAAAAATATATCATGAAAGATCCTAGTGTAAACACATCATCCAAATATTATTATTTATTATTTCACTATTTTTAGAGGACTGTGTTTTATTATTTTATTGCTATTAGACATATAATCAGAGGCATTCCACCCACTTAAAATTGAAATTCATTCTAAGTAAAATGAAATAACATCTAATCGTAAAGAAAAATAATAATCTACAAATAAATAAATTGAAAAACATCGAAGAGATATTTTAAAATAAACCTTTACCGCGATTTCTAATTATTTCAAAAGGGAGGCAGTCAAATAAACTTCATTAAATTATTTTTTTACATAAACGGAAGGCTTAGAACGCCTCCCCTGGAAAGTCCTCAACCCCCCCCCCCCCCCCCCCACCCCCTTGATCCAGCCTTGTTTCTAGGGCTGTCACAACATATAGCTGAAGTAAGTGCCAAAATCCACAGAAGCATACTTTTGGTTTAAACCGAAAATTCCCACTTCTGGCACTTAGGTCATTTACCACTTCAGCTCCGCAACCATTCGTAGAACTTCCTTCACCGTTACTTCTGAAAGCATACCTCCACGAATCGGAAGGACCGTCATTCGCACAAACTACCGGCGAAACGCATTCTTTTCCTTCGCATAAACGTCAGCATGCATCGGGGAAGAAGTAATGCCCTTATCTTGCCTGAGAATCCGATTGCGAACGATACAACACCATCCGCAGTAAATTCAACCATCCCCCCGACATCCTTAAGGCTCAGAGTCCTACGGCGGTGCATACAGCTGCGCTCGGAGACGCGCGCCAATCATCGAGTATAGTGTATAGTAACAAGGTGGCTGACTGCAGTCGGAAAACGGAAGGAGACGGTGGAAAAAGTGGAAAAAGTGGAACGGATAGACGTCTTCATTTATTTGGAGATAGAATTGGTGCGCTAGGGGTGATGCGCGAGGAATTTAAAATAAGGCGAGGCGAGCCATTCGCACCCGGGAACCGCGTACGAGCAGACACAGTCACATACGAATGCGCAGGATCCAGTGGTTTTCCAAGGTTGCGATACCGTGAAATTTTGTAGCTGCTCGAAGACATGAATTCAGGGGAGAGGAGCCCGGGTGCTCTGTTCTTTAGTCTCAACTGTCCAAACTCTAGGTTAGATTTGGGTTGTTTTCTGTCACTGTATGGTGGATGGTTGAGGGCTCAGGTTTAGGAAAAATTACGGTTGAGAGTTCAACTGCGACACGAGGTGCTGGGGAATATTGAACTGTTAGATGCAATCGTGTTTATTTTCAACGTAGAGGACTTGATTAACATTTTATGGTTTCATTGTTATTGCATTGTTAAATTGCTATGAATGCATACATGGTTAGGCTCGTGTACCTTCAGTGTGATGTAGTCCTGGTGGAACTGCTTGACACGTATTTTTTTTTATCGGGCATGGTCCATGGTGGAGGGATGAAAACAGCCCTCGAAGTTGGTGGTAGAAAACATTTCCTTGAATACTTCGAAAATTACTCGGTATAGGCAAAAAGTTTACATTGCGAAATTGTGTGTTTCTAAACAATGAATTTAGCTATTTAGAGAGTTTTTTTATAAAAATTATTTGTTTAAAAAGTATATTAAAAAATTGCAATTTTTTTTAATATTTCTCTGGTGAAATATTGATCGATTTTCAAGAAAACTTGGATGGAAACTACAGATCGAAGTACGAAATTTGTATAAAGACTTTTGTTTGTTTTGTATTTGTAGTTTGCGCACATTTTGTCGTATTCAGCTTTTAGGCAAATATAATCGAATGATACATTTTATGATGTTTTTACTGCGTGTTATTAGTTGGTCCTGCAATCACCCAGCCCCGGGTATAAAATTCCGGTTAAAGAGAGGAAAGCTGTAATTGAAAAATGTGATCAAACAAAATGAAAGGAGTTTTATAAAAGGATAATATAAAGCTTAGCAGAAATATATTAAACGATTGTAGAAAATAAAAGGAAATGTACCATTGAATAGAAAGTTATTAAATAACATTATTCAGATAAATTTTATTATCAATAATATACATAGGGGAGACCGGGGCAAGTTGATACGTTTTTCAGTTTTCAATTTTTCTCATTTTTGTTTGAATTAATTACTTAATAACAAATATGCTAAGATATACTTTGGCCCTTCCTCTTTAATATATTGTTAATGAAAAGTTGAAAAAATACATACAAAATGAATGCGGGGCAAGTTGATTCTGCTAACGTAAAATGTCCGTTTAATGAGTACGTAACTAATAAATTTGAAAAATAAAATTTTAATCTAGATACCCTTCCAACAATATAGACTAAAATTGAACAAATATGTATCCTAAAAACCAAACAGATTTTTTTAACAAACATAGAAAAACATTTTTATTTAAATTTAATTGACATTTAATTGATATAAAATTAATCACTTTCGTCTGAGTAACAATTAATACATATATAATTAGCAATATCTTTGCCGTATCAACTTACCTCACAGGAAGTCATTATTTATTTTTTTTAGAGACGAATAATATACATACCTACCAACCGAAGAAACCGCGTTTCTTATAAAATGACTTAATACAAATTTAACAAAAACAATTATTTACGACTATCATTTCAACAATGTGTACGATTTAAATTTCACGTCCGATTGATTTTTCCTACTTCAAATAAGCTTTGTTCCAGTAGCTCCTGCAGTATAGGGATGCAATTACCCTTTAATTACCGTTGGACTTACGAACTCACTTATTTTACACTATCGGGTTAATTGTCTTTTGGTGGTGGATTACAACATATATCGAAACATCAGGAATTTAATTTAACGGGAATAAAAAAACGCGCAATTACTTCAGAAAAAGAGACAGTTTTAAATTCAATGCTATTTTCTTGACCTTATAATATCGAAAGAAATTTCCGTTCGATAGTAAATCATGGCAACATATTCGCTTCATATCAGTTAAGCATCATTTTCGTTGGAAATAAAAGTGAGGTTAGGATAGAAGCACCAAAGTCACTTTATTCCTATCAGACATAAAATTCAGTATTCTATCATTTCACCGATAAAGAAGAACCAGCGAGGCAGCCGAAAACTTTCCCTCCTTCCGTGCGACTTACATTTTCGGCACCAGTGACACAGTCAGTGACATAAATGCGTGTGATCCTTTGATGCCTATCTAAGGAATACGCGTTCCATTTCGTACTGGGACAGAGAATATACGTCGGATCAAAGGGTTTCCACGGCTTCCTAGTTCGCCGTTACTCGCATTTTATTGCCCCCTCCGAGCTCCGAAGAGCTCCGAGCATCCTTTCAAAGGTCCCGGGCCCGCCATGCTTCGCGTGCGTTCGATCCGCGCAGGCCTTTCGTACATTCTGCGCCCGACGAGGCGAAACACCGAGGTAGTATTGTTTCGAAATTCATATAAAAATCAACATAGACATGTCGCTACTGCTAATTATAATACTCAAACTAAAACTGAAACTAAATAATGGAATACCTATTCGGCGTGCGGCCTGCCCGTTGTACAGGGTGTTACAAAAGTGATGGTCGCTGCTTTCTGACAAATCTAATCGAATCCACCGGGTCGGTGGAGATTTGTAAAAAAAAACCTTCCGCAAAATTGTTTATAACGTTGAAAATTAATATTAATTTTTCCCTCACATCAACATACTCTGCTGGCTGAAAGGAGAAGAAGTCTAGGAGAAACCATACGTCACAAACGCACCGTTCCCGGAAAAAAAATTGATGAACTTTTGGCACGGATGTGTTTGATGAAACCGTTTTTGAGAAAACGGCGAGGTTTACAACATATGGTTGCTTTTAAACTGTTTCTCCTTCCGGGGTGCGGAAAAAATCTTAACGTTAATTTTCTACGTCCAGGGGTGTAGATTCACCCCTAGAAACAGTGACCGTCGCTTTTTTAACGCCCTGTACGGGAGATTGTTAAATGAACAGAACGTGTAATACGCTTCTGTGTGGTGGGTTCGAGAGGATGAGCGCGGATATTGCGATCGCAGAACCCCCTTGCTGGTCCTCCACAAACACGGCTGAACATTGCCGGTAAACATGCAGGACGCATCTTTTGTGGGGCGAACGTCGCAGAACAGAGTTGTCGCGAGCAAACACACGCTCGAATAAATAAAGGAACGGTTCCGCCGCGCTGCAGTCGGTTGGTAAACGTTAAACAATCTGTCGGCCATAGGCCCGGGAAAGGGACGAGGAGAAAAGCAATCTAGATAAACGTTTCTGACGCTCGTTATGGAGGAGAGCACGAGTCCCTTCGCCGCGAAGCCAGGCGATATTATATGTGTTTTGAAGCGACGGAACGGGTCGTGTTTCTTTCTGGGTCCGGCAGACTGACGGTTTGACAAGTGAAATTACGTTAAACGTTTTCTATTACTTGCCTCCGATAAACATTAACTCCTCAGCTGGCATTAACGCGCTGCCGCGTTCAAACGATTACATCTGTTTACTGGCATCGGCGGCTTTTCGCGCCCAAACGGTTCCAATTATTAGCTGGCGTCGACGTGCTTTCGCCGCGAGGCGGCGGAGTAGTATTAGGCCGCGTACAGACTTGAGCACGAACGCGAATGAGGCAAGCCGAGGCAGAATGCGTATGCAAGTGTTGCACGTCGGTGAATTGCTCGGGGCCGTTCGCCGCATGCCTCGGGCCGTTCGCCGCTGCCTCGGGGCTGTTCGCCGCACGCTATCGGTCGAAAAAAATTAATTCGTGCTCAATGCGGGTGTCGTTCCGAGGCAGGACGTGCCGCGGCGCCATTCGCCGCACGCCTCGGGCCGATCCAAAGTTATCGGATCGGCCCAAGGCATGCGGCGAAAGCAAGGGAAAGACGAGCCACACCACATATTCCGCATCATCGTCGTCATCGTCATTATCAACTTCATCTATGTTACTCGGTATGTTCCATATTACGTACACACATGTTCCGACAAGAAATTAAGAATTATACTAAGAACAAAGTAACTTTATTGGTAAACTATTGCTGACTAATCAAGAACACACATATTTAATGATAAATTATATCAAAATAATACTTTGTAACATACCTTCATTACAATATTTAACTGTTTGATGCACTTTTCAGAAACTTTTACACCCCACGAAAAATATAAACGTTTCTCTTTCAATGATAGATGCCCGACTGATGCTCAATTCTCAGTATCATCGTCTATTGTGTCTAGGGATCTAGTATAAACGATTACCTAAAGAGTTCGTTATTTCTTTATCGAAATTTTACGAAGTTCCATATTACGTGCTGTTCCATATTACCTGCCTTTACCCTACATATACACGTATATACATATGATATGTGAATATACGTACAGTGTGTGTGAGTTAAGGGAGAACAATTAAATGATTCGTATGCGAGTAAAAATATGGACAAACTGTTAGTTCAAAAAGAAAAATGTAGGTTCCTCAAAGCAGATGTTTCAGTGTGCAATAAAATAACAGCATTTATGCCATTCTCTGTAAGCCAGGTATTTCGAGACTCCGATAATGCACTCCAGTCCATACTTACCGGCGCATTTGAGAAATACGAATTTCAAAGAAAATGAATATGGAGGGTGAGTCAATAAGAACTTTGAGACGCGATGCCCGCTCGCTCGTCACGTTTTGGCGTTTTCGGACGGTCGCACTGGGGCGGACCGAGTGCGAACCCTACCCAATCGGAAGCGAAGAGTGTGAACTTTTTCGCCTCCGATTGGTCAAAATTCGCACTCAATGCGCCCCAGTGCGACCGTCCGAAAACGCCATTAGATTGTTCGCGGCGATTACCCTGGTGATTATACTGTTTGTGCTGTTACGTTACCACGCCATAACGCGTGAACATAGCTTTATAAATTTTATATACAGAGATAATGTATATGGATATTATTATATATACTCAGATATAGAAGTGTGTCTCAATTTGCCTCAGTTTGCCTCAGCTTGCCTCGTGCGGGACGCACAAGACAAAAATCACAATTTTTTCCAGCCCGAGGCATTCGGGTCTGCCTCGGCTTGCCTCATTCGCGTTCGTGCTCAAGTCTGTACGCGGCCTTAAGCCGGGGATCCACCTGAAAGCTGAGCCAAGCTGTGCTGTGCTAAGCTTTAAAAAGTTAGCTTCGATATATCCGATATATGTATTCACTGTTTGTATTTTACATTTTCTGTTTAAACTTTCAGCACGTGTACAACTTACTTAAATCTACCAAAAGCAAAAAAACACGACATTTATTATTTTTTTCGCTATTCCGACTAGAGCTATTGTTTTTGCCCGGGTATCCGGGTACCCGGGTACTCGAGTACCCGGTGAGACCCCGGGTAGAAAAAAAATACTCGGGTACCCGGGTACCCGTGCAATACCCGGATACACGGGTAGACAAAAATTACCCGGCTACCCGGGTAGACAAAAATGACCCGTGTGTCCATGAGATACCCGAGTAACTGAAGTGTGGTGAGATAGTTGAGAATTTCGATTTGACAGCATATTCCGTTCATTACTGAGGTTAGCCGAAAATGATCGAAAGTCGAAAAACGATCGGCTGTCAAATCGAAATTCTCAACTATCTCATCACACTTCAGTTACTCGGGTATCTCATGGACACACGGGTAATTTTTGTCTACCCGGGTAGCCGGGTATCCTACGGGTACCCGAGTAATTTTTTTCTACCCGGGGTCTCACCGGGTACTCGAGTACCCGGGCGGGCGGGTAGTAGGAGCTCTAATTCCGACCAATTGCAATTTTTTTTTCAAAACGACGAATCACGTCACTTAGCAAAGTAATCCTTCTAGCTTCTCAAAACACTCAAGTCACTTGGACCGATTTTAAACAAGTTATTCTGTTTTAAAGGGTGGCCGAATACTTTTCCACGCCACTGTAGTGAAAGATATAAAATAATCTTGCATATTTATCACTACAGCAGTTAATTAAATAAATAGCGAAGGTTGTGCAAAAAATATTCGCCCAAATTCCATATTTAATTTATACAAACGTAATTACAATAAATTAATATTCTTCTAATATTCCTGCAATTTTATTATAAGCTTTAATCTATTATGCATAGGTTCAATGAATTTTCTGCGAAATTCGGGCTTATCTGCTTCCATTCACCTAACGAAATTTCTCGCAGCATTTCGTTAGCAGATTTTATAAATTATGCAATATAAATTATAATGCGTAATTCTGGATTTAACATAGAAAAACATGTTAGACGCGTGGGGTGGTCGGATATTGTTGTTAGTAACTGCATACGTGAACAAAATGTGAATTCATAAATCCCCTAAATCCCATGAATAACACTTTTGTATACCTTTAATCTGCCAGGCTAGGCGAATTGCGCATCTCATTCTGCATTCAGCAACTTTCCAGCAGCGTTGCGCTGACAATCTGATAATCACTTTTTAAAGGAAACGTCGCGGAGCTTGGCGGTCGAATTCCTCCCCTCGTTCCCGCTCGGCAGTCAGTTTCATGGAATCAGCCAAGAGGTAAGAAACGTCGAAGTCGGCCCCGTTGGCTAATTTCAAACATCGCGACGCCGCTGCATCGGCGACGGGACAGGCCTTTTCTCGATAATGAACCGTTTTTAAGATATCGAGGTCGTCGCGTCACGAGATCCGACAGGCAGAACAAAGCTCCTGGAAGGCTTTAAAACGGTACGACAGTGGACAGATTTTGGTACGGATAAATGCCGGGGAAGAAAAGTGTGCTAGATTACTGGGCGCTAACATTGCTCCGCTCTCAGAATATTGGGGAACATCGGCACTACAGGGTGTTTATAAATATGTGGGACATTCTCTCGGGATTGGTTCTACTCGCCAAAATAATAAAAAAAAGTTGGTACACGCGTATGTCCAATAGCGCTTAGTTTTGCAGTTATAAGCGTTTTTATATTTCCTAAAACGTGGCATTTAACCGAGCCCAGCTGTGTTTCCGCGGATCGATATATTGATTATCATTTCGCCTTTGTTTTTTTAAAAGCGAGAAGGAAAGGATAAGAATGAGAATGTAGTAGGTATCTATATTAGGCCACAAAGAGGCAAGCTTTGTTAGTTTTTTTTTTGCAGTTTATACCATTCGGCAAATATTTCATTTATGTATAATTGAAAATTAATATAATTATTGCTGAATTCTTTTTTCAATGGGAATCGAATTTTAATAAAATGTGCGGTGCAAGGTTAAAATAATTAATTAATATAATCATTCATTGAAGTATAAGTAATTTGATCTTTAATAATTAAAATTTTTTAATACCATTTTGTTAATTAAATTATACAATAAAGATACGCTATCCTCCCTTAACTACAGTGGCCAAATACCTACATTGTGCAAAGGAGAAATTGTAAATTTAAATACGTACGCGCGCACAAAGGGATAATCTCAGGAAGAAGAGGATTTGCTGTATTCGTCGAGATTCCAAGGGATTAATTAATCCTTCGTGGTTCGACATATTCTTCTATTTTGTCTGGCTGCCTGAATCAATTCAGACAGAGTATAATCCAGACAAATCAGTGTATAATGAGATCAAGCACCCCTATTTAAGGTAAATGATATTTACAAAGACATAGATATTTCAAATTTGAATACTAAATGCGCTACTCAAAACTTTGTGTAAAAATCAAGTTCAAAGTTTCGTCTCTTCCAAACCCTGTATACAAATCTGCAGGGTGTCCGGTTACTCACTAGTCACTTTAAAGAAAGCGATTAGGGAGTTAAAATAAATAAAAAAATGTTGTATAAACATAGCGCTAAAAGTTGATACTAATGAGACGTAAATCTTCGAAGAAGTAACCAGAGACGTAAACGTGTGGCGTAATCTGACCTGATGTCACCATTAGATTTCTATTATTGGCGAGCAATAAAGCAAATATTTTACTATTTACTCCCACGAGTTTGAAAATCGTGACAAACTTGTGGAATGCAATATTAGCTGCGAGTGAATATATGTATTATTAATACTGTTGCAGGCGATACAGTATTTATTTACATCTTGCGAAGCCGCGCGTGAGGTACGATCGCTGACGTAGACCGGGTCTCGCGACCCTTTGTTTACCTCGAGCGCCGGAGAGTGGCAACACTGTCGGAGCGTCGAGCAGTCGACGCTCGCGTTTCGAAGAGGAGTCACCGAGCCAAGGTCGAGGAGGGAGCACGTCTAAAATGTATATATCTACCTTATAACCTTCACTACCATTTATTCAGTCTTTCTCGCTCTCTCTCGCTCTCTCTCATCCACACTATATTTGGAATAATATAACACTGTATGGATTGCAGTTGAGTATGAGTGCGCATATCCAAGCTCCGCAGAAGCAAAACTTTGATGTAATTTTCTGAAGAAATTGTAAGTAATGCCCTGCAAATTTAACACATTCTATAATGAGGAACATTATAACAAAATGTAAAGTTCGAACGAAATTAAGTGAGTTAACCGAACCTCGTGCACACCCTTTGCTAAAAGAATGTTAATATTAAGTCGACGTGCTGTGGCCGTAGGAAATATTCGTACAGTGATTAATTTCAACTAACATTACGTTTATTAAACAATATTTGTAAAGCAAACATATTATACATATTCTCTGACATTTCATATTAGAGGCATATTCTCTGAAGCTTCTAGAATAAATATCAAATAAAGAATAGAAAGATACCTACTCGCATTATTTATGTAAATATGAATAGAGATCCACAATATACCAGAAATAATTGCGTAATAAATATTCGTACAGTTCCTAAGGGATTAGACCACCTTGGTCAGGTCAAGAAATACCGCATATTTGGAAATTTATTTTGAAGTGACAAAAACACTTTTTTACGATAAAAGTTTTTCAATAAAGATAGAGACACCTTTGAATAATAGATACCCTATACACAATTTTTTTCAAGTTTTCTTTAAAAATAAAAATATGGCGGTCGGGAGTATACCATGACGTGTATGGTTGGACGGTGTACGCTGTTTCTGATGAGCAGGTTTCTGAAACAAAATTTTAACAATAAAATGTTAAATAAAGCTAACGAGGAAAGATCCCGGAGCCCGGAAATTCAAAAAATTCTGAGACTATGAGTATGTAGGAGATTGCCTCCTGATTACAACGCAATTTTTCATTGCCGCCCCTAATTCACTCTAAGGGGGTGAAATTGAGCCCCTAAATTCCGGCTATTTTCCGATTTTCTGTTATAATTCGCGAACTGTAAAAACTGTATGTTACCAAATGATAGTCCTAATTAAAATAAGTAACTTTTGCCTTGAAACTTTTTTCTATCTCTCTCAGATTGCGAGTTACAAAAAATAAAATCGGAAAATAACCAAATATTCACGGATTAATTTCACCCCCTTAGAGTGTATTTGGGCAGCAAACAAAAATTGCGTTGTAAAGTTTCAGATTTTTTTAAAATTTCGAGTTCGGGATCTTCCCTTGCCAGTTGCCAATTGTCCGACCATCGATGTTTTCAACAGCATCAAAGTGTTGAATACGAAACAGTGCTTCGGAAGCGTAACTTCTCAAGAATCTCGCGTCTCAGCTTCATCGAACCCCGGATGAAAATCGTCCGGCGGCACGTCCAGCCCCTCTCGAAGGGTTTTTAAGCGAACCGCAATTCTCCAGGCTGATATTAAATCACGCGACATAAAGCTGAAGCGGCCGCGTCTACGGGGCGAAATAAAAAAGCCCTATATCACGGCCGGCCGATCGCCGCAGGAATCATAACCCTCTGGCCGCCCTAAAAACCGGCCCCGGTCTCCAGCAATCTTCGGCCGGGACCAATAAAACGCAAGCGTCCAGTTTACCTCCGGCCGGCCAATGAGGTCCGCGGGGTCCGGCGGCGGCGCCGTCACCGACACCTGAAGCGTCCGCCGTTCGTTTTCACCGAGTTATTTCCGACTACATACTCCGGCTATCATCCTGTCGGAGAAGGGCCGCCCTCGTCCCGGGGCTTTGCACGCGTCGATTTCCAAGCCGTTTCGTGCGCCTGACGTTTCGCTGGAAACGAAAATAGGGAAGAGGGACACTGATCGCGGCTGCCTGTTAGGCGAAAGGCTGGCTGTTGGGTGGTGGGTGGGTGGATCGGCCGATGGGTTGGCGAAGGGGGACTGATTTATCCGGCTACGCGTCTGCAGGAGCCGGCTAGAGGGTAAGAGGTGCGGAAAGAGAGGCCCGAGGGAGCGAGGAGAGCGTACTAGTGACCCGAATACGTCTTGCTCCGGGGCACAATCTGCGAACATCTTTTCCTGGTAATGCTCTATGCGAATTCCTGTACCGCGGCCAGCCTGCTGCAGTCCTCCCAGCCGCAGATCCCCGTTCAGCCCCGCCTGTCTTTAGCGGTGTGGGTGTGTTTGTTGTTTCCCTCTGTCTCCTGTCTCCGGGTAGACTTGCAGACTTACAAGCGAGGGGAATTGCCCCATTACTGGGCGCACAGGGACATAATCGTTCGGGGTAAGTGCGGATTATCAGCGGTAAATATATACCGAAGCCTGGATCGATCCAGCTTTTTAATTACTTAATCAATTTGGTCTCGTGAAAGTCTACGTATTGATAACTAACGTGGGGTTAGATTTAATAACAGCTCGTTCCTCGGTGCTTCTATGTTTTCTTGCTGGTTTTGTTACCTCTGTGTAGACTGCGGACGTTGATGCACGTAGATACATGCAAAAAGCATATGCAAATATGCACGTAAAATATGCCACGTCTATTTTTATCGAATTTGCTAAGGGTAGACAGGCAGTTCCCAATTTCTTTATTGTGGCTGGAAGAATTTGTAAATGTGCCTTAATAAATGTTAAATTTTATTTAATAAATGTTCATTCTGAGCAGTTGCAATTGCAACGATATTATTATCCATTAAAAGTTTAAACAGCCTCTGTTGCAGGAATAAAATAATGAGTGAAACTTAATAATTTTACTATCTTCGGGTGTTGAGAGAAAAAGATGGCCGAACCTCTTTAATTTTATCTAAATTGTTTATGTGTATTGGGCGGTTGTAATCAATGAATAATTAGTCTCTGCTAATACTTATTCTATCGCATGATATCAGCATTGGTACTTACCGCTAATGTCACATAAAGGCTCGATAATTCGTCTATGATCGCAACCAAATGCAGTGAGAAAGATGTAAAAGAAATATGTAACATATGTGCGTACCTATGCCTTCTAACAAAGCATATGCAATATGCAAAACAATTTTCGCATATCAATATAGGTATACATTTGCATAAACATCCGCAGTCTACTAATCACCTTTAAATAATATGGATGTTATTAATGTCGCGGTAGGAAAAATAAACGGATTGAATGCAGAATGTTTAAACGAATTTGAGGGGGTACAAGGGTATTAGACGGCTAAAATGAACGGTTTCTTTTGGGTTGGATTGAAGGACGACTAATAACTCATGCCATTTGCACGTTTCACAATACTTTATTGTGGATATAACACGCATTTTAAGTGCAGGAAAACTTAAAAATATTAAAAAGTCGAAGAAATACAAAGCGCCAAAGTGGGCGCTGCGCAGTGCGCGCGTCAAGGTGGTGGACGTGATTCCGGTCGAATGACTTATCTGACAGCATAACCGTTGATAATGAATATTCTCTGACTGAAAATCTGCAAGGTGAAGCTTCATTGAGAAATTTTAAGATAAATTAACGAAGTTATTCAACAAATATCAATTTTGTACCTTTTTCCTGGTATAATTCTTTAAAGAATGTTTAATAAAAATGTTCAGAGTACTGCGATGTTAATAAGCGAGTTCCACCTTGTGGAGAAAAGTGTTTTGCAGGTTCAGTTAAAATTTCAACTAATAATATTGATCCGTTCTCGAATTATGATGTTCGCCGTCTCGACGCGCGCATTACGCAGCCCCAATTTTAACTATTTTTAAAAATTCCTGGTCTTAAAATTCTACCCCTTTAATGTTTTAATTCAATGGAAATATATTGGAAGGCAGTACCACAAACGTATACAGGCAATTATGATTTAGGATTCCATATTCAATATTTAAAATAGCTCGATTGATTTAAGGAATGTACTTAATTGAATACACATAATTCGAGCAAGTTAATTAAGTGACCTTTGATTAAAATTCACCATAAATAATCGAAGTGGCGCTAATTAAGATCGCAAGGAATCGAGAGTTCTTTTTAATTATGAACGTGGTCTATCAGAAGAAACCGTGGCGGTGCTATTTATTAATTAGCATAATATAATATAGCATTCGAGTTTATGCATTATGCAATTACACAAACGCGCTGAATGTATTATAATGGACTTAGAACATCTACAAATGGTTTGGAATATTCAATCACGTTAATTACTATCGTTCCAGTTGGCTTGCCCTTATTAATTTATACATAACGAAGCGTACATTATTGTGAAAAATATTCGATACTCCGAAGTCATAGCAATAAATTTTAACTGTTTCGTGTTCGAAATTTAGTTGAACGAATTGTGCTCAAAACACAGAGTCAAAATCTTTCGTAACGTTACGTATTTAAACGCAATTTGAATTCACGTGTTTCATAAATAATTAAGGAAGAAAATAGAACAGAATGTTGTGCTGATGTTGTTAACTTGTTCGGGCTAACAGCGCAATTAAAATGGCACAACGGGCAGAGACATGCTTTGCGTGCAGTTTTTATTAAAGCAGCAAAACTACTGTGGCTCTTCGAGGAAATATCTTTGTTTTATAATCATAAAGTTACGAAAAGAATTCTTTCAGAATCGAAGGTAATTATTTTACAAAGGAATGAACTTACAATCTTCTGCATAAATAACTTTCCCATTGTAATTATTACAGTCACTGCCAATGATGGAAAATGTGAAAAACACAGCAGTTTTTTAATTAAAAGCAGCTCTTATTTTATCGGGATGAACTTTTTAAATACAAAATTTTTTACATTTTATCATGTATGTGTTTTAATGCAGGTTTATATATTTTTATCGATGCACATTTGTTTGCACTATTACTTACCCGTTTGTTATAACATCGCTTTTAAATAAAATTTAATGACCATTTCATTGTCGACCGCCGCGACTGTCCTGGAATAAATTTCAATTCAAATTTTTATTCTATTTTTACTGAAAATATGTTCAGTCTGAATATTACACATGTAACCGCAAATTAAAACAGAAAGTACATTTTAAAAAATGAGCAAAGTAAATCAACCTTTATGCAAATTTAGATATATTTAAAAAAAATGTATGAATATTTATTGTCTATATTGTGCTTCTACAGATTGTTTAGTCTAATATAATGATTATCATGATCACACATATACACAAACTAATTGTCATGTTACAATTATTATTATATTATATGGAATTCCTTAAAGTCCCCTCACTGCACACTGCACAATTTCTGGTGATGCATAAATAATCGTATCGAAACAAATTGGTAGTCGGCGAATAGGAAATATTTATTAATTTAACGTAATCATTGACGTGTTTTTAATGATACAAAAGTGGTTCAATAGCTACATGCCGGCCTTATTGAAGTAGCTCCCTACGGAACTGCAGCGAATGTGTTAAGCATTTCTTCCACCTCTCGCTGAGTACCATTAGCCCCTAAAGTTTTAAACCCTTTTTTTAACACCCTGTATATTACACACATTGCATGAGTTAATCTATTCCAAGCGGGTTACGCAGCTTTGTAAACTACTTCGGAATATCAGTTCTTGCTTGCTAGAGATTTCATTAATTCTTACATTGGTAACCCGTCTTTCAATTCGTTCTTTCTTTTTGTGAGGGGTCTAGAAGATTAATTATTGTATATAAACATCTATGCATGTTTCCCTATTTATTTATTTTTTATAATCTCTTAAGACATTGTACTAAAAGCAGATATTAAAAATTTTATGTGGTAAACTAAATTATTTCAGGAAAAAATTCTTAAAGAAGGCTTATTTTTCCGGCCGTCATAGTGGTGTTCCTCCTTCTGGGGTTATGCTTATAATTAGTCAGGCGACCGAAAAGAGGCTAATGTTTGAGATTTTTTTGTTGAAAAAGCGGAGGCATATATTTTTACAGAACTTTTTGCACTTGAAAGAGCAACATTTAAAGAACATCTGGTAATTTTTTCGTAGAAAAATATTTGCGATTATAATAAAGTAACAACCGACATCAAAAAAGCCTTTTTAAAAATTTGCTTCTGCGGTGAGCACTGCTATTCGGAGCCGGATTATCTAAAATAAAAAAACAACGTGACATTTGCACGAAAAAATCAGGATCTCAACTTTAAATAACCGTCATTTTGTTTTAAATTAATATTTCGGAGACTCCCTCCGTTAATCAGAGTGTACATTGATACACTGACGAAATCTTTTTTGTTTTTTGATTTTAGTTCCGATTGGCAGTGCTCACCGCAAAACCAAATTTTGAAAAGGGCTTCTTGGATGTCGGTTGTTACTTTACTATAAACGTAATTATTTTTCTACGAAAAATTTACCGAATGTTCTTTAAATTTGAATGAATGTTTTTAATTGCAAAAAGTTCTGTAAAAATATCTGCTCCCGCTTTTTCATAAAAAATCCACAAAAATTCGCTTTTTTCGGCCGCCTGACTATAACCCCTTAAGCAATGTTTACAAAACCTGATTGAAATTTTCTTCGATCAATCTCCAGTTCACATTAGTCTTCAATAATTCTGGTACCTTCTCGAACTAACCATATTCAAGCAATATTTCTATTAGTTCCCTGTCGACCCGTGTCAATGAGTCAAATCATGAGACTATAGTCGAACGACATACTGGAAATCAACGTCAACATTGCCACAGTAGCGCACTGACATCGTTGACAGGAGTGGAGCATTTTCTGCGAATGTCGGAGTCGTCTGCATCCCGGAATTTTGGCCAGCTGACCCGGAATACGATGCACCATCAGAGAACGCAGTTCCGATGCATCAGGTGTCACGGTGAGCAACAGTATGTTCAATGGACGTTTTAAGCCCACGTTAGAGAGAGGTTCAAGGCATTCCAATGAAACGGGTGTCTTTAACTCTTGGATGACGGATGGTTTCACCGTTCTTTAGACGCTGGGTCCATGTTGTCTCATAATAATTTATTTATCCATTGATCGTATGCGTATGAACTACGCGGTTAGGCTTCACAACAGTGTCACCACTGCAGCCTCGCCTTTACTCTAATCGGCTATGTCATTTGTAATATTCAGGTTTTTTTTTTCATTCTCTTTGAGTAATAAAGACGTTTAATAATAATAATAATAATGTTAGCACTCTATGTAAACAATTCGATTTCTTCGACTGCTCATTTCAATACATTTAGGGCTAGAGTTATCAATCATATTTGCAATTAAGTAGTAATAAGTTACGGAAACAGTATGGATTTAGAAAAAACGATTTTATTAAAAATGCACTAAAAAGTAAATTAAAATGCACTGAAAATTAAAAAATAATTCCTTTCTTTTACTACAATTTAGATGGTGTTTTCCACTTTAAATAAAGTCGTTTTCAAGTCGCTTGCGATTTGTAGTTATGGATTATATTTGTTGGCGACAGGGTAATTTTCTCACCCTCTCGGGGTTAATTTTTTTTTAAATATTGCAATGCCCTCCAAAACACGCACGCCTGCAAAATCTCAAGTCTATTGGGTAGTTGGAAGTGGCTTAAAATTGATTAAATTAATTTCATTTATACAGATTGAGAAAAGTTAAATAAAATAGTCGACTATTTAGTTTCATCGTCATCCTTATACCGCCACCTACTTTCTTTTTAATCAAACTTATTTTTTGCCCATAGGTACACGGAACAAAGTCACCTAATTCAAACTCGATAAAAAAGCTTGAAAAGGGTCCCCGACTAAACTAATTATCAACTGAATTCTTGGTAGAGTTTAGATGAAGTATAAAATTGGCGGTGGGTGTATGTGACCCATTAATTAGCGACCTACGTTCAATCCACTTTATTTAGTACACTTCTATTATACCGTGTGCTCAATATTCGATATTGAACAATGAAATATCCTGCATCGAACACAGTTTGCTAACAACATAAACATTTCCGTTTTTACGTACAATGAAAAATTACTTTACAATATTGTTCGCATTTGTATTTTGCCCCTTCAACCCTTCATTTACAGCTACTTCTTATGAAAACCAGTTACATAAAATATCTGACATAAATATTGAAAGTAACAAAAAAATTTTCCCTTATTTAATCTACGACTCTCATATTTTTTAAGTCGGTGCCTCATCATTTGCACTGTGTAAATCTGGCGCCGGCTTAAAAAATATGAGAGTCGTAGATTAAATAAGGGAAAAAATTATTTTTTATTTTTTAGTGCAATTTTTTTTTAAGTCGGTTTTAATTTTTTAAATTTTTTTTATTTTTAACTTTTTAGTTTAGATGAGATATGCGCATACGTACATAAAATGATAATAATTAGGTGACAATAGTCTTTATTATTAACCATAACTGGCAAAATATTGGGCCAATGTTGATGCAGTGTAGGATGGGACCACCGGGGCATCGCCCTCTTTCGAATATAGAAAAAAGTTCATCGAAATCGGTCCATATGCTGAGGACTTATGCAAGAACAAACATAAAAATTATTATTATTAACCATAACTGGCAAAAAATTGAGCCAATATTGATTTAGTTTAGGATAGGACCACCGGGGCATCGCCCTCTTTCGAATAAAAAAAAGATCATCAAAATCGGTCCATATGCTGAGGAGTTATGAGGGGACAAACATGAAAAAAAAACATACAAACGGGTCGAATCTATAACCTCCTCCTTTTTGAAGTCGGTTAATAACAAAGAATCCTGCAAAGTAACGTTGCTTGTCTCATAGTCTCATAATAAAAGTCAAATTCTTTAGCATATGTAATTAAAAGTAACCGGGGGTGGATGCGAGTCAAGAAAATTTGCTGCGGTATTTTTATTTTTCATCACATAATTCGCCATCAAAATCGCCTGTATACTATGTACAGAGGTAGGGGCAAGTTTATCGTCGCGCAATAGATGACTTCCTCTACGGATGCGAGGCGCGAGGCACCACCCTTACTTCGTTCCCCATGCCGGCGTCGACTCAGGGTGATAAAATGACGGGTGAATTTTGAAACTGTGCGCGTGTCGTGCTTTACGGTGTCCGTCCATTTTATCGTGGTAATTAGGTTGTCATGACGTGGAACATTTAAACCCTTAAGTACACCTTACGCTTTATCATAGTACACATAGTCCATACTACGCATTATCCCTGGCAAATTGATCTTGAAAGGGCCGTCGTAAAAAATGCCTACTGTTAAACTACCTACAATGCAAAATTTTTTTTTTACAAAACATGCGTCCGTGGATTTGAAGAAAGTCGATAGGCAGAATTATTTGGACAATGCGTTAACATCGAAATGTCGTAGTGAGTATGATTTCCCGAATTTGTTGCAAAAAGTGGGCAGCTGCAAATTTTGAAAATTCACCCTGCCATAAGGAAGATATATTTTTCCTTGGTAATATAATAATTTAAATGGGTAAAACACTTTGAACATGTGTGGGTCCGAAAATATTTTGTTAACAGCTGCTTTTATAAGTTCTCAAAAAGTTGATACATTTGTAGCTGCCCCCGTTTTTACTGAGCTCTTCGTTTCGACCATTCGTAGCAAAGCGAAACGACCATGTTAACGATCGAATCGGGGTTTCTAATCTTCGTCGCGTACCCACGACCCTAACAGAGAAAGATACGTTGCTTATGGATTCCCGTGTAAGCTCGATTCAGTGACACGGAAAGCTCAGGAGCGGGGCGAGCGAAAACAAGTAAACTGGTCAGCGGTAGGAAATCGGATGGCCAAGTCCACCAGCGTGGCACCGCGTCAAGCCCCGAGGCGGATTAATTTAAGGGGCAGATAAATCATTCCGCTATCTCGACGGGCACAGTAAAAACATTTATCTACCTGCTAACCTGGCCGGGAGCGCTCTCCAAAACTCGCAGTTATAATCGCAACTGGATCGCGGCTCCGTGTTGATCATTATCCATGCTGAGATACACGGGCCGAGCTTGGAATTTTCGTTTAACCTTCCGCTTTTCCACTCCCCCGTTCGACTGGAATCGGTGATTGGTAACCCCGTCCGGGTTTTTTTTTTGTTCGAAAAAGCTTTTCCATTTTTGTTTCGTTCGAAAGCCATTACCTTTGAGACTCGAAAGCGAGGAAATGTTGGTGGCCGAGAATTGCAGAATTTTTTTTATCCCGTGTTTCAACTCGCATCAACTGCACTTAAGTGGTTATTAGCGACGAAGGTCCGAGGCACACGAACTTTAGACAGCCAGATTTTGTTGCAGAGTACCTACATAAAAGTTGCTTCAACTTCGGATTATTTGACGAACGAAATTAATTTCTTTACTCGACGAATGAAATTGATTTTTTATTCTGTCGAGCGTTTCAACCTCAGCGTCGAATAAAGTTAGCCGGAGTATGCGACGTATGATGAATAATTTTTTTAACTTTTTAGCTTTCGAATTTTCGGGTTGCCGAACTTCCCTTGTTAGTGAAACATAAAAACGTTTGTCAGCGAGGAATATAATTAAAATGGATAAATTTTTATATAATCGCTTTTTCCTATTTCCCGGGGAGACCGGGGCAAAGTGAACCCTCGGGGTAAAATGAGCTTTCTTAATTTATTCTTTAACAATAGAATATGGTAGATGCACCATTTGTGGCCACTTTAAGGTATTGTACCAGTTTTGGCCACTTCTTAAAAAATATAATATTTTTCCGTGTAAGCAATAAATGTAACCTTATATTTCTGGCGGTATACTAAACAAAATATTTATAATGTGAAATTCTCCACCTAATAATGATCTGCGAGCAATTTAAAAATAAGATAATTATGCACATGGCCAAAAAACAGTGCAGTGGCCACAAACGGTACATCTACCCTATATTTACAAATTATGGTGACGTAATAAATGTGTGTAATACCAGAATGATAATTATGCACATTCAGATATCGAAAACTGGAAATTCATTTGAAAAATTAAAAATGAAGTTTTAGAGACTTCCGATTGGTTTTCTTTTCAATTTAGCTTTCTGGATAAATGAGTCTTAAATGTGTTATTTTAACTCCAATTTTTTTCTGCGTGTTTATAACAAGCTTATAAACATACATGTACACGCGGTTGAGAAAACATTAATCCTAATATTATTAAATAATTCATTTTCCATTGAGTACATATTCGGGGTAAAGTGAGCTGCAAATGGCTGCAAAGAACAGATGCGCAAGTGACGTGCGCAATAGCCTAACCTGTCAGCTGGCTAGAAAGCCACGCGACGTGGTGGAACGGAAACTAACCTCAAAAAAATTTCCATAGTTTTTGACAACCACGGTGCAAAAAGGACAGAAGCTGCCGTGCTACACACGTCATTCCAGCGCAAGGGGTTAATAATTAGCTGTATTCTTACTTAAAGTTCTTATTTTGTTGCAGTTCACTTTACCCCGGACAGTAGCTCACTTTACCCCATATATGGGGTAAAGTGGTCGTTCTGGCTTTTTCTTTTCAAGTTGAATTTTAATATACTTTAAGTTTATTTTAAGGGCTGTACTTCCGAAAGGGACCGGTGGCCGATCGAGATGAAACTTGGTGTGTATTACGAGGGGTGTGTACAGACTCCAAATATGAAATGTTAGCTTCGGCAATTAATGCGTTCAAAAGATGCAGAGGTAATTGTGCATAAAAGGGTACATCTTACCGATTTTTTTTAATCACTTTACCACGGTTTCACCTCTTAACAATATTTCCTTTGACTTATACCGACACAACGCATTCCACTTCCCAACTTGCCCCTGGTATTAGTATTGGGGATAGATTAGAGCGGGGGGCGCGCGCCGATGTGAGTTTGACAATGCTAAAAATGCGACTGTGGTAACAAAATTTCAAAAATAAAAAATGCGGGACGGTAGGGATCTCGGGTAGAGGTGACTGCACCAATGTCCAAAAAAATTTCAAAAAAAATTAATGAATTTTTATGAATATTTCGAAAACTATTAAATACCCGAAGCCATAATTTTAGATTTAGGGTCCACACCCCCTCCCCACCCATCCCTCCAAACCTCATCTCGATCGGCCACCGGTCCCTTTCGGAATAATATCCATTTTAAGTATTGCTATTCGTCATTTATTAATAGTAATGTTCAAATTATATTACAAATCTATTTCCACACATTTTTATTGAAAGGGAAAAATTCTATTCGACTTCAAAGTTTTTTCGTCTCACTTTGCCCCGGTCTCCCCTACGTAGAAATTACGAGATACTCTGCATGTGTCGTAAATTTTGTATGTACAATACTCAATTCGCAACACATAGTCGTGCTGAGTATTGTACCTACATACATATATCGCGACGGCAATCAGCGATCAAACGTGAAATCTTCTTTTTTTCAGCCCCGTTTCCACTATGAATAAGAATTCCCTACTTGTTTCGCGGTCCTAGCGATTCCCTTTGCTAATGTTCAACAGAGCTGTCTCTTATCTCTCTTATCACAACTTTTCTCTGAGAAACTTAAAAACACGCGATACAGGCGCGGTAAAAGAAAAAAGATCCTTGGAATTCTCATCCCCAGTACCTGTGTTTATATTACTCCGAATCACTTGCTGCAGCTTCATGCCTGAACGTTGGCATCTTATACGGGGACATCAATAATAAATATAATAACACAGAGGAGAAAGTATTTAGAGAATCGAGATTAACTTAATTACAATAATAATTACTTACACAAATTGTCGAAGACTATAGACTATCTTTAAAAATAAATATTCATGAACATTGAATATAAAAACCACGTAGCCAATAAACAATCGACTTTACTAACAAGATTTAAACGACTTTAGTGAATAAAATGGAACAAAATCTTTACTACCATCGTGAATTCCAATTCGCATTGAAGCAACAGAAGGGAGGAGCTTCCAGTGGAAGAAATAAAAACAACAATCGGCAATAAGAGGAGTTATAAATATCGAGTTCCACGGCGTATCATGTATTGTCGTCATAAGTTGAAGACAAGCGGGATTAACGGCGATGAAGTGACGTAATAAGCGATGATAGGGCATCGTTGCGCCGAACAATGTGCAATCCCCCCAAAGCTCTAACGAATTACAGTGTCTTCGGGGAGCTTCTTCTTACGTGCCCTTAATGACAGTGCAATTTATTAGATTCACTGGCGCCCTCGATCTGAGAAGCAGAAGGTATCTAAGTGCCAGCAGGTGTTTAGATGCAAAATGCATTTTCCATGTTCCCTTCAATTTTTCAAAAATCACATCGGTTTTGCTGTGGTTCTTCAAATATCGTTTCCTTGGTCCGAGCAAGTGGCACCCCCTAACATATTCGTCCACTGTCTTTCTGGCGTTGCGTTTACAGATCAACTGTAAAATCACAAAGTCAAGAGTCACATGTTCGCACTGTACTATCTGGATTTGAAAATTGATCTTTGCACGTCTTACCAGAAATTGATTTCACCGGGGAAGAGTTCACATTGATTTATCGAGTATCATTTTGAAGCAGCACGCGAAGGAGCGTTCAAAGTATGACAGATTTTATTTCAAAGTTTATCCCACGACCTCGTATAAATTTCTCGAGATACCGCATTCAAAGGTAGAACAATTTGCACAGAAAATAACAAAACTGTCCAAATGGATGGGGATTTCGGAAGTGTGAGGTAGATAGAACGTCGCAGGTCTAGAGCTACACAATGTCTAAAGCAGAATTTAGCCCGCGGATACATTTTGTGTAATCCGCGAAAGGGTGGACGAAAAGCTCATTATTCGGGGTTTGGCTATCTGCAGATCTAACTACAGTTATTCTTGTAGTGGATAGAAATTTAATCTAGGATGGATGAATGAAATGAATAAAATACTGGTTTTTAAAATGTTCATACATTACAAAGAATGGGGTAATAATTCGGCTGAGGGTGCAATATGTATATTTATTTATTTATTATAGAAAGGGTAATAGGGAACCTGAAAGTACCAAAATAAAATATAGTGGACATATATAATATTCTCCATACCCAAAATTATATTAATCTGTATCCATTTTAATAGAAAACAGAAATATATTTAATTTACAATTTACATTTAAATAAATTTTCTAACATGAACCATTAACGTCGATTACTTTCTACATATATTTTAAACCAAAAAGAAAACCGCGAGAACTTTAAGGGCTGATTTCACCCCCTCGGAGTGAATTTCCGCGGAAAAAATTTCTCCCTGCATACTTCAATATGCCCTACGTCAGTGTTTCCCAACCATAGAACAATCTATGTAACCTGTTAAAAGACAAAAAGTAATTCAGCGATCGCACTTTCGATTGCAATCGACGGAACACAGTGGAAGATAATATTTATAAATTAATATATTTTACAGGCAATATATCATACTAGCTGACCCGTTACCCGGTTTCACCCGGGAATTATTTATGATGTTTGGAAAATAAAAAAGCCTAAACCAAAAAAATAAATAGCCTATAATCTAATCTAGGACGTGTATAATGTATATTCAGAATTTCAATGAAATCCGTTCAGCCGTTTAGGCGTGAAAGAAGGACAAACAAACAGACAACGTTTCACTTTTATATATTAGTAAGGATTAATCTCAGCCTGAGGGATGCAGGGTTCATTTGGCTTCTAAGAAAATAAGAATTTTAGATCGTGAGAAAATGAAAATCTAATTATAGAAGCTTATTCAGGGAATTACATGTATAGCGGGTCATAATGGACCCAGCACCCGCCATCAGCTGTCAGGCTACCCGCCGTCTGAAAGTTAAGCCCTGGATTCGTTAATTCGAGGTGGAAAAAATCCCCTACAAAATTCGGGATGTGTGAAAGTAGCAAAAAATGACGGAGGCTTCCAGGCTAAGCCCAGTTTTAGTCACCGTACTTCGTAGTATTAAACGTAATAAGCTGATTCGCGCATGAGCCGGCGCGTACGCCTCCGACTACGTAATTATGTGTAAGGCTTCATTACGGAATGCAGTCGCAGAGATAATAGAATGCCGTGTAGCAGAATTAAACTGAATTAACAGAAACTGCGTACGACGCGAAATAAATCAAAATGCTAATGCGAGGACGTAGGTTAATCGTATCGCGTTCCTCTTCGCAATCTTTGCGCAAGCTAATTATCTTTGTCGAACCGTCTATATATATATACTTAGAAAAATTATTTTCCAACTTCGAGGCGAACAAAGTAATCGCTTCGTTCCTTGAAATCATTTCCACAACCAAAAAAAAAAGAATCTGCAAACCGTTCCATTGCATTTAAAACGGATGAAAAAAGGTCTGATTAAGGAATATTTTTCTAGGAAACTACTGGTTTTTATTAATACACATTTGTAATCGTTCAACGATACCTTAAAGTATTTCTAAATAAAATTTTATCAAAAAAGTTTAAAAAATATTGAAGCGGCCGTTACTGTGGGACATGATTTTCGGGTAGTGTTTTGTGGGGTAGGAGGAGCGAAGAAGGTGGAAGAAAGCTGTCAGTCACCCAGGAGTAATGTTTCGACACGAGGTCATCTACCAAGCCTCGAATCTAATTATCGCCATCCCCACAGTTTGCGGTGCGAAGTAATAGGGGACTAGGGTTTGTCGGTTTTTAAAAACCGGGTTTAAAAACCGGTTTTTATTTATAAATTTGTGAAATTCGAAAACCGGTTTTTAAATTTAAAAAACCGGTTTTATATACTAGAATTAATATGCAGAAATGAATTAATTAAAAACGTTAACCTTTCGACTTGAAATCGCCTCGGACACAAGCATATTGTAGTAGGTAACAGTTTATTCATTACTGTAACACTAATCTTCAGGAGTTCATATTTTCTGAAGAAAAATACTACATGGAATAAAGATTTATAATTTAGTACCACTGTAAAATATTTATATTTTGTGCGGATGTTAGTTATTTTAGTCTTTTTTTCATTTCGTTTTGTATGCAGTCTATTTTATTGTATTCTATTTTTGTAGATCCATCAATATTAAATGAACTCAAAAATTGGACGAGTTTGTACCGATTTTAGTTAATTTAATTTTTATTTATTTATTTGGTTTTGTATAGATACAGTATATTTTATTTTGTTATATGTTTGTAATTCCATAAATAATAAGTAAACTGAACATTTTTAAAATAAGTGCAAATATTTATTTGTATTCAATAAAAATGTGTGAAAATAGATTTGTAATATAATTTGAACATTACTATTAATAAATGACGAATAGCAATACTTAAAATGGATATTATTCCGAAAGGGACCGGTGGCCGATCGAGATGAGGTTTGGAGGGATGGGTGGGGGGGGGGGGGGGGGCGTGGACCCTACATCTAAAATTGTGGCTTCGGGTATTTAATAGTTTTCGAAATATTCAAAAAAATTTATTACTTTTTTTTTTAAATTTTTTGGACGTTGGTGCATTTTTTATTTTTGAAATTTTGTTACCACAGTCGCATTTTTAGCATCGTCGAACTCACATCGGTGCGCGCCACCCGCTCTAATCTACCCCCAATACTAATACCCGGGACCAGTTGGGAAGTGGAATGCGTTGTGTCGGTATAAGTCAACAGGAATATTGTTAAGAGGGGGAATCGTGATAAAGTGATTAAAAAAAATCGGTAAGGTGTACCCTTTTATGCACAATTACCTCTGCATCTTTTGAACGCATTAATTGCCGAAGCTATTATATTTGGAGTCTGTACACACCCCTCGTAATACCCACCAAGTTTCATCTCGATCGGCCACCGGTCCCTTTCGGAAGTACAGCCCTTAAAATAAACTTAAAGTATATTAAAATTCAACTTGAAAAGAAAAAGCCAAAACGACCAGTTTACCCCACATTTGGGGTAAAGTGAGCTACTGTCCGGGGTAAAGTGAACTGCAACAAAATAAGAACTTTAATTAAGAACACAGTTAATTATTAACCCCTTGCGCTGGAATGACGTGTGTAGCACGGCAGCTTCTGTCCTTTTTGCACCGTGGTTGTCAAAAACTATGGAAATTTTTTTGAGGTTAGTTTCCGTTCTACCACGCCGCGTGGCTTTCTAGCCAGCTGACAGGTTAGGCTATTGCGCACGTCACTTGCGCATCTGTTCTTTGCAGCCATTTGCAGCTCACTTTACCCCGAATATGTACTCAATGGAAAATGAATTATTTAATAATGTTAGGATTAATGTTTTCTCAAACGCGTGTACATGTATGTTTATAAGCTTGTTATAAACACGCAGAAAAAAAATGTAGTTAAAATAACACATTTAAGACTCATTTATCCAAAAAGCTAAATTGTAAAGAAAACCAATCCGAAGTCTCTAAAACATCATTTTTAATTTTTTAAATGAATTTCAATTTTTCGATATCTGAATGTGCATAATTATCATTGTGTTATTACACACATTTATTACGTCACCAAAATTTGTAAATATATTCTATTGTTAAAGAATAAATTAAGAAAGCTCATTTTACACGGAGGTTCACTTTGCCCCGGTCTCACCTACCACAGTTCCAAGTTGATTCTAAAAAATAACAAAAATTAACCAATTAGAAAAATGGTACTTTGTAAATGGTATACTGTAAAATACTGTAAAATGGTATACTGTATATTTCTACCATAAATATAATATTTGGGGATTCAGTAACTCACCAAACGCGAAATTTGTGTCGCCATACTCTGGAAATTAATTTTTCACATTATTACAGTTATTGACGTTTTTCTGTAATGGAATTTGTCAGGCTTTAATGTAAGTAACAGTGAATACATTTATCGAAGAATGTGTTTCTGAATAAGTTAACTCGCCCCGACATTATCGGTGGGTTGAAAATAAAAATCGTTAAAAGCTGAGAGTTACAACATAAAACGACAATTTCATCGAAAATCTACTTCAACACCCTGTCTACTCTGTATCTTTTAATAAAAGTGAAACCACAAATTGATGGTCAATATGATACTCGTTCATTTTGCAAAATTGAAAAAGAACTCGCTTCTCTTTCAGTGCACACGAAAGCTTGTGTTTTCACATTCGCAATAATTTCAGTGGTGTGCATTCCTGTTGTATACAATGCTCTCCGCGTTTTCGAAAGAACATAGAAATGAAACAAACGATTATCGATTTTATACACGATTTAGAAAAAAGAGTTGTAAGAGAAAACCAGACTTGAACAAATATGGTTCGAAATATAAAATAAAAGATACCTAGTAGTTAAAATATTGAAGTATTTGAATTAATTCATTACTTCGTTATCTTCGTTAGCTTCCTGTGCGAAACAAGCGCTTCAGAAAAGCTGAACCCCAGATAGCACAGGACGTTTTAAAAACGTCAATTTTACGTCCATTTTAGGTCTGAACGTCCATGGCTTGATTTGTGAAAATGGACGTTTTTAAAACGCCTTCTGGACGTTTTAAAAACGTATTTTGCAGACGTTTTAAAAACATATTTTACAGACGTTTTCAAAACGTCCGAAACAGGCGTTCAAAAGAGGCTTTGCGCCATCTGAGAAATGTCGTTAGATTAGGATACATTAGTTGAAGGAAACCAGGGATTGTAACCACTGTCTAACCCAACCATCCACGAAATATGGATAGATCGTACAGGTAAAGCCTAATTAAATCTACATACATATATACATAAGTAGTATAGGTACATACTGGTAAATATAAATGTTTATGAACATTTGCTGAATGAAACAATGGAAAACCAAAAACACAGGCATTTGTTTAAATGTTTCTGACCGAATGTTTGCAAACCGGTTTTATACAGTTTTTATATTGTTTTCATACAGTTTTTATACAGCTTTCATAACGTTTTTGTACAGTTTTTGTATATTTGTTTCAGTATTTGCGGTCAAAAGTATGTAGTTCTACTTAGGTTAGGGTTTGAATAATTTTTCAATTTTAGGTTAACGTCGTTGATGCCCAATGGATATTGTATTGCTATTTAGTTGGCCTCGGCAGAAAAGGGAAAGAAGATTTCCAAAAATTAAACGTAGCAACGGTTTTAATATGTAACTATCACCTTTATTTTACTGTTCCCAATATTGATTACTGTAAAATTCAATGTATTTTCTGTATGTTCTTGTATCTATTGTAAGTGCATATATTCTGCATTATTTCTGAATTAAATAAATGAAATAAATTGTTATCGATTTTGATCTCATTTTGAAAACCATTTACTTGCTTAAATTTTTATTAAATCGAACCAGCACCGTCGAACGTCCTGAAAACGTCCTAAAAACGTTTTAAAAACGTCCAGAAAACGTCCTGAAAACGTTTTAAAAACGTACTGGTTTGTGAAAATGGACGTTTTTGGGACCTTTTCTGGACCTTTTCTGGACCTTTTCTGGACCTTTTCTGGACCTTTTCTGGACGTTTTTAAGACGTCCTGAACGTCTGACCTGGACGTTTTTAAAACGTTTTTGTGCTATCTGGGAACGATTTCGGAAACCTGAATGAGAAAAAAGAATGTTTGTAACGCTTTACGTTGCGTGGGCTGTCCAAGTGTTATGAATTATATCCGTTTTACTTTTACTGCGACCAGCACTGCATTCCATGTTCCGCCAAAATGTGTATACCTTTTATTTAAAACGAAGCACAAACCCTTCAATAATTGCCAATTACAAAATTGCGTTATATTTTTCCTGTAAAATGACTCTCGTCTACCGTTTTGTTTGTACGTTATTATAATGTTTACAACGTTACACGAATACATAAATTCCACGAGGAGATATCAGAAAATACCGTTTAATAATTATTTGTAACAGAGTAAGTTTGCGAACAATATTTACGATTTCAACTTTAACATTTTTTTCATTGATATTTCCAGCAATGCGTCGTTTAAATGAAAACATATTTTTCTTCCTTGAATAATACTTCGTAAAATATGCATTTTACTGAAGCGGAGGAATTTCTGCAAATTAGCGAAATAAAATAAAACTTCGCGGTCAGTGGAATAAACATCAGGTGCCGTAATTCTTTGAAATGTATCTTCGGCGCCGATTTAAACATTAAATCCGAGAGTGTACCGTTTACGAAAGAATTACTGGTTGAGCCTTTCGTCGTAAAATGTGTTGATTAGAAAAACAAAGCGACTTAGGGTGTTTACGGGAAGAGAGAAAACCCAACGAAGTGAACGTCAGGCGCTGCGGTTCTCCGTAGTTAATCTTTCCTGTCGATTTAAACGTTTTAGATTAAACGAAAGAAGAGCATTCGCGAGACTGAAGCAATTTAAGAAAAATATTTGTAGCCGCTCGAAGAATTCCAGACACACTAACAATATGTTCGCGCCTTCCACAATGCACAAATAAATTAGAAAGAAATTTCTGAATATTTATTCACAGGAATCTATATGTAATGTTGAATTTAATCCATCGAGCATACCTGTTAAATGCATTTTAGCTTTCCTCCGGTTTCTCCAATTTTTAATTCACGTGCAACTAATTGTTCGAATGGGAACATGGAATAAGTTAGTTAAACAGAGAAGAGTCAGCTAAACAGCTGCTCTAATTAAAAGGTTAAATGGATTAGAATATTGTAATCTGAAAATAAAAGAATAGAAGTTATACAAGGTGGGCGAGGGCGGACGACACAACCACGTAAAAGGTGATTCGTTCCCCAAAATAAAATAAATAAAATTGTTTAATATATGCTTCCGTGTTCGAGAAACTCGATTTCGCATGTACGGGCGCACCTGGTTAATCTTGTGAATTATTATTACCAGGTAGAGATTATTGATAATTATATTATTAATAATTAGAGTATATGTTGTACAGTAGAGGGAGACATTATCGTTTGGACAACGACTCGTGATCTATGTTAGAGCTTAATAAAGCCTCCAGTATTTATAGCAATTATTTCTGATAACACAGCGTTATACCAACTGAAGTTTCCTAGCACAAGGGATGCGCAGATCCGAATATATGCATGGGAAATGAGATACGAGTGCACACTCTTCTGGCTGTGCTCAACCCCGTTGCATTCCATACATTAAATGTACTACGGAAGCGTACATAAATGCATGAATAGTTCATGCCAGCTGAACATTCTTGGGGGACATCGATGAATCGAACCTCCTTTTGACTGGGGGCTTGAGGAGGGATTCAAAGTGAGCAAAGCCAAGATGCGGTAGATGTCCTCCTTTCGAACGTTCATCGTTATCGGTATATGAAAACGATGGACGTCATTCTTCAGCTTTCTATGCATTTTCTGTTCGCAAAATACAAAAGAGGCAAGTAATACTGTGGTGCTGCTTAGATCTGTGCTAAGATTTCTGCAATGCGATGCTACTTTGGAGATGCATCTCCGTTTCGTAACATAGTAGTATTGTAATTTAAGATTTTATATCGTTGTGCGCCAGAATAATTGTGATGATGATTAAATCTCGTTGACAGTGTTTGAAGAAAGTAATTTGGGTGAATATTGAAGTCCAACATTTTGATATTAAAAACGACATTGGTTCGTTGCAAAGTATTTGCTCCCTAAATAAATAGGGACAAGAATACAATTTTTTAAGGCACTTTTAGTCGAGAATTAAATGTTTCTAATTTCTTTGTAAACTGTATAGTGTATTCGCAACCTTCACTTGCGCATATCATTAAAATAAATCAACTATCTCCGATATAAAAAATAAAAACTCAAAACAAGAACAACGGTGTGCTTCATTTGGGCCCTATCGCCCTGTACGGTGGTGAAAACTAACCTCAAAGTCAATTTGGCACTTTCACTTTTTCGCGTATAACTCTCAAAGTACAACAGACAGAAAAAAATGCTTCAAACAAAAGTTTAATGGCGCATTAAGCGCTACAAACTTCCGTTAACAAAATATTTGAAAAAGTTTTTTTCATCAAATATTTTTCTTTTTAAACTCTTTTCAAAATTTTGTTAACGCAAGTTTTCAGCGCTTATTGTAACATTAAACTTTTGTTTGAAACATTATTTTCTGTCTGTTGTACTTTGAGAGTTATACGCGAAGAAGTGTAAGTGCCAATTTGACTTTGAGGTTAGTTTTCACCACCTTACAGGGCGATAGGGCCCAAATGAAACACACCGTTGCTCTTGTTTCGAGTCACTCTAAAAATCCACAAAGTTGCGTTCCAATCGGTGAGTCCGGGTTCGCGGTGTTCCCTTGTAAGTAATGGTAAAACCTGGCAATGCCCTAAATTCTAAACCATGTTCACGAAACACTATAGAGAAGACAAAGGCCAGCCATGTGAATTCGACTACCAATGGAAGGCACGTGGCCACAGTTGAATGGATCGATTTGCTCTAGCGGACAGAACTGACGCAGCCACCTAATAATACAAACATTCTCCAAAACGTTTACAAAATTTCAACCCCGCGACGTGTTTCGTCCCACCAGTAGAGCCCGCCTAGGGTAGAACTGTCGACAGTATCGCAGGACCTTTAAAAATTTATAGCGAGTCGCTGGGGCTAAATGACAAACGTGGACGGGGAAAGATTTTTCCCAGGAGCGTCCTTCGATCATCCCGTCGTAAATACTTGGCAGACCTGCAGTTTCCCGTCATGCCTCGGCTCGCTTTTACGCTGAATCGACTCGATATCGATTCGATATCGCTCGGGTCGGAGGATCGTTAATTCAACCGTATACCCGAAATATTCGTGCAAAGTCCCCAGCGCACGCTTGTATAAAGCACAGGCGTGTATGAAATTGGGGCAACAGTCGTCCACTTTATCGCTTTCGTTGCGCAAAGACCGTAGCTCGGGGAATGAAATGTATTTCTCTTTGATTTTACGCCGACCGTAAGAAAAATTGATCGTGCAACCGATACCTGTGAAAAATTCTTACGAAACCTTAACGAACTTCGCGTTTAAACATTTGATCTTGAGTTGGCCATTCGAGTTCCTTTCTTTGTCATAAGATCATTAGCAACCGAAAAATTGCGTTCATTTTGTGTGGTCGAAGATTTAATTGTAGACAACGCATCCCTCAGTTGTTCCAAGTTTGCTGTCCTTTTGTCAGTCTTTACGAGAACGTTAAATTCTTGAGTGGGAGTCCGGTCGTTGGGTTAATAGTGAAATAGATATATATATAAGTTCTTAACAAAAGAGGTGTACAGATAACGTGTCTCGCTTCTCGGGTCGACGCAGACTGCCTCGGCCGCGCAGCTCTCCCGGCCAACCGCCTAGCAACACTTCTCTGGCAACGCTGTGCCTCGCAGCGCTTGTCTGGCAACGCTGTGCCTCGCAGCGCTTGTCTGGCAACGCTGTGCCTCGCAGCTAGTGATGGCTAGAACCGTGATTTGTGAATCACGAGTGATCCGATCACGTTCGTTCCCAATCACGGTGATTTTTCACAGTGATCCGTGATTTTCGTGATCGCTTCTGATTGGTGCAGGCAGAACAGTGATCGCTTCTGATTAGTGCAGGCAGAACGGTGATCGCTTCTGATTGGTGGAGAGTATGACTGCTCTTTGCACGCTTCCACATAACCCCAATTTCTAATTTCTCTCGAAACATTCTCAAGTCCTCACTGTTCTTATAGAATTTCAGTTGTACACTTTGAACCAATGTTATCGTTCTTGATCTATTTAAATTAACGAATATTTATTCACTTTAGTTAAAAAGTATAATGTATATGTGAATACTTTTAGCCAATCAAATCAGTGCGTCCATACATTGACGATTTATGAATGTTATACTATGGGCGGTATTTTCAGTCGTTGCTTATCCTTAAGCAAATGCTTAAGCATTCGGCATCCTTTATTAGCTACTAGGTTAGTAGAAGATGCCGCATGCTTAAGCATTTGCTTAAGAATAAGTACCGACTGAAAATACCGCCCTATATATTCGCTGAATTAGCACATTTTGACTATAACACAAGCTATATTGAAGTATTTTATAAAAAATAATTCAATCATGATCAAGAATTAAAGATCACAGTATTCACAGTGAACAACTTCACTCGAGGTAATAAAATCACGATCACCGTCGTGATTTACGTTAAATCACGACCGTGATCGTGATTCTGCGATCACGGTGATAAATCACCGTTAGTGATTTTGCACTCCATCCCTACTCGCAGCGCTTCTCTGGCAACGCTGTGCCTCGCAGCGCTTGTCTGGCAACGCTGTGCCTCGCAGCGCTTCTCTGGCAACGCTGTGCCTTGCAGCGCTTCTCTGGCAACGCTGTGTTTGCCGCGACGCGAGTCTAATACACGATATTCATCATTACCACTATATTTCAATTCCCTTAGCTTTCTGTTATAGACAAATTTAATTGATCTTGAATAGACAATTCCTCTCCCGTCTTAGATTTCCGTATTTCGCCGCAAAAATCGAGACGAAATTGCTAGCATCGAAATCACGCACTAAATCGCTCTCCTCCTCACACACACTCTCTCTCTCTCTCTCTCTCTCTCTCTCTCTCTCTCTCTCTCTCTCTTGGATCCGACACAGTTGATATCTATAATCAAAATTTCGTCTAATCTTCTATTTTTTACGCTACAAATTTTATAGGGTATTTCTCGAAAAATTTCTCGAGAAATGAGAAATCAAAAACTTTACTTTTTCTCGAGAACGACTTCTCGAAAAGAAACACTAGTTAGAGGACACTAATTGTTGTGTTTATTTAATTCCCTGACACATCGCACCACTTACCAGAGAACTAAGCACCTGTTCCGAATTACAACCCTGATCCACATTTACACCTTCTCCCCCACTCATGAAGCTTAATCCGTATCAAACATGTAGGTATTCGTGAAACGCCCAGTAAGAGTAACGCAGTGATATCTAATAAAAGAAGAACTCGAGAGCTTTCCGCGCACTCCATTATCTACCAGCAGACAAATATCAAGCTGAACAGGCTGCAGTTCAGCCACGAATTGCTCTCGAAACGAGCCAGCACACGATACACCGTTATCTACACGCTTTAGGGGGCGAACCGTTAATATTATGGCGAGTGGAAAGATGCCCTTTGCCCAGAACTCGAACTCGGGAACCTAGACGTCGCTGGCGAAATCGAAAGCCATATTTAACCGGAGAGACAGCGCAGCTTCGTCAAACTGTCGGCGGGAACTTCTAAAAAGGGTCGGCCAGCAGTTTTTGCGTCTCTCGTTTATAGATCTCGTTTCTCTGGCTTTGTCTAGCTCCTTTTTTTCCTCACCCACCAGCCCACGCCGCGCTTCCCTCGCCATTTCGAAAGCGGGTGAACTCGCAGCGTGACACCCGAAGTATATCACTGCTAATCAACACGGATGTCGGTGACCGCCGTGATTTATGTGGGATACCAGAGCCGCCTGCCAATAATCGGCTGACCACATCCAGTCTTCTTCCACTTCGCTTCAGGCTTAACCCAGGACTTCTGGGAATTCCAGCTTCTCCAAAGCATGCAACGAAAATTTAGAGGGCGGCCTGGAATTCGCGGTAGGGTGGAAAAGAGGGCTGGTTAACCGTGCGATAATGAACGAAGATGAAGAAACGTTTATTAGTCCCCCAGGACTGAATGATAAATGAATGAAGCAGTGAAACACTGGCAAAGGACGGTCGGCAACTCGAAAGTATAAAAAAGTTTAGGAGTTTTCAGAAATGTAGCTCGAGTGATGCTAATAACGGTAAATGAAACGTTCCTAGGGGCGGAAGCAACCCCCTCAAAGAAATTGTGAGTTCTCACATCATCGTGAATACCTGCGAATACCCGTAAAAGGTGTCGGAAACAAGTTCAATGTCAAAGTTTTGTAATTCTTGACACCCTGCAACGTGGTGATTAAGAATTTTCGGGACGAACGGTAGGGGATGAATTTTGAAAAAATGAATGTCTTTCAAATTTGAATTTAACTTTCTTTCGATATCTTTTAAAAATTCGCGGATATTCACGATAATATGGCAACTCACAACTTCTTTAAAGGGGCTTTTTCACCTTTAGGACTGTTTCATTGCCGAATCAATAAATAATTACGTTATTAGCATCATTTCAGCTACATCTCTGCGAAGTTTCAAATTTTTTTTATCTTTGAGTTCGTCGGTTAGACGGTATTAAATTTTCGTCCGAACGTGAATGGAAGCAGCTAAGGCAAATCACGTGCCCATTTCATGGCTAGTTGCCTGGTAAAGCCTTGTTACAAACAACATGCTCCTTCGCCACGTTACTGAACTTTACGTAACGTTCCTGTTTATAGATACGTACGGCTAGACAATGTCGTAGCTTCATCGTTCTTAAGCTCGCTCACACGTACTTACACACGTATATTTCACTTAGAAGCTGGCCTTTAGTCCTGGCAGAAGAAAAAACGATACGACACTCTCGGGCCATAAAGGCGACCACCGAACGGCTATTTAGTATTTCGCTGTTATTGTACAGGAACGAATGGAATTGAACGACGCCGTGCTTGTCTGCACAGCTATCGTCGTCCAGCAACATAGAAATCGACGAAGAAGATTGTTTGGTGTTTGCTTTCGCACTTTCATTAAATTTTCTATGATCTTAGAGTGAATTTTTTATTGTTTGCATATTATTCAGTTGGTGGCCAGTTTAGCAGCCTGTGCTTTAAGCTTTGAAGCAATTGTAGAAGATATGGAAGAACCTTATTTTTCTTATGATAGAAGAATGTAACGCGACCTTAAAGTTGATAAAACAGGATGTCCCATTCTTGTGGAATAACTGACATTTAAATTACGAACTCCAGATTGAAAAGAGTATTTTATTTTTGGTACCAAACAAATATCACATCCTGTCTTTGTACAGAAACGGCAGGGTGTAATGGCGTAGCGAAGGAGTGAAGGAGAGAAAGAAAGGAATGAGAGGTAGGCGACTGAAAGTTGGGGAGCGTTGTCGGGTGAAATAAATAAATTGTAGATATAAACAAACAAACTGAGTTTACAGTTAAAAGTTAAAGCAGAAGCGCTACTAAATTATAATTGCACGCACTAGGAATACTAAATACGGTGGCTAAGCTAAAATCGTAGTATACTAAAATAGTTTAAATACTTCAAAGTTAACAGAAATCGTTATACTAAAAAATAGTTATACTGCACTGACATTTTCACTTCTAAAAACTCTTATTTCGAATTCTCTTCTTTGTATCCTGCGGTTTATAATACATGCCAAAAGGATATTTCTTTATTCAGAAGCATGCCTGATATGAGAAAATACATGTTAAAAATCTTTTGCAAAATTTTAAGGGATAGAAATTATATTCCTGAGAAACAGAGTTGGGCAAAATTTTATCTAAATAAAAATCGCAAATAACGAACAAAAGATAAATAATTTTTATTCGTTATTCGAGGCTCGAATAACACAGTACAACAAATTTTGACTTTTTTTCGGACTTGTAACATTCAATAGCCGTTTCTTATAGGTTTTCGTGCGCTGAAAACGAATCCGCAAACCGTTTGTCGCCATCACCCTCAGTTTTTGAGAAATTCGATTTTGAAAAAAGCTACAAATTTTCGAATTTGAACATCTTTTATGCCGAAACGGTAATAGTTATTCGGTTGCTCGTTGCGTCAAATTATTCTATGAACCCTCCCGAGTACAACGATATAAGTTATTAATGCATTATGAACATTTAAATATGTTTAAACAACGATCAAAGGGAAAAGGACACCCGAAATGCACCCATTTTGGCAGATATCCTTCAATTTATTTCCAAAACTAAGGGTCTGGGAGAAAATCTGACCATTCCACGCGATGCAGCAGACAGTTTTCCTCCGGAAAGCGTCAACAGAAGTGGTAAGTCTCGTTTTGTTTTCAATACAGAAGCGAAATAGTTTGGCAAAACGCGCGGAGCCGGCAGTGGTAGTCAACGGCGCGGCGTCCGGCGCGTGCTCCAATATTGTATTTGTTATTTATAAACTATTTAATAAAAAATTATTAACTATTACATAATAAACTATGTAATAAATTTTCTGTAATTTCAAACTTTGATTTTTTGAATATGCAAGGTGTCGGCGCTATGTGTGTACAGTTAGGTACATCAGTTCCTAATGTATTAAAAATACCAAAGAATTGTTCGTCTGAAAGTCATACTATACGACGGGGTAAATTCATTGTCGAAGACGATTTTTTTACATTATTATTTCTAAAAGATACAGGGTTATCCATTTAAAGGTGCCATTTCCAATGCGCGGCTCGCCGCGGCGGCGAGCGGCGCGGCGCCGCCTCAGCACGCCGCAGGATTCGTCGTGCGGCCGCAGACGGCATTTCCTATACATAAGCGTCGCCGCCACACAGTGGGCCGGATTCACATAGTTTGCGCCATTTGGGTCTTTTTTTTAACATATCGGAATGAAATTTACGCCAAAAAATAGGAAAAAGTTATTCCTTTCTAATGATGTATAATTTAATTATTTATTTATTTTTCCAAATTTTTAACTAATTTTTGATAAAAAAAAATTTAATTGTGTTTATTTGGTACCTTATTTAATGCCCTTTTCAGTGCTTTAAATGGAATGTTCGGGAAACTTTTCATTTCCAAGTTATAAGCAAAAATCGAATAATAAATGAATGCAACCAAATATCGCTTTGTTGAAATTAAAGACCAATCTTTTGCGCTAAACATCATCTTCTATTAGTAATTAATGTAAATAATGTATTGAAAAATAATTCTGAATATAGTGAAGAAATTTGCGATGTTTTTTAAATTTGACCAGGAATATCTTTCAAGTCCCAACGAATCCCAACTTCTAACCAATTGGAATATTTTCAGTACACCTTCCTCTACATGATTATGTAAAAACCACATCCTACTTCGTCCTACTTTACAAGTTATTACTGTTTAAAGCGCGTCGCGTCCGATATCGGGACTCCGCGAGACACGCAGACAGTCAGACACTCTCCTAAGGATTTGTACGACATCCGCAATGCGTTGCTATATTTGTAATTGAAAAAAAAAATTTGTAAAAAAAACAATTTAGATCTTGTAAATTCTAAAGTTTGCAACAATAGTAATTATTCGTTTGGAATTTCGTCACTCCACGCTTGGATTCGATGTTTCGAATGTTTGTTACATGTAGCATATAACATGCGTGGAGTGACGAAATTCCAAACGAATAATTACTATTGTTGCAAACTTTAGAATTTACAAGATCTAAATTGTTTTTTTACAAATTTTTTTTTCAATTACAAATATAGCAACGCATTGCGGATGTCGTACAAATCCTTAGGAGAGTGTCTGACTGTCTGCGTGTCTCGCGGAGTCCCGATATCGGACGCGACGCGCTTTAAACAGTAATAATTTGTAAAGTAGGACGAAGTAGGATGTGGTTTTTACATAATCATGTAGAGGAAGGTGTACTGAAAATATTCCAATTGGTTAGAAGTTGGGATTCGTTGGGACTTGAAAGATATTCCTTGTCAAATTTAAAAAACATCGCAAATTTCTTCACTATATTCAGAATTATTTTTCAATACATTATTTACATTAATTACTAATAGAAGATGATGTTTAGCGCAAAAGATTGGTCTTTAATTTCAACAAAGCGATATTTGGTTGCATTCATTTATTATTCGATTTTTGCTTATAACTTGGAAATGAAAAGTTTCCCGAACATTCCATTTAAAGCACTGAAAAGGGCATTAAATAAGGTACCAAATAATCACAATTAATTTTTTTTTTATCAAAAATTAGTTAAAAATTTGGAAAAATAAATAAATAAATAAATAAATAAAAAATTAAATTATACATCATTAGAAAGGAATAATTTTTTCCTATTTTTTGGCGTAAATTTCATTCCGATATGTTAAAAAAAAGACCCAAATGGCGCAAACTATGTGAATCCGGCCCATTGTGCGCCAGGGCCCCACGACGCACCGCGCTGTCCCTTTTCGAGCACTTGACCAAGGTCTATTGTTGTATGAGGTCTCGAGGACCGTCTTCGACACCGAATATGGGTTTCGACCCTCGAAGGGGTTTGTATACCATCAAGAAGAAGTGATAAATGTCCAGGATTTTCGCATTTCGCATCAGATCTTTGTGAAAACGACGCCAATCGATTCCGTATGTTTCGTCGATGAAACTAACACCCAGAACGACATATTTCGGAGCATAATGAAGGAAATTAGATGAAAACTTAATTTATATAATTTCTCGCTAGCTTCGTTAAAAATAGTCCGATATACATGAAATTTGGTACGATTTTCATCGGGGAAATATAAGGAATTCATCGGTGTCACTTCCATATCTATACGATAAAGAATAAAGAAATATTTTATTTCTGAAACAGGTATGAATCCTCGGCCGACCCAAGCGAATTGAGGTCGCCGACCCACAGTCGAGGGTGAAATATTCATTTCAGCGTATTAAAAAATTCTTTATTGTTTATCGTATCGATAAGGGAATAACAGCAATATATTCCTTATGTTTTTCTGATGAAAATCATACCAAATGTCATGTCGATTGTCCCTTTACAACATCTGGGAGACGGATGTTTCCCGACGAACGCTTCGAGAACGAATAATTGCCTACTTAGTCGTAAAGAAATAAAGAAATTTCGTTTCAAAAATACTAAATTGCCAGCTATAAAAGCTAACTGAATTCAGACGCGCAGGTAGCGTTGTCAACCCCCGACGTGCGGGACAATACGCTCGGGACGAGATGCTCTGGCCCAGTGATGAGCAACCCGCGTTCTGCGGGCCACATGTGGCCCACCTGAACATCGTCGCGTGGCCCACCTGAACATCGTCATATCGATTTTTCATGAACGATGTTATATTTATGTATTTAATATTGTTTCCACTTGTGGCCCACTTCTGACAAAAGGTTGCTCGCCACTTGAGTCTGGCCGATCAGCCTAATTAATTTTTTGTGAACCAGATGTGGTAAGCGGCCTGTAGACGCGTTTAATATTATTGCGCAATATATTGCACAATATTTATGCTGGGTGCCCCTAGACGGGCAATATCGCGCAGTCAGCGGACTACCTCTTTTCTTCCTGTGTCTCATCGCGAGGCGTTCTGCTACTTGTTCAGAGTTATTTCGTTTCTTACCCAATTGCCAGGGAAGAATTCTTCAATCTATGATAAGACCATCTTCTTTTGGTCATTGCGCGGACCACAAGATTAATGTTCGTCACGGTCAGCGCTTAGAACATCATTCGAATTTATTTTTTACACTGTAACGGAGGTTTATTGCCTGCCGAACATAGAGAGATTAGTTAGTAAAGGAGGAAAATGCCACATCAGGTTCCCAAAAATTAATCAGATTGATCGGTCAGAGCGTCTCGCCAGGGCCCCGGTTTATGACCGGTTTTTCCCGCGAGTTGGCGGTTGGCGTTTGACGACGGTACCTGCGCGGCCGAAGCATCGTACGCACTGCCCATCGACAGAGCAATGTGCGGATTTACTCAGACTGAACAATGTTACCACGTTTTTTACTGGCCTTTAGAAATTTGACAAACAGATGTTCTCGAAACGTTCTTGGAAAAATAATAAATTACCCATCTTAAAGAATGAATGAATTTTCGCCTAGCTCTGAGCCCGCCTTTATTTCGACGCACGTAAGCAAAATACCACCAGTATAGCCACTACAAAGTATTATCCACTATCAACACGCCTCCTGCAAAGACCAAACGCACAATGGCCGTCAATCCCAAGAATAGAGAAAAAATTCATCATACTATTTTTTCCAATCAAGGTGTCGAATCGTATCGGGCTACTTTATAACATAAAGTTTTTGTTTCTTTTTTTGCAAAGATGCCTAGAAAACTATCTAGTACTAGATCTGAAGAAGTCGATAAAAAAGTTTAAAACATCTTCGTGTGTATTGCAATGAGTATATTTTAAAATTCTGCACAAAAAACATACAAACTTTGACACATGTTTACACATACAGCAGAAGTAGCTGCCATGATATTTTTACGTTTTTAAGACCTCATATTATTAGGTTGCAAAAAATATATAAAAACATAATTCCATAACTTTTAAATTCTGACTTGTTTCCTTATTTCTGGGGATTCTGTCCCATTGTGGCGATGGGCCGCGGGGCGGCCAGTCGCTACACTGCTTCTGGAGCAGTGTAGCGACTGGCAGCCGCAGGCCGTCGAGCGGCTAGTAGATTCTGCCATAATGGCGGAAAACAGACACTCGTCCCATTGTGTTGCTTTTCCAGTAGCCTAGGCTGCTCCTGGAGCAGACTTGCATACACTGTAGCAACCTGCCGCAGCCGCGCGCGGTCGAAGTCGCAGATAGGAGAACAGATGAATGCTTTTCCATTGTACCAGTGTACCGCGGCGTGCTGAGGCGGCGCCGCGCCGCGCCGCTCGCCGCCGCGGCGAGTCGCGCATTGGAAATGGCACCTTAAGACTGGCGGCGCTGCGCGAGTACAAATGAGACCGGCAACAGCGTCACACGCATTCTTACTAGTTAAAAGTATAGGTTCGTGTAGGTCATGTACATGTTGCCGTTCTCATTTGTACTCGCGCGAGCGCCGCCAGTCTTAAATGGATAACCCTGTATCTTTTAAAAATAATAATGTAAAAAATCGTCTTCGACAATGAATTTACCCCGTCGTATAGTATGACTTTCACACGAACAATTCTTTGGTATTTTTAATACATTAGGAACTGATGTACCTAACTGTACACACATAGCGCCGACACCTTGCATATTCAAAAAATCAAAGTTTGAAATTACAGAAAATTTATTACATAGTTTATTATGTAATAGTTAATAATTTTTTATTAAATAGTTTATAAATAACAAATACAATATTGGAGCACGGTGAGAGTCGCGCGCGAGCGGCTGTGGATACGCCGCGCCGGACGCCGCGCCGTTGACTACCACTGCCGGCTCCGCGCGTTTTGCCAAACTATTTCGCTTCTGTATTGAAAACAAAACGAGACTTACCACTTCTGTTGACGCTTTCCGAAGGAAAACTGTCTGCTGCATCGCGTGGAATGATCAGATTTTCTCCCAGACCCTTAGTTTTGGAAATAAATTGAACGATATCTGCCAAAATGGGTGCATTTCGGGTGTGCTTTTCCCTTTGATTGTTGTTTAAACATATTTAAATGTTCATAATGCAATAATGACTTATATCGTTGTATTCGGGAAGGTTCATAGAATAATTTGACGCAACGAGCAACCGAATAACTATTACCGTTTCGGCATAAAAGAGGTTCAAAGTCGAAAATTTGCAGCTTTTTTCAAAATCGAATTTCTCAAAAACGGTTTGCGGATTCGCTTTCAGCGCACGAAAACCTATAAGAAACGGCTATTGAATGTTACAAGTCCAGATGGCTGTTGTACTGTGTAATCGAAGTTATCTTTATTCGAAGCGCACCGAATAAATAATTTTATTCGATGAGAATTTATTCGACGAATAAAGATAATTTTTTTATTCGATGGGAATTTATTCGACGAATGAAGATAATTTTTTTATTCGATGAAAATTTATTCGACGAATAACGATAGTTTTTTGTTCGAAGGTTTTATTCGAATAAATGCGTCGAATTAATTTTTCATCCGTAGCATTTATCTTTTCGAAGCCTTCGAATAAAGCCACGAATAACTTTCGTCAGCTTCGAGCGTGTTTATTCGAGCCGCCGCGGGTCGAGCCCGGCCGAGCGGCGAGCGCCGAACTAAAAGGACCGGCGGCTCGAATAAACACGCTCGACGCTGACGAAAGTTATTCGTGGCTTTATTCGAAGGATTCGATAAGATAAATGCCACGGATGAAAAAATTATTCGACGCATTTATTCAAATAAAACCTTCGAATAAAAAACTATCATTATTCGTCGAATAAATTTTCATCGAATAAAAAAATTATCTTCATTCGTCCAATAAATTCCCATCGAATAAAACAATTATCTTTATTCGTCGAATAAATTCTCATCCAATAAAATTATGTATTCGTTGCTCTTCGAATAAAGACAACTTCGATTATTCGATCGTTATTTAAATAATTTTTTATCTAGATAATGCCCAACTCTGCTGAGAAGTTGATTATTTGCACGAATAATACCTGCTTTTTATAGGAACATCCCCACTTAGATTTATATTTATAATATCGGGCTTTCGCAATGAATCTGCCATTTTCATTCCGAATCATTCTTTATGTCGCAAAATGGACTCACAAATACTAGTATATTGTCCAAAAAGTTCATGAAAAGCGCAGAAGAAAATCGTTCCCTCTGGTTTCCAATTTCTGTTCCATTCTAAACAACTTCATCTATCCAAATTCCTTGAATTATTCTATTAACAAAAACCTTGCTTCTCCTTCACCGAAACATTCCGTGTAATCGCCTCATTCATTTACCCCCAGAACCAAATGGGTACTAAAAGATAACTTGACTATAAAACGAAGCTCGAATAACACTATCCATAAAAAAAAGACACCACTTCCACTCGTACACATATGCTTGTGTGCGAATATTACAAGTAATCTATGTTGACGGCGTTCTCTGCCTCGTGGACCACCGGTGGCCCACGACATTTATCGGATGGGACTTTTATTCAAAGCAACAAGGTGTTTCTCAATTCAGTGTCGAAATCAAAATACAATAAAAAAAAACTGAAATTACGGAAAATATTACACAACCACTATTTTCCTACAATTGAATATCGCAATTCAATTCTCTCATCATCAAGAGACACTACCGTGGCTATATTACGCCGAGCAGTTTTTGGAAGAACCCGGAGATTACCGAATCTCAATAACGGCTGATCCGATTAGATTTTGAATGGTCTTAATGGATAGCTTGGGTTTGATTTACATAAGAAAAGTGTCTTCGTTTTGTTCCTACGTGCCTTATGAGCTGAGATATATCAATGCAAAGTTGGAATTTGCCGAATTTTATGTTAAGAGATTTTTCTCCATCGTCAAGTGTAGGCAAGAGGGGAACATGAAAGGGAGAGGAAATGTCTCCAATATGCACGTTGTTCATTCGATGAAGGTTTCGGCACTTTCGGCCAATCGCGTAACAAACACGATTTGTTGTCACGTGACAGCCAGACAGAGAGCACATCTGTTAAGGTAAACGTAACCTAGCTAGTGTCAAACCATCATAACCTGCCAAGTGTCAAATAAGGTAGGTAGTCAACATTTTTCAAATGTCACGGGTTTTTACACCATATAGGACACTGAATTATTGTCTCAATTAACAAGGTAAGTCGCCAAAATTTTTTAATACATTTTTTATGTAGAGCTTCTAGAAACAAAGGGGACGCATAGACTTGGAAGTTGCCCGGAGAAGGTTCGACAGAGAAATGTCTTCTTTCGCACAAGTTTCTAGAAATTTATACCAGGCATGTACAAAATAATAATATATTGTAACAAATTGCATTTAAATTGCCAGATATTTTTATACCAGTAAGCCATTTTTAATTTAGAGTTTCTACAATCTACAGGATGATTCTGGAGCTCCACCCGACAATGGATGCGTCCTGGTACCCCGTGGCGAGGTCAAGCCCCCGCAGTGCCCTACCGAATTTTAGGGCTTTCGACCCTCGAAGGGGTTGGAGTGCCTATTAAGAAGTGAGAAATCTTCAACTTCCGCATTTCTCATCAGATCTTTGCGAAAACGACGCCAATTGATTCCTTATGTTCCGCCGATGAAACTGACACCAAGAACGACGTAATTCGAAAAATAATGAAGGAAATTCCATGAAAAATTAATTTCCATAACCTCAAGCTAACTTCGTTAATAATAGTCCGATTTACATGATATTTGGTATGATTTTCATCACATTGGCATGAATCAGATAACGGATCATGTGAACAGTGTACAGGAAATTATATTATGTTTAAGAATGAATTAATATTGACGAAAGATACAGTTATTAATCGTTTACTATTATTTTCATTGCAAGGTGATAAAATAGTCAAAGCAATACGTAAATTTAATATATGTACTATTCCCACAACCAAAGTATTGATAGCTAGACAATCATATAAAGTTATGAATGCTATATTTCATAGTGGTTCATGTATTGAGGATGGCCATTACACCAGTATATGTAAAGAAGAAGGAATGACTAGTAGTTGGATTGAAGCTGATGACGTGCAAATTAAAAAAAGGCAATGGCCCAGAGGCGCTAAAGATCTTTATATTTTGTCCTTACAAAAAAATGATAGTAAATAAATAAGCTAATTGCGCCAATTAGATAATTGGTCATCAATAAAACTACAAAATGTGTGAAATCCCCACAAAATTACCTTTTTTAGAAAAAGGTAGAAAAAAGAGCGCCAAGTATATAACCCATTCAAAAAGAATCCCATTTAAAAACATTGTCGTAAATTAATATAAATTTATTAATGTGCTATATTTTTTAACTTTACAAAAGTAATGATATACAATAATTGCGCCAATTATCACAATGACTATTTATACAAAGACAAAATGTATTAAATAATATTAAGCAGATATATTTTTATACAAATAAATATTTTAATACGAATAAATATTTTATTCAAAATACTTGGCGCTGCTTTCCGAAAAAAATGTTAATTGTCTTGGTTAATAAATATAAAACAAGATAAGACTCCACTAAGACAAGAAGGAAAGAAAAAGATTTTAATGCAATTTATACATATTTATTCAGTTTAGCAACATCAATTCGGAGATATTTAATACATTTTATCTTTGTATAAATAGTCATTGTGATAATTGGCGCAATTATTGTATATCATTACTTTTGTAAAGTTAAAAAATATAGCACATTAATAAATTTATATTAATTTACGGCAATGTTTTTAAATGGGATTCTTTTTGAATGGGTTATATACTTGGCGCTCTTTTTTCTACCTTTTTCTAAAAAAGGTAATTTTGTGGGGATCTGAATTTCCACCGTGGCACGGAGCGTGTTAAATGGCTATTGAACGGAATCGAGACGCGCGAGGAACCCGGGGACATCGTTATGCGTGGAAAGTGTGATTCGAGAAAATGCTGGGGCATCTATAATAAATTCATTAACGCGAAATTTCAATAAGGCACGTCGAGGAACAATAAATCCCACCCGCGGACTTATTAGCTCTTCATTCAGATTTACTCCCGCCCGTTCTTGCTCCATTGACCCGAGAGATTCTCAATTTCCTAAAGGTGAAACGACTGCGGTACCTATGCACCCTGCGGATCGCTACGGTCCTCGTTGGCGCTGCATTATTAACTCGAACTTGTTAACTTCGTTTCTCCTTGGTTAGCCGGATGGATCCTCCGCTGTCCTCCTGTTCCGCTCCTTCCCTCAATTACGCCTCCTAGTGAATTCTAGCCTACTTCTGTCACAGTCACCGAGACAGGTCTGAACAGCCATGTACTATCGATATTGGCCGAGCAGCAGACGATTGTTAATGGCCTCGAACTGAGGCTGGGTTTATGATGCGTACGTGGCCACCTCAGTATTTTACGGATTAAGAGACTCGTCTGTGGAGTTGCTGCGACAGTAACATGTACGGGCCATAAATTAGAAAAAATTGCGACGGACAATGATAGAAAATGGCCAATTTCGGCCACCGCTACCAGCGTGAAGTGTTTTCAAATCATAAATCCGTGGGTTCTAGGAATTCCAAATAGAAATTTCCTTTTCGAAAGGGCGTGTTTCCATTTTTAACCTTGACGCAAATTTTGATAGCGTCGTTTTAATAATCCGAAATTATTTCCCCAAGTGGCACAAAACACTACGAAATAGATTTATTCCTATTTAAAAAATTGAAGTGAATATACGTGTTTCGTACGAAAGGTCTAATTTCCAAGCGTACATGTTTGTGCCCACCGTTGAAGTCTCACAGTTTGCGTCCCACACGTTAAGATACACTCTGTATATTTAGACGACGGCTATTATTGCCGATGGGAAAGTTGTAAAAAATACCTACCATAATTAACATGTCTCATTGTTTTTTTTTCTTTGCACGATGATCCATTTGCGAAATAATCATTCAATGAACTAATGGCTGTATAACTGTTAGCTGGTTAGGGTCATTCCACGCGAAGTCGGACACTTTTCGGAGTAACATTTCGGATTTTGGTGCAACTTGGATATGCTGTAGTCTTTAGGGGTATATGAACATATCTCGAAGGATTTTTTGGAAATGTCAAAAATTGTGGATGTTACAGCTCTGTGAAATATAGTGTTTATATTAGGTTATAAATATATTGAAATAGTAGATTTCTTTCTTCCATTCCTAACCTTGTGTGGCCTTGAAGGTCATAGTATACCATATGGGTGAATTTGTCTCGACAGTCACTTTCATTTTGGGTAATCAAGTATATAGCGTTCCATTTAAAAAACTGAAGGTCACCCTCGTTTCAAGGAAAATTTTGCGAACACCAAAAATTGAGATACTGTATTATGTTGGGTATAAAAAACAGTAAAAGTTTTCCTCTTTCATTTTTTTACAAATACTTACCATTTACGAGAACACTGTATAAGAATAGCAGATATTGCCGCTTGGCCGCTGCGAGTACCGCACGGCCAGACCCGTCGAGCCGGTGCTGGGCGACGCACAGTGCGGCATAGATGGACAAAAATACAAAATCGAAATATTCATATGTATAATAGTATAAGATCTTATTCAATTGTTATATAATGTTTTTTAGTATATTTATTTATTTATTATTACGAGTAATAATAGCTCATTTTACAGAATTTATGGGTCAAAAAGGAAAATTAACTATTTATGTGCATGCTTAATTATTTTTTGGCATTTGTTTTACACCTATTGTAGGGGGTGATTGAAATTTGAGAATGAATATAGGTTGTTCGAGAAGACGCGTGAATGAGGAGTACGATAGAGGTGTGAAAGACGAGTGTTTAGGTTTATGTCCGGGCGATAGATAGCGATGCAGATAAGATTGGTCTTCGAGGATTGATTAGTAGAAAGAAAGGGATGGCGAGGATAAATAAACAAAGAAATGCATTCGTGACAGAATCAGTTAGTCAAGAGTAGCACAGAGTCAGATACAAGCGAGTTTTCGACGAGAGAGTTTCACAGTCTCCGTGAGAGAACAAGTAAAAGAATGTGAAAAAGTGGTGTAAAAGGGCGAGTTGAATATTACATTAAGTGTAAACCAGTAGTGTAATAATCATAATTATTAAAGTTAATAAAAACCTGACGGGAATCCAACATAAAGATCTGTCAGGAACCCAACATTCCTGCAGTGGTGCTCGACATTACTTGTGTTATACATAAAATATTAGTCATTTATATTACATATATTTATAGACGTTTTTTATAATGGAAGGTTCTCACCAAGGTATATATATATTTCATTTTATATTTATTATGAATAGATAGATTTTTGTATCTGCGTGACAGTTCAGGTGATACTTTAATCATTGTCAGCTTTAAGTTGACATATAAAAAAAGCGGCTCAAAATATCCTGGGGTTTTAATAGTTTCCGATTCGTTACCTATTGTATTTTGAGAGTTTCAAATTTTTTCTGCGAGAAACTGCGAGATAAAATTTTATAAGCATTATACTGCATCTGACCATACAATTTTTTGTTTAGGATTTGAAATCAGCATTAAAAATTCTGATCTACTTGATACATGGATTTCCAGTGAGAAATCTAAGAAAATATCAAATCTTCTTGTTAAACTAAAAACATTATTACATATTAACGAGTGTAATACTTCTTTTGATGAGGAGCTTCAGGAAACTTGCAAGGTTTATAACTTAGCTTTAAGTAAAAAATGGAAAAGCTGTTCGCGGAAAAGGGGTCAACTTTTGAAACACAATCATGTGTGGCTGAATAAGGAAATTAAGATACCGAAGGAAGTCAACGTACTAGATCAAGAATCAAATTTCGAATCGCAACCGTCCACCAGTCGTGGAAGGCCTATGGTACTTTTTAAGGATGCATCGATAAAAACAAAACAGCGTCGTGTGAAAGATATCATTTCATCCCGACCAGCAGAATAAATTCAATTTGCTGCTAAGGAATTATCAAAGACATCCCTCCATCCAACTCAGTCACACCCTAATCTAACACCACAAGAAATAATCGCGCTATGTTTAGATCTAGATTTGTCGGAAAGAAAGTACAACATCCTCCGCTCATTTGTCAATGTTTTGCATAACAAATGTTTCCCCAGTATCAAAGAATTGAGACAAATGAAAAAATCATTTTTACCTGAAATATCTGTTACCGAGATATTTCCTAAAATAAGTATACAAAACTTGCTAAATGCCACATCTCACAGTATTTTAAAACTGATTACAATAGAAGATAACGCAAATTTAAAGCTGATTTGCAAGTGGGGCTTTGACGGAAGCTCCGGACATAGTAATTATAAACAGAAATTTACACAAAACTTATCTGAGACAGATGAATTTTTGTTTTTAATTGCTTTAGTACCGTTAAAGTTAATAGATAACCATAATAACACGCTGTGGATAAACCCTCGTCCTTCGTCGACATTTTTCTGTCGGCCTATCAAATTTATATTAATGAAGGAAAATCAGTCATTAATTAGGCAAGAAGAAACTTTAATAAATACCGAAATAGCAAACCTTTCCCCCTATATATGTAATTTTGATGGCAAGAATATAGAAGTCAATTTTCAATTGCATTTTACAATGTTAGATGGTAGTGTAAGCAACATTTTATCGAATACTAACTCCTGCGCAAAATGCTATATTTGCGGGGCATCTCCAAAAGAGATGGATTCCGAAAGAGTTGCTGAAAAAACTAAAAAAACTGAGCATTACCGTTTTGGCTTGTCCACTTTACACTCCTGGATAAGGTTTTTTGAATGTCTTCTTCATATCTCATACAGACTTCCATTTAAAAAATGGCAAGTAAGAGGAGAAGAAAATAAGAAACTATTTGCAATTAACAAACAACGCATTCAAGAAGAATTCAAATCCCGTTTAGGACTTATTGTGGATAAGCCAAAGCCAGGATATGGCTCTAGTAATGACGGTAATACAGCCAGGAGGTTTTTCAGCAACTCGACTATTAGCTCGCAGATTACAAAAATTAATAAAAATTTAATAGATAAATTTTACACAATTCTAAGAGTTTTATCTTGTGGACAAAAAATAAATGTAAGTGCTTTTAATATATTGTTACAAGACGCGTTAAAATTATATTTAGAAAAATATACATGGTACTACATGCCTATTAGCGTACATAAAGTTTTGTTACACGGTTGTGATGTAATTGAGTTTTTTGATTTACCAATCGGCGTTCTTTCTGAAGAGGCTTTAGAAGCGAGACATAAAGAAATAAGGAAACATCGACTAAGCCACACGCGAAAAACAAGTAGAGAAAACACAAATACGGATCTTCTCAATGTTCTCTTACTTACGTCTGATCCTTTGATTTCAAGTCATCGAAAAGCTAGTTCACAAAAGCATGAAGATGAAGATTTTACAGAAATTAAAGAATACCTTGCAGCTGAGCAAGACGAATCAAACGATTCAATTTTCGTTGACTTGCAAATCAGTTTAAGCGAATTCGAAAATAGTGAATAATTTTAAAAAATTTGTAAAATTTTAGTTAATTTTATTTTCCGTAAATATATTCCAATATTTTGACATTTATAACTGAATTTAGATTTTTGTCCAAAATTCTATCATTCGGCCGCACTGTGCGACGCAGCGTTACATTCAATTAATTTTCATTTGGCCAATTTTAAAACGTCCACGTTTTTCAAAACATGACCGTAAAGAGGAAAAACAGGGCTTTATCCTCCTATTTTTTCCAAATTTTTAAAATGGTGCCTTCAACTATAAAATTGCATTTGTTGAGAACAATTGCTAAATAAATGGTCAAATATTCGTTTTTATTAAGTGAAATCATTTTTATTAGGTACTCTTATATCTGCACTGTAAGCACCCAAAAGGTCATTTTTATCAGTTTATTAGTTCAACAGTTATAATTTTTGGAAAAATAGAAAACACTATATTTCAAAGAGCTGTAACATCCACAATTTTTGACATTTCGAAAAATCCTTCGAGATATGTTTATATACCCCTAAAGACTACAACATATCCAAGTTGCACCAAAATCCGAAATGTTACTCCGAAAAGTGTCCGACTTCGCGTGGAATGACCCGTTATATAATTATATAATTACGTTTTTCGATTTGCCGACATTTTATGTTGGCAGAAAGTTCCATACTCGACCATTCTGTACCATTGTCCTTTTAATTAGAATTTCAGGTACCTTGGAATCTCGTGCCGACTCTCAATACCGATTGACGAATGATAAACGCCTGGATAGGAAATGCACACGGAGGCCCTGGCAATTCGCGGAGCTTTAGGACGGTTCCCAAATTTACGGTTACACACGTGTCTCGTTCTACTGTACTTCTCATGTAGCAAGGTGGGTGGAACATTGCTCAATTTGGGAAACCACCCCAAACTGGCACCTCAACCAAATGATCGGTTTGTAGTAGTCCTCCCACCTTGAACTAAACTCCACCAAGAAGATCGTAGTAGGGAAACAGAGCTTCCTTTAAAGGGGGATGTACACCTAGGAGGGGCCTACAAACTTACGTTCTTCTAGAATTTTTTTTTAACAAAGTATTAAACTTATTTTACCCGCTATTTTTTTATTAATTATGTCACATCTGTCACTATGATACTTAATTTTTGTACGCAAAAATATCAGTCGTATGATACAGTTACAGAGGCTAGTTCAAAATACGTCATTCGCCGCAGCGATTTGCGGCAGCCACTCCTAATTAAACAGATTTTACATGAAAGCAAATAGCAAATTAGTTTCTGAAAATTTATTAACAAATACTGTTTCTGACGGGGCAGATTTAAAAAATAGTTAATTTTTAAAGAAACGGCAACACTCTCAATGAAGTCTTGCCTTTTTATGCAATAAAAAAAAATATGAATCGAATAAAAAATTCATTATATAGCCATTAAAAATTGGAAGTAAATCGGTGGAATAGTTTTTGAATAATCCTGGGTAATTTGAAAACCTGGTTTCGAGAGAAACGCATTTGAATTGAGCATACTTTGCTACCAATATCTATATCTTCGATACTTCTGCGAATTTCGGTTCCGAATTTTGGGAAAACTTTCTCGACATACAAAGAACTGGAAATATGTGTAAAAAAAAATCAATTCCTCTGGCATATCTAGGTGCATGTCCTCTCTCAAGATTTCCTACTATCGAGAAAATCAGATTCCTTTTCAGCCTTTAGTAACGGTTACACATGAGACACTTTCTCGGCTGTATTGTTAGTGTCGCCCACATAAGTCTCTCTCAAGCCTTGGCAACGGCTGTATCAGACTTCCTGGCCTTTACTAGCGGTCGTACGCGCGATATTCTCGCGGCCATCGCGCTGGCCACTTTGGACATTCGTCCTGGATTCTTCGTCGACCTTTGCAACGGTCACTTCGTTATATGTTCAAAATCGAGAATCATTATTAAACCAACACCGTTTAAATAAAACACATACAGTTGCTAAAGTATCCATCCACCCTATATGTAATATATTTTACATATTAAATTCTAATTCACGCTAATATAAATGTTCTTCTGGGTGCTTTCAATTAAAAAGTTCTGCACACTTTATTTAGAAAAGTATTATTATCCGCGGAAGAAGCAAAGATCGTGCAACAAAAATATTCGCCCCAATTCAATATTTAATTTATACAAACGTAATTACAATAAGTGAATATTCTTCTAATATTCGTGCGATGTTATTAATAAGTTTACGGAAATTCACATGACGACATTAATATATCCATTTTGAATGTTACATAGGTATATAATTGACATGTATATGACGATTATAAATTTTAGAAAAACGTTCCAAAATTCCCTTTTTTTTTATGTTGCTATTTTACTATATAGGTAAATGTTTATAAACTGGAATGAAACACTTTTCCCGAAAAAACTGAAGCGGTTACGATTCTATCGAACGTAATATTACTGAGATGGAATTTTGAAACTGTTCGCAAGAAATGTAATATTACGGTGGTGGGTCTCAAGGGGTTAAGAACCCATAAGAGGTCAAGCCAAATTAAATTAATTACAATTTTCTCTTACTCAAAGGGAAAGCTTGCAAAACTAATCTTAAATGTCAACTAAAATTCCATTAATTTTCATTTTCCCTCAAGAAAACAATTTTTTGGAATTTCAACAGACAAATACAATTAAATTAAAAACACGAAATTTACTAAATTTGACCACCCCCATTGAAGAATACCTCCAATAATCTTAAATGTCAACTAAAATTCCATTAATTTTCATTTTCCCTCCAGAAAACAATTTTTTGGAATTTCAACAGACAAATACAATTAAATTAAATAAAACTAAATTAAAAACACGAAATCATTCACAATATCGATTTTTTTTCATAAATATAACGGATTTTTTAGCAGAAATGTGCCCACTATGCTTAATGGAAGGAAACTAATTCTTCAATGCGAAATATTAATTGGAATGCGGGGGCTGTAGGGAGGATTTTGAAGAGGATCTGATGGTAGAAGGAAATATCCTCCACATCGTCAATTATCTTCAACTATTTACATATTTTTTATTTATTTATTTAAAGTCGCAAGCACCTCTTTAGGTTATCAGCCACAGCTATATTACACTAATCGCATTGCATTAGCTTGCACACATATTTACACATTATTATTCCTCGCCGAGTATACAGCTCCTTCAGCAGTAGGTACGAAATTCCATTTCAACGTTCGACCTTAATCTTTCACGGTATTGAAAATCAAAGAGCACCCTCGCCCGGTGTTCGGGCATTTGTTACTTCGCGATACGCGGCTTCCAATGTCCCGCGAAATTTCCCTCCCTCATTTTTATCGCGTCATTTTCGTTCCGCCGGAGGACGGTACGTAACAGCGTGTCGTAACTATCTTCCTCATTTCCAATTTCCTGCCTCCTTCATCTTTCCCCCCTCTTTCCCGCGTCCGTCCTGGATCGCGCGAAGGCGAGGCCAGAAATTTATGGAAAGTGCGAATTTCAGGGCCAGAGGGATGTCAGAAAATTCTCGTGGCGGCGGGTGAGAAAAAAATAGAAGAGTTTTTTTTCGGCCCACAAAGCAGAACTGCTGATGAGATTTCGATGTTTTCGATCAGATACGCGACCCCAATATTGCCTGTACCGGCCGGATACATCCAACGGGCTTCGTCGTGGAATTCCCGTTCCTCGTGACGCTGAACACTTCGCTGTTTATAAATAAAAATCTCGCGTTTTTCCAAGCGTGAAGTACCGGTGGTGTTCGTTTTATTGCCTCCGTAGCAATAAACCTTCGCGTGGAGTCACATTAAGCGAGAGGACATGGAAGGCGAGATGACAAGAATGGGATTGTAGATTGAAATCGACGATTTCTTGCTGAATTCGGGACAAGAATAGTCGAGGTTCGTTTTAATACTAAAAAATCGATGTTCGCTGCGAGACGTTTAATAAAGTGAAAGAATGCTAATTATTACAAATGGGGGTAGTATGGTATATTAGTATGGACAAATCAACCATACCGTTAGAGATAATAATACAATTAGTGTAACTCTACAAATAATAAAAATATAAATTTATTTTATCAATAAAAAAAATTCTTCATTTAATAATTTAATTACGTCACTAAATTCTGTATTAGCAAACTGTATTAGCCCCAATATCCCTACTTCACTGGGCCCCTTACGATATTGAATATACCCTAAAATTTTACGTTCAAATAAAGTTAAAAAATGCCGTTCCAATTATTATTAATAACAACAAAATAATAATATAAAATAAATTAAATAATAAATAAATAATTACTGAATAAATTACTGTCTATAATTAATATACATATTTTAAATTCTAAATTTAACGCACTATTCTGCCAAGGAAGTAATTCTTATTAATATAGTCTTAATATACTCAAAAAAATAATTCATAAATTAAGCCCTTTCGTACAAATAATTATTAAATAAATATAGGATAGAAAACGATCTGGCTCGCGCCGATCTGAACTCAAATCATGTAAGATATTAAAAGTCGGCTAATTTAGCAAAGTACATGGTGGTGCACCAGAAACTGAGCATCTAAACATCTCCCTGGATACAAAGTTATGAAAGTACGTGTCGGTGCAAAGTTGCATGCGATTTTATTTGGTTGAAGGTCAACATACTTACATCGTTGAATTCGTTTCTTCATCAACTATAACATTATGACAATAGAAACAGATCAACCCATTAAAAGAAACATCGGTGACCTTGATAATCCTAGATAGAGATTTAGAGTTTGTTAGTAGCGAACGAACCGGTGTCCGGTATCACTGGGAGCCACTAGGAGGGTAGGCAATCGCGGGCGAACCGGTGTCTGGTATCAAAAGGAGCCGCTAGGAAGTTGGGAGTCGTGAACGAACCGGCGCTGTCTGGTATCACCGGGAACCACTAGGAATGTTAGTTTAGCCACGTAACATTATAATCTCTGTATTTATCTCACACTGGAAATTCAAATGATGATTGGATTATGATAAAGAACTCCGACTAAGAAATAACAAAGTGTATTCTATTAGTTCAGCCTGTACAATAAAATGAATAAAGTGTTGTTTGTCGCGGTACCTAATTCCACCTCTCAGTTTTGACGCGTTTAGAAATGCGGGGGTCTCAAAGAGTATAATAAATATACAAGGTGTCCCAAAATTCAGGGTTTTTCCGGAACATGCAATATCCTCATGCAAAAAGACATCGAAAAGTCCTTCACCGTTTTGGGATCCGAGGCTTCGTTCTCGAGATATTAACAGTTGAATATCAGCGGTCGAACTTCCGGGCCGCGCAGTTTAAAGCCGAGTGGCCCAAAGCGTAAAAATGGGTTAGCGCGGCCGGCTCTACTGTGTGCATGGGTATATCTACACTTGATTCCACATTAGAGCATACAGATTTCGCGCAGGCACGACCCTCAGGCGACGTTGCTACGCCGCCTCCCCACTTAACCGCCTATGTTTTTCTCCGTCGCACGGCCTTCTCTACTCTCTCTGTTCACTCTTCGTGCGGGACTGTTTACGTTGACAACGGTCAGGTCCCGCGTTTGGGATATACCAGTTATTGCTTGCAAATTACCATGACCAATCGCATGCGGTTCAAACCGTGGGTAGTAGTGGGAGCTGCGCAGATCGGTCGCAAATCGGTAGGGGCGTCGGGATGCCCTAATGTGGAATGCAGTGTACGCGCGTCTCCTGCGTGTGCGTGTGAGCGCTCACTGCTTCGCGCTCAGCTGACCAACACCACTGATATAGTCTATTTTAGACACTCACAGATATATTTTTGCCTTTGCATTTACGAACGAATAATTAATGAGATTACTTTAAAAGACAAAACTTTTACGGTTACTTTATCTTAAGTTACGCGAATCGAAACTGATTGATACATTATTTCGATTTGCACGCAGCTGTGCCAATTGTAAGCACTATAATATGAAGCCGCTAGTCATGTAGCCAACAAGTGACGCAGTGATTTGCATATGCTCATGATATGTCAATCGATTTAATAATAGTTTCAATAACAACAGTGGCACGCCAAATTTGCAGATGCCAAAGCAGGGGAACCATTGAATTTCCAGCAATGATCCTCGTATTATCGAATATGTATGCTTGAAAATTTACATTATTTGATTGATTCAGTAAAACTGTCAACTAGCGGCAACCATTATCAAACGCAATCTCGATAATTACATGGATTCGCACGCGACTGATACGAATATTAAATATTAAACTTTGGTTCTGGCCAGAAGTACACGTTTTGTGAACATGCTTGAATTTAATTTGAATCAATTGGAACAAAACAAAAGGAAAGAAACGTTTTTAAAAAGCCCTTTGCATATTTTTGACTAAACAAACATGTGTTTTTAAAGCTTATGATGTTAACAAACGTTGTGTCAAAGAACAAGTCTCAGTTTCAATTTATTTCTGTGTAATTAATTGAAAAAGAAATGCTTCATTTTCGACAAAAACGACGACCAAGTAGTACCTGCACGAAAAATATTATAAACAAATGGTTTAAAAAGAATTCTCAAAAATAGCAGATCATATACGCTCTTATTGTAAACCTCATCTCATTGGAGATTTAAATCTGGTTTTGTTGTGTGGTAAAAGAATATATATATGGTTATGAGATACAATACATGGTTAAAATAGTGGTTAACCTCCTCGAGTCTGGCTCGGTAAAACGACTGACTCTGAGAGCGAGCACCGGCTGCTCGACGCTCCGGCGGTGTTGCCAGACTTCGGCGCCCAACCGAGCGTCGAAGACAACAATCCACGCGGCGATCGTGCCTCGCGCGTGGCCTCGCAAGACGCAAACAAACTAGGGCTGTTCAAGTACTTGAATATTCGGGTAGCTTGAAATCCGAACCAAGCTGAAACCCGGTTTCCGAGCCGAGCCGAGTACCCGAATGAACCGAGCGGCTTGAAAAAACCGAGCGGCTCGGATAGAACCAAGTAACTTGAATTTTTCAAGCGGCCCGAATGAAGCGGGCGGCTCGAACAGAACCAAGCGGATTGAATTATTTCAAGCGGGCCGAAAGAACCGAGCGGCCCGAAAGAACCGAGGCGGCTCGAAAGAACCGAGGCGGCCCGAAGGAACTGAGGCGGCCCGAATGTATGTCTGTACATTGTACGTCGAGCAGATAGGTTAGGAGATAGGTTATGTATACCTAACCCAATTATCTAGAGACGCGGTAGCGTCTCGACGCCAAGTACAGGAAAGACACCCTGTATATGTCGACTGTCGCTACCGCTATCAGTTACTCGAGAAACGGCTATTCCAACCTAACCTGAAACTTATTTCATTAATATCTCATCACGCCTGCAATATTTTCTAAATTTAAAGGCATTTTTCTTATGTAAACCGCATATAAGCTTTCGAATAAGACCAAATTTCAATAAAATCTGTCCACGCATAACAGAGATCTCATAATATCGTCTCATGGTTCTGTCAGAAACGGTAAGATTTTCTTCTGATTCTTCTTCTGATTCTTCAAGCCAAATTTTCGTCAACATAATACGTATACGCGTTACACGCACACCTTCAGCCAAAACGGAACTAGTGTATGTTTCGTTCGTCGACTCTCGGGATCTATGTGTACTATTGAATTATAACCTTCCAAGTGTCATCGCTTTATAACCTACCAAGTGTCAATCCATCATAACCTGCCAAGTGTCAAATAAGGTAAGTTGTCCAAATTGGAAATGTCACGAGTTTTTACACTACATGGGAGACTGAATTATTGTCTCAATTAACTAGGTGGGTCGCCAAATATTTTTAATAGATTTTTTATGTAGAGTCGCAGACTTGGAAGTTGTCCGGAGAAGGTTCGACAGAGAAGCATCTTCTTTCGCATAAGTTTCTGGAAATTTGTACCATGCATGTACAAAATATATATTATAACAAATTGCATTGCATTTAAATTGACAGATATTTTTATTATACCAGCAAATTATTTTTAATTTAGAGTTTTTATGTAAAGCTTATAGAAATGAAGGGGACGCACAGGACTTAGATAAAAATGAAGGGGACGCACAGGCTTGGATAGAACTGAAGGGAACGCACAGGACTTGGATAAAAATGAATGGGGCGCACAGGCTTGGAGGTTGTCCGGAGACGATTAGATAGATAGACAGAGCATCTTGTTTCGCACAAGTTTCTGGAAATTTGTCAAATAAGGTAAATCTACAAAATTTGTCAAACGACGTAGCATTAAGAATTATTAAGAAAATAGATTATGGTGGACTGCTTGCAATGTAGAGAAAGTCACATTAGTGAAGAAAGTACGCTGAAAACACATCTCCCTTGATGCTTTTCAATCTTTTGTGAAAGACATTCGTAAAACTCTAATTAATCATACGCTCTCACCTCCTTTAGACACCTTATGCAGTCTCTACAATTACTATAGCAAAAGGCCACTCTATTTCTATATTTCTATATATATATTCTACGTTAAGTCGTATAATTAAAAAAAATGTGGCTTTCATATATTTACAGATAATCGAAGCAGAAGATGATGCAGTGTGATCTACGTCAGACTCTGTACGCACAAATTTGCAGGTAGGGTTTTGCATACGCAATTATTCATTCACTTATCGTGACATATGAGCACGTATGATAAATTATAAATAATTAATAAATGTGTCCTATTTTTCAGTTAACGATGCAGACGAAGAGAATTATTTCAACAGCTGAAAGGGAAAGTTACTGAAAATGAAATAAATGTAAATAAAAAGAGAAAATGAAACCCCATAAAAAACTTTAAAAAAGTAAAAAAAATTACGCCAAGTACATGAATTATCTTTGTAAAAAGAAGTGAGATCCCCATAAAAAACTTTCAAAAAGTAAAAAAATTACGCCAAGTACATGAAACAAATAAATCACAAAAAATAAAAGATAATAATATAAATCACAAAAAAATAGAAGAAAATATATTTAATATCACAAAAAATAGAAGAAAATATACAATAAATCACAAAAAAAATAGAAGATAATTACAAAATAAACAAAAATGTGAAATCAAAATGAGCTGCAAGTACATAAAGGTGCTTTCCCGCTGCGTGCAAAGACGACACTGTGTAACGCAATGTAAGATTCGGTGCTTTCCAACTGCGCTTAATAATATTAAGCAGATATATTTTTATAGAAATAAATATTTCAATACCAATAAATATTTTATTCAAAATACTTGGCGCTGCGAAACCGAAAAAATGTTAATTGTCTTATTAATTGTAAATTAATAATTTACAATAACTCCCTTACAATCTAAATTACATAAACATATACATATTAGAAACGCAGTCAGATTTATTCTACATATATTTAATTCTAATATCATACGTAGCATATGCACACGCACACATACACACATTCACGAATGCACGCACAAGAAAGAAAGAAAAAGATTAATGCAATTTATACATATGTATTCAGTTTAGCAACACCAATGCGGTGAGCAGCGCCAAGTATTTTGAATAAAATATTTATTGGTATTGAAATATTTATTTCTATAAAAATATATCTGCTTAATATTATTAAGCGCAGTTGGAAAGCACCGAATCTTACATTGCGTTACACAGTGTCGTCTTTGCACGCAGCGGGAAAGCACCTTTATGTACTTGCAGCTCATTTTGATTTTACATTTTTGTTTATTTTGTAATTATCTTCTATTTTTTGTGATTTATTGTATATTTTCTTCTATTTTTTGTGATATTAATATAGACTGCGGAAGTTTATGTAAATGCATGTTTTTATTGGAATGACCTTAACAAGCGGGACTTTGACAGAACTATGTTTCATCATTACGAGGATGTTAAAAATATACTTTCGATTTTATACATTTTGCATATTCTGGATATACGTTGCACATTCTGCATATTTTTCATATTTTTTGCAGATACGGAATTTGTTTACAAATTAGCTTGGTGAACCACGCCATTCAAATTTAATAGTTTCATATGTTAAAAAGTTTAATAGTGTAATAGTTACATATATGTTCAAAAGTTTAATAATTCAATAGTAGGTACAACGGCTTGATACGTATAATATATAATTATTACAGTACAATTATTAGTATACTACAGTTTGATAAAAGAGGTTAAATATAATGTAAGAAGTTCTTACATTAATTAAATAAAAAAATTAAATTGTGTGTCTATTTATATTGCTTGTTCAAAAATTATTCGTCTATTTATTTATTTATTTATACCTAGCCTGCGGAAGTTTATGCAAGTATGATATGCCGCGAATATGCAAATATGCTGAAAAAGGTAACGGGGGGCGGGGGGGGGGTATATTTAACCTCTTTTATCAAACTGTAGTATACTAATAATTGTACTGTAATAATTATATATTATACGTATCAAGCCGTTGTACCTACTATTGAATTATTAAACATTTGAATATATATGTAACTATTACACTATTAAACTTTTTAACATATGAAACTATTAAATTTGAATGGCGTGGTTCACCAAGCTAATTTGTAAACAAATTCCGTATCTGCAAAAAATATGAAAAATATGCAGAATGTGCAACGTATATCCAGAGTATGCAAAATGTATAAAATCGAAAGTATATTTTTAACATCCTCGTAATGATGAAACATAGTTCTGTCAAAGTCCCGCTTGTTTAAGTCATTCCAATAAAAACATGCATTTACATAAACTTCCGCAGTCTATATTATAATTGGGTTAGGTATACATAACCTATCTCCTAACCTATCTGCTCGACGTACAATGTACAGACATACATTCGGGCCTCCTCGGTTCTTTCGGGCCGCTCGGTTCTTTCGGCCCGCTTGAAATAATTCAATCCGCTTGGTTCTGTTCGAGCCGCCCGCTTCATTCGGGCCGCTTGAAACATTCAAGTTACTTGGTTCTATCCGAGCCGCTCGGTTTTTTCAAGCCGCTCGGTTCATTCGGGTACTCGGCTCGGCTCGGTCGTTCAAGCCGAGTTAGGCTCGGCTTGCTTTTTCCGGGTACTTGAACAGCTCTAAAGGCGCGTTTACACCAAGGCGAATACGAACAAAAACACGAACAAAAACATTTCCGTCTTTTCTCGCGAACATGGTCGCTAACACGCTGTTCGTCTCGGTGTAAACGCGAAATAGCAGTGTTCGCTAACATTTGACCCTACTAATAGCCGTGAAATCCTCCGGATGCCCAAATCCATGAAACTTGGGTCTTGCTGTCCCTTGCCATTGTGGGACTGCTCGTAAACAGACGACCCTCTTGGACCGTCCGCCAGCAGGTACTCCACAGAAATAGTATGCGTGGCAAGCTCGAATAAAATGTTTATATTTTTGGTTTTAGCATAATGAGAATATTTCCAACGTATGGATGAGATTTTTCTAATAAAAATGAAACCAAACCGGACGCAATTCAGATTTCAGACAAGTTTGAGTTCTGCTTTGATATACAGGGTGTCCCACCGTAGAGTGGACAGCGGGATATCTCGTAACGTGTTGGAGATAAAAAAATAAAAAAAATACGTAAATTAATGGTTCGAGGGGGCTACTTAATTAGCCGCGACGGATTTTTTTTTTCGATTATTATTTTAAAAGATACGATGGTCAAGTTCGGTTTTTCAAATGGGACGATTTTTTTTTAAGTCCTGAGTTGATAGTGCGTTCCAAGACAAATTCAATAAGCTTTAATGTATTCACTTGATTTCCACTGGTTTTTGAGATATTGCGCTTGCAAATATACTGATTTTCACTGGAAGAAAACCCGCTGAACGAGCAAGGACCGGGGTCGGTCTTGCTGGCGCCACGGGTGGCAGTGCCTGCTGAAATAGATACCTACCTGCCAAAGGTCTACGCAGACCCAAAGGCTGGACAATTATTTTCCGTCAGAAATGCTACTTTGGTAGGTACATCTGCGGAATCGAGAAGCGCACCGTTACTTTTATTTCGCACTTGCTTCTACGCTCGGATGGCCGGTTATTTTGGGAGGGATACAAGTTCGATTGGTTAGGTTAGGAGGTGTGAAAGTTGCTAGACTAAATTTCAACCATAGGGAGCAGATTGTATTAGAACCAATCGGATTTGCATCCCTCACAAACGGCTGCTCTCTTGAAGAGGCCCTCTTCACAGCAATGCCCACCTTCAATCGCACGGAATACGTCAACGCATGCTTTAGGTTTTGATATTGAAGCTCGTGTTTATACTCGAGAGGACCACGCGTCGACAGCGGGCTACCCCTTTTCTTCCTGTGTCTCCCCACGAGGAGTATTGCCGGTGGATTGTAGGAGCGTAGATGTCTGGATGCCAGTTATTGAATTCAGGAGACGATAGAAACACTTTATTACAAAACACACATGTACTATAATTAAAGTAAATCGTATTCCTCTCGGGCAGGAGTACTGATAATGATCGAACTTGCGCCCCACTTCGCGCAGACCGATTACGCGGAGGGTAGTCGGGTGTCACACACTGTACAAATGATACAGTGTAATTCTGGAGCAACGCCCGTCAAGGAGATGCGGCCTGGTACCCCGTGGCGAGGAAAGCCCTTCGCAGTGCCTCGCCCGATTTTTATGGCTTTTTCCGGAAAAAGGTACGAATCCTGGGCCGAACGTAGCGAATTGGGGTCGAGTCCCCGCAGTCGAGGGTGAAATATCCATTACAGCGTATTAAGAAATTATTTTCTTCATCGTGTCGAAAGGGAAGTGACGCCAATGGATTCCTTATGTTTTTCTGATGAAAATCATACCAAATATCACGCAAATCGGATTACTTTGACACAAGCTATTTGTATTCCCTATGTAAAAGTTGCCCGATTTACACGACATTTGTAATGATTTTCATCAGAAAACCCCAAGGAATCCATCGGTGACACTTCCATATCGATACGATAAAGAATAAAGAATTATATTATTTCCTAAACAGATACAGGGTAATTCTGGAGGTACGCCCGTCACCCCGTGGTGAGGACAACACCTCGCAGTGCCCATCGAATTTTATGGCTTTTTCCGGAAAAAGGTACGAATCCTGGGTCGAACGTAGCGAATTGAAGGCTTTCGACCCTCGAAGGGTTTGGAATATCATTAAGAAGTGAGAAATGTACAGGATTTCAACTGTTTGCTTCTTTTCTTCATCGTATCGAGAGGGAAGTGACGCCAATGGATTCCTTATGTTTTTCCGATAAAACTGACACCAAGAACGACGTAATTCGGAAAATTTACGTATTTTTTTAATTTTTTTATCTCCAACACGTTACGAGATATCCCGCTGTCCACTCTACGGTGGGACACCCTGTATATCAAAGCAGAACTCAAGCTTGTCTGAATTGCGTCGGGTTTGGTTTCATTTTTATTAGAAAAATCTCATCCATACGTTGGAAATATTCTCATTATGCTAAAACCAAAAATATAAACATTTTATTCGAGCTTGCCACGCATACTATTTCTGTGGAGTACCTGCCGGCGGACGGTCCTAGAGGGTCGCCTGGTTACGAGCGGTCCCACAATGGAAAGGGATGCGGATCGCCAGGTATCGTCAGAAATGTTCGTCCACTGCGTTCCTACCGACGCAAACATCTTCGAGAACGTTCGTACGCTGTATTCTGTTCGTGTTCGCGGCGGTGTAAACGCGACGAGAACAGACGAACATGTTTTTGTTCGTGTTTTTGTTCGTATTCGCCTTGGTGTAAACCCGGCTTAAAACAAACACCGCGTCGCTTACAGCTGTGTAGAAATAATCAGAATTTATGGATGGAACTGTTAAATCTCGTACCCACTCTGATTTCATTGAACTTCTGAGTAGTTACGAATTCAAGTGACTGTTAAAGCCTATTAAAAAGGACCCAAACGTTTCAATAAACGTACGATAGAAAATTAATTGCGAACTGTTGGTATGTAATTCTACAGCTGTTCATTTTGAGCATTAAAATATAATATTTAATATTATAATGTCCAATATTTCAACAAGTTAAATTTACTAACAAATAATCAATAATCTGGAAGTTAAATTATAAAAATAAAGCAGATTCATTTCTGGAAGATACTACACTTTTTTTCAGAGCGATCTTTATTTTTACAAAACGGTTAGGGTAAGTGTGGGTATTACTGCGGACTTTTAAGGTAGGTTAACTTTAGAACCCTCGATACGGCGTTCAAATGAATGAAAGTTCCTCCTTCTTTTTTTAAAAGAAAGGTGGGACCTTAATAATTCCATAAAAAAATATGAGGGCGGGGTAATAAGCACAGTTAATTAAAAACACAGAGATTTGTCGATCAATGTCATTGCAGGAGTTACTGCGGACATGCATGTATTACTGCGTGCCTGTTACTAACGAAATACCAGTTACAGCGCATGTATTACTGCGGTCTGATGTCAGGCGAAACATAACCTTAGTAGAAATATCACTTGTAGATAGAACAATTACTTAACTTCCTTTATTTACTAAAATCAGCAGGAATGAGTAATAATTTAAATCTTAATAATTATAAACGAGTTTATTAGGTACTATATAAAAATAAGTCACGTAAGTGAAACGGTCGGAAGAAAGGTTAGGTTGCGCAGTCGTCGGTCCGCAGTAATACATGCATATGGTGTAAAGTACTGCGCCTAATACTGCGGTGAGAAATAAAAATTAAAACTAAAATGTAGACGACTGATTTACTGTTTTTCTGAAAAAATAACTCTTATTCTATCGAGCAATAACGCTACATTACATGTATTACTGTTAATAACAAAAGTATAAATGTTTTTCAAGTAGGTGTTCATGACCGCCATATCGGGAATCGACTGAAGTTTCGCCTTGACGAATTTCAAATTACGATAAAAGAATTAATAATAACTTTGCTGTACATATTTATTAATAATTATCTGTTGTAGAGTTTAAAATAATTTTATCAATAATTTTCAAGAGATTATGTACTTTCCAACATTAAATATGATCTGTTTTAGAATATCCGCAGTAATCGGGGCATCCGCAGTAATACCCACACTTACCCTAATTTTGTACAAATTAATTATCGCTCGATCGTATAATTTTACATAAATCGATCATATTTTGTTTCAGTCAATAATCACTCCACAACTTTGTGTCTTGTATGACGTTGAAAGTGGCATTACGTGATCGAAGCAACACAAATTGTTAAACATAAAACGCTAAAAATTGGAATAAAATCATATCTTCTAATTTTATTAAGATCCTTAACAATGAAAATGGAAGGTGTTATTTGCGTTAGAAACACCGTAAATCTGTTCTCCAACAACGCGGCCCAGAATAGGGAGATTAATTTTAATTTGTTCCATTTCTGTTCATCGCGCGAATTGCGGTGGACAATTATGCATGATTACATAGGGGAAATTGTATGTGGTCACAAGGACGCTGCTGCTCACTCTCTGTGAATTTTCTTTCGGCTTTTGATGACGACGATTATTCCCGGCCATCATTTCACCGCCAGTTAGTATTCTGACGTGGACGAATTACATATGCATGATTCGAAACACTCGAATGGACACGGAATCATGAATAAGGCACGCCGAAAGAAATGAAAATAGAGAACGAATGAATGAAACATGAAATGTGAATTGCTTTCGGTTCGTTCGAATGCAATTTCTCCTTGAAATTATGTCTGTTATCAGTGGCGCACTCAGGATTTAATATTGGGGGAAGCCGAGTTGAACGGAGAAAAATAGTTTTAACACAGATTCCATAAAATTCATTAGGTGATTATAAAAATTTTATTTAAAGAATAAAATTCAGTTCCCTTTTGTTTTTACAAAGCTTGGTTTTAGCGATATCATTTCATTAACTAATTTTATAATTTTCTATGATTTAGAAATTTTATAATTTCTAGAAAACATCCAATTAATTAAAGTTATAAGCAATAAAGTTTCTGTGGCTAAATATTGGTAATTAAATCTAGCCTTGATAAAGGTAACTAATATAGTAGGGGAGAGAGATCATAACTCGTCATAAAATTAACGTATCGTTGATTTATGGTATAAGTTGGAAAGAGGAAGTGTTGAGCTACAATCCTGAGCTACAAATCATGCAAACTCTCGAAAACGAAAAATTATACTGCAAATTATCGAAAGTATCTAAAATTGTCTCCTTGAAATTTTGGCTCGCAGGTTGCCACCCCCTAGAAAAATTGCTAAAAGTGTAAAAAAACTCAAGTAAAAACCTGATTCAGAAAACTTTTCAAAATTTATTAAGTTTTATTAATAAATTATATTATTCAGATTTTCTTGACCTGCGTGCTGCCATACTAAAAATCTATGAAAATGTAAAAAATAAACCAAAATATGACTAAAATGCAATAAAAACACTTCACTTCAAACTCAATGACATTTGAGTGTAAACAAGCGGGAAAGAGAGAGGTGGCGCACCTGCAAGCCAAAAAAGGAGGCAACTTGCATTCCGACGCATTTTTAGGAAAATGTGAGAAAAAATTGTCAATTCATGATATGTTTGGAAATCTGTTTGGCATATGTAAATTAGATAAAACAGATAACACAGTACGTATAGTTATCTTGAATTGTCGATGAAAATGTTCAATTTACGAGCACAAGGAAAGCACACAATTTCAATAATTCAGTTTCTTGACAAACACTATATTACCCTTCGCTCAGCAAACACAGCGTTATTGCGTCTGTCCGCTCCAGAGGTTATAAAATAGTGACACCTACTCTTTTAACGTCGATGTGAGTCAGAGTTGAGATTACGACACTGCTAGAAAGTCGAAATACAGCAGGGGTGGCAACCTGCAAGCCTCTCCCCTATTAATATACCAGCTACGTATCAAGCATCTGAAGCCCGTCGAACCCGAACACCACTACTATCAAATGGTAAGTAACAATGCACGCTAGACATTGAACGCAATTCCATTCATAGCAAGCGAAATTGTTATCCGCTATGAAAACAGCATCGTAGCACACAGCAGAATTTCCCTCTGCTTTTGTGAATATTCTATCGTATCGAAATCAATTACAAAGAAACCTTCGAAATGAATAAATTTAGTTCCCTTTCTTGTTATTCCAGGCTCTTAGGATACTCAGGCCTTAAGCGCGCGTGCTATATACAGGGTGAGTCCGAAATCGCGGTGTCATCGAAAGCGAGCTGTTTCCGCGTGCGAAAGTAAGTTGAAAATATACAATTAAATTTTTTCAACACGTCGAAATGCATGAAAATGACACATCGCTGAACATTGTTTTCGAAAAAATCGATTTTCAAAATCCGTTTAGTGCGCGTGCACTGGATTAAGAATTGTGTCTATTTTCAAATCGATTTTCTCAAAAACTTAAATACGTTCGAAGAAAGTGTTACGAGCCGAGGCTGAGGGCAATGAGAATGGCGGCTGCGAGGATTGAATTTGTTTAGAGTTTGTTAGTAGCGGACGAACCGGGGTCTGGTATCCCCGGGAGCCGCTATAAGGAGGTTGGATGTTGTGGACGAACCGGGGTCTGGTATTCCCGGGAGCCACTAGGAAGGTAAGCTTTCACGGACGAACCGGGGTCTGGTATCCCCGGGAGCCGCTAGGAAGGTGGATATCGTGGACGAACCGGGGTCTGGTGTCCCCGGGAGCCACTAAGAGGTAGGATATCGTGGACGAACCGGGGTCTGGTATCCCCGGGAGCCACTAGGAATGTTAGTTTAGCCTCGCAACTTTATAATATGATACACCTTGATCGGTAAAGGAGTATCTATGTGGGTTGGTCTCGAAGAGGAAATTCAGATGATGATTGATTCAAATAAAAGAACTCTGAATTAGAAATAACTAATTATATTCTATAAGTTCAGTCTTTTACAATTGTTTCAGTGTTTGTTTGTCGCGGTACCTAAGTCCACCTCTCGGTTTTAACGCACTGAGAAATGCGGGGGTCTCAAAGAGTTTAATGATTACAACACCTATCAGCAACTCTACGTACTGTATGGTTAAAGTTGAAATAATGCTTGAAGGAGAATGTTACTCGATCCCGTAAGACTGTTTCGTCTAAACGTACTAATCTTGAAATGAGCCCCCGAGTGTGGATTCGTGGCCCTTTTTATACAGTGAAATTCGGCTAGAAAGTAGTGGGGATATGAGTGCCTTCATTGAATATTAGGTTTTCGGGGAAAACTTGGTTGCATCACACCACTGCAGGAAACGGTGACCCTGCCGGGTCACGTGCATTCCGGACACCCGAAAGGGTTAAAAAGTCAAAGATAGATCTGCGTACGTAACAAAAGTTATTCTACAAATTCGACTGATTTTTAAACGAGGATCGATTCCACGTTCAATTGTTTCATACTCAATCGTGTATTCTATCCAAATTTTCACTAGACGAGTAACTAAACGAGTTTTCAAATTCGCATTTCTCGAAAATGGTGCCTTGTATGTAAAAATATCCTTCTATATTTTCGATTTCGAATATTCTTTCCGATTATACCACCATTCCGGAAACACCCTGCATATTTACAATCGGTTCATAATTCATTCAGTATTGTGTTTTTAAAATGTTGCACATTGTGGTCTTGATAGTCGCAGGGCAGAAATTAAGATCATGATTATAATTGTTACTCCAATATTTCGTGCAGCTCCATTTGTATCAGGCACCTCGAATGTTTGAACAGCTGTTCAATGAATGAACGGCCCAAATGTTTGAACAGCTTGATTATTTCCAGCTTAAAAGAATCTATTCGTTGGAATAATTCGATGAAAATTAATATACTGGAACAATTTAATTGAAACAATAAATGAAAATCTTTGGTAGGTGTTGAATACAGAGTACACTAATTGTAGACATACTTGTAATTTATTATTGGAACATAGGGTAGGGCGAAAACAAAAGTGTTCGCCCACTTTTAGGTAGCAAATTATTCAGGTTCTTACGTAGCATAAATTTTAATTATAAAAATTCATCCTGCGGTCGTATAATAATTAGAATGGCAACTACGTTTGCATTGTTAAACGAAACTGTTAAGTACGCAGCTATGAGTACATTATGACGCTTGGCAGTTAGCTGGATTCTGATTACAGTTTAAACATTCACGCTTCATAAATACTGAGAGTCATAATCTTCGTTGATGGACACATTGTAATTGCAAAATTGGCATCTCTTGTTGAAAGAATTGAGACGCAAGAATATATTACGAAAAATTAAACATAATCTTATAAATACACTCTTACATTATGCTTGGGTATAATGTATTATAAAATGCAATATATAACAATGAAACAAAATGTGAAACTAAAATGCATCTTTAACGTGGCTAATATAAGAATTTCTCTCGCGCAATTTTGGGTAGTGTTTCCTGTACATTTAACGGAAAATTGATTTTCTCGAAAAGTAATCCACATCCAAAAAGAAATTGCTCCAAAATTTCAACTCGTCTGTGCGCGAAAATTCATTTTATTCGTAGTTGTTCGATATTTACTACCGCAATCTACTAGGTCTTGATTACTTGAACGCGCACTACCTTCAGCGTCATTATTTCGAAAGCAAAGCCTGAAATCGAGAAACTTTATTTCACATTATCGACTTATTTCTGCGAATAAAATCACCTTTTAGCTTGTACTGTCAATTATATTCTACATTAAAACGCCCTACACTTAATTCAGAAAGTGCCTTAAATGTGCTGCCTTGATGTGTGAAATATTATTGATGCAAAGGAAAACAAACTGCATAGCTCAGACTGCATAATGGTAAAGGACTTTTCAACTCTTTTTGACATAAAGAATTCACAGGTCTCAGCTTATACCATAACTTTATAACCTACTGTAACTGTTATACCATAAGTATAACTCATAACTACTCTTAACTCCGCCTGCGAACCTCAGTGTTGCTTGATATATCTATCATCATAGACAGGGAGTTCGGCTACAGGTGTGTATCTTTTTACAGGGTAATTCTATAAGCTAAAATAAGACGAAAATCAAGAATAAGGAAATTGCGTTAGAGACGTCGTTTCCGAGTTATTAATTGTTGAAAAGGCGCGTAAAAGCGTCTACCGCACGGGACTTATACTACTGCCGCAGTAGTGCATAGTTAGCCAGGTCAGACACGGCGAGGACAGTGCCGGAGACACCTAGAAAGACCCACTTAACGCGTGCCCATACAGCACACTCTCGTTGCAGCAAGGTTGCAGGATCGTTGCAGTGCAAGATTGCAATGTTTCACGCAACGTTGCAGCAATAATTCTATGTCCGCCTCCTGCAACGTTTCGGGTAGTAGGACCACAATTAAAAATAACGGTATATATATATATATACAATATATATATTGAATGTGTGCAGAATCATAGAATTATAAAAGCCCGTTTTTTTCTCATAGAAAATTCTTTTCCCTCAAGGAGAATCGAACCGGCGACCTGTAGCGTCGTAGGCGAACACTTTACCGCCGCAGCTACAACCACTGATTGATAAGGCTGCTAACGTATTCGAACTTATCTCCTACCGTGCAAAACTTTAAACTCAAATTATTAAAAAACGAAGGCTCATTTTGACAAACTCCATTAGGGTTTTGTAATACTACATAGGTATGTACTACAACTTCCACCCTGTGTCATTCTACACATTAAAATATACAGGGTGAGACACCTAACATTTAAACTTAAAATATCCCCGTTGTTTTTAATGATAAAGGACATATTATACATGGTTGAATTTGTATTTTTATTGGCTATAACGTTATAGTAATGAAAATACGTCATCCCATTAAAAAAACCATCGGTGATCTTGAAATTTCAGGAAATATAACCTTGAGAACGAAATCGTCTCCGTCAGAATAATTGTCTCTCTGAAGCAAACATTTTTTTCCATAGACATTTTCTCGTATCATTAAAAACAACGGAAATATTTTAGGTTTAAATGGTAGTTGCAGGAACGTGGCGGAAACATTGCAGGGACGTTGCCGCAACATTGCAGGAACGTTGGCGCAATACTGGAGCAACGATGCAGCAACATTGTGGAAACGTTGCAAAACGCTGCCGTAACGTTGCAGAAATGTTGCAGGAACATTGCCGTGCAATATTGCAACGCAACATTCATGCAACGTTGCAGAAATAATTCTATGTCCGCCCCGTGCAATGTTGCACGGCAACGTCGCAGCAACGTTACAACGACATTGCGCTGCAACCATGCAACACTGCAAAGTTACTGCAACGTTGCCGCAACGAAGTGTGCTGTATGGGTGGCGCCGTACATCATCGCTTTGACTACGAGATTTTTTCCTGTTATTTTCCAGATTGTTTTTTATTCCAAATTATTTATACCTCTGCTCGAATTTTGCAGGAATCAAAATAAATGGGAATCTACAAAGAAGGTAAAAATCTTTAGAACTCTGAAAAATAGAAAGATTGAGATTGCGGTTGCAAATTATAAAGTCCAGTTTCTTCCAGCACCACTTTAGCTGTACAGCATTAAAGCGAGAAAAAGGAATCCTCTTCGTTCAATAAATGTTGTACGTTTCCATATTAATAACGTGCGTAATATTCGTAATCGTTGAATGTAAGTTTCAGTCATTACATTCTGAACTTGCTCCACAGAGTCAAAATGGATTCTCTTCTCCAAACGTTCCTCCAAATACACAATAAAATCTCTTTCGAATGAGGTCCATACGTTAGAACACAACAGAGGGGTCTCTTGCCGAGTAACCTATTGTCTTCTCCGTAGATCGTTCCATAGCACCCACGTTTCATCCCCAGTGGCAGTGTCGCGTTGGAATGGTCGATTAATTTGTCTTTCTCTTGGCGCGGCACAAATGTGCATTCATTGAAAACACTTTGCAACTGACAACCTCCACTTGGGATCCCAAACATTGTCGTCCTGCAGTGCGCTTACATACAGTGTCCTGCCTAAATTTTCCACTTTATGAATATCCCTTTCACCCCTCTGTATTTGATGAAAAAGTCTTCTATGGGGATTGCTTGATGTGGTAAAAGAGATTGTGCGAAAAGAATGTTGTCATTCTGTGTGAGGTATCGAGCGAAATAAAAGTCACTGAATTTATAATTCTTTTATAAGTGTCCGATAGTGGTTCCTATTGCGCGTTCAATAATCTACAGTTAAAAATAATTCAAGGTCACTGGAAGTTTCTGTACGCAGATATTCAGGCGCCTAATTTAAGAAGATTGGCAAATTTCAATCAAACTTTTGGACATTTTTCAACGATTTAATATTTCACAATTTTATTCACTGCGTGTAAGAAACAATTATAATAATAATGATTTAAAAATGTTCCGTTTTTAATCATGGTGTTGAAGAGAACGCGTACCTAATCTTTTTTGTCAGGAAGCTGAAAGATGTTATCTGACTCGTCCATCGGCGAAATGTTGATAAACGTGCATCAACTTAATTCGTAAAAATATTGAATTCCGTCGAATATCCGTCGCTAACCCGAGTCCTCTTGGAAAGTGTGAAATTTTAAAACAAACCTGTGGACACAAAGTATCATCGAGAAAGCTTGTCAGATTTAAAAAGTCTTGAGAATCTGTTTTAATAAAATGAACCACTTGTCTTGAAGAATCTACTTGAAAGTTCCAGGCAGGCAGCAAGAGCAGGTAGACAAGGTAGACAATTAAAGTTGCTAAACGTCAGATCAAATATCACTTTCTCGAATACTGTAAAACTGATGTAAGAACCCTTGAGAATTTAAATATTAACCAAAATTCTATTACACTTCCTAGCAACAAAATTTTTCACACAAATAATGTTCTTTCAATATATGTCGCAATAGAATAAATAAATACATCTGTATGTGCCAGACACGTTTCATTTTGTATTATTTTTCGTAAAAATAACGCAATTTTACGTACATTTATCGCGTGATCTTATTTATATAACCCGTATCTCGTAATTATTAATCAGATACGAACACCCCTACAGCAAATTACGTTGCTGAAAAGTTACAGAAACGTTGCAGAAACGTTGCAGTTACCTTGCAGGTAATATTTCTGAGATGTTGCAGAAATGTTCCTATGTCCGCCCGTGTGCAACGTTGCATGAAATATTTCTGCAACTTTTCTGCAACGTTTCTGCAACTTTTCAGCAACTTTTCTGCAACGTTTCTGCAACGTTTCTGAGATTTTACAGGAAGGATAAAAATGTAAGGGAAATTGATTAAATCACAATAAATATTGACAATTAAATATTCATATATTTTTTCTATACAAGCCGACAACAACAAGAACAATAATAAAAACAATAAAAATAATAATAGTATTGGCTCTGGTGGATCTTCTCAAACCCGCGTATGTGGAGTTCCAGGCTCTTCCGCTCTCTTTACTTAAAATGTACTGCATGCAGCGTGTAATGAACCTGGAATAATACATGCATTTATTTTACAATTTTACAACTTTAAGTGCTGAAATGAGATAAATAATAAATTTACTTACTCATTTTACTATATGTTTGAATATATGAATGATTCTTTTTGTATATTTCTCTGCCACAGAATGCTCTATTAATTTATTTAATATCAGCAGCTTCCACAGCTTCTCTTCAGTAAATGAATCTATAAAAGGTCATCAATAAATTATTTCAGTCATGAAAAATGGCTTCATTAAAAACAACATTCATGTAACGCCAATCGCAGGCTGCATTGAAGCGACGCAATGGAAAAATAACAATCACCGTTACTTTAAATAATTGAACGGAAAGTGAAATGAAAGTTGTACAGTACATGCATGTTTACAAGGAAACTGTGTGAAAAGTAAAAGCTTGTAGCACAGAAAGCAAAGAAATATATGTATTTTAAATAATTAGAAAATTGCAGTTGGTTAATAGGCATCAAATATTTAACATTAGTTACTTTAACTTAAAAATAAGCTCCTTAATTTGAATAATTCATATATATTACTTGCGAAACAATCTGTTTTTATCCTGTTCTTATATATCGTGACAGAAAACACAAGAACATTTATATTGTCCAAATACAGTAGGAATGCTTGCAGGGAGAAGATTTCTTTGAATGTACAAAATTCAGGCCCAGACCCATGTTCTGTAACCAACGATGCAGATAGTTTTCATTCTTCAACGGAAATCTATATGAAACAAACAAAAATATTTATTTTTAAGAAGTTCGACATAACCTACAAGTAGCATATACATGGGTTCTACTTACCCGTGATATGTCAAACCTTCACCCAATTCACTCAGGTGTCCTGCACCACAAAACACACACGTTCTAACCATTTTTACTACTTAAAGCAATTAATAACTAATCACGCTCTAACTATTTACGCGTGTGCTTTCTTACGTGCTTTGGCTTTGCAACCTGTCGTGTCGCACGTGAGGTACGTCACACAACGCCTGGATCTTCACCACGCCGCCGGCTTGGGAAGATCCACCAGAGCCAATACTATTATTATTATTATTATTATTATTATTATTATTATTATTATTATTAACGGGAATAGTCCCATAGGTTACATAAAGCATACAACAATTGAGTCTACATCGTCTGCTACTTATTGCACTAAATTATCATAAATTATATTATGTTACACAAAGCGTAACCTAATATACACTGTATAGTGGGTATACTACGATATTATACTAAATCTATATACTAAATCGATTTTATAACAGTTTTTGAGCCCTGCTTATTGCGGGACCTTTGTTGTAAAATCTCAGAAACGTTGCAGAAAAGTTGCTGAAAAGTTGCAGAAACGTTGCAGAAAAGTTGCTGTAAAATCTCAGAAACGTTGCAGAAAAGTTGCTGAAAAGTTGCAGAAACGTTGCAGAAAAGTTGCTGAAAAGTTGCAGAAACGTTGCAGAAAAGTTGCTGAAAAGTTGCAGAAACGTTGCAGAAAAGTTGCTGAAAAGTTGCAGAAACGTTGCAGAAACGTTGCAGTAAAATCTCAGAAACGTTGCAGTGTAATATTGCACCGCAACATTGCTGAAATGTTGCAGAAATCTTCCTATGTCCGCCCCTGTGCAACATTGCACCGCAACGTAACTGCAACTTTTCAGCAAGGTTTCTGCAACGTTTCAGCAACTTTTCTGCAACTGCTGTATGGGCAAGTACACGATTTTCCAGATAATTTAAATGTGCGAATCGATCAACTTGCATATATTAGCTAATTCTTCCAACGAGCCGCTGTATTCAATACTTTATCCCGCACGATTATAATGGTCCATATAAATTTAAATCTTCCACCGAATTCTTTCCATTCGTCGAAATTTTCTCGCGCAATGTAATTCGTACTTCACGCGAGAGAAATGCTATTTGTTCCATTCAATTATATTATTTGCGCAAGAAATTTCAAAGAGATGTCGAAAATTAATAGCTGCAGCACTTTTGTTCATTTTAATTCAGGTTCTAAATCAGTTTGGAGGATAGGAGCCGAAAGTGTATCGAAATACAAAAAGGATATCTTAAAAAAGCCTGTTGCAAATGAACGAAAAACTATAAAAATTTTACCTGCTACTATTATTATTACTAATAATACCAATTACTAAAGCTGATATTTTTAATAATATATCATTAGATATTATTTAATATAGGGGAAATTGTTCGAATATAATTGATAACTGTTATTATGCAATGTAACGTTGTAATTATAATATGGATCTCGTATAAAGTTTCAGTCACTGATGAATCGTTAATTTATATTTTTCTCATTAACTGACAACATTTTATTGTACATTTCATTCGCAAACGAATTATTGTTTTTCGTAAAATTCAAACACTTTTCAAAATCAATTACAATATAATTTACCGAATAATATAATGTCCCCCTTTTTTTATTAGATTCTTTTATTGCAGCTCGTTATTCTTTAATTTTATTTAAAATCTCGCAAGGGAATAAAGCGATACGATCGGTACACACTACAAATATTTTACTTGTCGTCAGAAGGTGAAGACGAATATAATTAATGACCCTGAAGATTCCGCTAAATTAAACTGACGAAGCTATTTATATAAATTCAATAATCATTAGGTGCAAATGTCTCGCGATATGCATAAGCCTAACAACAGTCTCGAAGAAAATGATTTAAAATAAATATAGAATCCGAGTGGATGGAAAGTTCAGATGGACACTTAATACCTATTAATGCCAAGCATTTTTCATTTTTATTATTCAACGATATCGGTTGCTTCAATGCTTTCCGATTGAAATGATTAATGTAATGAAACACACAGATACAACGCATACAAATTCTCCGCGATCATTACAGCAAATTATCATAATTATTTTCGTTATTGGAATCTGTTCCACGTTATGCAAATGAAAATGTAATTGAAAGTTTTTACCATTCATTCCTCTGCAGCAATAAATTAATTAGTATCTTTTGCAGTGAAATTTCCAAAATTTCAGTCCAAATGCAGTTAAAAAAGGGACACGACTTTTGACTTTCACAATACTGCCTGTGAGAAGTGAAGGGCATACAACAGGCAAAATATTCCCCAGAGAAATACACACACTCTGATTGTGAGTTTTACTTGAATAAATACCTTCTTAAATAGGTATGTATTTAAAAAAATAAAGAAACAAATTTTTTGAAATGCACATGTGTATTAATGACTGTTAAGTACTTTCAGCTTTTCTGATTCATTAATTTCATTTAAATTAATATTGTGCAACAAAAATAACGATTTCGAATCAGAAGTCTGGATAACACGAAAAATCTTAGAAACTTGTAAAGTCTTAGACAAGCTTAGCTTCGAAAGAAGCGAAAAATATAGGCCTCTAAAAATCTCTGATGCTATTATTGATAGAAACAGCACCCAGCTTAAAATATTCCGATGATGTGCGCGTCTGACCTTGTCGCTTATAAATCCCATATCCGATTTAACAATTATTCATTTATCCTTCGAACGTGTTCGACATGTGTACAAGTTTCACACGGAATACTCAAAAACCTAATCCTTCATAAAGACTCAAACTGCCGTAGAATTCGCGTGCAGTTTATCGCGGCAGCCTCGTACTCGGCCACTCGACGAAGATCGATTAATTCATTTTACCATTGATTACGAACAATCGGATTAATTCGGCTGGCTAACAGAGCAGAACGGTGCCGCGGCGTCGTTGCGATACGTCAAACAATCTGAATATCGAACTGCATCCACGCAGATGCCCTTTTAATTTCTAATTATCTATTCCCCTCCCGTTTGTCACGCCGCCGTGAATTATGAAAATATCGAATTTCAATAGGAAACGTTACAACGCGTGTAGGAAATATTACAGCTATTTGGTGTCACCGAATTTCGCGTATCTTATTTGTTGACTGACTCTGAGATCTCCGGACACTCTTTAACATTCATGTTTCATTATTAATTTTCCGCCACTCGTATAAATAATTTTCGAATTAATTGTGCGGAGTGTATTCAAAGTGTCTAAAAGCTCGGCTGAATCGTAGTTATTTTCCAAATGAATGTGATGAGTATGTGTGTATAGAGAAATTTATTGGATGGCATGTTTAGGGAGTTTCAAATTTCTGTGACTATATTTTTATTTCAAAACGTGCACCAGTGTAGCAGCAGTGTGCACCTCATACTTTAATGTTTCTGTGTACTGCACTGCAAGTACGAACTTCTGACATAGTACAACTTTTCCTGTAACAATTGTTTCCATCTTCAATAAGGAGCTGCTTCTTCGGAGAAGCTTTTATCAAAGGCACTTTCCTGCTTCCAGAAATCTGAAGAAATAACAAATAACTGGCAGCGAAGAAATCCGCAGGAGAAATTGGGCCACGCGTACTGTGGGAAACTTATTCCAGTCGACTAAGTAATAACTAGTTTTTAAAAAATATTTTAATATCATACGTGATAAGAAATTAATTTTTATTCGTTATATATATATTGTCGAAAGCGTCAATCAGCAGTGTGCACATAATGTCTGCTAATTTTATTCGAAATTTCCAGTAGATAAATTACAGAATAAAAGGTACAAATAAGAAGACGTTATTCGAAAGCGAAAATATGATGGAAAGTTTCTTTGAATAAAAAAGCATAGATGCACTGGTGTTCATAAGTATTAAGACACCCACTCTGTGTGGAATAATTATTGTGAAGAGCCTTGCAAATTTATTGAAGAGCACCTACAAATTTTACTTTATTTATTTTTTAAATTAAAACCAGAAAACAAGAGCAGTGAAAAGTGCGTTCAATCTGCGTCAAATATCACACTCTGTGGAAATACAGCGGGTGTCCTATTACTTACGAACAACAGTGTGTCTCTACGTGTCAAATGTTTACTGTCGCTTAAAGTATCGGATAGCAGTGATTCGTACCATTTGAATCCTTTAATATCTTTAATAAAATACAAACGACTTTTTATTGGGAATCTTGTATCGCGGTTGATTAAAATCTAGGTACTATTGTTTACAAATTCGTTATACTCTTCATATAGATAACTAATTTATTTAGATAATTCTCAGTAATACTCATTATTGCCACTTAAAATTTAAACAAAACATTGATATTTAATCAATTAGACATTTAAAACCAGACGGTTACATGCAAACAACGAAGCCTGTTATTATTGGCAAACAGGGATTATTAATAAGCAGAGGGGAAAACAAAGGTACGGTGAAAATAAACCTTGGGAGAATTAAAAAAAAAAAAAAAACTGGTATACCTTGTAAGTGGCGAAATTTAATTATTTCTTACGCTTATTACCAAGGGAACGAGAATTTTTCTCGACCGGCGCTCCTAAGAGAGCGTGCATTTCATAAAGAATACAAGCAGAACCGGACAATTTACGCAGTGTGGCTCCGAATAAAAAAAAAGAGACTGCATAATAAAACCATCGGCCAGATACTCGTCGTCTTTTACAAAGTGGAAGACCCCGCTAAGTAACCTCGGTATAAAAATTATCAGAACACGCTTTTGTTTGGGCTTGGCGGCCGACAGAAATGAATGAGGAATGAATGCTGAAGAAGGGAAATAAATACTCCATGGAAGATGAATGAACAAAACAATAGTGAGCCGAGGCCACGTTAACTGCGGCGTGCAGCGACGAGCAACAGTATTTGATTTGCCGTGCAGCAAAAAGGAGAGTTTTATGAAAGATAATGTGTCTTTGGTTCTCGCAACGAAATTTAAAATATCTTTGTACATTACGGCAGGTGTTTAAATACGGAGAAAAGCGCAAGGTATTTTATAGAATGGAATATGATGCTGTAAGTTATTTAGTTCTTCATTAACTCCGTTGGATATTTTTTTTTCATGTCAGTAAGCACAATTTAAAAATTCTCCCAGGACTGTACATAGTAGTTTCTTTAAGTTCGTATACATATATCGACGCTTGGTGAAATATGGAAAAGTTTCCCCATACAGCACACTCTCGTTGCAGCAAAGTTGCAGGATGGTTGCAGTGCAAGATTGCAATGTTTCACGCAACGTTGCCGCAAGGGTGCAGCAATAATTCTATGTCCGCCTCCTGCAACGTTTCGGGCAGTAGGGCCAAAATTATAAATAACGGTATATATATATATATATTGAATGTGTGCAGAATCATAGAATTATAAAGCCCGTTTTTTCTCATAGAAAATTCTTTTCCTCCAAGGGGAATCGAACCGGCGACCTGTAGCGTCGTAGGCGAACACTCAGGAAATAATGATTGGTAGACAAAAAAGGAAAACATATTATACATGGTTGAATTTGTATTTTTATTGACTATAACGTTATAGTAATGAAAATACGTCATCCCATTAAAAAAAACCATCGATGATCTTGAAATTTCGGGAAATATAACCTTGAGAACAAAATCGTCTCCGTCAGAATAATTGTCTCTCTAAAGCAAACATTTTTTTCCTTAGACATTTTCTCGTATCATTAAAAACAACGGAAATATTTTAGGTTTAAATGGTAGTTGCAGCAACGTTGCGGCAACATTGCAGGAAGGTTGCAGCAACATTGTGGAAACGTTGCCAAACATTGCCGCAACGTTGCAGCGAAGTTGCAGGATCGTTGCAGTGCAATATTGCAACGCAACATTGATGCAACTATGCAGCAATAATTCTATGTCCGCCCCGTGCAATGTTGCACGGCAACGTCGCAGCAACGTTACATCGACATTGCGCTGCAACCATGCAACACTGCAAGGTTACTGCAACCATCCTGCAACGTTGTCGCCACGAAGTGTGCTGTATGGGTCGTGGTATAATAAAGAACTAAAAAATAAAAGTAAAGTACCTATAATTACCATGGGAAGCTAATTTACGTATAAATTAGAACTACGCCCAACAAGCTTTTATTTTTGCGGCAGAAAGGATGCTTTTTCACTCTAATTAATTTTTATTGGCTTCTACGTATTCGTTCATCTTGGCTTTTATGAATGAAACTTTTCCTGCTAAATGAAATGATTATTTCAAGATTATTATTTCTTTTCCTATCAGCTGCACAACTATACGAGAAACAAGTTATGATCCTCTTAAAGAACTCAAAACGACATTTAAGTCTGAAAGAAGCTATGCCTGATGAATGTTTCTTCTAAAAATAAAAGATTCTCCGCATGCATTGCGTTGGGAGAACCAATTTGTTTGGGATCCGTTTTTTTGAACAGGGAAGAGTCGACACATTGATGCATTGGTTTAGGTCATGTTTACTGAAATAGAATTTCTGCGTGGGAGACTTGTTCCACGAAGACGTATAAATTTCGCAGCGACAAATGGTACCGTTGGGACTGGAAGGGTTAAACTAGCTTAGGCGAGTGAAACAAAAGAGAAATAAAAAGGTACAGGAGGCACGAGAAAGAATCGTGTTCTCCGCAATAATGTTGAAAATCTTTCTGAATCTTTTTCCATTTCCCGGCAGGAAACGAGTACAAGAGCGTCGTGTAAATGGATTTATATATCTTCTCGATATTTCGTTTAACTACAAAGTAGCTAGAAGTCTTCTTGTTCGAGACATAATATATTATATTTATATTGGTTATTAGTTCTAAGGTAATTCAATAATTTTTCATTTATTAAAATTGCTGTATAATGCTTGGTTACAGTGGGTAGGTATATCGGATTTAATCGCCTTTGTTTGAGAGTGAAATTAGAAACTGTAAAATTGCGAGGGTAAAAATGCAGACTCGGTGAAAATATGCATTTATTAGTAACTTTATACGCGCGCTTCGTATTTTAGGAACTGAGCACACTAAAATGTATAGTATGTTCATTATTATGAGCAAGTGTGCGTATACAATTACAGGCACAGTGTAGTAAAGCCGTACAAATGAATAAGAAAAGCTTGCATTATTAAATTGAAATGAAGTTTCGTTGCATGAAATTAAATTGAGATTTCTTTTAATATCGTTCGAAATATGAAATTCTTTCATCTCATCGGAAATGGGTTTAATTCATTATATCTACAAATTAATATCTATCGCTTTAATCTGGAAATTCACCATTTTTCCGAGGGGATGTTTTCGCCCTTAGGACCGTTTTATTGCCGAGTCAAAAAATAGTTACGCTATTAGCATCACTTGAGCTACATTTCTGTAAAGTTCCAGATTCCTTTGAATTTTCGAGTTGCCGAACTTCCCTCATCAGCTGAACATATTAAAATCTCTCACGACTCAAAATCGTGTCTTCATTTTTGTATTAATACACCCATTACATAAAATATATGTTCGATTACAAAAAAAACTTGAAAATGTAGAAAAGTTCGAGGCACCATTAGCTTCAAGGTTCAAAATTCGTCCACCAGAGTTCGAACGCGTTTGATCACAGGAACTGCTATGTTTTCCCCAAATTCTGATGTCTCCTTTCAAAAGTTTCTAAAGAGTTACAGGAGTTCACATTGAATCTTCTTTGGTTCGTAACTTCGTTTTCTTCTACTTGAACGCGTGCAATTGAATAACACGTGGAACGAGAAAACATTATCAACTTCAGAGATCTTTTACCGTAAGAAATCGTCAAGGTCCGGATCTAATTGTAATAAAAATTCTGAACTCTACTCAATACAAATTTTCAGATACATCACGCCGAACAGATATAGATAAATAATATCAATAATTGTTTCGGAAACAGGAACTCCCATAAGAGGGAGCCCGGAACAAGAAACTTCGGAGTGTCGACTTTGGCGACATTGGTAAGGCGGCTGACTAGTAGCGCAGAGGACCCCGACCGTCGTGGGTTCGAGTCCCATCTCCCGAGACTTTTTTTCAAATTACAAAACTAATTCCTACATTATTATACACACGCAGTGACTGAACAGAAAAAAGCCTCGACATTGCATAACAAAATTTCCAATTACAAACAAAGTGTGTTGAAAAGTATTTGTCAACAGTTTGCAGTGAAGATTATCCGAGTGTGCTTGAAAGCGGCCACGAGATTACAGGGAATCCCTGAAATGTAAATTTCAGATTTCCCGTAATTGGAAGTCAATCGGTAGCGCCTGAAGAGGGGCCGCAGTTGGGAATGAAACGGGGAAGACTAGCGCCGAAAAACTCTCGCCGGCGATCTGGCGGAGAGCTGGCGAAATCAAGAGAACAAGGGAGAATCGTGGCGCTTTGTGGAAGGGCCACCAATAAAACGGCACGCGACAAATGTCGCAACGCCTCTTCCGGTGCAATGGCAATGGCGAGAGGCAGAGGTGGAAGAATAGGGATGAAGGGGATAGAGACACGAAACGGGGGGACAGTCGGAGAAAACAGTGTGGAAAATTGGGGTATGGGGTTAGAGGGGGGAAGGGAGAGCGAGAGAGGGATGGTTGGGAGGAAAGGACGGACGATAAAGGAGACGGAGAAAGGGAGGAGAGAGTAACGAAAACGGGATATAGAAGCACAATGGAAAGGTGACGGGAGGGTGAGAGGTAAACTATTTAGACAAGCGAGAGAAAAAAGGTAGCCTTGTATACGCTCGTGAGCGCATGTAGTTGCTAAACAATGGCGTCGGAAAATGGGCTGCGCGTTGTCGGGGCGTCAGGACATTATCCAAGCCTCGGCAAGGAAGCCAGAAATATGAGAAAATAGAGAAGAAGTAGGAGAGAAAGGGGAGATAGAAAATAGTGAAGAACGGTGGCCACTCGTGATGCCATTAACGGGGCTGGCTAACTTTCTTTGCATTGCGAACAACCGAAGTCCAATTAATATTCTACATGCTCGGGATTCATTAGCGTGACTGTTGGAAATCTTCGTGGGTTTCCTCGATGGTGAAATGGTTCTATTGATCGAACCCACAATCAGATGAATTTGATGATAGTACAGTTTTATCGAAGCTCGAATCGAATTCATCGCCTCTCATCTTCGTTCTTCATCAATGTATTTTTATAATCGATGCCATTGTTCCTTGACTGTCGTCTCGTTGATTTTTCCCTGTTCCAAATTATGATCTTGAAACAAATAGGTACATTATGAAGAATACATGCTTAATTAATAATAGTACATTTCAATGTGTACACCAAATTTGTTTATTCGTATGAACTATTTAGAAGTAGGGTAAAGGCAGGTAATATGGAACAGCACGTAATATGGAACTTCGTAAAATTTCGATAAAGAAATAACGAACTCTTCAGGTAATCGCAGAGGCGTATCTAGGGTGGGGCAAGTAGGGCTCGTGCCCTGGGCGCAAAAAAGCCGAAGGAAATAGTGTTTCTTGAATAAATTTATTTCGATGGTTAATGCTAGTAGTTTACGTTTGTTATTCGTGTGCTTCGCATGCCTCTTTAGAGAAGCTTCGAAAAAAACTTGCTGCACTTTTCGGCTTCAGTTGTCTCCAACTTTCGTCTCTTCCGCCCTTCAGCTCCAGTTTCTTTAAAAGGATTATCTAAATTCTAAATGAGATGACGTAGTTCCGCCAAAGTTCGCTTCCCGGCGCCCATGCTTCCGGGCTGGGCCCACTCTCGATTCGTCTTGCCAAGCATTGAGCACGCCGGTTCACGTGCTAAGAGTTTATTGTAGATTATAGAACCATAAGCAGAGTATTTCTTTTTGTTACTACGTTTGTGTGTTATGCAATTAAAGCATTGGTTGTTCACTTATATGTTCACTTACTTATTTAATCGACCCTGCCCGTTTTACACTAAATAAAATGTTTTGTGTGACGAACACTTTTAACAAAGAAGTAGAATAGAAAAGATGGAATTGGAATGATATGCATGAGGGGGATGGGGGGGGGGGGGGCGCAAATTCTACGCTTGCCCTAGGCACTGTTTACACTAAATACGCCACTGGGTAATCGTTTATACTAGATCCCTAGACACAATAGACGATGATACTGAGAATTGAGCATCAGTCGGGCAACTATCATTGAAAGAGAAACGTTTATATTTTTCGTGCAGTGTAAAAGTTTCTGAAAAGTGCATCAAACAGTTAAATATTGTAGTGAAGGTATGTTACAAAATATTATTTTCATATAATTTATCATTAAATATGTGTGTTCTTGATTATACAACAATAGTTTACCAATAAAGTTACTTTCTTCTTAGTATAATTCTTAATTTCTTGTCGGAACATGTGTGTACGTAATATGGAACATACCGAGTAACATAGATGAAGTTGATAATGACGATGGCGACAATGATGCGGAATGCTTATTTTGTGATGGTAATTATAAAAATAATGACAATGAAATGTAGGACCCAATGTATTCGCTGCTTTCAGTGGGCACACAAAGAATGTGGGGCTTCCGACGTATTATTCACGTGCCCAACGTGTAGGACACGCAGAATGCAGGAATAAATTCAAAAAATGATGTGTATTTATTTATTTTTATCTTCTACTTAATAAATCTTCATTTTTAGTAAAAAAAAGTAAAGATTTTTGGGTTTTCTTTACAAAGTTCCTAGGTGGTTCATATTAGGACCCATTTTTTCGAACTACGGATTTTCACACTTTTCAGTTTTTTTACTATAATTGCAAAACAATTGGATTTTTTTACATTTGACTATGTAAATATGATTATGCATTAATTCCTTCGTCCCCTCATGTCAGTTTTATTTAAAAAAACGAATTCCCCTACTTTTGACAAGCTTTTGAAATCAGATGTTCCATATTACCTGCCTTTACCCTATGTATTTTAGAGTGGCTCTTATTTATTCTTGGTAGAGGTGAAAATAACAAATGCACATTTTTTTAGACTTCATAGTGGAGAAATTATCGAGACGCATTTAAATTTAAAAAATAGGTAATACATGTTTCAATTTAGTATCAAACTTATCAATTGTTTTTAAATCACTCATATAATTACTATTTTACTTGGGTAAGGTGCGTACTTATATTAAAGACCTTAGATTTTTCCCATTTTCTCGTATTTATTTTCTGTCATTCGTTAAATCCCTTTTTTCAGATTTAAAAAATAGGTACCTACCTCCTATCTATATATTGTATTTAATTTTGTTACTGCTGTTTTATGAATATTAATTTTTCTATAAAACAACAGGCTTTTGTTATTCCACAAATACCTACAAAAAATTTCACTCACTGTCAAAAATATATTTTAATATAAATACTTATAATTAAATATAAAGGGCGGCAAAAATCATTTTTTCCCAGAGCGTTTGAAGATCTAGATTAGGCCCCGATAAAAAGAGATCCATTAATAATCCCGCAAGTTGGGAATCGAAAACATATTTTCTGAAAATTTCTAAAAACTGAGCAGGGTTCTGAATTCCTCTTTAAAAGACTTAAAAAAAAATTGCCCTACGCCTAATGGTTCTCAAGATATTCTAGAAAATATGTTTTCGGTCCCCAACTTTAGGGGTTGTTTTCACCACTTCAACATGGACGATTGCCGATAACAAAAAATACGTGTCAAATATTTTTCGCTATTCCGCAAATCTGAAGAGTCTCATAAAAATCGGCGTGTACGGATTCGATGTGTCCCATTGTAAATAGTGATACACAGCTTCTAGTAATGCGAGATCATATTTTCGTGTTTACAATTGAAACCAATATCGGTTCTATTTAACTGTTACATACACAGAAAATATTTGCGAATGCGTGGAATAACGGAGCGAAAGCAAAAGATTCGGTAAACAGAAGCTGTGGCGGATATAGGAAAAAACAAGCCCGGTGCCTTCGCGATGGCGTCCTCCGAAACAACATTACGGACCGTCACCGCCAACAACGAGGCATAATAACATCCTCGTGGGACATTCTGTGAGGATTCATATACAGCGGAGTCCGTGAAAGAGCCAATCTGTGCGAAATGTACACGCAACTAGGCGGAAAAAATTAGTAACCACTAACAACATTCCAAATTTATACGAATTTAATATTCAACGTAATTAAAGAATACACAAGTCGAAAAATTAATAACAATAAACAGAATTTTAAAATTGCGGAGAGACAGTGCAAAACGACAAAGAAGAATTTGTAAGATCTTCCATTTCGCAGCAGAAACCTAATTTTACACATGTTCAAAGCTTCTATTCACTGCCAACTGCCAGGGGAAGTTAGGCAACCCGAAAATTCAGAAAATTATGCAACTTTCTGTGCAAGTAGAGTAGTTCAACCGTAAGGGAAACCTATTTTTTGGTGCCATAGTGGGGTTTTAGGGGATGAAATCACCCCTCGAGAAAAACGCAGCATTTCCTTCTTCGTGGAATATCTCGCGAACGGTGAGAGATATCGAAAAGAAGTTTAAACAAAACTTGCATCTTTTTTTCATACCCACAAAACTGCGTGAAAATAATTACCGATGAATCCATACCTTTCAAACTACCCCCACACACCAATCCTGAATTCAATAATTAATTCTACACAGTTTCGTAAATATAAAAAACACCCAACATTTGTTTAAACTTCTTCTCGACACCTCTCAACGTTCTCGAGATATTCCACGGAAAAGAAAATTCTGAATTTTCCTCGAGGGGTGATTTCACCCCCTAAAACCGCCTTACGTCACCAACAGAAAATAGATTTATCGTACACATAAACTACTCTGTTTCCACGCAAAGTCGCATTATTCTCTGAATTTTCGGATCACCGAACTACCCTTGCGAGCTTATACGTACAATCTTTCACTGGTCGTCCAGCAGAGCAGTGTGCCCAATAATACATACATATATGTAGATTGTGGATACAGCAACGTCCGATTGCAGGAGCGTTAGCAAGCATAACAAGACTAATGCACGAACATACGAGCTACAACGTAAAACGCTTATGGACTTTGCTTCGGCGTGCAGAGTGTGTACAGTACATGTGCACAGCCCTCGATCTATAATAAAACAGATTTTATATTTCAATCTGTATGTACGGGAATAGCGAGTGCGGAACGAATTGAAGGGTATTATATGCTGGAACAGCACGCGTGTACCAAGGTAAACGCAGACGTAAATGTCGCGCACGGGCATGTAAGCACCAGCACCTAACTGCACATAATCCGTTCGCGATGAATCCATACATTCGCACGTGGGGACATATGTACCTATTTCGCGCGTACGCTCGAATCGCAACGTAAATTCATACACATATCCAGGCAGCGCGTAAATATCCATGCATACGCATCCATATGCATGCCCATATAAATTCATGTACATACATGTGCCTGCGTGGACGTATGTGCGAGTATATATATATATATATATATATATATAGGGTGTTGTGTAAGATTCAAGCCAGACGCAACGGGACGTTAGGTTGGGTGTGTATGCGTAGTAGATAATGGTTTGTAATGCAAATTTGTAACAAATTAATTAATATAGTACTTCGGAGATATGTGAAAGGGGATTGTGAAAGTAGCTTACAGGGGATGATCTTGAACACGAAAATTAAAAAAATTCTGAAACTGTGCGAATACGTGGGGGATTTCCTACTGATTACAACCCCATTTTTGTTTGCTGCCCAAATTCACTCGGAGGGGGTGAAATTAACCCCTGAAGATTCAGCTGTTTTCCGATTTTGTGTTATAACTCGCGAACTGTAAGGGATAGGAAAAAAGTTTCCAGACAAAAGTTACTTCTTTTAATTAGATCTATCATTTGGTGATAAAATTATTTTACAGTTCGCGAGTTAAAACAGAAACGCGGGAAATAACCGGATTTTTAGGGGTTAATTTCACCCCGCTTAGAGTGAATTCGGGCGGCAAATAAAAATTGCGCTGTAATCAGGAGGAAATTCCCTACGTGTTCACAAAGTTTCAGAATTTTTGGAATTTCCGGGTTAGGTTCGGGATTTTCTCTTGTTAGATTCATCTCATCGTTTCAGATCGAAAGATACAAGAAAGTAGTGAATACAATTTCTCTACATTTCTGAGTGGGGCCATTTTCAAATATGCTCGCTTGAGTAAGCTTTTGACATGAATTTCCGAGGTTTCTTTTAGGCTACATTCAAATCAAATAACGCAGCAGGTGATTCGCGAGTTTGTAGAAGAAATCTGGAAGCAACTTTATTGCTTCATGCTTCCAGCTCCTTGTAATGCCTCGAACATTCATTGTATGTAGAGATAAAAATAATTCTGTTGCCACAAAGTGTGACCTCCTTCTATTACTTTAAGTAGAATTGACTTACGAGTTAAGTTTATGCCAAATTGAGACTGACTTTGGGAAAGTATTGGCAAAATAATTTTCTGCCTGTATCAACCCTGAAAGCTTAAGGGGACTAGGCAGTCGAAAAATCGATTTTTTTTTATTGCATTTTCCGAAAGTACTATCTTTTATGAATAAAATGCCGTTTGGGTTATATTAAAATTCGCGAAATTGTTGATTTGGCAGCTAAAAAGATCAAGCGGTAACTTATAGCGTCGCCTTTGCCCAGAAACTTTAAACGCGATTTTCTCGAATCTTTTTTTCTCTTGGTTTTTTCCTGATTGCGAACGAATGGAGGTTCAGATCGACTTGAAAAAAATTACAGGATGTGTAAAACATGTGCCATTTCGCCGCAAACCTCTGATATGGTCCGTAAAAATTCGAGATTTTCATAAAAAAATTGAGGAGTCACCGGATTTTAGCAGCGCACAAATAAGAACGAATTTTTCTCGGAAAAATCGCCGCTTTTCAGCCACCAATCGCATGATTTTGATTTAATTGTTGTTTTTATAGGTTTGCGCGGAAACTATGAATCCAACAAACAAGAATCTCACCGTTGAAGTCGGATTACGTCACATTTTAAGACCGATATTAAAGCAAAACGACAGAAAAACGTTAAAATGTTTACCCGTCGGCAGCGCCATTTTTAAAGCACATATATATTTCTTATTAATTTTTTTTCAATCTGTATGATAGTAATAAACATTGGGTAAAAGCATATATCTGGATGTGCTTTCATTTGTTCACAAATAAATAAAGGACAGAGTCTCTTTCTCACGAAAAACGACTGCCTAGTCCCCTTAAGGGGGTATAGGACTATAGAAATCTCGAAAAAACGATTTTTTTATCATTATTAATTCTGAAAGTGCCATGCTTTGTGAACATTTACAACAATGTATCATGAGGAAATTCGAATAATTACGGAAATTATAGCGCTGAACGTAATTGAGTGCACCGTCGAGTAACGGCCTCGCAGAGCGGTATTGGCGTATGGGACTTAACTTTGAAGCCGTTTATCTAGAAACTACATTTTCAAACACGGTGTACATCATAACTCTTGAACGAATTAATATTTTCACTTAAAATTTTAACTGGAGCTGTAGAATTCCTTTCCCTATCGTGTGGAATTTCCGCATTAACATTGGATGTTTGTAAACACATTTTATAACTGATTAAAGACGATTTTTTTCCCATAAAAATGTGGAAAAACTTAATTCGTGTGTAACTTTTACAATGTTTGTTTAAATTCGCCACCAAAGTTCCACACGATATGTATTAGTGCAGAAACTAATCATCCCAAAGCATTTTGCTTTTAGATGATTGGTTCACCTGGGACTATGTACACCAATTACAGCTGCGCGCTACGCGGGACCATCTTTAGCGTCAAATAACTTGAATAATTTTCAACATTCTGACAATTTTTTTATTTTACATTACTCGTTAATGCGTACATAAAAAACTGTGAAAAGTGCCAGTACGGCGATTATTTGGTATCTAAGCAATTCAACCGACAAGAAACCGTCGATTTCAGTCGTTCAATAGTCCTATACTCCTAGGTTAGGCCACCTTGGACGGAGCAAAATTGCAGTCATTTTCGGCATTTTTTTTAGGAAGATAATAAAATAAACAGAAAATTTAATATGAAGCCTGTTATTATACAACTCTCGCCGGAAAAAACGTATTTTTTTCTTACAAAATGGCGGCGGTAGAGCCGTGATACGCAAGATCTTGTGGAGCGACATTTTCCACGGTGTTCAACCTCACGGCTATACCGTTTGACTTAGAACAAAAAACCAAAAAGCTTTATTTTCTTCATGCCTAAAACTATGGAAGTACGTAGCGGTTTTGCGATATCTTGAATATGTTCTGTGCAATTGACACTTTTATAAAAAAAAAATGCACTTTTTCTCTCCATGGTCACCATTTCGAGACAAATTAATGTTTCTGGATTTCCCTACGTACTTCCATAGTTTTAGGCGTGCAGAAAATAAAGCTTTTTGGTTTTTTGTTCTAAGTCAAACGGTATAGCCGTGAGGTTGAACACCGTGGAAAATGTCGCTCCACAAGATCTTGCGTATCACGGCTCTACCGCCGCCATTTTGTAAGAAAAAAAATACGTTTTTTTTTCCGGCGAGAGTTGTATAATAACAGGCTTCATATTAAATTTTCTGTTTATTTTATTATCTTCCTAAAAAAAATGCCGAAAATGACTGCAATTTTGCTCCGTCCAAGGTGGCCTAACCCCTTAAGTAATTCTCCAATGAGGAATATAAACACGATAAAACTGTCTGCACATATTCTTTCGTTACAAAATCGCAAGATGACTCTCCCGAATCCTTTAGCTCCTAAAAAATGAAAAAGACAAGAGTCTTGTAAAAATTTCACTATCGTAAATAAATAAGCATCGTTCACGAAGTACCACGTCGTGAACATAGTTATGGATATCACGCAAGGTTAATTTTAAGGTATGACAATGCGCATAATTATACTCCTGCAACATTAAATTTAACGACTTATTCTATTCTGGTAGTTGAAGTCACTGGATATTACTAATTATAAACCTACTTAATTTTCTTGTCCCTAATTAACAAATTTATTCGCGCTTGGATTGGTTCACATGGAAACTAAAATTAATTAAAGCAAATTTATTCCTGTGAATTAAATTTCCTATGCTTAAAATTGCTGAAGATTGTGCCTCGAACTTTGATGCTTCGTTTAATTGTTGTCAGCTGTTACATGGAACAGAATGTCTCAAGATTCTTTAGTACCTCACACTACACTGCATCTAATGCATGTGTGTGGGTAATCTGTTTTGTCTGCTGAGTGGTCGGGTAGGTGCATGCAAGAACGTGAATCCACTGAATTTTGCATATAATCACTGACCACTGATTGTAGCGAATAGTTCAAGTAAGTTTACCCCGAGAGTTGCCTTCACTAATTTTACGAACATCCAGTACCTGTTGAGTTTAAATCTCATATATGTAGTATACTGTTTTCTTACTGACTATTCCATGTTGATGGTTCTGAAAAACAAAATGAGATTCTTGTGAAATAATGTTGCCATTAAGGTAAATGTACCAATAACGAGCCATGCACCAGTACCTAGCCATCTGTTGAAATATTAATAATTGTTAAACTATGCACGCATTATTTAATTGTTGGGTTTAATATCTGAAGTTATATCGTCTTGTTTTTTTGTCTAGATATTTAGAAATACCATTTATAGTCTCGAGGCCAGATATATGACGCGTTTTCAGACATTCGTTATGATATGGCTAAGAAGAGCGTGCTTCTTGTTAAGAGCATAATTATTATAGGATAATAGTTTTTTAGATTGAAAAAAGGGTTTTAGAATCTTGAAAATATTTGTAACATATAGAAAGAAAAAATTTGAATATGAAAACTATTTTTTATTTAAATATTTACATGGCTATTTATCGGTGCAAACAAATCTTGTTAGCCCAGTAACTAACCACGTGTTCAATAAATCGGGTGAAGTGAGTTGCAAATGTTAATCGGCATCGCCAGAGCAAAATTACGAAAAAAGTGTGAATTTCTGACTCGATATTTGGAATAAAGCCGGTAAGTATTTTGATCATAAATCATAATATAAACATTATTTTTCTAGATAATAATGATAGCATTTAATTTAAGTTTATTAAAGTTTATGTATATGTACAGTTTAATGAATTTGGTGGTTGTTTTGAGTCTTATATAAAATAACCACAAACTTCTATTGATAATGTAACTAAACTTGTTGTTTTTTGCATTTATTTTCTAATCTGTTTATTATGGTTATTTATACAATAATTTTATATTTCTGTACTTCTTAATTTTCCTTAACAGATTATTCAATTTAAGACAAAGAATCAGTTTTTAAAATAATTTTTACACGATTATAAAACCTATGGCTAGGTACTGGGACATGAAAATCGGGCCGCTAGGTCAATCGCGTAAGGTTGGCTATATATTGGTACATTTACACGTACAAATATTCTTGTTTATTTTACGTTAAATATATAAAAGAAACAAAATTTTGTTAGGTGAGTACTGATGAGAAACAACAAAATCTTTATGAATGAAAAAAAGTTTCACTTAAATTGTTAATTTTATAAACAATATTCATTATACTTTGTCACCGTTTCCTTAAACGGCTCGTTATTGGTACATTTACCTTACAGTCTGTGGAGCCAAATTTTTTAATTAAAAAAAAAATAAACAATTTATGTCATCTTAAAATTTTTCTAATGCCAATGTTATTTTTTTAAAAATTAAAAAAATTTGGCTCGACAGACTTATAAGGGCACCATTATTTTACAAGAATCTCATTTAATTTTTCAGATCCGTCGATGTTTATAGGAGACGTCATCTCGACCGTGGAGAGGCATTTTTTCTGCAGTGATCTAAAGAACTCCAAATATCATATACTTAGTTCGGATATTTAAAGTTCGTCACTTGCGATTCATCGTTTTCATTTTCGTTGGAACGAGGCCGCCGATGTATAGATAGATGATACACGTGCTTCTTATAGAAATTTAATGAGTGATAATACAGATACTTTTATACACTCAGAAGGCTAATTGCAATTGATGTAATTATTATTAAGCGTCTTTATTGCACAATACAGAAATAGGAATGAGTAGGAAACAGAAAGAAAAAAAATAGTGCAAAGTCGAGGTTCGATCGTAAGAGTATTTTACTACCTAACCTAAAATTCAGATGCATACGCAATTTTAACCCTACAAGTGCACGCGTAAATTAAAATTACACCATTGCCGACATTGGGCCTCACAGGCCCACATCTCCAAATTCAGAAGTGCGTGGATATTTTGAGAAAAAAATTTGTTTAGACTGCACGTAATCTATTGCACTCAATCTTTATGAACAAAAGTATTTAATAACAAAAGGAACCGTTTAACGGCACGAGTCGTCGTTATCTGAATCTTTTTCAATATCTAATTAGAACTGTTCAGATGGGCCTGTGAAGCCCCACGCGCGCACTGTAGAGTTAAAGTCGATACTTCGGTCATCAATTGCCGAAATTTGACTTTTTCGAAGTCGAGATGAAGGGGGTTCACCCACAGTAATATTTCCTCGCGGAATGTTCATTAAATATTGTAGTCATATTCGCGAGAAAAAGGCCAACCACGTGGAATCAGCTACTAATCCAGTCTGATATTTTTGGCGCCCTTTTTCGAATAACTGCCGCACGAAACGGTGGACGCGTAACTGATAGAACACCGCATATGTTCGTACATAAATACATATAAACGTAGCCGCGCGAGGTGGATGTGGGGCTGCATGTTGGTGCATAGAGAAGTTCATGCGGGGGTGTAGGTGAATCGAGGCGATCTGCATAGGCACGCTATCAGGCGCGTGGTGCGGTCGCCTTGTTTGCGATTGGCTCGTTGACTTAAGCCGATGATGCACGGCTTCTGACTCTGCGTTGAATATAAATCCCAAGCCCGCGGCCGACGCTACCGGCTCTGGTGGACGTTACCCGCGTCGAATAAATCTGATCGCGACCGGATAACGTCCGCGAACGAACTTCCTATTGCGAGACGGTTTAATGCCACTGAGGTGGCCAGGATTCGGGAACGGCACGGGACGTTGGTTCCCACGTGGAACGTACATTTTGGTCGAGTTAATTGATACCCTCAAGCCCGCGCGTATTTCGTATTTGAAAATACTACGCGGTTGCAACAGCAGTTTGTGCGTTCGAGAATGGGAGTGACGTGGGTCCGAATAAATGAGGCATTCAGTTATTTTGATACGCTTCATCCTCGTCGTAGTTAACACTGGGACGATTTCTGAAATCTTAATTCACTTCGTCTACAGCCTACTGCTCGCGGATCATCCCCCGCATTTTTCGTTTAACCCTTCGCTGCATACTGTTGCAAATATGCAACATATTTTTCTTTTTAATTTTTTTTGTTGGAACTAGCATGTAGTGTGATGCAACTACTTTATCTCGACTAGTGTCTCAACATCTACATGGATCGCGTTGAACGCTGCAATTCCGCGGTTTTTAAATAATCTTAATCGTAATGGCGGGAAAAGTGGAAAAATAAAAAATACAATTTTTTTTTCCCCTTATTATTACTTGTACGAGTCTGAAAATGTGTTTTTTTTTTCAAAATCGAAGAAGTTATGCAACGAAGGGTTAATGAAGTAAAATAAATTTGCTTCATTTTGTTTATCTTCGATTTTCTATCCAGTGTACTTGTCTGTACAATCATAATTTCGTAATTGAAATTATCCCTCCCGTTTTTGTCTGGGAAAATAAATTTTACTTCAAACAGGATTAATATTCTCGAAGCTTCGAGGATTTTATATTTACTATAAATTAAATAGCATTTGTGCTTTCTTAACTCGGACAAAAAGTGAATAAATAATGTCGAGGAATTAGTGAATAAATGTGAAAAATAAATTGAAACAGCCGCAGGGCAATAAGAGCAGTCACGAATCGCTGTGATAAAATTGCGAATATTTCCCAATGCGTGCGTCGTGTCCCAAATATCATATGTACGTTGTATTGATATTCGAAATGTAATTTATCGGAATGATTTACGAGAATATTTCCTTTCGCATTCGTATTACATTAAAACGAATTTGTCACTGCTTGTTATTGCTTTCATTTTAGAACGGTTTAATTTTATTCTTTATGGCACACGTGACACTGTTGCGGAATTTCGGCTGTTAGAAAATGTTTTATTACGTTGATTCCAAAGTGAAATAAAATCTGCCTTCCTTACCTGCTCAGGATATGAATTACAAGGAAATACGTGATGACTAATGTTTAAAACACAAAACGAAATATATATATAAAACAAATCGCGTACGTGTGAAAAATTTTAATATGTGAGTTAGAAGTAATTAATTATGCTTTATACATATTCTTCATTATACTACGATGTTCATTGCTTATTGGGAGTAGAAGATTAGTATGCGACACTGGCGGTTGGTACGCGAACTAATAGTAATGGCCGACGCAGGTATATAATTTATATTATTATATAAATATAATTTATATTATTATATAAATATAATTTATATTATTATATAAATATAATTTATATTATTATATACGCGGTCTACCAATTTTCACAGTATCGACGGACTGTATGCAGAAAAAAATGTTGTGCAGCAAATTTTAACGATACAATGAACAGTGATCTCAGTTTAAGTTTTCATTAAAGTGCCAAAAAGTGGAGCAAATAAAATTGTCCACATTGCATACTCTTACATATTCCGATATTGTGTCTAAATGTATTGTCAACATTTTTACAGTAAGAAATAACTTTTAAATAAGTTTTTATACTACTGGCACCATATAAACATATAGTAAAATGTATACCTGCGTTGTCCATATTTGTTACGCCACACTAGCGCCACCACTCCCGCGGTGGTAGTTTCCTTTGCCTAAGTCATATTTAGCACTAAACAACTCATAGGTTCTATTGAACACAGAAACTTTTATCGACACACCGAAGCAAATAAATATCCACCGTCGTTTTAAGGAAATCTAAAATTACTGTAAGAACAGTAATTAAAATGGTGTGGAATTACTTTCCCTTCCCTTTTATGTGCTTGCAAAAAAATTTCATGATGCATAATTTGAAAGTTGGAAAAGGAACAGATTGCTTTGTTTCCGCCAAAAGAGTATCATCAATTAGTTGATTTTTATGCTTCCACAAGAAGCTTCGTTTTTATACCTATAACATCGTTATCACAATAATATATTAAAATGATCACTGCACATACTAATTTTGCGAAAAAGTTTAAAATCAGTCCAAATACAAAAATGCATCTGAATCGACACAGGGCTGCAAAGCCGAGGATCATAAAATCTTTTCGTAACATGTATGCTGGTTTTACAGTATTTTCGCAACTACCGTTGACATTTTTATGATGTGACACGCGACGGAATGAAATTATTATTAGTGAAAAATGAAACGTGGCACGCAATTTTTTCGAATTCAGCACTCAAAAATATATTAAAAAAAATGCCTATAAAAACAAGTTGCAACGCGATTGGCGCGTAAAACGTGAAACTCTTCCCCAGAATGTGATTCGTGTACAAATTAACCGCGGACGAGAAGAGAGCCCGGTGGAGTCGTGGAATTCAATTTTTCCGCGGGTGCCCTCTCATTGAGTCCAGAGCCGCGACGCAAAAAGCACAATGGCTAATTGTGATACCTGGACCGCTTTTTGTCATCGAACGCCCCCGCTAAATTTCGAAGCGCGAGCGACGAGAATTAATTTTATGTCGCGCGTAGTCCACGTCGAGGATACCTACTTCTGTTTTTCACGACAAAAGAGGGATAAGTAAATAAAGCATCCAGCTGGGACGATGCTGTTCCGTCTCTCTTCTTCCATCCTCCTGTCCATCCCAGCCGCCCTTCGTTTCATTCCGCTTCTTCCTCTGAATTCGTTTGTCAGCCTCTTGCAGTTATCCCTCTTCTCCTCTTTCCTCTATTTGGCTGCGGCGCTCGCCCGTCCCTCGCGCGCTAGCCGCGATTCCAACCTTCCACTACGCTGGCCGCCCCCCTTGCATATCCGTCCGCAATGTTTACTTGCGGGAAACCATCGACCCACGCCGACATTCTTCTTCCCGCCGTTGGATGAGGAATACTCCAATTTGTCAATCGCGTACGAGCACTTTTTTTCTAAGACCCCCTCGCCTGTCGAGTTACGAAGGGGTAAGCTTTCACGAGAGCGACGCCAGCCGCGCGAATACCTGCGAGGCCTCGAGGATGGCGCGGTGGCGTAACGTCGTACATACTTACACGGGATCACTCGAATAGCTTCTACATTACACGACTACAATGGAATGCAATAACCTTGGCGATAAAATTATACAGACTGTGTCCCATCGGAAATAAGCTACCGAACCGAATCGATAGTTTCGGAAAGGGGATAGGTCCTCAAATGTCAGAGATGGGTAGAATTTTTATTTAAATGAAACTTCGAATAACGAATAAAAGTTACAGAAACTATTCGTCATTCCTTCGTTAAGCTGTGTCAGCTTTACATGAAACAAATAAATCACAAGAAATAGATGATAATAATATAAATCACAAAAAAAAATAGAAGATAAAAATATAAATCACAAAAAATAGAAGATGATAATATAAATCACAAAAAATAGAAGGTAATAATATAAATCACAAAAAATAGAAGATAATAATAAATCACAAAAAATAGAAGATAATAATATAAATCACAAAAAATAGAAGATAATAATATAATTCACAAAAATAGAAGATAATATAAATCACAAAAAAATAGAAGAAAATATATAATCACAAAAACAGAAGATAATAATATAAATCACAAAAAAAGAAGATAATAATATAAATCACAAAAAATAGAAAATAATAATATAAATCACACAAATAGAAGAAAATATATAATCACAAAAACTAGAAGATAATAATATGAATCACAAAAAAATAGAAGAAAATATACAATCACAAAAAATAGAAGATAATAATATAAATCAGAAAAAAATAGAAGAAAATATACAATATAAAAAAAGATGTGAAATCAAAATGAGCTGCAAGTACATAATTCCTTCGTTAAGCTGAGTCAGCTTTATTCGACACATGACGAATAATTTTCTGACTTCTACTCGTTATTCGAAATTTTATTTAAATAAAAATTGCACCCATCTCTGTCGAAAACCAATTTTGCAGGAAATTGTGTTAAGACGCCGTTTGTATTATTCGAAGCAGCATTGGCGTTTTAAGAAATACAATGCAGTTCGAATAATTAATAATCAATTTTCCGTTCGCGAGATTTATTGTTAATTAAGGAACTCGATTGAACGATCGTTCAACAATTAATGCGACAATTTCCACCAAGATATTTGAATTTTATTTGTGTCAAATATAAGTTGCGTCAGGTCTATTTCCTGCGGGATTAAATTTGTAACTAATTCGGGAAGCTATCCTCGTTCAATTCACTGCTCGACGTCTGAAACGTTACCGTGAGCAATTGTTGCTGATTGGCGCGCGCAGCACACGGCACAAAGCTGAGACTGCAAACAATAAGGGCAAATCGCGCCTGTTTCGAGAACTGCCGGCGCTATCGCAGGCTACGGTCGCGTAATGGTTAAGACAAGCTGTAATCGTCGAGCTAAATCAATAATCTCACACCGTTAGTTTCCTTTAATTTACCGTGTAACGCAATTGCAGGCGGAAGTGCAATCGCGTTGCGTAAATTACAACAACGAAAGGCAAGCATCAAACGTGAAATCTAATGGCCTCTAAGCGACCACGCGACTCCATTGCTAGTTCATACATCGATGTGCAGGTAACGTATAGGTAATTTATGATCGTATACACGCGACGTTGACTACTTAAGTCACATGTTGCGATTCGAATTTTTTTATAAACTGCTCGTTTGATTTTCATTTCATTAAAGAAAAATCAGATATTAATTTTTCGCTCGCCCGTTTGGATTGAATAAAACAATTATTGGATAATGGGTGTAAAATTTTATAAGCTAAAAGTACCAATACCTGGACACGTCCCAATACCTTGACACCAATGACATTTATATTTTTACTAAGCTTCATAGAAAGTTTAGAACAATATTGTTGGGAATATATGTTATTTTGCAACTTGATCTCTTATATAAAAAATTAAGAAAGTCCTAGATGTAAAGTTTAATATATAAAACAGTCTTTAAATATCGGAGGTGCATGCACTTGAATTCTGCGTAGATTTCTTAAGTGATTCTTAAGAAAAGTACAGTTAGTTGTTAAGGCGATAATAATTGTTATATAACGTTTTTCTGAGAAAAAAACGTATGTACAGAATCTTAAGAAGTTTCTTGTTACATACAAAATAAAACTTTGATCGGTTAATGTTGATTTTTAATTAAAAATATACGTGTTCATGTACCGGTACATAATAATCTGTGCCTCTGCACGCTGTCCCAATAACTGACCAGCCGTCCAGTTGGTCGGCCTGTCAGCATTTCGAACGCTTATGGGAAGTCCCAATACCTGACCGCATTGTCAAACCGATAAAGTGCCTGTGTTTTCTCAAATTTTTGTACATCAAAAGTGTAAGTTCAAGTATACTGTACATAAATGAACAGTTTTTTATTTTCAAGTCATATTTTCAGTCAATTGCATGCTACATTTTCAACATAACCTAAAATTGGCGCCCTCCGCGCCGAGCTTTGCGCTATCTTCCCCATTGACCAGGTATTGGGACACCAAAAATGGGACGCTGGGACAAATCAGAATTCTATTGTCCATGTACTGGTACACATAACTACTTGGTGTTTTTACTCAATTTTACTAAAATAACGCACTGAAAACAAGTTTTTAGTAGCTCATTTGATAGAAAGAAGTAACATTTATCTGAATACTGACACTTTTGTTAAAAAGAACATTTATTTTTAGTCCATTTTTAAGATATACTACTTTGATATCCTTATGTGTCCAGTTATTGGTACTTTTACCTTACCTAAATGAAAAGTATTTTCTATTTTTAAATATCGCGTTGTTCGATTGAAGTACTTTTATAAAAGTGCACGCATTTCGCGATCAGTCATGCTAATGCTATAACGCAGTGGTTCCCAACCACTTCCCAAGGTTCCCCCTAGGGGGTCGCGAAGTGTTTTCTGGTAGGTCGCCGCGGTTATTTTTAGTTGACGATTCTTAGCACTTATTTATTTTAATATGGTTACATTGCCATATTTTATTAATGATGTAACCCTGATTTTTCATTTACGAAAAAAAGAAAAAGCTGATTACCCAGATGCAAGCACAACCATCGCACTAAATAAGACAATTAAATATATCAGATATCTTTAAGTATATTTAATATATGTATTAAGATAATGAAATATTATTAAGTAATATTATAAAGGAATTGTATGTGTTACTTTATTTCAACATGGGTTACAACTTAAAAAGTTAGAATCACATTTTCACGAGCAACGGCACAATATTCAAGAGAGGGTGTAAAATACGGGGTTCATTAGGGTTCATCTGATATCCTGCTGAATTTCTCAGTGAATATGCTATCTGTGATCGTTAATCTAAATAGATACAAAAGTAGAGTCAATTCAAACAAATAATACGATCAGCATTCAATTATCAGTCAAATACAAATTTTAAACAGCTCTTCCTTTAATATTTAGTTATGCCACTTCCAATGCCAAGCAGCGACATCATTTAATTAAAAAAAAGGGGGAAAGCATTTAAAACGTCCATTTCCACAATTCCAACCAAACTGCCAATTAACCTAACGCCGAATTGCCACGAAACACAATAGATTCTATTAATGAATCTCTGCTGCGAAACCCACAAACATGCTTGTGGTTCGCTCTCCTTGTTCCGCGAATACCTACAAGCGTATTAGAATTCAAGCAAGATTTAAGTCCCATTATTTTTTGTCGCCGTTTCCGTTAACGATCCGCCAGCATTCGGACCTGGTGCAGATTTTACGCGTGCCCAGAATCACGGTTTGAAACATCAGTGGATCTCAGGCTAGTGGAGTTCTTGTTATATTCCAATGCTCAAAACCACATATACCGGACGTTGCATGGCAAGCCAGTATTGCTAGCAATAATCCGGGATTGCACCAGTTGCATGAGTTGCCACTAGTATCGTAGGCTAAATTGCAGTCTACCGTTAAATACATATATGTGTATACAGTAACGCGTTGCGAGTTATCGTATCAAACCGCGACAATGGTTTCCTATTATTTCCGTTTACGCCACTGACAACGGACGTAACTTAACATCAGACGATCACTTCCGTATTTTTTATTTCTTACGTCACAACGTATTCTGCCTCGCAGATATACATAGATTTGTCCCGTTAAGACTCACATCATTTGGCACAAAATTCAGTTCGAAAACCGCGGGACCAAAAGCGGGCGATTTCTTGGGTCACTCTTCATGGTTTATCACTGCCGCGTGCCCTCTCGCTCATTCGCGGTCCCTCGCACAAAACAAGTAGCCAGGATAATAATGTTCTCTTAACGGAACGGAGGACCCGTCCCCGCGACGGGACAGCATTACAGTAACTAACCTGGGACGCACTCAAGTGATACGCAAAGCGATATCCCCGAGGGTACTAACCACCACATGTGTTCCTTATTACAGGACCGCTCTTATTCGGTCCTATTCTTACACACTTAATATTCAAGGGCGCTGCTGCCTTCACCTCCTGCTGCAGCTGTGACACCGGATTATAGTTGTAGGCGTTGTTTGGGAAATTAATATTTCGCGGATGTTGAGGTGGAAAGGAAGTAGGAGGCAGTGGCGCACTCAGAGGCCCACAAAGAAAAAGGAAGAAAGAGTAGAGGTGATTCAAGAGCTTCGTAGAAAGAAAAGAAAAATGGATTTTATTCTTTGAATAAATTTTTATTATCACCTAATGAATTTTATTGAAAATATTTTTATCTGATGAATTTGGCTTCCCCCAAGATTAAACTCTGGGTGTGTGACTGGTAGGAGGTGCGAGTGAGTTGAAGGTAGAACTGAAAACGAGGCGGGGAAAGAAGTGTGAGTTTCGTTCTGGATTTGCTAGTGGACTCAGCTGTGAGGCTTTACTTATTGTTAGCAGGCCCTGCCTTACAAGGGAACACCGCGAACCCGGACTCACCGATTGGGACGCAACTTTGTGGGTTTTTAGAGCGACTCAAAACAAGAACAACGGTGTGTTTCATTTGGGCCCTATCACCCTTTAAGGGGGTGAAAACTAACCTCAAAGTCAAATTGGCACTTCCACTTTTTCGCGTATAACTCTCAAAGTACAGCAGACAGAAAAAAATGTTTCAAACAAAAGTTTAATGGCACAATAAGCGCTACAAACTTCCGTTAACAAAATATTTGAAAAAGTTTTTTTCCATCAGATATTTTTCTTTTTAAACTCTTTTCAAAATTTTGTTAACGCAAGTTTGCAGCGCTTATTGTACCATTAAACTTTTGTTTGAAACATTATTTTCTGTCTGTTGTACTTTGAGAGTTATACGCGAAAAAGTGGATGTGCCAATTTGACTTTGAGGTTAGTTTTCACTCCCTTAAAGGGCGATAGGGCCCAAATGCAACACACCGTTGCGTTGCAATCGGTGAGTCCGGGTTCGGGGTGTTCCCTTGTTAGACGCGGGGATGTTAGGAGGTGGCACGAAACAGATACACAGGATGTTCGGCAACGGGTGTTAGAAACTTTAAGGGGTGATTCTACATGCGAAAATAAAACGAAAATCAAGAATGACGAAATTGCGTTTGGGACTTGGGACTACAGCGCCCTTTCACTCGGCAGTCGAGTTTACCGTAAATCATATGCTGCTGAAATTTTTAATTTCAACATAGTCTATTAGACCGGCGAGAGTTTCCTGATTGGAGTCCGGAGTCACTCGCTTACATTCGGGCTACTTTTAATTATTTCCATTAATTTTCATTAGAAAAATGAATACGAAATATGAAAACGTAAATTTTCATCAGTGTCAGTAGGTATTCAAAACGCAGGGGCAAAGTGGTCAAAGCTCGGAAAGATCTGACCGACTCAAGGTGTTAAAGTAACGGTTAGGTGTATTAAAAATGAGGAACGAAGAAAATAAATTTTTCAAAACACCAAATCAGGAACTCGCCGCCCTGGCACTACTCATTTAATCCTTCGACAGCCTCGGACAACGAATTTCCGCAGTCCCCGATAAATCAAACCCATACCTTCCAAGCTCACTCCCGAATCCTTCGATGCAACGATATTTGCATAACACAACTTTCACAATATCCAACGGCCGCCACTTGGACGTTCGGGGCATAGTTCTCGCCCGTGGCCCAGCGTACAGGAACGCATACCGAGATTCTGATACAAAAGCGCCACTCGCGAACAGTAATCCCGTATGGCGCAAGTTACAGGAGTCACCGTTGGTGGCGGCTTCGTTCGAGAGCTCGCCGCGGTCGAATGGAGCAAAACAAAGGCCGATACAAAGGCCGATTTGGGAGGATGTGCAAATATTATGGATTCGAATCGCCGCCACGTTGAATTGCAAGATGGCGCGGGAATGATCGTGTGTATATTTAGGTGGACAGAATGAGCTGTAGACCTCTTAGGCGAAATCGAAAAGAGGGATCTGAGAGAAAGTGTTGCACTTTTATATTCTCTTTATTGTTCCTAAATTAGTTTCCTATAAGATCTTAACAGAAGTAACGGTTAAAAAACTACAAAAATGGTTCTTTCTCTTATGTCTAAAGCTTTTGCTTCCTTGGTCGCGGCGTCAGTCTTGTTCGTTACTTAAGGGGTTATACCCAGTCAGGCGGCCGAAAAGAGGCTAATGTTTGTGAATTTTTTTGAAAAAGCGGAAGCAGATATTTTTACAGAACTTTTTGCACTTCAAAGAGCCACGTTTAAAGAACATTTGGTAATTTTCTTGTAGAAAAATATGTACGTTTATAATAAAATTAGAAGCGACATCCAAGAAGCCTTTTCAAAAAGTTGTTTTGGGACAAAGAATACATTTGGCGGTTTGAAGCCTCGAGGATATCGTTTTACACCACACGAGTGGAACTCAGGTTAGTCGGTGCCCTTGTAAGGCACGGTGCACCGCACCTTGCTGCGATCCTCTCAAGGATGCAATGGCAAGGGCGCAGGAACGCTGTGCCGAGTTTCTGGTGGTCGTGCGCCGCATTACGGGGCGCTGGCCATACGTCTGTACTCCATTATGTAATGGGCCATTGTGCCGCACAATTCTACCAGGGAAGAGGAGAAATGCCACTGGGTGTCGTATGCATCGACCAGCGGCAGACGAACGCGCCGCGCTGGATGCCGTAATTAAAGGAAACGACCGCGATTGAAATTATTGATGTCAAAGGTAGCCCTGCACAATCGAGTTATCAGCTCCGCCGGCCATCGCGGGCTAGTAATTAAGACTTTTCTTGAGCCGAGTCCAGACCTGAATGCTTATACGTCGAGGAGGACTGAGTGCTCGCGTACATTCGAATTGGGCCTTTGGCTATTCCACCTCAATTCGATCACTTTTGCACCACAATGTCAGGGGTTTTGAGGTTGAAATATATTGCGGTCATCATTTTTCTAGTGCTACGTTCTGAATATTTCTTTAACTTCGTAAATTTCTTCCAATAGCAAGGCGCTTCAAATTAGTTGGTATAATTACGCTCGCGATTTTTAGATAATTAATTTTCGAAGAGATTCTATAGAAATCAGTTAAGGAGGTAGGGTAGATGTCCCAATGACCGCGCCCTGTCCCTATTACCGTGCCTTTATGCTTAAAGAAGCCGTACAAAAAACTCGCATAAATAACTAACGAAATAATTTTTTTTAATTAAGTTAAACTATTAATGTATGTGTTACAAACGAGATGGTTGCATTTTTAAAAAATTAAAGCATAGTAAAAAAATTTCAAAAATGCATATGAAGATTTCGATGGATTTACCTAAATTACCGAAGTAAATAAATTGAGAATTATCGTGATTTGCACTTATGTAAAGTGTTTATTATATCATAAAAGATTCAAATTTCATGAAAAAATAGCAAAATGAACACTTTTGAAACGTTTTCGTATTTTTAAAGTGAATCCGGTAATTGGGACAGGAATTTAACGCTTGTCCATGTTTACCGTGCTCCTCGGTGCCCACTGGCTCCCTCTGTAACTGCTAAACCTAACCTTACTTTCGCTTCTCAGAACGAGTGAACAGAAATTTATATTTGCATATTTTGCTTTCGTAATGAAAAGGTCATATTAAAATTACATAAAAACACCTCTCGTAGAGCAGAAAAATGTTTTGAACAGTTCAAAGTTGAAAGACATAACCTAACCGCGGGAACGCTATTCAAAAAAGAGCACGGTAATTGGGAGCACGGGAATAGGGACAACGCATTTTTCAGGGCACGGTAACTGGGACAAAAACATGTATTTTTATTTCAATTAAAAAAATATGAAAAATTAACATTTTCAATCCGAAAAAATGCCTTAATAAAGAGAAAAGTTCAAAACACCAATATAAATTTTCACCGAGCAAAATTAAAGTAAGAGAAGTCAGTAATTAATTCCTTCGTGAGTAAGTCGGCGCCAAAGCACGGTAATTGGGACATCTACCCTATTCTGGTCTGACGAGGCGTTTTCGTCGCGTTATTTCGGAATTTTTTTACACAGAACCCATGAATTTGATTATTATTTAGTTTATTGCTACATGCTAATTGATATTTGAATTATCTTTACAAATTTTGTCAATAGAAAAAAATTAAAATCGAACGCAGTTGACTGCTTTAAAGTAATGGTGAAAAAAAAAAACCCTGTGACTATGATTAGGCTCGTTCTACTGATCTGAAACAAAAAATGTAAAGAGATTCTTTAATTGTAGGTATGCCTTTGGTTATCGTCCCTGCCAGAATTATGATAAAATATTTTGTTTTTAAAGTTTCACAGACCTTTAAAGTTAAAAAAATGTGCGAGGATCGAAAATTAATTTTCAAACCGCCGCCATTTGCTTAATTTTCAATATTTTTATATCATTCTGGTAGGGACGATATCCAAAGGCATACCTACAAATAAAGAATCTCTTTACATTTTTTGTTTCAGACCACTAGAACGAGCCTAATCATGGTCACAGTGTTTTTTTTTTCACCATTACTTTAAAGCAGTCAACTGCGTTCGATTTTCATTTTTTTCTATCGACAAAATTTGTAAAGATAGTTCGACGAAATAACGCGACGAAAACTCCTCGTCAGACTAGAATACTCCCTTAAGGGGGCCGTCTCCTTTTTGTTATGGTCCGAATCGATCGAAGCGTCCCTTGTAAACAGACGGACCCTAATGAAACTACTGCGGTCGATAAAAAGAACTTATACAGTAGTGACATCTCCAGGTACTCTGTGTAGACGAATTTTTGACGCATAGTTGCCATATCTTCGGTTCTCTCTGTCTCTGCCGCGCTGTTGCCACAGAGTTCTCTCTGTCTATCGAGAAGTCTTGAAGGAATACGGCACGAGAGCTGCGTCTAGCGTCAGAGCCTCGCCGAACGTAGCAATAATGAATGATAGAGAGGTTGGGTAGTTCAGTTAGGAAACATGTCAATGAAACAATACTAATTTGCGCATCAATATTTTTCATTTATACGTAGAGAGATGTAATATTTTGTATAATCAATGTGTGATTTCAAAGCATACAATTTGAATAAGGTACATCACCGAAGTGTAATCACACCGATCGTAATGAAGTTTATGAATGCTATACCTAATTCTTCGAAAAACATGACACTTTCTTTTTTATCTAGCTATACATCAAATTATCTATTTTATCAACAAGAATTGTCTGTTGTTTAAATACAAATTTAATAACGTAATCATTATTCAGCTTCGATCATCTGTTTGTTTGTTTGTATGTTTGTCTGGTTCAAATCTGGCAACTCAAATCTAACCCACTTCCAACTATCCAATTGTCTTGAAACTTTGCAGGCGTGCATAGATTGAATGATAATACAATATTTAAAAAAAAAAATAACCCCGAAGGGGTGAGAAAATAACCCAATCATGAATAAATATAACCCATAACCACAAATCCTAACGACTTGAAATCAGCCACTCGCGTTCTTTACGAAAACGACAAAAAGCAGCTGCGTTCGAGAGACTATAGTGGCATCGCGATTACCGAAAATACACAATTTATCGAGAAATAATCCGTCACCTATGTACGAATAGTACAACTAAAACTTTTCAGGCGTTCGTAGTATATCACCATCGCAATTGCAGGACAAGAAAATAATTATTTTTTAGTGACTTTAGCACTATAGCGTTTAAGCAAACTGTTAAACTGTATACAGCAATAAAAGATATTTCGAAAAAAGTTTGAGCTGTGAAATGTAAATCCACAAACACTAAAAACTAGAAAATAAAAAAATATATATAAAAAAATTATTAAAAATGCACTAAAAACTAAAAAATAATTCTTTTCTTGTACATACTACAATTTTGATGGTGTTAATATCACTTTAAATAATTCACTTTAAATAAAATCGTGGGGCACCATGTGCAACGAGTTTGCTTAAACGCTATAGTGATAAAGTCACTAAAAAATAATTATTTTCTTGTACTACAATTTCGATGGTGTTTTTTCAGTTTAAATAAAATCGTGGAGCATGATATCTCACAACAAATTCACTTTTAGTTTTACTATTCATACATAGGTGACGGATTATTTCTCGATAAATTGTGTATTTTCGGTAATCGCGATGCCACTATAGTGTCCCGAATGCAGCTGCTTTTTATCGTTTTCGTAAAGAACGCGATAGTTGGAAGCGGGTTAGGATCCATTTCGGTTTGAATGGACAATGTCGTATATACGGTTCATTCCATGCCAAGCGGATCACTTTGCACACGCAATGTCTGAGATTTTATTCAAATTGAAGCACGTTATAGGGCATGTGAAAATAAGAGGGGTTCAAGTTGTCACACTTTGCCACATTCAAAATTATTTTATACATACAGACCCTCAAAGTACGCAACCTTCATCGATTTTTTGAAAATTCCCTTTCGAATTTGGCAAAATGATTATTTAAATCCTCCTTATTTTCACATGGACTGTAACATATTTCAATTTGAACAAAATCTCCAGGATGACGTGGAGGAAATAACCGTGGGGGAACAATATTTATATTTACTCATAAAAAATATATTAAAATGATTGTTTACGTTGTTTGTTTTGATAGAATGTAAAACATCCATATTCGCTATCGTATCGGCATGAACGTTTCAATAACATACTCCTGAGACTTTCCAGTTGAAAATAAATTTAAACACAGTATAAATCGGATTATTTTTAGCATTATCAGGTTAGAAATGTTACATTTATAGTCAATTATCTAGTACAGTTCTAAAAATAAACTGATTTATACCGTGTTTCAACTCATCTTAATCTGGAAAATCTCAGCAGTATGTTACCAGAAACATTAGGTTTTACATTTTATCAATACATAATCCACCGCAGCAACACTCTATGCCTCTCGAACCGAACTTTTATTCTAATTTATCCAGATATTATCTTTGCCCATCTCTGTTCTCTAGCCGCTTCGCCGTGATTCATTCAAGCCTTCTTGACGACAAAATAGTAATAGGGGAAATGCGGCAACAGCGCGATCTGACTCTCGATACGTATCGGCAACTATGTCTTTCCTACATTAAGGGGGTAGACACGGGTAAAACAGCGCTCTGTAATCGACACTAAATTGGCCCGAAATATGGGTTTTATAGAATTCGCTTTTCGTCCTCATATGAGCATATTTGGGGCTGGGTGAGGTCTCATTCGAAAGAGGAAGGTTCAGTGCAGCGCGCTCTGGTCATGGTTCGACGAGATTGTGTTGATATCTAATAATATGAGTGTAGAAAGTAGAGCAAACGTTGAAAAAAAAAAGTGTTTTGTGACTCAAACGATGACCAGAGCGCGCTGTATCGAGTCTTCCTCTTTCGAATGAGACCTCACCCAGCCCAAAATGTGCTCATATAAGGACGAAAAGCGAATCCCCGTGACTGCATTCCCAAGTACGAGTTCCGCCATATTGGCGATAAGCAGAGCAAGTCACGTGACAAATTTAGTTCAGCTAGTGGATACGAGATGGCGCCTACTCGGGAGGACTGCCAGCGTGGAATAATAGCAAAACTTAGCTGGATACATGTGCCACAGTAAAACTTAGAGCATATACTATGGAGGTCTCATTGAAAGCTTGAAACTGTCCGCGAGAGAGAAAGACATGTGCGAGCGAGAGAAGTATATGTCCCATTCGACCGATATGCGCATGCGCCGATATCGTGCGAGAGAGAAACCATCGTCCGAACTGGTGCGAGAGAGTGAACTAAGATTCTCTCGCTCGCAAGATGTGTTTCTCTCTCGCACGATATCGACGCATGCGCATATCGGTCGAATGGGACATATACTTCTCTCGCTCGCACCAGTGGCACATGTCTTTCTCTCTCGCGTGATGTTGCCGACAGTTTCGAGGCAGTCACTCTAAGGCAATGATACCTCCATGTATATATGCTCTAAGCAGTAAAAGCGTGATGCAGTCAATGTATGCATTTTCGTCCGATTAGAGGTTAGGTTATATGCATTTTAGGCATACATTTACTAGGAACTGCTGGGAACTGTATTAACGCCTTTACCGTGACACATACATCACTTGAAATCGCTGTCGAATTTATGTTATAATTATATGGCCACATTATTTAAAGTAAAAAAAGAGAGAGGAACTTTTTACTAATACTGGAAATATTAAGTTACTGATATTATATTTTCAGAATGTGGAAGTTACAGCAATTATTTGCAATTATTGCTCTTATTATTATTCTTCCGACTATTGAATAAAACATATAACAAGGAAAAGTCTCCAAACCGGTCAACAGTTGACTCCCTGATTTTTTTGTCATTCTTTACGGTCCTATGCGGAGATGGGCATTATTTAAATAAAAGGATATACTTCCAAATGGCCCCAGTGGCTGATCGACACAAGGTTTGGGGGAGGGGTGTTTACCCTAAATCTAAAATTCTATATAGGTCGGGTATTTATTAGTTTCCATTGTTTATTCGAAGGCTTTTTATCTTGGGCTTCGAATCATTTTTCTTCTTTCATTATATCTTTATCCTAAGGTCGGATTCAGATATATTGGCCGGTCTGACGATCGTGGATTTGTCAGTTGGAGTTGCTGGGCCCCCGAAGGGTATGGCGGGGTAACGGGAATGCTGCTCGTGTGGCTGTTATTTATTCTTAGTGTAATAGTTGTGTGCGTTACGAACTTAGAGCATATATACTTGGAGGTCTCATCGAAAGCTTGAAACTGTCGCCAACATGGTGCGAGAGAGAAAGACATTGTGCGAACTGGTGCGAGAGAGTGAAGTATAGATTCTCTCGCTCGCACGATGTATTTCTCTCTCGCACAATGTTGGTCGGCAATTGGATCCACAGGAGACAAGAGGCCATGAGACCTCCATGTATACCTACTATATGCTCTAAGGTTACGAAGTTATGCGTAGACCAATATGAGATGAAGCTATCGAGAAAGAATGATGGCGTTTTCGGACGGTCGCACTGGGGCGCACTGAGTGCGAATTTTGGCCAATCGAAGGCGAAAAAGTTCACACTCTTCGCTTCCGATTGGGTAGGGTTCGCACTCGGTCCGCCCCAGTGCGACCGTCCGAAAACGCCATGAATGTTCTGACCATAAAACTTCTGAATTTTTCGGAGCTAACGCACACCTATTCTGATGTTTGTATTTCTACGCTCAGAACTCGGTTGGCCTACACGTCAGGTGCTTGGCGCAATCTCTACCACTTCTGGCCCACTCTTGTTCTACGAAGGCGAGAGCGAGTCAGAAAACGTTGAGAAAAGGAGCACCGAGGCAGGACAGCAGTATGGTGGGAGAATACTCCTCACGAAACTCACCGGCCAATATACATATGTATCTGAATACGACCTTAGAAGTTCGAATGCCGACGAAAACCTTTGTGGCCCGAGCCGCGCGAGATCGCCGTTGCTCGGCGATGCGTCATCGATTATACAGAAGCAGAATTTGTTTATTTTTCATCGCATCAATATGAAAGTGACATCAATGGATTCCTCGCATTCTCCCGATTAAATTGACAGAAAATTATTTAAATCTGACTATTTTTATCGAAACAGGCTTTCACTTCTATAATCAAATATTTCACGTAATTTCCTTAATTATGATGCGAGTTATATCATTTTTGGGGCCAATTTGATCGAGAAAATATGTGGAATCGATTGACGTCACTTTCGCAAAGATCTGATTAGAAATGCATAACTGCAGATTCGTCACTGCTTAGTGCGCAACATTGTATGGCCCCACTGGTTTCGAGCGCCGAAGCCCACGAAACTCAGCGAGTCGCATGATTGCCAGCGAGACAGACAAGAGGGGACTTTCGATGGCGAAGGAAAATTAGCCTTCTACAGAACTCAAATCGAGAAAGACTTTGCTGACCGACTTTATATTCACGTCAAATAAATACTTTAATTGTAAAATTTAGACGATGAAGTATTGTTGAATTTCGCCAGTTCTTACATATGCCCCATTTGGTTCGGAATTCCTGATCTCAGAGTTTCATGCATGTACCTATTGAAATGTTATTTTTTCTTATGAATACATGATTAGGACACACTCTACGTTCACTAAAAATTGACCGAATTGCACCATGTTTGATATCATTTTCATCGGGAAATCCTAAAAAATCCATCGGTAATACTTTCATCATCACTTATCAAAAACATGAACATTTTATTTTTCTGTACTGGGTATTTTATCTAGCTCTTCGTTTTATTGCTCTCGACTGTCAACGGGCGGTCTACTAGGGCCCGAAGGTCCTCGCTCGCAGCGAGAAAGCAAAACAGTGGGGTGGGTAGGTCTTTCCCGATAATCTGAGCCCACAGGCTTCTCAACAATTGGAAGACTGTACATATACATACATATGTACTTTCTGATGCTCTCGACGATACGCGCAACCATTTGCGTGCGTGGCTTCATGTTGCACGACAAAAAGTATTCTTTTAATTACTATTAGTAATTCAGTTTGTAAGTGCTATTAAATTAGGCGTCATTAAAATCATGCACAGTTCATTAATTTTAACTAATTGACCAATTCATTTATTTTTTAATTCATTAATGCAGTACTCTGATTAAGAACATCGTAACGCGGAGCTAATATTATAGGCCCTAGAATCTACGGTATTGCCAATGTGCAATTGAAACGTGCCGCCACTTCACACTATCGTTTCTTAGCATTTGTACATGGTGATTCTTTAGCCAGAGTCGTCAAACGCGATGCTCGCCAGCAATCATGTGTCTCACTGAGTTTCATCGGCTTCGACGCTCGAAACCAGCGGGGCCATACAATGTTGCGCACTAAGCACTGATGAATCTGAAGTTTTGCAATTTCTAATCCGATCTTTACGAAATCTCTTTACGTCAATCAATTCCTTATGCTTTCTCGATCAAATTGGCCCTAAAATGATATAACTCGCATCATAATTAAGGAAATTACGTGAAATATTTGTTTGCAGAATTGAAAGCCTATTTCGTTAAAGATAGTCAGATTTAAATAATTTTCTGTCAATTTAATCGGGAGAATGCGAGGAATCCATTGTTGTCACTTTCATATTGATGCGATGAAAAATAAACAAATTCTGTTTCTGTATAATCGATGACAACATCGCAATACCACCGGCGAGTGCATTAGCGCATATGAAAAACCATCGATAAGCAACTGCAATCTAAAGTCACTATTGCACCAACTCAATTTTATATATAATGTTTGTTCAATAACTGCTTTCTGCATGGGCCGTTTAATTATCTTATAATAATTGTATAACTGTCATGTTTTGCTTCAGCGTTTTGCTAATAAAAAATGTCTAACCTAACATAACAAACTTAATTTTCTGGGGACATCCGCTCATCTATTTTTTCTTTTCACTTATAACTCCTTACTGCCAACGTAACATATTATAGCATAAGTACATTTTAAGTAATTAAAATGTACAATGAATTGTCTACGTTTGCTCTACCAGCAGACCTTCCGTTTAAATATTTACAAGTACAACGCAAGAGCAAGGAATTTATTTCCTTATTCAGAATAGAATACGGAAATAGCAAACAGCTCCCTCTCGCGTTCACCGGGCAGTTGTCGATCTATCGGTATTACCATTTCTGTGCAGAAAAATCTGCTGTAATACCGACCTGCCGAATCGGCCAGGTCACGTGACGTGTCTACCCCCTTAATCGGCTAGCTTGGACTTCCACCGGTTCTGGTGGTACATGGCACGCATATACCATCAGCGCCGGTGACGGAGGAACCTTGAAGTTTCATTCTGTTATTTTTCGGGCTGCCCTGAGTACACGATTCATAAATTCATTATTATTTCAACGTACGGTGCTTATTAGCATTCAAACGCACCGTTCCACCCTGCACTGATGTCTACTGGAGGCAACTATACCCGCAAAAACTTAATTCTTGCCGATTCCAGGACGAATAACGGTTGAAAAGGTTTGTTTACTACATCGCGTATACGCAGGGTCGGCGAAACCACTGTGCAAGTTATACGCCGCATAAGGGCGCCAGCCGAAAGTGGTGCTAAAAAACTATATCACACGCTTATAATAAAGGAATCCAACTCCCACATAAACAAAATGTAAATATATTTCTTTTTTTATTGCATCCCGTGCAAACAGGTGCAAAAATTTTGGGGCGCCAAAAATTTTCTTGCATACAGGCGCCAGCTAACCTCGCGTCGGCCCTGCGTACACGTCACGCTGGTGCTACGTGGCTCGACTATACCAGTGACGCCACCAACGGAGAAGCCTTGAAGCCTCATTCTGTCAGTTTTCGAGTCATAAATTCATTATTATTTCAACGTGCGATGCTTATTAGCATTCAAACGCACCGTTCCACCCTGCACTGATGTCTACTGGAGGCAACTATCCCCGCAAAAACTTAATTCTTGCCAATTCCAGGACGAATAACGGTTGAAAAGGTTTCGCGTATACGTACACGCTTTTCCCAGCTTGTGTGAGCGTACGCACACATTCAAGGCCCGCTGAGACGGCCCCCTTAAAGGTTCAGAACTTCAACATCCCTTTACCATAAAAAAAACTTCCTACACGTAAAATTCTTCTGTCTGCTTCCAGGATCTATTACAAAATATACTAGATCTATTAAAAAATTAGATAATTTCCCCCACTGTATTCCCTACTTCAGATTTTCATTTCTTCTAACGATTAACACTCCAGAATATTCCAAATTATTCAGAAATTTATATCTCAGAACTCGGTTATTTTTTAAGAACCCCTGGCAGTTCATACACTTCCATGCAATAAACTTTTTAAAAATTGCAATCACGCACAGATGTAGGTACCTCCCTTAATTCTACGAACACTTCAAACGACGAACCAAACAATCATCGCGCCGCAATTAGTACTCAGCCACCCCCAAAATTTCTCCTCCATACTCCTCCACCAAAGAGAAAGGCGATAATAACAATAATAAAAGAATACACGCTACTTGCCACGACACCGCCTGAGTTCCAGCACTCGACAAAAGTGAAGCTGATCGAACGAACGGCGACAAAGCGGAAAGCCGACAGCCCCGGGAGCAGGGGACACTTTCGGAGGAGCGATTCGTTTCCCCGTAACCATTCATTCCGACGCAATAAATCCTCCGCGAGCTGCCCCGAAACCGCTGTCGGGAACGCAAACTCAACCGCGCAAATAAACATCGGGGGCTAATTGATTTAACAGCAACTCAACGGACTAGCGAACTTCGGCGAACACTTGGCGGATGAACGGCGAACGACGCTCTAAATTCCACCTTAAAGCTCGATCGATTTCCAAATTACTTCGATACACTAATTTAGCCACTCATCCACCTCCGCCTTCGCCGCAGCGATTATCGCAGCTGGGCTTGGGATTTCTCTGCCTTTCTGGCGCGGCGTTATTTTTTTTGGCAACGAAACGTCGAGTTCGATTGTTACCGGGTGCGCGGGAGCGAGAGAGAAACAGAACGGTGAAGAGGGGCGAGGAGAGGAAAAAAAAAGAGGGAAACTAGAGGGCGGACGAGAGGTGACAATTAAAGGTAAGGGGACGTGCACGGGCGCGTAAAGTCATTAGCCTTAATTGGAGTGCGCCAGTCGGCTGTCAAGCGTTGAATAGGTGACATACGTTTCGCGATATGTTCCGTCGTTCGAGAGGGAACGTCCAGCATCGTCCAGAGCCATCGATTTTACCCGCATGCAGTCACGTGTGAGAGCCATTCCGCGTCGAGCCGCGCGAGATCTCGCGCCACAGGCACCGGGCCTTTTTAAACCCGCCGCTTCGGGGAAACAGTCTCGAGAAATTGAAGTGTACGATTCGAAACGTTTTCACAAACATTAAGGGGGATCACGCAACCTCAAAGCAGACCGATTTTGCGGATTTTTCTCTGGAGAAATTATGCCTGTAGAAAGAAGGGTACAAAAATTTCCTCAAAAATCGTACCTACTGTTTCTCCTAAGTTCTACAATTTTTATAAATAATTTCATAAATAACTAGAATATTTTTTGTATTTTTATTCTAGACAAGAATTGAGGACGTTAGTCTCCACCGTTTTACAGCTTTGGCAGTGACGTTGTAGCAAGGTACCTCGATACTCGATAGCGCCATCTACAATGCTTATTTTGAATATAATAATTTTTTTTTCGTATCTTCAAATATTAAATACAAAGCCACGAAAAGGTTCAAAATGATTCGCTTCGTAATTTCTCCACAGAAATTCCCCAAAATCGGCCTGTTTTAGCGTTCAGTAAAGTGTAATGCCGCCTTAAGTGTCGCAATTCGGAGAACTTAGAGGTGTAGCCGTTTTGCTTGCGTGCTCTATGCTAGACGTTGAGATAATGGTTTCTGTTTGTGCCAGCTACAATAGGCTCTTACCCAAACGCGAATACGAAACCCGATCTGTTATTCGAACGTTCTATTATCTGTACATAATATAGGGGAAACCTGTCCAAAACCGTGTACCGGGGCAAAACCGTATACCATACTTACTTCTGAAAATAAATTAACGAAGCCCACGCGCGTTTGGCAATGGTTTTCCGCCATATTAAACTGTTAGTCAACAGATCCTCGTGGCGAAATACATACGCTCTAGCGAATTATTAAATTTATTATATTTCTACGTGCTGTGATCTTATTTTCGACTGTACTTCAAGTGCTCTGATAATTAGAAGGTAAGTTACATGAAGATATCTATTAACAGTATCTATTTCTATTATATTTTGATGATCGTGGCCGATTGTTGTCATTTTTATATTTAGCTGCAACCAAAAGTGTAGGTTCTTACGTCTTGGGGCAAAACCGTACGGGGTAAAACCGTACACCGAACGACGGTTCGTAAACTAGTGTTCCATTTCTGTTTAAAGGTGTCAGCAAGATGCCTCGTAATTATAAAATGTAACGCAATTAAACCTAGAGAAAATAAAGATGAAACGAATTTTTGTATATATTGTCACGAAGAATATGGCCTGAGCCGCTTGGATCAAAATTGGGTCCAATGTACAAGGTGCGGTGGATGGGCACACGAAGGATCACCGGCTGGGGATCCGAAGAACTGGACGATTTTCAATGCTACCGTTGTTAATTTAGACCGTATAGTATATACGGTTTTGCCCCGTAGGGTGGACGAAACCGGAAAAAGAAGCGGTTTTGTTTTATTGTTCAATTAAGTACCCTATTTAAACTTTTCAATTATATTTTTGTTATTTTGTGTTGTTTATGTAACCCTTGAATAAACACCGTGTTCATTACCCAATTTGTTTTATTATTTAAAATGCTACCCAGATAGCACCGCACATCCCAAGGACGTCCTTTTCATGTCCAGTTTATATCCGAACGTCCTACGTCCATTTTGAACATACATAGGATGTTCTTAGGATTTAAATTTCGGATGTTCTAGGAACGTCCGTTTCTGAAGTCCTACGGACGTTCTTAGGGCTTAAATTTCGGATGTTCCAGGAGCGTCCGTTTCTTAAGTCCTACGGACGTTCTTAGGACTTAAATTTCGGATATTCCAGGAACGTCCGTTTCTTAAGTGCTACGGATGTTCGTAGGACTTAAATTTCGGATGTTCTAGGAACGTCCGTTTCTTAAGTCCTACACACGTTCTTAGGACTTAAATTTCGGATGTTCTAGAAACATCAAACAATCTTGTAAGTCCCATAATTGTTTTGCACGATTATATTTCGAATGTTCCGAGAACATTCGTCTCGTAAGTCTTGTGAATCTTTAGAAGACCTAAATTTCAGATGTTCGAAGAACAACCGTCTTGTAGGTTTTGCAGATGATTCAGGTTCGGTTGCAAAACAGTCTTACGACTGAACCTCGTCTTTGCGCTATTTTTTTGTGCAATGAAGACGCTGAAATGCTGAAATGTTTCCAGATAGCATACGACGTCTTCAAGACGTCTGTCTTAAGTCGTCGTTAAAACATCTGTCTTGAGACGAATGTGAAATTTTAAGCAATGAGTCTAGAGGTCGAATGATGATATTCTGTAGAATATTTCGCGTCAATTCACATTTTTTATAAACTATTAATAATAGTTATATACCTAGAAATTGAAATTATATGCAAGGAAGTGTCTTGAGTAGTTGCGAAAAAGCTCGGAGGGGTTGCTGCAGGGCACGGTGAACTCACCGATACTCTTTAACATTTTCACGTGCGACTTCACGAAACTATTTGGTCTAAATGCAGGCATATCCTCGGCATTGGCGTTCGCTGACGATGTGATAATTTATACAGTTGGTAACAGAATGGCGACGGTACGAGACAATCTTGAGTCCCTAGTGGACAAGCTGAACAGATGCTATATGTCATGGAACCTTAGACTCAACCCCGGTAAATGTGAAACTATCTTGTTTAGAAAGACTCTCGAATTCGTCCCCTCTAAAGAAAGAGCTGGGAGCAACAAATTCCAAATCCAGACGCTCAGCCCTGGTACCGACAATAGTGTTAACATCCCGCACAAGAAGGCGGTCAGGTACTTAGGAGTACAATTAGATTACCTCCTTAGAGGTAACAAGCATATTGACATGCAGGTAGATAAAGCACGTGTGGTATTCATGGCCAACAGCCGAGTTTTTTACAACAAAAACATATCCAGCAGAGCCAAAGTCATCTTATATATGCTGCTAGTCCGTCCCATCCTAACATACGCGGCCCCTATCTGGTGGAACTGCAACCACACTGTCATGGAGAAGCTCCGGTGCCTCGAACGCAGATGCCTCAGAGCCTGCCTCGGGCTATACCGTTCCCAGTGCTCGGATTGGCGGCATTATGTACGGAACCAAACAATCTATGAGAAGGCGGAGATCCCTAGGATTGACTCGTTCACCCTTCGACTAACACGTGACTATTTTAGCGGTCTCCCAGACATTAACAACGCCGTGATTCTTACAATGTTCGTAAATACGACCACATAACGCCTTCTTTCCAACGTTCTGGCTGGCTAAAGATGAAGCAGAGATGGATTTTCCATCTCTGCTGTCTTGTCTATAAAATACTTGCAACAGGTACGCCGAGGTATCTGTATGAACTGCTTCGCTCTAATTTGTCAATGCACTCTAGCGGCTCTATGACAACGAGACGCTGTTTTGATTTGTCTGTGCCGCACCATCGTTCTTATAAATTCACTGCGTCCTTCTCCTACATATCTTCCTATTATTATAACTCCATTCCTTCTAATATACGTTCCCTATCATCGTTTGCTTCATTTAAACTTAGTGCTCGTTCTTTCATCCTCTCGCGGTTACCTATGTAATCTGCTTATTCTTATTCTTATCTTATTCATAGTTTATTTTATCTTATTTTATTGTATTTTATTTTATTTTGTTTTGATTTCTTTCCTTTTCTTACCTCCAACCGCTTTTTAGGTTAGGTTGTAGAGCAGCAGTTAATGCTGAACCTCGCCTACTCGCCATTGTAATCTTAGTTGTAATGGTGAATAAAGACATTTAATAATAATAATAATAATAATTAGGTCCTCCTGCATGCAGCGTGACGAAGTCTCTAAACGCCAGATTGCTGTCGGCTATGTCGCCCCGCAAGCCTTTACTTACTGCGACCAGCGTGGTCTGCTGCAGAACGAAAATAATATTCCGATTTTGTATCACTGGAAGCGCAACAAGGCGAACAAAAAAATCGCGTTGGAACATGATGCGTATAATACTAATTACGATAATTTTGCGTTCTCCATTGCTCTACCAAAGCGAGACCACCGGGACTTCCATAGACTCAATTTTGAGAAATATTGGTGGCTGTCGCCCACTTGCGCGCACATTCCAGAGCTGCTACAACGCAGAATAAATGGTGCTTAACTTCTTCTCGAAGCTGTGATTAGCGAGGGTACCTCGTGGTCCCTCTTGCTGGACTGTGATACCTAGATCTAAGGGTCAGCCTCCACCCCGCTGTACATAGTTAGTACGTAAGTTCTTAGTTCGTAAGTTTTTAGTATTAAGGTACCGACTCATATCGATTCAGGGGTTTTTTGTAGCAGCCGTTTACTTTTCCCTTATGTAGCTGTACGTTACATAATAACAGAGAGTGCAAATTAGTATGTAATTATCCATATTTTATTAACATATAGTTTATAGTAGCCAGAGATATTTATATATATATGTATACTTTTATATGTATTAGTATCGAGAGTAGTCTATCCAAGAGTTACGACCTGCATTCGTACAATTGGATAACCAGTTCCTACACCGTTCATGACGCGTTTGAGCATTTTTTTATATGTTATTAAGCTCACCTATCTTCCTGTAATTGTTCTACGGCACTTTAATAAACATTTTTGAAAAAAAAAAAAAAAAAGTAGTTGCGAAAAGCAGTTGCTTCGTAATCTGGGAGTCTTGGGTTCGATTCCCGTCCCCGGCAAATTTTTTTTCTTAATGTCCTAACCCAGACTTGATGAAGACGTCTTTAAGGCGCTTTTAAACCATCTGCAAAACGTCTTTAAGACAACTTTTGGACGTATTTAACTTTACTTTCGGACATTCGGAAAACGTTCTGAGAATGTTGGCACAGCACGTCCTCAGGACGTCCCACTTTGTAAATAGGACCTTCCCACGACATTTAAAGAACTTAACGAGGACGTACAGAGAATATATGGACCTTCTCGGGACATTCTCCGAACGTACAGTACGTCCGAAACGGACGTTCTTCGGACGTACATAAGATGTCTTTGTACTATTTGGGTATGGACCTAGAACCTTAGGTATACGGTTTTGGACAGGTTTCCCCTAGGTATTTGTATAGAATTTACCACGAATCTATCAGTAAAGCCGGGCCAGTTCTGACCCATAATAGAAGTTGCTTATCTGGACATCAGAGAATGAACTTTCTCAAATTTTCATTTCAGGGATCGTCCTTAAATTACGTAAGACTTTTCGAGGAGGGGGCTCACGAATGTCTTGTGTTTTCTTAAAAAGGAGGCAGAGGGAGTCAGGTAGCGTAGCCTATGTAATATTCTTTTATCCCAATTCTCAATATCCGTGGTCTAAAAAGCGATGTTCCATCGCGCACGCGAAACCGAATTAAATGCAGTGGCGGATTTAACGGCGGGCGCATCGGGCGCGCGCCCGGGGCCCCGACTTCTGAGGGGCCCCACAAAAACCAAGTTTCCACTTTTTTTTAATGACACCAAATTTGATTTCATATTGTAAGCGGATCGTAAAATTGTAAGCGAGAAAAGTATAAGACTGTGCAACGCTGCGGAATTTTGAAGTAACTGTTGGTAAGGAGGGCGACGGAACACCGTCTCCGAAATAGCTAAGAGGCCCAATATTTTTGGGGCCTCAATCGACCTTAATCCGCCTCTGATTAAATGAATTATGTAAACCATTAAAAGTATTTTAATAACTGAAGTCATGCAATGTAAAAAATATAACGTAAAAAGGGGGTTGGAAGATAGGGTGACTGTACCTAATATCGCCAGGCAAAAGTTAAATCGCTGTCGATTGAATAATAATTGATATTTTTCCATGCAGTTCGTTTCAAAGTAAAGAGAAATTATTCATCTTTTATGTAGCATATGTTAGAATCGTTGAAACCTACAAATTGTTAATTAGGACTCAAAAAACGTAAGACATGCAAAAATCGGGTCCTGAAAAAAGTGTACCTAATATCGCCTACTCAAGAAATATTGATTAATTCATGTATATATGAGTTTTTAAAGTCATTTTCACATGTGCTTTTATTATTTCTTGCTCTATAAATGTCTTTTTATCCATCTTTGATTTCATTTTTATTAGAATAATATAGAAATTTGAAAATACATATAGATTTTTAAAATATTTTATTTTTTACGTTCCGATGTACATATTGGACAAATAAATTTTATTTCGGTTGCTCCGCACATTTCGTGACCTCACCTGTAACAAGTAGAGCTATTGTTTTTGCCCGGGTATCCGGGTACCCGGGTACTCGAGTACCCGGTGAGACCCCGGGTAGAAAAAAATGACTCGGGTACCCGGGTACCCGTAGGATACCCGACTACCCGGGTACCCGTGCAATACCCGGGTAGACAAAAATTACCCGGCTACCCGGGTAGACAAAAATTACCCGGCTACCCGGGTAGACAAAAATTACCCGGCTACCCGGGTAGACAAAAATTACCCGGCTACCCGGGTAGACAAAAATTACCCGGCTACCCGGGTAGACAAAAATTACCCGAGTGTCCATGAGATACCCGAGTAACTGAAGTGTGATGAGATAGTTGAGAATTTCGATTTGACAGCATATTCCGTTCATTACTGAGGTTAGCCGAAAATGATCGAAAGTCGAAAAACGATCGGCTGTCAAATCGAAATTCTCAACTATCTCATCACACTTCAGTTACTCGGGTATCTCATGGACACACGGGTAATTTTTGTCTACCCGGGTACCCGGGTATCGCACGGGTACCCGGGTACCCGAGTAATTTTTTTCTACCCGGGGTCTCACCGGGTACTCGAGTACCCGGGCGGGCGGGTAGTAAGAGCTCTAGTAACAAGCATTACATCGAAACCATTGTTCTCCGGTAGGCGGTATAGAGAACACGCATACTGCTAAAAGAAAAACGCTATTTTCATTACGAAAAATATTTGAATCGATTTCATTTCTTAAGTACATCATTAATTAGGTATTTCTAGTAGATATTCTTGCATTCACAGATTTATTAGACTTACCTTCTCCGAATGTGACGTAAAATTGTGATAGTCCAATAAATTTTTACACTATTAAGATTCTCTAAAATCCTTCCCTTTCTGTAATTGTTGATCACATGATGCTGCAATTATAGTATGTCTTCCTACATATGTTTAGGTACTAATTCAGTGCATAACCGATAAATTTTAGAGCTTACTTTAAGAGATATAGCGAGTGGCGATATTAGGAACACTGGCGATATTAGGTACAGTCACCCTAAAATCTTACGAATTCTTACACTCGGCGTGGGAGAGGGTAAGAAATCGCCAAGATTACCCTCACGAAATTTAACACTTTCATAGTCACCGGTAGTGATCCTCTAGGCAGTGATCGGACAAACGCATATCGTCGCTGATTGGTTGCTGCGATTTTGTCTAAAGCGGAAGTAGACAGAGAAAGAAACTGTAAGAAAGAAAGAGACAGAAATACGAATAGATAGAGACAGAAATACGAATAGAAAGAGATAGATAAACAAGCAGCTTGGAAAGCAGACGATTTAATGAATGTTTAGGTTATGTTATTTCCGGTTTTGTCCCAAAATGGCTGCGGTTTGTCCGATCACTGCCTAGAGGATCACTAGTCACCGGCACGTATTACTGCCCTCTTTAGTTAAAATGTCCTATCTAGCATTTTGAAACAACCGAGACAACCGAAGTTTTATCATTTACTTTGTACCGTCCTTATTTTCCTTTATTCAAATTAAAACATGTTGTCATTATTTCGTAACAGCGTAATATATTTTTTTGTAATAGGTGTACCGGTAGGTAATGTATTATTAACGTACCAATTAATTAATTGTTTTAGATAGGATATTTTAACCATTTGGAAATAAGTTAGGTTAAATACATTAGACTGTTTATAAATATTTACGAAGCACTTAGAGTTTTCTAACATTACTTAAAAGGTAAAAGACGTGTGCTACTTCAAATATTTCAACATATCTCAAAAAATGAAAAAATGCTAGATAGGCCAGTTTAACTAAGGAGGGCAGTAATATTGGTCACACTTTTTTCTCCTACAAACTTTTACAAAAATGCGTCCGCAATTAAAGTTGCCGAAGGAGACACGCGTGTTTCGCGATAATTAGTAAAGTAGAAAGAACTGTCGACGTCTGCTGCAACATGCATTAATGATGTTTAATTATCAACATTCTCGGTAATTATTCAGAACGGACGCACGGTTCTACAATTAATGACAAACGCAGCCCACCCTGCCTGGCACACTCGTTAAGTTGAAACCATTGTAAATTTTAATTATGACGCAATTAAAACCGATCGAATTATTTCTGCTGGTACAATTATTTTTCCGTTAGACCGGCCGCCAAATTTTACCTCAGAACCATTGATCGCGACGAGACACTTTCTAAAAACCAAAATACAGTGTCTACATCCTACACACCATAATTTAAAATGATTATTAGAGCCATTAATTACTTCTCTTCGCTCCGTACACCATTTTACGTTTGAAAAAAACCGAGTCGAAGCTTGTTAACAATTTCCAATACGAAGGGAAAGGGCGATGCCACCGAAAGGGCCGAGAATAATTCTGAAAAGAATTCCCGAAGTTAATTACCTATCGAAATCCGATCTGAAGATGAAATTCCGAAAGGAATTCGGAACTCGGTAAATTGGGGCACGCCGGCCACTACAGCCTGAATGTCAATGGCTGCTTTTCCGCTTCTTTTAAGCCCCCGCGTCAGAAGCGCCGTCTTTAGCCGGAACTCCTCGCGATTTCATCTGACAGGCAAGGCGCGCAACGCTGAGTGGGAAATATCCAAGCGCGCCCGGGCTGCTCGACGCGTGAAACACGGAAGAAACTTCGAGGCCTGACGGGATCAAGGGGATGTAAAATATTACGTATAGCCCGTGTCCGTCGATGCATGCCAGCTTGAATATGCAGCGCGGATAGGTTCGGACAGTGGTAATACGTGCCTATAATTCTGATGGATAAGCAACGCCGAACACGGGGGTGATTCACGGATTTCCGCGCGCGCCCCCCTGCCCGCCTGCCTGTTTTTTGGCGAGCGGAAGACATCACGTACGCGCGCGTGAAAGATATATGGCGACGAGGACCCAGTGTAACTCCACTCTTCCGTGGTTGAAGTAAATAGTTTATAACGATGGCACGGGACCTGGCCGCTTTCCTCGCTGCGCCGTCGCTTTCCTGCCCGTTCATGGGAACACAAGCGTTCGTGTATTCCAATGCGTGGACGCTTGCTAACTTCCGGTTGCAGCGAAATTACCGCTTCGTTACCGACTCTCGAGATAGGCAGGGCATTCTTTCTCTGTGGCTTTCAGAGTGCTTTGTTGAAGAGGCTTCTGCACACGTACTACCTGTGTATATTGTATACGAAGCAATCGTATAATGGACGAGTCGTTACGCCGTTAAGGGGGTGCATACCCTTGACAGGTCGGAGGCAGGGTCGTTGTTATGATTCTTTTTCATACAAGGAAACGTAATATTTAAAAATCAAGATATATTCTTAAGAACCACTTTAGAGGCAGAAAAAAGACCTAAAGTTGACAATTTCTTTTGGGAGTATGACAAACGGAATAGAATTTCTTTTCAGAGGGTTTATTTAACATATGTTGAAGTACGAAAAACAATTTTTTTATTGTCATTTTAATACACAATGGCGGCGACAGAGCCCGTCGTCGAAAATACTTCTTTGAAACTGGGAGGACGGATTTCTCGGAGACTATTGCATGGATCGATTTGAAATTTTTACAGTAGCTTCACAACAATATTCTCCTTGGAAGTACGTAGCCGTTTTTTGATTGAATGTAAACTTTTTTTTTTATAAACAATTTAATGCTCATTTTTAGGACAAAAAATCGATTCATTTCTTAAAAAGTGCACCACTTCCACAAAAATTGATTAAAAAAAAAACCCCCTAAGTACTTCCTAAGCCAATTGTATATAGATTATAAATTTTTTTTATTTTTTGTTCCGGGACTCATACATGCCGAGAAATCCGTCCTCCCGTGGCGGTGTTTTCAAAAAAGCTGTTTTCGACGACGGGCTCTGTCGCCGCCATTTTGTATGAAAATGACAATAAAAGAAATTGTTTTTCGTACTTCGATATGTGTTAAATAAACCCTCTGAAAAGAAATTCTATTCCGTTTGTCATACTCCCAAAATAAATTGTCAAATTTAGGTATTTTTTTTTTGCCTCTAGAGTGGTTTTACCCCTTAAAAAAGGTGCCAGAGCAGCCCTTTTTTCCAAGGCTTTGGAAAATATCTGAGAGATTAGTGGACCGATTTGACTAAAATTTTGCAGGAATATTCTTGAAGCTACAATCCAGTACTGTGCGCGTTGTCGTCACGTTCCTTGCGTGATGAGAAATTACCTGATCAACAATGAATGCCCATGTATTTTAGTCGATGAGAAACTAGTTACCAGCTACCTTATTATTCCACAGCTTATAAATAATTAAATCAGACTTGTTTTCATTTTTTTTAAATTTTTCCTTAAAGTTTGAACATAAATTTATCTTTTAGTAGCAAGAAAGTCTATGATTTAGGGTTTCGTTGCGTTAAAAATTAATATTACAGCGGATAGCCCTCTGAAATGACCAGGAACTGTTCCTTAACGGTGCCTAATTCAATCTCGACGTGTAGGAAAGTAGGGTGAACTAAAGCAATATTTGGAGATATTTTCTGAACTAAAACCGAGCAACGCACAGCGGTTTGATTAGGCTTCTAACGCAAAAATGTCCCAAAAGGAAATATCATTGTGTTTTACTTTTGGGTATTTATTAGGGTTATGAAGACTTCAGGGTGCTGGAAATAATAAACCGCTTCAAGATTTCGATATAAGCAGCAGTGAGGGTGCAAATCAATTAATTTTGTACTGATAGAACACTTGCTTTCTTTTACCCCACTTCGTGACCCGTAAAACTGCTGAAAAATGGAAAGTTGAAAATGCAGCCCTGCAAATAACACGTTCGCCGAAAATACGCTGCGAGTTTCTCGGTAGATGGTTTTAGGACCGGGCAAGCTAATGCGCCGCCGACAGACTGAAATGGAAATGGCTAGCCTATTGTTCCTTTGCTATAATTTTCACGGGATGGCGGTCGCATCAAAATGCACGGTAATGGCTAAAGGGCCCTAAGTGCGCTGCACTCGCACACATGTGTAACTAGGCAGAACGACTGTTACTCGACGAACCGCGTTTGGTACATCGACTGCCAAAAGTAATTCTGTAAACTCTCCCCGGGAGTGATCGTATCTTGTCTTCGTCCATTTCGTGCACCTCGACACGAATCTTCGCGCAATATTAAAGCTCGTAGCGTATAATTTTTAAACGATTGTTCTGAGTCACTAAATACTTAGTTTAATAGTTAATAAGGGGCACTATCGATGTGCCCGACTTTTTCCCCTTGAAATCTAGTGTTAAACACAAAAATCTAGTATACACGTATTTTTTATTTCTGCCAAATCCAAAATATTGCAATTTTTAAATTCAGAAAGTTTCTCTGCCACTTTCTAATTTATTGACACAATACCTTTCAGAAGCGACAATTTCGTCGTCTATTAAAACTGTACGAAATATGGGGCGTCACCTTCTTCTCATTCTTTCGCCACTGTTGACGTTTACATTCCTCTTTTCTCCTACACCTGAGAATCTATATTCAAATATTAATTTCAAAGTTCCATTAAAAAATTCTCCGTTTAAAAGTTTCGCCATCCCGCAAGCCTCGCCCCTTAATTCCTTTTCGCTTAAATTCCAGAAAAATAACCGTGGCAGGTGGAGAAAGGAAAAATGGAGCAGCATGTTAGTCGGCATCCATATGTATGCCCGATTCTCATGGAAATATGAACATTTTTTTGTTTGAAAGTAAAACCAAACTGGTATCGAAACATCGAGTAGAACAAAGCCGCTTGTACATCATCGTCTGCCAGCGTGTCAAAACACGAGCATGCACATCCTTCCACGTAGCTATGCATGAGCGAACACCTGTTTCCACAAAAATAGATGAACATAAAAAAAAGAATCAATTATCGCAGTGTAACATTCTCCACGTAGAATGGAATACGTATAAAAAAAAAGGGATGCTTACGAAGATTAACGATCATATTTTCGTTCGCTGCAGCAATCCGGCCGGCCCGCGGATTCAAATTGCACAACAAAAATGGCAATATCCAGTGGATAAACCGCGCCTGCATGTATGCTTAACGAGTGTGCGGATAAAATTTCTCGCGAAAATCAAAACACGCACAGGTTACTGCTACCCGCAATGGCTTTCCCCCCCCCCCCGCATTTTTTACATGTCGCGTTCCCATCTCAAAACATTCCTGGCGGTCCTTCTCGTTCCCCTCCTATTTCACCCGCTTTGTGCCCTGATACCTCCAACCGGGTTACCAGTGTCAACTCAATGCAGGGCACCGTTAAAGTGAAAGTGAGAACCTGTTTTGAGGCTTCAGGTTCTATTTTGGGAATTTTAAAATTCAAAATTTTACCCCAAAAAGCACAGAGGAAGGCATAAACAAACTTAACCGAGCAATAGGAATTCTGTTTTCTAAATACAGACCCTTTCACTGAAAGAGGCGCAAAATTCAAAGAATATTACCTAAGAAGGCTACGAATTTTTTGAACATCCAAGAAAAAGTAAGGAAACGAAAATATAAGATTTTTTGTGTTACGTCCGGAACCGATGGTGTGATTTCCGGAACGTAAAGGGACCTTGCCCCGTCGCCTCCGGCGTAACCATAATCCCTCAGACCGGTCACGCTTTTTGGATTAGGGGAGACCGGGGCTAGTTGACTAATTTTTTACATTTCTAATTTTTATAAATAGACCATTAGTATTTTGTTAACTTACAGAATACCAACAGTTTCCAAATTTCATTAGGTATACAGGCATAATTTTGAAACTCATTTTAATTGAGTCTAGGTAGTAGTTTTTATTGTATTTAGAGTAGTGAGACAAATAAGTCAACAGACCCCGGCTACGGGGTTAGTTGACAAATATGATGGGGTCAGTTGACTTGACATTTACTTTTCAGTTTTAACCCTTTGCATGCGAAAGGTGTACATATACGATGTCACAGTACATCAAGATAATGTGAAAAACGTATATATATGCTGCCAATTCGTATACGAAACGCGTACATATGTATACTACGACCAATAAATTTTTTTATATTTTTTTTTTACTCCTCCACAGTGTTATTTTTTTTTATTAATTATCATGGTCTAAGATACTGTAATTATTTTGTACTGGTTTGTTATGGTCTATTTGGAAGGCCTAAGAGTTTGAAGGGAGGTTAGGGTGTAAAACTGGTAGGGCTGAGTTTGGAGGGATTTGTGGTGGGGGAAGTGGACTTGAGCAGCTAAACTCTTTGCCTCGACTGCATCTTGAGGATAAAAAATGCAATTATTAGTAGTATTCCTGTGCTTAGTCAAGTAACCCCGTCCGACATTGTTAACATGTTAAGGGTCGTACGTACAAAATCTCCACGCACCGGATAAAATAAAATACCGTAAATTATAGTCAAGGTATCACGTTTCCACAAAATATTCATGAAATAACATCAAGCAGTACTTAGTGGACAAAAATTCATAAATAGTCGAAACGAAAATATTTACTTCCAGCCGACCCTTTTAGATTTTTCATTCTCACTGACAGAACACGCAAGTTTTTGTCACGGCGACACATTAAATAGCAAGCTGGTCATTCATATGCTCCAATATTGCGAATCGCAGCATAATTTATTCCATAATACAAGAATTAAAGGGAATTAGTCAACTAACCTTCGTTAGTCAACTAGCCCCGGTCTCCCCTACTGTGCAGGGCTGGTGGATTGGCATTTTGAAGATCGAGGAGGAAAAGGAAGATGTGCGTTTCGAGTTGGGAGCCGTCAGCCAGACTCATCAGTAGGGCTACAGCTGGCGGCCCCTGCCCTAGACACGTGGAAACTAAGAGGAATGGACATCTAGCGGCGCTGGCGAAGACTAACCAGGCGCGGACCCATGGTGGACCTGGGACGTCACATTTGAAAAATGTAAAACATAGCACATCCAAAACGATGATACTTTAAATATTAATTTTCAACGGTGAGCATAAATATTCTACAATGCTCAAACTTTATCTCAGAAGTTTTGCGGCTTAAGGTAGTTCCTGAAGAATCTACTAAATTCAATAATTCTTTCAAATTTCGTGCAAAACTAATTTGGAATACAAGAAACCCTTGTGCAAAGTTTAAAATCGATTTACCGCATAGTTATCGAGAAATTGTTCATTAAAGTTGATGCATTTTAACACAGTGACATATGGCGGAGTAAAAAGAAGAGGGTCATAGTTTCAGTTTTTCTTCTGAAACAGAAAAACCATATTCAAGAAATGTACCAAAATTGGCACAAAAGTACATCGAAATGTCAGGAAATGAATTTATCAATTTCTGCAAAACTGACCATATAGTTTCTTCGTAAGTGTCCATAAAAAAATAGGTTTACGTGCAAATTTTTCAAAAACTTACGTAGAGCAATCAACGTGGCAACATCGCACAATCGATGTGTTTAGACATTTAAATAGCGAACGACGATTCAAATTCATATGAACATTTTTCTGACATTTTGGTTATAAAAGACGCTCCGAATGAATGCGACGTTGTCAGATCTGCTGCTCCAATTCACTACGCTAACCAATTTAATATTTTATTTTCGTATTACAATTATTTATATTAACATTGAACTGTTTCAAATATATATACATGATGTTAAAAATTATTATTATTATTTCTATAGTAACATACTACTTTACATTTATCGTTTATTACCCAACTCTAATTTGACTAACTTAGTTGGTTAGGAACTACCTTAACAGAATAATGTACGTGGCAACTCGAGTAACATCCAGTAAACTGTTGTAGAAATAACAGCTGTTTGAAAAAAAAAACTCGAATTTGCATCGAAATTTTGAGTTTAAAAAATTTATAACTTTCGAACATGGCACCCAATCACAAAAATCCTACGTCACATTTTAGCTATTACCCTTTTAAATAAGAAAACAATTATTTTTTATGTTTTAGACGATGCCTAACAGAGAAATGAAGTACACCATCAGCAAGGATTTTCAAAAGAGGGTCCTACTTATCGGCTTATATCTCCGCGATTTTTTATTTTTTTTAATCGTTAATATTGTAAATTGTTCATAAAACTACTATATATATGTGTAAAATGAAGATCATTTTATATACTTAATGGCAGCGTCAAAAAAAAAGTTTATTTTTATACCTATTTTTCCGAGCGCCAAGGTGGTGTAACCCCTTAATTGAACGGATAATTTTTAAACAGCAGCGGATTGAAGATTGGCTTGGGTGACATCGACCCAGTCCGACAACTACTTGCGAAAGAATAGCTGTGACAACCGAGGGTTAAGAACCTAACCACCGTGTTCTACGAGCATAGCCTGTAGTCATTTCCCCAACACCTTGCGACCTCCGTAAACAAAAACGTTCCTCTCGTTCAGCCGAATCCCAAAATTACATACGAACTCCTCTTAAAGAATCGATCGCAGGAACAGGTCCAACAAAGGGCCCGAAATTGCCGTGGCACTTCAAGTTGCTCGCACCACGAATTTCCCTGTTGCTGGCTGCGAGAGACATTAAACAACTGTCGTACCCACCGGCATTCACGCGACACTGGAAAAAGCGGACGCGAACGACCAAGCAGGCGAATGCACCTAGTATCAATGATCATCTGCGGAGCGAAACCGATGCGCAAAACTACAGTCGCCGGGCTCTATTACTTGCCAGCAGTAAAGGTCCGCATTGAAGCCGGGAACGCATAGAATCGGGGTCCGCGGGTCATCAGCGTAACGGTGATCGCGAAAGGAACGCCGAACCCGTTCTGGAGCCGCGGAGCGCGTCCATTCGCATAATTAAAAAAAGAAAAATAAAAGCAGGGGGCGGAGAAACGGACAAGCCCGAAAGAATCGAGACCGAAACGACGGCGAAGGGAGAACGGCGGAGGGAACGCCGAGTTGGCCTCATTACCACGGGAATTCAGTTTTCCTCGCGATCCGGGAGACTCCCTCTCTCGCGAGAGGAGGCAAAATAATCGCTGCCACCCCCTCGCCCGCCCCGTTTTTTCTCCTCGTGTCGAACACCAACGCCGAGCCATTAAAGCGTTACAAAGGCTTATCCGCGAAGCAGGTTACGTCAACTACACGGTCGGGCCGCGCTACCCATTCGATCCCTCTTTCAACAGCTCGATATCTCCATACCAGTCGGATAACTCGCTGAACTGCGTTTACATCGGAAACTGCAAATGGACCCGCGCGACGTGCACTCGATACCGTTGAAATATCGTTCACCCCACCGGGCGGCTTCTCCGCGGTCATCCAAGAAGCGCCCCGGGAAGAATCGAAGGGCTGTGCTCGAAAGCATCCCCGTGTTACTGATGGGGCTGTTTTCATTTCGAATTTTATTGTTTCGAGCACCATTGTTATTCACAGTTCGAGGGCATTGAGAAAGTAGGGATTCTGAATGCAGCGGAGGCTGTGTAATGATATCATAATAAATTGAGGAGTTTGCTGGGAAAAGGGGGCAGCTCCATAATTTTCTGAAATTGATTTACAGGTGGCACTGATTCTAAAATTTTGATTAAATTGGGTGGACGGAAGAGGCAGATCGGATAATTCACTCCCAAGTTATCAGGGTGGTGGTATTTGGTAATTAGCAAAAAAATATCTCGACTTAACAACCTATTTACACGGACTGCGCTATTTTTGAAAGAAAAGTGACGCATTCAGGAAACAGGCTATACATTAACCCTTCATGGTCACACCTTCTTATAATCACAAATTGGTCACACGGGATTCACTGTACCCCAGCGTCATTTTTTGAGTTACCATTTTCGTATTTTTGAATCTTTTAACTTTTCAGTGATAATTGTACATTCGTAATAGTTATACAGCCATGGTCTAATAGTCTTTTTCTAGAAATATAAATTTTGATATGATAAAATTTGTAGTTGAAAATGAGTGATTTTCCACGGTCGTGGGAAAAAAACAATATTTTTTCAATTTTCACATTTCAAATTGAAAATTGCTGTTGGGGCGCGATACGCCCCGTGTGACCACGAAGGGTTAAACTTGCGGGTTCGAATATCTTTGTTTATATTTTTGCTAATTTCAGGAAACTCGAGCAGTTTCTATGAAATTAAAATTTTAGTAAATTGAAAGTCTTGGAACTCGCACTCCCGTAATTCGACAGATGTTAAGTAAAAAATTCCAACGTAATTTCCTATAGCATCGCATGATTGCGCCCTGACGCTACTTCAGTATTCTATCTCCGAGCAGAACTTGGCGCGACATAAATGCGCAGCCATGAAGTATGACGTTAAATTAACTGCAGTGTATGTAACTCTTTTCACGTGAAATTACAGGTGGTTTCCAGAGCGGCACCCCAGGGAAAAATGTTCATCGCGAAATTCATTAATTACATCACCCTTCTCGCCTCGCCTCTAAAAGCCAAAACATCCCATGATGGAAAAGGCGCTCGGCCGTTATTAAGTCGATCATCCCGATAACGAGTTTTATCTCGACATCCGTCGATTCTGCGATAGCTTTTATACGATCTTCGACACAAGGGATCGTCATCATTCATCAACCTTATACAATGTGATTAGGGTGGATACCAGTGACGGAACTGATCCAATATTTGCTCATGATTTTCAAGCGATTCATAGTCAAAGAGAATCTACTTGGTGTCAACATTTGCTATTGATACATGTCAGAGGGATTAGTAAATGATACCCAATCGCATCGCAACAGATGCATCGAATGTTTCAAACACTTTGCGAGTAGGGGAACCTGGGCAAAGTGAAGAACTTAAGATTTAATAAAACACAAAGGTCATACGAATAACAAAAACAAGCATATTTTTCACCACACAAAATACATAATACAAAAGCTCCGTCCACTGAATAAGAACAACAAAAGTATTCAATACTTTATCAATAAAAAGTATTCCATATACCTACTTTATCCCAACTCTTCGTATTCTACCGAACAAGTTTCTTATTCGCTATTCTCTTTTTCTCACGTTCCGCAATGAACAAAACGCGCTGCCGTCCGCCTGGAAATATCGGGCCGCGGACAGCCAGCACCAAGGCGATTCATGGCTTCGCAACAATTCACCGGATCGCTAACGAGTTCTCGACTCGTAAAATTATTTTTGATTGAGCGGCCCGGAACTGCCCGAGCAGCAGAATTAGGTCACAGTAAGGTTGCTTTCCTCGGGGCTGGCTAGGGCTGGCAGATCAATCTGAACGACTTTTCCAGGAGGCTCTTGCACGTGGCCGCGCATGCTTTCGGATAAACATAAACCCCCGCTGTCTTCTTCTCTCTTTCCCACGGGTGGAAGAGTACGCCCTCGTGTCTGAATATATTTGCAAACACGCGTGTACCGGAAGTAGAACCTCTAGGCGAGCTCGCTCTTAGACGGTTCTGGGGTAAGTGCCCTATGATTCATCACAATTCCCGCTACCAGAAGGCAGCTTTGCCTCCACTGGTGCGTCTTCATATCCTTTGGGGACATTGTGCTTGCCTTCAAGTCAATGCAACCGTCAGGCTGCTCCCTGTCCCTAACCTTTCCTACGGCTACGAGGAATTGCTGCCTAAATAGACACATTTATAGTACCTTACAGAGATATAGTGAGACCTGAGGCCCTTTCAAGTGGCGTGTAAGGCGATAACCTTGAGAATATAGTGGCATGCAGTGATATCGTAAAAATAGCAGGGGATAAAGTTGGTAGGACTCCTGAGTGTCCTGTCGATAAATCAAGAACCCAAGGTTTCAGTATAGTACTTTAAAGCCCTGGTATGCGTAGAAGTGTGACCACATAAGCGCAACTTTGTAATGGGCGATAATGAACACATTTGGTGGCTTATACTTTATAGGTTATACCCTCAGGAATATCGCTTTATAGATCACATAAATTGTAGGCGAAAAAAAGCCTCGGGCAATGGGACTCGAACCCGAGATCGGCGGGTCCTCTGCGTGCTGGCCAGCCGCGTTACCAATTCCCCAACGCCGACTCTCCGATGGGACTCTTTGCCGAACTCTATAAATACCCAAACGAACGGGGCGCCACCTATATGCCAAACGCACCACAGGCCGTTCCCAAACGCCAAACGCCTACATTTAGCACAGCATGAAATGTGTTCTTTGGGACTTATTACAGGGTTGCCGTTATTGCTCGCTAGACTAATGTCTAAAACAAATAGGCTGAGTACGTCTATAGAGTCCTGGCCCGTGGCGGATTTAACAGGCCGGGCGATGAGCAGTTGCCGCCTGGGCCCCTGCCCAAAGGGCCCCTCAGGGCCCCATCCTAAAAAAAATTATGATCTTATCCAAACTATGTTTCTTTCGGTACTACTACACTGAGACCGTTTTTAGTAAACTTTTCCTGGAAAAATGGGCCCCTCCGGAAGGCCCCCTAGGGTCCCATCCTTAAAAAGATTTGATTTTACCCAAACTATATATTTTTCAGTACTACTACCATTAGCCCGCTTTTAGTAAACTACCTCTTCATTGTCCCCTAAAAAAGTGGGCCCCTCGGAACGTTTGCCACCTGGGCCTTTTTTTCTTAAATCCGCCACTGATCCTGGCACGACTGGAAAACACTTAAAGGCATCATTGCCTTTATCTCTGCAATACACAATACATAGTAGAACGCACGACATCCTCACCTTCCCACTTACATATTCCTCTACGCGTCTATTCGTATAGTTCTGAACATATCTGTTTTGATTCATGCCTTTTACAATAGCAGAAGTTACACACACCGTATAAAAGTTTCTACTTTCTTCAAATCAAACTTTTCGCATGACATAGCATTCCTGTTTGCATAATGGAAGAATCAGGCGGTGTCGGAAGGACCTCTGTCGAGCCGCCGGGCCCCCTTCGCTCTTCGCTACTTGTGTCGCAGGTGTCGTATCTAAAGGTGCATTCAGAATAATTGAATGCATATGAATATTTACGCCGCCTGAGCGATCTAGCTAGACGGAAGTTGACAGTCTCACTGTTTCTCGTGTGCACTCCCTCGTTGAATGCCTGAGAGTCATCCCCATCACCTTTCTCTCTGCCTGCGCAGGACAAGTGTTTCACACAACACGCGCAAGCAGCTTTAACTGCGATGTGCTCGACGCGCCGCACGAGTCATCCAATAATGAAAATAAATAACTATTTTAAATAAATAATTATTCAATCTTCATGGTCTTCCCACGTGCTTAGACCACTGTCATCTGGCCACTGACATCCCCAAACGTGCAATTCGCCCATACCCCTGTCCTTTCCATTCAGGCTGATAAGTCCCCGGCACGAAACTTTACAAAAGCAGAATGGCGTTGAGTTACCTGCCTTCGACTCCACTTAAAAATGTGCTTCCAACTGTGACACGCGCGATATTACGCAATCTTGGGCGAAAGTCAGAGAGCCATCCAGCTCGACGCGATTCCTATGCATTTGTTAGAAGAATTTCCCAGCGCACAGTTATGTCACCATAAAAATATTCAAAGCTCGTTTCTTGTATAACGGGAATTTTTAATCGTCCCACCACGCTCGCTCAGCCGCTCTTCCGCGTCTCTGCCTGCTCCCCCCATGATTTATCTCTGTTCCCGGCGAGTTCTATTAGGACACTTGGATGATTTATACTGTTAATTCTTTCGTCCACCCGTGCGAAATTTACCAGCGCTCCTTCAAGTGCTCGCATTCGTGCTTTGCTTTGCCGCGCGCGCGCGCCGGGGAACACTTGTAACGAGGAATGTCCCACGGCCGTGGAAACTTATACAAAAGTTCTATATAATTACGCTTTGTGGCAACAATTAAACCACTACTCCCTTTTCTGCGATGGAACATTTAAGTCGTTATTTACACTTCTTTTTCGAGAACGGTAGGACCAGCGCCGCACGCAGAGGGGGGCAAGGGGTCCTGGCACCCCCTAAAGGAAAAGGAAAAAGGAGAGTAATGTAACCACGACTGAAGTGATTTAAGAGCTTTGTAAGAAGAATAGAAAACTCGATTTTGTTCTATAAATAAATTTTTATAATCGCCTAATGAATTTTATCGAAGTTCCATTAGAAATATTTTTAATCGTTCGACTCGGCTCCCCCCAAGATTATATCCTGAGTGCGCCACTGGGTTGGGCAAGGCAAGGAACTTATCTATATGGAAGTATTACAATTCGAAAGATTTCTGCGCTTCTCGTTAAAGTATTTTTTTAATATATCAGTTTATTTTAAAATGGTCATTTACACTATACATAGAGTCACATAATGCTGAATTCTAAGAGGTCAGGTAAATTTATCGCTTTGAAAAATTGGATAGCAGAGATATTTCTGCTGGAAATTTTTCTAGCAAAATATTTTTATGAAAATTTAAACATAGAAAATACATTTCGGGTGATTATAGTCTGGTGAAATACCCTGTGTATGTGATTTACATATATTTAAATGAGTATTAAAATGGAATATTGCAAAACTAATTAAACTTCTCGAAATACCGTGTTTTGCCCAATTAACGAGTAAACTTCTTTTTAGAATCATTGTTAGTGAACTGTACAATTAAGGAATTTTTTCAGCTCCCTCTTCGTTGAGCCTCAAGCAGCAGAGACCACCTGCAGCATTTTGAAATCGGGATAAGAAATTTGTCCGCTTGATGGGCGGACACGCCGAGATGTAGATCACTCTGGAGAACCGTTTCGGAAGGTTTTTGTGAATGGGCGAGTATCCTGTCAGAACAAACATGACATATATCTCTTCTTTTGCCTCCCGTGAAGCCGAGAAACACAATCCTGTTTTGCTGAACAGACCTAATGCTAACAGCGTTTGGAACGTGCGTTTCAGAGCCTCAGAAAGTGCTTATTCTTTTTCGTTTTCGGTTTCAATTATTACATTTTTACACTACCAAGTAAATATATAATTAATGACATGAACAATTGTCTCAGGTACGTTCAATAAATGAAAACATGTACATATTTCATATTAGATTATATTAATTAAAGGAGTTCCAGTTTATTTTCTACAACAATTAAATGAAACAAATTGTTGAGCACGATATAGATATTTATAAAAATTCCCTCCGTCGATAACATATTCAAATAATCAAGTCCCAATTTGTTCAAATGCTACAGTAATGTTTTCTTTACTTGGACAAAATTCAGATTATTTGTGCTGCAATTAATCAAAATCAAAATAGGTAAGGTTCCGTATTCGTGAAGATTAACAAAAATAAATACTACTCCCCTCATTTGGAGAAAAAGCTTATATTGTATAAGCTGCTTTTAAATACAAAGAACAAGTGGAAGTCTACTTGTCCGTACTCGGATACGTTGAATCGAGGTGCACGCTGCGCGCATGACCGATGAAATTTTAAAGCCGCTTTCCTCAAACGGAATCCTCGTAAAAAGATGTATTCCGAATATTTCGGCTTACTTCTACACAAGTCTTTCATCCCTACATTGTCATCTTATATTCTTGAATAAATAATCAATATAGAACCTGAATATCATTTTCAATCGACATAGTCATTTTCGAGTTATTTGACTAAATAGTTTCCGCCGCTAAAAAAGTGTATTAATATTTTTAGGTACCCTATTTCTACCCCAAGTTTCATTAAAATCAGCGTGTAACAGTTGGGTGACGTTTTTACACAAATCCCACCCGAAGCCCATAATTAAAAAGTGAAAAGGTATCGAGGGTAGAAATTGAAGGACTTCATAAGCGATAGACGAAATTTCAAGTCTTCTGCAGCATCTTCTTCCCCGGCGAAACGGTCATTAATTTCCTAGACTACGCCGCCTGAGTATGGAAAGTCCATTACCGCTAACCGGACAACTAATCCTTGCCCACTTACCCGAACGGCCCGGTCTGACTACATCGACTCTGTTACTACTGGCTGCGAAACAAGGAGTTTCAGGACCAGCGTAATAGACAAGTCCGTTACTGGGAAAATTCTTAGCCGTGGTGCTAAGTTTCGCGACATCTTCCGCGTAATTTGGCACCCATCGCTGAGGGCCTGTTTGATAAGCCCTATCTGCCACCCAAGTCGTGAACTATTTTTTTAAAACTCTCTACCAATCCACATGAACGGACAGCTGTTATTCTCGGCCCAACAATCGTATCGAGAACACTAGAGGAAGCACTGCTTACAGAATGACCAGCAAGATGTCACTCTTGCGCGGAGACGATGAAGAGCTTATTGCCGGCAGTTGCCCGTCATCCATGGGCCGGCCAAAATTTCGTGCAGCCTCTGACACAGACAGAGCACGGGCAGGAGCACGCTGCACGCGTGTACCAGGCGTACATCTTCTCTCGTCTCACCTCGGAGGCGAGGGAGGTTGGCGTGTTTTGCGACGGGGTGTTCCACGCCGACACAGCGCTCTATAACTCCACGTGAGCCGACGCGGCGTGATAGGGGCGGGCGGAAGGATAGCGCGGTGCAGAGACAGACACAATGATGGGCTTGTGTGTGGAGGAAGACGGGGCGAGAATAGGACGCGCGAGACGAAGCAGGAGGAATGATAAAAAGCCGCGGGTGGAAAGAGAGACGCGATAGGCGGGACGCCCCGATGGGAGACGAAGTGCCAGTCAGAAAGAAATGGTGAAGGAGGGTAGGGGACATACGTAGACAAGATGAAAAATAGAAGAGAAAAGCACAGTAAACACCGAGAAGAATAGGCAGGAAAAAGAAGGGTAGTTTTGCATGATACATACCGGGGTGTATTCCGCGCCCGTGAAATTGTCACTAATGCTTATCGATCCACCTCCATCTTTCTCCTATTCTATCCACCTTTCCCTTTCTATTGCCTACTGCTTTCCTGCTTATTCGTTGGCCCTTCTCTACCCCTATGGCGTCCCGCTTCTGTCCACGGATAAGCAGACAGAGAGACAGGATATTGTATTCTGCCTCGTCTCCTCTACCTCTCCTTTCCTCTGCCTCGCTAACCGACCAAATCGCAGTGGGCCAAACCGCCGATCTAGCTGGACAGAAGTCGCTTTGACGATTGTCATGAAATCTCGCGATTTGTATTTCAAGGTATGGAAGAGGGCCCGAGACCACCGAAAATATATGAATAAATTCATTATATAAAGCCTAATGACCGTGGTATGTCTATAAACCCATACAGTACACTCTCGTTGCAGCAAGGTTGCAGGATCGTTGCAGTGCAAGATTGCAGGATTGTTGCAGTGCAAGATTGCAGGATCGTTGCAGTGCAAGATTGCAGGATCGTTGCAGTGCAAGATTGCAATGTTTCACGCAACGTTGCCGCAAGGGTACAGCAATAATTCTGTGTCCGCCTCCTGCAACGTTTCGGGCAGTAGGGCCAAAATTATAAATAATGGTATACATATATATATATATATATATATATATATCTTTTCCCCCAAGGGGAATCGAACCGGCGACCTGTAGCGTCGTAGGCGAACACTCAGGAAAAAATTATTGCTAGATAAAAAGGACAACATATTATACTACATGGTTAAATTTGTATTTTTATTGGCTATAACGTTATAGTAATGAAAATACGTCATCCCATTAAAAAAATTATCGATGATCTTGAAATTTCGGGAAATATAACCTTGCGAACAAAATCGTCTCCGTCAGAATAATTGTCTCTCTGAAGCAAACATTTTTTTCCTTAGGCATTTTCTCGTATCATTAAAAACAACGGAAATATTTTAGGTGTAAATGGTAGGTGCGGCAACGTTACGGCAACATTGCAGGGACGTTGCCGCAACGTTGCAGTGCAATATTGCAACGCAACATTCATGCAACGTTGCAGCAATAATTCTAAGTCCGCCCCGTGCAATGTTACACGGCAACGTCGCAGCAACGTTACAACGACATTGCGCTGCAACTATGCAACACTGCAAGGTTACTGCAACGTTCCTGCAACGTTGCCGCAACGAAGTGTGTTGAATGGGAAGATGCCTCAGGTACGGCTTAAGGGGTTATACTTAGTCAGGAGGCCGAAAAGAGCCGAATCTGTGTGAATTTTTTTTTAAAAAACGTCAGCATATATTTTCATCGAACTGTTTGCACTTAAAAGAGCAACGTTTAAAAAACATTTCGTAATTTTCTTGTAGAAAAATATTTACATTTATAATAAAATTACAAGCGACATCCCAAGAACCTTTTTCAAAAAGTTGTTTTGGGGCTTCTTGGACAAATGTGGCCATGAAGTAAGAATTTCTTTCAAGGCCCCTCATTTCGAATTTTGTCCAGCTAGTCCGGCGATTTGGCCCACGCGCCGTGTTCAGCCACCCCTCTGTCAATTCAAATCAACCCCTCTTTCATTCTCATATATTCTCTGTCGCGCCCCTTTTCCCGCCCTTTTCGCATTTTAAAGGGATCGTCGTTGTGTGTCCTCGGAAAGAATGAGCGGAAGTCAATTTGATCTCTTTTGTACGTTCCACTTGCAGCGTGCGTATCGACTCGCTTTTTTTGCCACCCCCTTGTGCTCTGTTACCGCACTGCAAGCTTCTCGAACCGAGTCCAGGCCAGTTGGACTCCTGTGGAGTAACATCCGCGCGGTTTTTTGCAGTTTCACGGTTCTGAGAATTTCATTCCACCTAAGCAGTAGCAATAGGTTCACTACGTTAAGGAAAAACGAAATAATAGAGGCTTAACTATTTTTCCTTCACTTTTGCAAATATCATTTTGAGGAAGCTTCATTTACGTTGCTAGATAAAATTATCATATTATCATATTCTATTCAGATTAAGGTACACTGTCGCCTCTGTGAAAGAAACATGGTCACACGAAGATGAATATTCTTAAACCATAAACATTCCTAGTGTTAAATTTCTAATCACACCTCAGAAAAAGCAAATCAAAACAAATAACAGCTTCACACAAGCAAATATCCCGGTATGGACGAAACAGATTGTACTAGCCTAAAGCTCCCAGCGTTGTCCGCAGAAAACTTTGATTGTCACAGAGTGTCAAGGGGGGCAAAATAATTTCTAGACAGTAATTGTGCAAAATTTGGTCCAGATCGGTTAAAAGAAATCGGGATAAAAGGTATCCTATATGTTACTTCTGGTCCCAGACCACGTGTGTACAAAATTTCAGAAAGATCCATTGCGTAGTTGCGACTAGGGATTGCAATACCGGTAACCCGGTAAATCGCGAAAAATACCCTCAAATTTTTACCGGTAATTCGTCAAATTTTTACCGGTAATTCGATAAATTACGTATATCAATATAGCGCATATATATGCGTTCGTTCTTTCGGTCTACATCGTTATCAGTGAAAAAAACTTCAATTACTAATAAATACGAAAACCGAAGTATCTCATGAAGAATCAACTCTAAGCCAAAAGAGAACTAAAAATCTAAATCAAGTCATCAAAACAATGAACGTATTTTCAAGTAGGGAGAAAATATATAGGTACAAATGGCATATGATTTCTTAATGACTATCCGACCAACAAGTGTAGAATCTGAGAGTGCTTTATCCGTGGCTGGATTATTTTGTACAAAAATTAGATCGCGATCAGGAGACCAAACTTTAGACAAATTAGGTTTTTTGCGTGCTTATTTGTTAAAAAAAATTGTTAAATAAAAAATATTTAATTATGTATGTAAGATAAGATTCTTTTCATTGTTTTCGTGGTGAAGATCTATTTTGTGTTATTTCATTTCATATTTTATATTCAGAATAGTTTTCTTTGCATATATTTATTATAATGCTCGATTAAAGTTCAAACAAAGTTTTTTTTGTAATATTTCCTCTTATATTTTCAATACCTTAAAAAATACCGGTAAATTATCGGTAAACCGATTTTGATTGAAAATTTTACCGAATTACCGGTAATTGAAAATGTCGGTAAATTTGCAATCCCTAGTTGCGACGTGATTAAGTAACAAACATCCAAACATCCAAGCACACTTTCGCATTTATTACGTTAGTAAGATTAGAACGAGTCGACGAAACTCACGACTCTATTCATTGAATTCGAAAGGCACTTTTGGAGCACGAGATTCAAATGCCCTAACGAATCGAGGGAAGGTCCGATTTCGATGCCATAAATCCTCACTTACCGCAGCACTCGGAAGACACGCCGCGTTGGAAAGACATAAACTGACCGAAGCGAATGGGAAAAAACCGACATGATTTTACAGACCGCGCGGCCAGCGTCGGGTTTACTCCCTCAGCGCGGTGGAATAGGGGATGCACGAGCTGTGCGCTTTAATAAATTCTCCCAAGGTAGCATATCCTTCCGCGGAAGCGGCTCACCGATAAAAATCCACCGCCCCAAATGTAAAACACGACGGACCGTGAAACCTCAAAAGTTACGTAACCTTCCCGACACCTCCCAAGGCCCTCCACGACTTATCATCCCCCTTTTTTTTTGGAGTTGAGTCCTCGAGTAGCCGAGTGTCGCAGATATGTAAATCTCTTTTGCCTTACAGCTACAACAGAGCCAGGCATCATTCGATAAATCGGGTAGTCTAATACACAGAGTGGATCAGCATAACTTGCTACCTAAAGAAGCCTTGGTTTTCATGTCACAGAAATCTTTTACCGGAAAAACATATTTTCCTCAATGGCTTCGTGTCGGATAGTTGAAGCTAATTTTTTGCGAGTCTCGAGCTTTTTACCAATTATAATTCAAGACAAGTTATTGCAAGGTATTATTCTATATATCACGACCTTCGAGTGGCTTTGGCTCTAAAAGTCATCAATTGGACGTAGAACGACCCGACGGCGTCAAAGCGAATGCGTGTAGCGATAACTATGGAAAGGAAACAGCGAAAAATTAACAAATTAAGAAACGGGGAATCCTCCAAATATTTTTGGCATTAGGAAAAGAAACAGTTTATATGAGATGTTCGTGAGAGATTGTAGTGCATAGTTCTAGAAACGTAATTACCAGTTTAACGACGATTGAATCTGGATATAAATTGATATAATACATTATTATCAATAAAAGGTAGCAAATTGATATGATATATCTACATACAATACCTGACCTCGTTAGGGAAAGTTGCCAGGAAAATTGTAATAATTTTATATGATCGTGTTAATTACATAGGTACATTCCGACCGCGCGTGTTCATTCTGAGTAAAAGCAAACGAATTTCACGTTCCCGCGAGACTAATCAGAATCTGTCTGCTCGGTGCTACCAAATGGGATTTTCCATTCTCCTTTTGTAGCATTTTTTTAGTACTGGTGGGTGATTGTTACGGGAATTGCGCCCTTATGGGGCGTTGGAGCTATTACTTCGACCATTGGGTATAACCCCACTGTTTAAGTGATTAAAAAGATCGAAGGCACTAAGTATCATTCGGTTTCACATCTAGATTCCTCTTCTAGATAAGCGGAAATTGAAATCGGTTGGCTTTAGAAGTAGAACCAGTGGCGGATTTGAGAAAAAAGGCCCAGGTGACAAATGTTTTGAGGGACCCATTTTTCGGGAAAATGAAGAGGAAGTTTAGTAAAAATGGGCTAAGTGTAGCAGTACAGAAAAAAATATAGTGTTCGGTTAAAATCATATTTTTTTTAAGATAAGGCCCTAGTGGGGCCTTCTGAGCAGGGGCCCATTTTTCAGGAAAATGAAGAGGAAGTTTACTAAAAACGGGCCAAGTGTAGTAGTTTGGATTCCTATACCTAATCATAATTTCTTTTGTCATGGGGCCCTGCGGGGGCCTTCTGCGCAGGGGCCTAGGCGGCATCAGCCACCCTGTTAAATCCGCCACTGAGTAGAACCTTCCAATAACTTGGAGGGATGATACTTTTATCGCGTTTTATCTGAAAACTTGCATTAACAAAATTTCGAAAAGAGTTTAAAAAGAAAAATATCTGACGAAAAAACTTTTTCAAATATTTTGTTGACAGAAGTTTGTAGCGCTTATTGCACCGTTAAACTTTTGTTTGAAACATTTTTTTCTGTCTGCTGTACTTTGAGAGTTACACGCGAAAAAGTGGAAGAGCCAATTTGACTTTGAGGTTAGTTTTCACCCCCTTAAAGAGCGATAGGGCCCGAATGAAACACACCGTTGTTCTTGTTTTGAGTCACTCTAAAAATCCACACAGTTGCGTTCCAATCGGTGAGTCCGGGTTCGCGGTGTTCCCTTGTAAGTAATTATACTAATAAACAATAAGTGGTTTCGGCGCACTGGTTCGGTCAGTTAAATAATTTAAAAGCTAATTCGCAATTTTAAAAATTATAAATTTCCGACGTTTCGGTCTGCGATTTAGACCTTTTTCAAGGAAAGATTTTATAAAGTATACTGCGTTCGCTTTAAGGGGGGAACCTGGTGTAGCGGAACGAAGAAATCGATTTTTTTTTTTGCATAAATCAATAGTTGAACATCACAATAATATGTTCCCAAAGCCGCAAAACGAAATTCGAAAAATTAAAGCGGATATGGCCGGTTTTGCTACGGAGCGCCAGGTTACCACAAAACTTTAAATGCGTTTTTCTCGAAACGACAGTTTTACAAACTGCGGGCAATGTAACTCCAAAAATATTCAACCAATCGACTTGGCCTTGTACACGGATATTTGTGAACATTTTCTTCATAGGGCTACGTTCTTAGTATAATGATATTGTTTAAATAAATAACTTTTTTTTACACATTTAAGGCAAAATTTCGTTGGAAAAAGTGAATTTTTTTTCAAGAGGCCGCCATTTGTTCAATTTTGCATCTTTTAAGTTATGAATTTATACGATCTGTGCGTACACTCATAAACTAAACGAAAATTGTTCGATTTTTAGTTTTAGATGAAACCAAAAGACGCTACGTTGCCCGCAGTGCAACAATTGCGTCGCCAACGGACTGGGCATAAGCCCTTATAACTTTGTTATTTACCGCTCATTTTTAATAAAATTTTTTTTTTATCTTCCATAACCTGATAATACAATATCCTGAAAGTTTCAGAAAGATCGATTAAATACTTTCTTTAAAAAAAATTCCCGAAAAATGCCTCGATTTCCAGCTAGTTACACCAGGTTCCCCCCTTAAAGTCACACGTTTGATAAGACGTGTAACACACGAGTCGGTTGTAGCGTGACTGAGGTAAACATAACTTGGGGGACCATTTAAAGGTGAAACAAAACTGTGGCTAGAACGGAGTCAAAAGAAAGACCATTAAATATTAAGAACGGGTTTAATAATTATTGACTGAACGAACATTTTCAACCTCACAACAAACTGTCGAAATACCACTAATTGATGTTCATGTGGTAAAAGCCCAACACATTAGGATATATGACCAAATGATTACATAATATAATTTTATTATGTATAAATGAACTGGTTATACTGGCCAAAATTGAAGTGAAGACTCTATTGGAAGAATTACATCATAAAGCCTTATTGCTTTAATAAAGTTGCGTAGTACTCTTGTATTTTAGGTGTTTCATACCTAAGATTTACGCTTGGTTGTTTAATCATATGCAACGTCTCCAACAGAATTCTGCGACTCCAATTGGTCTCTCTATCAATAATTTTAACATTATCGAAGTCAAATCTGTGATCAAACTCCAATGCGTGTTTTGTTAGGGCAGTATGTTGGGGGGGTGGTAGGAAAATGTTCCTTTTGTGTTCGTAGATCCGTCTTTCTAAAAGTCTAGACCAGCGCTGCACAAGGAGCTGTTTTCGGCGCCTAGCGGCGAGCAACCCACCTATCTCGTTGCTAAGGTTAGAATCGGTGAGGAGAACTGCAGTAGTGTACGTGCATTTGGTATGACTTGAACCCAGCCATATTTACTGATGCTACGAGCCTACGTTCACGCACATACACTACTGCAGTTCTCCTCACCGATTCTAACCTTAGCAACGAGATAGGTGGGTTGCTCGCCGCTAGGCGCCGAAAACAGCTCCTTGTGCAGCGCTGGTCTAGACGTTTGCCCAATGTAAACTTGGTTGCAACCCATGCAAGGGATTGAGTAAATGATGTTCGAATTCTTTAACCCTTTCAATACGGCGAAAAATCAGTCCGAGTGCGCCCCATTGCCGGGATCAGTTATTTCTCCTCCAAGCGATTATTGGATAAAATAACTTTTATGCCTAAAAGGTTGAAGGTCTTGGAGACACATAAACGTCCCCATAACAGCGCACCATCAACAATTTAGAATCAGTTTGGAGGCCCAACTTGGCGTTATTTTCTGTCCTAGATATTTTTCAGTAACTGGGACATATGTTGTCCCAGCCGTAATATCAAAAATTTTCCAGACTGGGACAGCATATGTCCCGTCCGGTGCGAAAGGGTTAACAAAGGTATTTTATCTTTAATTGGAGGGAACAAGTTTTTAGTATAAACTGGCATTTTAAAAATGGTGTGTATTCCTATTTTGCTGAACATTCTTTTAATATCATTAGAAATATTATTGCTAAATGGTATGACCGCGGTATTCTTCCAACTAATCGGTCCTATTTTATTGGCTCTTTCCTCCTTACGTTTTTCTATCAATGCCGGATGGTAAATCTCAAAAACGCGGTCACGGATTATTGTTGAGACCATTTCTATGGGATAACCATTACGTTTTAGAGTATCTTTAATGAGGAGTAGATTAGCTGGTCGAAATTCAGGGTCAGAGAGTAAAATTGCGCGATCTATTAATCCCTTTATTAAACCCACCTTATGTTGCATGGGATGAGCCGAAAAAAAGTTTATGTATCTACCCGACCAACTAGGTTTGTGGTACCAATTGGTGCTAAGTTTATTGTTTGATCTAATGACCAATGTATCCAGAAAGCTTAAACAAGAATCTTTTTCAACCTCATAAGTAAATTGGAGTCTATTGTGGAAACTATTAAATGTATCGAGCAATATTGGCAAATCTTCTAATTTAATGCATGTAATAATATCATTCACATATTTTTTATAAAATTTAAGTTGAAATGGTACCTTCGAGAGAGAGACAGTCTCTAACCTTTCCATCACCAAATTGGCGATGACAGGGGAAATTGGAGATCTCATGGCCGTTCCAAATACTTGCTTGTAAAAAACTCCATTGAAGGAAAAAATGTTAGCCTCCAACACAAACTTCACGGCTTGAAGAAAATCATCTCTGTTAATATTGGTGTGCTGTGCAATTTCTGTCCAACGATGGTGTAATACAGCGGTGGCCACATCGGGCTATTTGGGAGTAAGGCCTCCATGCTGTTTAGCGTAGCCGCGCGGAAGGGGAGCTCGAAAGCCAATGGTAACGTGGGCGCGTCACGGATAGGGAAAACTGTAGATGTGTAGGTAGCAGCGTGCGGCACAGGTTCGTACCCGTAGGATAGGCTTGAATGACTGGGTTCCTTGGGGGGCCCCAATGTCCCAAAGATGTGCTATTATCTATACAAGGTTGATTAAAAACGTACGTAATTATAATGTTGTGGTTCGTCACAAACCGATATTTATAAATAACATTATTTAGCTAATAAATAGTTGCACTTGAGGAATTCATTTTAATTCCAGTAAATACTATAAATGCGTACATATTTATACACGTGCAGACAACCACACAATTGCACACATCGATACGTATAAGTGAAAATAGTTAACTAATAAATATTTTCATTAATTAATTTCCATTGAGATAACCACCGAAAATACGTGCATGTACAAGGTGAGGCGCGTAAGGCATGATAATTGAATATTGTTGACAATATTCGTGATATGAAAAAGTGATGTTACGAAAAATTGAAGTATTTGAGCGGAACTTTTCCGCGAAATTTCACCACATAATAATAATTTTATGCATTTACGAGCAGGAAAATCTCCGAATATATTAACTACATCCTGGACGAGTCCGAGTTTTTTCTACATTTCAATAGCAATTGCCATATCATAAACCCAGGCAGCGGGACCCCTTGTACACCGTCCACTGGAGGGTCGCTGGGGCCCCCAAGAATCCCAGTCATTCAAGCCTATCGTACAGGCATGAGGTTGCCCCGCACACTACTACAGTTTTCCCTATCCGTGACGCGCCCACGTTACCATTGGCTTTCGAGCTCCCCTTCCGCGCGGCTACGGTAAACAGCATGGAGGCCTTACTCCCAAATGGCCCGATGTGGCCACCGCTGGTGTAATACCTGTAAAGCTAGATCAACAGGTACATTCGTAAAAAGAGATACGACATCTAGAGACACCAATCGCATTGAATCTTCAATATGTATTTTCCTAATTTCATTACAGAATTGCCAACTATCAACAGTGTGGTGTGTAGATTTACCTACTTTCTAAGATAGTATTGGTGTCTCTAGATGTCGTATCTCTTTTTACGAATGTACCTGTTGATCTAGCTTTACAGGTATTACACAGGTAAATCTACTGTCTAGACTTTTAGAAAGACGGATCTACGAACACAAAAGGAACATTTTCCTACCACCCCCCCAACATACTGCCCTAACAAAACACGCATTGGAGTTTGATCACAGATTTGACTTCGATAATGTTAAAATTATTGATAGAGAGACCAATTGGAGTCGCAGAATTCTGTTGGAGACGTTGCATATGATTAAACAACCAAGCGTAAATCTTAGGTATGAAACACCTAAAATACAAGAGTACTACGCAACTTTATTAAAGCAATAAGGCTTTATGATGTAATTCTTCCAATAGAGTCTTCACTTCAATTTTGGCCAGTATAACCAGTTCATTTATACATAATAAAATTATATTATGTAATCATTAGTCATATATCCTAATGTGTTGGGCTTTTACCACATGAACATCAATTAGTGGTATTTCGACAGTTTGTTGTGAGGTTGAAAATGTTCGTTCGGTCAATAATTATTAAACCCGTTCTTAATATTTAATGGTCTTTCTTTTGACTCCGTTCTAGCCACAGTTTTGTTTCACCTTTAAATGGTCCCCCAAGTTATGTTTACCTCAGTCACGCTATAACCGACTCGTGTGTTACACGTCTTATCAAACGTGTGACTTTAAAGCGAACGCAGTATACTTTATAAAATCTTTCCTTGAAAAAGGTCTAAACCGCAGACCGAAACGTCGGAAATTTATAATTTTTAAAATTGCAAATTAGCTTTTAAATTATTTAACTGACCGAACCAGTGCGCCGAAACCACTTATTGTTTATTCTAAAAATACGGTTGATATTTTAACTACTTTATTTAATTATATTAATGCTTAAAAGAGATCAACGAAATTAGAGTCCTCATTAGGGGTTGTCCTTAAATTACGTAAGGCTTTTTGGGGCCGAGGGGCTCGCGAATTTCTTACATTTTCTTCCGGAGCGGGGGTCAGATAGCGTCTTACATAATATTTATCATATCTATCATTAATGTTCCAGAAAATTAATTTTAGTTTAAATCTCCCGAAACCGAGTGAAATGAATTATATAAATATTTAAAAGAATTGTAATAACTGAAAGAATGCAGTGTAAGAAATAGTAGGTACGTAAGGGCGGGTGGGCTGGGGTTGGAATACAAAATCTTACGAATTCTAATACTGGGGGAGGGAGGGGGTAAGAAATCGCCGAAATTACCCTTACATAATTTCAGGACGACCCCTAAGCAATCATTAGCATCAGTCATTGCAGACTTAATTTAAAAGATTGATTTTTAAGCTAGCACACTTTGCGAAGGGTTTTAGAGTAACCACTGATACTGATTAATTCCAGATCACTTGAACGGCCAACATTCGCCATTTTCATTATCACCATTGGCGAGTTTTCTGCGATTAATTTAATAAATATAATTTATTTTTTTGTTCAACCACTACGAAGTCATCGATGCATATAGCGGAGCATTGAAAGATTCAAGCGCTGCAAAACATTTGGTACCGACGGAGTGAATTACAATTTTATTTGCATGGCTAGTTTACAAAAAATTCTGCGATCGTCACGGCATTTAGTTGCTCGCGCAGCCGCGCGCACGCAGCGGCGGAAGAATTAAACAAGCACTAAGCGAACACGATATAGTTTTACATGGGCGATAAACGAATGAAATATTCCGTCGCTTGAATCAGACGCTTTTGTTTTCAGAGCGGAAACAACCGGGGGGAAAATTCGTGGCCAGTGTATGCGCGTATAGGGAAAAGTGAATTATGTTGGCTGATCTCTCTGGTATACCATCAGATCCGAAGAAACGAAATGCCGTGAATTTCCCTTGGTCCCATCGACTGCTTCTCATCATCGTTGAAACTCGACTTACACTTACATAATATGGCCACGTTAACATAGCTGTTTAAAGATTATGTTGCTTAAAATCATCCAAATTGCTTTCATATTTTTTATTTCTCCCTATTTACTATAAAGGTCCATTTAAATACAAGGTGTTAGAAATAAGTGCCTCAAACTTTAGGGGCTTATAGAACTCACCGTGAGGAGTGAAAAATGCTTAATCAAAATAGGTCCTAAAACCAACCCTGTCGATTATCCTGTATAGCACAAAAAAAACACTTTTACTGATAGGATGTTATGTGGACAACACTTTACTATTCAATTGTAATATAATATGATAAAATATAATAGATACTACAGAACAACTTCTCGGCGCGTGGACCTCTGCCAAAGAGTAGGTATAATAAGAGGCGTCACTCCGGGCGGAACCTTTGAAGTCCTTGCTTGACCTTGGCATTTAAATTGGTTGTCTATTTCGAGCGGGATATTCAAATCGACTAAATGTACCTTACCGCAATTGGCTGATTATTGCCGAAGTTGACCGATCATTGCCGAAGCTTAGCGATCATTGCCGAATGGGCATTTAAATTGGTTGTCTAGTGATTTCCCTAGGTTATCTCTGTCCTTGTCGAGTGACGCCTCTTATTATACCTCCTCTTTGCCTCTGCTTACGAGCATGACCATAGACAATACCGTACCATGCATACTATCTCCGGCCACATTAACTTCCCACTCTCACCGATAGGTGTCTCACGCGTATTTCGCTCCTCAGGCCCATGTACACTCAGCTCAAACGATTGTGGCCGTTCGAGATTCGACTGCATTCGATCTTACCAGGGTTGGTTTTTCTCCATCGCTAACATTCTACAGTATTTCATGAACATGGTGATGGGACTGCCAAGCCACAGGTTCCCGTCTAGAACACTTCTAAGGCCGGTATTCACAAACGTGTCTTAAGATTAAGCAAATGCTTAAGCATTCGGCATCCTTTACTAGCTACTAGGGTTAGTAGAGGATGCCGCATGCTTAAGCATTTGCTTAATCTTAAGACACGTTTGTGAATACCGGCCTAATTCATGTTGAAACACCACTGTGGCACCATCTGCCTATGATTGTCATAATTATATAAATCTGCGCGATCGGCTCTGTTCGCGATGCTGTAGCGTAAATGACACCAGGAATACATGTCAAATGACTTTTATTGCAATGAACCTAAAAAAAATCATAATTTTGACACTGATAAATGATAAACTTATAATGTCACAATATGAAGACACAAATAAATAAAGCGGGATTGTGGTAACAAGGAAAAGAATGGAAATGAATGTTATGTATTTCGTAGAGATGGCAAGGGTTAGGAAACCAGAATACTGAGATGAATAAAGTCTTGTGGTATTTTATTCGTAACAGTCTTCATAGATTAAAATCTAAGACGCTCATTATTAGTGGAAATGTGTAGAGCAAAGAAATACGCATTTATTTCAAAATCTCCTATCCGTTATTTTATGTTAACAACGGGAAAATAAACGTAACAGAAGCAATGTAAATTAAATTTTGTGACAGGACTGCGCGAACGTGTCTCATATTAAACATCATCCGTTTACTTCACGCTAAAAAAAATAAATAAATTATGAAGTAACATACAAAATTATGACAATCATAGGCAGATGGTGCCACAGTGGTGTTTCAACATGAATTAGAAGTGTTCTAGACGGGAACCTGTGGCTTGGCAGTGCCATCCCCATATTCATGAAATACTGTAGAATGTTAGCGATGGAGAAAAACCAACCCTGGTAAGCTCGAATGCAATCGAATCTCGAACGGCCACAATCGTTTGAGCTGAGTGTACAATAAAACAACCACGCATACATTCACACATACCTCCTAACTAATACTGCATATAATAAATTTCTAACAAAAAACGAGTAATTAATGTTACTCAACTGAACACACAAAATCTTCGTACTTCAAGCAAAAGGACAAACATGCCACACGTCACGACCCAATATTAACTCTTTACGTACCAATTTAATCGCTTATCGATCCACCAGAAATACTTTTACTCAATGCTGCCCTCGTTTAATACAGAAGTTTGAAATACAGAATAATATAAAGGGGTGATTGGAAAATCAATATTTCACTTAATCCTACGAATTGCGAATTCTGCTATTCTTATAAAGTTTAATAAGAGTAGCGTGTAACGTTGATTTAAGGTTCGGTATACTTGGAGGGTATGTATATGCACTTCGAGCGTAAAGAGTTAATACCAAGAGGGATAACTGCTGTACCAATTCGAAAAAAGAGATCAGCTTTACATTTCGGTGATACTTTTTTTATTGCGATGTATTAAATAATGTACTAAATATGTATTTTTCGAAGAGCAAAGTGAAACGAATATCATTACAAAATATTAATTTTAGTATTCGAAATATTCAAAGTGTTGATATTACCACGAAGTTATTTGTCGTTGATCCTTGTCCATACGACAGAAGGGTTATTCAGTGGTTCTCAAGATTTTTCAGAATTCCAATGAACAAATTTCCATGGAATCTGTTTTGCAATTGTGACTTTTCACGGAAGAATAATTTATTTAACAAAATATTGTCCACGTTTCGAGATATTGATACATAACTGTCAATATATTATAAATAAATGAAGCAGAGTTTACCAAAGATCCACAAACATTTTCAGCGATATTTGTTGTTCAGGGATAGAACACTCGACGAAATGCCGAAACGAAGAACGAATCGTTGCGGGAAACGCTGGATATTGAGAGCTGGCGTTTTTCAAAACACATTTTACTTCCGGACGATTAAAAATCGAAATTCCACTCTCATTTGAACTCGCCTAGAGAAATGAAGGAAATGGATTTTCTCGTGTGTACGGCGTGTTCGTGCAGACGTTTCTCACGTGAACGACAAACGACGACCATGCTTGATGATTGTAGAAGCTCCTCCGCTGTATCATAAAGGCCCCCTCCCGCCCCCCCCCCCCCCCCGCCCAGAATGCTTTCATTTCCACGGTTTCAGATTACAACAAACCGTGCAGGTAAAGCGCTTTCTACCTCCAGCGATCGTTCCTTCCGTGAATACTGAACATTCTTGCTAACGCGTCTTGCAATACGATTTAGGAAGAACGTTTCGCTTATTTCGCTATGTTCCTCTTCCTTTACGCGCGCGCGCGTTTTATTGCTCGTCGAACTGTAAGCTTATAAATAAAAGCGCTTCTGCTGACAGCCAGTCTGATAGTATCTTATTACCGAAAGTAAGTGGCGATATACAAGAAGTAATTTGTCTTTTTGTACACGTAAATTGATATAAGTAAGTTTGTAACAAATGCGGTTTCTTAGGAAGATGAGTGAGCATGATTATGTATGCTTGCTTTATTTCACTAAAATCTTATTTCATTATTAAATATTATTTTAGTGAAATAAAGCAAGGCTCGTCTAACATAAGTACACAATTATGTTCACTCTTCTTTCGTTACATATTGTGAGGTAGATAGTTGATTGAAGAGAGTGAGAAATAAAAAAAAATGATACGGTTGGAAATATTTTTTGGTATTTATTCTTACTAAGATCATCATTCAAAAGAAAGTGGTTCATATACAACGTAAAAATGAAAAGTTAAAAAAATCTTATAGGTACTTTGTAAGTTTAGCTTTGAACAGACATAAAACTAAATCGAACTAAAACTCTTCTACATAGATATAAAGCGGGGTTCTCGTGTAACTGGTTCGAGAAATCGATTTTTCGTTTTTCTTGGTAAATTGAAAGTATAACATTTCAAAATATACTCCAAAAATTTCAAGGTCGAATTCGCAAAAGAAACGGAGTTACAGCCTACTATTTTGCAGGACGTGTCAAAGTGGGAAACAGCAAGCGGAATACACGAACTACATCGGCGACGGGGATTCCCAGGTTCCACAAGAATTAATAAATAACAAGAAAGATCGACGTAAATAAATCTGCAAGTTTAACACCGACACAGTGTAATCCAACATTAGCAATAATTTTTTAAAAAAAGAATCATAAATATCAGTTACTTTCAGGGCTGCTGCGCGGGAATCCCCCTTAAAGCCATTAAAGCAAGTATCTTAAAACGTAAAAGGGATCAAAGCACATTTAACATGAAAAGTAACAGTAAACCTTATCCCGTGCTTTTTTTGTAGTTACCTAAAATTACACTTATTGCTTCCGTAGTACCCAACAGCAATCAGGGGCGTCCGCAGACTTTTTTCCAGGCGGGGAGGGGGCAGCTTTGGGATGATGATAAAGAAAAATATACCCCTCTTGCTTTTTTTAACCCATTTTATAGTGCCAATTTAATTAAAAACTTAAAACCGAAATTTAAAAATATTCGCCTTTTTAGTATAAACTTAATAAAGATCAGTTTTGAAAAATAAGCGATTTTTTGTGAAAGGCCAGGAAGGGCAACTGCCCCTTTTGCACCCCCCTGCGGACGCCCATGACAGCAATATAGCGAAGATTAAAATAATCCCTCTCTCGCATTTCGAAAATCGAAGAAAATTCACGGGGAACAGTGTCGATTCAACCGATGTACGAGAACCTCCGCCGCATTAATCAGTAAAATAGCGAGTCCTTGGCGATTTCCTGCATGCTCCCCTATTACTTAAAATTAAACAGTTTTGTCAGAATTGTGTCTCATCCGTTCTAAAGTTCCGGATCCAGCCTGAACAAGAGACCTTCTAGATAACATTTTGCCCTCAAAGGGTATCATCGTAGGTTAAGGGTAGCCATCCGTGCTTCCGTCCCCCCTCCTTTCCATGCGTAGTCTCTGCTCAGACAAAATACAGGCTGGCATGGGTGGCGACCGAATGGAAGCAGCCTCCTGAAGATTGCAAAGGCAATTTCCCTCAACAATGCAGCCCACTTTATTTTACGCATGTGCGTGCCCTTTCTTTCAGCATTCACGCGTAAGGGTCGAGCACACCAGAATTCACTCTTTTCTTTCCTCTTTCTTCTTGTCCCCTCTTTTTTTCGGCGCTACACCCTTCGTCCTGCCAAAGAGCGCTGCTTGTCCAGGAAGGAAGGGTTCAACGGACTTGGGGGGGCTGGAAGAAAGAAGCTGAAACTTCTAAACAACCGTCTAAAGCGCCGGGTTGCTGCGACAAATGTTTCGATGTGTTCCTGAATATTTCACAAACTGAGAATGGCGTTGGCGCGAACTTTTGAAAATGGAGAGACCTCGAGATAATTCTTCTGAATCCCCTTTAGAAGGGAGCATATCGAAAGGTTAGTCGTCGAGACTTTGGTAGAAAGTAGTTTTTACAAAAATATTTCGCACGTATTTTTCTTTATCGGCTGACATTCATGTTGGAGGGGTGGAAAATGGTCTCGAAGTCGAGGCTGAGAAACTTGTTTGGTCGAATATCTTGGAAGTTACTAGAGCTAGGAGAACGGTGTAAATGGAAAAATGGTGTATTTTCTAATAAGGAATGGACTGTGCAAAAAAAATACAAAAAATGCTATTTTCTCAGTGTATTATTTAAACAAACGGAGTTTTTAGAAATCTGCCTGCACAGCTGGAGTAATATTCATGTAATTCGTAGACAATATTTACCTGTATTCCAGATATTCGCGGAAAACGATTCCTTTTTATTGTTACACGATTTTATTTAACTTCACTCCTCTGTCTGTTTGTTCGGCTCAAATCTTGTAAATCAATTTTAACTCACTTCCACAAATCCAGTCGACTTGAAACTTTGCAGGCGTACGCAGTTATGATGAGAATCCAAAATTTTGAGAAACTCACCCCCGACGGGGTGAAAAGGAGCATCCCCCGCAATTTTAACCCGTTTCCACAAATCCAATTGACTTAAAAATTCATAACAAATAATTAGATTTCACTATTACTATCAGCTTCTAATATCACCTCTGGTGTTTCCAATGTGATAACTATTATTGAACTCCACTTGTTCCTCTCTGCGACGCCGACGTCAAAAACTCCTCGTACGCCATTCAAATTGCAAGAAACCTCTTGGGTTCCAATCGTATGTGACAGAGTTTGACCGAATAACTGTTATTTCTTCTAATATTAACAAATTCTAACATCCCCATAGTTCAACAAATATAATTGTTATTTAACCCCTTGCTTTATAATGACGAGCTGCACTTGACGTCGTCACGTAAGTGACTTCAATAGAAAAAGAAGAACGTTAGAGAACTCAGGCAACCTGTAGTTTACGAATTTAGTTTTTAACAATTCATCAGTTAATAAATATTTAATCTGTTCTTCACTTTCAGCCAACGTTGACGCGTGTGACATTTAAATAAATTGAAATGTGAGAGTTTAGCTCGACTGTTTCCCACAGATTCCGTCACGAATACTTCGTTCATCGTTTAAAATACAATACGCTCGTTTCTAAACTCTTTGGACTCCACTCTAACGTGGCAAGGCTCGATGATTCTCGAAGGAAAATGGCAAAGAAGTATGCAAGTGTGAATGCAGCGATCACAAGACACTGGAACACGAAACGCATTGTATGCAGCGACAGCAATTCCTCTAAGAGCAGTAATTAACATTCAATAAGGGGAAACCGACTTGGAGGAAGGGGTCGGCGGCGACTCTCGATGCAAAACTGAGACGCTCCTCGAAAGATCTGACGCGGGCGGGGCTAACTACCGTTTCAGAAACTCGATCAAGCTTTAAGAAGCTTATTCGAAATTGATGCGCGCGGTTGCAGTCGACCGTGCGACCCATTTGCCATTCGGCCGCCAGAATCTTCTGTCAGTTTCCTTAGCCTGACAGCTATTTTGTCAGGCAACGAGCCGAAATAGATATTCGGCCTCGTTCGCGGGTCACGTCATACCGGGGGAATATTAGAGGTCATAGATTTTGCAATGTGCGCCGAAGAAATACACGTGTGCGCGGAATTGGTGTGACGTTTGTTAGAAAATTAAAAATCCATTTTCATAATGCACGGATAAATAATGTAGTGTTAGGTTTGTCAATGACAATCCTCTTATTGCTGAACTTCGCCCTTTTCTCTTAAATTACCACTTAACCAGGTAAATTACAAAAAAAAAAATTATTAAATAATCCCCGATCTTATCTCTGTTGTAATTTTATGTATAACTAGCAAAATACCACCGCGCTTCGCTTCAGGTCTAAGAGATATTAAGGACTCCATGAAAACACATTTTACCCCGTTTCACCCCCTTAGGGGTTGATTAGGGCAAAATGCTGAATCTGGTTTTTAGGCATTTGTGTGGGTAACCTTTGTAAGTAAAAACCAAGTTGATATCTAATCGGGCCTAAGAAATAATAAGGAGTGCGAGAAAACATATTTCACCCCTTTTTACCCCCTTCGGGTTGGAATTTAAAAAAATCCCTTCTTATCAAGCATCTACGTCGCAAAAGGAATATACGGGTGGTGAATCAGTGAAACAACGATTATATAAGTATAGATAAAGTCATATTATTACTATTATTATTATATGATACCTACATAGATATAACATGTACTCAAGTTCGTATTAATTCATAGAGGGTGCTTCCGAAATTGTGGTGAAATTAGAAAGCAAGTATAATTCCCAAAGCAGGTTGAAAATATAGAATTACATTTTTTCATTCGGGATATTGTTTTCGAGAAAATCGATTATGAGAATCCGTCCTGTACGCGCACACCTGACGAAAAATCGGCAGAATTGATCAGTAAACAGGTAGTTGAAATTGTAGAATAGCCTCTTTCGAAGGCGTTTTTATTTTCGAGAATTGATTTGAAAATGGAACCAAGTCTTAATCCAGTACCACCAGGCCTTCCCAAGTAGGGGAAATGTACTCCTGAAACACATGTTTCGGTTCTCCTTCCAACGCTGCGCCTTCAGCTAAGGTGGGACGACTTCTACTACCCTCTCTCCGAGGAGACAGTAACGTCGCTGGGAAGCATATTGGGCGCTTTAGGGCGAAAGTACCAAATGTGTCAAATTTTTATAGGAAATTTCATAATGACTTAAAAATAGTAGGAAAAATTAAAATTTAAACTAGCATTTCAAAATGACGTAAAAAGATTTAAAAAAAAATTATTACATACAACGATACAGTAATTATTACTGTAATAGTAGGAAAAATTAAAATTACTGTATAGTTGTATGTAATACATTTAATGACAGTCGTTTTATGACGATTGAAAAGGAAAACAGTTCGAGGCAAATGCTTGAAAAAAATGCGATAATAACATCGAATTTCTTATCAATGTTCATTTTGTTCCAAATGTAGCGATCCGACTCTGGATCGTCTGCCGTGGGATCACCCCAAGAGGAAGAAGGGGTCACACGGTGTGACTCACACCCCACCCTAGACAGGGAAAGGAAAGAGCGTTTTTTTTCTCGTCCCGGGTCTGCCCGCCCGAGGACTCGTCAGTAAGGCTTAAGGCGGGATCTCCTACCTGCGTCTGGTCGCTGCCGGTCGCAGCGACCCCACTAGTGCAAGGGAGAAAGAGATGTCATACTTCTCCCTTGCACTAGTGGGGTCGCTGCGACCGGCAGCGACCAGTCGCAGGTAGGAGATCCCGCCTTTACCTGGCGGAACCCTGCCTTACGGCCGATTTCTTCACCTCCAGATATCTGCCAGTCAGAGTTATCTGGCAGATATCTGGCACATGCCTATTTCTTCACCTCCAGTCTCGAGTTATCTGCCAGTTGTCCTCCGGTCAATTTGACTAGAGGTTCGGGCACCGGATAACTGCTGGAACTGCCAGTTAGTGCGTTTTTGCAGTAGTGGGGGAAGTAGGGAATGTGAAACAGAGTTATGCTAGTGAAACTGTTCTGGACGCCAGTGTATACTTTGCGACGTCAAGCGATTTGTTTTGTTGAAAAAGGCGCTTCGACGAAAAAATTTAGAAATGGATGTGATCATGAATATTAACGTTTTTGAACATTTTGAAGAAGAAGGGGATGAAGAAATATTTTGTAGAATCCGACGACCGTATATATTAAGAGTGAGGAAAGATCATGTGGATTGCTGGGATGATATAGATTTTCGATGCCGTTTTCGATTAAAGAAGGAAACGGTAATGATAATTAACGAAGCAATTGAAGGGAGAATACAACCGCTTTTTCTATACTAATAACTCAAAATGTCGTTGTTACAGCAAATGAGCGATATAAGTGTAATGTACTGCAATAATCTACCTCAATGGCTTCAATCAGCGTATATCCCTTTTTCAATACTTTTGAACAGCGTTCAATAGCGTCAATCGATCGAATCGATTACTGGCGATCACCATGCGATCACTTTTGAACAGTTTCGCAATGAAGTTGTCGCTTAACCTTTTTTGCGGCGTTGCCGCGTCAACCTTTCAGTCAGTTAACCATAGGATCCAAAAGCGTGAAGAAACACGCGCTACTGCCATCTGGCAGATAGCATCTAGCTGGGCGCTAGCTAACCGGGACTTTGTCCAGAGATGAAGAAATCGGGCGTTAGACACGCTGGGTATCAGGACTGGGACAGAACTCTTATGCCAAACGGAGGGCGATGGAACACCAGCAAGAACCTCTCGAGCCGGGTAGCCCTCTGGTAGCGTGTCGATGAACACTACCGGATCCCTACACCAACGGCCCCAGTAACGCCATCTATGTGGCGCAGCGAAATGTTACGAGTCACTTTTACCCTCGTTGGTAACGCCACCCTCTTCTTTGCGTAATAATCTCCGAAACGCTTAAATTATGGACTATATAACATGATAGCAGGAAATCTTGTGAAGCACTGCTCGACGTGGGCGAGTTTGGTCACGTGAAAATCAGACTTGTCGAGTGGAATAACGTTGCAAATGAAATTCTAAATGAGGGGCGAATAGAATCTTTTAAACGAAAGATAGGGAAAGAATGGTTTCACAAAAATAAAATACAGTACGAATTTAGACATGCAGTGTGTTTTGTACTAGGGGCGCAATTGCAAGGGTAGGAACGTACCGATACTTACATTCTGTTGATTTTTATACGCGCGTACCAGACGAGGTTTCAAAATCGATTTTCTCCAAGAGGAAGCTCGTGAACAAACTTTATTCCACATTTCCTACGTATTTTCTCCCGCAGAGTCATTACCAGTTCGGTTGTACCACATTAAATACCTACAGGGTGCATCCATATACACTAGATGGGATTCATTTATTTAAGAATGGATTTCGCACCAAGAAACGATGAACGGTCTATATAAATGTGTGGTCTACATATTAGTTTACTGAAAAAGACGTAACAAGAAAGAATAAAAGAATTTATTTTAATAAGAAAGTGTTTGTGTGTTTGTCTGAAAACTTTCGACCGGTAAACTCTGGGCTCGCGAAATGTGTTCCAGCTCATTAAGCATAACTAATCCAGATGAATATGCCCAGTCAGCTACGTCCATTTGAGCAGATTTTGCTCAACGCCTGACTACAAATGTTTGTGACAGAAAGACTACAGATTTGATACAGGATTTGTTATATTCGATGATGAAAGCAGACTGACAGCAGAAAGCCGACAGATTGTGCTGCCTTAACCTGCGAGCAGATTGGCGGCAGGGTCTGCTGTACAATTTAATGTCAGAAACAGGGTTGCCAGGCGTACTGAAAAAATGGCGGTTTGCTGGCCTATATGACGTCATACGGTGTAGGAGAAGGGGAATACTTATATTTGATTGGTGACGCCGTGACGTCATGTCAACGCCGAGCCAATCCAAGCTAAGTGACGTCATATATGCCAGTACGTGTACTGGATCGCCTGGTAACCCTGGTCAGAAATCGAGCAGACCCTGCGCAGCGCGATCTGACGGCAGATAGGCAGCAGAAATCGAGCAGATTCTGATGTCAGGATCTGACAGCAGAATGGCGGCAGAAAGTAAGGAGAGTCTGCTGATACAATTTAATAGCAGGAATCGAGCAGACTCTGCGCAGCGCGATCTGACGGCAGATAGGCAGCAGAAATCGAGCAGATTTTGATGTCAGGATCTGACGGCAGAATGGCGGCAGAAAGTAAGGAGAGTCTGCTGATACAATTTAATAGCAGGAATCGAGCATGTGGGGTACTTTTCTACTGGGCACTGGTGCCGGTGCAGGTCCACAACGAAGTAAAATACTCAAGGATATAACAGGGAAATAAAAGTTTTATATTTTTAATAAATCAGGTACAAAGACCTCGTGGTAAGCTTGCACGTACTCTAGTCAAGTCTCTCTCCACGAGAAGGAACAAAAGCTAGCTGCCTTTCTCCAGGACAGCCAACGCTTAAAACTAAAATCTCCCGCGACACCGGCGTGGTGTCGCCGTTCTCGTCGCTGGTTGGCTTGGCAGCCAACAATTCCCCAGCATGGCGAAACCGCGTTCTTTGAACGCGTTTGTAGGTTAATGGCGCGCTTGCGGCGCCACATCACCCCCCTTCCAGCGACGGCGTCGCGATTCGTACCCTCTTTTTGGCTGGGTACGTCTTGAGGGGTTGCTGAGGGTGGCCTGGGTTGTTGAGGTCGAAATCCTCACTGGGATGGTAGGCCGGCTTCAGCCGCTCGACGCTGATTGTGTTTGGATTCCCACGTACGTCGACCTAGAAAACCCGGTCGTCCAGTCGCTCCAGGATCCTAAAAGGCCCAGAATATGGGGCTTCTAAGAGCCGTCGCACTGCGTCCTCGCGCACGAACACGTGTGTGCACGTGTATAAGTCTTTGTAGGCGAACGGCGCGTTTTTAATGTGATGTGCCGTCGGGCGCGATTTTAGCTTCCTCGTGTACTGTCGATGCTTCTCAACAAAAATCTGCGGGTCCTCAGGCGGCTCCTCCTCGTCGAAGAACTCCCCCGGTATCCTCAGCGTCGCTCCGTACAGCAGCTCTGCTGTAGAGGATTTGATGTCTTCCTTGAAACAGGTGCGGAGTCCCAGAAGCACCGTCGGAAGGGCGTCCACCCAGGTCGACGTCTCGTGGCACATTATGGCTGCCTTTAGAGTCCGGTGCCACCTCTCCACGAGACCATTAGAGGCTGGGTGATACGCTGTAGTGCGGATCCGTTTACAGCCCAAGAGGTTGGTGAGTGCTCGAAAGAGCGCAGCCTCGAACTGAGAGCCTCTGTCCGTCGTGATGACCTGTGGAGCCCCGAACCTTGCCACCCAGTGAGCGTAAAACGCTGTGGCTACGGTGTCGGCGGTGATGTCTTTAAGTGGGATGACCTGGAAAAACGATCGACCAAAGTTAAACAATAACGGTAGCCCTCGCACACCGTGAGGGGACCTATTAGGTCCAGCTGTACGTGTTGAAAACGCTGGTCTGGGATCGCTGGTTTCGCTGGGGGCATCTTCACATGCCTGTGGGTCTTCGCTCTCTGACAGGGAAGACAGGTGCGGCACCACTTCTTGATGTCGCGGTCCATTGCAGGCCAGGCGAACTTCTCCCGAATGAGCTTGCTGGTTGAACGGCCACTGGTGTGTGCCAGGCCGTGGACTGCGTCGAAAATTCTTCGCCGCAACGCAGTCGGCACGTACGGCCTTATGCGTTCCGTCGAGCAATCGCAATATACTGGTGAAGTCGTGCCGCTCAAGATAAATTGTTGTAGTTTCAGCGCTGTCTTGCTTCCGATCAGCGCAGCAAGTTCCTCATCAGATTTTTGTGCCTCTGCGAGCTCCTCCATGGAGACTATGACCGGCAATGCGACCGCGTCGATCCTCGACAGGGCGTCGGCAACTATATTCTCGCTACCTGGAATGTATCGGATGTCCGTCGTTAACTGCCCGACGAAGTCCAGGTGTCTGGCTTGGCGAGGCGACGCTTTGTCGAGCCTCTGCGTGAACGCGTAGGTGAGGGGTCGATGATCCGTCCTGATGATGACTTGACGTCCTTCCAGGAGATGTTTGAAGTGGTGAACAGCAGCGTACATGGCGAGGAGCTCGCGGTCGTACGCGCTATATCTTTTCTGCGTGTCGGACAGCTTCTTGGAGAAAAACGCTATAGGTTTGCGTTGCCCATCCACGCATTGTTCAAGAGATGCTCCCATCGCCGCGTCCGACGCGTCCGTCGTGAGCACCAACGGTACCGACTCAGCTGGGTGTGTAAGCGTCGTTGCCCGGGCCAACTCGGTTTTGCAGCGCTCGAACGCTTCGTCTGCCTCGGGTGTCCACTCAACTGGCCTCTTGTCCCGCTTCTTGCTGCCCTCGAGGTACTTGAACAGTACCACCTGGTACGACGCTGTGTTTTTCAGGCATCGGCGGTAATAGTTCAATACGCCCAGAAAACGGCGCAATTCGGTAACCGTTTTCGGCTTACTGTATTGCAGAATTGTCTCCACTTTTTCCGGTAAGGGCGAGATTCCCTCTTGTGAGACCATGAACCCCAGGAATGGAATCTCCTGGACTCCAAACATGCATTTTGCTGCGTTAACCACGATGCCGTGCTGGTGTAATCTTTGCAGCACAGCCCGTAAATGCTGCTCGTGTTCCTCCGCTGTGTTGGACGCCACCAAGATATCGTCCAGGTAACAGAAACTGCAGTCCAGCCCACGGAGGACGGAATCCATCAGCCTCTGGAACGTCTGCGCGGCGTTGCGCAGGCCAAAAGGCATGACCACGAACTCGAAAAGTCCGAAGGGTGTCGTCACTGCTGTCTTGGGAATGTCTTCCTGCGCCACTGGGACCTGATGGTATGCACGGATAAGATATATTTTTGAAAATATTGTCTTACCGTGCAACCCTGTGGTGAAGTCCTGGATGTGTGGCAACGGATAGCGGTCTGGCGTCGTTATGACATTCACACCTCTGTAATTCCCGCATGCGCGCCAGTCTTCGATCTCCTCTTCTTCCATGTTTTCTTCATTTTTCTTCTTTGGCTTCTTCTTTGGCTTCATCTTTGGCTTCTTCTTCTTCTTCTTGACCATATGGAGCGATGAGGACCAGGAACTGTCCGACCGTCGGCAAATTCCGAGCTCGACCATGTAGTCGAATTCATTCATCGCCGCTTTGCGCATCTCTGGTGACAGTCGCCTTGGCGCTGACACAACTGGTGGTCCTTTGGTCAAGATATGGTGTTCCACACCGTGCGCCCTTTCTGCTGGCTTGGGTGAGAAACGGATGATGCCTGGGAATTCTGTAAGTATTCGGTGGTACCTGGATTCCGGAACCACGGTGTTGATGGTCGCCTGTTCGGCCTGAGTAACCCGGGCCTTTAGCGAAAGTCCTGTGATGCTGTCCACTAATCGATGGTTTCGCAAGTCGACTAGCAAGGCAAAATGGCCCAGGAAATCTGCGCCGAGTATGGGACGTCGCACGTCCGCGACGCAAAAACTCCATCGGAAATTCCATCGGAGGCCTAAATCGAGGGCCAGTACCTTCTCGCCGTACGTATTAATTATCGTACCATTTGCTGCGAATAGTTGAATCCCCGATGACGATGGCTCCTTTAGTGTCCTGGGTTTTGGGATGAGTGAGACGTCCGCCCCAGTGTCCACTAGAAAACGCAGACCTGTGCGTCGGTCCAACACGTGTAGGCGCTTTTGCGTCCCGGCACCATCCTCGGTCGCCCCTACCGTTGATGGCTTGGCTCGTTTCCCTGATCCACGAATTTATCGGCCATGGTACAGGGCCGGGTACATTTCCAGGTCTTATCACCGAATTTTCGGTGGTAGAAACAAGGCCTTTGCCGTGCCGGGGTTGAAGATCTGCTTCTGGGTGCCTGCCGGCGCTTATTTTTGGGACGGCTGTCAAATCTCGCTCGTCCCTGGGCCCTGCTGGTTTCTAACGCCTCCAGGCGTCTCACAATTTCATTTATGTCTGGACTTACCTCCGTCCTTTCCTGGCGTGTATGGCTTTCAACTGCAGCCGCTGCGATGCTATCGGCTTTACGGTCCACAATCTTGTCCGCTAATTCTGCCAGTTTCGCCAGCGGAATATCCTCCACCACCGCCAGGGTTTCCTGCGTGCTCGTTGGCAAGCGTTGTATCCACAGAGTCATTAATATGTTCTCTGTAACCGTGCCTCCAGCGAGATGCTTTAATTCCCTCAGTAACTCGGAGAGCTTCTTGGTACCGAGTTCGACTCCAGAGAGCAGTTGACGTAACCTCTTCTCTTCTGAGTCTGTGAACCTATTGATTAAGGCCTTTTTTAAATTTTCATACTTCCCTGTCGCCGGAGGGTTCTCTATGTGATCGTGTTGTAAATTAGCAAATAATAATGGAATTGCAGATGGTCACGAATAATTTGATTTATTTAGTCTTCACCTCTCTCTCTGTATAATCTTTAATATAATAATAAGGTACTACGCAACATGTGCTCTCTTAACTCTACAGTTACAATACGACTCCTACATTCGGCAACAGCGCCTGCTCGCCTCTACTGCGCAGTTCATACATACACACACACACATCAGTCACTCAAACATACACGACGAAAACCTACTCACTAACGACATCTATTATTTTACTTCCAACAGATCGGCTACGGTGATGATGGTTTGTTCGTCGAGGTTCCTTACGATCGTGTGATATTTGGTATCGTCTGACCGTACACGGTGCAGGTCGAATTCACTTTCGAGCTGCGCAAACCAGAGTTTAGGGCGCTTCTGCCAGAACGATGGGAGTTTGATTTTGGCGAATTCGCTAGTGTGTACTTCACGCATTACGCCCGCTGATCCGGCGACTAATTGCGTAAACTGTGAGCTGGAGCCTTGATTTTCTGCTTCCGATCGTTGTTTTTGATCGTCCTCGGACGTGCCCTCGAGCCCTGTGGGCGTTGTACTTGTTCCCTCGGACATGGCCACGTGTCGTACTTGCGTGTTCCGTTCTCTCAAGTATTATCTTAGGGTCACCATTTATGTGGGGTACTTTTCTACTGGGCACTGGTGCCGGTGCAGGTCCACGACGAAGTAAAATACTCAAGGATATAACAGGGAAATAAAAGTTTTATATTTTTAATAAATCAGGTACAAAGACCTCGTGGTAAGCTTGCACGTACTCAAGTCAAGTCTCTCTCCACGAGAAGGAACAAAAGCTAGCTGCCTTTCAGGGGGTGGACAGTAGTATAGGCGCCGTGAAGAAACATAGTTCATCTCGTTTTGAGTATACACTAGATGGCGTTGTTTTGCCCCCCCTCCCCCCCCGCCCCTCACTCCGCTGGCGTTAGGTTGCGTCTGTCTTCGTTGCACTCGGTAATCAGTTCAAATCAGTTGCACGTTGCACGTGGCCGCAATTCACTGCCATTGTATCTGATTGTCAGCAATCATCAGCAATTGTCAGTGATATTTTTGTCGGTAAAGTGCAGTAAATTGTATTCATTGTAAATCTCATGTAATTATCAAATACGGTATTTTTTTACTTTGTAACAAACAATTAATTGAAAACCCAATACCTCGTAACGCCTCATAACCTATGATAACCTATATATGAGGCGCGGTTTGGAAATCCACGAGGTTATGACAGCAAGTCATATGAAACATGTATTTTCCCTTCAATTTTTCAAAAAGGAATAACAGATGGACTGTAATCTTGATATATAATAAAAAAATTCTTTAAAACAATTTCATTTCCTTTTTCTTATTCAGAAAACACACTTTTATGAATAAGAACTTAATAAAATGAAGAGACCAATAGAAAAATATGCAGAAATACATAATTAGTTATTACAAATAGTTACTGTAACAACTAATTATGTATTTCTGTATGTTTTTCTATTGGTCTCTTCATTTTATTAAGTTCTTTAATTATATATCATCACATTATCTGAATTAGGGCTGGGACTATTCGAATAATTTACTATTCGAATATTTTACAAGTATTCGAATACTACGAATAAACTTCGAATATTTGAGTATTCAAATACTACGAATAAACTTCGAATATTTGAGTATTCGAATGTTATTATTCGAATACTATTCGAATACTGATGTATTCGAATACCGATGTATTCGAATACTGATGTATTCGAATATTATGGTGTGAATTATAAATCAAGTTCTTTAGGTTCATTTTTTTAGAAGCATTTATTTAGTTTCAGTTGTGAGTTCGTTAGTTTGTCAGGGTGAAATCTTGTAAGCTAATTTTGACCCACTTCAACATATCCGATCGGCTTGAAACTTTGCACACATATGTAATTCCGATGACAATACAATATTTTCACTAAAAAGCATGAAATACTTTATGGTGAAATTTTTTTTAAAAAACAAGCTTTTATTAAAATGTACTAAAAAGGAACCAATAATTTTGATACCGGCCGAAATGACGGCCTGAGAAGAATTCCCTCATAGGGTGGATGTACCAGTAAATGAACACGTACCAGTGAATGGACATTTTATATTAAAATGAGTAAAATAAGTTATTAAAATAAGCAACTAATTAATTAGAGACTTCTTTAAATTTCTTGCTTCATATCCAAACAATTTTTGCAGCACGTGGAATCAATCGCGCTGCAAACATAATTTTATGAAAGTGTTCATTCATTAGTCTTAAGTGTTCATTTATTGGTGCGTTTACCCTATAACTAATTATAAAATAATAAAAATAAAAAAGTATATATTTGGTATACCCGTCTCCAAGGGCGGTATTATCAGTCGTTGCTTAAGACTAAGATCGTCTTAAGCATCCGGCATCCTTTACTAATCTACTAGACTAGTAGAGGATGCCGCGTGCTAAAAACTAAAAAACGATTGATGATAATACCGCCCTAAGATGACTGAATGAACCCCCACAGCACAACTTGTAAATACTACGTAACATGGAAGTCACAATTTCTGTAACTTCTGTTACATGTACAAAATATAACCGCTACGTAATACAGGTGTCACAATGTTCTGTAACTTTTGTTACATAGATAGAACATAGCAGTAGCATAACCTAGGAACATAACTGAAAAGTCACACAAAACATATAATTTTTATGTAACTCTTCTTACGTATAGGCTACATATTAATCCAGATGTAAATGTCATGGAACGTAGGTGTCACAAGTATTCCGTAATTTTTGTTTCATAAATAGAACATAACAGCGACATAAATGATAAATATAATTTATCGGTTGCTCGACGTGACTGTGTCGTGACCTCCGAAACGTGGAACGTGGTAACGGTGGTAACGTTTCCTGCTGCTAAACTCCTGCATCCGAACTATTGAAGAGGTTACAAATTTTGAGGAGCAATTACAAAATACAGCAATTGCTAAGGAATTTGTAAGTAAAAGAGAAATATTATACATTCAATACAAAATGTATGTGTTAACATTCAGTTACATAAAATGATTGATTCAGATGTCTTATTTCGTGTTTCCTTTTGCAGTTTATTTATATTGATAGATTCGGGGGAAAAACGCCAGCAGATAATGTTCGGCAAATATTGAGCAACCTATTTAGTTCAGAATTTGCCGCGTTATACACGTGGAAAGGGAGGAGGAATAATATTAACATTTCGCAATTACAAATGGTGCGAATAATAAAAGGTATTTACACACTTATTTTATGAACCCTTTATATTAAAACTGCGAGCTAATGTATACAATATTATTTTTTTATTCAGATAAAATAATAGATAGTAATCCGGACTTCCGCGAAGTCAAATTTTAATAAGGAAGGAGCGGAATGGTTTCGACTGGGATTGCAAAGAAAGTGTAGGGAGAAGAAAAAATATTAATACTAGTTTTTAAAATATTTTTTTATTTATAAAAAATTATTTATATATATATATGTATGTGACCCGTTATATATAAAGTTTAAACAAAAAAATTCTAACATATATTTAACTTTTTTTTAATTAAAATAATCCTTCCAAATACCAATAGTGTAATTATCCATAAGGTAACAATAAAGTTATTGCTGTTATCCTGCTGCTACGTAACAGACAGATAACAGAGAAAGGTAAAATTTATATAAAAGTATGACCTTAATGTGACGCGTACTGTTATGTAAATGAGGCGGACATTTCCACCCTGATGATACCTTCATGTGACCCCCATGTGACGTAACCAAAAAATGATGGTCACGTAGCAGTTACGTACAAGATACGTTTTAGTGCTGTGGGGGAATAGTAGTTATCATTAATTCTTTTATATTTGGAAGAACTGCCTTTAAAAGTTTAAATAATTATTTTGAGCCTCCCTGGCATTCAATTGACTAACAACCTGCTAAGTAAAATATTAAAAATGTTATAATACTCGTCTAAATACATGGTTTTCCAACTTTTCTTTTTCCATAAAATATGGTAGGAATCAGATCTTTCAAGTCGGTCTTATAAACGTGTTCTATATATTATTTACGCTTAAGACTTTCGCACTGTTTTCAAATCTATACTATTATATAAAATTGCCTACTATGTCCGCATTAAATTATGGTTTTGCGGTCAGATTCTCACATCAGGATCTGCTTGATTTCTGCCGCCAATCTGCGGGCGGTTTTTGTCAGCAAGATCTGATCGAAATCTGACATCAATCTGCGGTCAGATCCTGATGTCAGGCTCTGACCGCAGAACCATAGTTTAATGCGGACATAGTAGGCATCGAATCTGACGTCAGGATCTGCTCGCTATCTGCCGCCAATCTGCCGTCAGATCGCGCTGCGCAGAATCTGCTCGGTATCTGCCGCCAATCTGCCGTCAGATCGCGCTGCGCAGAATCTGCTCGGTATCTGCCGCCAATCTGCCGTCAGATCGCGCTGCGCAGGATCTGCTCGATTTCTGCTCCCAATCTGCGGTCAGACCACGGCAGCAGGATCTGCTCGGTATCTGCCGTCAGTCTGATGTCAGATCCTGACCTCAGGCTCTGACCACAAAACCATAGTCAAATGCGGACATAGTAGGTCCCGAATCTGACGTCAGGATTTCCTCGAATCTGACACCAATCTGCTGGCATACTGCGGTCAGTTTGTTTACTGGGGAGTCAACGGCAAGAATTTCAAAGTCCATTTTCTTGAAAATGAAGCACAATATCAAAAAATTTTATTCCCCTTTCTCAACTTATTTACTTGTTATAAGTCGAAAAGAAACAGTAACTTTGTTTTATATCGCGCTTCATTTTCGAGAAAATCGACTTCGAATTCCTTGACGTTGCGTGACCTACCTTAATGAAAATCACGGGCGTTGCGGGCGATTTGGGCGTAAGTGGAACGCACCCCTAAACATGTATTTCCCTAATTCAACTTGAGATATATTCCATATATCTATCAGAAATCGATTAAAAAAATTCGAAATTGTGGACATACAAGCGCAAATACAAGTATCGCACGATAATGTTCTCGCGTATGCGATTTGTAAAATATAATTTCAATCTGTATTAATTCATCTGTGCCTGCACATAGCACTGTAAATTATTTACCCAACACGATAGGTCCGATCGGTGTAAACATAGATGCAATTCCCACGCCAAGTCCTGCTACACCCAGAACATTGGTGGCTGTGTCTACATCCTTAAGCATGTTGGAGAGAGCCTTAGACGAAGGAGAGCGGAGAATTTCTAACCAGACTTCCGAGGACACGTCAGTAATTTCATGTCCCGGATCAGGTTGATACAACCCATCTTTCGGAAGAACCATAGTGCACGCCGGTAAAACATTGTTTTTTTTATAATCAGCCCAACTTTTATAGACTCTTTCATACATATCAATGTACCATATCTTTGTAACAGTGCCGGTATCTCTTTTTATTTTGAAAATCGGTGTTTGCTGTATATTTATGTGGGATTGCTCATCTTTATCCGCTTTGGGCTTTTTATCCTTGCTACCAGCTTTTGAGCTGGATGTTGCGGAGGAGCTATTTTTAGTACGAAAAGTTACATTGAAAATTACTCCATAATGAATTGATCTTTCAAACAATCCTTCTCCAAATTCACGTACTTTCTCGAATATCCCATCTATGATCTTTTGTGCGTCAGGTTTATAACCAAATCTGTGAAGGACATCAGTGCTGCCAGCCGTTGCATCATCGGCACGCAGTGTAAAATTGCTTTCCAGTTTTGACGGAGGACCGAACAAAGCGAATCCAATATTTTGCTTCAAGTACGTGTACTCCCTACCATAATTGTATCTTGTCCATTCTGGCAGAAGTTCATAGAATTCTTGCTGTTGGCTTTTAGCAATAGTCAACATATTATCCTAAGAAAAAACGTTTACTTAACATATAGAATATAAGAATATTTCTTTAAACGAAGACTATAAACTCTACGGAATGCTCCGTCAACTGCCTTCTTATATCTAACGTACGTTAAAACCAGAAGGTAACAGACAAATAAAGAACTGTATTTATAAAAATGTGTATCTATGCTTACCCAATCAGGATCCGCGCTGTCCATCTTGTTTGCTTGAACGGGCTAAAAATATATATGCAACTATAAAAATCCTTGTTGCCTGAAAAAAGAAGGGCTATTTAAGTACAACCTGCGCATGAAATATCACAGAAGTTTAATATGGATACATTTAATGTGTCTAAAAGTATGGGACGTGCCGCAGCAGGGACGCACAATGAGCCGCTCGGAGTCGGAGACCTCTTCGCGATTCTAGGCAACGGGTTGGAGCTGAGCAACGTAACAGCTCTACGCTAGAGCTGGGACTATCGATTATCCATATCGTCGATGGGTCTGTGTTTTAAATACTTCTTCGTACAAGTCGCAGACGTTACGGAATTGCTCCGACGAGAAGAAGTCGGTTGAGAGGCACAAGGGGCTACTTCGCTCGTATCGGCTCCCACCGCCCGTGTCCTATTTGCTCGCTTCGTATTCGTCGACGTCGTCGCGTCAGCCAATAGGGATATACCGTTCGGACCCGACTCGGACCCTTCAGTTTCTCTCCGACTTCTTCTCGTCGCAGCGCAGTACTTTAATGGACGCCGTATTGTCGAACATTATTGTACGTGCACTTGCTTCGCAGAGACGATAGCTAGGTTCGTAAGAACGAAAGCAAAGTGTGAATTGTTTGTTTGTCATAAGAAAGAGGTCATCCAACTGCGTAGTACTGTTGTTCGGGAATAATTATTCAGAAACAGCGTGCGGCGCTTACTAAAACCTAACATATTGTACATAACGAGCTGCAATTGTTTTGAGACGAGAATAACCCCTTAATAAGGTTAACGAATATAGCGCTATTGGATTTTGTGGTTTGAGTTCATTACGTAAAACCAGAATGCGTTACAAATTATTTAAACAATATTCTGCAGCGTTACTATTAGCTTTCCATAAACATCGGAAATATTTTTTACTATCGGAAGAATATACGATATTGTGTAGTTTATTTACAACTGCTCAAGAAACGTACGAAAATATACATATTCCGCGCAATAAAAGAAGTAAGTGTGTGTTGACTCGTAAATTCGTATAAATATATAAAATTTCATGCACATTTCCCAGATAAATCTTGTAACTCGGACGTAACATTGAGCACGGCGAAGTAGAATATTTTTCATACACGTGTTCCTTCCTCACCTTATCAACTCTTGGCAAAGGTACTCTCCTTCGTTTTACCTACGACGCCACATCCAACTCGAACTAATGTCACACGTAAAGAGCACACTGTTCATATAAGTTCACTTACAAAAGCAACACCAACATCTAACTGCTCGTGAATTACACTCGGGAATTACACATATGTCCCGTAATATAGCTCCTTCCCGACGCCCCGCGATATTCACGGGAATCACGGGTGAAGTCCCTTTTTGACCCTCTCTGTATATGGCCATCAGGGGCAGTGATGGGTAAAGACACGAATTTTCGATTTTATACACGACACGTGTCGTAAATGTCGTAAATGTCGTATATCTGAAATGAAAATAACTAACCTATAAAACATTTTTCGTATAGGTTATGAAGAAGTGCCAATTTATTAATAATTATAATTCTGATTAAAAAAATTAAATTAAATTAAGTTACACTGACGAAAAATGGATATTGAAAGGTTAGTAAAAGAAACGCATTGGGAAACCAAGAATTTCGATACGCCAACTACTGACAGAAAATGGAACTACTGAGAGTAGGTCGAAATCCGTCGAAGTCCATATGATTATCAGTGTTTAAATATACATGTTCTGAAAAACGAGTGTTTTTAAATTTGTTTGAACACTAAATTTTTACTACTTCAATCAATAAATACTTATTCGGAATGTTTGGTGGGATCCGGCCCTATTTTCAATAGTTTGCCAACTTACCACCAGAGGGCTGAAATTTAGGCCACGTCTCCACTAAGTTTCCCAATATAGAATAATAAATATAATTTGTTTACTTTCACCACACTGGAAGGGATGTTGCACCCAAAAAATAAATTTGATAATAATTTATCAATTTCATTTTTTCTGAAACGGATATTTTTATTTGCATAATTTTCAATTCAAATAAATTTTATTTATTATCGTACATTTATTTCTAATTACTTTATCTTTCACGATTCATTTTTTACTAGTTTTATCTAAACAATTACAAAACAATAATGAAGAGTGTTAAGACCAAGACCACGCTTTGGAATACTTTTTTGGGGTTATGAACGCGGTGATTATACGTAGTTTTCGATATTATCGACGTATTCTACAGTATTCTATAGTATTCGCATGCAACCAACAAGTGAGTCAGAAAGAACTATATTTTTCCAACACTTTAATTGTTGAAACCATAAAATAATGAATATTTCTATTTACGACATTTGCGACAAATGACACGTATAAAATGGGGTTAAAAACGACATATTATACATACATTTGCGACACGTCATAAATGCATTTACGACGCGGCGTAAAATACGCGACCCATCACTGATCAGGGGTGGAGCTCCAGTCCAGCAAAAGTTACGAGTGTGGGGATCGAGCTACCCCCTCCTAGCGGACTGTGCAGGAGTGGGGAGTCGTCGAGCTCGTGCGAGCGTTGCCGTGCGGACAGGGTTCGGAGGTCTCCAGTTTAATCCCTCACCTACAGGAGCAGTGTTCACGGGAAAAGGCCTGATAGCTCTCGGCTACCCTCTGTTGCGCATGCCCGCGACGAGGTGTGACGTCAAACCAATCAACGCCAAGCTGGTAAACGAAGCCAGCCACTGGCGTCGATTCGGTTCGTTTACCAGCTTGGCGTTGATTGGTTTGACGTCACAGCTCGTCGCGGGCATGCGCAACAGAGGGTAGCCGAGAGCTATCAGGCCTTTTCCCGTGAACACTGTACAGGAGCGGTGGTAATCAGTGTTCACGGGAAATTCCCTGCGTAGTAGGATACTCTCGTCGCAGGGAGGAAGAACGCATGCGCGCAATGACGCGTGACAGTTAACCCAATCAACGCCAAGACGGGACACGCCGTTTCGTTTCCCATCGTTTCCCATCTTGGCGTTGATTGGTTTAACTGTCACCGCGTCATCGCGCGCATGCGTTCTTCCTCCCTGCGACGAGAGTATCCTACTACGCAGGGAATTTCCCGTGAACACTGGTGGTAATCAGTGATTGGTCGCGTATTTTACGCCGCGTTGTAAATGCATTTATGACGTGTCGCAAATGTATGTATAATTTGTCGTTTTTAAGCCCATTTTATACGTGTCATTTGTCGCAAATGTCGTAAATAGAAATATTCATTATTTTAAGGTTTCAACAATTAAAGTGTTGGAAAAATATAGTTCTTTCTGACTCGCTTGTTGGTTGCATGCGAATACTATAGAATACTGTAGAATACGTCGATAATATCGAAAACTACGTATAATCACCGCGTTCATAACCCCAAAAAAATATTCAAAAGCGTGGTGTTAATTATTGTTTTGTAATTGTTTAGATAATAACTAATAAAAATAGAATCGTGAAAGGTAAAGTAATTAGAAATAAATGTACGATAATAAATAAAATTTATTTGAATTGAAAATTATGTAAATAAAAATATCCGTTTCAGAAAAAATGAAATTGATAAATTATTATCAAATTTATTTTTTGGGTGCAATATCCCTTTCAGTGTGGTGAAAGTAATCAAATTATATTTATTATTCTATATTGGGAAACTTAGTGGAGACGTGGCCTAAATTTCAGCCCTCTGGTGGTAAGTTGGCAAACTATTGAAAGTAGGTCCGGATCCCACCAAACATTCTGAATAAGTATTTATTAATCGAAGAAGTAAAAATTTAGTGTTCTAACAAATTTAAAAACACTCGTTTTTCACAACATATCTAGGTATTTAAACACTGATAATCATATGGACTTCGACGGATTTCGACCTACTCTCAGTAGTTCCATTTTCTATCACTAGATGGCGTATCGAAATTCTTGGATTCCCAATGCGTTTCTTTTACTAACCTTTCAATATCCATTTTTCGTCAGTGTAACTTAATTTAATTTAATTTTTTCAATCAGAATTATAATTATTAATAAATTGGCACTTCTTTATAAACTATACGAGAAATGTATTATAGGTTAGTTGTTTTCATTTCAGATATACGTCATTTACGACACATTTACGACATTTACGAAATTTAAGACACGTGTCGTGTATAAAATAGAAATTTCGTGTCTTTACCCACCACTGGTGGTAATGTGTGCGTGAATTGACTCCAGCGCGAAGAGAGCCAAGTGGCGACAACGCGAAACGAATGTGACGTCACGAATGTATAGGCGCCATTGCCAAAGACGCCACGTGCGATTGTGAATTGGACATTTTTAGTAGTTTTTCCAAGTTTTTCATTCAATTGAAATTACACTTCATTACGACATGAATAAGGAATCAGGTAAGATAAATACTTAATACTTTTGCATCAACAGAATTATAGAAATGATATTTTTTATATATACCAGCGCCAAGCGAGTGACGCCGCGGCCAATCAGCGTCGACAACATATGTCCCGGTGACGCTGATTGGCCGTGGTGTCGGTTCGTCTCCCATCGTGCGTCTCACGCTCCATTACCATCTAGAGACACTATAATAAGAGTCTGGACACGAGTGACAGTCCGCTGACTGTCGAAATCCCACGAGAGAGAAAGAGATATGCACCATTTCACTCTTCACCACTCTTAACAACTCTTACGTTTATGGCAACATTTTACTTCTGTTTACTTCGCATTTAAATCAGTATAATAAAATAACATATATCAAATAGAACACAAGATTTGGTTTTATGCTTTGTATCTTCATTATCTTGGTATAATTGACAGATTTAAAAATCAGCGGGAATAGATGAAAAATGACGGGCCAATCAAAAACCCAAATGCACATTTTCAGATTAATATATAGTAAAATACCGCCATAAACGTAAGAGTTGTTAAGAGTGGTTAAGCGTGAAATGGTGTATATCTCTTTCTCTCTCGCAGGATTTCGATCAAAAATGGCGGACCAATCAAAAAGTGGCCTTCTCGTGTCCCGACTCTTATTATAGTGTCTCTATTACCATCGCTCCCTGTAGGTGTTTGTCAACTGACCAATAGCTGCGAGGGATTAAGCTGGAGCAGAGGTGTAAGATGCGAAGATTTCCGACTGCAGCGCCGCTTGCGGTAGAGTGAGGAAGTTTTGATAGTTTTCATTCGGTCCGTACACTCAGCTCAAACGATTGTGGCCGTTCGAGATTCGATTGCTTTCGAGCTTACCAGGGTTGGTTTTTCTCCATCGCTAACATTCTACAGTATTTCATGAATATGGTGATGGCACTGCCAAGCCACAGGTTCCCGTCTAGAACACTTCTAATTCATGTTGAAACACCACTGTGGCACCATCTGCCTATGATTGTCATAATTTTGTATGTTACTTCATAATTTATTTTTTTTTTTAGCGTGAAGTAAACGGATGATGTTTAATATGCGACACGTTCGCGCAGTCCTGTCACAAAATTTAATTTACATTGCTTCGGTTATGTTTATTTTCCCGTTGTTAACATAAAATAACGGATAGGAGATTTTGAAATAAATGCGTATTTCTTTGCTCTACACATTTCCACTAATAATGAGCGTCTTAGATTTTAATCTATGAAGACTGTTATGAATAAAATACCACAAGACTTTATTCATCTCAGTATTCTGGTTTCCTAACCCTTGCCATCTCTACGAAATACATAACATTCATTTCCATTATTTTCCTTGTTACCACCATCCCGCTTTATTTATTTGTGTCTTCCATTATAAATCCGTTGAGTTATTTGGTTTGGACATTATAAGTTTATCATTTATCAGTGTCAAAATTATGATTTTTTTAGGTTCATTGCAATAAAAGTCATTTGACATTTATTCCTGGTGTCGTTTGGTGTCATTTCCGCTACAGTATCGCGAACAGAGCCGATCGCGCAGATTTATATAATTATGACAATCATAGGCAGATGGTGCCACAGTGGTGTTTCAACATGAATTAGAAGTGTTCTAGACGGGAACCTGTGGCTTGGCAGTCCCATCACCATGTTCATGAAATACTGTAGAATGGTAGCGATGGAGAAAAATCAACCCTGGTAAGATCGAATGCAATCGAATCTCGAACGGCCACAATCGTTTGAGCTGAGGGTACCAGGGTGGTATATAAAGGTGGTTTGACAAGACCATGGACCTGAAGGACAGTGCCTAGTTGCGGGAGGTTTACTCGTAAGACGGAAGGGGAATCGCCTGTGTAGCCATCTTGTTATGATATACTAGTAGTGCACTCTATAGCCCATTATATATATAGTTATTTTCTGGCAATTAAATATAACGTATTTTCATCCACCCTATGTATTACAATTCGTATAAATATGTATTATTTATAAAAACATTGATCAATTTATGAAACCTGAGTAATGCAAGTGTAAAGTTTCAAAGTTTACCACGGTATGGCATAGATGGCACCACTAGTATATCATAACAAGATGGCTGAAACAGCTTGATTCCCCTTGCGTCTTTCGCTTACACCCCCGCGTCTATAAGTCTAGCTCATGCACTGTCCTTCAGGTCCATGGACAAGACCAAGTACGGCGTCTTCATAACAGTTTAATTCGCAGAATACTAACCAGGTGGCGTTAACTCTAAGAGGCGCGTTACCGCGGTAAATTTGAAATGTAAAGAATATATACCCAACAGAAATGGTTATTAATAATAATTTTAAATTATTGTAAAGGTTATATGTATGAATTTCGTGTACATGTTTATCATGTATTTTATATATTTATCATCAAAAGTTTTATTTCTCATAATATATGTATATAACCCTTATCATTTTACCAGCAGTACTGCTGCCAAAATATTTCTGTGTTTAGTGTTATTTTGTTAATTTCGTTGTTAGCCAACGGAAATCATACATTTACAAAATTTTTCAATTGATTGACAAGCATGTTAGAAATTGTTGAAGTAATAAGGACACTTCATTGAGGTTACAGTTTACAATTTCGCACCACTTCTTTCTTTGAATTGTATCCTTTGGTACTGCAAAAATAGATATATTTTTTTCTTTTCCAGAAGAACCACAATTCTCTACTTTGCACCATTTAACCATAGTGCTAGTTAAAATAATAGTTTATATAAGAAACATAGTACACGCAACACGGTACCGTGGCGTCGTTACACTTATACAATCAAAGTTGACTCTATCTGTGTGGGATCCATGCACACACGCCATCTGCTACATAAAATCTGTACTAAACTCTTATGAAGCCACTGTTACTAGGGGAAAGTGGCTTTGTTGCATCACCTTTATATACCACCATGGTCCGTACTCTATTCAGTGATGCTAAAGCTAATGGCCGGAGTATCGAGAATTTCCCCCACCATGCACATACACAACTCCACGATCCGCGCGTACGTGAGCCCAGCGCTTCGGATGACTTCGGACAATGGGAAAGTTGACGCAAAGCTTGGCGCAGAAGGCGCCACTAGCGCATGCACTGCGGTTTTGCATTAGTGCGCATGTGTGAATGGATTGCGCGTGAATTTTTCATTTGTGGAATGTATGAAGTTGGTAGTTACATATTAATGTTTTATAACACACCGATGACAAGTGGCATGTGTGCTGGTGGCGTCACGGGTGGGAAAAAGTTGCAGTCATCTTCCCCATTTCGGGAGTTGAGAGGGACGGTGAATATGAGCCTTTCTCTCTCGCTCTTGAAACGTTGAGATTCTAATGCCGGCAAGGTTGCCGTTCGGGGATCTTTCGTCTTACTTACTCATGCTGTACACTAAGGGACATAATCGGCTTCCCTTCGGAAATTTGGCAACGTTGCTTGTCACTAGAACCACTGTGTTATGCCTAGTGACATGCAACGTTGCCAAATTTCCGAAGGGAAGCCGATTATGTCCCTTAGTGTACCTATCACGGACTCCTTCACTCTTACAGGCCTCGGACGGTAAACGGCAACCCTGGTCGCTGGCAAGCGGCACGAGCCACCGTAATACGATTTTAGCTTCCCGGATATTTTCACTTTCCGACTCAGATATTCTTGTAAGGAAAAAAAATTTCGAAAAAAAATTTATTGCGGAAATACACGTTTTAGGATCTCCTGATCACACTGAGACTATTAAAAAAATAGATATTTTCCAAATCTCGAATGTTTGTTAACACAATTGCGTTTAAATGGCTCAATAGATTTTAATAAAACTTTATATTTAGATTTCATATTTTCGTCTTAAAATCTGGTTAATTTTTTAACCTAATCGGTTCATGAATAATGATAATTACCTCTTATAGTTCTATAATTTTTCGTATTATTTAGTATAAATATTCGTTAGTCGTAAAAATTAAAAAGATTCTCTAAATGAATCTTACAGGGAATTAAATACTACGTAAAAAAGTTAAATAAATTTTTTCCCTATTTTCGCTCATAAAGGATTTTCGTTCACGATACACGTAGGATTTTGCAATATCTGAATTGCAATAAACCGTTGACATTGACGATAGACGCTTTAGCTTACGCTATGGGCACCGATACTTACTTGTACAGTTACAATTATTACAGAGAACAATTTATTAAAATTGAATAAAATTTATTTTCTTATAATTTTCGTATAAAATAATTGACATAATTAATAATTAATGCACATCTGTGTTGTTTTTTGTTTCCTTTCTATACTTATTAAACATCTATAGAAGACAAAAAATCAATAAATATGTACATATAAAGGTATGTTAAAGGTTATTAAATTTATACGTACAGTATGTATACTCTTAAATTATTTTGTAATGTCATTTGTATAAATTATGTTTAATTATGGGATAATCAGCTTGACAATAATTTTTTCGATGTATTATATATGTATGTATCTATATGTATAGTTATATACAATACCCAGATAGCACTCGACGTCTATGAGCCGTCTTTAAGACGTCTGTTTCAGACATTCAAGACGTCTTAAAGACGTCTGCTATTTTCTGAAAGACGTCTTAAAGACGTCTATAGACATTTTTGAATGTCTTGAGTCAGTAAACCGTACGTCTTTAAGACGTCTCTTGAACAATTTGTAGACGTCTTTGTAAGACGTCTTTGAGACGTCTTATAAACGCCCTGTAGACGTCTTTTAAACGTCGCGTAGACGTCCATTTCAAATTTTCAAGACGTCTTAAAGACGTCTGCTGTTTTCTGAAAGACGTCTTAAAGACATCTATAGACATTTTTGAATGTCCTGAGTCAGGAAACCGTACGTCATTAAGACGCCTTTTAAACGCCTTGTAGACGTCTTTAAGTTGTCGTGAAGACGTCTTAAAGACGTCCATTTCAGACTTTCACGACGCCTCAAAGACGTCTTCGTAAGGTCTTGATTAGGCCTACTGCAGCTCTTTAAAGAGATATTAGAGATATTAAGCGTGACTTGATTCGTGTTTATTGATTCGTGTTAATGAAATTAAGTATTTTGAAAAAAGAAGCCCGTCGAGTAGCTGCTCTTGTCCTCATTTGAGAGAGTCAATTTTCATGCTGCTCAATATTTTCGTTTCTTCATAAAAAAGAAGAACGTCTTGCAATAGCGAATGATCGAGACATTTTTTGGCATATTCAAGTTCAAGTCGAAAATATAAATTTCTTTCTGCAAGAAACGCCGGTACTAGAGAGTGATGGTATATGATCTGCCCGGCTCTCTTATCTAGAGACGCGGTAGCGTCTCGACGCCAAGTACAGGAAAGACACCCTGTATATGTCGATGTCGCTACCGCTATCATTTACTCGTCGCCGGGCTATTCCAACCTAACCTGAAACTTATTTCATTAATATCTCACGACGCCTGCAATATTTTCTAAATTTAAAGGTAGGCATGACTGCTGTAACCCACCTGCGAGAAGCGCTCGGCCCGGTCGCCGCCTGGCGGTCGCGTACTATCCATGCGTCTTTAAGACATCTAAACGAAGTCGTTTATAAAACGTCTTGGCATGGACGTCTTAGAGACGTCCTAAACACTTACTCGGAAAGACGTCTTAGAAATGTCTCCGCACAGACGTCTTAAAGATGTCTTAAGGGGTTAGGACACAGTAACGAGCCAAGAAAGCAGAAGATTTTTAGACGACGATCATAAGAAAAGTAAACAATCGATTAATATAAGGTTTTGTGTTTTAGTTCACTATATTATGAACTATAAGAAAAGCATATAATATTTACAAAATAGCATTTGTACGCCGTGCATTTAAAATGTCTATTTTTTTTCGGATGACCAACTGGTGGGCCGGATTCCGGCAAATCGGATGAACAGTAACAAAAACCCCAAAAATGTCATAAACTATAATATATTTCCTAGGCATTGACGATCCAACATTTTGAATTTTTTAATTATAGTACAAAATATAAACAAAAACATCACACACTTTTGTCGAAATTTGATCATTATTTTTCAAACATCGACCATTTTGTAAATTTTCGCAAAAATTGAAATGTTGGATCGTCAATGCCTAGGAAATATATTATAGTTTATGACATTTTTGGGGTTTTTGTTACAGTTCATCCGATTTTCCGGAATCCGGCCCACCAATTGGTCATCCGGAAAAAAGGACATTTTAAATGGAGACATTGTACGGCGTACAATTGTTATTTTGTAAATATTATATGCTTTTCTTATAGTTCATAATATAGTGAACTAAAACACAAAACCTTATAATAATTGATTGTTTACTTTTCTTATTATCGTCGTTTAAAAATCGTCTGCTTTCTTGGCCCGTTACTGTGTCCTAACCCCTTAATATGGTCTAAGACGTTCAGACCAAAAACAGACGTAAAATGGACGTCTAGAAGACGTCGTGTGCTATCTGGGTAATAATACAAATAAAACTAATTGGTATTAAGTAAACGAAATAAATTGTTATTGAGTTTGATTATATTCTGAAAACCACTTACATACTTCCTTAAAACATTAAACCGTACCAATATGATTTGGACGTAACAAAAAGACGTTTTAAACACGTTCAGAAGAGGTGCAAAGTAACAAAACATAATGTAAGGCGTTCAGGCCAAAAATGGATTTTTCAAAGAAGTCGTGTGCTATGTGGGATTTGATGTGTGTGTGTGTGTGTGTGTGTGTGTCAAGCGTCTTATCCCAGATAGCACACGACGTCTTTAAGACGTCCATTTTACGTTTATTTTTGGTCTGAACGTCTTAGACAATATTAAGACATCTGTAAGACGTCTCAACACAGTCGGTTAAAAGACGTCCTGTTACAGACGCCTTAAGGACGTCTTAAAGATGTCTGTAGACAGACGTCTTAGAAATGTCTCCGCGCAGACGTCTCAAAGACGTCTTAATATGGTCTAAGACGTTCAGACCAAAAACAGACGTAAAATGGACGTCTTAAAGACGTCGTGTGCTATCTGGGTATGTGATGCAAAAGTAAATAACAGTATGATAGGATGAAGCGATAGGGCTTATGAAGTGAAGGTTTAGTTTTACATATCACATTTATAACATACATATGTACTATATCTATTTTTTAGGGAAAGACGTGAACGCGAGTTAGAGGAAACGGGAATGAGTGAGAAAGCCAAACGTCTTTCACTTTGTTTTTCACGCACCGCAACGTGGTGTGAGTGCGACAACACACTCAATTTACCGAGATGTTAACAATTTAATAGCTCCGAAACGGTACATTTCCGGCACATGGTTTCTATCAGACTTTTTCTCTACGCGTCGAGTAGAATACGTTGATGTAAAAAAAAATTAACGTTAATTTTCAATTTTGTAAACAATTTTGCGGCCCGCTTTTTTTTACAAATGTTCACTGATGGCACCGATCTAAAGGTCTAGTTTCATCCCTATAAGCGATGACCATTACTTTTTTAACAGCCTGTGCATTGAGGAAAGCAGAAAATGCTCTGTAATACTTGTCTTAATGTAGGGAATTCGTAATCATTGTTTGTGTTCTTCTTTGAACAAATTTCTTTCCACATTTTATCGCAATGTAAACGCTTATATTTCGCTTTTTCACTTTCATCGAAATAAGAATACAGTTGTCGCCATTCAATTCCTAGCAAACTCAAATTAATTTTTTTAAAATTAGAAGCAAATTCAAGAATTGGATATCCACATTTTCTATCTGTTTCATATAAAACTTTTTCAACGCTTAGTGCAATAAATAAATCAGAAATATCTGCATTGTGGTGTAATTTACAAGACTTTTGGAAACAAATATTCATTATGTTCGTTAGATGATTCGGGTATATTGTACGCAACTGTTCTGACATACACGTATTATTTAGTACCGTAAACTGGGGTGACTTTGCCCACTTTTGAACTTCAAATAACTTTTTTAGCACTCCTAGTGCATTAAATTTTTTTTTGCAAAATACTATTATACGGTAGATGGCGCGTAGATTTAAATAGGCTTTTAAAAAAAATTCTTTACTTAAACGTACGCTTTTAAAATTCCAAAAACATGGTGGGCAAAGTTACACGCTCAGTTGGGGTGTCTTTGCCCACGTCAAATTTTACAGTGAAAACATGCCTAAAACTCATTATTGAGTTATGATTGAGCAATCGTTCTTATTCTAATGGATACATAAGACTAGTATTATCAAAACATATGTTCTTTAAAAAAAATTTATTTAAAAAAATCCGAAATGTCGTCGCAGAATGTATGTTTGTTTCTAATATTTGGATCATATCAAATATTTAGCATTGTGTAACAATTTTGTACGAGATTTTAAGGCTTATTTTCTCTTATAGGGGTGCTGTAGGAAAATAAGTGGCATTGAGTTACCTACTAGATAAAATAATATGTTTATTCGATTTCGTTCGTCGCTAGTCGATCGCTCGCTCTCGTGGAACTGCCGGGCCACGCTTGGCTCCTCCACGCCGGAATCACCCGCGGCTCTCTCAAGGGCGAGGAGAGGTCGCGCTTCGCGAGCGTTTGTTGTGGTCCGAGCTGTCCACGAACCCGCTACATTGTGTTTTGCTCGCAACATCTCTCAACAGTACAAAGTTCGGAGATCAAAAACATTTTGTTTGTGTAATTTTTTACTCTGACTGAATAATCACCATATGATTCAAGTCGCTATTGTTTTCTTTGTTAGACCTTGGAGAAATTATTGCTATCGATTACAAAACACCATATGTTCTAATTACTTCACAATAAAATAAAATAAAGTTTTTCCGAAAGGTGGGCAATGTCACCCCGGCGGGCAAAGTCACCCCAGTTTACGGTACTAATAACCCAACAAAGTTTTCCCATAAAAGATTATGTCCATATAAACATTTCAAAATTTGTTGCAATGTATCGTTCGAAATGCAATCGTCGTTTATATCACAAATACCAATTACGATTTCGTACCTAACAAATTAATGTAATGAAAGAGTTGTAGCATTGATAAAATATTTTGTTTTATGGACGTCATTGAAAGTAATTATTTCCAATCAGTTCAAATAATTTGTGGTATAAAACTATTCCATACATATTTTTAATACTATTTGCATCCAATATATCAAATTCTTGAGGTTTCACTATCAACAATCTGCTGAACTTTTTTTTTATACGATTGAGTGATTTTTTCAAATTTTTGTCTTCGGTACATTTTGATATGTAATCAGGTAAATGCAAAATCACTTTTTCAATATTCAATAATTTACGCATATGATTTTTGGATTTTGAGTGCCGCGGAATGTTATTAAGTTTAAAATTACTTTTACAAATTGTACAATATGCTTTTCCATTGCATTTTCGTAACCATTTATTGTGCTCGGTTTTTGTTCTGTTACTGCTGTTGTGGATGTCAGCCATACCAGGACTATTTCGTAACTAAAAAAAATTATTACAATATAATCTAATATAATATGTAATACTTGTACATACTGTTAAAATAATTGCAAACGAGCGTCATCTTTTAGTTAAGTACGTCCATGCATTTCACAAAATACATATCTAACTGCAATAACTTGAATAAAACATCTCTGAGAGAGTCATTGCATGCCCATGATGCATCACACAACATTACCAAAAATTATAAGGTAATATGTAAAATATAAGGCGTACCGTAAGCCCACCCACCACGACAAGGTAGAGACGCATAGGGAGGGGAAAAATGGTGTCACATGCTTTGTCCACAATATCACAGTAGGGAGGAAGGAAAAGTTCACGCAGCATCAATAGTTGGGACACAATTTTAAAAGCATTCATTTAAAATTCCATGTACTTGGGGAGAAATCAAAAAGAATGACTAAAAGTAATATCTTGAATTCAAAAAGAGTTCATAAGGTATGAGAAGAAATGAAATGAAATAATATTCAAAAAATTAAGGAATGCAAAAATATGAGAAGTAATGAACATATAGAAAAAGTATTTATACATATATAAGATTCTGAGAAGAGTTTACGAATTTTACTTGAATAATATATTAAAGACATTTTATTGAAGAAACTTTTAAGATATCTAAAGTCAAACAAAATTAAACATTATAAAGATGAAAAACTTGTCCCTAAGTGATTAAGCATGTCACACCTTTGAAAAGAGGAAAAAATCGGTTGAGAAATATTAAATGAATAGATATCAAGCAAGAATGAAAAAAAGATAACGTTTAGATAGAAAGCGAAACGATTGCAAATATAAACCACAAACACAAATTTAATTCCAAAATATTATTAAAAATTTGAATAAAAACGAAACTAATGGCTACGAATATAAATTATTACTTGACATTAATGTAAAATGATTTGGGCCAATCGAAATTGTAGAACTAGTTTCTCCGCGGGCTTTAAACGCTGTTTTAATCACGGCAATGGAATTTACAGAATCATGACTAAGTTTACTTCTTTTACAAGTTTTGACATCGGTCAGAATAGAGAAAATTCTTTCTGCTTCTGCATTTGAGTGAGGAAGACTCCTTACAACATTCACGAGTTGTTTCAAGACTGGGAACAGAAGATTGTTATCTTTATCACTCGCAGAATTAATTTGAACCTATATGTCATCAAAGCACAGCTGTGACAATTCTTGACATTGCACTTTGTCGAAAGTATAATACAACTTATTCCATTCTTCTTTTAATTTTAAGTGGTCAAAAGATCCTAATTTTTGTGCAACGTAAATTAAATATTTCAAGGTATTGTCTCTATTACTATCAAAAAGTGCTAATTTCAAATCAAAAACTTGCAAACTGCCTAAAAATGTATCTTTTAAAGGGAAACGTTTTATTATCTCGGTAATGGCTCTAATGTAAAAAGCTAAGCAAAATTTTTTAATTTCAAGAAACGTTTCCTGGGGCAAAGTATTATCATCGACATGATCCTTCAAATAATGTTCACACTCAAAACCGAGGCAAATGTCCTTCAAGTCTAACAAATTGTTACCGGAAAAAAAATCTATGTTAAACATCGAGTCGTTTATTGTTGAATATTCTGGTTTTAAAATATGTCCGCACAAATCTTGAAACAAAAGTCTAGATTTAGAATATAATAAATGAACGGCTGTCCTGCGGGTTTGAAAAAACGCGTTGAAGGAATTGAAATAATTTAAAATATATTTAAGAAACAAAAGATAAGCTTTTGTTTCTATTTTTTTTATATCACAAAGTAGATTATCAGCCGTATCGTTTTTTTGATTTTCAAATACTTCCGAAATTAAAAAAAGATTTAACGCATCCCAACAAATTCCAGAATGCGTGCTACCCAAGCGTGCATGGCTAGCCAACGCGTATCGCACAATTTTAAATTTTTTTTTGACTTATTATTAACAAATTCTTGAAAATTAGCAAAATTCACCGACCGTTTGGCGCTAATATTAATATAAACTGTTAAATTTCGAATAAATTTTTCAATATAACTTGGGATTTCTGAACATGCTTTACTAGATACTAATGCCGCGGAATGGCAAATACAATTGACTGTTATTAATGAAGGACACCTCGTTTTAAGTTTTGAATAAAATGAGGAAAAGCGCCCGATCATCACTGATGCATTGTCACATGTGAGTCCAATTATATTCTGCACAGGAATTTGCTTTTTGTGCAATGCTTTCTCAAATGCTGAAAATAAACCTTCTGCAGAGCAATCTATGGCGTCTAATTTTAATAATTCTAATAATTCTGTAAAAGCTGCAGAAGTTTCCGAATTAACGTATTTAATTAAAAAAGTGAGCCATTTTACGTTCCCTGATAGCCAGATCTGGGGAGCAAAATCTGACGTCAGACTGCAGTAGTCTGTGTCTGCATTTGGCTGCGTTCTGAGGTGCAGAGCCTGATGTCAGATCGGCAGCAGATCGACAGCAGATTCTGCCGTCTGCTTGGCACAGCCAACAGCGCCATCTGAGGGCCAGAATTACCAAAAGATTCCCTACGCGTGACGTCACATGGACGTCCCTACCTTTACATAAGCAGGAAGCAGATTTTGGAATTTATTAAATAATTAATTCTACTTATATCAAAAAGTATTTCTTTATTCTTTAAAAATATACAGGATCGGTGATTATAATTGTTACAAAATAATATAAGTAGCGCATATAAATCCAAAGAGGTACTTTCAACATTTACATTTACAAATCCACGTCCCGTAACCACTGGTACTTAATTAGTAGGGGCGATATCAGAAAATTCCATTCAATATTTTCGACTTCATTTTTGTGTAGAATCATCATGTCCCCTGTTGTGTGAGCGCTGAAAACAAACACAATATTAGTATAAAATTAAACGTAACGTATGAATAAACAGGATACGTGCGATACTTACTTCAGCTCCATCTCCACACAGTACACACCCTAGGCGATCATGCATGCTTCTGCGGACATTAACATTTATAAGAAACTATGTATTAAATTATTATCTACTAAACAAGACGCTAAACATTCGCACTTCGCGCATAACCCTACTTGTCTGTCTTGCAGATAATGTGAATCCCGATTTCCGCGACGCAGATAATTAGAAATTATTCAATTGCATAATTACGTTTGCCTTCTGGATACGTCGAGATGAATTGTCAGGATATTGATGGATGAAATTACTTGGAATATTCTTCGCTTTTTCCGGCACTGACTGCCACCTCAGACCTCGAAAACGAACGCAAACTGGACGTAGAGTCTTGACCAATCACGAATTTCGGCACTATGGCGCAGCCAATCCGAGCGTAGCTCATTGTACCGTTCAGTACCGTTCAAAGTGGCACCCGTTGTGCTTGAAGACGTACGCTCGAATAATATTCCAAGTAATTTCATACATCAACATCCAGACAATTCATCTCGACGTATCCAGAAGGCAAACGTAATTATGGAATTGAATAATTTCTAATTATCTACGTCGCGGAAATCGGGATTCACATTATTTGCAAGACAGACAAGTAGGGTTATGCGCGAAGTGCGAATGTTCCCACACAGCACAACGTCCCAGGGACGTCGACAGACCGTCCCAGGTACGTCCCAGGGACGGTCTGTCGACGTCCCTGGGACGTTGTGCTGTGTGGGTTTAGCGTCTTGTTTAGTAGATAATAATTTAATACATATTTTCTTATAAATGTTAATGTTCGCAGGAGCATGCATGATCGCCTAGGGTGTGTGCTGTGCGGAGATGGAGCTGAAGTAAGTATCGCATGTATCCTGTTTATTCATACGTTACGTTTAATTTTGTACTAATGTTCTATTTGTTTTCAGCGCTAACACAATACGGAATATGGTGATTCTACAGAAAAAAGAAGTCTAAAATACAGGAAATTTTCTGACATCGCACCTAGTAGGTACCACTGGTTACGGGACGTATTGTATATAGATTTATAAATGTAAATATTGAATGTTCTTCTTCGAATTTATATGCGCTACCTGTATAATTTTGTAACAATTGTAATCGCCAATCCTGTATTATTAAACATAGAATAAATATTCTTTGAAATAAGTAAATGAATTATTTAATAAATGTAGACTCTGCTTTGTTATTTGGGGGTAGGGATACACCTATAGCAATCACGGTATACATGTGTTGGTGCGTAGCGACGTCCATGTGACGTCACGCGTAGGGAATCTTTTGGTAATTCTGGCCCTCAGATGGCGCTGTTGGCTGTGCCAAGCAGACGGCAGAATCTGCTGTCGATCTGACATCAGGCTCTGCACCTCAGGCTCTGTACCTCAGAACGCAGCCAAATGCAGACACAGACTACTGCAGTCTCACGTCAGATTCTGCGCTCTCATGCCAGACCCTGCTACCAATCTGATGTCAGATTGGAGACAGATGGTTATCAGGGTGAGAAATATCTGTGCTTTCGTCAACAAATATAGAAAATTTATGATGTCGAGCACTTTCAATAATTCTACTTACTTCTAATTTAGAAAGCACGTTTGTAATAATTTTGTTGCATTTTAAGCGGCTCAAGGTTAATTTACTGGCTATATATGAATCTGGAAATATAACCTTCAGAAGGCGAATTAAATAAGCACTAATGTGAAATGGAATATTGTGCTCGACAAAAAAAGCGCACAAAGCAATTTCAGCAATCTGAATCTTCTCGAGAATATTTTGGGGACTATCACTCACATCAAAATCATCAAAAGCAGCACTGTTACGTTCGGATAATTTAGAAACGTTCTCGGCGTGTGATTTTGTACCAAAATGATTTTTTATTTCTGATAACCCGCTACTAATCATATAATTTTTACAACACGCGGAACAATGAAATTTGGAGTCGTCGTTAAAAACGCGTTGTAGCCAAGGTTTAAAATCATCGCGCTCTAACCATTGTCGAAGAAAAGTTCTCGGAATATATTTGCGTTTCGCTGTAGGAGAATTCATGACAAAAAACCGGGAAAAACAGACAGAGGAAAAAGATAAATAAAAAAAAAGAACAGGAAAGTATGGAAAGAGGAAAGTATTGATGCCTTCAAAAGATGGACGATCACCAGCTGAAATATTAAATATTTATAACGAACCACACGCACTGTACACACAGCACTACGAATGACGGTTACTCTCCGTTCGCGTATGTCCGTTACGGTATCCAGCCAAAAAAGCCCGCGTAATGTAGTACCAACAATGTACAAGCGGAGCGCTGAAGTAGAAAATCTTCAATTCTTCGCATCTTGCATAGCACGAAACTACCAAAGAATATTATTCTACTAACCTAGTAGCTAGTAAAGGATGCCGAATGCTTAAGCATTTGCTTAAGAATAAGCAACGACTGAGAATACCGCCCATAGAGCGGAGATCAGTGATGCCAGATTCGGGACCGGAGTTCTCGAGAATTTCCCCCACCACGGATGCACACTACGCCGGAGCTGCGCGTCCGTGAGTTCGGCGCTTCGGACAACGTCGGGAAGACGAGAGAGAAAACGAATGTGTGTCTTTCTCTCTCGCTCTTGAAACGCTGTGATCCAAGGAGAGGTGCAAGCGACACGCGGCCGTGCGCGATCTTCTCGAGTGCCTCGAGATACACTTTTCACTTTCTGACATATGTATAATACTCTTGTAATGAAAAAAAAATTGAAAAAAATTTTGTTACGGAAATCACGTTTTAAGACCTCCTGATCACGTTTTGACTATTTAGAAAAGAGCTTTTTTTTAAATAGCTCATATATTTGTTAACACGATTACGTTTAAACGGCAAAATGGATTTCAATGAAACTTTATATTTAATTGGTTCTTCGATTTTTCAGATATACGAACTAAATTCTACATAAAAAAAAAAGTTAAATAAAGTTCTTCTGTAACTTCTTTAACAAAGAAAAATGTACATTCATAATTTCTTGTTTTCATTTTAAATTTCCGTACTTTTTATTTGAGCTTTTCTATTTTTCAAACCTTAAAATGAATTTTTTTTATAAAAGATGAATATTTTAATACTGTAAATTAGTGAACTTTGTTAAAATTACTGTAGCAGCCTTCGATAAAAAATATTTTTTCAGGGTATGATCTAAAATCTAAAATCTATACGTAATCACATTTCTCGCTAGATTTTTCGATAATCATATCAAGTTGCGACAAAGAATCACGCACTGTTTACAAATTAATTACGCGCAGCGTGCACGGTACCGCTCGATGGAAACTACGGGAAAGTGGTGGTCTCTTCCATCGGGAGCGAAATGTAAACAATTGGTTATGCAAAGCTAACATCGCGATACATGTTGTACACTAAAATGTATAAAAACATTACTAAAATAGAAAAGAAAGGCAGCACGTAAATATATCAATTGGGTTCGATATATTGACGAAATGTAAGACTGAAATAATGCTACAATTGTTTACATTTCCAAAGGATAGAAAGCAAGCAGAGGAATTTACTATAATACATGCGACAGAATTTCGAGATAATTGTTACATATAAAATGAATATAATTAAGAATATACATTTATTTGTACAATTATCTCGAAGTTCTCTCTATAAATCATATGTACAGCAAGCAAGCGAATTTATTGCAAGGATAGAACAAGAATTGCGTGAGGTAAATCGAACAACTATTTACATATTCGCGATGTACAAAAATCGAATGAAATAGAAAATGGATGAAATTGATAATATTCTGGACATCACCAATTTGCATTACCCGACGTAGAAGGAAAATCCGCGAGGCCATCAACGGCATGTAAACGAAAACTACTCTTTTGCTTCTTCGCAAAAGTTGCATATAAATTCTCAGTTGACATGAGAGATAGATGTTTGTTATCTACCTCCATGGTCTGAGCTGTTTCCCCGTGCGCCTTTAATGCCGATTTCGTTACGCAAATGGCATTGACGATGGTCGAACAAAGTCGGTTTCGTTTCTTGTTTTTTATGTCGGGAAGCATGGAAAACGATCTTTCAGCATCGGCGTTTGAATTTGGAAGACTTCTAATGGAATTTAATAATTCCTGCAAACATGGATATTTAAATGAGCCTTGATCGTTTCGCGTTAACAACACCGTTTTCCAAACATCATCGAAAGCTAATGTACAAAGCATCTGCTTGTCTGCATTTGCAAAATTCAGGTGCAATGTCGACCATTCGTTTTGCAAACCGTCTTCGTCGAAACCGCCCAATTTCTGAGCAATAAAGAGAATACTTTTAAAGGAAGTGTCTCTGTCATTATCTACGAATGCCAAATGAGGCTCAAAAACACATAACTTGCTCAGAAATTCGTCATCGATTGGCAATCGATTACGAATTTCGTTTGCAGCCGTTATGTAAAACTTAATACAATTTTCTCGAACGGTTTGGACAACATCGGGTTTGCCTTCTGCAACTAATTGACAAAAAAAAGTGTCACAATCCGGACCTAAATGAATACTATTAAATGCGATTTGATTATCGCCTCTTGAAAAATCTATTAATTTGACTAAATCCATGTGCTTCAAAAGCTGCGGTTTCAAAAAATTACGTAAAATATTATACAAAAGTGTTTTGGCAGTATTTTGAAGCAAATGGATTCTGGTTTGTTGCGATTGAAAGAATAAACTAAAGTCATTAAAATACTCTAAAACGTATTTCGTGCACGGGGAAACAGCTCAGACCATGGAGGTAGATGACAAACATCTATCTCTCATGTCAACTGAGAATTTATATGCAACTTTTGCGAAGAAGCAAAAGAGTAGTTTACGTTTACATGCCGTTGATGGCCTCGCGGATTTTCCTTCTACGTCGGGTAATGCAAATTGGTGATGTCCAGAATATTATCAATTTCATCCATTTTCTATTTCATTCGATTTTTGGATATCGCGAATATGTAAATAGTTGTTCGATTTACCTCACGCAATTCTTGTTCTATCCTTGCAATAAATTCGCTTGCTTGCTGTACATATGATTTATAGAGAGAACTTCGAGATAATTGTACAAATAAATGTATATTCTTAATTATATTCATTTTATATGTAACAATTATCTCGAAATTCTGTCGCATGTATTATAGTAAATTCCTCTGCTTGCTTTCTATCCTTTGGAAATGTAAACAATTGTAGCATTATTTCAGTCTTACATTTCGTCAATATATCGAACCCAATTGATATATTTACGTGCTGCCTTTCTTTTCTATTTTAGTAATGTTTTTATACATTTTAGTGTACAACATGTATCGCGATGTTAGCTTTGCATAACCAATTGTTTACATTTCGCTCCCGATGGAAGAGACCACCACTTTCCCGTAGTTTCCATCGAGCGGTACCGTGCACGCTGCGCGTAATTAATTTGTAAACAGTGCGTGATTCTTTGTCGCAACTTGATATGATTATCGAAAAATCTAGCGAGAAATGTGATTACGTTTAGATTTTATATTTTAGATCATACCCTGAAAAAATATTTTTTATCGAAGGCTGCTACAGCGTGCATGGTACTGGCCAAGAGTGGATTCTAATTTTAACAAAGTTCACTAATTTACAGTATTAAAATATTCATCTTTTAATAAAAAAATTCATTTTAAGGTTTGAAAAATAGAAATAGCTCAAATAAAAAGTACGGAAATTTAAAATTAAACCAAGAAATTATGAATGTACATTTTTCTTTGTTAAAGAAGTTACAGAAGAACTTTATTTAACTTTTTTTTATGTAGAATTTAGTTCGTATATCTGAAAAATCGAAGAACCATTTAAATATAAAGTTTCATTGAAATCCATTTTGCCGTTTAAACGTAATCGTGTTAACAAATATATGAGATATTTTAAAAAAACCCTTTTCTAAATAGTCAAAACGTGATCAGGAGGTCTTAAAACGTGATTTCCGTAACAAAATTTTTTTCAATTTTTTTTCATTACAAGAGTATTATACATATGTCAGAAAGTGAAAAGTGTATCTCGAGGCACTCGAGAAGATCGCGCACGGCCGCGTGTCGCTTGCACCTCTCCTTGGATCACAGCGTTTCAAAAGCGAGAGAGAAAGACACACATTCGTTTTCTCTCTCGTCTCCCCGACGTTGTCCGAAGCGCCGACCTCACGGACACGCAGCTCCGGCGTAGTGTGCATGCGTGGTGGGGGAAATTCTCGAGAACTCCGGTCCCGATTCTGGCATCACTGGCGGAGATATCACAAGCTGAGATTCCTTACTCCACCGCAGGCGGCGCTGCAGTCGGAAATCTTCGCATCTTACACCTCTGTTTTACCCTCGTTGGTAACATCATCCTCTTCTTTATGTAATAATCTCCGAAACGCGTAAATTATGAACTATATAACATGATAGCAGAAAATCTTGTGGAGCACTGCTCGATGTGGGCGAGTTTGGTCACGTGAAAATCAGACTTGTCCAGTGGAATAACGTTGCAAATGAAATTCTAAATGGGGGCGAATAGAATCTTTTAAACGAAAGATAGGGAAAGAATGGTTTCACAAAAATAAAATACAGTAAGATTTTTAGACGTGCGGTGTTTTGTAGTAGGGGTGCAATTGCAAGGGTAGGAACGTACCGATATTTGCATTCTGTTGATTTTTATACGCGCGTACCAGGCGAGGACCCAAAATCGATTTTCTCCAAGGGGAAGCTCGTGAACAAACTTTATTCCACATTTCCTACATAGGGTAAAGGACCCAATTACTGACACCTAACCAATTACTGTCACCTTAAGCTGTTTTACTTAAAATAACTAATAAATAAACTATAGTATATAATGTATAGTATAGATTATAGGCTGAATTACCTAATTCTTTTTGTGTATGACTTTACAAAGTTTATTTATTCGTTATTTTAAGTAAAATAGCTTAAGGTGACAGTAATTGGTTAGGTGTCAGTATTTGGGTCCTTTACCCTATGTTCTCCCCCAGAGTCATTACCAGTTCGATTGTACCACATTAAATACCTACAGGGTGCATCCATATACACTAGATGGGATTCACTTATTTAGGAATGGATTTCGCGCCAAGAAACAATGAACGGTCTATATACATATGTGGTCTACATATTAGTTTACTGAAAAAGATGTAACAAGAAAGAATAAAAGAATTTATTTTAATAAGAAAGTGTTTGTGTGTTTGTCTGAAAAGTTTCGAACGGTAAACTCTGGGCTCGCGAAATGTGTTCCAGCTCATTAACCATAACTAATCCAGATGAATATGGATACTATTTTCACAAAAAAGAAATAAATTTTTTTTATAAAATTAGAATATTAATTTCGGGTGAAGGCGAGCTTAGCATAATATACAGTCGGTCATAATTTTGTTTTGGCTGTTTGCCATTCTGTAGAAATTTCAATTCTTCCATTTGCATGCCGAGTAGTATTTTTTACCCAAAAATAAATATTTGGGAGCTTTAAACAAAAATTCTTAAAAACCTTTTCTTTGGGTTCCTTATCTCCTCATATTATACAAGAAGGCACACGAGAGGGAACACATAGGAATGTTACCGCCTTGGGGTATGTACGTATCAATTGCGTGGAGGCTCTTTATGCAGATTCATTCGCGAAAGCTATGACAAATACTTTTTTAAAGATAAATCCATTGATAAAATGCATCATTCTCTACAGGTAAAAAAGAAAGATGTATTATATCAATTACCAAATAGTACTTTAGAAAGTGTTCGTCTTATTCAAAAAGAGGGTGTATACATGTAACAATTTATCGAATATTTTACAATCCATATTAGACTACTACTTTTCTCAACATGTTCAGTGAAAAGGCACAGTGAAGTTTTACAAGATTATTCATTTCTACATTTAACACTCTGATTGGCATCAACTCGTTTCCGCGCCGAGAGATTTGCACCATGCGCACGGTTTTGGTGTGTTTTTACCATAGACCTAATTAGTATTTTGTATTAGTATTTTAGTACCTTTTGTACCTCGACGCCTCAGTGATCCTTCGCAGGATTTTCTTTCTCGTCAACGCAACTTCTTTTTCGTTGACAAATTTCCTCGCGTTATACCCACGATAATGTAGACATCGTTTTTTTTTTGTCAAATTGCGGTTGCGTTGTGGCGGTGAACGAACGGCATAACGCAAATCAGGTCGTATTTGGACTCATTTTTATCGGAAGAGATTCAGCTATCCATTGGTAATACTTTCATGAAGATGTGTCGATATGTGTTCAAAGCCCACAGGGAGCTAGACAAAACTTTTGCGGCAGAGATGAATCGCTCGGAAAGGCTTTACCGACTTGAGGTTACATTTATCAAAATCTTGCGGCACTTAAAGTGATAATATAGATATGTGTATAATGTATACGGTCGCGTCGGAAAGTAAGTTGTCACTCTTTAAAATCGCATAACTTTTTTAAAATTCGTCCAAACGACTTGAGTTTTTTTTTAGAAGCTAGCGGATATAGTTTTCTAAGTGACGTGTTTCGTCGTTTTGAAAAAAAATGCAACTGGTCGGAATAGCGATGAAAATAGTGAAGGTCGTTTTTTTTTCTTTCGAAAATCGCTGATTTCCTTATTCTGCGATCCTTAAACGTGTGTAGCTCTGAGCAACGTTAACCGATTTAGATGAAACTTTCAGCATGTATACAACTTACTTCAATCTACAAACGGGTTTTTTTAATTTTCTTTACAGGCTCAGAAAAAATTTGAAAAAACCGACCTTCACTATTTTCATCGCTATTCCAACCAGTTGCAATTTTTTTCAAAACGACGAAACACGTCAGGCAGATAACTAATTCCGCTAGCTTCTAAAAAAAACTCAAATCGTTTGGACCAATTTTAAAAAAGTTATGCGATTTTAAAGAGTGTCAACTTACTTTCCGACGCGATTGTATGTATCAAAAATGTGATGTCACGAATGCATGCTTGACAAAAGGCATAAATATTAATAAAGTAATACATGTTTATCAAGACAAAATTGTTGTTAACATTTACGCAGTTACTCTTAAAACTACATTTCGCAGTGTTAATTTTGTCACGATACAACTTATTATAGATTGCATTCTTAGTTTTATCAGTAAAAAAATATGATTACTCTCCTAAATCCTTACGTTATTCAAGGCCTCCAATGATTGTTGCGTTCAAATATTCAAGATGTTTATCCAATACCTACTTCTAGTTTTTACAAATAATTCATCAATTGCAAATACTCTTGCATATGCATATATTGTAATGTTTATAAAACATTATCCAGCCAATTTCATATTCTTTTCCATATATCGCGCGAAAGCAGGTATGAATCTCTTAATTACATCGTCCGCATATTCGAACATAGCTATTATAATCGTGTTTATCATTTTCTGTGTTCTACTATTAATAATGGAAGAAGACAAATTTAAACACAAGTGTCTCAAGTTCTCTTTTATGTAATGCCAGAAGAAATGAACTCCTCTAACTAAATACCGCAAGTCAAATTCACTTCGCTGCACTAGAACAACTGCCATTTCAAATATTAAAGATAAAATCTGCTCCGCTTTATCCATAGATTTCATATCGTGAAGAATCTTATCGAACTCATCAATATCAGGAATACGAGCGTTATCATTGTTTGAGTAAAGCTTCATTATTAAATTGATTACCAAGTCTTTTAGCTTGTAAAACATATCAGTGCGATCGTTTTCATCAACTGACGAAACAGTGCCTCCTCTCGTATCATTCGTATTACGTTCATCCAAAGTAAGCAACGTTATTACAAATTCCATCGGATCTATTAATACAATTCCGTCATAAATTATTTTCCCATTTTCAAACGACATGGGACTGCGCGCGGAGACATTGCCCGTCCCAAGTTTAAGTTGCAGATCCTTTTTCCCGTTGATGTAACGTATAACTTCAGCATTCTCCGATGCTTGGTCCGTATTGTTCGCGGCAGCTGTACGCTTCGTGCGATTGAATTGTTTACGGAGGCGTTTAGAGCGTATAGTGTTTCTATAATCATCCAGAACCCTGCCTTGAGTGGATTTGATGAGTTCTCCTGCAAACTTTAGATTCACAACGGCATTGCCGAAGAACAGAATATGAGTTCCCAAGGACAACACGTCTACAGTACTAATCTCTTGTCCTTCCTGATATCTTTGACTAATGCAATATGCTTGAAATCCTATACCGATGCCGTTGACACCTAAATTACTAACGACCAACGTATTGTACGCGACTCTAGCAGCTCTGTTTATTTTGGCGCCGTTTTGCACAGCCCTTGTAAGAACGGTTGTTCCTCCAGTTGCTGCTATGCCGATTGTTCCACCAGTTATAGCTAACCACGAACACATTGCAGCTCTGTCCGTAAGACTTTCTTCGTGTCTCTTTTTGTCTATCAAGTTCCGCGCGGATCTGCCAATTGTCCATGCACCATTTATTCCAGCGGCGACAGCACTTGCACCTACAATCATAACCGTAGCTCGTAAAAAATGTATACCTTCAATGTTCAGATCTGTTGCTCGTAATATATATCTGTTTTTTTTTCTCAAAATTTCGGCAACAGGAAAAAATTTTTTGATATCGCGCTGAAATCGGTCCCAGATCATTATGCTTAGTTCATTTAGATGAATGTGACTATTTTCGCAAAAAATAAATAAAATTTTTTTTTTATAAAATCAGAATCTAAATTTCGAGCGAAGCTGAGTAGCAAAGCTAGTAGGCTATAACTTATAAATTCTTTTAAGCTTTGGTTCACGTTAACTTATACTTTTTCATATTTATTGAAGAAAAATCTCAAGTTACGAATACTCAAAGTTAAGAAGCTATATTTATAAGAGGCCGTCCTTAAATTAAGGGTAATTTTGGCGATTTATTTATAAGCGATAATATTTTTATAGTCGGGTAATTTAAATTAAATTCGAGTGTCGGGAAATTGAAATTAAAATCACTTTTCGGGAACATTAATGATAGAATTTGTATTCATTTAAAATTAGGTTGAAAAATATTACGCAAGACGCTATCTGACTCACCCCTCCCGTAAGAAAACGTAAGAAATTGGCGCCCCCGCCCCCCCCCCCCCCCCTTACGTAATTTAAGGCCCACCCCTAGGGTACGTTCCACTTACGCCCAAATCGCCCGCGATTTTCATTAGGGTAGGTTTTCCTATACGCGACTGGAGTCAACGGCAAGAATTTCAAAGTCCATTTTCTTGAAAATGAAGCACAATATCAAAAAATTTTATTCCCCTTTCTCGACTTATTTACTTGTTATAAATCGAAAAGAAACAGTAACTTTCTTTTATATCGCGCTTCATTTTCGAGAAAATCGACTTCGAATTCCTTGACGTTGCGTGACCTACCTTAATGAAAATCACGGGCGTTGCGGGCGATTTGGGCGTAAGTGGAACGCACCCCTAAACATGTATTTCCCTAATTCAACTTGAGATATATTCCATATATCTATCAGAAATCGATTAAAAAAATTCGAAATTGTGGACATACAAGCGCAAATACAAGTATCGCACGATAATGTTCTCGCGTATGCGATTTGTAAAATATAATTTCAATCTGTATTAATTCATCTGTGCCTGCACATAGCACTGTAAATTATTTACCCAACACGATAGGTCCGATCGGTGTAAACATAGATGCAATTCCCACGCCAAGTCCTGCTACACCCAGAACATTGGAGGCTGTGTCTACATCCTTAAGCACGTTGGAGAGAGCCTTAGACGAAGGAGAGCGGAGAATTTCTAAACAGACTTCCGAGGACACGTCAGTAATTTTATGTCCCTGATCAGGTTGATACAACCCATCTTTCGGAAGAACCATAGTGCACGGCGGTAAAACATTGTTTTTTTTATAATCAGCCCAACTTTTATAGACTCTTTCATACATATCAATGTACCATATCTTTGTAACAGTGCCGACAGCTATTTTTATTTTGAAAATCGGTCTTTGCTGTATATTTATGTCGGATTGCTCATCTTTATCCGCTTTGGGCTTTTTATCCTTGCTACCAGCTTTTGAGCTGGATGTCGCGGAGGAGCTATTTTTAGTACGAAAAGTTACATTGAAAATTACTCCATATTGAATTGTTCCTGTATACCAATGTCTTCCAAATTCACGTACTTTCTCGAATATCCCATTTATGATCTTTTGTGCGTCAGGTTTATAACGAAATCTACCAAGGATATCAGTGCTGCCAGCCGGTGCATCATCGGCACACAGTGTAAAATTGCTTTCCACTTTTGACGGAGGACCGAACAAAGCGAATCCAATATTTTGCTTCAAGTACATGTACTCCTTCTCCTCATATCTTGTCCATTCTGACAGAAGTTCATAGAATTCTTGCTGTTGGCGTTTAGCAATAGTCAACATATTATCCTAAGAAAAAACGTTTACTTAACATATAGAATATAAGAATATTTCTTTAAACGAAGACTATAAACTCTACGGAATGCTCCGTCAACTGCCTTCTTATATCTAACGTACGTTAAAACCAGAAGGTAACAGACAAATAAAGAACTGTATTTATAAAAATGTGTATCTATGCTTACCCAATCACGATCCGCGCTGTCCATCTTGTTTGCTTGAACGGGCTAAAAATATATGTGCAACTATAAAAATCCTTGTTGCCTGGAAAAAGAAGGGCTATTTAAGTACAACCTACGCATGAAATATCACAGAAGTTTAATATGGATACATTTAATGTGTCTAAAAGTATGGGACGTGCCGCAGCAGGGACGCACAATGAGCCGCTCGGAGTCGGAGACCTCTTCGCGATTCTAGGCAACGGGTTGGAGCTGAGCAACGTAACAGCTCTACGCTAGAGCTGGGACTATCGATTATCCATATCGTCGATGGGTCTGTGTTTTAAATACTTCTTCGTACAAGTCGCAGACGTTACGGAATTGCTCCGACGAGAAGAAGTCGGTTGAGAGGCACAAGGGGCTACTTCGCTCGTATCGGCTCCCACCGCCCGTGTCCTATTTGCTCGCTTCGTATTCGTCGACGTCGTCGCGTCAGCCAATAGGGATATACCGTTCGGACCCGACTCGGACCCTTCAGTTTCTATCCGACTTCTTCTCGTCGCAGCGCAGTACTTTAATGGACGCCGTATTGTCGAACATTATTGTACGTGCACTTGCTTCGCAGAGACGATAGCTAGGTTCGTAAGAACGAAAGCAAAGTGTGAATTGTTTGTTTGTCATAAGAAAGAGGTCATCGAACTGCGTAGTACTGTTGTTCGGGAATAATTCTTCAGAAACAGCGTGCGACGCTTACTAAAACCTAACATATTGTACATAACGAGCTGCAATTGTTTTGAGACGAGAATAACCCCTTAATAAGGTTAACGAATATAGCGCTATTGGATTTTGTGGTTTGAGTTCATTACGTAAAACCAGAATGCGTTACAAATTATTTAAACAATATTCTGCAGCGTTACTATTAGCTTTCCATGAACATCGGAAATATTTTTTACTATCGGAAGAATATACGATATTGTGTAGTTTATTTACAACTGCTCAAGAAACGTACGAAAATATACATATTCCGCGCAATAAAAGAAGTAAATGTGTGTTAAATTCGTATATATATATATAAAAATTCATGCGGATTTCCCAGATAAATCTTGTAACTCGGTCATAACACTGAGCACGGAGAAGTAGAATATTTTTCATACACGTGTTCGTTCCTCACCTTATTAATTCTTGGTACTCCTTCGTTTTACCTACGACGCCACATCCAACTCGAACTAATGTCACACGTAAAGAGCACACTGTTCATATAAGTTCACTTACAAAAGCAACACCAACATTTAACTGATCGCGAATTACACTCGGGAATTACACATATGTCCCGTAATATAGCTCCTTCCCGACGCCTCGCGATATTCAAGGGAATCACGGGTGAAGTCCCGTTTTAGCCCCCTCTCTATATATATGGTCATCAGGGGTGGAAGCTCCAGTCCAGCAAAAGTTACGGGTCCCTATGTGGACGACTTCTAATTGTAAGCTGCGAAAGATTGTGTTTGAAACTGAAATTCAATATGGCGATCCATGGCGGGAAAATTTAAATACGCTCAGAAACTGTAGAGTGCAGGGTTGCCACCTCTCCGGTAGTGATCCTCTAGGCAGTGATCGGTCTAACCGCAGCCGTTTGACGCAAAACCGGAAATAACATAACCTAAACATTCATTAAATCGTCTGCTTTCCAAGCTGCTTGTTTATCTATCTCTTTCTATTCGTATTTCTGTCTCTTTCTTTCTTACAGTTTCTTTCTCTGTCTACTTCCACTTTTGCCACAAATCGCAGCAACCAATCAGCGACGATATGCGTTTGTCCGATCACTCTCTAGAGGATCACTACTCTCCGGTTTTGGCCCGGGTTTTACTGGAAAAATCTCCGGATTGTAGAAAAAAATGAGATAATAAGAAATTGTGTTATTATACAATAGTATCAATTTTATATGCAATAAAAGTTATTAATTAAAAAAACAGATACTTTCAAATTCTGAATTGTTTGGACTTAAAAGAATTGCACATCTGTTTTCCGGATATTCGAGAACAAAACTTTTTTGCTCTTTCCATCTCCGGGTTTATATTCGAATCTCCGGGTTGGAATGTGTGGCACTCCGGGATATATATGGTGATAAGGTGGCAACCCTGGTAGAGTATAGAATAAAGCTGGGTTTACATTAGTCCAGTCGCTGGATCCAGTGAGTGGTTTGACTGGAAATCGCGTCGATGTCTACAGTATTCCAGTCGCTGGATCCAGCGAGTGGTTCGACTGGAAATCGGTCGAGGTCTACATTATTCCAGTCGCTGGATCCAGCGAGTGAATCGACTGGAAAACAGTCTTCCAGTCGTTTATGAACCGTTAAAAGTGATAGGTAATAATGGATTCACGCAAAAGAAGAAACTGGATAAGGGAAAGAAGTGAAAAAGGTGGCTCTGCGTTACTTTTGCAACAACTGAAATCAGAGGATCCTTTTGAGTATAGATTAGCATTTGAAGGTTTGGTCTTCATTTAATTTCTTTGCCATTATTTTCTTCAAAATGCAAACACGTGTACGCTGTACCTACTACGCTTCAGGCGGCACCAGGCGGCACTGGACTGAGCCGTCTAGACCAGTCCAGCAACGCTGGAATGTTGTGTTCTCGATGGAGGGGGTAAACACTGGATCGAAAAGTAGACTTTCGATCCAGTCGAAATCTGCTGGAATGACAGCACTGGACTGGAATGATCACACTGTTTACATTATTCCAGTTCTAATCCAGTGCTGGACTGGATCACTGGACTGGACTAATGTAAACCCAGCTTAAGGGTGCATTCCAGTTGACGCATTATGCGCATAGACCGCAGCGCAGTCGCTGCGCGCATTCATAGCGTTCCGATTCCAACAGCGCATGAACCGCAGTAACGTGTCGGCAAAGAGTAGGTATAATAAGAGGCGTCACTCCGGGCGGAACCTTTGAAGTCCTTGCTTGACCTTGGCATTTAAATTGGTTGTCTATTTCGAGCGGGATATTCAAATCGACTAAATGTACCTTACCGCAATTGGCTGATTATTGCCGAAGTTGACCGATCATTGCCGAAGCTTAGCGATCATTGCCGAATGGGCATTTAAATTGGTTGTCTAGTGATTTCCCTAGGTTATCTCTGTCCTTGTCGAGTGACGCCTCTTATTATACCTCCTCTTTGGTGTCGGAACGGTTTTCGATGCGTTTGATGCTCGTGAGGTTGCGCGGGAATGTTCAAACTTACTTACAATTAGCTATGCAGTTGGATGGATTACGTTAAATTTAATTCGAGACTTTTGGACGGTGGTCGAAGCACGCTTCCTAACTACATCGGTTACTTCGTCCTAAGGATCGGGGACCGACTCCCAACGAAATTTGATGGCTTTATTGGTTCCTGGATTTTCTCAACCTGAGTTTTTCTATTCTTCTTGAACAGCGACAATTATTGAAAGCGAAGACCATATTTTATGAGTTTAACAGGACGAACTGCTGCTTACCCAGCGTAATTTGGTAAACAGATGTGTAAAGGAAAAATGAAGTTATTTATTATCCGCGTCCGGGGTAAATTCAAGGTTTTGAAGGCTATTGAATAGAACCGCAGGCTCTAGTACACTAAGGGCCAGAATCGGCTTCCCTTCGGAAATTTGGCAACGTTGCATGTCGAGTAGCTATGTCGAAGAACCACTGAGTTATGCCTAGTGACAATGGTGACAATTTCACAAGTTATTATTTTGTTTGCTAAAATGAATTTTGCTTGATAAAACATTACACGTAAGAGGATGATGGGCTCGATTCCTCATCTATTTGGCAAAGAAGTAGCATGTATCGTAGGTAGAAAGTGAGGACCATCGATATTGCTCCTTCGTAAGAAATAACTAGCCTCTTCGCGCCAATTCGCTGCACGGGAATGACGGAGAGCATGCGGTAGACAGGGATGGTGCTAAACAAGGACAGAGCTTTATGTGCAAGTGAGAGGGTCTTATGCGGCCGGCGGCTACCTGGGGGTCGCGGCGGCCAAAACGCCTTCCCTCGCCTTCCCGTGCTGGAACACCGATATAGGGATTTCGTGCGTTTACCTAGACTTCGGCCTGGCAGTCTAAAAACTTTCTACCTGCGATACATGCTACTTCTTTGCCAAATAGATGAGGAATCGAGCCCATCATGCTCTTACGTGTAATGTTTTACCAAGCAAAATCCATTTTAGCAAACTAAATAATAACTTGTAAAATTGTCACCATTGTCACTAGGCATAACTCAGTGGTTCTTCGACATAGGGGGACCCGACATGCAACGTTGCCAAATTTCCGAAGGGAAGCCGATTCTGTCCCTTAGTGTACGTCTTCTGGATTAGAGTATAGCTGTAAAGTTAGCTTTATAAGAGCACGTTCGAAAAACTTAGCAGTAAGAGCCTTTAAGAAATAAAAATGCGCGCTACGTATTTGCTTCCTTCCTCATCTTTCGTTTCCACCCTGCCTAAAACCTTCTAGGGATGTGTTGTTCGCTTCGAAATTGAGACCGTTACATTGGTTGCAATTCATACCGCGAGTGCGGAGATGGCAGTACCAATTTCGTAGAATTCCCTAGAATCCTCCAACTTCTAGCTCATAATGCGTGCAGCAAGTGCAGAAAATAAAAGCATGGGCAGTCAATGCGCATAATACGCGCATTCGTATTTGTCGCTTTACGTGTGCTTCTGTATTTCGAATTCGAATTCTGCAAACAGGGGAAAGTAGGGTACTTCCGGCTATATAAGAAAGAAACGCTATAAAATTTGAGCACCTTACACATTTGCTAGTTTTTTTATATGAATTGATAGTTTGAAGTGTCTAGATTTTATTAGTATGACCGAGAAAGCATAAATTTACGTTGTAACAAAGTTGGAAGCAATAACACAAAAAAGTTCATTTGACTGGAATTACGGAATTAACGTGGGGTAATTCCGGCCATGATATTTCTTTACAAAAGAAGTGAGAAAACTGTTAAATTAATAAAAAAAATATTATTTTTTGTTTTAAAATTAATTACCACATGAATCACAAATGTATTCTTCGGGGGTATTCCATCCTGAACATTCTTCATATGCCCATGGACCACATGGCTATATAATTGTATATAAATCGCGAATTTTTTACTTTTTCTTACAAGGCGGGGGAACTCACGTAGCGTCTTATGTGATATTTTATAACCTAATTTTCAATAAATCAAAATTCTATCATTAATGTTCCAGAAAAGTAGTTTCAGTTTAAATTTCCAGAGACGGGGAAACTTTTTAATAAATAATATAGAATTGGAACACGATTTCTGTTCCCCGAGAATCGATTCCATAGGATCGACCTATACTGTAAAATCGATCCAAAAAATCGAACATTATGGTGCAAAAGATCGATCTTTCGATTGGTCCCCTTCTCAAAGTGACAGAAAATATAACCTACATACATGCTAATTACATGACAATAAATATTTATTGGAAATTTCGTTCTTTTACGCTACATTTGTCAACTTCTCATGTCTTAACATCCTTCCAAAATATTATTATTACGCCGCAACGGTATCTTTATGAAATCGGGTATAGCGTATAGGTTATATTTTCTGTCACTTTGGGGAGCGGATTAGGAAGTTATGGAGTGTAATTATTCGTGATTAAGAAATCAAAATTTCCATTCATAACGTCATTTTCTGAGTATATTTCATCAAAATAGTAAGTTTTAGCTTAATTTGTTCATGTTTACCAAATTCGTGCGTTTTATTACATTCTAATTGATTTTAGCTTCAATTTTTAGGTTTACAGATTTAAATGCTTCATAGGATGACCTTATACCCGATTCCATAAAGATACCGTTGCGGCGTAACAATAATATTTTGGAATGATGTTAAGTTATAAAAAATTGACAAATGTAGCGTAAAAGAACGAAATATCCAATAAACATTTATTGTCATGTAGCATATCTATAGGTTATATTTTCTGTCCTTTCGAGGAGGGGACCACATAATTTCGACACGCGTTACGAAGAGTAACACGTTTCATTTTTTTCTTACGGATAACTGCATGTAGAAAAAATGAAACGTGCTACTTTTCGTAACGCGCGTCGATTTGGTGTATGTTTTTCAAAGCGTACGTAAAGAGACAAATACGCATGCGCGCATCAACTGCACGCTTCATGCGCTAGAGGTGGGAGAATTCTAGGGAATCGTATGCTCCACTAACGCAACCAATGCACGCATAGACTGACGCGGAACGGTTTTCTCTGCAGTCTATGCGCATAATGCGTCACATGGAATGCACCCTAAGAAATACATTTGTTGACATTAGTGATGGCCAGTGATGGGTAAAGACACGAATTTTCGATTTTATACACGACACGTGTCTTAAATGTCGTAAATGTCGTAAATGTCGTAAATGTGTCGTAAATGTCGTATATCTGAAATGAAAATAACTAACCTATAAAACATTTTTCGTATAGGTTATGAAGAAGTGCCAATTTATTAATAATTATAATTCTGATTAAAAAAATTAAATTAAATTAAGTTACACTGACGAAAAATGGATATTGAAAGGTTAGTAAAAGAAACGCATTAGGAAACCAAGAATTTCGATACGCCAACTACTGACAGAAAATGGAACTACTGAGAGTAGGTCGAAATCCGTCGAAGTCCATATGATTATCAGTGTTTAAATATACATGTTCTGAAAAACGAGTGTTTTTAAATTTGTTTGAACACTAAATTTTTACTTCTTCAATCAATAAATACTTATTCGGAATGTTTGGTGGGATCCGGCCCTATTTTCAATAGTTTGCCAACTTACCACCAGAGGGCTGAAATTTAGGCCACGTCTCCACTAAGGCCGGTATTCACAAACGTGTCTTAAGATTAAGCAAATGCTTAAGCATTCGGCATCCTTTACTAGTTACTAGGGTTAGTAGAGGATGCCGCATGCTTAAGCATTTGCTTAATCTTAAGACACGTTTGTGAATACCGGCCTAAGTTTCCCAATATAGAATAATAAATATAATTTGTTTACTTTCACCACACTGGAAGGGATGTTGCACCCAAAAAATAAATTTGATAATAATTTATCAATTTCGTTTTTTCTGAAACGGATATTTTTATTTGCATAATTTTTAATTCAAATAAATTTTATTTATTATCGTACATTTATTTCTAATTACTTTACCTTTCACGATTCATTTTTTACTAGTTTTATCTAAACAATTACAAAACAATAATGAAGAGTGTTAAGACCAAGACCACGCTTTGAAATACTTTTTTGGGGTTATGAACGCGGTGATTATACGTAGTTTTCGATATTATCGACGTATTCTACAGTATTCTATTCAGTAAAATAATGAATATTTCTATTTCCCAGATAGCACAACGTCTGGTAAAGTCTTAAAGACGTCCAAAAGTCGTCTTAAAGACGTCTTAAAGACGTCTTGTTACAAATCAAGACGTTCAGACCTAAAATGGACCTAAACTAGACGTCTCTAAGACGAGGTGTGCTATCTAGGTTACGACATTTGCGACAAATGACACGTATAAAATGGGCTTAAAAACGACATATTATACATACATTTGCGACACGTCATAAATGCATTTACGACGCGGCGTAAAATACGCGACCCATCACTGGTGATGGCTAGAACCGTGATTTGTGAATCACGAGTGATCCGATCACGTTCGTTCCCAATCACGGTGATTTTTCACAGTGATCCGTGATTTTCGTGATCGCTTCTGATTGGTGCAGGCAGAACAGTGATCGCTTCTGATTAGTGCAGGCAGAACAGTGATCGCTTCTGATTGGTGGAGAGTATGACTGCTCTTTGCACGCTTCCACATAACCCCAATTTCTAATTTCTCTCGAAACATTCTCAAGTCCTCACTGTTCTTATAGAATTTCAGTTGTACACTTTGAACCAATGTTATCGTTCTTGATCTATTTAAATTAACGAATATTTATTCACTTTAGTTAAAAAGTATAATGTATATGTGAATACTTTTAGCCAATCAAATCAGTGCGTGCATACATTGACTATTTATGAATGTTATACTATGGGCGGTATTTTCAGTCGTTGCTTATTCTTAAGCAAATGCTTAAGCATTCGGCATCCTTTATTAGCTACTAGGTTAGTAGAAGATGCCGCATGCTTAAGCATTTGCTTAAGAATAAGTACCGACTGAAAATACCGCCCTATATATTCGCTGAATTAGTACATTTTGACTATAACACAAGCTATATTGAAGTATTTTATAAAAAATAATTCAATCATGATCAAGAATTAAAGATCACAGTATTCACAGTGAACAACTTCACTCAAGGTAAGAAAATCACGATCACCGTCGTGATTTACGTTGAATCACGACCGTGATCGTGATTCTGCGATCACGGTGATAAATCACCGTTAGTGATTTTGCACTCCATCCCTAGTTGACATGTTAAGATGATTTCGACATAGGCGTTCGCATAGGGGGGGGGGGGGGGGGGGGGCAAAAGGGGCAGTTACCCCCCTGGCTTTTGAGAAAAAATAGCTTATTTGTCAAAACAGATCTTTATTAAGTTTATACTAAAAAGGGAATATTTTTAAATTTCGGTTTTAAATTTTTAATTAAATTGGCACTATAAAATGGGTTAACAAAAGCAAGAGGGGTATATTTTTCTTTACCATCATCCCAAAGTTGCCCCCCCCCCCCCCCCCCTGGAAAAAAGTCTGCGCACGCCCCTGGATTTCGATATGGAATTCAGGTGTCAGAGAAAACTATTTAATTAAATTTATAGGTAGTCATTGAATGTAATTAAATATTTCGCATTCGCCTGAAGTTTCTTACCTAAACCATCCCCATCTTTTCAGTTATTATTGGCATAATTGGACACTATTTTGCCAACAATAATTGATAATGCCAACAAATGTATCTCTTACCCTACATTTTAATATACTTAATTGGGAAAGTGTCAAGTAGAGGTAAGGATTAGTGGGTGGCACAGATTTTTCTTTTGAAAATATTCCGTTTATTTATCTTATATCTAGTTAAAGCAATAATTTTTTAAGCAGTTTTTTCTATATAATTAACTCGAAGTTGGTGAATATGGAGCTGCCCCCCTCTTGCTGCTACACTGGCTCCAGGGTAGGGATGACTGATGAGCGATACAGTATCGATATTTATGGTGTTAAATATCGATATTTTGTATCGACATTTTGAGGTCTGATATTTGTATGTATCGATGCATAAATGTAGCCTTGAGTGTGATATTGTTTTTTACTTTATGTATCGGAATATATCGATACTAGATGTATCGATATTTTTATTCCAATATTTTAAGTGTATCGATATTAAGCCTGTCGCTAAGTATCGATACAGCGTATCGATATTTTTAGGAGTATCGCCCATCCTTAGCGCGAACGTTGAAATGATGATTCAGCTTCGTTTGTACAAAACTATTAATATCATATCAATTCTGTTGCGAATTGCTAAATTGCTACCAACATTGATTGCGCGATACGCAACAGAGTTGAAAAGATATCAATAGTGACAAATAACATTTCTTCTTTTATTACTGCAAATCATAACAATTCTGAAATTGACATTCCATTAAAAAGTATACCACTTGTACTAACTGTACGAAACTCTTGATATAAGATAATCTCGATTATATTAATAAGTGTATCGTACATTAATGTGAAAAATATTCACTAAATCGTTTGTCTTTGAATTATAAAACTTTTAAACATCAACTATTAAAAATTTTCAAAATTTGACGTGGTTTGAAAAGAAAAATTACGTTAATTGCAAACAGAAACCGTAATTCCCTCATGAATAAATTTCATAGAAATACAACGTAAAATCAAACCAGAATTTTATTAAAATTAATTGGCATAAATTATACCAAAATTATTACCATTTTATTATTACGGTATAAAGTACCAAGAAAAATCGACACTTTTACGTGCACTAACTTTTTAAGTTTTTACACATTACTGATACATAAATTAATGGTATCTAAAACACAGTCAAATGTTTGTGTTTTCCGCTGTAATCATCTAAATTCATGGGAAAATGGTGGAGGCATAAGCGCCTCTTGCGGGAAACGCACTAAACATCCGACATATCTGCATGGCGTTGGGTCGTTTGACTTAATTTGTCCGGTCCCTTCTATATTCCCACATTTACATTTCAAATTTCCCTTTTCCCCAACATTTTGCATCGATACCGAGAGGGATCTCGGTGCGTCACACAAGTGCAAGATCCATAATTGCGTCCGTGTTGCCGAACCTTTGGTGTCCAACACTTTCTTCGTGCTTCGAATTCCGTGTCCGTGGCTCATCCATGTTTGTTCACAGTCTCCGAGCGTGGAGCTGGCGCGCCGACTAGCGACCAGAATCGGCACTACGTTTTCAGGCGAATCGATATTCTGCTCAAATATTGACTTCGCGATTGTGCGTGGTGTCGCAAGCGAGTCGTGCAGTAGACGGCGATGCTCTTTTAAAAAGCGAGTTCTTGCGAGTGATAAGTCAAGTGCTGTCGGGTGGAGAACTGATAATCGGAGTATCCTGGGGACAGGAGGCAAGGAAAATGGTATTGGCGGCTAGTGCTGTGCTTTTCGGGCTGACCCTCGGTCTCTCCCACGCGAGCATCCCAGCCCTCGAGTCGACACCGAGTTCCTTCAACAATCATGGAGGTGATTTCATTTCTCTTTTCTCATGCCCTACATTTACCTGAACCTCCTATGAACTCTTTCTTTCCTCGAACGGACATCTGCAACGATCTGTACGTCTATTCCGCTTTTCTCGTCGAGCACCCATTCATTTTTTCGGTTTATCGCTCGCCGTGTAGTAACTCGCAGGTGCAATTGTTCTGTCGGGAGCACCTGCAGTCACCCGAAACTGTTATGGCGAATTCATTGACTAGCCCCGATAGCTGCTCCGATACGTGATTGCACTTGCCCACGAATCGGTCGATGTGCCGTGAACCCGACAAACCAACTACAACCAGATATAAATACGAATTATATGTTACGATGCCGCTGGTAACAGCATTAGTCACGTTTCGTTACTATAACAAAATAGATATGAATCAGATGTCGAGCCTGCTTGCATCGAAAGCGGGCTTGATTGAAGTTGGGTAATTTAAGTGATGTCATGATCTTATCACGCGTAGCTGTTAAAAATATTCCACAATTATCTCTTGTAATTATGTGTACCGAGTATGCCAGTATTTTGGTGCGTCGAGATTAATATTGTTAAATAGTTTCGTATTCAACAAACACTGAAAATATACCCGTTCTATTCATAGGAAGGCATAGGTGTTGACATACACCATTTTTATCGACACGCTCTTAAACATTACGAATTTTTATTGCATTTCGTAAAAATGCATCTTCATCCCAGAGGTGAACGCCACTTTTATGCCTCAAGACTTTCTTCTCATTATCAGTTAGAATGCGTTTAGAAATTCGACGGATATTTTCGTTTGTAGTTTCAGTTTCTTTATACAAATCACAACGATCATTGTCGGCAAGAAGCTCGGAATTATTCTTTTACTTTCACTGTCTGTGGATAGCCGCGATAAAATCGGGCATGTGAATTTTTGTATTATTTATTTCATAATTAACAGTTATAAAAGAAGTACCAGGTATAAATATCCATAATTCTGGGTATCTCCAACATTTTAATGTTTTACATAGGCGAATACAAGGCGTTTTATTATCGCGTAGGATACGGAAATTAATTTTCGGAGTTAATACGCATTTACGATTCCTTTATTCAGTTTTCACACGGACATTTCATCTCAGGCTGTAGTACCGAGGAAAATAAATATAGTAGCCAACCTCGCAGTTATATTTTTCAGTATGTTACTTTTTGAATACGTTTCGAAATGCAAAATCAGGCACTTCGATATTTTTAATGAAGTACTGTACCCTGGGGCCACCATTGGCACCAAGCAACTGTACATCTACACAATGAATTAGCGAATATACGACAAACAGCATGCAATTATCCACGAGGCCATAAAATATGCTCTTAGTACCAAAAATACCAAACTGGGTCGTTTACTCGCAAGTTGCAAACGGCGAAACCTCCCTTACACAAATGTACTAGTTTAATTATGCCCTCCTTTTCTACTTTCAAAATATCAAAAACAGATAAACATTCTTATTTTTCTAATAATAATTAATTATAATTGTCTCACAAATAGTCATTACAAAGAAACACTGGCTCTAACCCACTCGTGCGTTAAGACTTCTGACATAAAATATTGCCTAAAAAATATTTCCGTACAATAAACAGTCATTTGAAAATCATAAAATTGAAACGATTTACAAATATTATAGATATTCAAATATTTCCACCTCGAGCAATTAAACGATACGAAATCTTATTAAAAAATTAAGAAAACTATTTTCCCCGACTCGCGTTCATTCCGACTTCTGAACAATCTCTTCAATAATTTCCCCGTTTCTTTACATTGCAGTTTGTTAATGAATAAACTCACTGCACTTTTTACTACCCATTGCAGCGTAACACATTTATAAAGAAGCTCGAACCAAGATGTTTTCGATTCACATTTACATTCCTGTTTCCTTTCTGTTTTGCAATTCGCGATACTAAAACCGAGCGTTGTGTTCATTCAGTGTTCGACATCGAAATTAATATCGTGCTTATAAATAGCCTTTCTTGCCCAAGTAATGCATAATTATTCTCTTGTTTTATTCACAACTATTATTTCCCTGCTAAAAGCGCCGGTTTAGTATACACCGTAACAGATTGACGTCGGAGAGTATGTGCACCTACTTCCCACCTTACATAATGCTCGGTATCATTATTTCTGCTTCTTCATTTTATCGCGGACAGGACTGCCACTTATTCCCGCAGCGGAATATCATGATTTTCCAGTTAACGTCGGGCGATAACTGTTTTTGCGGCAAATGTTACCGGTTCCCTATGTACAGTGGTAATATTTTGATGCACGGTACAGCGAGTACCTCGTGATCCTAATATTTTGCGAAACGCGTTACGTAATAACGCGAAGCATTAACGAACCGTACACGACAATATTCAATAAAGCGACGCTCGATGCACACGAGATAGCGTGGACCGGTCCCTTTCACCTCGCGCGCTCATCTTTATACTCGAATAAGAAGCTAAAGAAGCAAGTGTGTAATTCCTTTCGTTTCGGCGTTCCTGTGATCGCAAAGTACTAAAACCAACTGACTAACTGGACGCTGTCCCTTAATATCTGAAACGACACCAGGCGCCTCGTTATAAATCATATTTCTCGCGCGACAATTTTATCGGTTAATTATCGCCAACTGCTGGCGAGATAAAATCACGTTAAAATAAAATTAGACTAAAATGTTCGCGTGAAGCACACTCCATTGCAAGTGCAACGTCCGTATCGATTCGTCTCGCATTCACATTAGGATATATAATCAGATGGGGATATTCGATGTGGGGGAGGCGTTTTTCAGCGGAGGAAGGATTAACACGCGATGTAACGCTGGCGCATATACCGGGTGATTCTTAGTTGCAGGTCAATACTTTAAGCAGCGTTGTCCACGGGAGGGGGCTCCGTACGAAATTTTTAGCGCTATAAACGTTTTATGTCAGGCAACTTTTATGCTTTAGTAGCAATTTTTATTTTAATTCCATTCACGCCGTAGAATTTATTTCGCGTGAAATTTTTATTCCTTATTCGCCTCCGTTTTTTGCTTCTACAATTATTTAATTGAATGAAATTGAAAAATTCAGCACGTCCACGGCCGGTACTTTCAAGGAGTTCCCAGCTATTAAATTAATAATGCTCGTTTCATTCACATGCGTGAAATTAAATGCATCCAGATTTTTAGTACGCTTTTATTAAAAAGTGGTTGGTTACTTCTATAAAACGTCCGCTCTATTTGCAAGTGTGATAGAATTTTCGGAGCAAATCTTTACTTGGAGATTTATGTTAATACAGAATTTTCACGAATAATGCCCAAACTCTAATTAGGGCTCACGTGTCCTAGCGACGAGGGTCTTTAAGCCCCGGAGCTTATGCCGGACAGCACTGTTTTAGGGCGTAAATCTGGGCCGTATATCAAGCGAAAAATGTTATCCCCCTGTAACCCAAATTTTTTGCTACGACCCCTAAGAAAATATCTGGATGGACGGTAACATTCTGCATAAATTAGCAGGCTAATTTCATTTAATAAACGCTTCACTTTTCAAGATAAAAATGTAGAACTTCTAAATTACAGTAGCTCCTGATGGAACGCTTGTACATTAGCGTGTGCAATAATTAATTTCGTAAGTAGGCTATAATAACTGATTTTTTAATCGTGAATTTCTTGAAAAAAAATTCCCAGTTGTAGCCGAAAAGGGGGTGTTTCTTGAACGGCTCGTCGACGCCTACCACATGACTCATTACAAAAGCAGATTTCCAGTTTAACTTGCCGAGAGTGTAGAGGAAAAGTTTCCTCCACCTGTGAATTCCTAAAGATCGGATTTAGTTCATTTCTAAATATCAGTCTTGTCAGCTTCAAAGGAATAGCGCGAACCGCGCGCACGGGAGCTAAACAGTTTAATCAAGTTTATCAGCGCTAGTAACTAAGAGTTAACAGCTAAACTTTGAAATGAAAACGGAAGATCGCTTGATTGGGGAGTTAGGATGAATAGTAATGGGCTCGTATAGTATAGTCAGTTTCAAATGTATGCGCTTAATTACTTAGATTATCGAAGGCGATAAGAAAGTTGTTTCATTCAGAAGGGAACATCTGTTGTTGGAATAAAATTTTCTTCTTAATATCGGTTCGCAGGGTTTTAATTAACTTTTGAATTTTGTAAAGGAAAGTACGCAGGATCTGAATAAACAGTGAGCTCTGAGTTTATTCGTTAATGTAAAAGCGGTGTTGAATATGACAGTTAAAAGTTTCTAATAATTCGAGAAATTTCAGTGAAGCCTGAACTACTCGAATGTTCTTAAAATACTCGAATGATCGAGTATTTAAATTTTTGACAGTTGCAGTTGATAAAAGTTAATACAACAATTAGAAAAGCTTTAGTAAATCTATTCACATTTTAATTTGTTTGAACGGAGCAAAGTTTGAAGACGTGTTCCTTTAAATTGTAAGTCAGTACTGACGTTTTCTGGCAACAGTCGAGAAGCCCTGAACATATTATGAATCATTTTACTGAGAACTTTTAAGTAAGGAATTAAAAGTGTAATTAATTTTTATGTGCGCATGTATTGTAGATTATGTAAATACCCCGGCCCATCCACTTAGTCGGTTATAAATTACTATGAATTACTTTAAAGTGTAAATTAGGCGCACAAATAGTCAGTAATCACACTATCATGCAATCTGAGTGTAAAGAAGATTTACATATCATTCATAAAAAATTGATCCGTACATATTGTAATTGTGCATGTTACTGTATGTCTAAAATTATCTGAGAGTAATGAAGGCGCTTTTAAAAAAAATCTGTTGCAGTTTATAAATATGGTAAACATTTACAATAGGAACCATTTTTTTACATAATCCTAGGAAGAAAGTAAACAATTAGGAGGGTGTTATTATATGTCGTAGAAATATGAAAAGTATAAATATTTTTTACAGTGAAAGTGGTCTGCATGCACAACTACTTTATAGGAACACTTTCTCTTAGGCGAAAAAAATATCTTGAGGAAGTTGGTTTCATTAGTTACAATTTGGTTAATGCTAAATCGAGGTGAAATTTAATAACAGCGTCTCATCTTTTACACACATTTAATTCTATACTTCCCTTCTCGTGGGTATAAAAGACATTCAGTAATAATAATATTCGTCCCTAAGCTTTTGACTAATCAATACAATTTATACAATTTACTGACAATAAATGGTCACGCCTATGGATCATCATTTTAGATTCACCAGAAACAGTTTGGTAAAAACCGATGACTCCATCAGTTTGACCCCATAAAAATTTAAGTAGGGTGAAAGCACTAGTAGTCGACCACTTAAAGCTAAACTCGAATGAAAAGTACTGAAAAAAAATAAACAATCAATGTTATAAAATATATAAAATGTATTGAAGTAATTCAAATGTATTTAATGTATCACTAAATATTTTGTGTTAGTAGGAAAGTTCGGGGAAAATAAATAATTAGCGTTAAAAATAAAGTGTCCGAATGCTTTAATAATCGACCGGTTAACTCTAAAAGTCGACCGGTCCGATAGCTAGTAGTCGACCACCTTTTTTAATATGAAATTCAAAATAGGTTATGTGCGCATTACAAACTAAAATTTATTTTTAAATATAATGTGCAACACCATTAAATAATTAATAATGACAGGAATAATGCGTAACTAAAATAAGTTCTTTTAAAAACTTTATCAAAATTTTAATAAGAAATAGAAATTATTTTTTTTTCCAATGTAAATTAAATTTTTCGTTTTTAAGATAGGAAGCAGTAACAAATTTTAAGTTTTTAAAGTAGGTATTTGTATTCTATAAATAAATTATATAAACTTTGTAGAACATTAATCCATAAGAAACGAATATAAAATTTTAATTATCTTAAATATGATTAAATCCTTTCTTGTTTTATAACTCTCTGTTTCAATTTTTTACATTTTTCTTGCTTCTTCTTTTTACATTCTTCTACTTTCTCTTTTTTTATTGCTATTTTCTTGGATTTTTCTTCTTGATTTTTCAATCTTTCCTCCTTTTTCTGACGCTTTGCTATTTCAATATTTTGTTTCACTTCGTGTTTTTTTTTAAAAAAATCGCACCATTCAGCAGATGAAACTGCACTTGGCAGTTTTTCTTTTGGAGATCTTTTTTTATTGCTTTGGATAGGAGCAGGCTGGAATATATGTTTGCCAAAAGCTTTATTAAGAGCCTCTTATATTATAGTTAATACGTGGTCGACTATTAGCATTCTTTGTGAATGCAGTTAGCTTCAGAAAGTTAGCTTCTTGAAAATAGAAAGGGAATGATGATCCAGTTACCGACCTCCCATAAATAAATTATCCCATTTTTTTTAAATTTTTGAAGCGCATATTAAATTGTTGATGCTTTTTCAGTGGAATAGCATAATTTTCCAGTAAAAAATGTATAGAACTGAATTACAAAATTAGTTTACAAATCACTATAAAACCATTTATTTTTTTTACCTATGAAGGGCGCTTTTTGTCGTATTGTAAAGTTAGAAATTCAAAATGTAATATAAAATTGTCATTTAATAAATTCTTTATTTCAGTACTTATTTCTTTAAGCTAAATAATAAAAGTGGTCGACTACTAGAGGGTGGCCGACTACTAGTGCTTTCGCCCTATTTTTACGTAAAATTTAAATTAATAATTTAAACCGGAGACGGTAAATATTACATCAACTACTTGCTAGTACATAACGGTTTAAAAGCGGGAAAATATTGGTAAAATTGCTATAATGAATTTTATCCACGCGTACCTTTATTTATTAATAAAGGCACATGTATGTATTTTTCCTTTTTTCATATACTCCGTAAAGATATTTTTTATAGCACATAGTTTTTCATATACGCCTCTCTGCACCTAGCATACAAAAGATATACGCATAATGGTCGTATTATATTTTGTTTTCGTTAATACAAAGGAAACAAAAAGGCCTCTACCCCTGTAATGAGAGCACCAAAAAGGGTCCACGAAAAAATCTTTGTGTTGTAGGATTTCAATAAAATTCCTTTCACCTCCCTATCCACACCCTACCAAAATAATTCGTTAGCCATTTTCTGCATACTCTCAAGTGCAGTGAGTGTCACTTGAAATCGTACACCGTGACGCTTAGCAGATTATCGTTTGAAAAATATTGTTTCCATGGATTTAAGGCGCAGCTTTTTTAGAAGTACACTAACATAATTGTATTCAATATATATCTACCGATATTTTAAACATATTTGGAAATGACGGAAGAAGAAACGCCAGTCACTGAAATTCGAACATATGCAAAGAAACTGCTATTATTGTTAATAAAAAAATATATAATGAATTTCAATATTTTGGGTGGTGTCCACGATTATTTTCAATTGCTTGTAGCCGTCGTGGGACAAATTTCCTGTCAAAGGTTCGAGCCTGTTACGACATTTATCTTTTTTATAATTTCATGGTTTGGAAGATTGTGTATATAAATTGTGGAGAATTTATTAAGTAACCGCCATCTTATATCCCAGCTGTCGCATTTTATGATTAAGTTTTCATACAAGTAGTACAGATCAAGGAATTACAGATTTCTCTCATTTCTTTTCGGCTTGCCTTTATTGCAGAGATGGGCAAAAAATTATTTGAAATAAAAATTTGCGTACGAAATTTTTATTTCAAATAATTTTTTGCCCATCTCTGCTTTATTGCCTTATCACGCAGAATGAGAAAAACTGACAATGAGTGCTCCTCTCGGTCAGACACAGCCTGTCCCATTCGCCGCGGCAAACAGAAGAAGTGGAGAGGATAACGATCAGTTTGTTTCGAGGCCGAAACTCCGTCCCCCTTTCGCGACACTACTGTAGTTAATACCTTATTATTTCACGCTTCGTTGCATCTTCACTCGAACGGCTCGACAAGGAGAGTGAATTAGACACACCGAGAGTGAGCGAAAGAGCAGCAGCTTGGACCTTCGGTCGACGCGACATCTGGAAGCGAAGAGCGGTAGACCTTGCACACGACATGAGTCATCGGCTACTGAAAATCACAATTCTCGTACTTCGCGATAGACCTTCGCGAGAGTATTAACAATAGATTGGCGAGTTCCTCTGGTTGAAAATGAATCCAAACACGACGTAATTCAGACACAGGGCCGGCGCTAGGGTGCTTGGTGCCCTTACGCAAGGATTTACATGGCGATCTAGAATTATTGTTATTATAATGTTTAGCATTAATATACGCCGTCAAATTTCCCCTACACAATATACCTCGGCTTCTCAAAAGACCTGTTTAATAAAATTTAAAATAAATTCTCCTTTTCCGCCCGACAGGGGTGCCTCGCACAAAAAAGCACAGGACACCACTGGACTCATAATGGCTACAAATAATATACCTCGGCTTCCCGAAAGAACCGATCAGTGAGAATTAAAAATTCTCCTTTTGTGACCGAGGTGCCCCTGTCATTAGCGCCATTTACACCAAGCGTCCTTGCATAGACTGCTTATTGTTAGCGAGTTCCCCGGCCCTGTTCAGACTCTTTTGTCCCCAGTTTCCAATATGCGAATTATACATTAAGTATCTTTTGTATAAAGTACAAGGAATGGATAAAAAACCTAACCTAACCTACATTAAGTATAATTGGAAATAGACCGAATGGCGTCGTATTTGGAGTCATTTCCATCGTGAGGACCTCACCAATCCGTCGGTGATATTATCGTGGAGATATATGAAAAATATGAGCATATCAATTTCCTGTAACGGATGTGTCGTCTGCAGGGTTGCCACCTCTCCGGTTTTGGCCCGGAGACTCCGGGTTTTGAAGCAAATCTCCGGGCTCCGGTTTTACTGGAAAAATCTCCGGGTTGTGGAAAAAAATGAGATAATAAGAAATTGTAGAAATTGTAGAAATTGTATTATACAATGGTATCAATTTTGTATACAATAAAAGTTATTAATTAAAATAACAGATACTTTCAAATTCTGAATTGTTTGGACTTAAAAGAATTGCACATCTGTTTTCCGGATATTCGAGAACAAAACGACGTGCGTTACGAAAAGTTGCACGTTTCAATTTTCTTACGAAAAGTAGCACGTTTGCATTCGTTCTCACGAAAACTATCACGTTTCGGTTTTCGCTGCGAAAACTAGCACATTTGAGCGGTTTGCCACGAAAAATAGCATGTTTCGTCTTTCGCTGCGAAAACTAGCACGTTTGAGCGGTTTGCCACGAAAACTATCACGTTTCGGTTTTCGCTACGAAAACTAGCACGTTTGAGCGGTTTGCCACGAAAAATAACATGTTTCGTCTTTCGCTGCGAAAACTAGCACGTTAGAGCGGTTTGCCACGAAAAGTAGCATGTTCGCGTTTACCCCGCGTTCGCAATTCCCGCACCCTCCCTTACTTAAATTATGTAGATTAAAATTTTCATGTGTTGTCTTTTGGAGATTAGATGGAATTATTATTTATTAAACAATATTTTCAACAGTTGAATTCTTTTAAACTGCCCACGCGCTGAAACGCGATAGTTTCTGCAGTCTGCAGTATAATCCAAAACAAGCTATTCTTCGTGGCCAAACCGGATAATATGTTAGTTTTCGCCATAAATTCCCAAACGTGCTATTATTCGTGGCGAAACAGTATAACGTGCTAGTTTTCGTCGCAACAGTACGAAATGTGCTATTCTTCGTGGCGAGGCAGTCAAATGTGTTAGTCTTCGCGGCAGAAGACCAAACGTGCTAATATTCGTCAGAAACGATGGAACGTGCTTCTTTTCGTGGCAAACCAAAACGTGCTACTTTTCGTAAGAAAATTGAAACGTGCTACTTTTCGTAACGCACGTCGAAAACTTTATTTTGCTCTTTCCATCTCCGGGTTTATATTCGAATCTCCGGGCAAAGAGGAGGTATAATAAGAGGCGTCACTCGACAAGGACAGAGATAACCTAGGGAAATCACTAGACAACCAATTTAAATGCCCATTCGGCAATGATCGCTAAGCTTCGGCAATGATCGCTAAGCTTCGGCAATGATCGGTCAACTTCGGCAATAATCAGCCAATTGCGGTAAGGTACATTTAGTCGATTTGAATATCCCGCTCGAAATAGACAACCAATTTAAATGCCAAGGTCAAGCAAGGACTTCAAAGGTTCCGCCCGGAGTGACGCCTCTTATTATACCTACTCTTTGCTCCGGGTTGGAATGTGTGGCACTCCGGGATTTATATGGTGATAAGGTGGCAACCCTGGTCGTCTGATATGCACGCCGGATGTATATTGCACTCGCCTGTCGTCGGGTCAAGTGTCCCTGGGCGAAGAGTCGCCAGCGCTGAGTAAAGGCGGGTTCACACATATCAGTCACGTGACGGTTCAGTGCCGTCAGTGTCAGTGGTAAAAGATACCGTTTCCCCGTTTTGGAATGGAGCAGTTCATCACAGTTTTCCGTGTTAGTTACTAACACTGACGGCATTAATTCGTCATGGAACCGATATGTGTGAATCCGCCTTAAGGGGGGAAAACAGGAAAGGGAAAGGTATCCTTGGGAATTTATTAAAAGCAAACTACTTAATGAATCTTTTTGAAACTTTCAGGACTGTTTATTGGGTATTTCACTTATATGAATATGTTTTTTGAAATTTATTTTAAGCAGATTTATAAGCTGTACGGGACCAGTAACTTAGCGTTGCAAAAAAAATGTCGCTGGCATGATTGACAGTTTTCCGACGAAACGGTTCTTCTGAAATCAAAAAACCAAAAAGTTTTAGAGACTATATGCGAATGGCTATGGCGCGACGGGTTTGATGTTTAAAATTTTGAAAAATTACAAAATGGTGGAGCTCTGAAAAAATTGTGAAATTTGGTTGTAGTAAATTAACTGCTTGTAGATTCATTATGTAGTTTGCTTTTAATAAATTTCCAAAGATACCTTTAATTTTCGACCAATTACAGTGTTGTCCCCCCAGCACTGTAATGAGGAGGGTCCGCACGCATAGAATAAAGGAACCGCAGCTGACATACCTGCGGGGACTATACACAGATACATATTATACGTTTATACATATATCTGGCCATTGTGTTTCATCAGTAGCTCTCGTTTTAATAGCGGATGACTCGATCATGTGTCACGTGCAGAATCAATTTTGCCCAGTAATTTCTTTCCTGCACTCCTCGCAGGAAGCTTCCATATTAGAATCCAATCTCATTATAATCTGCAATTCTTACTTTCTCAACGAAGTAATGCGAAGTGGCATTTAAAATTTTTTCAGTACAAAACTGAATTTTTCTCAGCTCCAGTTTTAAACTATGTACTGGAATGTTTCACGTACTTGACAGCTGTAAAGCCATTTTACTTTTTGCATATCAATACATAACTCACTCATTTCCTTATTTATTGACAGGTTTCCATTATTATCAGAAAAAACATTACAAAAATACGATAGCTATATGAACAGGAAAAAATAAGAAAGATTATTATATTTAAATACCAAAATGATACATTTTGTACCGAACTTTACGGGCATAATATTCATGCAAATTAGAGTTAAAAAATTAGTCGCTTTGAAATTAAGTTATCGGTAACCAAATAATCAGATGACTATCTCCCAGATCTATCGACTAATAATTTATCAGCTTGTTTTTAAATAAGCACAGAAATAGACGCTTACGTCATTCCTATATGTATATAACCCAGACTATTACCAGTGTTTTTCAAAGGCTCGCAGTTAAATATAGTTCTCAGTGATTTCAATATCTCAAAGACTCCTAAAAAGCTTAAATCAACGAACGATTTTTTAATATGCCCATCAATCTTTGAGAATCTCAGAGAATTAAACGGCAAATATATTATTAATACTGTGTAGTGTAAAAAAATAGAAATATATAGAACATTTGTTATAAACGCAAATGACATTTTTCTACAAGAATAAGCGACTTTTGTCCTATATTTATGAAGTGTTTTTTCTTTATTGCAATAAAAACTACATGAGTTGTGATAAAAACTCTTTCGTACACTGTAATTATATTGCCAGCATTATTTACTCTATAATGAAATAAAGTTATTACTGTCGTGTTAATTCGAAATGGCATATCTGCAACTTCTGTTTAAATTGAATTATCGCTGCCAAGTAGCACAAAAATATCTCATCCATATGTGCCTATATTAAATAAGAAAGCCATATCCGTAATGAAATTTAAGATATAACAGTTTATATTTCGGACGTATGCGAAATTGATGCCTTATTTTCGGCGTGCTTATCAAATTTTACGGGTTCGTCACAAATATTTAATTATTTACATACCTTTTTATCCAGATGTAATATTTAACTTAATCCGATTTATATAAAATACCGATGGCATAACACAGAATACTAAAAGTCGTTTATCTCAGAACCACCTTTTGACCAGATTTTAATTAATCAACTGATACGACACTTTCACGAAACCCCCCAATCGAATCGAAACCGACTTCGTTCAGCTTTCGAGCTTTTACGATTACTGACTTCCGAAAGTAAACAGTTTAGGTTACGCTTAATTAAACTTTCCAGTGCGACAATATTTATCGTGGAAGTCCCGTCGAAAAGGGTTCACCAATAAATACTTCGAGCACATTCAATCAAGGAACTTCCTTGGAAACATTATTACGTTCATGGAAATACCACGCCCTTTGCTTAAATAATATTAAAGAGAACGCGCTGAAAGACGCATACCAATTACCACTGATCACCTGTCAAGGAATAACGACCTACTTAGAGCAAGCTCGGCGAATTATTAATCTTATCTAGGGGCCTAATAAGATAGTAATAATAAACGTTCGCAGTTTTCGTTAACGTCCGCGCGGTGATTAAAACAGTCGTTGAAGTTCTGTCCGGGGCATCTTGAAAGTTTAATGATTGCATCTCAGCATCTAACGCGAGCCTCGAGATCCTGCAGCTTCCACCCAAGTTTCCCCGCTCTATTTTCGTAGACCCTTGTTTCTCTTCGCGACCAAGTTCACCGAAAAGAAAATTCCGTGAGATTACGTTGTGAAATTGTGTCACACACCGTGGGATATTTCTGCCTCGACTATTAGGTCCCTGCTTAAACGATTTAACAGTCTCTTCGGCGGCGCACAGTGGTCCCGAGCTGGAAAAAACCCTAAATTATGAAAGCCGGATTTTTAGGTATCGATTATTATTTTCTGGTAGCCAATGAACCAATGTATCTTACTATGAAAAGGGATATATGATTTTCTCTTTAATACGGAAGTAAAATGCATCTGAAGTAGACCTTTCGTATTCTAGCGGGATTCTGACAGATTTCTAACCAAAGTTTCGACATTTTCCTTTCACTTTTGGGGACATTTATAATCAAATGTATTATGTATTATAAACGGGTATAGTCTCAACTATGTATGACGAAAATACCTGCAAAAATCAGCTGCTACTTCTTGCAACTTTAGCTGATATTAATGTTTAAAGTGTGAAAACACATGAAATTTTGGGGGTACAGCAGGACTCCCGAATAGGTTCCCGGTTCTTCGCTGCGCGTTTCGAATGATTTTCGAGCCTATACAAAATTGTTATTCTCATAGGAATAGATTCCAACAAAATGATTTATCACCATGCCAAATGTGTGTATTGCAAATCATATGAAATTCATAAAAGGAAATTTGAAACCACGCAATACAAAGAATCGTTAGTAATACCTGTGCATGCTCACGTGACATGAAAACAGCAAGTATAAACTAAAAAAAGAGTGTTTTTGTTTATTGTTTTAAAGATTTGTTTTATCTTATATTGAAATTAATATATCTTATAATTTACGGCTTGTGTAAACGGCTTAATGGCGGGTCACGGTTTATTTCAGATTTATTACTACTTAAAAATATTTGGTCTCGCGTACGTGCACGTTCATCGCCTAATCTTCAATTGCAGCAAACTAATTTTTCTACGTTCGGCAGCAAATTTGGTAGGCAATAAAAATGGTTTTCTTCGGAGGGCTGCAAGTAAAGAGCAACGCATTACTAACCAGCAGTAGTAAATAACTATGACACGTCTCTGTTTACCTGAAACATTGGGATAGAATTTATGGATACAAAATAAGATTTTATGGCTCAAAATAAGTCGAAATGATAGAATAACTTTTTGTCACAGGTACACGTCACAGTTATTTACTGCTGCTGGTTCGTGACGCGTTGCATTTTCCTTGTACCTTGAATAAAATTTGATAAAATTACACATTTCATGTGTAAAAAGTCATATTAAATTATTTCTTTAATATTATATTAAGTTTGATGTTTAAGAAGTAATACGAAACAAAAATAATTAAAAAATATTGAGAAATGCTGAAGTTATGAGTTTTTTCCACTTTCTCCTCTATGCGTCGGACCACTGTGCGGCGGTGCAGCGGCCACTCCGAGACGATAGTGGGAAAAGAAATTATTTTCAGAAATTCGTTAAGGCCATGGATTGTATCTTGCGCAACGATGACATCACGTTGCCCGCGAACGAAAATAATGCTACGATTCAGAGACGAAGATCTGTAACGCTACGAGCTTATCGCGGATCATTGAGAATTTTATGTTAATGCCAATGTTGCGTCTGTTGCCGAAATATATGTATAGTTTCAGTGAAAATTAAAATTGAATGATTTCGTTTCGAAACATTCGGCTTACAACATTTTCTTTGGAGAAAAAAATTGAGGAATTTTTGGAAATATATTTTTATGTTATATTACAACATAATTATATTTTATAATACATTATACATATATATATATATATATATATATATATATAATGTATCTATATATATAAATTAAAATCTTACAATTTCCATTTATATATAATATATTAATATATTTGTCTATCACCTAAAAAGTTTCGAACGTTAGCCTCTGGGCTCACGAAATGTGCCCCAGCTCATTATGTCTAGCTAATCCAGATGAATGAGAGTATTTTTACAAAAATAAATAATTTTTTTTTATAAAATCGGAATCTCGGGCGAAGCCGAGTAGTGAAGCTAGTATTTCATACATGAAAGGAAGGAAATATTTACTTTACCTTATATGGGGGGATTATTTGAATATTATACAGTAGAGCGTCAATTATCCGAACCTCGATTAACCGAACGGTCGATTATCCGAACCATTGCTGCATCAATGCGCCCACCACCTTTTCGAACCAGTGTAGCGGTACCGATTAATTGATTGACTTTTGCGTATAGTCCAGTGAAATTAGATCTGTCTTCAGAATAATTCCCACCAAGCCAAATTTTGGTATGGGCCTTTATTTAGTCGTTTTCTGAACTTTTTGAATTTCCGGGTTCGGGATATTCCCCTATCAAAAGTATGGGGGTTGAAACTTGGTAACCCGACATACATGAGAATGATTACTCCTACGAAAACAACTCATACGACCTTTTTTGTAGATAATTTCCTAAGCTATAAATTGTATAATAACTATTTTTGTCGCAAAACTGCTACACAACGAGATATTCGCGAAAAACAGTTGGTTTTTTGTTCAAACCTGTGTAAAATTTTTAGCGGCGGTTGGATCGATGGGGACTTTTGACATATTGTTTAAAACGACCAAATAAAGACCCATACCAAAATTTAGCTCGGTGGGAATCATTCCGTAAATTCGGCAGATTTCCGTCTAATTTCACTGGACTATAATATAAATTAATGCAGTAGTACTCCTGTATTTAATAAGTAATTTTAGGTGTAATTCCTATAGTTATAAACTGTGTAAAGTACATGCACTCTTTATTCTCCGAGCTGTTCGATTATCCGAACAATTTGAAAATTTGAATATCAGAACCACCTCGGTCCCAGGCAGTTGGGATAATTGACGCTCTACTGTAAAAGGAATTCGGGTTTTAAAAAAGATCAGAAAACACTGCATTAGTCGAACATCATAGTGTTTATCGATTGATTCGAATAATCAGGGTTCTAATGTACCATCCCATTGATTCCATTCAATGTTACCTTTGTTACCTTTTCGTCACGCTAAATACCTCCGCGTGTGTTCCTAGTTCCACGGCTGGATTTGGATAGTCTTGAAAGCGGATATCACGGCCTGGTGAAGGAAAACGAAACTCTGGTGGAGGTCACGCCGCAAATAAGAGCTTTGGGTGCCAAAGTCTGCTCCTTCCGTATAGCGAACAAGCATCATGGCGAAGCACCCTTCGAGATCGTTTTGAAAGAGAAAGGAATGGCGGAGCTGAGAGCGCTGCGGGCTCTGAACTGCGAGAAACGGCGCAACTACAAGTTCGATATCGAAGCTGTCGGCTGCAATAGAGCACTATCGGAAAAGTATGAATTATGCGATATAAGCTCGCTCTTTTTATAAACCTAATGTAATTTTAGCCGCCATTGAAATTCCGACGACGGCATTTTACGGATGCATGGTCGTTCGATCGAATTACTGGACCCAATATCAAACTCTGTATTAAATTTCCTATTTCTCATTAGATTGCTTGCATCGATTATTTACAGAACGATTGCCAACGTTCATAAGTATTTCATCAACTATTTGACAACACCTTTACGCTGTTGTACGTGATTTTGCAAGAAAATGCATTTTGTTGAAACGGTGTTTTCCAGAAGTACGATTCTAAGATATGCCACAGTTTTTTTATTTGCCTTTATTTGGAATGTGTTGTAGGCTTGTGGGCATTACTTCGTAGGTGGTTTAGTATGTAAACAAACTGTTTCCTCATTGCACTGATTTTTCGGCAAGCCCTTATCTCTTCATACGTAGATAATAGTCTTAGAAGTCGTTCCGAAAGATAATAGCTTCAAAAGAGTTCAGTGTGTGCTCTGATTGCACGAAACATTATCAGGATATCTGAGAATACCTACTTAGAGAATACTAGAAAGATTACGCGAAGCTTTCATTGTTTGTAAATAAAGATTACATCAGTCGGTTACGTGTACTTGCAAGTAGAAATTGTAATCAGTTAGAAGTAGATAGGAATAGAAAGTGTATATTAACTTATGCTAAGTAGTTTCATTTCTAACGAGAGAATACTGAAATACAATTATTTTTACACGCGCAGCTCATCTTTGAAGTCACGTTCACTTATTATAATGTGATTACATTATCAGTTCGGTGCATATGAAATATTGTTTTTCCGAGGAAACACCAAAGGCATAGAATAATCGAAATATTTTTCAGTCCTTTCTTACACTTTTTCCATCGGTTCAGGAATTTTAATCCTGGAGACAGGTCGACAAATTTTGGCATATCATTGTTAATGATTTTCTTTGATTTTGATTTTCAATACTTGCCGCGTTAACGCAACTTTTTTTCAGATACTGAATTTATTCTTTCTATTGTGCTTGAACGTTGTCGATTGTGTGCATAAGTGTGCAAATCCACGATGAGACAAAAATATGTGTCGTCTCACACGAGACTTTAATCTCATCGGGCAATTATTTTCATGATACATTTTCAAAAGTCTCATCTCCCGCGACTATTTCCATTATTTACGTTCAGTTGTTGCTGAGATTTTTGTCTGGCGATAGAAAAGTCTCGCAGTTTTGTGTCAGACTTTCATTTTGCCGTGACTTAACTTTTTTATTTCCTTAAACCAATGGTATACATAAGTAACGAGTAGGATAATATTGTCAGCGTGGATCCGAGTAGATCCTGCATCCGTCGTGCCAGAGTTAAGAAATTAACTAGGAGCGCTTCCCTTATTTTCTCGGCTTCAGAATTCCTTGACACCATCTTGGACTGTCTGTTAAAGAAAGACTTTGATTTCATTTTAGCGCCACGGTGCATATTACCGTGGTGGACGTGAATGAGTATGCACCACAGTTTCTACAACCGGCCTACGTCAGCACGGTAGACGAAGGGCGTCTGTACGAGGAAGTAGTGCGCGTGGAAGCGTCCGACCGAGATTGCACGCCGAAATTCGGTGACGTATGCAAGTACGAAATCTTGACAGCCGATCAACCATTTATTATCGACAATGAGGGAGCCATACGCAACACAGAGCCGTTGGATTACGAGCGTTCTCACAACTACATCCTGAGCGTGGTGGCGTACGACTGCGGCATGAAACAATCCGCGCCAGCCATGGTGACCGTTAAGGTGAACCGTGTCTGTGCACCTGGTTGGAGAGGAATCCCAGAAAGGGTCGATTACGCCGCCGGCGTGGGCTCCCAGCCGTTGCTTCCCTCCGCCAGGCTGGACCTTTGCGACGCCCCATGCATATTGCGTAACGTTAGAGCCACCTTAACCCTCGCCACCGACCATATAGGGAAAGGCTGCGACCGTGACACATATGGCGTGCGCAGCCAACGCAAATTATGCGGCGCATCTCGCGACAGCGTGGATTTATTACCAACACCTGGGCCTACGACTTCCTGGACGGCGTCTTTGTCCCGAGACGAAGGCAGAGAAGCGGACGAGATCTTCGAGTTCGACGGCGTTGATTCCGCCGCTATTGTACCAAACGACGTCCTCGAACATTCCTTGGCGCAGAAGTTCACTATCGGCGTTTGGGTGAAGCACCGTCCTCACCCCAGGCAAGACCCTCACGTTAAGGAGCACATATTGTGCGCTGCTGACGATCACAGTAAGTCTCCTTCGTTGCTCGTCCAATTTCCGATTCGTTTGTAGTAAAAGCGAAGCGATATCTCGCAAGACATTATTCGGATCTGTCGATTAACCAACTGACCGTTCCATTTCCAGAAATGAATAGACACCACTACGCCATGTTCATCAGGAACTGCAGACTGATTTTGCTACTCAGACGCGACTTCTCCGAGGGCGATCCTAATATCTTCCGGCCTGCCGAGTGGCGTTGGAAGCTTAGCCAAGTGTGCGACGACAAGTGGCATCATTACGCCGTTCAGGTGGACTTCCCTCACGTGAGCTTGTACGTAGACGGGGAGGAATGGCGCACGGACGAGAAGAATCCCGAGGTGATCGACGATTGGCCGCTGCACCCTGCGAAAGGCGTGAACACCACCCTGATCGTCGGCGCGTGCTGGCAAGGCTCTGACAATAAAACGAAGCATCATTTCCGCGGTTACCTAGCCGGGCTCTCTGTTCTGGTTGGACGGAACGAGAAGCCGGACGTTCTGTCTTGCCTGCGCCGCTGCCAGGAAGGGATTCGCATGCCATCCATGGACATGCTCCAACCGGGGACCCAGCTGCTCACCAATTCCGACCTGACAGAGGTACGAATCGATGGGGACAATCGCACTAACGTCGAAACGATTCTGCGTCGCATCGGTTACTCCAACTCCAGGCGTTTCCCTACCCCGGGCCGTCGTAATTTCCGTTTAGAAACGACAATCGTGTGCGAGGGCAGCGAGAACAATCCGCTGCCGGTGCCGACCGTGCAATCGTACGTCACTGTGCTGCCACCGCCGCGTCCAGGCATAACCGTGAACGGCACCGGCTATGTGGCCAGGGAGTACGCGGATTTCCGTTTGGGCGTGCGAGTATTTCCGGACGCCCGCGTCACCGCTGGCTCCGCGGCCAGATTGGACGCGTGCGCGGTCAGCGTTTACCCGAGCCTCAACCCGGACCACGAGAGCTTAGGCTTGCCTGGCGATGCTCTGCGTAGATACCATTCTATCACCGCGCGCGTAGATCGGGACGGTGTTGTCCTCTCGGGAGCCGATACCCCTTACAACTACCAGCAGCTGATCCGCCTTATCATGTACACGAATCGCAAACCAGCCTATTACCTCGATCGTGTCTTCAAATTGACCTGCTCCGAGCTGAGCGGTCGGTTCGCTAGTAACGAGTACGTGCAGACGCTCGCCGTTATTCATCCGAAAGAGAAAACCACCGCTGTTCCTCACTCCACTCCGGGCGAGCCGCCGATAGCTAGAATCCTCGAGCCGGTGCCTGGCCACGCGCAGCTGTCCCCCCATCACGCCGACCTGCCAGAGGAATACGCCACAACTATGCTTCGCGAAGGTAACAGAGGGATCGGCGGCGCGAGCGGCAGCCACGCGGTTACGATCGTTGCCGCCGCCTGCATTTGCTTCTTGCTGTTAATGGCGGTGGTCGGGGCGGCGAGGGTGAGAGGCGCCGCCAAACGACGGCGATCCGCCGGCGACGAATTGGCGGCCGAGACTGAGATGGCTTGGGACGATTCCGCGCTAGCTATTACCGTGAACCCAATGGAGAGGCTCACGGAACAGGATCCTCATCGTCAGAGCCAGAGAGACGAGGATGTCGATGATTCCGGAAGCTCAGACTCGGAGGACGGCTCGTACAGAGATGACGACGTAGATAGTTCCGATTGCGACAACGATTGCGAGCTAAGCAACGCCCGGCATCGCCGTCACACTTCGCCTCATGACTTGGAGTGGGATCATCGTGATGTTTAAATTACTATTCCTCCGCATTCACCCATCCCCCTTTTCTTCGTGTGGTAATTAAGCGGAGTACTAACTCGTATTGCTCTCCATCGTCCCCATCCGAAATGATCATTATTATTTCGTTTCTTATCGTGCTTCGCGAAGCATATAGAATTCCGCGCTATTCTACTGGGAGCCGCTAATAATTCGCTCCGACTATATCGATACTCGCTCGTGACATTCATATTTTGACGCAACCCGTCAAAGATATCCGCAACTTTCCGTGATATTCACAATGTTGACCCAATTACTCCGAGATTCCTGTTGTAAATGCGAAAACATCGTATTATATCCGTCCCCATAGATGACATTGGTATCGTGAAAATGTTAATGCACCAATTAGTTAGTACTCTCCTTAATAGCCAGCAAAGTAAGAGTGCGGGACGCTTTATCGAATAGTTAAAACACTTTCTATCTACAACGTGTCACTGACAGTTCGATAGGTAAAAGATACTTAAGTTTACTGGGACGTTCTCGGTAAACATTGGAAACAATTAATTTATATTTCTCATTCATTACTGCTAATTATTATTATTAATAATTATTATTACCGCTACTATTATCATTACTATTATTATTTCTATTATCAAATAGTAGTAGGACAAGGGAACCTTTTTTATACTCTCAATTATCTCCTCCTTTTGTTCTAACTTGTTTTATTCCGCGATTACTATCAGAAATTTTTACTAACCCCTGGCTATATTCGCTCTACTGATTGTAATTCGCTTTTCTGTACGCAGGACGGCCCGATAACGTGATCTGAATCGATTATATCGTTCCTTACTTTTAACTAAATTTTTAAGTCGACATTTGATCTCAAGAAAATATATTTTTCGTAACAATCGTGTCTTTCGTATGATTCGAATAGAATGTTTTCGTAGTAAGTATACTCCCGCGACGTGAATCCTCGTATTAGCACGCTATCTATGAAAACGGAAAACGAAAAAGATACAGTTGATCGCGGTTGAGCTAATAATCGCAGGGCTTGGAGAGTATCTCTCCTTCGGGGTGGTAGGCGAATTTTACTCCTCCGATTTTACGCTTCACTGAGTTGCATGGCTCTCGGCGCTCGAGAATAAGGGACCGGGAAGACGAGGATAGCACCAGCCATTAAGGACAGAATGTCAAGTTCCGCATTTCTCGTCGGATCTTCCCGAAAATCACACCAATCAATTCCTGGTGTTCTCCCGATTAAAAGATACCGAAAAATCATGTAAATCGGACTATAATTAACAAAATTAACATGAAAAGAGATTTTGCAGAATTTAAAATCAACTCCGTTGAAAATAGTCCGATTTACATGGAATTTGGCGCGATCTAATCGAGACAATGCCAGGAATCCATTGGTGTCACTTTCATACCGATATGACGAAAAATAAAGAATTTGATTCTGTGAATTATATGCCCGAGCGATCGACGCGCGACTCGACGTCTCGTCGGTGAAGACCAAAAGACGCCGCGTCGCGCCTAGGCTCTGACATTTAATTCACAAAATCAAATCCGTTATTTTTCAACGTATCTGCATGAAAGTGACACCAATGGATTCCTGGCATTGTCCCGATTAAAACGCGCCAAATTCCATGCGAATCGGACTATTTTCAACAAAGTTGATATTAAACACTGCAAATGAATATTTTATGTAATTTCGTTAATTGCAGTCCGATTTACATGATCTTTCGGTGGCTTTTAATCGGGAACACGCAAGGAATCGATTGGTGCCATTTTCGCGAAGATCCGACGAGACATGCGGTACTTGACGTTCTTCTTTTCTTAATGACTCCTGCCATCTCTGTCTTTTGTGGCCTCATTGTTCCCGGGTGTCGGGCGCTCGGTTGTGAGGGTCCCCACGTCCCAAGTAGATAAGAAATGGTAGTGGGGATGATTTTTTATCAGCCTAACCGATGAAGAATTATCAGCTCAACCGAGCACTGTACTCCTTATTGGTAGCGCGTGAGTCGGGCTGGGCCTGGGCCATGGTATGATACTTGCCCGATTTTCCATTGTATTCTTTAAGCAAAACCTGTAATAATTTGCACAATGTTCCTTCCTAATCAATCTATAAACTCTTAGCTCTTAGTAAGGACATTGCCGCGCATCTTATGATAGTGCTTTCACCATTAAGTACGGTATAATATCATATCTGTATACATGTGTGCGCATGCATATAGATTTGTATGCGAATCCATTGCGTATACAGACTGTATGAAGTACATGTGTATGTGCATGAGACACGTGTACTCACATATACATACAGCGTCCGATCATTATTCTGTGGTGAGCAGCCATCCGCGCGAAGGAGGACGGAGAGAATGGAAGAACCGATTATTCTAAATAATGCGCAGCGATTAACCACGGTGGAGGTGTATCGTTTGTTATTTTTTTAAAGGAATTATTGTGCAATCACTCTTTTCATAGAGAAACTGATTTTTACGTGCCTTTATGCAACTAGTATGTTGAATTCTACTCTATATTTTAATAGCGAAACTTGAACTGATTTGCCGTCAGTATCTCGCATGTTAGGCGTACCGCACGAGAGCCCCTCGGAAGCAACCGCTCTACTGTTGTTGTATTTTAAACATTACTGTTAGAATGGCGTAGGTGTTAAGGAGCAGACGCATAGAGATGCCGCGGCCATTCGTTGACAACGATCCCGCGCGTTCGTCGGGGCGGGACCGCGCCATGATATTATGCCGGATGCGTGCGTGTGATCCTAAATGCTCGAACCGCACCGCCCGGCGGCCGTGGGGATCCGGCTTGTCAAACGACGCCTCGTACGTGCAATGATCCGCAGGGTATTAATTGTCGATAAATGATCTCGTAACGACTGCGCATTCATACTCGCTACGAAGTAATGAAAGGATCTTATGTATGTATTCATGTATTTAGAGTTATACCGACCGATCGAATATTTAGTACTGAAAGTTTGTGTACGGATATCTATATTCATAGAAACTATATGAACAATTTATTTTTCCAACGAGCATATCATATCATTTTTATAAGAGATTCGTCGGAAGTTTTGAAAACTTTTCGTAAGAGCTCCTACATAGTGACTCGCTATCGTGATGATGTTACTTGCCATAATTGCCACTTCTGTTTCTCGTCATCCCACTTTCGGGGAAACACTTTCGTTCTCTTATCGCGTTCACGTAAAAATAGGCGCGTTGTCTTTCCGCACTTGATTCGACATCAGATAAAAGATGAGCAAACGGCACCTCGATCGACATGCTCGCAATGTCGCGAGAGGGAAGAAGATCGAGAGGAAAGTGAACGGGGGCGAAAAGCGAATATACATACGTTGCCATTTATTATTATTCTTCTCCGTTTAATTTCGCGAGTTCGTAGGTTCGCGTGAACAGCAAAATGTGACTCTTAAACCACCAGCTTGATTTGCTTCCTCGGTTCGTAGTTCTTGCAAACGTGAAATCAAGTTGCTCCCCCCCCTGAAAAAAGAAAACATGATATCGATCTAACGTTGAATACATTTTACTTACGTACGATGGAACGCTCGAGGGAACGATCCTGCTCGAACAAGGATTAATTGCAATCTTTCCGCGGGAATTAACACCGTAACGTATCAGAGACGATCACGGATTTACAAGTGGGTTGTGTAAAAATTCACCGAATCGTAAAATTTAAACGATACATTCCTTTTTGATCGCACAACATCGCCAGGTCCTTTCTTCAGTCTTTTAAGCTGGCGTAAATACGGAACGAAACAATTGCACAAAAGGAAGATGCTGGCTTTTGGAGCATGTATCGAGTAGCAGCCACGCGCGAGATTGCGAGTTGCCGGTGCATTCGGTGTGCCGGGAGTCGGCTTGGACGGGAGGATAGCTTTGAGCGAGCGCGACGGCTACTCTACGTAGGACACAGGAAGGAAGCGTTTGTTTCTCTTTTTGTTACGCAGCCCAATGAACCACATTGCGACACGATATCAGAAAAGATTCCTTTCCCGGCTGGTAGCGAAACGGATCCGTGAGAGAAGACGGCACCACCTGCAACCTAACTAGGTGTACACACACACACATTTGCTCTAAAGATGTACTTAATTAATGATTGTGAGAAAGAAAGGAACTACGCAGAACAAAACCAACTAGATGATACTATTATATAATATATATTATACATAAAAATATATCTAAGCTGTTTGCAAATGATGATATAAAAGAGAGAGAGAGAGAGAGAGAGCAGGCGAGAAAGCGAGAGCGAGAGACAGATGGAGACGGAGAGGGAGGAAGGTACGAATTTGTAATGTACTATTGTATTTTGTAGGCAGCTAGTGTACGTATACATATGCACATGTATCCGTGTATGTATGTTTACGTATATAAATATACATACTCTTCGACATTTACACGTACCGTTCGCCTAAATAGTCAGCGAAATATTTTCAATTTTACGGCGGATCAAGCTGCACCCGATCGAGGGACGTTATTCGTGATCGCGAAAAGGGCCCAACGGTGGCGCTGCGCAACCGCGAGTTCTCGTTCCTGGAGAGTGTCGCTTGGCCTGGATCCGTTAGAGCACTTGGGCGCATGGCGAAATCACACGGAACACGCTCGCCTCTGATTCGTATAAAAAGAAAAAAAAATATATATATATATATACACACGTGCGTATATTCCGATAAAAGAGAAAGGTCGCAGAAATTACGTGCAGTAGGTACGTGTCTGTCACGTAACTGAGATAATTCAGCGTTTAGAGAGAGAGAGAGAGAGAGAGAGAGAGAGCGAGTAAGAGAGAAAGAGGAAAGAAGAAGCAAAAATAAACCAATCCTACGGTGATGTTGTAATGAATGAAATAATCAACTACCGACTAGCTAGGCCCGCGAACGAAGCGTTGACAGGCCGACTAAATTCCCTCCCATCGCAGATTGATTGTGTGTTAACTAATAAGATTAAGTAATGATTATAGTACAGTTAAGGGATTTAATTATTACGGATAAATGATACTATCTGTACGCTAAGCACGTTTCAAGTCGTACCGCGACTCGTACGGCCAAGGCAAAAGTTTACGACATGAGTCTTTAATTTAAACGTGACACACTGAGTTGCTCGGCGCGTCTGCACGCGACGCACAGAAACGTCAAATTACCATTGTTATTCTGCAACTGAGAATCGCTCGACAAGAGGAACATTAGCAATAGCATTGTACACGCGGAAGGGATAAAAAGAAAACATACGTTCACATACACACACACATACACACGCGCGCACACGTACACACACCGACAGACACACACGCGCGGCCGCATATACACGCTGCACAGGCTAGGAAAGTGAAATACTATCTATGACGACATATTATAAAAATTATCTTTAAGGCGTCAACTGTATTTGTTTAATAAAGATGTACATTCGAAAAACGGAACAACTGTGCTTGCAGCCGATGAGACGCGTTGCAACTGAATCGTTTCCAAATGGGAACAGGCTAGCGTTTCAAGAGCAAACTCTTCGGTTAGTGTATTTTTATATTCCAATATAACTAGAAGCAGTTAGTGTTCAGTAAACTACTTCCATGCGCATACATCGGAGGGAAGAAAGAAATTAGAAGCAGATTTCTGAATGTAGGATTAAACATATCGCCAAGTATATTGAGAATTTGTGCATTGAACATTGCCTCCATAAACTCTACTCGTGACGAAATTGTAAGGGACTTTGTACAGTTTAATGCGTCTTATAGGCTGGAAGATAGTTTAGTATTAATTTCGACACCCTCCCGCTTTTGTTTTAGCATCGTTAGACACATTCGGTTATTAAAATTGATTAAATTTGGGGTTTTATATGTCGAATTTATTTTTTAATTTAACTGAAAACTGGCAATTCATGCCTATTAATTTTTTTTAGTTGTGTTGGGAATTGCTCAAAGCTGTATAGAATAGTATATCTAATTTAAATCAATAGTTGAGATGTGCGAGGACCCGAAAATGTCGGGTCGGGTCGAGAATTTTTTCTCAGGATCGAGACGGGTTCCCGAAGGTTTCGGGATTCCCGGGAATGTCTTGGAATTTTCGGGGGTCTCGACTCTCTCGAAAATCCCGGACATTCTCGGGAATCCCGACTCTCTTGAAAATCCCGGACATTCTCGGGAATCCCGAAATTTGCGGGAACCCGGCCCGACCTCGGGTTCTCGCACACCTCTAACCAATAGGCTACTAAAAACTATCAAGTACCTGAGTACATATTTCATTGCATACCTATTGACTATTACGATTTACTCGCCAATTCTCATCAAACCTCTTTCCTTATTCTGGATCTCTCAAATTAAATATCTAATACATTTAAAAAAAGTCTTCTTTATAAGTATCAGAATTCTTTATTTCAATATATGTATATATATTATTCAATTAAAGTTATTCGCAGCACTAACAGCATCAATTGTATGTTTATACAAATGCTGCAGTGTTATAGAATTTTAATAAATTTTCATTAAATAGTTATTAACTTAATGTTCCTTGCATGCACTTCATATATACGTAAATATAAAACGTAAACAAACATATGTTTCGATATAGGATAAAATTTCTAGACGATTTGAAAATTAAATTCTTTCATGTATATTTTTATCTTCTGAATTAACTTTTAACATTTTCGAAATAATGCTCAGAATAACACTTTTACATACTTTGTTATATGACTTTAATCGTTGGAGCTACAACCCACGATGTACTGTGATACTGTTTGTTTACTTCGTAGTAACGAAAAAATGTTTTGTAGAAAGTCATTATACCTCTGACTGTATGTACATTATGAGAAGCTTCGAAAGAAAGTTTCAAGTATAGGATTACAAATGTTTGTTTACACTTTTTTGAGGATCCCTCAAAACGTTGCGTAGCACTATTTAGAATTCGTTCTTGCTTTTATTATGATTTTTATGTCCCAGCTGAGTAGTTCGATATATTTATTCATTTGTTGTGTTTAAATACTTAAATAATAATGCAACTTTCTTAAAATAAAGAATCGAACAACTCCAGTCTTAATAGTACAGAAGCTTATGACTACGATGATATCGAACTCAACTTCATCGCCGTACATCGGATGCTCTGATCGGCGTCACTTACAACCCACAATTGCTTTACAACACTATAAATACCCTATTAATTAGGCTCGCGCATTAAAGGCGTTTTAATACTCCCCATAAGCTTTTGCAGCCTTATTTTTTTTTAAACTCGGTTAAATTCAACTGTCAATGTTAACCTCGACAAATTAATGTTACTTTACAAACTAAGGTAGCAATGTACACAGTTAAATGAAGCACCGAGACAAGAAGATAAGTACCGCTTAATCAATTGCAAACATAAAGTAAACGTGTATTTTTCAAAATTTTTCTATTCTCCCCTCTTCGTCAGTTATTACAATAAATAATAAAAATATTGTTTCCTTCTCGTATGAAACGAATATTCCACCACGAAATATCGTTCGCATATTTCTTGCTTGGTTTGTATTACGTACAGTTACTGCAAGCAGCAGCTTTTGTCTCAGTATCAGCAAACAATAATCGTTGTTTGCTCACCGCTATGAGACGAGAATAATTTTATATTTTCCGCGCTCCAATGCAACAGGGCGCTTTGACAAACGACACTCCATACATAAGGGATAAAGAATTCTTCCGGCTGTTCTTCCTCTACATATTTGAATTTCAATTCGGGGAATTTCTGCGTAATACACAAATACAAATTATTTCCATTATATCGTATTCGTATTAAAAAGGAATCACAATAATGATTCGATTAAGGGGGAGGCCTACCTGGACATTTTTGAAAAATCGATTTTTCGATTTTTACATTTTTTTGAATTATACAACATCTTGAAAATATTCCCCGAGAGTGTCAAGTTTGCGGTCAGACCCAAAACATTAAACGCGTTTTCCGCGAAATCATGTTTTCAAAGTCGGTGACACACATAGGTAACTCAAAAATTAATTAACCGATTTGCTCGAGGCTTTGCAGGCTTATTTTAGGGTTAAAAAAAGACGAGCGATTTTTTTCCAAATATCGATGCTTCAACTTTGCGCGGCCGCTATTTTGTCTCAAAATAATTTTTCCAAAATCGGGCCCGATAGCGCCTACATAATTTCAAATATTATCTAAAAAAAAATCGAATTTTTAATTTTGGGAGATCCAAACCTTTCGATACTTTTACCACAAAAAATACTGAGATATCCGTAAGATGTACTCTTTCCAATAGACTAATGTTTAATAATAAAAGTTTATCGGTTTTTTTAGAAAAAATTCCCAAAGAAACTTGCTGTTTTGACCGTTCTAGGTAGGTCTGCCCCCTTAAGCGCAAGTATAAGTTTACACTTACCCTTAAACGATCTCGTGGCCACTCACTGGTACCCTGTTGTATCGTAGTTAATACTTGACTAACGCCAAGTTGTGATTGATCCTTTTGCTCCAATTTATAAGAGAAGAAGTTAATCACCTAAATGAACATCATTCGTTACCGCCTAATTCATTAGCAAAATATCGAACTACGTTGAAGTAAAACTTACGGAATCTATATTTTGCACGATGTCTTGAAATGCTGAATGCGTTCTAAATGGTTGAAAAATATCCTTCTTGTATAAAAGTGTATATATCAGATTTGGATTTTGTGCAAGTCTGTACGTTAAGCAACTATTTATGATTTCTAATACCATTCGTAATACCTCTTCGAGTATCGTTAAGTCTTGGATCTAAAACAATGAACTCTATGAATATTGCACATTGAATTACATTAATCTGTATAAAGCACGTAACATTATCAGCTGCAGAGCCTCACCAAATCTGTGTTCGAAGTAGTTCCGTTAACCGTAATGCTAGTATTGTCAGAAGAAACGGAAGGTTGTGCTTGTATCTTTGCTTCCAGTCTAACATGCTTCTTTGCAAGAGTTTCGAACAAACTTAATAACCGCTGACTAACATAGGGATGCAAAGAAGTGAATTGCGCCGACATATTTGCTAAAGCTGCCAAGCAATTTGTGTGCAGATACTTATCCTGCGAAGTATTGAAAATATTTCATTACGCGTTTATAATTACGATATATTTCTATGAAATACGCGTTCTTACCCTCATTTTAAACATATTGTATTGTATTGTTCTTATAACAACCAGGATTAGAAGACCTCCTAAGGATATTTCGCTTATCGATCTTTCTGTGTACCAACTCACACCCTTAAGCATCTGAAAAGCAGCAATTACTATTAATAAATTTAAAGTCTTACACTTTCATGTATAATTTCGTGGAAACGGAATAACGATTCATAAATAGATAAATGCACGTACAATTTCGTGTATCCTTTTATTGAATGTTTCATCTTCGCTCAAAATTAGCAGAATAATGAGGGACATGTAAATGTGATGCGATGTATTGTTCGGGGCGTGATACAATATTTGCAGTATTGGTGTAACCTGTACGAAAAATGCCACTTGATGAATAAATCGTAGAATTTGCTTCATCGTCGATTTAAATTATAATGAAGTATAAGCTGAAATTGTTTATATCCTGAGAATTACTAGTTTTATATTTACCAATAGTTGTATATCCGGTCTCCTCATTATATCCTGCTTTACGCTCGCGTTTCTGTGCAGTAGCATGTATAGCAACAATGTAACTTCATCCGAATTTGGTATTTTACATATGGTATTATACAATTTGTTCAGATTAAATTTAAACGCACCATCTGCGTGCATTGTAGCATAATCTTCTGAAAAAATAATGCACTCATTTGAAACTCAGTTTACGTTAAAAAATTCAGCTGCTAGTTTTTCTTGTACTATGTGATATTAAAAACATTACTGTTAACTTATTACTTAGGCATACTAGCCTTGCATATCAACGAATGTGAAAAGTGCATTCCTGTAAGGATTCTGCGTTGCGGTACAATGATTTGTTAGAACTAGTAGCAGTAATAAAGACTGACTAGCTAGGGGTGTTTCTGTGTCGCGCTTTCTGTCTTCTTCTTCGGAAGTACCATTACTAGTGATCTGTATATTTTTTGAACCACTACCCATACCCATCGTAATTACATTCCACAATCCAGCTGAAATGTTTTCATTATACGTTATTGAAGTATTATTCGTTTAATGTAACGAATAGGTATAAATAGTCATTTTCTTCTCGTAAAGAGATTGATAGGACTGTACATTAGATTAAATTTAATCAACAACTTCTCACTTGAATTCATTCGAATGGAAAATTATTCGTTATTCTCGAATAACTTCGTTTTATTTACAATTCTTATTCGAAGATTATTTGAAATTTTTTTTCGAAGATTATTCGAAAATTTTAGTCGAAGATTATTCGAAATTCTTATTTGAAGATTATTCGAAATTTTATTTCGAATATTATTCGAAATTTTTAGTCGAAGATAATTGGAAAATTTTTTCGAAGATTATTTGAAATTTTTATTCGAAGATTATTCGAAATATTTATTCGAAGATTATTCGAAATTTTTATTCGAACATTATTCGAAATTTTTTTCGAAGATTATTCGAAATTTTTTTTCGAAGATTATTCGAAGATTATTCGAGTAAAAATTTATTCGAATAATGCCCAACTCTGCTTGCGCTGTGTTGCAGTGCTCCGCAACCTTTTCTCACCCTCGGCCCACCTAAGAAAGCCCTTCCCAGAATTCCGCGGTACACCGCAAGCAAAAATATACAAAACACATAAAAGTTACAAAGTGTATACACAGAAATTACGTTTCTTTATGAAAAACTTCGTTAAAAAAAAATCTTGCGCTTTTTCTCCTCTCGGAGGCATTGCGCCGCGGCGCGCTGAGAATCGTCTCGTGGCACACCGGTTGCGGAGCATCGCCGTAATGTACAAAATATTACACGAACGCTACTACATCATGCTATGATATCAAACTTACCAGCTATACTGAAAACAATACTTCCACCCGGTTGCTGCGTGAGTAATCCTGGAGGAGCATGTTGTTGTTGTACAAAATTATGCAATAAAGTACACACTACTTCTGGTGCGTACTGTTTACTATACAGCGAATGCATCACTATTCTATAGATACAGCTGTATTCGGCTGCAGTTTGTGAAAACAGTTGTACAGAGAGTAGAACAAGTAAGCAATTTATCGCTTCCAGATGAACAACATACGTGAGCTCGCTGTTGAAACAAAATTCGAACATAAAATACGCCCGTCATCGATGAAGAGGAGGTAAAGAAATAATAACGAATAATTGAGAAACGTAATAAGTATCTTGATACTAATTAATCACAATTAAATACGTGTAACTTAGGGCGAATTCCACTTACGCCCAAATCGCCCGCAACGCCCGTGGTTAACATTCTAAAATTTATGAAAATCTCTTAAAATATGGAAGAGAAATCTGTGAAAGAGCCATTATCGGAAAATACGGGTTTTCAACTATAAATTACGACTCGAAAACAGGAACATATAATATATGATATTCATTTTATTACAGAAACGAAAAAATCCTACAGTCGTGGGCGCGGGCGATTTGGGCGTAAGTGGAATTCGCCCATAAAGGTTCGTAAATTTGTACTTTTCGTACAAAGTAGAACAGTACCTCTCTCCGCCCAAAATATCTCTGCCACTGTTTCGTATACTCAAAGAACGTTATGCGCACAATCTATAGTCTTGTTAGAGAATAAAATAATGTAGCAGTTCAGTCACAAAAATTATTCCAGGTGATCGGAGTTACTACTCTACCCCTTCGGTACATAGTTACATACTACAGAATCTTAATAATCTTCATAATAAATCACATTAAAGGTAGGCGCTCACTACGCCTCGGCTCATTTTATTATTCCTATGCTTTTCTTCAGGAGTTCGCCCACCAGAGTTGGGCATTAGTCGAATAAATTTTGATTCGACTAAATTTTTATTCGGCTTAATTTTGATTCGACTAAATTTTTATTCGGCTAAATTTTTATTCGACTAAATTTTTATTCGGCTAAATTTTGATTCGACTAAATTTTTATTCGGCTAAATTCTGATTCGAATAAATTTTTATTCGAACAAACTCGATTAAAAATTTCGAATAAACTGTAGTTATTCGAGAATAACGAATAAATTTTTAGTCGACTAAATTTTTATTCGACTAAATTCTTAGTCGAATAAATTTTCAGTCGTTATTCGTTATTGGAATAACCCCCGTGGCGACTAAGCGACACGAATAAGCGTGGTCAGACAAGCGTTTCTCGACTCGAGGCGGCTTATTCGTTTCGCTCAGTCGCCACGGAGGTCCTTCGAACAACGAATAAGGAATAACGACTAAAAATTTATTCGTTACTCTCGAATAACTTCACTTCATTCGAAATTTGCATTCCAGTTCATCAAATAAAAACTTAGTCGACAAAAAATTCATTCGTTAGTCACGAATAGCTTCACTTTATTCGAAATTTTATTCAAAGCTTAGTCGAATAATGCCCAACTCTGTCGCCCACTAGGCCGAAGCATGGCGAAGCAACACCCAGCAACCACGCATCGCTCGCACGACAGAACATCAGCGACGACGAATCGCCCGTATGACAGAACAGTGACGACGAACAATTCCCTGTCGTCATCCGCGCTTCAGCCTAGCGGGTGACCTCCTTTACGCAGCTCGACAATCGGGACTCGCGCTACGCCTCGCCTTGCCTCAGCACAACTGCGATCGGCCGAATTTTACTGAACAAAAACTGACGAAAGAAGAAGTCGCGCCGAGGCGACGCGACGTCAAAGCCTGCCTTAACAGATTTACAAAGTGTTAACATAACAATATAATCCACAAGAATGTTAGGAGCCACTTACCACAATGGTACATCTATTATGATGTTAACCAACGCTCCAATGAGATCCTCCAATCTGTAAGACGAATTTGACTGCGTTGGCACGGGTAACTGGGGCGCTTCTATGTGTATTATCATTTCTTCCTCGCCAACTGTTTCAATTAAATACTTCAATATACATCTGACTATAAACAACGCATTGTAGGTCTGCCACGCTGATATGATTCTGCAAGAAAGCCACCATTAAGCCGGCAATACGAATTGGCGTTCCCCACCGACATTCTGTACGTCGATCGTCAAACGTCAAAGCGAACGGAGGCGCGCCATACTTTTGGTTCGGCAGCGATCCGTGCAAGTTGCTGGCATGCGTGAAAGCGACTTCGATTAAGCTACCGAAATTGCCAGTGGTCAAATTGTTAGCGAGTAGCTGCTGGCAAAACGAGTCCAATCTGGAGTCTAATTCTATCTGATCGTTTCTCGTAACAGGCGGACGCATGTTGTACGACAAGAAGGTGCTCCAGAACGGATCGCTGGGAAGTATACTCTTCTTCCCGCAGAACCTCTCCAAGTAGGCATTTTTAGAGAGATCGTTGTACCGACTTGGCGTCGCACCCATCGCGTTCCCTTAAGCTACTGCAAACAGAATATAGCTTAAGTCTCTCTAAGAATACGAAATACGGGGCGGACGTACGTCCGAGGCGCTTTCTTTCTCATCTCATTATCAGACACCGCGGAATGCTAAACAATTTCTTTCCCAGGAGCCGTTGTTCGTGGCCAATGCGTTTCGAATGTTTCTCAAGTAAACACTACACGCGCACACGGCGGTTCTCAAATGGAATACGTTTCAGCGATGTTACAACTGCAGATGAAAAAGAATATAAAATGTTTTAAAGCCGTAGGAGCATGGGACAACATACTTTGACAATCCACTGTCATAGAAGCTTAATAATTTGGTAATGATCGCGAATTACGGGGGTCTGGTTTTAAACGCTGGCGCTTCTATGTGTTCGCGAGTTCGCTGTCCTCGGAGCTATCATAAGATTTCCATATGACACATTCGCGGATAATATCGAGTGTTATGATAGACTCGGGAAAAGTATAACCTCTTCGCATGTCACCCGTCCACTTCACGGACATATGTATAGGCAAATCAAAATCAGCGCCATCTTCGGAGTTTATTAAACGTGCATGTTGGAGCGTTTACTTAATGTTTAGTAAACGTTCGGCTGTAACGTTTAGTTTATGATTAAAGCTAAACGGCGTTCGTGGATTATAGGGCGAATTCCACTTACGCCCAAATCGCCTGCGATTTTCATTAGGGTAGGTTTCCCTGTACGCGACTGGACGCGTTCTTAAGAATTTCAGAGTCGATTTTCTCGAAAATGAAGCGCAATATGAGAAAATTTTATTCCTTTTTCTCGACTCGTTTACTTGTTATAAGTCAAAAAGAAAGACTAACTTTTTCTCGTATCGCGCTGCATTTTCCAGATAATCGACTTTGAAATTCTTGACGTTGCGTTTAGTCGCGTACAGGAAAACCGAGCTTAATGGAAATCACGGGCGAGTTGGGCGTAAGAGGAATTCGCCAATAAAAGGTTTGGTTATTAGCGAAAAGAATTGTATAATTTGAAGAAATAGTTCCCGCATTTCTCTAATCAAACATACGCGTTCGTAATTCCGATACGATCGAAGACAAACATTTGTTCTTTACTGATAAGCAAAAGCCGCGTCGAATGAAAATACATTCGTGTACTTATAAATAAATCGTTTTGTTCTTTATCTGTTATTCATTATGGAAAATTAATAGATTTTCTCAAACTTTAGTTTATTGTCTTGTGGGGTTTTTCGAGCTCACATGTCTCTGTAATTTAATGAAGTTATTGAAAACAGAAGAAGATACTGTATGTAAATATTATTGAAATAGGTAATCTGATTTAAACGAATAATTCATTTTTCCACCTGCATGTACCTCGAAGTGCATCTTACCGAAGCTGGACACTGTTTATTCAGAGAAGTTTTCTCCGCATTTCAGATTTCCATGCTTATTCGTTAGACAAATAGAATGGAGCGTAATCACGAATATTTACAAACCGCGGAATTATACCCTCAATGCACAGACATCATTAAAGAGACTATAGTAGGAATTAAACATGAAATTTCCTCGATAAAGAAATTTCTTGGTGATCGGAAAAAGGAAATTACCAAAAAGTTGAGGTTGGTTCATCATTTTTACAAGAAACTAAGCCTAAGATTCAAGCAGAAAGGTTATAAAATTGAATAAAACTTCCCTTTCAAGGCTATGTATGTACTAGGGTGGCCCTTATTTTCAACATGCGATTTCTTTTGCTCTCACCCCCTAATATGGTTCCATTTCATAAAAAAATAGTCCCTGAAAATGATTATTGCAATCGGACAACCGGAAAGGGTGTCGACTAAGCCTTAAAGTTTAGAATTCATCAATGGTTTGGATTTAAAGAATTCCTCAAAAATGATAAGCCGTATCGAAATTTTGTTCCAATAATACTAAAAGAGCATTCAATTTTCTACAATTATTGTATATACAATTTTTTCGTGCTTTCAACAATTTTTTAGATAATAGCGTTTGAATATAGAGAAGTCGGCGCCACGCGCGCGCAGACAATACGTCACGCTGTACAGGTGGTATGCGCAAAGTGCGGACCTCTCTAAATTCAAACGCTAATATCTAAACAATGGTTGGAAGCACGGAAAAATTGTATATACAATAATTGTAGAAAATTGAATGCTCTTTTAGTATTGTTTGAACAAAATTTCGATAGGACTTACCATTTTCAAAAAATTCTTTAAATCCAAACTATTGATGAATTCTAAACTTTAAGGCCTGGTCCGGCACCCTTGTCCGATTGCAATAATCCTTTTCAGGGAATACTTTTTTATGAAACGCAACCATATTACGAGGTGAGAGCGAAGAATTACGAAAAAAATATTTCCGCACGTATAAATAAATAAGGACCACCCTAGTATGTACCTATATAAAAATAGATCCAAAGCACTTCCTTCCTCAACGAACAAGTTCATATATTTTATAAAATAGTATCCTGAATGTACATTCAATTTAAAATTGAAAAATTAATTTGGATATAAATTAAGGATATAAATTCTTACTTCTTGCTCCAAACATCGGATGCTTAATCACTTTTACCAATGACTACTGTCTTTCTTCGAGAGCAGTATCAGTACTATCATTGCCGACGACGAGGAATTATGCACCCTAGAATGTACACGAGATTTCTACGCATACTCATTAAAAGAGCTAATAAAAATGGAAGAAGAATGCGCGGAGTATCTTTTACGAATGGAAATCGATTTGTCGGCGGCAATGAGGGGTCGCGACCAGCCACCGTCGTATCTATCTTACGCAGAAGCGAGCAATGCTTATAGAAGATTTATGTGCTGCGACGTATTCGATGAAGTATGGGACGAAACATCCTGCCGTTGCACCTGGAGTAACGTGCCGCCGTGGTGTCTCGAGGACACTCGGAACATTTTGCTGAAGCCGAAAGAGGTCACGCGAAGCGAGTTCGACGAAACTGACTTGAAGTTTAAACAGGAGATGATGTATCTTCGAACAAAAATGTTTTCCTTGACGGACACGTCAGTCGAACCGTAGGTAACATATAAATGCAATATCGTTGAAGACATTCAAGTGTTCTGTTATATTGTCACTGGCAAGGGGACCACTTAGGGGCGGTCTTTAAATTACGTAAGGGTAATTTTCGCGATTTCTTTCCACCCAACTTTGAGGGATGTTTTCGTCTAGATTTTTAGGAATTAGAAATTTTTTACGAGACTACTCCCTGCAAGGGTTTCATCAGAATTAGCGCGATTCCAAGGCCGGCCTTCTCTATAAGGGGGCCCGGATGCAAGAAATATTTTTAGGTTCCCAAACAATTTCTCGGCGGTAAAAAAGCATACCGTCTTTTCATGAGAAAAGGATAATAATAGCAATAGTAACGAAGATAAAATAAAAAAAGAAATAAACAAATAAACATTAACATATTTAAATATATGAGTTTTTTATTGTCATGTCATTAATAATATTACATTATTACTTCACTGTATTAGAAATTATATTTGATTTTTTTTTACAGCCCTCGCATACCATGGTATGGGTTACGACAACGACAATTGTGGTGTAAAATTAGATCAATTTTAATTAAATGAAAAATTTTCGTTCTCATCTTTTTATTTTTTCTCTTGTCATCTTTCTTCCTTCTTCTGGAGCTCCTGCGTCGTCCGGGGCCCGGGTGCCTTACACCCGCTGCACCCCCACTGTAGCCGGCCCTGCGCGTTTCGCTAAATGACGACCCTTACAAGCAATTTAGGAATAAAGCTTACAGGGGATGTTTGACAACTCGAAAATTAAAAAAAATTGAAATTCCAGAAAGTGATGGTAATAACGTAACCATTTTTTGTTTCGGCAATAAAACGGTCCTAGGGGTGAAAACAAAAGACATCGAAAAAAGATTAATTTAAAGTTTCATGGTTTATAACACCCTACAGTCTGGCGATAAAGAATCTCAAAAAACGGGTGGTGGTGAACAATTTTGAAAAAATTAATATTCGAATAATTTTTTAATTTTTCAGTTGCCGAACGTTCCTTGTTAGCACCTCCATGAATATTATGAAATTATTGTATATACTCCTTATGAATTACTATATATGTGTTTATGCGAATACATTTGTCTAGGAAGAGCGTTAATAATTGCAAGCAACGAGCAAGCACTAGGCTGATATCAAAAACCAAGGAATGTATAGGATCTATTAAACAGAAGGAATCTTTCAACTTTTTTTCCATACAGCGTGAACTATCTAAGATACATAATTTAAAATTCCTTGATGGAAAATTCATTACTTGTTACAATTGGATAAAGATCTTGGATGTTTATGAAAACCAGTACGCGTCGAAATGGTTTCTAGTTCTCGCTCCACAAATAGAAAAAATCATGCACAAGCGTCAGATACCGACACTACATCTGAATCCGCGTGCCACGCTTGACTTTATGTCGACGATAGAAGGAAACGGGGAGAACTTTGTATTGCTAAAGGAAGACTTGATTCCTCTGCTGGAAAATAAGGCGGAGGCTCCGTGGTTGGAAAGCTGGGAGAAGCAGTTTCAAACGATCGATGGGAAACAAATAGCCGCGACGTTGATTCAAGCCAATTGGCGCGGTTACGCGGTAAGCAATACGTTTTCTATCAATAATGATAATTAGTGTGCTTTTACGCTATTTACATCTTACCTATCTTCAATTTTTCTATTCTGGCACCGACTTTTGAAGAAACCGGTTTTCGAATTCCACTATTCCCGAAAAACCGGTTAAATCGGTTTTCGAATTTTCACCAAAAAATATAATTAAAGTAGTAAATAAATATTATTTGTACTTATTTTAAAAAATTTCAGTTTCCTTAATATTATCGAATTACGAAAATATAACAAAATAAAATATACTCTATCTATAAAAAAACAAATAAAAAAAATTATAATAACTAAAATCCGTACAAAATATAAATATTTTAAAAGGTGGTACCAAATTATATCTTTATTCCTTTAGTATTTTTTTTCTGAGAATATGAACTCATGAAGATTAGTTTTTCAGCAAACTGTTTACCTACTACAATATGCTTGTGTCCGAAGCGATTTCAAGTCAAAATGTTAACGTTTTCAATTAAATAATTAATTCATTTCTGTATATTAATTCTAGTATTTATATAAAACCGTTTTTTTAAATTTAAACCCGGTTTTCGAATTTTACAAATTCATAAATAAAACCGGTTTTTAACCCCGGGTTTTTAAAACCGACAAACCCTGCGTAGTACCAGTGATAAAAATTTATTTTATCATTTACGCAATTTGCTTATGTAGATAATTTAATATTATTCCAATAGAAAGTTACATTTATAAGAATTTATAAAAAAATACCCTCACAATTTGAAATGAGTCCTCCGCTCAGTTCCCAGTAAAAACAAATTTTCATATGAAATTGCGCTCGTCGATTGGGGTTGCACCCTTAAGAGGTTACGTCACCTTGATAATTATTTTCAATCGATAATTATTTTACCACAGTTTTGGGGATACAAAAAAATGTTGCAAATTTTGTTTAAACTTCTCGATTTCTCTTGTTGCATTGTTCTCGAGGGGTGATTTCACCCCCTAAAACCGCACGATGGCACCAATAATTAATAGGCTAGTGTTGCGCACGAACTACTCTACTTGCGCACATTAGTTGCATAATTTTCTGACTTCTCGAGTTGCCTAACTTCCCTTGTGAGCCCTGACCCCTTTTCAACACCCTGTAACTGCAATTTAAACCGATACGTTTTAAAGATATAATCATTTGCGCAGTTGCGTAGCAAGAAATGGAATACAGAGTGTCTTTACATAGCCGGCAGTCTGATTTGGTTGTCGTGGATCACGCTGAAGCAAAAGAGAGAGATCCACCAGCGTTACCTAACGAAAATGCTGACGTCCTTGCACACTACCAGGGAAATCTCTTTAAAGCTAAGCAGGGAATTTAATTCCATTATCCAAAAGCCGCACGTGGTCCTGCATTTACCTTCCCTAGGTTACCCCCTTGAGTTGCGCAGAACGCTTGCCCCGAAGACGTTCGCTATCCTCCAAAACACGACGATCTTACGGATCTGTTTCGTGCGCAACCCAACATCCGAAGTGATCTACATCTTACCGGTGAAGCCCACCGAGGATTTGCTGATGATGTACAGCGATTTCATCGAGGCCATATCCCCCGAAGAGAACATCGCCAAGCGAATCACCTTCATCGCTCTGTCGCAAGCTGGACCCTTCCAGCGTCGCCCTATGAACCTGTCCAGGATCCTGCACTGCTCGGAGGATAGCCTAAAAGAGATCAGAAAGAAGATCGCCGGGAAGCCTACTTACTTCTTGCCATTGATCATCGACGAGTGCGATATGAGGTTGGCTGGCAATCTTGGCGTCGCTTTGCTGAGCCCAGACATGGAGCTTGAGCACGAGATGCTGGACCTCTCCAAAATGGCGAGGATGATCGATGGCTTTGGCCTTTTGCAACCACCTCATGCCAAAGACATAAGGGATTACGAAACTCTTTGCGCGAGCCTGGCTCATTTGATAGTCCTCCATACCGAGATCTGCATGTGGCTGATCAAATTGAACTTCGGATTAAAGGCCAGGCATTCCGGCATCTTTCTGATTAATCATATCAGCATTCCGTTTATGCCGGTATTGAGGAGAGAGCGGGAAAAGCACGGCGAGAAATGGAAGATGTATTCGGGGTTACGAGAGGAGCTTTTCGAAAGGCTGAGGGAGCATCTGCCGAAGATCGTCAGCACTGTTACGCGAGTCTCCCAAGGGTATAGTTCCTGGAAGGACTTTTACGCTCATGTACACAGATTTGGTTGCCTACTGCAAGCAGTTCCTGTGGAGAAGCATTCTAGAACGATTGCCATTTCTCTGTTCATTCCTGGGAAAAGGACTGGTCAGAAGCCGAGGTGGATGGGAACCGCTGATAAATTGCGCTTCGGTATGTACACTTCTCCCAAAACTGCTAGTCGGCCTCGCCCGAAAGGACAATGTTAAGCCGCAGAGGGGATTAGTGACCCACGAGCCTACAGCGTATGCTATACACCGTTGTAAAGATCTCGCCAAGACAAACCGATTGATACCATTTTTAACTTCGAAATCAGATGGGATCACCTCGAAAAATGGCCTCAAAGTTCGAGATTTTGCGGTTTTGAACAAAAGAAACCGGTAGTAAAATCCCATCTGGCCCGAGGGACCTCGGGTAGGCACCTGAGGGAAAGCCGAGGGATGTAAGCGATACTCTAGCAGGCTGGGGCGGCAAATGTGCCTCGTGACCTTCATTTCAGGGCCGTGTTGGGCCTGCGTTTGCCCCTAATCATTGGGGATTTCGTACTGGGCATTAGGAAAGGGACCCATAGGGCAAGCGCAGGCCCAACTCGGCCCTGAAATGAAGGTCATGAGGCACATTTGCCGCCCCAGCCTGCTAGAGTATCGCTTAGATCCCTCGGTTTTCCCTCAGGTGCCTACCCGAGGTCCCTTGGGCCGGGTGGGATTTTACTACCGGTTTCTTTTGTTCAAAACCGCAAAATCTCGAACTTTGAGGCCATTTTTCGAGGTGATCCCATCTGATTTCGAAGTTAAAAATGGTATCAAACGATTTGTCTTGGCGAGATCTTACCAACGGTGTATACCATACGCTGTAGGCTCGTGGGTCACTAATCCCCTCTGCGGCTTAAGATTGTCCAGATTCTGACTTTATAATTTTTTTTTTTTAAATAGTCACATTCACCCGGATCAACTAGGCATAATGAGCTGGGCCACATTTCGTGACCCCAGACACGTGAACACAAACACTTTCTGTTTTATATATTTAAGATTTTCGATTCATTTTTTCATGTAGAATAGTGTGTGATAATGAAATTATTGATTTCAATGACAGAGTCCACAATTTTTACATCCATATACATGATGCCGCAGAGCTCTTTCGATGTCAAGAAATTGGAGCCGACTGTGAACAAATTCGCCGTGGGGATGCAAAATGAGGGTTACTTCGGTTATTTGACCGTTGACTGTTATTGCTACCCGGAGAAGGTCGATGAGAGTTTGGTAGTAATGGTGCTACATGTGCACCCCTTTTATTCGCATGTGCAAAGTTACATCGATTGGATGAAATTTGCAATAGCAGGGTGGTATAAGTAAATATCGTTGTTACATTGAATTTAAGTAAAAATACAAATTCCATTTAGAAAAAAAACGGTAAAATAGATCTCCATGTATGAAGACGGTTAAAAAGTAGTGTCAGGAAATTTAGAGATGCGTTACCCGGATTAATGATAAGTCTCTGACCCCAGATATGATCTGCGATTTTATTATTTATTTACGGGGTATTTGCGGGTTTTACGCCTAAAAAGGATACAATTCTTAGACTTTTTTTCTAAATAACTATACCTACAAGATATATTTATGAAGCTTTTTACATGTTTGCACTATAATTTCCCATTTTTATATTTTCAAAAAAAAAATTATGTCGTTTTTATAGAGGGTGGAGGAGTAGCCTCCTTAAAAGATAGGTGTTTGCGTGCAATGTAGTCCCTCGTTCAATCACCCCAAATCGAAAAATCAAATGGTTTTTTTAGGCCTGAAACTAGTGGACCCCTCTAAAAATATCAGATAATTAAAAATACTGGCGCGCGTTTGAATAAAAAGTTACGATCTTCACTTATTGTAAATAGTTCGTTAACACTAAAAATATTTAACCAGCATGCCGAGCAATCAGTTTATCGCTGACATTCATCTACAGTTGAAGGATCGTAGAAGAAAACTGTCTCTTCTGCTTCCTCGAAAAACGCCAAAATGGAACGAAACTACAAAAAGATACGCAATCGCGATTTCTCAAGTATATCACACAAGATTCTCCGCTTATCGATGGTCGAAGCTGAAAAGAATATTTGAAAGATGCAATGTGCGTTGAAATACTTATTCTATTCCTACGATTAATTCATCGAATATAAATTGCGACGATTTCACAGTGGTGTATTAAAAGACATGTTTGTTCAAATTATAGAAATTAGTTTGTAAAAAATTTCCTGCTTCAATCTGATATTTCATTTACAGATTAAGTTCAATTCAAGAACGAAGCAGGGCGCCAGTATATTATTACACGATGGTGAAATAAGACATTTTGGTTTGATGGTGGCCGTTAGTTCGTGCATGACTACCACGCTATCGATGGTACAAAACAGCCTAACGAAACTGAATCAAACTCTTACGTATAAGTCGAAAGTAAAGGCAGAAACAAATTTATCAGGTCTCGCAGATTTCTGTAAGAGTCTGTCTTTGGATTATGAGAACTTAGCTACTGACCCGTGTACTATATAAATTTTCCGAGCAATTAAACATGATGTACTTAATAACATCGTTATTATTACACATGTGTCATGTAGCAATAAATATAAATGTTTTATGCTGAATATTTATTAGGTAATATTAAATTGACTTAAGTCATCTGCTCGACCATTTATGATTCGTTTAATTTTTATGTGACTTGTATTCTATTAAAGTTCATATTTCTATACAAGAACGAATTATATCCGTATAATTCCGGAGATAAAAATTCATTTATACATACTGTTTTGGAAACTTCATCCTTGCGTGAATTATTTATTGCTTTAAACCAGATGTGGTTTATATAGCAAATACAGTATACAGAAGAGGGATATTCAAGAAATGGAAATAGGAAGAAGGGGAGGAAGAGAGTTTGCTGAGGAACTAGCGCAAAGAGACAGGGCAGAGCAGGTTCAATGGCAATGTGACAGAATACTAGGAGGCAGATACAACGCATATTACAGAGAAATCAGAGATAATCAGAGAGCAAATTACCTAAACGGAAGTTACAGAGGCAGAGAGCTAAGAATGATTGCAAGGTTCAGATGTGGGAACGAAGAGCGGGGAAGCAAGTACTGGAAGGAAGAAGAAGAGACAGTATGCAGACTATGTAAAGGTCTGCGCACACATATCCGTTCCGTCTCAGTTCCGTGTCAGTGTGCCAGTGGTAAGAAGAAGAGGGGCGTAGAGGGTCTCTTCTTCTTACCACTGGCACACTGACCCTCTACGCCCCTCTTCTTCTTACCACTGGCACACTGACACGGAACTGAGACGGAACGGATATGTGTGCGCGGACCTTTAAGGTCCGCGCACACATATCCGTTCCGTGTCAGTTCCGTTCCGGCGCAGTTCCGGCGTGCCAGTGGTAAGAAGAAGAGGGGCGTAGAGGGTCTCTTCTTCTTACCACTGGCACGCCGGAACTGCGCCGGAACGGAACTGACACGGAACGGATATGTGTGCGTAGACCTTTAGGGTGGAAACTGACGGAACGTGGGTCGGCGAGCCTGGCCGAGGCTGGGTGAGCCTGGGCGAGCCGAGCCGGCTCGCCGACCCACGTTCCGTCAGTTTCCACCTTAATGGGGCTAGAGAGACGCTGGGTCACATGCCACAAGACTGTAAGGAGTTGAGAAGAGAAAACTCAACGATAAGAGGGCTACTAAAGGGAGAAGAAGAAGGAGCGGAGTGGATGCGTATGGTTCTGGAAAGAAGGAGAAGAAAAGAAGAACAAGATGAAGGAAGAAGGCTAAACGAAAGCACAATCTTGAGTTAACAGTCCCAAAACCACTTACACACATAACACCTGTAACCCCATTTTGAGGCCGAAAGGCAAAAAATAAACCTATTTACTACAGTATACAGAAGAGTAAACTACAGTAGTAGTAGCAATCTTTATTTCGGCATTGTTGCCAAGAGATGGTCCCAGTTTTACATGTAACATACAATAATACTTGTTCAAAATATCTCTCTCATGCGTCAACCACAGACACTGCACTCGCTTCTCTTTGTCTTTGGTGTCATCCACCCCCGCTTATTGTACTAATTTATACTACCTATGTATATTATTCTGACCTATACTATGCTACCCTGTCTTTAATACTGTTCCGTACATCTTACTAGTTTTACTACTCGGCTTCGCCCGAAATTTAGATTCTGATTTTATTAAAAAACAATTTTATTTATTTATTTTTTGTGAAAATAGTCACATTCATATGGATTACCCAGGCAGAATGAGCTGGGACATATTTCTTGACCCCAGAGTTTACTGTTCGAAAGTTTTTAGGCGACAGGCAAACACACGAACACTTTCTGCTTTATACAGATTTCCTGAGCGTTGTGCCTCCCTCCTTTAGGTGCTGTACTATTCAGCTTTTTACATTCCAACATTAGGTGCATGGGCGTGCGGAGGGGGGTGCAAAAGAGGCAGTTGCCCCCCTGGCTTTTGAGAAAAAATCGCTTATTTTTCAAAACTGATCTTTATTAAGTTTATACTAAAAAAGGGAATATTTTTAAATTTCGGTTTTTAATTTTTAATTAAATTGGCATTACAAAATGGGTTAAAAAAGCAAGGGGGTTTCTTTACCATCATCCCAAAGTTGCCCCCCCCCCCCCCCCCTGGAAAAAAGTCTCCGGACGTCCTTGATTAGGTGTCTTAAATGGGGTATACCCGTTCGAACCCTCGGAAAATGTATACATTTTGTGTTTTTTTTTACGAGTCAATGGCTTGATGAAGATTTCCCGTTTTTTACTATCTTTACATAGTATTATGAACTACTGAAAAAAAAGTTTCAGTTAAAAAACTATTGTTTTTCGGAAGTTATGGATACATATCCGAGATTTTAGACGGTTAAACGGTGGCCCTGAAAAAAGCTGCATGTCGTGTCTGAAAGTAAAAACAGTAAAATTGTCTTATAAAATATGTTAATAGCTATCGTCCTGCGTGGCCGATTTTGAAAATTTTGAAAAATAAAGAAATGGTGAGAGATCAAAGGTAAAGTTAGATTTTTCTAAGAGAAAAGTCCACCTTTTTTCTTTATAAATAATAAACGGGGAATCGGAATATAAAAAGCCCCCGTAGGGCGATGTGGAATGTTGTTACGATTCTCCTTGCAAAATTAGATGTAAATTGGTTGAACGTAACGCGAGTTTTAGGCCCACCGTAATGAAAAATGTAGCCCCGCTGCGATCGGTCGAGCCGCCCCGTTGCGCTGCCCCGTGCTACCTGTGTTGTGCCATTCAAATGCCTATAACTTCGTCAATCTTCCGAATTTTTGCATCGGACTTGATTTATAATATTCCTAAAACATCAATCTATGAAAATATGTAAAAAATAAAAAATCCGTTTTTGACACTTTCAAACGGGTATACCCACTTAATGTTCTTGTGTGCCCTTTGCATAATACTTTAGTCTGAGGAGCAGCTTTAACAAATTTATACGTTCGTCTACACTCCGCGGAATAATTGTATCATACATACATATATCTATTCATTTTATAAAATAGCTTGACTTGATTTCACATGGAATGGCCCACGTGTACCTATAAAGAAATGAAATAAGACATTCGAGTTTGTTAATTTTTAAGCATTGCTATGTTCAGAAGTAAAGCAATATAAATAATTGTATTCTTCATTTGCAGGTTAAGAAATGAGTCTGTCGCTTAAAAGTGTTTGTGAAACATTATTCTATTAATCCTTTACATTTTGAGAACAAAGCTATGACTCGATGTCTCTCATCTTAATGTTATCCGATCGGAACCAAAATGTACCTCTAGGCGTCAACTTTGTCATTGGTGGAGTATCTGGGTAAAAAGTCGGCAATTTTTCTCTTCATTCACCCTCGTAGACTATTCAGCATTTAAATTTCCTTATTTCGTTCGTAAATAAATATATTTGACTCTAAGAATTAAAATCTGAATCTAAGTAGATACACAATTACTTTGCGAAATATTTGCGTATCTGGCTTGATTGTTCATGCATTCAATTAAAATTTTCATTGTCGAAAGTACAAAAGCAATGTAACCGTCATAGAGCCATAGGGCAAACCGCAACGCATCCCTTCGACGTCATTAAATTTGGTATGCAGATTACAAAAAAGTCTCTGCCTGTTGCGATACGTGACACAATAAAGGAATGCGGAATTCGTGGATTCTACGTTGGCTGGAGCGCAGGTTTTCTTCGTCAATTAAATTACAGTGCGGCGAGGCTTGGATTTTACACGATATTACACGACTTAAGCCAGTTAGTGTCAAGTTTCCTATTTTTTTTATTTAACATTAGAAGAGCAACGTTGAAATGTACTAATTGTAAGTTAAGGTCGTTGCTCAGTTGAACTGACTCAGTTCCGTGCGGCGTGCCAGTGGTAAGAAGGGAGCATCTACCCCCTTTTTTCTTACCACTGAACGCTGGCACGGAGCTGGCACGTTCACCGAAAAGTGAGCGACGACCTTATTTGCCGCTTTTCAGAAAGCACAGTAGCCTTTCTGTTCTTGCCGCGACAATGTTTAGCTAGAGTTTATGTAGCATTTATCGAGGGTTGTTTCAAATTGGAAATTGTAGAAAGACTGACGTAATGTTAAAAAATAAGGGGGACGGGAGAATATTGTAAATAGATTTATCAACACAGCTGGAAATTGATTATTATTTAGATCATATTTGGGACCCTTAAATTTTACCACGATGGTTGGCCTTGGAATGATCTCTGGTGTCATGAGTTCATTTATTGGTACACCGACCGATTTGGTTTTAGTTCGAATGGTTGCTGACGTGCACTTACCACCTGGTGAGTTTTTTGCGTAGGTAAGCGTTTTCGTTTAACAATTATTTTATACGCGGAAGCATTAAATTTATTAAAATGATTTATTGTTAATTGATAACTGTGAAATGAATTTAATGTAATGTATACTACATTCTACTGTCCTTTATGCTTAAACTCTTACATAGGCACGTACTTTTTAATAGATACAACTCCCGCGTATGCACGCATACATACTAATTGTATCGTGTTAACATTAAGTTTTTTAATAAATTTTCAATACTTTCCACTGGACTTAACAATATTTCACACGCCAGAAACAAACACACCTTTCAAGAATTCCTCGTCACCGGACGAATAAATAAGCACATACATTTATATGAATGTTAAGTAGGGATGTGTACAACCAGCTCCATTTTATATTCCACGTTACTTATTTTATATTTTTGTATAAATATTTTGCAAAATTTTAGCAAAGAGGTTTAAATTTCTTAATAGTAGAGCCGACTGAATCGAGTAGGTATACGACGCGCCGGCGGGTTAATTTATTTGTGAGAGAAAAGCTGTAATATGTTAGATAAAAAATAACTTCGTAGTTTTTGAGAAACTCTAGTATACAATCTTTTTATAGATATACCGAGCAATAGTGAAGTCTCCACTGCGCATGATCAAACAGAAGCCTAAAAAAGTGGGTAAAGTTGGCGTCCCTCTCCACACCATAGCATCTGTGGGAATAACGATGACTATATTGGAGGTTTGGCAGGCGATCTAGTATCGAGGTATTACTATTGTATAGCTGGCAAGCAAAGACCTCCCAGGAACTCCCTCTTAACTGCTCCTATAAACCTCACTATTGCTCGGTATACCTATTTATAATTCACTAACAAGGGAAGATCCCGAACCCGGAAATTCAAAAAATTCTGAAACTTTGTGAATGTGTAGGGGATTTCCTCCTGATTACAACGCAATTTTTGTTTGCTGCCCAAATTCACTCGAAGGGGGTGAAATTAACCCCTGAAAATTCGGCAATTTTCCGATTTTTGTGTTATAACTCGCGAACTGTAAGAGATAGAAAAAAAGTTTCAAGACAAAAGTTACTTCTTTTACTTAGATTTATCATTTGGTAAAAAATTATTTTACAGTTCACGAGTTATAACACAAAATCGGAAAATAACCGGATTTTCAGGAGTCAATTACACCCCCTCAGAGTGAATTTGAGCAGCAAACAAAAATTGTGTTGTAATAAGGAGGAAATCTCCTACATATTCACAAAGTTTCAGAATTTTGAGAATTTCCGGGTTCGGGATGTTCCCTTGTAAGTCAGTGATTCCCAACCGCGAGTGTTTTTGGGGGGTCGGCACGATTTGCTTTTAATATTATTAAGTTAGAATTATATTCTGAAACGCCTATTCTTAATGCGTTTTCTTCGCCTTATTAAATTTACCTCACCTTGTACGAGGGAGGGAGGTCGCAGGTTATTTGAATATTATAAAAGAGGATCGCGACTGAAAAAAGGTTGGGAAACACTGCACTAAACAGTTCCTTAGAAAGGTATGCCTGTATGTAGATTGAAAAATGCATTTTTAGCACAACGGTGGAACTATGGAAATATTAGTAGTGCATGGCTTGATATTTGGAAAACGGAGGGTTTGTGCGCATTATGGAGAGGAGCTGTACCAACGATGGCGAAAGCGGCAATTGTAACTGGAACCCAATTGGGTACATTCAGTAAAGCAAAATTAACGTTGCAAGAAACAGGTACAATTTGCTTAGAGTAGGTACAATACTTTTTAAAAAAATTCAAATAAAACGGTACTATAATTTCCTTCTATCAGGCTGTGGTTACAGCGGACGCGTTTTCGCCCGAACTGAGCATCGCGCGAATCGCGCAGAGATATTTAATAAGTGTATGACTTTATTAAGAATTTTATTAATGAGTAGTAAAGGGGAGCATATAAACTGTATTTCTGCCTCGCGAAAAGGGAATGGTGTAGAAAGATACATTCGGAAAGAGTCCAATTTTCGTCGATGCATTTCGCCAAAAAAAAAGACTTGCCATCAGGCGATTTTCGCGAATTATTTATTTACATCGATTACTAAGCAATCACTCGTAGAAAATTCAATGCGCTTGTTTCTTTTTCCAATGACATAATATTCTACGCAACAGTCGAATTGACTAAAGAAGGCGCCTTGGGACCGGGGCCAGAACTTGCGATGTTGCCGCTACTACAGGCTCGCGATTGATGCTTCCCCTACTTAGCTGTGATTCTATTTATCGTCATTCCACGGCAAATCGATCACTTTTTGCACTCGATGTCAGGGATTTTGTTCAAACTGAAATATTAGGAAGGGATTTCAGTCCTCACTTTGCTGGTTCTGAATTTGTTCAATTTTTGTCTATTTTCATGCAACCGAGCTGTACTTGTGAATTTTTATCTCGGAAACTCTTTATCGTACTTGAATTCATTCTTTTTTCAATTTAATCTAGAAAATGCGGGCTATTCTAATACTCTTTTTTTATATTGAAAAATTAATTTTGTAATTTTTCAAATTATAACCAAAGTTTTATTTGGCAAATTTCATGTACGAAATATTCTTTTCACGAACATAGGCAGAAATTCAAAGTCCTATTTTTTGTAACCAAGTTCAAAACCCGTTAAACAATGACGCAAACCTTTCCATAATTTTGCGTGATTCACAAAATACATATTGCATTCTGATCAAAGTTTCTAAAAATGTGATCGATTTGGCGTGGAGTGACTTGTAGATAAAGGAATCTGTTTTATCGAGCCAGTGAGAGAGACACAGTTGCGCTTGAAGGTAGAAAGCGACGTCCGATCTGCCACACAACGTGGCAACGTCGCACGAAGTACGGAGCAGGCATTGGGTCCCTCCCGCGCCACGCGCGCCGGCCTACGGGCCGCCCAGGCGCCTTCTTTAGTTAAGTCGACTATAATAAATGTAATCGCGAAAATCGCCAGACGTCGCTGACATATCACAGATAAAGTATTAAAATATGATGAATTTCCAGGTTACCTTGAAGAAGGCATGTTATTACAATTCTGTTCTGCCATGATATCTGGACTAGCGATGTGCACAACGTCACTTCCTGTGGATGTAGTTAAAACTCGGTACTTTGAGAACTATCTGCTACTCCATTATGATTAATAAATCACCCTCTTCATTTACAAAATATCGTTCTTTCATTTCTCGTTGATAATTTTATTTATGATTATTTTTCGCAGATTACAGAAATGGGATTCGCCAAAAGTGCCCCCAGGAATCATAGGGATGGCGATCAACATAAGGCAAAAAGAAGGAATATTATCGTTGTGGCGAGGATTCTTACCATATTACACCAGATCAGCCCCTATTACAGTGATCACCATGATGTGCGTAAATGAGTTTCACCGCGTATACACTGATTTATTTGTGTCATCTGAATAAATGAATTTTTATCTCAATAGAATGTTATTATCAACACACTTTCGAGTAGTGCACAATTTATTTAATTATTTCGCCATTTGATTTTTTTCATTTTCGTTACATTAGTTCTTCTCATTTTCGATATAAAAAAACTGCAGATTGATTCTCTATGAAAAGTCACGTTTACTTTTGTCGCCGCTGCAAAACGTGAAATGTATGCACTAATTAAATATCGATGGCCTGAAAGGGTTTTTACGTGCAGACAATATTTCTCTGCTCTCTCTCTTAAATCATTTCCGTGCTCGCGTCTGGGAACGGAAAACGCCCAAAGAACCCCTTCTGTTATATCTCAAAATTCAAATACAGTAAACCAACCCTGTCCAGCTAGGGGCCCCTCACGCGCCTTCTTCCCCTTCCAACCGTTCCTTCCCCACACAATCGAAGTCTCCGCTTCGGCGTCGCGCGGTAACCGTGACAACGCGGCCGGGAGTGGGAGCACCCCACAGGGCTCCCGGGTCCTGCCTTGGACAGCGCTGTAGTAAACTCTCGCTATGGGATCGTCTTAACGGCCTCAACTATGCGCTAAGCGCTCGCCGCTACCACATTGTTACATTTAACATTGAACATGAAATTATTTAGATCAATTTAATTTCCAAAATGTTCCTGAATATACGTTTCAAAATGCATATCGACATATTTCACGTATTTACAATAGGACCTACCCTCCAAATTTATCTCTTCGTATATTCTTTTCTGTATAAACACATGGTTGTTAATACATAATATTTGGATATTCCAATGTATTTTGTATGGATCTGTCACAAATTCCAGCACGTACAAATACGTAAACATTGTAGTTGTTTGCAGCCGATTGCTTAGCTATTTGTTGTAACGCCTGTACAGGTTGATGATTTGTTCATTGATTAGAAACGTTAAAACTGTATGCGGGCCTACTCTACAGTATGTGGGCACAAAACCCTTCCAAAGTGCTGCCACGCCTTCCTTTTTCGCTATCGACGCCATCACCGAGAACATGCCAGGCGGCTTATTTGAGCTTCTCAGGTTTTGTATTCTGAAAATTGATTAGAACTCCATTGTAAAATTGAAGAAAACAAAAGTCGTAAATTAATTTTGCGATTTAAAACGTTCTACTATCTGTTGCCTGACACCCTGCCAGGGGCGCGCTTAGGATTTAATCTCGGGGGAGCCGAGTTGAACGGATGAAAATATTTTTAATGCAAATTCGATAAAACTCGTTGAGTGATTATAAAAATTTATTTAACGAATCAAATCCAGTTTTCTTTTCTTTTTGCAAAGCCCCTTCTTTGGGGGTGCCAAGGACCCCTTGCCCCCCTCTGGGTGCGCTACTGCACCTTGTACATCTTAATTTGCGAAGTTGAGATTTCTTTTCAACACACTTTTTTTCCTTTATCGCTATGCCACAACTTCTCGACTGCCGTGACTTATTTAATATACTGATAGGAAGAAATGACCTGAAAATTTTACCTCGTTTTGGTTATATCAAATGGCATAGAATTGAAGGTGGTGAGAAATCCTGATAACATCGATGCACAAAAATGCAGTCCTACGCCCTCTGCCATGTGCACTAATATGTAGAATTAATTATATTGCATGGTTTTAATAATTGAAACACATTATATGTAATATATTAATTAGAAGACGATAATGAGAAAATTTTAAATTGTGACATTACATTTTGATGCTATCAAAAGCTTGGCCTGACTGTAAGTTGCAAGCTGGGATACGTTAACAACGACTGCTCGCCCCATTGTTGCCGCACTTCCCCTCCACAGTGTTGTAATCCCTTCGTTTTTAGCGATTGTCCCAAACGCATGAAACACGTTTTTGTAATTTCTTCTTTGATCTATATAAACCGAAAGATGTATTCGATGTTAAAAAGAATATGATTTGTGTCTCGAATCAACAAATTTGCTTACAATAAAACGAAGTAAACACGGTAAGATAAAGGAACAATTATATGCATCCTTCGCATTTATTATATATTTGTTGCTTTGTGAGAAATCATTTTTACGTCGAATTCAGGGTTTAAATATTTTTTTACTCGTTTATTCATTTCAACTGTAATAATTACCCGAAAACACTGTTTAACATTTAAATGAGTTGTTAAAACTATTTAAAAAATTGGAAGGAACAAATACGAAGATGCGGAAACTAATTTACGAAAAATGTGCGGACACATTTGTATCTTTCGTTAATACGATTTGTTTTATTTTTCAATTCTCATATTTATTCAGTAATTCTGTTCCCTTTTCTTAACGAGAAAATAATTAATTTCTCCTTTTTTAACAAATTTCAAAGTTGTTTATGGCTAAAAGGAGAAGACAATATTTATAATTACTTCTACTAATAAATATATAATTTCTTAATTCCCGGTCACTGTTCTTAAATACACTAGAACAGCGCACATCATAGCGAAATTAAATAAATACTAGAACATCCTGTATTCTCTACTAAGAATTTAAATTCAAATTATTCTTCTCTAATTTAAATCTCCTAGCACCTAGTCAAAGAGTTATTTAAAACACCGTGCATTCGTTAACGAATCTACAAACATTGTGTAACCAAAACAATGCTCAAGGAAAATATTAAATCTATTCTAAGGGACTATGTATAAGAGCATGTTTGAAAGCTACTATTAGTTAACTTATTATAGTTAATTTCACTAAACTTCCATCTGAATAATTTGTTGCACTCTCAGGAGCTAGAGTACCTACTTAACAGTATTTAATATAATACTTATTCTTAGTGACAATCCTGTAATTAAGAGAAGTTTTGTTAAGAACCTCGAGGTAATCTGCCATCAGCTGTCATTCTTACTAGAGCGACTTCCGCCGGTGTGCCAACAAAGGCGCCCAAGGCTCCTGCTGTCCCTGCCATAAGTGTCAGCACGCCGAAGTTGGGCATGCTGGAATTCCTATGCCTAATAAACATTAATAGTTAAGAATAATATATGAAAACCGCCGAAGCATACCAACACGAAAGTGTAATTGGTTATTTATTATTATAAAACGGACCTAATTAACTATAAAAGGCACGAGATTTTTAAGTAAGATTGTTATTTACAAATGGTATTAGATGAGAAATGTTATTTAATTATTGTTTCAGAGCAAAATGTACACTGCCATCCATAAGTCGCCGGGTACCTAATTTTACATGCATGCGATTCTTCCGCGAAAAAATCAGGACTTCAACTTTAAATAGCCGCCACTTTGTTTTAAATTAATATTTCGGAGATTCCCCTCCGTTAATCAGAGGATATATTAATATACTAAGAAATCTTTTTTGTTCTTTGATTTTAGATAATCTGGTTCCGTATTTTTAAAAAGGCTTCTTGGATGTCGGTCGTTACTTTATTATAAAGGTAAATATTTTTCTACGAAAAAATTACCGAATGTTCTTTAAATGTTGCTCTTTCAAGTGCAAAAAGTTCTGTAGAAATATATACATCCGCTTTTTAAAAAAAAATTCACAAACATTCGTCTCTTTTTGGCCTCCAGACTAGGTACAACCCCTAAATTAAATGGAGAATTATTATTTCCTTTAACTTACCTCCAGTATTCTTGTAGTTGATTATAAATGCCAAGTCTTACGGTGGTGTACGTGGCCTGTCGTACAAGGCCAGCACTAAGTCCGCTATAAAATTTTAAAAATCCCTCATTTTTATATATAGAATTGATCACTGTGCCGATCGAAGTCTTCTCCTGTTGTACTTGAATCCTATTTTTTATCACATCCATGGGATGAACTACGCAGGTGGCAGCCATACTGAAATACCGTAATAAAGGACCACATGACGCACACTTATCTTACTTCGTATAAGCAATTATATTTCATAATTTAAATAAGTCGAGTAACGAAGAAACACCGAGTGCAAGAACACTGTGTACATAGTTTCATGTACATGTAATTCCATAACAATAATTTGTATCTCCTGACAAGCGTTTAAAGTTTAATATTCAATATTTAATGTTAAATGTTTAAAAAAAACAAACTGAGATGTGCAATGTTTAATAGCATTAATGGTAAATTCAAAATTGCGTAGGAATAAACTTGAACCTGAACTTAAGGTAAAAATCGATATGGAAATTATCCTGCTTATCATTAATATGGAATTAGTAATAAAAATCTAATGGAGACATACATTTACATATTTGTTTGATCTTTGAACCTAACGTAAATATTTACATGCCTCATCCCGCATATGATGGCTAAACTTAAATTTAAATGCATTAGATTATCGTTCCAGATCATTTGATTTTATATCTTTGACGCGACGGTTCCCGCAATTTTACGAACGTGTAAATGCATGACGATTAACGCAAAGATGAAACGCGAAAATATTTGAAATCAAGTTGAGTACCCGGAAAATCCAGCATTTACAAAAGTGAATACTGTCGACACCGCCTTTTTGTCAGTCTGTGCTTTCTCAGACATTTTCAATACTTCTTCAAACGTCGAGCACGTATGTATGGTTCAAGAAGGGGTGGTTTTTATTCGAAGCTTCTTCAAGTTGTTGTAAAATCTGTATGTTGAGTGGACAGTTCTTGGGTAATCATTGAAGCATTGAAATTTATAAAAGGCCTGAAAATGCAAACGGAACAGGGAGCTGGTACGGAAAATAGTTAACCTAATAGACGCCCAATCATTGTGTACAGTATCCACTTACATCGTGGCACTACGTTATCGATTCGAAGAAATAAGAAATAGTTTCACGTGGGGCGAATTCCACTTACGCCCAAATCGCCCGCAACGCACGTGATGTTCATTAGGGTAGGTTTTCCTGTACGCGACTGGACGCACCGTCAAGAATTTCGAAGTCGATTTTCTCGAAAATGAACGGCAATATCAAAAAATTTTATTCTCTTTTTTCGACTTATTTACTTCTTATAAGTCGAAAAGAAACAGTAACATTTTTTTATATTGCGCTTCGTTTTCGAGAAAATCGATTTTGAAACTCTTGACGTTGCGCCCAGTCGCGTATTGCGAAACCTACCCTAATGAAAGTCACAGGCGTTGCGGGCGATTTGAGCGTCAGTGGAATTCGCCCATAGTAATCGAGTTATCGAACTAAAATATTTGAATCGCCACTAGTTTCGAAATGTAGCACCAACAAATTTAATTTAAACAAATTTCATGATGTATAGATATCTCTTTAAAATAATCGTGCATGTATCTGCCTTTAAGAAATAAATATAAACCTTAAATACTATGGTATGATTATTATGTATTTGTTTCCTTTCGTTTACAGCTCTATCGTAACTTTCTATTTTAGTCGAGTTTAGACTAGTGGAAATATAATTCAATATAAAAGCTTCTAGCATATGTGATCTTCGATAATATTTTTTCATCACTGTTTTACTATTGCAAGTAGAGAATTTTTTCTTCAGGGACAGGTTTCGTACATATACGAGGAACTCTTCGCCTCCTTTTCAGTGCTGTGTCCAGTACTATTTCTTCTCTTTTCTTCGGTGACACCAGACCCATCTCTTCTTTACATTCCTACGATTAAAAATATTTCCATCTCCAATAATTTGAAACCCGTTCTATTCGAATTATTACATTAAATAAATTAATATGACGACTTGTGAATACCTGTACGGCTTTAAGAATTGGATAAAGCGGCCTGACACCTTTAGATTCCTCGATAACTTCTTCGGCATAATCAAGAAACCTCTGATTCTCCTTTTCAATAACGTGTGTCATATTCGTCTCTTCATCTTCAAGAATTTTCTCTCGTTTTCGGTCAGCCTCGATTATGCCCTAGAAATACGTCACCGATAATAAACATGGATAATAGATTATCAAAGTTTCTTGACTAGCAATAGACTATCAAAGCGAGCTTGTTGATTATTCAAAAATACTATTCGCAGTTAAGATTAAGCTTGCTATGAAGATTCTTTTTGTCAAACAAGTTTGTTATTTAACGGGGAGTAGCGCATGTTTGCGGAGCTCTAACAACTAAACTAGCAATTGCACATGAAAAACAATGATAGATTGTTTTTATTGAAGAACAATTCGTCGCAGGTAAAATAACAGTTTTCGCGAATATCTCGTCATCTATCAGTTCTACGACAAAAATAGTTATTATGAAATTTGTAGCTTAAGAAATTGTCTACAAAAAAGGTTTTATGAGTTTTTTCATGGGAGTCACCATTTTCGTGTATGGCGGCTTACAAAGTTTCAACCCTCATACTTTTGAAGGAAGAAAATTATAAAACTTTGTGAGTATGTAGGGGATGTCCTCCCGAGCGCAACGCAATTTTGTTCGCTGCCCAAATTCACTCCAAGGGGGTGAAATTGACCGCCGAAAATCCGGCTATTACTCTGGGCACTCACCATGTGTTTCTTCAATACATTTCCGTACTCCATTTTTTTAATCTTCTCCTGCGTTCGCCTCTCCACTTGCAGCTGTTTGTCGTACTCGTCCTTTTTAAACCTTTGCATGATCTCCCAGAGTTTGAGCTCTTTCTCTTCGTGAAGTTGCTTCGACTTCGCGACTGTTACTTCCACCTGGTAGTCTTGCAACTCCTTTCGCAATCGGCTCTGGTATTCTTTCCGTGCACTTTCATTTTCTTGGTACTGCGCCTCTTGCTCTGCCAGAGCCTTTTGCAAAACTCTTTCTTCAAATTCTTCTGTCGGGGCCATGAATCGATGATGATGCTCCGCTGTCAAAATAATGAATTGCCCGGTATTATCAGTATTTGCATCTCTTTAAACAGAATAATACATAGTCAGAAATAAAATTCAATTACTTATCACTTGTGCTCTATGTTCGATCGCTTCTTTCTCCTCCAACGCCACTGCCTTGTGCATTCTTTTTATTCGCGCTTTAGCATTTTTATAGATCTCATTTGCCCGATCTTCAAACTCATCTTCCTGTTTAAACTTGAGGTCGAATAACTTTTTGTCCTCGATTGCGGATGTAAAAAATTGCTTCAATCTTTCTTTCTTGTTCAGTAACTGCGAACATATTTTTAAAACCCTTGTAGAACGAAGGAGTTACGAATGTATTAATAAAATAAAACGTTAATAAATAAGGTTTTGAAGACTCTGACTTCTTGCGCTTCGTGCTCCTTTAGGTCCTGCAAATACTTGTTTATATTTATTTGATCTTGCCTCCCAGCTTCAAATTCCTCATTTTCCTTCGTTTTCGAAGATTTCTCATTCTCTTCCATCCTAGCAACGTCGGCAATCTATATCATCTAAATTATACGTGAAATTTCCGTCGGCTACGTGTGACTCACTGTTTCTTTAGCGAAGCAGCATAATTCTGCCGCTTCGACAGTTCTTCCTCAGCCTTCTGTTTCTGCTCCACCTCAAAGTTTGCCACATCTTCCTTCATCAACTTCACGTAAAGCATTTCTGCTTCTTTATCTACAGTTTTAATAGTTTCTTGGAATTTCACTTGAGCATCCAGTTCTCTAAAACACTAATGGCACCATTTTAAATCTAATCGATATAAGATATGATACTTACTGAATATGTATTTATTTTTTACGTGAAAAGTAAGGATAGTAGTTTTTTTTATTGAGACTTTATTTTGTTAGCGATATTAATTTGAAGAATCATTGAAGGATGATTACATCATTTTGTATATTGGAATATAGTGGGAGTGTTCAATGAACCCTGCAACGGGCGGGTTTGATGCGCTCGTCACCCGACTGTATCTCGATGCGCCCGAACCGCCCGAACTTTCACTAACCCAAGATACCCGCCCATACCCGCCCGACGCCGCCGAGCGCTTATCCGACCCGCCCGTACCCGCGACGGATGAGTCGGGTCATCGTTGATTTCTATTCGCCCGAGGCAGCCGAGAGTGTCGGATACACTTGGTGACGTCATGACTCGTGGCTGCTTCGGGCGTTCGGGTCTCTCGGGCGTTCGGGTGTCTCGGGCGTTCGGGTGTCTCGAGCGTCTCGGGCGCCTCATCCGCCGCGGGCACGGGCGGGTCGGGTGGATCGAAAGCCGGTCGGGTAATGGCGGGATTTCCTAGCCGCGATCGGCCGCGGCGGTCCCACTAGCGCAACGAAGAGAGATGCATACTTCTCAATTGCACTAGTCACTAGTGGGACCGCAGCGGCCAATCGCGGCTAGGAAATCCCGCCTTAACGGGCGGGTTGACCCGCGATATACCCGCCTGTTGCAGGGCTCTGCACTGTTCTTCTTCCATCTGTTTGATAATGAAAACTAAGTCTTTTATTGATTTATATTGTCACATCAATACCTCGGACAAAACAAGGGCTCGATTGATTCGTCTGCACATTGGTTTCCTGTAAAGAATTAACCTTTTCGCCTGTTTCACGGCTTCTTCCCTTTCAGCTGCTTTTCTTTCGGTAGCCTCCTTCACAAATCGTTCCCTTTCTTCCTCAGCTGCCTTCTCTTTCGCCAAAAGCTTCTCCATTTTTTGTCTTCTGAGATTCTATTACACAAACACAATTTTCAGCAAATTTGCGAAATTTACGCAAAAGGCACGCAGTACGAAGGGTGAAATGAACATATAATGTTTTTACACGCTAGTTTAAAATTCTTCAACATTTGTCAAATAATAAAGAATTTTCAGCTCAACTGAATGGTACTTCTGAAATAATACCTCACACAATTAAGATAAAATATAGACCTCTCCAGTAGTAGGAGGTAACACTCCTAGTGGTTCCCCTGTCATTTTTCCGACTTCACTCGGTTTTGTAGCACAATTCTCCTTTTCTTGCGTAAGTGATGCAGTTTTTTTGATAGGGTGTTGAGAATTTGTCGAAATTGATTCCACAGAGCCCTCCGCTATCTGATTAATAAGACAAAATTTTTCATTCACACATAAGGTATAGGACGACTCGTGAAGGTTCGTGATTTTTACACTTCAATCGTTAGATCGGGAATAAATAAAAAAAAAAGACAGAACGAAATTAATAATTACATTATGCGACCATTCTGCGTTATTAAAATCACCAAGCTTGGTAAATCATCATGCACAATAGGAAAATTACTTAGCTCAATCGTTCTCGTACAATCTTTGTCACAATATCTTACACGAATTGGTCACAATGTTATAAAATATAATTAAATAATAATAATTTGGGTAATTAGACAGTATAGGGGAGGCAGCTCCGACGACCTTGACCTTGACATATGTTGCCAAGGTAATCATCTTGAACAACTTTTCCCTATAACTTAATCGGCGGTCATTGTTTATTGAAAAGTTATTAGATAAATAAGGTTCACAAAGGGCACACCTCGCCAATTTTGATGACCTTGAAATATATTGTCAAGGTCATCAGTCTGAACAACCTTTCCCTATACATATTACCGCCGCTTGGCTTTAGTTTTCAAGACATTCATACAAAAAATTTATGCATTTTTATTAAAAATATTTTGGTATTTATTTGGAATTAGGTACACCTGTGTCGATCGTTTCCGAGGTATCGGTATAGGTTTGGGAATAGATTGTGGGTGAGGGCGTCATGGAAGCCCGCAGCTATGTACGTGTATGTAATTTAAAAAAAATTAAGGATAATAATTAACAATAATTTTTTATTAATATCGCGGAAACTAATAAATACCCGAAGGTAAAATTTTATATTTGGGGCCCACACTATATATACAGGTAGCTGCAGGCTCCCCTGACGGGGGCCCTTCGACCCCCCCGATTAAGTTATAAGAAAAAGTTACTCAGGATCATGTCCTTGACAGCATTTATCAAGGTGAAGGTCGTCGGAGCTGCCTCCCCTATATTGCATAATTAGCCTTATCTCCAAAAAATTTGCACGATCTTATGTTTGTAAAATTAGATGAAGAATTTACACGTCATAAATATTAATATATATATGTTAAATAAAGATAGTGGACTACAATATCTTTTATTCTATTCTTTGTTGTTGGGTGCTAATCACCAGTAATGTTAATAACAATTGACGACGATCGAATATAATCGAAAAAAAATTATAGTTATAGGTAATATCCCAAAAAAAATTTAATCACTTATAATGGTTACGCGTAACCACAATCATTTAAACAAAGATATTAATTCTTATACCATAACTTTGAAGATTTAAGTTATAACAGTTATGGTCTCTGGTAAAAAATTATTTTGCTTAATACTAATATTTCCCATAAATATGAATACACTTCAAAAAGCATAATAAATTGTTCAGATGAAAATTAACAAAAAATCAAAATGTATGTTTCCTTTTTTGGTTTATTTAACAAACTTTTTTACAATCCGAATAATTTAAACTTAACACCTAATAACTGAAAATTCAAAATTCGAATATCTCCATGAATGAAACAGTAATCGAATTACAGTTTTAGAAACATACTTTGACACTTTTCATTGGCTTCCTTGTTCTTTGATGACGTGTGGCAGGCACTACATGCTGAACTACTTGATTCTGCACCATGATTATAATTTAATAACAACAACGCGAATATTATCATTCGTTAATTCAACGCGAAGGGTTAAAAGGAACTAATATACGATGCGGGGAAGTGCGCAATTGCTTGCTTTAATGACGATGCAGATAACTTTACACAGCGTGATCGTTGCCCTGGAAACTGAATTGTAGCAATCAATATCGTTAAACGAAGAATTCGTTATCGATTTTAGAAAAAATAGTGTAACATAAAAGATCCCATTATGCTCCAAGTTCCATTATATGTACTTGCTTTTGTACATATTACTAAAAGTACAAAAATAATATTTGTGTATTTGACATGTTTAGGTACATACCTACGCCACGATACTGTTATACATATACTTATGTGTGACTAGCAAAATACCCCCGCGTTTCGCTTCGAGCCTAAGAGATATTAAGGACTCCATGAAAACACATTTCACCCCTTTTCACCACCCCCTTGAAATTGGTTTTTAGGCATTTATGTGGGTAACCCTTCGAAGTAAAAACCATGTTGATACCTAATCGGGCCTAAGAGATTTTGAGGAACCCGCGAAAATACATTTCACCCCTTTTCCCCCCGTTAAGGGTTGGTTCGGGAAAAATCCTGAAATCATTTATTCTTTGTAAATTTATTTTCTTTCCATCCAAGTAGGCTAAATTATATGAGGCAGTCAGAGCAACAACGGACCAACCTACATTCAAAAATAATTTTTTTTCCTATTTTATATGGTTAGTAGAGCCTATTGGAATACGTTATTGCTACTAATTCAATTTCGAAAAAAATGTGGGTTAGTCCGTTGTTGCTCTGACTGCGTCATATAGGGTAATTTGAAAAATCCGTTAGTGCTGTATATTACTTTGGTAGGATATAATTTTGGTAGAGACACTAGTTCCAAGGTATATATGTATACAGGGTCATCCGTTAAAACTGCAACCTACGCGCGCGCGAACAGACGAAACTGGCAACACCGCCTCACGGACGCATTCCACTACAACCATGCGCCGATACTTCCGCCATCTATGAGCCAATGATGAAAGTGTACGGTATTTTAGATGCCAGTAGAGAGCGCAGGGTGCTTTTGGCTTTCACCAGAGGATATTGAATTTGACGTAGCAGACGGGAAAGAAAACGGTAGCCATTTTAAGAGTGCGATCCAGGGGGGCCAAGCTTCCCTCTTGGAAAGTTGAAGCAGAGTTTGTAGCGCCTCCTACCATTAAGGTGCGTACTAAACTGTGAATGTGTGAATCAGTGTGAATCGGGACGTATGTGTATGTGTATACGTGTAATGCACCGCTTACTTTATAACCCATTATAACCTGCAATAACCTGTCCACGGACCGTCGCGCCCTTAGAGCATATATACATGGAGGTATCATTGCCTTAGAGTGACTGCCTCGAAACTGTCGGCAACATCACGCGAGAGAGAAAGACATGTGCCACTGGTGCGAGCGAGAGAAGTATATGTCCTATTCGACCGTAAAGCGCAAGCGCCGATATTGTGCGAGAGAGAAACACATCTTGCGAGCGAGAGAATCTATACTTCACTCTCTCGCACCAGTTCGCACGATGTGTTTCTCTCTCGCACGATATCGGCGCTTGCGCTTTACGGTCGAATAGGACATATACTTCTCTCGCTCGCACATGTCTTTCTCTCTCGCACCATGTTGCCGACAGTTTCAAGCTTTCAATGAGACCTCCATAGTATATGCTCTAAGGTCGCGCCAGCGACACGTATGCAGCAGATAGAAGGATAAACATTGAAATTGAATATTTCTTCTTTTCTTAGGAAAATAAAATATACTCAATTTCTTTGTATATTCTTCTATCTGCTGCATACGCGTCACTGACGCGACGATCCATGGTCAGACGGCCTTAGAAAAGGTAAACCAGGGAAAGTGAGGACGCCATTTGAAGGATTTCTGGTCATTCCAAAATTTAATCTTTTAAATTTTATTTTAGAAATGACAGGGGTGTGATGACTGATCCACGTGGGTGCACGTGGGTTACACTTCCTCGTGTCTGCGCCAAACATTTACAAATGGCGACGGTCGTCATGGTAACATTTCACCAACGTCGAAAGGTTGTGTGTCGTGCTCACTGATACACCTAGGTATGTGTGTGTGATGTACCTAGCGCCTCCTACCATTAAGGTGCGTACTAAACGGGAACTTCGGCCAAACAAAGACGGCTTGGTCCCCCTGGTGCGATCGCACCGATCTCGTTCCGCGTGAAAATATCTGCCTTTACGACGGTCCAGCTGCGGGATTAGTTCACACTGGCGTAGAAGAATTAGGGGCCTTTTTCGTATAACTTTTGAACTATAAAAGATATCGGAATGCAATTTGCGCCGAAAAATGGGGAAAAATTATCATATAATTTAACATATGTTTCGTTTACTTAATTTTTCTTTTATCAATATTTTAACCGTAATTGCAGTGAAAAGCGTTTGCAAACTGTGTATTTGATACTTTATTTAGTGCTCTGTATAAAAATCATGGTGTTGTTAAACAGTAGGCTGGTTGTTTCTGTATCATTACCTTCATAAATTGAGAAATTAAATTTTTATTCAATTATATATTAGTTCTGCAGGCCTCAGAATCTAATGTTCTGGTTTTCTTTTTTATGATTTTATCTTCAAGGGGGGATTCTCGTCTAACAGTCCCAAAAGTAACTTATATTTACGATTTTTCCGGAAAAAACTGTTCGTCATATTGGATTAAACTCGTTTGGGATATAAGAAGGGATTTTTGAACTTGCAGAAAATATTTTTTTTATGTCGATCCTTCTTATTATTTATTAGTTATTGTGGAATCTTGTCCATCTCTGATGTAACCCCTGTTGGCGGGATGTGTAGCACCTGTCACAGTCATTTGATTGCAAAAGAAAATAGAAGTTTCTTAAAGTTAGATAATTTACGCGGGGATTGGTCCACTTTAAGGAAAAAAATGAAAAATTGAAAGAATTATAGCGTTCGAGAGAAAAAGCAAATTTTTCCCTTAGACAAATTTTTCATATTATTCTTTATATCGACGAAAAAAGTATTATAAATAAAAACTAAAATTAAAATTTTAGCTCCAGTCCCAATGTAAATTATTTAACTTTAAGAAAAGTTTATTCTCTTTGCAGTCAGCTGACTGTGACAAGTGCTACACTTAACGTCGAAGAGATTCCACAATAATTTATAAATAATAAGAAGGATCGACATAAAAAAGGATTTTCTGCAAGTTTACAGATGCCTCCTTATATCCCAAGAGAGTTTAATGCAATATTAACAATAGTTTTTTAAAAAAAAATCATAAATTTCGGGGGCTGTTCCACGAGAATTCCCTCTTAATGGGACGTGTCTTTGTTTGTAGTGGTGTTTCAAAGTTTTTCTACAATTTTTGTGTCTGAACGTTTTGACCTTTTAACTACCTAACGCCACGTCCGCACCGGTTTCCGTTTATATCATTTTTTGGAACGATGCGTCATTATTGTGGCTTTTACACTCAGGTGGCGAAAAATCTCCGCGTACACGGGCATAGCACCGCGGTCAACCCTGTCGTAGCTAAAATTTTTGAAATGGAGACGGGGACGAGACCAGTCGACACATTGTTTTCAAACCTCATTACAGTAATCTGGGGTGCGAGTGGTAAACCGGCCATAAAAGCGGAGCGACCGGCTCGCTTACCTGGGCCGGGGAATTCCCAATAGCTCTTTGCGACGTTAATTTGAAAGAGACCATCTTAAAATTCTCGTAGCTCGGGCATCGCTGCTATCCAGCGGTCGCTGGCAGCTCTGAACGCCGGGCCGGTGCGAGAAGTGTGCCTCCGTTTGAAAGTCGAACTTCGGTCACACTCGGGCCTCGTCTGCGGGCAGACCCCCAGTGCCTTGTTCCTTCGCGCTCGGAGTTCGGCCACGTTCGGAACGCATCGCGTCACCTATCGTGGGGGCTCGTTCCAGCGCGAGCGTCTTCAAATAATAATAACATGAATAGAGAGACGAAGTGGGAACTGATTCTTGCATAATTGGTCTGAGGAAAAATTGTAACACGTGAGCCACACGATCAGCCACATAGCAAATCAGCTACAAGCAATACCTACATATATTTTCAATTAAAAGATGCATCGCTGAGAACATCGACGAAAAAACGGTCAAAGTTGAAATGCTAAATCTGTTGCGAACTCGCATTTTGTTAACTACAGTTACCAAAGGATTTATGCCTCGTTTTAATTAATACATGTTAGCATTTTGGAAGGATATTGCAATGCAATAATTTTTGTCCCAGAAAGTTTCAATGACAGTTGAGTTAAGAACTGTGGGAACGCGCGACCGACGACGCCGTGACCGGGCGTTGGGCTGTCGGGCGGTTCGTACCACTCTGTCACCGGGGACTTGGAAATCGGAGCTTCGGGACGGGCTGGCAAAATTCGGGCGAGATCTCGAATCTCGATACCGCGAGATTCTATTCAAATTCCGGACGAATGTTTCGAATTTGCTTCGACTTTTACTCGATTTAAGATGTTTTGGGAAGTCTTAGATATCCTTTGAATATTGTAAAACTTCCAAGTACTTTTAAAACAAAAATATTAATTGCCGAGTAAAATTATGTTCTATGTCTCTGTGTAAAATAGACGGTGGTTTTGAAATAATAACCCAGAACTTCCTCATTCGAATAACACACGAAGCGATTCGAAACGTTCGTTACCGAAAACCGCTGCAGCTGATTGATGTACGATGTTCGTATTCAGCCGTTTTTATACATAAACCGAAACAGTTCCTTGATGTGCTACCTACAAAATATGCTCGTTTCTAGAATTATCCCTTTCAAATTAAAGTCGCAAACAGTTATTAGGTATTGAAGCGGAGGCCCCCGGCTCAGGTAAGCGAGCCAGTCGCTCCGCTTTTATGGCCGGTTTGCCACTCGCACCCCAGATTACTGTAATGAGGTTTGAAAACAATGTGTCGACTGGTCTCGTACCCGTCCCCATTTCAAAAATTTTAGCTGCTACAGGATTGACCGCGGCGCTATACCCCCGGACGGAGAGATTTTTCGCCACCTGCGTGTAAAAGCCACAATAATGACGCATCGTTCCAAAAAATGATATAAACGGAAACCGGTGCGGACGTGGCGTTAGGTAGTTAAAAGCTCAAAACGTTCAGACACAAAAATTGTAGAAAAACTTTGAAACACCGCTATAAACAAAGACACGTCCCATTAAGGGGGAATTCTCGTGGAACAGCCCCCAAAATTTATGATTTTTTTTTAAAAAACTATTGTTAATATTGCATTAAACTCTCTTGGGATATAAGGAGGCATCTGTAAACTTGCAGAAAATCCTTTTTTATGTCGATCCTTCTTATTATTTATAAATTATTGTGGAATCTCTTCGACGTTAAGTCCCATACAGCACACCTTGTTGCAGCACTATTGCAGGGACGTTGCTGCAATATTACGTTGTTGCAGGTTGCATTGCAATATTGTAGGAACGTTCCTGCAATATTGTCGTGCATTATTGGAGTGGCAATGATCCTACAATATTGCAGCAATATTGCGATTTCGTTGCCGTGCAATGTTCTGTTGGCAACGATGGTACAATATTGCTGCAATATTGTACGATCCTTGCCGTGCAATGTTCCATTGGCAACGATCCTACAATATTTCTGCAATATTGCGCGCACATCGACGTGCAATGTTCCAGTGGCAACGGTCCTACAATATTTCTGCAATATTGCGCGCACATCGACGTGCAATGTTCCAGTAGCAACGGTCCTACAATATTTCTGCAATATTGTGCGCACATCGACGTGCAATGTTCCAGTGGCAACAGTCCTACAATATTTCTGCAATATTGCGCGCACATCGTCGTGCAATACTGTAGTGAAAGCTTGTAGAAACATTACAACAATATTCTGAAGCAACTATGACTTTGTCAAAATTTTTCGAAATATGTACATGACGTCGAGTGGATTCTACGGCGCGTTTCATTTAACTGGATACGCTAGAATATCTCGTTGGCCGTTGAAGATATGAAAAAAGTGTTATCGCGGGAGTTGTATGTAGGTACATGAACTTATAGAGGAGATTCGAAGATCAATTTAATTTTTTTAGATAAAGTAGGTACTATATTTTTTAATGTCTTAAATTATTATAATTATTATTAAACGTCTTTATTGCACAAATACGTATATACAATCTAGCAAGAGAAAAGAGAGAAGAGAAGACAAATGTAAAGGTTCAGTCTAAAGACTGTTTTCCAACCTAACCTAAAACGACACCGGGTGAAATTTGTAGTACGCACCTATAGTGTTACAAAACCCTAATGGGGTTTGTCAAATGAGCCTTCGTTTTTGAATAATTTGAGTTTAAAGTATTGCACGGTAGGAGTATAAGTTCGAATACGTAAGCAATCTTATCAATCAGCGGTTGTAGCTGCGGCGGTAAAGTGTTCGTCTACGATGCTACAGGTCCTCGGTTCGAATCCCCCTGGGGTAAAAGAATTTTCTATGAGAAAAAGACACACGGGCGTTATACTACTACGATTCTGCACACATTCACGTCGTCGCGTCCCTCACTGCCTGCGAAACGTTGCGGCGGAAATACACTCCTGCAATATTGTTAAGGCGGACATAGGAGTGAACCTGCAACGTCTCTGCAATGATGCGGTGCAATGGAGTTGCAGGATCATTGCCACTATTTTGCCGTTTCGTTGCAGGACTACATATTCGTAATGTTGCCGCAACTTTGCAAAAATACACACCTGCAATATTGCGAAGGCGGACATAGGACTGAACCTGCAACGTCTCTGCAATGCTATGTTGCAATATTGTCATCTTGCACCGCATCATTGCAGAGACGTTGCTGCAATGTTATGGTGCTGTGTGGGGTGTAGCACTTGTCACAGTCATCTGACTGCAAAGAGAATAAACTTTTCTTAAAGTTAAATAATTTACATTGGGACTGGAGCTAAAATTTTAATTTTAGTTTTTATTTGTAATACTTTTTTCGTCGATATAAAGAATAATATGAAAAATTTGTCTAAGGAAAAAATTTGCTTTTTCTCTCGAACGCTATAATTCTTCCAATTTTTCATTTTTTTCCTTAAAGTGGACCAATCCCCGCGTAAATTATCTAACTTTAAGAAACTTCTATTTTTTTTTTGCAATCACATTACTGTGACAGGTGCTACACATCCCGCCAACAGGAGTTACATCAGAGATGGACAAGATTCCACAATAACTAATAAATAATAAGAAGGATCGACATAAAAAAAATATTTTCTGCAAGTTCAAAAATCCCTTCTTATATCCCAAACGAGTTTAATCCAATATGACGAACAGTTTTTTCCGGAAAAATCGTAAATATAAGTTACTTTTGGGACTATTAGACGAGAATCCCCCCTTGAAGATAAAATCATAAAAAAGAAAACCAGAACATTAGATTCTGAGGCCTGCAGAACTAATATATAATTGAATAAAAATTTAATTTCTCAATTTATGAAAGTAATGATACAGAAACAACCAGCCTACTGTTTAACAACACCATGATTTTTATACAGAGCACTAAATAAAGTATCAAATACACAGTTTGCAAACGCTTTTCACTGCAATTACGGTTAAAATATTGATAAAAGAAAAATTAAGTAAACGAAACATATGTTAAATTATATGATAATTTTTCCCCATTTTTCGGCGCAAATTGCATTCCGATATCTTTTATAGTTCAAAAGTTATACGAAAAAGGCCCCTAATTCTTCTACCCGGGCCAATAATGCGCCAGTGTGAACTAATCCCGCAGCTGGACCGTCGTAAAGGCAGATATTTTCACGCGGAACGAGATCGGTGCGATCGCACTCTTAAAATGGCTACCGTTTTCTTTCCCGTCTGCTACGTCAAATTTAATATCCTCTGGTGAAAGCCAAAAGCACCCTGCGCTCTCTACTGGCATCTAAAATACCGTATACTTTCATCATTGGCTCATAGATGGCGGAAGTATCGGCGCATGGTTGCAGTGGAATGCGTCCGTGAGGCGGTGTTGCCATTTTACAAGTTCGCGCGAGCGCGGGTTGCAGTTTTAACGGATGACCCTGTATGTATTACGAAAATTTTAGAATGGATCATAAATGACCCGCGTCGCTGCTAGACGGTCGTGGCCGTTTGAAAATGAACCGTCTTACTGGCATTGCCGCCCAGCGTTGCCGGGAAATGGGTTCCGGCAAACTATTCGTAATGGAGGGGGAACACCTACGGCAGTGACAGTATATGTGTGCGTGATAACTCTGTGACGTCACCCCAACCGACGCCAACGCCAAGCCAAGCCAAGTGGCGCCAACGCGAAACCAAGCCAAGTGGTGCTAAGCAATTTGATTGGTCCTTTCCAGTGATGGGTACGTAAAATACGCATCGTATAATACACGTATAATACGTACGAATTATATACATGTATTATACACGTAAATTACTGGGCGAGTTCCACTTACGCCCAAATCGCCCGCAATTCCCTAGATTTCCATTACATATCGCGGGCGAATTGGCGGATTGGTCGCAGTATTCACCGCGCTGGGGGACCGAAGACCTGCGAACCAATCAGCGGAGAGAACAACGACACCATGCTGGTGTCGTGCGAGATTTATGCTTAAGGAATCGGCAAAGAGTAGGTATAATAAGAGGCGTCACTCCGGGCGGAACCTTTGAAGTCCTTGCTTGACCTTGGCATTTAAATTGGTTGTCTATTTCGAGCGGGATATTCAAATCGACTAAATGTACCTTACCGCAATTGGCTGATTATTGCCGAAGTTGACCGATCATTGCCGAAGCTTAGCGATCATTGCCGAAGCTTAGCGATCATTGCCGAATGGGCATTTAAATTGGTTGTCTAGTGATTTCCCTAGGTTATCTCTGTCCTTGTCGAGTGACGCCTCTTATTATACCTCCTCTTTGGAATCGGTAGCGTTTAAGATTCGAAACTTCTTTCTGTTATATAAAGAGACTTATGTTGTTACCTACCTCGACTGCTTCCTTTGTGGACCTACCCCGGCAATATAGAGCCTCGTAGGGAAGTAACCCACATATTTTTCAAGCTTTATTTATTATATGACTTTGGTTATGTTACTTATATAATTTACGCGTAATTTACACGTAACGTAAATTACGTGGCTTTCTAGGGATTTACCCATCACTGGCTGTGGCAGAGCTCGAAAGCAGGAAGAAGCAGACCCCGAGACGAATTGTGAGATTTAATTTAAGTCTCGAATTTCTTGAGATGTCCTTGGCCTTTGTTAACCGTTACGAATGACAGAGATAACTCCAAACGAACAGGCTATGTCGAGGAAGTCATAAATTTCCTTCAAGGGTTGTTTTCCCGATCCTCGGAGCAGAGCCTACTTACACATCACCTAATATACATAGGAGACCACGGAGGAACAATTTTAATTTTGGCGGTATAATGGTAATCTCGGATAGGCTGCGCCATGTTGCCGAAAATCGTGATTGGTCAGAATTGTACTGGACTACCACCAGTCGCGTGCGTTGCGTAGGTCTGGAACTGTCTCGAACCAAAGAGGAGGTATAATAAGAGGCGTCACTCGACAAGGATAGAAATAACCTAGGGAAATCACTAGACAACCAATTTAAATGCCCATTCGGCAATGATCGCTAAGCTTCGGCAATGATCGGTCAACTTCGGCAATAATCAGCCAATTGCGGTAAGGTACATTTAGTCGATTTGAATAGCCCGCTCGAAATAGACAACCAATTTAAATGCCAAGGTCAAGCAAGGACTTCAAAGGTTCCGCCCGGAGTGACGCCTCTTATTATACCTACTCTTTGCTCGAACAGTGAGAGCTGCTCAGAGTCAGAGCTGGTCAGAGCTTAACCGTCGCAGCATAAAGTTGCAACGCAAGACAAGGAATCCAAAGTGGTTGTATCACGTTGTACCTATATAGAAGCAGTGATAGAAGTTTACGAAGAATCCCAACATATTCTAAACACTAAGAAGAGATACGTAATTATAAACAATTATAATTTAAAATTATCTACTTCGCGGAAATCGGTATATAAGACATGCATGCAGACGAGCAAGTTTTGTCGCGCGGGCATAAAATAATAAAACGCAGCAGATAACGTTTAAAATATTATGTTTCCCCGATAAAGTATAACGATCATGCGTCGTCGTCGGTAACGCGATATATTCACGAATGTTTCTCGGCATCGCAGTCGTCCAAAACCTGTCTTGTTCAGGCCACGACGCAGTCCTCGGAAAGACTTGGTTTATAATACTTCCAAGTGTCGATTATTCAATGCCTAAGTTGACGACCGCTAAATGACCGTTTGGAAACTTGCTCGTCTGTCTCGGGCCTAAGGGTGTCCCGTAATTTCTATCCTCTTTTGTTGAAAACTGTACCAAATGGATTGGTGAAGTTTTCCTGACGGAAATAACCCGAAACACGATATACATCGCACTAGTTTTAATAGTAACCAATTTGAATATATATTATCCTGAATAAGGATCGGAGCAAGACGAACGAATTAAGACATTATTGTTCGAGACCTGTTTCTTTACGACGTATTTCTATTGTACATTCTTCAGTCAGGTATCGCATGTTGTAACAAGCCCTATGTTGACAAATATTGAAGTCGACGAAGTCGTAATGGCACATTCGTCGTACGTATATAAGTTTAGTCTTGACTCAAAATATTTACAAAAGATGGAAGTTTTTCCTCTTGCTATTTAGCCATACGAATAGAATCAGTTGCGAAATATCTGTGGTTATGAGGAAAAACTCCGCATGTCACATGATATTGTCGTTTAAAGTTCTAAACACCAATTCTTCTTAGCAATGTTTCCTTGTTTTCTTTTTACGATTTAAACGTATATTTCCTTCATTTTGCACAATATTCAATATTCGCATAATTAACGTAAATAATAATAAACAATAGAGTAATAATTTATGGTCACTTTAGGCAGAACGATGCAGGTCCACTGGACTTGTGTTATTCGGCCCGCTGTTTGGTGAAAGGGGTAAGAGTTGAGTTTTAGGGATTTTGGCGGATTTGTGGAGTGATATTTGGGGAAGATTCTTATTACAACCGCGCGAAAAATAGTGGGACGTCACACGGACAATGGCAGCATCAAATTTTTTACAATATCATTTTTAAAACAATAGGTAGTTGGCGATACCCACACAGCACACAATCGTCCTAAAAGCGTCCCATGGACGTCCCGAATTTCCCACGAACGGCTTATATACGTCCTCTGAACGACGAATATTACAAAAAAAAGTGGTCCCGGGTACGTATTTTAAGCGCATGGATTAGGACTGAACAGGCGTTGGGAAGACGTAATTAAGACTTATTTATCGATAAATTAGGTCAGCGTTGGTCACATCAGGCCATTTCGGAGTACGGTCTCCATGGTGTTTACCATAGCCGCGCGTAACGGGAGCTCGAAAGCTAAAGGCGGGGTCCCACTAGTGCAACGGCGCGCCGCGCACGTTTTTTTCGACGCGCAAGGCCGATTTGTTGCAGAAAGACGTTCCCACTGGTGCAACTGTGCGCCGCGCACGGGTTAGATTTACGAGTTTCTCGGATTTTCGAGCAGTTTGGAGCACTTGAAAGGGTCCACTTTTACGAGGACGCGCGCGTCGAAAGCGATCGTGTGCACGCTATGCCGGGATTTCTCTGCCACGCGAGCACGCGAATGCACGCCGCGCATCGTCGAAAAGACTGAAAAAAATGTGTATTTTCCAACGCAAATGTACTTTTTACTTTTACATATCACTTGTACGCGTGTATTTATGGTCTATTACTATTGGTTTATATATTAAAGCAAGCAATAACACGATAATTACTGTTGTAAATAGCAACAATTATACTGCCACGATAGGTAACTTGTTTCTAGATATTGCATAATTGTAATACACTATACAGGGTGTCCGCGGGAACAGTAAGCAGCTGGATATTTCCTTACGTATTTGAGATAGAATAAAAATGTTTATATGGAATTGCTTGTTTCGAGGGAGCAAAGTTATTAGTCCAGACGATTTTTTTCTTAGATTATTATTTTAAAAGATACGATGGTCAAGTTGGGTTTTTTAAATGGAACTATATATTTTTTTTAGAGATTACTAGATAGTGCGTTTTAAGACAAATTCAATAACAATGAAATTCAATTAATGATACACGTGTATTTCCTGTGCGGGGGTAGAAAGTTGGCCTCTGGGAGGAATGCTGGTTCAATTGAGCATGATATAATTTCCTCCCTATGACCAACCTTTTTTCACACTATCTAATCAAAGGGCGTTCGTATTTTCACTATTGGTCGCAATGGTAACTACTCTCAATCTCATAATATCGTGTGAGCAAAAACCAACAGGACACCGAGATAGCGAATGACTGAGCGATATTGAAAATGATGGCGGAGCTGTGGGAGGGAAGCCACGGCAGAGAACTTCTTCATTTCGTTTGAAACACAATTTTCAGCAATCGGTGACCGCGACGTAGTAAACCCCTTCAAGCATCTCAAGTAGTATGAAGTGTGAAGGCGTTGTTTCGGCTACTGACCCAACCACCGGCGCTAGCTTTATTTAGATAAAGAAAGCACGATGTAGAAAAGGAGGCTAGTATTTTCCACTGTCTTCGACGTGCGCGCTTGGCAGAGCGTCGGCCCATTTCGTGCGCGCGGCCTCATAAATTAGACCCTTTCAAGTGGACGAAAACCTCGTGCGCGGCGCGCAGTTGCACTAGTACTCCAGTGAAATTAGGAATTGTCTTCGGAATAAATCCCTGCAAGCTAAATTTTGGTATGGGCCTTTATTTGGTCGTTTTAAACAATATGTCAAAAGTCCCCATCGATCCGAGTGCCGCTAAAAATTTTACAGAGGGTTGAAAAAAAAATAACAGTTTTTCGCGAATATCTCGTTATCTAGCAGTTTTGCGACAAAAATAGATCTCATATAATTTATAGCCTAGGAAATTCTCTACAAAAAAGGTTCTATGAGTTTTTTTCGTAGGAGTAACCATTTTCATGTGTGCCGGGTTACCAAATTTCAACCCCCATACTTTTGACAAGGGAAGATCCCGAACCCGGGAATTCAGAAAATTATGAAACTCTGTAAATATGTAGCGGAAGTCCTGCTGAGTACAACGCAATTTCGTTTGCTGCCCAAATTCACTCCAAGAGGGTGCAATTGACCCCTGAAAATTTTTTTACTTTGTATTATTACTCGCGAACTGTAGGAGATAGAAGAAAAGTGTTCAGGAAAAAGTTACTTCTCTTAATTAGGACTAACATTTGGTAAATTATAGTTCTTACAGTTCTTACGGTTCGTGAGTTATAACACAAAATCGGAAAATAGCCGGATTTTCAGGGGTCAATTTCACCCCCTTCGAGTGAACAAATTTAAACTTTAATCTTTGGGGATAAGTAGAGGATATATAGGTATGTATTACTCAATTTTTGTTGCTGCCCAAATTCACTCTAAGAGGGTGAAATTGACCCCTGAAAATCCGTTTTTTTTTTAGATTTTGTGTTATAACTCACGCACCGTAAGAACTGTAAGAACTATAATTTACCAAATGTTAGTCCTAATTAAGAGAAGTAACTTTTTCCTGAACACTTTTTTTCTATCTCCTACAGTTCGCGAGTAATAATACAAAATAAAAAAATTTTCAGGGGTCAATTGCACCCTCTTGGAGTGAATTTGGGCAGCAAACGAAATTGCGTTGTACTCAGCAGGACTTCCGCTACATATTTACAGAGTTTCATAATTTTCTGAATTTCCGGGTTCGGGATCTTCCCTTGTCAAAAGTATGGGGGTTGAAACTAGGTAACCCGGCACACATGAAAATGGTTACTCCTACGAAAAAAACTCATACAACCTTTTTTGTAGAGAATTTCCTAGGTTATAAATTGTGTGAGACCTATTTTTGTCGCAAAACTGCTAGATAACGAGATATTCGCGAAAAACTGTTATTTTTTTTTTCAACCCTCTGTAAAATTTTTAGCGGCACTCGGATCGATGGGGACTTTTGATATATTGTTTAAAACGACCAAATAAAGGCCCATACCAAAATTTAGCTTGCTGGGATTTATTCCGAAGATTGGGCAGATTTCCGTCTAATTTCACTGGACTATAGTGGGACCCTGCCTTAATGGTAACGTGGGCGCGCCACGGATAGGGAAAACACACTTGAGAATCTTCCTCAGATCAAAATGGCTTCTATTCGGCACAAGCCGCCTATCCTCGTTCACTATCCAGTAGTATACATATACAGAACAGATCAACCGGTTTTTACGGTGCTGGCACCTTAGATGCTGTAAGGTTGGCACCGTCGCCGACGGTGCTCCCTTTTCTAGCACCGTTCCCAACGATGCAGACCTTTTTAGAAATACTGTATTTAGAATGTTAGCGACAAAAAAAGGCCAATCATGGTAAGCCATCCCACAATCGAATCTCGATTGGCTACAATCGTTTGAGCCGTCTGTACGTTATAATTATGCCCATGAAATTAAATAATACTATTTAACTTAAAGTACTCGGTGTCGCCCGGGTAAACCCCGGCCACAGAGTGTCAAGGGGGTGAAATAAGGGGGAAGAAGTGGGATGTCCAGATTTCATGGTAGCCTATATGTATTTTCCGCAGGGTTCTAGAGAGTATATATGCAAAATTTAGTCCAGATCGGTTAAAAAAATCAAGATTAAAAATATCCTATATGTTAGTCCTGGTAGACTATGTGCATACAAAATTTCAAAAAGATCCGTTGCGTACTTAGTTGCGACGTGATTGAGTAACAAACATCCAAACATTCCAAACACACTTTCACATTTATTACACTAATAGGATAGCTTTACATCGCACATAATCTTAAATCTGTTAAATATACATATTTTATCTGCAAAGAAAGAATAAAATGCTTATAAAATTGCGGTATACCTATATCAATTTCACGCGTATACGAATATTTAGATACACTGGAAATAAGGCCACGGATTCTTTTTTTTTTTCAAATTCTCCCGCACTTTAACTGGACATCAAGTCCGTATCTTCAATAATTTAGGAGAGTAAAATTCATTTCTGAAGCCGTTTTGTAAAAATCATCGAAAGCAGGAAATTTTGATGATTTGTATTTTTTAAACAATTTCGAATCTGGATAAATGAGGACTTAGCCCTCCCTAATTTCATATGGGCTACAATGTATTTCAATAGTATCATGATAATCCCAGACATCGAGGATTTCAGAAAAGTATCTCATTTGCTTCTATCTTCCTCGCTAAACGCAATGCACTCGATGCGGTGCACATGGTTTCTTTTCGTAGTTATTAAACTTACGTAGAATTTATTATCCTTAATTCTGTCCCGTGACAAGACTGTTCGTGGCTGTTGATGATGAACCCTTGTAATTTATAATATTAAAAATTATCTGAAGTCATTGCCTATGCAAATTATCTTTGTAAAAAGAGGTGTAAGAATAACTAAAAATTGAAAGAATAAACTCGCTGTCTAAATTATACGATATATATATATATTTATTTCGATGCTGAAGAAAGGTAAAGTCGAAAGGTCTTTCTCGATACAAGGTCTGGAGTAGACTCACTTTCCGACCCGTGAAAAGTCTCCTGTTGTCCTTTTGGAAACTCCTAAAGACCCCGATGCCAATTTACGACGTCTATGGCGTCGCGTTGATCGGGCCCATCGTCGCTGTACACTAAGGGACATAATCGGCTTCCCTTCGGAAATTTGGCAACGTTGCATGTCACTAGGCATAACTCAGTGGTTCTAGTGACAAGCAACGTTGCCAAATTTCCGAAGGGAAGCCGATTATGTCCCTTAGTGTACGCGTCACGCTGGCCGCATCTGTTTAAGCTCAACCATGCAGCCCCTTTTACGAGGTGCTGCTTCAATATTTCTAACAGAAGTGAGATCCCCATAAAAAAACTTTAAAAAAGTAAAAAAATTACGCCAAGTACGTGAAAAAGTCGAGGATGGAAAAGAATATTATCAAATAAATCACCAAAAAATTCAAGATAATCATAAAATTACAATATAAAAAAAAAGATGTGAAATCAAAATGAGCTGCAAGTACATAAAGGTGCTTTCCAACTGCGCTTAAGATGACCCAACTACATATACACAGTTAAAATGCTGTGTTCATACATTCCATTACTCATATCGTGGACATTTGAATTTGAACAATGTGAAGATAAAATGTAACATCTAGACATTTGCCTATATAGATGTCCGCGGCCTGCAAGTCAAATACTTGGCGTGGCCAAGCAGGGTCAAGGTGTCGATGAATAAGAATTATTTAAAAAACGCAAAATATTTTTTGTTTTTTGGTACTAAATACACAGATTGTGATTAGTGACGACATGAAATTACAAGTTTTTCAAGAAGGTAATGAAGTATCATTATGATTTAAAGTGGGTACTACCTATTGACAAGAAATTGTCTATGTCAGGCCTTCCCAAGTAGGGGAAATCTGCTCCCAAAACAGATGTTTCGGTTCTCCCTCCAACGCTGCGCCTTAGCTGCTAAGGCCGCTAAGGTGGGACGAGTTCTGCTACCCTCTCTCCGAGGGCACAGTAACGTCGCTGGGAAGCATGTTGGGCGCTTTAGGGCGAAACTACCAAATGTGTCAAATTTTTATAGGAAATTTCATAATGACTTAAAAATATTAGGAAAAATTAAAATTTAAACTAGCATTTCAAAATGACGTAAAAAGAATTTAATAAAATGTATTACATACAACGATACAGTAATACAATAATCGTAGTGATGTCTTTTCATTAGAAAAATATATTCATTTTTATAAAAATACAAGTAGTAGTTATTTTCTAAATTTTCGTACAATACATAAATACCTACATTTTATATTTTAAACAACTTTCGTACAATGCAAATGTGTTATACATTTTATTCAGTTTTATGAAGATGCAATCACTTGGGAGCAGATTTCCCCTACTTGGGAAGGCCTGGTCTAGGTGGTCCCAGCTTGAGAATATATTAAATAGATATAAAGTATTACATAATGCACATTCTAACACTGATATATGTGTTATTGAAAAACATCTTGAGAAGTCTCTAGAAGAACTCAATAAAGCATATATTATTGCAGAATCAATTGAATTTGCTTATACCAAAAATCATGAAATAGTAACCGGCCTCACTTGACTTGGCTATTTGATTTGACTTGACGGTGGCGCCGTTTCGTTTTCCATCTTGGCGTTGATTGGTTCGACGTCACGGCAAAGAGGAGATATAAATAAGAGGCGTCACTCGACAAGGACAGAAATAAGCTAGGGAAATCACTAGACAACCAATTTAAATGCCCGTTCGGCAATGATCTGTAAACTTCGGCAATAATCAGCAAATTCCGGTAAGGTACATTTAGTCGATTTGAATATCCCGCTCGAATAGACAACCAATTTAAATGCCAAGGCAAAGAGGAGGTATAATAAGAGGCGTCACTCGACAAGGACAGAAATAAGCTAGGAAAATCACTAGACAACCAATTTAAATGCCCATTCGGCAATGATCGCTAAGCTTCGGCAATGATCGGTCAACTTCGGCAATAATCAGCCAATTGCGGTAAGGTACATTTAGTCGATTTGAATATCCCGCTCGAAATAGACAACCAATTTAAATGCCAAGGTCAAGCAAGGACTTCAAAGGTTCCGCCCGGAGTGACGCCTCTTATTATACCTACTCTTTGGCCAAGGTCAAGTATGGACTTCAAAGGTTCCGCCCGGAGTGACGCGTCTTATAAGGGCTGTGTTCCAATTCACGCATACTGCGCATAGACTGCATAGGATATGTCACGTACCCTATGCACTTCATGCGCATTATGCTGCATTATGCGTGAATCGGAACACAGCCAAGATCTCCTCTTTGGTCACGGCGTCATCACGCGGATGCGCGGCGTTCCCCCACCGCTAAAAAGAGTACTGGGTAAGTTATTTCCTTTCCACGCTGACCCCTTCAGTTCGCTGTGGTTGGCTGCATTGGATACGTTGGCTGCGTTGACTGCAGTTGGCAACATTGGCTGTATTCGGAATAGTAAGCGTGTGTGCGCGGTGTTTCCCTTTTAAAGTTTACAAATAATAGGTACTCACACGTTTAATTCTTATGCTTTTATTTGCTGGTTATTCTGTTCATTGCTCGTCATTTTTCTGCGCGATAACAAGGTAATTTCTTTTACGTCCATTCGGTATAAAATACAAACCTATTCAAATTTTGCTTTTGGCTAACCAAGTAGGAAATTCTTTGATACTAGATACGTAATATAATCTATCTTTGCTACGTTGTATATAGGAATGAAACGGCACACATCGAGGAATTCGCATCGTGATGAAAAACCTAAGCCTTCGCGTAATGAAAATAGCGACGTGGTTCTATGTGCAAGAACGGAAGAGGAGAGGCGACGGCGTAGACGCGATTGGGTGATCGAACAAGAAAAAATGGACAGGCATAATAGACTGAAAAGAAAAATGGTTATGGACTATGAGATACGACGCGCTCGTAATATGGGCTTACCACTTCCCCAAAGAACTTCTGAGCATTATACACCCAAAGTTACTATGCTTTCTAAAAAGTAAGTATAAACTGTTGAAGTAGACGCAGTGTCCCATTCTGGAAGATTTCATAGACAAAGAACAATTTTAAGAATTCATCGTCCAGTCGTGGAATTTTCTGTCAAAATTAAATATGTTTCTGGCTATATCCAGAAAAGTTCACTGATGAAGTGTTAACTTGTATTTGGATAAAATATCAAATTTAGTTGACTTAATTTTTCAATATAGTTGGATACTATATTAATATTATTCTGCACTTTAGGTTTAAAACATCAAGTGATACAACGCCTTTATTTAAAGGACCTGAAGGCACAAAAATTATTTTAACAGAACTTCGCAAAATCAAAGTAGATATTCGTAGAAAGATTCCTGGAAGAGCAGCTACCCATGAACTTAAGCGGGATGTACCCAACAAGGAAGATGTGGTGCTTAAAAGAAGAGCGGGTAACATGTTGCTTTTTAACAGTAATTTTATAAGAATTTTCAGTAACATTCAGCGAACGAGTACCACAAATGATAATAAGCTCAACGTGGAAGATGATTCTGGGGTTTTCTAGATATCACGATCAACAAATTGAAGTTTGAGAACATTGTATGCTTTCTAATGTAAAAATGTCTCTTCTCTGTGAGACATTTACTCTTCACTTTTTAGAATCCATTCAGTTTCTGTTTAAATGTATTATCGAAGTCTAGATAAATATTTTCACGTTTCCACTTTACGAAGTGCTACTTCTGCAGAATGGCATCCTTGACACTAATTCCTACAGTCATGAAGGTTTTGGATTTTACAATCATACTGTGTCCCCTGTAATATTCAAGAATTTTTTCAATTTTATTCATCAAGTTAATAACGTATTTTTGATTCATCCAGGATATACCAAATTTGGAATACAACGTTGGATCACTGTATTGATCGCATAATGTGCAATATGTAAGCACAATTTTTTTTACATTGACTGTTTTAAGATTGCTATGCTTAACGTATCTCTTGCTTGTTGCTTTATGTGCAGTATTTTTATTTTCTTACGAGCTTGCACAAAGAATTATGCTTCAGCTATATTAACTGCTATAATGAATATAACACATTTTTGTTAAAATTAATTTTTCCCCCAAAAACACGTTTTGTGCATTCTCCTTGTGTCCTGGTTTTGGGAATGTGTGCATGTCCAAATAAGTGGATTGTTTAAATGCTTTATCTACTAAGAGCAGACCAACTGGAAGATTTTCGCGTCTTGGAAGATGTTTTAAATCTTGACATTCAACAACTGAAGAGGCATGATGAAACATTAGGCTTCAACACTGGAAGAAACGAAATCAGAAATTAGATCTTAGAATTTTTCCAAATTTTTGCATAGTGTGGTATTTCTTATTCTTATTCATCTTTTATTGAATTGCATTAAATAAATAACTACAGTTAACTTACAGTTAATTTAGTTGGCTTGAAAAGTTGCGTTCCAAAGCATTGTATATAGAGTGAATATCGTGAAAGCTTGAAATTGCGATTCAACGAAGTGGAATTTATTGCGGAATCATGAACCTTCTACACACAAATTAAACTATATTGAAAGGCGCATCGATATGTTTATATTTGTGTAATCAATTCGCAATAGACAATGAGTAACATTCCAAGAATTTAGCTACATTCTTTTGAAAAATTATTTAATGCGATTTGTATACGCTATGTGAAAAAGAAAAGAAAATATTACATTATAAATTAAAAATTATCAGTTGCTACAGAATATTTAGAGTTAGAGTTTTATTAAAATAATGTCATCAAAATAATTAAAATTTTAAACAATAAATTTCTCTTAATATATCTGGCACTCAAGAAAGTTGTAAGCCATTTTTAATTATGTAAAGTATTCTTTATTTATGAGGATGAAAAGTAAATTTATGCATACTTTTAGTATAGTTTATTTAACTAATTTGAAATTGACAATACGAAATGACTTGGCTCACAATTGTTCAGAGCTAGTCAGTTTATCGGAGTATCGACGTTAATATCTTCAAGATCTGCCACAGCTGCTAGTATTGCTTAAACGCTTTTCCGATTTCTACATACGATTACTTTTCTATTAATAAATTTACTGAACTTAACTGTAGGAGAGGGATCCAAGCCGATATTCGATAGACAAGAAATAAAGAGAGCAATATGTGAAACAGAAGATGTTGAGGAACAGCGTACTGTCGTAACTGTGAATTTGGAAAATTCAGGTATGTTCATTATTTCAAATTGCTAAGATTTATTACAACTTCTGTTTCACAAATATGGACATTTTAATTTTTAGAAAACAAGTCCAAAACGTTGAAACGGCATTCGGCGTCATTGAGTCGTACAAGAACCCGAAGTCCTAGGCGCACGTCGGCGTCGACCCGTCACCCCAGGTTCGTGCCTGAAGTGGCAATAATACTTTGCAACACAGCAAAGCTGTTACAATTAGTGTTAAAATTTCTTAACAAATTTGTAAATTAATACTACACAAATTTCGGGGAATTGGAATTTTATATTACATGTGGTAATCTAAAATTAAATAGTAATCTCTAGCGATCTTAATAGTTTGCACAAAATATTGCCAGTACTATTTTACTGGCAATATTTAGATTACGCTACAATCAATGTTTGCTATTGCTAAATTTTATAAATTTCAAAATATATATAAAATGGCACGTATGTGGTAATAAAAAAGATGGCAATAAATGAATTTCCACTGTATGAGGGAAAAAATATATAACTTAACAAAGTTAATATAGATATGGACTAAAAGAATACGGATTTTACACAGAGTATTGCAATATAAACATAAGTGTAAACTTAATTTTTAAATTTAATTTTTTGCTAATTTGTTTACCGTCTCTCAGGTACGACGATTCTAAGCACGAAGATGAAGGAAGTTACAAAAGTGGCAGGTAAAAGCTATTATTACACTTTCACGTATCTGCGTTCATTACATTTCTTCCAATTGTATTTCACCAGACTATTGCATTATTTACATAGAGAGAAAGATCATAGTAGAGAGCGGAAAGATGGTGAGAGATCTTACCAAGATAATCGCGAGCGGCCCAGAGATCATTCTCGAGACAGGAGGAAAAAAGATGGATCCAGAGAAAGTCCATGGGAGAGAAGACAAAGAGATAGGCCTAGAGAACAAAGGGTTCCCCTACAACGATATATTGAACATATTCCTATTTATTATGGAGTAGGTACTTTATTTACACAAAAATGCAATAATTCAGTCATAATATAAAACTCATTCATTTCTTTGCTCAGAATTTTCAACCGAGACCATTAATGGTTGGACCGTGGGTGCCAATTCGAGGCCTGCTCGGGGGAAATATACATCCTCCTATGATGAGACCTTTAAGAACATTTCCACCACGAGCAATAGGAATACCTCCAGATATGTGTGGATTCCGTCCTCCTCTAAAGCCTCGTAAGTGTGAACCCCACAAAAACCTTATAAAAGTAAAAAAATTACGCCAAGTACATGAAAAAGTCGAGAACGGAAAAGAATATTATCAAATAAATGACTGGCCACGCCAAGTGTTTGATTTCCAGGCCGCGGACATCTAGGCAAATGTCCAGATGTTACATTTTATCTTCACATTGTTAAAATGTCCACGATATGAGTAATGGAATGTATGAACACAGCATTTTAGCTGTGTATATGTAGTTGGATCATCTTACGCGCAGTTGGAAAGCACCTTTATATACTTACAGGTCATTTTGATTTCACATCTATTTTTTATATTGTAATTTTATTATTATCTTGTATTTTTTTGTGATTTATTTGATAATATTCTTTTCCATCTTTGACTTTTTCATGTACTTGGCGTAATTTTTTTACTTTTTTAAATTTTTTTTATGGGGATCTCACTTCTGTTAGAAATATTAAAGCACCACCTCGTAAAAGGGGCTGCATGGTTGAGCTTAAACAGATGCGGCCAGCGTGACGCGTACGGCGACGATGGGCCCGACCAGCGCGACCCCATAGACGTCGTAAATTGGCATCGGGGTCCTTAGGAGTTTCCAAAAGGACAACAGAGGACTTTTCACGGGGCGGAAAGTCAGGCTACTCCAGACCTTGTATCGAGAAAGTTCTTTCGACTTTACCTTTCTTCAGCATCGAAATAAATATATATATATCGTATAATTTAGACAGCGAGTTTATTCTTTCAATTTTTAGTTTTAAATTTGAGTTTTCAGATATGAAGCAAACATACAAAAAGTACAGAGGATCGATGCTGAATAAAATCATTTAATAAAATCGTTTAATTAATATAATACTATGCCCCAATTAATTTTTTTTCTCTAAATTATACATTTTTCTAAACTAATAAAATTAATGACTAGCGCGGCAACTACTGCGGATTTTAAAGTATTCCGAATGTCCTTCACAAAAGATTGAAAAGTATCAAGGGAGATGTCTTCAGCATACTTTCTTCACTAATGTGACTTGCTCTACATTGTAAGCAGTCCGCCATAAGTTTCTTAATTCTTAATGCTATGTCTTTTGACAAATTTTGTCGATTTACCTTATTTGACAAACTTCCAGAAACTTGCACGAAAGATGATGCTTCTCTGTTGAACCTTCCGGAGACAACTTCCAAGTCTGCGCGTCTCCTTCGTTTCTATCAGCTCTACATAAAAAGTCTATTAAAAAATTTTAGCGCCTTGTTAATTGAGACAATAATTCAGTGTTCTATATGGTGTAAAAACTCGTGACATTTCTAAATTTTGACAACTAAAAGTTATTCCTGCTGGTTAGTGTATGAAGGAATTGTTAATAGTTTTTGACAAAAACTAGCAAATTTCGGATACACTGATTGTATAGTATTGAATCGGATGCATCCTTTTTCTTGATTGGACTACGAGGATCTAGGTATGGGAGGACCAGGAGGACTTGGCCAATAACTTCAGTACGGACCTCGAAGAATACTTCGAAACGCTACAAGCATTCTGTCGCTAACCAGCTTCCTGAGCAGTTCAAATAAACTTCGAAGCTTAGCTTGAAAATAGTTCTGTGTACTTGAAAATAGGTCCATGACTTTGCTCTATTTGAAACATCCGCACTCCGACGAGCAGAGCGGTCAGCGCTCCAGGGGTACCAACCCGCGTTCTCATCTCAAAATCCCCGCTAAAATACGCAACAACGCACTGTTCAACTTTCCAGTAGCCGTTTAGAGCAATAAACAACCGATTTTGCAATTCAAAATGCTTGCATAATACTTTGCAGAGCCCCTACAACAAGCCCAAGATCTCACATTCTAAATAAATAGAAGAACAAATGAAATCTTCATAATTTTGAAAACATAGAAAAATAGGAAACTTTAGTTTACAAATATCCCCGCTAGATGGCTAAGGCTGTCATGTTTTCGTACGCAGTCCACGCTCCTGTCACTTTCAACACGCGAGTGCGATTGTGTATTCTGACCAATCACCGGAAAGCGAGGAAAATTCGTTATTTTGAAAGGGACCCAGCAACATACCCACACATATCTGGCAAGAACCGTAACTTCTGTTTGTGATGTGAATATTTCATCTATCATCGGCAATCCCCGAAGTCACAGTTTATTAAAACACAGTAAACGCGAACAGCCTCTCGCTCATCAGCCGCAAAAGGTAACTTTATTCCTACGAAATAATGTTCCTAAAACCAATGCTCAACAAACTCGTACATTTCAAATAGTGCATTACTAATATCATTTACATTACGATTTTGTTACCAAACACACGGAATTATCAGCCCAATTTGTGGCCGATTAATCTTCCGCAAACAACAACCTTTGTTTGCTATTCCTGCCATTTTTATCCACAGGTGACACATCGAGATTTCAGCAATGCTGCAGGATAAGAAGCCAGACCCCCAAGCACGACCGGGCCTTTCACAGATGAACAACAACTTCAAGCAACTGAGGATATCCAAGGCCTTGTCTGTCTTAAACGAGAACACGATTAATACCGAAAATTTTCTTCCTTCCAAAGATCAGCAGGCCACGTATCTGACGAGTAGCAAGCAACAGAACGAGAACAGTACGAAATTACCCGAGCCTTCCGACACGTTGAAGCACAGGAAGAGAAAGGCCAACGACATAATATGCGACAAGGAGAACAGGAATGATAACGAGCTGGAGATAAACGAAGTAGAGAATAAGACGAAGAATACGAATCAAAGCGAGCAGAAATGGGTGCTGACGGATTTCGATATCGGGCGTCCGCTGGGCAAAGGGAAATTCGGAAACGTTTATCTGGCTAGGGAGAAGAAGTCGAAATTCATCATCGCTATGAAGGTGTTGTTCAAAGCGCAAATACAGAAGGCTGACGTGGAGCATCAAGTCAGGAGAGAAATAGAGATTCAGACGCACCTGAGGTGATGGTTTGATATTGCTTCTCCACTGTACAAGCATCCTCGATTTAATATTAGATTCGTCGTATCCTTAAGGGGGGAAGCCACTGTGAAATTTTTTTTTTTCCGATTTTTTCTTTTTTCGCATTTTCTTAATGCTTGGGGTCTCAAGATTATACCTGCACAGTTTCAAAGTGGATTTCGAAAAATTCTCGAAGCTACGGCAGGCTTTGTATAGGTAGTACAGCGCTCGGAAATTCTATCAAAACTTTAAACGCGATTATCTCGAAACTACATTTTTCAAACTGGGTGCATTGATAACTCAGTCAATTTTTATCGGATTCACTTTAAATTTTCAAGGAATATTCGTAATACAATTATTTTCCGTTGCACGTACCAGTTTTTTGATCGAATAATTCATTCAATAGTAACATTGAAAAAACATGTTGATTTTTTATCAGGGACTCCTACCGGTACGTAAAATACCGGTGTTATACCGGTATTTTTCGGTTGTATCTTCGTCTGAGACTTAATACCGGTATTTCGCCAATACAGCTATACCGAAACCGATATCATACCGGAATAGATAAATACCGAAAACAAAAGGTTACCGGTAACCGAAATAAATACCGGTATTTTTTCGGTATTCTTTTCAGTAACATGGTAGGTTTCGGTGTTCACCGAGAAGAATACCGAAAAAATACCGGTATTTATTTCGGTTACCGGTAATTCCGAAAACCGATTGTTTTCGGTATTTATCTTTTTCGGTATGATATCGGTTTCGGTATAGCTGTATTGGCGAAATACCGGTATGAGCATTATACCGGTATTAAGTCCCTGTTTTTTATACTATTTGGTCAAGATTTCTTCTCAAGTCCGCCATTTCTCCAAAAATGAATATTTTTTAAATCCGTACGTGCAACTGAAGCTATTGTAATATACTTTAAGAAACCGTTCGAATTTTTCAATTCGGATCAAATGTTGGAAAGTTACATGTGCACCCGTTTTGTAATTTTTTTTTGCGGAGCCTAACGTTATCGTATGCTGTGGCCATACAACCGAAAATTTTGTCAATCTGTGAGCATAAAATATTAGTCAAATATATGTATTTTCAGTTGGTAATAAAGATTTTTCGTCGAAAGTTACATTCCATTATAAAAGAATGTCTTGAAAATAGCCTTTATTTTCGACCGTCACAGTGGCTTCCCCCCTTAATTATTTCCAGGACGCAAATCGGTCGACGAAGTTTCAATGTTTAATAACGGCTTATTTCTCAATCGCAGGCACCCGAACATTCTGAAGATGTACGGCTATTTCCACGACGATAAGAGGGTGTACTTGATTCTGGAATACGCCCCCAAGGGAGAGCTGTTCAAGGAGCTGAACGCCCAGCCGGAGAAACGTTTCGACGAAGTTAGAACGGCGACGTATATATCACAGTTGGCGGACGCCTTGAAATATTGTCATAGCAAAAAGGTGATACACCGCGACATCAAGCCTGAGAATTTGCTGCTCGGACTGAAAGGGGAATTGAAAATGGCGGACTTCGGGTGGTCCGTTCACGCACCCTCTTCCAGGAGGAACACTCTGTGCGGCACTTTAGATTATTTACCGCCGGAAATGGTCGTTGGAAAGACGCACGACCACACCGTCGATTTATGGGGCCTCGGCGTTCTATGTTACGAGTGTTTAGTCGGCGTTCCACCATTTCTAGCTAAATCCTACGACGAAACTTACATGAAGATCAAAAAGGCCCAGTACAAGTTTCCGGACTTCGTTAGCGCGGGTGCTAGAAATTTTATATCGCAGGTGAACTATGCTTCTACTTTTAAATAATCACGCTTAAAGGGCAAATACTTTAGCTACTACTGATGTTCAATTCAATTATTTTCAGTTATTGGTGGTCGATCCGGATAAAAGACTGCCGCTAGAGGACGTTTTGCTGGATCCTTGGATCGTGGAAAATCGAAAAACAGAGCCGCACGATTTGTGAGAAGCTAGCTTGTTTTAACAACTTTTTATACAACATTTCATATTTCGTAAACAAAAGAACTGTTGTAATTACTATCGGCAATGAAGATCTTAGATATTCCTTACATTATTCTTAATATTTTTATGTACTTCGGAGCAGAATGTTTACTATGCAGCTTGGCATGGGATTAGATATTTTATTTAACAGCGCGGTTATCTTATGAAATACTACTTTATCATGTAATCAGTTGCCGAAACTTACTACCTCTACCTAAATTCTAAACAAATGAACGCCGAGTGTAGGTTTATTTATGCGACTATATAGTTTGCATTAGACTGAGATGTGGGTGGTAAAGACATTCCGTGTGTATGTTCTGATAATGAAACGTAGTTATTTAGAATAAAGAATGTGATGCATCAGAAGGTCGTGTATATATTAAGCTTTTTTAATATCAATAAAACATTTGAGAATAAACAGTTTTTCACGTGCGTGATTAAATGCGTCGTTCATTATGCGAAAAGAATCGTTCGTGTGGAAGTTTGGCGGCCCTAAGCGTCCGACGCCCTTTCCGCGAAACATCGTCAAATATTTTAATTTCAAAGAGGCCAGACAATTCCGAAATTAATTCGATATGCGAACTTTTAAATACGAGCTTTTGCTAAAAAAAGTTAATTGTTTTCAAAGTTTAAAAGATCGCCCTTCACTTTCGCTTTTAGGGAAAGTAGACATATTTTAGAACGGAAATTTATTTAAAATAAAATGTTACCGGCAAAAACTGTCTTTCGCCCAAAATTTGCCGCCCCTGGTTGTATATGAAAAATACAGTTCGTCGAATAAGGTGGTAATAATCATTTAAAGCACTCGAATATGTATCGAACATAAATTTTATTTAACTTTATAAAAATGGTATAGACACGTGTGTGTATATGAAAAATTATTGAGACAGCTTTTACATCGTATATGTTTAGTATTCAAAAAATAAAGAAAAATATAGATTTTATAGCGTCAACTTCCGAAAAGTAAATAAAGATCTAATGTTACGTATCCGACCGTTAAAGATGAACACTAAAAATGCCTTTGCCATGAAAATGAAGTTAAGGCATGCACATTTCTTACTTCAGATTAACAACTTCAAAGTGTGTATCTTATAATGGAAGAATTTTACGTGCATTTTCAGAACATTTATTTCACGTTTCCATAGGTTCCATAACTACATCCACTATAACTGCATCTGTCGGAGTTTCCATCGGAGTGTCATCGGACTTCTTTTTGATCGAATACAATTTCTTCAGTTTCTCGTAATGTTTGATATCCTGCAAGGTGGCAATGTGTCGTAAGTATTCTGGACGAGAGAGGCGCGTAATCAGTTTCATTAATAGCCATTGGAAACGCTCACCTTCTCTTGCACGGACGGCCTGATTTTGTCGAACGCGGACACGATATGCCGCATAGAAATTTCCGGCTGCCCGGAATAATGTATATCCATCAGTTCTCGCAAAGCTTCGATCCCAGATTCTCTGATCAAAGCCGCCAAATCAGCGCCGGTGTAGCCGTCGCATTTACTGTTATATCCTATTTGCTCGAGATTTACATCCGCAGCTAATTTCGGTTTCGTCGCGTTCTATAAACACAGACTTGCCCGTCAGAAGTATGTAAATCTTAAAAGAACACTCGCATCGGTGGGGATAAATGGCAAGAATACCTTGGTCAAGGCTCTCAAAATATCAACACGATCGGCTGCAGTAGGCAGATCGACGTACAAGATTTTGTCCAGCCTTCCCGGTCTTAACACTGCTGCGTCGATGATATCGGGTCTGTTGCTCGCGGCCATTAAAAATACTCCTTGGCGCCCTTCTACGCCATCCATCTCCGTGAGCATTTGATTGACTACGCGCGAAGTAGAGGAATTATCGCCCTCCGACCGCCTGGGACACAACGCGTCCAATTCGTCGAAGAATATGACGCACGGCGCGGAGTTCCGTGCCCTCATGAAACATTGTCGAACAGCTTTTTCACTTTCGCCAACGTACTGAAATGCAGGGTGTGCTTATGCATCGTAACTTCGCGTACGCCCGTTTTACACATTAGAGTCATTACCATGTTTAGCAGCTCCGGTCCTTTGACGGAAATGAAATTGATACCAGCTTCGTTCGCGATAGCTTTGGCCAGCAACGTTTTGCCGCAACCTGGTGGGCCGCATAATAATACTCCGGTGGCTGTTGTTAATCCTAGGGCTGTGAAATGCTCGGAATGTCGAACGGGAGCCTGAGGATGGAAAAGGGAAGAAAGTGTTTTACGCGTTTCAGATGAACGTGAAATATGAAGATACTTACCAATATAGCCATTTGCAACTCCTCTCTAATGTCTCGCAGGGAACCAACATCTTCCCATGTAACATCAGGTACCGTTACAAAGCCTTCCCTCTTGGCTGACGGCTGAGTGACGCGGAGAGCAGCTTCGAAATCGCTGTGCTCGATACATAAGTTTGTTAGGCGTTCTGTGGGAAGCGGTGGATCGTTGCGCAACCAAGTGAGCAATCCTGCTACATCGGGAGACTTTTCCTGTATCACGTCCATCTCGACTGTCGCTGGCGGGCTCTCGGGGGTGTTCGTCTTATTTGCTTCGGGAACGTTATTCTGATCCGAGGCAGGGGACTCGATGGTGACTTCCTCGTCCAAGTTACCAGCGTTTTCAAAATTCTGCGACTCTTTTTCCGTCTCATTGCAAACATCCCTTATCTCTGACAATTTATTCTCCGCTTCAGATCTGTTTAAATCTTCCAGTATCCTGGTAAAACGAGGATCGATGGAAATATAGTTGACCGCGCTGCTTAAATTATTCTGCAAGTACTTGGGAAATGTTGGAACAGTTACCTCTCCACAGCTGCCATAGCCGCTTCTCGAATTAAAGCGACTAAATCGGCGCCGACGAAGCCCGGCGTGAGAGCCGCTATCGTAGATAAACTAACGTTCGGGGCGAGCGCCACTTTTTCCGTGTGAACAGCCAGAATCTTTGTCCTCGCGTCTCTGTCCGGTATTCCAAGGCACACCTCGTGATCGAAGCGACCAGCTCTCCTCAACGCTGGGTCCAACGAATCGGGTCGGTTCGTCGCCCCGAGCACCAATACCCCAATGCCGTTTTCCTTTAAACTCAACTCTGTTTCATGAAACAGAATTTCTCGTTTGACAGTGGAATTCGACTCGAGCATCAACGCGGTCCGTTAATACAGTAACAATTTACCATCCAAGCACGACAGCAACTGCGCGACGATCCTTCTCTCCATTTCCCTTTGAGCAGTGGCTCTGTGAGGCGCCACGGCATCGATCTCGTCTAAGAAAATCACACAAGGCGAGAGCGCAAGTGCCTGCTGGAACAATTCCCTAATACGCGCTTCACTCTCGCCCGAGACTCCGGCCACCAATTCCGGCGCGGCCACTTTCAACAAAGGTATACCCAGCTCCTGGGAAGTTGAAGGAGAATAAGTAATCGAATAGCGAGTGGAACACAGTTATCCGCAATTAAACAGTCCCTTACTCCCGCGATTGCATATGCTAACAGGGTCTTTCCGCATCCAGGCGGACCGTGCAGTAAAAATCCTCGCGGCGGCGATATACCAAGCTGCTTAAAGATCTCCGGATGCTTCATATGCGCGAGCAGCTTGCAGACAGTCTTCAAGACTTTGTCGCACCCGCCCATATCCGTGAACGTGACTTTCGGTTCGGAGATAGGCACGCCTTTAGCTTTCTTCATGAACATGAATTGGCTATCGGCATCTTTATCGCGTTGCCGTTTTCTGGTGGTATGTTCTGTCGTCCCTGTAGTCGCGGACTGTCGCGCTTCTTTCGCCAGCTACGGAAATAGAATTACACCGAGTAACGTCGAATGATGCGCATTAAATAGCGGCGTAGAAGCTGGAAATTTACGGTCTTCAGCTGCTCGACTTCCTTGGCCGGCGCGGCGGGCTTTTCCGCGCGCGACGACGGCCCCGGCTTCTGTTGCGGGCTTTTCTCCTCAGCCTCGGGCTCGTTTGCCTTGCTACAAGGGTTCGGGTCCCCCTTGTCCGCGTCGTCGTCGCTACTAATATCTATCAGCTCCTTATCGCTGGAATTCCCGTTCTGTTTGCTCTGCGACCTTTTGTACATTTTCAACAGCATACCGTCCAGCATGGTGTTCTGAGGATCTGACTGAAACCAATAAGCTAGGTTTAGAATCTGCTGCCGCAGACGATCTTTAAATAAGACGCGTGTAAATACTTCGACGTCAACTTCGTCTTCGTCATCCTCATCCTCACAGCAATCGCGTGCGCAATACTTTTTAGCGAACATCTCTGTGAGCTCGTCGTACGCTTTGCGTACTAACGCTCTAAAGGGCCCTCGCTTCTTAATACGATAGTCTCTAAATTTTCTTTGCATAGCATCTGCCATTTCATTCACATCGATGTAGACTCTATTTTCATTCTCATGCATATACTAAAAGACACAAGAAGTGCATAGAAACATTGAGATTACTGCAAGGGAATACGTCTAGCCCTCTGTCGCGAGCAAACCCCGGACTAGGATCGAGCGAAATCTGGCGTAGGAATATTCAGCGTCGTCGGACCAATTGCGAATATAAACGTCGACTTCTGACGCGTAAGTTTCTTCTTAGAGTTGGCTTGCTATATCCTACAATTGGAAATGGAATTTTTCCGTCCGAATCTGAAAATTCTGAAGTTTTCTCGTTAGACTGGAATTACTATTTCGTTTGCGTTTATATTGGGTGTTTATTGTATAAAATAATTTTAAATACTTCCGATCCAGATTTCGCCGAGTTCCGTTTCGATTTTGCTTCGCGCAAATTCTCGCGTAGCCGCGAAACGTGCCAGGATCGTTTCATTGTATCTTTCGAATGTGAATTATTAGATTTACCGCGCAAAGTGGATATCGCAAGTGATATGTCGACTTTACGTACGTAGTTAAGAGAGAGGTTTCTAGATGCAAGAAAATCCAAGGAATTACCGTTTGTACACGCGACATTAATAGCTGATCTCGTAGATATCTGTTGGATGGGTCGACTTTCTGTTTGTTATTCATCGCTTTCGATTTATAATCACCGCTGGACCCTTGTAACGGGATGATATCAATCGAGGAATTCAATTTCCCAACCTTCTGCATCGTTCTTATGTGAGTAGCACACGCTGTCAAGGTAATGGAATAACTATCGGAACTGTATTCTCGCCTTTGTACAGGATTTTTGCACGTGCTATCATGTGTTATCAGGATTCATTCACTACTTGAGTTAATTCCCGAACTGCGATGCGACGGAGAGCGTATACGTGTGTACATCAATGGAACAGGATTAATTTCCCCAGCAAGTTGTGTTCGGAAAAAAGCTGGAACCAAACAGAGCAATACAGAGCGGAGAGTGTAGCGGAAATTGCACCGGCGCGGCGCCGGAAATTATCGTAGATGACTTTGATTGGTGGATTCTTACGGAGCTAACTTCGTCTTATCAGAAATAACCAATCGAAGTCATGTACGATGATTTCTGGCGCCAGTGCAGTGCCAGCAGTGGTGGGTAAAGACACGAATTTTCTATTTTATACACGACACGTGTCTTAAATGTCGTAAATGTCGTAAATGTCGTAAATGTCGTAGATGTGTCATAAATGTCGTATATCTGGAATGAAAATAACTAACGTATAAAACATTTTTCGTATAGGTTCTGAAGAAGTGCCAATTTATTAATAAATATAATTCTGATTAAAAAAATTAAATTAACCTAAGTTACACTGACGAAAAATGGATATTGAAAGGTTAGTAAAAGAAGGAAACCAAGAATTTCGATACGCCAACTAGTGACAGAAAATGGAACTACTGAGAGTAGGTTGTAATCCGTCGAAGTCCATATGATATGTGTTTAAATAGACATGTTGTGAAAAACGAGTGTTTTTAAATTTGTTTGAACACTAAATTTTTACTTCTTCGATTAATAAATACTTATTCGGAATGTTTGGTGGGATCCGGACCTATTTTCAATAGTTTGCCAACTTACCACCAGAGGGCTGAAATTTAGGCCACCTCTCCACTAAGTTTCCCAATATAGAATAATAAATATAATTTGTTTACTTTCACCACACTGAAAGGAATATTACACCCAAGAAAGAAAATTGATAATAACTTATTAATTTCATTTTTTCTGAAACAGATATTTTTATTTACATAATTTTCAATTCAAATAAATTTCATTTATTATCGTACATTTATTTCTAATTACTTTATCTTTCACGATTCATTTTTTACTAGTTTTATCTAAACAATTGCAAAACAGTAATGAAGAGTGTTAAGACCAAGACCACGCTTTGGAAATTTTTTTTGGGGTTATGAACGCGGTGATTATACGTAGTTTTCGATATTATCGATGTATTCTACAGTATTCTATTGTTGCGTTATCCGCTGGTGTTAATCCATGTATTATATGAAGTTAGCTATAAGACATAGGAATATCGAGGTTAGATGTAGAGCGAAATTCAAAATCCTTTTGAATTGAAAGATAGATATATTATAATTAGATTCGAAGCGTACGAGAACCTAGGGGTGCATTCAGTAATTCTCAAAACTACAGTTAGGCCAGGCGAGGATAGTAAATAGCTTAACTTTCTCCTCTGCACATCTGCGTGCCAAATTTCGTCGAGCGAGCGGCTGCACGTGTCATAAAAGTACTTAAAACTCTGTCCTCCCTTTCAATAATTGTCGATGTCCTGTTAGGGTAAAAACTCCGGTCGGGGAAGGCTGAAAGTCATAAAGCCATAAACTTTCTCCGAGAGACGTCGTCTTGACCCCGAGGGTTGCGCTTACTTACCTGCGAGATATGTATATACTGTACGTAGCCTATGTACTACCCCTATGTAATCGGAAAGCGTATCTCGATCACCAGAGGAGAGTGGGAGGAAGCATGAAGGAAGGGCGAAGGACAGCCCACTAACGAAGCTAGAGAGATGACACCGTCTTGATTGGGCGAAAGGATCTGGAGAGGGAGTTAGAGGAAGATTTCAAAATTGAAGGAGTAGGGCACTCGGAGGTGACAAGCGAAGCGTTATTTTTGTAAAAGAACAGATCAATCTTGTTAGTAGATCAGCTAACAGCTATTTCTGTATTTCAGAATATATGTACGTATTCAAAAGTCTAATTGAATAAAGTTCTTTTATTTTTAAATACCCGCGCACTCCAACGAGCTGAATGCTTCAGCATTCCACGGGCACCAACCCGCGTTCCGTATTGAGAATCACCGCCGGACGCGCAACACTATAGTATTCGCATGCAACCAACAAGCGAGTCAGAAAGAACTATATTTTTCCAACACTTTAATTGTTGAAACCTTAAAATAATGAATATTTCTATTTACGACATTTGCGACAAATGACACGTATAAAATGGGCTTAAAAACGACATATTATACATACATTTGCGACACGTCATAAATGCATTTACGACGCGGCGTAAAATACGCGACCCATCACTGAGTGCCAGTGCGTGCCTGCCGGATTCGTTAACAGGTGTTTTGCAACATTTATAGTTACACCGCACACTTCATTCTTATTTATAAGTTCCTATTCTAACAGGACATTAAGCATTTCACTCTTAGAGCATGTAAACATGGAGGAAGCATGCGATGTAGGGAAGGGCGATTCTACTCGATTCTTTTAGAATCGATCGATTCTCTTTCTGAAGAATCGATTATTTTACCGATTATTCTAGGAATCGATTCTCGATAACTCGATTCTTTTCTAACCAAGAATCGAGAAAAAAGTAACATTTTTTCCACGAGGGAACGGACTTAGAGCATATATACATGGAGGTATCATTGCCTTAGAGTGACTGCCTCGAAACTGTCGGCAACATCACGCGAGAGAGAAAGACATGTGCCACTGGTGCGAGCGAGAGAAGTATATGTCCCATTCGACCGATATGCGCATGCGCCGATATCGTGCGAGAGAGAAACACATCTTGCCAGCGAGAGCGGTCGATTAGGACATATACTTCTCTCGCTCGCAAGATGTGTTTCTCTCTCGCACGATATCGGCGCATGCGCATATCGGTCGAATGGGACATATACTTCTCTCGCTCGCACATGTCTTTCTCTCTCGCACCATGTTGCGGACAGTTTCAAGCTTTCAATGAGACCTCCATAGTATATGCTCTAAGTTTCAATGAGACCTCCATAGTATATGCTCTAAGATATAATGGGAGTAAATAAAAACCTAACCTTTCATCGATTCTTCGATTCTTCGATTCTTTTTGGAAATAATCGATTCTTAAGCATCGATGTTTCTTGCGAATCGATTCTTAAGTATCGATTCTTTTGAACGGAATCGCCCTTCCCTAATGCGATGGGCGAAAATGTAGACGGCGGTAGAAAGAGAAAGATATACATCGGGGACAGCCTCTCTCTTGCTAGCGCCAGGGGCCGCAGTAGAGCACTAAAGAGGTGAGTATGCGCATCCGCCATATTGGGTCCACTGGAGAGAGAAGATTATTGAGTACCCGCCTTTTTGAGTATTGTCAGATTCACTTTATAAACAAAATATGCGTTATTGATATTATTAGAGTATTTTATTACATTTTAGTTTATATTTGGTTTATAAATCGAATTTGACAATACGCAAAAAGGCGGGTACTCAATAATATTCTTTCTCCAGAGGACCCAAGATGGCGGATGCGCATACTCACCTCTTTAGTGCTCTAGTTTGAATCGACGGAAGCGTCCCTAGCAAACAGACGGACGATAATAAAACTACTGCGGTGGGTAAAAAGAACTTCTACCGAGGTGACATCTCCCCGTGGACCTGACAGTATCAGGTCCATGACCGGTCCATGACGTCTCCCAATATTCTCTGTCGACCAAGGACCTGAAGGATAGTGTATAGTTGCGGGGGGTTGATAGTGAAATTGGACGGAAATATGGCCAATCTACGGAATAATGCACGGCAAGCTAAATTTTGTCCCCAAAAATCCCCATCGATCCGACACCCGCTAAAAATTTTACAGAGGTCTGAAGGTAAAAAAAAAGCTGTTTTCGCGAATATCTCGTTATCTAACCGTTTTACGACAAAAATAGTTACTATAAAATTTATAGCTTAGGAAATTCTCTACAAAAAAGGTTGTATGAGTTTTTTTGTAGGACTAACCATTTTCATGTATGAGGGGTTACCAAGTTTCACCCCTCATACTTTTGACAAGAGACCATCCCGAACGCGGAAATTAAAAAAATTATGAAACTTTGTGAATATGTAGGGGACGTTCTCCTGAATACAACGCAATTTTGTTTGCTGCCCAAATTCACTCCAAGAGGGTGCAATTGACCTCTGAAAATTTTTCGATTTTGTATTATTACTCACGAACTGTAGGAGATGGAAAAAAAGTTTTCAGGAAAAAGTTACTTCTTTTAATTAGGACTATCATTTGGTAAGTTACAGCTCTCACAGTTTTTGCACTTCGCGAGTTATAACGCAAAATCGGAAAATAGTTGGATTTTCAGGGGTCAATTTCACCCCCTTAGAGTGAATAAATGTAAACTTTAATTTTTGGGGATATGTAGGGGATATATAGGTATGTATTACTCAATTTTCACACCGGGCTTTAAAAGAATATGTTATTATCTTACCTCTCTGCGTGATAATCTTTACCGTACTTTCCTCATATCTAACTGCGCCATATGTGCTTTCATTTTATTCGAATAATCTGACAAATACAATACAGATGTTTGCATAATGATAAAAATATTAAAAAAATATTTTTTTATTAATGGATACAGAGTGAATAATTTCTGAATAATTTCAGAAACTGATTGAATAGTGATACCTATGTTTCCATATTTAAAAGAGGGGTGGTAATAGAGGAAATACATGTATTATATAATAGTGTACTAGTAAAATACCCCCGCGCTTTGCTTCGAGCCTAAGAGATATTAAGGACTCCATGAAACCACATTTCACCCCTTTTCATCACCCCCTTAGGGGTTGATTAGGGCAAAATCCTGAAATTGGTTTTTAGGCATGTATGTGGGTAACCTTTCGAAGTATAAACCAAGTTGATATCTAATCGGGCCTACGAAATATTAGGGAATCCGGGAAAATACATTTTACCCCCTTTCATCCCCTTGGGGATGGAATTTCCAAAAATCCTTTCATAGTGGGTGCCTACGTCATGAAAGCAATGTTCCTTCCAAATTTCACGTTTCTAGGTTAAACGGTTCCAGCTGAGCGTTGATGAGTCAGTCGGGACTTCTTCTTTTATATGTATATAGATTTAAAATGTTATAGAACGTTTATAAGATCAACTTGAAAGATCTAATCTTACCATATTTTATGAAAGAAAGAAAGTCGGAAAAGCATGTATTTAGACGGGTAGTATAAAATGTTTAATATTTTACTTAGCAGGTTAGTCAATTGAATGCCACGGAGGCTCAAAATAATTAGTTAAACTTTTAAAGACAGTTCTTCGAAATAGAAAATAATGAATGATAGCTATAATCCTTAGTAATATTCCCATTAAATATACAAAAATTAATGAAGTAGCTTTTCTCCCGCTTGGGACCACAAGTCGATTTTCCGTGTACATACAACCAAGAGACTGTACAAGTGTTTATTACGCGGTTGTATTTATATAATACTATTTTTACTACTCGGCTACACCCGAAATTTAGATTCTAATTTTATAAAAAAAAAAATTTATTTATTTTTTTTTTTTGGTGAAAATAGTCACATTCATCTGAATTAGCTAGGCATAATGAGCTGGGACATATTTTGTGATTCCAGAGTTTACCGTTCGAAAGTTTTTAGGCAACAGACAAACACAGCACTTTCTGCTTTATATATTAAGATTTCTGATCGAAATTTATGGAAATAAGTGCAAATTATGCTTCTATAAAAATCTATTATTAGTAAACGAAATGATGCAACATGTTTCTTGACATTACAATTAGTCGTAACATTCAGGCCGTTTTAATTTTAAATGTTTTCCATAACATTTAATTTTAATTCCTACCACTCGTAGCATTGTAATCGTATTCTAGACTGAATCGATAACGTTGCATGTGACACGAAAATGGTAAGGGGGCTCGCGAGCCCCCCACGAGTGTGGGACACAAAATTATATTGCGTGATAGGTTTATTCTATACTTCGTCCATGCTACTACCACATAGAAAATGATAGAAGACCCCCCGAGTCCCAGAAATGTATGACAAGAAATGGAATTACATTGGATGGTCCAGGTCCGATGATGCTGCTCACTTCTGTTTGACTGCCGATCAAATATCTCTTGCATCAAGAGTTTCGAAAAATTGCCACAAGATGGCCGCGGAGCGTGGTCGTGCACCTGTAATGACAGCACGTGTTACAGCTGAGTGGCGGTCTCGTTCCCGGAAAAGTGAGTATAATCGTGTTTTAAAGGTATTTCTCGCTTTCTCAGCTTTACCTAGTCTTCACCTATTGTTGTGTCGACCCTGTGCTTTGCCCTATTCTACCAAAATCGTTCGCCTGTCGACGTATTTCGCCGAAATGCTCTTGTATTTACTGGGCGCTCGCACGTGTGCCGCCGCTTCGTCCATAATACATTGTTGATGGGCAATTAACCTTGGTAGAGAGTCGTGTGTATTGATAAGTGGCGTTTAGCCGGCGTATCGTAGGAATAGCAGATATTGTGCCGGTTATACGTGTAAATATTTCATGTCAGAGCATTACTGCAAATGGAAACAGAGTTCTGATTGCAATACTAACCTAACCCTTTACACTCGTCCGTCGAACTGTCGTTAAGTCGAACGCCATAACGCGCTAAACGAATTTTACCGCGGATAATACAGTGTAACGAAGTGCATTTGTTTCGTCCGAGTGATGTGTTAAATTGTTGTTGCTAGCTTGCACGTAAGTGTGTATTGTAAGAGATTATATGCATTGGAAACTGGAATTTCTTCGTATCGATTTTGATCTATACGTCAAAACCGCCTTTAGGTCTGAATTTATGTATATGCACATCAAGGCAGTATTACATCAGCGTGTGTTTTACTTGCAAGGGAAGATCCTGAACCTGGAAATTAAAAAAATTATGAAACTTCGTGAATATGTAGGGGACGTCGTCCTGAATACAACGCAACTTTTGTTTGCGGCCCAAAGTCGCTCGAAGGGGGTGAAATTAATTAATTAACCTCTGAAAATTGGACTATTTTCCGATTTTGTGTTGTAACTCGCGAAGTGTAGGAAATAGAAAAAACGTTTCAAGATAAAAGTTACTTCTTTTAATTAGATCTATCATTTGGTGAAAAAAATATTTTACAGTTCACGAGTTATAACACAAAATCGAAAAATAACCGGATTTTCAGCGGTCAACTACACCACCTTAGAGTGAATTTGGGCAGGAAACAAAAATTGCGTTGTAATCAGGAGGAAATTCCCTACATATTTATAAAGTTTCAGAATTTTTCGAATTTCCGGGTTCGGGATGTTCCCTTGTTGGTAAAATAAGTTGGAGTAATATTTTCATTTACTTTTATTTCCTTTTCTATTTGTGTATAACATAAATCATGCGAAACGTGTTAAATTCATTGTATTTCCGTGATTCAACGTTTACTTATAGATCTTTCTTGTACAAAATGTGTAATATAATATACATATACAAATGAGTCCATTTTCTAATACTTGTTTTACAATTAGTCGAATTTTAAATTTATTTCTTACTTTAATATTCATTCGTCTGTAATATCATGAGGACGTAAGGGAAATTGAATACCCTACTTTGCAGTAATACTACAATAAAACTTAGCGATAATAACAAGGTATTTTCGAGAAACAATTGCATCTTTTCTTAGCCTTTTTCAATACTTGAATAGTATTCATTATGCTCGTTATAGTAGAAGGAAGGAAGGAAGTAATACTCTCGACTATTAAAATAATTTACATTTAGTTGTTGCTGAGATTTTTGTCTCGTGACAGAAAAGTCTCATGTAAAATCTCATCGTGGATTCGCATCTTTAGAATGCAACGTTCGAATAGCAGAACATTCGGATCGTAGAATATTCGGATAACAGGTGTTCGGATACTGGAGGTTCCACTGTATTACGGTTTAAAAGCAACAGTCAGCGTTATGTGGAGCAATATTTACTTTGCCATCACCGTACTGTTTTCGACGTGCAAATACGTCAATGCCAATTAATGGGTTAATATTCGTTGTAAAGGTCGCCAGATACGCTCCTTTGAAGAAAAAAAAGTTCTATAAAGTGACCACCCTTCAAAGCTTCCAAATTTAAAATATTCACTTCAGATAATTCTGTGATCAGATACAACGCTCTGAAAACAAAATCGGGAAAGTTCAGAGGGAAATTAAACATTAATGATAGTAACAATAGAGGTTTAAATAACGGTTTTAGGCATGTCAGCAGGTGTATTTCAATTTTTAATCCACGTTTAAAGAGCGCAAGATTTATAACAATTGAAACTTTGAGCAGGTTTTTAAAAAAATGTTTAAAAGTGTTAGACGTCGGATTTATTTTATATGAAACCTTAGATGATCTTGTTCGTGTAGGTTCGTCTCGTTATATGTTTTTATTATATTACATTGATTATATTTCTATTGAAAAAACTCGATATGGCAGTGTTTTGACTTTTGGCCACAAAAAGTGGGTTTCCAGCCTACTGTGAGACGTCCGGGAACGGAAGAACCCAATTTATATCCGTTCCTGCGGCAAATCGGAAACACATAGATAAATCAACACCGCGGTGATTGCGTTCATGCCTGACAATTGACGGTACGCACGTATTAAGTCGGCCGATTTGTGGACTCACACGCTCAATATCAAAGTATTATTGTTTTACAATTAGATTTGATCACTACTTATAAAAATAAATGCACACTTAAAATATAGGTACTTAACATTCTTTCACCCTGGAATGGTGGATAGGTTGATCGTTAAAATCCTTATATCGTCCAAAAAATAATAGGTACTAATAACACATGTAGTTGGATACTCAGGGTGGGGTCAAAATTGACCCTGCATCCGCCAGGCGAGGGGTATGAAAATTTACAAATGCATACATGATTCAAATCTATTTATGTACAGTACAAGTGTAGTTGACCCCCGACTTCTAGCAATATTGTCAAGTACGTAGTCATACAAAATGAAATTTTAAAATTGAAGAGTCCTTGTAGAAAACACTGTAAGTGCCAAAATTAAATATTTTGTTTTTTTATCAGAAATTCTTCTACGTGCCAATGGTAATACTATAGTACAGAATTTGGTTTTTGGCAACTTACAGGGTTTTCTACAAGGACTCTTCAATTATTGAGTTTCTCAAAAATTTATTTAAAAATTTTGATTTGTTTTTGCATAAGGAAATTTCGATTTCGAATTTTTCATGCAATTTCCTTAATTATTTTCCGAATTACGTCGTTCTTGGGGTCAGTTTCATCGGCGAAACATAAGGAATCAATTGGCGTCGTTTTCGCAAAGATCTGATGAGAAATGCGGAAATCGAAGATTTCTAACTTCTTAATAGGCACTCCAACCCCTTCGAGGGTCGAAACCCATCAAATTCGGCGAGGCACTGCGGGGGCTTGACCTCGCCACGGGGTACCTGGGGGCATCCATTGTCCGGCGGAGCTCCAGAATCACCCTGTATAGTAGGGTCCACAATTTTTACTGTAGAGAAACTTTACTGTAGGTATAAATGACACCCGCGTGATGGGTACGTGAGCTGTCGTTATTGTTTCTACCGTTGTTAGACCTGATTGAAGTAATAGAGGGGTACGATCAGGCGACCATAATAGCGGGGCGCGCGGCTCGCTTACCTGAAACGGCGCGCGGCGCCGTCTTTAACAGCTTTCTGCAACGTTGAATATGCAAATTACCAACAAGAGATAGGCTTATTGTATAGAAAATTCTTCAGCGAATATGGTGGTATTTTTTTCGGATTTTTAAACTCGTGACCTTGAGCCTCAATTTGCAAAATAAAATTTTATTTATAATTTTCAGTGTTGCAAAATTAATTCTTCGATCTGGAAAAAATTTATTCAGGAAGGCCGATCCTTCTACATTAAAGTGTCGTAAGAATCAACTAAATCCGACAAATAGTTTCCGAGATAAAAATTCATAAGTACAACCCATTTTCACGAAAATAGGCAAAAATCGCAAAATTCAAGGCCCTGTATTTTTTAAACAAACTTGAAATTGACAAAATGGTGAATTAAACCCCCCCTAATTTCACGAGGACTACAAGATATTCAAGTTTGAACAAAATCCGAGACATCGAGGGAAAAACGTGATCGAGTTGGCGTGGAATGACTCTCCTAAAACTTTGACGGTCGCACCTTTTGGAATAACCCTGGATTATGCCTATTGTCGGTCTTCTTCAAATTTCCCAACTATTCTTGATTTTTTAAAACCATCAAAACAGCATATTGTAAATAGAATAGAAATCTTTGAATGTTATAAATTTATTGGTAATAAATATGAAATAAAGTTGAATTCTTAGGCTCACGGAAGATAATAAATCAAAATCATGATCACGCGTACGTAACAGCGGCCGTCAAACTGTTCAGCTTCGAAGCTTACACTGGTTAACACTGGCCTACTCCGAAATCAGTCCTATCAGCCGCGTATGGTTGGCGTGGCAATCAAAGTGTTAATTGCAAGATCAAATACTATTAAAACATACAACTACTTATGCTACCATTTCAAAATTTATTAATGTCGCAGTTGATTGCATGTGATTAAAAGTCAAACTTGCAATTTTCGAGGCTTGGTTATTTTCTTGTTACTTCTAATACAGTTACTTTAAGTGGAAAATTATAATTCTCATTTTTTTTCTTGTGCTACTGAAAGAAAAATTAGTTTAAATCACATTTAAAAAATTGAGTGACCTTGAGATGACCATGAAAAAGCTTGCAGAAAAATTTCCATCAATACTACCAATAAGGAATCTTCTCATATTTCTTTGAGTGTTTGTACGCGCGAGTGTTATATGTATACATAATTTAAGGACATTTGTTTACGCTTCGGTTTCATTAAAATTTTATGATGATTGCAGATGTGAAAGTTGGGCTTGAACAGATTATATTACAGTTCCACGTTCTAAGACTAAATTTAATATTACTTATGTTTTGATGTGTAAAATTCGTGCCAGAAATCATTTCAAATATTTGTTGCTGATTTTTTAAAGATAAAGCCACAGAGTGCAAAATAGTAAAACAGTTTTCAATGTCTCCTGGTACGAGGACTTTGCATGCTAAGCTAGTTCCATAATTATTTTGTAAACTGTATAGCTATTATAATAATATAACCTTTAACGATTTAAGGCAGGATACCACCTTTGACTGCGATTTTGGAGGCGTTTTTCATGATTTTTTTTTGCATACAATGAATGCGCAGAAACAAAATCGGTTTCAGTCATTCATTAATGTAACTTTAATCTGTAATTACACATTTTTTGAAACTGAAAAAGTGAAAAATAATCTCTTGTAGGTGGCGCCAAAATACACTCCTTTGGAGGAACATCGTTAGACGGCGTGTCAAATTCCGCTTTGTACGTGGCTCTTAGAAAAAAGCCAAAGAATGTCCCTATTAACAACAATATTTTTTAATGCTGTACGTAGGGATTTTACGAAATTTCGGTCGTTTTAACAAAAAGGTCAATTTTTTAGGGTAAAAAAATTTAAAAAAGTTTATAAAATTATGCACCAAAAAAAAAATAACAACGCTACAGCAAAAGTCCTACGTACAGCATTAGGTTATACCACGGGGAAGAATTGTGCAAAGTTTCAAGTCAATCCGATGAAAATTTTAAGAGTAATCTGACACGCCGATTTGAAAAACATCGTTTCGAGAAAAACGCGTTTAAAGTTTTATATAGATTTATATATCTGCTCCAAACCGGTTTTTACACAAGAAAAAGGTTTCGGCCACCTTTCTAATGAATGAATTTCGATTGAAATCTATACACTTGAAAGAGTACTTTAAGATAAAAAAAATTTCAATTTTTTTTAAGAGCAAAGGTGGTATCCTGCCTTAAACGTTTTTCTAAAAAAATAGTTTTCATATTCCCTGTAAAAGGAACTATTTTATAAAGTTAATAAAAATCTATCCAATGAACTGTACTTTGTCAATTAATTAAGTTACTAAAGTAATGAAAGTATTGGCAATGTCAAAAGATTAACACACGAATGTTGTGTGCTATTCAAGTGCAATAAAATATTTTCAATATAAACAGTCACATATTATTACTGATGTATTGCTGTTAAGATTTTGTTACTTGTTACATCACTATGATGAATATTTTGATCGTTTCAGGTGAAGGTGTTTAGTGAGGAAGGAATGCGTCAGTTTGATTTCACAAAAAGCTGCTAGAGTGAGTACTTTTTACGATTCCATATTACGATAATATAAACAAGGAAATGGTCCTTAATATTTTCATATACTATATCGAATTTGTGCAAAGATTACAAATTGAACTTTTTTAAAGATTAAATATAGGTACGTGACGACTTTTGCCAACAACAATTTAGTCATTCACGGTTAATTGAATTTTATACGAATGAAATTAATTCGATGAAAGGATTTAGGAGTGCATGCAAAGAATTGTGTATAATGGTTAGAAGAAGCAAAATGAATCGAGTGAGAATAAGATTTATCAATGAAACATCTTTATTAAAAATCTAGTATCATTTCCCTACATCTACAGTAAATATCACAGGTACACGTTTCTCTATCACAAGATCCTCTGCTCGGTCGCATCTATATCCCGCTGGTAAGTCCAGCAGGGATGTACATTATTCGAAGCGACTGTCAAGCGCAAAAACAATACAATCGACCGAGGAGATACGTACATAACAACGTTTTCAACTCGAGAAGCGTTCTTTCTCATGTCGATTTAGGCGCCGCGACGGGGCCGCAATTGACGCGGGAAAGAATCGTCGAGTGTTCTCGCGCCAAAATGGACAAAATAAAAAATTCTCGATAAAAGTATGATATAAACAATAGAAAACTCTAACTGTCGAGTAAATTAAAGCTTCAGCCGCGACGCTTGCGCGCGGCCGTATCGTTACATCGAGATCCTAGCGTTGAACCGTTAAAACAGCGTCCGATTAATGAACTTACAATATCCAGTAAACGATATTACCATAGAACTTATATCGTTATTGCCACCCCCCCCCGCACGTTCTACCACTTCAAGTGTCTTGAGCAAATAAAAAAAAAAGTTAAGTCTATTCTTCGGTTCACGAATTCGTGCATGCGCGCCCCCATAGGCGTTTTAAAATTAATCTTCTTCCCCTTTTTCTCCTCCTTCGTTGATCATCATAGGAAACGAATTCTCCGCGAAGAGCGAGGTCTTCTTCTTGTCATGGTGTTCCCCCTGATGGTTCCTCAAGGGCGCGCGAATTATTCGCTCAAATCACAGACGAAATTGCAACACCCGTATGGTCCTCCTCGCAACGGCCCCATCCTGTACGCCCGGGTCACGATCTGTGTTTCATCGCGACAGGATGCTCCAGTCGGTTGTTCTCGAGAACTCATTTAGCCGGGTGTAATGTCTTTGCCCGTTCGACTCCGCGGCTTCTCGATTACCACGGTCTCCAGATGGGCTCGTTAGGTTTGGCGACCTGCAGGAGGCCCTGGTGGCTCTGGGACATGGTCTCGATGTCCGTTCTGACCGGAGACGGTTGGCTGGACGCTGGAGTCAAGGGCATCGAGTATTCGTCGGAGCTGAGATCACTGTTCGACGACGGCGAGGGCTGCGGCGCGGCCACGTGGATGGTCAGAGGGCCAGTCTTGTCCATGGAATTCAGCTTGTGACCCAAGTGGGTCATCAGTTTGGTCCCCAGGGCTACGTCGACGCCGGGAGTGGCGGCGAGGCAGCGGCTCACTTCGTTGGCGCAGTGCGTGTAGCCGGCTCTGAAGCGGTCCGCGTCGATCACCGGATTCGCGGAGAGCCGTTGCTGCCTTTGAAGCTTGTGGAGATGACGCACGGTCAGCTCCAGGATGTCCGCCTTCTCCAGTTTCGCCACGTTCTCGCCGTCACCAGCCAGGGCTGTCACCATCAAGTCTTTCAGCTCATCCAAACACCGGTTGATTCGTGCTCGGCGCTTGCGCTCTAGCATAGGTTTCATCACCTGTAGATCAAAAGTAACGAGCTATTATAGAGACTGCTTGCAAATGCGAATCGTAGTGTTTCTTTAATTAGAGGGAAGGCCGGATCGTCGACTTCGCTTGACTCGATCGGGCACTTCGCTTCGATTAGGATTCTTTTTATCCTCATTTTGACTTGCGGAACAACAAGTGGTTGGGGAAGTTTTTCTTACGAGATCTAAAGGACGCTTACCTTTCTGTATTGATAAGTCCTGGATATCGGCTGCTCCTGTCCGTCGACCATCATGATCTGCTCGTGCATCTGCATGGTTAATCCTTGGAGGTCGAGGGGTATGCTTCACACACCGATGTCGAAATAAAACTTGCACTGATTACGAACGATCCGCTTATCGCGATATCACACTTGTCGCCGAATGTCCGTCGATGTCACACAAGCTCTGTCGAGGTGTTGTTTTGAAACTGCTCGTCGCTCGGTCTGTTCGGAGGAAACGTAACTTAAACCCGTCTCTAGCTCGAACTTCGTGAACGATCACCGTGATTGTGGTGCCTGTCGGGCGAGGCTGTAGCTTATATAGTCAATGGCCCTTCGGCAGGGTGGGGCGAGGGGCTGCTGTCAGGGCCTCTAGTGGGGGACAGGCCTTCCGTGGGAACGGTCCGTAGAGGTTGGTTCCCAAGCAAGCACACCACCTGTAAGCGGCAGCTGCCAGACACGCGCCCACACCAAGCCATCGTCACCGTTTCTTTGTCCTCGTTGCACCTACCGTACGAACCCGTATTTCCTACCTCCTCTGATCCTCCTCGGGTAGTCGTGCCACGGTATGCACGGCTTAACGTGCCCTCTCGCTCTCTCTTCCCGCCTTTCAGCTCGCCGTTTCACGAACGTGCGCTCATACGGAAGGACCCGATATCGGCGTCCTTTCCTTGCCTCCCCAGGCAATATAGAGGGGCAGAGCGAGAGAGCGGGCGAGCCGGGAGGAAGAGGGACAGAGCCATCCTCGTTCCACCTAGTATTCCTCTTTTTCCATTCTAGTACCAGAGAAGGGTACTCGTGCTACATCTTCTTATCGTGATCCCGTCTTCGTCCCTCTTTCGCCCGGCCCCGGTCGCCCCGTCCTTGTCCGGGCAGCAGCCTTCGAGGAGCGTGCTGGGCACAAGTCCGGCGTTCTCCCCGATTGCAATCCCACTAGTTACACGTTACTGAATCACGGTACGTGTGTCTATGCTACCCGAGCCACCGCGAAACGATACCGTGCCCGCGCGCACGCCTCGCTGCCGCGCCGTTTCCTCTCCTCAATTGATCAATTATTTTCTGCGCGCATTAACCGCCGCGTGAGAAACGCGCCGCGGATACGGAGGCAAACGTTGCGCGATACAACCTGACGCGTCGCGAAAAGGATGTGATGAATCGATTTATTACGGTTGTCGCGTGGGCGCTGGCACTGGTGGGGCCGACCACGTTACCGAACGCGATAATTAATTATCGTTTATTCAGTGCGTCCATTTTCCCGCACTCTTCTCCGCTATCTCTGCCCTCGTTATCTAATATTTCGCGGGACAAAAATACTCCGTTTTCCGTTTCTTTTTTCGACGACGTCACGAATTCTGATTTTAGTCAAACTTCGTGCGAGCGCAGAGCATATTAGAGTGTGCAAGGAGCAATTTCTGGGGGGTGAAAACAGCCCTCAAAGTTATCCTGGGTTTTCGTTTCTTTAATATAATATTATTTTTCTGTAGGTGGCGTGATAGAGAATAAACAACTGAACAATAAAATTCTTATATTTAAAGTTTTATAAAAGATGGCTGATTTCACCCCTCCAGAGTGAATTTCCGCAGGAGAAATGGAAGATTCATTAAAATCAGAATTTTCAGTTTGGGAATGTTTCCTTCTTAGTCAAACATTTTACTGTTCCCTTTAGCGTCTTTCCTTTGAATAATAAAGCAGTTTGTAAAATCTTTGAGTTATCTCTGCCCGTTAAAAATCAACTGTCTCCTCGCGCGGCCAATTTATCCGACCCTCGAAATTTCAGTCGGCCTCGGCAATTACGCGGGACGGCCCGAGCGAGCGTGATTTTCATGCGGCAAAACGAAGAGCACGCGTGCGTTTTGTTGGGAATCCGCGAATTTGTAGCGCTAAAGTGCGGGACGGCTTGAAAAGAAGGCTGTGGATTTTCAGTCGGTCCGGCGCTCGCCCGGCGAAAATTGGCCGAGAGGGGGAGGCCCCCGCCGTTGCCCGAGGTTTAATTTCGCGAGCACGCTCGTAAAAATCATTCTCCAGCTTTGGATAGTCATCGTGCGGAATGAATATCTCTGCATGCTTTACGTGCGCATCCTGCCGGTCGCTGGAAGCACTTCCAGATACTAATTTCGCCGAGGCTTTTGCTGAATTATATCCTTCGTACCCCCTTTCAATCTTTCCCTATCCTTCTCCTTTTTACGCGGCCGTTTCTCCTTTTTTCCCCTCTCCTGTTTCGCTCGTTTTTTCCTCACCGCTCGCTGCCTCCTGCCAACTACCTCGCTTATTTCTCCGCGAGTGGGGTACTTAAACATCGTTCGCGCCGAATAATTACGCACGCTAGTTTCATCCTCTCTCCCCCCCCCCCCCTCCCCCCTCTGCCGTCGTCTTTCTCTCTCCCCCCTTCTCCCCCCCCCCCCCCCGCCGCCGCCGCTGCCCCGAGCTCTCGCTCGCCCGACTACCTCCTTCTTGCTACCGCAACTTTACGAGGCATCCTTCGTCTTTTTCGTTGCCGTCGTCGTCTTCTTCTCCGTGCCTGTCCCGGCTTCCTCTTTTTTCCTTCTGCTCCCCTGAGCCGGCCAATTGCACGTGTCCCTAACGACGCCGGCACCTCCGTAGAGCTTGCGCGATGACGAGATAACGCGAAACTTAAATCACGCTTCCTCTTCTTGTTTTCGCTGTCACGGGCGACATCGTCGCTCGGCGGCCTTTCCGATGCGCCGGCGATACCGAATCGATCCCCGAGTCGCCCAAAGAAACCTTCAAAGAAGGCTCTATGCACATATTTAGTTGCGGTCGCATACCGCGAATTTATTGCGCTGTGGAGCTGGAAGGATAGCCTCCGAATGAGTTTGTTAAGTAGTTATAGACGGCTCGAATTGATCTCGACGGAGATGCCGATATATTTGATCTTTATTTTCTTTCCACGTTTTTTTCTGCACAGGACGCTGGCCAATCTTTTTAAGTTCGAGCGAGTCTTGCGGCTATAATGGCGCGTGTATCGAGCGAATATTCATTTTATAAAGTTTATGTGTTTGTGAGTTTGGCTAATCCAGGTGAATGTAATCTCTCCAAAAAAAAAAAAAAAAAAAAAAAAAAACTAAAGTATTTTTTATAAAATCAGAATTTAAATTTCGGACGATGCCGAGTAGTAAAGCTCCTTAGTTATTTATATTTCGGTTGTCTGCATTAACATTATTAATATTGATGTTTGCACCTCGCCAACTTCTGCCTTTCGAATTTCTTATCAGTGAAGTCTCTCTACAGCTCTAATTTCCTATTACGTAATTGGAAGAGTTACAATTTGCAAATCTACAGCTGTCTTTCAATCGTCCAAATTTTACTTAGCTTCCGTGTGAAAATCCTTTGAATGTAGATCAGACGTAAAAGCGACGATTGGCAACGTAAATATTCATCTGAAAGCTGACCCGAGGTCAATTTATTCGTGTAGAGATTTCGTAGAAAATCACGAGCGGGCGAGTCGCGCAATCTGCGCGTTAGTTATCGAACTGCCAGCGACCGTCTCACGGTAACCGAATACGTTGCAGGGATTCCCCGAGCAAAAAACCAAATGAAAATGCAAAACCCCGACGCAAACTGGCCGGACGAAGCCTTCGACGTGTTTTAATCGCGCGCAACCATATTGCTGATGTAATAAAGGGACAAGAGTATGCGACGAGGCGTTGAAAGCAGTGCTCCTGCCGATTGGAGCCGACTCCGGGCTTCTCGTTAAACGTTGAAACGACAGCCGCGCGGAGATCCAGACGACAGTGATGAATCGGGTCGGAAGAGTGGCATGTTGCCTCGCGTTTCTCACATTCCGAAACGAGGCTATCGTTATCGTGCCGTGTTCGAACGTATGGCACGCGCGACCTCGCTTACTGCTTGTTGGAAGAAAAATTGTGATAGACAGCTGTAGAAGGATGCAGAGAGTTTTAATTATAATTTAAGGCGATATTTGTGTTTGTTTAACGAACCTGCGCCGCATCTACGTGATAAAGTTTGATATTATTGGTTGAATAGTATACTTGATGGTGGCCATTTAATGCCCCAATTCATCTGATTACAACACCCAAGGTGACCACTCGTGAATTATCTATGCTGATTATTCTTTATGCTAAAGTAATTTGTCAGCTTTCTTTATCTTGAATAATATGGTTTTTAAAGATCTCCAAGATGATTATATTTTAGTTTTTACGTTGTCTTCTGCTGCAAGTGTTCAATACCTCAGTAAAAAATCTCATGATTTTTTAAAAATGCATGAAGTAGGGATGGAAGGGTTTTGTGTAAACAACTGACGGTATTGTTGAAAATTTTGGGGACAAAAGGATGAATCAAGAATTATAATTATCCAACAGAAAAATAAGTTCTGTTACTCTAGTTGAAACAAATATAATCACTGTAAATATTTATAGCAAAAACTACCTACGACTGAAAATGACCAAGCGTAAACGGTTTTATCTACTTAATTATTATCCATTTGTACCCGAATGATCGAAATTTCTTAGCACACGTGCTTACACCAAATCCTGCAAATCTAGAAGTATTTATAGCGCCCCAAAATTTTTATAATTTCCATTACATTCACAAATTTGTTTCAGACAAAATGCTTTTCTCTTTTCATGCAAACGTGGCAAAAAAAAAAATTGTAACGCTTCAGTGTCAAGCCCGTCGCACTAACAATTAAGCAAAGCTTGAAACTCGTGTCCCACGAGGACCATCGTGATCAATGGCACTCCGCTGAAATGGCTGCGTTCGGCGAAATACACATAATGCGGCCACGTGGCGATTCGATATCAAGTCAGCTTCCTCTCACGTGCGGCTCATTGTTCGTTGTTTTTGCGGGATCTGGCCGGGCAACGTGGAGTTCCGACTGCGTCGGTGGATAATATAAAGTTAATTCGCCGTCGCGATTAGGCCACGTGCACGCTTGCACGCGTTGCAGGGCTTTGCGCGGCGGCCGCACGTGCTGGGGCAATGCATTGCTTAAGTCGGTATTAACATTAACCGGAAGAGAGCGCCAGCCAAGGGGCCAGCGGCCCTCGCGACACATAATTTTCCCTCGCACAGGATGAGCTTCTTTCGAAACACGTTAAACTGTGAACTCAAGTCTGATGAACTCTCAACGCGTAATTGTATGTAATTATTGTCTTCCCACTGACATTGCAGTGCGTATTAGAAAGGTAGAAATTTACGGTCAGAGGTTTGTTCGAAGTTTCTTATTTCTTTTTTATTTATTTATTACGGAATAACAACTCTTTGGCACATTAATTAAATTAAAATTAAGATTAAAATAAAAAATACCAAAGAAAACGACAGACAGAAATGGTGAAGTATCTGTCGCATTGTTCAAAACAATTTCAGTTTCATCCTGGTGCGTTTGGAGTGCATCGCGAGATGTCTTCGTCAGTATTTTTTACGGCGTATTAATTATTGCCTGCAAAATTTTAAAATTTTGAGATAATTAGATTACACTGGGAAACCTCTACCGGGAGACTAAATAATTGAAAGTGAAGGGATTCTCAAATGTTTACTGGATGTTACTCGAGTTGCCGCGTACATTCTTCTGTTAAGGTAGTTCCTAACCAACTAAGTTAGTCAAATTAGAGTTCGGTAATAAACGATAAATGTAAAGTAGTATGATACTATAGAAATAGTAATAATAATTTTTAACATCGTGTATATATATTTTAAACAGTTCAATGTTAATATAAATAATTGTAATACGAAAATAGAATATTAAATTGGTTAGCGCAGTGAATTGGAGCAGCAGATCTGACAACGTCGCATTCATTCGGAGCGTCTTTTATAACCAAAATATCAGAAAACTGTTCAGATGAATTTGAATCGTCGTTTGCTACTTAAATGTCTGAACGCATCGATTGTGCGACGTTGCCACGTTGATTGCTCTACGTAAGTTTCTGAAAAACGTAAACCTATTTTTTTATGGGCATTTACGAAGAAACTATGTGGTCAGTTTTGCAGAAATTGCTAAATTCATTTCCTGACATTTCGATGTACTTTTGTGCCAATTTTGGTACATTTCTTGAATATAGTTTTCCTGTTTCAGATGAAAAACTGAAACTATAACCCTCTTTTTTTGACTCCGCCATATGCCACCATCAACTTTAATTAACAATTTCTCGACAACTATGCGGTAAATCGATTTTAAATTTTGTCCAAGTGTTTCTTGTATTCCAAATTAGTTTTGCACGAAATTTGAACGAATTCTTGAATTTAGTAGATTATTCAGGAACTACCTTAACACGAGTGGCTAAAAAGCCAGTAAAGGCCCGTGTCGTTTTGTGCCCGCGACACGCGTGTGACGTTAGCAGGTTTTCTCTCAGTCACGACCTTTCGAGTTTCCCATGTTCGGTGTACCTGAACTCGCGGTTTCGTTTATTCTGCCGGAGAGAGGGGAGAGAGAGACTTATTAGCAAGTACATCAGCTGTCCTCGAATGTACATATGTCGCGAGCCGTTTGGCTCGTGCCGACGAAACCGTGATCCCCTTGCCCCCTATCTCGAATATCAACCCCCTGGGTGACATTGGTTCGCACGCGTCGATTTCCGCGCGTGCGTACACACGTAACGTCGAAGGGGAGCTCATGAGGGCTGTTGGGAAGATAACAACACCGGATATGTACTTCTAATAACTCGCCTGTTCTCCTCGTGAGAACTTTTTGTCGCTGTGTAAATTGCTCCCTAATTCGATCTCGTTCAATCTCACGCGTGCCACCCCTTATTCCGATTAACAGTTGCCACGTGGGGGTGGATTCTCATGGAAGTTTCTGGGATTGCTTCTGGTCTTCGAATGCTTTTAAATGTAACTTCCGAGTCTCTGAAAGTATGTGGCTCCGCTGGGAGAATTTTCTTTGGAACAAAATTTTCTTCAAATCTCGTTTCTCCCACATTTTACACAATTTTGAAATTACGGCGAAATAAAAGTGTATTTCTATGTTTTTGCCAGAGCGAAAAAATTATTTCACCGATGCTAGTTTAATTTAATTTTCTTTGGAATTTTTAAATATTCAAAAACTTAAGAAAAAAATCGAAAAAAAGTAGGTACCGCGAGGTGTAAATCGTATTCTTAACGTTGAAAGAATATACCCGAAGCGATTATGTTTTATAAATTGTGGTCCTAAAAATGTCAGCGAGACCTTTTTTCGGAAAGGGAGGAAAGGCAGGGGAAGCTTTAGTGGGCTTATCTTTTTACGACGCTTTCTTTTCACCAGCACGATTACCAGGATAGGCTAGTAAAAATTGGTAAAGCATAGTAGGGCCAGGCTGTGTAAAATCCGGGTTAAGAAACGGACGACATACTGTCTAGAAGTTATGACAGGTCATTGGGGGTTTATTATAGTATCATTACCGCGATGTTTATGGCACCGAAAGGTTCCCATTGTGTGCCGGGGTTTAACGCTTTGTTTCCTGCTCTTGTCGCCGTCGAGGTCACGCACATTACCTTTTATTACTCAAATGTCTCGTTACAGAGACTCGACGAAATTACATTTTAGGTGCGAGGATTACGGGAAAACCGAAAGCATAGAGGAAGGGGTGGTAATACCGGCCACCCAGTTTTATATATCTTCCTAAAATCTGATTCATAATTTGAATTGCTTTAAATGTTTGCATAAAATGTAGGTTCACTAATAAGGTTACGTGTGATGAAAGGTGGAAGCGAAAGGAAAACGGTTTAATTGAATTTAATACATACAGTCGAACCTCGATAACTCGAAGGGAAAGAATCTCAAGGGAAGGGAAGAAATCCTCGAATCTTAGAGGTTTCGGCTTATCGAGTTTTCGAGTAAGAGAAGTCCAACAAATGAAAAAGGTCAATTGTTTATTGTATACCTATAACTTATGTACTACATATACATATACCTACATATATAAAAAAATTATAAGACTGTTTATGCTCGAAATATTACTCTTTATTACATATTAAAAAAAATCTTTATTACATATTAAATTAATAGCATTTTCAATCGTGAATAATGCAGAGAAAATATTTTCCTCAATATTTTGAGATCTCTCTACGAAGTTTCGTAATACATATGTAGAAGTACACTTCGACTTGTTGAGGTGAAATACATAATTTAACATGCAAAATATAGTTCGAGTTGAGGAAGCATTATTTCCAGTTGTAGAGGTGTTTACAGCGTAGCGGAAGGGTATGGAGAGAATTGTTGACTTATAAGGTTTTTGAGTTACCGAGGTTCGACTGTATATTGAAAAAATGTAATATTCGGCGATCTTACAACAGTAAGGGTAATATAGCCCCTAACAAAAATCATAAAAAATAATTCCTTAGGTAACATCATTTGGCTCTCATTTACTCAATAATGTACGCACCGGTTGCCAGAATTTCATAATAAATAATCCCCTTCGAGTCTCACAAAATAACAGAGAACATCTTCTTCTTCGGTTGCAATCCCTGACCTGTCGAAAATACTACGAATTTTCCGAACCACCCAATGTTTAAGAACACCAGAATTTTAGATCACGATAAGGTGGGAATATAAATAATACGGAAGCTTAAGGGTCGCTTAAGGGAAGCTTAAGTATTTGTGATTCGGTAGAGTGAAAAGTCATCGGGCATTCAAGAGCGAAAGGTTTAAAGCCGAGAACTGCTACGTGCTACAATATCATACGCTACCTGTCAAATCAAAGGAGGAACGGATAAAGGTGATCTTGCGCGGTTCACGGGAAGCTCGTGTTCACAAAGGGGCTGAAATTTGCATGCTGTACCGTTAACGTCTCCCAACGCAAACACGGGAGACCTTCTGACCTACTGCACGAGCAGGAGTAACCATGAAGAACAAGAAGAGGAGAAGGCGGAGAAGTGAGAGCATTCTCACGGCGGTTCACCTGGCGGCGTGTGCACGCACCGTATGCACTTCGGCCTATTTAAATGGCCTTTTCTACCTTTCCTCTTTTTTAATTCAATACCGCCGCGTACGGCACGTGCTCACAATACCGACACACGTCATCGCTTCCGCGTGCACGCCGCAATCTGGCCCCGCTTCCACCGGATCTCCCGGCAAAACCTGAATCGCTTAGCTTCCTGCGACCTTCGACCTGCTGCTTCCTCTTTTTATCCGGAGTACCACTAATCACGGAGGACTAGGAGCCACCCCTTGTTTCCTTGGGATTATGCTCGCCTGGTACGGTTCAGCTAATTTTAAAAGCGAATGCCATGTTAAGAATTCTATTGCATAGTGTAAAAGCTTTAAAGCTGCGTCAGATCCACAAATATAATCAAATACAGATGCTCCTTAAACACGTGAAACGCTCCAGGTCCAATTACTTGAAAATTTCCACCTCATTTATTATATTTTTATGATTTTCCTGCGGGACTCTTTTCTCAACTAATTGGAGTTTCAACTCCGCAGTGTCTCAAGCGTAAATACACTTTGCTAGAGCAGCTAAAGGAAATAAGTAAAAGCAGAGCAATCGAGGAGGATGTTATGTTCAAGTGGATTAATAGCGCCGTTGAAAGAAAGTTTTAATGAGGAATGTAGACGGACCGGTGTCACTTTAGAAGTTAAAATCGATAATGAACCCTGGCGGCCGGTGTGCTGGAAGGCGGGAAGGGGCGCAGCGGCCCCGATAGGACCCCAAAGGCGTTCTTTGTGGGGTCTTGGGTTCAAGATTGCGCACGTGCTCGGTTTTCCCACGCGTATAGCACGCAGCCGGTCCCCGGCCGTGGGGGGAACAGGCCGTGGCTGAAAAGGGACAGGGGGTATTGTGTCGAGCACGGGCCCGAGACACTGGGAATTAAAGGTCTTCTCGTCTTGTTCCTTCTCCCTTTCAGCCGTGCCTAACGATAAACAGTACAAATTGCTTACAGTGGCAAAATAAAGAGAAATAATTGTGGCGCACCTCCTCCTTTCTGACTTCCAAATATTCTGTATAAAAATATGTTTCCTGCTCGAAGCGGAATGGCTCGCAATAAATGTGACTTTTCTCAGACGTTCGCCCATTTGTTAACAATTTTATACAACGCGGACGCTCCGCGGGACGTAAGTAGGCGTTGCGCGATAAAATCGAGAAAGCCATTTTATTGCCATTTTTGGGGGATTTTGATTAATATATCGCTCACTGTAGTAATGCACTTTTCGGCTCCCTTGCGCGCGCAATAATTAATCAGAATCGCCTTAAAACATTTGAATCGTTGAGAGTTTACGTTCACTGGAAATTGTTAAGAAATATCCTTTGATTAATAAAAAGTCTCCCCGATGCCGAGCACGGTGGTAAGAAGTTGCTCTCGAAAGGAGACGTCTTCAGTTATTCGATGTTGGAGAGATTAGGCGGGCATTCTTTCTTGCTTGACGTTGGTCGTGACGCAGCTTTCAGAAATATAACCGCGGACCACCTACGCCGGACATGTTCGCAGGTATGCTTGATAGACGTGGCCGTTTCTTATCCTGAAATTCCGGCGGAGCTGACTCATGCTTCTTGTAATTTTCTTCGAAATTGAGACGGGACCCCTATAAGGAAGTCATCGCGATGACTGGCCGAAATTTTTATGCGCACGTCGCGTTTCACGCTGCGTTACACGTGCGTTTCGTGCATTTAATTTCTTCATAATTCGCAGATGTATTTACATTCTCCTCTTAACGCCCATCGCTCCCGATTCGTACTCCGACTGTACATGCCAGCTTCGATGTTCCCTGGTCATCTGTATTAATACCCCATTATTTTTCGCCAGCTCTTCAGCCTCCAATTAACACGAATTTTACCCCAAATGAAATCCGAACCCCGCCAATGAAATTTTACGATAAAATACAGGTTCGAACGTTGCAATCGAATCTGACAAAGGGTTGCAAAAAATTTAGTGGAGTATCAATTAAAAATAAGCCACTACCTTATTAATGTTTCTGGCATCTGTGATGCTCGGTTCTGTTAGGTTTTACCTGCGGCAATTAATTTCCCTGATAAACACATCGCGACCCCCAACGAAATCCTTTAAGTACAAGCCGCGAGGTGGCCGATAGGTGGCCAAGGTAAGCCGATACACGGTATCGATTATAATTACAGGTCGGGCTACAATTACAAATCTCTTGACGGTTCGTGTAAAGCGACCAACCATCGATACCAATCGCCGATCGCCGGCCCGCTTCCGCGGATGCGCGCCGAATTTCTCAAGTTTCGCGCATAAATCCCTCTCCTCGTCCTGCCATCCCATACACACCGCAGGATCGCGGGCCGCCGGTGGACTTATTAACCGAGCGAATATCGCGACAAGCGCGTAAAACGGCGTCGTCGAGATGCTCGTAACTTCTTTTTAATCGAGCCGGAAGCTCTCGTTAAGGAGCCGGCCGTTAATTGGTGGTGGCTCCGGTGATCGGAGAGAAATACGTACCGGTCCCCTGGCCGATAGTCGCTCCCCGGCTCTTACAACACTATCTCTCCTACCTGGTTGCACGCGCGCGAACGGCCCCGTGGGTACAGACACGCGCACACACGCGTGTAGCATACCCGCATGAATGAATGGCGCTGCCCGGGCGGAGTGGGCACATCTCTCGTTTCTGGACTCGGGAGATCTAACTACCACCTGCCTTATTTTCCCACGAGCTCCGAGCGAGCCTCTCGAATACGGATGAGATAGACGAGGACGAACGGCCGTGTATAGGAGCGGAGCGGTCTCGAAGGACAGCGGTGCAGGACGGCCCCGGTTGAAGGAAGGGGGACGTCTCGACTCGTCGCGCGAGGAGAGGGACGGCGGCGGAGGGACGGGCAGAAACAGGGTCAGACAGAAACAGAAACGGCGGAGGGTCCCTCCCGTTTTGCGGAAGAAGAAAAGGGCCCGTGGTGGGGGCGAGACCGGCGAGGATGCATGGTTGAAATATCGGGAAATAAAGACGGATAGGTTCGACGGACGGGGCGAAGCGAGCGCGAGGGGCCTCGCGCGGGGGGAGTCGGGAGGAGCGAGGGGCGAGCTGGGCCCTACGGCCGTGGATATCCTGCTCGGACCCACGGGTACGCGCGCGTTCACGCGTCCCGCGAGCACGCGCGGGGTGGGGCGGGAGGGGCGGAGAGGATACATGCAGAGAAGCAAGAGAGGTCCTTCGAAGGCGGGCAGGTAGAACACGTGCTGGCACGAGGTGAGTCAGACTCGCGGGAATATCGAAACACGATCTTCCCGTCTCTCTCTCTCTCTCTCTCTCTCTCTTTCTCTCTTCTGCTTCTTCTTCTTCTTCCTCTTCTGGCTTTCGTTAGTCCTTTGTCTCCTTTTGGGATTTTTTGCGAGAAATCTCCACGTGAAACACTTTCTGGAGGCACTCGAGTCGAGTTGGGTACACTGTACTGTCTGCTCTCTTGGGGCGATCGGTGTTGTTTGCTGTAGCAAGTATTAACAGAGGTTTGTGTAAATGTTATCGGTAATGATGTCTCATTGCAGGGAAGATTTCGCCGCGCCGCACTGTGGGACAAACTGCACTTGTTGTGCCAAAATCGTAGGAGTTAGATTGAGGGGTGAATCTTCTCCGAGGCGAAAGCTGAGACGTTGCGGAATAAGGGGGAAATATTGGAAGAGCTTGGCAAAATAGCCTTGACTTTGAAAATGTAGTGTGGTGCTTCTTCTCTGATAAGGAGACATTCCCAACCCGAGCACTTTGATTGCAATAGAGCTTCTTGTGAATTGTAGAACGTATTGGAGTACCTATGTAAGAAGCAATTGAAGACCTTGCAGCAAGAGGGGTGCAATTCCATCTTGACCGGTTTTGAGTAAACTGGAATAAACTGTTTGTAGAGTTAAAAGAATAACATTATACTTGCGCCTGCTCGTCATCATCATCTGTGGAAATCTCCTCATCCGCAGTCAACACACATTTGAAAGCCTTCTAAAAAGGCTGTTTATAAGGTGGGACGTAGTTGCGAGTTCGTATTGCACAAAACAGTAATGGGCGCAGGTTCAAAATTTGCAATAAATCACTCATTTGTTATCGGATTTGCATCAAAATTGCGCCAAAGGATGTAGATTTTTTTACGAATATTACCTGTCATAACATAAAAACTGTCGAAAGTGGAGTTGCATCCTTCAATTGCTGCAAGGTCTTCAATTTTTCTCTGCGGAATTCGCTTTGAAGGGGTGAAATCCGCTTCCAAAGTTATCCCGTTTTTTCGTTTTTTTAATATAACTTTACTTTTCTTTTGGTACCGCGATAGAGGATAAAGAACTGAACAATTCTTATATTTAAAGATTTGTTCTATCTTACATCGTTACAAAGTTATATTTAAAAGAAAACGAAGAAACCCGATAAATTTGAGGTTTGATGCACCCCTTCAGAGTGAATATTCGCAGATAAAAAATTGCTCCTTGCATACTCCAATGTGGTCTACATACATTCACACGAAGTTTTGATGAAAATCAGAATTGTCGGGTTGTTACATTTCCTTGTGAGAATTAGGGTAACAATTAACTTGTTAACTGCGTCATTCTTCGACGAGATACGCAGCTTGATGTGTTACGAGTTTATTGCATATCGATGGCTCAGTGCACAAATATTGTATATCCACTTTTAACGTTTTCGAGAAAAACAGGTTTAAACATGCAATGGTAAATAAAATTCAAGGACATACAATAAATAAAAATATTATTTTTCATACATTTTTTAAGTAGATATAAATGAACGTAGATATACAAGAATTACATATTTGTTGCATATAAAAATGCATTTTTATTTAAAAATTTATTTTTAAGTGTGAGTTATTTAAAGACACATCCAGCTCCCTGCTCAGTTTTTAGAAATTTTCAGAAAACATGTTTTCGACCCCCAACTTTAGGAGCTCTTTTCATCCCTTCAGCAAGAGCGATTGCCGATAAGAAAAAATACATGTCAAATATTCTTCACTATTCTGCAAATTTGCAGAGTCTCATCAAAATCGGCGTGTGTTGGTACATTAGTGTTTTATTTATTTTGTACTGAAGGAACTCTCTATTAGCCGCACAAATCAGACGCTGCATCGAACACACGTGAATGTTCGTATTTGGAACTTCATTAAAGCAATTTGTCTGCAGTTGTCATGACGAAATGCGTCTCAGTTATCGGATTTGGCCCCCTAATTTGGAGCCACATTAATGTGTTGGCATTAATGTGCTTCTGAGAAAGTGACATACAGCTTTTCACTTCAGAAGATTCAAGAGATACATAATTGTCGGCTCGTTAAACGTGCGCTTGCAATTTATCGATAACGATTACAAATGTAATACAAGCAGAGAAAGTAATAATACTCGTAAATAATGTACCTTATACGCACACGTGTACCTACGCTCTTCAAATTTTAGAATTTCATTCTGACTAGGTAGTTGTTTTTTTTTTGAGAAAATTGAAACAGCTCAGATTTTCAAAATAACCAGCAAACAGTACCTTCCCTCCTTAATTTTATTCTTAAATTTTACTGGCTAATATATCATCGAATTGTATTAGCAGATAATTTTCACTCTCATTCAGTATTCAAATAATAATTTTTTTCTATTTCGGTAAATAAATTATCACAATTTTCATGGAAGTTAATCGGTAACTTTAGTAAATAATGCAACTTTATCTATATCAACAGATATAGAAATAGACATGCAACTTTATTTTAACCCTTCCACGGTGTAGTAAGAGAGAGACGCCAACACAACGTTCTTTTATAGATATCTACTTGTTATCGCGAATGCAAATAATTTAAACGATAAAAGAAATACACATTATTAGGTCCCTCCTTATAATTTTATTACACCTTTGGAATAATGAATAGTCATTTTGAAGGTGCTATAAAAGAAATGCCTAAATAGCAGACCTGCATTCACAAATTTTATCTCACAAGGAAAGATCCCGAACTCGGAAATTCAAAAAATTCTGAAACTTTGTGAATACGTAGGGAATTTCCACCGGATTTCAACGCAATTTCTGTTTGCTGCCCAAATTCATTCTAAGGGGGTGAAATTAACCCCTGAATATTCGGCTATTTCCCGATTTTGTGTTATCACTCGTGAACTGTAAAATATTTTTTTACCAAATGATAGTCCTAATCAAAAGAAGTAACTTTTGCCTTGAAACTTTTTTTCTATCTCTAACAGCTTGCGAGTTACAAAATAAAATCGGAAAATAGCCGAATTTTCAGGGGTTAATTTCACCCCCTCAGAGCGAATCTGGGCAGCAAACAAAAATTGCGTCGTAATCCGAAGGAAATCCCCTACATATTCGCAAAGTTTCAGAATTTTTCAAATTTCCGGGTTCGGGATCTTCCCTTGTAGGTTCCATTGAGCGTAAAGGTGGGTACCCATTGCTATCGACGTGTATCAACAATCTGTGCCAACCTCGTTCCACGTGCATATTTACCAATTCCCAGCGTCCCGTTACACGCAACAAAATGTATAAAATCGGGAATAATTGTTCAGAAATCTTGTTTCCGATAAACTTCAATGCTACCATCAGCCTGCAGAAACATTCCTGTCAACCGGCTTTCCGTTACAGCCTCTGAACCGTTAATTCTTCCATAACAATAAAATAACGAACTTGACGACATCGCCGATACGTTTAATGAAGTTTCCTGCATTTACCCGTGCCATTAAAGCCCGCGAGTGAAAACATTTAACGTGATTCTCCGCATTATGAACAGTGACCTTCGGTTCGGTTAATTGCGGGTACCGAAATAAAAAGGGTATTCCTCGGTGAGTTCTTAATTAGTGCCGTGGAAACGACGATGCCCGGGGATATATTGAAAGGAGAGGAAAGGATTATCAGAGCCCGTAACTGGCCGATTCTCACGCGAAGCAGAGAGAATGCGCGCGCGATTACGCTCCCGTCCAAGTGCATACCGAAGCTGGCCCTCGGTCGTCGAAGAAAAGCTTTTTAACAGGTTGCAAGCATGCGAATCGCCCCTGAAATCGCCTTGATTACCGACGGGCCAGGCGATAATTGAATGGAACTGCGTGTCTCGTGCAACTTTCATCGTCGATCCCCCATCCGAATTAAAGGCGCGTCGCCGCATGCGTAATCAGAACGCCCTTTCGATTCTTATCACTCGGCCGCACAATCCTTACGGTACGTTCGGCATGTGACTCATACGAATTGCGCGAATCGTTAAGATGCTCCCCTTCGATTCACGCGCGCCGTCCTCCTCCCCGTGTTCAATCGGCAAATGCAAATTTAAATAACGATTTCTACCCGGTCCAGAGTTGTGGGTACCTTGCTTCGGGAGGCTCCGAAGTGGGTCTTCCTTTGAATAGGTAGCTGAACGGTGGTGTAGTTCATTTTTTAGGGTATGCCATTTGCGGTTGAGTGTTTATCGGAACGGCAAGTGGAATTGAAAATGGGCTAAACGATGAGGGCGGATATGTAGATGAATTATGACGCTGTTAAGGGTGACTTGGATCTTCAATGGTCTGGGAATGGTTTCGTCTTGCATCGCGTTGCTGTGGGTAGTCTCGGAAGATTTTTATATTCGACTAGCAAACTACCCCCGCGCTTTGCTTCGGGCCTAAGAGATATTAAGGACTCAATGAAAACACGTTTCACCCCTTTTCACCACCCCCTTAGGGGTTGATCAGGGCAAAATCCTGAAATTGGTTTTTAGGCATTTGTGTGGGTAAACTTTGTAAGGAAAAGCTATGTTGGTATCTAATCGGGCCTAAGAAATAATAAGGAGTTCGAGAAAATATATTTCACCCCTTTTTCCACCTTCGGGTTGGAATTTCAGAAAATCTCTTCTTATCGAGCACCCACGTCGCAAAAGGAATATACCCACCGAATTTCATGTTTTTAACCTTGCAAACAACATAAAGCAGAAGATTTCTGATAAAATAGAATATGACTAATTTTGATTCAGTTTAGATACATTTTTTGCAATTTTTTTGTATGTAGTTATATACTGAATATACTTAAACCTTAGTCTTTGGGAATATGTAGAGGATAAATATGTATGTATTATGGAATTTTTTTGCTGCCCAAATTCACCCTGAGGGTGTGAAATTGATTTTGTGTTATAACTCGCAAACTGTATGAACTATAAGAACTTTAAGTTACCAAATGAGGAACTTTTTTCTGAAAACTTTTTGTCTATCTCTTACGTTTCGCGAGTAATAACACAAAATCGGAAAATGTTCAGGAGTCAATTTCACCCTCTTAGAGTGAATTGGGGGAGGACACAAAATTGCGTTGTACTCAGGAGGACATCCCCTACATGTTCACAAAGTTTCATTTTTTTTTTTTTTGAATTTCCGGGTTCGGGATCTTCCCTTGTCAACAGTATGAGGGTTGAAACTTTGTAAGCCGTCATACCTGAAAATAGTAACTCCTGCGGGAAAAACTCATACAACCTTTTTTGTAGACAATTTCCTAGGCTACAAATTTCATAATAACTATTTCTGCCGCAGAACTGATATATAACGAGATATTCGCGAATAACTGATTTTTTACCTTTGACCCTCTGTAAAATTTTTAGCAGATGTCGGGTAATGGGAACTTTGCCATATTATTTAAAACGACGAAATAAAGGCCCATACAAAAATGTAGCTTCATTGGAATTATTCCATAGATTGGCCACATTTCCGTCTAATTTCACCGGACTAATTTTAATAGAATATTGTGTCATTAATGTGGATATTATTTGTATGTCAGTTATCGTCACAATGAAATGTTTTCATAGGTGCATTGAAAAATTTTGATTTAAACTACTGATTATTACAATATACAAGCGACTGCACATATCATTAATTTGTGGTTAAATAATTAACTGTAACCGAAAAAATACATTGCTGCTGTAATAAGAAATCTTTGCAATCACACAAAATAGCGGACTAGAATATTAATAAATAATCGAGTAACTAATTAAATAGGCAAGAGATAATGAATGCTCCAAGCTGATAGGTGGAAATGAACGTGCTTCATAATTTTATCCTCCAAAATAATGTATTGACAAATGTATTACGTGCTGGAAAATTTGTTGTATGCATACATTTATGTTTATTTTCTTCGCTTTCACATTTATTTCGACGCATCCGGGCTCAGCACGCAGGTGTTTAAAATCTCATAGTTGGTAAATACATTAATTTACTGTTTACCTAATTGCGTAATAAATAATTGCACGATGCTGCGTAAAATAAAGGAAAGTTCTTTATCGCCCAACGTAGTTCATTAAAAAGTTCGTTATTCTTTCGTAACCGCACCTAAAATATTTAACTTGCCATTAGCCTTGACCTAGCCTTGTAATCTGACAGAAGGATAGCATGAAATCATTTTGAAATTAACCATAAATTGGTCAATTCACTTTAAAATATAGCAAAACGAACAGAATAATATGACTTATTATTCTTAGCGATAGAATCGTTTACCTTTTTTAAGTTTAACGTATTACTCGTAATTAGTTCTCATTTATTTTCATATTTTGTTGTTTGATTTCCAGAAACATGAGTGTCACTTCTATTACTTTTATTACATTATTTATATACTATCCCTTATACTTTATCATCATACCCTATTTATTAATGACAAAGAAAGATAAAAGAAGTTCACAAAATTTCTCATTCACCATTGTAGATGCCTATTTTATTGTTTATCAGCATTTCAATTAGACGCTGGAAAAATTTAAAATAAAATTAACGAAACGTGTTCTGAAGCAATAGTACAATATTTCTAGATGTAACTACATGCATGCCAGAGTTGGGCATTACCTAAATAAAAAATTATTTCAATTACGCATCGAATAAAAGTTACTTTAACTATGAAGTTAACTTTTTTATTTGTCGAGTGTTTCAACTTCAGCGTCGAATAAAATTTTCAACTTTAACTTTAACTTTAACTTTAACTAACCCAACCCGGATTAACTTTATTCGACACAAGACGAATAAATTTTTTATCTTTTATTCGTTATTCGAAATTTTTATTTAGATAAAAATTTTTGCTCATCTCTGATGCGTACAGTGCGAAATGCCAAATATTATAACATCAAAAAGCATTTATAAGAGTTTACAAAAGCGCAGATATGTGTTAGCATCGCCAATTTTAAGGGTAGGATCGAGGGCGGATGGCTCCACGCTGTCCTGCCTTCGATGGTTTATGACTGGGACTTAAGCTGCGTGTGTTCCTGAATGGGGGTGCATGAGACTAAACAGTCCTGGCGTCAGGCGATGGCTGGTGACCACTTTGGGTCTTCCAACTATCGGGTGTCGAAGGATTGCTTGTTTGAATGTAGAGAGAGAGAGAGAGAGAGAGAGAGAGAGAGAGAGAGAGAGAGAGAGAGAGAGAGAGTTTCGTTATGGCTAACGGCCTGACGCCGGATTGCCAAAGAATAGGGACTCCTGAGGATCTGGCCACGGAGAAGGGAAGGCTATGGCTTCTGGCTCAGGCCATACCCCAGAACTGTCCTGGATCGAGCTTTGTTGCTACCCTTAGAAAGTCGTTACTAACATATGTATGTACAAAAATAGAAATTAACATCCAGGAGAAGCGATTTAGGTAAAAGAATATACGGTTCCATGGGAAAAAGGTGCAGTTGCTCGTTACACATGCATCATTACACTTGTGAAAAAGATTCGGCGATAGAAAATCAGATTTCTTTAAATCATTCAATTTTTTCTTCTATTACGTTTGTTCTAATTGCCACCAAACAAGAGGTATGATTTGTTCCAGTTAAATGACGCACTTTGTGTATTCTACGAAGCCAGATCGTATACTTAATTAGAACGTGACGTCTGATTAAGTACGGAGTCACACGTAACGTGACCGACGTTGACTAATTGCTTCGTTTACATTGCGATTAATTATTCTGGATTAAATCGAGAATTTGTCTGGCGGCATGCGACATGTTCCGCTTGTTGGTCTCTCTGAACCTCCGCTCGGCGCCCTTGTTATCAGTATTCGAGCATGTCTGCTACCACCTACCTCACTTCCTCGACAAAGGGCTCTGATTTGAAATGATTTGAGATGAAAAACGTGGTACAATTGGGCAGCAGTTGAATCTAAAATTTAAATTCTGATTTTAATGAAACCTCGTGTGAATGTAGAGATTTCCGCTCTTCCACTCTGAAGGGATGAAATCAGCCCTTAAAGTTGTCGCGTCTTTTCGTTTTTTTTTAAATATAACTAATTGTAAGTATTTTAGTTTTTCATTCGAACACACACATGCATGAATGTTTTTTAGCTTTTCTTATGTACTACATATCTATCTTGTTCTTTATTTCAGTCAAAAGGGCACAACTAATCCACGATTATGGAAATATAACACGACAAACAAATAAATGACGATTTCTCGTGGATAGGTAGGGGTAAATAACAAATTTGTTCATTGTGGTTCAAATAGGGTTGTTACGAATATTCGAATATTCTAAGTATTCGAATATTCTAAGTATTCGAATATTCTAAGTATTCGAATATTCTAAGTATTCGAATATTCTAAGTATTCGAATATTCTAAGTATTCGAATATTCTAAGTATTCGAATATTCTAAGTATTCGAATATTCTAAGTATTCGAATATTCTAAGTATTCGAATATTCTAAGTATTCGAATATTCTAAGTATTCGAATATTCTAAGTATTCGAATATTCTAAGTATTCGAATATTCTAAGTATTCGAATATTCTAAGTATTCGAATATTCTAAGTATTCGAATATCGGAATACCAGAGAATTCGAATTTGAGATTCGAATATTCTAAGTATTCGATTATCCGAATACCAGAGAATTCGAATTTGAGATTCGAATATTCAAATATTCCAAGTATTCGAATACCAGAGAATTCGAATTTAAGATTCTAAGATTCGAATATTCGAATATTCCAAGTATTCGAATACCAGAGAAATCGAATTTGAGACTCGACTATTCGAATAATTAGGACTATGCGAATATTCGGAGTAATCGAATTTCGAATTGTACTGAATAGGATTTGAACATTATTCGAATATTCGAATACTCCTAATTATTCGAATAATGTTCGAATATTCAAATACTCCTAATTATTCGAATAAATGTTCGAATATTTACAGCTCAAGTTCCAAGTTTGCAGTATAACAATGAACCAGCTTGTTTCGAACATTAGTATATGTATTTCTACCACAATAAAATAAAATATTTAATATTCGTTATTTAAAGGGAAACCTGGTGACTAATTAATATCGACGAAATGATACATAAGAAACGGTTAAATGCCCTGCACGAAGCTACTCCAATATTATTAATCGCCTCGATCTTGGCGCGACAACACTCGACATGCTCCATATGGCAGCTCAAACGTGATTCCGTGAGCGGCTTGGCACAAAGATACAATTCATAATTCCGCGTTTGTCTCGTGTGAAACGGTCAGAAGAAGTCCGCTGCTCGCCTCCTCTTCTCTCGTCTCGAAAGGCTGACGCACGTGTTATCGGCGCCTTTTAGACAGTCTCTCTCGAGGATCACAAAGAGTCCTTTCACTGCCTAATTAGGATGCTTTCGAGGCACTTGTACGTGGCAAATGTCCCGCTTTGACATCGGCTGGCTGGCTGCCTGTATTACTGTTTTCAGACTTATTAACGAGTAGGGAAAAGTGCGTCCCACGGTCGTTCAACTGCGTCCGCTTGTATTTACAGTGATCCTGTTACAAAGGCTGCGATTATTGGATACCTAAATATTTTCACGTGGATCCAAGAGCTAGGAGCATTGAGTTCCTAAGTTGGAAGTTCTCGATTTTAGAATTATTTATTTAAGGAAGCGCACAGGCCGCGGTCGTCAAACTCTTTCTATTATTTAAACATAAATTTTTGAAATTGTATTGCCCAGTTATTCAGTGCAAAAAGAACACATTCTGATTTGCGTTTAACTTTTTGAAAATACTTTGATATCACGATTTATTTAATGAAGTAAACTGAGGGAAATAATTAAATTCATATCTATTAGATATCTAAATTTACTTTTTTAAAACTTATTTAATAGAAATATAATAGAAATAAATTCACGGTGCTCAACAGAGTTGTAAATGAAACAGTTTATTAAATCTTGTGCTACAACTAAAAAGACGATAATAATCAATATGAATCCCCAAAAATGCACAAAGTAGTACCAAACGTATTCCTTGATGCAAAACATTGATTGAAAAAAAATTGTATATCCTTTTGCAAAATAACTATAGTCGTTGGATTCGCCATCAGTAGTTCTAATACAAAATATTAAAAAATGCTTTAATTCCATTTAAAAAACAGAAAGTAGGTAACAGAAATATTTCCGAAAAAGTGCAGATAAAGAGACTATGGTTTGCAAAAGTTATGCACCCTTAAATTTTTGGCAAAGTCCATCCAAGGTAAGCCCTGAAATTTCGTGGCGACAGTTATGTGGGACATCCCGTATAAGTTTCCCATAAAGTAATAAAATTCATTCGTATTTTATAGCCGATGATTCACAGTTGGCTCTAATATGTTTCCCTGGAAATCGCGGCTTCCTCGCGCGACGTCAATGCGGCTCCTTAGCACGAGCCCCCCCCATAAACGTAACAGGATCCCATACGGGTGTTCCTCGGCCCGTTTCTTGTGCGGCTACGTTCTCACACTTTCTGCCCCATTGAAACGTATACCAGAAGAATTCACCCCTATACATACCGCGAGGGTGGGAGCTGGAAAGCTCGGAGCCCATAGAAATTAAAAGCACTCTCCTTTCAGGAAGCCTTTCAGTGGAAGCGTGCAATGCAGGAGCCGGGCACGAAATCGAGCGAGCGCGCCCGTTTCCGTGTTTCCTAAATTTGACCCCGATACACACAGAAAATTCCGACCCTCCCCATGCTTTCTCCAGCTTTCGTCCTTGAAACGAGATTGACACATTATGTCGCGGCTTACGGGAGAAAGGATTATTCCGGCAAAAGGTATCCAATGCAAATTTTCTGATTAAAGTGGCAACCATTTCCACCACTTTATTTTAACAACGTGTTTAGGTTCGTTCATCAATGGTCAAAAATCTTATAGACTCAATCTATAGCATCCGTTAACTAATCTACAAGTTGTTATTTATTCTCAGGTAGGGGAGGCCGGAGCAAGTTGATGCGTTTTTCAGTTTTCAATTTTTGTCACTTTTGTTTGAATTAATTGCTTAATAACAGATATGCTGAAATCTACTTTGGTCCTTCCTACCCATACAGCACACCTCGTTGCAGCAGTATTGCAGGGACGTTGCTGCAATATTACGTTGTTGCAGGTTGCATTGCAATATTGTAGGAACGTTCCTGCAATATTGTCGTGCATTATTGGAGTGGCAATGATCCTACAATATTGCAGCAATATTGCAATTTCGTTGCCGTGCAATGTTCCGTTGGCAACGATGGTACAATATTGCTGCAATATTGCGCCCACATCGTCGTGCAATGTTCCAGTGGCAACAGTCCTACAATATTTCTGCAATATTGGGCGCACATCGTCGTGCAATGTTCCAGTGGCAACGATCCTACAATATTGCAAGAACGTTGCCGTGCAATGTTCCATTGGCAACGACCCTACAATATTTCTGCAATATTGCGCGCACATCGACGTGCAATGTTCCAGTGGCAACGGTCCTACAATATTTCTGCAATATTGCGCGCACATCGACGTGCAATGTTCCAGTGGCAACGGTCCTACAATATTTCTGCAATATTGCGCGCACATCGACGTGCAATGTTCCAGTGGCAACGGTCCTACAATATTTCTGCAATATTGCGCGCACATCGTCGTGCAATACTGTAGTGAAAACTTGTGGAAACATTACAACAATATTCTGAAGCAACTATGACTTTGTCAAAAGTTTTCGAAATATGTACATGATGTCGAGTGGATTCTACGGCGTGTTTCATTTAACTGGATACGCACCGCAATATTGCCGAAGAGTTGCAGGATCATTGCCACAATTTTGCCGTTTCGTTGCAGAATCAATGCCGGAACGTTGCAGGACTACATATTCGTAATGTTGCCGCAACTTTGCAAAAATACACACCTGCAATATTGCGAAGGCGGACATAGGACTGAACCTGCAACGTCTCTGCAATGTTATGTTGCAACATTGCCATCTTGCATCGCATCATTGCAGAGACGTTGCTGCAATGTTATGGTGCTGTGTGGGTATTTTAGGTAGATCCTGAATAATCTACTAAATTCAAGAATTCTTTCAAATTTCGTTCGAAACTAATTTGGAATACAAGAAACTCTTGTACAAAGTTTGAAACCGATTTACCGCATAGTTGTCGAGAAATTGTTAATTAAAGTTGATGCATTTTAACACAGTGGTATATGGCGGAGTTGAAAAAAAGAGGGTTATGGTTTCAGTTGTTCTTCTGAAACAGGAAAACTATATTCAAGAAGTGTAGCAAAATTGGCACAAAAGTACATCGAAATGTCACGAAATGAATTTCTTCGTAAATGCCCATAAAAAATAGGTTCACGTGCAAATTTTTTAGTAACTACGTGGAGCAGTCAACGTGGCAACGTCGCACAATCGATATGTTTAGGCATTTAAATAGCGAACGACGATTCAAATTCATATGAACATTTTTTCTCACATTTTGGTTATAAAAGACGCTCCGAATGAATGCGACGTTGTCAGATCTGCTGCTCCAATTCTCTACGCTACCCAATTTAATATTCTATTTTCGTATTACAATTATTTATATTAACATTGAACTTTTTAAAATATATACATATACACGATGTTAAAAATTATTATTATTATTTCTATAGTATCATACTACTTTATATTTATCGTTTATTACCAAACTCTAATTACCTTAAATTATCGTAAGCGAAGACTTGAGAAAATACATATCTACAAAATAAATCCAAAAATATTATTTGGATGTAAGCAAAGTGTACCAATTTACCCCCACTGCGGGCAAATCAATACATCTGTAAAACATCCGTTTAATGAATAACTATTAAAGCGACTTGATATAAAAAAAATACATAACTCATCCCCAAAACTCCATGCTGATATAAATATTCACAGAGACGTTTAGGTTAATCTGGAAACTTTTTATCACGTGCCGTCAACCGTGGGACACATGTTTCTTTTCGTTTCAAAGGGTGGACGTTTTCGTTCCAGCGGTTATTTCCGCATAAGCGACCACTCTTGACAGAGACGTTCCCGCGAGCGTCGCGTGTATTTGCATTCGTCGGCGCGTTCAATCGCGCGAAAAGTCTTTTGCATAGCAGAGGGGTGCGCGCAGGTGTCCTAGGAAAATTGAAGCCTGAGTAGAAGTGCACGTGTGGCGTGAACAGCGCACCCACGGTTCATTCAACAGGTAGTGGTCGTCTCTCGTCGGGGATCCATTTACGACCAGCCCCTGCTGGGGGCAGTCCTTTGGGGCGAAATGGCCGTTAGGGTTGTGACGGGAAAAGGGGTTGATATTTTAAGGGGGCACATAAATTATTATGCGCTTGTGTTACTGACTTATTACCTTTGGTTTATGTCACGTGTATGATAGTGCTCTGCGAATGTCATATTTCAACGATGATGAATGTGCAAAATTTTGGAAATTGTTATAAGTTTTAAATGTTTTAACTGCACCTCGTTATAATAAATATTGCAAATGGTATGATTGAGGATGCTTAGTATTGGCGAGTTTTTAATAATGTTATTTGGTAATGAGAAATATTTTTTAATGCAGACTGTGATTATGTTTATCGAGGTTTTCATTGTAGTCAGAGTGAGAGAATATTGGTGGAAAATTTTGGAATTGTTTATTTATGAATTATTTTTAACAGTTTTTAATTAGCTATGTAAGCTGTCACTGATATTTATTTATGTGCCGTTTACGCAATGTGCTTTTTCATTAAAAATAAAAACTGTGAATGTAATTTTGCTATAGGTATACCATACTTTGATTTCAATATTCAATTGTGTCATCGAAATGATGTTTGTAGCCATTCTATTAAATCTAAACTAACAATTCAATCTTAGGAATGTTAATTTTAAAATAGGTGCCAACAGATTACCTCACTTTACTTTTTTATTCACAATAGATTATCCGATTCAATTTCTTTATTTACAATAGTTTATCTGACTTCCCTTTTTCATTTATAACAGTCTGTCTGTCGTATCTTATGAATAACGCAAAATTAGATCCAGAGTTATGAATTATATTTCTAACTAGCTGCTATTTTGTTTATTTTGGTTTTGTGTTTTTACCTTTAGGTATGTTAATGTTTTACCATTAGGTATGTGCTTTTTGCTTCCACTTTGTTTACATATTATTTCTATAATTCTTTCTCCAATCCGCCCTTCATTGCTCAGTGTATGCATTATGGTTTCTTGTATTTATCAAAGGGCTTTAAGGGTACCCTCTGGTCAAAACACTTGAAAAGTACGTGATTTTCACGAATTAAACAAAAAGAAACTGAACAACATACAGTAAAAAAGCTTTTTGGACATTATTAGTACATATTTGCAGAGCAAACAAAAAAATTATTATTTGAATTTTATCAATTGTTGCATTAGACATACAGCATTCATTGTACCACTGTAGAAATTAGAGCTCTTTACGAGCGCCATCAGAACTCGTGACAGGATCGTCTGAAATAAGAAAACTAAAAATATTCTTAAAATATATGTGAATGGTTATCGCCTTATCTTCATTATAAACAAACAATCCGCCGATTTTTAGCACATGTTTAAACACAATGTTGCAACAAAAAAAAACAGTTTTCTACACCTAAATCTGTCCATAAAAAAAATGGGTGATCCAAAATAACTCTTTGCGAATAAGCGAGTCTAATTATAAATAGAATGCCGTCAGAGTTTTTGAAATCGGTTCATAATTAAGCTTTTTACATTGGCGCCATCAAGAGCTAAGGCAAAAATTGATAAAATTCAGACAATAATTTTTTCGTTTATTCTTCAAATATGAAGTAAAAAATTCCAAAAAGCATTTTTACTGTACGTCCTTGAGTTTCTTTTTTTAATTCATGAAAATCGCGCATTTTTCAAGCCTATTTTATGACCGTTGAGTAGCCTTACCTAAATAAACAAATAAATAAATAAAAATGCGAAGTAGGGTGGGATCTTCCTTGCCGCTAAGCTGTTGATCGTGTACCGCTACAGGCATGCCTATCCAAATCCAGTGCGGGCCAACAGGTGGGGGAATCTCTTTGCTAGGAACGTTGACATTCCAAGCCGGTGAATTGCACGTGGTCGCCACGCGGCCCATCGTCAATCCTCTTCGCTCATTAATCTGAAAGGATCCTGAATGGGTGGAAGAGGGGTGCGCGGGGTGCGCGCGCGCGAGGCCAAGGGCAACGGAAGGATGGAGCGGGAGGGTGATGGTCACGTCACGAAAAATCGACACGGAAAAAGCGATCGGGAAGGCTGAACAGAGCCCGGCAGGCCGAGCAGTTTAACACACCTAGTCGCGAATAAGTGTGCAAGGCGCGCATTTAGCGCCTGGAGGCTCTTTCACGATGCACGCTTATGCGAAGATATCGGCAGCTGGCCTGGAATCGTGAGAGACTCGGGCAGATGGCCTGCCCCGAAACTCCTCCACGGGGCTCGCGTGTACGTGCACACGACCACTACGGATCCCTACACGTCTTCCTAAGGAAGGAACCACCGAGGATGTTTCCCACGGACTCCTGCAGTCTCTCATCTGCCGTATTACTTGAGCACACGAATGTGCCCTGGATTCCCTCCCTCGTCCTCCTCGCTTCTCCCCCTTAACCCTCCGGCTGCCCCCCTGCCTTATCTCTCTTTCCCTCTGTCGCCTTCACCGTTACCGTCGCCCCTCCATCCTTCTCTGTCGCCGAAACGCTGACGCGCGACGGGGGAAAGTCCGCACCCTTTTGCCTCTTAATTCTCCGAACGATTCCCATTACTCCAAGGCTGATTCCGTGATTGTGGGATCGTGACGAGAGGATTTATCGCCCCGGCCACCGAGGCGACGTTCGCGGTTGTTTGTACCGCTGTTTCGAAGTCTTTCGAATTCGCTGTTTTTGATTTTGGAGCGCGATTCGGTGACGCGTGCCTGGCCGTCGTTGAATCTATTCACCGGCGCCGTGGTTTTATGGTTTATCAACCAGCGGGCGATGAAAGCCCGCGCGGCGAGGCGAGGAACGGGACCGGGCCATCCCTGACGCCACGGTAAAATTTGTTTACTTGGATACCAGAGAGTGAAGTTTCTCAGAATTTTTAACTTGACACGTTAAAGGACGCATGTTTTGAGGCATGTTTTTTGCGAAATTGAGGGAGTAGCGATAATGTATTCTAATAGGGTGTACTAATCACAGAAAATAGGAAAAATTAATTATTTTTCAATGTGTATCGATTTAAATGCAAGTGTGATTTTATCACAAAATTACGGAATTTATTTATAAAATATGCATAAATATAACTGTGCTGCTTATTATGTATCTTTACAATTTGCATAATGATTGCACGAGATTTACAAATGTATTGTAAATATTTAGCATGTTCTATGAGTCGGTTGTTAACGAAGAAGGAATACGGGTCAAAACTGACCCACCTTCGCCGGCGAACGATTAAAAATATCCTGTATTACCTTTTCAATACTAGTTTTTACTAAAAAATAATATTAGTAAATAAGTGTAATGCAAGTACTTAGGTACGCTTATTTTAATTGTTTCTGAATTTTTATCTTAGTGGAAATAAGAGTAGGAAAATGATATGAATATTCTACGCTGTTGCTTCAATTGCTCTTCTCCTTGGCAAAGTAACAAATGAATAATAGTACCTAATGTTGATTCTTTTAAGGTGATCAGAATAAATGTTTTCGCTGATTTCGGTTACCTTGAGTGTCCTTAACGCGACTACCATATTGTTGCTGTTATTTTATTCAAGAGGATGGACGATAGTATTAGTTAAATAATTTTCAGATTTTCGAGGCAAATGGAACTCTTTATTTTTACTGGCACGTTGTTACAGCTGAAATCAAAGCGAATTCACTGACCTGCTACAAGTTGACCTTGCAACGACCTTGAGCGCGGAAACTTGTTTTTCAGTTAGCTATTTCCAATCGCATTCATAAATCAAATTAAACTATTCGCAGTTATTGCGTGAAACATTGTCCCTTGAAATAGAGTCAGTTATTGTATACTATTAATCATTGTGAGGGGTGAATATGAAATGAATAATCGAGTCTCTTTCACCACAGTCCTTTTAATAAGCACGACAGCCGATGCTCGCTGTTTTAACAAAGATCAAGAATCTGACATACACTAGCAAATCGCGAACGACGCGAGACGATACCTCAGAGGGCTGGGATGAGATTGAGGGTGCGCGTCATCTCCGGAGAGGTCCATCTCTTCGGGGGAATCGCAACTCGTCGATCTGGCCCCTCAATTGTATGAAAAATGTGTGCTAATTTGCAGGAAAATCGCAGAAATGCTTAGAGATAACCACAAGACAATTAAACACTTAATCAATAATTAAGGCTCTATCTAAATTCCAATCAACACAATCCCGCCCCTCGTCATCCTTAGTTTACTTTGTAGGGCCCTTAAGCGCACCCTCCCATCAAATCATTCCAAAATAGGTAATTTCTAGGATTCAATTTAGAAAAAAGTAAGCGCCATAGTGTTAAAAAACATTTTAGGCTGTATTTTTGTTACATATTTTATCTAATACTGCTGTCTCTTGTTTACTTTTTGTTAAATAAAATCCTAAAAAACTGACCTATTTTTTGAGTAATTTGATGGTAGGGTACCCTAAATTCCCACCAGGTTGATCCGACGTGGCCCAATAATTCCCTGTTCTAACCAATAACCCGTGTTGTATCCAGAAAGCTGAAATGCCCTCGAAATATATTTTATTGGCAGCGTGGAGGAAATCTAATTAGCGGGGGGGGGGGGGGGGGGGGTTACTAGAAACCCGAAGGAACCATGTACCCCCTAACAGTTCACGGATAAGATATATTACAATAACAACTTGACGTACAATTTATAACAATTTAAACGTCCACAGCAACCAATAAATATTTACAACAAAAGAACCTTCAAGCACAAAGCCATTTGCAACAAAATTCGCGCATTCCACGAATTGAATAAACGCGCGACCTAAACCGCGCAGTCCCACCACATAGGTAGCGTCTTGGGGCAATTGTAAATCAGCCTTTTCGCGGGAAAAACGTTTCCATTTCACTAATTAAGCCGAGGAATCCGCTTTCCTTGCCTAGCCAGACCTGGCCCGACCAAATTCAGCGGCATTACGTCGGCGCTTCGCTCTGCGCGAGGCTGCAGCAATAGATGATCAGAGCCGGACAGTGGTGAAAATAAACCGCGGTGCACTAATGGTCATGGAGTAGCAGCATGCCGCCAATAATTATAAGCGGCCGACGTTGCACTAAATCAGACCGCGAAGAGTTAATCTAAACCTGTTGCATCGCGGCGAGCGTCGCAACGGGAGCGTACTGCGGGCGTGTACCCGGCCACGCGTGAACACGTGTCGGTGAAGGCGCGTGGGCCTGTGCACGAGAGCCAGGAGTCGCCATTAAGTGGGTGGCTAAGATTGCCTCTCGTTTACTTTACCTCTGTCCTTCTCACTCCAGTTTATCGATGAACCTGCCCCTCTCTTCTCTCTCTTCCCCTCTCTCTCTCTCTCTTTCGCTCTGTCGTCTTCTCAAGTAGTCTTCCTCATCGGTCTTTCGAGTGGGCGGGAAGATGCAGGGAGTGCCGTAGCCCACGGTTAAGAGAAATGACATTAAGAGAGAGCCAGGGATGCAGGAAGGAGAGAGAGAGCAGCCAACTGAACATGACCGTTTAATGTACGATGCGGACACCTACTAATGCCGCACCGAATCATTCCCGCGGTACTAGGCACGATTTATGACCTTCGTGCCCATTTCGGAGGCCGACCGTGCTCGCGCGCTAATTGTGACGGAACAGAATCGATTCGTTTAAGAAATGTTTTGATACTCGTGTAGTTATGTAACTCCAGTGTCGTATTAAGTCCCAGATATCAAGTGCCACTGCACACCTACCGCGTGCGGAGAAAGTATGATCGATGCGACGAATTGCAAACAGTCGATACACATGTACTCACAGGGGCGGGTTTGTGATAGGCTAAGTAGGCTGCAGCCTATGGCGGTAATTTGGGGGGGCGGAAAATTTTGGGTAGCGACAAATTTTGAGTGAAAGAAGTTGGCAAAGGTTTAAACACAGAGGCAACTTTCAGGGTGGATTCCTATTCTTTTGGGCTAAAAACAAAGCGAAATTTGGGATTTTTTTTTTAAGAATCCAGCGTTTCGATTCATCTGAAATTTGGACCATGTTTTGATGCATCTTTGAAGAAGCTGCAGTTTTTTTTTTTATTAAGTTTTAACCGTGAATATAGTAGTTATGCATGATCGACCATCACGCCGTGCAAATTTCGTCGTCCGTTGGTGTGCATGATATTTATCTACCAGGTGATCTGAAACAGAAAAATGAAACGACGTTTTATTTTATACGTATGTAGCTTGAAATTGATGAATCAACAGGGTAATGGCCCGAAAAGGAACAGTATCTTTGGGAATTTATTAAAAGCAAACTATTTAATGAATTTTTTCCCAACTTTCAGGACTTTCTATTGGGTATTTCAGTTACACGAATATCTTTTTTGAAATTTATTTTAAGCAGATTTAAAAGCTGTACGGGACCAGTAACTCAGCGGTGCAAAAAATTTCCGCTGAAATAATTGACAGTTTTCCGACGAAACGGTTCTTCTGAAATCAAAAAACCAAAAAGTTTTAAATACTATATTCGGAAATTTAATAAAATGACAAAATGGGGAACCTCTGAAAAAATTGTGAAATTTGGTTCTAGTAAATTAACCTCTTTCGTTGAAAAAGAAATAGAAGGGAACGACCAATCAAAAAAATCTCCCGCCGCATATAGTTTCTAAAACATTTTGGTTTTTTGATTTTAGAAGCACCGTGTCGTCGGAAAACTGTCAACCAGATTTTTTGTCAAATAAATTTGAAAAAAGCATTTCGTGTAACTTAAATATCCAATAAAAATTCCAGAAACTTTAAAAAACTTTCATTAAGTAGTTTGCATTTAATAAATTTCCAAAGATACCTTTAATTTTCGGGCAATTACCCTGTTGTCCCCCCTGAAAAAGCAGTTCTTTTTCATATAGCGAATTAGCAATAACTCATATGTGAATTTCTATAATCAATTAATTTTCCAATTGTCTCGACTCTTTTAAATTAAAATATTTGACGATATTTCACGGAAAGGGGTGGCAGACACTTGTCAGCCTAGGGGCGCCTAATCTCCAAATCCGCCTCTGTACATTATATTTATTACGTTGAGTCTAATCGTCTAACAGTTGTGTATGTTGATCATTAGGCATGGATGAGGTTAATCACGAGGCACGGCAGTGTGTCATAACTGTACTCTCCGTTCTATTTATCAGAAAATAAAACACAGGGAATGTAGCGCCTTATCGCGATTGCGATTTGATTTATTCTACGCCGCTAACGACATTTCGTATTAAACTATATACGTCTAACGAGCTTGCGTTCCATTATGGTCTGCAATGTCAACTGCGATGAGCAGCAAAGTAGACGGGAATGCACCGGCAATATTGTACGTACATGCGTGTACCTGAATTTGATAGCTGCATGACAGTTACGCCTAATTGACGGTAACTTTCTCAACCGCATCCGAGGTCTGCTGGATTTTATGTTTTACATCGAAGTGTCGAGTGGCTTTATATAGGTACGCGATCCGTTTAGATTGAATATTAACTACGATATCATTTTTGGATCTCCGAAATTATAAATACATTTCCCGCGCAAAGCGTAAGATACATATGCAGCGAAACGAGCAGCATTCAATTTATATCGAAGTTCGATCAAACCCTGCAACAGCTGACCACGATAATTAAGCCGTTTTTAATTCAGAACGCAACGATCGCGGCGAAGTGTTGGACGACTTCTTATTCGTGCGATACATCTTTGGTATTGGACGCATAGGAGATGAAGAGAAATCTTCTCCTTTTAATTTTAATGTTTCTTAATTAACGCCCTTATCTGCTTACACGTGGTAATTCGTATAATTTCAACTGTGCAGTAATTACATTTTGCACCTGCTGATTACATGATTTTCCAACTGATAAAATTTGCAAGCGTATTGATAATTGCGATCATCGCAATCGCCAGAGCTTAGTAATTGCTAAAGCTCTAATTTACAATTACGAGTTTTTCAATGGCTGCGGTAAAAATATTGATATTACTTCTTCGGTTCTGAAAAAACCAAGTCACCTTTCAACTTTCCTAATCGAACCATGTATCACACAGATTTGATTTTTATTAATATTTATTGTTAAAATATATAAAAAAAAGTTATGTTAAACGATTCTACTAAAAATGAATTAAAAACTAAAAAATAATTATTTTCTTGTACTACAACTTCGATGGTGATATGTGACTTTAAAGAAAATCATAGAAACTCTGTGATTATTCTGTAGAATTATTGTTCAAATCAAAAGGATAATCACAGAGTTTGTATGATTTTATATAAAGTCACATATCATCATCGAAATTGTACTAAAAGAAAATAATTATTTTTTAGTTTTTAGTGCATTTTTAGTAAAATCGTTTAACATAAATTTTGTTTTTATATATATTTCTTTATTTTCTAGTTTTCAGTGTCTAGTTTTCTAGTTTCTAGTTTCAAGACAATTGAATTGGTGGAAGTGGGTTAAATTTGAGTTGCCAGATTTGAACAAAACATACATACACGAAATATACAAGAAATAAAATCTTTTAAAATTTTTTTTATATATTTTTTTCTAGTTTTGTTTGTGGCGTTTTTATACATATTTTGAATATTTTTTATTTTTGACTTTTTTTTAAATACTGTATTGTCATCCAAACTACGCACGCCTGCAAAGTTGCGAGACAATTGGATTGGTGGAAGTAGATGAAAAATGAGATGCCAGATTTGAACCATACACCAAACGAACAAACTAAACTAAGGATCGAAGCTAACAGGGGAAGATACCGAATCCGAAAATTAAAAAAATTCTGAAACATAGTGAATATGTACGGGATTTCCTCCTGATTACACCGCAATTTTTGTTTGCTGCCCAAATTCACTCGAAGGGGGTGAAATTAACCCCCGAATATTCGGCTATTATCCGATTTTGTGCTATAACTCGGGAATTGTAAGAGATAGAAAAAAAGATTCAAGACAAAAAAGTCACTTATTTAATTAGATCTATCATTTGGCAAAAAAAATATTTTACAGTTCGCGAGTTATCAGACAAAATCAGAAAAATAGCCGAATTTTTAGGGGTTAATTTCACCCCCTTCGAGTGAATTTGGGCAGCAACCAAAAATTGGATTGTAATCAGGAGGAAATCCCCTGCATATTCACAAGGTTTCAGAAGTTTCTGAATTTTCGGGTTCGGGATCTACCCTTGTAAGTAAAATCATTTAAAAACCTTTCAAATGTAGACTAATGATAATCCAATGCCGTATATAAACCCGCCATTCTCCCGCGCACGAAGAATACGTTTCACTAAACACTAGCAATCAACTAAAATATTAGGTTCCATTTTCTCGCGACAAGAGGACCAGCTTCAAAATTCTGTGCGCCCTCAAAATACCTCCCGCCAAAAAACTGACATACGCCCCTACGCAATCTCTTCTTCCCGCCTAATCGTCAGAGGTAATTCAAGAACACTATCATCCGCCACTATGAAACACCCTGCGTACAGAAACTATTACCGCGCAATGGAAACTTGCTCTAAAGCAAGATCGGCGAGAAAACATCCAGACGTTTGTTTCGACGCCACCTCCAAACATCAACCGTCGTATCGCACCTGACGTTCCGCGGTCCTCCGGAGTACTTGGCTTCGAAACGGTACACGTGGCGCGTAAACAAAGAAGCACTCACGGGAGTGGCGCGGAGGCTGTTTTGAAAGAGGAGCCTGCCGGTTGGAAAAATCGCGGCAAAAGGGCGCGCGTGCACGTGGCTGTCCTTCGCCCCTCCACGGATCTATGCGAGCGTAAGTGGTCGTGCGTGGGGCGACGGTTGCCCGGGGGAGGGTGGTCTCGGGGGCCCGGGGAGGGGGGTCGTTACGGCGCGGCGCATCCTCCGTCTTTTCTCGTGGCTGTCTCACAAGGTGACGCCGATGCCTCGGGACTGTGGGAATTCGGGACATGTGCGTGCCTACACACGCCGTGCTCGTGGTCCGCACACGAGGGGGAAATCTTGTGGTGTTTGGAAAGAGAGGAGCAACCGAGGGGAAAAAAGGAAGGGGCGTGGGGAGACCGGACCTATGCTGTCCGCGGCACATCGGCCGCCATAAGGCAAGGAATCCATGGGAATATCGAGCATGTGCGTCGGCCGATCCGCTCGTGTGCTGCACGAGTTATGGGGTAGCCGGTCACCCTTCTTTTCCCCCCCCCCCTGTTTTTCTTTCTTCCCCTCTCCTTCCTTATATAGGATTCCGTGACCTGGCGCATTTCGGGATTTCTTAACCACGTGGCTGCTGCATAGCGAAGCGGGCTGGGCACGCGGGGTGGTTCGCCCCTTGTGCCTTACCCCCTACAGGCTCGTGGCCCTCACGTGTCGACTTGCAACCGTCCATCGATGTGCTTTTGAAATCCTATCGTTACCCTCTGTTCTATTAAGAGTTGACATTCTTTGGTAGTGTTTTAATTTTATTATTGTAGTTGTTGTATTCTTCGTCTCATTTCGTGGGCTCAATTTCGTATGCGTACCTATGACGTTTATGAGCTTGAATGTTTTAGCTTCTATTCGCGTACAGTGCTGTGTACGACGTGTATTTATTAATTTTAATTACTCGGTATTAGAAAATTTGCATTCTGAGTTATTATTGAATTATGGATAGAGATGTTCTCATTAATAACGTAAAATAAAAAGTTTAGTAGCAAGATTCGTTAACAATTGTGAAGAAGTTTTTTGTTAAAGTCAGGATTATCCATTATAATTTAGATTGATGTCAACCTTGATTAATATATTTTTAGTTAGCGCCATCTAGCGAAGTATGCTCAAAGAAATTTTGCTAGAAGAATGGAGCCGGATAAACCCAAATTTCACAGTAAATTAGTTGAACCTGTGTATAATAAATTAAAGCTTGTAATGAAATCGTTGGAATATTAGAAGAATAGTAATTTATTCTAATTACATTTGTAGCAGTTAAATATTGAATTTGGACGAATATTTTTTTGCACTATCTTCACTACTTACACGGATAATATTACTTTTTTAAATAAACTGTGTACAATTTTTCAATTGAATGCACTCAAAACACAAGTATATTAATCAAGGTTTATATGAATGTAATTACATTTGTTTATATTAATTAGAATTGCGAATTCTTACTTTAAAGTTGATTTAATATGTAAAATATGTTACATCTAGGATGGACGGATACCACTTTTGTAAATAACTGTATATCGATACATAGGTAGTAGTTTTTGTCACTCTATGAACTCTGTTAGCAGGTGGGTAGTTTTATCGGATAATGAAATGAGTCGCAATTGCAATTGAGGATTGATTTTTCAAAAGGGCGTATTTCCAGTTCTGACCTTGAAGCAAATTTGAATGGCATCGTCTTAATATTCTTAAATTACACCCTCTAGTGCCACAAACCACTACAAAATAGGTTTATTCCTTTTTGAAAAATTGAAGTGAAAATACATGTTTCATACAAAAAGTCTTATTTCCAAGTGTGTCTGATGACATAGTGAAATAATTTTTTCATCTGAAAGAAAACGAGCATATTTCCTCTACTCATCTAGGAAATCGTAATGAATTCGAAGCAAAAGGAACTTAATTCCATAAACTTACCCAAATATACACTTGTACCCATACAGCACACTCCATTGAAAGGAACGTTCCAGGAATGTTGCAGGAAGGTTCCAGTGCAGTACCGGAACGTTCCAGCAACATTGCTGGAACGTTGCAGGAACCTTCCTATGTCCGCCCCTGTGGAACATTGCACGGCAACGCTCAGGGAACCTTCCTGCAACGTTCCTGCAATGGAGTGTGCTGTATGGGTAAGTTAGTTTAAAAATGTATCTTTAGATTTATGCGTGGCAAAACGTTTGTTTTAACCATACACATATTTAGTCCACTTATCACTTTTTTACAAAGTCAGGCAAAGTAATGTGTACATTACAAAATTACTTATTTCCAAATGTGTTTATAACAAAAGTGCTTATATCCAAATGGTTTCATACAAAAGGCCTTATTTCTTATAGTTTCCATCAAACAGGCTTATTTCCAAACGTTTTTGTTTAAATAACAATTAAAACAATGTCACTAAATTTAAAACATTACCGCTATCAGATGGAAGAATAAAATGTACGTGTACCAATAAAAAAAGATTTTTTTAATAAACGTAGTTAGGTACCACAATTTTTTGCGGTTATTGAAAATTTGTTCTATGTGGAAATATGCCCTTTTGAGAAGTCACTCAATTGATAATAGTAGGAATTCACGTTTATAATAGTAACAATTCATATATTATGTACTGCAGTAAAAAATTCTCAAGCAAATTGTGAATAGTGATCGTTGTTTATCTATTGTACTTCGACTAATTAAATGTTGTTGATTTCGAAAATGATTGCATGACCATATGAAGTAGAATTGAATGATACTTTTGAATAACTATGAACTGCCATGCAGGTACTACATCATAATTGGTGGTATATATATATAAATATATTTTATTTTTGAAGTATCTGTATTCTAATAACTTTTTTATTAAAAATGTTGCTATAATCTACACCTTTCTTAATTCATACGTTGAAAGTACTTTAGAATGACAACTACAAAAATCGTTTAAATTAATTCTGGTTTTGCCTTAAGTAGAATAAGAAACAATAGTAAAGACTCCTATTTATTTTCCTGACCATATGTGTTATAAGCTACTGTCGCAGTAGTTTATAATTTTCACTTCGCTTTGTTTCCTTCATGCGAATCCTTTTATATTGTTAAATGATCAGAACAGTGGGTTTTGGTTGAACTCATTGCCATTTATTGTCAACAAATAAATTTGAAACTTTAGTCACAGTTATCAAAAATACATTTCATATCTACTAAAATATAATTTCGCACCTCAGTGATATTCCTTAAATCCCCTTCGCGAGGGGAAAATTGCTTCTATGTAGAAAGAGGATAGGTAGCAGGTACGGCGATGTGGAAATTCATGCGACACAGATCCTAATAATATATTTGAACCGTTAAATAGAGCGTTGGCATTTGATCTTGAATCTCTCTTTCGCAGCTCGCATAATTCCTTGAAGTACATCTAACACTGGCACAATTCCACGGGCATTTCCTCCGACTTGCTCCTTTTGCCGAGTTAAATATAATAGCATCGCACGTGGCTTCCGTCGCTGCGAAACGCACAGAGGCTTTTCAGCAAGAATTCCCAATTACCCGGGATGATAGAAACTTCTGACGTCGTCAGAAAATTTATCTTCTTCTCCGACAGTTGCGTCTTAAAAAAATTCCTCTCTGCGGTTCTCCACGTAATCATCGCACGTAGAAAGTTTGACGTGAACGTAACTCGAATCGTAAGATCTTTCTCCACTTATCGATGTTATGTAGCTTCATTTCCAACGGATGGCCCATTTCCTTTACCTTATACGAACCATGATCGTTACTTCTTATCAAAGAAAACTGCAGCATGCTGTTACATTTTCTTACCGTTATTTGCTTCACACGATGACGCTTTATGGTTTATGGATTTTTTCTATGGAACTTTATAAACTCGAATTTGTGAAACAGAAACTGAAATTGCTACTTGTAGCAAAATTGAATTGGCAACAATCGAGGTTAGTCGGAAAGTCTTCTCGGTTTTTTCAATATGGCATTTCGGTTGGAGTATTAAAACACTCACTGCTTGAACATTAGGCTGTTATTTTCGACTTTTGAATTTTCTGCGCGGCACGCCCCAGAATAGTTCCAAGCAATAAAAAAAATCGGATGATGGGAAAAGGTGCCCCTGGGCCCTTGAACATTTAAATAATTATTTAACAGCTCACATAGTCGATTTTATATAGTATCCTCCAAGTTATTGATTGCATAAAAAAATATGTCGAACAAAAGTTGTAGATCCAGACAAGAAGCATCTTTTATGTTATATTAGTTTTTCTCGTGCAACAAACGGTTTTCGAAAAAAGTCCGAAAACCTAAAAAAAAATATTAATTTTTCAAATTTTGAAAGTTAAAATCCTTCTCGAACAGTTTTTGTTTATGAAGGCGGAAAAAATTGTACTTTTTCTTCGAGGACTATTTTTTAAAGACTTAGGGGGTGGCATATACCGAGATATGCCAAAAAGATAAAAAAAAAATTTCCCATATTTTCAGTGTTTGATATGTCATGAGTGTTTCCTGAAAATTTGGGACCGAAATTCGCAAGAATATCTTGGTGATACTTGAAAAAATGTACAGAATGAATTAAAATTGAAATAACACAATAAAATGGCAAAAACACGAAAACCGAGAAATATGGAATTTTAGTGTTTTCACACAATTGTCTCTAGCTTCGGTATTTATCCATAGATTTTCTTCAGTGGCACCTTGTTTTCTTCGTAAAAGTGCAGACTCAACGTAAGAAATAAGAAACTGGGCCGATTTTTGCGTTTTCGAATTTTCCCAGATGATTAAATGAATTGTCGATTTCAATTTCAGTCGAAAAGTACTTTTTTCACATATTTCCATCGATTTCACCCGAACTACTGAACCGATTTGAAAATTTTGTTAGGTACATTTGTTCGTGATTCAATTACCTTTAATTTGATATAATTTTCGAGCATATCGGTCATTCGCAACACTAGATATTCGCAATTAAGCGGGACCACCTTTTTGACAGACAGGTAAAAACTTCACCTGTCGATATCTCGAAAACGTATCCATAGAAATTTTTTTAGACCTTACTTTCGGAACCAGCGGGCCATTTTACACGAGAAAAAAATAGTGGCATCGCTGCGCAAAATGGCTGTAAACCAGTGTAATTAGACCAAGTCATACGTTACCAAACACTAAAACATTTTTGGTTTTTCGAAACATAAAATTACGTTTAAGATAGATCATTCTCGGGGTTAACTTTGCTGCACTTCATCCTCGAGAGTTATATGTGCAACGCGTAGTTGGTGCGTGAAGAGCATGATAACAGTAGCAGTTCCTTCACCAAGGGAAAAGTTCTTCGCGAACCGGTCTTAATTTTTTATTAGGGAATACTGGTTGCCTGATTCTTCGATTGGACGCACATTTGTCTAAAGGGAGCTGCTGCGTTGTATTGGGAAACCTAGAATTTCGATACGCCAACTGGTGGCAGAAAATTGAACTACTGAGAGTAGGTCGAAATCCGTCGAAGTCCATATGATTACCAGTGTTTATATAGACATGTTGTGGAAAACGAGTGCTTTTAAATTTTTTTGGACACTAAATTTTTAGTTATTCGATTAATAAATACTTATTCGGAATGTTTGGTGGGATCCGGACCTACTTTCAATAGTTTGCCAACTTACCACCGCAGCGCTGAAATCTAAGCCACGCCTCCACTAAGTTCCCCAATAATACAAAAGGTTTTCCAGTGAGCGAATTGTAAATTCGCGAGAGTGATTGTATTAGGTCAGTGCAGAAGCTCAGTCGCTCACTGTTAGCTGACAGGTGTACGATTTTTTTTTACTACACCTGTGCTTTTATCAGAAAAGTGGCTAAAGGTCATAGCTAACCAGAGAAAATACATTGATTAAAAAAGCCTATTTTATATTTTTGCTTTTAATAAAGACTTTGATTTAATAAAGCGAACCGACCTAATAATTTATAACGATATTGTTCGTACGAACTAATGTGTGGTTTTAATATTGTTTAAGTTGATAATGATTCTGTGCTCCTTATAACAACGTAATTTAAGCGAAAACTTCACTTGTGACTTTCTCCCTTGAGAAGACCCCTTGGTAGGTTCTAAAGAATGTTATAGTATTCTTTAATCTAACAATAGGAACTTGTGAACAATCTCTTATGAGCTTCGTCGGGTGGTTTCATCCCCCAAAATATGCAAACGGGCAAAATAAAAAAATACCTATTTGTCCACCTAAAAACCTCTCCTTGCCAGAGTCCGGGGACTTTTGGTGCACACTGTACTGCGCAACGTTTATACGAAAGATTTCTTATACAGTAGTTAATTCAAGAGCTATTTAAGGTGGTAAAGTTAGGTGGTTCACCCCGTATACAGTTGTGCTGCGAGGATCTGTTGGCTGCTTCCGTTCACACAGCGCAATTGGCTGGACGGTGTCTCGACGCTGGCGAGAGATGGCCAAGGGATAGAGCGAAGGATGTATGGTCATTAAGCAGGATATAGTTTTTACGTTTCACTCGATACTCGTGGCCTATCGTTACTCATCCGTGTAAGATCGCTGGGAAAGGGTTATCCGGTTGTCCATTCACTATGTTATCTCCGCCTCAGCGGATGCGAGAGGACTCAAGAACGACGAGGCTTCTTCTTCGCACGGCGCCTTGCCTTACCGCGCCGTCCTTTTCCACGCTGGCTACTTTGCTCACAGGGCACCTGACTGACTAGTCGGCGTAACATTAGCCCCGACAACTTTTCGGATTAAGTAGTTGCCGTTCACTCGCGCCCGCGGCTACGAGAACCACGGCGGAAGCACCGTTGACTTGGAAATCATTCTTCCACGTAAAAAATACCCATTCTCACTGATTCTCCTGTTGCGGAAAAGCGAGTGGTAAAATCGCAACTGAAACGTTTGTTCGAAGGAAATAGGTGTTCTTCAATTCACTGTCGAAATCAGAATAGAGCTAAGAGAAGCCGAAGTTATGAAGAATACAACAGCGTACGACTTTTCTGTAACTGAATATACTTTTCTCGTCATTATTTATAGACCTTCCGAATATGTATCTGAATTTCCACCGTGACACGTGGATAATGTGATGAATAGTGCTATAGCAAGTTCGTTGAAAACGTTATTGCTTTGTTTGAGTCATTCAAGTGTTGGGACTCTAGGAGTAGGGTAACGGTACCTAACATCGCCTAGCAAAAGTTAAATCGCTCTTAATTAATAATTAATATTTTTGTATGTAATTTGTTTCAGAGTAAAGAGAAAGTATACATCGGTATTTCGTGTAGCATAAGTTAGAATGGTTGAAACTTAGAAATTTTTAATTGGGAATCCAGAAACGTAAGACATGCAAAAATCGGGTGCTGAAAAAAGTGTACGCATTTAATATCGCCTATTCAAGAAATATTGATTAATTCATGTATATATGTGTTTTCATTATTTCTTTCTATATAAATGTTTTTTCATTAGGTTTAACCCATCGTTGACACGCTGCTCTTTTCGACCAGCTTTGACATACTGGGTGGCTCACACCCAGATCAAGTTTTGAACGACTGCCATTCCCATCTAAAGAATCCAATCGTTATGAAAAAAATCAGGGGTCGATTTCAAAGTCTCTAAAATGTATTCCAATAGTTTTTTTATTGAAATTTTATCACAGTTTTAGTAAAAAAATTCTAGATTATACGTCGAGAGAAAACTAAAAAAATCTTCAAAAGAGTGTAACTTTTTCTAATTTCAATATTAGAAGCTAAACATCTACAGAGTTGTTGTTCAGATATAATATTTTGAGAAAAAAAATAGTTTGTAGGTAAGTGGGCTTTAGAAAAAAAGGTATTTATTTTGAATATAGAAGATAGGTATTTCGGTAATTGAAAAAATAGAGACATTCTACGTATTGGAAAAGGTACAGTGCTTCAAAATCAGTAAAAATCAGCTTATGGGTGGCTCACACCCAGAGTGTCAACGAAGTGTTAAGAAACCCTAACCTAACCTTGTTGTTGAGAACACGCATACCGCTAAAAGGAAAACGCTATTTTTATTACGAAAACTATTTGAATCGATTACACTTCTTAAGTATATCATTAATTAGGTATTTCTAGCAGATATTCTTGCATTTACAGAATTATTAAAATTTAGCTTCTCCAAATGTGATGTAAAATTGTCGCAGTCCAATAAATTTTTACAATGTTAAGATTCACTAAAATACTTCCCTTTCTGTAATATTGTTAATCATATGACGCTGTAATTATAGTATGTCTTCCTACATTTGTATAGGTATTCAATCAGCGCATGACCGATAAATTTTAGGTACATCCACCCTAATTCAAACTATCACAGCCCCTCTTAAGGGGGTACTCTAGTGAAACTTCCCGTTTTTCAACGCCATCTTCGGGAATTTATTTAACAAAAACTATAAGTTTATACTATTTGGCGTTTTGCCTGCATATTAATTATGGTATGTTTGAAGTAATACTCAGAATTTTTTTGAACCTTTTTTATAGTCGGTGGCGCAAACTTTTACAAAAAAATTCTTTTCCGACGGGCGTTAGTGTGGGAACTGTTATAATCATCTAAAATGAAAAACCTAAGGTTTATTTTCTTTATTATGCTTGTCGTTATGGTTGGAACCACAGAGGGTCCCTAACAATAAAAATTTGCAGAATGACAGCATTTTGAAAAAAAATGTTCGATTTTTGCTAATATATTTAGCAGTTTCCGTTCTGTAGAATTAATTTTATACAAGATAGAAACTCGTCCGAGGTTCCAACCATAGCGACAAACATAATAAAGAAAAAAAACCTTAGTTTTTCCATTTTTGATGACTAGAACAGTTCCCACGCCAACGCCCGTCGGGAAAGAATTTCCTTGAAGAAGCTTCTCTTGCGCCACCGACTACATGTACGATGAAAAAGTTCAAAAAAATTCTGAGTATTACTTCAAACATACCTTAATATGCAGGTAAAACGCCAAATAGTATAAACTTATAGTTTTTGTTAAATAAATTCCCGAAGATGGCGTTGAAAGACAGGCAGTTACACTAGACTACCCCCTTAAGGGGTTAGGCCACCAGGGACGGAGCAAAATTGCAGTCATTTTCGGCATTTTTTTTAGGAAGATAATAAAATAAACAGAAAATTTAATATGAAGCCTGTTATTATACAACTCTCGCCGGAAAAAAAACCGTATTTTTTTTCTTACAAAATGGCGGCGATAGAGCCGTGATACGCAAGATCTTGTGGAGCGACGTTTTCCACGGTGTTCAATCTCACGGCTATACCGTTTGACTTACAATTAGAACAAAAAACCAAAAAGCTTTATTTTCTGCATGCCTAAAACTATGGAAGTACGTAGCGGTTTTGCGATATCTTGAATATGTTCTGTGCAATTGACACTTTTATAAAACAAAAAATGCACTTTTTCTCTCCATGGTCACCATTTCGAGACAAATTAATGTTTCTGGATTTCCCTACGTACTTCCATAGTTTTAGGCATGTAGAAAATAAAGCTTTTTGGTTTTTTGTTCTAAGTCAAACGGTATAGCCGTGAGATTGAACACCGTGGAAAACGTCGCTCCACAAGATCTTGCGTATCACGGCTCTACCGCCGCCATTTTGTAAGAAAAAAAATACGATTTTTTTCCGGCGAGAGTTGTATAATAACAGGCTTCATATTAAATTTTCTGTTTATTTTATTATCTTCCTAAAAAAAATGCCGAAAATGACTGCAATTTTGCTCCGTCCAAGGTGGCCTAACCCCTTAAGGGGACCTTCCAACTTTGGCCACCTCAAAATTACCAAAAATGAGCCTCTGTCGCCGCCATTTTGTCTGAAAATGACAATAAAAAAATTGTTTTTCGTACTTCAATATGTGTTAAATAAACCCTCTGAAAAGAAATTCTATTCCGTTTGTCATACTCCCAAAATAAATTGTCAAATTTAGGTCTTTTTTCTGCCTCTAGAGTGGCGTTGCCCCTTAACCTTTCCCTTTCTTTCTATCTTCTATATCACGTCTCCAATTCTCCCCTTACACACATTTAAATTGCTTCCTTCAGAAACGACATACGCAACATTCTCCAGCTTTAGAGAAAAAAGATAATAACTATTTCGCTCCAATAATTCCTGCCCTAAAAATCAGTGAAAAATACCTATATGTTTTAAATTGAGAGTTTCTGCATTGTTCTGGCAAATTAGGTGACCAAATTTCCATCAGAGAGCTGGCAAAAAATTTTGGGAACAATGCTCGCGCGTGTCGTTCCAGCGGTAAACCGCTCTTGCAAACTCGGCTCGGTATGCGCACGTTCGAATCCAATTTCTCTCGTCGTCGTGCACGCCTCTGATCGGACCCCGATTCAGTGGCGCGCGCTATTAAATCACGCGCGCGAATTCGATGCTTCTGACGTTCAGAAAAATGGCAGTTGCTTTCGCACTTGTTACGAAGCCGCCTTGTTCAACAATAAAACTCGTCGAGGATCGTCGGCCCTTAACAACGCGCCTCTCAAAGAAAGCGGGTCAAGCTCGGAGCTACCCGTAAAACTCGATCAATTTCTCTCTCGTTACGCGATAAATAGTCGACGAGGCGGGCGCATCCGAAACGTCGATGAGCGACGAGCTGGCTCCCTATAAGAAGTAATTATCGCGTAATTATTCGTTGCCCGACGGTAAACAAGGCAGACGTTGCTGCCGGGGCTTTTCTTTCTTCGAATGACAATTATTATCCCCTACCAAGAAAACGCAGCACGGAGGTCGCTTTCGAAGTGTGCGGCAATTACGTTGACGTGATAAATCGCCGGGTGTCACGCGATTCGCCTTGCAGCTATCGATACGGGAACACACCGTATACGGGAGGTCCGCGCGATCCATTTGTTGCGCAGCTTTTAATTACATTGACGTTATCGGAATCTCGGGGCGATAAGCCGGGGGGATTTTTGAAAGTCCTGGAAATATGGCGATTTTATACATTTCCCCAATTCTGTTGCGTTTTTTTATTACACGCTCGACGGTGCGCGCCGAGCTGTTATGTAAGCCGTGCACTGCTTTCATATACGGGTTAAGATTTGCTTTTTTATATTTGTAACTTATCTGCGGGTCAGAAAATATTTCTGTCTCTGCTTTTCACTTTTTGCGGTGATTTATAAGGATTATTCTGAATGAGGAAAATATGTATATTGGGTCATTCCACGCCAACTCGATCACGTTTTTCCCTCGATGTCTCGGATTTTGTTCAAACTTGAATATCTTGTAGTCCTCGTGAAATTAGGGGGGGTTTAATTCACCATTTTGTCGATTTCGAGTTTGTTTAAAAAATACAGGGCCTTGAATGTTGCGATCTTTGCCTATTTTCGTGAAAATGGGTTGTACTTGTGAATTTTTATCTCGGGAACTGTGTGTCGGATTTAGTTGATTCTTACGGCATTTTAATGTAGAAGGATCGGCCTACCTGAATAATTTTTTTCCAGATCGAAGAATTAATTTTGCAACTTTGAAAGTTATGAATAAAGTTTTATTTTGCAAATTGAGGCTCAAGGTCGCGAGTTTAAAAATCCGAAAAAAATACCACCATATTCGCTGAAGAATTTTCTATAAAATAAGCCTATCTCTGGTCGGTAATTTGCATATTCGACGTCGCAGAAAGCTGTTAAAGACAGCTTACCTGAAACGCCGCTGTCTCTAACAAGAGATAGGCTTATTGTATAGAAAATTCTTCAACGAATATGGTGGTATTTTTTCGGATTTTTAAACTCGTGACCTTGAGCCTCAATTTGCAAAATAAAACTTTATTTATAATTTTCAAAGTTGCAAAATTAATTCTTCGATCTGGAAAAAAATTATTCAGAAAAGCCGATCCTTCTACATTAAAAATGCCGTAAGAATCAACTAAATCGGACAAATAGTTTCCGAGATAAAAATTCACAAGTACAACCCATTTTCACGAAAATAGGCAAAGATCGCAACATTCGAGGCCCTGTATTTTTGAAACAAACTCGAAATCGACAAAATGGTGAATTAAACCCCACCTAATTTCACGGGGACTGCAACATATTCAAGTTTGAGGAAAATCCGAGACATGGGGGGAAAAAAGTGATCGAGTTGGCGTGGAATGACCACCAAACCATCCCTTACATCGAAAATTACAAAGAGGGAAGAAATGGCTTGTAGGAAAATGACACCTAACTTAATATTTTCATGGTTTCTCAGTACTTATCCATACCAATTAGAGCTATTGTTTTTTCCCGGGTATCCGGGTACCCGGGTACTCGAGTACCCGGTGAGACCCCGGGTAGAAAAAAATTACTCGGGTACCCGGGTACCCGTAGGATACCCGACTACCCGGGTACCCGTGCAATACCCGGATACCCGGGTAGACAAAAATTACCCGGCTACCCGGGTAGACAAAAATTACCCGTGTGTCCATGAGATACCCGAGTAACTGAAGTGTGATGAGATACTTGAGAATTTCGATTTGACAGCATATTCCGTTCATTACTGAGGTTAGCCGAAAATGATCGAAAGTCGAAAAACGATCGGCTGTCAAATCGAAATTCTCAACTATCTCATCACACTTCAGTTACTCGGGTATCTCATGGACACACGGGTAATTTTTGTCTACCCGGGTACCCGGGTACCCACACAGCACCATAACATTGCAGCAACGTCTCTGCAATGATGCGGTGCAAGATGGCAATATTGCAACATAACATTGCAAAGACGTTGCAGGTTCAGTCCTATGTCCGCCTTAGCAATATTGCAGGTGTGTATTTTTGCAAAGTTGCGGCAACATTACGAATATGTAGTTCTGCAACGTTCCGGCAATGATTCTGCAACGAAACTGCAAAATTGTGGCAATGATCCTGCAACTCTTCGGCAATATTGCGGTGCGAGATTGCAATGTTGCACCGCATCATTGCAGAGAAGTTGCAGGTTCACTCCTATGTCCGCCTTAGCAATATTGCAGGAGTGTTTTTTGCAAAGTTTTGGGAACATTACAAATATGTAGTCCTGCAACGAAACGGCAAAATAGTGGGGGCAATTTTGATCATCGATCATCCTGCAACTCCATTGCACCGCATCATTGCAGAGACGTTGCAGTGCAGGTTCACTCCTATGTCCGCCTTAACAATATTGCAGGAGTGTAATTTCCGCCGCAACGTTTCGGGCAGTGAGGGGACGCGACGACGTGAATGTGTGCAGAACCGTAGAGTTGTATAACGCCCGTGTGTCTTTTTCTCATAGAAAATTCTTTTACCCCAAGGGGGATTCGAATCGAGGACCTGTAGCATCGTAGACGAACACTTTACCGCCGCAGCTACAACCGCTGATTGATAAGATTGCTTACGTATTCGAACTTATACTCCTACCGTGCAATACTTTAAACTCAAATTATTCAAAAACGAAGGCTCATTTGACAAACCCCATTAGGGTTTTGTAACACTATAGGTGCGTACTACAAATTTCACCCGGTGTCGTTTTAGGTTAGGTTGGAAAACAGTCTTTAGACTAAACCTTTACATTTGTCTTCTCTTCTCTCTTTTCTCTTGCTAGATTGTATATACGTATTTGTGCAATAAAGACGTTTAATAATAATAATAATAATTTCAGCCATTAAAAAATATAGTACCTATTTTATCTAAAATAATTAAATTGATCTTCGAATCTCCTCTATAAGTTCATGTACCTACATACAACTCCCGCGATAACACTTTTTTCATATCTTCAACGGCCAACGAGATATTCTAGCGTATTCAGTTAAATGAAACACGCCGTAGAAACCACTCGACGTCATGTACATTAGGATGGTCCTTATTTTTCAACTTCCGTTTTATTTTGGTCGCTCTCCCCTAAATTGTGACACTTGGTGAGAAAATGATGTGTGCAAAATTTTAAAGTGACTGGGTAACGGGAACCCGTGCCACATTTGTGTTAAAGTTTGGAAATTTTAGTGACTTCACGTCAATTTCGCACATCATTGTGTTCCGCTATTATGGAGGAATTAGTGATTCTTTTTTAATAAAAGTACAATTTCTTAGGTGTATAATAGTATCATTTCTGTGTGACTTCAAACAGTATTCTCAGAATCTCTGAATTTTACCATTAAAATTAGCGTACAACAGCGTCGGAGCCATTATGCGCGGCTACGTGAAGTCTTATTTCACGACTTCCGATTTCTTTCGTTGCACCCTCCAAAATTGTAACACTAGACGGAAAAATGATCCCTGAAAAAATTCAAATTGATTGGACGTCGGCAACCCGTGTCGCACTATAATTGAAGTTTTGAAGTTTTAGCGATTTTATGTCAATTTTTTTAAATAATTTGATACTGCCCTATTATAAAGGATTACTTAATAGTTCCTTAAAAACTATTGTTTTTTCTGATATGTATAATAATGATATATAGACACAACTTTAAATAATTTACTCAAAAACTTGTGTCGTAGCTTCCCACGACCACGGAGATCTGGAAGAGAAACTTGACATATAACGCTGCGGTTTAGCTACTGTATGCAACTACGTGAATATTCCAGGCTTTTCCCTATGAAAATGCTTCTAATGAAAGAACCTTCTAATATCATAGAAAAAAAATCGTTACCTGGCAATCGTGAATATTACCGCGTTTTACTTGGTAAAGGCGGATTGTTTGGTTTTTCCAAACCAAATTTTTTAATAGGTACAATATACCTACAGACTTTTTAGGAAAGGACCCTTCATTGTGGAAGAACGACACGTTATATCAGAAAACTTTACAAAGTACAACACATTTATAAGTGACAAATGATAGGTACCACTGAACGTTATGTCAAACTTATATCAGAATATAATAATCTGCTGACAAAAAATGAGGAAGAAAAACAATATATTTTACAAATAATTGAAGATTATAGGAAACTTTACCCTAATGTAAACAAATTTACAAACACAGAATATAATATATTGAAAAATACATAGAATTTAATAATATGCTAATTTATTACCTTCAATCTATAATATATAACTTAAATTTCAATAGAGAGTATTTCGTTTATAACTATGTAAAAAAATTTAATTCCTAAGTACTAATACTATAATCATTATTACAAAAACAAACAATACACTTGTGCATCAAAAGAACTATAATTTGACTCGAACTGCGTACAGTCGCTTATACGCTGCGTTATATACTAATTTTAAGAGATAAAACTCAAAGATTTCGTATATATTTTTGTAAGTAACATGCATATTATTATTATACATCTAATAAATTGTGCTTTTATTAAAAAATATTCACTGATACTTCAAAAATAGCCGAAAACAATTATGTTCGAAACTGACGAGAAATCACTAAAATTTCAAAACTTTAACTCAAATGTGGCAAGGGTTGCCATTGTCCGATCACTTTGAAATTTTGCACATATCATTTTCTCATCAAGTGTCACAATTTAGGGGGGGGGGGGGGGGTGCGATAAAAAAGAATTCATAAAAAATGTTGACCCCTATAGCTAAGGACCACCCTAATGTACATATTTCGAAAAATTTTGACAAAGTCATAGTTGCTTCAGAATATTGTTGTAATGTTTCCACAAGTTTACACTACAGTATTGCACGACGATGTGCGCGCAATATTGCAGAAATATTGTAGGACTGTTGCCACTGGAACATTGCACGTCGATGTGCGCGCAATATTGCAGAAATATTGTAGGACTGTTGCCACTGGAACTTTGCACGTCGATGTGCGCGCAATATTGCAGTAATATTGCAGGACCGTTGCCAGTGGACCATTGCACGGCAACGATCGTACAATATTGCAGCAATATTGCAGGATAGTTGCAAATAAACCATTGCACGTCGATGTGCGCGCAATATTGCATCAATATTGCAGGATAGTTGCCAATAAACCATTGCACGGCAACGATCGTAGAATATTGCATCAATATTGCAGGACCGTTGCCAGTGGACCATTGCACGGCAACGATCGTACAATATTGCAGCAATATTGCAGGATAGTTGCTAATAAACCATTGCACGACGATGTGCGCGCAATATTGCAGCAATATTGCAGGATAGTTGCCAATAAACCATTGCACGGCAACGTTCGTACAATATTGCAGCAATATTGCAGGATAGTTGCCAATAAACCATTGCACGGCAACGATCGTACAATATTGCAGCAATATTGCAGGATAGTTGCCAATTCAATAATGCAAAACAATATTGCAGCATCGTTCCTACAATATTGCAATGCAACCTGCAACAACGTAATATTGCAGCAACGTTCCTGCAATACTGCTGCAACTAGGTGTGCTGTATGGGTACCCGAGTAATTTTTTTCTACCCGGGGTCTCACCGGGTACTCGAGTACCCGGGCGGGCGGGTAGTAAGAGCTCTAATACCAATTGCTTCGAGTATACTAAACAATGCTCACATTTTGAATGTTTCTTTAAACATTTAAGTTCAATGCCAAAAATATCGTTGACATGTAATATGTGCCTATCAAATTGCCTTTATGCGCCTACATCTTCAGTTCCCCGCTGTTCAAAATTCGCAAGGAACCGTTAACAGTTCACGTCTGTATTCTTGAGCAGCCACCGACAGTAGCATCGTTTCGCGATCCTCGAGAAGCCGGGCCCGATATTTTTCAGTTTCTCCGCCGTTAATTCTGTCGCGGCTTAAATCCTTTTGTGATTGATAGCCGCGTGACGTTTTATCTACCGCGTTTATAACTTTCATTAACCATAAAGAGAATGACTGTGTTATCCGCCTGTCAAAGCTTTCATGTTGCCACGGAGAGTTACAGTCCCCGTGCTCCCTGTAATTTCAGCTGTTTTGTATGCATGCTTGAATTTATTTTTCAACGGCCCTCCGGTCCGCGCGTCGCGATAAGAATCAGGGTCTTTTTGACTCGCGAAAAACAGTCGATCCTTAATAAACGATAAGCCCGTTGTCACGACCTTTTTTTTTTTCAATATAGACACTTCGACGCCGATAAAGTCTTACTTTCGAGCCGGTTACGTGACTCGGTGGAAAATTTTATTGCCGACGGTGCGGTCGTTCGCTGGAACGGCAACATAATAAACGGAAGCCGAATAACTCTTTACGCGGCGTCCGCCCCTTTATCGACTATTCAAATAAGCGAGGAGGCGTGACCTTTCGTTAGGCGTAATTGGGCGTACGTCTTGTGTATAATAATTTTTGTTATTGAAGGGCCTGTAGCGACGAGGGAAGATCTCCTAACCCGGAAATTCGAAAAATTATGAAACTTCAGGGATATGTAGAGTTTGTAGAGGATATATAGATATGTATGACACCATTTTCTTGCTGCCAAAATTCACTCAAAGGGGGTGAGATCGACCCCTGAAAATTTGGCTATTTTTCGATTTTGTGTTATGACTCGCGAAGGGATGGAAAAAATTTTTCAGGTAAAAGTTACTTATATTAATTAGGACTATCATTTGGTAACTTACTGTTCTTGCAGTTCGCGAGTTATAATACAAATTCGGAAATGGCATGATTTTGGAGAGAAAAAAAATTGCGTAATACGTAGCCCCAAAGTTTCATAATTTTTTTAATTTCCGGGATCTTCTCTTATGAATCGAAGAACATTTTCTGTTACAATGTCAATACTAATTCGGATAAGACCTTTAGACTTTTAAATGTTAATACCCCGGTTGGCATTTATTGGTATGTAGGTATAATGATTCTGTTGGTTAGGAATTATTTTTTCACTTGTAGATTCAGTTTCATTTCAAGCTTTCTGTTACCAGTAAGGAATAGATATTATCAGCAGCCAATATTAAAGTGAATATAATTTTTCTCGAATTTAATTCCTTTTTATTCATCGTTTTATGAGTTTATTAGGGTGAGTAAGGGATGAAATTTATAAATTGTACTCTAAGAAAATACTTCCTTAGACTTTTAATTATAAATATGTAAAAGACATGTTTGCGAAAGAGTGTAATATTTGTGTAAATTGTGCGCAGGTAGCGAAGAAAGAAAACTGATTTATTTTTTGCAAATTTATTTTCTTCTCTTCCAAGTAGGTATTCTGTATTAGTGTCATTTAAAAAATTCATTAGCGGTGTAATAAGATACAATTTTGATAGAGAAACTAGGGTAGAAGCCCCAATTACTGACACATTAAGGACTGACTCTAATATTATTGCATAGTATCTGTATTTATTGACTAAAAGTATAAGTTTTTTATTTTTTTATTATGGTTTAATATGTTTACTTCATGAAAAACATTTTGTGGGTCTCAGAATTTCTATTTTTATATATAAATTCATTAATCTAAAAAACATATTTCGAGATCTATTACTGACACCTCTAAAACGTGTGTGACTGAATTACTGACACCCCAATTACTGCCAGCTAACCTAATACTGTTTATTACTCATTTTACGGTTATGTCGTCTCATGTACATGAGCAACTACTGCTATGACAGTAATACCAAAATGCTTGAAACGCTTGTACCAATCACTATCACCCATATATTAATTAAAAAGGCTTAATTAATCGTTATATTACGATCGTTGTGACTTTCTATGATACTTATATTGTCCTAAAAAATTATTGTTTATTATGTAAATAATTTAAATATAGTAATTATAGCCTTTTCTTTAGTGCCCTGTTTTCTCTTTCACTAGTAAGGAAGTCGCCATTTCCACTGTTGTCATCAAATTAAAATTTTGTATCGTCTTATAGAAATTAATGAAAAAAAATATTAAGTGGTGCATTTTCTAGCGTATAGATTATAGGTTGAATTACATAATTCTTTTTGTGTATGACTTTACAACGTTTATTTATTCGTTATTTTCAGTAAAATAGCTTAAGGTGATAGTAATTGGGTAGGTGTCAGTAATTGGGGGTTCTACCCTAGTTCCAAAGTATCTTAACCTGTTATGAAAATTTTAGCATGGGTCATAAATGACCCCATAAACAGTGAAAACAGTGAGACTTCTCTCCGCGACTCTCACTTTAACAATTGGAAAAATTGACATAAATAAAATTGATTTAATTGTTTTCAGACCCAAATTAATTCCTGATATTATAATATAATTTTGGTAAAATATTTTTTTTTTACCAAATAATAGATCTATTTAAAAGAAGTAACTTTTGTCTTGAAACTTTTTTTCTATCTCTTAGAGTTCGATCGGAAAATAGCCGAATTTTTAGGGGTTAATTTCACCCCCTCCGAGTGAATTTGGGCAGCAAGCAAAAATTGCCTTGTAATCAGGAGGAAATCCCCTACATATTCACAAAGTTTCAGAATTCTTTAAATTTTCGGGTTCGGGATCTTCCCTTGTTAGATCAATATTCGCATTGAAAATGCATGCCATTTAAATCCCTACCGGTATAACCAGTAAAACATAAAACACCAAGGAACTCGAGTAATTTTGCCAACCGCATTTAGGTATCCTCGCGTCAAAACAACTTTTCCGTAAACAGTACTCGCTTCTCACTCGCCGGAATTTCTTCAGCAACCTGTTCCCTACCCATTTGAAGTGGATTTAAAATTTAAATTCCACGCATTGTATCTTTATTAAAGCAGTTGATTGAAAACAGAACGAACCTCTATTAGTTCGCAAATGACAACTTGATTGGAAACAATTCGCCACATAATACCACCGTGTCCCCATTCAAAACTCAAAATGGTAAAAGATAGAAGTGCCAAAAAAATAAAAAACTATTTTTCTATTGGAAAATTACGTATGTAAATTCCATGCCGAATACAGTGGTAAACCGGTGGTTCCTAGGAGCCGTCCGAAGCTGGAACTGCGATCATAAGCACCGCCGGAAAGAAAGCCCTGAAAAATTCTCGCTTCTGGCAGTTACATAATCCGCTGTTTCAGCTCCCGATTTCCAAAACACCACGTGGCCCGCCAGGCCGACGATGTGCCCAAGCGTGGCCGCATAGGCGAGGGCCGCGGTTAACGATCAGCGGTCTCTCGAGGAAACGCGGTTCGCAAGAAAAGGCAACACGAAGAAAAGGGCCACGCTCCGTACACGTTCCGTGCACACGCCTCGGCCGAGCACCTAGATTACAATCACGACCGGCACGGCTAGGGGAACAGCGCGCAGGGGGACAGAGGGGGGAGAGAATGAGCGAAGGAGAAGGAGGATCGTTCGATGACGAGTGGAATGGGCGAAGGAGTGAGTAAGGGAGAGGTAGAGAAGTGGTAAGCGGTCGAGCGTATAATACTCGAGTCGGCATGTCGTACACGTACACCTACACGACCTTCTTATAAATACGAGACAGTGCGTGGCGCACTTGAGAGAAGGTGCGTAAGTCCGCATCTGCCCGAGATTCTCACGCGCGACGCATCTGTCTCGAGTTCCCACGAGAACGGCCCTGGAGAAGCCGTGGCCGGGAGCTGCAGTCGAGAAAGTTTCGTCCCCCATCACTGGCCCGTCCACGTGGTTCGAGCGTGTTAACACCCGCCACTGTCTTTCCCGTCGCTGTCTTCCCTGATTTGATCGCTCGCCTCGGATTAGGGAGCCGATGTATGTGGAATATCCTTGAAACGAAAGGATTTCTTTCCACTCTACCCCACCCACCTTCCCCCCCCTGGCGCTCTTTTATTTACAAGCTTCTGATGATACGTTCCGGTTTATTTCTCTATTTGCGTGACTGGGGCCGCTCGGAGGTATCACTTATCGCAGGATTCCGTTTGCCTGGAAAGAAGCTGTTCCTCTCTCTCGTCTGACCGATGAGAAATTTTATTTTTTCCTTTATCATATACATATGTGTATGATATTAGAGGCGATCGCTTTTTACTTTTAATGATATTTTGCGACTTATTCTGCTGTTTTTCTTGGTCTTGTTTATGCGTTTAATATCGCGCCGGTAGATGTCTCAGGGCTAGATTTTATAAGAGTGTGTATATAGTTTTACCATCGCTGGATTTTGTTTTGTAAATTGCATCCAGAATTTATTTTTAACAATAAAGTTGCATGATTGTTGTTGCTATTGTAATGTTATAATCGATATTCCTGGTTGCCAGAGTTTTCCATTATTTTGATGTTGAAAATGCTGGGAACTGAGTTTGTCTGATTATTATGACTTTGTTCAATTTATCGCGATCTCCTTCTGGTGTTACGCGCGCGTGTCGCGCGCGTGTAGAGAACGCGTCGGGAGTCGCGTTCGGCGCTCGCCTCGGACCAGGGGAGGGTCCTTTAGAATGTCCTGCAAAGAAAGATGTCTCGGATTGTCTCGGGACAATCATTGTCCCATCGAAGGGACATTTTGATCTACTTTTTTCATTCTTCTTGTGTAGTGGATTACATGGATGATACACGTACCTGTGTAATTGACTAAGTAGACAAGAATTTTATTTTATTACTTCATACTTTGCTTAAAAATGTTCATTTTTTTATTTCTATAGCAAAGTGTTTAGTTCGCAGACGTTCACTTTTTCAGTTCCTGAGTCAGTATCGATGATCAAATTTACATACACAAATATTGTGGTGAAAGCTTATGCAGCAGACGGTTATAAATCATTAAGACTTCTATACACTTGTATCAAAAGCTTGTGAATAAATAATATTTTGCCGCGAATATTTGCATTGACGGTTAAATAAAAAATATGATATATGGAGTGTGATTGGCGTTACGATTATAAAATTGCACATTTCTCTCCGAGTAGTATCGAAGTCATCGAATCGACTGCTTTTAAGGTGTCATTCCGGTTCTCGCGCCGATAAATTAAACGATTCCCGGGAATTTATTGCGATGCAAAGAAATATAATAATGGTATAAAACTTTTTTCTATTTATCAAACTACATTTCTACAGTAAGTGAAAAATATAAAGGTAATACAATTAATTTTTTCAAAATGCTTTTAAAAGCGTCGACAAAGATATGTTTGAAAAGTGATGTCTCGCTGGCACAAACGAATTCTTGATCAGAATGATTGTCGCTATCGTCCGAACTACAATTAATGATTTATCTTCAAAATTAACAAGATGGCGGACAGAAGTAGCAAAAACAAAAAAGACTAAAAACATTTTTTTATCATCACTTCATTATAATTATTTCTTGCGGCTCATTTCTCAAGTTTATTCCAAAGCAAAAGTGTATTCTGATAAAACTCGAATGGCACGCGTACCTAGGTCACTTGTAAATGGTTAATTTCTTCTCCTTTCTGCAACTGTAAAATGTATGATTAAAAAATGTATGTTGCTTTTGGAACGTTGCCACTATCTTTTGAAGATATGAAAATATATTTAGCTAATTGTACTTCAAACACTGAGTGTTGCGGCCGTAAGTTAAGTTCTTGTGAACGTTAAATACAATCCACCAGTCGTAAAAGACCCACGTGTATTATACTAAAGAGCCGTAAGATATTTACAATATCACTCAAGTGTTAATCCTCACAGAAATTGTTATTTCATTGTCATCACATTACATTACTCGTTTGCAAGAGTTTATATCTTCCATTAATATAGCGAGGTGCATTTGAGATAATATTATAGCGCCGATAAATTGATACTTTACTGTACTGGACTTTCACTGTGCGCCGCAGTAAATTGCTATATAATGACCTATTGTTATATCAATCGCGCTTTATGTCAGCTTTATTTCACTAATATTTCAGACTGTATATAAACGCCACAAGTAATTTATATACTATCATTTCTCAGGTTCGTTGTACTTTCTCTTCACATAAAAATGTAAAACATTCAATGATAAAAAAAATGTCGGAATCTACAAACTTATTTAATGACAGGCTTGTTGAATACTGCTTCAGATACAACAAACTTTGATGTTAGAGAACTAGCTATTAACTTTTGATATTAGAATATTATTTCATATTAGAACTTTTGATATTAGAATACTTGTAGAAGTATTGCAGTTAATAGAGGGTGAAGATTTCTTTTTATTATCCTGAGTTAAAAAATTTCCAAGTATTGTAAAGAATATAGAATTTCAGTTGCACCATTTTAACATCAATTTTAATACAGCAAATTAAAAATAATACGTGCAAATATCTCCCTCTGTTACGGTCTTTCTACCCACCCCTGAGGAAAAGCATTGATAAAATGCAAGTGTAAACGTTTAAATCAATATTTATTTCTTATCTAACATCACTGATAAGACGCTGCATGTTTGATCTCTGAAGGTCCTGGTTACTGAAAACCATTACGGTATGTGCATCGAACAGTGATAAAGAAAAAGCTGTTTCTGTTCACACGAATTCGAGACATTTCAAACATTTTGTTATACGAATCATATGAACCTCTTTTAATACCAGACTCATAATCAGGTATAGAAAAAGTTCTCGGACCCTCGTTTTTTAAAAATTCTGTTAGAACTTATTTGTTTCGATTCGGAAAATATCTGTTTCTGTGGAATTTTTAATGAAACAAATGCTACCTTCAGGAACTTCTTTAAAAAGTGTTCTCATGGAACAGATATTTTAGAACCTATATAATAAAAGTTCCATGGAAACAAGTTACATTAGAACATTTATTAAAAAAGTTTTCAAAAGATAAAGAAAAGTACTCAACTATTAGGTACAAGTTTTATTTAACAATATGTTATGATATTCTTCATGTGTTTATTTAATAAAGGGTATGAAAATACTTGTTATGAAACCATTAATTATATTATGATTTTTATACCTTTTATTAAATAAACATTTGAAGAATATGATATTATATTGTTAAATAAAACTCGTACCTAGTAGTTTAGTACTTTTCTTTATCTTATGAAAACTTTTTTAATAAACGTTTTAATATAACTTGTTTTCATGGAACTTTTATTATAACGATTCTAAAACATCTACGTAGGTAAGTATTACATATAAATAACAAATTCAAAATATCAATTTAACTGTATGAATTATTTAATATTCTTGTAGTACTATCCATTGAATAGTATTTAGTGTTTGTTACAACGATTGAGAACTTTTTTAATATCGGTGAACAAAATATCTGTTCCTGTTATACAGAAATTTTTATTCTTATATTTTATAAGTTCCATTCCAACTAGAACTTTTATTTTCAAGAACTTTTATTTTATCGGTTCTTCTGAGAACTTATAATGTGAGAACATTTTTAAAACAGTTCCGCGGCATTTGTTTTAAATGGAACCTATTGAAAAGTTTCAGAACTTTTTCGATCCCTGCTCATAATCGGTTGGAGTGTTCTGTTTGTTGCAACATTCGGATAAAATTCCTTTCCATTAGCATCCATACGAATGAAACATTTATTAATTGTATCATCCTTAATGCGCCTGAAAATTATTATTTAACAACTCTTTATTTGGCTTGTTAATAAATGTTTCATATTCCTTATAGGTAGTGAAAATTAATTACCAATCTACATATGTATATATATAAAAAAAGAAGTCCTGACTGACTGACTCGTCAACGCTCAGCTCAAACCGTTTAACCTGGGAACGTCAAATTGAGAAGGTACATTGTTTTCATGACGTAGGCTTTTTGGAAATTCCATCCCCAAGGGGGTGAAAAGGGATAAAATCTCGGACTTCCTAATATCTCTTAGGCCTGATTAGATATCAACTTGGTTCTAACTCACAAAGATTCCCCACACAAATGCCTAAAAACCAATTTCAGGATTTTCCCTAACCAACCCCTAAGGGGGTGAAAATGGGTGAAATGTATTTTCACGGATTCCTCTAAATCTCTTAGGCCCGATTAGATATCAACTTGGTTTTTACTTCGAAAGGTTACCCACACAAATGCCTAAAAACCGATTTCAGGATTTTTCCCTAACCAACCCCTAAGGGGATGAAAAAGGGTGAAATGTATTTTCACGGATTCCTCTAAATCTCTTAGGCCCGATTAGATATCAACTTGGTTTTTACTTCGAAAGCTTACCCACATAAATGCCTAAAAACCGATTTCAGGATTTTGCCTAATCAACCCCTAAGGGGGTGGTGAAAAAGGGTGAAATGTGTTTTCATGGAGTCCTTAATATCTTTTGGGCCCGAAGCGAAGCGCTAGTTTTGCTAGTATAAAATATTTCAACATTCAAAGTTTGACAGACACAAAAACTTCGACGTGCTCTCGTAAATAGCTTTACAGTTTTTTTTTTTCAAATTCTGCTGCTATAGCGGCACTTTATGGCGCTATTCTTTGAAGGTAAATAGATAATCCTTTTAATATGCGTACCGTCAGTTTTCCCGTCGGAGCTACTGGTTACTTTAACCCTTGGGCGACGAAGAGCTTAACAGAGAATGGCGCATGTGGGGACCATTTTGACCAAGAATACAATTTTCACAATAATTTTGTGTATTTAAAATTCTAATTTTCTTAAAGCAGTGCCACTGATAGGTATACAGGGTGTCCCAGAATAAGTGGGCAATATTTTAGGGGTGGCTTCAGCACATCTAAACATTAAAAAAAAATTATATATACATAAATATTAATTATATATATATAAATAGGTATATCCCATTTGACTTTGTTTTCGAGTTATGTATAGCGAATTTTGCATCGCAATAATTCTTTCGTTCGATGGAGGTAGTGTCTACAGTGCTGTTCATTAGCCTCATCTATTTTTTTTAAATAAATGTAGGTAATGTGAAAGGAAAAGGCTTCTGATTTTTCATTTATATTATTTTTCTTACACCCTCAACATAAATAAAAAAATTCAATTTGTAAGTACATTTTCACTCATTTTTTAAAGTGAAGCAAATTCATGTGACATACGCTGTAAATGGATTTTACTGTATTATGATTATAACTTTGCCTGATATAAACGTTTCTTAATTTCTAGTTGAGGATGTAACAAAAATAATATAAATGAAAAATCAGAAGCCCTTTCCTTTCAAATTACCTACATTTATTTAAAAAACAAATATATATATATATGAGGTTATTCAACTGAATAGCACTGTAGTCTAATTCTGTAAACACTACCTCGTAGTGTCTCATGCGTAGTAGTTGTAGTATTGTACGTGTCACAAGAGCATTACGCCCATTGACAGTCTTCGTGAAATAATTGATGAAGATTTCCAGCTCATCCAAGCAACAGCTGTACACATGGAGAGAGTAAGACAGTTATTGGTAAGACGTCTGCAGGCTTGTATTCAGATGCGAGGAGGTCATTTCGAACCTACATATCTTATGAAAGTAAGCAGATACAGTTTGTTAAAAATTAAATTCGTATAACTCGACAACAAACTCAAATAAGAACTTTTTTATTATTAAGACGTGCTGAAATCACCCCTAAAATATTTCCCACTTATTCTGAGACACTCTGTAATAACGAGTAACATAAGTAGTTTGGGATGGGTCCAAATGGACCCTATATCCGCTTTGCGAGGGTTTACCACCCGTGTTGGAATAACGAACTACGTGTGCGACGGTTCCTCCGTATCATGTGTGCAAAAATCATGCTACACAAGTGGCAGTTTGCCTATGTCAGTTCAAAGGAATGTTCCACACGTGCCACAACTGTGCTCTTGACTTTTGCCACCAAAATATATCGCTGCTTGGCATTGGCAGTGGCGTAACTCAAAAAATGTAAATTTTACAGGAAGAGCAGTTTAAAATTTGTATTTGTTATTTAAGTAATTTGTTTAAATTTGCTCTACTTTTGCACCTAGTCAGATTAAGGATCGCAGATGTTCACCAAGAAATTCAGCAGAATATCAAATCAACCCTAATCAACTCTATAAATAATTAACACCCCCTTTTGAGTTCTACCGTTGTTCGAGAAAATGTAATTAATTCTGACTTCTAACGTTGTAACCCACGTTGAAATAAAATAAAACATACAACTTATTTGTAACGAAATATTACGTTGTAGAAAAATGATATAAAATCTCATAAATTGCAATATGTATTATTGAAGACTTCGAACACTTACAGCTACAGGAAACAACTTAAAAGTAGTCATAGAGTTAAAAACATAGCCAACTTAATAACGATTATGCCACTATCAATGCCAAGCAAGGGCGTCCGAAGACTTTTTTCCAGAGGGGAGACTTTGGAATGCTGGTAAAGAAAAATATACCCCTCTCGCTTTTTTAAACCCATTTTGTAGTGCCAATTTAATAAAAAACTTAAAACCGATAATTAAAAATATTCCCTCTTTTAGCATAAACTTAATAAAGATCAGTTTTGAAAAATAAGCGATTTTTTCTCAGAAGGCAGGTGGGCAACTGCCCCTTTTGCACCCCCTCTGGACGCCCCCGATGCCAAGCAGTAATATGGGGCATCCTTTGAACATTTCTATTGTTCTAAAATTTCCGACGCAAGCGGTTCATTCGCTCGTTCGAAATTTCGGTCGGTGGTATTTTGTTCTGTCAGCAGTAATTGATTAGTTGATATACAATTAATAATATTACAAACAAAGGCATTCAAGAACATCGTAGAAAGTAGAAAGCTTTGCAAGAGATAATCCCATTTTCGTAAAATATCTGTTTATGAAGGTTTGCAAGTAAGCCCTGGAATTTCGAGGAACATCCGGGAGTGATTTAAAATTCCGTAACGCGCAATTTATTCGGCTGTCCCTGCACGTTACTCGCGCCGTTCCCTTCGTTCCGTCTATTTAAGTTCCCGCGGCTCCTTACGACTTTTCGGCCGTTTTATGGCCGGCTACCGCGCTATTATGGTGTCTGGCCAAGCAGAAAGGGATCAGGTGGAAGCGCCATTACCTTCCTCCAGGGGTTGATTATTTTTACAGCGTGTTCAGGCGACCCGTCGGTTTATGGTTAACGCGGACGATAGCGCCGTGGCGATCAGGGGCACGGCAATCGAGGTTTGCACGCAGGCACCAGATTTGGTGGCTTATTTTCAACGTGAAACATTTTCGCCATACGCTTTCTGAGAAAGTCTATACTTACTCTTACAAAAAATAGTAATTTACTCGTTCTCGGATTTATGTGAATTTTACAGATACCTAAGTAGTCATTTTTTATTCCTCACAGCTACTTGGGGATTGAATTTAGAACATAAAGGAAGAATAATAAAATTGTTGTATATGTTGTCTAGACTATATTTTCCAAGTTGCAATTCTGCAAATAAAATGATCTTATCATATACAATTATTCGGTTGTTCTGCCTTTTTATTACTTTAGATAAAAATAATCCTTTGTTCATACAGCTTTTTCTTGTTTGGTGCTCTAGATTTACCTCTAGAATTATTAATCAACTCATGTACAGGTATGTTAGGTTGCGTTTCATTTTTACAGTGTTACTCGAGAAATTTTTGACCACCTTTTAGTGTATTTTTATTTATTATTTTTACACGTGAGTTCAATTATTCTGGCTACTGTCAGAATATTTGTATATACGTTTAGAAATTACTACGGTCCACGAATCTCGAAAGAAAGATCCTGGATCTCATAATAGCCGTCCCTACCCGAAACTTCCATCGCGCTGTCAAGGTTTTCACGGGCGTTGCAACTGCTTGAAGTACATGCCAGGAATTAATTACACGTACATGAACAGGAGATAAATCCCTATTCAGATGCAAAAGAGAGAGGGATTTCCTTCAACCCTCGCTTGAAGTCTCGTTGCGTTCCTCTGCGTTGCTTCCTCTCCTAGAATTCGACTTATGTGTAAAGTGTAATTCCTTGCCATGAAAGTGTTTAATTTTGTCATTCGCGGGATAACTAAGGAGGCGATTTTACAGAAATTTATGAACTTTATTAAAAATGTAACATAAGGTTCTTATGATATGTATAAAAAAAAACATTCTTTTCGGATTTGTTTAACAAAAAATAGCGGCACAATAGCCGTACAGCCGATAAGTATTTTCCGTTTGAGTCATTCCGCGGTGGGATTTTTCACCTCCACGCCGTTGGACCTAAAAGACAAAAAGTTTTGTATTCTACACAAACACTAGGCTACATAAAGTTGTTTGTTTCAAGTGAAAGTTTGAGTTCCAAGTGTTGAGAAGTTGGTAAGATTATTTATTTGAATTATTATATAAGTTTTATTCTCTTTTCTTTGAGGACTTTTTCTCTTCAACGCCTGTACAGCAAGGTTGAAAACCCGGAGTAAAAGAAGCTGGGGTTCTTCGTGAAGTATAGAATATTGGGAATTAGGCCATGGATATTAAAACACATTAGCAGTTTTAAATCTTGATTTTATTTAAGACACTCGGAAGGCAGCGTCTTTATGCTTTGAAACGATCCGGCAGAAAGACTTCTCGAGGAGTGATTTGTCAAGCACACGGACTCTATCGGTTGCTCACGCTATCGGTATAAACGTTTCAGCCCTGTCCTCCATAATTTATGCATCAATAAACCACCATTAGTCAAATAAAACCACCATAGAAGGCATAGCTAGAGGATGAGAAAATGGTACATGACCAATCAGTCGCTCTGAGGCAAGAAAAAAAAATAATTCCCAACTGTTGTACTTTTTACAACAGCGCGCGGGTAACGAAAGGCTAAACATCCACTTGCAAACTCTTCCCATGTCAACACAAATTAGACAGAAGGAAGCACAAACCGCTGAATAATCGTGGACGTTGCTCAACGTCCGCGAATTGCCGCAACGATCTTGTCGTTCCGTCCCGATAATTGAGTGGCCAATCACGAAGCCGGGCATAGACGAGCCTGTCTCTCAGCGTCGGCCGTGCCACGACGCTGCGCAGTTAATCGCGCGAAAATAGCGGGTCCGCTCGAAAGCCCTGGTAACAGCGCGCTATGCCGCGGCACAAGTAGCCGACTCGAATTCCATCAGGGCTTGGCCGCGCGACAAGAAAGCTGCCGTATAAATCTATGTAGGCTCGAACGCGTGCAAAAAGACTGGCCGCTCGTGGCCGCTATCGCTTTTATTCCATATCGCCAGGCGTGCAGGACTAATCGGTGCTCGAGTCACGTGCGTAGCTGGCTCTATGTGTACTGCGCGCAGCCGTGCCGGACCGTGCCGGCTTACAGCGGCTGCTTTTGCCACTTCACCGCTATCGATCCCCGGTTCCCCGTGATTTCTTGCCGTTTCCCTAACGAATCGCGAAACGAGCCGGCGCGCGCCGCCCTCACGCGCCGCTTTAATACAGTATTTCCCCGTTATGAGCCCGACGAACGGGGCTGGCGGCGGGCTCATAGTGGCTTGAGGACATGATTCCGCGCGGCCAGTGGCTTTCGTGTCCTCTCGCTCGTTGTCCGGTTCTCTCACTCTCGTCCGTGGGCTTCCAGGAAATGGTGGGGATGGTCGCCGGGCTCATAGCGGGGGAAAAAAAACGGGCTCATAACGGGGAACTACTGTACACCTGAGTCGGGTTCAATCCTGAAGAGCGGTATTTTACTCGACTCGAGTGTAACACGTTTATTATGAGTTCTAAGTAACTTCAAGAAGTTTTTATTCAGAAGTTTTCGGTCGGCGTTTCGACAGAGGCTCCACTCTTAAACTCTAGCAACGACCTGATCTTAGGATTTTGGGACAGGGTTATACATATGTATACACAGGAGTTGTGGAAGAAGGGATAAGGATGACGTGGCAGGAACTAGGAAGGCGCAAGGCTCGATGATGATGACTAAATCTGTTATCGCTGTACAAAGGGCTTTGCGAGGGTGACTAGTATTTAGGATGTTTGGGAAACGATGGGAAACGAGACGGCGTGTCCCGTCCAGTGTTCACGGGAAAATCCCTGCGTAGTACCGTACTCGCATCGTAGGCAGGGAGAACGCATGCGCGCGATGACGCGGTGACGTCAAACCAATCAACGCCAAGATGTGAAACGATGGGAAACGAAACGGCGTGTCCCGTCTTGGCGTTGATTGGTTCGACGTCACCGCGTCATCGCGCGCATGCGTTCTGCCTGCCTACGATGCGAGTACGGTACTACGCAGGGATTTTCCCGTGAACACTGGTCCCGTCTTGGCGTTGATTGGTCTGACGTCACCGCGTCATCGCGCGCATGCGTTCTCCCTGCCTACGATGCGAGTACGGTACTACGTAGGGATTTTCCCGTGAACACTGGTCCCCGGTAGGGGTCTGGTTGTTTGTTCTAGCTAATCTCGAGAACCACTGGACGGATTGTGACGCGGTTTTCACCGTTTTATAGAGCATTTCTCGGGGAAGGTTTAGGCGTGTGAAACATTAACCTATGACAAAAGGAAGCCGAGCCCTGGCGATTTTACTGAAGCATTCCTCGAAATACTCTGTGGGGTGGTGGAGGCCGCACCGCAGTCCGTCCAGTGGTTCTCGCGATTAGCTTGAACAAACAGACTCTCACCGGGGCTTTATTTTATAATAATACAGAGATACATAGGTATCAGAAGCTCGGGCAATGCCGGGTACTTTAAGCTAGTATAAAATAAGAATCTAAATTCCGGGCGAAGCCGAGTAGTAAAGCTAGTTAATTATTAAAGAGGAGTCTGCGTAGGTCTGCCATCCGGAAAATCATTTATCTAGGACAGAGAGCATTAAAACCCCGGACATTTCCACTTGAAACCCAGACACTTTTAGCTATTTCTTATGTTAGGTACGATATCCCAAGACAAAATTTTCTGTAAATTATAGACTGTAAAAGCAATCAAGAAATAAAGATAAAATATTTATGACTTTTTGAGCGAGCAGCATCGAAAAACCCGGATCATTACAGAAATTCCCCCGGACGTCCCCGGACGATCTGAAAAAGAGGACAAATCCGGGGAAACCCGGACGGATGGCAGCCCTAAGTCTGTGAGACTCCATCGTCACCTTTTATGTCACAAAGTGGGACGTCACCGGTTAAGGGTTAAATCTCAGACAAATGGTGTACGTATATTGTTCCTTATCTTGTTCCGTGTATCGTCCTCCCAAGCCCCTTTCTAATTAATGAATATAAACGACATCTAATGGTAAAGATATGAAATAACAAAAGTGTCCAGGTTCTATCCTATTTTGTGCGTGCTACAAACATTTTAAAAGAATTAGGTACGAGATACAATCATGATTTTTACTATATAATTCAGAAGAGTGAGTCGTTCTTGCTTTTTCTTTAACGAATCACACATAGAAAATATGATCCAGTGCATGGAATGCAAATTATGGGTTCGTGAATGTTGTGGAGGGGTATTAAATAAAACAAACATTTATTATTGTCCCAACTGGTAAGTTATGAATTTATTAATTATCTTTTCTTTATGTCCAATATTTTATTCCTCATTTGTTATTCATAAAATACGATTCAATACGAGATATGAATTAATATTAAATAAATATGGGTAAACATGCTGTTTAGGAGACCCACCTCCAATGACCTTGACCTTCACATATGTTGGCAACGGCTAGACCCTACTGAAGGTCTCTCAGGAGGGTGACCGTGGCACGTGTCAAGGTCAAAGTCATTGGAGGTGGGTCCCCTAAGCAGCATTTTTACCTAAATATGTTAAAATTTATTCTTTAATTAGTATATGTTGAACGTTTCTTTATTTGCTCTTAATTTATGTACATGTATATAAATGATTCCTTTGCTCACAATGCTCGCCCATGTTTTTACTATCATTTCCATTCGCAAATTTACTAGTTTTAAAGGAGATACGATTTTGGAAACTGATAGACACGGTTTAGGAGATCGTTCGCTTAAATCGTACCTTTTACAATAACAGATTAATTTGTTATAGTAGGTTCTTAACCATTAACCCGGTGACGTCCCACTTTGTGACATAAACGGCGACGCGGAGTCTCGCACACACCCCTCTTTAATTTGACATTGTCAAGCCCAAGTTTATTTTTGCAACTTTATTACATATTTGAAAAGATACTTTTGCATGTTTTGTTCAAAACCACTGAAAGTTGTCAGGAAAAGAAGGAAAATATAGGGAACATAATTCTGCAGGAGTCTTCCAGGCTCCACGTCACTGGTTAAGGGTTAAGCATCAAGCTACAATATCCAATATTAACCAGCGTACAAATTATTACCAAATAGGAAATATAACTGTTGAGAAAGGTGCAATTTTACGCCATCTTAATTTCATGTTCAATATGCCAATGAGACACGTTCTCTACTTTAGTTATCCCCTCTTTTCTTTTGTTCTGCTCGACAAGTCCCACTCTTCCGTTGTACTCCGCGCAGTAAGTACCGTGCAATTGCGAGTAACAATATAATACACTTTATATGAAATTATATCAAAGCAATATACAAGCATCCATATACCAAAGTGCAAGTACGTATTATATACATTTATTTATTCGCCTCCACCACGAATTAATCAACAATAACATAAAATATTTTAATTGGTACGATAGTGGCAACTCTCCCCTAAAAGTACAGTGACTCCCAAAAATATTCGGACACTAGAGTGTGGCTAACTTTATGACTTGATATTTCAATTGTTGATAAAGCAACCGCCTTGGTTATTTTTTCTAATAATAAGTCATTTATTAATGTTACAAAAGATATATATTTTATTTGAAAAATTCACGTACATTGTATAATAATAATTGCTACAGGAAACGATGTCACATTTTCGGGCCACAAAAATATTCGGACAGTGTAGAATATAACTTTTTTCCAACTAAATTTATAAGTAGATATTTCATTTTAATATTTTGTGGCAAAACCATTTTGCTTTAAAACATATTGTAATCTATTTAGCATATTATGTATAATTTTTTTTAAATATTCTGTCGTAGAGGCCCATTCATTTTCGAGTCTTTTAATTCTTCTTTCGAATGAATTGGTGTTTTGCCAATTTTCCTGTCCAATTCGTCCCACAAATTTTCGATAGGGTTCAGGTCCGGGGACTGCGGCGGGGGATGAAGAATTTTGGGGCATCTGTAGAACAAGAATTCCCGCACAATACGTGCCGTATGCTTGGCGTCATTATCTTGAAAAACGTAAAACTACTGCTAATCCCCATTTTTTCTGCACTTTGAATTAAATTGCTCTTAAGTATATTTAAATAAACAGTCTTGTCCATAATAGTGTCAACAAACACTAAGTGTCCAACGCCAAAACTTGAAATGCAGCCCCATACCATCACACTGCCTCCTCCGTGTTTCACCGTACCTCGTGTATTGGTAAAATGGCAGGGTAGCCAGGAAGAAACCGTTCATTAATGAGATAAATCGTGGTGGGTGAACGTGATATTTGTGGACAAAAGTAATTTTAACCGGTTAACTGGCACGGTCCTTTTCACTATTCGGGCCCAAACTGGTACCATCGAATAATTAAGTGAATCACACAAAATTTGGTATACAGGGGTTTTTTGAGTCGCTGAACCGATTCCGGGGGTAATTTTTTTTCATCTGACACCCCCAACCCCTAAAAAAATAGAATTTAGGGGTGAGTTTGTCAATTCTTTACTAAACCTTTTTTTATTTGTGAAGTTTTCTTGTCTATAATTCGATTGCAGCAGTTACTTTTTTCAATGCCACCCCCAACCCCTGAAAAATAAGGGTTTAGGGGTTTAATTTTTTAGTTTTTTTATTTTCTACGAAAAAGTTTCGAATAATTTTATACCTGAATTCTTCATCCATAAATTCCACCGCAAGTGCTTTTTTTGATCCGCGATCCCAAAAACCCCTATATACAATTTTTCTATATCCCGATAGTATTTCAATATTTGGCAGCCATTTTGGTTCGCCATTTTGAGTCTGCTATATTGAAATTTAAAATTCCAATGCCAAATTCAGATTCAGCGATCCCAAAAACCCCTGTATACAATTTTTCTATATCCCGGTAGTATTTTAATATTTGGCGGCCATTTTGGTTCGCCATTTTGAGTCTGCTATATTGAAATTTAAAATTCCAATGCTAAATTCAGATGCAGCGACCCCAAAAACCCCTATATACAATTTTTCTATATCCCGATAGTATTTTAATATTTGTCAGCCAATTTGGTTCGGCCATTTTGAGTCTGCCATATTGAATTTTACAATTCCGATGCGAAATTCAGATTCAGCGACCCCAAAAACCATTACATACCAAGTTTCATTCAAATCGATTGAAAAACAAAAAAGTTATTCCATTTGATCATATATGATACATTGCCAGAATTGGCCAGATTTTTGTTTGATCATATATGATACATTGCCAGTTAACCGGTTAACATCTACAATTCCCATGGAAGAACCATGGTGCGGAGGAAGCCAAACACAGAGTTCCATTTTACCAACTCACGAGGTGAACACGGGGGACGAAAAAGCGCAGAGACTTGTTTTTCGGCCAAGAATTGCGAGATGCTCCGCGCGGTATGGGCTGGCGCGTTGTCACTGTGGGGATACCGATGATTAAATAGCTACGAGCTTTGGCAGGCTATTCAATCTCAAAGTATTACTATTCCGTGGCTAGTAGCCAAATGCATTCCACGGATTCCTTTGTTTCTCAATCGTCCTCTTGACCCCTCCTGCTAATCATACCCACCCACGATATACAGCAGCCAACTTCATATTCGCCAAAAAAAAAAAAAAAAAAAAAAAAACCGCGAAGACCATGTACGTATATTGAAAGGAGCTCGAAAAAAGTGACCTTAAAGCGTCGCCGTCGAAAGTTTCCAGGCCACGTGCGGCTGATTCGAGTGCTTTTCCTTCATGAAATAAACAGTGTCTGGATCGCGACATTCAGACGTGGTCGTGGCAGCGCCTGGATGGACAAACTCGTCACAGAGGCATCAGTGACTTGCGAGGCAAGCGAACCGGTAGGAAACGCGGGCCCGCGGCCCCACGTAGGTGTGTTATAGCTGGCACGAAGACATGCGCGGGACACGTGACACGCGTGCGTGCACAGGCGGTCATATAGCGCGCGAGCACGTGTACGCTGGTATTTATACGGTGTTCACTCGGGGCCGTGGGAATGAGCGAGCGGACACGGGCGACCGGCGCGGCGCGGCGACCGTTCTGGCACGAGCGCCGCGACCAACGTCGACTTACGCGAAAGCGTGGGACGGGGCAGGGACAGGGGCAGGGCGGCCGATTATATCCCGTTCCGCTCCGCGCCACCCCGCCGAGCCGAGCTCGGGCCGACCGCGCGCCACGCCGATTCCGCCGCGACACGTGCTTCTCCTCTAGCCGTAAATCGCCCGGAGAAACGTTGCTGAGAAAGTACCGCAGATGGAAAGAATCCGTTTCTTGTACCTCGGCGCGTGTATGACTGAACCTGTACAGAGAATCAGATAACCGAATACGGCGGCGGAGCCTCGGTTACACGAACTAATTAGTGACCCCAACGGTCGAATAACAGATTTTTTCTCGCGGTATTATGTATATTCATAAACTGGAAACTTGCGTATGAATTTAATCATTTCCTGCGCGCTGCACTCTAGTTTCGCAAGCTTCGCGGAACCGCCAGATGCAAATGAAGACCTCAGGGGAAAACCTGATAAGTCGGATTTTCCGTGTTTTTTTTTTCTTTCTTTTTTTTTTTTTTTTAAATAGGGGAACAGTTTTATGGGTCGAAACGCTTTCAATCGAGCCTATGTTGTCAAAACTGTGTTTTTATTTGGTTTTGGGATTAAATATGTGTTTTTTTTGCACTCTTGAATATTTCGATAATAGTACCTAGTTATGCCTTTGGTGTTTTATAAATCTGCGTGAATATATAATTACTAGCTTTTTCCACTGGTAATAATTATTTTTTTTCAGATAATCACAAACCTTTCCAATAGCTGAATATTTAATATTGAGGTTCTTCTAGACTTATCAAATTATTCTCGTGTTCCGCTTGGACCTGTCATGTTATTTTTAAAAAGCTTATAGGTATCTTTGGATTTGAAAAATTCCCATTTCCAACTCTGTTTTATTAAAGTACCCCCTTTTAGCCAGCAGATGGCATGAAAATCAGAAAATCGACAAAAATGGACTTATAACGTTTCTTCCCGGTGGTCTTCGAATGTTTAAGTATTTTCCAGGCGTTGCGCAATTTTTGGGTTCCATGCCACTTTGAAATGCGTCGGGAAGTTGCTTTTCAAAATGTAATTTTCCCTTTTATCTCTCTTTTCGCTTTTATAAATAGGTTAGTATTTCCCGTTTTATTTCTAGCACCTACTAAGGGAGTAGGAAGAGAATTCCTGCAGCAGAGAACGCTGTTTAGAATGTTTAGATTTTAGATATTCGAACGTCGGATTAAATCATGTGAACCGAACAAATCCAATGCAAATTCGCGATGCGAATTTTTTGAATTTTCCGGTTCGGGATCTTCCCTTGTTAGGTAGCTGCAAATGATTTGTTCTAAAAGAAATAGCCCGCTTTCGCTCAAAAGTTGTGAGCTCAGCTTTATTTACAAGCAGCCTTGAAAGCATGTGCATGGCCAGAAAATGGAACACTGAAAATGTAGGAATAAATTTTACGAGTCGATCTTCAGCCACTCACTTTTAATGAATCCGTTTTACTGTCATCGCTGATAACAGTCGTACACGTGGAGTTCCTTTATAAAGATGGAATCTTTATTGAAGCTTCTGTCATAGCGTTTAGTCGTAATTTCTACTTAGCGAAAAATGAAACCATAAATGTGACAGTTTTGTGAGCATGCACGAAACAGGCGTGGTCAAGAATGACAACCTGTAGCGGCTTAATCCGTTTGTAGCGCAATCCGTTTATATAATAATAAGCAGGTTCAGTTATTTTATAATCATCTGTAGCATAAACGATTTCATGTTCGAGAGACCCGTTCCTCGTGCGAATATTCATTCGAATACTATGTATCCTTTATCCGAATGATACTTACATAGTATATTACACCAAAGCTCTATTATCCGAATTAATGTTCAAGATAAACCGATTTTGTTGCACATGTATGCAGTAAATCCTCGTTATAGCCCCATTTTTACCATGCGTAGTACGCCCGGTGAATATTTTCCATCATTTCTTGGAATCTTTTGGTCGAGACTGCCGAGAGTGAGAGAACCCGAGGACGAGCGAGAGGGCACGAAAGAGTCGACGGCAACTTCGTGTCAACTGTTTCGTTCCCTCTCGCTCGCTCTTAGGGTTTCTCACTCGCGGCATTGGCCGCACGGAATAGTGTCCGCAACGACCGCAACGCGTCGTACGCCCGCCGACAGCCCCGTTCGTCGGGTTTAATACGAGTGTTTACTGTATTGAACAGTTACACTTCGAGGTGAAGGATGCTTTCTCATTCGCGGAAATTACATTTTTAACCAGAAGTTACGTATAAATTTAACGATTCTCTTCATCTTACTCTCTAACGATAAGTGTATCTACCAATCTCTTTAAATTTACTTTTAATTTAAATTTACTATTTTGATGGGGTTTCTTTTTGTATTTCATACCATGTTGATACTGTTTTTGAGGTTGACAACATTATAAAATTTACAGCCTCACAAATATTATTAATATAAACTACTAATAATCTTTTTCATTGTCACTCTGTTTATTTCTACTGTGTTGTATTACTTCCTTTGAATATTTCATTACAGTTTTTTAATACCTATATATAATTTTAGTTTAATTGTATTTTAATTCTTAGTTTTACGTGCGTAATTGTTGGGCTTATTAAGGGGGAAGGCCTACCTAGAAATTTTCGAAAAATCGATTTTTATATTTCTTTGAAGTACAATATCTTGAAAATATTCCCTGAAAGTGTCAAGTTAATCCGACCAAAATTGACAAAGTTATACGCGTGCAAGTAGGTACGTGTTCCTTGGTGTAGCGCACGGTCTGAAACAAAACTTTAAATCTTTAACCGTGTTTTCCTCAAAGTCTTGTTTTCAAAGTTGGTGACACACATAACTGAAAAATAAATGAACCGATTTACTCGAGGCTTTGCAGGCTTATTTTCGGGTTAACAATCTAACACGCTATCGGGAGCTTTTCCTTTTTTGGCCTAGATTTTATTACACTCGAAAAACGAGCGATTTTTTGCCAAATATTGATGCTTCAACTTTGCACAGCATTTTGTCTCAAAATATTTTTTCCTAAAATCGGATCCGATAACGCTTAGATAATTTCATACATTATCTAAAGAAATCGAATTTTTTAATTTGGATGATCCTGCACCGGGCTACGGTTCTCACCGGAAAGCGCCTAAAAAAGGACGTCTCGGGCATCGCCTATATAACTCACAAATCTTTCAATACTTTTGACCACAAAAAATATTGAAATATCCGTAAGATGTACTCTTTCCAATAAACCACTGTTTAATAACAAAAGTTTATCGGTTTTCCTAGAAAAAATTCCCAAAGAAGCATGTTGTTTTGACCGTTCTAGGTAGGCCTGGTGTAAGTAGCTGGAAATCGAGGCATTTTTCGGGAATTTTTTTTAAAGAAAGTATTTAATCGATCTTTCTGAAACTTTCAGGATATTGTATTATCAGGTTAAGGAAGATAAAAAAAAAATTTTATTAAAAATGAGCGGCAAATAACAAAATTGTAAGGGCTTATGCCCAGTCCGTTTGGCGACGCAATTGTTGCACTGCGGGCAACGTAGCGTCTTTTGGTTTCATCTAACAAGGGGACCCCACAGCTGAGTCCCCGCGGATTTTAATAAAATTTTAGGGGATGAATCTGGAGGTCACCCCGATTACCCTCTGCTAAATATTTTATGCCAATGAGCATTATTTATAAACAATCGATATGTGAGTCTTAAAAGCAATTCACTTCAAACAAATTTCAAGAAAGTGAGTTGGGTGAGTGCGTACAGCGCTTACTTCCCACCAAAACAACACGGGTTCAAATCCCGGTCGCCCTATTTTTTTTTCCTTTCCTTCAACCCTTATTTTGAATAATTAAATTTTATACTGCTTTGTGTCATAAATATTGTAATTTTTTAACATAAATTTTATATATAAACATGGTAAAAATACATAATTTTTTATACACGTACAAACATAACTGGTACATAACGACTTGTTTCAACTTGTACTATATGGACACTGTAAATTATATATTTAATATGAAATTTTCTTTACAATACATACATGCACGTCTATGTAACTTTACAACTATTTATCTATCTACCTATCCTATTATATATCGATATATATATATGAAATTTTATAATATGAAATTTTCTTTACAATACATACATGCACGTCTATGTAACTTTACAACTATTTATCTATCTACCTATCCTATTATATATCATAGGATATATCATAGGATATATAATAGGCTGTGGGGTCCCCTTGTAAAACCAAAAATCGAACAATTTTCGTTTAGTTTATGAGTGTACGCACAAATCGTATAAATTCATATCTTAAAAGATGCAAAATTGAACAAATGGCGGCCTCTTGAAAAAAAGTTCACTTTTCCAACGAAATTTTGCCTTAAATGTGTAAAAAAAGTTATTTATTTAAACAATATCATTATATCAATAACTTAGCTCTATGAAGAAAATGATCACAAATATCCGTGCACAAGGCCAAGTCGATTGGTTGAATATTTTTGGAGTTACATTGCCCGCAAATTGTAAGACTGTTGTTTCGAGAAAAACGCATTTAAAGTTTTGTGGTAACCTGGCGCTCCGTAGCAAACCGGCTATATCCGCTTTAATTTTTCGAATTTCGTTTTGCGGCTTTGGGAACATTTTATCGTGATGTTCAACTATTGATTTATGCAAACCCCCCCCCCCCCCCCCCCTTAACAGAAGGTATACTGCACTCTCGCCTTTACTCTAATTATTATTACTATCACTCATCTATAAGTATAACAATTACATCATTCAATCTATGAGTAAATCTTATATTAATAATAATAATTCAATATTTCATTTGTACTATCAACATAGTAAATGCAAGACAGTTTTCCACGCAGTTATTTTCCTCCGTAACGATGCGTTCAGTCAAGAAATTAATCAATAATTGGGGGATTCAACTATTCATCTTCAGTTCAGTGGCACTCGAGCAGCCGAGTGTGTTCGGTTGCATACCATTCACGCAGCGAAGCAACAAATTCGCATAATCGAGATTCCCCAGTGCCATCCTACTTAAACGGAAGGCAACTCTTATCTTCGTTCTTGCTTTCGATTCTTTAAAGGACCAATAATTTAGCCGTACAATCTATACGACGTAGCGGCCATCTGCAAGTCACAACGAGAAGAAAGTCCAATTCTTGTAAATCATACGTCGCTGCCGTCTCCTTTAAATAACAATATTTACGAACGCCGCGCCGTATGGGCTGATGATGGGAACAACGTGCAAAGTGGCCATCGGATGGTCGTGGCTCGGTGAAAGTATTAAAACAGGCACGAATATTCCGTCAAACGAACGGTCGTGGCCGGAATCGCTTTCCGCGTCCGCGGGAACCGAGGTGCCATTTAGAGAACGTCATCGTCCCTTTTCAGCGGACTGTTACGCAATTATCTACAGATTTGTCTGTAAAGAAGCTGTTGTTCGAAACCAAATACTATTCGCCGCGCCATAACAGAAGACGCGGGGATTACTTTGCTTCGAGCCAGAAACCCCGCCTTTGTTTTGGTCTCCTGATCTTTATCGGCGGTCTCGCTGACGCTGACAAAACTTCGCGCGTCGCTCTGACAGCTGTCTCTCTCGCGGCGCACAGTGGGGCACGTAGCATAGGATTCGCGGAAAAAATGTCATAACTTCGGTGTTTCTCAATATTTTTGAGTACTTTTTTTTTTATATTATTTGTAAATAGCCAACGGTTATATGGACATGAACATTAATAAAATTTAAGCATTTTTAACCAATGAAATAGTAATAAACCCCGTAAACATTCGGTATACAAAAACCATATTTGATAATTATGTACTAATAAATATGTAATATTACATAAACAATGTATTAATTATTTTCGAACAGTATGAAACATAATAGAGAAAGAAAATAACACAATTGAATTATAACATATAACATTAAACGACGGAAATGACATAATAAAGTAATGTTAATAATATTCTGTATTGCACTATAATAAATGGAAAAATTGCTGAAGCTATAACTAATATTTTATCATTTTTGTTATTAATAGAACAAAACTTTTAGAAATGAACATGCGCATATACACTTTATAAAATAATTGATATCTTATAACATTTACAACTATTTACATAAAAGATTCATTCATGCTAATGTACAGACTCATATATGTATCACTCGTATTCACTCATATTACACACACATTACTATTTACAATGAACCAATATTATACTTTGTTATGTAGAAAATACACGTAACATTTTAATATTTACAAACCGCGTAAAAATGACATTATTATAATAATAATTTTGCTTCCGCGCTAAATGTTAATTTATAATAAAAAAAGGAATGTTATTTAAGTATTGGTAAATAATTATGAAATATGTTTTCTCTGTATCGATTATAGTAACAATACTTTATTTATAATTTTTATTGTTTTTTATTATTTAATGATCATAATATTACATGTCCATACAAACTAAAACTATCAAAAATAATAGAAAATAGAAACTGTGCAAAAATAGCGAGGAATACCGCTGTGGTGATGAGTTTCTGCGAAATCGCATGCACAGCGCACTCGGGTGATTATGTATTAATAACAGCCAAACTTGCAAATATATGCAGCCAATTTTTGGAGGGCTGTTAGTAGATGGTATCTGCTTTCAATTAGTACTATCTAGAGCCCGGGGGAAGGCGGAGCTTTTTTTATAAACCTAAAAGAGTGAATGAAAACTTGAAATACTAGGTAGCTTCATTTGAAGTTGTATAGTGGGATTACGGCGAAGAGTTTTCGAAAAGTATTTATGTCACAAATAAGCTGAGACTATGCACATTCGAAATACATGAGGTACAAAAATAAAAATATCTAGCGGAATTCAGAAAAAAATCGACAACCTGGTACGAATATTGACACGTTTCCCGTCAAAATACGAAAGGTTAACTTCAGATCAATTTTTCTTTGCAATTAATATGAATATGACATATCTGTCATATAGATTAGATACGTTGGTCCATCGGCTATCAAGATACAGTGATGAATACACAAAAATACAAGTTTCATTTTAAGACTTTTTTCCTCTCCAGCCCCACTGTGCGGCGCGAAGAAGACGAAACAATCGGCGGAGAACGGGCGACCGAGTTCTAAGAATCGCCTCGTCAGTTTCCCTTAAAATATTCCAGCAACGAATCGATCCACGCCGAGAAACTAATTTCTCGCCCCGGACTCCGTAATCATCGCAATTACTGGAAGAAAAGGTCTCGCCGCGTTGCGACATATTCAGGCTTTCCGATCGATTTATGTACTGGCTTCGTTTGGCGGACTCGGGCTGTGTAAAAAGGCGAAGAAACGGCCGCCCTGGCTACGGCGAGCCGTGTAATGAATTAATTTCGTCGATGGGAACGCCGTCGATTAAGTGGACCGACGAAACACGTCGGTATAATTGATACATATCGCGCGGCTACCTTGTTCATTCCGTTTAAGTATACATGCTCGATGTTTGCAACACAGGAGGAGCGTAGCATGGCCAGTTCACATTAATGCGCGCCGGGCGATTCAAAGCTGCGAGAAGGAATGCGCTAAAGTCGGTGAAAAAGTTCGTTCGCTTTATTGAACCAAAGTTTTTATTAAAAGCAAAAATATATTACCTACATGTTTTTTAAATTAAAGTATTACCCTTGGATGTGTATGTTTTTTTTATCACTTGTCTGGTAAAAGTACAAGTAGGTGTGGTATGAAAAAATTTTTAAGTGAAATGATTTTATTTAACTTGATCAATAATGCACTAAAAAGTTAATGCTAATTCTTTTCTTGTACTATAATTCCGATGGTGATATGTGACTATAAATAAAATCATACAAACTCTGTGATTATTGTTTTTAGTTTTTTACTATTGATTTGAATCCGCTCAAATATCCATTTGAAAGCTTTTGAAAGAAAGGGGTATATCTGAACATTCGCAGGTTATAATTAATTTTCATTTTTAACAAATTAAAATTAATTTTTAACCAGTTACAAATAATTGTAGATAATTTTAGCCAGTTTCAAGTCGACTAAATTTGTAGAATTGGTTTAAAATTGTAGGGGATGCAATTTTTTTCACCCCCTCGGGGGCGAGTTTTCCAAAAATTGGTATTGTCAGTTTAAGTACGTGTAAAGTTTCAAGTCGATTGGATTTGTGGAAGTGAGTTGAAATTGAGTTACAAGATTTGTACCAAACTAACGGACAGGGGAGTGAGGTTAAATAATTTTTCTTTATTTCTAAGCACATCGGAAAATTAGAAAAAAATGTGAGTTTATTGGCATAATCTGTTGCTTAGGTTGGCCAGTTTTCAGCTAACACGAATATGCCCCATGATAAATATTTAAAAAAGCGATTTGGCAGGTTACACTGCTGCCACCTATGACTCAATTAGATTTCTAATCAGACTGTCTTATTGCTTATGAAATACCAAGCATTTTTCATATTCAAGATTTTTTCTATCTCCATTAGTTTCTGATTAATTCAACTAATTGTAAATAGATTTCCTATCTCCAGGCTTGAGCACTGTTTTTATTCCTTGAAACCGAATATTAGTAGGCAAAACAAGTACGTGTAGAAGACTTTGAAAATTTCATAAAAATCGGAGACTGTTAACTGGGTGATTTTCCTTGTTAGTCAAGTGCGCGCAGACTCGTCGGGTTTTCAGATTTCATTTTCTCTTAATCGAAGTTTTGTATAAAAAAATTGCATTCGCCGTTTTTGATTTATTTTTACACAAACAATCAACCAATTCGTCGTTTATCATCATTGTCGTCACATCTTGTACATTTGCAAATATAAGCCACGAATAGAAAAGCAAATACGTACTTAAATGACTCCTTTTATTCTCGCACGTGCGAGATTTAAAAAAACAGTTTTTGCCTTTCGATTGTTAATAAGAATTGGATATGTAAGAGAATCATAATTGCACCTCATGATCGTTGAGGTTTCTATCTTTCTCCCGGAGATTTCGCTTACATTTGATTTGATGCTCGTCGCGTCTATATAATACAAGGTTGTACGAAGGGTTGCCTACCCTTCAGGCGCCTATCGTCCTGTCCGCCTTTCGAATTAAGAACATTGAAAAATCATCTGGTTTTACGAAACAGTATTTGTGGTATTTTGTACTTCTACAACAAACTTACTAGCTGAATATTTTTTTCTGCAAATAATTATGTATAAAATTAGGAGGAAAGTACAGTAGTGTTTATTTTGGCGAATCGAATTTTTGCAATTAAATTATACTTCGGTAATACTATTTAATAATTTTATCGGTGAGAGAAGACTGTGCCTGATTTAATTCCATATGCCGGAACCGTCTTTATAATATGATAATTTATACACGCACTGCGTAAATGTTCATTAGGTTTCCCGCTCGATTTTAATTAACGAAAGTGCGCTCAGTAAACCGCACACCTGAATTAAAATATCGTTCAGAGAGTTGTATAATTCTGTTAACGACATTATTTAATTACTTAGCACTGGTGGCTGCACATTGTTTAGCAAACTTACGCTCACTGCTGATCTTTACCAAATTTTTATTAATTCTGTAAAGTCATCAAAGCAGCATTTTATAAACAGAATAGAAATTACAAATATGAAATAAAATTGACTTCTTAAACAAACATAGTTTTTGCATGACCTACATATAAAATCTGTTTACATATAGAATTTAATGCCGATTTAAGAATATTGTGTTTAAATTTGTTTTACCACTACCTTTTTTCAATAAAAAGCAGAACAACAATAAACTGTGCGCGCCATATTTATGATACGTCGCTACAACATTGCAATTTCTAATTAAGTCGAGCACAAAAGTTACAATTAAAATTACTTGAGAAAGTAAAAATTGCGTTAAAAAGAAGTAAACGATTTTATATCGGTTAATTATCTACCGTGGATAGCTTTCTGGCTTACACTGCTTTCACTTTTAACAGAACATTTGCCCCTTTATTCTTGCCGAGGGGGTCGTCGCATTCAATATCCGCTCGGACGCTTATGGTCGGCTGACCGTTAAAGAGATAGAGAATGGGGTTAACCCTATCGGCGAGCTAGCCCCCGAATGATTCACCCTCCATATTATTGTATTATTATTTGATACACGAGCGCTGTGCATACCGCAATCTTTTGTTGCTTTTATAGCTGGAGGGTCGACTACCCCCGACTGGCCGTGGAAAAATCATGTGAATTCATGCACCCTTACCTTGACGGACATGTGCTGTTGTCACATATGGGCAACACGTGCGCGCATTCTGCTACCCCATTGAAACTGTACCTTTAAATAAACTAACTTTTTTTTCGCAGTGAGCCGTCGCATAGTGCCAGCCTCCCTCGTATACAAGTGTCCTATTTTATTGTGTGTGAAGTTTAAATTAAAATTAAGCCGAATTAATGGAATAATAATTTTCATTGTAAGTACGTTTAGAAACTATGCGCGATTTATTTTATTAAGTCAGGTTTTATAGGAGTTCTTCTTTTAGCCGCTGTCTCTGATTGCGAGTGTGCTTTTAAAATGAAGTGTAATATTCTGCATTGTAATTTGTGAAAATGTAATTTACAGATAAGCTGGAAGGAGATAATGAGTTAATTTAGCATTATGTAAGAAACCTGTTTTGCCTTGCGTGGTGGATCATTAGCGTGTGCGTGGATTAATTATATAAGGATGGGTAATTAAATGGAAATGTTAAAAAAAGGGGTAGGCTTCTATCAATATTAGTTTATTTAGGATATTTATTCAGACTTTGTGATATTTATATTGTGGTAGTCAATAAAGAAAATTGTTACCAATAATTAATTCTGTTCCCTGAGTAAAACTGCTCTGCATATAAAAAAAGAAAGAACTTCTCAAGGCACAGTGAACGTTTCTAGAAAAGTTCGTATCGTGGGAAACTTTTCGACCCTCGAGTTTCCAGTAATCTGGGCGTGGAAAGTTTTGTCCGATGTTCCTGTGAAATTCCAACGTATACACGGACAATAATTCTCCCGCCTCTGTAAAACGGATATTCTTAAGAGTTTTTTTTCGTATCTTTTCTCAACAGCCTGAAGGGCTGAAAAGACCCCTAAGGCTTTCTCAAACTAGTTCCAGGTATGAATGAATAGTCCCTTTTTAGGGGCTCGAAACCCTTTGTAGAAAAATATTTCTGGTTACGATGGGTTAACGATTTCCGAAGACTGCAGGTGAATTCTGGCCGGAACGAACGAATTTTTCCAAAGAGGCTACTTCTGAATATCTCTTTATGGAATTATTCGAATGGACTTATGAGAAAGCAATAACGATTGCAAAAAAATAATATTTCGTACTACGCTAATTATAATTAAGGCACTTAAATACCAACGAGGAAGGGTGTTGCTAATGAAATAGATGCATATATGTTTACAAGTAAATTTATTTTCTTAACAAATTGGAAGACAGTAGGAAGGCTTGTCGGATCTCACCGACAACATTAAAGCCAATATCACAATGTATACATTACAACAATTAACCTAGTAGGTACAGATATCACAATTGTGACCAACTCTCCAGCGCCACAATATTAAAAGAAAAATGTTGACAAAAAAAAAAAAAAATAAAAAACCTTTCAATCATCGAACTCTCTTTAACTGATCATTGAGCCAATGTACACGCGGTACAGGAGAAACTCCACAATCCCATTCTCATCGAATAACTGATCAGTTACGAGGCGATAGTAAACTAAAATCTATGTATCACAGTTTCGAGAGAATCTTATCTAAAGGTAGTCTGACAGGGCGACAGTCCACGTCCGTGTTCCCAGGACCGGGCTGTCTCTTCAGTAGCTTCTTCGCGTGCGACTGTCAACCGGCGTTGTTGGCGCCGGTCTCTCGGCCCCCTTCTCCGGAAGCTCGAACGCTTTCTCCTCCTTCGTCGAATGTTCGTCGCGTCAATGCGCGACGAGGAACTGCTCTCGGCCGCTTCCGAGTCCCGTGGAATTCTGAGAGCGCTGGATTCCAATGCTCCGCGTGAGGTAGATGACGTCCGTCGAGTCCCCCAAGGGTCCCCCTCCGGTTGCTCACGCCACTTGCATCTCGGGCGTTTGGTGCTGCGAGAAAGCGCGCTCCTTGTAGCACAGGTCACTGTCGGCCATGCTCAGGGTCGTCCAGTAGAAGTCCCCCGCGTGGGTGTGCGCGAAATGAACGGGCACGTAGCACTGACCAGGTACAACCGGTACCACTGTCATCTGTCCGTCGAGGCACACGGTGATGGCAGCTCCTTCCTCGGCGCCCTGAAGATCGGCCAGGAGCCGCCTCTCAAGGGCCTCGTTGGCGTTGTTCTGGTTGTCGACCTCCTCGGTGTAGACCTCCGCCTGGGGCGCCGGCTTCTGCTCCTTGCCGTGCTTGCCGCGGCTCGTCTTCTTCTTCAGCAGCCGCAGGATCGGCTTCAACGCCCGCCTCACCCGCATGCTGCTCTTCGCGCTGCTCTTGACAGACATCTTCAGGTTGTACAGATTGTCGTTCAACTCGTTCTCGTAATCGAACACGTGGTTGGCGGTGGTGGCGGCCATCTTTCCCGTGCTCGTCCTTTGCTGGCTCTCGGCGGCTCGAAACTCAAGGCACTGAACCGGTTTTAAAGGCGCGCTGCACGACCGTGTGCACAGAAGGGCTTGGACCAGACCGATCTACGCGGCAACGTCGTTCGAACTTGATCTTCGGGGAGAGCGTTTGGTAATGGCTGCTCCGAAATATCAAGAGGAGAGAGCGAGGGATGCGCAGCGTAATGCTTATGAGGTGCTTTGGATCGAGGCGCTAGTGAGCGAATGATGCCTTAGACGTGCAACCCCGGGCTTTATATAGGCCCGGCCGAGAGCAGCACGGGGTGCCAGAGTGGGGAGGGCAGGTGCACTCTGGCTGTGGGAACTCGGAGAATTCGGAGCTTCCCACGTCAGGATCCACGCCGACCATCTGCCGCTTTTCTCCCTCCCTCTGATACACTCCGACACTAATCCAACCTACCACCCTGACCTGTACGGTACTCTTCTACCCACCCCCGTGATCACCCCCTCGCTCGTAGACCCTTCCTCTCGGTGGATCCTTCCTTTCCAAAGGACTCCTCTCCGGTTTCCATCGCGAGGAGAAGCCGCCGGGGTTCTTTCGCCTCTTTTACCCACGCACAGCCGCGATCAGAAGGGTGGATATTCACCCATCTCGGGGTTCGACCAGCTCGAACCTGTTGCGACAGGTCTCGACTCGTTACGTGGACCTATAGCGCGCGGAATTGGACTTATCCGTGAACACGTGCACCCTGCTTCCTCCATGAGATCGCATGCGACGTTTGTTAAAGTGTAAAACACCCTTCATAAATATTCCAAGCGTAAGCTTAATTATTATGATGCTAGGTACCTATAGTAAAAAAATGAGTGATTAATAATATTCGTACAAGCAGTATAGCTGACCTTGCTAAGAAATATATGAGAAGTGCATGCAGCGAAATCGAATTAATGACGATCGCTCTGAATGTTTAACGAGTCTGGTTCATTATCGCAATTATTTTAGCCGACCAAGTCGAATCTACATCAAATAAGATTTTCTGACATTCCCTCTGAGCGCCGCGCGGATAGCAGCGGCTCGCGTTTCGTTTCTGCGCGGCATGTTTATGGCATTCGCGGAAGGATTAATTTGTCCAATTAGGCGTAACAGTGGCCGCGAAGAATGCTCTGCGCGCAAGTGGTGCTGGCGACGTTCGAATCAACAAGTTGGCGCTGGGGGTTGTAAGTTGCGGTAATTAACTCGCGGCAATAATGCTCTCCTTCTTCCTGCATTACCCCATGGTGCTCGAGAGATTTAGGGTCGAGCGTCTAGACGCGCCGAGACAGGCATGACACCCCTCGGAGTCATTAACTACGCTTCAGGCCTGCTTTTTTTTTCCCCCCTCGAGGAGCCTTCGCCCGCATCCCTGCGGCGACTCGTCGCGCACCCTCGGGCGTGCGTTATAACCCACGATTAAAAAGTACGACTTTTTTGCCGCCCTTCTTCCCCGCTTTCCCTTTTACTTACGTCTTCGGATCCCCTCTGTATCTGTCGAATTAACAAGTTTTTCTGAGGGGGTACTTTTTCTCTGACAACCTGTTCGTCTTCCGAATCAGGTGGGTTACCCTGCTCGACCTGTTGATGCGTTTGAAAACTTGCTACTTCAATGGAGATGTTCGTTCGCTCACTGTTAGGTAATTTTAAGTGTACAGGAATATTTATTTTTACCACACCTACTTGCGCTTTTACCTGAAAAGTGGCAAATGGCCATACATAGTCAAGGAGAATATTTTGATTAAAAAAACATGTAATATATTTTTATATTTAATGAAGACTTTGGTGGAGTAAAGTGAACGAAATTTTGTTTACACTATACAGATGGTTAAAATTAAAGATATATCTGTAGAATGATAAATCTAACGCTTGATGTCTGATAAGAGCAGAAGTTACACGGCTTTTTATGAGCAACGCAATTGGTTATATAAATCTTTTTCATTTACAATATTTTTTTAACAACGAACTGACTTTTAAGTTTTTAAACGGAGATTTATATTTTTTGTTACTTATGTCGTATGAAAGCGGCTGCTGAGGTGAATTCAAAGAGATAAGATAGAGTGACATTCAAAGTTATACCAGGTCAGGGATGAAAGAAATAATTTAAACATTTCATAGGTAGCAGTAATAGTAATAACGTGAACATTGGTTAATATTTTATTGACAAATGTAGGTGGGCAATCTGTGACCATGAATAATGAACGTATACGGTTAAATTTAATCGTATTATAGAATTATTATTCTTTTTATTTATTTATTTATCGTTTTAAACCAGATGTGGTTTATATAGCAAATACAGTACATCTACATGTAATTTATGTAGGATATAATTTACAAATTATAAGTTACCAGTTTACATAATAGCAGTTACAATATTTATTATTTATATATTGGCAGTAGTAAGATTCTTTCATTACATTTCCGAAGAAAATTATAAATAAATTTCAAGATCTTCGGTGTCAGATTCATAACACAAAGTGATGGACAGTACTAGTGTCTGAGGAGCAGTTTTAACAAAATTATACGTTCGTCCTCGTACTCTGACATGATTTATTATAGACTTATTATTTACATTTCGGTAATAAATAAATTTTAAGTGTCTTTACCAGGAAACTTATATCTCTCGAATAGTCATATCATGGATGAACGATTAGGAGATCGACTTAGGAAATACGAGACTGACAATGACTTAGTTTGGGAATCATGGAAAATTTTTTATGACTAATATACCGAAATACCAGAGGAAAACATATTCGATAATGAAACGTATTTACACGGCTAGAAGTCACATTAGATAAAACAGCAAACGATTATTTCTAAATGCTCTTTTACGGAGACAGATTTTTAAATGCAGAATGCTCCCTCAAATGAGGGCAACCAATATTTACATCCCTATAAATAATTGCGATAACAATTGGTGGCCTACATAACAAACGAAATATTTTGTTTATGTGACGCTAAAAAACTACGACTAAAAAAACGAGCGATTACACAGCGCTGCAAAATTGAGGGTCATAAAACTTGTTAAAAAACGTGTACTGGTTTTATGAAAATTTGTACTTGTAAATGCAAAAATAGCCTCAGATTTGCTCCAATCGCATAGTTTTTTCACAACTTCCTTTGACGTTTTTATATTATAATATGCGATTGAACGAAATTAGCATTGAAAAATGAACTTTCTGTTTTTCAAAATCAGCACCCAAAAGTGTATAAAAAACAGGCAAAATATTGAAAAAAGTTATTCCCCTATGTACTGTGATATATGGTTGATGCGAGGATTGGGCGGTAAATAAATAAAAAATTATTAAAATAACAGATCGAATAAAGTTACTTTAGCTTCAGATTATTCGACAAATAAAGTTAATTTTTTTATTCGACGTGAATTTATCCCACACGTGACGAGTAATTTTTATACTTTTATTCGTTACTCTAAATTTTTATTTACATAAAAATTTTGCCCCTCTGGTTGGTGCATATGATAATACAATAGCAAGTGAGGGGCCAAGTGGAAAACAGGCATAAATTTTCGTTTCTTTGTACCATTAATTCGTTCCAGCGATGTAGTGTAATTCCACCACCTCCTAATATAATAACACCTACGTTTCACCGAGCAGAATAATATTAAATTCAGGGATCGAAAAAGTTCTCGGAACCTCGTTTTTTAAAAATTCTGTTAGAACTTATTTGTTTCGATTCGGAAAATATCTGTTTCAGTGGAATTTTTAATGAAACAAATGCTACCTTCAGGAACTTCTTTAAAAAGTGTTCTCATGGAACAGATATTTTAGAACCTATATAATAAAAGTTCCATGGAAACAAGTTACATTAGAACATTTATTAAAAAAGTTTTCAAAAGATAAAGAAAAGTACTCAACTATTGAAGTTTATATTAAACGACCATAGATGTAATTTAAGTTCTACAAACCTAGACAATATTTTGCTCGTAAAATTAAATTAAATGTAAAATTAAATTAAATGTAAAATTAAATTAAATGTAAAATTAAATTAAATATTCTTGACAAGATTTCTTCTGTTCAATACTTGTTATGAAACCATTAATTATATTATGATTTCTATACCTTTTATTAAATAAACATTTGAAGAATAATTTAATTAATAATTATTTTATCGGTTCTTCTGAGAACTTATAATGTGAGAACATTTTTAAAAATGTTCCGCGGCATTTGTTTTAAATGGAACCTATTGAAAAGTTTCAGAACTTTTTCGATCCCTGATTAAATTTCCTTCACGCTGAGAAGAAACAAATGCGTAATGGAAAATGGCACTCGGCACACGTGACCTAATAAAATTAATTTCACAATAGCTGTTATTTACCACCTAATTCAAGTACCGTTTAAAACAATTCCAATCTTGCACCGCATTCCCTACGAAAATAATTCACCTTTCAACTTCCTTCCCTCTAAAATCATAAAACGGTGGCGTGTGCCAATTTTCCACCGGGCTCCTCAATTACTAACGCTACCTTAGGCCACAAGAAATGTCACAAAAGCCCAAAGAAATAACCTAAATAAACTACCTTACCAGCATAAAATATTTTAACTTCATCCATCTACCAAACTAACAGAATTGATTTGGTTTACGCCGAGCACCTCTCAAACAGTGGCGCCCAATGTTTACACCCCCGCAATTACGGTGGGCCGAGGCAACGTGGCAGAATATTCCCGAAATATTCTTCACGAGATGTGGCAAGTGCGGCACAGTGCCCCGTGGAGGAACCTGTCGAGGTCGGAAAGAGGGTTCGCGAAGGTCGTGGACAAATCCCGTAGGGGCACCGACGCATCGGCAGGATCGCTTCGTGGGGTACCGTCTGCCCTTCCCGTGGACAGGTACACCGGGGGTATTTGTTTTCACTTTGCGCTTCGGAACTACAGTTCGGGGCAGGTGAAGCGGAGGTGAGGTGCTCGTCAGGCCCGCAGGGAGAACGTCCCCGCGGCAGGAAATGATTTTACTTTCATGAAGACACCGCGCCCGGCGTCTCTCCGCTACGTCCTCGCAGTTTGCTTTTTATTTGCGCGCCCAAAGATCTCGGTAAGTTCGTACGGTATTTCGCTGAAGGCCCGACGGCGGAGCAGACGATCAAGTAAGTTGTTTATCTCGTTTGATCGCCGTGTCTCTCGATGGACTCGTTGAATAAATTACAGTTCGGCAATTTTCACTTCTCGCAGGAAAACAAGCCGCTTCAAAATTTCTCGCCGCCATAGTTTGCTTAAGTAATTCTCGCGTTCAGTCGTAAACGGAGCTTGGAACGACGAACAGGAATTATTTCACTCACATTATTTACAAATATGTTACCTACGACTATAAATTAAGAAACGCTTGAAAAGATGGAGTGTTGCATCCCAGTTTATAAACATTTATATAGTAAAATAGAAACGTAAAAAAGGTTGTAGTTTTTGAACGTTTTTCTAAAATTTAGTGTGTCGATAAATGGGTTATGCGCAGTCAGTTTTTGAAAAAGAACGCGATTTTCGGGATGTTTTTGTGGAATATCTACTGTATATTTTTTTACAACTATCCGCTTATTTTAAAAGTACATATATGCAGCAACTCTCAGTAATTTTGTTGTAGAAAAATATTACAAAATGAAGAAATAACAGCCAGTATCCCGGAAGCTGTTTTGATAAAGGCGCTGTGCGGCGAGCAAGTTTTCTCTGAGCCCGATCATCCAAAATTAAAAATTCAAAAACATTCTGTTAATATATGGTTGAATTCAGTGGTTGAGCGAAGGTTTTTTCAAAATGTTGATTTTTGACAAAATGGCGTCCGTGTAACGCAAAACCACGCTTTTCGATGTCAGAATTGTTCCTATTTCGTTAATAAAAAATAGAGTTTTTGCTAAAATAAAAAATCCTTCGTTCATCTACTAGTCTTTGGTATATAAAAAAAGTCTGCAAAACTTTAGGCCAATCGATACACCGGTGTCCGAAAAATCCAGCAGCTTCCGCGAGAACAGCTGTTATTCGTTCATTTTTTAATGTTTTTGAATAGTTGTAAAAAAATATGCAGTAGATATTCCACAAAAAATTCCCGAAAATGGCGTTCTTTTTCGGAAGCAGACTAGGCATAACCCGTTAAGGGGTTGCTTTTCAAATTCTTTAGCGTTTAAGGCAGGATACCACCTTTGACTGCGATTTTGGAGGCGTTTTTCATGATTTTTTTTTGCATACAAAGAATGCGCAGAAACAAAATCGGTTTCAGTCATTCATTAATGTAACTTTAATCTGTAATTACACATTTTTTGAAACTGAAAAAGTGAAAAATAATCTCTTGTAGGTGGCGCCAAAATACACTCCTTTGGAGGAACATCGTTAGACGGCGTGTCAAATTCCGCTTTGTACGTGGCTCTTAGAAAAAAGCCAAAGAATGTCCCTATTAACAACAATATTTTTTAATGCTGTACGTAGGGATTTTACGAAATTTCGATTTTTAAGAAAATGGCGGTCGTTTTAACAAAAAGGTCAATTTTTTAGGGTAAAAAAATTTAAAAAAGTTTATAAAATTGTGCACCAAAAAAAAAATAACAACGCTACAGCAAAAGTCCTACGTACAGCATTAGGTTATACCACGGGGAAGAATTGTGCAAAGTTTCAAGTCAATCCGATGAAAATTTTAAGAGTAATCTGACACGCCGATTTGAAAAACATCGTTTCGAGAAAAACGCGTTTAAAGTTTTATATAGATTTATATATCTGCTCCAAACCGGTTTTTACACAAGAAAAAGGTTTCGGCCACCTTTCTAATGAATGAATTTCGATTCTATACACTTGAAAGAGTACTTTAAGATAAAAAAAAATTTCAATTTTTTTTAAGAGCAAAGGTGGTATCCTGCCTTAAGAAAATTGAAGAAACGTGTACTGAATTTCCCGCGCGTTTCGCGTGCCCGCGGTGACAGAAACCGGTTGGCGAAGGGATACGCGATACGCCCCAGTGTTTTATTAGGGCAGTTTAAAAGATTGCAGGGCAACTGGCATCTGTCACTCCGTGTCGTCTTCGCCGGCCCGTGAAACGTCGAATCCACGTTCTCGTTATTCCTGCGGATGGACTCCGTAACCGGTTCCTAATACGGTCCTCGAATTCTAATCAATTCAAGGCCGCCCCTTTCACTCTGCTGTAGGAGCACGAATTTAATTGGTCATGCATATGCCAGCCTGCACGATAATGGTATCGTTTATAAGAGGAAATGCCACAGCAGGCTTCTGTAAACCGTAATTAACAAAATACCTAATTAGCAGTAACGAAAGCTAAGAAAGGCAACCACACTATGTGTTTAATAATTTTGTCGCGCTTGCTGAATCGTGTAGGGTAAACCAACCAGTAATTGACCGCATACCAGTGAATGACCATTAGGCAAAGAAATGTCAATTATAAATTTAAAAATTATTATATTTTTATAAATGGAGTGTAGTTGCACTTTTAATATCCCATATTTTTAGTTACGCGTATTAAGCAAACATTAATAAGTACAATTCTTATTAAAAGTATGCGGTCATTTACTGGGCTTCTCATTCAACAATGCGGTCATTCACTGGTTGGTTTACCCTAGTAAATTTTGTTTGTTAACGATCATAACGATTAGTAGGGTGGAACGAAATATAGGGGCAAAATATTTTTTTATTATTCACGACTTCTAATAGTGGGCAAAAGTTGCCTTTTATAATGTTATTTAAGCTGTGAAAGTTTGATCTTGATCAACAAATTTTTTGAGGTGCCGCAAGCCATTCAAAAGTCACACAATCAGTGAATATGAATTTTTGAATGGCTTGCGGCACCTCAAAGAATTTGTTCATCAAGATCAAACTTTCACAGCTTAAATAACATTATAAAAGGCAACTTTTGCCCACTATTAGAAGTCGTGAATAATAAAAAAATATTTTGCCCCTATATTTCGTTCCACCCTAACGATTAGCAGTGGCTGTTCGTTGAGACATATTTGACCGTTTATAATTTGTTATTAATGACCTTCAGTGACAGTGTATTGCTACGCGTTTTTAATTAGATATTAAAGTTTTAACGGTTTGCTATTATCATTATCCAGCGATTTAATTGACGCCTCATATTACATTACCTAATTACACTTTTATTAGACCATAAAATCGTTAATTGTCAATAATATAAAGTACGTGGTTTTCACCACTATTTTAAACTCTCTTATTGGAGATTTCGTTAAGAGGAAACAAGCAGGGAAGTAGCAGCCAATAATTTCAATAATGTTAAAACGGTAATATTGCTTTATTATCGTTTGAGATTATCAACTAACATTTTTTACAAAAAAAATTCCTCCATATACTATGAAATACTACTGTTCCTAAGAAAGAAAATTAATTTCATCAGAACACAAGAGGAAAGAAAATAGGTATCTACATATTTTGCCAGTTGCGAAGTCTGTTTCTACTTATTGATTCTTTCAAGAATATTTCCCTAACAAAGTACTTTCATAAATGTTTCAAATATTTATAAAAAATCTTACCTTCCCCTCCGGAATTATTCCAAACTCGACTAGGAAACATGAAAATTAGGGGTTGATACTAACGCGTCGCAAAAATGCTCCCGATATTAAAATCCACAATTACCATTAACGTTTGAGAAACGAGAAGGAACAACAGCCACGACTTTCGCAGCAACTCGTTTCACCGAATCGTGGGCACTGTTTGGTACGCTTTGTTTCCCCCACATTTTATTTCGCGAAACGAGGTGTCAAGCGTCATTTTTTTTTTTTAAAAGAAAAACGGCAACGCATGATGAATGTAGTTTCGTTCTACGCCTCGGCCAGGATGAGGGATATTAGATTATGCAAATGTCCGGGGCTGGACGAGCGTTCATCAGATAAAAGGTTGGCTCGCGGGCCAACGATTCTGACGTTGGTGGCGGCATTAGGTGAACGAAGTGACACGATCTTGATTAAAATCCCATCCACGGAATACCGATTCTATCGGTCCACGGACGTTTTCGCGGACGTTTTAAATAATAAGCCTGAAATGGCTCGGTTATGCATCGTCGCTCCGTGCCGGACAGTAGCTTAGGGGCGAAACCGGGCAGATATTAGCGAGCGTTTCGTTGCCCGCTCGTTTCTTTGGCTGTTTGTCGCTTCGGGTGAAGGGCGGCCGTATTTTACTCGCAGGAATGCAATTTGATCGGCTGAAAAATCGAGAGTGGATACAGGGTGGAATCGAGCAGAGTGAGATTGATTTAAAACTGCATATGCAGATAGCTTCTAATTGGAATTCAGTCGGAGGCTTTCCCGGGGGTTGTTGCAGCTTCTTCTCTTTTTCGGATAGCTTTTGTTCGAAATTCCTATTTGCATTACTTGAGGGGGCAATCCTATTCTTTCGGCTGAAATCATAGGGAAACTGGGGATTTTTTTTTTAAGAATCGAGCGTTTCGATTAGGCTGAAATTTGGACCATGTTTTGATGCATCTTTGAAGAAGCTGCAGGTTTTTTTTTATTAATTTTCAACCACGAATATAGCAGTTATGCATGATCGACCACCACGCCGCGCAAAATTCGTCGTCCGCTGGTGTGCATGATATTCGTCTACCAGGTAATCTGAAACAGAAAAATGATACGGCGTTTTGAACCAGCAAAAAACAAAACAATTTATCGAGCGGTGTGGAGAGTTTTCAAACTGAAAGGGCTGAACCTTTAATCTTTGCGATCCAATTTTGCGCCAAGTTTTGCGCTGCGTGATGCATAACTCCCATATTTATTATTAAAAAATGAATAAAGAAAAAAAACCTGCAACTTCTTCAAGGATGCACAAAAACATGGTCAAAATTTCAGATGAACCGAAACGCTAGTTTCTTAAAAAAAAATCCTACATTATGCCATGTTTTTAGCCCATAAAATAGGAACAATTGCAAAAGGCACGAAAATATGCAGAACCTTGTTGTGTTTTAAAATGAAAAATTTATATCAAAGTAATTTCACTTAAAGAATAATTATTTAACAAATAATCAGAATTCCTCCACTCCACGTTCTTCTTATCAATGTAGTAGACGTTACACAATAGAAATCCAAACCGATCGAATTAAAGTTCCACCCCGGTGTCCACCAAACTTGGGTGTTTATGGAAACGTAACCGATATCACGCACTTTCGCGAGTTTCCATTAGCATATAAATAATACCAGAGCAAGGGGGGTCGCGACTGTTCTTCTCGCGGCCGAAGAAGGGAAGAGAAGAAGCCGGGGGCGAGCTGAAACTTTAGAACAGTAGTGGTGACCCCCGGGGCTGTGCAGCTCCGAACAAGAAGTCCCTTCTGACGTCACCGGCAGGTGCATCCAGAAGGCCATCCTTCTCCCTGCAGCGATCCTGCTCTCCCCTTCGCCGATCCCTCTCCTTTCCCCGCCAACCTTCTCGTCCCGTTGTCCCTCTTGCGCTCGACCGTGTAATCGTACTGATTTCACGATCGAGATACGGGGCCCTCCCTCCTCACGGCACGGATTTGCTTACCTGCTTACACGACGTTGCCTGTTTGCGTGTTTGTTTTACGGCGGAGGGAACGAACGTTGGATCCTTCTTCACCGTGGAGCCGTGGATTAAAGTAATACTCTCGCTGACTCTTCTTTCTTTTGGCAAATCGTTCATGGATTCGAATGAGCTCGCATTCTACAAACGCGTTGTCGCGCGCTGATATCGACGAGGAAGAGGCTAGGAGAATTTGCTAATATAAAGGGGAATCGTTTCTGCACGCAGAAGTCGGGTTTCTGCTCGGTATAGTAATGAATACTTGAAGGGTAATCGCTTTATCGAGAAAATTAAGTTTTAATACTTTAGTCCGCCAGTGAAGAAACAAGGTTCAGTGGATTTATCCGCATTCTTTATAACATGAAGCTTATACTCTAAGTAGGTATCAGAAAAAAATGAGCAAGAAAATAATAATTGTTTTACATTATTTTAATGTTTTTGCAAGTTTGAACAGGGTAGCATACTGAAACTAAATAAGGAATTTCTACTTTTATTATTATCAAAACAAGGAAAGCCACTCATTTTATTAATTGTAAGGTATTCTGTTTCTCACTGTTTTTTCCATTGCGGAGGGGACATTTCCTGTTTTTAACCAGTACCGTTAAGGAACTAGTTCTTGATCAGGCACTAATTTTTTATCAGTCCATGAAATAAATCGTTCTTTTGAGTTTATGTCAATAAATAATTGTTTGAAATAATTACTAACATAAAAATTGATAATTCAAAAATATATGTATTGTCTATGAAAGCAGTTAGTATTGTTAGTTTTAGATGATTAAAAACTAGTTCCTAGTCACCTTATTATTCCATACCTTATAAGTATTTAAATTATATATTTATTTTCAACTTTTTAAAATTTTTCCTTGAAGTTTAAACATTAATTCAACTTTTAGTATAAAAAAAAGACTATGATTTAATGTTTTATTAGGTTAAAATAAACATTAAAGCGGGAAACCTAAACTGATCAGAAACTAGTTCCTTAACGGTATATTCAAAATTTTAACGTTATTTATGGAAGCATTTGAATTTTATAAATTTTTGTGATTCGACAGTTCTGGAGACCCAGTTGCCACCAACAAAATTTTTTTCCCCTTACCTTTCATTTACTTATTACTTATTATTCTCGCGTTAGTATTATAAATGAAGTATAAGGAAAGCTAAATTGAATGCGAAAATTTTGAAGCATTCATTTTGGTGGCCTCACGCTTGCCAGTATATTTCCTCACTGGAAATTTTATCGGGAGATTTCTCCGATGGCGTAATTACGTCATTATAGAATTCGTAGTATAATGTTGAATTAGAAGTGAAACGGAAGGGAGAAGATTAACGAACGAAAAAAAAGTGGACAAAAAATGGTCCCCCGTTTTGCTTGGGGCGAAAAATAGTCCGTAATACGGGCTACCGTGTTCCTTTTTCGTTTTCTCGATCGTAGAGCGCCACTGATCGTTCCTGGACAGGTAGGCAACGGCGTCCCAGATAGAGATCTTTGTAATCGGAATTTTATCTCCTTGCTCCTCCCCCAACGAAACGGGGTGAATTTATAGTAGCTCAATCCTATTACGCTTTTTCCCCCGCTTATTAAATATTTTTTTCGGGGTGCTGCGCTGCTCGTCGACGGAAATTTCGGTGATTACGGCGGTGCCGTACGCAATTGGGCGGGATTACATTCTGATTTCCCAGCGCGACGGATGGAGACTTTAACGAGTGGTGTGGTGCCACTGTCACTTCCTCGCCTGAGTAAACTTCGCCTAGAATTCATGGTTCCACGTTTTTTGTCGTTTTCGTAGCTGGTCCAATTACAGAGATATTTACATGTAAATTATTAAACATTTTATAGTGGCCGTGGGGTTTTAGTGGGTAAAAAGTCCACAGTACCCTGGCACCCCCGGGGGATTCCCCTCTGGAGAGGGTGCCTTTTGAAGATTTCCCCACCTTAAAAAAAATTTATAAATTATTTTTTTATACATTTTTTTTTATTTTGTTACAGGTGAAGGTTGAGTGGTGGCATCGATTTTTTAACAGCGTGCGGAAGTCGGTAAGTAATGCAGTTTTCTTCTAATACCAAGAACAATTTGGCGCAGTAAACATTTTTTGGTAATATTTGGAGACATTTTACCATGCTACTCTTTATACTGTAAAACTAAATGTAAGAGAAAAACATTCTAGTAATTTGAACTATCTCGTAGTGCTGTGTCGTATTTATTGGTAACGTTTCATAGATCCTTTGATAGTATAGTCAATCTTTACTCAATTTATTCTGCACTCCTTCATGTGTTTTTATAGTTGTCAAGTGCCATGAAATTTATCGTTCCAAAGAGCTGTGAGAACGGTCTTTATGGAGTAACATTCTTCACAACTCATGTTGAAATGAGTTGAAGAGTCCTCGTGGAAAACACTGTAAGTGCCAAAAATTAAATTCTCTACAATAGTATTATCATTGGGACGTTGAACATTTTCCGATAAAAAATTTTTTTTTTTCATTTTGGCAAATACAGTATTCTCTGCAAGGACTCTCCGGTTTATTAGTTATTCCTCATATTTATTCTGGTTTCGCTATAGATTCTCCAAGCCAGAAATATAACTCACTGTTCACTTTCCATGCTATTCAGTTTTTGTTTGAAAAGATTTTCCTTCTCACCTTCTTTGCCGTGTTTTTCTGTTTCATTAGCCGTTCTTTTTGGGGCATTTCCACCTGTTCAAGTATCCCACCTCACACACTGATCAAGCATCCCTCAATGCACTCGATTTGAAAAATTAAACTCACCTTAAATATTCAGGCCAATCAATAAAATAGCATTAATAGACCAGAAATTGCTGTGTTTACTTAATACATTTCAAATCGTCGAAAATGCAGTATTCTCTCGAAAAGGAGGAAGAACATCTTGGTCATTTTGGCCGAAACATTTACTTCGCGACTGCAAATAAAATCGAAGCTCCTAACCAAATTATTCTATGCTCCCGATAATGCAAACATCACCTACCACGACAACGTGACAGCAGGCACAAATTGCCAATATATTAATCAAAAACCTGTAGGAGACGGAAGAAAGGAAAGCCACGGCGCCGGGAATCGAACCCGGGCCGCCCGCGTGCTGATCAGCAGCGTTAGCCACACCGGCTACGCCGACTCTCCACACTTCCTATCTTCCGAACTCCTCATAAATGGACGCCACCTATGTGCTAATTCACACACTAGGCCGTTGGCTAAATGCCTAAACTCTTACAGTTCGGCCATCCTACAACTGTGGCCGTCCTCGGCCACGCTCCTCACAATTCCTCAACATAACGGAACCGGAACGCCGAACCGAGACACATAACACACTGTCAGGGCCTCAGATCCCACTTCTGAATTTGTAGGAGACGGAAAAAAGGAAAGCCACGGCGCCGGGAATCGAACCCGGGCCGCCCGCGTGCTGATCAGCAGCGTTAGCCACACCGGCTACGCCGACTCTCCACACTTCCTATCTTCCGAACTCCTCATAAATGGACGCCACCTATGTGCTAATTCACACACTAGGCCGTTGGCTAAATGCCTAAACTCTTACAAACCTGACGTGACCAACTATCCGTACCTGGCTACGTAATCTTCCCCTAAATCCATTTCGTCGCAATTGTTCATGTTCCCTCCAGTAAGTACATCCTCAGATGCTCCGATGCCTATATTCATCTCCATCATCCGTGAACGATAAAGTCGTAGGTGGACAAGCCGCGTTTTCCGCCGCGGCCAATGGCGCTTTCCCTTCCCCAGTGGTTTCCGCCGCGGATGAATCCTTTATACGGTTCAACTACGTCTGTCCATCCTCGAAAGCCACGCAGCATCCTTTGTCCCCCGAGCCGGTCCGGGGAGTTTCCGTGAGCACAATAATAAGGGTGGGTCTCGCCGCGGACCCTTTCGATCCCTTTCGAAAGGCCCGAACCGAGGCCAGAGAAAGGGGGATGCAATATTATTCAAAATCACGAAATTCCCCGGCGGAATTTCGTTATTTCCAGGCCTATTCAGGCCCGTAGATGCATATCTTAGCCGGCTGAATGGGCCGCCGTACGGGGTAAGCGTAGCGTTTGTTCGCGCATCCCCTTCGTGCAGCCTCCCCCGCGTGCACCGGTTCGGAATCGAACCTGTGAGAAACCAGGTGAAAAGGGTCAAACCTGCGTAAAAGGGCACACGTGCGTGGAGGGGTTGCGCGTGTGTGTGCGTTGGTCCTCTCTATTGGACGCAATCGGAACGGGACACTTCGATCGTTCTGGGGCGAATCGGGTCGGGCCGCGGTGAAAGAGGTTCTCCGGGCTCCCTTTAAGGGTTGCTGGTCTCGGTCCCGATAGTCTTTTCTCCACGGTTGGATCTAAAACGCCACGGCGCTCGTTCGTGGGACGCATCTACGCTTTTCGCAGCTGTCGGAATCGACATGTGCAGCAGCCTTTCTTTCCCTGTTTTTGTGGAGAAGACCAGGTGCGATTACGCGACCCGGCACGATTAAAACATCGAACGGCTGCGAGTGCGCCTTATCGCTGCGTGATTGGAATGCACCTTGGCCCGCGTCGCGCTGCACTTGTCGCGCCGCTCTGTCTCCGACGGGGATCCCATTGTCCCCCGGTTCGGAGCCTTTCGCAGGTGAACCCTTTCGCCGCGAAACCCTTTCGTTCCATTGTTGTCCAGCTTCCGCTAACCCTTGCGCTCGGGGCGCAGGTAAAAGGGTTGGGAATTTAGGTTAGCGGTCCGTCGCTAGCGGGTTGGTGCTATTAACGGTACAGAACGCAACGTTGCGTTTCTGTTTTGGGGAACGTGGAGTTGCGTTTTCGATTTGGGGAACGCGGAGTTGCTTCGTTTTCGCCGCGGTAAAGCCGCGTTGCAAATTGGAACCGGTTCTCTCTGGTGTTTGAAAAATACACGGAATGTATTTTTTATCGACTTCAAAAAGGAGGAGGTTATAGATTCGACCAGTATGTATTTTTTTTTTTGTGTTTGTCACCGCATAACTTCTGAGCAAATGGGCCGATTTTGATGATCTTTCTTTTATTCGAAAGAGGGCGATACTCCGGTGGTCCCATTCTACACTGCATCAATATTGGCCCAATGCTTTGCCAGTACTGGTTAATTCAAACTTCGCCTCATTACATAATTTGGATTTCATGTATTCTCACATTGTGGAGTATTTCCGCGCGTTGGGTTGTAGACCCCATACAACGAATTTGGGACTCTTTATTCTAGGTTTTTCAAGTCGCTTATGTTTGGAAATTTCCATTTCTAGCAAACGGTTCTTTTTTTACGAGCAGCTCTTTTTGTAGGCCTACTCATATTATTCTAAACAAATGTGGTTATATAACTTAAATAACTAAAAAGTAAAAAATAAAATAAAATTTAAGAAATTTAAACCGATTTCAGAAACATAAAAATGCACTAAAAAGTAAAATATAATTTTTTCTCTTATTTAATCTACGACTCTTAATTTTTTTAAGTTACACAGTGCAAATGATGAGCCGCCGACATAAAAAATTTGAGAGTCGTAGATTAAAGAAGGGAAAAATTATTTTTTATTTTTAGTGCATTTTTATGGTTTTGAAGTTGGTTTTATTTTTTTTATAAATATACAGAATGTTCATTCTAACAATTTTGTAGCTGTTAAGGATATTGTGATAAAAAGAGTCAATCATAAAAATTTATCTATGGTAAGTGGGCAACATAGAACGACAATAAACATTTTAGAAATACTTTTTCTTTTCTTCGCAAAACCAAGGTCACCTTGATTTTTTTTAAATGGAATCCTACGATTTTTTGGGGTACCTAATATTACAGGGGGTCATTAAGGGGGCACTCTCATCAAATCGCTAAAAAAATAGGTGATCTTTAGAATTTTTTTTAAAAATATAGAACTTGCAGTAAAAAAACTTTATGATCTTTATTTATTCGTTCTCCATATGCAACCTTTTTTTTTAATTTTCCTGTAATGGTTCGAACTTTTACGTGGCGCTCAGTGCACTGCTACAACAAAAGAGACGTAAACGGTGGACAGTAGAACTCGACGTAGGATTGTCTGAAATAAAAAAACCAAAGATATTCTTATATGTTTTATCAGTCACTATCGCTATATTTAAATAAAGCAAAATGGTGATGTTTGGTACACGTCTAAACACAAATATGCAAAAAGGGGTACTTCTACCCTTAAAAATGTTAATAAAGAAGAACTATGACTACTAAAATTCATAATCAAAGGCTGATGCGATAGCGAATTCAATTACAAAGAAAATGCCACCAAGATTTTTCGAATCGGTTAATAATTTATTTTGTTATTCTGTCCACTGTTCGGAAAAATCATGTTCCGAGATAAACGCGTTTAAAAATTTGCTTGAATGTTGCGGCCGTTCGGAGGTCGAATCGTTTCTATCGTTGTAGATTCTATGTATAATTTCATCTTATAACTTTTACTGAGTATTTTTCAGATACTGTACTATAAATATATGCAAAAAAAGAAATCGATTTTCAGAAAAATTTTGAGGGGAATATCCCCGTAAGTGATATTTAAGAATTATTTTCTCAAAAAATATATACAGAATCCTTCCAAAACTTTAAGCCTGTTTTACTGTATATTCAAACAACAAGAAAACTTATTTTTATTCAAGAATAATTCATTTAATATTGTTTTATCGCCGGAGTTGTGAAATTGTGTACATCTTAGCGGATCCAAATTTTGCCCGAAATAAAAAAGCCGAAGTTTTTCTTAATCGACATGAATTTATATCGTCGATGTATTAAAAAAATAAGAAAAAGTCTAAAATTGACCAGGTTACGGGACTTTAACGAAAAAGTTACGATTTTGACGGAAAAATTTCGACGTTTTTAAGCAACAAAAAAAAAATGGTTTAATTTAATTTCTGCATAAATGCTTTTCATTCATCGACGATATAAATTCATGTCAATTAAGAAAAACTTCGGCTCCCCCGGGTTTAACGAGTTTTAAAATTGTTGGGTCACAATCGTTGCAAAATAAATATTTTTTTTATTGATAGTGACTCACATGTGCGCGTCCAATAGAATTAAACGAATTAGATCTATTAAGGTCATTAAGCTGACATAAAATAGTTTTTCAAATTATTGAATATCGTTTCAACAAAAATGCTCAGTGTTGGATTGTTAAATTGTATGGCAGTGGTAGAAACGACGTATCAAATAAAGGGATGCTCCTCTTTCCTTCAAGGAAGCTTCGTGCAAGTTCGAACACGTTTCTGCCTGCTGACTGCTCTCCACAGATCTTTGAATGCAGGGCATTGCGTAAAGGTAGAAGACGGCGTTTCGACCTATTTTCCACAGTGCAGGTTTGAACCTGCAGCCACCAGCATACAATTCACCTTTAGTTATGCACACGTGGGAACGGCGAAACGTGTTGAGACTTGCTCGAGGCTGAGATGTAAAAAGAACGTTGAAGCTAAGAAATGATATTTAAGGGGTAATTCTACTTTGATCGGCCGAAAAATGAAGCTATTTTTAAAGATTTTTTTCTCAATAAATACATCATATAATGAAATAAATCTTTTTTGAATTTATTAAGCTACTCTTATATTATACAAAAAAATTAAAAACTTTTTTCAATTTGTTGCAAATGTTTTTTTATAGCGTCATTGCGACACCTGCAAATAGAGGTATGTTCGTGGCGCAGGTGATTTCCCGGCTCAGGCTTATCTGAAACAAAAAATTCGAAAAGATTCTTAATCTGTGTGAGTGTCGTTATCGCTCGTAGCTGAATTAAAAATTTTTGTCGAAAAGTAAGCGAGATTTTTCTCGGGGAACATTCGAGAAAACACCCTTTTGGGGAACTTTTTCTTTCAAACCGGCGCCATTTTGTTATTTCTCAACAAAAATTGTTAATTGCGCTACGGGCGATAACGACACTCATACAGATTAAGAATTTTTTGTAGGTGACACAGTGATGCTGTAAAATAACATTTGAAACAAATTGAATAAAATCTTTTTAATTTTTTTTTATATAATATGAAAGGAGCTTAATAAATTCCAAACAGAATTATTTCATTATATGTTGTCTTTGTTCAGAGAAAAATCATTTTAAATATAGCTTCATTTTTCGGCCGATCAAAGTAGAATTACCCCTTAACTTCCTACAAGACTCAGTTAGCAATTTGTGTTAACTTATCAAGACTATGTAAGAAATTTCCAAATCAGGGTGACTTTTCTGAGAAACTTCTTTTAGCGAATATTTGTACCGAGAAAAGTACAATATTACGTTTGAATTTTATAGTGTCACCAGTGTTTGTATACATTCAATAGCGTTTATTGGAAGAGTTTACAATTAAAAGTTTAATTAAGGGGTCTCCCTGCTTTGACGTCCTGAAAAGGTGCGCGATATTTGGGATTTTTTAAAGGGAAACCCACAAGTCATATTAATTAAAAACTTTATGCCTATATTTGTACATATTTAAGCAACATTTTAAAAAAAAATTTAATTAAAAAAGGTACCTAAAACTTTAAACGCGTTTTTCTCAAAACGATGTTTTTCGAATTGGTTAGCATGGTATATCAAAAACCAATCACCCGATTTACTTCAAACTTGGTATATATCTTCAGTAGATGCCCCATTCTCGTTGTCACTAAAATTAAATCGGTTTTTGCAAAATTAGACTTTTGCGACTTAAAAAACCAGCGATTTTTTGCAGAAATCGTTGTCTGTTTTAGACCCTGCCATTTTTTTTACATTTCAGTATTTCTCATTTAATCTAGTTCAGACGATAGCCCCACTCATACAGATTACACCAATTTTTAAATTTTCTATTTCAGACAACTACAACGGCTGATTTTACGCTAAGAATGCGCATATGATTTTTGTAAGGTGCTCTATTTGAAGCACTATAACTCCGGATATAACCACTATTTTTGCATAAATTTTTTTTTTCGTATTCTCTAAAGATTGCCAAGTAAAGCCACAAAACTGGAAGTAAATATATTTAAAGGTTTTGTTTTAAAAAATTCCCAAAGTTCGCATTATTTTTCACCCGTCAAGCTAGGGAGACCCGTTAAACATTGGGAAGTTAACAACTAATTCTGAGAATTTAGCCGATTAAGTTTCTATTATTTTTGAGTGATTAGGGGTTTAATTAATAATAGCCACCACCCAGTCACGTCCATTCCAAGATTCAAGTTCGTGTAAGACCCTTTTTATTTATTGAGTAACTAAGGGTAAACGTCATCTATCCTTACAAAACATTAGCAATCATCAGCTAAAGATTAGAAAGTCTGAATAACGCAGGGTAAAGACTCAATTCAACCTTCGGTCAACATTGTTCAATATTCCAGTGGCACTTAGTTCGTTTTTTTAAAGAACTGCTCCATTCGCGTCACGTCAGCTCGATCTAGCCTATAATTGAGCCTCTCAGACGGCAAATTGATCAGCGGCAAAATGAAAAGTAGAGAAAATTGGTAAGTTAGGCACTAATCATAGGCTAATTCGGAATTAGAATTGAGAAATTTGCAAAAAGTGGAGCTGAACAATTTACTTTCTAAGAGGCTCAATTATTATCCAGGTGTCCCATGTTGTTCCTATAAAAATCGGAATATACAGTATTTTACAGTATAAACTGTTTATTTTACGTTCTCCGCTGAAATTCCAACAACTGTGCTAAAAATTCGCCCAATGATATCAGTTCTCCTACTATACACTTTGCTCTTCTCTCTTGACTATCTACCTTTATTTAGTTACGCGTGTCACCCATTGCCTACCTAGTCCATTTATTTCCACCAATTTCCTTTCGTAACTGCTGCTCGCCTAAAATTTTTTATTTAAACGAACGCGAAGATCGAACTTCGTCGGATAAAGTAATTGGCCGAATTTGTGTGAAGATTTGTATAGTAAAGAAGAAGAGGATTCTATCGGAAAACTTCTGCAGGTTCAGACACGTTTTCCTATTGTGTGCTCGAGGAAGCCGTTTTTCGCGCTGCATTACGCAAGGTCGAAGCGTGGCAAAAGAACGAATTCAAAGGGACCCGAGTTTCCTCGATGCAAGTTCGAACCTGCACCGTCGGTCTCGTTTTTTTCCAGAGTGGCTTGGATAAAAGCGATCACTTCAACTGCAGTGGTTGAAGAAGCAAAATGAAGTAAAAGTGTTCTTGTAAATAGTTATTTAAATGCATACACAGTTTTGCAGTAACAGTAGTGCAATAAAGCCACTGACTTCTTATTGCACGCAAACCTTAGTGCATTGGAAAAATGATTGTCGCATTTGTTGGAGCACAATTGGTGTGATACTTTGTATTCTGGCTAATAAAATATTCTATGATAATTATTCTATAAAATCTTCTAATGTGCTTATGTAGTTTGCTTACTTCGTTGCACCCCAAAAATTAAACTCTGAAGATGAAGTGTCTGTTTGTCGAGGAGGCCATTTAAAACTGATTATCATTTGTGTTCTTATTTCTAAGATTAGTAAGATAAAAAAGACTTTTATAACATTGATAGTACGTATTTATTTAATTTATTTTCATCTTTTCCGAGACACCTTGTACATTAAATTTTTTTAGATACTTTTGTCACGAAAATCTCATCTTGAAACATTAATTGTACATTTAATTATTCGATAAACGGATAATTTCTACATGTGTTCGATATTATGAAAAAGGAAAATGAATTTTGCAGCTCATCTTTAAAATAAATTACAATTTTCTTTTTACTTACTCCATCGTATAAATTCAGTTCATTGTATAGAGTCTGTTAAAAGTGCTATGACAGGGTTGATCTACACATTTTTTACTCTAAAATTCTATTCAGAAAAGTTTTCATAAATATTTTAATATATTCTTCATTTCTCATTATATTTGACATATTTCTTATATTATTCAACTACTATACATAATGGTTAAAGTTGAATAGTTTCATTTAAAGACCTTTGTTTCTTTTTAATACACAAGTTTAATAACATATTTTTAAATTTGTAATCAGTTTATATAAAACAGCCTCCTAATACTTCAGCCTCCGAAATCTGACTACATATAGTCAATTTACGAAAAAGAGCATAAGCTTGATCAAAGCTACTATACCAGTGTTTCCAAACCTTTTTTGAGTCGCGACCTCCTTTTATAATATTCAAATAACCTGCAACCCCACATATAAGGTAAGGTAAATTTAATAAGGTAAGGGGTCGTCCTTAAATTACGTAAGGGTAATTTTGGCGCTTTGCTACCAACTCCCTCCACTAGTATAAGAATTCGTATGATTTTATATTCCAACCCCTTACCCTCCGCCCTTACGTAATATTTTTTACATTGCTTTTTTTCAGTTAGGTGTCGTCCTTAAATTGCGTAAGGCTTTTTGGGTGGTGGGGTTTCGAATTTTTTCTTACAAGGGTGGGGGGTGGTAATCAGGTAGCGTCTTACGTAATATTTTTTTAACCTAATTTTCAATATGAGTTACATGAATTATATAAATCTTTAAAAGAATTTTAATAACTGAAAAAATGCAATATTAAAAATATTACACAAGGAAGGGGATTGGAATATAAATGCTTCCGAATTCTTATACTTGAGGAAGGAGGGGGTAAGAAATCGCCAAATTTATCCTCACGTAATTTAAGGACAGCCCCTTATTAAAATTCCTTTAAAGGGATATATAATTCATTTAACTCGGTTTCGGGAAATTTAACTAAAATTACTTTTCTGGGATATCAATGATAGAATTTGTATTTATTGAAAATTAGGTTAACAAATATTACGTAAGATGCCCCCCCCCCCCCATAAGAAATCGTAAGAAATTCGCGACCCACCCCCAAAGAAAACGCATTAAAAATAGATACCTACTTCGGAATATAATTCTAACATAATAATATTTAAAAAAAAACCCTAAAAGCCATGGCGACCCCTCAGAAAACACTTCGCGCCCCACAGGTTGGGAATCACTGTACTATACTACAGGTTCACATAATTTCGTAAAATAAGTAAAACTAAATAATTTCCATAAAAAAAAGACGTCGATGGCTCAGTGCACAAATAGGTATTGCATGTCCACTTTTAGCTTTTTCGAAAAAAAAAAAAAAAAAAAAAAAAACAGGTTTAAACATCCAGTGGTACACAACATGGAACGAAGAAAAATATTATTTTTGACAAATTTATGAGGTAGACATAAAAGTAATTTGCGTACCCTGATGTATACAGCATAAAGAAACAGTGAAGAACTGTTTGTTGCATATAATAAACTCAAATTTCACAAAAAGTGGACATGCAATATTTGTGAACCAAGCCATCGACATATTCGTATTATCGCCACAATAATCCTCCGTCTTTGGATTCTCCCGGTGTCCGATGAATCACCTTCCGAAGGACACAAGGTGCATCGTCTTCTTAAGAAGCCCCACAGCGGTTCAGTCACGTTTTTCCTGGCCAATTTGAAAGAAGACATTTTCCGCGGCGGATTACGTTAGCTCGAGGTGCCTGAAGATAGCATTTCCAATCGACCTGCTTTCCTCCGGAGCAAGTTCGAACCAGCTTTCAGTCCACTGTGTAGGAGACAGGTCAGTCACAGTAAAACGCAGGAGACTGGACATAGATCACTGTCCGCGGGTCCTGTTACAAAATCTTCTCGCCCGAGGAAAAGATTCTGCCGGATGCAAGAACCTCGGAGACCTGCTGCGTCGTTTGAAAAGCAAACCTAACGTGGGTGGGTGCAGGGGTCCGGTGGAAAAAAAGGTCTCGTATAGGGACGGGGTCCTAACTCGCTCGCGCGATGCAACGGCACGTACCACTGAATAGCAAATTTTGAATTCGATGTGTGAAAGGCTCTTCGTGTTACGATCGATTATGTCTGACGGACTGGAACATCTCTTCGCGGGCAAGCAATTGTGAGATGATTGTGTTGCTTGATAATACTGATTGACAAGGGATATTCGGAAACTCGAAAATTCAAAAAAAAAAAATTGAAACTTTTCAGAAACGTAGGTAGTTCAAGTGGTGCTCATAACGTAACCATTTTTGGTTTTGGTAACGAAGCGGTCGTAGGGGTGAAAACACCCCTTGAAAGAAATTGTGAGTTTTAGTAAAAGTAAAAGATATCGAAAAAACTCAATTTAAAGTTTTATAGTTTTTGATATCCTACAGTATGGCGATAAAGAATTTTCGAAAAAAATTAATTTTCTCCAAATTTATCCTCACTACCCCTTTTTCGAAAATTCTTGTAATTCGGCGTACCATGCATTAACATGTTATAAATAAAGAAGACATAGAGTTTCATTATTAAGAAAAATTAAGTTGACCGTACAATGCAAGAACAATTTTTTGAAAAAAATTCAAAAAATTCTGAAACTTTGTGAATATGTAGGGAATTTCCTCCTGATTACAACGCAATTTTTGTTTGCTGCCCAAATTCACTGTCAGGGGGTGGAATTGACCCCTGAAAATCCGATTATTTTCCGATTTTGTGTTGTAACTCGTGAACTGTAAAATAATTGTTTTACCAGATGATAGATCTAATTAAAAGAAGTAACTTTTGTCTCGGAACTTTTTTTCTATCTCTAACAGTTCGCGAGTTATAACACAAAATCGGAAAATAGCCGAATTTTCAGGGGATAATTTCACCCCTTAAAGTGAATTCGAACAGCAAATAAAAATTGCGTTGTAATCAGGAGGAATCCCCTACATATTCACAAAGTTTCAGAATTTTTCGAAATCCCGGTTTCGGGATGTTCCCTCGTCAGTCCCTTACAAGACACTCCACCGTTTCCAGTTAAAACCGACACACTGTATAGGTACTATTTCAACTATCATGCTGTTAAAAACGAATCCAAATTGACCATATTCAAAATCAATCACATACAGAAATCCCGAGGTTTCATTAAATTTCCACTCAGAATATTATTCGAAAACGTTTATAAATTTTCGAAATTTTCAATAAAATCCGTAACACCGTTATGAAGTGATCACCACCACGTCTGATGATCCTACTTGCTGAGCACAATAGCGAATTACCAAATCGAAAGGTAAGTAAATCGGTTAAATCGACGAATCAACACGAATCCCAGCCCAACATCAAACAGTAGATACCCCTAGCGACGACTCAGTGAAACTGATCTGTTACCGCTCGAACGCTGCACGATGAACTCGGAAGTCAACATGAACTCGTCCGATATTCACAATATAATGCGAGGATCCTAATACCAAACATTGCTCGGTACACCAAATTCAAGGATCTGGGCAAACGTGTTCGAGGGGCCCGCTGGTATACTCGCCCCGAGAGAGTCCCCCAATAACGATCACCGGGGATCCTCAGGAGATTGTTAACGGGGAAATGCCAGAGAGATTCATGGGCCCGACGAATGCGTCGTAGAGGCAAAGATCCGTTTCTATTTAGAGGTCCCCCCCATTATGTTGCCAAAGTAAACAGAACCTCGCGAGTCTTGCAGCTATGTAAACACGAGGTCCTGTCGGAGCTGCCCGGACGTGGACGATCCATCGATCCGAGATTCATCGGGTGGACTCGGTAAAAAAGAGTGGCCGGGGGAGAGTTTTGAAAGGGACGAATGGGAAACGGAGAAACCTGGTCGTGGGCGAGGGTGATGGTACATTGAAGGTCGTAGAACCGTGAATCTGCCTCTGGGGCACGGATCCATTCTTAAAGGATTATCGTTATAAATTATACATTTCCCTTCCTCCCGCCCCGGTGTCCTTCCGCGTCCTACTGGATGACCGGTAGCGGCTTAGAGATTTCTATCGTTGGATTAACGCGGACCGTGTCATCGCGGTATCCTGTCTATTCGATTTCATCCTCCGTCCCCCGTCGAAGAAAGGAGGCTCGCGATCGACCCTTTCCGACCTTGCGTTTTTTTTTTCCCTCCACCGGTATTCCATTTTTCTCTCCGCGATCTCTGGCCATTCGAGGGAAGATCGCGCGCTTCGAGTATGAAATACGATCTGCTGGCCGGCTGTTACGATTTTTTTTGGTTGGACTCTTTTTTCTCTGCTTCGGCATCAAGGTCGCTCCTCAGTGACACTTGGACGGTGCCGGGACGGTCGCGTTTGGTAGTTGGTTTTGGTTTCGTTTTTAATACTCTACCGCGTCTTGCACGTATGAGGGACAGTAGGGTGGTGCTTAAAGTCCGACCCTTAAGATATTGCTGGGCCTCCTTAAGTTGGAATATTTGTAATTGTTATTTCATTTCTTTCTGCCGTTTTCCCTGCTACTTGTGTATTTTAATCTTCATCTTTATATTATCTTACTTGCCCGTCCTCTACTCATGATGGTTAATTTGATGTTATTACTCGTAATAATAAGTAAATAAATAAATAAATAAATAAATAAATAAATAAATAAATAAATAAATAAATAAATAAATAAATTTTGTTCTCTGTGATCAAAAATGGGTTTGGTTCAAATTGTATTACATTTCATAATGTTTTAGAGGTTGCTACCCGCTTATTAATATTTTAAATAAAATTGTATTTTTCACTCAAGACGGATTCATACACCAGGTCTTAAAGAAATCTGAGAGGCGGATTGCTCGGCGTCATTATAATTATCAAGAATAATTCCTCCTCCAGAATAGGTAGGTACATACATGGCAACTCGCTTTGCCAGCTCTAGCTAGTACACATTGCTACTAAACTTTTACAAACATGAATTGGCTATATTTAAAAGTTGTTTGTTCACAAATTTGCTTTATGAAAATATTTCAATGTTAAGTACGTACATGTGTTTAATAAATATAATACGTCGAACAGAAAGTTGCATTTTTATTCTTAAAAACACGAAATTCAATGCCCGGTAGCAACCCCTAATATGTAATTGAATAAATAAAATAAATACTACATTAGATACTCATAAGGGTGAACAATTAACAGGGTGCTCCTGAAAAAATACAAATTTTTTTTATTCTGTTACGCATTACTTATTAAAGTCGTTACTTTCAGAAAAATGGCAAATGTAGTGTGGCCAGTCAACGTGTTAAGAAATAATAATCCGTAACTTTTAATAGGCAATATTCCTGACGCATTTATTAGTTCTCCATTTACAGTGATGTTATTACTCTCATTATCGTAATCTTGAAAAATGTAACTTTTGAATTATGATTAATCCTTCGTTGACCCACCGTTTTTTCCGAGCAACTTTGACGTACCTGGGTGGCTCACACCCAGAACAATTTTTGAACGACTGCCATTCTTATCCGAAGAATCCAATCGTTATGAAAAAAATCACGGGTCATTTTCAAGGTCTCCAGAATGTATTCCAATAGCTTTTTTATTGAAATTTTATCACAGTTTGTGTGGAAAAATTCTAGATCACCATATGCCGAGAATAACCGAAGAAAATCTTAAAAAATTTGTAACTTTTACAAATTTCAATATTAGAACCTAAAAATCGACAGAGTTGTTGTTCAGATATCATATTTTGAGAGAAAAAAAAATAAACACTAGTCGACTTTGGAGAAAAGGTATTTATTTTCCATATGAAAGGTACAGAGCGTCAAAATCAGCTTATGGGTGGCTCACACCCAGAGTGGCAACGAAGGGTCAATACGGGAATAGTCACATTTGGAAGTACTAGTGTTATTTATTCAAGAAAGCAACAAAGTTGTAGGCTTATTCGCCAACGTCCCGAGCTCTTCAGGGCGAGTAAAAAAATTCTGAACTTCCTGTTCAGCAGAGCCTGGATAACTACCTGATAATTTAACTATCGTCGCAGAAGCCTAATAAAAACCTGTCGCGGTCCGCAATAACAGTTGAGGAACAGTATTATTTTCATTAACCCACTGCCACTAGCTGGCAAAGTAGCATTTTTTAATTAAAACCACATCTCTTCCATACTTAATAAAAATGGTAATTTTAATCATATCGCAGAATGCCAAGCTACGAATTAGTTATTACCACCGACTTGTACAGGACTTACATTCTACGAATCTAAACCCGGATCCTCGCACCCACTTTACTCGTAAATTCCAATAAGCAGCAAAGCCTTACGAAGGCTAATCTTTTTCTCCGCAATGCCCATACGATTCTTCCCGCCACTAAACGATGCAATGGGCATGATTGGAGATGTCGGGCCCACAGAACGCCCGACACGTCCCCTCGTTTGATCCTCCCGTTGACTTCGCCACTTTCAAGGGTTGCCGCCCAGTTCCTCCTTCGTTCTAGCGTCCGCGATAACAATTATCCCGGAACGGTCCCATTCACGCTTTCATGGGCGCAACATTTCAGATAGGTCCATCAAGCTACAATGACTTTTTGCAAGAGGAAGGCTGGATCGCCGGCCAGTCAGTCTCGCTTCCCATTCCTCCCGAATCTCTTTTTCGTCGTCTTCTACGCACAATATGGAAGAAGCTGGAAGAAACTGTTCGATGGGTTTTTCTGGGCACTCGATCCTTTTCTCGGGCAGGAAAGGACCTGTGGGCGGGGCGGTCTGCCGAGAAAAGACCTCGTTCGGCTCCAGCGAGGACCCCGGAGCTTTCTGACCAGCAGGATAAGGGACCTTCAAAGGGCCTGAAATCGAACACGTGCAAGGGTGACTCAGAAAGACGAGGGGGGGGGGGGGCGCGGCGAGGGGGGACCGGGCATGATAGAGTACAGGAGGGAAGCGAGGCCCAGTACGTGGGCCCTTCGAAGATTTCTACGCGAGATAGCGATGCCCTCGCAGGGCTGGGCCCTCGCATTTTCGACGAGGCAAGTTCTCGAAATATTTCCCTCCTGACGACTCGCATCCCCCTTGGAACGGTGGCGTGCTTGTTTTAGGACGAGCTTTGGGGTTGCTTCGGGGGTGGGAGAAATAAGGCTGTCTAGAAAATTGGTTTTGTTGTCCGTTGGGGAGAAACAATGGGGACTTTAGAATCTGGTTGTTGTTTAATGTGAATTTTCACAGCTCTGTGTCGAAATGATTTGAAGCGGATGATAAAAAGTAAAGATTCAAATTGAGGATTTTGTTGTAAGAGTAGTTTGAGGGGCGCAACTTTAATTGTATATCGAGAACGACATTTTACCTTGCATTGAGTTTTTATTTAAATTAAATGGTTCGAAATAAGAGATAATTTAGAATTTAGAGGGAATCATGCTGCTTGTGCAAATAAGCCAACAGATATCTGAAGATAACGTTTAACAGGATATGGAATTTTATTGTTGCAGGTAATAAAAAGACAACTAAATTGATAGGAAATGAACCAAATGCAAGTAATTAATTTGAATTCTTTAAGTACGTGGATTACAAATATCTAAAAGTTCCCCGAAATTGTGTTTCTTCAAAAATGTTGTTCTAATAGGTATACCTTAGTATTTATGTATTATTTTCAACTTTGCAGCCATAAAATGGAAGTGGTTTACAAATTTTTCATTCACCTCCGCAATAACATTTAGGGTTTATACAAAAACTGACTTTTGAAGAAACCGGTTTTCGAATCCCACTATCCTCAAAAAACCGGTTAAACCGGTTTTCGAATTTTCACAAAAAATGTATAATTAAAATAGTAAATAAATATTTGTACTTATTTTATAAATTTTCAGATTCCTTAATACTTATGGAATTACAAAAGTACAACAAAATAAAATATACAAAACCAAATAAATAGAACAAAAATTACATTAACTAAAATCCGTACAAATCCGCACTATTTTTGAGTTCATTTAATATTTATGGATCCAAAAAAATATAACACAATAAAATAGACTGCATAGAAAACCAAATGAAAAAAAAACTAAAATAACTAAAATCCGCACGAAATATAAATCTTTTACAGTGTTGCCAAATTATAAATCTCTATGCCATTTAGTATTTTTTCTTCAGAAAATATGAACTCATTAAGATTAGTTTTACAGTAAACTGTTACCTACTACAATATGCTTGTGTCCGAGGCAATTTCAAGTCAAAATGTTAACGTTTTTAATTAAACAATTAATTTCTGCATATCATTAATTCAATGCAATAATTAATTCATTTCTGCATATTAATTCTAGTATATAAAACCGGTTTTTTCAATTTTGAAAACCAGTTTTCGAATTTTACAAATTCAAAAATAAAAACCTTTTTTAAACCCGGTTTTTTAAAACCGACAAACCTTTACTTACATTAAACTCTACATATTCCCTTGCAATACTCATACTTTCCGATTTTTTCACACTCCTCACCATTCTCTCTCTCTCTCTCTCTCTCTCTCTCTCTCTCTCATTCCCTACCTTCCACCTCCACACTAATGTGTTCCAACTGATATTATTTGTTTGCATAACCTAAACCTACATTTCCTATCTTCATTTTATGTTAACTATTTTATACCTGTTTCCCCATTTTTTCGGGACTATCTTCCTCTGCCACCCTCTCTCCTAATATACCCTAGTATCGATCTCCGATGTATTTCGTTTCATACAGCACATTAATTCTTCCGCAAGCAAGTACTCGAATAATGATTTCCCTTTTTTCCCTCTCCTTTTTTGAACGCAGTCCACTGCCGTACAATATTAGACGCCCATTAACGTTTTATAATACGCGATTATTCGAAAACCGATTTTCTCGGGGAAATATCGTTACCTGCAGGGTGAATTAAACGAACCGCCCGCGTGCTTTTCCCTGAAGCGGAAAATTCCTGTGCCTCCTCCAGCGATGGAAGAAACTCGACGGGTAAACAGCGGAAACAAAATTACGCAGGCTTCGGTGACGTCGAAACTATTGTGCAAACTGGAATGCTTGTTCGTAGCGGGCAGAAAAAGACCTGCTCGAGCGATCTTGAGACGGAAGTCGGCGATCAAGTCCTTTCAACCACGTAATCTGTGCACGTTAACAAAATTCGTAATGTTCGAGGGAATTTTGGGAATAAATGTTTATACGAATTTTCCAAAACTCGTGGTATCTTTTCAATAAAAAGTATCTAATATCTGGAGAACAATTGAACAATTTTTAACTACTTTTTACTAAGTAGGGTAGTGGCGAAGGCGGAATGAGAAAAGTTGCTTAAGCTTCTAGGGGGTGAAATGAACCCCTGAATATTCGACTATTTTTCGATTTTATTTTATAACTCGCAATCTGTAAGAGATAGAAACAAAGTTTCAAGTCTAAAGTTATTTCTTTTAATTGGATCTATCAAATGGTAAAAGTTTTATCAATTGTTTAAACCATTAGAAAAAACTTACAAACAAAATATTAATACTGTATTTTAAAGCTTGGTGGAATTGGTGGTTTAAATTATTATAAAACACCATAATCCATTTTTTCCATGCAAATTCAACCTTCGTCGTGATGACGAGCAATGTTCTTCTAACATTTATTAGGAAATGGTGCGCAACAGCTAGAAAAAAAGTAAGATAATTTATACAAAATTTCAGAATTTTTTTGAATTTCCGGGATCTTTCCTTGTGAGTAGAATATACCTAATCGTAATTCTTACCTATAGCAATTTTATTTCTTCGATATCTTTGCCATATGAATACTTCGAGGAACGGATTTTCTCTCGAAGATATTACCGCGATAGGAAAATAGTGAACAACAGGGTGAAGGAATCCTTCCGTAGCTACACACGAGGGGCCTTTTTCTGGGATCCCTGATAATAACACGGGAGATTCCTATCCAGGAGAAATTTTTTCCATCGAGATAAAAGGAACAGTGCCACCGTTTTTTTTTTGTGAAATAGCCATTAGGCTGTTTCGATATACGTGTCTCCCTCGATGGACCGTGTTCTGTTTCGTGTTCTCCTTAGGGTTTATAGCGCCGACGTAGCACTTGTTGCACCGTTGGATGCACGTGTTCTAATGGGGTGCTAGATCCCGTCGACGCGGGACGGCAAGGTATACGGTTAGAAAAAAAGACAAAAGTTGGTTTCTCTAGGCGAGGGTTAGATTTCAAGATGGGATCAATTATTACGAGTCCCAATTGCCCCAGGGCCGCACTTGATATTTTCAGAGTTAGCATTGATAACAGCATCACGCCCTTTAGGGTTTGTCGGTTTTTAAAAATCGGGTTTAAAAACCGGTTTTTTTTTATAAATTTGTAAAATTCGAAAATCGATTTTTAAATTTAAAAAAAAAAACGCGTTTATATACTAGAATTAATATGTAAAAATTAATGAATTATTTCATTAAAAACGTTAACATTTTGACTTGAAACCGCTTCGGATACAAGCACATTGTAGTAGATAACAGTTTACTGTAAAACTAATCTTCATGAGATCATATTTTCGGACGAAAAATACTAAATGATATAAAGATTTATAATTTATATTTTGTACGGATTTTAATTATTTTAGTTTTTTTTTCATTTGGTTTTGTATGCAGTGTATTTTATTGTGTTATATTTTTGTAGATCCATAAATATTAAATGAACTCAAAAATTGTAGGTATTTGTACGGATTTTAGTTATTTTTTTTTATTTGTTTAGTTTTCTGTAGATAGAGTATATTTTATTTTGTTATATTTTGTAATTCCATAAATATTAAAAAATATGAAAATTTTTAACCTTAGTACAGATATTTATTTTCTATTTTAATTATTTTAATATATTAATTTTTTGTGAAATTTCGAAAACCGGTCTTTTCAAAAGTCGGTTTTTGTATAAACCCTAACGCCCTTTATATGTTAAATATTATTTAAATTTTATATTATATCTCTTTCTTTAATTTGTAAATTTTTATAATTATTTGTGTGATAACTTCTTAATCATCTTTAAGACAATGCCTTTTTGCTGACTTGCATTTTTTGTAATACACTGTTGAATATATTACCTTCCTCGTTATTATAGTATCGTTTGATTACTTAAAATCCACGATAATTACGATTATACGCCACGGAATACTGATTGAGTGAATGCACGCCAAAGAAAGTAATTGAATGAAAGTAATGTAGTAATCGTTCTGGCCAATTTCGTTTCCATATTACTGTACTTCATTTTGATGACTACAACTCCATAAAAACTTCATTTGAAGATTGTGTAATACTGATTAAAATGACCAAGTTGATGGATGTGCGTCGTTAAATGCGACCAGCGACCCTTGCTTTTGCGACATGTTGATCAACATCTGCATTAATAAGCAGGTCACCCCTAATTAAGGGGGGATTCTCGTCTAACAGCCCCAAAAGAATTTTTTTTAAAAAAACTGTTGGTCATAGTGGATTAAACTCTTCTGGGATATAAAGAGGCATCTTTAAACTTGCAGAAAATATTTTTTTCATGTCGATCCTTCTTATTATTTATTAATTATTGTGGAATCTTGTCCATCTCTTCGACGATGTAATTCCTGTTGCCGGGATGTGTAGCACCTACCACAGTCATCTGATTGCAAAATAAATAAAAGTTTCTTAAAGCTAGATAGCTTACGCTGGGATTGGTCCACTTTAAGGGTAAAAAATGAAAAGATTGAAAGAGTTATAGCGTTTGAAAGTAAAATTAAGTTTTTTCCTTAGACAAATTTTTCATATTATTCTTTATATCGACGAGAAAAGTATTGTAAATAGAAACTAAAATTAAAATTTTAGGTCTAACACCAGCGTAAATTGTTTAACTTTAAGAAAACTTTCTTCTTTTCGCAATCAGATGACTGTAGCAGGTGCTACACTGCTGAAGATATTCCACAATAATTAATAAATAATAACAAGGATTGACATAAAAAAAATATTTTCTGCAAGTTTAAAGATGTCTCCTTACATCCCAAAAGAGTTTAATGCAATATTAATAATAGTTTTTAGAAAAAAAATCATAAATTTCGGAGGCTGTTACACGAGAATCCCCCCTTAAGTCAAACAATATTTTCTGTTAAAAGTTCATATCAGTATGATCTTCATTAATCTTGAATTATAGGTCTTAAGAGCTATCAGCCAATATTACTTACCAATTATTATTGTTGTAAAAATATTTTAAGTGATAACCTGAATTTACTATATTATGTAAAATAACAGTAAATACGTTAAATATGAAAGTGATACATTCAACATACAGGGTGAGTGCAGACTGATGAAATGAATCGTCGTCCAGAAGTAACTTACATTTCTAGAATAACTTCAAATTAAACGAGTACGCGTGCACTTGCCTAAAAATTAATTCTACCGTCTCAATTGATTTTCCCGAAAACAAAATCTTATTCGAAGAAAGTTATCCTACAATTTCGACTTATTTCCACGCGAGGATTTATCGTTGCCTTATTGCTGAAACAAACCAAGTCCCCTTTTTCAAAAATTCCCTTAAACTATTACCTAATTTATCGTAATAGATTGAACATTAAATCTGCATTTACTGGAAATTAAAAAATATTTACTTTTCATACAAAAACCTAAAATTCAACATTCTGTATTTATTTCGATTGTACCACCCTATACAAAGCCCCAAAAATAAAACCAATACCACCAACCCCCGCCGAGTAAAAAATGAAACCACCAGAAACCTGTGTTTCCGCATTCGCGTCTCACAAAAGCATTCAAGCCCCCGCAAGCTGCCCCGTCAAGCGCGCCGAAGCCCTGAACGAGGAAGTCACGATAAATAACGTTTAACCCAGCTAAGAGAGGCTGCGGGGTAGTCGCCAGTTAGCAACAATGCGAGAAGCAGCGAGTGACCTGTCGTCACGGAATATTAGGGCGGTATTCGTGGATTTTGAAAAGGGAGGCATGGTTGCCACAAAAGTGGTGCGCCGCCTCGGCTAAACGCCAGTGTGCCGCTGCTTGGTGGATCGGGAAGCGCCGAAGAGAAGCGTGAGGAAGACGAGGCGGCGGAAGAAAAGAACGCGAGCGTGTATAGAGGCAGGAAGAAAGGGAAGGGAACGAGGCTCGAAATCGGCGTATCGGCCGATTTCAAAGGGAGGAACGGCCGGGGAAACGACTGGTCTAACACGCCGGAACGGGTGGTCCCATTCGTGGAGAGTCGCGCCACCGAGGTGTGCCTTTCTCCCGCTTTTGAATGTCCCCCCCCGGTTCAAGATCCGTGCTGCACACCCGATCCCGCGGAAATCGGCGTGACGCGATCGTCTTTTCGACGTGGCCGATTCCTTCCCAGCGGCGTTTTATCCGTTCTCGTCCACGACACCTTGATTCCGCCACAAAGGCCTTCGCGGAAATAAATCCTCCAGCGAGGTCCTCGAGGCCGTGGCGAATCGGGCGACGCGGCGGCGCAGCTGGCTTGTGGCTCTTTCCACCGATTCGCCGCGGAAAACAGCCGCGAAAATTCTGCGGCGACACCGTGTCTAGTCGCCGTAGAGAATTGTTTCGATCTAGAATCGAGCCCCGAGTAATTCTCTTATTCGATCTCCAGTGCACGCTCGTTCCGAGCCGATCGACAAGTACCGGGGCGAATGAGAACGGGCGCCATCGCGCCTTGTTAGACCGTCACGGGTCCTTGTTCGGCTGGGTGGCGGGAGCCCCTGGGTGTTTGTTAGTTGGCTCTGGGGGATCCTATGTGTTTATCTGCCGCCTCCGATTTCTAGACTTGACGAAATTGTTGCGTGGTGAGTCTGGCTGACGGGGATCTGCGTTTGGAGATGAACCTGTCTCGGAGGAGTTCGAAGGTGTGGTTGGTTTTCGTCTTGAAGTGATATGGGGCAGATAGATGATCCTAGGTTGGTTGCTGGTTAATTTGTATTGTAAGGTCCGATGGAATGTTTTGATGCGTGTTTAGACGACTGTTGATTTGGGTTGTGTAGTACCTACTTAAGGGGAGGTTCTGGTCTAGAGCCCCAAAAAATAGGTGATATTTAGGAATTAATTAAAGGAAAACTACTATATATAATTTAATGGGACTTATTGCATTGTATTAAGGATGTCTTATGTTATAGAAATATATTTTTTGTTTTATAATTAATCAGTGCAAACAGCCCTGGGGAGTCGTTAAAGTTAAGGCGTCAAAAAATTGATCCAAATCGGTGGGACCTGTATCTCTAAAAGTTATTATCCGATTCGACTGAAACCTTTTTTATTTTGAAGATTATTCTTTTTTCTAGGGGGGGAACTAAAAAAAAATTACAAAAATTACATTTTTTTTAGAAAATAACGACACTTCACGTTTGAAATCACTTTTCCCTGTATTTTTCGTCCTTTCAACGCCTTTAAAAATTATAAATTTTCAACTTTTTGTAATTTTTTTAGCCCCCCCCCCCCTAGCCAGAAGTATATTCTTCAAAATAAAAAAAGTTTCAGTCAAATCGGATAATAACTTTTGAAGATACAGGTCCCACCGTTTTGAAAACACTGTTTCGAGAAAAACGCGTTTGAAGTTTTACGTGAGCGCCGAGTGGCCGGTCGTGACCCATGCATTTGCCGCTACTCAAATGCCTATAACTTCGTGAATTTTACGAATTTCAACAAATCCTTTTAAACACGTTTTCCTAAAAGGTTGAACATTCGAAAAATGAAATAAAAAAAAAATCGACATTTAGACCAGAACCTCCCCTTAAGGGGTTAGGCCATCTTGGACGGAGCAAAATTGCAGTCATTTTCGGCATTTTTTTTTAGGAAGATAACGGAATAAACAGAAAATTTGATATGAGGCCTGTTATTATACAACTCTCGGCGGAAAAAATCGTATTTTTTTTTCTTCCAAAATGGCGGCGGTAGAGCCGTGATACGCAAGATCTTGAGGAGCGACGTTTTCCACGGTGTTCAATCTCACGGCTATACCGTTTGGCTTAGAACAAAACACCAAAAAGATTTATTTTCTGCATGCCTGAAACTAGAGAAGTACCTATCGGTTTTGCGATAGCTTGAACATATTCTTTGCAATTGACACTTTTATAAAAAAAATGCACTTTTTCTCACCATGTTCACCATTACGAGACAAATTAATGTTTCTGGATTTCCCTACGTACTTTTCTAGTTTTAGGCATGCAGAAAATAAATCTTTTTGTAAAAAAAAAAATACGATTTTTTCCGGCGAGAGTTGTATAATAAGAGGCTTCATATTAAATTTTCTGTTCATTTCATTATCTTGCTAAAAAAAAATGCCGAAAATGACTGCAAATTCGCTCCGTCCAAGGTGGCCTAACCCCTTAACCCATTCGGTACCAGCGCCGGATATATCCGGCATCCATCTGATGACCTGTGTGTACCAGTGCCGGATATATCCGGCGTCACGGAACGAGCCGTCGTTCCTAGCGCCGACTTTCGTCGGCCTCTCCGATAGTTAAAAAAAAAAAAAAAAAAAAAAAAAAAAAAGAGTCAAAAGCACTTTCGCGGAAATGTACGCCGTACTGAAAGGGTTAATGAGGGAGGTAACCCTCAACAGCCCAAAATCAGGTCCTTTTTCAAACGCATATTCTGAAGTAATAAATGAATATAGAGTTAATTTTTGTTTCAATTTGGAATCGTCGTTTCCTTGACTTTAATGCAGAAAAAGAAAATTTTAAATATATTTATAGGAAAAAGTTGTAAATATAAATGTGAGAGCGTGTGAGCGATCCACCGAATGTTTATAATCTGTAAGACAGTCCCCATCTTGTGTCGGAATTTTTATGTTGATGTATATGATTTTATCCTTTTTTTGTGGGAAAAATATTTTTTATCTTTTTTTCAAGAATTTATATTGAAAATGTGCTCCCGACACAATTGTGGGGAATAGTTTTCTGCACATCCCTGTAAATTTTCATTCAAATCGTTGGAGCGGTTTTCGAGATATTCTATTCACCCTTTTGGAAATCGTAGTTTCTGGGAAATCGCGTTTAAAGTTGGACATGAAGTTTTGTCGTTATGCGATCTCATGTGCAGGCTCGTTCATTTTTGGCTGTAATTCCTTCAATTCTTTGAATTTCGGGGCCCGGTTGCGCTAAAATACGTAGAAAAGATGTAGCTAATACCAAAATCGAATTTTCGAAAATTTTGAGGGTTACCCCCTTAAGTCCGGTTAGCGCGCCGATAAATTCAGCGATTTTCAGGGATTTATTGCGACGAAAATAATTACAGTAATTAAAAAATATAAAAGTAATAAAAGTATTGCTTTTAAAATGCTTTTGAAAGCGGTCTTAATGACATGTTTAAAAATTCATGCCTTGCTCGTGAAGGCGATTTCAGCTGTTAGACTTATCTGAACCCAAAAATCCAAACAGATTCTTGGCCAGTATGACTGTCGCTATCGCCCGGACTTTAATTAGTGATTTATCTTTAAAATTAGCAAAGTCGCGGACAAAAGGCAAGAAGAATGTTTTCGGCTTTTTTCTTTTGCTACTTTCGATTTTAAAAGGAGGTTAGACTCGATGAAAATACTTGGTTGCAGTCCCTGTGAGAGTCATAGATGTGCAAAATAAGCAGTAAAATTTATAAAGCAATCGGTTCGATAGATTTTGAGATTTTATCCTCACGATGTGAAAAAGTGACGTGTCGAGAAAAACGCGTTCAAAGTTTTCATCTACAGAGCTCTAAAGTAATCGGAATTTTTCCATGAAAATTTAGCAGTACATTCTTCAGAATATATGTACTTTCGAAAAATGTTTAAAAAAAATCAGTTTTTTCAACCCGTCTAACCGGAATGACCCCTTAATTTTAATAGATGGCATAGATGCTCTTTCAATGAGTATATCTTTATCTGTATTTTCTATAGATACATAATTGTACAAATCCTTAATAAGAAACAGGCATATACGAAAAAGGAAACACGAAAATGGGCTCAGCTTGCAGAAAAAAAAACTAAAGCGGAGAATCCTAATTTTTGGGCAAAATAAATAACAAAGTTTGTGCTTTTTTTTAAGAAACTTACGATCCGATTCATCCCAAATTTGAAGTATGTTTTTATGCATGTTAGAAGAAGTCACAGTTTTTTTTATTAATTTTTAATAATAAATATAGGAGTTATGCATGATCGACTGTTGTGCATGATATTTATCGTTCAGGTAATCTGAAACAGAAAAATGAAACGGCGATTTACTTTATACATATGTAGCTTCAGTGTGACGAACCACAAAAAAAAAAATTTATTAAAGGGAGTGGTGAGTTTTCAAATCAAACCCTAATTTTTGCTATTCGCCTCTCAATGAAAATTCGCCAGTTTCTTATGTAACAAAAAAATATATCTCATTGATATTCTGGTAACGAAACAAAATAATTTTTTTTCAAATTGCTGAATTTCCTCACCCTTCGTATCCTCTTACAAAGGTGACACCCCAAATTGTACGCGTCTTTACGACTCGCCCTTTCAATTCGTTAAAACCTGCTCAGAGCTATTTGCTATTGCCGTGAAAGTAGATTACGATCAGAATAAATGAAACATCCAACAAAAATCGATCATTTTGGAGAACCCCAAGATCCAAAGGGCTCCGATTCAGTGTTGCCTGTAAAATCCGCTGGTTTCTCGTTACCCGCGGCACACGGATTGTGTGAATTTGTTGATGTTTTTTCTCCAGCGGCACACCTCGTCACGTGCCCAACGGCGCGTCTAAGTCCACACCTCGGGTTGGCCTCTTTGTAAATCGTATCGTTAAATTTCTCCGCTGGCGCGTGAAGATTGCCAAGGTAGGACTCGTGTTTTCCAAATAGCCATTCTGTTGCACCTCCGTGCGGCCCGTTCCAGACGTCCGGACGGGGCATATAATCGGCCCTTGATCTCCGATCCACCCGAACCGAAGGATTGAGATCGGGAAGAAGAGATCGCCTTTAAAGGGGGTCGAGAAACGCACCACGCGTGAACGATTTCTCCGACGCGTTCTTTCACGGCCGCGTGTGCACAGCTTTCGAGAATTTAGCAAAACATGCAAAAGCTCCGGATTAACTACCCTCCCATGTTCTCTATGGAGATTTTCATGGGGAGTGGCCTTTAAGGCAACTTAGACTGGCTCACGTGTGATCCTCGTCTTAAGACGTTTATAAGGCGACGTCTAAATGTCTGTACGGAGACTGAGGCGTATTGAATTGTTTGCGTATACATAACTGATTTTGAGGAGTATTGGAAATATTTATTCCATCACCTGAATACTTAACAGGTTATCACTTGAGTTCTTTAGTTAACAAGTAGAGTAGGTAAGTAATTTTTTTTTTAATTTTATGAAAAATGTAATAGCTACTTTAGAAAAGATTAACAATAGACCTTCGCTTTATTTCAAGAAATTATGATGGAAATTATTATTCCACCAGTGGTATCTTGGAAGAAAGTGACTAACTGTGAAAACTTAAATGAATTTTACTTTCAAAGCATTGGAAGGAAAGAAATCAATATTTCCCACTAACAAGGGAAGTTTGCAAAGCTTCCCATAAAATTTTGATTTTTTTTTAATTTCGTAGGATTGTAGAAGACCTCGTTACAAGTACCAGACAAGTTTTTTGTTTCTGCTACTTTTTAGTTCTTCGGGGTGAAATACCCTTTAAAGATTATCCTGTGTTGTTTTATTTTTCTGTTCTTTCTTCTCTCAAAATTTGGCAGTTCCAAATATAATTTTTTTGTTTGCATAATCATATAAAATCATGTTAATTTCAACTAAATTGAATAAAATTTTAATTCTACAAATAAAATTTTTTGAGAATTCGACTAAAATCGGTAAGTACCCTATCTTCCAAATTTCCTAAAATTTGACTCTTACAAATATAATTTTTTTGTTTGCATAATCGGATAAAATCAAGTTGATTTCAACTAAATAGAATAAAATTTTAATTCTACAAATAAATTTTTTTGAGAATTCGACAAAAATCGGTAAGTACCCTACCTTCCAAATTTCTCAAAATTTGGCAGTTCCAAATATAATTTTTTTGTTTGCATAATCATATAAAATCATGTTAATTTCAACTAAATTGAATAAAATTTTAATTCTACAAATAAAATTTTTTGAGAATTCGACTAAAATCGGTAAGTACCCTATCTTCCAAATTTCCTAAAATTTGACTCTTACAAATATAATTTTTTTGTTTGCATAATCAGATAAAATCAAGTTAGTTTCAACTAAATTGAATAAAATTTTAATTCTACAATTAAAATTTTTTGAGAATTCGACTAAAATCGGCAAGTACCCTATCTTCCAAATTTCCCAAAATTTGACTCTTACAAATATAATTTTTTTGTTTGCATAATCAGATAAAATCAAGTTAATTTCAACTAAATTGAATAAAATTTTAATTCTACAAATAAAATTTTTTGAGAATTCGACTAAAATCGGCAAGTACCCTATCGTATAGTAGATATAGAAAAGTGTTATAATTGAAAGCTACTTAGTGGATTTTATGCTATATAAAACTATCCAATCAAACTGTGTAAATTTTGTAGTTTAAATAAAAAAACGTTCCCCACTACAAATTTTAAAAATTGTCAGTCCAGAGTTTTATTGAGCATAGGAAACTATTAAAGTCTTATTGTAACAATTTTGTTATACTTACCTACTATAGTTTTCAAAGTATATCGTCATTTTCACATGTGCTTTTATTATTTCTTGCTCTATAAATGTTTTTTATCCATCTTTGATTTTATTTTTATTAGAATAATATAGAAATTTAAAAATATAGATTTTTAAAATATTTTATTTTTCACGTTCCGATGTACATATTGGACAAATAATGTTTATTTCGGTTGCTCCGCACATTTCGTGACCTCACCTGTAACAAACATTACATCGAAACCACTGTTCTCCGGTATAGGCGGTATTGAGAACACGCATACTGCTAAAAGAAAAATGCTATTTTCATTACGAAAAATATTTGAATCGATTTCATTTCTTAAGTACTACATCATTAATTAGGTATTTCTAGTAGATATTCTTGCATTTACAGAATTATTAGACTTACCTTCTCCGAATGTGATGTAAAATTGTGATAGTCCAATAAATTTTTACACTATTAAGATTCTCTAAAATCCTTCCCTTTCTGTAATTGTTGATCACATGATGCTGCAATTACAGTATGTCTTCCTACCTATGTTTAGGTACTAATTCAGTGCATAACCGATAAATTTTAGAGCTTACTTTGCGAAATATAGCGAGTGGCGATATTAGGTACAGTCACCCTAAGCAATTTCAATAAAATTAAAGAGGTTCGACCATTTTTTTCTCTTCACACCTGAAAATAGTAAAATCATTCATTTTCACTGTTTATTTTATTTCTGCAAATAGTTAGTTGAAACTTTTAATGGAAATAATGTCGTTGCAGTTGCAATTGCTCAGAATGTTTTCCAACAGACACAAGTTCATTAACCCTCTAGGGACGAGTGGGACTCCAGAGTCCCATTCAGATTAACACATTTTTATTTACGTTCCATCAATAAGATCGAGATTTGATAGGTATAGTGACCTTTAGTAGGCAGAGAAGAAACTGTTGTACCATCAGAACCCGAAATTAAACTTTTTTTTGTTATAAACAAATTAAAAAAAAAATTAAAAAAAAAATGAACGAGTAGCTTCCAAATCCGAAGTATAAAATAGACTATTTTAACACTAAAAAAAATTCTACGTTAAGTTTAAAACATCCCCGTCCCTAGAGGGTTAAGGGGGGAGATCACTGTAATGGTCTGAAAAGTAAGGGTGTTTTCGGAATTTTTTTCAAACAAACAACGCAAGTAAATCAATGTATCGCTTAGTATAGTTAATATGTACATATTAAAGGGTAAGAAAAATTTTTTTTCAATCAAATTCATAAATCCGTTTCCGGTATACTCTTCGTCAAAATGTGCGCTGCAGCGAAATCGTGCTTGTGGCGTTGACAGTGCCCTAACCATGTGGTTAATCCGAATTCAAAAAGACAACAATATTTAGTTGGTGAAATGTTGATAAAAAAAAAAAAAATGGAAGGAGGCCGTTAATTAAAAAAAAACTAATCTTCATATAATAGAGACGGGTTTTTCGTACAATAAATAGTCTTGCTCATGTTTTCTTTGTATACTGTCAACGAAAAAACACCGCTTCACGGAAAATACTATACCTCCGTCAATTTTCTAAATTTCTTCATAAAATTTGGAGAGAGCATTCTTGAATATACCTTTCAGAAAATATGAATAAGAAACAAATCGATTTTTCCGATTTTTTACGGTGGTCGCCCCGCTTAAGGCTCGTTTACAAAATCCTCCAGGCACAATAAAGAAATTGGGAACTGTCGGTCTGCCCTTAACAAATTCGATAAAAATAGACATGGCATAGGTTTTGCGCGCATATTTGCACATGTTACGTGCATAAACATCCGCCGTCTACTAATTACTAATTAGATTAAAGTTTGCCAGCTCCGTTTCTCCAGTTGATTCACAGCTACGCCGTAGCTTCCGATCTCACCCCTTCGGCGGCGGCAACGCTCCTCGGCTTCGCCCAGTTTCCCGAAGACAATAATAAATAACACAGCAATCACGCTGCTCGGCATCGCGGACCGACACACCGTATAAATTATCCGCGGCATTCATCGCTTTCGTAGCGAGACGCAATATCGACTCAGTCGGGGTGCGAGGGGTGGTGGAGGTCTTTAGAGAAGATCGAACACCTGCACCCTCTCGTCGGACTTAGTTAGCCCCGATCCCGCATGCAGTTCTGGATCCTTTCTCTCGGTTGCCAGGGGCAGATCTCCGCCCACAAGTCCGTGGAGGCCCCATAGAAACCGTGCCAGCGGTCCCAATTTACGGGCTCCCCGTCTTTTTTCCTATTCCCATCTCTCCTCCTCGCCCCACTCTCTCCCCGCAACGCGGAAAAGATGAGGTGACCGTTCGAAACTAATTTGACTCATTCCAGGGCCGGGGTCCACCCGCCAGCAGTAGTTTCTCGAGCAAAAGCTTCGGGGTCCGCTCGACGATACAGAGCAGGTCCCTACCCGCTGCCAATTAGCGGGCCCCGCCGTTAAATGACGTGACTCCGCTCGATTTTCTTCATAACTTTCTAATTTACCCTCCATGTGGGTGTCCGGAAGATGATTGTTTTGTATCGCGTGATTGGGCACGATGTAGATTTATTGGGGGAGATTATTGAGTCCCAGTTTTGGATAATATACTACATATATGTATGTAGGGTAGAAGCCCCAATTACTGACACATTAAGGACTGACTCTAATATTATTGCATAGTATCTGTATTTATTTACTAAAAGTATAAGTTTTTTATTTTTTTTTTTATTATGGTTTAATATGTTTACTTCATGAAAAACATTTTGTGGGTCTTAGAATTTCTATTTTTATATATAAATTCATTAATCTAAAAAACATATTTCGAGATCTATTACTGACACCTCTAAAACGCGTGTGACTGAATTACTGACACCCCAATTACTGCCAGCTAACCTAATACTGTTTATTACTCGTTTTACGGTTATGTCGTCTCATGTACATGAGCAACTACTGCTATGACAGTAATACCAAAATGCTTGAAACGCCTGTACCAATCACTATCACCCATATATTAATTAAAAGGGCTTAATTAATCGTTATATTACGATCGTTGTGACTTTCTATGATACTTATATTGTACTAAAAAATTATTGTTTATTATGTAAATAATTTAAATATAGTAATTATAGCCCTTTCTTTAGTGCCCTGTTTTCTCTTTCACTAGTAAGGAAGTCGCCATTTCCACTGTTGTCATCAAATTAAAATTTTGTATCGTCTTATAGAAATTAATGAAAAAAAAATATTAAGTGGTGCATTTTCTAGCGTATAGATTATAGGTTGAATTACATCATTCTTTTTGTGTATGACTTTACAACGTTTATTTATTCGTTATTTTCAGTAAAATAGCTTAAGGTGACAGTAATTGGGTAGGTGTCAGTAATTGGGGGTTCTACCCTATAGTCAATCGTTATTACGTGACACATCTTTTTTTATCGATTTTTTCGTGCGATGCTGCGTTTGAGGGAAGGTATAGGTACTATTGCACGATGAGAAGAAGACCGACTACCCACAAGCTGAAATGTCACAGGGGCAAGGGGAATCGCCCGCTCGCTCCACCCTATCCCCTCCAAGAAGTCCTACTTTTCGGTTCTTAGCGGCTGTCCATATCCGCGGATTGTCGCGATTGGTTTTGTTTACGTTCTTCGTCACGGGACGAACTGTGTTGGAGGGGATAGGTTAACGCGAGTGGACGATTCCCCTTGCCCCTGTGACATTTCAGCTTGTGGGTAGTCGGTCTTCTTCTCATCGTGCAATAGTACATAGGTAGGGTAGATGCACCATTTGTGGCCACTGATATTGTACCAGTTTTGGCCACTTCTTAAAACATATAATATTTTTCCGGGTAAGCAATAAATGTAGCCTTATATTTTTGGCGGTATACTGAACAAAATTTTTATGATGTGAAATTCTCCACATAATAGTGATCTGCAAGCAATTTAAAATTAAGATAATTATGCACATGGCCAAAAACAGTGCAGTGGCCATAAACGGTACATCTACCCTGTATTCACAAAGGTATTTTACATGTTTAATCATTGTTGAAATTGGAGCTCCCAATTATAATTTACACTGGTATAAAGATTGATCAAGGGGTCATGCCTAGTGATTTTCGGGAATTTTTGGTGGAAAATCTAAGGTAAGTATATTTTTTACAACTATTTGTTTATTTTAAAAGCAACTCTCCTGTAATTTTGTTGTAGGAAAATATTCGAAAATGAACGAATAACAGCCACCCTCCCGGGAGATATTTTTTTTAGTGGTTTTTAGCACGATTTCTCTGAGTCGGATCATCTGAAATCGAAGAGTGACGAAGATTCTGTTAGTATACGAGTTTATCTGGTGCGTGAACGAAGGATTTTTTTATCAAAACTCTTTTTAAATTTACGAAAAACGAAGAATTCAGAAGGGACGTTCGGCATCCCATAAATTCAGAAAATTATGAAACTCGGTGTGCAAGTAGAGTAGTTCATCCGTAACGCAACTCTATTTTTTGTTGGTGCCATAATGCAATTTTTGGGGGTGAAATCACCCCTTGAAAAAAATGCAGAATTTTCTTTTCCGTGGAATATCTCGAGAACGGTGAGAGATATCGGAAAGAAGTTTAAACAAAAGTTGCATCCTTCTTTTATATCTACAAAACCGCGTAAAAATAATTTTCGAAAAATCCATATTTTTCAAGTCACCCCCACCACCAACCCTTAAAATTAAGTCTATATTTTGTAAATATAGACTGAAATACCTCTGTATAATCTCTTCATATAAATATAAATAGTTTATGTGTTGTTTTTTTGCAAACAAATAAAACCTCTATTACCGAATCTGAAGTCAACGCTGGTCAACCCTAATCACGGTAGGTTGACTATAGGTACAATCAGTTAAAAAAATGTTATTAGCAACTTATCTCAGTGGTAATAAAATAACACAATGTCACAAGAGTCGTTTCATTATAAAATATTAATTTCTTTCTTTCATATTTTAATAATAAAAAGAAATTTTTTCAACTTAAACACAAATTATAATGTATTTATAACACAGTGAAATTTAAACAAAAAATTAAAATCGCTTTCTGAATAACAAAATTACAATTTAAACCTTATTAACGTTATTAGTCAACCAGCCCCGACCGATCATTTCCACTTCAATAATCTATTTATGTACAACAACACGCCGCTATGAAGCCAGCTCAAAGACAGAAATCTCTCCCATTTGCGTACAGTGACAGCCCCTTATCCCAACTCAATGCTTTCGAAAAAAAAAAAAAATACTGCGTGGCAACGTGTTCGTTAAGGTGATCCCCGGTCGAACGACCACTTTGACGCTTGCGCGATGTTTCGTCGAGGGTGAAATGCATTTTCGGAGCGAAAAAACGGTCGGCCGACGTTATCCAGGTTAGCGGGCGCTTTTAAAAGTGCCGTTCACGCTCCTCCCGGCTTAACGCGCGACACTTTCTATCTAAATAAGTGGGCCCCTGGAGAAGCGAAGCAGAGTCTGCTTTCACTATCTCCGCCCGAGTGAGACATCGAGCTCCTTCCTGGCAAGGAGATTTTAACGCCCGGAGACTTTTATGGGCGAGATCACCTTGGGAGGTGAAGGGCGGCCTGTTTTCGACTCTGCAAGGGCCGCGGCTTTATTGCGTGCACAGACGCCTTATAACGATACTTGATCGCCGTTGGCCCTCTTCAGCGGCGGAATCGGTTCGAACACTTTAAGACTTCTGCCACCTTTCGGGCCTGCCGCTACAAAAAGTGGCTGACGTTAAACAGGGACGTGCTTAACCCCTTGGCAATCGGTCCTTTCTCGGTATAGATTCTCATTTAACTGGTGTTCAATTGCATTCTACACTCCTCACATTAATTAGACTTCAGAGGATCACCTCCAGGAGCCCGAAAAATAGGGGCAAGTTTACATGGTCATAACTCCGGTAAAAATAGTCGTATTGATATTTTGAAAATATGGTTTGTAAGCGTGGAATCTCTGCTTTCAGCTGTATTTTTCTTCAAATTTTAGATGCATTGCTTTTCGGTAAAGTTATAGCAATATAAAGAGCACTTGAAGTATTCGACTTCAACATCGCAAAGTTGAAGAAATTTTTTCAAAATTGACCAAGTGCTCTTTATATTGCTATAACTTTACCGAAAAGCAATGCATCTAAAATTTGAGAAAAGCAGTTGAAAATAGAGATAAAAAAGTAAAAAAATTACGCCAAGTACACGAAATCAAATAAATCACAAAAAATAGAAGATAATTACAAAATAAAAAAAAGTTGTGAAATCAAAATGAGCTGCAAGTACATAAAGGTGCTTTCCCACAGCGTGCAAAGGCGACACTGTGTAACGCAATGTAAGATTCGGTGCTTTCCAACTGCGCTTAATAATATTAAGCAGATATATTTTTATTGAAATAAATATTTCAATACCAATAAATATTTTATTCAAAATACTTGGCGCTGCTCACCGAATTGGTGTTGTTAAACTGAATACATATCTATAAACTGCATTAATCTTTTTCTTTCTTTCTTGTGCGTGAATTCGTGAATGTGTGTATGTGTGCGTGTGCATAAGCTACGTAGGATATTAGAATTAAATATATGTAGAATAAATCTGACCGCGTTTCTAATATGTATATGTTTATGTATTTTAGATTGTAAGTGAGTTATTGTAAATTATTAATTTACTATTAATAAGACAATTAACATTTTTTCGGTTTCGCAGCGCCAAGTATTTTGAATAAAATATTTATTGGTATTGAAATATTTATTTCTATAAAAATATATCTGGTTAATATTATTAAGCGCAGTTGGAAAGCACCGAATCTTACATTGCGTTACACAGTGTCGCCTTTGCACGCTGCGGGAAAGCACCTTTATATACTTGCAGCTCATTTTGATTTCACACCTTTTTTTTATTTTGTAATTATCTTCTATTTTTTGTGATTTATTTGATTTCGTATACTTGGCGTAATTTTTTTACTTTTTTAAAGTTTTTTATGGGGATATCACTTCTTTTTACAAAGATTATTTGCATAGGGAATGACTTCAGATAATTTTTAATATTATATTATCATCTATTTTTTGTGATTTATTTGATTTCGTGTACTCGGCGTAATTTTTTTACTTTTTTAAAGTTTTTTGTGGGGATATCACTTCTTTTTACAAAGATAATTTGCATAGGGAATGACTTCAGATAATTTTTAATATATATTATATTATATTATATTTTTTGTGATTTATTTGATTTCATGTACTTGGCGTAATTTTTTTACTTTTTTGAAGTTTTTATGGGGATAAGGTTTACATAAAAACCCTAAATTAAAAATAATTTGCTGGTATAAAAACAAATCCCCATAAAAATTCTATTAAAAAATTTTGGCGACTTACCTTGTTAATTGAGACAATAATTCAGTGTCTTGTGTGGATTGTGGTGTAAAAACTCGTCACATTTCAGAAAATTTTGACAACTTTCCTTATTTGACACTCGCCAGGTTTATAACCTGACTGTAAGCTGTCAAAATTTGGAGTAGATTGCATAGTGAAGGTAACGCAATAGCATTTGACGAACGAAACATGTGTTAGTTTCTTTTGGCTGAAGGTGTGCGTGTAACGCGTATACGTATTATTGACGAAATTTTGGCTTGGAGAAGAAAAACATACACTAGTTTCTTTTGGCTGAATAGCTGAAGGTGTGCGTGTAACGCATAATAAAACGCATATAAACGAAACATACACTAGTTTCTTTTGGCTGAAGGTGTGCGTGTAACGCATATACGTATTATGTTGACGAAATTTTGGCCTGGAGAAGAAAATCTTACCGTTTCTGACAGATCCATGAGACGATATTATGAGATCTCTGTTATGCGTGGACAGATTTTATTGAAATTTGGTCTTATTCGAAAGCTTATATGCACTGAGAGAAATATTATAGCAAATATTACAATAAATTTGAGTAAAAATTACTATATTACATAGTAACGGAAGTACGTCCTTGCAATGTAGTAAGTATTACTATAATATGTAGTAAAATTGAAAAATTGTAAATTTTAGAAAGCAAAGTAGCAGAAATTGTAGTGGATTAAGGAAATTTTAAAATGTCACTAGCAATATTTACTATGTAACATACTAATTTTTATCAGCTGTCTTTTTTAAAAATTACTATTGCTGGAATATTACTTTCAGCTATTGGTTTAGCAGTAAGTACTATATTTCTATAGCAATTTTTACTAACACGTGACTAAACATTGTTTTCTCGAAATAAAAAGGAAGAAGTTTTTAATGGAATTTTCTGTTGGTCTTGAAAATTTTTCAACACTGACAAACGGTAGAGGTAAGGGAAACTTAATTAATTATTATTCTGTAATCGCAGTTATATTATTTACAATTAAATTACAATGTAGAACGCAAACAATGCTCGCCGCTTCCTAAAACCTACCCTAATATATTTCACGCAACATAACCTAATTAATCGCTCGCTTTGACATATCGCTTCGACATATAATGGACGAAAGTGTCTTATATAGTAACCAGAGTCAATTTCTACCACTAGCGAGTTCAGATAGTGCCATCTAGGATAGATGTTTCAACTACTGCCAGGTATACCTATGACAAACACTTGATTTATTTTATTTAATAAAAACGTAACATATAAAGAATAGCGTATTTTTTTCGTTTAATCAGAGTACTATCAGGTACTATGTTTTAATAATACAATTTCTTGTAGACTATTCTTTACGCATTACGTTTTTATTAAACGTAATAAATCAAGTGTCAGAAAAGGTAAATCTGGGATATCTACCGTTATGTAATAATTTTATTCACAATCGCGCGAAAATTAAAACAGTAAAAAAGACAGTTATGTGATCATAATATTTATTTTCATTGGTAATAACAGCGCAAAAATGTATTAAACATAAAATTAAATAAGTGATTTAAAAAATAAGGTACAATTTTTATATTATATACACTTTGAATTTTACACATTTTATTAAAGGAAACATTGGGTACATGTTTGCACTCATAACTATAATGAGAACTATTAAAATGCTAGAAAGAAAGTGGAACAAGACATTATTTTTATTAAATATACAACTTTGTTCAAACAAAATAATTTAAAATACAATTTAAATTATATCCAATTTTTGGAAACATAATAGAAACTATTAGACAGTTGAACTATGTTTGTTATGATACTACGTTCCATGTGTTCTTCTAAAACTATATCCCAACTAAAATCGTGAAGATTATAAATTTTAAAAGCTTGCAGATGATAGTCAAAATAGTAGTCATTAAATTTTTTCGTAATAAAAACGTATTTAGATTTACTCATTATTATTTCATATACTCTATGGAATGCAGGGCCAGAATAAGAGAAAATAACAAGAATGCAGTCCTTTTTAATAGTTTTACCCATATAATCGAGAGATCTCATAAGTAAGCCACGCGATTCTTCTAATAAGTGACTAAACTGTCTATAATATTTCAAGTCACTAACGAGCTGATTTTTGACAGTTTTTGACGTAAAAAGAGAATAACTTGCTTTTTTAGTCATAAATCTGTAATTTAAAAATAACTGATGTTTCACTGCTATGGTTTTATTTATATTAATGCGACTTGTTGTGCTTTTTGAAATTCCTTTTCCTTCTTGGTTCTTACTTTCAAATCGAAGGCAACAGAGTTTCCATAAAGGACCAAATTGTTTCATACATCGTGGGTAATGTACAATTTTTTCGTTTCATGAATAACATCATTAACGCATTTCCTTGAAACTTTTTTTAAATTATATAAACTCGCAGTATAATTTAAACTTATAATTTTTAAGTTTTTTTCCCATGTAGGACCTATGTGCATTTCCTCAGTGTCATCGCCAAATGTATTTATCTCTTCTAAAGAATCTGTTACATCGTCAATTATTGATACATCGGAATCACTGTCACTACTGTAATAAACGTCTGAATGTTTATCATTTTGGAAATCACTTGAATGACACTCATTTGGTAAAACTGGCGATTCTACAATAGAAGGTTCGGAAGTTGAAAATAAAGTATGTTTATGAAGAATATGTTTTCGAAAAGACTGATAAAGTGAATACACTCTGTTACAGTTATCAAAAAAGCATTTAAAATGTTTCAGTGAACCATGAAAATTAGCAATATGGTTAAGTAGTAATTGAATATTTTCGAATGAACACTGACAATATGAACATTGAATCATTTTTGAAATTTTAGGAATCAAATATATTATTTATGTGCCCTAAAATAACATTTGAATCAACAGTCAATACGTCCGATAGTAGATCAATATTTAGCAAAATTCTTTGAACAAAAGCCCAGATAGTTTGCGTATTTTCTGGATACTTACAATCTAAAGTAAAAAAAATTTTTAAAGCTAAATAAATGGCGCCTAAAGATGTATCAATACTGTATAACTGTTCATTGACAACGACGTAATAATTCCTGATATGTGTCACAGGACCGACTGCAACAACTACGGGTTGAAACGTTTTACGATTTTTAAACAATCGAGTTTTTAACTCGAGTAGTTTTGGTTGCACATCATTGGCAATCTGCAATTAAAATAATTTAATAATATCAAAAAAAGAGAAATTACTTGTTCCAATTCGTATGATTACAGAGAAAAATGGTCAAAAATGAGTATGCACTTCTAACATTTAGGTAGTTTATAAAGAAACACAAATCTTTATTAAGTGTAACTTTAATTCTTACCTCTACGTGTAAAATAAAAGATTCTCTTCTTTCTTCTAAAGATAATTTTTGAAGTTTCTCTTGAGAATCTTTATCCGCTTGCTTCCTCTTTCCACATCGTCGAGGCCGAATAATGTGTGGTAATAAATACAATACAATAAAATTTTCTGCTTCTAAAATAAATACGTAATATGTAAAATTCGTAATATTTACTTTTTTATGTTTTACGACCAATGTGTATATTATAAATAAAATTATATTCTAAAAGCATAAACAGTACCCGAACTTAAAGCGTGAGATTTCAAACACTGTACTAATGACAAGTCTGTCAGATTTTTTATATTAGCTGCATCGAGGTATGTTATAAGACACTGTTTAACCTTGTCCCACTTTTCATTTTCGATTAACACTTTTTGAGGATATAATTCAGTAAAATCGCTCGAAAACTATGAAAATAACAAAATAAAAATAAAAGTTCATTGCTTGTAAATAATTAACAAGGAATAAGAATTAACTATCGAAAATATATTTAAAAGATTAATTTTACCAGTTCTTTTCCTTCTTGTATTTGTAAACATAAAAATTTGTCAATGTAATCAAATACGGTGATATTTGTTTCAAGTAAAAGGCGACGACGAAGCTGGAAACTTTCTTTCCAACACTTGACGACTTCAGACCATGGTTCTAAGTGACTACTCAGCCAATTTATTTGTGCATTTTCTAAGCAAATAAAAATAAAGATTTAAAAAATATTTCCAAATTTAGAATTCCTTTTTTTTTTAAAAAAATGCGTGAAGTCACCATCAATAGCTATATTTTGCAATTGGGCTCTACTTTCTTTGCGATGACCAACTAGAAGTCTTGCTTCTCTTAAGCGCTGCTTGACATAATTATAGTGATGCCAGAGTTTTCCCGATGGTGGGATAGCTTTGTTACCAACTGTTTTGAAGGGTACATAGTAAGTAGCTGGATTTTCTCCTTTGAAAATATGTGCAATTTCATTGGCCAAAATTTCAAATCTTGTACTCGAGATTCTGATGAAAAAGCCATTTACTGATTATCATTTACTGATGATAACCCATTTACATACATCTATACATACATACACACATAGACATCTATGACCCTTCCTCTCGCTATAGTCTGATAAAAAAAAAATTGATCAGGCTTCTACTTACACAAATGTTTCAAGTTCTTCATCTGCACTAATACATTTTAGTGCATAATCCTTTTCTCTTGCAATGACAAGACGCACTAGCTTTGATCTAACGTTATGCGGTAATAACTGGTTTTGAACACTGACTTGTTTATATGCCTTAAATATTTCTTTACCTATACTACTTTTTTGTAAATAGGTTTCTAACGCCTAGGAATTAATAAAGTAATTTTAATGCCAATAATAGCAAAAGAAGAATAAAAATAATAATTACTAAATGATATGTGTAAATTAACGCCTTAACTTGTACGCTCGAGTTAATTCGAGCGCGCTAAACTGGCCAAACTGTGCACACTCGGGATAATTCGAGCGGCGTTGTATTGTATGCTACTATAATTTTTCACACCCGAAAATATTTTTTTTGCCAAGACAATGTTCTAAAGTGTGTTTTTTACATAAAAAGAAAATTGATTTTTTTTGGCCGGTTTTTTTAAAAAAAACTGTGCGTTAAGGGGTTAATGAATTTTGTAAAATGATTCATACGGTACTAATACAATTCGTAGAAGATCCACTGTCTGATACTTGTGATATGTCAAGATTTATCAACTCATAATTCGATGATGGCGCGAGTTCTGTAGGAAGCACTTCAGCTGGTGTTACAACAGTTAGAGACTCAATTAATTGAGGTGTATTCTGAAAGTATCATACATGTTATTAATAATATTTAATTTTACAGGCTATCCTCGTATAACGCGAAAAGTTGGACCGTGATATACCGAGGTCGTGTTGTAAGAAAACACGGGGGGGGGGGGCGAGAGCGCGAAGGAGAGAGGGGTGGGGGGAGTGTGTGTATTACGTCGCAAATCGTGTACTATTAATAATGTTATACGAGGGTTACATCTGTTTCAATTCTTAATTAACCTCTATTAACCGTTGAAGCCAGTCATTAATTTACGGATTCTTCGTTACTTTTTTAATAAATAAGATTTAGTACACTTACATAACAACACATACCACTGAATATGTAATATACTATCAATAGAAACAAAACAAAGAAGCATACCTCAAAAAATATACACTCTCACGTACAGTTGTTAAAAACAGTGAATTTATGTAAACGTCCACGTGTATGTCGAAGCGGCTTGATAGGTTAAGAAATTTAGATATTTTAAACACTTATTTTACTAACGCCATCCAATTCATTGAGCCAATGTACCTCATAACACAGCAAACTTCTTATCAATCTAATTAAGATCCTCGGTGATTGACTGGCTTACCTTATCGCCTTCGACTTCCATACTTTCAAACTCTAATAAATAAATAAATCAACATTTCACGGAATTACATATTTACTTACAAGCAGAAATTATATACAATGCGTTACGAAATGTAGCACGTTTCATTTTCTTAACGTGCTATTCTTCCTAAAGAAAAGATTAAACGTGCTACTTTCCGTAACGCGCAACGAAAAGTGCTTTCAAGAATAAGGTTAGATTGCACATTCAAAAAGTTAAGCGTCTATAATATAATGACTGAAAATGTAAACTGTAAATATCTATAAATATCAAATTATAAAAACTAAATTATACTTACAGTAAAACAAAAGCTGGGTTCTTCAAATACATTAAAAAACCATGCACAACGCCTGTCGCAGCCTTAGAGGTCCAACAGCCACGTGTTTTCCGAAAAACAAAACACGCTCTAGTTAAACCTGCGAGGACCTCTCTCTCGCACGTGCGCTCCCTCGCGGGAACGAATACAAATATACAAACAATCTCTTTCACTTTTTACTATATTGCATAGTAAAAATTCGAAAGCAGCAGTTATCATAATATATATAATGATTTTTACTATATTACATAGGAAAATTTCCATCATTATGTTGTGAATATTCTAAACGTGTTATCTGTTATTATTATATCAAAGTTTTTACTATGTACATAGCAATATTTACTATGTCGCATAGCATTTATTCAATACTTGGTATAATTAAAATTATTATAGATGTAGTAATAATAAGTATTTAAGTAGTAAAAATCACTAGAATTGCAGGTATGTCCTTCCACTAATACATAATATAGTAATTTTTACTAGAATTATATCAATATTTACTATAATGTTTCTCTCAGTGTGCGGTTTACATAAGAAAAATGCCTTTAAATTTAGAAAATATTGCAGGCGTCATGAGATATTAATGAAATAAGTTTCAGGTTAGGTTGGAATAGCCGTTTCTCGAGTAAATGATAGCGGTAGCGACAGTCGACATATACAGGGTGTCTTTCCTGTACTTGGCGTCGAGACGCTACCGCGTCTCTAGATTCCACGCTTTCAAATCATATTTTCAAAATATCGATACGGCTATTTTTACCGGAGTTATGACCATGTGAAGTTAACATTTTCAGGTTTGACTCTCTTTGTAATATTTAAAAATGATTTTGACTAATATTAAGGGGTTACGTACGTTCTCGGCGCCTAATAATTGATCACTTTTGGGATTTTTTCTCTCGAGGGGTGTGAAATAAATCGAAAATTTTATAATTGTATCTTGTTCTTGGGACCGTTATTCATATAAAAAAAATTATTCGACACACTTTTGTCATATATTGCCGTTCGTTTTCTGCTGTTGCAGCAACCTCTGCACCAAACAGGGGGCCTCCTTATCAGCATCATAACTTCGACAATTTACAACCTTTTTTCATGAACTTTGCGTTAATCTATGTTCTTTAAGGGCCATCGGGCCAGATTTTTAAATTTTTAATTTTTAATATTTTTTTTTACCATTTAAAGATCGAAATTGTATACGAAAAGTCGACTGCTTTCTTCAAAATGCCATCATTTTCTTATTTTCTAAAAATTCAAAATTTTGGCCCGATGGCCCTTAGAGCATTTCATTCTGCGTAGATTAACGCAAAGTTCATGAGAAAAGTTTGTAAATTGTCGAAGTTATCATGCTGATGAGGAGGCCCCCTGCTCGGTGCAGAGGTTGCTGCACCCGCAGAAAACGAAAGGCAATATATGCATAACAAAAGTGTGTCAAATAAATTTTTTTATATGAATAAAGGTCCCAAGAACAAGATACAATTATAAAATTTTCGATTTATTTCACATCTCTCGAGGAAAAAAATTCCAAAGGTGATCAATTATTAGGCGCCGAGAACGTATGTAACCCCTTAATATTAGTCAAAATCAATTTTAAATATTACAAAGAGAGTCAAACCTGAAAATGTTAACTAACTATAAGCTGTCTAAGCACGAAATGGTATAAAGCTTTTTAACTCACTAATGCTCCGTAGAATTTTAAAAAACGAGAAGTAACAACATGTTTAGGTATTCACAGGGGAAGATTTCCAACACAGAAATTCAAAGAAATATAAAACTTTCGGGATATGTAAAGGATATAATATAGGTATGTATTAGGCAATTTTTTTTGCTACCCAAATTGCCCTGAAAATGTAAGAAACTGTAAAAAACTGTAAGAAGTGTAAGAACTGTGAGTTACCAAATGATAGTCCTAATTAAAAGAAGTAACTTTTGTGTGAAAACTATTTTTCCATCTCTTACAGTTCGCGAGTTATAATACGAAATTGGAAAAATTTCGGGGGTCAATTTCACCCCCACAGAGTGAATTTGGGCAGCAAAAAAAATCTGTAATACATTTGTCCCTACATATCCTTCGCACATCCTTCAAATTTCATATTTTTTTTAATTTTTGGGTTGGGGGTTTTCCCTTGTCAGTTTGTAAAAATAAATCAATGCACTCACGTTTATTCCATCCCTTTTCAGTCTTTGAATTTACGCGATTCAATATTTATTTTGTAAAAGAATCCATTTCTCATTAACATTAAGAGGTTATATACATAGTTACATACCTTTGACAGTTCGAAAAATAGTATTATTTGTATGATTTTTTTTCATATGAAAAATTGTTATATTTAAAAATCAAGACATACATCTTTTTGTGTATAAATTAAGCTGTATCCTCTTCAAAAATAAATTATAACATAGCAGCCCCTTACCCAAGGCCTCTTCATATTTGTGGTACCAAAAGTATCTCAGAGATTACTGGACCGATTTGAATAAAATTTTGCACGAATATTCTGAAGACTATAATTACTCGTCGGAGCCGATTTTTCGATTCATGTCTTGCTTTTCTTCTGTTAACAAAAGAAGATGAAAACTCGGGTCGAAAATCGCAGCTACCAATTTTAAAAAAATATATGTTTTTAAAACCAGCTTCGACAAGAACTACTTAGATTATAGTCTCAAAAATATTCGTGCAAAATTCTATTCACATCGCTCCAAGATACTCAGCTATTTTTGTTACCGCAAATGCTATAATAAGGTAACTACGAAGAAGCCTTGGAAGTAGGAGCTGCCATGGCATCACTTCTGAAGATATCAAATTTATTTTTGAAGAGAATACAGCTTAATTTATACACAAAAAGGTGTACGTCTTGATTTTTAAATATAACATATTTTTATGTGAAAAAAAAAATCACAAAGAAAACCCTATTTTCTTAGCTGTCAAAGCTACCTAACCCGTTAATCAGAAGTGAGAATGCTTCCTTCGCCTCGCGTCGAGACCCGCGCAACTTGCTGTACTGATGATTACACTCGTGGCGAATAAGCAGAGCAGTGCGTGCTTTAAGTATCCTCACTCGAGCAGGATCCTCCTCCTTAACACCCTTGGCCTCCTTAGCCTCCTTGCTTCAGCAGACCTTTTACGAAGGCACTTTTATTAACGCCTGGAGTTTCTCTCGTGGGCAGACCGAGGTGCGGCAAGAAGAAAGCTGTGAAGGGCGGCCTGTTTTCATCCGTGAAAAGGGCGAAGCTCACCGCGATGCCCGAGGAGAACAGGCAGCTCGGATGAAAATCGTTGCGGATGATCGACTCCACGGGCGTCGAAAGTGACACCGCCGGTCTGCTGGCAGCCCTGACGAGTCACCCCGCTTGTGCTTACCTGTCGCTTCGAGATTACAGGGCGGAAGGAAAGAAGGATCTTATATGTACACCTATTTCCATCTCGCTCGACATGTTTGGAAATGTTTCGGACTCCGTTGGAAGGTTGGAACCTCCCTAATTATTTAAATCAGTAATGGCTGTACTGCAAAGCATCGCAAGGGCTAACCGCTTCGAAGCTGATGTCACGTTTTAGGGATGTGAAGTTTTTGTCGTTTTCTAGCCTTGAAAATGTTTTTTTGGAGCTTTTCGTTCGACGAGAATATTCTCCAGAATTAAGGGGAGAAACCCGTATACACGGCTTATTTTTGTATGAATTTTTAGGAATTTTTTGCGAAGATAACAGTGCGCTAATCCTTTCGGAACTTTAAAGGTACTTTATTTAACATTATAACGAGTAAACAAATTTTTTATAACAGTAAAATTATAATAAATACAAAAGAAATAGAGCAGGATTTGAAATAGGTTTCTTTCGAGATGCAAAACGGCGCCGATAATAGACCAATAATTTTTTTTTCAATTTATGTGCCAATTCTAAGAATATGAACTACGAATGGTGTGAAAAATTGCATATATTAAAAATGGCGGAACTTCAAACAATTAGGTGTGATTTTCGCAAAAATTCGCGTTTTATTTGTTTAAAAACAGTGGTTAAAATTAGTAATTTGGTTAAACCTTGTGGTTCGTATTCTGAGGAATATTATAAACTAAAAATGTACAAAATTTGAAGTTGATTGGTCAAATAATTTTTTAGTTATCCCCGGCGCCAATTTTGAAAACGTGGTTTCGAGAAAAACGCTTTTAAAGTATATTTTAGGTATGCTAGGCGCTCGGAGGCGCGCTGACTCACCAGGCTATATTATCAATACGGAGTTGAATTTCTGTCTATAATTTTGAGAATATATTTTTGAAATGTTTTAGAAGCGACTTATGGAAAAACTTTTGTTTCTATTTTACGTTGGATTTATACAGTCTGCTCCCCTTAATTAAGGTACCCAATCGATCTTCGTTGAAGGCGCACAGTCGCCTAGAACGTGGCTCGTCAGAGATATTAAAATTGCCGCTCTTGAAGCGGGCAAGCCATGGAGCCTCTTCCATAAACGCCACATATGTTTCGAGCAGCTTGAGACTTTGGTGCAAATTTTGGTGTCGGAAATTTTCGTGTATATCAACTTGGCAGTTCATAGATATAAATTTGCAGCAAGAAAAGGAGAAGGCAGACAAGAACAATTTAAACGTAGTAAAATAGTGAAAAATGACCGAAAATATGAAAAATAAATTATTTATCATCTACGCCAGCGGGACACGATTCTTAAACATACGCTTACTGCGGTCGAAATAAACACAACAAACAAGGAATTTAAAACTGAATAAAAAATATTTACCTATGACGAAAAAGTAACTAAATAAGCTACAAAAAGAATAATACAGATAGACGTACGTATCGCTTAAAAAAAAATCATGAAAACATTGCAGCATTCTCAGAGGAATAATCCCTTAAGGGGTTATGCCTAGTCAGAAGGCCGAAAAACAGCGAATGTTTGCGATTTTTTTTTTGGAAAATCGGAAGCACATATTTTCACAGAACTTTTTGCACTTTAAAGAGCAACATTTAAAGAAGATTGAACAATTTTTTCGTAAAAAAATATTTATGTTTATAATAAAGTTACAACCGATATCCAAGAAGGCTTTTTTAAAAAGTTGTCTTGCGGTGAGCACTGCAACTCGGAACCAGATTATCTAAAATCAAAAAACAAAAAAGATTTCGTTAGTATATTAATGTATCTATCGACTGACGGAGGGGGAATTTTCGAAATAATAATTTAAAATAAAATGGCGGCTATTTAAAGTTTGAAGTCCTGATTTTCGCGCGAAAAACGGCCATTTTTGGTTAATAAAATCGAAAATATACATTAAAAAAAAAAGGCGAACGATAGTCGATTGATTTTTATATAACAAATAAGCACACAAAATTATAGAAAGATTGGTGCAGTGATTGTTGAGATATCTTACTCACCGTTTTTAACAAGGCTTCTTGGATGTCGTTGTAGTTTTATTATAAACGTAAATATTTTCTACAAAAAAATTACCAAATGTTCTCTAAATGTTGCTCTTTAAAGTGCAAAAAGTTCTGTGAAAATATGTGCTTCCGTTTTTCCAAAAAAAATTCGCAAACATTCGCTTTTTTTCGGCCTCCTGACTACCCCTACAGCACATTGGTTGCCGAAATGTCTCAGTTACGTTGCGGTTTGATATCTGAAACATTGCACGGAATATTGCCGAAAAGTTGCAAGTAAATTGCTATGTCCGCCCTCTATGCAACATTGCAGAATATATTTCTGCAACATTTCTGAGTTTTTACAGCAATGTTCGCGCAACATTCCTGAGATTTTACAGCAATGGTCGCGCAACATTTCAGAGATTTTACAGCAATGTTCGCGCAACATTTCTGAGATTTTACAGCAATGGTCGCGCAACATTTCTGAGATTTTACAGCAATGTTCGCGCAACATTTCTGAGATTTTACAGCAATGTTCGTGCAACATTTCTGAGATTTTACAGAAATGGTTAAGCAACGTTTCGGGCAGAGACCTCGCAACGTATGAGCAAGATTTCGGCAATGAATCCGCAATAAATCCGGAATTACGCTGAACGATCCTGAAATGTCGTCACGCAGAATACAGTCAAAGATTCCACAGGCTAGCGCCGAGGGAATATATGCGAACGTGGACAATATCTGACATAAATAATTAATACAATTATATAATTAACACTATAGAGTTTAAACAAATTCATTAACTATATACAGCAACACAGGATATTTGTAAAAAAAGTGTTACACGTGCCAATTACTGCCAGTGTTTCTACCATTGACATTTATTTTATTATGCGTAATGAAAAAGTTCCGTATTGTCGAGTGAAAATTTCTAAGTCCCGATTTATTGCGGATTGGTTGCCGAAATGTTGCTGATAAGTTGCGAGCGCAATGGGTGTGCAATATTTCGGCAATATTGCTCATACGTCGCGAGCGCAATATTGCACGGCAATGTGTGTGCAATATTTCCGAAATATTGCATAAACGTGGCCATTGCAATATTGCACGGCAATGTGTGTGCAATATTGCCGAAATATTGCTCATACGTTGCGAGCGCAATATTGCACGGCAATGTTTCCACAATGTTGCAGGAATATTGCAATGCAACCTGCAACCAAACGGCAAAATTGTAATGTACTGCAACGTATGTGCAACGTTCCTGCAACAAAGAGTGCTGTAGGGGTAGGTATAACCCCTTGAATAAATATTTTTTCATGCTAAACGTGAGCCGCCAGTGACTCAAGTAGCACTGACCTTATTGGTCAAAAGTCACCAGGCTTAAGAATCGTCGATTAAAACGTTCTTTCCAATCGTCGGTCTCTGACTTTCGATGCTCGAGAAAATAAAGTCACTCTGCATAACTCCGCTCTTTCCTTTTACACATGCCCGGGCCTTTCACACCCCGAGCAATCATTTTTTCGCGACTCGCGCGGCATTCATCGTCGCAACGCAATATCATTCACGCAGCGTGCTCTTTAATTCACTTATTCCGGCACATTCCGCTCCCTAATTTGCCAGAGAAAAGTGACACATTCCGACAGGAGCGGAGCAATTTGCAGAGCTCGCCGCGGGAAGACGCATCTGCGTGTTCCCGAAGCGTCTGCGCAATGCGATCGCGCACAGTGCCGGACACGGTCTAAATAATACGTAACAAGTCTCCGAGCACGAATCGACGAGGCTGCGAAACGAGCGCAGTGGGTAAACTTTGGCGAAGGAAACAGCATGGTTTTGGGCGGACGTCGCGTCTCGACGAACTCTTTGCCGGGAGGTCCTTTCGTTTTGGGACAATAATGCAATTCTCCAAGGGAAACGACGCCCCGACCCTCTTCGCAAGGCGCCTGCGACAATGTCGATTGTTGTTAAATATTTTCATCGACACGGACATCTTTGTGGCACGGGCCAACCTGCGGCGGACACCTGAAGAGAACACTGGGCGGTCCACAGTGTGCTCGTTAGGTCCTGCAAGATCTGAACGATCGGCTCGATTCTGTCAGGAAGGATAGCCACGATTGGCTACTTTCGTTTCAGTCCCTTCAACATCTGTGTATGCGCAAGTGCGATGGATGGACGAGTGTACTGGTTCAACACAGAGGTGTTGTATAAGTTTAAAAGAACGTATGAATTTTTTAAATATCGGGTACAATTATTCAATTCAATGATCAATATTCTTTAAGGGGGAATCCTATTTTATGGGCTAAAAACATAGCAAACTTTAGGAATTTTTTTTTAAGAAACTAGCATTTCGATTCGTCTGAAATTTGGAACATGTTTTTATGCATCCTTGAAGAAGCTGCGGGTTTTTTTTTATTTATTTTTAATAATAAATATTGAAGTTGTGCATCACACCGCGCAAAACTCGTCGTGATGGTCGATCATGCATAACTGCTATATTTACGGTTAGAAATTAATAAAAAAAAACCTGCAGCTTCCTCAAAGATGCATCAAAATATGGTCCAAGTTTCAGATGAATCGAAACGCTGGATTCTTAAAAAAAAAATCCCAAATTTTGCTATGTTTTTAGCCCAAATAATAGGATTCCGCCCTTAAATATACTCATTCTGAAATTTGAAAATATGAATGAATGAAAATATATAGTTTAATAATTATGCTTTCGATTGATATATTGTAAAAATAATAAATGGCAAATTTCGCTGGCGAAGGTGAGAATGTGTTATGTCGGTGTGAAAGAGGGAATGTGCGTGTGAATGTTTGTGATGACTGTTGGTTGGGCCGGAGAGTGTGAGAGAGAGAAAGAGAGATGTGTGTGAGGATGGAGGTGTGAAAGGCAGTATCAGTCGAAGCACACAAGAGAAAGCCACGCGAAAGACAGAGTGACAATAAAGTGAAGATTGTTGTATCATCCCACATTCATTTTTCGCCTTACCTTTGGGTCGTCTCCTGACAGTAATATAAATGGAAATTTAAATAAATCGTCGCAGATTTAATGTCACCAAAGTATTCGTACTCACAAAATTTTTGGCAAATGTAACAAATATATTAACAGTAAAATTTTGTTGGACCATCTTTGGACTTGATGATACCTTAAATGGTAAACGGGCATTTTGGGGTCAAGAAAGCGAAAATTTGTTTACGTTGTTTATGCTAGCCACAAGTCGTAAAAGTATTTTAAAAAAGATTTCGTTGAAAAATTCGAAAAATTGCGAGAGTTGCAGCGCAAAAAGTAACTTGAAAGCGACGGACTTTAAAGGCGTTTTTCTCAAAACTGTGTATCTCAAGACGGTGAACATCGTAACTCGAGAACGGATCGATATTTTTTGTTGAAATTTTAACTGAACCTACAAAACACTTTTCTCCACAAGTTGGAGCTCGCTCACTAAGATCGCATAACTTTAACAACATTTAAGATAACATTTATGACAGAATTATTTCAGAAAAATCCTTCACAGTTGATATTTGTTGTATAACTCCGTGAATTTTTATTAAAATTGTTCATCCGAGTTCCACCTTGTAGATTTTGAGTTAAGGGATACTCATATACAGCGATTTTTCTTTTAGATGAGTCGGTGAATCGGAATCGTGTTCACCACATGGAGGCGCGTATTACGCAAGCACTCGCTTTGATGGCTTGTATATAAATTAATTTCTAATATTTTGTAAACATTCTTATTTGAAAATACGTCTTGTATATCAAAGAAAGAACTGTTAAAAGAGCAAATAGTATGAGTTATTACTGGCTCTACAATCTAGCCCAAAAGAAACCGTTGATTTTGCTGCACCCCCTTAAGGGGTGAGACCTACGTGGAAATTTTCGAAAAATCGATTTCTCGATTTTTATATTTTCTTGAAGTACAACATATTGAAAATATTAGTGCAGCGCTCAGACCCAAAACTTTAAACGCGTTTTCCTCAAAATCATGTTTTCAAAGTCGGTGATACACATGACTAAAAAATTAATGAACCGATTTACTCGAGGCTTTGCAGGGTTATTTTAGGGTTAAAAATCTAAACGCTATCGTGAACTTAACCTTTTTTTGCCTAGATTTTTTTTACACTCGAAAAACGAGCGATTTTTTGCAAATATCGATGCTCCAACTTTGCACAGCCGCCATTTTGGCCCAAAATAATTTTTCCAAAATCGAGCCCGATAGCGCCTAGATAGTTACATATATTATCTAAAAAAAATCGCATTTTCAATTTTGGGTGATCCTGCACCGAGCTATGGTTGTCACCATAAAGCGCCTAAAAAAAAGGACGTCTCGGGCATCGCCTATGACTAACAAACCTTTCAATACTTTTTACTGCAAAAAATATTGAAATATCCGTAAGATGTACTCTTTCTAATAGACTAATGTTTAATAATAAAAGTTTGTCGGTTGTTCTAGAAAAAATTCCCAAAGAAGCATGTTATTTTGACCGTTCTAGGTAGGCATGCCCCTGAGTCGACTTGACATACTGTGAACGATTTTGTTTGTACATTCTGCTCCCGTAATATTCAAAATTTCTTTAACTTTTAAATCATTTTTTTGAAATTTCATAAATTCGTAATCTCTTCCATTTTTGCCCATGGATGCTCAATGGGGATTACTTCTAAACAACGTCTTTTCAATATAGACATTAACACTACTTTGGAGAACGATTATTAAATGAAACAGTTTTACAAATTATTGTAAGCTTAATATTAAGAACCATGCAAAATTTATGTACACCAATTTTTCCAACGCATAATTTAGGTGTGAAAACAACGCACCCAGATGGGGCAGGAGGGGGAAAGAGCAACCCCCAAAAAGAAGGGGTTTTACAAGAAGAAAAGAAAACTGGATTTTATTCCCCAAATAAATATTAATAATCACCTACTGAATTTTATTGAATTTGCATTAAAAATATTTTTATCCGGCTCCCCCCGAGATTAAATCCTGAGCGCGCCACTACCATCGTATGTGCCCTGTAGGTATGTCCGCCACTGTGCCCGGAGCAATAATCGCCGTCAAATATTTTCACCCCCGAAGACGTCTCTGTGGAACTGACCACCCCGTGGCCATTCCGCAAATACTTGAAGAAGGAGCCGCGCTGGCCAAAGTAGCCGGTTACTTCACGCGCGACGGGCACCATTCAGTGCTCGTTCGGATTGAAAGTGACCAATCCGTGGCGCCCTTCTGCCTACACGACGGCCTTCTTTTCTTTCGCGTATGTTCCTCCAGCGGGAGCAGATGACTCGCCGGAGACTCCGGGCCCTGATTCCATTGTGCTCCTCCTTTTCGATCCTTCCCGCACGCTGCACAGTGTCAGCCAGTTTGTAGGCCACTCCGCGGGGGTGATTGCTTGTATCGAGGCTTGCTGTCGCCCTGAATTCACGGGGGCCCACGTCAGTACCTTTGCACAAGCAAAATGGGTCGTACGTCAGCCGACCTGATTATGGCGTCCGGGTCTTCTATTTATGTACATACCTAGGAGAAGCGATGGAGAAAGATATTCTTGCTGCGGCGATGCTTCACGCGCAGTCCGTTTGGTGTTGGCGGGCAGTGATGCATTGTAATGTCTGCTTGCTTACAAAAGAAGATCCCCAACCTGGAAATATAAAAAATTACGGAACTTTGGGAGTATGTGTTAGGCAATTTTTTTTGCTGCCCAAATTCACTTTAGGGGGTTGAAATTGACCCCTGATAATCTGGCTATTTTCCGATTCTGTGTTATAACTGGCGAAGTCTAAGAGATAGAAAAAAAGTTTTCAAACAAAAGTTACTTCTTTTAATTATGTAGGATTAGACTAGTTTACAGAATCCATGGATATCGCTCAGGTTGGGCTTGTTTCCTTCGTAAAGGTGCGCACTCTACGTGAAAAATAAGAAACTGGACGTGTAGTGAGTTTTCGATTTCAATTTCGGCCCCAAAACATTACATTTTTCTTATGTTTCGCAAGATTCCGGCGAAACTATTGGTCCGATTGGAAAACAATGTAGGAAAGAATTGTATGCAATTTAATTGCCTTTAATTTAAGAGTCGTCGCGGTCAAATCGGTCAACTCTAACGTGAGATATGGGGGGAAATGTCGGGTCGTCTTCTTAAAAAATTACCAAAATATTCATGGGACGATATCTCAAAAACGTATCCTTAGGATTTCGCCTCATGCCGATTTTTGAGTTTAGGGGACCACCTTACATAAGAATTTCATAGCGGAGTAACACAGTTCTTACAGTTCGCGAGTTAGAACACAAAATCGGAAAATAGCCGGATTTTCAGCGGTCAATTTTTTACTCCCTTAGAGTGAATTTGGGTAGTAAAAAAATTGCGTAATAGATATTCCCAGAGTTTCATAATTTTTTGAATTTCTCGGTTGGGGACCTTCCCTTGTTGGTGCGATACAAGAGTCCTTGATTGTCTGTTTTTAACCATTCTTATGGTTTTGTGAATTATATTGCGAATAGTTTTTATTGTGGAGAGTAAAGTTGGCTTTTAATCGTTAAAGAAACAAAAGGTATAGGGAAGTAATATTGAAATTGAGCGACGATTGTTATTGAAAATTCTTACAGTTTTAAAATTATACAATTCGTCAAGTTTTGAAGTTAGAATCTAATATTTAAGAATCAATTATCAACCAGCATTACTTGAGTTCATTAAAACAATACATACTGAGGTTAAAGATACATTTAATTAATGGCGTAACAGAATATTTCTATAACACAAAGGAATTTAAAATTAATTTTAAATTAATCTTAAAGTTTAATTTTAAATTAGTATCTCCAAAATTTAGGAATGTCGAAGAGCTAACATTGATCGCCCAACCAGATAATTTTGAAAAAAGACTTCAAACAGGATTCATGGTTTACTAAAATTTCTTGTTTAACATTTAATAGGGAGACCTCGTAAAAGACATCTCGAGATGGCATCGAGTTATAAAATTTGTCCCCCTATTTTACATACTTTGCAGCCAGGTTTCTACACAAATTCTGCTATAATCAAAATACAGGCAGCGTTCCTGTTGGTCGTAAAACTGTTATGTGAAATCCTGGAATGTCTGGCTCCTAACGAGGCGCGGCGCGCTGCAGCTACGGCTGCTGCAGGAGAGAAATTACGACGGTCCAATATGCCGAGATTTCGACTAATTGGTGTTAAAGGAAGCGTAACAGTTTCCGAGCAGCTGGTGCTCCAGTTACTAGGGACCAGAAAGATATCTCTGTTAACTACCGAACGATGAGGTCTACTACCTTTCAGTAGATTCTGGAAAGAGAATTGAACAAACAGAAATGAACGGTTCGTTCTATGAGTTTAACGGAATGGGGCGTGATCAATCTTCTAAAATTCAATTTCCGTCATTTTGGTGGGTGAATTGCCAGCAAAAAATGATATTAAATTTGCCATATGTTTCTTAAAGTTCGTTGACCGAATAAAACCAAATCGTTAACGAGTCTACAACTTGATAGTTGTCACCAGTCATCACTTATGTCTCAGGAATGCATAACTTAAATATAACGACGAAGGAGAGTCGCGTAGAGCAAAATTTGCATCATTAAATAAATCATTGATCTTAAATCTTCGAATTGTAAAAATTGGATGAAAGTCTTCGCGGAGGTTTGCCCGGAGAAACCTGTGGTGCCTGCGGTACCACGACTCATCAAGGAATGATTACTCGACTCCCTTAATGACGACCGGATGTCAAGCCCGAAGAAAAGAAACTGGATAATACTTAAGGCGATTCCGAGGGCCACGGATATTCATTCCTATCCTGCTAATCGATCTTAGACGCAACGAGCGGACGGATGCCTGATTTCGAGAGAAGCCCAGCCTCCCGCCGTAAATTCCAAGGGACGACAAAGAGATGTCAGGGAGGGCTGGAGGGTCGAAACATTTAACTGCGCCCCCTTCGTGCCCCGTTTACACCCCCGCAGCAAGCGCAAACAGGAGACAAGACGGCTGAGAATCCTACGGGTAACCATAACAACCACCGTGGCCTGCCACAATGGGGAGCACGCAGCACTGTTGGCCCATAGGCTCAATGGATTTTCCGCGAGGTCGAGCAAACACAAGCAAACATAGGGGCGGCCCCCGTTTCCTCTTCCTACCCCGGCGACGTCTCAACGAACCCTCCACGTCTCCGGGCCCCTTCGCCGAGGAGTCACTCATTGTGCCCACCTACGGCAAGCACTGACAACTATTTCCACTCGCGAACACGTGTATACGGCTGGGGATCCATTTAGCTGGCGACGACTAAAGCGCCATGGGAGAAACGGCGAGTTGAACGCGCTCTTTCTGCCGCTGCTTCGTGCCACTCTTCGAATGGCGAGGGATGATTCGAGCGGGATCACTATTTATCTTCTTAGGCAGGGGATTTCATAGAGGAAGTACCGAACGAGGGATTGGAATACTCGAGTGGAAGATAATAATTGATTAATGTATTAAAGTAATTAGAGGTTCCTTTTCAATGAAATGAAGACGTCAGTTTCAGCACACATAGGATGATATTTATTTATTTAAGGGGCTAGGACCCAAAATGAAGGGCAATTTAAAATTGCCGCGCTTTAGGTAGCCAAGTGTAATTATCAAATTTTTTTTATTTGCTTTCTTGAACATTTTTGCGGTTAACCTTATCTTGTTTGATTTAAACATTTTTCGATGGCCAAAAAGGAATGAGTAAAGGTCTAAACACACTTGTCAGTTCCACTTATAGAGGACCTCTTCTTCTTACCACCGGCACACTGACACGGAAGTGACACGGAACTGACAAGTGTGTTTAGACCTTAACGGCGTTAAACTTAAGGTGGGTTTCCCTTTACGCGACTGGACGCAGCGTCAAGAAATTCAAAGTCGATTTTCTCGAAAATGAAGCGCAATATCGAAAAATTGTATTCCTTTTTGTCGACTTATTTACTTGATATAAGTCGAAAAGGAAGAGTAACTTTTTTTAATATCGCGCTCCATTTTCGAGAAAATCGACTTTCTTCCTATATGCACATAGGAAAACCCACCTTTACGCAAGAATGGATACAGTGCAAAAGCGATACCGTAAATGATTAAAATGCCACTTCGAATTGTTTATAATACTATAAAACGCTACGAAGGACCTGGTAGCAACGAGGTCACACCTGATCGGGGGCGTAAACAAACAGCAATCACAAAAAGTAATGTTCGAAAGATAAGTTGCCGAATTTATCGAAATTCCGTTCAGTCAATGAGAAAGATCGTCAAGCATGTTAATATTAGTCACCAATGCATGGGAAGGATTGTTAAAAACAAGCTGAAACTCCGTTCCCAAAAACTGGGACGCGGTCATTACCTACCTCACGGAAGAAATGGCACAACAACGACTGACAAGGGACGTCACCCAACTATTACACGCCGATTTTGGTTTACGTAGATTATAGTCCTCGAAAAAATATTTGACAGGCTTTTTTTATCAACACACGGCCATATCTGGGACGTGAAATCAGTCCTCAAAGTTAGGGGTGAAAAGCACGTTTGCCCCAATATCTCGGAAACTATGCATTATAGAGAAAAATCTTTTAGACGAAAACGATGTATTTTTTTTATAAAAAATTCAGCCGCGCAATCCCATGGTCGAGAAATGACAAGTTATAATGCAGTTTGTACGCAAGGAACCTTAAGAATTTCAGTTGAAGGGACTAAGTTCGAACAACAAAAAATGAAATTTGTCCTCCTCAACACTTTTTAAAATCACTGAAATTTCACTAAACACAGGACGTCTAATCGAAGAATAATACAGCTGAGAATGGACATTAAGCTTTTGTTTCATTTCCTGTAGAATTAGTTTTTGAGGACCCTTTCCGAAGTGATCGATGTAATTATTAAGCGAACCAGCAGTTCGCTGGATCCTTGTATCCACTGCACTGGCTCGCTGCACATTTGTTCAGCATCGGCACCGCGGGGGTTTCTGTGAGTCATTTGTCAAGAAGACAGAGTCGCCAGGGACAATTGAAACTCGGCCAACCGTCGGGAAACGTGAAACCGGATGCTGGGATTACAAATCTGCGCAAGATCCTGGAGAGGACGCCGCGAGGGATGACGACGGGAGGATTCGCTGTTGCATCGCGTAAAGGTGCGATCCCACGGCACGTGGCTCCGCGAGTGTCGCGCCGCGAATGATGCAACAGACGCACAGTGTGTCGAAGTATATGCGCGTTCGGGACAAAGCTCATAACGTCTGAATTAATCAGTTTTCGACCTAAGTACCCTAATACTTTTTCAAAGAGGATACGAAGATGCATCGATTGATGAAAAAATAAAATAAAATTACATTTAAAAAATTAGTGATCTTAATTTTTTATTAAATAAAAAGGTTTTTGCCAATTTTTTCGGTTACAGCTTGTTGTCACATGATTGCTGACTGACTTTTGTTTGAAAAACATTTTTATCAGTTTATCGGGAGTGCGTGGAGAATTGAATCGATTGTTTAGACTTTGGAGCATATGGATTTTCCGGACAAAGGTTAAAAAATTAACACTTATTCGATTTTTTTTAATATATTTTCTAAATCAATTAGATGTTATATGATGCCTACATCTGAATCAGAACATGGCGACTCAGAGACTACGCAGAAGGCCGGGGCGGTGAGCGTCTTAATAATGATTTCGACTGTTTTCTCCATTTTGAGCAATTTTGAGCAATTAAATTTGACGTGAATGTGAAGCTTAATATGCCCCCAATTATTGTACAAAATATGACGGAGGTACTTTTTTAAAACTCAAGTCAAAGATGATAAAGATTTAACATACAAAATTGGGAAAAATTATTAACATTACCAAAAAATTTTTAGCTGCTTGGAAGGTCTTATAGTACCAAACATAACTTATAAAAATCAAATTAATCAGATGAACATTCGACAAATATCACGTGTTTAAGGAAATACACCGAAAATTCGAATAAATTTCAAGCCTCAATTTTGACAACAAATTAGAAAATTCAGTAAAAATCGTGGGTAGTATTAAAATCTCCAAGTTTGAGACTTTAGTTTTCATACTTCTGTCCATTACGCGTCACACCGTGAGACGCTCGCGCGGCTCGGCTTTGGTCTTCGCGTCCATCGTCAGTAACCGTGGCACGAGTCGAAGAGAAGCTTATCCGGCTGGGCTAAAGCGGCGAGCCTAGCCGCGCCGTGGGATCGCGCCTTAACGCTTCCTGTCCAGCGGTGTCGAAATAGTCGTACAGTATCAAAAATGAAAAACGAAGGAGGCTAAGGGCGAAAGAAGATTAGCGGAAAAAATTATAGTAATCCGAGTGGTGGGTTGAAATGGCCGCGTTGTCTGCTTAGGGTCCGCGCTATCTTCCTCCTGGGCCTCTTCCGTTCTGTGCGACAACCGAGGGACTCGCAGGTGTGACCGCGTATAATATTACCAGAGTGAAAAAACCCTGGGCCCCCGGATAGGTGTAACAGCGGTAGCAGGGCTAATGCGTGAATCTACGGTGTTTTTAGGGCAGATTAGAACGAAAAGGGATCAGGGTTGGCGCAACAGGTGGAGCCTTCCCCTCGTGCTTCCCGCGGTTACTTTCGTTCCTTTTTTATTGCGTGATTTTTAAGACCCCGCCGGGTTGTAATGGATTTGCTCGGGGATTCTTTGGAGCTCGGCGCTGCGGATGAACTTTGAAGTGTATAATCGTTCTATCTGCCAAGGATAAATGAGACATGGATCTGATCGGGTTAACTAATTGTAATTTCAATAAATACGGTTGAAGTAGGGGTAAATAGGTATTTTCGAGCGGCCGCTGGAAATTATTACACGGTCGTTTCTTAATTAAATAATTATCCGATGGAAGGAAGATTGACAGTAGAAGGCGGAAATAATTTAGTAGGAATTCGGTGATGATTACGAAAGAGGCGGATTTTCCGAAAACAAGTGCAGACTAAATACGCTTAGAGGTGCAACAAAATACCTCCTGTGAGAGATCTGACCCTCTCACAGGTTCAACAAGTACGCTGCTTGGATACTCAATGATAAACATTGATGTGGGTACTAGTGATGGGATCAAGTATATTGGAAGTAGGTTCAAATCTGACTGTATAGTTTCGAACAGTTCACGAGTACTTCGGAAAAAAAAACACTACTTTCAAGTAGACTCGAACCTTGACGGGAAAGGTTCGAACTCTCTATAAGTACTTTGAGAAACGTCAGCGGTACTTGCAAGTATAATCGAACCCTGATCATTTATAGATTCGGATCCTTTATGATTACCTACTTGAACCAGGAGTTTTCTATTCGGTGCGAGTGTGTGATTTGTTTTCGGTGAAAATTACCTATGCACAAGTATTCCACATTACATTTAGTTAACTTTATTATCATTAACAATTAATTTATTTGGCAAATACACAAAATATTCTTAACATTTGTAAGGATTGAGGAATAATATTTGATTGACAATTTATTATAGCTTCAACCTATTTCGTTTTTTACTATAACGACATTTCCTGCCTTCAAAAATATTCTTTCTGATGGGACGGAGATTCCCATGGTCCACAGGTAATCAGGAGCTAGTTTCGTTAAAATGAGGTACTGAATACTATTTACAGAGCAATATAATAATAACCAATGTAGTAATAGCGGATGAACTAGACACGTTCTCGTTTACCTATATTGGCAACTTCGGTATCAAAAGATGACCACAATGAAATATGGGCGTCATTTTTCTCCGAATCATTTAAGTCTTAGGAAATATCCGTACTTGTTGATACATCGTCATTCAAAACGCACTTAGCTGCTTCTTCGATTAAAGCATCGCGTGCACAAGCAATGTTTTCATTTGTAGAAAAACTTGTAGTTTTGAAACGAGGATCTAATAAAGTAGCTATTGCATAAAAATTATTATTTTCAACATCACTTAGATAATATTCCATATAATAAATCAACTTTTGACGCAAAATCTGATCTAAACCAATATCATCGGTACTATCGGTAGTAACGTATAAAAGAGTACTTAGTTGCTTTTTTAGTGATATTATTTTGGATAAATTTATATTTTTTTCGCTACTAATTTCTTTTGTAACTAAAAAAAAACATATGCAATATGGGCAGTATTAAACCCAGAGTATTCCATTCATGATCTGTTAATAATTCAAAATTATGTGTTAATGTGGCTAACGCTAACACTACAGCACGTTTTTGCTCTAATAATCTCTCAAACATTTCATATGTTGAATTCCAACGGGTTTCAACTTCAATTATTAATTTGTGATTTGGGATCTTAATCAGGTTTTGCGTTTCCGCTAATTTATCTTGTGCTAGGCTGCTGTGTTTAAAATACGTAATTACTCGACGACATTTCTCGCGAATACGGACAATATCCGGAATCTCCATCATAGATTTTTTTACTATGAGGTTCAAGGTATGTGCAAAACATAGTATGTTGGTCGTTGTAGGTCCTAGTTGTTTAATTGCTAATTTCATATTTGCTGCGTTGTCTGTAACAACGCTTATAACTTAGATTATATTTTGCGTCCACATATTTTAGCAATGTAGCAAAACCAGTAGATATCTTCTATAATGGATAATGGCTGTAGATCAGTGGTTATTAAAATCTATGATTAAAGAATCGATTGCTTCTTTTCTTATTATCGTCTGAATGAATCACTGTATCTTTACTATTGTAACAATTTCCATACAGCAAAGATTTAGAGTTCAGACGTGCCAAATTTAAATTATCAGGTGAAGCAGTTGAAACTTGAAACTACGAACAAAATCTTTCCAAGGACTTTTACTTACAATTAGATACGCACATTATATGTATATAGAATTCGGCTGCTTCGTTATTAAAACAATGCTAACATGTAAAACGCTCGTTCTGAATGAGCGAGGAACCAATCAAATAATTTGTTACATTATAAATGGATAAACTATTTACATGGTTGGATAGTTTTATTAACAAATACATGCTACATTAAATCCTGAATAACGGTTTCGTTGTACATCGTCAATCGTCACTCGTTCATTAGCGTCCAAACCAATGAGTAGAACCGACATGTAATGGTAAAAACATAAAGTAAATGCAAAATGAGAAACAAAAATAAAACCTTCAAGCTTACACCCTAGTTTATGCGTGCTATAAATATAAACATTTAAAAGAATCAAGTATGGTTGATGACATTTTACCAGTATATTTTAGCTGATAATAATCAAACAATGCAGTTTTAGCTTGCATTTTTCTATTTTTCTAAAAGCGGGTTTATTGTAGAATATTTCACACTCATTTTATGTACATATTACATTTATTATGAAGTTTAAATCGATATGTATAAATAAACTGATCAATCATGTTTCCTAAAATCGTACAACTGCAATCGTACCAGAACGATTTGAAAACTTAAGTTATATGTTATATGTACAGGTTATGTACAATTTTTTAACTAAAAACTATGCCTAAAACATCAAGCTTCAATATCCAATATTAATTTGCGTTCAATCTAGTACCAAATACAAAATACAACGAAAAATATCTTAAGTGGTACGATATTGGTAAATCTCAGCTATGTAGATTTTTATCTTTCAGGGTTCAAATACTACTTTTACGAGATTCGATTCTTTCAAACGTCGAAGTACTTAGAAGTACATTCTGAACTCTGTCGCTACTTTTTCTGAGGTTCGAAACCGGCTTCTATAACCCAAGTACTTTGGAAGTATGTAGAATGAAACGCCAGCTCTTATGAGTAGTATTCGAATCCCATGAAGTGAAACTTTTGTATTGGAATTGACTCGGATTCATCAGTACATATTGAACTTGATCCCATCCCTAGTGGGTACCCCTAGTAGCACAAAATATTGAATGCACATACATCCAATATTAAAAAGAGGTTCAATCTCTTTTTGATATTTAAATATACACACAATATTTATTCTAGATTAAGCAGCAAATATTTTTTCCAAATATACTGGAAATATTCATTTTATATTATGAAAAAAATATTTTTTTTCAAATATACAGTAAATATTTATTTAATGGTAGAAACAAAATATTTTTTCCGAATGTTCGGGAAATATTTATTTTATATTATGAAAAAAAATTTTTTTTTTCAAATATACAGTAAATATTTATTTAATGGAAGTCAACATTGTTTTCATATTAAAAAGTGTGGCTAAAAAAACATTTCTTTAATATTTGGAAAAAATATTTAACCAATATTTTCTGCTACTAGGGTACGAAATAAACGAAGTTGTAATTTTTGCATTAAATCTGCTTTAAACAAATATTTCTGTAGGAGTTTTACTAATTTTCTACAGAGACTTGAAGTAAAAGTTTTACCTTTGAACACCGCATTTTCGATTCGTATTATGTAATATAAAAAAGAAATTGGAAACGATTGGCTGTTTTAAGTAAAAAAAAAAAAAAATAGAAGCAATGTTTATATTGTAATACTGTATCTGAAGATGCATTATTGGGGTTTGTTGTAACGAAGAGGCTCGACAAGAAGAGGTATTGTTAGGTTTGAATTGGAATTGTTGCAAAAAAAACCTGGGGGAATTGTGACTTTTCGATAATGAGCTTCCCGTTTAATAAATCGGCCTCGGTTTTCTGCTGCGTGCAGCGCGGCTTGAAATTCGAACGCAATCGTCCCGCTCGTAAATTCATCTGGAATATCCAGTTTCATCGTTAAAAACTTAAATTGGGAGAAACCTTTCCGTTCTCAAATTGCGATAGGCAGGTAAATATCACGTTTCAAGGTTTATTAATCAGGCGAAACCTCGCATCGTAACCCCGTGAAACTCAACTCGCGATTTATTGCGTCGAATCCCTGCCTCTGCGCTTCCACGGTGCAACGCGTTTCGGACGTTCCCCTATCGATATTTGCAGGTATAAAATATCCACTATACTGTAATTCAAAATTTCCAAATTTAAACCCCGGAAGAACGGCGTTTTGTATATGTCGCAAGATAATTGTAAAATCCGCCTTTTTGTAGAAAGCTTAGCCCTTTTACAAAACACACCTTTCGTCGAAAAAAAACTAAGCGATGTGTTTCGTCGTTTTGAATAAAACATGCAATTGGTCGGAATAACAAAAAAATAGTAAAGTTTAAAAAAAGTTTAAAAAACGATGGTTACTATTTTTTTTTTTTGCTATTCCGACCAATTGCATTTTTTATTCAAAACGACGAAACACATTACTTAGCAAACTAATCCTTCCAGCTTCTCAAAAAAGAAACTCATGTCGTTTGCGATTTTAAAAGTTGTAAACTTTCTTTCGTCATCATTAACATGTTCGACAATATTATACGGTTTAGAAATAAACTGCCACCCGATATGTCACATGAAATGACACTTTCTCAACAGGAGAGAATTTTAAAAATCAGAGTCTGCAAAAGGGTATTTCGATAATAAATTTTCTCGTTTTTTAATAAGAAACTATTTTTCGGTTTTGAAGATGCAGATGTGCATATTATATATTTAGCAAAGAATGCCTCTATAAGTCAATAATAATTGTAATTTCACTATAATTATAATTGTAATATATTATTATTTACATACACACAGATGTACGATATTAAACAACAAGGCGATAAACCGACTTATTGTTAGTTAACCTGTGGCAATAAAACTTTCTAATTATTTACAACATTGATATAGATAGTAATATATTTTTTAATATTTTCTGCTTTATGTGTTCGTTGACTTAAAGCTTGAAGCAGCTATATGTAGATAATTGTACATTACGATTAATGTAGTTGATAAATCATGGAAGATTTAACGCTTTTTCAGAAACCACTGTGTGGAAATAATGAAAGGAACATAATTAGACCTGTTGCCTAATTCGAGACATAAAAAGAAGGGCGCGGTACGATTCAATCTCGAGATTTGGGTCGCAGCAGTGGTTACAGGGTGCCGCTATGAAGCACAGCTTTCTTCAGGTTCATCTTTTTTTTTATCATATCTCCGCTTTTCCCACGACGCACGTGTGCGGCTGCACGTGGTCAGTCACTTTTTTTCTCGATCCGCGGGGCTTCTCCTCAAAAGTTTTTTACGCTGAGAAGATATCTGGAAGAGATTACCTATTAATAGATGGGAGCGTGCTCTGTTTTCGTCTCACGGGCGTTCATTCCCTCGAATGTGGGACACTGCGTAGAGACAGACCGAAATCTAAACGTAAGTCGGTGGTTTAAGGGGTAACACCACTCTAGAGGCAGAAAAAAATACCTAAATTTGACAATTTATTTTGGGAGTATGACAAACGGAATAGAATTTCTTTTCAGAGGGTTTATTTAACACATAGTGAAGTACGAAAAACAATTTTTTTATTGTCATTTTCATACAAAATGGCGGCGACAGAGCCCGTCGTCGAAACCACTTCTTTCAAACTGGGAGGACGGATTTCTCGGAGACTATTGCATGGATCGATTTGAAATTTTTACAGTAGCTTCACAACAATATTCTCTTTGGAAGTACGTAGCGGTTTTTTGATTGAATGTAAACTCTTTTTTTTATAAACAATTTAATGCTCATGTTTAGAGCACAAAATCAATTCATTTCTTAAAAAGTGCACCACTTCCACAAAAATTGATTAAAAAAAATACCCCTACGTACTTCCAAAGCCAATTGTATATAGATTATAAATTTTTTTTATTTTTTGTTCCCGGACTCATACATGCCGAGAAATCCCTCCTCCCGTGGCTGTGTTTTCAAAAAAGCTGTTTTCGACGACGGGCTCTGTCGCCGCCATTTTGTATGAAAATGACAATAAAAAAATTGTTTTTCGTACTTCACTATGTGTTAAATAAACCCTCTGAAAAGAAATTCTATTCCGTTTGTCATACTCCAAAAATAAATTGTCAAATTTAGGTCTTTTTTCTGCCTCTAGAGTGGTTTTACTCCTTAAACGCATCGGCTGTGTCCCTGTTGATTTCGCCTCTCACTTGGTGTCAATGAATATTTAAAGTGTTTTATAATATTAATCCTCGATTAGTATTACGATATCAAGTGACACACTTTGTGCATTTAAATTATCAAATCTGATTGCAGGAGACGTTTTCCTGAATTTATAGCATATCTTCAGTTTGTTGCTGAACTGTAGAAGAAATGAAAGAAGAATTGAATTATATTTATAATCAGACTGATATTTATTGTTTTATTTTAGAATTTAGAATTTTGTAATAGATTAACCTATTGAGATATTATTTAGTTGGGTTAAGTGTCTTTTCCGATAGAGGTCAAATTTACCCCTACCTGCTTCCGTGAATTGTGCAATAAAAATATAAAATGTAATTGGTACATCCAATAATGAGAATTCACAATTATATCATGGAAATCATTTCTGTGAAAAGAGTTGGAAGTGTGGAAGCTTTAATTAGATTTAGACAATTTTTGCATTAAATAATATAAGTAGAAATATTATGTATTACAATATAATTACACTTATTAATTGTATAACATTAGAGAAGCACAGGATCTGTGTTATAAAAACGAGGTGGTTCATATACCTCACCTGATAGATTTAGGAATATGTAGAGGTGTGCACTTATTCATTAAAAAATCTCTTGACAATTTTATAATGTCTCTTATATTAAATACAAAAAAAAATGTTCAATTCAATATTGCAAATTTGTAGGCACTCATTGCATGAGTGCTTCATAACATTAAGAACTAACAAAATCAAATGAGAGGCTTGTTTATTCCTTCTATTGTTTAAGTGGAGTTACTTAAATATAATACTTTAAAATTAAATAATATTGCGATTTAGTTTGGTAGATTACATTTCAATTCATACGTATCGCGTTAATGTCTAAATAGATTACTCTAGTTAACCCTTCGTGGTCACACCTTCTTATAATCACAAATTGGTCACACGGGGTTCACTGTACCCCAGCGTCATTTTTTGAGTTACCATTTTCATCTTTTTGAATCTTTTCACTTTTCAGTGATAATTGTACACTCGTAATAGTTATACAGTCATGGTCTAATAGTCTTTTTCTAGAAATGTAAATTTTGATATGATAAAATTTGTAGTTGAAAATGAGCGATTTTCCACGGTTGTGGGGAAAAACTGATTTTTTTAAATTTTTTTTACATTTTTTTGCGATAAATCCCCTTTGGAAGATGTAAAGGTGCGACATTTCAAATTAAAAATTGCTCTTGGGGTGCGATACACCCCGTGTGACCACGAAGGGTTAATACTTTAGAAAAGGACTAGGGTTGATACAAAAACTGACTTTTGAAAAAACCGGTTTTCGAGTTCCACTATCCCAAAAACCCTGTTAAATCGGTTTTCGAATTTTCACAGAAAAATATAATTAAAATAGAAACTAAATATTTGTACTTATTTAAAAAAATTTCAAGTTTTTAATATTTATGGAATTACAAATATATAACGAAATAAAAAATACACCCTATCTATACAAAACCAAATAAATATAAAAAATTAAAGTAACTAAAAACCGTACAAATCCGTACAATTTTTTAGTTAATTTAATATTTGCGGATCTCCCGGTTTTTAAAAACCGAAAAACCCGAAAAAGGACACTTGTCTTTATAATTTAAAAAGATTGCAAAGACAATTCGGAATATGAACGAATTGCCTGTACTTTATATGTATACCGAGTACTAAAAACCAAAATCCGAATATGTTATTAGTTTTCGATTTTAACCGAAGCTATACTTCGAAATAAGTTCCTGGCACAAATGCGTAAAAAGCAAACATTCGCGTTGAATGTTGAATGATAGCATTGCCAGGGGCCTGAGGTAAAAGCCAAGGCAAGAATCAATCAAGTAGAAACCCTACGGTGGACAGTGAATGGAAAGTACGAAATCACCGTCGTAAAAAAAGCAGTCATGTGATCGCGTTTCGATCGTGAATAGCCGCACGGTTAGGTGAGAGAAGTGGCCAGTGAAAGAAGACCGGAAGTGGTCACTCGAGACCAATAATAATTGGTTTGGGAGGCAGGCGCACTCTCGACAAGGGTGTTCAGGCATGTGTGCAAAATTTCGGTGCGTCGAGGGGAAAAAAAGTGCTCCACGTCCGTAATGCGAGACACGCGCACACGTGGTCGAAAGTTGAAACTGTGTCGTCTGTCCCTTTTGGCCCTTTCTCTTCGCCCCTGACAAATATACTATCGAAAGGAAAGAACCTTTCGGCCCCACTAACGATCCACTGCAGACTGCCATGTTTCATAAAGAAATGCTGAATGAACATAGGTGAAAAAACGAATCGTGTCGAAAGTGAAACGTCTTACTGCATTTGCATTCTTATTCTGATGGTTGCAAACCGCAGTTGGGCGAAATTTTATTTAGATACTAACTACTAATTACTATTGAAATGTAATTGTTAACTCAGTTACGAATTACTTTCTGTAATCGTTAATTCTCACTGACTTTAATTGTTCATTGTATTTTGTTCAATTATAATAATTATTAATTGTATTTTCGTCAATTATAATAATTATTCATTGTATTTTCTTCAATTATAATAATTATTTATTGTATTTTCTTCAATTATAATAATTATTAATTGTATTTTCTTCAATTACAATTGTTAATTGTATTTTGTGCAATTATAATTGTTAATTGTATATGATTCAATTACAATTGTCAATTGTATTTGGTTCAATTACAATTGTTAATTGTATTTGGTTCAATTACAATTGTTAATTGTATTTGGTTCAACTACAATTGTTAATTGTATTTGGTACAATTACAATTGTTAATTGTATTTTGTGCAACTACAATTGTTAATTGTATTTGGTACAATTACAATTATTAATTGTATTTTATGCAATTGCAATTTTTAATTGTATTTGGTTCAGTTACAATTGTTAATTGTATTTGGTTCAATTACAATTTTTAATTGTATTTGGTTCAATTACAATTGTTAATTGTATTTGGTTCAATGGCAAGGTTCAATTGTATTTTGTGTAATTTTGTAATTAACAATTGTAATTGCCACATGTAATTGGAGGGCAATTACAAGTGCGTAGTTGTTAATTGTCTCCTGCTTAATTACAATTAACGACTATGTAATTGTAATAACAGAGCAATTACACTTGGTAATTGCAATTGTAATTGTGGTCACTAAAAATTAACGATTACAGAGAGCGGATTATTTGTAATTGATTAAGCAATTACATTGTACGTACATATAATTACATTGAATTGCAATTACTTTTTAATTGAAATTTCACTGTAAAAAAAAACACAAAGATTCTGTCAAATTCTACGAAAAAGAAATATCTACTAATTTATTTCCAGAAAGTAAAACCTACCATTAATAAAAAAATTATTAAATACGAAATTGTTAATAAAATTTAGAATTCCTTACCAGTTATACTATACCTATATATTTCCAAAAAAGTCTGCTGTTTTTGAAATTCCTGCTAAACCTATTTTACAAAATGGTAGAGCGGTACAAAAAACTGTTCGCACAAATCTGTGTGCACATTTTGTATGCAGGTAAGCGAAACGTGTTGGACGATGCCGATGTCACAGCGATCGCTACCGAAGAGATCTAGCGGTAGTAGGTCAGTGAGTCGAGCAGCGGATGATAACGTGTGTCTCAAGGCAGGCAGACTCCAGCTGCATTCGTTCTTGTTAAAAGATATAGACGTTAGGTTACTCCTAAAAATTGGAACGATCATTGAAAACATTTGGACAACCAGCTTTAGCGAAAGGTCGTATTACCAGTCAGCTTTCCGTCGTTGTCTCCTGATGTACATACAGATGTGTATGTATGCACATATACATTTAGCAATCGTCGTGTTAGAAACGTAGGAGGGTCCTAGTCTTTTTCGAGCTACCGTAATTAATGACAGTGTTAGAGGGGTTATCCCTTTTTAGACTTCTTTTCTTGTGAGGGGTGTTTATAGTCCCTTCACAGAAAAAATATTAGGTGATGTACAGAAGTGTTTACAATCAAGATTTTTTTTTATTCATTGAAAATTTTCTTTAATACCTTAGTTAGTATATTCGAGGTAAAAAGGGGGCCAACTTAACACAACATATTGCATTTAGTGAAAATTATTACGATAGTACTATCATATCAGTATTGGTTTGTCAACTATAAAACTCGTAAATAAAGAAATGGCACCTGCAAGGGAACTTTGGTAACCAAAAAAATTCAAGATTTTGACAATTATTTTCTGCTACTTTTTGGTACTTCAGGGTGAAAACGCCCCTTAAGGGTACTAAGCAGTTGTTCCTGTCTAAAGTGAAGCATTTCTGCTTCAATTAATTACAACGAAGCAAATTGAAACTGAGACTCGTTCTTTGCCATGAAGTTTATTAACATCCTAAGCTTTAACAAACATGTTTGTTTAGTCAAAAATGTGCATTATATATGACGCTACAGATGGATCGTTAAAGGGTTTTTTTTTGTAAAAATATTTCTTTTGTTTTGCAGTGATAACTCAAAAAATGGAGGTTCCAATCGATTCAAATCAAATCGGAGCTTGTTCACAAAATGGGGTTTTGCCCAGCCCCTAAAAAAGGTTAAAAAAATTCTGAATATTACTTCAAACATACCTTAATATGCAGGCAAAACGCCGAATACTATAAACTTGCAGTTTTTGTTAAATAAATTCCCGAAGATGGCGTCGAAAAACGAACAGTTACACTGGAGTACCCCCTTAAGGGTTGAGCAATGTTTTTCTATTTTCCTGTATATCTTGAAAAATATAACAGATATAAAAAAGTTGTCACAAGTAAAATTTAATAGTTTTTTATGCAGTATAAAGCTACGCAATCGAAATATTTAAAGTTTGTACTGGGTAACATCTTTTTGTTTAAACTTTTAAGAAACAACCCGCTATTTGATGAATATTCGTTCCAGTTACTAAAAAATTTGTATCTAGTCATGAGTAGCTAGAGTGATTTATTAACATCCACTCCTGTGTGTAGCTTTGACGCTCAACTAGGTCCTTTAAAAGGATCTGCATACATGATGAAGAGTTGCTAACCAAGGTGACGTTTCTGTCCAAATTAAAAACGAATTGTATCTCATAAATGTGTGATTGATGGATCTGTATTTATAAAGAGTTTTCTCCTTATTTTTATAAGTACTACCTGTCGCCACGGGTTCATTAATTTCCGGCGTAATCACAACGTGAGTTGCAGCGAGTTATATTGTAATTTGTGCAACAGTATAGGGAGTCCAATCGCTTTAGGATTTATTGCAGAGGCGTAACCAGGGGATGTAATCTGCATTCCCCTTACCCTCCCCTCTACCAGCCAGCGTGCAATTTTTGACATGATATACAACTAAATGATGATGTTAAATAACGAACACATTTTACGACTGTTATAAATAATATCCAAGTGAAAAGAAATTATTTTACAGAGTCAGTTTATATTACCTCTCAATGTTAAAAAGTACGTGTTGTATTAAACTAACGACTCATGGCGCGATTAACTTAACAGATGTAGCAGCATAAATTCTTTGTAAGTACATGCTATCTTCCCGAGAAATTTGACTCGAGCCAAATTATCTGGAATTCAATGTATAAAATTACATAAATAAATTACGAGACACCACGTACGACACGATAAAAGGTCTGGGTTAGGTTCGGGTATTACTTTTGTTTCTCCAATACTGAGCAACCGTTTCTCTCATCGGTTCTCGTGTTTCTCTACCGTCAAGGACCCAGTTCCTGATCACTTAAGAGTAACCATCGCGGGTTTTTAAACGTGTAAATGGAAAACGTAACCAAATATAAAAGATGTTTTGTTATTTCAGTAGATCTATGTTTAATCTTTAATTTGGTATTAAAAAAAATGCAAACATAATAATAATTATTTTATAATTTAACTTTGAAAGTGAAAAATGCAAAGGGAGCAGTTTCTGAACACCTAAATCATGTCTGGGAGTATTTCCTGATCAGATCAATACCCAATTCCTGATCAAATAGATTGAAATGTATAAATTGCATAAAAAATCATTAAATTTAAGTATGGCAAAGTATGGCATCTTTATTAACAGAATATAAATATACTAAATATTTTTACAATCTTATAGCTGGTATTTGAAATTTTTTCAATGCAAAATTTTAATAGTTGGTTTATTTTTTAACACAAAACCCTGATTAGAAATTACTCAATTTAGAGTATTACATATTATTTGGAAAATAACAAAAAATTAGCTAGTAAATTTCAACTGTATAATTAAATTTTCGGTTTTCAAAATTCTTGCTTCAATAACCTATTTGCTGATCAGGTGATCAGGAATTGCGGAAGCATATAAAAACTGTACCCAATAACGAATCACCACTTTTTTGCATTAAAAAGAATACAAAACATTCATAATTTAGTTATTTAATATTATTAAAGTATCAAAGAAGTTAACTAAGTATATATTACCTAAGAATTTTCAAAAGTATCACAGAAAAGAACTGAAATTCACGACGTGCTCTCTTATACTGAACAACAGTAAAATGGCGTCAAACCAGGCGTAGCTACAAGCGTCTTACTTTGATATTTTTTTTTATCCAAACACATTTTAATATGAGGCATCAAATTTTCCGTATAAATTTCAAAATACTTCATAATTATTTAGTAATTTTTGGTAATAAATTTGTATCGTAATAAGCTTATTATTTGGTATTTATATACTAAACTGATCAGGAATTGGGTACTGATCAGGAACTGGGTCCTTGACGGTATATCGCACTAGCAAGTAGCCAGAACAAAATCAGCAACGCGCAGAATTGCTAACAAGCCGCATCACGCGGCTAGATTGAGACAAACCTGGTGACTGGAAGTTACAACCTACTTAAAGCGTTAATCGGCCGTCAACGAGTGCACACGCGAAGCTCTCGAGCCTAAAAATACCCACGCCAGTGTCACTCGTCAAAGGGCACTAGAGCCTTGCTCCGCGTACCCTAGAAGCTGCACTCCGAGGCAGGAAGATAACCGCCATATTCCTCTCGAGGGCGGTCAGAAGTGCCCTCGAGCTTCTCCAAGGCCGTGGTGCGCAAAGTTACAAATATTTCTATCATTCAGCCGCTTTGTACAATGCCAACCGACTGACAATAGGCCCTTGGATTCGTGAGTTTAGTGGTCCTTCATCTCCTGCCCACCAGCACAGTCGTAGCCTCCGCGCGCGGACCGTCCACGATCCCGCGGGCATCTTGGAAACATCCCCGCCGGCAGCGCTCCGCGCCAGTGGCCCATTATCCACTTAGTATAGGTTTCTACGAGCCCTCCGTATATCTGGGTGCGCCCTAAGTATTCCGACGGCTCTCGCTCCTTCTCCCCGTCATTTTCTATGGGTGGAATGGCGGGGTTTTTCTTTAGTTAGATTTACGATTTCTCGTGCACGTGTTCACAAAAGGGCTTTGGAGAAAAAAAGATTCCCCCGCTCGCCTTCGAAAAGCGAGAGGACCGATGCGCAGCCGAGCGCGAGCAACCGATTCTTCCCTCCTTTCTTCCGTAAGGATTGTCCTGGGATACGTGGGAGGGTGGCTGTAAGGAAAAGGGCTCGCCTCTGCTCGCCGCACGGGACGATTGTCACGGGACGCAAGAAAAATCGATACCTAAGTGGCGAGGGATCTCTTTCGCCCGGGCCAACGTTTTCTTCAGCGGACAGTATCTTCCGACATTAAGTGCCTTCGTATATCGTCGGATGTCTGGAAAATTCGATAAAAACGCGCCGTCCCGGCACCCCGGTCTCCTTCAGGCCACTCGCAGGGATCTCTGCATACCGAGTGTTCGTGTTCTCTGCTCGTAAATGATGTAGGCACCAAAGTCAGTGAATAATATTGGGTTGTTTGGGAAGAGTGATTGCACGGGGTGTATTTTTTTTTTTTTTTTTTTGGTTTATTTCGATGTCGTTGTGTGGAGGTGAAGGTTTGTTTTAATAATGTACAACAAAACTGACCTTGCTGACCGGAAATAGATTTTTTAGTCAAAATCGAGCGTTTTTTTTTAAAATGCTGTCATTCTGTCAAATTTTATTTTTAGGGGTCCTCCGTGGGTCCGACTATAGCAACAACCATAATAAAAAGAATGAGCTTTAGTTGTTCCATTTTAGATAATTATGACAGGGCCCAAGAATTTTTTTGAAGATGCTTGCGCCACCGACTAGGAAGCTTAAAATAATAGGGTAAAGAGTACAATGGTTGGCCACTTAAGTAAGAGTGTCACATAAATAATGAATTATATATAAGTGTGAATTTAGTAAATTTGCATTGGAAATCAATATAAATAAGTAAAAAAAAGTCCTAATAATCTAAAAATAAATGGAGTTTATTTAAAAAAAAGCAAGAATTTATAAAAATATACAAAAAATGTGTTGACTACGAAAAAATATAGTTATTGGCATGGTCACGACAGTAGTTGTCCGATCGGTTCGACAGTGATTGGCCGCTATTTGACACATAATATAACCTAAAAGAAAATGTTATATGATTTGATGATAGAAATGGGATTAAAATTAATCAATAAAAAATGGATATATCTTATGTATGTATGTGTTTATTAAATACAAATAAATATATTTGTTCGTATACATCTTATATTATCACTTATCTCTGACAAGGTATACTTTCTTTGGGCATCTTTCATTGCTTATAATTATTACCTGGCGATGATTTAGAAAACGCGGGACTCATTCTAAATTGTATGGTAGATCGTGGTACCCCATATTTTTTAGAAGCTGTACGCTGTGACATTCCTTTTTGCACAGCATCTATAGCTTTTATAATGTGTTCATCTGTATATTCTTTCCCATATTTCCTATCACCTTTTTTCACTTTTGGCATATTTTATAGTGGGGTAATTCAGTTCTACTAAAAAATTCAAAATTTTTACAATTTATCTACTAGGAAAGCACAATTTAAATTTTAACTTCAATTTACTTAAACAAATTCTGTAATCAAATTAAATTGGAATAATCTAATTAATTCAATCAAATTTCATTTTTAATTCCAATTTAATTAAATAAATTTAATAATCAAATTGAATTTGAATACACCAATTAAAATTCAAATCACAGGAAACTTAAAATATAACTATACAATGTAACATACCTAATTGTACTTCTTCTTTTTATTTAATTATACTATAATTATATAAATGTTGAATCTTTCTTACAAATGACCGTTTCAGTACCGCTAATGAATAGGGGGCCAATAACCGTTTTACCGTTACTAAGGTTATAAAACAATCATCGGCCGCCCGGCCAATTATTGCCATTCAACATTATTCATATGACAGTTGTTGGCCCCCTGTATTTTTCATAATATATGTATAATTTTAACAAATAAATAATTATTTTATAAAGTTTCAACTTTTATTTATCGATATATACCGAATATGAGAGATATACATATCATAAATACATTAAACTATTCGTAAACTTTTAACTGTACTCTTATGGTTTTTTGATTAAATGGCTGTAATTTCCAAGCTTCAAAGCCGAGTCATCCTATTTGCTTTTATATATAATCACAGTATATAGTGAGTGGAGAAATGTTGATTACATCCGAAGCAAGAAAGTACAAGGAATATGAATATGTTCATTAAAAAAGGCATAACATTGGTATTTCTTTATATTCATTTATTTCTCAAAATATGGCCAATCATTGTCAGGTAGCCAACCACTGTACTCTTTACCTTACCAGAGTATTACCTCAAACATACCTTTAATATCCAGGCAAAACATCAGATAGTATAAACTAACCTCAAAGTCAAATTGGCTCTTCCACTTTTTCGCGTATAACTCTCAAAGTACAACAGACAGAAAGAAACGTTTCCAACAAAAGTTTAATGGTACAATAAGCGCTGAAAACTTGCGTTAACAAATTTTTGAAAAGATTTTAAACAGAAATATATCTGATGAAAGAAAACTTTTTCAAATATTTTGTTAACGGAAGTTTGTAGCGCTTATTGCACCATTAAACTTTTCTTTGAAACATTTTTTTCTGTCTGTTGGACTTTGAGAGTTATACGCGAAAAAGTGGAAGTGCCAATTTGACTTTGGGGTGAGTTTTCACCCCCTTGTTGAAACACACCGTTGTTCTTGTTTTGTGTCACTCTAAAAAACCCACATAGTTCCCTTGTTAGTTTCTTGGCCCTCAATTTTTTCTTCTAACGTGTAAAACATCTAAGTTAAAAATCACGACGATCTGGAACTTGTGGGCGTAATGGTCTTTAATTATTTGTTACCGATTGCGATATATTTGACGAGCTAAAAAATAATTTCCTTCTACTTCATGAATAGCACGAACATACATACATACTATACAGTAATGCATGAAACGTATAAACTATGTTACCCCAAAATTTCGCGAACGAAAATAAGTTCTATATTTTCCATATGCTGAGTACACACGAATCTATTCATAACGTAACCTAAGTAGCTTCTTAGTGTGGCTGTCTGCGAGTTTTGTAAATGCTTATTCAATTATCTTGAAACTGTGCAGCTATTCCAAGATTCATAATTGGAAGAGACAAAGAAGATAATAATATTAAGCCGATATATTTTTATACAAATAAATATTTTATTCAAAATACTTGGCGCTGCGGAACCAAAAATAATGCTCGGCGCGCAGCGCCAAGTATTTTGAATAAAATATTTATTTGTATAAAAATATATCTACTTAATATTATTGTTTCATCTTCTTTGTTTCTGTCAATGATGAATCTTGGAATATCGGCCAGAAAATAATAATGGAGTAATACACTTTTTTGTTTGTATAAACAGCCATTGTTAATTTTTTTGTTTGTGTAAATAGCCATTGTTGTCATTGGCGCAATATTTGTATATCATTAGATTTGTAAATATTAATTTACGACAGTGTTCTTAAATATGCTTCTTTTTTTTATGGGATCTATTCATAACAGTAAAACAAATAAAGGGAGACTCACTGGTAGTGTCTATGACTACTAAATAGATTGATAAAAAACGTATTATTTTTACTTAATCCTTGCGTGTTTCTACTTTATACTGTTTTCCTGAGGACTTCTTACATTACATATTGTTACGTAAAAAATTAAAGTCCGTGTTAAATTTCACGTTTATATTTTATATGTATAACTTTCATGTATCAATATCACTTACCATGAAAATATTAAATCAGACACACAAATACTTCGACCTGTAGCTCTATGTATGTATACTAGAAACCAACGAACCTACCTAATATTAGGACACCTGCCGTATTTGTACAAAATTTATATTGCTACAGATTGAATACTTTCCAGTGCTTCTATTTTCTAGTTTTAATTCGAAATACCAACTAAAATAAAATTGTCAGAGTTCATCAATAAATTCGACAATAGGTCGACAAACGAGTGACAAATATATTCCCTATTGCGAGATCAAATCAAATCATTCGTTGTTCTAATTAAAAATGACAGAGTGGAGAAAGAATCATTCGGGTGAAAATGATCTCAGTGGCGATCTAGCCATCAAAAGAATTATCTACCTTGTCATTCAGAAGTAGAAGTTCGAACGAAGTTGATCCTTCCAGGTTGTCGATTGCTTCCTCCGGTGCTTTCAGCTGATCGCCGTACAAAGGAGGCTAAGTTTGACGTTGAGTGTGAGTTAATACGTCTATTATCAGAGCCAATAAGCCATGCGGCCACCTGGCAGCGGTGTGGCTTCTCCGATCCATTATTTCGAAAATATTTCCGTGGCCCTGAGCAAGAATAACATTTCGACGCGAATCTTTGCCCGGCCAGTTGATCCTTTCAAGAGTACACACGCTCCCCTCGCGCAGCCGTGAGCTCCGGCCGGCGGAGAGTCTTTAAGTTCGTTTTGCCAGGTTTAAATGGCGTCAAATAATACAATAATTGTCCCTTTTAAGAGTCGAAAAGGTACATTTTTAAGAAATTTGTCTCCCCATAACATAGTAGTCGAGAATTTAGCTTGTTCAGACCCGAGTCAGTTTATCCTGGACCCAACCCCGGCGGCTCCCCACTGGCGTAGTAAACGTCCGCATTTCCTTGTGGCCATTTCCACCTTAAGAAACCTCTGAATTTAGTCCAACTCGGAAAACTTTAAATTCACGTAATTGTTTCGATCACGCAACTTTCCACTGCACTTTTCCATACCACAAATATGTAAATTCCACATTTCCCGCGACTGTAAAATTAATTGTCAACTAATGAAACTGGTACCATTTTTAGAATTATGTACGGTGCAATGGAAGAGCTGATTTTATTTAACTCAATAATATTCGTGCATTCATTTCCACGTCTCTTTATACCAAACGGAGTCACTTGGTGTGGACTTTTCGGGGTAAAAAAATTTCGCGTGTCCACGCCACTGTCTCGAAGCTGCTACAACGAAGATCGGCAGCCCAGACCGCCTTTTGTAGAGAATAAGACGGAATAACTCGAAAATCACTCCATAATGCTGGGTTCTCTGACAATAGAAAGTCCTTTAGGAACTCCGACGCGCCGTGGCTGACTAAAGGGACGTCTAAATGTATTCGTCCCGAAGGCGAAAATGACACGAGCGTCGGAGGAATCGAGAGGTGCCCATACGGCCTGAAGAGATGTGTCATCGTGATGTCTTGCTGAGGCGCTCAGTGTTGCCATAATGTTTTTTATCCACGATGTAACTTCTATAATAAATTTACTCAATTAACACTAACACTCAGCATATGGCGAAAGGGTCGTTTAAAAAATATTACCTTTCTTCGTAGAACTTAAAAAATAAAAAATAGTACTAAACTTGAAAAATAGGTACTCTAAGGTAACTTTTTTTATTTCTTTCAAGTGGAGTATCTATTTCAAAATTAACCCTGCGCACCTAAGTAAATGTGTAAACTTTTGGTGTGCAGCAAGTCAACAAAATACCAATGGCCCGTTTATAAAAATTAGGGGTATGTTAAAAATTACAGTTTTTCTTGTAAACTGGTATGCTACGTCGAATTTTTTCTAGCGTCGAGCAGCGACGGAAAGGTACGATCGGATATCGAATCCACGGAAGCGTGAGGTATCGGCGCGCAGCGTTCACGGGACACCGTGAAAACTTCTCTGTCTGCATCGGCATCAAATATTTGACAATATTTTCAAAAGTTCCGAATGCGTAATCCAACACTCCGCCACTTCGGTTCAAGATTAGGGTCCTGCGGCCCAGTGGAATTCTTTTATGCGGTGTAAAACCTCCTCGGTGAAAGAGCGCCCTCCACTGCCCGGGGGCGGCCCCCCGGGTGATGGTATCGTGTTGCGCGCTTCCCGAGGGCCGTGCAACAGGTTAGATCCGCGGAGATCAGTGCGATAATATAATCTAAATGGAAAATTGTATTGAATCAGCAGCAGCATAATGAAAGCTTTCAGGTAGTTGGCTACCCATATAATGACAGCTAATGCTCGTAATCTGATCCGCGGCGGCCGTTTTCTTCGATCCCCCTGGAAACGGATTGAATGCTTATTCTTTATTTCCTTCTCCCTCTTTCTCTTTGTCGCGCTTGCAGGGGATGCTCGGCAACTCAGGGATTCAAAAGAATTGGAAACTTTGCTGAAATGTATTTAGCTCGAGTGATGCTAAAATAACCATGGGTGTCCGCACCCCTACAGCACATTGGTTGCCGAAATGTCTCAGTTACGTTGCGGTTTGATATCTGAAACATTGCACGGAATATTGCCGAAAAGTTGCAAGTAAATTGCTATGTCCGCCCTGTGCAACATTGCAGGATATATTTCTGCAACATTTCTGAGACTTTACAGCAATGTTCGCGCAACATTCCTGAGATTTTACAGCAATGGTCGCGCAACATTTCAGAGATTTTACAGCAATGTTCGCGCAACATTTCTGAGATTTTACAGCAATGGTCGCGCAACATTTCTGAGATTTTACGTTGCTCATACGTTGCGAGGTCTCGCAACTTAACAGCAAGATTTAGGCAATGAATCCGCAATAAATCGGGACTTAGAAATTTTCACTCGATAATACGGAACTTTTTCATTGCGCATAATAAATTAAATGTCAATGGTAGGGACACTGGCAGGAATTGGAACTTGTAACACTTTTTTTACCAATATCTTTGTTGCTGTATATGGTTAATGAATTCGTTTAAACTCTATAGTGTTAATTAAATAATTGTCTTAATTATTTATGTCAGATATTGTCCACGTTCGCATATATTCTCTCGGCGATGACCTGTGAAATCTTAGACTGTATTCCGCGTGTTGACATTTCAGTATCGTTCCGCGTAATTCCGGATTTATTGCGGATTGGTTGCCGAAATCTTGCTGATAAGTTGCGAGCACAATATTGCACGGCAATGGGAGTGCAATATTTCGGCAATATTGCACACACATTGCCACGCTATATTGCACGGCAATGTGTGTGCAATATTGCGGAAATATTGCTCATACGTCGCGAGCGCAATATTGCAATGCAACCTGCAACCAAACGGCAACATTGTATTGTACTGCAACGTGTGTGCAACGTTCCTGCAACAAAGTGTGCTGTAGGGGCAGAGGAGGGCGAGGGGGTAAATTGACTCGCCTCCCCTCCCAATGGCTTGGAAAAAATCGCTTATTTTTATTATGTTTACACTAAAAACGTGAATATTTTCAAATTTAAATTTTAAGTGTTTAATTAAATTGGCTATTTCAAACGGGTTCAAAGAAGCTACCAATCGTCACCTGTCAAGTTGACTGTTTCTAAGTCACTTAACCATTTCTTGTTTCGACAATGAAACGATCATAAGGGTGAAAATACCCTTTTTAAAAAATCGCGTTTTCGTATTATCGCGAATATCTACGAAACCGTGAAAGATATACATAGAAAAAAGTTTGATTCCAAGTTTCTTGGGTTTTGATATCCTACACTGCTACAATATGGCGCTAAAGAATTTTCGAAAACAATTAACTCAAACTTTAAACCCCACCACCCGTTTCTCGAAAATTCATTATCGCGATATTGTAGGATATCAAGAACTATGAAATTCTAAATTACACTTTTTTCCCTTTGCAGAGGGCGCTCAAATGATGAATTGAATTGGTTCTTTCTGTATAAGCCTCCTACGAATTTGTTGATATTGGACTTTCAATTATTTTCCGACCTTTAAGCGAATTTCAAAATCCAAAGTCGAGAAGTTGAAACTTTTACATATTTCAATGTCTAAATTAAATTTGCACACTGATGAAAACTAATTTGTAGCTTTTGGCATTTTTTGAAAGTATCAGATCTTGAGAACGTATTCTCAAAATATTGTGTTCAAATCTAGATAATTATTATTATTACTATTATTATTATTTATTTATTTATTTAAGTATATCAACGGGGTAAATCCTTTGTTATAAGAAGTACAAATCGCAGTCACACAAGCATAGAACAAACAATTAGAAAGTACAAAAGAAAAATATTTAAAAGAAACAAAAGCAGAGAAATAAGAGGAATAATTGATGAAGCTATAGAATTTTATGTCAACCAACCCCCGAGCACATGAACGCACATCACTATTTCCCCACAAAGATAGTCAATAGTCCTGACCGGCTTTCGATTTCTATTATGTTCTGTGAATTGTTTAGTCCTTTGCATTGGCATACACACACTTTCTTTGACTGCGTTGTTTCACGGAAATTCAAGGTACAATCAAATATAAATATGTGTATTCCTTTAACAATATCTATCGAATGTATGATGGCGATTTCTAAAATCCACATTTCTCAAGTTGGTGGGCACATCCCGAAAAATGTTTCAAGTTTCTTAAAATAAGAATCTTCAACGTTTTGAATCGAAAAATTCGGCAAAAGATACGTAAAACCGATATTTACGATTTCAGTTCTCAGCTAACACTATTGCATTTTATGACAGCTGCAAGTATTTTAACGATTCGTTAGATTTTCTTGGTTCACTTCAAACAATTAGCCAGCATTGTTTCCATTACAAAAAATATCGAAAAAAACATGTCCAATGGTAGTGGCTGTAATTTCAGATATTTTTTATATAGTTCAATAAAACTTTATTCGGCAATACGTGACACGTACTATGCAATCAAATTTCATTTAATTGTATTCATTGATTTTCGGGGTAATTTCTTTCATTTTACTTGTAATTAATGTATAGAAGAATTTTGTATTTATTTATTTAGTTAAACGGAAACCCTTTGATAAATACAAAAAAAAAAACAATAATATATACACTGAGCAATGAAGCGCAGATTAGAGAAATAATTAATACAACTAATACGTTAATAAAGTAGAATTTTGCTGATGAATGGACTTATTATTATTATTAGGTACAATTCAAACTCTTCGCAGTGCAGTTGGTGCCCTTTACTGCGAAAGACACGATGACCCCTTTGCGGTCGCCATCTACCGTTGCAGGGGCAAACCATGCAATTTAGGGAAGTTAGAAGAACCAATAATAGATGGTGCATTGTACTTTACAAAAACTGCAGAGGATACAGTTCACTACTTCCCAGTTATAAAAACGGTGGAAAAGAAAAAATTATACGTCAGTAATGTAGTTTATATACTATAGTTTTCGTTAAAGAAGTTCCTGGAGTAATCAATGAGCGTTTTAATCAATGTGCTGCTTTTAAATCTCGTATTACGTTTATTATAATTTGCGTATATAATGCCACTAGTGTTGAAATCTTTTGTTCTAATTGAATAATGCAAAAAAAAGTTAAATTCCAACATCCAGTTGTAGAAAAGTAACAGTTGCGTTCAATTCTGTACAATTTACATTGTAATAAAAATTATGCTTGTCCATTCGATGAAATTTTTACTTTCTCTAAATATCATAAGTCGCTACTGACTGACTCAGAATTTATCAAATACACAACAAATTGGTAATTAATAAGTAGTACTGTTTCTACGAATAAGTTACTTGTGGATGCTGAAATCGTTTATTAAATATACGTTTTTTAATAATAATAGTTATTATTGTTGTATATATATATGTATATAGCATATTTATATTTTATATACATTAGTAATTATTATTATTATTTTGAAACAATTTTTTCTTTATCAACAGTCTCTCGAATTCGTGGGATTGTAGTGTCCCCTTTAGGAAATACAGTGACCTTTTGGATGACCTTGGAATGACCTTGCAAGGCTCAGTAAAAAGAATGATTTTCCTTAGATATTACGATTTCACGTAAAAAATTGGCGAACAAAAATATCCACGTGTTTTACCGCATTTCCTACTGTTGATTTCAATGATTTCCGGCGTAACTGATCTCTAAATATGCAGTATAATTCTGAACACACGTCATAACTCATAATTCCTTAAGAACGTAATTGGGTAATTTCTAAAAATCATTCCTAGATGCTTTTTAATTTTTTTAATTTTCTTCTTGGGGCATACACGTAACCTATGTGTTTAGTAGCAATACTTCTATGATATTCACGTCATTTTAAGCGACTCTTTTTTTTTTGGTTGAGAAATATTTATCATACTATTTATTTCCTTTATTTCGCTGATTAATTTTTTTTACGAAGGATGCTAATAAAAGGATCAATGGTAGACAAGAAACACAAGTATTTTCATTCCCACACAAATTTATTAAATTCATTTCGTTAAATACGATTACAAAAGTACCTTAAACGCAAAGTGAAAGAAGTTGGATCATGCGCTCCAAGGACGAAACGGGAAAACGAAAACGCAACACACAATCGATTATATAGACGTGCGAGTAATAACACTCGCGATTACGAGTAAGAGTACGCAAACGAGAAGGCGACGAAAGGAAAAAAACAAGAAAATCACTCGAATACAAATTTAGGGATTACCAAGCAAAAAGAAAAAATTCTCGACACGCCAGCTTCAATTTCGAAGATTAATAAACAGAGTGCGCACCGATCCAAACGAAACTCGATCGATTCTGCATGGACAATTACATTCACATATCACAAGATATCGCTCGAGCTGATTCGACTAATCCTACATACGTCTAACTTACGGATTATCATAAATCTGTATCGTCTACGAACGATTATCACAGTGCTCGTGTGTTCTTACAACAAGTCGGAAGCCATTTCGCCTACATACGAATATTGCGATGTTTCGGAAGACATTCAAGCGAGATCAGAGGCGCGTTACAGAATTCTCGCGATTCTCTTTAAAGCACTTCGTATCACAGTTTTCTCTTCTCGGCTTACCAACTAATATCACAGTCGTTTCGATTAACCGCTAGTATCACAGTGGCTGGGGAAACATCGTCCCCTGAACTTATCACAGTGTCGACAATTTCGTATCCCCGTGTAAATAATATTTACTCGTATTATAGAATATGCACTGGGCGGCCTATGTACTCGAACGAAGTTCGATGTCATTACATCTACGATAATCTATCTACGTGTCTACAGAGTTAACGCTACTATCACAGTTTAAGTCAGTCGAACCATACTCTCTAACTTAAAAAGTCTCTAAACGGTATTGGGAGCCTCCTCTTAACTCTATTCCTACTCGCTAACCGAAATCTAGACAGCTCCCTCCAACGGCTTCACGTCGGACTAAAACGATTAAAGCTCCGAACCAGAAGTTAATCTACTTTAGCTTAAGTCTATTAGATCCTATCTCTAAGTTAAAGCTACCTTAAAGTCCGCGGGTGTATAATGGAAGACCTTACTAAGTATGTCTATCAATCTTCAGTGTCGACGCATCGACATCCTCCGTAGAACTCGGGGCTTCTTCTCAGCGGCTGGCCGGAGTAGCCACCAGGTCCTCTTCCTCCCGGCATTGTCCAGGGAAAGCTTCAGTCGTCGTTGCAGCAGCGTCTGATCTTTATTGCCAGCTCCCTCAGCTCGTTCTCCAGGTTCTCGTTTGTCAGGTTCCAAAGCTCTTCCTCGTCCAGTTGCATCTTTGTCGCCGCCGGCTTGCCTCCCGTCTCATTAACGAGATTCTGCCGCTCGATCTTGTCGTCTCTGCGAGCGACCTGCCGACGAAGTCTGCCGCACAATCGCCGCACGCTGGACAGAGCGTTCTTGACAGCGCTGCCCGCGAACGGCGCACTGTCAATGCGCCGATCAGTCATCGAACTGACGGTCACTCTCGAGATCTGCCTCCTCATCCTGGCGCTGATGGAACAGAAAAACCGGTCGCGACTCGCGACGCTTCGGATTCAGACTGGGCCAGACACCCTGGTCGTTGATCAATGGTCTCCGCGCCGGCTCTGCGCTGGGCGTGTGTCAACGCGCTGGGAGAGCCGTATGCGACTGTCTATGTGCGATGGTATCTATGGATGGTTGTGCGTGAGTGCGGCAAAAACTCGTGCGGCCGAGAGAGAGCGTTGCGGGGGCAGAGGGAGAGAGGCGGAAACTGAACGATAAACACGTGCACGGCTACAGTAACACGAAGCCCTCGAATGGATATGATCTCCCTTTTTCTCTGGAGGAGCGCACGTTTTGAGTAGGTGTGATTGAATGCGAGCTAGGATGAGGAGTCTTTCTCTTATATAGCCAAAAGGCGGCGCATGCGCCGCGTCCAAGTCGAACAGGGAAGAGGGTGGAGACAACGTCCTTTACAGGTACCTGCGTGGATTCCCGTGCGCAGGAGGGCAGATACTTTCCACCCCTGCGGTATTTGCGTTGCACACCCCGTGGAAAGGGCAAGTAATAGTCGGTTACACCATTTGCATTTTACACGCTGTCGCATGAATTTTTATGCGTGCACGTTTTTGTCGGGATCCCGTGATGCGTGATCTTCCGGCGGAAGGAAGGGATGAAATAGTTGTATAAATATAAATGAAAGGGAAAACGGATTTGGTCGAACAACTACGTTGCGAGATTGGAATAATCGGTTATGTCCTGTAAGTAGGGGACCGGGGCTAGTTGATACGTTATTCGGTTTTCAATTTTTTTTTTTCATTTTTATTCGAATTAATTGCTTAATAACAAATATGCCAAAATATACTTTGATCCTTCCTCTTGAATATGTAGTAAGCGAAAACTTGAGGAAATACGTACAAAATTAATGAAAAAATCTCGTTTGGGCGAAGGCAAAATGTACCAATTTACCCCACTCCGGGGCTAGTTGATACATTATTCTGTTTTCAATTTTTTTTTCATTTTTATTTGAATTAATTACTTAATAACAAATATGACAAACTACACTTTGGTCCTTCCTCTTTAATATGTAGTAAGCGAAAACTTGAGGAAATACGTACAAAATGAATGAAAAAATGTTGTTTGGGCGAAGGCAAAATGTATCAATTTACCCCACTCCGGGACTAGTTGATACGTTATTCTGTTTTCAATTTTTCATTTTTTATTTGAATTAATTACTTAATAACAAATATGCCAAAATATACTTTGGTCCTTCCTCTTTAATATATAGTAAGCGAAAACTTGAGAAAATACATACAAAATGAATGAAAAAATGTTATTTGGACGATCAATTTGGATCTATCAAAACTATTTACTTTTTCTCTATATAAACGAAAACAGTTAAAAAACGATTGTTAACACAGACGTACGCTGGATCGTAATAAAGAATCGAACAACAAACTTCACATATTTCGCTGAAATGAAGCTACATATACATATACGGTGTCGAGATTATTCGTCTGTATCAACTAGCCCCGGTGTCCCCTATGTACTTGGTACTTTTATAAACAAAAGAAATGAACTTTGAGGAAACGAAGTAATAGTTGCGTGGTAATTGAATTGAATTAATATCATTCGCAGTATGAAACATATTCTGAAACTTAACAAAACACCAATATCCTATTCCATTTTCTATCAAATATTATGTTTATATCAATTTAAATGGACCAGAGGTGAAGACTTGCATAAATAAGGAACTATTATTAAACGATTCTGGTCTATCAAGATAAATATAAATTGAGAAATGCACGCATGCAATGCATTTTGCAAAAGGGCAAAAAGAAGTTAAAATTGGAACCAGTAGCAACTGGTTCCTTATAGTTGCATGTTTATAACTATTTTAGTACACGATAACACCGCATTTATTAAATAAAATTACTGTAAACGCAGCATGTGTATCGCAACAGATAAACTCGCATGGCAGAGTAGTCGCAACATGTTCATTGCCCCCGCAGGAAATTAGTAGGTTTTCGTGTTCCGAAATGAGAGACGATTCAAAAAGATATGGCAGTCATAAAAAACCGCAGGTAGAACAAAGAGACGAGCTGAAATGTCAAGAGAAGGAGACAGGCAGGACTGACATTTGCGTTCGGCTCGAATTACGCGCGACTCGAAAGCAAGGGCAGGTCGTAAAGCAAGCAAAACGAATAAAAGAGGATCCGAGGAAAGCAAAACAAGAAACGCAAGGCGAGCGCCGAGGCGGGTAGAGAGAAAGAGAGGAGGCCGAACGATTAGCGAGGTGACGAACGAGAGCAAAAGAGAAAAGAAAGGTCTGCCGTGGCGTACGCGCAGCACGAGCTGCGCACGGTGCAACAAGACTACGAGAACGTCAGACGAGAAGAAACAAGTTTAGTTAGCAGAGGAAAGTAAGTATAGCGCTGGCGGGGAAAAAGGAAGGAGAGGCAAAAAGTATCACGGAACCCGTGCAGGAAGCTAGAATGAACCAGCCGAGTGATGAGAGGGATGGATAGTGGCAGAGAACGAGGGAGACAGATAATAGCAGCGGAGGGGAGGGAAAGTAGGTGTTTTATAGTGGCATACGCGCTGCACGAGCTGCCCGCCGTGCGCCCGACAGAGAGCAGCTTATCGAGTAGAAAGAGATCGAAAAAAAAAAAAAAAAAAAAAAAGGTAGGAAGCAAAGAGGAGGACAGAAATCGCTGGGATACCGTGGAGAGGAGACCCGGGAGCGGGACGGAAGATGCCGGCGACGAGGAACGACGGAGGAGGAGGAAGTAGGTACTTCAGGCGCACGCGCAGCATGGGTCGCGCACGGTACGGTAGAAAAAGATACGGCGACGGGTTAGAGGGAGCAGGGACGACGGGAGGAGGACGGAGAGAGCACAACGAAAGCCAAGAAGCCGGCCAAGGGAGTAGCGTAAACGATGGAAGAGAAGGAGACGCGTGGCAGGCGCGAGCGAGAAAAGAAACGGCGCCTGCCGTGGCGTACGCGCAGCACGAGCTGCGCACGGTAACACTTTGGCGCATGCGCAGCACAAGCCCCGGCTCCGACCGGAGAAAGAAGCGCGAGAGAAGCACGTGGCGAGATCGCGCTGAAGGAGGAAAGAAGGAGCCTCGACATCGAGAAGCAGCAAAGGATGGAGAGCGTTGTATCTTGAAGGTGAGTGAAAGAGCTGGAATATCCTTGGAGGCAAGAAAGAGACGAGGAGATATGGTTGTCAGAGGGCCGCACCAGTGCGCCAAACTGCGCGGAAAGGGAACTGTGTGGGAGGGAGAGAGAAACGTGGCGATTTGATGAAAGGGTGGGGATAGAAGGATAACTTGTTGCACATAAAGCCGTAATCCCTCCAACTTAACCCTACATCGAGAATGGAATACTATTTAGATGCGATATTTGATGCAATTTAACGTGTAGGGTAGATGTCCCAATTACTGCCAGTGTCCCAATTACTGCCACTTTATTTATTTTATGTAATAAAAACGTAACATATGAAACAAAATGTACAAAAAAATGTTATTATGAAACGGAGATTCTGATTTACATAAAAATAAAACAAATATATGTACTCATATGTACCTAGTGCTTAAAAAATAATATTGAAAAATGAAAGTGCCATTTGAGCGTCAGAAACGCGACGACGTTAGTATGAAGTGATGGCGAAATCGTACTAAAGAAAGGGTCGCAATTTTACTATTCAACCTCTATCTATTGCATAAAATTATTCCGGCCTAGAAGAATTACTTTAATGATGTAACGAATAAAATACATAATATTTATTGTTAAGTTATAACAATTAACGGTGACATCATTAGGGACAAAATTTTTGGGCTTGTCCCTATTACTGTTGGCAGTATTCGGGACAAAAAAACGTAAAGTTCAAATTCTTAACCTGAAAATCACGTGTAGCGTGTGATGCTGTGATATTAAATTATAGATATATATTAAATGTACACATATGTATATTAAATTATAATAAGATATAAGACTATGCGTTCGATAATTCTGGCTATTAATCAGTAAAAAGGACTGGCAGTACCTAATCGAGTCTTAGTAAAAAGGACCGACTGTAGTCGGGTCTCATTGTCAACAATAGGGACCGTCAGTTATGTGGTCACAGTTATTAGGACCGACAGTTATTGGGTGGCAGTCATACGGACAAGACGATTTTTGAGGTGACAGTTATAGGTACACTAGGATCGCTCGCGAATTTTAATTAATTATTAATAAATTCTTCATATTTAATTCATAAAACTATTTTTTTTTAATTAAAGAGATGTTAAATAATATTATGTTTCAATCGGAGACGATTTTTAGGTTAAACAACACGTGAAATGATTAAATGAAGTTCAGTTATAATCTTAAGGTGGCAGTAATTGGGACATCTACCCTAGTTTCTAAAATTTCGGTGAAATTTAGACATTAAAATTAACTTACAAGGGAAGTTTGGGAAATCGAAAATTCAAAAAAAATTTGAAACTTGGCAGAATTGTAGCCCAAGTGACGTAACTATTTTTTGATTCGGCAATAAAACGATCCTAGGGGTGCAAACACCCCTTAAAAAAATTGCGAATTTTCAGATTGGCGGGAATATCTGCGAAACCGTAAAGGATATGGAAAAATGTTTTATAGCTTTCGATATCCTACAATATGGTGATAAAGAATTGTCGAAAAAGGGTGGTGGGGCAAATTCTGGAAAAAAATGTTTTTCGCAATATCGTTATCGCCATTTTATGGAATATAAAAACCATAGAACTTTGAATTTAACTTCTTTTTTATATCTTTTACAGTTTCGTAGATATTCACGATGATCTGAAAACTCACATTTTTTCGAGGGGGTGTTTTCACCCTTAGGACAGTTCTATAGCCGAATCAAAAAATAGTTGCTATTAGCATCACTTTAGCTACATTGCTGCAAAGTTTTAGATTTTATTTAATTTGCCGAACTGTCCTCGTTATTTAGATTTGTAAAAAATTGCGAAACGATCGTTGTAAATTTTTGTCCGATTATGCTTGCGCTCATGTAGCTACATTAAATTTACTCGGGCAGAAATGCAAAAGTGTGACAAATCGAAAAAGCTCTTAAAACATATTTTTTTTAGTGGTTTCAGTACATGTAGCGTTATTGGAAGAAAAGCGTATTTTCAACTACTCGCGCAGAGTAACAAAAATCATTGGGTTTGTTTAAACATTTCCGTTTGTTAAAATACACGAATTCAAGGAAGAATAAATATTGAAAATTTCCTTTTGTTAACAGAAGAATTTTGTTTCTTAAAACGAATTTATTGCTTCCACTAACTGAAAAAGTTTCTAAAATGTTTAATTATTCTTTATGCGAAGAAATTGAAACACTATATCAAATCAGTATTAACTATGATATAATACTTGTGTATGAGCTAATTATTCTACATTAATTGCAGGGGAAGTTTTACAAAATAATGTCCATTGCGAAGAAAACATTTAATAAATAATACGACTGTGTTCGTAAGTGTTTTTTTCACACAAAGATATACGTTTTGGATCTAAAAATTATTTACACACTGCCTGAAACACTCACTGGCTTACCTACTCAAATCACTTTATCGCTCAGCAGGATATTTAATATTTGGAGCGCTTTAATACCCTATGCAACTTGAGCAATCAGACAGAAATCACTATAAATAAATAGTATTTCCTTCATTCGTGTCTCTTCGGATTATCAAAAATCTCGAAATATAGGCTGTTGAAATATCTAACAATATGAGTGCACGAATGTCGGATCGTCGATTTTGACGAGACTTAGAATTAGCGCGCTGGTAGACGCCGTTATTGCGTTTACGAATATAATAAACTTAAAGTCAGGTACTCAATATTTCTCAAACTATTAGTTCAAACTATTACAATTTATATTGATCCGTTGGTACGAGCCGCCATGGTTTTGCGCAAAATATTCACGCGGTAGGCCAGGCTCTGATTGCTCTTACTGTTTTAACATTTTTCCTATTTTTTCCAATATTTCCATTTGTCTATAAAAATAATTATATTTCGTGCACAAGGAACAAATCAACGAAATGAGTTCAGACTTTACATACATCCGATATTTGCGGTGAAGAAATTACATGCATTTTTGTTCACTCAAAATAACACATAGGGTAGATGTCCCAATTACTGCCAGTGTCCCAATCACTGCCACTTGATTTATTATATGTAATAAAAACGTAACGTATAAAAAGAAATGTACAAAAAATAATTATTATTATTAAATGGAGATTCTGATTTACATTAAAATATAAAAATATATGTACTCATATGTACCTAGGAAAATATGATTTTTGAGCTGACAGGTATAGGTACACTAGGATCGCTCGCGAATTTTAATTAATTATTAATAAATTCTTCATATTTAATTCATAAAACTATTTTTTTTTCTAATGAAAGAGATGTTAAATAATATTATGTTTCAAACTGAAACAATTTTTAGGTTACACAACACGCGAATTGATTAAATGAAGTTCGGTTATAATCTTAAGGTGGCAGTAATTGGGACATCTACCCTAGTTTTAATAATACTGGCATCGGCGTGGGACGTCCTTTCATTTATTCGCTTAAATTGCTGACACTGTAAAATCGGAACCGGTGAACAGAAACAAAAAACGGAACGGACTTTTAACCACTATTAGTATGACCATACGCTAAATCTCAGAAATAAACAATATTTACGAAAATAGTATTGATTTTTTTCCAAGAAACTTCGAAGAAGAGCGTAAGAAAGTGCATTCATTTCTGTTTAAATGATACATCTTTCTTAATTATGATTTTCTTCTTGTTTCTTTTACCCGTATGGTCATATTAATAGTAGGTAATTAAAATTCCCTTTCGTTTTTGTGTCTCTCAACGGTTCTGGTTGTACAGTGTCAGCGATTTAAACAAATAAATAAACAGACGAATATAACCGTGGTATTTTGAATGAAAAAAATGTATGTCATTTCTTCATCGCATGCATCAGATGTATCTAAAGTCTGAACTCATTTGGTTGTACAGATTTTTCGACAAAAAATCTAAAAAAAAAAAAAAAAAAAAAAAAAAAAAACTCAAAACTGGATGTGTCCGAATTGTACCCTCTCGGGATGAAACTCTACCCATTTCCAGGAGGCAAAACTGCAGCTTCGAATCGTTTTATAAAAACCTTATAAGCAAATGGAAAGTCGGGAAAAATATAATAAAAATTAAAACACTAGCAGCAATCGCACCCTAGCCTGCCGCGTGGACCACCAGCCAATATAAATTGAGGAGTTGAAACGGTAAAAGTGCCAACGCAATCAAAATTCAGTTCTCCTGACAAACGCTATAAGTGCTACAATAATTATTTTAGTTTCTAGGGCTGCCTGAAGATGGAGCTGAGATCGTAAGTACTATCAGCGCCTCTGTGGTCGAAAAAAGACACTGAAAATTTTCACTCCTGGCGCTCACATCGTTTACCACTTCGACACCTAAATTGCATTCCTCGTAGCGTTAGAATTTTATCTGCTAATATTTTAAAAATAGTCCGAGCACCCGACCTCGAGTTTATTATATTCGTAAACGGAGCGACGGCCTCTAGCACCGCGCCAGGTCTTATCAAAATCGACGTCCCGACACTGGCGCGCTCTCCTTATAGGAAGTGTCAGAAAATTCGAATGCTCCCTACGGGACGAATTAACATTTACGCGCGACGCATCCGTAACGAGTAAGAAGGAAATGCTTGTATCCGCGCAGAAAACGATCGATAAGAGGCGAAAATTCCGAGAGCCGATTTACATTCCGCCGGGCGTGGAAGGCCGCAGGGGCTGCTCGTGTTAAATACGCCTGGCGCGAGAAAACACGGATAATGCTCTTACGCGCCTGCACACAGTTGCGGCGGGTGATTCACCTAAATCGAGCTTCGGGTTACAGCCGGTAACCAGAAGCTATTACCACGCTCCGACCAGATCCCGTATCGGTGGAATAAGTCTTAAGATGGACTGATAGCGCGGATAATCCGATCGTTTAAGTGGCCGGCTCCAATCTATCGATCATTAACGCCTCGTCGACCTCGGGTATCCACACGCGAATCCGTTTCCAAGAGATATTTTAATCGGGCCTTTCAAGATACCTCGTGAGTTACGGACACGTCGCCCTCGAATTACCGATAATTTCAACTACCCGTAATTTCCAACGGAACGGAATGACGACGGGAAAAGTTGGCGCTGTACGGGAAAGCTTAACGCATCTTCATTTCCTACGCTTCGCTGTCCGCCGTTTATTACCGTCGACACGCGAGGACTCGGCGGAAACTAGATAGGTAAATTGATATCCGCACACGCCGACAGTCACATCAGCAGCTGTCTTAGATCATCTTGTTTAGGTGTAACGGAAAATTTCAATCAGTTCTGCGTTTGCAAAACTGTTGCATTGGGTCATCCTGAAAGATTCGGCGGTTTTCAGATGCTTGAGCATTGAAAATTGAACATTTTTTATTGAAAATAAAAAATTATATTCCACATACTTTTGCCACCGTAAGGCAAGAGCATTCATTCCACGTGTATAGAAATAACCGCTACAGCATACTTCGTTGCAGGAACGTTGCAGAACCGTTGCTGCATATTGCAATGTTGCAGGTTGCATTGCAATTTTACTGCAATATTGCGCGCACATTGCTGTGGAATGCTGCAATGGTTACGTTTGCGCAATGTTGCGGGAATATTGCGCACACATTGCCGTGGAATGCTGCAATGGTTACGTTTGTGCAATGTTGCGGGAATATTGCGCGCACATTGCCGTGGAATACTGCAATGGCCACGTTTGCGCAATGTTGCGGGAATATTGCGCACACATTGCCGTGGAATACTGCAATGGCCACGTTTGTGCAATGTTGCGGGAATATTGCGCATACATTGCCGTGGAATATTGCGCACATACTGCGGTACAATACTCGCGGAATATTGCGCGCATATTGCGGTGCAATACTCGGGGAATACTGGGCTCATATTGCGGTGCAATATTTGTGGAATATTACGCACATATTGCGATACAATGCCTACTCGTGGAATATTGCGCACATATTGCGGTGCAATACTCCTGGAATATTAGATGTCCCAATTACTGCTGGTGTCCCTGCATTTGCAATTTAACCTTTCGTGGCCACACGGGGTGTGTCGCGCAGCAACAGCAATTTTCGAGTTCAAACGTCGCGCCTTTACGGCTTCCAAAGGGGATTTATCGCGAAAAGAAACTGCTTTTTCCACAACCGTTGAGAATCGCTCTTTTTCAACTTCAAATTTCGTTATATCAAAATTTACATTTCTAGAAAAAGACTATTACAGCATGATTATATGAGTATTACGAATGTACAATTTTGACTCAAAAGTGAAAAGATTCAAAAATACGCAAATGGTAACTCAAAAATTACGCTGGGGTGCAGTGAACCCCATGTGCCCAATTTGTGATTACAAGGTGTGACCACGAAGGGTTAAAATTCATTGTATAAATTTATGAAATTTGAAAACATGCCCCCACTTCATACCACTCATGAGTACACAATTGTATTTAAAAACCTGCAAATTACAACAAAAATATCTCGTACAGCGCACAGTGGTCTGGGTATATCTACATTTAGTGGCCAAAATTCTGATCTTTCTGAAACTTGGTGATTAAGGGTTTTTGAGGTCGCTGATAACGAATTTGGCACCAAAAATTTTAAATTCAAAATGGCGGATTCAATATGGCGCGCATTGTGGTCTGGAAAGCGGTATTTTATAGCCAAAATTAAAAATCATAGCCGTACTGGAGAAAAAAAAGAGAAAAAGAATCAGACCTAACATTATCTTTGACTTAAAGAAAATAAAACATTAAAAATACACGCGTACGGGACGCCCAAACACCTCGAGCGACGGATTTTAAAATCCCTATACAGCCAAAGGTTGCAGGAAGTAGCAGCTATAATTTACATGATCTGAACAGCAATTGTCTAAGCTTTCATATAAAATAGGTCCGATGTGTAACACTTCTAAACATTTTTTTATAAGCCTTCTCAAAGTTTAAATTGATATAAACATTGCACTATTTGTTCATGGACTAAAAAATGCCTATAACACATATAAATAACTGAAATATACTTCCTTACCTATATAACTGTATGATATAAACACGTATTTTGATGTTCTATAATGAGTAATTAAAACAATTAGATTCACATAAAATTTCATGATTTTGTCTTTGTAATATTATATTTAATCAAAGAATCATTTGAAAAGGGAAAACTATGCGGATTTAAAAGCTCTGGAGGGTTGTCAATTCATAAAAAAAAAAATGACATTGTAAAGTTGAAGTTGAGAAATTGAATTTTGGCCACCATCCAGACCACTGTGCAGCGCCGTCATGTGCGTATACCTATATACATGAATCTTAACATTTTGACGATGACTTTAATAATGCAGGAAGTAGATTTTCCAAAAAATTGTGATAAATGCCTCCATTTCAACGTGTTTGAAAAAAAAAGAGTTCCAGAGATTCGTTTCCCATGACTTGCATCTATGTATTAACATCAAAATGAAACACGATGAGTATGTACTCACTTTACCATAATTTAAACGCCATTATTCCACCGCCAACGCTCATAAAACGAACGCTTGTAAGACGCCAAATTGTGTATGAGAATTGTTGTTCTCACGGGTTAACAGTCAGTTTTTGTTAATTTAGTAGCGTCCGTTTCAGAATATATGATTTAGATAACAAATAAAGTTTGTCGATTTGATAGAAATATACATAGTAAATTTTTGATAAATTTCAATAAAAAACGTTAGGCATCAGTTACCTTAAGATTTATATATTTCTCAACCTTCACCTCACATTTCGAATGTTCACGCTTTTGTTTCAAGATTAATGCTTCTTCGAGTTAAACTGAAGCGAAAGGGGTTTTAAAACTCGTGCTAATTTACGACCGAGCATAACCTGCCGGCTACTTTGGGATTTTTACGCTCCATTTAACTATGAGCCACGCACGCACACTCGACATCGCGAATTCTTGAAAACTGGAATCCCTTTAATGGGCGGTCGGTTCGAGACGGATGGAAAAGGAGGCTCGCGACCGAAGCGCGGGAAACTGTGCGTTTATCATGAAATACGTTCGTATTTTACGAAGCTCAGCTAGCGAGACATGTAAACGCGAGAGTTGCGAGTGAGCGGAGGGATTCCACTAATGGCCGAGTCACCTTGAAGATGAATGGAACGCGAAGGGTGGGTAAAGGGGTGCAGTTGTCCGCTCGAGTCGCAATATTTAGATTCCTGACCAACCGCACGCATCTGTCGGCTGTTTCGTGTCCGACATTTCCCTCTCTTTTTCCCCGACCGACATGCGCGCCCACGTATGCAAGTGCAACACACGTGCGCGCATGCAGCCTCGCGTATGTCCGACCCGCGAAGTACGAACAGGAACGTTTATCTTCAACAGTGAAGATGGCTATTATGATAATGTTTTGAATAATTTGAAAATAACCGAATGTAAAAGTATCATAATTATTTGCTACTTCGCATTTCAGTAATTCCGTTTGCTGGCCAGTAAATACTGACAAGGAATTTAAATTAATCACTGAGTTGATAATCCGGTCCAATTTGTTGCATTTATGTCTGTTACAAACAATTTTCTCCCCATTTGCAATTAATATTACATTCATTTATACTCTCAAGAGAACAAAACTATTGTTAATGTACGTCGGCCTCCACAGAACTATGGGACTTTTGTAGGAAACATTTTTATGAAATTTTAAATATAGCAGAAATATTTCAGGTCATAAAGTTAGGTAAACCATGTGCATCGAAAACTTTTATAAATTTTATAAATTATTTAAGGGCGATATTTGGGATTTTTTTTAAGGGAAACCCTCAAATTATATTAATTGAAAATTTTATGTCTATATTTGTACATATTTAGGCAACATATTAAAAAAGATTTAATTAAAAAATAACAGTACCTAAAACTTTAAACGCATATTTCTCAAACCGATGATTTTCGAATTAGCATGACATCTCAAAAACCAATCACCCGATTTACTTCAAACTGGGCATATATTCTTCAGTAGATGTCCCAGTCTCGCTGTTGCTAAACCTAAGCCGGTTTTTGCGACTTAAAAAACCAGCGAATTTTTTGCAGAACTCGATGTCTGTTTTAGCCCCTGCCTTTTTGTCACTTCTCAGTATTTCTCATTTAATCTAGTTCAGACGATAGCCACTATAACTCCGGATATATCCACTATTTTTGCACACAATTTTTTTTACACATTCTCTAAAGATTGACAAACAAAGCCACGAAGCTGGAAGTAAATAGATTTAATGGTTTTGTTTTAAAAAATTCCCAAAGTTCGCCTCATTTTTCGTCCCTCAAGGCAGGGAAACCCCTTAAATAATTATTTTTCTTATTTTCATAAAAAGCTTGTAATTACAGTTTGATAAAATTTCCATCCTCCTTCCATTGCCATAAGTGTGCTTAAATAGACTCTGCAAGATCATCGCGGTATCTGCATGTCGAAGTAAATATTCTTAACGACGTATCGTTTGAATCGCGTCTCTCAGTATCGCCTACATAATCGAAATGCATTGAGGAAAGCAAGCAAACTCCGCTTATCCTTGCATCTCCGGTCTGAATACAGCCTCGCGCCGTTCTCGCAGCTCCGTTCCCCATTTAGTCAATTACTTCACCGGTGGAATATTCGTTGCTAAATGAATTTCACGGTGCACCCATTACGGTGACGTCAGAACTGGTCAAGCGAACGCGGAGAAGCCTGAAAGGATCGTACGATACGTAGTTGTTTACCTCTTCGCGCGAAAAAAAAGATATCCCGCGCATGCCCGAGCGCGAGCGCGAGCGCGCAGCCGCAGTGGCATTTGCATGCGTGTGAGATACGTGTGCGGTTATGGTATCTATGCTACCACTTAACTGGATACACGCGCAGGCGCGCGTGCACGTACGCGCGCACTAGCACAGGGTACGCACGGGTGCGTTTTTCGAGGGTGTGTTCATCGGCTCGCTCGCTTGCCTGCCATCGGCCCCAAACAGCGTGTGTATATCTCTTGGTGGCAGCTGGAGGTTTCGCGCGTGAGAACTCGGTGGCTCCGAGGTTCCCTGGTTTCTCGTCGCCACCTGTCCTCGTGCTGCTCTCTCGAGGCGACTGCCAACCCTCTTTCCTCGTCCTCCTTTTCTTTCTCCTTCTTCTCTCGCCTCCTCCTCCCTCGTCGCGCGCGGCCTACAACCCTTCGCGGAGCAATCACGCCTCGCCCAGGCCGCAAGGGCGAGCGCTGCCCGACCGGTATGGAGAAAGTATCGGCACGATTCGACCCTATGCTAATACCGCCGGGGCCGAACAGAATACCACCGTCGACCGGTGTCGCGTCAAATACCACCTTTGTGCAGAGGGACGGCGGGAATAATGTCCATTCGCTGAGGATGATGGATCCGGCAACGCACAATTAGCCGTGACGGCTAGCCATTTAATTCGAATCTCTATTTTCAAGAGGAATCTGCGCGTAAATATTGAGGACTACTTTGTTTTAATTCGTCAGCCATGGTCCCTATCGTGGACGTAATTTCAAATCCTGCGTAAATACTTCAGTTCTAGCGGAGGAAGAAAAGAGAGGAATCGTTCGCTATGCTCGCTTAAGCTTTAAGCCGCATTTGCTCACTGCCCCTTAGCCGAGGCAATTTCGAGACCACCGATTGGTGGCATTTGTCCCAATTCCCCTCTGCTGGACGACCGTCGATCGGATCGGCGTAAATTTTTTCTGCAATTCACCCCCGGCCCCCCCCCCCCCAAACCGAAAACGGCAGGCCTAAGCGTGCACGGAGCGTGGTGGTCGTGTGCGAGAAACCTGTACGCCTTTTTGGGCCAGCATCCCCAGCCTTGGGCCCCGCGCACCCTCCCTTTTTCTTCCCCTCTATTGGCCTCGTGGCCTGCGCGGGCCAGCTTCGCGCCGCATCAACGGCACCGGGAGAGCTCGATCGGGAAAAAATTGGACCTCGTAACGGTCGGCGCGAGGCGTAGACGCTGCCTCGGGGGAAGAAGTTGCGCGGCCAGTGTCGCCGAAATTGCCAATGAAGTTGCCCGAAGAAACGGAAATTGCGCCTGCCCGAGTGCTGGCGGCGATACCGCGCCATAATTTCGCCCGGGGGGCCGTAAATTACTAGCGGATGCAGTAATTTCTGGGGATCCACGGGGAACCGTGCGAATTCTTACCAATGACAAGTCATTGAGGTCAACGATAGAGGAGGGTAAAGGGGATTTAAATGGCCCACGGAAACGAGGTTGCCGCGAGGTCTTCTGCTGCAAAGGGGGGCCCCGAAAAAATTAATGCTGCTTTATCCTGCGGTTCGGCCGTTGTAATTAAGACGGCGCGAAGTTTCGAGCGATAAATTTGTGCAATAAAAACGATACGAACGTGTGACACACAGTCGGGCTCGTGTTTACTTCCTGGTCGTAAAAACGCGAAGGGATTTTTATTCAAACAGTATGGTCGTGCGGTTTGTCTGCCTCTCCCCGCTGGAGAGTAAGTTCTTAATTATATTACGCGTCCGGTATTTTTGAAAGTACGGAAGCATCAGGCCATCCGGTAAATAATTAATGGCGGCTCTTGTGGTAGATGTTCAAGATGCGAATTAATAATTTTTCGCTGATAATTAATCGATCATATAACGTATTCCGTTTTCTACAATTATTGGTCTTTGTTTGTTTGATAGTTTCTTATCGTATTTTTGTAATAAAAATTCTTCTGACTTGGTCCTAAAATGTTTTCAATTACCTACATCTCCAGGGTGATTACTGTTTTAATTTGTTTACTATTCATACGATCTGGAAAATTTTAGAAATACTGAAAACTTGGCGGGATGAATTGTGTTAACCCTCGGTTATCACACTGGATCAATCTTCAATCAGCTGCTGTTTAAAAACTATCCGTTAAATTAAGTTGCAAAAATTCTGAGATACAGTTTGAACATTGTAGAATATATGGACATCGTTGAAAATTAACATTTAAAATATCATCGTGTTTCAAAAAAATATTTGCAAAGAAAGAGTTCCAGAAAAGGTTTTTTACTTAAAGAAATCATAACTTCTGTCATTTTTTAATATTTTTGGCTAAAAATTTATGGTTATACTCTTGAGATATGTCACTTTAAGAAAAAAATTAATAAATAAAATTTCCCTCAACCGCGAAGCGTGTCTACCATTTTCAATGATGGTTCAAGGATATTTTACATCGAAGTCAAATTTTGGGTGATTCTGTCCCAGTGTGATAACCGAGGGTTAAATATGTTCTACGATTCATACTCTTCGTATCGAAGCTTTGTAGTTTTCGTAATCTTTCCTGTTCGACGTCTGTTCTCGGTTTAATCTGGTGTTGTATATCTCTACGTCGCGTGATCGAAGCTCGTTGTTCTCCTTGTAATTGTAATTGCAACCCTCGCAATTGCTTGTACAAACACGCCTAAGTAGGTTATCGTTTCTTTTTAACATAACAATTCCAAACGAATAATTTTTTCCATATATCAACAAATTGGATGTAAATCCAGTATCAGTTTAAGCATTTCGCTATATGTAAACATTCTTTTAGTTGTTTAGTATTACTACAACAGAGTAGTAAGTCACTGAAATTAAAAAAGTTGGATATTTTCCTCGGATTTGAAGGGTCAACAAAATGTGTCGTAAAATATATGTTCGAAACTTTAAGATGTTTCAAAACACTATTTGGATCGCTTCAAATATTATTTCAATTTTAAAAGTTTTTATAATTTTTTATGGGTCTTAACTGTGTTAGTGACTTTCTTATTTATTCCCGCCTGTGTGATACGTTATTTGTAGAAAATTTTACAGTACTTTTCTTGGTTAATTGATTTATATTAAGTGTTAATAGTAATGTATAAACGCGAACAATTTTCTCTAAAAAGACGATTTCCTGAATCTCAGGGAACTCAAAAGACTCATTCGATCTTTGAATACCCATCAGGATTTACAAAATTGTTTGAGATTTGAATAATATACAAAGCACTTCGTAATTAGCAAGACTATGATTGGATTGATTAAGAATTAATATTTGGGGTTCCTTTTTTCAGAAGTAGATATCAGCATTAATTTTTTGCTTATCTTTAATGAAACTATTGAATTAGCCAAAAAGTGTATTTCGTATATTTCATGGAAATTCAAAGACTAGTTGTTATATGAAAAGTCGAAACATTTAATATGTTTAATTAGATTCCGATATAATATTGGATATTTATTCAATCTCCTGACTCGACTTTCATTTTTACTCACGCGCATGGAGCTAAAAGGAAACCACATCGAAATGCCACATTGAAAGAAATGAGAAGACTTTTTGGCCAGCCCAATTCGTGTTTCTGTAATTTGCGTATCTTGAAACGATCTTGAATACAGAAATTCAGAATCAAGTAATGAAAACTTTATAACACGTTGATACGTATATTATGCATGCTTGGAGATCAGCGATCAATTGATAATTTATACTTTTATTTCTGTCAAATTAATTCAGCTACATAATATATGAATATCCGTCGATCCCATTTATCATATTATCAAGATTCTATAACTTCAGTGTGTAACACTTTGTACGCTGTTCGAACCAGCAGCCTAAAATTTAATACATATAAATTAGTTTCTTGAAAATTAAATACACGACTTTCATTACATTCATTAAATTTATTTAGATTCCAGTTGATATTGGAATTATTAAAAATGACAAGGTAGATTTGCTTGCAAAGTAAACGGTAAATATAATGCCTACACTGGACATCAAGGTTCCGTTTACTGATTTTTTTATTGATCTTAAATATCAAATAAAAGTGTCCACAACGCCTTATTCAAAGGGCACGGTGTAATTATTGGTATAAATTTACATACTTTCAATTAAACGAAAAGGTATACCGAACTTCCTACAAATTTGATAACATTTATTAATAGATGTTACTCGAATCACTACAATTTAAATGCTTCTCTAGCCACCTCGAACCCAAATCCAGACTAATAACCTACATTTTGATTTAAATTCTTATTTCAATTAAACATTTTAGAAATTACTAAATAAACTCTTCAATCAGCAATACATAAAATGAAGTATAGTAGACAACCCCTATCGTGGTTCACCAATTAATACACAAATTCCTCCAAATAAATTACAAAGCCACCGCATTTATTAATTTTAATGATTAACATTTAACGATCAGGTCAACATAACTTATTTTTCCTTAATTAATAAATAAATAATAAATTATTTTTACTTAAGGGTATTCTTAAGAAATGTGATGTAAAAATCACATTAAGTACTGCCAGGTAAAATATAAATCTGAAATATTATAAATGCTATTACGCAGGTAAACAGGTAGCTTGTAATTTGTACATTGACATACTGTTTGCGAATTGAAGCAATAAATAAACAAATGTTTCACAGAAACACCCAGACAGGGCCCGAAAGTTGGCAGAAATTAATCACCGCGGCGATCGAGGTTGGACGACTTGTTCAACGGTTCGTTAGGGTGTAATCCGAGCATTTAATAGCGCTGATTATAGGCGAGCTAGAGATTACGTTATATCGGAGATGTTGCGTATCGAATCGATAAGCTGCCGCGGCAACACGGCGGAGTCATTGCTCTCGGGAGAAGCGCGTCTCTCTACATGTCCCGAAGAAATCGTCCGGGGGATCGGGACACGTTCTGCCGGTATTCAACAGGCGTCGCGGCTCATGAGAAGCGACATTATTCCCGTCGTGGCTTTGGCAGGAACATGCCATTCGTCAGGAAGGGGTGACGTCTAACTAGTGACAGCCCGATACACAGGCCGATATCTGTGTGTCGGCCGATCGGGGAGGAGAGCTCATTGCCGAGGACTGGTAGAACGAGCTCTCCGAGCTCCGTCACCGCGCGAGGAAGCCGCGTGTTTTGCTCGCTGCTCTTTCTTCCCCGACTCGGCTTCATCGACTTAATCTCCTACGGTTCGCCGTGAAAAACTGGGATATTTATGCTGTTAGAGCCTACACGATAATCCGTATGTCGTCGCCGGTTTAATATCGCATACATCCGTGGTAAAACCGCTCGGATCGCGGCAGAAACTTGGGCGTTCGATTCGCAGTTGGTTCATTTAGATATTGTTACTGTTTCTCAACGATTTTATTTAGCTTCACTCCGCTGTCCGTTTGTTTTTTTTTTTTTTTTTTTTTTTTTGGTTCAAATCTTGCAACTCAATTTTAACCCACTTCTACTGATAATCTCGAAACTTTAAGGGGGTGAAAAATTGCATCCCCTATAATTTTAACCCATAACCACAAATCCAATACACTTGAAATCAGCCTCTCGCGTTCTTCCCGATATTTTTTAGTTTTTAGTGTATTTTGGATCAAATTAAAAGAAATCGTCGAACTTTAAATTTTCTTTCTGTTTTGTTCATTTGCTACCCGATGAGCGTATGTTTTCTTTTTTAGGAATACAATGAATTAAAGGGCGAATAATGTTGAATTTCTTTCAGTGTTTCTGTTGCTGTTATTTGCGTTAGGTATTGAATTGACATTTAATTAGGTAAGCTTGAATAATTTATTAACTTATTCAACACACAGCGATTGGATTTTAGTGAGCATGAATTGGCAACAATTGTCAAGAGCTAAATAAAAGAGGGTAACTACTTAGAGTTAATGTTCACTGTTAATTATATTGTTAACGTATAATGTTAATAATTTTCTTGAACTTAATACCCTGCAATGCGATATTTGATATGAAACTCATTCTACACACACACCTGAGTAATTATTAATTTCCTCCGTAAGGTGTAATACTTCGTTACTTAACATTCCGCGCTTTATTTAAAATTCTGGCGCCAAGTGTTGGATACTCCATCTTAGAAATGAAAAGTAATCTCAATACCTTGACAGATGGAACAAGATTGCGAGGACCTAGTTAGTTTTTGTTAAAACAATTAATTTGAGGTTACCAAGTAAACAAATTATCGTTTATTATATGATGCTGGTATTCTGTAGTGAGTGAATGCAACTTGGTCACGTTAATTATTTCTGAAGTTAGTAAAACGAATCATTCCTTTTTTTTTAATTTAATATTTGGAGAAGCCTTCAATCTGGTTATGGTATATTTTTTAGTAATCATTTTTTAAAACTCATCTTCGCTTTTTAAAATCGAACTCTATATTTTTTCGTTTATCGCGTAGTAGTGACTCAAAACAAGAACAACGGTGTGTTTCATTTGGGCCCTATCGCCCTTTAAGGGGGTGAAAACTAACCTCAAAGTCAAATAGGCACTTCCACTTTTTCGCGTATAACTCTCAAAGTACAACAGACAGAAAAAAATGTTCCAAACAAAAGCTTTATGATGCAATAAGCGCTACAAACTTCCGTTAACAAAATATTTGAGAAAGTTATTTTTCATCAGATATTTTTATTTTTTAACTCTTTTCAAAATTTTGTGAACGCAAGTTTTCAGCGCTTATTGTACCATTAAACTTTTGTTTGAAACATTTTTTTCTGTCGGTTGTACTTTGAGAGTTATACGCGAAAAAGTGGTAGTGTCAATTTGACTTTGAGGTTAGTTTCCACCCCCTTAAAGGGCGATTGGGCCCAACTGAAGCACACCGTTGTTCTTGTTTTGAGTCACTTTAAAAACCCACAAAGTTGCGTTCCAATCGGTGAAGGCGGGTGGGTTCGCGGTGTTCCCTAGTTAGTGTAAGTATAGGTGTATTACCTACTGCAACAATTGTAGCATTTTTTAAAGAAATGAAAAGAATGATATAATTTTTTTCCTGGAACTTACAATACATTCTGATCACCCCAAAAGTTCCATTTCTTTAAAACACGAAACTTCCAAGCTTTAGCGACCCTAATTGCCTGAAACGACCAGCTTCCACAACGTCACATAAACGGTTACCACACGCATATTAACACATCGGCATTTATGCAATCTGTTTTTTTACTACACACGTCCGTAATCTACAGTCGGATTGCGGATTCGTTTCTGGAACGTCAAGTCCATTTCCTCGTCGGCGCCTTTTCTCCTTAATTTCTTCGGCTTAAAGGCCACGTTTTCGTGCATCGTTTAGCAGCCGACACGGGGCAACCTCAACGACTTCGATTAATCATTGTCTCGGAACTAATTAACGGTCACGGAATTGCAGCGATATGTAATATTAATTGCCCCGGAAGAATAAAACGAAGAAAACGTGCAAATGTGTTGGGAACCGTTAATGTAATATTTCGCGCTAATTGACAGTAAAGACTTTCATCAATCAGAAAGGTTACCGGCCGTGAACGAGTTGAGGCAAGCACACGACACGGACCGGGACAAGTACTTAGGATATCGGGAAAGTAAATGCGCAAGGGAAAATTGGCAAGTAGGAACTACGTGTGGGGTGGCTTATCACTACGCATGTAGTACTGCCGACGAACGTATACCCATTTTTGCCAGAGCAATAAAAAATAGCAGGCTCCTGAAGAAGGGCGGAATTTAATGAACCCAATGTCACTGACATAATTATTGTAATAAATTATGACAACCATTGCTAACAAGTAGAGGTTCCCAGGTGCCCGCCTCAGAATGTTTTGGTTTTTTGAAATTTTTTAGAGGACCGAAAAATAAGAAATACGTGTGTTTTTATTTTGGCCTGCTTGAATGTTTAGGGTGTGAAACCACCCCTCAAAGTCCATAACCCATACAGCACACTTGGTTGCTGAAACGTTGCAGAAACGTTGCTGAAAAGTTGCAGTTACGTTGCGGTGCAATGTTGCACAGGGGCGGACATAGGAAGATTTCTGCAACATTTCAGCAATGTTGCGGTGCAATATTACCCTGCAACGTTTCTGAGATTTTACTGCAACGTTTCTGCAACGTTTTTGCAACGTTTCTGCAACTTTTCAGCAACTTTTCTGCAACGTTTCTGAGATTTTACAGCAACTTTTCTGCAACGTTTCTGCAACTTTTCAGCAACTTTTCTGCAACGTTTCTGCAACTTTTCAGCAACTTTTCTGCAACGTTTCTGCAACTTTTCAGCAACTTTTCTGCAACGTTTCTGAGATTTTACAGCAACTTTTCTGCAACTTTTCTGAGATTTTACAGCAACTTTTCTGCAACTTTTCTGAGATTTTACAACAAAGGTCCCGCAATAAGCAGGGCTCAAAAACTGATATAAAATCGATTTAGTATATAGATTTAGTATAATATCGTAGTATACCCATTATACAGTGTATATTAGGTTACGCTTTGTGTAACATAATATAATTTATGATAATTTAGTGCAATAAGTAGCAGACGATGTAGACTCAATTGTTGTATGCTTTATGTAACCTATGGGACTATTCCCGTTAATAATAATAATAATAATAATAATAATAATAGTATTGGCTCTGGTGGATCTTCCCAAGCCGGCGGCGTGGTGAAGATCCAGGCGTTGTGTGACGTACCTCACGTGCGACACGACAGGTTGCAAAGCCAAAGCACGTAAGAAAACACACGCGTGAATAGTTAGAGCGTGATTAGTTATTAATTGCTTTAAGTAGTAAAAATGGTTAGAACGTGTGTGTTTTGTGGCGCAGGAGACCTGAGTGAATTGGGTGAAGGTTTGACATATCACGGGTAAGTAGAACCCATGTATATGCTACTTATAGATTATGTCGAACTTCTTAAAAAGAAATATTTTTGTTTGTTTCATATAGATTTCCGTTGAAGAATGAAAACTATCTGCATCGTTGGTTACAGAACATGGGTCTGGGCCTGAATTTCATACATTCAAAGAAATCTTCTCCCTGCAAGCATTCCTACTGTATTTGGACAATATAAATGTTTCGCAAGTAATATATATGAATTATTCAAATTAAGGAGCTTATTTTTAAGTTAAAGTAACTAATATAAAACATTTTATGCCTATTAACCAACTGCAATTTTCTAATTATTTAAAATACATATATTTCGTTGCTTTCTGTGCTACAAGCTTTTACTTTTCACACAGTTTCCTTGTAAACATGCATGTACTGTACAACTTTCATTTCACTTTCCGTTCAATTATTTAAAGTAACGGTGATTGTTATTTTTCCATTGCGTCGCTTCAATGCAGCCTGCGATTGGCGTTACATGAATGTTGTTTTTAATGAAGCCATTTTTCATGACTGAAATAATTTATTGATGACCTTTTATAGATTCATTTACTGAAGAGAAGCTGTGGAAGCTGCTGATATTAAATAAATTAATAGAGGATTCTGTGGCAGAGAAATATACAAAAAGAATCATTCATATATTCAAACATATAATAAAATGAGTAAGTAAATTTATTATTTATCTCATTTCAGCACTTAAAGTTGTAAAATTGTAAAATAAATGCATGTATTATTCCAGGTTGATTACACGCTGCATGCAGTACATTTTAAGTAAAGAGAGCGGAAGAGCCTGGAACTCCACATACGCGGGTTTGAGAAGATCCACCAGAGCCAATACTATTATTATTTTTATTGTTTTTATTATTGTTCTTGTTGTTGTCGGCTTGTATAGAAAAAATATATGAATATTTAATTGTCAATATTTATTGTGATTTAATCAATTTCCCTTACATTTTTTATCCTTCCTGTAAAATCTCAGAAACGTTGCAGAAAAGTTGCTGAAAAGTTGCAGAAACGTTGCAGAAAAGTTGCTGTAAAATCTCAGAAACGTTGCAGAAAAGTTGCTGAAAAGTTGCAGAAACGTTGTAGAAAAGTTGCTGAAACGTTGCAGAAACGTTGCAGAAAAGTTGCTGAAACGTTGCAGAAACGTTGCACACGGGCGGACATAGGAACATTTCTGCAACATCTCAGAAATATTACCTGCAAGGTAACTGCAACGTTTCTGCAACGTTTCTGCAACTTTTCAGCAACGTAATTTGCTGTAGGGGAAGGGGTACAAAACTGTGTTGAGTAAAATTTCATATGAAAAAACATATCCAAAAAGCAAAGCAACCGGAGGCGGGCCCCACCTATTCCCATGAACTTTGAGGGGCGGTTTAACCCCCTAAATATGAAAATGGGCCAAAATAAAAAGACACCTGTTTCTCATTTTTCGGTTCCGTAAAACGTACCCAGAAACAAAAGCAATCGGAGGCGACCTATTCTTATGGGATTTGAGGGGTGCTTACACCCCCTAAACATTCAAGCAGGCCAAAATAAAAAGACCCGTATTTCTTATTTTTCGGCCCTCTAAAACATATCCAAAAACCAAAGCAATCGGAGACCAACACCTAAAAATCTTATAACTTTGAGGGGTGGTTTCACCCTCTAAATATGAAAACGGGCCGCTATAAAAAAAAAGTATATCTTATTTTTCGGCCCTCTAAAACATATCCAAAACACAAGGGAACCTCTCCTTGTAAGTATGAACCTGTTTTGTGGTTCTCAGAAATGTTGGCGAGAACCGTGGCTGCTGTAATATTTTTATTAATATATAAATTTCTGAACAGTCATCTAGTATCCTCTGGCTCTAAGCAGAATGTCTTAATACCCCTTTGAGATAGTCCGAACATTGCGAATATATTTCCAAACTATTTGTGTTTCTTTGGTTAATAACTCGTATCCTTCGGATCTAGTTTATGCAGGATGTTTCCGAAATCGTGGTGCAACCAGAAACGAAGTGACACTCACGCAAAAGTGAGTCGAAAATGCAGAATAAAATTTTTTCATATAAGACTCCATTTTCGAGAAAATAAAATTTGGAAACTCGAGTCATGGTGTGACTCACTGCCAGTGCTTATGTTTACATTGCGAGGAAGCTAAAAAAGATGTCCAAAGTAACACTTGTACTGCAGATGTAATGCAAAAGATAAGTCAATTACTTTTGCGACGGATTGTACATAATACGATTAAAAATGGGCGCCGTATTTGCTGTAAAATTTACTGGATCAAATTTGCAATTTCGATGCTTTATATGCCACTACCTTTTTACTCCATTTCACCATCCCCATTGCATCCCTTAAGAGGAGAAGACTGTATAAATCGAACGAAAAATAGAAACAAAAATTGTTCTATAAATCGCTTCTAAAACGTGTCAAAAATATATTCTCAAAGTTATAGGCCGAAATTCAACTCCTTATTGATACTATATCCTGGTGAGTCGCGCCCTTCCGGACGCCCAGCATACCTAAAACGATTTTTGAAAGCGTTTTTCTCGAAACCACGTTTTCAAAATTTGCGCCGGGGATAACTCAAAAACTATTTAACCGATCCACTTCAAATTTTGCCCACTTTTAGTTTATAATATTCCTCAGAACATTAGCCTAAATATTTCACCAAATTATTAATTTCAACTACTTTTTTTAAACCATTAAAGTACAGAGTTTTAGCGAAAATCACACATAATTGTTTGAAGTGCCGCGATTTTTAAAATATGCAATTTTTTACACCATATTAGGTTCATATTCTTACAATTGTCAAATAAATTGAAAAAAAAAGTATTTGGTGCCGTTTTGCACCTCGAAAAAAAAAACAATTTCAGATACTGCTCTATTTCTTTTGTATTTATCATAATTTTACTATCATAAATTTTTTTACTTCTTATAATGTTAAATAATGTACCCCTAAAGTTCAAAAAGGATTGGCGCATTAGTATCTTTGCAAAAAATTTCTAAAAATTGATAAAAAAATAAGCCGTTTATACGAACTTCCCCCTTCAGGGGGTAGTCGCTCGAAAGTGCGTGAAAAATGATCAGTTTTTATAAATTTTTTCCTTCCTAAATAAACGTCCTACATAGTTCTGGCTTTGTACAATTGTTCACTAATATTTCACCAACACTTTCACGCCGTTACTTTAAAAAGAGACAAACATTTACTATGTTAGAGGTGTTTATGTGCGATCACACATAATTCAGTAAACTTCCCTTTATCGCCCCTGCCTCAGTCATTCATTAATATCGAAGAGAAAAAAAATGGCGTCCCATTGGGGGAGAAAATTTCATTTATAGTCATTTTTTTACTCTGATCTGTTATAAAACATGGGAACATCGCTGATACTTTTATAATTTTGGTAGGGACGATATAAAGAGTACAAGTGAAAGTTAATCGACTCGTTAGTTGGTGAGAAATCATGCTAACCAGTTTGAAAAATGTGGCTTCGAAAAAGACGCGTTTAAAGTTAACCGCCAAGTCAATCCGCTATCCGCACTAACCTATATTTCCAATTTCTCAAAAAAAATTTCAACAAAATACTCAAGAACCTTCATCCCAATAGAAAATAAAGAAGAAAACATTATTTTTTCGAGCGATACCCGCTTAAGCAGACCATTTCCTTCAGAGACACCCTTTATACAATCATGTTAACGCTACTCAAGTTGCTTTTTAGGTGCAAGCATCCTACGATACAGGCATCGAAAGCAGCTTTTCACGTAGAGGCTCGCGAGCGGAGCGTGCTCGCTCCCAGCTCTAGGCGGGTCGTGATTATAGCAACGAGGCATAATTCGTGCACCATAAAAAATACTCTTTCCTCTCCCCGTGGGGTGTAATCGCCCGGACCTATCGTGCGTAAACGCCCTTGCCCGATTAAACGCGTATTCCTGAAACGTAGGCGTTAACCTGTTGCTCGCTATAAATAGCCGTCAGAGAGAGCCGAACGTACTATTAAGTCGTTCCAACGATATCACCCTTCCGCCGCTGCTCCTCCTCCTATTTTCTACTTGCTGTACAGTAAGCAGTAACCCTTCCCTCGTAAACCCGGCGACGCTAGGGACATTCGTTGAAGACACCTGGCGGTACGTGCTGGCCGATCACGGCCTTGATAGGAACCCGGTTTAATTAAATTGTTAATATTTCCCATCAGCCGGGTAATTCATTTCCACGTCCTCCCTCGTTATTTTGTATCAGGCAAATAGACTTGTCGGGAAAAACTTTTGGCTCTATTAACCGCTTCATTATCGAGTTTATTAAGCCCGGCACGTATTGCACCTGATAGATCACCCTCGTGTAGGCTCACGATTGCAGTGTTCTAGCGTGATTTCAGCTGAGACTCCACCTGGAAGCTAAACTAAGCTGTGCTAAGTTTTAAAAAATTAGCTCCAATGCACCCTTGTGGAATGGTTTCCGTCAAAGGTCAGCTAAGTTGTGCTATGTTTTTTCATGTTTTATAGCATCGCTGGATACAGTATAGCAGAGTTTAACTTAGTTTTTAGGTGGATCCCCGGCTTAAGTTAGCTCGACGTAGCTCTTCCGGAAACATGGCAAGGCTTAGCTTTCCCTTTCTACAACCCTATTGAAGCCGGAATCCACCGGGAAATTAAGCTAAGCTATGCTATGTTTTAGCTTAGCTTTTGGTGGAAACGGTTCCATAAGAATGTATTGAACCGTAATAAAATTATCCTCAGTTAAGCGTAACATTGAAAGAACGCGTTGATTTTTACACCTTTCCTTTCAAAGTTTGGGATTTCTTCAAAAATTAATATTTTTTTAAATCTGTACGCTTAACTGTAGCTATTGGAATATACTTTAAGAAAACGTTCGAATTTTTCGATTCCGAGCAAACGTTGGAAATTTTCACGACCCGCCGTTTTGTAATTTTTTTTGCAGAGCCTAACGTTATCGTATGTTGTGGACATACAGCCCAAAATTTTTTCAACTCAGAAGAATGAAACATTAGTTAAATATATGTATTTTCAGTTGGTAATAAAGATTTTTCGTAAAAAGTTACATTTGATTATAAAAGAATGCCTTGAAAATAGCCTTTATTGTTTACCGTCACAGTGGCTTCCTCCCTGAAGCTTAATCCAATTTTGAAAAATTTGTCGAGTTTGCTGCTTTCAGCGGAGAGCGAGCTGTACTGAGCGCCATCTTAAATCTTATATATGCTTTTATAAATAATGGGAGGTCTTGTAAATAAATATATATGTATAACGGTTTCGAGTAGGTATCGAAGCAACGCCGTTCTGTCAAAGGGGGTACTCTGTACTATACTCGGGGCCAGATATATTGGCCGGTGAATTCGTTTTCGCGAGCAACGATCGAGGAGAAATCAACCACCACCATATGACGATCGTGGAATTGTCAGTTGGAGTTTCGTGGCCCCCGAAGGGTATGGTGGGGTAACGGGAACGCTGCTCGGCTCCGCCTGAACCTAGCTGTTTGGCTGTTATTTATTCTTAGCGTAAGCGTTACGAAGCTATGCGTTTACCAATACGAGATGAAGCTATCGAGAAGGAATCAATGTTCTGGCCAATAAAGCTCCTGAATTTTTTCGGAGCTAACGCACACCTATTCTGATGTGTGTATTTCTACGCTGACAGCTCGGTTTGACCTACACGACAGAAGCTTGGCACTATCCCCACCACTTCTGGCTCACTCTTGTTCTGTGAAGGCGAGAGCGAGATGGAACGAGAGTGAGTCAGAAAACGTTGAGAAAAGCAGCACCGAGGCAGGCAAACGGTGTGGTGGGAGAATACCCCTCACGAAACTCACCGGCCAATATGTATATCTGGCCCCGAGTATAGTCTAGATTTTGCATGTCCGTTCGAGGAAAAATATTTAGTTCCCCGATTCTCCTAAATCAGTAAAGAACTTTATACAATTATATGTGATCTCATGAATATAATAATGGACAATATTAATAAATCTGCCTTGCCCATTTTTATGTTTATCACACTGATTTCTTATATTGTCGATGTTGTTGATTCTGGCGTGCAGGAGATTATTGAATTTGTTCAGTGATATATTCAACATCTGAGGGGTACATTCGACTCGTGTAATTGATGGTGTTACGTGTATGAACGTGCATCAATGCTCCGCCGAGGGCACTGAGGGAATACCATTTATTTCATTTGGAATACTGTATGAAAGCCCTAGGGCCGCATACTTGTATAACTAGATTGTGCAGGCACGCTAATAATGTCTTCAAGGATGTTCATTCGCTTCCCGGAACAATATATAATTGCAAAAACTCGGCGTACAGGAAAGCAGCAAAACTAACGCCATGCGATTGCATTGTACTAAAGTACGTTAAAATGTATCAGAGGTACTTTTATCCCGGTAACATAATAATAATAATAATAATAATAATAATAATAATAATCATCATCATCATCATCATCATCATCATAATCATCATCATAATAATAATAATAATAATAATAATAATAATAATAATAATCATAAGCACAATCATACTCATAATCATAATAACAATAACAATAACGATAACAACAACAATAACAAAAACAATAACAATAACAACAATAATAACAACAACAACAACAACAATAATAATAATAATATCCTTCGATTACTCCGTGACCATTGGCTGTGCAAGATGTTTAAAGATTATGAAAAAGTTGTAAATTGGACGGCACAATTTGTGTTAATGTGGTCTGTGGTCGATTGTTTTTTTTATCAAAACAGCAGCTTTTATGATTTTTCCCTTTGGCGCCTTTTCTAGCACTGATGTGATGCGGGTAACAAATCTCTGAGCCGCGTGATCGAACCTCGTTTTTCCCCCTTCTAATGTCAACTTTAAACCTTATATTTGCTTACAAAAACGGCCTAAAACATAGTTTCTTTCCGAGATTTGGAACTACATATCTCGTTCTGAGGATTGGGTGCAATGGTAGCTTCCGTTGTGGTAATAAGATGTAATAAATATGCGCTCTTTTTTGGTGTTTAATATTATTACCTACACAAGCAAATCTTCCACTCTCCCTTGGGTTTGAAGATACATAGGTACTAGTGCTGTAACGAATATTCGAATAATCTATTTGAGATTCGAATATTCTAATACCAGAGAATTCGAATACCAGAAAATTGGAATTTGAAATTCGAATATTCGAATTTGCGATTCGAATACCAGAGAATTCGAATTTGGAATTCGAATACCAGACAATTGGAATTTGAAATTCGAATATTCGAATTTGAGATTCGAATACCAGAGAATTCGAATTTGAGATTCGAATACCAGAGAATTCGAATTTGAGATTCGAATACCAGAGAATTCGAATTTGAGATTCGAATACCAGAGAATTCGAATACCAGACAATTGGAATTTGAAATTCGAATATTCGAATTTGAGATTCGAATACCAGAGAATTCGAATTTGAGATTCGAATACCAGAGAATTCGAATTTGAGATTCGAATAGCAGAAATTTGGAATTTGAAATTCGAATGTTCGAATTTGAGATTCGAATGCCAGAGAATTCGAATTTGAGATTCGAATAGCAGAAATTTGGAATTTGAAATTCGAATGTTCGAATTTGAGATTCGAATGCCAGAGAATTCGAATTTGAGATTCGAATAGCAGAAATTTGGAATTTGAAATTCGAATGTTCGAATTTGAGATTCGAATACCAGGGAATTCGAATTTGAGATTCGAGTACCAGAAAACTGGAATTTGAGATTCGAATATTCGAATACCAGAGAATTCGAATTTTAGATTCGAATACCATATAATTCGAATTTTAGAATCAAATACCATAGAATTCAAATTTTAGATTCGAATACCATGGAATTCGAATTTGAGATTCGAATATTTGAATACCAGAAAACTGGAATTTGAGATTCGATTATTCGAATACCAGAAAACTGGAATTTGAGATTCAAATATTCGAATACCTACCAGAGAATTCGAATGTGAGATTCGAATTTGAGATTCGAATAATCGAATACTCCTGATTAGAAATTATTCGTATTCGAAGTCATTCGAATTATCCGAATATTCGAATAATTACAGCTCTAGTGCACCCGTCGCGACCATTGGCTCTGCGCGTATGCCACGTGAATACACAATTCACAGGGAATATTAATATTCTTATTAATAATCGTTTCTGTACATATAGTTGCAATTTGCATCAACATTGTCAGGATTCTCTGTATTATCAATAAACGTAATTGCACCATAATAATACATCACCGCGCAACGGATATGGGATGAATGATGATTGATCTGTCGATCAAGACGGGCAGCATCGTGTTCGGAATCGAAGAAATTGCACGAAATAATTTAACTACCTGTGCGTGGAATTAAGCGCTATTAGCTGCAATTACGCGCAGCCGTGAAACATTTCAAATAATTAACCGTTTGAATAATCATCAATGCGCGCAATAAATTTTCCGTCCAGATCGAAGATATCACGGACATGTCCAACAATACGGCACGAACTGGTCCGAAAGAACACGTAGAAATTACACCTTCCCGCAAAGAATTATTATCGATCGAATATACGGCCCGCTGCGAGTAGTAGCAATTATAAGACTACGTAAACTTTATTGCTGCGAGGCGAATGGTCGATTAATAACCGACGATAACTATTAATGATCCAGCTTTCCGTTTCGTTGGGTACAAAAATAATTTGCCGCAACGTTCCGAAACCAACGCGCAACGTTTTTCAGTCGCCACTCGATTGATTGCTATTTGATATTAGAAGTTATTGATACGTCTATTTCTTCAATGCGTGATTTGCAGAAACATCCGGGTTATGTTTCGCAGTGAAGAGAAATCTAATTGCTGTATATTCTGCGTGGATTGATTTGGATAGTGTATGCGCTTTAAAGTGGAACTGCAACTTGGTTCATTAGCAATAAACCGCTTCACAAAGTTGCAGCGCAACATGAAAAACGCGCCACGTCGCACAGAAACAGGTTGGTCGATCATCCAACGAACTTGCTCATCGCCATGTCGATACTAGAAATTTAATTAGAAGATAGGAATTATTAAGATATGTGACGAATCAGGGGACAGTCAGTGAGAAATATATGTTTTAAATTGAAAGTTTCTACATTGTTCTGGTGCAGATAATCAAATTTCCATTAGAGAACTCGTGGGGTACCGTGGACATCGACTGTGACTTGCTGAATTTAAATATTTTAATATTATTCTGAAATTAAAGTTCTGTTAAAAGTTTCCTGAGAATTAATTTATTTAAAAGCGAAGGAAAATCATTATTTGAATTTGGAATATTGTTCATTTAATCCCAGGTCGCTACAAATTAACATAACAATTGTAAGAAACTTCACGTGTGTTGTTTCTGCAGTACCTAAACCACATTTTCCATGATATTGTGGATTCTTTTTTTTATTTAAAACTTTCCAGTTTAAGGGTGAACCTCCACATTTTATTTGCTTGACCACACATGTTATTGAAACAATAAAGAAATTTAAGTGGAAAAATGTTCTGTTCAGGCGAACAGGGTTTCCCTGTAGGAGCATCACATGTGCTTTCACAAGTAAATATAAGTTGAGTTATGTCGATGAATACGATGAAGAAAATGAAATCTTCTTTTTTTGCGATTAGAAGTTAAATATAAAAGTTTATTTTGCACGATTTGCAATTTAATTCAAATTTTGTAATATTTTGTGTAATTTTCTTTCGAGCATGAAGTATATTTTGAAGGCCCACTGGGACGAGACATATTTATCAACATTCATATCCAAAATTTAATACGTGCTCTTACATAACAGTTTAAATATTTTAATAAGTGTCTTCCTGCAAAACTAAGAATTCTGACTTATACTCGTTTACCCGTCCACCAGAGATACAGTGGCTCACACCCATAATCGTACACTCTTTACAATCGCATAACATTTTTAAAATTGGTCCAACCGAGTTGAGTTTTTTTTTGAGAAGCTAGAAGGATTAGTTTGCTAAGTGACGTGTTTCGTCGTTTTGAACAAAATGCAATTGGTCGGAATAGGAAAAAAAAATAGTAAAAGTCGTTTTTTCAACTTTTTTTCTGAGCCTCTGTAATGAAAATTCAAAAAAACCATTTGTAGATTTAAGTGAGTTGTATACATGCTGAAAATTTCATCAAAATCGGTTAACGTTGCTCTGAGGTACAAAAGTTCACAAGGGAAGATCCCGAACTCGGAAATTCAAAAAATTCTGAAACTTTGTGAATGTGTAGGGAATTTCCTCCTGATTATAACGAAACTTTTGTTTGCTGCCCAAATTCACTCTAAGGGGTGTAATTGACCCCCCGAAAATCCGGTTATTTTCCGATTTTGTGTTGTAACTCGTGAACTGTAAAATATTTGTTTACCAAACGATAGATCTAATTAAAAGAAGTAACTTTCGTCTTGAAACTTTTTTTCTATCTCTTACAGTTCGCGAGTTATAACACAAAATCGGAAAATAGCCGAATATTCAGGGGATAATTTCACCCCCTTCGAGTGAATTTGGGCAGCAAACAAAAATTGCGCTGTAATCAGGAGGAGATCCCCTACATATTCACAAAGTTTCAGAATTTTTGGAATTCTCGGGTTCGGGATTTTCCCTTGTCAGAGCAACGTTAACCGATTTCGATGAAAACGACCTTTACTATTGCTTTTCGCTATTCCGCCCAATGTCAAGTTTTTTCAAAACGCCGAAACCTTCCGGATCCTTCTGCCTACTCAAAAAAAAAAAAAAAACTCAAGTCGTTTGGGCCAATATTATTATGTATATCGTTTCTGCGCTAAACTCAATCCTTGAGGCTGTTTTCAACGGAGAAGTGTAGGTGGAACATGTGTCATTTACATTCCCAACCGTCTGCTCTGCATAAAGATATCCGTCTAACCCAAAGCCACCAGAAATGTCACCCGGCGTCGTTTCGAAAATAACCACGTTCAGTTACGAGATCCCGTGAAACTGCGACGCCGTGGAATAATCCATCGATCAACGGACGATGATGACCGATAATAACCCGTCGCTCCTGTTGCTCCTTTCCCCTACAATTCTTATCTACCCTCTCCCCTCCCCCCCCCCCGTCTAGCCTGTAGAGCTCGGCGCGGCTCTACGCGCGCGCGTGTGTCGCAATTTCTTTTTATTCCCGTCGATCGGATCGCCGAGTTTCGCTGAGCGTTCCCCGTCGGGCAGGCAACGCGGAGGCATCCTTCACGCACGCCCACCGCGGCCGTGACCACGTGTTCCACACGCTTCGTCCACACGCTCGTACGCGTGCATACCGTGGCTGCGTGTGCGCGCGCGCGCGCGCGCGCCCGCGTCACGGCTCCGGGACTCGACTCGCGTCGCTCCGCACGGAGTATCTCGCTCGAGTCACACCTGCTCCTTTTTCCCACGAGATCGCTTTGCCCCCCAGTCACCGCTTCTTCCTCGGACGTCCTCGGCCACCCTTAGCTCTTTTCGCTCTCTGACAACCATCGACTCGGCCACGGGCGGCGGAATTGACTCGTCCGTGCCGGCAGAGAGATTTCCTTCGATCCGCCGCGCTCTGTCCCCTTGACGCGTTTGCGGCCGCCGACCAACTCTTCCCTCGACCTCGCATTAGATTTTCTCCCTTGCGACTCGCGCGTCGCCGTTTCTAATCGGACGGGACTGGACATGAAAGACGTTATGCGAGTTTTAATTTAACTTGAAATTTGGAGTGTTTGTAAGCTTTTGTGGTGCATGTTAGTTGGCGGTTAAGGGAGGCATTGCTTATGCGTTGGTATTGTTAATTATTATACTAAACTCATTAGGATTTAAACTCATTTTATGTGATTTTTCTGAATTTGAAATGCAGAGGAGCAGTGTCTTTTTTCTATGCTAAAGCGTAAATGTAAATTTTAATTTTGCTGTTTGTTGTTACGGGTAGGTTACATTCTCATTTTTTTTTTTAAAGAAAATTGTATCGCGTAGGGTAAAAAGTCCTTTTGGTATTGATTTATACATATTTTAAGATGATAAAAAATGCTCTTTATTGTTATAATTCTGACGGTGATAAGAACACGGTGTACACGATATTTCAGGATAGGCTCATCTGAGATCAAAAACCGAAAGTTTTTCTTAAAATATATGAGTATGGTTATTAGGGTGTGTCAATTTTGTGGACACATCTAAAATTTTTGAAAATTTTAAAGTGACTACTGACAAAGTAATGCTGTTTTTAATCCTGAATCTGAAACTATCTTCAGAAATTTATTTGAGTGAGGTTTAGCTACTTCAAATCACAGTTGAAAAATGTGAAAATTAAGTAAGATTTAACTACAAATTACATATTCATATACTGCTTAAAGTGAGTCTTGCTTACATAAAGGCATGGAAATGAAAATAGAAATATGTGGAAATTAGTGTTTATTACATTCACATGAAAATGTATGGAAATGTGTATTTATTACAAAATGAAAATATAGTAACTTTAGCAACAGATCTAGCCATATGTCATCTATGTAGTAAATTTAATGCTATTTAACAAAATCCACCAAATAAGCGATATCTCTGCTTCTGTTGCGGTTCATAAGCTCAATTATAAAAATTCATTTCAATAATTTTAGTAATTTTCGTATTTTTCTATAATTTCAAATGAAATTCCAACTAGGTAAATAATGTATTACCCAACATTTAAAGGTAGTGGTTAATTTTAAACCTGAGATTGTTCCGTTTTCCACTAGTCGTTTTTAAAATTAAAACATTCAAAAAATTGACACGCCCTAGGTTATCGCATGACCTTACTGCAAAGTAATGAAAATTCGATAATTGGTACATGTTTTAATAAAAGTGCCCTGAAATCGGTGAATTTTTTGTGATAATTATCTGCTTATACTTTACCTTGTCTATTATCCAATGATAATGAAAATTATACTTCAGTCATTGGTAAGAGCAAACTTGAAGAAGCATACGTTCGTTTGGGAGCTTAATACATTTTACTAAACGTTCAGTGATGAGAAATTGACACACATTACCTATAGTATAGCAGTAGGCTGATGTGAAAGGGTGTATTCACTACAAGAACAAAACCAGAAACGACTCTTTCTGTTTCTGTTCTTGACCACAGTTTATTGCTGTGCATTTTGAATGCAAATGGCCCACGATATTTCTGCTGTGCAAAACACTGACACCCAGTGTACCACATGGGAGGGAGATTGAAAGACACAACGGTCTAAAGCTTGGTTTGTGTACTAAGCTAATTAACGAGCCCCGCGCTCGCGTACTCATCTGCATATTCTGATACACACTCGCTCGAATGCATCAAGGTATTCCGAGCCAATCTATTTTTCTTTCTTGCCACTGCGATTTAATGCATATTAACAATGGATGGCAACAGGGAAGTTACATCGACTCGGCCGTTCACGTAGCGATGCTTAAATGCCTGTCCTGTTTCTTAACTTTAACACCCTGGGCCACGAACTATGATGGTTCTGGATAAACCTCAATTCTTTTCATGTCTTCTAGGTACTAGTGTAAAAATGAGAGTACGTCTTGTATCTATAATTTAAAATTATTTGCTTAATATTGCTTGCAATTAGTATTGTAACTTAAATTTCTTGGTGGCAATACTTTCTTTGTGTTTTTTTTTTGAAGAGAATATAGTTACTATTCGAAAAGGACACATTACATAAAATTGCATTTAAGTGAATATAAATTATTTTATATGAATATAAAACTGGAGGCTAGGTGAATTTAACACGATTAATAGATTCTCAATTTTTTTGAAATAAAATGACAGTGAAATAATGCGATCGATGGATAGAAATCAAATTCGAGTGCTATTCTTATACAAGTTTAAACTAGGCCATAATGCATCGGAACCACTACCACTGTTTTTGGGGAAGACTTACAAGGGAAGATCCCGAACCCAAAAATTCAAAAAATTCTGAAACTTTGTGAATATGTAGGGGATTTCCTCCTGATTTCAACGCAATTTTTATTTGCTGCCCATATTCACTCTAAGGGGGTGTAATTGACACCCGAAAATCCGATTATTTTCCGATTTTGTGTTTTTATTCGTGAACTGTAAAATAATTTGTTTACCAAATGATAGATCTAATTAAAAGAAGTAACTTTTGTCTTGAAACATTTTTTCTATCTCTTCGCGAGTTATTACAAAATCGGAAAGTAGCCGAATTTTCAGGGGTTAATTTCACCCCCTTAGAGTGAATTTGGGCAGTAAACAAAAATTGCGTTGTAACCAGGAGGAAATCCCTTACATATTCACAAAGTTTCAGAATTTTTTGAATTTTTGGGTTCGGGATCTGCCCTTAGGGAAGATTCCCAATCCGGAAATTCAAAAAGCATGTAACTTTGGGGATATGTAAAGGGTATATACTTATGTATTACGCATTTTTTTTTGCTGCCCACATTCACTTTAAGGGGGCGAAATTTACCACTGAAAATCCAGCTATCTTCCGATTTTGTGTTATAATTCGCAAATTGTAAGGGATAGAAATAAAGTTTTCAAACCAAAATCACTTCTTTTAATAAGGACTATCATTTGCTAACTTACAGTTATTACACTTCGCGAGTTATAACCCAAAATCGGAAAATAGCCGAATTTTCAGGGGTAAATTTCACCCCCTTCGAGTAAATTTTGGGCAGCAAAAAAATTGCGTAATACATACCTATATATCCTCTACATATCCCCAAAGTTTCATAATTTTTTTAATATCCTGGTTGAGGATCTTCCCTTGTTAGTTTGTGAAGGAGCAATTCGAAGTTGGTTCGAAAAATTTCGTACTGGAGGCATAAACCTCGGAAGTTAACCTCGCGGTCGCCCTAAAGGGGTGATCGACAATGACGGACTGCGAAGCTTAGTTGAAAATTTGTGTTGAAACACAATTTAGGAGCGCATTACACGACTGCTGCTCGCCACGTGAAAATTATTGCCCACACAAATACCTAAAAACCAATTTCAGGATTTTACCCCAACCAACCCCTAAGGGGGTGAAAAGCGGTGAAATGTGTTTTCATGGATTCCTCAAAATTTGCTTGGTTTTTACTTCGAAAAGCTACCCACATGAATGCCTAGAAACCAATTTCAGGATTTTGCCACCCCTAAGCGGGTGGTTAAAAGGGGTGAAATGTGTTTTCATGGATTCCTCAAAATTTGCTTGGTTTTTACTTCGAAAAGCTACCCACATGAATGCCTAGAAACCAATTTCAGGATTTTGCCACCCCTAAGGGGGTGGTTAAAAGGGGTGAAATGTGTTTTCATGGATTCCTCAAAATTTTCTTGGTTTTTACTTCGAAAAGCTACCCACATGAATGCCTAGAAACCAATTTCAGGATTTTGCCACCCCTAAGGGGGTGGTTAAAAGGGGTGAAATGTGTTTTCATGGATTCCTCAAAATTTGCTTGGTTTTTACTTCGAAAAGCTACCCACATGAATGCCTAGAAAACAATTTCAGGATTTTGCCACCCCTAAGCGGGTGGTTAAAAGGGGTGAAATGTGTTTTCATGGATTCCTCAAAATTTTCTTGGTTTTTACTTCGAAAAGCTACCCACATGAATGCCTAGAAACCAATTTCAGGATTTTGCCACCCCTAAGCGGGTGGTTAAAAGGGGTGAAATGTGTTTTCATGGATTCCTCAAAATTTTCTTGGTTTTTACTTCGAAAAGCTACCCACATGAATGCCTAGAAAACAATTTCAGGATTTTGCCACCCCTAAGGGGGTGGTTGAAAGGGATGAAAAAGTGGTATTTTGCTAGTTTCCCTATATGTATCTCTAAATAACGGGGAGAACCAATGCAGTTTAACACTAAACAACTTAATTCAATCTTAGAAAACGAATACACACCATGCGAACAGTAAATATAGATACAGTAAATAAATTCTTTGTAACGTCGATATCATTTCCCAAACCTTATGATATTTACAAAACCTGGGTCAGCTTAAAGTAAAGCAGTTCCTAATCCTGGCACGATATTCCAGTATATCCAGTGGGAGGAATTCATGTAAATACATGTCGATATTTATCAACATCTCTTTTTTATCACGCGGATGTGTGCCTGGAACTTATCTGCTGCTAAGCAAACTCTCTGAGGAATCAGGATCCGGGCCACGTACGTACCCGGGAAGATACTTTCTGCCATTACGATAAGAAATCCGTTTCGACGGAAACCCAGACGTGAACATTTACTGAGCACGTAGAACGCAGCGGATAATGGGAATCAGCTTTTCAACTACACCGTATCTCGTCGATTGCAATTATTCAGGCGAATAGTTATGAATGAATCGTCGACCTCTGCCGGGACGTGAAATCGCCTAGCTCGTTTATCACGTTTCCTTACGGTTCTTGTTTCAGTGATTAATTGAGAATTACGAAACCCACGTCTTCGGGATCTCGTTACTCCATGCGCGAGAGCTATTCGCATAAATTATTCAGTTTGCACGATCATTCGAATCGCGAACTGGCTGCGCACGCGTCACTCGCGACGTGGTAGAGAACAGTTTTCCACGTTTTATCTACGACCTGCGATGAGAGATTGCATTTTACATCGTGGATCAATAAACAAATTTCTCTCAATTATTTAGCGTATTAGCAGATGCAAAACTATATTTTGTAAATTTGCTGTCCAGTTGTGTTTTTTAAATGGATTTTACCGCCCGTCCAACATCAAAAGCAGGTTAAATAAACAGCATTTTAAGCCTTTGACGTTCGCGGAAGTCCAGTCCAAGATTCGCTGTTCTATTCTGTTAGGAATAAAAATCGTTTAACTACAAATTCTTTTTTTTTATTATGTACTTTTTAGTGTCTAAGTTTTATTCGTGGTTATAGGCGGATTTCAAGTCGTTTGGATTTGTGGTTACGGGCTATATTTATTGAAGACCGGGCAATTTTTTAAACCCCTCGGGATTTTTAAACGATTTTTGTTGCTTCATAATTTTGTATTGTCATCGAAACTACGCACGCCTGCAAAGTTTCAGGTCTATTGGATAGTTGGAAGTGGGTTAAAATTGAGTTTCCAGATTTGAACCAATCATACAAGAAACAAACAGAGGATCGAAGCTGAATAAAATAATTTAAAAAGTAATTCTGGTCGCAACTCATTAAATGGATTTCAGGATCCACAGTTTGAGCAGCGTTGATAAGTCTCAAATCAACTCGTTACTAATATTAAAAAATTGCGCCCGTTGCGAAAGAATGCAAATATAAATAATTTTTTATTACCACCACAGAAGCAGTATAACTTCTGACGTTACTTTGCTACTTTTTTGTTTCTTTTCTTTTATCATTTTTAATATACCTATGTGGTTAATAAATTATAATAAATATTCATCTGTTTACTAATAAGATTTTTTGAGTAAACTGTTTATTTATTTATCGGTGAATCATTCTGTATGTATTAGGATTAACAGAGATTCATACCTGCTAGGAGCAAGACGAGTTAACTCGTCATTTAAAAACTCCTTTGTGTTGTATAAGAGGAATTGTTCCATGGCGAAAATTTCGAAATTTTACTCGTACCACAGCTGTACATAGGAGTAAATAATGTATTAGGTTACGTGTCGCATTTACCGCAGACGAAATAACGTATTCGACCTTAAGCATTCGCAAATATAGAAGAAGTGCAGTATATTTGGAATACCAGTTTGTTTAAGAAAAATAAAAAATTACGTCTGAGGATTGGAACAAATAAAACTGCATATATCATAGGGAAGCTAATAAACTTTTATATTTCGAACTCTCAGTAATAATAAAAAAACAAAAAGTAGCTGAAACTTTGGTCTAAATGAAAAATGACAGGAAGTATCGATTTCTGTAAGGGGACCTTCCGGTCTAGAGCCCAAAAAAATAGGTGATTTTTAGGAATTAATTAAAGGAAAACTACTATATATAATTTAATGGGACTTTTTGCATTGTATTAAGGATGTCTTAAGTTATAGAAATATATTTTTTGTTTTATAATTAATTATTGCAGACGGCCCTGGGGAGTCGTTAAAGTCAAGGCGTCAAAAAATTGATCCAAATCGGTGGGACCTGTATCTCCAAAAGTTATTATCCGATTCGACTGAAACATATTTTATTTTGAAGATTATACTTCTGGCTAGGGGGGGGGGACTAGAAAAAATGATATTTTTTTTAGAAAATAACGACACTTGAAGTTTGAAATCACTTTTCCCTGTACTTTTCGTCCTTTCAACGCGTTTGAAAATTATAAATTTTCAATTTTTTGTAATTTTTCTAGCCCCCCCCCCCCCCCTAGCCAGAAGTATATTCTTCAAAATAAAAAAAGGTTCAGTCGAATCGGATAATAACTTTTGGAGATACAGGTCCCACCGTTTTGAGAACACTGTTTCGAGAAAAACGCGTTTAAAGGTTTGCGTGAGCGCCGAGTGCCCGGTTGTTGCCCATGCATTTGCCGCTACTCAAATGCCTATAACTTCTGGAATTTTACGAATTTCAACAAATCCTTTTAAACACGTATTCCTAAAAGGTTGAACATTCGAAAAATGAAATAAAAAAAAATCGACTTTTAGACCGGAAGGTCCCCTTAAGGTGCAGGAATATTCCAAATTATATTCACCTTCGAATTACCAACATGGCATTGAAACCTAAAATTTCATGTCACACGTTGTATTCTCGAAATTCTCGCGAAACTGACACGGAGCCATAGGAGGAACGCGCAAATGAGTAGATCAAGTGTTTCACTTAGGGTTTATACAAAAACCGACTTCTGAGAAAACCGGTTTTCGAATTCCACTATTCCCAAAAATCCAGTTAAACCGGTTTTCGAATTTTCACAAAAATATGTAATTAAAATAGTAAACAAATATTTGTACTTATTTTAAAAATTTTCAGTTTCCTTAATATTATGGAATTACAAAAATATAACAAAATAAAATATACTCTATCTATACAAAACCAAATAAATTAAAAAAATTAAAGTAACTAAAATCCATACAAATGCGTACAATTTTTGAGTTCATTTAATATTTATGCATCTACAAAAATATAATACAATAAAATAGAGTGCATACAAAACCAAATGAAAAAAATAAAATAACTAAAATCCGTACAAAATATAAATCTTTTAAAAGGTGGTACCAAATTATAAATCTTTAGTCCATTTAGTATTTTCATCAGAAAATATGAACTCCTGAAGATTAGTTTCACAGTAAACTGTTACCTATTACAATATGCTTCTGTCCGAGGAGATTTCAAGTCAAAATGTCAAGGTTTTTAATGAAATATTTAATTCATTTCTGTATATTAATTTTAGTATATAAAACCGGTTTTTTTAAATTTAAAACCGGTTTTCGAATTTTACAAATTTATAAATAAAAACCGGTTTTCAAACCCGGTTTTTAAAAACCGACAAACCCTAGTTTCACTCTAAAGTTTTTACATATTTTAACCATGATTGGAACAGTTGAATACTTCCTGAAAGAGTTTTGCAGATTGACGTTCTCTTCCTCTGCAGATTAAGTCGAAAATGTCAAAATGGCGGTTCATCCACAAATGTCATTAGTTAACAGGTCATTAGCACCTATTATCTATGGTGTTACAAATTAGACAACGTTAATAGTTTATTAGACAGGTACTTCGGTATTCCAAATTCCCAACAGTATTCCAAATATGCTGCAATTCCTCTACCATTTCATTTACCTAATTACCTACACGCATTGAAGGCGTTTCGAATCTGAGTTTGGTCAGGGTTAGGTGAAAGATGTCCCAAGTAGGCAGGGATCGAAAAAGTTCTGAAATCCTTATTTTTAAAAAAATTCTGTTAGAACTTATATGTTTCGTTTAATAAAATATCTGTTCCTGTAGAATTTTTATTGAAAAAAATGTTACCTTTAGGAACTTTTTTAAAAAGTGTTCTCGTGGAACAGATATTTTAGCACCTATATAATAAAAGTTCCATGGAAACAAGTTACATTAGAACATTTGTTAAAAAAGTTTTTATAAGACAAAGAAAAGTACTACAAAAAAAAAAATAACATATTCAGAATATCAATTTAACTCTAAGAATTATTTAATATTGTTGTAGTACTATCCATTAAATAGTATTCAGAATTTGTTACAACGATTGAGAACTTTTTTAATATTGGCGAACAAAATATCTGTTCCTGTCGTAGAGAAATTTTTATTTTTATATTTTATAAATTCCATTCCAACTAGAACTTTTATTTTCAAGAACTTTTATTTCATCGGTTCTTCTTAGGAACTTATAATGTGAGAACATTTTTAAGAAAGTTTCGCGGTACATGTTTCAACTAGAACCTATTAAAAAGTTCCAGAATTTTTTCAAGTGCTGTTTAAACTTACCAAAAAACTTTCAATAGTACATTTTAGATTTCACGATTACGTGCACCTCGCCACGTGAATTGTAGCGTTGGCGAGATGAGAAATAAGGGTTGTATATAATTTTAAATTCAATACTTGACGCTCGTTAATAGCCGCCAGCCTTAATTACCGCCTTTAAGTATATCGCGGCCACCTTGCACCGCGGTCTACCATCATTACGATCAGAACTGTATTATCTCCCTCGCATATACTTTGGAATTTTAATTACGGTTCTCGTTGCATGATTCATCGATCAATGGAGAAAGGGCTGCGCGCAAAATGACGGTCGGCGATCTAGAAATTCTTCCCCAGCGTTGTCTACGTACAGGATTTCATTGCCACTTTTAATTACAATGGTCCGAAGAGCGATAGAAGTTTTCAACGATATATGCTGGGAGACGATTTTCGTACACTTTCTTCTGAATAGATATTTTGTCGTTCGTTGTCCGCGTAAAATAAGAAACAAAGGATGCATATATAATATATTGAATTATAAGTCAATGCAATGAGGGAAGATGACTTGCAAGGGAAGTTCGACAAGTCGAAAATTCAAAAAAATCTGGAACATTGCAGAAATGTAGCTGAAGTGATGCTATAACGTAACTATTTTTTGATTCGGTAATAAAACGGTCGGAAGGGTGAAAACACCCCCTCGAAACAATGGTGAGTTCTTCAGATTATCGCGAATATCTACGAAACTGTAAAAGATTACAGAAAAAATTAAATTCAAAGTTCAATGGTTTTTTATGTCCCATAAAATTTATCCCACCGCCCTTTTTCCCGACAATTATTCATCCCCATATTGTAGGATATCGAAAGCCATAGGACTTTAAATTGAACTTTTCTTTCGAAATCTTTTACTGTTCCGCAGATATTCACCCAAATATGAAAAACTCGCAATTTCTTTGAGGGGGTGTTTTCACCCTTAGGACCGTTTTATTGCCGAATCAAAAAATAAGTACGTTATTAGCATCGCTTGAGCTACATTTCTGCAAAGTTTCAATTTTTTTTTTAATTTTCGACTTGCTGAACTTCCCTTGTTAGTTCAATATGGTAATAAAAAAATGCTTGGGTATAGTAAAGTTTTAATAATGTCAACAATGTCCAAATATACAGAATGGAAGCAAGAAGGTTTATGTTTTTAAATGGAAGCCTGTATACCAATGTGGCAACTGCGTAAAATAATATCTAGTTGAACAAAGTAGTACCGTTATAAATGCAGTTGAAAATATTTGTCAGGTAATGATGAAGGGATTTTAAATGTATTGGATTGAACAGAAAGTTTTTGCATTTTTCACGGGGCGCCGCTATAGGGTGCGTTCCACTTACGCCCAAATCGCCCGCAACGCCCGTGATTTTCATTAAGGTAGGTTTTCTTATACGCGACTGGACGTAACGTCGAGAATTTCAAAGTCGATTTTCTCGAAAATGAAGCGCGATATAAAAGAAAGTCACTGTTTCTTTTCGACTTATAACAAGTAAATAAGTCGAAAAAGAGGAATAAAATTTTTTGATATTGTGCTTCATTTTCAAGAAAATTAACTTTGAAATTCTTGCCGTTGACTCCAGTCGCGTATAGGAAAACCTATCTTCCTCAAAATCGCGGGCGATTAGGGCGTAAGTGGAACGCACCCACAATGTCCTATTAACATAATTCCATAGAAATTATTCTTTTGTTTTTCATAACCTAATCTACTTAGTATTCTATCACAGGCTGTAGCTACAGTTTTATTTTGAGTATATCATCTAGTTCTTTCTTCTTAAATTCTACCACTCACTACTTTATGAGTTTCGAAGAGGCACTGGAGTCACAAAAGATACATTTGCAAGATCACAGTAAAATACATTTGCAAAGTGTATGGAGAAGGTGCCGTTGAAATTCGAACGTGTCAAATATGGTTTCAAAAATTCGGATCAGGAGACGTTGGGTTAGATAATGCACCGCCAATAGATGAGGATGATTTACAGGTGACAATTTCGAACAAAATTTTGAAAAAAGTTTTTTCTCGTTCAGGTACCCTTTTTTAAACCCTATTCAAAATTTTGTCAACGCTAGTCTGCAGTGCTCATTGCGCCATTAAACTTTTGTTTGAAGCATTTTTTTCTGTCTGTTGTAGTTTGGGAGTTACAGGCGAAAAAGTGGATGTGCCTATTTGACCATGAGGTTAGTTTTCACCCCCTTAAAGGGCGATAGGGCCCGAACGAAACACACCGTTGTTCTCGTCTTGAGTCGCTCTATAAACCCACAAAGTTGCGTTCGAATCGGTGAGTGCGGGTTCGCGCTGTTCCCTTGTTAGTCAAGTAACCCCGTCCGACATTGTTAACATGTTATGGGTCGTACGTACAAACCCTCCACGAACCGGATAAAATAAAACACCGTAAATTATAGTCAATGTACCACGTTTCCACGAAATATTCATGGAAAAACATCAAGCACTACTTAGTGGACAAAAATTCATAAATAGTCGAGACAAAAATATTTACTTCCCGCCGACCCTTTTAGAGTTTTCATCCTCACTGACACCGCAAGTGTTTGTCACGGCGACACATTACATGGCAACCTGGCCATTCATATGCTTCAGCATCTCGAATCGCAGGATAATTTACTCCATAATACAACAATTAAAGGGAATTAGTCAACTAGCCCCGGTCTCCCCTACCCGAAGAAGCTTGCGAAACGACCCGCTGAAAGAAGAAAAGGACTCGTCGGCGACCTTACGCTTCAACCGGGCATCGGTAGCGCGTACCGTCGAGCCGGTGATCTCGAAGCGGCGACCTTGCAGCTTCAGCCTGGAAACGTACGGACACGTCCTTGGCTGCGAAATTTACGCCAACAATTAAACTCCACCTTGAACGGAGAACGTGTCCTGCACCTGATGCCCTTTTTTAAAAGGCCCCTTGTACCCTCGGTGTCCTTGACCTCCCCCCCCTCGCCCTTCCCTATCCCCACGGCGTTCGCCTCGCGAGAGGAATCAAAGGAATTCGCGCCCGCATTGCATTATATCCGCTCGAACAAAGCGGGACCGAATGTGCGCACCTGTGCGCGGAGCAAGTCGCTTAAAAATCACCGGTCATCGGTTGTCCAGCGATTAACTGCAACTTCTCACCTCTTCACTCGCCTCGTTTTCAATTCGGATTTTTCCGCGACCCTGCCACCTGTTGCTACCTTATCTTCTCCCCTTTATTTCCTTGTCCCCCGCCGCTAAGGGTTCCGCCGGTTTCGCCTCTTCTACCCCTGCGTGCGAGAAGATCCCCTCGCCCGTTCGCGATGACTCACCGCCAAGCTTCATGGAAGTCAATTCGCTTTTTATAGGGAGCCGCGACCGTAACGTCGCCGCGATGCTATGCCCGGAGCGTGCCGCCGACGAGCTGTGGGCATTCTGATGCACCTCCGCATTTGCAAACGAGGTGTTCATTGAGGAGTCGCAGGTGCTTGGACGGTTTTCATGACTTTCACCATTCCGCCGTGAATATCCGATTTTTCTGCTTCTTCGCGATGCGCGGCGTATCTTGACGTCTTTGTAGCCGCATTGTGAGCGCGCAACGCGGAGTCGGGGATACTATATTGTGTTCTGGGTTAGGTCTGGGTTAGGACTGGGTTAGGTGATTATGAAAGTGGTGTCAGTTTTTTTTTTTTTTCAAGATATTTAGATTGTTGCTTTTGGGTGTATTAAAAAATATTTCTCCATTATTGAACAAAATGTTTCGCAACATATATGCTCTTTTAAAGTCAAACTTATCTATCACGAGCTTTACGACTCGGCTTCGCCTGAAATTTAGATTTTGATTTTATAAAAAAAAATTTAGTTATTTATTTTTTTGTGAACATAGACACATTTATCTGGATTAGCTTGGCATAATGAGCTGGGACACATTTCGTGACCCCAGAGTTTACCGTTCGGCAGTTTTTAGGCGACGGACAAACACACAAACACACTCACTTTATAAAATTTTATGAGTTGTCAAAGAATGTCTCCCAAAATCCAAAAGTGCTCAAACGTAGTTTTTCGATCTTTACAACTTGATATATTCAAACATTCTTTCGAACAGAAGTAATTTTTATTTTCAAATACTTTGATATCTAACGATTTTACCATTTTTGGTAATGTGCCTATTCTTTACCACTATTTCTCCAACTTTTTCTCATATTTTCGGCATAATTAAGTATAATTCGTGGTTTTTTTTTAATTTTCTTTTTTTGCCCCACATTTAATGTTTATGCCAGTGGCGCACCCAGAAGGGGAGGGGAGCCCTGGCCCAAAGAAAAAGGAAAAAAGATATTAATGTAACCACGACTGAAGAAATTCAAGAGCTTCGTAAAAAGAAAAATTGTGGATTTTATTCTTGAAATAAATTTTTATAATGATCTAATGAATTTAATTGGACTTGCATTAAACATATTTTTATTTGCTCAACTCGGCTTACCCCAAGATTAAATCCTGAGTGCGCTACTGGTTAATACATAACACTAAAATGTGTAATTATTTTCTTTCTCATAAATGATTTACAGAGAACAAATGACTTAGTACTATCGAAATGGACATGAAACTGTGGCGGCTCATTATGAAAGTGACATTATTATAGCATTGCTTACTTGACGGCTATTTTGCAGACAATTATTTCATAATATTGAAATATAAATTAATATAACATAAAATAAGAGAAATCTCAAGTGTTTAGGTTTTTTGGTGATTTTTATTGCATTTAATGGAAACAATTGCAAATCCCCTAGTGGTAGAACCAATCTGAAATTTCTAAATGCTAAAAAATGTATACATATATCTACATAAATTTTATTTGAATTCCTTTTCGATATATCGCATTTTGTTTTTATTTTTTTAATATCCTAAATAGTACCTACTACCTAGGTACATCTTTTGTGGGAAGATTAGAGCTTTCACTTAAATCAGATATGGAAATTGAATTGTTTTTACTTCACTAGAAAACTGAAGATCAGGGCGCAGCAAAGATAATTTTATATAATCTCTTGTTGTAACATTTTGAATTGTTCAATTCTTTGTGCTTTTTATGTTCACCTTATCATAATAATTTTGGCGCTGCCGTTTGAAAAATGTTTACTGTAATGTAGGTAAGAATTAAGTGTATTTTCTACACACTTCAATGACGTTTATTAATTTATTTAATTCGTGTAATGTTTTCAATTACATTTTGCAGATAGATTATTCTACCTTAGCTTCTGCGTGCCTCAGAGGACCAGTAGGATTTCGTTTTATTTCAATGCTTACTTTTCAAAGCGAGTTAACTTGTAATTTGGAAATTCTTTATACTACCAACTACTTGAGAATAGAATAAAATTTTGTAATTACGCTGGCACAGAAGCAGTAAATATAATACCAGATTGTGTACAGTGTCCATTTTGAACAAAATTAATTAATTCGCCCCTGATTACTTTTAAATACACATTTTTAAATATATTGGGAACGTTTCTAGTTAATAAATGACCTATACATATAGTTAGCAAATTAATGAACGATGAGCATCGCAGTTTTTTCGAAATCCGTGGAATATTGCAATAACAATGAAGGCGATTTTATACCTACCTATTTATGTGGCATAAAATGCCAGTGCAAATGGACCTTTCAGACATTTTATTTATTTCAAGAATTTCAAATGAAAGTGTCGAAAAAGGAATACGTAATACAACTGTGGGAGCGAAAAACGTATGCCAAGTGGATGGACATACCACCATTAATATAAGTCAGACGTCAGAACGGACGATGTTTTAAAAAATTCCAGTCAGAAAACTGCAGTATGCGTAATGAATCTGGAATTGGAAAACTTGAGGAGCCGGTTGAAGGTCGAGGAAGTAAAACTTAGCTTATTTTACAATTCACCATTGTTCGAAAATATTGGCAAGACTTACGGTGGACAGACTTCGTCGCGGGTGTTCTTTTCCCACCCTGCTAAAACCACTCGGTTTAACGTCACTGAATAATTATTCGTTCATTATTATTATTCGCCTTTATTACTAATTATAGGAAGACACGTGTAAATTCAGCAATATCGTAGAAATTAGTGTAAACGAGAATTGCCATCGACTGCAACATTATATCCCTCAAGGTACCACTTCGGCTACCCGCGCGAAGATTATCGACCACCTGAAGCTCCGAATTGGTCGAATTTAATCAACAGTTACATCGGAAGAACGCGACTTGACTTTTGTTTTTCGACTCGATGCACGGGGTGTTACCGAACTGGTTGAACAACCTGAAAAACGGCGATGCTTCGATTGCAAAGAGTTTCATTTTCGAGAAAATCGAGTTTCAAAATTCGTTGAGCAAGTATCAGTTCCATCTTCAACATCGATTTTTTAAAAAATGGAGAATTGTGTGAAAAGATTCTATTTCACAATTTTGGTTTATCTTTACCTAAAGAATTATAGTAGGTAATAAAAACGCATATGTGGAGACCAAGATTTTGTTTACAAAAATAGTTCAGCATTAAAGTTAGGAAAATTGCGAAATATAAGTACCGAGGTCCTCCGAAATATTCGTTAAATCTCTTTCTTTCATTCAGTTTAAGAAAGGAGGGAAGAAGCTCTTAACGACTGTTAGTATAAAAAAGAATAATCAAGTTAAAAGTAGGGAGCGGATTGGAAAGTTTCCAACACAAATGGACATACGTCAAAATATTTTTCCTTCGCGCCTCAAAGAAATTCGATCCTCTCATGTTCAGCAGAACAAACATTCTCTTCTGCAAATCATTTTCGCTCCAATGCAGGACAGAAAGTTTAAATAACCACGCTCGACACAATGTATTTTCATAACATCATTTCGCCCACCAAATTATAATAAAAATACACGACAGTGACGCGTCACTGGAACTTCGAAAACAACCACGAGCTCCGACCGTTCTTGAAGAACTCGGTGCAGTAGTTCTTTTACCCCATAGATGATTTATATATTTTGAAGACCGATCTGCAGTATTAATTTTTTTTTATTCATTAAGCACTGTTTAATAGAAAATACTTATTAATAATTGTATACTCAAAAATAATTTGAGACTTGCAGAAACGTAGTTCAAGCGGTGCTAATAACGTAACCATTTTCTGCTTCAGCAATGAAACGGTCTGAGGGGTGAAACACCCCCTCAAAGAAATTGTGAGTTAAAAAAGTTTAATTCAACTTTTATGGTTTTTAATATGCCACAATATGGTGATAAATAATTTTCGAAAAAGGGTTGGTGGGGTTAAATTTTGAAAAATTAATTTATTAATTTCTAGCCAAGTGCGCGCTTTTTTCTCAGACTCGATTTTCTCGGAAACGAGGCCCAAAGCGAACAAAAATTATTCTACAATTTCGATTTATCTTTGCACAAGGATTTATTTCACTCGCGATTGTACCGCATCTACTGATCAATTCTGCATATTTTTGGTCAAGTGCGCGCGCACCTCACGAATTTAGAAAATCGATTTCCCATAAAACGGGGCCTCATACAAAAGAGTCCTACTTAAATCGAGGAAACGAATAACAGTTTTTATCCATAAAAACGCAGAGATTCGATTATCTGAGCACTATGTGCCACGATTGGTCCCGCCACACGAGATCCCGGCTGTACGTCCACAGAAAATAATTCCGAAGGATTAAGCGCACGCAGCAATGGCCGAGCGTTTCCCGTTTCAAAATAGCTCATCGGTCTAATTGCAGGTAAATTGGTCCAGGCAATCAGTGTTCCGCCGCGTCCCGCCGTTCCCGCCGAGCGTTTCTGCCCGCATTCAGCCCCCTCGCTCGCCGCCGCCCAGAAAATAGGAAGCGCAAGGAAACGGCAAAAACTGGCCAGCGCGCGGCAAAAAGAAATTCGATTTCGAGGGGACCGACTCGAAGTGGGCCGCGGCCGCGCTCACGGAGCTTACGATCGATTTTACACGTGCAATACTTTTTGATTACTTTAGGGAAGGGGCCCGAGGTGGGGCCCCGGTGCCGCGGCTTTCCATGGCACGGAGGGGGCCCGTCAGGGGGACTTTGCCCCCACAAGTGGCTCCCCGGTAGCGCCGTCGCGCACCTGCCGCTTATTCCCACGCCGGGACTCACGTTTGCCTCATCTTTCCTCTGTTCGTCCTTCCCCCCTCCCTCCCCCACCCGCCGACGTCGCTCCTCGCCTCGCTCCGTCTCGGCCCCCCCCCCCCCCTCTTTCTCTCTCCTCGCGAGCCCTCCTTCCTCGGTCCCACCGCCCGGGCCCGCTCTCTCCCGCTGCCTCGCGCGGCTCTGTCTCCCTCGCTCGCTCCCTCTCTCGCCCCGGCCCGTCCTCTCGCTCGCCCAGCGGCGGCACACGTGTGCACCACGGGCTGCGAGAGGGGAACCGGGCACGCTTATTTATTTTTAGATATTTTCGGACGGCCGCGAGATATACACCGCGCGCAACCACGAATCTCGAACGAGGCTCGCCGGTGTTTTTCAAGGGCGGAGGGGAGGGAGGCACAAGTCCGTCCTGGGCCCGCCGAGGAATTCCTCACGGGGAATATGAATTTGATGAATTAATTGCGCCACCCGAGCCGGTATCGGGCCCCGATGGATGGGTCGGTCAGCGCTCGGGTGGCAGGGAAATATTTATCTGGACGGGAGGATGCCCATTGCGGCCCGTGATGGTCGTTAGGCAATTGGGCGCACTGGTTGTCCCTCGGCCAGGGGTGTCTACGTAGGGAAATGTGAACGTTGGGCCCAATTGTTGGCTTTACTTTCGTAGCTTCTTGTTTGATGGCAAGGGAATGGCGATCTCACTCTGTTGAGCAAGGTTTATGATGGAGACACTGCGAGTCTTTCGGGTTTTAAAGCGCTGGAATAATGTGTAAATGGGCCTTAATGTTGAGTGTGGACTTAATTTGACTGCTCGACTGCGAGGATTAGGAATAAAGCATCGAAGCTAATGGCGGCCTGTTAACGTAGAGTATACGTTGTAGGTTAAAAGTTACTGAGGACTTACTAGGAAAGTTACTTGTATTTGCATTGGAATATTGTTAATGATAGACGTATTAAATTAGTGTGCAATTGTTGATATGCAAAGCGATTTGCAGTGAGGTTGGACTGTTCATTTATAAAGTATATGTTGCCATTCATATTAAGACAACGATCTTTGCGAATATATTATGTTAAGGTTAGAAATATCATAATTTGTGCAATAATTTGTGAAAGCAAATGGTGTTGTTTAAATTTTTCTATACTGCCATTACCTACAATGTTGAATAGTTTCGCAATGGCTGTTTATTCTGTGCGGGCAAGAAGGTTTTAAATAAAAAAGAAAACGAAGGAGTTCAGTGTCTATAATGAATATTAATTAGTTTTTATTTCAATATCGACGTTTCCATATGTAAAATTAACGAAATAAAATAGCACAATAATAATGCACGAGTCTGTTAATTAAACGGAATTCGAAGTTTTATCGAATTTAAATGTTCAATTTTCATTACAAATTTTAATGTAATTATTAAAATCGACACATTCATCTGTCATTTTTTCGTGATTTTTGTTTGATAAATGTTCAAACGATGCACATTTAATAATAACTTGTACTATATTACAGTTCTTAACTGAAGAAATATTAAATCACCGAAATAATGAAATTCTATAACTTATTAAAATTCATTTGGTAAATGCCTTTGAATGCTGTCCAATTATTATAATTCTTTAACGCTAAACACCTCTGCACCTCAAACGATTACGAACATGTGCATTGAAATAATGTTAAATATCAAAATCAATTTCCCGTTCAAAAATCAATTTCTTATTTTTCATTAACTAAATTCATACGCGCAGTAATTCAATTTCTGGCCACATATAATTACTCTCAGCAGGGATCATTATAATCACTCCCCCTTTCCCTCGCGCATCGCTTGCCGCACATTTCCGACTGTACGTCGATTATTTCTCATAAGAAACGAGGCACGGTGGAAAAAAAGTTTGAAGGGTGCACACGTACGAGGAGAGAAATAAAAGGGCGCGGCGAGTAAACCGGGACCAGAAAACGGACACCTCGACTCGGGGATGTCGTCCTGGTTAGGAATTCTGACGGGTTCTTTCGTCGAAGAAATCCAATACTTCGGCGACGTCTCGTCATGGCCGAAGGGTCGTTTTGTTTGACGTAGGTACCATTGGTCTGATATTCGACCAGATCCTTATGAATTACCTGTATCGTCCGTGTAACAAAAGAAGGCGATCGCTTCTCGTTCCTGCCCGGCGTTTCGTGCTTTCTGTTAAACATTCAATTAGAGGTGGTAGCTTCATTGAAAATTGCATTTCAATTTTAGCGAGAAGATAACAAATTATATCGCCCCCCTTATGCTAAAAGCACGAATATGCAAATCTTCACATTTTTAATAAAGAAGTGGGCTGAATGTCTTTTCTTGTTCCCAACTTTATTGCAAAGCGACGAATATGCACCTACTTACAACGGCGATTACACTCTATTTAAAAAAATTTGATTTCCCGAATTATCTGATTACATTTTACATTTGATTGTGAATTTCCAGAATTTATCGAATTGCACATTCACGGTATTGGCACAAGGGGAGCGATATACTAATTATCTAAAGGCAAGACCGATTTACGCAACTGCTTAGTTGCGTGGGGATTAATGAAAAGCTAAATAAAAATGAATAAAAATTTCTCGAATTTCTCTGAAGTTTTTTGATATTGCAACCTATACGTGTATAACATGTTATTGTCCAGTGAACATGGTGTGCACTTACAATAAAATGCATAGCAGTTTACCTCTAATATTTTTAATCTGATATATAGTCCCTAGTGGTTTCATTCAAATTCGTGTAAATAATGTGCGATACACTGTTACTGTAGCAACGCAAAAGTGGAAACACAATTATCGTTATCGCATCCTAAATTCGCAGTTAAGGGGTCGTCTTTAAATTACGTAAGGCTTTTTTGGGGGGGGGGGGGGGGATTTCTTACGTTTTCTTACAGGGGGGGGGGACTTACGTAATATTTTTAAACCTAATTTTCAATAAATACAAATTCCATCATTTATGCTCCAGAAAAGTAGTTTTAGTTCAAATTTCTCGAAACAGAGTCAAGTGAATTATATAAACCTTTTGGAAGGTTTTAACAACTGAAAATTAGAAAGAATTTTAACAACTGAAAAAATTCAATGCAAAAAATATTACGTAAGGAAGGGGGTGGAATATCAAATCTTACGAATTCTTGTACTGGGGGAGGGAGGGGGTAAGAAATCGCAAAAGTTACCCTTACGTAATTTAAGGGAGGAAGCCACTGTGAAAATTTTTTTTTCCGATTTTTTTTTGTTTTGCTTTTTCTTAATGCTTGGGCTCTGAAGATTATACCTGCACAATTTTGAAGTGGATCTCGAAAAATTCTGGGAGATATGGAAGGTTTTGAAACTTGGTGCCGAAATCTTTATGTCCAAGAATCCAAATGTATCTAATAAGAGGGATTATGAGCTTATATATTGTTTAGAAATAGGTAGAGAATCGCTGGCCATGGCGAGACCGTATACAGCTGCGATCTTTGAGTTTTAGAAAATAACTTCTGTCAAAACCTTAAACGCGATTATCTCGAATCTACCTTTTTCAATCTGAGCGCATTCATAACTCAGTCAATTTTTATCGGATTCACTTGAAATTTTCAGGGAATATTCGTAATACAATTATCTTCAGTTAAGCGTAGCAGTTTTTTGATCGAATAATTCATTTAATCGTAACATTGAAAAAACATGTTGATTTTTTATACTTTTTGTTCCAGATTTCTTCATAAGTCCGCCATTTCTTCAAAAATTAATATTTTTTTAAAATCTGTACGCTTAACTGAAGCTATTGTAATATACTCTAAGAAACCGTTCGAATTTTTCAATTCGGAGCAAATGTTGGAAAGTTACACGAGCGCCCGTTTTGAATTTTTTTTTGCAGAGCCTAACGTTATCGTATGCCGTGGCCATACTACCGTTTTTTTTTTCAATCTGGGAGCATAAAATATTAGTTAAATATATGTATTTTCAATTGGTAATAATGATTTTTCGTAGAAAGTTTCATTTCATTATAAAAGGATGTCTTGAAAATAGCCTTTATTTTCGACCGTCACAGTGGCTTTCCCCCTAAGGGTACTAGGCAGTCAGAAACTCGATTTTTTTTTGTTGCATTTTTCCACCCTTCTCGATTAAAATGCCGTTTGGTTTATGTTAAAATTCGCAAAATTGAGGTAGACTAGATTCCTCTTTCGAAACTTTAAGCGCGTTTTTCTCGGAATCATATTTCCTCTTCGTTTTGCAGTGATTGGGAAAAAACGGAGGTATCAGTTGATTTGAAAAAAATTCAGCATATATGAAACATGTCTAGTTACGACCTGAACCTACGCATAAGTCTGTAAAAACTCCTGGTTTGTCAAAAAAAAAAAAAAAAAAAAAATAGAATGGCTCTTTTCCCTGGCGAAAAATGACGTTTCTTTAAAGTTTGCCGTTTTGCAGCCACCATTTTTATAACTTTGATTTTTTCCTTTTTCAATAGGTTCAGGGCAGAATAGGGGCCAGGGCAAAGTATAAATTTCAGAGGATATTTCACAATTAAATTTCTTACGGCCAGAATCACTGCAAAATTACAGCGGCTCCAAAAAAAAAAAAAACGCCTACATATCAGACGACTGTAGCGCTGTCATACATATGTATATAATATTCAAATCGTTTCTTTTTTACTGTTTATAGTATTAATAAACATTACCCACACGTACCTACTAGTCACAATTTGTGTTCATCTCCTTGTAATTAATTCGCAAAAAATACCTGATTTTCGAGCGATCTGACTGCCTAGCCCCCTTAAGGACGGCCCCTAACTTAAAAGAGGCCAGTGCAATTTCACTTTACTGCTGCGTAATTAAACCTATAAAAATCCCAAACATCGCTACGTCGCTCAACCTTTTCTTCTATTTTAAATCATCCCAATTGCTCGAAGCAGTCTATATTCCAAGTGACAAGTTCGTTAAACCCAGCCCCGCAGCTTTGTGACCCTAAACGAAGATACGCCGCGTCGCCTTCCGCACCCCACATCCTTATTACATCCGCACCGACAGCACAATGCTTTTAAGCCCGTAACGATCGATTAGAATCCCGTCGGAAGAGTCCAACACCGCTAACGACGATAGTATCTCATTGTCAGTCGTACAGAATTCGAGCCCCTTAACAAGGCGATCGAACCCCCCCCCCCCTTTGTTGCTTCCATTCGCCAGTAGGGGGGAATCACGTACAAGCTTCGTATTCAGGTATTTCATTGTCCGCGGGACGGTACCGTTCTCCCTTCTGGTAGGGGCGCGTCGAAATCAGTGCCGGGGGAGGGCGAAGGAATCCCGCATAACCCCTATTGTCGACCGTCAACCCCACGCGAGGGTTATACGCCGGGACAAGTGGCATTGTGTGCCTTTCAGGGAGTCCACCGCGCACAGGTGTACGAGCCCGCGTAAAGTGCATAATGTAAAACGGTGAATAGAAAGCCACGGAGGGGAGGGCGAGGGGAGGGTGAGGGGAGGGCGAGGGGGGGGGGGGGTGGGTGTGGGACGGCGCGGAGGGGGGGTTACGCGCGAGGAGCAGAGGAATGGCGTTCGTCGACGGACAGGCCCCTCTCTGCGGGAAAATTAGGGCCCTTTTATACGGGGTGGAAGGGATGAGGCCCATTCTCGAGGCGAGACGCCGCACTTTTCTTCCCGCCCTGAAACCGCCGATACGCACGAAAAGAAACGAAAGTCCCTTGGCCCGTTTCTTTTCCATTCCCCGAAAGGCGTCTCGAGGTTTTTGGGCCGCGCACGGGCGTCCCCGAGCCGTGGGACTCGTCGCCCGGTTGACGCATTTTCTGCTTCGGAAGAAGGGTCGTTTCGCGCCGATTCCACACGGACCCCGCTGTGCCCCTAATCGCGACTCGTGGGTACGCGATGGGCGCAGGTGTTATGCTCTCTTCCGTCGTCGCTTTTGTTTTGTCGGATGTCGGAATTGTAAGTAGGCGCAGATTCAGGTGGATGATAGGAGCCGTGAAATAACAGAAGTAGGTTTTAGTCTACGCGGACCTAGCAAACTAATTGTTTGTGAAGATATCGAGTTTCTTAGAATCGTGTAGTGAGTTTCTCCTGAAGCTGGTAACCGAGGGAGGCGAATTAAAAATGCTTTCGTGTTGTCTGATGGGGATGAACTACTTGGAAACATTAATGCATTAATGTGATACGTTATTATGTGGCGTGTAGCGCTTTCTATCGTTGAAACGAGTTAACGCGACGTTAATCCTACCTGCACGAGGGACTTCTCTGGTTTTTCTTCGGCGAAACGACCCGGTTAACAGGTTCTGAGCCTCGCGATACGATTTAACCGCCAATCTCGCGTTAATATTTGCATATCCATACATAAAATGAATATTCATGATTGCTGCACGTGAATAATCCCGCGGGACCACCTTAAATTATTATGGGCAGTGTGTAGCGTTGCTGTAATTAGAGGAGACGAGACACACCTATTTATATGTATTCACGACAATGTAAAAAAGTGGCAACCATTGTGACGGAATTTAGAATTTTGTAGAGCAGAAAAACACAGAACGTGTCTAGTTTCTGGAAAAGTGGCAAGTTCCGTCGTAATGAAATGTTCTTGCGCGCCTGGTTTACTGTGCGGTGCAGGCTCATGCCCGTAGGATCGGCTTGAATGACTGGGATTTTTTGGGGACTCTGCAAAACACCATGGAAGCTTCTCATCTTCGTACGAACCAACGAGAACTGCGCATTCGAGCAGCAACGTTTGCGAGTGCTACTATGTCCGTAAAAGTGAAATGCCGGTTAAAGCAAAGATGGACGCGAAGGAAGGAGCCGTCTCGCATCTGCCTCGCACGGGGCCCGCGAGCGAGCGAGCAGGCCGATCATTCCGCGCGTCGCATCGGCTGCCTGGCGCGAGTCGGCGACGAAACGGTTTTAGTCGAGTGGTCGCCGGACAGAACGGCAGTTTTATTCCAGCGGAGCCAGCAAACTATTGTAATTCCGCGCGAGAGACGGCGCGCGATTGGGGCCGCGCGGGAACGGGCCCGGTCGCCGCTGCGCCGCGATTGGTCGGAGCGGAACAAGAGAGGTTCGGGCCCGGCGGCTCCACCACACCTCCGTGATCGCTGCTTAGACGGGATTGGCCGGTCGTTTGGGTCCTACCGGGGGACCCCTCTGTTCTTTTAAGGCCCCCACCTCGCAACTCTCCCTGGCCTTCTCCCCGGCAGCCCTTTCTATTGCTCGGTGTGTACACACTTTCTTTTCGTTTTGCTTGACTTTGAAACTCCGCGGCCGGGGCTTTGGCCTCGCTTCTGCTCGTGCCACAGCCTTTCTCTTTCCGTCCGTTCATCATCATTATCCTGGTCGTCATTATTTTCGTGTCTACGCTCCGCTCGCACTGCCCCGGTAACGTGACCATCGTTATTTTCACCGTAATTACCTGTGCTGCTTGAAAGAAACGTCCTCCCGGACTTTCGACGCATTGATATTTTGTCCCGTTCGATCGCTCCACGGACCCTTGCCGCCGGCCTGGCCCTCGTTGATCATCGTCATGATTCTACGTGACGCGGCGAAACTCCGGCCGGGCGTAATTACGGCCTGCTTGCAAAATGCCCGCGTACATCGATGATATAGGCTAATTGATGAAGGGAATTAATCCGAGCTCTAGGCTGAGCAGCGCTGCAAGAAGCGGACGCTCCAGGATAGGGGTGTGCGAGTGTCCGAGTTTCGGAAGCAAATAACGTCGGTCGGACGAGCCGGGTCGAGCGTTTAAATTTTCCGAGCTGCTCGAAGTTGACGGACTGTTTGAAAAAATGCGAGCTCCTCGAAGCACTCGAACGGCTCGAATATTCGAGTTCTCGTAACACTTCGAGTCACTGGGAGAGAAATTTTCAGCGGGAAAATTTATTCGGAATGGTAGCGAACTCCCGTGCGGATGGAATGATGTATTTTGAAAGTACCAGCTAACCTTTATCTGGCAAATCTAGGGTCGTTTCGGATCCAATCGATGCTATGCGTGTGGTACGGTAGAGTCGGGCTAAAAGTCTGGCGAGTAAAAAGTCCCGAATTCAAAATCTCTATTCCTGAACAATGTATTGAGTTTCGCAGTATACTATGTAAAAGGCGAGAAGAAACGGAGGTGACCACAGAATCGCCAGTCGCTCCTGGACGGTCCTGCGAATTACACGACGCCTTCGTTATTTTATGCATCGGAAACTAAAAGAAATACGTCCTATAAATCACAGTTTAAAAGCGTATCAGCCAAGTACGTGAAGATTGTACGTTCCTTTAGTAATGTGTGCGTGATATTGTTTATTGCTGAATGATAATATTTTCTAACATATACATCGCAGAAACTATAGAGGGTACCATTGGGGCAAAAAGTCCCTCAGACCGAAAATATATATTTTATTATTTGTTTTCATAATAAGATGGCCAAAGTATAAAGAAATGATGCCAAAGTCTTTGTCTTAGTTGAGTGATTTTTTTAGTTTTTAGTTTAAAGTGAGCCTCTGACTTATATTGTTTTTTTTTTTGTTAAAGAAGTCATGCTTTCCTTTCAATATTGTGTACCAAAAAGAATTGGTTTAATAAATATTTGTTGATTTGAAAAGAGTTTTTTATTTATTTAGCGTAATATTACACGAAAAGACATTAGGGACTTTCTATACTATTGACAAACATTTTGTGGTATAACTCAACAGAAAATAACAGTATCAACAAACGAACTTCGCTAACATAAACCATAATAGTTATAATTTATACAAAACAACACCAGATATCTCTAGATTGTTAGTACTAAATTTTACTTAGGTTTATACGAAAAACGGGACTTTTAGCCCCACCTTACCCTACTCATAATTTAGTAAAATCACTGCGATAACGACATAAGAATTTTAGATAATGACAAGATTTCAGTTTAACCGCCTTGCGGACCTATTTATTCGGTACCGAAATGGACTAATTTTTCCTGCGAAGGAAAATATTATTTCCAGGTTATATAATCGTTTTTGAGGATGCTGATTTCAAATTTGGGGTGATTGTTGCAAAAACAGAAACTGAGTACGTAACTCTATATTTCGAGATTTACGCCATTTAGAATTTTGCTGCAACGGTCACAATTTTGATATCAACACTCTCAGAAACTACTAAAATATCATTTGCAAACAAGTGCAAAAACAGTCACTTTTAGTTACATAGCTTAAAAGTAATTTTATACAATTACCATAAATTAACCATACAAAGTTGCGTTCGTCTAAATATTGTAAAAAAAAGGTAAGTTTTGAAAGCTACAAAATGCAAAAATTACTTTTAATCTACGTAACTAAAGGTAACTAAAGGTGTTTTTGGAGTTTTTTGTAGGTTTCAAATCTTCCCAAAAAAATGCAAAAAAACTTTTAGTTACGTAGATTAAGAGTAATTTTTTGCATTTTTTTGTAGGTTTCAAAACTTCCATTTTTTTTACAATATTTAGACAAACGCAACTTTGTATGGTTAATTTATGGTAATTGTATGGATAACTTTCCACACGTCCAGGTATTACAATTTACATGTTTCATTTCACGTTGTATTACACCCGTCTGCATTCTGCCTTGTAGATACACCGTAACAAATACTGCGTGTGGCAATTTAACCTTCAAAGATATCCTTGATGTGCCATTTGAGTATGCCTTTGAGGTCCCTCTATCGCGTCCAGATGCGGGTATATTAAGGTGGGATTCCACTGAGGCAACGTTTTGGCAACAGGCGACATCTTCGCATCTCTTTTTCGCATGCAACACGCGCAATCATTCGCGCACTCATCGCATGCGACATGTTGCCTTGCGTTGTCTCAGTGGGCTCAGGAGGGGTAGAATTCCCCGGGCCCGTGGTCCTTAGAGGCCCGGGCATGCCCAAATGTATTCTTTATTTTAACAAAATTTCTATTTTTTTAAAAGAATTTTTTAATATGCTGCAGTGAATATTTCACCTTCGAAACGCGCGGTGGCGTTTCAGCTTCGCCGAGTCGCTCAGGCGATGATTCGCACCAATTTTTTTGTAAAAAAAAATATTTATATACAACACAATTTCAATTAATCATTTCTTAATTCTTAATTTCCAAGTGCTTGAATTTGTAATTTTTAAGTGGTATTATGTGTAATTTATAGTTCGATTTCTAGTCTGATATTGTTTTACAGTTCTTTTGATATTTTATATAAATAATTTGGGGGCCCGGTAAGAATCTTTTCCCCGGGCCCGGCGTTGGCTCTCGACGCCTCTGGGAATCCCACCTTTACAGTTTCCTTAGGCAGCAATCTTAAAATTATAATTAGACTATTGTGGGGCAAGAGTGCGCACTTAAAGTTTAGACTTCCTTCAAATCTTTGGTATTACACTGATAGCACATATCATTGTTTAAGAAATAACTACTATCCATTATTATTCGATAGGCAGTGTCTTCGTGTGAATTTACCTGTCCCAACTTATATAAAATAAATATTTCCGAAAAGTGTGAGATGCGAACTTTTACCCGATATGTGGGGCAAAAGTTCGCACGTTATGGGATAAAAGAACGCAACGAGAAATTTCCACAAAAGTATTCTATTTAATATAGTACAACGACTAATAGTTTACAGTTAATTTTTTTTAATCAAAGTAACAATAGTTGCAAATAAAATTACTCCAGCCTTCGTAGTTTGCGCAGGCCTCAGTCTTCTGGAGGATCAGTGCATTCTTCTTCACACGCAGGATAAATTATTTTTTCCATAGACGCTGATGGTTGGCCTATTCTCTTTTTGGAACCGATTTGTTTTGTTGCTCTCAAAAATTTTCAGAAGTAGATGTTATTTTTTTATTTTTTTTTATTTTGCTTTTCTAATTATTTCTTCGCACGTCCGCATTCAGATTTTCATTTCATTGCTTCATTTACTTCAAGCCGATTTTTATCTGGGGAGTTTGCATTCGAACTGTTGCCCCACTGCATTGTGCGAACTCTTGCCGCCGCAGCTACTTTTCCATCGTTTAATCAATCCCGTTATCTGCGAGGAGAACTGAAAAACTTCTGTTAGTATTTTTGAATAGAAGAATTTCGGCTCTTTCAGACGACGTATTAATCAAAATATTTACTGATCAATTTATAGGAATAATAAATATTTATTCCTAAAAATGAGAATATTACATCAGAACTAACGAATTCAGTACTTACCACGTTGTACGATAACAAAACGAAGCACAGCTACACAATTCGACACTGGTCACTCTACCTTGATTGACAATTGACTGTCAATCACCATTGGCAACTGCCACAACTCAAACAATGAAACTCGCATGGTGCGAACTTTTACCTACGTCTACTCTAATATCGCTTTACCATAATCCATAAAATGTAAGTACAATAAATAAAAACAGAAAAATAACTAAAATAAGAAATAGAAGCAGGTATTAAAAAAAAACAGAAAATTTAAATACGGCGGTGTAAATATTCAGCGACGACGAACCACGCTGTTATTAACCCCTTAAGACCCACCTCCGTTATAATAATACGTTTCTTGTGAACGGTCTCAAAATTCCACCTCCGTAATATTACGTTCAATGGGATAAAAAATAAACGCTTCTTTCGAAAAACAGCGTTTCATCCCAGTTTATAAACTTTTATATGGTAAAATAGAAACCTAAAAAGGGTTGTAATTTTTTAAAGTTATTTTTTTAAATTGCAGTAGGTATGTCGTTAAGAGGTTAATCAGACTTAGAAATTATGAGTTTTAAATCAATTTGTTGATTCCTATCGACGAGTGGTTTTTATATAACAGTACGTATGCAGTAGAAAATTAACATTGTCTTTTAGTCTCATTAGACGCCTGCGTTATCAGTCAGATACATTATCCACGATAAGAAAATATTTTTGCAAGCATCCATTAATGATGAAAATAATTAAAATTGCCGAGTTTTATGGGCACACCCTGTACATGTTCTCCAAAATAAAGCATTCATCGCATTCCCAGTGAACGTCACTTCCGCATATCTGCGGAGCCCGCATTTTCAGCCGCATCACGGCACGCATTCGCTGCATCTGAGGAAATATTTTTCTCACGCACCCCGCGCACGATGAATCGCCTACATTTTTCCCTGCCGTTCACTGTCTGATCCCATTTTACCCATGTGCATAATTGTAACATCTAATTGGACGGTCTGCGTTGCGCGAACGAAGGACGGGGATACCCTTAACACTTCGCCGACTGTAATTAACGTTTTTATGAATTTTATCGGCAGACGATCCGACCACGTGTTTTTAGCTATTTGCAGATTTCATCTGCGTTGCGAGAAATGTGAAAGGTTGAGAATCCGCTTAAAGGGATGTGCTTACGGTGGGATGAAAAAAAGTGACTCCGCAAAGCAGTTGGCAAGAATAAATAATTGATCATAATTACACTCTGTGGCTTATCTATTAATTTATTATTATTGTACTTGCGAGAATTAGTTTTTCTTTAGAAATGTATATTTCTGTATAATGTTAGTATTTAATCGTTAAAACGAGTAAAAGATTGTTATTGTTATATAGTCGACGTGGGTGCAAGAATTAATCTTGTCGAAGTTGGGAACTGTGAGTTGCGGTTAATTTGGTTTCGATAACGTTAGTGGCTTGTTTGGTTTTTCATTAATAAGAGTGATATTAGTGTTGAAGTAATTCAAATTTAGGGTCAATTCGCGCACTCTACTTGTAATGCCCTCTAATAGTCTATAATCGAACGATATATTATATATTTTAATTCCGTCAGTCGTATGCAATCCCATACAGCACACTTCGTTGCAAGAACGTTGCAGGAACGTTGCAGGAACCTTGCGATGTTGCATGTTTGCAGCGCAATATTGCTGTAACGTTGCTGCAACGTTCTCGTGCAATATTGCACGGGCCGGACAGAGGAATATTGCTGCAACGTTGCCGCAAGGTTGCGGTGCAATATTGCAGTGACAACGTCTCTGCAACTATTTGTCGGATTTGTCCTGAACCATTTTTTTTCGGTTGAAAAATTCTTCAGGAAGGCCGATCCTTCTAGATTAAAATAAAGGAGGAATCAACTAAATCCGACAAATAGTTTCCGAGATAAAAATCGCAAAACTCAAGGCGCTGTATTTTTTAAACAAATTTGAAATCGGCAAAATGGTGACTTAAACACCCCCTAATTTCACGAGGGCTACTACATATTCTAGTTAGAACAAAACCCCAGATATCGAGGGGAAAAAATGATTGATTTGGCTTGGAATGACCCAAATGGCTGTGATGAGGGAGTTCAACACAATTTCGGAAAGTGATTATAATCCGCTGTTTGCTGTTTATATTGCCGAAACACAGAATACATTTGTATTTTTACGCGATTCTTCATACTCATTTCGTTAAATACAACATGCCTCTACATTTTTATCCCATGAACCGACATTGAGTCATGTTTCGACTAGGAGCAACTCCAGTATATTTAAAATTTTCAATTTAAAAGTGATCACAAGCAAATTAATTCAATTTAACCACAGTAAGTGTGACACATGCCCCAATGCATTATTTATGGTTTTTGTGACGAATTAAATTTTTCTATTGCCGCCATAAGTCAACTTGTCTTACCCAACGTGGAGTAGTCTTTTATTGAACAGTTAACTCGCCTCAGAAATTTTCTTATTATCTTCAAAATTTCAAATGCTTGGATCATTTGATCCAAAGTCTCGCCTAGTTTTCTGTATCTCATTCGATGTGCGATACGCTATCGATGAAATTTTTCTCATCACGAACTCCAACGTCCATCAAACCTTCCCAGATCTCGACTGGTGCAATTTCTTGAGATTCCAATAATACTCGGGGCCATTCGAAAACCCCCCGAAGCTCGTCGTAAATTTTTAAGCACCTTCGGATTTTAACTGGAGAAGTCGACACAATCGCTTCCTCCGCTTTGCCCACTGCCACGGAACGATACATACTTCACGTCTCCGCAGGCTGGGCTCCTTCCTTTACCTTTCATTTGTACAAATTCACCTCGCGGCAGCCGCGCGAGAGCCGTTGCGCCCATAAATTTTTAAAAAGAGAACACCGTGCCCCGCGAATAACACACGCCTCGGGAATTATTGCGCAGCTTGAAACGCGCTGCTGCTAATTTTTACCCGCTCTCGTCCCGCTCTTTCGCCTTTTCTTCGCGCACTCCTTGTTCTCGTCTCGCCTCGTCCCTTCTCGTTGTCCTTGCTCCTGGCGGAATACGCGCGCGTATCTCGGTTGTTCTCGGCCCGCTTGAAACCTTCGTTAAACTTTTTTATGCGCCCTGTCGCTGCACTTCTGCGTGGCCCCTGGCCACTGTGCCACGAGAGAAAGCGGCACCTCGAACGATTCATCTTCTCCCGAGGACCTCTAATCGATTGTGCGAAGAAGGACGACGGAAAGCCGAGGCGCGGCGGCCGCCAATGTGCAATGCTCTTGAGCGGTGGCCTCTTGGTTGACCAACTGTTAGGCAGTTAAATAGTAATAGTTAGTGAATGAGAAATATAGGTTGACTAGTTTGTTTATAAAGATTTTAATATCAGGATAAATGACATGGGTTGTTTCCTGTTCACATAATATTTTACAGTGAGTTGGGCTGTTAAATTGTTTCGAAAGATATGGGCGTAGAAACGTAGTTTATTGTTTCTTTTATAGCTAAACAGCAGGCAAATGGGGAGTCCTTGTAGAAAACAGTGTTAAGCTGGAAATCCACCTGGAAGCTAAGCTAAGCTAACAATAACCCATACAGCACACTTCGTTGCAGCTGTATTGCAGGGACGTTGCTGCAATATTGCGTTGTTGCAGGTTGCATTGCAATATTGTAGGAACGTTCCTGCAATATTGTCGTGCATTATTGGAGTGGCAACGATCCTACAATATTGCTGGAATATTGCAAGAACGTTGCCGTGCAATGTTCCATTGGCAATGATCCTACAATATTGCAGCAATATTGCAAGAACGTTGTCGTGCAATGTTCCATTGGCAACGATCCTACAATATTGCAGGAATATTGCAAGAACGTTGCCGTGCAATGTCGCCCCAGTCGCGCAGGGTCTAAAACACCTACTCTGCGCGTACGGGATAAGCGTTCCCCCACCACCGGCGGGTGTGGGCGTGCCGTTGTGATTACGTCAGAGCGTTATTCGTTTTCACCGTATCAGAAGTTTAGTGAATTGTTTGTCGCTGTGTTTCGTCGGTCAATTAATTTTTGGCCTGTAGAATTTATTTGTAAAGCTTCTGAAGGTGATTTATATTCACAAGAAGTTATTTCATTTTTTGCGTGTTTTGCTGTGTTGAATACTATTCCGTTGGTACCGTTAACTTGTTTAATTTGTTGCATGCGTTCGGATTTTAGTGTTGAGTATGAGATTTATCAGCAGTTTGTAAATCGTGTGTTGCATCGTGTTCTCTATTTTGAACGATTGCCTACTCCGTATCGTGAAAATTATTTTGGTTATTCTTGTAAGTATCGTAAAATTGTTAATTTATGTGGTCATATTTCTTATACAATACCTCGGCGTCCTGGGACTCGGAAATCGGCAACGATCCTACAATATTCCTGCAATATTGCGCGCACATCGATGTGCAATGTTCCAGTGGCAACGCTCCAGCAAAATTGCACCCACATTGCCGCGGAATATTGCAGAAATATTGGAGTGACAACGCTTCTGCAATGTATCGCGCGTATCTCCGTGCAATGTTACGTTTTAAAAAATTAGCTTCGATACATTCGTATGGAACCGTTTCCACCAAAAGCTAAGCTAAACTGTGCCATGCTATGCTATGTTTAAAAAAACAGCTTCAATATATCATTTTCCACCAAAAACTACGTTTCTGTTCGATGGTTCTGTCGGGTTAGCTCGACGTAGCACGAGATTGCCCTGCGAGTGATTTTTCGGAAACATAGCAAGGCATAAAACAGAAACGTAGCTTATAGTGAAATATTATGTATTGAAGCTGTCTTTTTAACACATAGCATAACATGGCGCAGCTTATTGTTAGCTTAGCTGTTGGTGGAAACGGTTCCATAAGAATGTATTGATACTAATTTTTTAAAACATAGCATAGCATAGCATCGCATGGCTTAGCTTAGCTTAGCTTAGCTTAGCTTAGCGTAGCTTTGCTCCCAGGTGGGTTCCCAGCTTAAGTGCCAATTAAGCGGTAGATGGACAGGATTGGCATCTACAGTGCTTGCAAATTTAAATGAATGGCACATTCAGTTTTCTCTACAACTAATAAGGAGAGTATCCCAGGTGTCCGCCTCCGATTACTTTGAATTTTGGATATGTTTCAGAGGACCGAAAAATAAGATATACGTTTTTTTTTATAGCGGCCCGTTTTCATATTTAGGGGGTGAAACCACCCCTCAAAGTTATATGATTTTCAGGTGTTTGTCTCCGATTGCTTTGGTTTTTGGATATGTTTTACAGGACAGAAAAATAAGAAAGAAGTGTCCTTTTTACTTTTTCGCTTGTTTGCATGTTTGGGGGGTGAAACCACCCCTCAAAGTTATATGATTTTCAGCTGTTCGTCTCCGATTGCTTTGACCAAAAACCAAAGCAATCGGAGGATGGCACCACCTCTTCTCAAGACATTTGGGGGGGTGGTTTCAACCCCTGAACATGCAAACAGGCCAAAATAAAACTGTTTCTTATTTTTCTGTCTTCTAAAACATATCCAAAAACCAAAGCAATCGGAGACGAACACCTGAAGATCTTGTAATTTTGAGGGTGGTTTCACCCCCTAAACATGTTAACGGGCAAAAATAAAAAAAACACCTGTTTCTTATTTTTCTGTCTTCTAAAACATATCCAAAAATCAAAGAAATCAGAGACGAACACCTGAAAATCTTGTAACTTTGAGCGGTGGTTTTACCCCCTAAATATGAAAGCGGGCTGCTATAAAAAAACACGTATATCTTACTTTTCGGTCCTCTAAAACATATTCAAAATTCAAAGCAATCGGAGCCGGACACCCGGGATACTCTCCTTGTAAGAGGTGGCAAATACAGGGTTTTCTACGAATACAATTCCTTTTTCCATGAACTTGGACTGTATTAATGCAAAAGATATAAAATTTTGTGATGCATTTGGGTTATTGTATACCTACGTAAGTATATTTAGCAATCAAAACAAATGAAATTTCGTAAATAATTTAAAGTCAGGGAAGTTTGTTCTCTCTGCTGGAAAATTTGATTTTTGCCACTTACAGTGTTTTTTTACAAGGACTCTCCAAAAGCGTGAATCATATCTGTCTTGTTCTATTAACCCTCGTCAGGCGGCACAATTTTACAACGTTAACAGGCGGCAGAGGCACAATTGCACCCTCACATATTTTATATGAATATTCTCACTGTGTCGGTATAATTTGTACGATAAATTGATAACATTTAGTCCCAATGAAAATCAATAAAAAAAATTTCCCAAACTTTCTTTTATAATGTAAATTATCTATTTTTTACTTTTCTTTATGATAAAATAACATTATCGTTAAAAGAAACTCGTATTCTTTTTTTCTTCCATTATCTTCATACAAAATATGAGGGCGCAATTGTGCCTATGTCGCTGTTATGGATGCAATCCTCGACACGACCCCCTATCTCGGAAGGGGGTAGAGATATTTTTCTGAAATTTGGTCTATATAATCTAGACTAAAAATTGAGAGATGTCACAAAACTTCATCCCTCCACGGCTTCTCGAAAAAAAGTTATCGCAATTTAAAAACGCAAAAGTTGCAATTGCACCTATGCCGCCTGACGAGGGTTAATTAATGGTTTTTCAATATATTTTGGGTGTAAAGGAAGTATAAAGTGCATTTAGCGCATATGATGCCAGTATAAATCTCACGAAGAAAGATCCCGAACCCGGAAATTCAAAAAAATCTGAGACGTGGGAAATATGTAGGGGAGACCGGGGCAAAATGAACCTCGGGGTAAAATGAGCTTTCTTAATTTATTCTTTAACAATAGAATATATTTACAAATTTTGGTGCCGTAATAAATGTGTGTAATACCACAATGATAATTATGCACATTCAGATATCGAAAAATGGAAATTCGTTTAAAAAATTAAAAATGAATTTTTAGAGACTTCCGATTGGTTTTCTTTTCAATTTAGCTTTTTGGATAAATGAGTCTTAAATGTGTTATTTTAACTCCAATTTTTTTCTGCGTGTTTATAACAAGCTTATAAACATACATGTACACGCGTCTGAGAAAACATTAATCCTAACATTATTAAATAATTCATTTTCCATTGAGTACATATTCGGGGTAAAGTGACCGGGGTAAACTGAGCTGCAAATGGCTGCAAAGAACAGATGCGCAAGTGATGTGCGCAATAGCCTAACCTGTCAGCTGGCTAGAAAGCCACGCGGCGTGGTGGAACAGAAACTAACCTCAAAAAAATTTCCATAATTTTTGACAACCACGGTGCAAAAAAGACAGAAGCTGCCGTGCTACACACGTCATTCCAGCGCAAGGGGTTAATAATTATTAGCTGTATACTTAATTAAAGTTCTTCTTTTGTTGCAGTTCACTTTACCCCGGATAGTAACTCACTTTACCCCATATATGGGGTAAAGTGGCGTGTTTTGGCTTTTTCTTTTCAAGTTGAATTTTAATATACTTTAAGTTTATTTTAAGTATTGCTATTCGCCATTTATCAATACTAATGTTCAAATTATATTATAAATCTATTTCCACACATTTTTATTGTAAGGGAAAAATTCTATTCGACTTCAAACTTGTTTCGTCTCACTTTGCCCCGGTCTCCCCTAAGGGATTCTAAGGGTGTGAATTTGACCCCTTAAATTCCGGCTATTTCCTGATTTTGTTTTATGACTCGCGAACTGTAATAACTGTAAATTACCAAATGATAGTCTAATTAAAAGGAGTAACTTTTGTCCTGAAACTTTTTTTCTATCTCTTACAGATTGCGAGTTACAAAATAAAATCGGAAGTATCCGAATTTTCAGGGGTTAATTTAACCCCCCCCCCCCCCAGAGTGAATTTGGGCAGCAAACAAAAATTGCGTTTTATTACAAATCAGGAAGAAATCCCCTACATGTTCACAAAGTTTCAGATTTTTATTAATTTCGGGTTCGGGATCTTCCCTTGTCAGTAGGGTAGCAACGAATAAAATAAAGAGGATTTCGAGGCAGCGTTTACTCAGAAAATACTTCTGCTATTGAATAGACGAAGAATTATTTTGATCAAGATAATACTTTTCTACACACGTCAAGGAGCTACTTAGCATGTGATGTGATTGCTTACCTTCCAGATTTGCCAAATATACACAGTAATTTTCAATGTTTCTGATACAAATATATGTGCCATTAAATAATATGGAAGGTAATAATATGGTTGCTCTGATTTAAGAAATGTTAGCATCCTAATACTATTTCGAGGACCTAACTTTTCGTATTCAAGATCATTGTACACAATTAAATATGTAGTTCCATTTAAAACAGTCGGTGGCTTCCAATTCCAAACCTCGAAAAATATGTTCTTGAAACAAATAGTCATAATAGTCACCTCTCTGCAACCTTTTTTTCATACATTTTTTATGTAGTCAGAAGTAACGGTGATTTTTAAGGCGATAACATTACGCACCTCGCCTTTACATCTAAGTGAAATTATATGTTCGATAAACTTTTATAAAATTACAGTATAAATGTCGGAGAGTGTGCGTAATTAAAAATTTATGGTCGTACTTGAGGGGAACGATGGTAATTTGCAACTTATTTTAAAAAGCCCATGGTGATGTCAGAGTCCTTAATTTGGAATCGATAACAGAAAGATTTAGGGCAAAATATAATTATCGAAACGTCGACTGCTTCGCAACATGTGTGTACAGTTATCTTTAATACGAGCTCATAAACGTTTCGCGGTATCGATGGCCAGGAAACTTTTGCTGGAGGCTTTTATCTGCGAGTGTTTAATTAGTTTTTTGTATTGCACATAATACCCCATTCAGCCCACCTTGAGCGGCATGTAACGAAGGAGGATGTAATTTATTTAAATGTAAACAAAAATTCGATACATAAGCATCTGTATACATATACATATATTTTACTTTGACTGTTTTATTTTTTATTCGCTTTTATACTAAATTACTTGAATGCTCTTAATGACCAAATACTTTACATAATCATTTATATAAATTAATAATGTATCTGCAGAGTATGAATAATTTGGAAATATTTAATTTTACAAGATTACTTTCTAAATGAAAAATAATTTTTCCTCCAAAAAACGGTGGTTCTCCAATTACTTGATATTTAAGTTGAAAATTCGAAATTCTCATTAATAAATCATGCTTTTGACTCTGTCACAGTTTTACAACTAATTATTTATTTACCTTTGTTACAGGAGTGTTTGTATGCTGAGTATGTGCTGTTGAAGGAGGTGAGTAATGCATATTTTAATTTCATTTATATGCATGTATAAGTTGCAGTTATACAGGTCGCTACAGATATTACTTGTTACGTTAATTCCCACGTTGTCTATAAAAGTTACATGCACAAATACAGTCAAAGTTGAGGAGATGTGAAGATACTGGTGGTAGAATAATATTCTAATGTTTCTAAAAATCAATATGTATTAACTCTTTCTTGACACACTTCCTTTTTCGATCCACTTTGACATACCTGGGTAGCTCACACCCAGAACAATTTTTGAACGATTGCCATTCTCATCTAAAGAATCCTATCGTTATGAAAAAAATCATGGGTCTTTTTCAAGGCCTTTAGAATGTATTCCAATAGTTTTTTTTTATCGATATTTTATTACAGTTTTTGCAAAAAAATCTAAATTTCCATATGTCGAGAAAATACGAAAAAAAAATTCAAAAAATTGTACCTTTTACAAATTTCAATATTAGAAGCTGAACATCTACAGAGTTGTTGTGGAGATATAATATTTTGAGAAAAAAAATAGTTTGTAAGTCGGCTTTGGAGAAAAGGTATTTATTTTGCATATAGAAGGTACAGAGCGTCAAAATCAGTTTATGGGTGGCTCACACCCAGAGTGTCAATGAAGGGTTAAGGTTCGAAATTCGGCGATTAGGGGCCGTCCTTAAATTACGTAAGGGTAATTTTGGCGATTTCTCCCCCCCCCCCCCCCCAAATATAATATTTTGTAAGATTTTATATTCCACCTCCCCCTTCCTTACATAATATTTTTTACATTGCATTTTTTCAACTGTTAAAATTCGTTTAAAGGTTTATATAATTCATTTAACTTGCTTTCGTGTGTGCGATGAAACATAGTTTTTTTAAGTTACTTATATTGAAAATTAGGTTAAAAAATATTACAAAAGACGCTACCCAGGAGGCCGAAAAGAGGCGAATGTTTGTGAATTTTTTTTAAAAAGCGGAAGCATATATTTTTACATAACTTTTTGCACTTTAAAGAGCAACATTTAAAGAACATTTGGTAACATTTTTGTAGAAAAATATTTACGTAGGTTAAACGGTATAGCGGTGAGGTTAAACACCGTGGAAAACGTCACTCGTAGGGTTTATACAAAAACCGAATTTTGAAAAAACCGGTTTTCGAATTCCACTATTCCCAGAAACCCGGTTAAACCGGTTTCCGAATTTTCACAAAATAATGTAATTAAAATAGAAATTAAATATCTGTACTTATTTTAAAAATTTTCATTTTTTTTTTAATATTCATGGAATTACAAAAATAGAACAAAATAAAATATACTCTATCCATACAAAACCAAATCAATAAAAAAAAATTAAAATAACTAAAACCCCTAGAAATCCCTACAATTTTTTAGTTCATTTAACATTTATGGATCTACAAAAATATAACACACTGAAATACACTGCATACAAAACCAAATGAAAAAAACAAACTATTATAACTAAAATCCGTACAAAATATAAATTATAAATCTTTATTTCATTTAGTATTTTTCCTCCGAAAATATGAAGATTAGTTTTACAGTAAACTGTTAGGGTGACATGTCCAGTGAATGAACACCCCCCTGCGAATGAACGTTGCTCATATAATACGAAAAATTAACGCCCGTCGCGCTCACTTCACGTTCATTCACTGGTCATTGGCCCATTTTTTAATTAATGGGCCTCTGTCAGACTTTTAATGAAAGTTATAACTATCAAACATTGCTAGAATTGTGTTCCGGGATGTCTGACTTTAGTAATAAAACAGCTCGCTTACAGAAATAACATTCAGGGGATTAAATAACGACTTTTGAATACTAATGCAGCTTAAGGGGTTAGCTCCCCTCAGGAGGTAGAAAATGTATCGATTCTTTGGGAATTTATTTCAGAAAGTACATGCATATTTTTATGCAATGGTTTTTATATTCAAATGAGAGACACTTTAACAGATTATTATATTATGTTTTGGAATAAAAATATTTATTTATTGCACAATTACAACTGGTTTCCCGGAAGCTGTTTTTAGAAACACGTTTTGCGGTGACCAACATTATTCGGAACTGGGCTATCTGAAATAAAAAAACGAAGAAGATTTAATTAGTACAATAGTTTATCTAGTCTTTAATCGTTCCGTTTTATAAAATATTAATCTGGGACAAAATGGCAGATGTTTTTGATGAAAAATCAGTGTTTTTTTCTACGAAAATCGATCATTTCACTTAAAACATCTGCCATTTTGTCCCAGATAAATATTTTATAAAACGGAACGATTAAAGACTAGATATACTATTGTACTAACTAAATCTTCTTCGTTTTTTTATTTCAGATAGCCCAGTTCCGAATAATGTTGGTCACCGCAAAACGTGTTTCTAAAAACAGCTTCCGGGAAACCAGTTGTAATTGTGCAATAAATAAATATTTTTATACCAAAACATAATATAATAATCTGTTAAAGGGTCTCTCATTTGAATATAAAAACCATTGCATAAAAATATGTATGTACTTTCTGAAATAAATTCCCAAAGAATCGATACATTTTCTACCTCCTGAGGGGAGCTAACCCCTCAAGGGGGAACATCACTGTGACGGCCGGAAAAGTAAGCCATTTTTAAGAATTTCTTTTCGGGATTAATTTACAGTTTTCATAGAAAAATTTTATTACCTACCTTTAGTACGCTGTCTTAAGAGACTATACAAAAATAAATAAATAGAAGAACATCCATAAATTTTAATATATTACTTAATCTTCTAGACCCCCCACGCGAGCTGGTCGAATGTGTAATTATTGGACAGCAGATCCGAATTTCATTTTTTTTTTATAAACTATATGAGTGTAGTTTCCGTTGTGCGTACCGATTTCTTAAATAAATTATTTTTGTAAAAATGGCACGCTTTAGAAGAAAATTTTCGAAAATCCGCGAATAAGATGGACAGTTTTTCGAGCGTATTTAAAAAAATTTGTTTGCAATCAAAGAATCCGTACGTACAACGGAAACTACACTCATATAGTTTATAAAAAAAAAATGAAATTTAATTTCGGACCTGCTGTTCCATAGTTACACATTCGACCAGCTCGCGTGGGGAGGTCTAGAAGATTAATTAATATATTAAAATTTATGGATGTTTTTCTATTTATTTATTTTTTGTATAGTCTCGTAAGACAGCGTACTAAAGATAGATAATCAAAATTCTCTATGAAAACTGTAAATTATTCCTGAAAAAAAAATTCTTAAAAATGGCTTACTTTTCCGGCCGTCACAGTGGTGTTGCCCCTTAAGTGTTCATTCGCTGGACATGTGACCCTACCTACTATAATATGCTGGTGTCCGAGGCGATTTCAAGTCAAAATGTTAACGATTTTAATGAAATAATTAATTCAATTTTACATATTAAGTCTAGTATATAAAACCGTTTTCTTTTAATATTAAAAACCGGTTTTCGAATTTTACAAATTTATTAAAAAAAAAAAAAAAAAAAAAAAAAAAAAAGTTTAGTAAATCCGGTTTTTAAATATCGACAGACCCTAGTCACCCGGCAAGATGTTGCGTATCACGACTCTACCGCCGCTATTTTGTACGAAATAAAAATACGACTGTTTCCGTCGAGAGTTGTACAATAACAGTCTCCATATTGAATTTTCCATTTATTTCACTATCTTCCCAAAAAAAAATCAGGCAAATCACTATACCTTTGCTTCGTCCAAAGTAGCCTAACTCCTTAAGCATTTTTTATCCCTCGCGAGGAGTTCTATCAGCCCCTAAATTCTTACCCACTTCTTTCCAACACCCCCCAACCTGCATTTACCTACTTCCATTTGAACTCGCCACAGCATTATCCGCGACGCGCGAATCCTCGCGACATTGAACACGCGAGTGCGCGCCGGGACGCGTTTCCTCTTAGCTGTGCCGCGAGTGTGTTCAGCCCCATTAAAGCCAAGGACGCTCGCAGATGCCTCGCTATCGCCGAGCTAAAACGCTCGCCGTAAATTGGTCGCACTTTTGCTGAATATAAAGTAACCAACTTGTACTGCCGCGTTCGGCGACTATCCATTTAATGTGTAAGTGAGGAAGTAATGGGCGTTAAAATGATTTATATAACCAGCAATTAGCCCCGCGCTGAAAATGCGGGCGCATCAACGCCAGCTCGGGGCACGCCGCAAGCTCAGGCCGCGCCCGGCAGCTTTTTACGGCGGCGCGTTTTCCTCCATTTTTACTGGAGGACACCTGTTTCCATTCGCGGCACGTACACCTACTTGTTTCCTCGGGGGGCTTCGCGAAAGCTTACGGGGAAAAAAATTAGCTAAATGCGACACGATCGCGGCCGTAATTTAAGAACAGGTTCCACTTTTTACCGAAGGCCTTTTGGCCGGATCGATGACGTTTATAACTGCATCACGTGTGCTGTCGATAGCGCAGTTATAAAAGCGGCTGATGGATTTATTGGCGTTTGGTGTTATTAAATTTTAATAGTCCCTTGCTAATTAAAAGTCAATTCAATCAAACATGCTCACCGCTAGATTATGGGGGGGAAATTACGCGCTTATGATATCATCTGATGGATTTACGAAGCGCCGTTTGATGTGTACTGTTCCTAATTCAATTGAGAGAATTTCGCTAAATTCTGATGTATGACGATATTTAACCCATCGTTGACACTCTGGGTGTGAGTCACCCTTAAGCGGATTTTGACCTTCTGTATGCAAAATAAATACCTTTTCTCCAAAGTCGACTTATAAACTATTTTTTTCTCTGGAAATATTATATCCGAACAACAACTCTGTAGATTTTTAGCTTCTAATATTGAAATTTCAGAGAGTTACAATTTTTGGATGATTCTCTTTGCTTTTTCTCGACACATGGAAATCTAGAATTTTCCCACCAAATCTGTGATAAAATTTCAATATAAAAACTGTTGGAATACATTTTAGAGACCTCGAAAATGACCCATGATTTTTTTCATAACGATTGGATTCTTTAGATGAGAATGGCAATGGTTCAAAAAGTGCTCTGGGTGCGAGCCACCCAGGTATGTCAAAGCTGATCGAAAAAAGGGGTGTGTCAACGAAGGGTTAACTCTCGATTGTTGAAACATTTCTATAAATTCTCATGTAGGAATGGAGCTTTCACTAAATAGGAATTTCTGCTTGGAGTTTCGAAGAATTTGTGACACTGTGTAACATACAGGGGAATTGATAAAAGGAATCGGAGAGTTTGGGATTATAAAGTACTTACATAAAATAATAGACGAAAGCCGTTAACAGTAAACGTTCTAAGTAGTTTATTTTTGGTGTGTTTAACATATCTTTTTTTAGTCGAATAATATTTCAGTTACCACAATTATATTTTCCATTTACTATGCTTTTAAACATATTTATTATAAAATAATATATCGTTTACATTTTCAACCGTAATAAACGGAATGATTTGGTTTATGTAATATTGACGTATGTGTTGTATATGCGTGCATACTCTTCTGTATTTTTCAGTCCTTATGAAGAGTGGTTTAGTGTTGAAGTCCTTGAAAAGTATTCGTATTCACAGCAGCGTAATTAGTTCTGAGATTAAGAATGGCATTAATACAGTCTATTCGTAAAAAAAGTGTTTACATTGAGAAACAGTCTTACAATATATGGCGATTAATGAACAATTAAATAGAGTGGTAAATTATATGGGATACCATAGTTTTATTGTCCTACCATGATGTATTAAAAATAGGCAATGCTATAAAATTGAATTTATCAAAAGTCAACTATCCACTAACATGCACTTCATATGCAATAAGACCGAATAAGATATAGTCACTCATTTTTCCTTACATAAATTATGTTGACTATTATAAAAATAGGGTAATTATGGGAGAGTTGCCGCACCTTACGCAAAGTTTGAAAATTTTTTCCAAGGATACATATTATTAATTGAACATATTGTGCTACTACTAGAGTTTGTCAGTTTTTAAAAACCGGGTTTTAAAACCGGTTTTTTTATAAATTTGTAAAATTCGAAAACCGGTTTTTAAATTTAAAAAACCGGGTTTATATACTAGAATTAATATGTAAAAAGGAATTAATTATTTAATTAAAAACAACAATGACATCAGCATATTGTAGTAGATAACAGTTTACTGTAAAACTAATCTTCATGAGTTCATATTCTCGGAAGAAAAATACTAAATGATATAAAGATTTATAATTTATATTTTGTACGGATTTTAGTTATATTAGGTTTTTTTCATTTGGTGTTGAGTGCAGTGTATTTTATTGTGTTATATTTTTGTAGATCCATAAATAAATGAACTCAAAAATTGTAGGGATTTGTACGGATTCTAGATATTTTAAATTTTTTTGTTTATTTGGTTTTGTATGGGTAGAGTATAGTTTATTTTGTTATATTTTTGTAATTCCATATATATTAAAAAAACTGAAAATTGTTAACATAAGTACAGATATTTATTTTCTATTTTAATTATGTTTTTTGTGAAATTTCGAAAACCGGTTTAACCGGTTTTTTGGGAATAGTGGAATTCGAAAACCGGTTTTTGTATAAACCTTAGCTACTACTAGCATTAAAGAAAATCAAAATTTTAATATTTGTCACCCTTAGAAAATTGAAACTACTAAAAAACAAGCTTTTTTAGGAGAAATGCCACACATGCGAGAGTGGTGCCGCATTTCGAAAAACGTGTAATTTTCCATTTAAACTTGTTAATTTTAAAATTTTCTTTAAAAAAAATAGTAAAAGCAAAGTAAAATGAAACATCTTTTTAATTAATACAGTTATAAAATACAATAAAATTGGAAAAATAAATAGGTACAGATATTATTTCTGCTTTTCTAAATTTAATTGTCTTTTCCTCTTCCTTTCACATTCAATACACATAAAATAAAAATAAAATGTGAAAAAAGCGTAAAAAGCCCACAAATATGTTTGGATTACCAGATTTGTCATTAAAAAATAACTAATTTGCCTTGAGATATCACGGTATCTATTTTGAAACACTTTTTGTATTTCTAACATTAAAAACATCATTTATTCGACTTAGATACCTTCCGACACAGTAGGTACGCTATCAATCCCGCACTTTCGTATTTCCAAGTGCTATGTCGAATGTGACCTATTCTGGCCGAGAAATATTCCACAGAGTTCCTTTAACGCATTACCAAAGTCATATCACGAAAAACTATCAATTTTTAACTACTACGATAGCAAAAATATCCTCGACGTATAACTATTGCCACAAATTGCCTTAGGCTTACCTCGAGAAATATCAGAATCTTTAAAAGTAATAAGGGAAACACGTTCTCGCTTATCAATCTAACCTAAACTAACAGCCTACAACAAATAAAATCAACAGTGTTGTATTTTATTACCGATCACCCTGAAATGCCGAAAGTGCGGCGTCTCTCCCAGTGTGGCATCTCTCCCAGAATCACCCTAATTCACATTAAAGCTTCCAACTCCTTCTTCCATTGCAAAAAAAAATTACTCTACACATGCATGCCTTGTATTTCATCTGCCAAATATGTTTAAAATCATTTCTGCCATTAATCTGCCACTCCCACGCAATTTCTGCTTCACCTCAATCTAATCAACCCTCGATTATAAAAATATGTTATTCCTACCAGCCTGTACGCTTGGTCAAAACTATTTTCCTATTCCGTGTATCCCGTTGGAAATTCCTTTTAAAAATATCCAATACAATTCTGCAACACTTGCGGAATGTTAGGCTGAAACTCGAACGCTATCGCGCGCAGCTAGACCAATTTCATTATCGCGCACCGGTAATTGCCTGTTGACCCGATTTCACGGGCAATCATTTTTACCGGCGAATACAGGATGCGAGATGAATGGCGATACCGTGCAGAATGTCCGCGAAATGAGCGCATTACGGTGTCGCACGCTATTATCGGGCACGCCGGGCGACGATCAAACGCATTACACGCCATCGAGCTCGGTTTCAGCTGTGTCACTCGCGGGAGTCAACTTCCGACCAACCAATTTCCGGTTACAATGCTGCAATGCGCGAGTCTCTCTTTTGTTGCTCGCTCGCGGAACGCGAAACTTCTCGAGGTCGAGCTGCGCGCATTAATGCTTTTCAGCTTGGTCTAACACAAGATGCTAATGTATGTACATGTGTAGGCAGACATGGCTGGTTAAAGTGCGCGATGCACACAGGTGGTGAAAGAGAAAAAGCGCTTAAGAGACCTAGAAAAATACGAGGCAAATTAAGCATTCCAAAGAGTGACCCAAGAAATAGCCTCTTTTTGGTCCCACGATTTTGGAACTGAATTTTACGCGAAATGGTACCTTATGATGAGACATCAATCACACGAAATTTTCAAGTTGAGGTGACAATTAGTTTCTGAGATATGGGAGGTCAAAGAAGTGAAAATTCGTTAACGAGTCAGCCCATACGCATACGGACTTTTATGTCAGTCCGATAAGTAATTTAAACAATTATTTCCAGGGGGTTTGCTGACTGCTAACAATGAATTTGAACTTAAATTTTCAAAATTCACAAAAAAAATCAAAATACAAAAATATAAATGTCTGTGTAGTGGGTGCTTTTTTTAAATATATTGTCCACCATATTGAATCTGCCATTGTGAGTTTCGCTGACTGCTAACAACGAATTTGAACTTAGATGTTCAAAATTCACAAAAAAAAATAAAAATCAAGAAATATAAATGACTGTGTAGTGGGTGCTTGTTTTAATATATCGTCCGCCATATTGAATCGGCCATTGTGAGTTTTGCTGACTGCTAACAACGAATTTGAATTTAGATTTTCAACATTCACAATGCCCGATTCAACATTGTGGACGATATATTAAAAGAAGCACCGATTACACAGACATTTATATATTTTTATTTTGATTTTTTTTGTGAATTTTGAAAATCTGAGTTCAAATTCGTTGTTATCAGTCAGCGAAACTCACAGTGGCAGATTCAATATGGTGGACACTATATTTAAAAAAAGCACCCACTACACGGACATTTATATATTTTTATTTTGATTTTTTTTTGTGAATTTTTGAAATCTGAGTCCAAATTCGTTGTTAGCAGTCAGCGAAACTCACAATAGCAGATTCAATATGGTGGGCAATATATTTAAAAAAAAGCGCCCACTACACGGACATTTATATTTTTTGATATTGATTTTTTTCGTGAATTTTGAAAATCTAAGTTCAAATTCGTTGTTAGCAGTCAGCGAAACTCACAGTGGCAGATTCAATATGGTGGACGATATATTTAAAAAAGCACCCACTACACGGACATTTATATTTTTTGATATTGATTTTTTTCGTGAATTTTGAAAATCTAAGTTCCAATTCGTTGTTCGCAGTCAGCAAAAATCACAGTGGCAGATTCAATATGGTGGACGATATATTTAAAAAAGCACCCACTACACGGACATTTATATTTTTTTATTTTGATTCTTTTTGTGAATTTTGAAAATCTGAGTTCAAATTCGTTGTTATCAGTCAGCGAAACTCACAGTGGCAGATTCAATATGGTGGACACTATATTTAAAAAAAGCACCCACTACACGGACATTTATATATTTTTATTTTGATTTTTTTTGTGTGAATTTTGAAAATCTGAGTTCAAATTCGTTGTTAGCAGTCAGCGAAACTCACAGTGGCAAATTCAATATGGTGGACGATATATTTAAAAAAGCACCCACCACACGGACATTTATATTTTTTGATATTGATTTTTTTTGTGAATTTTGAAAATCTGAGTTCAAATTCGTTGTTATCAGTCAGCGAAACTCACAATAGCAGATTCAATATGGTGGGCAATATATTTAAAGAAAAGCACCCACTACACGGACATTTATATTTTTTGTTATTGATTTTTTTCGTGAATTTTGAAAATCTAAGTTCCAATTCGTTGTTCGCAGTCAGCAAAAATCACAGTGGCAGATTCAATATGGTGGACGATATATTTAAAAAAGCACCCACTACACGGACATTTATATTTTTTTATTTTGATTCTTTTTGTGAATTTTGAAAATCTGAGTTCAAATTCGTTGTTATCAGTCAGCGAAACTCACAGTGGCAGATTCAATATGGTGGACGATATATTTAAAAAAGCACCCACTACACGGACATTTATATTTTTTTATTTTGATTCTTTTTGTGAATTTTGAAAATCTGAGTTCAAATTCGTTGTTATCAGTCAGCGAAACTCACAATAGCAGATTCAATATGGTGGGCAATATATTTAAAGAAAAGCACCCACTACACGGACATTTATATTTTTTTATATTGATTTTTTTCGTGAATTTTGTAAATCTAAGTTCAAATTCGTTGTTAGCAGTCAGCGAAACTCACAGTGGCAGATTCAATATGGTGGACACTATATTTAAAAAAAGCACCCACTACACGGACATTTATATATTTTTATTTTGATTTTTTTTGTGTGAATTTTGAAAATCTGAGTTCAAATTCGTTGTTAGCAGTCAGCGAAACTCACAATAGCAGATTCGATATGGTGGGCAATATATTTAAAAAAAGCACCCACTACACGGACATTTATATTTTTTGATTTTGATTTTTTTTTGAATTTTGAAAATCTAAATTTAATTCGTTGTTAGCAGTCAGCAAAACCCCTGGAAATAATTGTTCAAATTATCGGACTGACATAGAAGTTCGTACACTTGATTCCACAGTAGAGCATTCAGATTTCGCGCAGGCACGACCCTCAGGCGACGTTGCTACGCCGCCTCCCCACTTAACCGCCTATGTTTTTCTCCGTCGCACGGCTCTCTACTCTCTCTGTTAACTTTTCGTGCGGGACTCTTTACGTTGACAACGGTCAGGTCCCGCGTTTGGGATGTACCAGTTATTGCTTGGAAATTACCACGACCAATCGCATGCGGTTCAAACCGTGGGTAGTAGTCAGAGCTGCGCAGATCGGTCGCAAATCGGTAGGAGCGTCGGGATGCCCTAATGTGGAATGCAGTGTAGATCGAAGAGTACCTATGGGCTGAGGCGTTAACGAATTTTCACTTCTTTGACCTCCCCTATCTCAGAAACTAATTGTCACTTCAACTTGAAAATTGGTTGTGATTGATGTCTCATCATAAGGTATCATTTGGCACAAAATTCAGTTCCAAAATCGTGGGACCAAAGAGAGGCTAAAAAAGCCCCCATTTTTGGGTCACTCTTTGTATGAGCAGAACTAGGGCATAAATGAGATCATATTGTAGACAGGCATTGAAAAGGTACCACAAATAACTGTTAATAACTGTTATTGTGCGTAATTGTTTAACCGTCTTCCTGGCCCTATCCAGAATTGATGAAATGCTTTCATCTTTTCGTAGATCATTTACTGCTGGTTGCAGCGTATGGCTTGCACGTCTAACTGCAATTGTTTTGAAATCGGAATTATCAAAAAAATCATTTTCAGTTACATCGTTGTAGATACTTCTTTCACTGTCATTGTTTATAGTAAACAATTAATATATCGAGCAGGGCTGATCCTGTAATGTTATGCATCTTTTCCGAATTATTATTACCACCATCGGATTTGTTGACAGTGCTAATCATGTTTGAAGCACTGTCAACAGTCGCCGTATACATATATCTGATTCGCAGAAATACTAAATTTTCACATACAGATAAAATCTGATGTTTTAAATGTTCGGCGGTGTGGCTTCTAAAAAGTTCGATAACTCCCAGTGTTCGAATTTGTATAGTGTAGTCCTTTACGAGCTATATGTTTATGCCAAAAAATCACCTGCCCATGCATGTGGCTGCATCAACTTTTATAGATATTAAGTTTCCCTTCACTTCTTTTTTAATTTCAGTTTCCCATCACTTCTTTTTTAATTTCAGTTTCATTTCACTTCTTTTTTAATTTCAGTTTCCCTTCACTTCTTTTTTAATTTCAGTTTCATTTCACTTCTTTTTTAATTTCAGTTTCCCTTCACTTCTTTTTTAATTTCAGTTTCGTTCCACTTATTTCTTAATTTCAGTTTCCCTTCACTTCTTTTTTAATTTCAGTTTCCCTTCACTTCTTTTTTAATTTCAGTTCCCGTTCACTTCGTATTTAATTTCAGTTTGCAATTGGATTGATTTCTCTGCGCAACTGCATCGCGTACTTTACGCGAATTTATGAGTTCCCTTGGCTGAGATTGACTAAATTGAGGCACGGCATTAATAATTTCCTGAAATGCCTCATCATCTATTAGGGCGAATGGTCTGCCATGCACGGTGATTAAACGGACACATGCATCTATTAGATCTAATTTCCTTCTTTTAATATTATTACCTACCAGTATTTGATATTTCCACTTTTGCCATCATCACTTGGGTGAATTGATCAGGATTTCGCAAGTTATAGGTGTTCAAAATGAAAAGTACCTTTTTTGCTTTGACCGCGAATAACTCGGTCAATAAAAATCATACAGCAAAACAAAAAAATCGAAATTAAAGATAAATGTTTGCTCTACTAGAGCCCTCCATTCGATTTACCTAAAAAAAATTGTCCCGTGCATACGCTCAAACGAGGCAACAATTTTTGAGACTTTGTTTCCTGCGCTTCATCTTGATAAAACAGTATCATAATGGATGGAAAAAAATTGCGTCCCTTGATTCAAAAACTAGAAACTCAAGCGTTAAAATCCTTCTTTTTAAATATTTTTTGCGACCCCTTTTCACAGAGATACAGCAATTTGAAAGTGACCAAAATTTTCGGGAAATTATAGTGTTCCTTTAATTTTGACCAGCAGTTTATAAGTATTAACTGGAACAATTCAATCTGAATTTTCAGCAGTGTCGGAACTATAACTCTAAATTATTAAAAAATTTATTGACGTCATTAATATTCGAACAAAAATAGTCGAAAGTATCAAGATAGTGAACGAAGAACTTCCATTTTTTGTCTCTTAGTACAGAACAAAACCACTTTTCAAATATTGTCCTCGTTGAACATATTTCTAAAAAAAAAAAAAATTACTAATATTAAAGAACACTCATTTGCGTACGTAACTCGATAATCGCTTGTCAACAAGATGTATTATTTAAATCCATCACTAATATCCGCATTACGTAAATATCAATACTTCCTTATTTGAGTAAAATGTTACTCAATCATGCGAAATCATTCATAGTACTCGAATGCCTATAAAATATTTAAACATTGAATTATTCGAATAGTCTCGTCGCCAATCGTGCTTGGAAGACATATTAGCCGTACTCGAGAGGAACTCGTAGAAGGCAAATCGATATTTACGTCGCATTTAGCGTATCTCGCGTCCATACTACCCTGCTACGGCGTCGCAACGCTTACCGACCGCAAGTCACCGTCCTTGAGACGTTTCTATCGAAGTGTCTTCTACGCTCGGTTATGCGGCCCTAGTAACACAGGGAAGGTGGAAAGCTCCCCTAACTGTTGGAATGGGCAACGTGGTGGATGAAGAGCGAAGCGAAAAGCACGGTACAATTGAGGGAAAGTTATTGTTCGTGGAAAATTAAATAGTCTCCAAAATAAATCTCTGTTATACCTGTGTTCGTTTCCAAGCACATTAAATTGTGACATCCTCCACGGATACTCTGTTTAACGAGAATTTCTGACTAAAGCTGGTGTCTGCTTTTCCAGTTAAAAGGAAAACCGGATATTGGCGAACGTGGCACTTTTAAAGAGGTGCAAAATCAGTTAGCTCTGTGGTTCGTTTGTCGAATGTAGTTTGCCGATAAAACTACTTAGGCCTGTAAGAAAGTTTTATCTGCGTAAAATAGCAACTTTTTTGTGATGCATTTTCATTTGAGGGGGGTTGAAAAGTGTTAAATAAATAATAGTCGGTGGGTGAAATATTGGGAGAATATGGTGCATGGTCAAGCTCATTACAACTCAGCTCTCTTGATTTTATGGTGTATTTTTTAGCGGCAAACTCGCAGAATTTCTATTTGCTAATGGTAATCTATTTTTGTTTATTATCAGTCTGTCCATGGGGAGACTATTTTCTTAGATAGAGTGTTTTCCGGACTTTAGCAACTTGCAAGAAATTGATTGGTTCCTATTACAGTGAATACGTACTACCATTTCTTTTGCGTAAAGCCGATGTGGCACATGTTTCTAGGGTGACCTGTCCAGTGAGTGAACACCCCCCAGTGAGTGAACGTTGTTGATATAATACGAAAAATTAATGTCTATGGCGCTCAATTCACGTTGAAACTGACACTGCCATCTAGCCTGGAGACCCACATATATCTCGCAATAGCGTTTTTCTGTCAAATTATAACTTATACGGTATTAATTCCGTTTATACAGCAGTTGTCCTTGTGGCGTCCCACAAGTTCAAGGTAAGTTTTGTTACGTGATATCTACAATTTGTATTTTGAGGTGCATTTAATGGTCCTATGATAAATTTGTTGTTATAATTACATTGTTATATGTTCCTTTAACGAAAAATACTGTATGAAATAACAGATTTCTAAGAATTTGTCGAGTTTGTTAGGTGTTTATGCACTGGATGGGAGATACCAGTGAATACTAATGGATGAACGGCCGTTCATTCTCTGGTGAGCTCTTTGTAGATGCTTTACCAATGCATGAACAACTTACCCAGTTTTTTCTCTCTCTTTACACTTTTGTAATATACATGTAATCACCTCATGTGTCAGGTTAATATTAATTGGCAAAGTAAACAATATAAGCTATCAATCCTCTACCAAAATTTCACTGTGTTATTCCCCAAGAAAGTGGGAAAAACTTTTTTAACTATAACGCTGGTGATGACAGTCCAATCCAAAAGCATATTATAAACGATCTTGTATATTGTGATATTATCAAAGACTGTGTGCAATATGATCCTAATCAAGGAAAGGCAATTACGCCATTGAATGCAAATGAAGACAAAATTAAGGGGTAACACCACTGTAACAGCTTGAAAAATAGCGTTTTTTTGGCAATTTTTCTTGGATGGAAGGAAAGGTAATAGAATAACTATACTGGAGGAAGTTATTAAGCACATATTTTGTTATAAAAAAAAAAAAAGTTATTGAGAAATATTACAAAATGGCGGCACTGAAGCCATTCTCGTGAGGCATGTTGAAGTTTTAGCGCTCTGCGGCACGCAGTGTAGCTGGTGCAAATTTGAATTTAAAAAACAAAAAAATGACTTAAATCTACATGTTTATAGCTAGAGAAATACGTAGGGGATTTTAAAAATATTGATTTTTGTGTGATTGGTGAGCATTTGAATGAAAAACGTTCAATTTTCTATAAAAAGAGGGCAATCATTTGTTAATAAGTAATGTTTAAATTAACTTATCGAAAATCCCGTACGTATTTCTCTTGAAAATGTTATTTTAAAGATATTGTTAAAAGTTCGAATGAAAAGAATGAAAATTGTTGGAGTTATGCTGCGTGCCGTGTTGAAAAATCGTGTTTCGAGAAAAACGCGTTTGACGCCGGTAGTCGTTTCGAAGCAGTCCGATGCGCTTGGGGAAGAGCTCGAAATTTCAAGGAAACAAATTTGTTTCACATTTCTGTGAATAATCGAGGGCAGTAAATAAAAACATTCTTCAAAAATATTATCGTGTTGATTCACTGGGAAATTTAACCTCTGTTATTATCCCGTTCACTCACTGGGGTACCCCTGTTCACTCACTAGAAATTTAGGTTCACTCACTGGTCATTGGCTCATTTTTTATTTAAACCTCTGCCAGACTTTTAATGAAAGTTATAACTATCAAACATTGCTAGAATTGTGTTCCGGGATGTCTGACTTTAATAATAAAACAGCTCGCTTACAGCAATAACATTCAGGGGATTAAATAATGACTTTTGAATATTAATTTTAAGAGACATGCAGTTTAAGTGTTCACTCACTGGACAGGTCACCCTACATGAGCCATTGTTTTTGAAAGTGGTATAAGTCCATTTTTTGGAAAAATGAGTTAATGATAGTTTTAGTCAGATATAGATATCCTCTTTTTATATTTGTAATCACACAGTCAATGGTGTACAATATCCTCATAAATTAATCATAAAAGGTTGAACTGTAAAATGTTATCGCAGGAATGTTTTTTTTAAAGTGGTATAAGTCCTTTTTTTTTAAAAAATAATGAACTATGCCAAGTGTGAAGGAGAAATGAGATTGAAATATGAATAAGTTTGTTATTATTAGTTATCTTAACGAAGTAATTTATGACGTAATTTTCTTGAAATTTGGAACATATGGTTAATGAGCTTATAGTTTTTGTCTGAACTATGACTATTCATCTCCGTTGTAATTTTCTATTTTTTTTCTGGGGTTGAAAGGGAAAAATTTGGTAAAATTCGAATTACTTTGTTTGAATCGCCGTCATTTTGAAAATTATGGTTCAAATTCAATATCCGTGTTTCAGACGCAAACTACACTTATGTAGATTCTAAATAAATTTTACTTTGTTATTTCTGACTATCCGTTCTTCCGGTAGGATGGCAGAAAAAGGGGGTGGCACAAGGAACGAACGCTCAAAATTGACACAACATTGAACGATTTCTGGCACGAATATTTACAAACAAAAACTGTTTTTGAAAAGTTCAATAAATGTATTATAATAACATATATACGTTTGTGTAACAAACAATATATCTCTTCTCTCTAGAAACAAATTATTAAAGAACCCCTAAAATGTTCGCTCCCAAAGTAGAAAACTCCCTTAACGACACATTCAATTTTAGAAAAACGTTAAAAATTACAACCCTTTTAATGTTTATAAATTGGGATGGAACAGTTTTTCGAAAAGAGCGCTTATTTTTTATAGTTATTAATATAATATTAATTAATATTTTAGGCAGGTGGGTCTTAAGGGTTTCGAAGCTCTAAGAAGAATTTCTTCGACCATTTTTAAGATTTCCTGAGCGATGTTTACTTTCAAATCTTGTGATTTCGAGTTTAAATTTTTCAAAAAATTGCCAACATGACGTTCTGGCATAGTATTATAGGAAAACACGATGCATACTAGTTATGGTTGCTTTATGTGTTCGATGAAACTTGTGGTGTACAAAATATTTAAGTGTCCCTTAGGTGGTTGTATCTAAATGGTTGTATACGTAGCAGTGCCGTCTTAACCTGGAGGCGAAAGAGGCAGCCGCTGCAGGGCCCCCGAAAAATTGAAATATTAAAAAAAAGTAGGGTTGCAAAGCTAGAAAAAAAAATGGGCCCACCAACTGTGACGAAAAGAAAATAACGAATACACCAAAATTTAATATTTAAAATGACGCCCTTTTTCGTGGGATGTACCCCACGTTTAACCCTCGGTTGTCACACCTACTTTTTCGAACGTCGTTGTCACACTGGGTCAATTTGACCCTGCCAATTTTCAATCAGTTGGTATTTAAAAATTATTTGTTAAATTAAGTCTCAAAAATTCTGAGATAATGTTTGAACATTGTAGAATATATGCCCATCGTTGAAAGTTGTAATTTAAAGTGTCATCATGCTTAAAAAAAAATTTGAAGCAATAAGAATTCCGACAAAAAGTTTTTTGCTTAAAAAATTGCAGGGTCAATTTGACCCAGTGTGACAACCGAGGGTTAATCTTATTTATTTAATTGTTTTAATACTTATTTACTTCGCGTGTTAGCGCGGTATTTTTGATTTTATTTAATTCAGAATTTAGAGGGCCACATATGGAGCTCGGGGTCCCTGAAAACGATAAGACGGCACTGATACGTAGTAGAATAATTGCAACCGGATTGGAAATTTGATCATTTAAAACTACTATTATATGTAAGCTGCATAGCTGGCACAGTATAGTATGATGGTACACTGTATGAATAGATAACAACCATTTGTCACATTCTAGAGCACTTCATCCATTAGAGAGCGGATACAAAGAAATTAAAAAAATGAAGGATTAATTTACGTTTCCAAAAATGAGTGGCAAGCACACTGGCATAAAATGTAAAAATATATATTAAACATCGATAACAATATACGTTGAATTCTACTTCAGTAATCGACGACTTTCTAAACATATTTTGTGAATATTTATGAATATAAAGTTCCATCTGAACAATATCCATTGCAATGATTTAATTTATTATTAGCTTTTTTCAACGATTCTTAATTATGGTCCCAAATGCTGTAATATTTGACGACACTCAATATTGTAAAGAATAATAGTTGCAGGTAAACTGTATTTTGAAAAGTACTTTATATTTTGAAGAAAAACATATTACACGAATTTCTGACAAGAAAAAATGATGTAAGCCAAGCACTTTTAGTTTTGCTACTTGTACGGAAAACGAATGTTTTGAAGTATTAATTAGACGTTAGACGAGCTAAGTCGCTGACCTGTACTACTGCGGAACCAGGCACGATGCAGCTGGGAAGTGTCCACTACTTTATTTGGAGTTTATGCCCAGATAACACCTATTTAGTCCATTATTCGTTACTGTTGAATCTAAACACTTTTTGCTTCAAAGTATTCCAAATCCAAAAACAAAATTTTTTAAATATTTAATACTTACTACAACACTGGTATAATTTTATTAACAGTAAAGAATATTTCATGAAATAGGAAGACATCGTTTATAATTCAATGCATTTTGTTAATAACATTTTAGAAATTGGTATTTATATTTAAAATTTCCTGTAAATGACTTATAATGAAATTTTTCTGTAATTAACTCCACACAAATTTGAAGAGCATTAAACAATATTAGTCTCGTATTTTTATTTTTGCTGATTAATTGTTTAAAAGGGTCACACATCCCTGCAAAGTTCATAAGAGATTTTAAAATATTTGGCTAAAGGAAAAGTGTTTTCAACGGCACTTACTTATTGTAAGCTAAGTAGAAAGTGTTTAGCTAACAAAAGGGCTGTTCTCTTCTGGTGACACAAGTGACATGTCTGTTCTTAATAACATTTATTGCATGCGAAGTGAAAACAGGAGAATATCTTTCTACATTAATAATTGCGTTTCATTGCTATTGTGTTATGCTACAAGTTTCCCTTCTGTAAGTAGAATATCCTCGTTAAGGACAGACCATGCATTTCTAAAAGAATTCTCTATTCCGTAGTATATGTAGATATGAAGTACGTGTTTGTCGAAAAGAGGACACACAAAACATGTTTTGTAAACATTATAATAAAATTATGGTAAGATAATTTTTTTTCACTCGCTTCAAAATCGCTTCTACACTGACAGGGTTGATTTTGATGCCTGTGTCCATTAACTACTTCCTTTTCATACACAGCTTGGTCAGTGCTATTTGCCCCATAAATCCTGAACGCTTTTTCAAAAACACATTGTACATTTGCAAACGAATAAACTATTGAATACAATTTGTGAGCCTATCCATAAGACTAGTATACATATATTGACAGTGACTACAAATAGGACGCCTGCTCTTCCATAAAATCTCATCCTAAAATCCTTAAAGACTAATGGCAGCAATTACTTTCTAAGTTTTTGAAAATAGATTAAGGGGCTACATACACCATGAAGAATGGGACTTTTATGAATTTTGTTACCTACAAGTAATTTTGTTAATTAAAAATCTTAATATACCCTTAAAAGCTTACTTATAAATAAAAGAATAATTTAAAAAAAAAAAATAATTCGTCTTGTTCGCCTTGTAGCAGTTGTTGAAGAAATCTCCTCTGGGTGTCACCTCAAGGAAAATAAGAAAAGAGGTCTCTCAAATTACATAAAAAAAACTAATCTTTTTTACAGTTACCGGAAATTAATAAATATGAGTTTGGTCAGTTCTACCAACAAGCCAACGTCCATTGCACTCACTGACATTCATATACTATCACCCTAGATATCTGCTTTCAGATTTATTAGAATGGCTGGTTTCCAAATAGCAGAACATCTGTCGAAACTCACAAAAACTGTGTGTTTCGTAGAGGCGACGAGAAATGGAGAGAAGATTTTTAATGGACGACGCCGAATATAACTGGAGGCGCCATTTAATCGATAACTTATCCGCGCAAACGCAGCTGTCGGGGGCGTTCCTAGCCGCTGCCACCCTCGCCCTATTCGCGCGGGGGATCTAAAATTAACCCCGCGAGGCCGGCGTCGCGACGCTGGCAACCTCCTCCGCCGCATGCTCGCCTGCTGCGATTCCTCGTCGTAACGACGCCCGTTGCGACGTGCGTCGCGACGCTCCGTGTCAGACGGGGAGGATCCTTTCAGCAGCTGTTGTTCTCCTGGCTCCGGAGGACGCCCTGGCGGGGCCTCTGACCAGCGCTTCCTTCTCCGCTCGGGGTTCCGCGCGCCGTAGAGCTTCGCGTGGCAAGCTCGGCGAAAAGCTTCGCCCCGCGATCGACCTCTGCTACATTTTGCTCCCCTGCCCCGGTGGTACGTCAGACGACGTCTTCCGTTTGACGGGCAGCTCCGTCAGACGCCGTCGAGATCGACGTCAGCGTCGCTGACGCTCATGCTCCCCGGATAACATGTCGCGGGCCTAGGGCGCCGATGAGCTTCCTCAGGGGCGCTTTCTCGGTGCTGCGGAGGCGATCCTCTTGGAACGCCTCCGACGTAGTACTTTCAGGCGGCTTTGGAGAGTTGGGCGACCCGCAAGGGTGACTCCAACGTTTCCTTCGGATTTTCTTTCGGGTTTTGTTAGAGGTGTCGAATGGTACGTATGACTGGAGGAGGTTGAATATGCCGATGGAGCGTGTTTTGTTTTATTTAACTTGTAAAATTGCAATGGCCGTCGAGTGGAGGTGCAAGGGGATGATGGCCGTGGTATTGATTTTAATTCTGTTGCACGCGGAACGCGGAATGTAGGGGAGACTGGGGAGGGTTGACACGTTTTTGAGGAAAATGGTCGTGCAAACGAAACTAGATAATATTTTAATGGACGTTTTGCATGTTTACGTATTCAACATTCTGTTCTTTAACGAAAACGAACATATAAATTTTTTTGAATTTAAACAAAGAATGTATTAAAAATATGTGGTTTCGTAAATTATGTAAAGTGGCTTAAGCCTCCCACCTGTGGCAGGGAACTAGCGCTGAAAAATAAGAAAAATTATTGTCCAAGCGCTAAAAAGATTGGAAAAGTAAATGTTGTTAAGTTGTATTTTAAAAAATAGGGTGTTGTAAAGCTCGTCACGACACATATTTTTTCTGTTTACAGTTTGTTTATCCAATCGTTACTATTCGAGATAAAAATTATAAACAAAAATTTTTCATCGTCCAAAGTCAATATTTCTTTAAACATAAATTGTGATAACTTGAGTAAATATTAGCGGATCGTTATGAGACTTAAAACATAACTTCAGAATACTCTAGCGAAGCCGTAAAACGTATGCACAAAACCCTTATGTTAAAAAATGTAATAATATTTAATTAAAAAGTAATACTGGACATACCTCAAAATTGCCTCGATACTTTTTAACGGCGAATGTTGAATAACATGGGTTATGTCCAGTATTACTTTTTAATTAAATATTAGATTTTATACTAGCAAAATACCCCCGCGCTTCGCTTCGGGCCTAAGAGGTATTAAGGATTCCATGAAAACACATTTCACCCCTTTTTACCACCCCCTTAGGGGTTGATTAAGGCAAAATCATGAAATTGGTTTTTAGGCATTTATGTGGGTAACCTTCCGAAGTAAAAACTAAGTTGATATCTAATCGGGCCTGAGAGATTTTGGTCAATCCGTGAAAATAAATTTCACCGCTTTTCACCCCCTTAGGGGTTGGTTAGGGAAAAATCCTGGAATTGGTTTTTAGGCATTTGTGTGGGTAATCTTTGTGAGTAAGAACCAAGTTGATATCGATTCGGGCCTAAGAGATATTGAGGAGTCCGAGAAAATACATTTTACTCCTTTTCACCCCCTTGGGGATGGAATTTCCAAAAATCGCTCCTTAATGCCTACGTCATGAAAATCCATGGACCTTCGAAATTTCACGTTCCTAGGTTAAACGGTTTGAGCTGGGCGTTGATGTGTCAGTCAGTCAGTTAGTCAGGACTTCTTCTTTTATATACACAAGCTGACAAAATTGTTACCATTTTTTCGATATGCTTTATTTTTTAACATCAACTTGGAACTGTGGTATGTGTTTAATATACATATTCTGGTGGATAATTGAAAGCTGTGAAAAAAACCTAGTTAAAATTGAATTTATTTAACTAACAAAAAAAATGTTATGACTTTGAACGGGGTAACACATTTTTGGGGCCGACAAAGGAGTTACCACTTTTGGTATTATTTTAGGCCGTCTTAAAAGCAGAAGGTGCCCTCGCGAAATATCAGATTTTTTGTTACTTTTCAAAAGTGGTAACTTTTTAACAGCTTTAAAAGGATGTTGTCGCGTTTAATATTATGTAGCGATTTTGTTTATTAGTTAAATAAATTCAACTTAAACTGGGTTTTATACAGTTTTCAATTCTCTATCAGAATAAGTGTATTGGGCACATGCTGCAATTTTGAGTTGATGTTAAAAAATAATAGAGGCAGAGTGGATCGAAAAAGTGGCAACTTTTTTGTATATAGAAGGGATGGTAACTGAGGTTGTAGAATAATTCTCCTCGTTGAATGTGCTATATCTTTCTTTTCTGATATACATATTTTTCATCTATACAAATGTCTATTTAATATTAATTTATAGATTCACAAACGCATCTGGCAAACTTCTTTACTTTTGCAAAGAGAGGCTGTTTTTAACCAAACAGTTTCAAATCACTTCTAACTGTGCCAGGATTGATGTTTTAACCCATGATATACAATTACGCGTTTTTACTCTCCTTACAGCATCTCTGCTCATCCACCCCACAAGTCTTGAATCTTTTTTTAAAAACACCTTCATAGTTAATAGTACACTTCTACATGTGTTAATCACTCTACCTATAAGAATCCAACAGAGCTTCTACCCTTAGACAATGAGAACTAATACCAATTACCGCTTCAGCCCTTGTGTCAATAATCGTGTAACTGAATACCCTTTCTCATGTTTCGTTTAAAAAAAATTTACGTTCTTGTTATATCATTGTAAAACCACCATGGATACCCATGGTTTTGACAATTTTACATTAATTTACAATTTCGAACTACAAATACATGGATGAAGTTTCCAGTATGAAGGCTTCAAATATGTTTATTAGATTATACCTATTACATATACTAAAGAAAACTGTAGTTTATAGATTACGAATGTCAGAGTTGGGCATTAACCAAATAAAAAATTGTTTAAATAACGAATCAAACAAAAGTTACTTTAACTTTAGATAAAGTTAATTTTATTATTCGACGAGCGTTTCAGCTTCAGCGTCGAATAAATTTTTCAACTTTCACTTTCGACGCCGATGAATGTTAAAGTTGAAGTTGAAGTTAAAGTTAAAGTTGAAAAAATTATTGGACCCTGAAGTTGAAACGCCCGGCGAATAAAAAAATGAACTCTAATCGCCGAATAGACTTAACCCGGGTCAACTCCATTCAACACATGACGAATAATTTTTTTAACTTTTATTCGTTATTCGAAATTTTATTGAAATAAAAATTTTGCCCATCTCTGATAAATGTAAGCATAGGGAAATTTTACAAGAATATTGGAACCGATTGAATTGCTTAAGTATGCCATTATTTAGATACTCTCAGTAAATATTCATGCATTCATAGAATTTTTAAACATACCTCCTCCCAGTGTCTTGCAAAACTGCCACGGTTCAATACATTTGTACACTATCTTGATAGTCTTGATAATCTTGATTCGTTAAAATGCTTCTACGCTACACGTTGCTGAAGTGACGTTGCAACTATATTATGTCGTCCTACCCCACAATATATGCTTGGCTACTACAGTTCATTATCAACAGAAAGAACACTTCCTTCACAAGATATTACGAATGCGATATTTCGTGCCAGGCGATATTAGACGCACTTACCCTATCCTGGTTATTGAGCAACAGTGAACACTTCTTGGTTATTGACACAATGGTAATCAAACAACCCTTGCTGAGGAATTGAAGAGTTGAAATGCTAAACGATGTAAGTGGTTTAGTCAAAATTAGTTAAAATTTTCAGTAGAAACAAAATCGTTGCTCACTCGTTTATCGAGATGGACTAGCGTCTACCACCTTCACAGATTTAAAGGGAAATCAAAAAATTACGTCCGCGAAGATTGCTGGCACTAGCATCATTTTTCACCACAGCGAAGCTTAGCACTTCCGACTTTAGCTCTATTTTGCGACAGCCCTAACAGTTGAAATAAATTCTTCTAGCACTCATAACTTTTGCCACCCTATTGCCCACGGAATTCACACCCTTTTCCACTGAAAAGATTATTTATTTCTGTCACTTACATCGCTTACCATTTCAACTCCTCAGTTCACCGGCTTGCTCAAAATCCTGCTTCCCTACTGAAGCGTCGCGACGCTCGAGGACTGGCGCCACAAGACGCCGGGCGTCCATGTCGACGTCATCCCGCGTCACGACGCCGGTACGTCGACGACTTTCTCAACGTTTCTGGCAGCCGTGCCGCGAAGCTCGTCGTGACCGAGCCGCGACAAGCAGTGAGCGACAGGTGGGTAGCTCTCGTCGAGATCATCGACACGTCGACCCTTCAAAACGTCGACAGCGTCACGCGTCGATCGTCGGGTAGCCGACGTCGCCTCCTCCACCCGTCGGAACGACACCCTGCGGGGCTAGGGGTGTCATGGTCCTTGGCACACCTGTGCAACCGCGGTTACGCAGGTCGAGAGACGAGCTGGCGCCACACCAGGCGCCTATCAGCCGCGTCGGGCGTCCTCTAGCCCCGTCTATAGGGCCGTAGCCGCCAACGTTGGATTCCCAACTGCTGCTTTCCTATGAACGATTCGTGAAACGCTGTCTGTACCCTGACGGAGGGACTACATGACGAGTAGCACACTGCCATGCTAATTCGAAAGGGCGTATCTGGTCAAAGGGTGGTTCTGACAAGGAGAGGTTCCCAGGTGTCTGCCTACGACTGGTTTGGTTTTTGGATATGTTTTAGAGGACCGAAAAATAAGATATACGTGTTTCTTTATAACGGCTCGTTTTCATATATAGGGGGTGAAACCACCCCTCAAAGTTATATAATTTTTAGGTGTTCATTTCCGATTGCTTTGGTTTTTGGATATGTTTTAGAGGACCGAAAAATAAGATATACGTGTTTCTTTATAGCGGCCCGTTTTCATATATAGGGGGTGAAACCACCCCTCAAAGTTATATAATTTTTAGGTGTTCATTTCCGATTGCTTTGGTTTTTGGATATGCTTTAGAGGACCGAAAAATAAGAAATACGTGTATTCTTATTTTTGCCCGTTTGCATGTTTAGGGGGTGAAAGCACCCCTCAAAGTTATAAAATTTTCAGGTGTCCGCCTCCGATTGATTTGGTTTTTGGATATGTTCTAGGGGACCGAAAAATAAGATAAACGTGTTTTTTTATTGCGGCCCGTTTTCATATTTGGGGGGTGAAACCACCCCTCAAAGTTATATAATTTTTAGGTGTTCATTTCCGATTGCTTTGGTTTTTGGATATGTTTTAGAGGACCGAAAAATAAGATATACGTGTTTCTTTATAGCGGCCCGTTTTCATATATAGGGGGTGAAACTACCCCTCAAAGTTATATAATTTTTAGGTGTTCATTTCCGATTGCTTTGGTTTTTGGATATGTTTTAGAGGACCGAAAAATAAGATATACGTGTTTCTTTATAGCGGCCCGTTTTCATATATAGGGGGTGAAACCACCCCTCAAAGTTATAAAATTTTCAGGTGTCCGCTTCCGATTGCGTTGGTTTTTGCACATGTTTTAGAGGACCGAAAAATAAGAAATACGTGTATTCTTATTTTTGCCCGTTTGCATGTTTAGGGGGTGAAAGCACCCCTCAAAGTTATAAAATTTTCAGGTGTCCGCCTCCGATTGCGTTGGTTTTTGCATATGTTTTAGAGGACCGAAAAATAAGAAATACGTGTATTCTTATTTTTGCCCGTTTGCATGTTTAGGGGGTGAAAGCACCCCTCAAGTTCTTTTGCTTAACGATAAATCTGAAGATTTTACTAAAAGTGGCAGATGGAAAACTGTCATAAATAATGACGGGAAGTATCTACATAGTTTGAAGTAAGTACAAGCTGTTTTCCAAAATCGAATTGGTTCAAGGCCTAACCTAATATTTGCTCTGTAGTCGGTTGCTTGCATAAACACGTAATAATATTTTGCTCAGTGGCACGTTAAATGTATTTCTTGAGAGTTACAAGGGAGCAGTAGCGGATTTAAGGAAAAAGGCCCAGATGGCAAACGTTCTGGGACACCCTGTAGACATAACGGAATTACAAATAAATTTACGCGCGTGTGGTATGAAAATTGTGGGTAACAAAAAAAAAATAAAGTGTGTGGATTAAATCATAATTTTTTGGGAGATGGGTCCCTGGGGGCCTTTTGGGCCCAGACAGCAACTGCTCAAAGGGAAGCCACGCGAATAATTCAGCAATGATTTTCGATGATATTCCTTGTTTATCTAATGCGTAGCTTCCGTGAAAATAAAAAATACATTATGATTACACGCAAATATAACAATTATATTTTACTGTTTTCGTTAAGGATTGTTAACAATTTATTGTAAGAAGACATCCTCGGTATAATCTGCTGGCTGGAAAATAAAGAGTTTTACGTTCACAGGGAGAGACTCGCGAACCGTTTCCGTTCGAATCCAATATTTTTACCATTGGCGTCGTTCACAAGAATTTTTTACCAGGATTGTATAAAACACATCGAGGGTAGAATGTAGAAAGAATTGGTTCATTATTCTGGGGAGGCTTATAACCTCCTGTCTTTCACGTGGAACGCAGGATAAAGAGGGTAGTGGAATAGGAATGTCATGTACAGACGAAGCGAAACAGCCAATTCCCCTTAAACGAAGTTTGAAAAAAAGATTCAAGGCTCATGGAACATTTTGTACTTACTGTGTACATACAATAAAAAATGCTTTGACAACTTAAGTAGAAATATTAACATTGCCAATGTTAAAAAGGATTTATAGTTAACGTACTAGTGACATTCTTGCTTCTTAAAAAAAGTGCAATATAATTTAGCTATACAAGTAAATATTGAAATATTAAATAACTGTATTTGATGGATATCAATTTATTATACTTCATTGATATTGAAATTAATAGCTGTTATTGTATTATCGCTTTATGATATTAGAGGTAGTAAAAGTGCAGACCAGGAAGTTTTAGAAGAATACAGAATTCTGTAATTTGAGGTAATTTTGAGTTTAAAACTAACGATTAATCATTGTAACTTTATTGAATGCTTCTAAAAAAAATTATAACGTACAAAAGTATATTATAGAAAACGTGACATAGGGTGGAATACCGTAGATGGCGGGTTAGTAACGTAGACGTCGAAAAATCGTAGTATATTTTACCCGAAATTACGGGTCCCGATTTGCGATTCGGTAGCCGATTTTTAATCGACTTCAAAAAGAGGTTCTCAGTTCGAGGTGTTTGTATGTACATATTATGTTTGTCCGCGAATTTCTCCGAAACTACTAAACCGATTTTGGTGAAGCTTATTGCATTTAGTTCGGCTTCAATCAACTTAGGTCATGGAGAAAGAATTCTCAAAATCGATTCAGTAGTTTTGAAGTTATTTCGAAAGTTGGTTTGAACCAAAAATAAGAAATATATTTCATTAACCGACTTCATTATTTAAATAAATATAGTTATATAACTGAAATAACTAAAAAATAAAAAATAAAAATTTAAAAAATAAACCAACTTAAAAAAAAGCGGAAAATAGTACAAAATAATTTTATTTAATCTACGACTCAATTTTTTTACATCGGCGCTTGATGTACACGGTGCAAATGATGAGGCGCCGATATAAAAAAATTGAGTTGTAGATTAAATAAGGAATAAAATTATTTTTTATTTTTTTTTAAGTCGGTTTAAATTTTTACGGGTACCCGAGAGCCGAAAACATTTAAGTTGTGATTTTGCAGCGTCATCAGATGTAAGAATTTTTAAGCAAGAAAATCGGCTCCGAATCGCAAATCGGGTCCGTAATTTCGGGTACCCGCACACCCCTATCAACAACCTTTTGTGCCTATTAAAATAACAGTATAGTATTTGTTGACGAACTATTTGCATCGTGCAAATCATAATTTGTCGATGGATGTTGACTGAGAATTTTTAATTTGATGAACATTGTATACCCTCCAAACCCTCGACTCCAGCTTAAGGGTGAAACTCAACATTTCACTTGTTTGAATCGACACGTTATTAAAGCAATAAACAAATTGCGTGGAAAAATGTTCTGTTCATGACCGATGTTCACGAATCATCTTCTTTGAAGTCAGACTCAGGAACTTCCTCTACTTCAGAAACAACGAGCGTTGCCACATACCTACACGTTTCTGTGCTAAACTTGAGGCTCTTTTTAACAGAGAAGTGTAGCTACATGTGTCATTTCCATACAAAACAACGCGCTTTGTATAATATAATCTGTACAAAGACACGTGTCTAGCTCAAACAGCCAAGAATGCCACACGTGTCGTTTCCGAAAAGAGTCAGTGAGAGCGTCATCGAAACCAACCCACATAAAAATTTTTTTTTTCCCCTATTTTATATGATTAGTAGAGCCAAGTGGGATACATTATTACTACTAATTCAATTTAAAAATAAAATGTGGATTAGTCCGTTGTTGCTCTCACTACCTCAAATAACAGGCATCTTCATACCTGCTTACATTAACCCTTCATTGAACTTGCTGCAGCGTACATCCTCAAGTAAATACCCACACACCACAGCACAGTCTGTACAATTCACCTGATTGTACACCCCGCACTTTATATCACCCCCATTACACACATTCGTGATGTTCTTTTCGTTTCTACGCCTCGCTACTCTACCACAGAAGCCATTCCCTGATAGACGCATTCAGCCCGGCTGTTTGTGAATCGAAGGGTTGACGGGGGATGTCGGTGGAAGCGCGTCGGGGCGTTCTATCAGGAGAGCACGCGCCGAATATATTGGACCGACTGTCAATAATAAAACGTAACGAAAGCGCCGAACATGAGGGAACGAGAAAGGAGCAGAACGAAAGTAAGAGAGCGTTGGCGCGACGGGGAATGAGAGGACGATACACGCGATCGCCCCCGCAGCGTGGATGTGCGTGTATCGACTCTACCGACAGGAAAGCAGCCTTCGAGTGGTTCCCTCGCAGCTTTTTGGGACGGATGGGGGCGGCTGCACTTCTTCTTCCTTGGCTCCTCGAGCTAAAGTGTCCCTGGCTCCTTTTCGTAGCTAAGGAAAAAAGGGAAGCAAAGCTCGGTGTGCCAGGGAGCTTTCGATAAGACGAAGTATTCAGGCGGTTGCTTGCGAGCAGCCCCCGTTACCAGGCTTGCAGGAAGCGAGCTTTGGTCGCGGCCGCGGCGTCGGTACGCGCGTGTCGCCCGAAAAAGCGCGGGCGTCGCGACGCCCGACTCGGGCAGCAGGACGCGCCTCGCTATACCCTCGGGCTTCGAGCGCCGAAATAGATGTGTATGTGTGTGTATACTAGGTGGAGGGTTACTGAGGATGTGGTGAGTGGAACGCGAGTATTTTAAACACACGTTCGCTGGGATGTCGCAGGCACCGCGGTGTTGAAAGTTGTGCCTCTTGGTGCTTGATTGGATTAGCGGAAAGTGGAAGAGAGGTTCTCTTTGGGAGTCCACTTAGGCAATCAGGTGGCTCAAAAATCAAGTATTTTTTGCGACTTAATTAAAAGGAGATGGAAGCATGCACAGACTTTTCCTTTAATCCAATTTTTATTACTATCGCGTAGAGTAAAATTTTTTTTTTAATACATATCTATTTTATAAATGGCGCCACACGAGGTTAATTATATAGTGTTCTAGAAAAATTGTGTTTGGTTTTGCACTGATATTGAGCTTAAAAATAAAGATACTACGGTTTACTTGGAATGTGTTTCTCCTAGAACCTGTAATTTAGAGCTGGACCTCGGAAAAAAGAGTCGAACCTTGGAGACGGCGATTTTTACGATAAATTTCGATTTTCGGGGTGCACAGATATGTTTTTTTATCTCGGAAACTAGAGTTTTTACATTTTAAGGTTGAGGTTCAGTGCAGAGAGGAATATATTTTGAATATGCTGTAAAAATGTCAAGTCGATCCGAACCCCCGTTTTTTGGAAATCACTGCAAAACCACAGAAAACCCGCCTACACATCAGATAGCTCTAGCGCAGTATATACATATACATATGTATATATTATCAAAAAAAGTTTTTTTTCAGTTTATAGTATTAATAATTCTTACCGAAAAGTACTAGTCACAAGTTGTATTCATCTCCTTGTAATTAATTCGCTAAGAAATACTTGGTCTTCGAGCGATTTGACGGCCTAGTCCCCTTAAGAAAAATCGATTTTGTAAATTCGGAAAATATGCGCGCAGCTGGCCAAAAATCAGCAGAACTTATAAGTAAATACATCTGCGAGTGAAATGAATCCTTGTGCAGAAATAAGTCGAATTATACAATAATTTATGTTCGAATAATTATGTTTTGTTTTCGAGAAAAAAGTCTAAAAATTAAGTTGCACCGTCGGCATCGACTGAATTTTCTTAAGAATAAAGCCATATAAGTACACCTCAAGAATTTACAAAATTGATTTTCTCCAAAACGGAGGCTCATACAAAAAAATTTATTCCACATTTTCAATTTATTTCTGTTCAAGGAATTTCTGTCGTGGCCCACCCTGTATGAAACAATTATTCAATTTAATGTTCTTCTTTATTTTCTTTTATAACAGTAGGTATTAGATTTAAGAACCGTGTCGTTTGTCTTTACTGAATCTATTTAAATAGCCCTTCGCATCACTGTCTTTCACCATGTTGTCAAAGTTTTTCTTCTTTTTTCTTTTTTACTTATTAGTTTTATTTATTTCCACTGTGATCTTCTGTATATTTTATTCCTGTTTGTTCAATTCTGATTGTTACAATTCTGTCAGAAATTGAATAGACAGGTATATGTAGTTATCAAAAATATTTTCTGCCGAAATAATTAAAGTGGTGCGTCCTATAGGTACTACTTACATTTTAAGCAGTACATACACATATATTGCTAATATTTTTATAATCATTGTAATGAAGAATGAAAGAAGCTTTGAATTTTATTGATAATAAATAATTGAAGATAAATTAATTTCTGTCACTTTATCCTTTCTTTAAAACTAAATAAATCAGCGACTTTTGTATCTTGAACAAATAATTGTTTAAAGTAGTATTTTGTGGTAAACATGACACACTGACCACCTTGCATAAATAAATTCCTTCCATTATAAGTGCACTAATTTAATTCTACATTTTCAATGTTCTAAGCAATATTCAAACGTGCAAGTGAAGTTCTTTCATAACAAAACGTATGCGAGTCACATATACTGACGAAGAAATGAATAGAGATAATAATAATAAAGTAGCCGGATATACTACATTCAGATTCATGTTTTATTCAACATGAACTTTGTGTTCGCTTTTACGCTCCCGTCTGCGAAAAGATTTTGACCGGTTTCGGTCATCAGTTACTGCAGGCAGGCTGCAATCAAACAGTCACCTCACAATCGAGTGTAACTCGCCGTTTCTTCGTAAGCACTTTACTTCACTTTTTCTCTTCTCCTTCGTGAATTACTGCTACCCAATTGCGATACAGAGCCGTGTTAATGTTAAGTAGCAAAGCAACTACAGTTCAAAATGCTTTCCAAATACCCCCTGCCTCTTCCACTTTATACGTAACGTAATATCGCAAAGTATAAGCAACAATTCACGACAAAATATTTTTAAACTGCTATCGTTAACTTACCCTAGTTTCACAATAAAACAAGTACTACATATTTTGGACGCGCCCACTAAACGGCACTTATAAGGCGAGGTTCTTAGGTGTCCGCCTCCGATTGATTTGGTTTTTGGATATGTTCTAGGGGACCGACAAATAAGATACACGTGTTTTTTTATTGCGGCCCGTTTTTATATTTGGGGGGTGAAACCACCCCTCAAAGTTATAAGATTTTCAGGTGCCCGCCTCCGATTGCTTTGGTTTTTGGATATGTTTTAGAGGACCGAAAAATAAGAAACACGTGTCTTTTTTGTTTTTGCCCGCTTTCATGTTTAGGGGGTTAAACCACCCCTCAAAGTTATAAGATTTTCAGGTGTCCGCCTCCGATTGATTTGTATTTGGATATGTTCTAGGGGACCGAAAAATAAGATAAACGTGTTTTTTTATTGCGGCCCGTTTTCATATTTGGGGGATGAAACCACCCCTCAAAGTTATAAGATTTTCAGGTGCCCGCCTCCGATTGCTTTGGTTTTTGGATATGTTTTAGAGGACCGAAAAATAAGATACACGTGTTTTTTATTGCGGCCCGTTTTCATATTTGGGGGGTGAAACCACCCCTAAAAATTCATAAGGGGTACAAAATTGTGTTGAATAAAACTTGATATAAATTTAATTTGCGTCATAACTTGCTGTATGGATGATGTTCTTTTCGTCAGTTACCGAAAGTAATTAGGGGGTAATCTACCCGTAATCGTTTAACTGCGCATTTGAGAGCTATGAAACGTGTAAAAATTTCTTAAAATTTAAAAAAAAAACACTAGACATAATTGATTTTAGGATGACACATTAGTGCGTTTATGGCCTCCCATCGCTACGTACAATGAGGGGTGAACCACCTCCTGAGTAGTTTACCCCCTAATAACGGTGACTGGGGACAAAAACATCATCCATACAGTAAGTTATGACGCAAAATGACATTTATATCAAGTTTTATTCAACACAACTTTGTACCCCTTATGAACTATGAGCGGTGATTTCATCCCCTAAACATGCAAATGAAGCGAAATAAAAAGACAGGCATTTCTTATTTTTCCGTCCTCTGAAACATCCAAAACCCAAAGCAATCGGGGACGAACACCTGAAAATCTTATAACTTTGAGGGGTAGTTTAACCCCCGAAACATGCAAACAGGCCAAAATAAAAAAACACGTATATCTTATTTTTCGGTCCTCTAAAACATATCCAAAAGCCAAAGTAATCCGAGACGAACACCTGAAAATCTTATAACTTTGAGGGGTGGTTCCACCCCCTAAACATGAAAACGGGCCGCTATAAAAAAACACGTATATCTTATTTTTCGGTCCTCTAAAACATATCCAAAAAACCAAAGCAATCGGAGGCGGACACCTGGGAACCTCTCCTTGTTAGAGGTTAAACCCTTTAGTGACTTAGGGGTAGTAGGAGTTTGGTCATCCAACACCTGTAATTTTTTTTGTGAGTAGCAAACAGAAGTGGGAAATGAAGGCGCCAAATCACACAGAGAGAAATCGCGAAGGCAACATCTATTACACCAGTGGGGCTTGCCGCAAGGCTGCGCTGCAGCGCATAACGAACTTTACAGCAATTCCACTACAATTTGCCTCGAGTATGTCGGTGCCCTTTGATGAATGCTTCCTTAGGTTAAACTTAGTATTTTCGCACTTCCTCGCGCCGTGGACTCGGTCACGAAGGAAATTGCTTCCTGGGTAATTGTTCAACGCGAGAAAAGCTCCTCGTCGTAAAAATGACATCCGCAATCTGGCGAATTCCCCTTTCATGGCTTCCTGCGGCATCCACCAACGTCCGTTTTCTCTTAGCCCTTTACGGCCCGACCTTTCATAGTTATATGTACTTCAAGTCCTATCGCTGACATTGGTAATTACTATGTGAATAATGAATGGGAATTTATTAAATATGTATTCTATGACACAGTGTGACCAGTATAAAATTGGATCCTCATACCACTTCGAATTTCTATGAAAAAGTAATTAAAATAATACAACAATTGTTTTGAATGATTGTAGGTATACTGTCGATATAAAGTAACTTTGAACATAGAACTAAAAAGGGAACATATCGGACCCGCACATGCCGATTTTAATGGGGCTTTTATGAGAAGCAGTTCGCAGAAAAATATTGGACACGTAGTTTTTGTTATCGGCAATCGTCCATGGCGAAGGGGTGAAAACAGCTCCTAACGTTGGGGGTCGAAAACATATTTTCTGAAATATCTCGAGAACTATTAGGCGTAGAACAACTTTTTTACAAAGTGTGAGTGTTTTTAAAGACGAATCGAGCCTCCTGCTCAGTTTTTAGAAATTTTCTTTTATTTAAACAATATATTAAAAATTAACACTTTTTCTCCATTTTCCTTGCAAAATGTTAACCAATTTTCACGTAAATATATACTTACATGTAAACTGTGATTCAAAATAGAAAATACGGATATTTTGATATTTTGATTATTTGTCATACGATAATAATTATTGCCTGTCTACTTTACGCTCACTTTTTGACTCACATCTTGAGTCATTAAGCTATATTATATTTTGCCAGTTGTCCACTGAACGGTGGCCACAGGTATAAAAGTCAGGTCTACCCCCAACTTTAGGGGCTGTTTACACCCCTTCAACATGGACAATTGCCGATAACAAAAAATACGTGTCAAATATTTCTCTGAGAACTACTTCATAAAAAGAACCCCATTAAAATCGGCTTAAAGAATGTTTAGCACTCGGTTATCTGTTTACTGAATAAAATAACAAGAAATGGATGAAACTGATAACTGTGGAGAAATTCACATAGTTTTATTTAACCAAAAATGTCCATTGCACTTTTTCGAATACATCGCTGTGTCCACGGAAATAATATTATCGCAGACAGATAAGTATTATAAATGATTGAAGTTGAGTTGGGATTTAGCATTGGGCAGCAAACGAAATTGCGTTGTACTCAGGAGGACTTCCCCTACATATATCCACAAAGTTTCATAATTTTTTGAATTTCCGCGTTCGGGATCTTCCCTTGTCAAAAGTATAGGGGTTGAAACTTGGTAACCCGACATGCATGAAAATGGTTACTCTTACGAAAAAAACTCATAGGACCTTTCTTGTAGAGAATTTCCTAAGCTATAAATTGTATAATAACTATTTTTGTAGCAAATCTACTAGATAACGAGATATTCGCGAAAAACAGTTTTTTATTTCATCCCTCTGTAAAACTTTTAGCGGCCCAAATTTTTCGATTCACCTTTTCCTTTTGGAACAAGATGTTTATGTTGCCGATACTTATATGCGGTAAAGGGCATAATTGGGCACAGTCAACGCAAACGTATCGTTAACCAACGTAATCACAGTCGACGGATCGCCGCTCCTTTGCATAAATCCGTTCCATTAAGGAGAAGTGTTCTCCTTATTCGCCATGTTTGAAACTGCTTTCGTGCACCACAGACTCGTGTCATTTTTCGAATTTAGCCACTCTCTTCGCAACTCTGTCCTCAATGTTTTTCGTTTTGGTTTTCGTTTCCTATTTAAAAAACTTAGTATCAGGGATGTTTGGCAAATCGGAAATTCCAAAAGATTTGAAACTCTGCAGAAATGTAGTTCGAGTGATGTTAAGGACGTAATCATTTTTTATTTCGGTAACGGAACGGTTCTGGGGGTGGAAGCACCCCCTCAAAGAAATTTTTAGTTTTCATATTATCGCGAATATCTGCTATACCGTAAAATATACCGAAAAAAAGATTAATTCAAAGTTTAATGGCTTCTAATATCCAACAATATAGTAAGGAAGAATTTTCAAAGAAAATTATTTTTCTCGAAATTTATCCCCGTGCCACTTTTCAAATATTAAAGTAAGAACAACATACTGATATTCGGAAATTATGTTCATATGTTGAATGACCACGAATTTATGTATTACCTATTAATTAGCAGGAATTAATTACCAACATTATTAGAAAAATGCAAATATGTTGCCTGGCTATTCCGACAAAATCATATTAATTTCTAAAAATACAGAAGCTAAGAATTTTTCTGAAACACATCATTGCCTTCTGCTTAAAATGTAACTTCTGCCAAAAGTAACTCTCTAAAATATAATACACTAGAAAAAGGCGAACATCTTCGTACCTATATCTTGAAATATTTTCAATTAGGTACCTCGAATTTTTAACATCTTCATAAATATAGAGGAAACCCACTCCAATATTTGAAAAAAAAATGAATTGAATACTGCAATTGAAATACGATACAATAAGAAAATGTTTACAACATAAGTGCAATCAGGTCTTCTGAAATGATAAAACTTCCTCTCTCTAATATCCATGTAGACATCTTTGCAATATGAATTTCCCATCCCCTTTCACGTCGCTTTTCTATTTGCAATGCCAAGGTACCTAATTAGAAAAACGTGAAACTAGCAATCGAACACTACCGTCTCCCCGATGGAGTGAAGATGAAAATGAAGGTGTCCGAATGCACGTAAAATTGTGTTGGCCAGCAGTAACAAGGTACAAGTGCATGGTTGCCCCACTGATATGGGGGAGCCGCGGTCTCGAACGAGTTAGGATTATTTTGCGAGCAATGGGGCGGACGTTTGGACAGGTATGTCGGCGATTAAGGTCAGCGTTATAAGCATAAAATTGATATCGTTTGTAATTTCACGTCGTTATAGTCGGGCCGCAGGAACGAGGATACCTAGATTATTATAAGTCCATGATTACAGGCCTCGTGGCGCGAGTGTGCCCCGTTGTTGGCGATCGGCGCCAACACGGACGCCTTTACGAGCGTTAATGAAGCACATTGCATTCCCATTTTTTTCCCTCTTCCCCGCTTTTATTTTCTTCCCTTACGGTCCCGGCCGGTGATTGCATAGAACTAGGTTGAGCGCGCGGAGCCATGGACTTTCGAAAAATAATTGGAAGCTATCCGAGGATTGCGCCGCAAAAAGACGCGTGCCGCTCAGAATCTTCTCTGCCCCCAGCACGGGTTAATCAGGGGAAAGAGAGTTGTGGAATGCCCCGAACGGGGCGTTTGACATATTTAAACGGGGGCTTAATTGAGGCCCTCGTTAGATATTCGTGGGTTTCTGATGCTGCTACCGCTGGGAATATGGGTAAGAAAGGATTTCGGATGAAGTAATTTAAAAACAATATGAAACAGATCGGCGAGTTGAGAATTATTTTAATGATTATAGGGACGTCCGTTGTCGACAAGAAATAATCATGATACTGGTTATCTACTGATGGGCATACGATATAATTTGTGTTAATAGATATTATTAACGGCCGTACTGAAGCAAAAGCAGTAGTTTTGTTACATTTTTCACATTGCCAAGAGATTGCAAGAAGGTAATATAATAAATCCTGAGTGTGGTTGAAAGTAAAAGTTTGCTTCTTCTTAAAATCTGTTTTATATTTTCTTGTTTCTCTTCTTTTTATTGACACATTTTTACAAATGTTTCGGTTACTTAATGTGTAGTTCGAATTGACGTTTTAACACTCTAAACACCTGCGCAATTTTTTCTTACAAGGGGAGATCGCGAACCCGGAAATTCAAAAATTTCTGAGACTTACAAGGGAACACCGCGAACCCGGACTCACCGATTGGAACGCAACTTTGTGGGTTTTTATAGCGACTCAAAACAAGAACAACGGTGTGTTTCATTTGGGCCCTATCGCCATTTAAGGGGGTGAAAACTAACCTCAAAGTCAAATTGGCACTTACACTTTTCCGCGTATAAATCCTAAAGTGCAAGAGACAGAAAAAAATGTTTCAAACCAAAGTTTAATGGTGCAATAAGCGCTACAAACTTCCGTCAACAAAATATTTGAAAAAGTTTTTTTTCATCAGAAATTTTTCTTTTTAAACTCTTTTCAAAATTTTGTTAACGCAAGTTTTCAGCGCTTATTGTACCATTAAACTTTGGTTTGAAACATTTTTTTCTGTCTGTTGTAGTTTGAGAGTTATACGCGAAAAAGTGGAAGCGGCAATTTGACTTTGAGGTTAGTTTTCACCCCCTTAAATGGCCACAGGGCCCAAATGAAACACACCATTTTTCGTGTTTCGAGTCGCTCTAAAAACCCACAAAGTTGCGTTCCAATCGGTGAGTCCGGGTTCGCGGTGTTCCCTTGTTAGTGAATATGCAGGGGATTTCCTCCTGATTACAACGCAATTTTTGTTTGCTTAAATTCCGACTATTTTCCGATTTTGTGTTATAACTCGCGAACTCTAATAACTGTAACTTACTAAATGATAGTCCTAATTAAAAGAAGTAACTTTTGTCTTGAAACTTTATTTCTATCTCTAACAGATTGCGAGTTACAAAATAGAATCGGAAAATAGCTGAATTTTCAGGGGTTAATTTCACCCCCTTAGAGTGAATTTGGGCAGCAAAAAAATTGCGTTGTAACGAGGAGTTACATATTCACAAATTTTTAGATTTTTTGAATTTCCGGGTTTGGGATCTTCCCTTGTTAGTGGGGAAGAATTTCTAATATTATTTATTGAAAGAGTGCAGTTTTTGTTCCACAGTTTTTTTACTTCACTATGTGACAAGAATACAGTAAAAATGAATTACTGCTCGCAAATGAAATGATAGCTAATAAACAGAGCAAAAATGATGAAAGTGCGACATTAAATAAAGAAATTGCAAAACTCGATTTTTGACTTATATGTCAAACAATATATGCATCTATGTATAGAAAAGTAAAATATAACACCTTGTAATACATTGCATGTAGCAAATGTTGTTACAAATGGAAAATACAACGTATGCAAAAAGTATGGTAAAACAAACTATATTGTTAAAGAAAAAAAATGAAATAGAATAAAAATAAAAAGAATCTAAACTTCATCAACGTTTGTTTATACTAACATAATTGACATACAATTTTTCCCAATTGACAAAAATGATAAAAGCACTGCTGTTTAAATTCCCTATTTAATAATGCATCGAACTAAATCGAAACCATCCTAATCAATCCTCATTCTGCCCATTATTCTATTTTCCCTGCTCAAAACACAGGATTTCACGCGCACCCTTAATATTCCAAAACTGACAAATCGAAATTAATGTCACTCACAAGGGAACACCGCGAACCCGGACTCACCGATTGCAACGCAACTTTGTGATTTTTCAGAGTGACTCAAAACAAGAACAACGGTGTGTTTCATTTGGGCCCTATCGCCCTTTAAGAGGATGAAAACTAACCTCAAAGTCAAATAGGCACTTCCACGTTTTCGCGTATAACTCTCAAAGACCAACAGACAGAAAAAAATGTTTCAAACAAAAGTTCAATGATGCAATAAGCGCTGAAAACTTGCGTTAACAAAATTTTGAAAAGGGTTTAAAAAGAAAAATATCTGATGAAAAAAAACTTTTTCAAATATTTTGTTAACGGAAGTTTGTAGCGCTTGTTGCACCATTAAACTTTTGTTTGAAACATTTTTTTCTGTCTGTTGTACTTTGTGAGTTATACACGAAAAAGTGGAAGTGCCAATTTGACTTTGAGGTTAGGTTTCACCCCCTTAAAGGGCGATAGGGCCCAAATGAAACACACCCTTGTGCTTGTTTCGAGTTACTCTAAAAACCCGCAAAGTTGCGTTCCAATCGGTGAGTCCGGGTTCGCGGTGTTCCCTTGTCAGTACGTTGTTCAAGATACAGAAAATGGCAAGATACTATACATATAAAGGAGAGTGCAGCAAGCACAAAGGGAACTAAAAAAAAAAAAAATGGAGAAAGCACAAGACGGCAAGACGCAGAACAAGTTGAAAGAAAAAGGAAGAAGAAGAAGCTGGATCAAGGGTGACGAGTATCTGTAGGATGAAATTTCCCCTGCTCTACTGCCTCTCACTCTTCGTCCTTTGAGGATCCCGGCTCGGCGCGGCGGCGCGGTGGATTACGAAGAAGCCGGGAGGGGCGACGTGGAGGCCGCACGCCGTGCACACGCACGCACACGCCTCGCCGGCATAGATTAAGCCTGACACGTGTCGCGCGCGATGTACACGCGCGAGCGAGCGTCCTGCATGCCGACGCGCACGAATCACGTGTGCCCGCGCGTTGCGTGAACGCGGGGAAAAGATAGTCGGCGAATTATGTATATCGTCGTAACTGCACGCTTGAAATTTCGTGGCTGTTATTCCTATACTTACGCTGCGTGAAACTGTAGATTTCACGCGTCGACGGGCCTCTCGTTAAACGCGCTGGCATTCGTTACCCGGCCGATGCTCTCCTGATTTGACGGCGCAGGGGAGAGGCGCTATAAAAGGGACACTGTGGTTTGGCGTCCGTTTCTGACAATGTCATTATGGGTATTTAAAAAGCAAGTATATCAATTGATAGCGCGTTTATTTCCCTTCAATAAAAGTATATTACAAACTCATCAGTTGTAATTAGAAAATAAGAATATCTTCGATTTTCGAATAAGTGGGAAATGTCCCTTTTACGACTAGGTGGGTTTAAAAGGGGACAGTATAAGTCATGAAAGGGACACGTTAATAAAAATAAACTTATTAAGTATTAGAATTATAATTGTAAATCTTAATCATACAAAACAATGGAATCTATGAAAAAATTAACTCTTTGTAGGTACTATAAATCATCAATATTTTTTACTATCTTCATAGAGTGTGACTTATCGTTAATGCTTCAGCAGGTTTTTTAGTTATAAACTAATATTCTTTATAAAATTTATGTCTTACAAATTAAATTCAACATATAGAAATACCCACGAGTGGTATATATAATAAAACACTTAAATAATAAAATAGTTTAGAATTAAATTCTATTTCAACAAAAATGAGATCAATAGGTAGGTACGGTTTCATATTGCAGATTAAATATTTTATTATTAATTTTGGACGTTAAAGTTTGTCACTTTGAATAGTCACTTTATTAACTCTTTAATTTGAAACAATACCCCATCAACTAATAATTGATAATTTAAAACAATGTCATCAATGTATCGGATGATACACTAATAACTTTGCAGGAAAGTAAAGTACATAATTGTCCCCTTTAAGACTATAAGTGAGTTTAATATAAAATAACCTCAAAACAAAGAAAACAATCAATTAAGCTTACATATTAAGCATTTTCGTTTCAGTTGAATGCAGGCTATTTTAATGATATATTATAACACTTTAACACTTTGTACATACCTTGATCTCAGAAAACGACACAGAAAATCAACGAAAACTTTGCTTTCACTGCCGAAAAACATCCACCGCGGATTACTACTCTGCTGCAAGTGAGACCGCAGTGAAGTTTACGTCAAATGACTGGGCACTAGGGTAAGTGTCCCATACAGCACACTCCCATGGCAGGAAGGTTCCATCAATGTAGCAGGACGGTTCCGGTGCAGCACTGGCAATGCTCACGGAGCGCTCAGGACATTTTCTGGCAATGCTCATGGAACGTTCCGGCCATTCTCTGGCAATGCTCACGGAGCGCTCAGGACATTCTCTGGCAATGCTCACGGAGCGCTCAGGACATTCTCTGGCAATGGTCACGGAACTGATTAAATTACAATAAATATTGGCAATATTCATATATTTTTTTGTACAAGTGGACAACAGCAACAGCAACAATAATAACAATAAAAAAAATAATAGTATCGATATGTATCGATACGGTATCAGTCCTATCTTATAAAAAATATATGTAAATAAAACTAATCTGAACATAAAATATGAAATGATACAGCACAAAATAGATATATTTGTAGGGTAAGTCCGGTATAGTTCGACCACCAAGATTAAGACTGACGCAAGAGAGGACACAGTGTGTCATTGATACAAAAGAAATGGTAGAACCCATGTACATACTATTTGTAGGTTATGTCGAACTCTTTAAAAGGAAATATTTTTGTTTGTTTCATATAGATTTCCGTTGGTTACAGAACATGGGTCTGGGCCAGAATTTAGTACATTCCTACAACGTACAATTCATTGTGTTATAATTATTTTGAAAAACACTGTTGAAAAACTCTGGTGGATCTTCTGAAACCCGCGTATGTGCAGTTTCAGGCTCTTCTGCCCACTTTACTTAAAATGTACTTACTGCATGCAGCATGTAATGAACCTGGAATAATACATGCATTTATTTTACAATTTTACAATTTTAAGTGCTGAAATATGAGAAATAATAAATTTACTTACTCACTGCTAATTTTAGTACATGTCGGAATGTACTGAATGATTGTTTTTGCTATTTTCCGTACCAACTATATATTTCTGTCACATAATCCTCTATTAATTTATTTGATCCTTTTCAGTAAATGAACCTATAAAAGGTGATTAATAAATTATTTTAGTCATGAAAAATGGCATCATTACAAACAGCATTCGTGTAACGCCAAACACAGGGTGCATTAAAGTGAAGCAATGAAAAGATAACTATCACCATTACTTTAAATAATTGAACGGAAAGTGAAATGAAAGTTATACCGTACATGCATGTTTACAAGGAAACTGTGAAAAGTAAAAGCTTGTAGCACAGAAAGCAGAGAAATATATGTATTTTAAATAATTAAACAATTGCAGTTGGTTAATAAGCATCAAATATGTTATATTAGTTACTTTAACTAAAAAATAAGCTCCTTAGTTTAAATAATTCATATCTATTACTTGCAAAAGATCTGTTTTTATCCTGTCCAAATATAGTAGGGATGCTTGCAGGGAGAAAACAGCCTTTAGAATTGCCTTCTTGGAAACAGTGTTTTTCAAAATGATTATAACACAATAAGGCGTTGTTTGAATGTACGAAATTCTGGCGCAAGCCCATTTTCTGTAACCAACGGAAATCTATATGAAACAAACAAAAATATTTATTTTTATGAAGTTCGACTTAACCTACAAATAGTATGTACATGGATTCTATATACTTACCTGTGATATGTGAAACCTTCATCCAATTCACTCAGGTCTCCTGCGCCACAAGACACACACGTTCTAACCATTTTTATTATTTACAAGCAATTAATAAGTAATCACGCTCTAACTATTTACACTTGTGCTTCCTTACGTGCTTTGGCTTTGCAACCTGTCGCGACGCATGTGAGTGACATCACACAATGCCTGGAGCTTCACCACGCGGACTTGCGAAGTTCCATCAGAGCCAATATTATTATTATTTGTATTGTTATTATTGATAGCAATTAGAGAAAAGTCGATATAAGAATCGATTCTGGAACCTTTGTTGTAAAATGTCCGAAAAGTTGCCTGAGCATTGCCAGAGAATGTCCTGAGCGCTCCGTGAGCATTGCCAGAGAATGTCCTGAGCGCTCCGTGAGCATTGCCAGAGAATGTCCGGAACGCTCCGTGACCATTGCCTGAGAATGGCCGGAACGTTCCGTGAGGCTGGCAGGAAGGTTCCAAGTGGCAATGTTCCACCGCCACATGACTGGAATGTTCAAGGAAGGTGCCTATGTCCGCACCGAGGCAACATTCCACGGCAACCCCCATGGAACCTTCCTGCAAGCTTCGGGCAACGGAGTGTGCTGTATGGGTGTGGGTAATGTGGGTATTACTGCGGATGCCCCGATTACTGCGGATATTCTAAAACAGATTATATTTAATGTTGGAAAGTACATAATCTCTTGAACATTATTGATAAAATTATTTTAAACTCTACAACAGATAATTATTAATAAATATGTACAGCAAAGTTATTATTAAATCTTTTATCGTAATTTGAAATTCGTCAAGGCGAAACTTCGGTCGATTCCCGATATGGCGGTCATGAACACCTTCTTGAAAAACATTTATACTTTTGTTATTAACAGTAATACATGTAATGTAGTGTTATTGCTCGATAGAATAAGAGTTATTTTTTCAGAAAAACAGTAAATCAGTTGTCTACATTTTAGTTTTAATTTTTATTTCTCACCGCAGTATTAGGTGTAGTACTTTACACCATATGCATGTATTACTGCGGACCGACGACTGCGCAACCTAACCTTTCTTCCGACCGTTTCACTTACGTGACTTATTTTTATATTGTACCTAATAAACTCGTTTATAATTATTAAGATTTAAATTATTACTCATTCCTGCTGATTTTAGTAAATAAAGGAAGTTAAGTAATTGTTCTATCTACAAGTGATATTTCTACTAAGGTTATGTTTCGCCTGACATCAGACCGCAGTAATACATGCGCAGTAACTGGTATTTCGTTAGTAACAGGCACGCAGTAATACATGCATGTCCGCAGTAACTCCTGCAATGACATTGATCGACAAATCTCTGTGTTTTTAATTAACAGTGCTTATTACCCCGCCCTCATATTTTTTTATGGAATTATTAAGGTGCCACCTTTCTTTTAAAAAAAGAAGGAGGAACTTTCATTCATTTGAACGCCGTATCGAGGGTTCTAAAGTTAACCTACCTTAAAAGTCCGCAGTAATACCCACACTTACCCTAGTGTTGTCATAAACAGGAATATGACTTGCACGTGCAATGCGTTTAGAATTTTGGCAATTCGATTTGTCCCATTTAAGACCCGACCCTTTTATAGCACCTCTCGCCTACCTACTTTTAATTTCTGTTGTGATTCAGAGGTTTCGTCGCGCAAAAGACTTTCCTGGCTGGCGCTGAGGATTGGTATTTTTTATGTAGTCACAGAGTCTTTTATTTTTTTTTCACTTGTTTTAAATGGACCGTGCCTTTGTCCGTGAAGGGGGTGTGCAACAATTCCAGTCCTGAGTCATAGAGTTATCCATGCAATTCAAAAGTGCACTCGTAGAGCCTTGCACTGGTGGAATTTATCACAAGAGTTTTTTTTTTACACCTCCCATATTCTTTACAATTTGTCAGTGTAGACATTAGGTGCAAATAGCACGTAGCTGATGTCTCCATTGAGGCAACATCCTTATCTAAAAGATCTATCGATCTGAGTTATTTCTCGTTGCTTGCTTTGCTAGGTCCCCAGGGTGTGTTCTTTTGAGCATCCGCGGTAGGTGTTGGTGGTATATATTTTTGGCTAGCGGATTTTGTAGTTGTTGGCTGCCTTAGTCATTTCTTCTTGTATCGTAGGGATATATAGGTTCTTCCTTATTCCTTCGTTCCGGACATACCATGGAGCGTTCACGATTCTACGTAGGGTAATAGATGGTTGGGCCTCGAGTTTGGCTATGTAACTTTTCGCTGCTATACCCTATAGGTAGGGCTGCCATCCGTAAAATCATGAATCTAGGACAGTAGGCATTAAAACCCTGGACATTTCCACTTGAAACCCGGATACTTTTAACTATTTCTTATATGAAACAGTGGGAGCAACAAAGGACTAACCTACATTTTTTTTTTCGAAATTGAATTAGTAGCAATAACGTAGTCTAATAGGCTCTACTAATCATATAAAATAGGGAAAAAATTTTTTTTAATGGGGATTGGTCCGTTGTCGCTCTCACTGCCTCATATTAGGTACGATATCCCAAGACAAAAATTTATGTAAATTATAGACTGCAACCGCAATCAAGGAATAAAGATAAAATATTTATGACGTTTTGAGCGAGCAGCATCGAAGAACCCGGATCACTATAGAAAATCCCCCGGGCGTCCCCGGTCGCCCTAAAAAAGAGGACAAATTCGGGGCAAACCCTGACGTATGACAGTCCTAACCTAACCTAACCTACCCATAGGTAGTGGTATTCCATGAGTCCAGGTAGGCTTTATTATCGATTTGTAGATTTGCAGTTTGTTTTCCATGCTGGGTTTGGATTTTTTACCGGTTAGCCTATCACAAGAGTGAATTGTAGGTTTCAGGCAACGTATCATTGCTGAAGGACATTAGTTTGAACACTTATTAAGGGGACTAGGCAGTCGTTTTTCGTGAGAAAGAGACTCTGTCCTTTATTTATTTGTAAACAAATGAAAGCACATCCAGATATATGCTTTTACCCAATGTTTATTACTACTGTTGGATTATCTGTTGGATTATAGTTTATAATACTCTGACTGAACTAATTAAACTAGCTTGGAATAAAGGAGCTTTATTAACACTTGTGCGTTGTACGAATATATTAGATAGATTGACAGTTAGTTATATTGGAGTCATAGGAACGGGAATAAAAGAGAACATAACATTGAACTAAGCAAGGGAACAACACCTGTTGTTAACTTCTTGTTGCAATAAACATATAACATATATAAAAAACATATATATTTCAACATCCCCACTGTTTGTTGCAACATGAAGAGAAGACATTGGATAAATAAATTATATATGTAACACTTATAGAGAACAGAGATCAAATCAGAACTCTTCAATTTTCATTCTCTAATTTTGTTCATAGTAGTCAGAATAATCTTCAACTCATAGGGCATCTTCATCTTCGAAGTCATTCCTTTTGGTACATATAACATTTCGATGCTGTTGAAATATTTGTCGAGCCAATGGTTTTGTAAAAATATCTGCAACTTGAAGTTTTGTATTAACGTACTCTAAACAAAAAATCTTTTCGCAATATTTTTCTCTGATATAATGAAATCTTATATCTATATGTTTTGTTCTTTTATGAAAAACAGGATTTTTGATTAGTTGAATTGCACTTTGATTATCTAGAAATAACGTAATATGCATCTTTGCATTACGTATTTCTATTTCTTCGATAAGTTTTCGGAACCACATTATTTATTTAACAGTCTGACAAGCTGCCATATATTCAGCGTCAGTTGTAGAGAGAGCTACTGATATTTGACGCTGGGAATTCCATGCAATTATACTTGATCCCCATTGAATCACGTACCCTGTGGTTGATCGCCGTGTTTCTAGATCCCCTGCATAGTCCGCATCACTATAGGCTCTTAAATGTGTGTCTTGATTTGTTTCAAAAACTAAGCCGAAATGCATAGTGCCTTTTAAATATTTGATTACTCTTTTGACGGCGTTTCATTGGACCTTAGTGGGATTTTCCATATACAGTATTTCCCCGTTATGAGCCCGACGAACGGGGCTGGCGGCGGGCTCATAGTGGCTTGAGGACATGATTCCGCGCGGCCAGTGGCTTTCGTGTCCTCTCGCTCGTTGTCCGGTTCTCTCACTCTCGTCCGTGGGCTTCCAGGAAATGGTGGGGATGGTCGCCGGGCTCATAACGGGGGGAAAAAACGGGCTCATAACGGGGAACTACTGTACCGGCTTGCTTTATTTACCGCGAATGTGATGTGGGGTCTTGTGCCAAACGACAAGAACATATTAAGCTTCCTATGGCCTCCCTATATGGTGCTCGAAATACTTTTTCTTGATCAATAGTATGTGCTGCTTGTGTGTGGATTTCATGATTAGGATCCGCAGGAATGGTTACTGGATTTGCATTCTTCATCCTATATCTGTTAATTACCTTCCGTGTATAAGATGCCTGATGCATGAAGATTGACCCATTTCGTTTTTGTTCAATCTGAAGACCCAGAAATGTCCCAATTTCTGCATGAGTTATTTCAAACTCCCTTTTTAAACTCTCTAACAAACTATTGATAGCTTGATCATTTTCTGCTGCAATTAATTCATCATCTACATAAATTGCTAGATGTATTCTTCTATTAGTACTATAAAATAAACAGGGATCTGCATTTGTTACTTTTAGATTAAAATTTCTTAAGAAATCAGTAAATCTACGGTTCCAACATCTAGGACACTGTTTAAGTCCATATAAACTTCTAAGTAACTTGCAAACGTGAGAGGTTCCATCTGAAAAAACTTCTGGTTGTTTCATATAAATTGTTTCTTCTATGTTTCCATATAAAAAGGCTGTTTTGACATCAAACTGTCTCAAAACTAATTTTTCTCTAGCTGCAATTGTCAAAATCGTTCTGATTGTGTCAAATCTTACCACCGGACTGAATGTCTCCTTGTAGTCAATTCCTTCTATTTGTTTGTAACCTTCTGCAACCAGCCTTGCTTTATATCTTAAAATGTTCCCATTTGTGTCTCTTTTAATTTTGTAGACCCAGCGATTGTCTATTATAGCTTGAGTTTCTGGTTTACTCACTAAACACCAGACTTTATTCTTATATAAAGAGTCTAATTCTTCTTGCATAGCTTGAACCCAGTATGTTGAATTACAACTGTCCATTGCTTCTTTATAAGTCAAAGGCTCATCATCATCCTCATTAACATCATCTTCTGACTCATCAGTATCTTTTTCAGCTACAATAAGATCATCAATATTTACACTATTATCAATATTTATATAATCATTATAACGTTTTGGTGGCTTCAATGAAGTCCTATCTCTCAAATTTCTTCTATTTGTCGGTGCATCAGTAGAGTCATCGCTTCGTAAGTGTAGGTCGTCTTCAACAACTTCTTGATCAGCTTCTTGATCCCTACTTGTTGATGCGACAGATTCTTCATGCGATTCGTCATTTTGTAAACATTGGTTTTCAACTTCTTCAATATTTTCAGCTTCACTTACCGATTCATCTCTTTGTTGTTGACAATCAAGTAGATTTTGACAATCAAGTAGATTATCTTCATCGGATGAATATGAAGTAGGATCTTGTCGTAATTCCATCTTATTTTCGGATTGTGTTAGTAATTTCATCTCATCTTTGGACTGTAGTTTCGGTTGATCTAAACCTGTTTTACCACTGAAAAACACATCGTGTAATACTTTTATAGTATTTCCTTTTGGAAACCATATTCTATAACCCTTGATACTTTCATCGCATCCCATGAAATAGCCTTTTTCAGCTTTTGCATCTAGTTTTTGTCTCTTCTGTTTTGGAATGTGTGCATATATCTGTTCTCCAAAAACGTGTAAGTCTCCAATCTTTGGTTTCCGATTGTACCATAGCTCATATGGAGTTACATCTTTAAGAGCACTTGCCCCTGTACAATTTAATACATGTACTACTGTATTTACTGCTTCTGCCCAGAATCTTTTCTCAAATCCTTTCGCATATAGTACAGTTCTCGCAGCTTCCACTACTGTTCTATTTTCCCTTTCAGCTGATCCGTTTTGTTCTGGACAATAAGCTACTGTCCTTTGATGTTGAACACCAAAAAGACTTTAACCCTCTAGGGACGGGGATGTTTTAAACTTAACGTAGAATTTTTTTGAGCGTTAAAATAGTCTATTTTATACTTCGGATTTGGAAGCTACCCGTTAATTTTTTTTTTTTTTTAATTTGTTTATAACAAAAAAAAGTTTAATTTCGGGTTCTGATGGTACAACAGTTTCTTCTCTGCCTACTAAAGGTCACTATACCTATCAAATCTGGATCTTATTGATGGAACGTAAATAAAAATGTGTTAATCTGAATGGGACTCTGGAGTCCCACTCGTCCTTAGAGGGTTAAGAAGGTTGTAAGTTCTTTATTGATAAATTCTAAACCATTGTCTGTCCTTAAAATTTGGATTCCTTTCAGACAATGTTTTTCAGTCTTTTTAACGAAGTTTTTAATACAATTTGTCACATCAGACTTAGTAGATATAAAATATACATAGCGATAATGTGAATAATCATCTTTTAGAGGTAAAAAGTATCTTGACCCACCTATGGATTTGACTTGCATAGGTCCACAAACATCTGCGTGAATTATTTCTCCTATACGCTTCGTTCTAGTGTCACTTTTATGAAAAGGTAAACGATGACTTTTTCCAATAGCACAAGCATCACAAAAGGATTCAGTTTTGTCCTTAACTTTTATGTCATTATGTTCCAGAATCTGTTTGACCCTAGGAAAATTCTGATGAGCAAGCTTCTGATGCCAATTATCCAGAGTATCTTCCTTTGTTGCTACTGTAGCTACAATCAATTTCTGCTCAGAAAACTCTTGTATCGGTGAATTGACTTTGAACTTCGTCACAAACAGTTTGTTTGTTCTCTCTCCCACTGCAATAATATGTCCTTCTTTGACGAATTTACAATAAGTATTATTGGAATGTAGTTCAAAGCCTTTATCCATTGCTACTCCAGAAGAGAACAAATTATAATTCAATTTGGGCACATATAATACATTTGTTAGATGATTTTGGTTCCATTTTTCACCATCAAAGGTAGAAACATTAATATTTCCTCTACCATAAGCTCTGAGATAGGTACCATTTCCAATACGTACCCATGCTTCCTTGTTCAAGGGTTCATAGGATGTATACCATTCCCTTTTAAATGTCATATGGTCAGTAGCACCAGAGTCAAGGTACCATACATCTACTCTGTCTTTTTTCTGTTGTAATGATACTAGGGCTTCACTTACCAGACCCTCACCCTGAGGAACTCGGGAGACCTCTTTAGGAACACTTTGTAAGACTTCTTTGTCTCCTGATATGACCTTTTTTGTGTTACTACGACATTCTCTAGCCCAATGCCCTGGTTTCTTGCACTTATAACATTTACCTATTTTCAACTTAGTATGTTTTCTTCAACTTCTCACCTTTTCCTTTCGTATAATGTACATTGGATGTGAGTGCATTTCCATTTCCGTTGCTCTCCAATCCTTTATTTTGACGTAGTTCCTCCATTATCAATCTTGAAATAAGGTTGCCTTTTGTACGTTGTGCCTCCGGGGTTGATTCCCATGCACTTGCGAAGAAATCATAACTTGCAGGCAAAGTCAGAAGAACTTTCTTGATTATCATGCTATCCGAAATATTCTCTCCCATTAACTGCAAACGATGTGCTAAGTCTTCTAGCTTGGCGATATGCATTGCCATGTCGTCCGAAGATTTCTTTGTGGCTGTAAACCATTTCTGCTGAAGCACATGGACCGTAGTTTCTGACTTCTGTTCATAGATATTAACTAGTTTTTCCCACATGCTCTTTGATGTCTCACAGTTAATGATATGCATTGTGGGTTGTTCTAATATCGTTGTTACAATTATTTTTTGAGCCATACTATCTAACTTATTCCATGCCGCTACCTGCCTTTGATATTCTCTAATCACTGCGGCCTCGGTCCCTGCCTCTGGTAGCTTTGGTAAAGTGCTTGTCCCCTGGACAACTTCCCAAGTACCATTTGCCTTTAGAATGACGCGTACCTGAAATTTCCAGACGCTCCAATTCTCAATATTCTTGAGTTTATTAATTCGTGTTAGTTCAGTCTCCATAGTGTGTGTGACCGTGAGTTGCACGTGGCTGAAATTATTCCCTCAAAAGAACACCTTTTAAATATAATCCTCAATTATGTTTATAATTGTATTGATAGCGTCCCTGGGCCCATAGCCTGTTGGATTATCTGTTGGATTATAGTTTATAATACTCTGACTGAACTAATTAAACTAGCTTGGAACTATAAAGGAGCTTTATTAACACTTGTGCGTTGTACGAATATATTAGATAGATTGACAGTTAGTTATATTGGAGTCATAGGAACGGGAATAAAAGAGAACATAACATTGAACTAAGCAAGGGAACAACACCTGTTGTTCACTTCTTGTTGCAATAAACATATAACATATATATAAACATATATATTTCAACAACTACCCTTAGAGCATATATACATGGAGGTATCATTGCCTTAGAGTGACTGCCTCGAAACTGTCGGCAACATCACGCGAGAGAGAAAGACATGTGCCACTGGTGCGAGCGAGAGAATTATATGTCCCATTCGACCGATATGCGCATGCGCCGATATCGTGCGAGAGAGAAACACATCTTGCGAGCGAGAGCGGTCGATTAGGACATATACTTCTCTCGCTCGCAAGATGTGTTTCTCTCTCGCACGATATCGGCGCATGCGCATATCGGTCGAATGGGACATATGTATACTTCTCTCGCTCGACACATGTCTTTCTCTCTCGCACCATGTTGCGGACAGTTTCAAGCTTTCAATGAGACCTCCATAGTATATGCTCTAAGCAACTACCATACAGATTAATAAAAAATTAATAAGAAATATATATGTGGTTTAAAAATTGCGCTGTCGACGGGAAAACATTTTAACGTTTTTCTGTCGTTTTGCTTTAATATCGGTCTTAAAATGTGACGTATTCCGATTTCAAAGGTGAGATTCTTGTTTGTTGGATTCATAGTTTCCGCGCAAACGTATAAAAACAACAATTAAATCAAAATCATGCAATTGGTGGCTGAAAAACGGCGATTTTTCCGAGGAAAAATCCGTTCTTATTTGTGCGCTGCTAAAATCCGGTGACTCCTCAATTTTTTTATGAAAATCTCGAATTTTTACGGACCATATCAGAGGTTTGCGGCGAAATGGCACATGTTTTACACATCCTGTAATTTTTTTCAAGTCGATCTGAACCTCCATTCGTTCGCAATCAGGGAAAAACTAAGAGAAAAAAAGATTCGAGAAAAACGCGTTTAAGGGGGGCAACCACTTTAGGAGACCGAAAATTAGATGATTTTTGGGATTTTTTTTTATTGCGAAAAAAAAACGGAAATTTCCGCAACTCTAACAATAATTTTTTCATGTTTTCATATATCTGTGGTAATTTTTTCAAGTTGTTTCATTCATTGTATTAAGGTGTAATCCGCTATGTCCCTTGGCGTGTCCTCATCGTCGTTGTCGACTTGCGGGAATCGTGCAGCTCGCAATTAGCATCTGAAATAGTCAAAAAAAATTTGATACATTCTTGAGATGTTTTTTAAGAACATGAACTTAAATTTTTGAAAAGAAATCGAGAATTTAATGTTGGAACGTGTTTGAAAAGAAAATGATCGATTTTTACCATTTTGTTTCCCGGCATTTTGCAATAATAAATATGTTTTAAACAATCTAAGCTTTCCAACTTTAGGTTTATGTTTTAATAAATTATATTATGTAAACGTGTTCCAAATTTGAAGATGATCCATCAATTAGTTTTTGAGTTATGATTCCCGCAAATTGAAAAAATGTCGTTTCGAGAAAAACACGTTTAAAGTTTCACAAACGAAAAACTCAAACTCAAATTAATGTGTTTAATCAAATGATAAAGTGTCTTACCGATTAATCAGAGATTCCAGCACCATACAGCAGTCCTTCCTCTTCCTCATGGAGGTGAGACATAAAAAGGGACTACCTAACTGAGCGCTCGTGGATACCTGAGCGCGCTTGGGAGTCGAGCGGAGAGTCTTTATCATTTATATACATACCGTTAGAAGGAATCCGAATATCGTTTTGAAATTTTCAGGGTATATTCTTAAGATATTTTGCTAATGATTTATGAAATAAAAAAAGAATTGATTTTTTGAAGCATCTAAAGTGGTTGCCCCCCTTAAAGTTTCTTTGCAAAGGCGACGCTATAAGTTACCGCTTGATCTTTTTAGCTGCCAAATCAACAATTTTGCGAATTTTAATATAACCCAAACGGCATTTTATTCAGAAAAGATAGTACTTTCGGAAAATGCAGTAAAAAAAATCGATTTTTCGACTGCCTAGTCCCCTTAAGGTGAATAAGGTTATTTGGTAGTTTTTAACCAAATACGACAACATTTCTTTTTAATTCTGAAGCTCATGATCTATGATCCGCTTTATCACCTGACATATTTCTGTTATATTTAAAATTTCATAAAAATCTTTCCAGCCGGCGTGTATAATGACAACAGTTTTATTCTGTTGTAGTATCAGTGCGACCAGAAACCGGTACACCTCGTGTTCGAGTGATCCCCAATTCTTGCGTCGGTAAACCTATTCAAATCTAATTCGCTAACGATCTCGCCGCTAGCGACACTGAAGATTCGCGGTAGAGCGTCCGCTTCAAAAATTCGTTTCGCTCCGCGAAAAGCGGTAACTGTGATAAAGAGGAGGTCCCCACTTTTGATCGAGGACTATTTTCCCGAGCGTATGGGAAAGGTGTTCATCACACAAGTTGGTATAGTACGCTATAGTAACAATGTTTTATTTGTCAGTGCCCGATAGTTACTTTAAAGACGAATTCAACGACTTGCAACAATAAGTCCTTTAAGGCCTCGAAAGGTCCTTCAAAATCCTTAAAATCTTCCAATAGAAATAGCACTGGTGTTACTATGCGCCGGTTCCCACAAAACTATGCAACTTTCGTAGGAAACATTTCTATAAAATTTTAAATATAGCAGAAATATTCAGGTGTTAGAGTTAGGTGAAACACCCTGTATACATGAATAAGCTTGTCTGAATGTCATTTGTGGTAATCGGAAGTGTAAAATGTATCTAAGGTAGATGACCCCATTACCGACCACGTCCCCATTAGTGACCAATTATTCATTTATTACTGTTTATTGCAACATAGAAAGCGAAATATCAACCAGAACGTTCAGAAATTATAATTAGAGGTGTTTCATTTATTGTTTCATACGTTATTTATGTAGCCATACATTCATCTTTAAGTAAATTCACGTGTAAATTAGGACTTGGTCATTGACATGAAAGTTGACAGATTCTAATAACGTGAGGTTATACTACAGATATCATTAAAGTCGCAAATTTTACAATAAAAATACATGGATCCGTGCAGTAACTTACTCAAATTAACTAGAAATATGTACAGAATTATAAAATAAAAAGAATATATTCATTTTCTTTCATTATTGTAGCAGAAAATCGTGGTCGGAAATAGGTACCGTCAAAGACCGGTCTGTACCAGTTTTCGGACATTTTACAAGTGGTGTTGTTAGACCTAACTAAAGTAGGGGAGACCGGGGCTATTTGACTAATTTTTTACATTTCTAATTTTTATAAATAGACCATTAGTATTTTGTTGACTTACTGCATACCAAAAGTTTCCAAATTTCATTAGGTATACAGGCATAATTTTGAAAATCGTTTTAATTGAGTCTAGGTTGTAGTTTTTATTGTATTTAGAGTAGTGAGACGAATAAGTCAACAGACCCCGGCTATGGGGTTAGTTGACAAATATGATGGGGTCAGTTGACTTAACATTTACTTTTCAGTTTTAACCCTTTGCATGCGAAAGGTGTATATAAACACTGTCACAGTACATCAATATAATGTGAAAAACGTATATATACGCTGCCAAATCCATCTATATAGTATACGAAACGCGTACATATGTATGTATACTACGACCAATAAATTTTTTTATTTTTTTTTCACTCCTCCACAGTGTTATTTTTTTTTATTAATTATCATGGTCTAAGATACTGTAATTATTTTGTACTGGTTTGTTATGGTCTATTTGGAAGGCCTGAGAGTTTGGAGGGAGGATAGGGTGTAAAACTGGTAGGGGTGAGTTTGGAAGGATTTGTGGTGGGGGAAGTGGACTTGAGCAGCTAAACTCTTTGCCTCGACTGCATCTTGAGGATAAAAAATGCAATTATTAGTAGTATTCCTATGCTTAGTCAAGTAACCCCGTCCGACATTGTTAACATGTTAAGGGTCGTACGTACAAAACCTCCACGCACCGGATAAAATAAAATACCGTAAATTATAGTCAAGGTATCACGTTTCCACAAAATATTCATGAAATAACATCAAGCAGTACTTAGTGGACAAAAATTCATAAATAGTCGAAACGAAAATATTTACTTCCAGCCGACCTTTTTAGATTTTTCATTCTCACTGACAGAACACGCAAGTTTTTGTCACGGCGACACATTAAGTGGCAAGCTGGTCATTCTTATGCTCCAATATTGCGAATCGCAGCATAATTTATTCCATAATACAAGAATTAAAGGGAATTAGTCAACTAACCTCGTTAGTCAACTAGCCCCGGTCTCCCCTACTCAAGTAATTTTTTAATTATTAAATTTTGAGTACATTTGATTTGTACTCACAATTGAGTACAAAAAGTACTAACATAAATATATTTTCTTTAGAAAATAACAATGGTGACAACAAAGAAAAAGGAGCAGAAGCGCGCGAAATACACGGAAACCGAGTTAATTGAAGCAATATGTAAAATAAAATCTGGAGTACCCATAGTAAGGTCAGCCGTGGAGGAAATAATAGAAAACATAAAAGAATATCTTAAACAGGTTATAAATTGTTTAATTTTCATAAAATGTTAATAAAAACAGTTTGTTATACTCACGAACACAAATTTAATAAACAAAATGATGCATTTACAATGGGGGAAACTGCTGGTCAATAATGGGGACGTGAGACGGTCGATAGATGGTACAAGTTGGTCAATAAAGGGGACATCAGGTCCAATATAATTTTCACCATAATTTTTGTGTAAATGGTCAAAAATCACTCTAAAACTAATTTGATTAAGAAACTAGAGACTTAAAAAAATACAATGATTCATACTTTACTCAAACATTGTCGTATATTAGTAAAAAAATTACTATTTCGTACCAGTCACACTCTTAAACGGTCGCTAATGGGGACATTTACCTTACTTACTTGTTAAACTCGCGAAAATTTATCAAACGATTTAAAAAAATGAGTCTCGGAAAGAAACTTCATGTTTGCTTCTTAAAATAATTCAAGTTATGCTCATAATCATTCTTCTATAATTTCAAGATTATAAAGAGTGGATAAAATTAACACTGTCCTTGTATAATATTCAGGCGATCACTGCGAAGTAACGAATATTCTAAATTTGTTTTTCACAATAAGCGGTGTAGAATTGAATTCTACTTGAACAAAAATGAGGTCAATTATTAAAATAGGTAGTCACGTTTTCATATTGCAGATTAAAAATTTTATTATTAATGGCACATAGAACAAAAAAATGAATACACCCTTTAATTGTTATAAGTGAGAATATTATAAAATAACCTAAAAAAAAAAGAAAATAATCAATCAAGCTTACCTGTTAAATATTCTCGTTTCAGTCGAATATAGGCACTTTTAATGATATGTATAACACTTTAACACTTAGCATATAACTGTATCGCACAAAACGACACAAAACACCAAAGAAAATTTTCCACGAACAGGAAAATGCGCTTAGAATTTTGGCAATATAATTTTCCCCTATCATAGAACCTCTCCCCTACGCGTTGTTTATTAACAATGTCTTCTTTACATTTCTTTCTAGTTTACAGTGTTAACTATTTTCTAAACTACACGAGTCAGTGCAAATGTAGACTACACTGTTTTTTGTTCCTAAATTACAGACATCTGGATTAAAAAAATTGAGGAATTCCGAAATGAAATGTGTATTGTTAAGACTATTTTGTTTGCGGTGAATATTTTATGCCAATTTCTCTGTCGAGTATAGTCGACGATGAAGCTTTGTACTTTGTACTAAATTAAAATTCGAATGCAACTTACAATTAATCTCATCTTTCACGTCCGCATCTTATATTAAATGATTCTCCCATTCCGATCTTCATCTGCGAGAATGTGATCACTTTCTTCGAATGCCTTTAGCGGACGCCGGTATTTCTTAATTTTAAACGCATTTTAAAAAATATTGATCGTATCTTTGTTAATACCTGCAAAGTATTATGTATCAAATTACACTTTGTCGGCGGTTCGCGTTTACATCTTAAACGATGAAATAATTTCTGCGCGAACCTGCCGAAAGGGAGCAGTGTAATTGCAGTTGCTACTGGCGGTGCATATTAACGAAAGAAAATTGCATCAATTAATCCCGCGGGAAATTTAAAACTGACTATTCAGAAGCCAACACTATTTATCGAAAACTGAAAGCAGTAATAATTATATTATTTAATTACGAACATCAAAATGTCGCAGTAAAGGCTATACAATTATTGTTCCGTTTGTTTTCACGTGCTGTAGAAATAGTTGAAAATTATGAACTCTTAATATGTATAAACGCCAAAAGTGGTTTATTTAAATTTTCTTGATAATAAAAAGAGCGAATGAACTTTTGCATTTATACTCTTATTAAAAAACGAAATGGCCTACAAAAGTCATAAAGAACATATTTCTTTAACATAATATAACTTGTTACAACTATAATGTTGCGTGTAAAAGTGAACAAATATACATATAAATTCATCTGCAGCCTGGTTTGAGTTTCACTATAAGTAGCTACAAATTAAAAGTTTCCTTCTTATTTCTCTTGTTTTTTTGCTGGATAAGGGCTCATCTTAAAGCACCTTGCAAAATGCAGACTTGTTTTTTGCGAAGCCGTTATTAAAACCATGAAACCCGGGATTTCGAAAGGCTCTGCAGTGTTGCGCTTGTCTACTATGCAGATGGCTCGGATCTGGATGTGTACAGTCAGTACACGTGCTGATTTATATGCAAATCATGTGTGTGTAGTTAGCGTTCCATTGTATTTTTCAGATTTACCCAACATACATACCGCAGCTGAGGAAACGTGCTGCGTGCGTGCTTACACCCAAGAATCTTTTGCTCGTGTAAAGTGATAAGCTACAAAACTGTCAAAGTATAATCGTGCGACTTCTTTTTTAACCGACTACCAAAAAGGAGGAGGTCATAGATTCGACACGTACGTATTTTTTTTATTTTTATTTTTATGTTTGTCCCCGCATAACTCCTCAGCATATGGACCGATTTTGATGATCTTCTTTTATTCGAAAGAATCATATTTACACTGCAACACTATTGGCTCAATACTTTGCCAGTGTTGGCTAATTCAAACTTCGCCGCATTACATAATTTGTATTTCATGTATTCTCGCATTTTAGAGTTTTACCGCGCGTTGAGTTGTAGACCCCATATAACGAATTTGGGACATCCTTATTCTCAGTTTTTTAAGTCCCTTATTTTTGGAATCTTCCATTTCTAGCAAACGGTGGTTTTTTTTTAGGAGCGGCTCCTTTCTTGGCCTACTCATATATTTTTTAAATAAATGTTGTTATGTAACTTAAATAACTAAAGAGTAAAAAAAAAAAATAAAACTTATTTATTCCACGACTATCAATTTTTTTTCAAGTCGGCGCCAGATTTAGACGGTGCAAATGATGAGGCGCTGACATAAAAAAATTGATAGTCGTAGATTAGGGTAACTGTACTCGTAGTCGACACTTTTATTTTCAGTCACGAATAATAAGCTTTCTATTAAAAAACTGTTTTTGACTAATACTTTTTCAAACAGCGTATTAGTCAAAAACATTTTTTTAATAGAAAGCTTATTATTCGTGACTGGAAATAAAAGTGTCAACTATTCGCACACTGTCAACTACGAGTACAGTTACCCTATATAAGGGAAAAAATTATTTTTTACTTTAATTTTGCATTTTTCCCCAAATTGATTGGAATTTCATTGTATTTTATTCTTATCTGCGCTGAAATCTCGACCCGCCACACTTTGCAAAGAAACAATTGAAGAGTCCTCGTAGAAAACCCTGTGAGTGTCAAAATTAAAAAAGGAAAATTTTTATCGGAAAATATCCTACATGCCAGTGGTAATAGGGTAAACCAACCAGTAATTGACCGCATACCAGTGAATGACCATTAGGCAAAGAAATGTCAATTATAAATTTAAAAATTATTATGTTTATAAATGGAGTGTAGTTGCACGTTTAATATCCGATATTTTTAGTCACGCGTATTAAGCAATCATTAATAAGTACAATTCTTATTAAAAGTATTTCAAGAATGTATCAAAATGCGGTGATTTACTGGGCTTCTACACGTTTTGCATTTTATAATTGATTTTTTAAAAATTACGATAAGAATAAGTAATTATTTTTATAGAAATTTCAGGAAAAATAAATTTAAATGCAATTTCAACAGTTCTTTTGTTGTTATACATAAATATATTCAAGTATTAATCTCAAAGGTCCAGAAATTCAACAATTCGATCATTCACTGGTCGGTTTACCCTACTATAGTACAGAATTTGATTTTGGCACTTGCAGTGTTCTACAAAGACTCTTCAATCATCGAACTATAAAACCAGAGTCATGCCACACTTTTCGCCCAGCTCCATGTCAGTTAAGGGGGTCGTCTGGTGTGATAGGTCCAAAAAATCAAAAAAAAAATTTTTTTTTTGCTAAATTGCTTCTATGACATCTGTAGAATATGTGAGTAAAAGGATTTTTCGATATTCGACGTCGTTGGATAGTTATTATATTACTAGAACGGAGCACCATAGAAAATATTCACACAGCATCATCTGCCGTTTATAAAATTCTGTTGTCCCAAGCTGTTGCCCAGGAAAAAGATTTTAATAAAGAAGCCGGAAAGCCAGAATATGAATTTACAGTTTCTGGAGACGGCACATGGGAAAAGCGTGGATTTTCATATTTGTTTGGCGTCTCTACATTGATGGGAAAATATGCGAAAAAAGTTCTAGATACTCGTGTAATGAGTTGTTTTCGTGGTGCATGCAACTTGTGGCTGACACGATATCTCAAAAACCACTGAACCGATTTCGCTCAAATTTTCATGGTATGTTCAGTACATTCATAGTTCCAACCCGTACCAGAATCATTGTCATATCTGCCATAGTTTTTTTTTTCAAGCTAAAAGAAGTCGAAAAAAAATGACGAAAATCGTAACTTTATTTTCAAAACTGTGCCAAACATGAAATTTCCAATATTTTGACTTTATTCTGGTACCGGCTATAGCCACAAGTCTGCAAATTATTGTGCCGTTTGGCTTTTTGATTTCAAATGAGCAGGACAGCCGGAACCATGTCAGCCGTCGACAAACTTTTTTTTCGCACCTGTCTCTTTCGAGAGCTGTAAAGTCAACTCCACTCCATATTTTAACTTCAAAATAGTCTGAATAACTGCTCAAATGTTAATGAATATGTAGTACAAATTCCAGGATATTGTGTTTTCGTGGTTCGTAAAAAAAAATTCCCCAAAAAGCGGAAAGAAAACCAGCCGTCACATAAGACGACCCCCTTAAGGGGACTAGGCAGTCAGAAACTCGATTTTTTTTGTTGCATTTTTCGAAAGTACCACCCTTCCCGATTAAAATGCCGTTTGGTTTATGTTAAAATTCGCAAAATTGAGGATTTTACAGCCGAAAAGGTCGAGCGCGCCATAAACCGTTTCTGCGCGCACGCAGGTAGACTAGATGGCTACAGATCAAAACTACACAGTACAAAACTACACATGCAATTTAGGACACATCAGAACAGTGCACAGAAAGTAGTGCACATGCAATTTAAAGCACATTAAAATTATAGTGTACATACAATTTAGGACACATACAATTTAGGACACATACAATTTAGGACACATGCAATTTAGGACACATGCAATTTAGGACACATGCGATTTAAAACACATGCGATTTAAAACACATGCGATTTAAAACACATGCGATTTGCAGTGCACATACAATTTAGGACACATGCGATTTAGGACACATACAACTTAGGACACGTACAATTTAGGACACATACAATTTAGAACACATGCGATTTAAAACACATTCGATTTGTAGTGCACATACAATTTAGGACACATGCGATTTAAAACACATGCGATTTATAGTGCACATACAATTTAAAACACATGCGACTTAGGACACATGCGATTTAGGACACATACAATTTAGGACACATGCGATTTATCATGGGCATAGCTAGGATTGCATTCGGGGACGGGGGGCCTAAAGCCCCTCCCATGTGTGGGGGGGGGGGGGGGGGATAAAAGACTCCTTCGGCTTCCAATTCGGCCATTTGTGCACTGAATTTTGAATTTATGTACTTATGTAGGAACCAATATAACCGGGGTCGTGTAATGCGGAATTAGGTCACAATTGAATTTATTTCTATTTTATAATAAACTAAGTTAATTTTGGATGAACGTTTAAGTTATTTTTTTTCCGGAAAAAAAATTAATTTTTGATGAACGTTTAAGTTATTTTTTTTCCGGAAAAAAAATAACTTAAACGTTCGTCCAAAATTAAATTAGTTTATTATAAAATAGAAATAAATTCAATTGTGACCTAATTCCGCATTACACGACCCCGGTTATATTGGTTCCTACATAAGTACATAAATTCAAAATTCAGTGCACAAATGGCCGAATTGGAAGCCGAAGGAGTCTTTTATTCCCCCCCCCCCCCCCCCCAAATGAGAGGGGCTTTAGGCCCCCCGTCCCCGAATGCAATCGTAGCTATGCCCATGAATAATCGCATGTGTCCTAAATTGTATGTGTCCTAAATCGTATGTGTCCTAAGTCGCATGTGTTCTAAATTGTATGTGTCCTAAATTGTATGTGTCCTAAATCGCATGTGTCCTAAGTCGCATGTGTTTTAAATTGTATGTGCACTATAAATCGCATGTGTTTTAAATCGCATGTGTCCTAAATTGTATGTGCACTACAAATCGAATGTGTTTTAAATCGCATGTGTTCTAAATTGTATGTGTTCTAAATTGTATGTGTCCTAAATCGCATGTGTTCTAAATTGTATGTGCACTGCAAATCGCATGTGTTTTAAATCGCATGTGTCCTAAATTGCATGTGTCCTAAATTGTATGTGTCCTAAATTGTATGTGTCCTAAATCGCATGTGTCCTAAATTGTATGTGTCCTAAATCGCATGTGTCCTGAATTGTATGTACACTATAATTTTAATGTGCTTTAAATTGCATGTGTACTACTTTCTGTGCACTGTTCTGATGTGTCCTAAATTGCATGTGTAGTTTTGTACTGTGTAGTTTTGATATGGAGCCGACTAGATTCCTCTTTCGAAACTTTAAGGGGGTATAGGACTATTGAAATCTCGAAAAATCGATTTTTTTATTATTATTAATTCTGAAAGTGCCATGCTTTGTGAATATTTACAACAATGTTATCGTGAGAAAATTCGAATAATTACGGAAATTATACCGCTGAACATAATTGAGTAACGGCCTCGGAGAGCGGTATTGGCGTATGGGACTTAACTTTGAAGCCGTTTATCTAGAAACTACATTTTCAAACACGGTGTACATCATAACTCTTGAACGAATTAATATTTTCACTTAAAATTTTAACTGGAGCTGTAGAATTCCTTTCCCTATCGTGTGGAATTTCCGCATTAACATTGGATGTTTGTAAACACATTGTATAACTGATTAAAGACGATTTTTTTCCCATAAAAATGTGGAAAAAAACTTAATTCGTGTGTAACTTTTACAATTTTTGTTTAAATTCGCCTAGCAAAGTTTTACACGATAACTATTAGTGTAGAAATTAATCACCCCAAGGCATTTTGCTTTTAGATGATTGGTTCACCTGGGACTATGTACACCGATTACAGCTGCGCGCTGCGGGGGACCATCTTTAGCATCAAATAACTTGAATAATTTTCAACATTCTGACTATTTTTTTTATTTTACATTACTTGTAAAAGCGTATATAAAAAACTGTGAAAAATGCCGGTATGGTGATTATTTGGTATCTAAGCAATCCAACCGACAAGAAACAGTCGATTTTAGTCGTCCAATAGTCCTATACCCCCTTAAGGGGACTAGGCAGTCGTTTTTCGTGAGAAATAGACTCTGTCCTTTATTTATTTGTAAACAAATGAAAGCACATCCAGATATATGCTTTTACCCAATGTTTATTACTACCATACAGATTGAAAAAAAAGTAATAAGAAATATATATGTGCTTTAAAAATGGCGCTGCCGACGGGTAAACATTTTAACGTTTTTCTGTCGTTTTGCTTTAATATCGGTGTTAAAATGTGACGTAATCCGATTTCAAAGGCGAGATTCTTGTTTGTTGGATTCATAGTTTCCGCCCAAACCTATAAAAACAACAATTAAATCAAAATCATGCGATTGGTGGCTGAAAAACGGCGATTTTTCCGAGAAAAATTCGTTCTTATTTGTGCGCTGCAAAAATCCGGTGACTCCTCAATTTTTTTTATAAAAATCTCGAATTTTTACGGATCATATCAGAGGTTTGGGGCGAAATGGCACATGTTTTACACATCCTGTAATTTTTTTCAAGTCGATCTGAACCTCCATTCGTTCGCAATCAGGAAAAAACCAAGAGAAAAAAAGATTCAAGAAAATCGCGTTTAAAGTTTCTGGGCAAAGGCGACGCAATAAGTTACCGCTTGATCTTTTTAGCTGCCAAATCAACAATTTTGCGAATTTTAATATAACCCAAACGGCATTTTATTCAGAAATGATAGTACTTTCGGAAAATGCAATAAAAAAATCGATTTTTCGACTGCCTAGTCCCCTTAAGCGCGTTTTTCTCGGAATCATATTTCCTCTTCGTTTTGCAGTGATTGGGAAAAAACGGAGGTATCAGTCCATTTGAAAAAAATTCAGCATATATGAAACATGTCTAGTTACGACCTGGACCTACGCATAAGTCTGTAAAAACTCCTGGTTTGTCAAAAAAAAAAATAGAATGGCTCTTTTCCCTGGCGAAAAATGACGTTTCTTTAAAATTTGCCGTTTTGCAGCCACCATTTCTATAATTTTGATTTTTTCCCTTTTTCAATAGGTTCAGGGCAGAATAGGGGCCAGGGCAAAGTATAAATTTCAGAGGATATTTCACAATTAAATTTCTTACGGCCAGAATCACTGCCAAATTACAGCGGCTCCAAAAAAAAAAAAACGCCTACATATCAGACGACTGTAGCGCTGTCATACATATGTATATAATATTCAAATCATTTCTTTTTTACTGTTTATAGTATTAATAAACATTACCCGAACGTACTAGTCACAATTTGTGTTCATCTCCTTGTAAATAATTCGCAAAAAATACTTGATTTTCGAGCGATCTGACTGCCTAGTCCCCTTAAGGGGGGAGACCACTGTAACGGTCCGAAATGTAAGGGTCTTTTCGGGAATTTATTTAAACCAAACAACGCAAGTAAATCAATGTATTGCTCAGTATAGTTAATAGTGTACATATCGGAGGGTAAGAAAAATTTTTTTCAATGAAATTCATAAATCCGTTTCCTGTATACTCTTCGTCAAAATTTGCACTGCGGCAAAAACATCCTAGTCGCGTTGACAGTGCCCAGGCCATATGGTTAATCCGAATTCAAAAACACAATAATATTTAGAAACTACAAGCCTGCCTCTATTACGTGGCGATCAAAAAAAGTCAAAATTGTAAAAAATTACAAAATGGCGGACCATTGAAAAAAAAATCATGTTTTCGGGGTACAAAATTGGGGAAATGTTAATAAAAAAAATAGAAGCAGGTCGAAAATTGAAAAAAACTGATTGTCACGTAATAGCGACGGGTTTTTCGTACAATAAATGTCATTGATCATGTTAATTGGACGTATAGTTTTCTCTGTAGACTGTCAACGCGGTTGAAAAATGTCATTCTGAGAAAAACGCGTTCAATGTTCCGCGCGGCTCAGTCGTGCGTTTGACACCACTTCACAAAAAATATCATATCTCCGTCAATTTTGCGAATTTCTTTATAAAATTTGGAGAGAGCATTGCTGAAATCGACGTCTTTCAGAAATTGTAAAAAATAAAAAATCGATTTTTCCGAATTTTAATGGTCCGAAAAATAAGCGTGTTTTTGGGAATTAATTTCAACCAAACAATGCAAGCAAATCAATTTATTGCTTAGTATAGTTAATATGTACATATTGAAGGGTAAAAAAAACAAACAATTGTTTAAATCGAATTCATGAATCTGTATAGTAGTCTTCATCAAAATTTGCGCTGCGGCAAAAACATGCTTGTCGCGTTGACAGTGCCCAGGCCATATGGTTAATCCGAATTAAAAAAGACAATAATATTTAGAAACTAGAAGCCTGCCTCTATTACGTGACGATCAAAAAAAGCGAAAATCGCAAGGAATTACAAAATGGCGGACCACTGAAAAAAAATCATGTTTTCGGGGTACAAAGTTAGGGAAATGTTGATAAAAAAATATAAGGAGGTCGTTAATTAAAAAAACTGATCGTCAAGTAATAGAGACGAGTTTTTCGTACAATAAATGCCCTTGCTCGTATCATTTGGACGTATAGTTTTCTCTGTAGACTGTCAACGCGGTTAAAAAATATCATTGTGAGGAAAACGCGTCCAATGTTCCGCGCGGCTCAGTCGCGCGTTTGACACCGCTTCACGGAAAGCACCATATCTCCGTCAATTTTGCGAATTTATTCATAAAACTTGGGGACAGCATTCTTGAAATGTACGTCTTTCAGAAAATGTAAAAAAGAAACATCGATTTTTCAGATTTTTTACAGTGGGTCTCCCCCCCTTAATGGATTTTCCCTTTTTCTGTAGGATAATACAACCACGTTATCGTCGCCTTTTATTTACCTCCGCGCTCCTATCGTTCTGCACCCCATCTCACAGTCCCCCGCTATTTTTACTTCAACGCGACGTCCGTTTCTCGCACATCACGTTTTCCCTCCCTTCTCTTTATCCTCTCCTATCACTTCCTGCTAGGGTTTGTCGGTTTTAAAAAACCGGGTTTAAAAACCGGTTTTATTTATAAATTTGTAAAATTCGAGAACCGGTTTTAAATTTAAAAACCCGGTTTTATATAAATACTAGAATTAATATGCAGAAATGAATTAATTATTTAATTGGAAACTATGTAGTAGGTAACAGTTTACTGTAAAACTAATCATATTCTCAGAAAAAAAATACTAAAGGAATAAAGATATATAATTTAGTAACACCTTTTAAAATATTTATATTTTGTACGGATTTTAGTTATTATAATTTTTCATATTTGGTTTTTTACAGATAGAGTATATTTTATTTTGTTATATTTTCGTAATTCCATAATATTAAGGAAACTGAGATTTTTTAAAATAAGTACAAATATTCACTTACTATTTTAATTATATTTTTTTGTGAAAATTCGAAAACCGGTTCAACCGGTTTTTTGGGAATAGTGGAGTTGGAAAACCGGTTTTTTCAAAAGTCGGTTTTTGTATAAACCCTACTTCCTGCCCTTCCTCGTACTCGATTTTTACCACCTTTTTCGTCGTCCCCTTTTATCGCTGCTCGGTTCCTTCTCTCCCCGATCCCGTCGGAAAGTTCTTCGCTCCCACTCGCCGCTCCCCCTCTCGCTCTCCCGCCCGTCACCGATTTTTCCGTTTCTTTCCATTCATTTCCCGATTCTGCTCCGCGCTCCCTTTCGCTACTTGTTTCTTTCTCCCCCCCCCCTCCCCCCCTCCCTCCCCGTCGCTCGCTTCTTTCCTACCGTGTCTTCCTCGGCCATCTCATCCCCCCCCCGCCGCCGTCCCGCCCCGCGAGCCGGGCCCAAGTGCTCTGACTGACTCTCGAGCGCACCTGCCGCCGGTTCCCACACTCGTTGCCCTCGCGCCGGACGTGACGTCATCGCGTGCCTCCCTGCGCCCCAGCCGTCTCCCGCCTTCGCTACGCCACGGCCATCGTCCGCGGGCCTCTTCTTGACCGCGCGCCGTGCCCGGGCGATTTGCTGCCGCGTGTGCACGCCGGGGCGAGCCGATCGTGTCGGTGATCGTGGCGTAAGCAGCAGCCCGATACGCGGCGCGGCGCGGCGCGGCGCGCACACGCACAGCCACACGCCACACCGGTTGGTTAATCGCCAATGACACCGTGCATCGCGTGCACGCACCGGGGACGGGTGGGTCGTCGGAGCTTTAACGCCGTTTCCGTGCCGTGTGGGTCACCGCGATGATCCGCGCCCGGCCCGGCGGCTCGTTGTACAATAAATCGTTCAGCGATTTTAACGGTAAGATTGAAAAGATCCCGGCCACCAGTCGCTGGAATGGCAGCGCGGAGAGGCTGAGCTGTTGGGTTTGGGAAACAGTTTCTTTTCGGTTTCGCGGTAAGGTAAACGTACCGATTATGGAACACCTTGCTAACTACGTCCCCCTTTTGAAACAGTACCACAAATAGTAAAGTAAAAAATTCTCACGAAATATAAAAATGAGTATGAAAATTTTATTGATATTTGTAAACATTCCTGTTTGCAAGATTTACAGATATGACGATTTGTGTGCAATATGTAACTTAAAAAAAAAATTAAGTAAGTTACTTCCGATACGCGCAAAAAATATTAGCCTCCGTGTGCACGACAAACGCTAATATGTGAGCCTGATTCTTTTAAGGATATTTACAATTTGCAATTATTTTCGAATATGCTTATTGGTGTATATGATAATATTAACCTTAGATTTTATTTATTTCTACAAATTTTCCAATACCGATGTATTTTTTAAGAATTAAATGACTGTTTCATATAGCGTACTTGAATTTTTCGAATGTCCGTAGTTATGGAACAGTTGAAATCAGCGAAATTTAATTATTATAATTATATTAGAGCGATGTAAATAATACCTATAACTCCATTTATACGAGTATATCAAGCATATAAGAGTAAGTATACCAAATTTTTTTTATATGAAACTAAAATTCTAACCTATAAACATGTCATGCACAACTTGTAAGCGCAAATTTTTATTTTTAATTTATTACTATTACAAGCCTTGTAGATACTTAGGTATTTTAAGATTAAAGTTGGTTTAAAGATATTTTCTTAAAAAATTATTGCCTTGAAATAATTTGTCATATTTAAAAACACTAACCAACACTAATGAGTTTTTAAAGTTTTAGTACCTCGCAAAAATACTATTTTCATGATAATTTTGATTTGCGAATATTTTTCATGCTAAAAACTCAATTCAATCTTTGTTTTTACTTAAAGTGGTACATTTGTAACAACTTGAATGACTGTTTCAAAATAGGGACACTGAATCTGGAACACCGGGTCATGGTACGAAAGCGGTGTTTCATAACACGTACAGATCCTTACTTTAGTTTTTTAAACATATTATTTTTTACTCTTAATAAATAACAATTTTATGGCTCATTATGTAATCACAAAACATTTATCTATCAAATGGTGTACAAGGTTTCCAAGTTAATACGTTTAATTATTTAAATTAGATGATAATTGAATATCCCTGCCGAAAAGCGTCCCATAATCGGTACGTTTACCTTATTGGTTGGATAATTGTATATCCGTGTCTTTGGTTTCGCGTATTTACTATTTAGTTTATATATAGGGTGCCCTGATAACTCTCTGCCCGCCTCAAATATCTGCAGTGTTTCAAGGTCGCGAGAAGGATGTACCTGACACGGTGGCGGTGGATTCTTTTTAGGTGGAGGTGGATTTTTTTTTTTTTTTTTCTGTGGAATGTCAAAGTTTTTGGGGCGAAATTCTATCGAATAGCGAATTCTGAGTGCATAAGTACTAATGAGTAGTGTATATTTATCCTGAAACTCATAAAACTTTTGTAATGAAAGTAATAGGATGGGCAAAATCGAATATTTCGGGAACGGTGAGTTTTAGGATAAATGTACCTTATAGTTAGTATTTTTTTACCCAGAATTCGCTATACTATCCGGAATTGGGCAAATTTTAAACTAAAGGGTTTTCCCGATGATAATAATAATAAATAATAATAATAATAATAATAATAATAAATTTTATTTCGAATAACGGGGACGAACAACGAATAAATCCCCAAGTGTGAATAATAAATAGCGATTTTAATCGGTGCAAACTTATTCCTTATCCACAAATAAATCGGTAGCGTTATTCGAGCCAGATTTATTCGAATAAAAAATTATTCGTTATTCTCGAATAACTTCGGCTCATTCGTAACTTTTATTCGAATATTATTCGGACCCGAATTTCAAAGCAGAATTTATTCGGAAAAATTTATTTAAATATTCGAAGCAGAATTAATTCGAAAAAATTCATTCAAATATTATTCGAAGCAGAATTTATTCGAAAAACTCTAACGCCCAACTTAATTCGAAAAAGTCTATTTAAATATTCGAGGCAGAATTAATTCGAAAAAATTGATTCAAATATTATTCGAAGCAGAATTTATTCGAAAAACTCTAACGCCCAACTTTGTTCGAAAAAATCTATTTAAATATTCGAAGCAGAATTTATTCGAAAAAATTGATTCAAATATTATTCGAAGCAGAATTTATTTGAAAAGCTCTAACGCCCAACTGTATTGGAAAATTTATTTAAATATTCGAAGCAGAATTAATTCTAAAAAATTTATTCAAATATTATTCGAAGCAGAATTTATTTGAAAAGCTCTAACGCCCAACTTTATTGGAAAAAAATTATTTAAATATTCGAAGCAGAATTAGTTCGAAAAAATGTATTCAAATATTATTCGAAGCAGAATTTATTTGAAAAACTCTAACGCCCAACTCTAATTCCATCAAATTTGAGCATAAAAAATTGAGCTCCACATTTCCTCTACGCCTCCACCAGTAACGAAACTATTGCAACCATACCGTTACTATTTTCGCTTATTACTTGAAATAGTGGAGACATTGGAGGTGGACAGAGTTTATGGGGCACCCTGTATACGTAGCATCATAACCTGCTGCGTACATACCTATTCGGATAAGGAACATGTAAGAATAAGGAGGAGCGAGATTGAACTAAAGATATGAGAGTAAATCTACGTTGCATGGACAGAATGGGTTTGTTAATAGCTGCTGGCGTACACCAAATAGAACAGTATAGGTACCTGCTTAAAATGATGTAGACGAAGAAGAAAAGGAGGCCCTTAAGTAAATATCTATGCCCGGAGGTTATGGAACCGGTCATTTCCCCTGCAGTAATGTTTCATAACAGTGCCCGGAGAAATGCCGAGGGATGGCAGTTGGTTTTATAAAAAAGGAAGAAGACTGTGTGACATGTCCACTGCTGGGACTGGAGAATTTTAACGACGACTTGATTGAAGAGCATCATGCAATCGCTGGGTTATTAGATTTGAAAATCGTCTTCCTCTTTTTTCTCGCGCTTTTAGTATGCATCTGATTATATTTGTAGGTAATAAAACATATATCAACTTTTTTATATATAAAAAAAAACAGTAAATTTTTTTACGACGTGATTATTCCCACTACACATTTCTGCTAGTTGGTAATTTAACTCAGATCCAATTCAGACCAGCATCAGATTTACGTAGCATGTTTATTGTTTGGTTCTGAAAATTTGTAGATACATGTTGTGTATCGCGGTTACATTAATTATGCAGAATAATCTGACGGAGAAATAATTTAGATTTGAGATATAATTTTCTTTTACCCAAGTGTGAATTTTGACGACTTTCAGAATAATTATAATAATTAGTCCGGCAAGGTCTGATAAATATGTACTTGCTACTGTTCTCGTTGTTGTATCTGCTTATATTAAAGATGCCATGCTTTGAATAACAAATGGTAATAATACTTTTCTATTAGAAATAAATATTGTCAATCTTCTAAAAGTTTTATAAACTTCGCATCATCGTAACAAAGATTGGTGCCGGTGTTTGGTACGGAGGCCACTCTGGGTGACACATTTAACGATTTGTAATGAATGAACAAAATAAAGGAGGAGTGATGTTATTTTTTATTTTTAATTCCGTTAATATTTTGAAAAAAAATTATATTTCAAAGAATATGTTCGATTTGTCATTACATTCAATTAAAAAATGCCTCCCATCGTTTGTTTAAAGTAAGTAGTAGCTTAACATGCAGTTACTCACAAAAGTATCCGTCCACCTCATTCACTTATTTAATTTAATTTTTAATTTAAAAAATTGTAAGATAATTAGCCTATCATAACGACGGTAAGTGACAGGACTTTTTAATCCTATAGGCACTATATTTTAACAATCTGCTGACATCTACATTTAATCTTACGCACATAATACAACCAGCCAGCCATTCAGGGCCGTGTTTATACTTTTGGAGGCCCTAGGCGCAACATCATTATGAGACCTCACAAAAACAAGTCTATTTCTATTTTCTACGGTTGTGTGAAATATGTAAATATAGGGAAGAAAATAGCTATTACCCCAATAGTTTTTTGCCTCGTTGGTGGTACGCCCATGTACATAAATTTTATATAATACCGCAGTTCCTGTTAGTTTTATATATTCTAAGGAAAGGACGATGTATTTCAAATGGGGGCGGGAGGTCTCACAAATTTTTCAGCTGCCTCTAGTTTTTACGAATTTAATATTTAAAAAGAAGTTCTTTATTTCGCAACTATTACTAGGCTGTTTTCAGGGGCGAATTTGGAGAATTGGCGCCCCTAGACTAACAAGTGTCTGCCACCGTTTCCGCGAAATATCATCAAATATTTGAATTCAAAAGCATCGAGACACTTTTAAAAATAATTCAATATGGCAATTTACAAGTGAGTTATTGCTAATCTGGTACATGAAAAGAAGGGAATTGTTTTTAAAGTTGTCTCAAGCCTCTGTGTTTAAACGTTTACCAATTTCTTTCGCCCACAAAATTTATCGTTCCCCAAAATTTACCGCCCCTCAAAATTTGTCGCTTCCCAAAATTCACCGCTCTCCAAAATTTACCGCTCCCCAAAATTTGCCCCTTTCCAAAATTTGTCGTTCCTCAAAAATTTGTTGCTCCCTAAAATTTGCCGGCCCTCAAAATTTGTCGCTTTCCAAAATTTGTCGCTCTGCAAAATTTGCCGCTATCCAAAATATGTCGTTCCCCAAAATTTGTCGCCCCCAAAAATTAGCTGCTCTCCAAATTTTGTCGCTTTGCAAAATTTGCCGCTTTCCAAAATTTGTCGTTTCTCAAAATTTGACGCTCCCCAAAATTTGCCAGCCCTCAAAATTTGTCGCTCTCCAGAATTTGTCGCTCTGAAAAATTTCCTGCTTTCCAAAATTTGTGCCTCCCAAGAAATATGACGCTCTCAAAAATTTGCCGCTTTCCAAAATATGTCGCTCCCCAAAATTTGCCGCTCCCCAAAATTTGCCGCTCCCCAAAATTTGCCGCTCCCCAAAATTTGTCGCTCCCCAAAATTTGCCGCTCCCCAAAATTTGCCGCTATCCAAAATATGTCGTTCCTCAAAATTTGTCGCCCCCAAAAATTTGCTGCTCCCCAAAATTTGCCGCTCCCCAAAATTTGCCCCTTTCCAAAATTTGTCGTTCCTCAAAAATTTGTTGCTCCCTAAAATTTGCCGGCCCTCAAAATTTGTCGCTCTCCAAAATTTGTCGCTTTGCAAAATTTGCCACTTTCCAAAATATGTCGCTCCCCAAAATTTGTCGCTCTGCAAAATTTGCCGCTTTCCAAAATATGTCGCTCCCCAAAATTTGCCGCTCCCCAAAATTTGCCGCTCCCCAAAATTTGTCGCTCCCCAAAATTTGCCGCTCCCCAAAATTTGCCGCTCCCCAAAATTTGCCGCTATCCAAAATATGTCGTTCCTCAAAATTTGTCGCCCCCCAAAATTTGCTGCTCTCCAAATTTTGTCGCTTTGCAAAATTTGCCGCTTTCCAAAATTTGTCGTTTCTCAAAATTTGACGCTCCCCAAAATTTGCCAGCCCTCAAAATTTGTCGCTCTCCAGAATTTGTTGCTCAGAAAAATTTCCTGCTTTCCAAAATTTGTGCCTCCCAAAAATATGGCGCTCTTCAAAATTTGTCGCTCTCCAGAATTTGTCCCTCTGAAAAATTTCCTGCTTTCCAAAATTTGTGCCTCCCAAAAATATGGCGCTCTCCAAAATTTGTGCCTCCCAAGAATATGGCGCTCTCAAAAATTTGTGCCTCCCAAAAATATGGCGCTCTCCAAAATTTGTCGCTCTGCAAAATTTGTCGCTCCGCAAAATTTGCCGCTTTCCAAAAATTGTTGTTCCTCAAAATTTGTCGCTCCCGAAAATTTGCCGCCCCTCAAAATTTCTCGCTTCACGAAATTTGTCACTCAAGATTTGCTACTCCCCAAAATTTGCTGCCCCAGGCTGCAACCTACTTATGGTATACACAAATCCGCCCCTGGCTGTTTTCTATATTGTTATTTATGGGGAGTAAGATTTTAAAATGCGGCCCCATCGAGAGTGAGGCCCCAGCTTGCGCCTAGTGCGCCTTGTGGTAAATGCGGCTCTGTAGCCATCGTTATGTGTCGAAGCGCTTTAAATAGGTAACTAGTATATTACATTAAGTCGGGCGAAAATCACAGGTCCATGGGCAGCTGATGTGAGTGTTACTCGATCAGATTAACGATCCAGCGATCTCTATCACACTGGTCGCCTGTCGATACGGCTACCGGATGCATATTCATGCCAACTGAAACGTCGCCGCAGACATTTTGCAAAAAGCATAAACTGAACAATCGGATCGTTTATGAGAGTATCCCGTTGACGTGGCAACCTTGATCTCCCCCCGATCTCGATCTTCGATCGAATCGATTGTTCCCACTGGATCTCCTCTCGAGTAATGAGTCCATGCGAACACGATGCACCTGCTGTATTTTTCAATAGACCACTATTCGATATAAAGAAGGACGTTTAAGAGTTGTTCGACTGACAAGGGTTTTCTATCGTGATCGAGCACGAAGGGAGGTAGAATTTATATTACCTATACGATTACTTACGAGTGCTTTTCATTTTAAATTGTAAAAACATTAATTAACAGTTATGCTTCGAATGAATACTGAATAATTTTATGCCGATGCGTTTCTGCAAGTCGATACAGTGAAATCTGAATTTTCTGAACTAATTACGGGACTACTTAGATATGTAGATAATCACTTTTTGCGAATAATTGCACAGTTGCAGTTTTAAATAAAATGAAAAATTAACATAATCAAATGTGTGGTAAATAAAAATAATAGACAAATAAATTAGTATCTAAAGTATAATAATTAGGTACTTGTAAATTAACGAAAACTGTATTATAAAACTAACGAATCAATAATGAATCATTATAATTAACTACGGTTAATTATTTACGATACTGCTTAATGCTACAGCATTAATTACTTACGAATTGATAATATAAATTTTTGTGTTTAAGAAAATATAGTGATCGGTAGAAAAAGAAAATGCAAGTGTATAGAGTAAGAATCCTATATTTTTGTTTTCGTTTCAGTGACAGCAATATAGTTCAGTGAATTTAGGATCTGTCTACGGAATAATTCCCAGCAAGCTACATTTTGGCACGGGCCTTATTTCGTCGTGTTAAACAATATGTTAAAAGTCCCCATCGATCCGACACCCGCTAAAAATTTTCCAGAGGGTTGAAGGGAAAAAACGGTTTTTCGAGAATATCTCGTTAGCTATCAGTTTTACGACAAAAATAATTATTATGAGATTTATAGCTTAGGAAATTCTGTACAAAAAAGGTTGTATGAATTTTTTCGTAGGAGTAACCATTTTCACGTATGACGGCTTACAAATCTCCACCCCTCATAATTTTGACAAGGGAAGATCCCGAACCCGGAAATTCAAAAAATTATGAAACTTTGTGGTTATGTAGAGGACGTCCGCCTGAATGCAACGCAATTTTATTTGCTGCCCAAATTCACTCCAAGGGGGTGCAATTGACCCCTGAAAATTTTTCGATTTTGTGTTATTACTCGCGAACTGTCGGAGACAGGAAAAAAGTTTTCAGGAAAAAGTTACTCCTTTTAATGAGGACTATCATTTGGTAGTCCCTACAGTTCTTACAGTTCGTAAGTTGTAACACAAAATCGGAAAATAGCCGGATTTTCAGGGGTCAATTTCATCCCCTTGAAAAATGCCATCAAGCTATCGTTTAACTTTAACACGTTATGCTTTAAAAGATGACAAATATTTTCAGAACAATATTTATAATACTGAATTTTCTGTGCTGTCACTCAGCACTCTTGCAATTATTCCTCTCTTCGTAGATATTTCTGTTATTTCTTCGATTTCTTCGAACTCGCTAATAATATTATTTATTCGGTCAGATCGGCGAGTAACTTTTACTTCACAATAATTCCTATCTAATACAATATTTTCCGCTGTTTTTTCTATTATCCCTTTCAGTTTTTCAATCAACTTAACTTTTTACATCACTGAAACCGATTTTTCTTTTTCTTCTTCCTCGTCTTTCCATGGGCACCGATCGAGTTAAAAGAAACCGGAGCAACTGGTTGCATAGCACGGTCAATAGCAATTTTCTTCATCCTTCGTTATACTCTCTCATTTTCTATATCGATCTTTTGTACAGTTCTCGGTATATGTATAGAACGTTCTGTAATGCATAAGGTATCCGGGAAATGAGAAATTCCGCGACCAAAGGTACGAAGTAACTTTAACGGGTAATAATTGTCAATTTTTTTAATTAGAAGCAATGGATTCAATTACAATCTCACTGTATAAAGAGCGTTTTCTTCAAAAAGGGGAAATATAAAGAAAAGTTCTTGGCACGCCACAACAGAAGAGAAATCAGAAAAATAAATTTTACAAGTGGAGGAATCCGCAAGTAAAATCTAAATTCTAGCTAAATTTAATTTCACCAGTGGCCTTACATGCACTGCAACTATTTAATTCCAATTTCATCCTTCCGTTGCTGCATGCCTGAAACCTGTACCAAAATATACTAAAAGAATCTATGGCTATTCTAAAAGTTTAAGGGGTAACACCACTCTAGAGGCAGAAAAATAATACCTACATTTGACAATTTATTTTGGGAGTATGACAAACGGAATAGAATTTCTTTTCAGAGGGTTTATTTAACACATATTGAAGTACGAAAAACAATTTTTTTATTGTCATTTTCATACAAAATGGCGGCGACAGAGCCCGTCGTCGAAAACAGCTTTTTTGAAAACACCGCCACGGGAGGACGGATTTCTCGGCATGTATGAGTCCGGGAACAAAAAATAAAAAAAATTTATAATCTATATACAATTGAGGCATTTGATGGAAAAAGGGCACATACGCCAAAATGCCATTTCGAGTAAATCGGTTTCAAAGCTTTCATTATAGTATAACTTAATGAAAAGTAATGCAATTAAATCCAACGGATTTTGCCTTAAAAACCGGTACGCTACGTTCAATCGCCACCCATTTCCTCAAAAATCGGTATTTTTGAAATTGAAACTGATCGGAAATGCCAATATGTATGCAGTACCTAATAGTTCACGATACAAATACTCACAATCGAGTAAATTCAGAACAAAAACAGCTGACCTTCATTTTTACAAAATTCTTAAAAATGCAGGAGTAGAAGCAAAATTTTTGGACAACTGTGTATACTACGATATTTTTCATGATAAACTGCGCAACATTGGTTTAAAAAGCTTCTGCCTGTCTCTAATAATTTGCAAGATATTGTATCATAGGGGTGACACAATGGGGGGGGGGGGGGGGTGGTTTTACCTTATTTCTAATTGCTGCAGCTAAAAAATATACATGTCCTTCATGAATGGCGGGTCTGCAAAGTTGCAAAGTTTCATTTCATTCAGTTTCGCGGATGTTTATTACGAGTAGAGGAACCTGGGGCGAAGTGAAACCCATAAGATTTAATAACACATAAAAATCACGAAAATAACAGACAAGCATATTTTTTACCACATTGTATTATACACTCTTTAGAATTTGATAAAATATTTGTCCAAAAAGCTTATAAAATTTGTTCATCACCATAACATTGCAGCAACGTTGTGGCAATATTGCGGTGCAAGATGCCAATATTTCACCGCAATATTGCAGAGACGTTGCAGGTTCACTCCTACGTCCGTCCTGAGCAATATTGCAGGAGTGTATTCCTGCAATGTTGCGGCAACATTGCAGGTATGTGGTCCTGCAACGTTTCGGCAAAATTGCGGCAATGATCCTGCAACGTTTCGGGCAGTAAGGCCAACAATGTAATTTGTAATCAATTATTATATATTACTGTAATAATATATGTATAATATTAATGTCATTATTTATTGCTCCAACGTTGCTGCAACGAAGTTGAGTACTTATAGTTGGATTTACAAAACAACCCCCCTATTCCCCCTATTCTGCAGTAATTGAATAGATCTATGACTTCAACAGACCCTAAAATTCCTTTCGATATTCCGTATTCCGGGCCTTACATAAATGAAATGTTTGTTAGCGAGAGAACGACTGTGACCTGTAGTGACAAAATGAGTAAGTCAAACTGCGCGTGTATTTGAACGCTTGGAATGGAAAGTGTGGTAATGAGTAACTCCAGTTGGACGGGCTTGCTAAATGGCCCCGTGCCAAAAAATTCCTTGCAATTAGTGACTAAGAGATACTAACAGAAAGCTGGCCGTCCAATAACACGTTCTTCTGGATCAATGATAGACAGCCGCGAACAGCGCACGCGTGACGTGTGATTAACGTTTTGGCAATTTCAATCTCCAAACAAATTAGTTTCTTGCCACCGTCGCTGTGCATTCGTCGTTTATCTTCGTGATAGCCTTGACAGGTGCAACTAAATATGCAGAACGATATCACATCTCCATGCATGAGAATGGCGATAAATATAATCGTGAGAAATTACCCTTGATTTTTCTGCGGTTCGCGCGCGGTCTCGCCCCGATTATTGCTCCAGCTGGCTGGAAAATAAATGTAGCTGTGTGTTTAATGCGTGTTGAGTGACGTGGCGTTTTCAATGCCGCCCGATTCCACCGCCGATCTTTCCCGCCATAAGTGACACTTTATTTGCTCTTCATCAATTTCTTTGCCGGTTTCATCAACGTGAATTGGTCTCATCTGACCGATAAAGCATTTTTATCTCGGCCCGTTCTACGTTGGCAAATGACTTGTCGATGCAAATCCTCTGCGAAACGATGCTCGCGGTTTTATTGTTCCACTACGGTGAATTATTGGCATGAAGTATAGACTGAGAAAGGGGTTGCGCCACTGTACCCGCGCGCTGCTGTCAGCGAAATACTTAATGGTTTTCAGGATGAAATATGTAATCAGTCTGCTCGTAATTTGCAATTACACAGCTTTTTTAACCGGTAAATTTTTCTTGTTAAAGAAGGTGGGCTTTTGTCTTTTAAAGTAACCTGGATACCATCATCTTCCTGGGCAAACATGCTATTTAGAGGACCCACCTCCAGTGCTCTTGACATATGTTGCCAAGGCCACCCTTAACAAACAACGAGCGACAGCTAAACCCTTCTGAAAGTCACTCAGAAGGGTGACCTTGACAAGGTCATTTGAGGTGGGTCCCCTAAACAGCATTTTTACCCCTTCTGTAAATAAAATTCAAGTAAATATGATTTATTTTTAAAATAAAAGTTTGAATTTTCAGAATTCATTATAGTGTAATCAGTTGGACGCTAAACCAGTAAAATAAAATTATTACTGTTTACATGATTTAATTGGAAAAATCACTGAGTATGAACTCGAAAGGGATTTCAATTCTCTTCGCAGGTAATCTGTAAAATTAGATAAAAAATAGTTTCGATATAAAGAATAAGTTTTAATCTATACTTTCAATACTTTTTTCCCGAGAAAAACTCTGAATTTATTTCTATTCTCTGAATTCTACTGAAGTCACGAGCGTAATCTATACATATAAAAGAATAAATCCTGACTCACGCACTCACTGACTCACTCACTCACTCACTCACTCACTCACTCACTCACTCACTCACTCACTCACTCACTCACTCACTCACTCACTCACTCAGTCACTCACGCACTCACGCACTCACTGACTCACGCACTCACTGATTCGCGCACTCACTGACTCACGCACTCACTCACTGACTGACTGCCTCACTGCCTCACTGACTGACTGCCTCACTGACTCGCTGACTCACTGACTCACTGACTCACTGACTCACGCACTCACTGACTCACTCACTCAGTCACTCACGCACTCACGCACTCACGCACTCACTGACTCGCGCACTCACTGACTCACGCACTCACTCACTGACTGACTGCCTCACTGCCTCACTGACTGACTGCCTCACTGACTCGCTGACTCACTGACTCACTGACTCACTGACTCACTCACTGACTCACTGACTCACTCACTCACTCACTCACTCACTCACTCACTCACGCACTCACGCACTCACTGACTCACGCACTCACTGACTCACGCACTCACTGACTCACGCACTCACTGACTCACGCACTCACTGACTCACGCACTCACTCACTGACTGACTGCCTCACTGACTGACTGCCTCACTGCCTCACTGACTGACTGCCTCACTGACTCACTGACTCACTGACTCACTGACTCACTGACTCAAACCGTTTAACTTAAGAACGTGAAATTTGGAAGGTACGTTGTTTTTATGACATAGGCGCTCACTAAGGAAGGACTTTTAGAAATTCCGTCCCCAAGGGGGTGAAAAGGGGTAAAGCGTGTTTTCACGGATTCCTTAATATCTCTTAGGCCTTATTAGATATCCACTCGGTTTTTACATACAAAGGTTACCCACACAAATGCCTAAAAGCAAATTTCAGGATTTTGCACTAATCAACCCCTAAGGTGGTGAAAAGGCGTAAAATGTATTTTCACAGATTTCTCAAAATCTCTTCGGCCCAATTCGATATCGATAGTTTGTTTTAGCCTAACGACACAAATGCCTATAAACCAATTTCTAAATTTTGCCCTAATCAACCCTTAAAGGGTCAAATCTGAATCTGGTAACATATCTTTTTGTAACATGTCGTACTAAGAAGTGTTCATTGAATTGGGACGTTTTAGTTTTTGAACAGTAGGTGTGAACGAACATATACATGTATAAATGTTCGTTATACAAAAGATTACTTTACAGTAATTACATGAAAAATTACTTAAAAAAACAGATACATATAAAAGTAAGTCCTTTTAATTATTCTACCGTAGCGAAGCACTGGTATTTTGCTAGTATGAGATATAAATGTTCCAAATATGAGCTTAAACCAACGATAAATCATACGAGTAGAAGGAGCATTCTGGAATTCAATCAATTGTTACATCTGATCGGGAAATCACTAACAAACTGATGAAAGATAGTGTAAAAATCTCACGGATTCCGTGTTATTCAAAAGTTTCCTTTATTATCTGTCATACAAATCGTCGCACCCGCTGGCTTTATAAGAATATAGTTCAACTATGCGCTCACCAGAAAATGTTCGCAAATAGGGTAACGCATACAGTTGTTGACCCCTATACAATGATTGACCCTCTTCCCCAAAAAGTAGGAAATATAATATAATGCTTCTTTTATATAATAAAATATATCTATATTTCACTAGCCCAGATATTTTTGTTCCGAATACAATTATATTTTATTATGATCCACATCTTGTAAATGTATAGATAAATCGGAAATATCACGCGGCTACCATTCTTATGAAATCGATGGAATTTGATCTAAAAATCGTAACGTTGTAGCCAATGATTTTTTCATATTTTCAATTAATAATGACAGTAACTGTATATATAATCATTACATATGTATAAAATATGGTCCAAAGTTTGCGAGAAAAAGTTATTTCACTCAAAAATGTCTATATTTTCAAATATACAAGAGGTGTCAAGAACTGTCACAAAGTCTTCCTACTTTATAGTGATTGACCAGGGGGGGGGGGGGGGCAATAACTAATTTAAGGTTATGGGAGTACTTTTATAGTGATTGACGTGCAATTTGTTATTAGTTAGTGTTATTGGTAAGTATTACTATAATTACATAATCTGTCACGATAAAATAAATCGATAAATAATTTAAATAGAATTATTGCAAATTAAATAATATTTACTCTAAAATAAGTTGGATTTTGTAAAATATTTTCCCAAAATGTATGATTTTTAGGTTAGTTGCAATTATCATCATAGTCAAAGATGCCAAATATAAAGAAAGGAGATAAATATCAGAAAATATGTATTAGAATTGTTTAACATTTAAAAAAATACAGTACAAATACAATTTTGTATGTTTGAAATGATTCATCAGTGTTTTTATGCATGTCCTAAAACAAGGGTCAATCACTGTTACAGAGCCTGCCAATTACTATGTAAAACCCGGTCAATCATTATAATTTTAGGATCATCTTAATACTTAATGATTTTTTTAAGTTATTTTTGTGTGCAGTTGTATGAAGTAAATTTTTTTATTATTTCGAAACACTTTTAATGTGATAACAACAGATTTTACTCTCCGATTTTAGCAATAAACACTTTCTTTCTATGAATAATGTAGCACTCGTTCTTAAACTGTCAATCACTGTATATGTTACCCTAGACGAAAAATAATGCTTCTGTACAGAAGATCGATGTACCCATCGATTTCATGGCATAGCTGGAGTAAACTAGCGGCTTTGATTGCAACAAAGACCGTGCAGGATGAAAATGATCGTTAAGCCGGCGGTCGCATTGTGATTACTCGTAGTTAAGTTTTTATGTCGCCTGACGCGCGATCGACCAGCTTGTATCGGAATCAGTAGCGGAGCCGATTCGTCGAAGCTAAGAGGCCTTCGGTGCGGATTCATCGTCCCCTGTGCACTGGACGAAGAAAATAAGGCAGCAGAGAAGGAGCCGCCACGGATTTCTGCCATCCGGCGATTATCGATTTGTAAGTTTTAATTAATCGCCCGATAAGGATCGTCAGCTGGCCGATTATAATCGCCGGGTCAAAAAATGTAACCGGTTCCGCGGATAATTGTCGGCCGCGAGCCGGCATAGATTGTTTTTACGACGTTGCGCGGCGCGCCGCGTTAATTGCGCGAAACAATACGTGACGCCGTAAAATTTAATTGGAAATGAGATTATCATGTGCTCGCCGTGCAGAGCCATGTTTTTCTAATGAAGGTAAAAGACAGTACATGTTATTAACTTTACTCTTATTGTTCTGATTGAGCGATGTGTTAACTGACATTTTTGCTTCCCCGTGAACGAGCATTAAATATTGAATGGCCGGGTTACGTTTTGGAATCATGCAGACCCTCTTCGAGATAATATATAGTTGCAGCAAGCAATGTACTGCGATTTTTAAAACAGTCGTTCCAATTTTAGTACACTACTGTATGTACTGCCGTAGCTGTACTACTTAGGAGCTGTCAGTGAGGGATTAATGAAAGTTTGGAACGTTGTTCTTTTAAAGGCCCTTTAGTGCTGGCCGTTGAATTCTTCTTCAAAGTGGCTATCGGATAGCCACAAATAAAATACAGCATTCCATTTGAGAAACAAAGTTGATCTTCGTATTTCATTAACTCCGCCGAACAGATTAAAGCTATTGGTACTATATGCCGCCCCCCCCCCCCCCAAAAAACTATGCAATTTTTATAGGAAATATTTTTAGCAAATTTTAAATACAGCATTTCAGGCGATAGAGTTAAGCGAAACACTCTGTATTCCGTGGAAGAGCATGGGCTTTTACAAGAAGAAAAGCTACAAGTTCAGTAAAAAATTAGTCTTTATTGGTTTGATCAGTTTACAGACAACTTTGCAGGTAGACAATACTCAACAAATTTTGAAAAAGAAACAGTGACTTCTAAGAACTCCTTTTTATAAACTTTTGGATTTACCAATTTCAATATATGGCATCCGTACTACCCAACTAATTTCTATTTTCATTACCAATCGTCAAAGAATTGAGCCGTTGTTTTTGAAAATGGTATAAGTCCATTTTTTTTTTAAAAAAATACTTCACTATGTTTTTGTCTAGTTTTTGAATCACGGACTCAAATTTTTTCATGCATCATGATACTGTTTTATCAAAATGAAGCGCAGGAAACTAAGTTTCAACATTTTTTGCCTACTTTGCCTAGTATGCACGGGCTAAAAAAAATGTTTTCATGTGTATCCAATGGAGGATTCTTACAGAGCAAACATTTTTCTTTAATTTCGTTTTTTTTTTGTTTTGTTGTATGATTTTTATTGACCGAGTTATTCGCGATCAAAGCAAAAAAGGTAATTTTCCCTTTGAACACCTGTCACTTGCGAACGCATGATCGTAGGAAAAATTTCAAGAGTGTTTTGGAAAGCTAAGACATTTTCCTTTCAGAGCCTCTAGTTGGCAATTTAATGAGATTTTTTTTATCGTATAAAATTCATTTAAAAATGTTCGCAAAAATTGCATATTTACTATTTTTTACAAAACATGATGCTACTTCAGGGAAAATTATGGAATCATTCCACTGTCTACGTTTTCTGCGAGTTAAAACTACCCTTAAACACTGCGTAAAATGCCGAATCGATCAGATTTTTTTCAGTGTGTCCTAGATGGTCAAATATGCGATATGGTCTGAAAAAATCAAGAAAATCATCTGTCTTACGTTACGTATTCTCTCGCAACACTTTTTTTTGTTCTCGTAGCTTTTAAACAATTATTGCGTGTTTCTTTTGTTAGTTCAACGTCATTTTAGTAAAAACAGAGGATATCAAAAATTGAGAAAAAACATTTTTATCCAATTTCTTTGCAATTGACATAAACTGCACATTTTGAGAGAGTTTGCATAAAAATGTTTTTTCTAAATTTTGGATGTCCTTTAATGTTGGCCAGCAGTGTATTATAAAACTTTATGAATCGAAAACCATTTTTATAAAAAACATATGAATTATTTACTGATAGTATACTACTATAAATTACTTACAGATAAGTATAGCTAATAGAACTTACGAAAAACAATTATATCGAATCAGTGAACTATTGAAAAGCCCGCACTAAAATCGGAAAGGTATCGTTATTTCGCGACCAACTGCAGTGTTGTACTTTAATGTTTTTTAGGGTGATTATACTTGCCGATGTTACTCTGTACGGTCAGTTTTCCACACATTAAACACATTTCCTGTCCACGTTTTATCACGAAACTACAGTGGACGAACAAGGAAAAAGAGGTGGGCGCGCTTTCTGTCGAAACGCTTCTTCGTTGGAACGATCGGGGCAGATAAGTGGCTTTTAATCGTGAGGTAAATGGTGAATTATTAAAGTGGTCGCATGACCGGTCAGAGCCCCACGAGGCAGTCCCTATCCAGCCCATAGAAATTTCTACTCACGTTCTACGTGATTAGAATCAACGAGGGCCTTCTACATGACGTATGCCGTCGACGATCAGTGTTGCGCGACACGTGACACACACAGTCATTCTGAAAATCACGGCCTCCAACGACCTTCTGCACTACTTTTCAATAGGCGTCACTATACGCACTCTTTGTTACTTGTTAATACTATATACAAATAACTACTTAAACAAATTCAGCTTAAATTATTTTTCTTAAAATAAATATTAGCTCGAACGTAAAAATATAAATATTAAATTAAAGTTTCAAAAATTAATTTGATTATTTCAGTGTAAAAGAAAGGTTTTATTTCAACTAAAATTTTCCACAAAATACACTTTCCAGTACATTTACTGCGTTACGACTTTCCTCACTTATAATGAGAATGACGGGCAGTTTGTACACTAAACAAAATCATCTTTATAAATTTAATTTAATTAATTCACTTTCAAATCCAATTTCAAAATTATATTAGAATAATTTATCCAAAAATTAAATTTATTGTAATTCATCGCGACGGTCACGACAGTTGTGCATAGACAGAAATACAAATATCCCAGTTGAATGATTTTTTGTGAAAAAGGAAATTAAAATTAAGCTTGTTCAATCTATTATGAAGAAACATCTGCTGTGTAATTTAAGAATGAGGTCGATGAACTTAGAGGTGTACAGGTTATTTATGTTATTACCTACTATTTAGCGGTTTTTCTATAAATGGCGTGTGTAATGAACAAAATGGAAGAGGAAAATGTTTCTCCATTTTTTATAAGCAACACGATTGGTTATATCGATTTTTTAAGTTTGCGATAAGCTTTGAACAACAACGGTGACGTAGGTATAATTTTTTAACTGGGATGCTATAGGTAGCTACTTTCTTTTTATATCGTATGAAAGTTGAAATTATGTTTTTCATTCCTCACCACATGTGATATTGATCGTTACTATGTTTTATATCGTTTATCTCATATTCACAGTCGCTTTCATATGATATAAATAACTACCTACCTATAGCTTTCCATTTAAAAAAATTAATTGTTCAGATCTTTATTGTTGGAAAGTTATTGCAAATTTAATTGTATAACCAATCGCGCTGTGTATAAAAAGTAACGAAACTTTTTCCGTATCTACTTTTCTCATATTTTTCCGACTTACGGGAAACAATATTGCACGGTAACAATAATGTAAACACCCTATATAGTATTTACAGAAAGTAGACAGGAAAATTGTTTAATTAACGTAAGTTTATAAATTCAATCTATTGGAACAATATGTGATTTCCTGTTGCAGTAACGTCGATAAAATATTTATGTTGCTATCATTTACGTATTATTTTGCGTTGTTACATAATAAAACGACAGAATTATAAACTTTTGGTGAATCATTTCAAGTTACTATTTATACGCAACATTCAACGAATAAAAGGTACAGAATCACTTGTGTTGTCAGAACAAGAAATCGCAAAATACTTTAACAAGATTACTTCACAGGCTACAATTAATTGAAAATTTTATATTTATTATTGTGATAACTATATGCCTCTAAATTCTTTGATCTCCTTTTTTAAATTAGGTACAATTCTATAATATATTTAACCACATAAACTTGAAACATAATGATATAATAATGTTCTGCTTTGATATTGTTGATGAATTATTAACGGATGTAAGTTTTATAAAAATTCGTTAATTAGCATGTCCAAGTGTTAATCACATTTTTGCTGTGATTATAATTTTTTTTTTATTTATATCCGGAAAAACCCTTTGGTACGTATGAACTAATACATCAAAGTAGAAACACAAAACTGGACAACATAAAGCCAAATAGAAATAATGCCAAGATAGAGTACAGGCAAAAAATAATAAAATACAATGAAAGTACATAGGAGTTAACGAGGATTATTCACCGCCATCCTCACTGAGTGCTTGAAAGAGTATAGTGAGTAGCAGCAGAAGTTCACTAAATGCGCAACAGAATTTGAAGATCTACACATTCTATCAATACAGTTGTTCGTGCCGAAGGTTCTAGAATGTTTACGCAGCATAAATAGTGTAGCATTCCTCAACACTCTACGCGGTACATTAAGTTCAAGTAAGCATAAAAGCTCCGGACACTCGACGCGGTGATTCATAATTTTAAAAGTAAGTCTCAGATCGGATATACATATGTTACGAGCCGAGGCTGAGGGCGATGAGAGTGACGGCTGCGAGGCCGAGGATTGAATTTGTTTGTTAGAGTTTGTTAGTAGCGGACGAACCGGGGTCTGGTATCCCGGGAGCTACTAGGAGGTTGGATATTGTGGACGAACCGGAGTCTGGTATCCCCGGGAGCCACTAGAAGGTTGGATATTGTGGGCGAACCGGGGTCTGGTATCCGCGGGAGCCACTAGGAGGTTGGTTCTTGTGGACGAACCAGGGTCTGGTATCCCCGGGAGCCACTAGGAGGTTGGTTCTTGTGGACGAACCGGGGTCTGGTATCCCCGGGAGCCACTAGGAGGTTGGTTGTTGTGGACGAACCGGAGTCTGGTATCCCTGGGAGCCATTAGGAGGTTGGATATTGTGGACGAACCGGGGTCTGGTATCCCCGGGAGCCACTAGGAGGATGGATATTGTGGACGAACGGGGGTCTGGTATCCCTGGGAGCCACTAGGAGGTTGGATATTGTGGACGAACGGGGGTCTGGTATCCCTGGGAGCCATTAGGAGGTTGGATGTTGTGGACGAACCGGGGTCTGGTATCCTCCGGGAGCCACTAGGAGGTTGGATGTTGTGGACGAACCGGGGTCTGGTATCCTCCGGGAGCCACTAGGAGGTTGGTTCTTGTGGACGAACCGGGGTCTGGTATCCCCGGGAGCCACTAGGAGGTTGGTTGTTGTGGACGAACCGGAGTCTGGTATCCCTGGGAGCCATTAGGAGGTTGGATATTGTGGACGAACCGGGGTCTGGTATCCTCGACAGCCACTGGGAGGTTGGTTGTTGTGGACGAACGGGGGTCTGGTATCCCTGGGAGCCATTAGGAGGTTGGTTCTTGTGGACGAACCGGGGGCTGGTATCCCCGGGAGCCACTAGGAGGTTGGATATTGTGGACGAACCGGGGTCTGGTATCCGTGGGAGCCACTAGGAGGTTGGATATTGTGGACGAACCGGGGTCTGGTATCCTCGACAGCCACTGGGAGGTTGGTTGTTGTGGACGAACCGGAGTCTGGTATCCCCGGGAGCCACTAGGAGGTTGGATATTGTGGACGAACGGGGGTCTGGTATCCCTGGGAGCCACTAGGAGGGTGGATATTGTGGACGAACGGGGGTCTGTTATCCCTGGGAGCCATTAGGAGGTTGGATGTTGTGGACGAACTGGGGTCTGGTATCCTCCGGGAGCCACTAGGAGGTTGGTTGTTGTGGACGAACCGGGATCTGGTATTCCCGGGAGCCACTAGGAAGTTGGATATTGTGGACGAACCGGGGTCTGGTATCCCCGGGAGCCACTAGGAGGTTGGATATTGTGGACGAACCGGGGTCTGGTATCCTCGACAGCCACTGGGAGGTTGGTTGTTGTGGACGAACCGGGGTCTGGTATCCCCGGGAGCCACTAGGAGGTTGGATATTGTGGACGAACCGGGGTCTGGTGTCCCCGGGAGCCACTAGGAATGTTAGTTTAGCCTCGTAACTTTATAATGTGATACACCTTGAGCGGTAAAGGAGTATCTATGTGGGTTGGTCTCGAAGAGGAAATTCAGATGATGATTGATTCAAATACAAGAACTCTGAATTAGAAATAACTAATTATATTCTATAAGCTCAGTCTTTTACAATTGTTTCAGTGTTTGTTTGTCGTGGTACCTAAGTCCACCTCTCGGTTTTAACGCACTGAGAAATGCGGAGGTCTCAAAGAGTTTAATGATTACAACACCTATCAGCAACTCTACGTACTGTATGGTTTAAGTTGAAATAATACTTGAAGGAGAATGTTACTCGATCCCGTAAGACTCTTTCGTCTAAATGTACTAAACTTGAAATGAGCCCCCGAGTGTGGATTCGTGGCTCTTTTTATACAGTGAAACTCGGCTAGAAAGTAGTGGGGACATGAGTGCCTTCATTGAATATTAGGTTTTCGGGGAAAACTCGGTTGCATCACACCACTGCAGCAAACGGAGACCCCGCCGGGTCACGTGCATTCCGGACACCCGAAAGGGTTATAAAGTCAAAGATAGATCTGCGTACGTAACACATAAGTCTCCGTCTTTCAAGAGATAGGCAACCCAGAGTAGAAAGGATGTGCTCACAATTATGAGAAACTCTGTCAAATGGAATACGCAATTTATAGGCTGCGAATCTCAAATATCTATGTTGGATGCTCTCTAAAGATTTGATGTGACGAATAAAGTGAGGATTCCAAAAATTAGAACAATATTCCAAATGAGGCAGAACAAGGGTGGTATAAAAAGTGTTCAGCGTCTTCGAGTTCCTGAAGTCACGGCACCTCGCATTATAAAACCGAGGGCAGTGTAAGAATTCTAAGATTGAATATACATAGAAGTACATGTATGTTCTGTAACTTAATGAATGAAAATCGTACTGGTCCACCAACGAAACATAATAATGATAAGCATCCAGCTATGCGCCACGTAGTATACATTTTTAAAATCTTCACTACCTAACATGTTTACGACGTGCGTTACGAAAAGTAGCAAGTTTCAATTTTCTTACGAACAGTAGCACGTTTTGGTTTGCCACGAAAAGAAGCACGTTCCATCGTTTCTGACGAATATTAGCGCGTTTGGTCTTCTGCCGCGAAGACTAACACATTTGACTGCCTCGCCACGAAGAATAGCACATTTCGTACTGTTGCGACGAAAACTAGCACGTTATACTGTTTCGCCACGAATAATAGCATGTTTGGGAATTTATGGCGAAAACTAACATATTATCCGGTTTGGCCACGAAGAATAGCTCGTTTTGGATTATACTGCAGACTGCAGAAACTATCGCGTTTCAGCGCGTGGGCAGTTTAAAAGAATTCAACTGTTGAAAATATTGTTTAATAAATAATAATTCCATCCAATCTCCAAAAGACAACACATATGAAAATTTTAATCTACATAATTTAAGTAAGGGAGGGTGCGGGAATTGCGAACGCGGGGTAAACGCGAGCATGCTACTTTTCGTGGCAAACCGCTCTAACGTGCTAGGTTTCGCAGCGAAAGACGAAACATGCTATTTTTCGTGGCAAACCGTTCAAACGTGCTACTTTTCGTAAGAAAATTGAAACGTGCTACTTTTCGTAACGCACGTCGTTTAGTTCTTGTGCATATATTAAACTTTCAAGTATTTTTTTTATTGTGTAATTCACAATTCAAATAAATTAATTTTTATATTTTCACTATACACCCATGCCATTACAATAAATTACAAACAAACAAAGCAACGAGGATACTCCGAGATCAACTTTTAATCATACATATTTTATTTGGGGGGTACCCAATAGCCACATTTATAATGGGGTCATTCTACTTTGAACCGCCGAAAAATTAAGCTATTTTTAAAGATATTTTTCTGAGTAAATGCAACATATAATGAAATAAATCTTTTTGGTATTTATTAAGCTACTCTTATATTACTGGGAAAAAAATAAAAAGAATTTTTGTAATTGGTTTTAATGGTTTTTTTTACAGCGTCGATATGACACTTAAAAAAAGAGGTATGCTCACGGCCTAGGTGATTTCCCGGTTCAGGCTTCCCCGAAACAAAAAATTCGTAAAAAATCTTAATCTGTATGAGTGTCGCTATAGCCCCTAATTAACGATTTTTGTCGAGACATGATCAAGATTTTTCTCATGGAATACCCGAGAATACATCTTCTGGGTGTTTTGTCAAACTGTTTTCTCAAACCGGCGCCATTTTCTTACTTTTCAACAAAAATTGATGATTGAGCTAGGGGCTATAGCAACACTCATACAGATTAAGAATCTTTCGGAATTTTTTGTTTCAGATATGCCTGGGCCAGGAAATCACTTACGCCGTGAACATACCTCTTTTTTTAGGTGCTATATTGACGCTGTAAAAAACAATTATAACAAATTGCAAAAATTCTTTTTAATTTTTTTTATATAATATAAGAGTAGCTTAATAAATACCAAAAACATTTATTCAAATCATCTTTAAAAACAGCTTAATTTTTCTGCGGTTCAAAGTTGAATGACCCCTTAACGACGAATTCAACGGCCTACAACAATAAATCCTTCAAGGCCGCTGTAGGTCCCCCAAAATCTTCAAAAGACCAAAGTTTCATCTCACGAACCCCTTCCAATAGAATAAAACTATCGTTATTACCCACCACCCCCCACAAAACTATGAAACTTTTACAGGAACCATTTTTACTAAATTTTAAATACATATAGCAGAAATATTTCAGGTGATAAAGTTAGGCGAAACATCCTGTACATACATATATCGTATTAATATCAGCGTCATTTTGCTAAAATCGTTCTCGTGTTTGATCGTACAACAACGTGAACAACAATCCTCCCTGCTAAACTTAGTTTGCCAACATATTGCAAACGTAACATAAATCAGTCAGTTTAATCATTAACAATTTTCTGCTGTCTTTGAATTTTCCAGCATACACACACTTTAATCCATGGCACTTCCGTGTTACCCAGATGAACAATTTTTGCAATTCTCTCCTCTTTCGAGCAGTTTTACCGGAATGTAATATTAATACATTTTAATTGGCTCCCTGCCCGATACTTCGTTTTGTGTTTATACCCCCTTCGAAAGATAATGTACACTACAAAGTACGGATTACGCTCAATTTGTTTACACCAACAGCTGGTCCCCCGAAATATCGTCCAGCTTTCACCTACATAATTATCTTTCCGCGCACGAAAGCACTACTCCGCTTTATCATTTCGAAGGGTACATTAATCGCGCGATTGTAATTAATCCCGTGTAATTGACAGGAGCAGGGTTATACCCGACACGAATTATAATAATTAAGACAACGGCGATACCTGTCGATACGCTGGTAATAGTGACAGTAATTATGCATTGATGCGGACCCGTGCGAAATCGGAGCTGAACGGGAAGTCCATAAAAGACGCTCAAAATCCAACGATTTTCGATGAAACGGCGCCTGGCAATTTCCGTAAAAGTGCAGCACGCGCGTGCATAATCTGCGCTTTCCATCGGAAGTTTAAGAACGGTTGTACCAAAGCGTTTTTACGATCCGTTCGGCAGCAGATTTGTTGAGCACCGAATTGTATCCTGATCTCTATTTAGCCCTTAATTTTAGAATTCCGCAGTGGCTGAACAGGAATATTAGTAGATAACTATTATTAAGCAGATTCTAAAGTATAGTGGGATTATTCGTGACTGGAGATTTTTTTATTTTTAGAGTGCTCTTACGATGTGGGAAATGATTTACTTTGTACATTTTGCTTTTCTTTGGAAATTCCAATAATTGTGGGCAGAAAAGGAATGCATATTCCTTTTATTATTATCTGTCGATATTTCCACTAAAAGTGAGCTCTTGTATTTTTTCTGTATTATTTCACGTGTAATTAAGTTTGTCATAAAATAGTTGGCCAGTGAAACCATCATTCAAGTACTGTAAAAATCGATGCTTCGATTCTAAATGTAAATCTGTAGGGTACTTTTAAGATTTAATAAATAGTGGTTCGATTGTGAACTTTATTCATTCACAACTAGTGTGTACATATAGATATTGAAAGATAGTCTCATTACTGTAACAACGGTCTCAATCTACATATGTCTCTAACTTCACTAATTTCACTGAAATTTAATTATTTCCTTATCTTTAATAAGTCCTATATTTAGATGTTTCAGGGATAACGTATAAGTAACATTGCACATTGACACTTCCGTCCACAAGTCCCCGGATACTTATAAAGTTGGTAGGAGAACGATTTTACAGCAAGGTTCGGATGCAATAAGGGGACTAGCGCTGGAAAATGGGAAAAATTATTGTCCAAACGCTAAGAAAGACTGGAAAATTAAATGTTGTTAAACTGTAGTTTAAAAAATATAGTGTTGTAAAGTGGGGCTAGGACTATTTGTCGAATTTTTCGGTATTCGAATATTCGAATACTTCAGTTGGTCAATAATTTGGCGAATATAATTCGAATATCCAAGTATCCAAATACTATTCGAATATTTATATATTCGAATACTATTCGAATATACATCAGTATTCGAATACTGCTGTATTCGAATAGTATGGTGTGAATTATAAATCAAGTTGTTTATGTTGATCTTTTTACAAGCCTTTATTTAGTTTCAGTTGTGAGTTCGTTAGTTTGTCAGGGTGAAATCTTGTAAGTTAATTTTGACCCAAAATTGAACTATCTATGTGTGCAAAGTTTCAAGTCGATCGGATGTGTTGAAGTGGGTCAGTATTCGAATACTGAAATATTCGAATAATAACATTCGAATACTGAAATATTCGAATAATACCATTCGAATACTGAAATATTCGAATAATACCATTCGAATACTGAAATATTCGAATAATACCATTCGAATACTGAAATATTCGAATAATACCATTCGAATACTGAAATATTCGAATAATAACATTCGAATACTGAAATATTCGAATAATAACATTCGAATAGTGAAATATTCGAATAATAACATTCGAATACTGAAATATTCGAATAATAACATTCGAATACTCAAATATTCGAATAATAACATTCGAATACTCAAATATTCGAATAATACCATTCGAATACTCAAATATTCGAATAATACCATTCGAATACTGAAATATTCGAATAATAACATTCGAATACTGAAATATTCGAATAATAACATTCGAATACTGAAATATTCGAATAATACCATTCGAATACTGAAATATTCGAATAATACCATTCGAATACTGAAATATTCGAATAATACCATTCGAATACTGAAATATTCGAATAATACCATTCGAATACTCAAATATTCGAATAATAACATTCGAATACTCAAATATTCGAATAATAACATTCGAATGCTCAAATATTCGAATAATACCATTCGAATACTCAAATATTCGAATAATACCATTCGAATACTCAAATATTCGAATAATACCATTCGAATACTGAAATATTCGAATAATACCATTCGAATACTGAAATATTCGAATAATAACATTCGAATACTGAAATATTCGAATAATAACATTCGAATACTCAAATATTCGAATAATAACATTCGAATACTCAAATATTCGAATAATACCATTCGAATACTCAAATATTCGAATAATAACATTCGAATACTGAAATATTCGAATAATAACATTCGAATACTCAAATATTCGAATAATACCATTCGAATACTGAAATATTCGAATAATACCATTCGAATACTGAAATATTCGAATAATACCATTCGAATACTGAAATATTCGAATAATACCATTCGAATACTGAAATATTCGAATAATAACATTCGAATACTGAAATATTCGAATAATAACATTCGAATACTGAAATATTCGAATAATAACATTCGAATACTCAAATATTCGAATAATACCATTCGAATACTGAAATATTCGAATAATACCATTCGAATACTGAAATATTCGAATAATAACATTCGAATACTGAAATATTCGAATAATAACATTCGAATACTCAAATATTCGAATAATACCATTCGAATACTGAAATATTCGAATAATACCATTCGAATACTGAAATATTCGAATAATAACATTTGAATACTGAAATATTCGAATAATAACATTCCAATACTGAAATATTCGAATAATACCATTCGAATACTGAAATATTCGAATAATAACATTCCAATACTGAAATATTCGAATAATACCATTCGAATACTGAAATATTCGAATAATAACATTCGAATACTCAAATATTCGAAGTTTATTCGTAGCATTCGAATACTTGTAAAATATTCGAATATTAAATTATTCGAATAGTAAAGCTCGTCACGACACACATTTTTTCTATTTACAGTTGGTTTTCATCGTGCAAAGTCATAAATTTCTTTAAACAATTATTTTGCTTAAACATTTAAGCATTTATCGCTAACTTGCTGCATGAAAAGCAAGTGAATAGTTTTCAAAGTTGTCCGAAGCCTTTGTGTTTAAAGGACTTTTAATTTCTTTCACCCCCAATTTTCCGTCCTAGGCTACAGCCTACTTAGCCTGTATACAAATCGGCCCCTGCGCGAGGTGTATTAAAAGGCGATCAGTCTTACTTCTTTCGTAAGTGCTATTTAATTTCGTCGATTTCTCCGCGACGCGTTGTGGACACTGTGAACACAGATGTTCACGTTGTAAGGTCGACGCGCGCGCCTACTTTTGCGAGTGCTTCCCTGGCCCGGGATTGTTCTCACGAATTTCTGGGACCTGCACCAGGAATATCAATCAGTCAACAAGCCACACGATCCGCATACGTATACCTCCGCGCAGTTTTGTACACTTGTAGCGTTCGCGTTTCGAGGAATCATTCGAAGGAACCCTGTGCGGCTTGTAGCTCCTTCATGTGTGGCTTTTTCACTTTGGTGAAACACACCTGCGCTACATGTGAACGTATCGAACGTTATCGAGCGTTGGGCTGACGAGCTTAAGGGAAACGAACCAAAGAGTTACAGTTTAAGACATGGGCGTCCCCCTGGCTTTTGAGAAAAAATCGCTTATTTTTTAAAACTGATCTTTATTAAGTTTATACTAAAAAGGGAATATTTTTAAATTTTTAATTAAATTTTTAATCTTTTACCAAGAGGGGTATATTTTTCTTTACCATCATCCCAAAGTTGCCCCTCCTGGGAAAAAGTCTGCGGACGCCCCTGGTTTAAGAGAAGACATTTTCTTGATACAGGGTCAGGTTGAAAGAATGGCAGAAGGAGGAAGGTGGCGTTTCAAAAATAAATGAAAAGTGTGGAATAAATTTTTTTCATCCGCGGCTTACTTTTCGGGAAAATCGATTTTGAAATTTTGTGGAGTACTTACACATGTGCCTGAGCAACAAATACGCAACCCGAAAATTTAAAATATTTCGAAACTTTCGGGATATGTAGAGGATATGTATTACGCTTTTTTTTTGTTGCCTAAATTCACTCCAAGGGGGTGAAATTGACCCCTTAAAATCCGTCTATTTTCCGATTTTCTGTTATAAGTCGCGAACTATAAGTTACCGAATGATAGTCCTAATTAAGAGAAGTAACTTTTGTTTAAAATTTTTTTTCTATCTCTTACAGTTCGTGAGTTATAATATAAAATCAAAAAAATTTCAGAGGTCAATTCGGGCAGCAAACAAAATTGTTATACTCGGGAGGACATCCCCTACATATTCGCAAAATTTCATACTTTTTTGAATTTCCTGGTTCGAGATCTTCCCTTGTGAAAAGTATGAGGGTTGAGACTTTGTAAGCCGTCATACATGAAAATGGTTACTCCTACAAAAAGACTCATACAACCTGTTTTATAGAGAATTTGCTAATCTACAACTACCATAATAACTATTTTTTTCGTAAAACCGATAGATAACGAAATATTCGTGAAAAACTGTCTTTTTTAAAACAGAGTTGAGCATTAACTAAATAAAAAATTATTTAAGTACCGGACGAAATAAAAGTTACTTTAACTTTAGATTATTTGACGAATACAGTTATTTTTTTTACTCCACGATAATTTATTCAACAAATAAAGTTAATTTTTTTAAGAGACGAGAATTTATTCGACGAATAAAGTTAATTTTTTTATTCGTCGAGCGTTTAAACTTCAGCGTGGAATAAACTTCTCCACATTACCTTTAATTTTAACTTACGGTTAACTTTATTCGACACATGACGAATAATTTTCCAACGTTTGATCGTTATTCGAAATTGTTATTTAAATAAATTTTTTGCCCATCTCTGCGCAACAGTTTCCAGAACAGTCCTCAAAATGACCGCAATCTTTCTAGACCCTCTTTTCCTAAAGGGTGTAGCCGGATAAGCATAGTGAAAAGTGCCCCCAAACCAAATTGAACTTTGTTTGCGGCAATCGATAGATTCCTCTAAGAAAACTATTTCTGCCAAGTTTCAACCCGATACCCCTACTACTAGGGTAGTTACAGGGTGAAACGTAATTTACAGTTTAAGCTCCATTACTTTTGATCTATTGAATAGAAACTTATACGAAAAATCAGAGGCATTCTGCCCATTGATACACGTGTCTGTGAATTTTTTCAGAATTTTCAGTGGCAAAACCGAATTTTAAAAAATTCAAAAAGATTAAAAATCACGATTTCAAAGTCAAAATTTCAAATTACAACTTTTATATTTTTACAGTTTTGGCGTCTTTGTATGGTCATTAATGTCTAATTTTTTCAGATTTTTCGAAAGGGTGGAACGCAGTCGCAAAAATCAAAAACTGATATTTCTTACCTTCCCGTACGCAAAGTTGTGGCATGCTCGTACGACGAATATATTTTGTTCATTAAACGGGTGTTATATGCAATTCTAAATACTTTCACATGTTTTAAATGAGTCAATGCAATTAATCTGATAGCATTTTACCGTTGATAAGGGTGAAGTTTTACCTAATTGCGTGTATAAGTGATGTCAGTATGTATGTACAAGTCTCTCCACGACCGTTCTTGGTAGTTTCTTGAATTCTACACCTAACACGACTAATATTCGACTTAACAGTGTTTATTTATCTATCCGACATATTGTATATGGACACTATTTTATATTATATTATATTAATTTGTTATATAGTATATTATATTATATTATTTATATATTATATATTATAGTAATTATGTTGAATTTGTGAATTACACCAGTTTGTAGATTCCTTTTACATGTAATCACAAATGTTTACAAAATCACTCACACTCAGAAAAAATGTAAAATCAGTGCGTAAACGATAAGTAAATGTTTTCAATAAATGTATAACTTTATAATGTTACAACAACAACTGGTGTAATTCACAAATTCAACATAATTACTATAATATATAATATATAAATAATATAATATAATATACTATATAACAAATTAATATAATATAATATAAAATAGTGTCCATATACAATATGTCGGATAGACAAATAAACACTGTTAAGTCGAATATTAGTCGTGTTAGGTGTAGAATTCAAGAAACTACCAAGAACGGTCGTGGAGAGACTTGTACATACATACTGACATCACTTATACACGCAATTAGGTAAAACTTCACCCTTATCAACGGTAAAATGCTATCAGATTAATTGCATTGACTCATTTAAAACATGTGAAAGTATTTAGAATTGCATATAACACCCGTTTAATGAACAAAATATATTCGTCGTACGAGCATGCCACAACTTTGCGTACGGGAAGGTAAGAAATATCAGTTTTTGATTTTTGCGACTGCGTTCCACCCTTTCGAAAAATCTGAAAAAATTAGACATTAATGACCATACAAAGACGCCAAAACTGTAAAAATATAAAAGTTGTAATTTGAAATTTTGACTTTGAAATCGTGATTTTTAATCTTTTTGAATTTTTTAAAATTCGGTTTTGCCACTGAAAATTCTGAAAAAATTCACAGACACGTGTATCAATGGGCAGAATGCCTCTGATTTTTCGTATAAGTTTCTATTCAATAGATCAAAAGTAATGGAGCTTAAACTGTAAATTACGTTTCACCCTGTAACTACCCTAGTAGTAGGGGTATCGGGTTGAAACTTGGCAGAAATAGTTTTCTTAGAGGAACCTATCGATTGCCGCAAACAAAGTTCAATTTGGTTTGGGGGCACTTTTCACTATGCTTATCCGGCTACACCCTTTCGAAAAATAGATCGTGCTCTATAAGTATTACCCATTCACATTTTAAGAACTCGTCGGTTAGGTCACGGAGTATCCTGGCCGCATTAATATTTATACGCAAGTGTCTCGCACGACGGGCGGCTCAGGACGTAAAAACTGCTCGCCCATGATCGTGGAACGGAGACGAAGGGGATCATTCGGGGGATAAAAAAAATCCGAACGAGAGAACCACGACAGGAGGGTCCGCTGGCAGGCCGTGGATCTTAGAGAACGGCGCGATTAGCCGGTGACTTTTTGCCGAATCGATAAATCGGAAGCCAAACATCTCAGGGACGCTTCTGTGGGAACGAACGTTCACCGTGCATAACCACGTTTTCCGCGTCCAGTAAGAACCACTCCAGATCGACGGAGGCGTTCTTCGTGCCTCTGTTTCTACGATGGCGTCGCTAAACCGACGTGATACATACCTAAATATACATTACCGCTCGAAAGTAGTCACCCATCGTTACAGTGAATATCGTCAAAGCAATACCTAAAAAACCAAAAAAAAGTTGAAAATCGGCAAAATGGTGGGACTTAAAAAAAAAGTTACAATTCTGCCCCAAAATTCTCGAATTACTCATGGAAAAAGAGTTGTTCAATTTAATTTATTTATAAGAGTTTTTTGGTCCATCGACGATATAATTATACTAGAAATAAGAAAATCCTTGGTTTTTTTATTTCAGGAAAGAATTGGAACCACAATTACAATCGCCAATTTGCAACTCCGGCGACGAGACCTTACGAACATGTTCATATATCTCTATTTCTACCGACCACTTTGTAATGAAAAAATTAATTTTTATTGTTTGAATGTGAACTAAAATACCCTGACAGTTTGGGAAAGATCCGCTTAACAGTTTCTTAAAAAAAAATTCCCAAGAATCACCTTATTTCTAGCGTCCTAAATAGGGCTCCCCCCTTAACGTAAATATTTTTTCGCGATTTCTGACAAGGGAACATCCCGAACACGGAAATTCAAAAAATTCTGAAACTTTGTGAATATGTAGAGAATTTCCTCCTGATTATAACGAAATTTTTGTTTGCTGCCCAAATTCATTCTAGGGGGGTCTAATTGACCCCTGAAAATCCGGTTATTTTCCGATTTTCTGTTATAACCCGTGAACTGTAAAATAATTTTTTACTAAATGATAGATCTAATTAAAAGAAATAAATTTTGTGTTTAAACTTTTTTTCTATCCCTTACAGCTCGCGAGTTATAACAGAAAATCGGAAAATAGCCGAATTTTCAGGGGTTAATTTCACCCGCTTCGTGTGAATTTGGGTAGTAAATAAAAATTGCGTTGTAATCAGGAGGAAATCCCCTACATATTCACAAAGTTTCAGAATTTTTTGAATTTTCGGGTTCGGGATCTTCCCTTGTGAGCTCCGAACCACTGTGCAGCGAAACAATTTTGACAAATAAAACAAAAGAATGATTTTTCGGTAGAAGGTTCCTTTCCCTTACAAATTGTGTCGGAAAATAGTTCCTACTTTTATGACTCTACCAGGATCTTAGGGAAGGTTGTACAGCCAGTTTTGACTTTTTTCATATAATTCTCCCTGCAATGAGAATTTTACAGAAATTCGTTTGGAATACAATACGTCCCTTCATGGGGTTTAATGGAGTTAAAGCAAATGTGGAAAAGTAAGAAACATTTGGCGTAATAATACAACAAAATATATAGGTGGACAAATATTTTTGAGCGGTAATGTTACTTTGAAAAAGGACGCACGATATGTATATAAAACGTACAGTCAGGAAAAAAGTACAGTCTTGTTAAATAACAATTAATTGATTTAAATGTGTAACAAAGATACAAGGCGTTAAAAAGTATTACATACTTTGAGAATATATAGTAAATATAGGCAGAAAGATCAATATTTTTGGATATGGGGACCATTTTCAGCTTTGATAACACGTGTGACGTGTCTGCTTCGATTCATTGTAGAGTAACTGTACTCGTAGTTGACACTTTTATTTTCAGTCACGAATAGTAAGCTTTCTATAAAAAAAATGTTTTTGACTAATACTTTTTCAAACAGCGTATTAGTCACGAATAATAAGCTTTCTATTAAAAAAATGTTTTTGACTACTACGCTGTTTGAAAAAGTATTAGTCAAAAACATTTTTTTAATAGAAAGCTTATTATTCGTGATTGAAAATAAAAGTGTCAACTATTGGTACACTGTCAATTACGAGTACAGTTACGCTACGTGGTTTCTAAATCGAGTATTATCCTAGCGTAATCCTCCCTTTGATGGCTGTAAAAACTTTCGATGCAGATTTGAAACAGCATATGAGACTAAATACTCCGATTTAGATATTTTTCTAATGACAGGTGTTTTCTCCCTAGTAATAGGTGTTTTAAACAGGGGTCGAAAGAAACTTCTTAAAATTTTCAATTAATTATGAAATAAGTGTAAGTTATGAGTATTATCTTTTCTGTTGCGAGAAAATTGTTATTCAATGCAGTGCATTGACTGAAACTTTTATTGCATATATTTTTGTGTAAAGAAGAAACTTTTATTTTCTTGAAAAGAGTTCTTGTAAAACAGGAACATTTATTCTGCTCTGTCAAAGTTGAACTTGTGACAAGCAGATTTCCTGAGAATGTTCTGGAGTAAATAGATCTGAAGTTGAAACCTTAAACCGTCCGGTGAAAATGGTTATATAAAAATCACAATGTGCTTTCTCTTCTGTATTTATCCTGCTTCCAATTCCTTAAATAATACTAATTAAAAATATATTCCTAGCATTTATATTCTACCCTTAAATATCTGTTCAAACGTATAGGAGCCTGCAGAACGTTTATTAATCGAACATAAAATTACTGTTAAAACTTACAACAGAGTTAAAGTGTTAATAATGTATAAAGTTAATTTAAAACAGAAAATAAATGATTTAAAAGTTAAAACCTCGATAAATAAGTTTATTTATAAAAGTTGACAGTTTCATTCGACCCCTGTGTTTAAACTTTGCAGACTCATTTATTATTTTGGGAACACGTTTGTAGCAACCAATATTAAAAACAAAATGAAAAAGAAACAAACCAATTTTGTGGTGGAGGTCTAGACCAAAAGACCCCCTTAATTTTATGGACATAGCATTGAATTTCTCCGCGTATTATCCAGTCTTCTCTTGCATTTAATAATTTTTTTCATTACCCCAAAACGTTACACGCCGCGTAAAATTGTTTATCATAAAAACAACGGAGTTCTTTTTACATAATAACACACGACTTGCTGCAGTTATTTTAATCTAGCTGCTATTAATTCAGTTTCAACGGCTTTTTATTGGTCGTCCCATAGACCTGACGACGCGCCCTTAACACTTCTTCCTCGGCGTTCTTTAAGCCGTCGTGACTCATTCAGTCATTCCCCCTGAGATCGCCTCGGGTGCTCGGGATCGTTTCTTTCCGAAACCGCGGCAACGAAAATTACGCGGATGGACGTGTCAGGGATACGCGATGGAATCGCTAATCCACCGGTCGCCAGCCTCTTCCACTCCGGCGCCATTCTTTCCTCGTCGATCGGCGTGTTTTTATCTCACTGTATGAGGAGGCACAGTAGGAAGGCATAAAAAAATTCTTACAAAAGTCGTTTGATATTGGGGGGAGCTTATTTTGTATAAATAGGTTCTCTGCTGGTGGAGAAGTGGAAGAGATTTCAAGGTCAACTTAACTCTTTTAATTGGAGCGCTCCATTTTTTTATTCATAATAATATGATAACGTTTGTGGAGACCAGTTTTACGAGGTGCAAAATTAAGTCGTTCCGTTTTATGGAGGGTCGTAAAATCGTGAGGACCAGGGGATTCACAATCAGGTCAACGTATGTCGCACGCCTTCGGCTAGCTAAACCCTAATTTGATCGTGCTACTCGTCGCCGAAAGCGTGTGATATGCACTGGCTTAAGGCGGATTCACACGTATCCGTTCCGCGCCAGTGGCGCCCTATATCGTTCCCCTGTTTTAGCACGGAGCAGTTCGTCACTTGTCCGTGTCAGTTGCTGACACTAAAACGAAGAGACCGTTGACACAGGTGGCGCTGAACCGTCGCGGATTTGTGGATCCGCCTGTAATTCCCCGGAGCCTCGTGATTTTGCGAGCTTTCATAACACGGAATTGCACGCGGCTAAACTCGCCCCAACAAGCGGTATCAAATTATGAATTAAAAAAATTTTGGTCTCGTTTAAAAAAATTAAGGTGACCTTGAAATCTCTGTCTTTTCGCTACCAGCGCAGAAACTATTTAGATATGTATAAGGTAATTGTCCCAATACCTGGACACTTAAGGTACGGCGGAAACACGTTTGAGAATTTTTCAGTTATACGAGTCGATTTATGTAAAAACGATTTTGCAATTACATGGGGCACCGTGTGTAGTTTATCATTAAAAAAAAAACAACATATTATTGGATTGAATAACTATGTAAAATATTGAAAATTCATAGTCCTTACAATGGCCCAATACCTGGACAGCTGGACCCAATATTTTGATGTTTTCTTGGGAAATTTAATAAAAAAACAACGCAATAGTTTTTTCTTTTGGCATGTTTCTTCTGTATAAGTAATTTATTCAAATCAGTAAAAAAACTTGAGTAAAAAGAATCTATTATTGAATGACTAATTTTAAGGTACACAAGAATTTTACACATGAATTAAATATTATCATTAAAACAAGATAACAAGAATACAAAGTAATATTTGCTAAGGTGTTAAATAATTATTTTATTATTGTGTCAACAATAACGCGTACTTATTTCACAGTTTGCACACATGGTCAGGTTTAGGGCCGTCCCGGGATTTCACTGTACCAGTAGATAGACACTTGAATAAAAAACTAATACGAACTTTTCATTTTAATCTTCCAATCAAAAAATAATACTACAAGGTACCATTTTTCTAAGGATGTATCAGTTGTACCAATATACTAAACATTATTAAAAATATTCGCTTAAGAAAAATTAGAGACTGTTTAGCAAATCAGATAAGAGCAATATTAAAATGGTGTAAACTGGAGAGTTGAAGAAAATGTATTTTTATTACGACTGTTTCAAATTTACTAAGGCAAATATGTATATGAATATATTTTATTAAATATTTGAGTAATTGAATAAAATAGTTTTATGGGTAAAGCGAATATTAAATGTAATAATCAGTATTATTTGCACTAGTGTCCAGGTATTGGGACATTTACCTTACCCCATAATGCCCCACTTTACATCAAACTACTTTTGTAAGAACAATTTTTTATTCCATCGTTTTCGGTTAAAACATACACCCTGTATATTATTTTTGTGTTTCTGTAATTGCTGTTTACAATATTCTGATAGAAACATAAGTGTCACCAGCAAAATGAATATTATTCACGCTACTTTAGGATGAAATTGACATCGTACATTGAAACGTCATTTATATTATTTTTCATTTTTGATAATGCTACTTGTGGTATTCTTTCTGAAAGAAAGAATAATTCCCACGAGAATAGCGACTGTGTTCCACTATCCAAAAATTCCTTTATTCGAACGATTATGTCTCCCTATTAATTCGGATGCGGGAGGTTCTACTGTATTAATTTTAATAACAGGGGTTTTACCGAGTTCGGCATTTACGTAACATTGTTCCCACATAATGTAGCTTTTGTTTGTCCTCTTTTTCAACAGCATGTTAGTATCTACCTTTCCTCACCGCATTCTCAGAATAATTTATTTTGCTGCGTGAATTTTTGTGACCGTAGAAGGTCTTGCGGTATAAGGAAAATTATTTTTAGCATAACAAAGTCTCGTACAAGGACATGTGTTTCCGCCAGCTCGGCCATGGGTTTTCCAATCCGTAATTTCCTGTAACCACTAACCATAATATTGATGTTCTCAGAATCTTAACAGGAAGAAAATATTCCCGGCACCGCAGAATCCAGCGATTATATTAAAGTAATAGTAAATAATCAGATGGCAAAGTCTAGTAACGTTGCTATACCGAATCGTGTACTCTTTACTGGAATTTTTTACCTTCTATTTCTAGTATAATTTCAAAATTGTGAAGTAAGTTATTTGAAATTGCAATCCTGACGGAACCGTTTCAGTAACATAGGCAGGAACTTTTTAGTTTTTAAAAGTATCTGAAAGACGTAATCCCCACACAGCACCATAACATTGCAGCAACGTCTCTGCAATGATGCGGTGCAAGATGGCAATGTTGCAACATAACATTGCAGAGACGTTGCAGGTTCAGTCCTATGTCCGCCTTCGCAATATTGCAGGTGTGTATTTTTGCAAAGTTGCGGCAACATTACGAATATGTAGTCCTGCAACGTTCCGGCAATGATTCTGCAACGAAACGGCAAAATTGTGGCAATGATCCTGCAACTCTTCGGCAATATTGCGGTGCGTATCCAGTTAAATGAAACACGCCGTAGAATCCACTCGGCGTCATGTACATATTTCGAAAAATTTTGACAAAGTCATAGTTGCTTCAGAATATTGTTGTAATGTTTCCACAAGTTTTCACTACAGTATTGCACGACGATGTGCGCGCAATATTGCAGAAATATTGTAGGACCGTTGCCACTGGAACATTGCACGTCGATGTGCGCGCAATATTGCAGAAATATTGTAGGATCGTTGCCAATGGAACATTGCACGGCAACGTTCTTGCAATATTGTAGGATCGTTGCCACTGGAACATTGCACGACGATGTGCGCCCAATATTGCAGAAATATTGTAGGACTGTTGCCACTGGAACATTGCACGACGATGTGGGCGCAATATTGCAGCAATATTGTACCATCGTTGCCAACGGAACATTGCACGGCAACGAAATTGCAATATTGCTGCAATATTGTAGGATCATTGCCACTCCAATAATGCACGACAATATTGCAGGAACGTTCCTACAATATTGCAATGCAACCTGCAACAACGTAATATTGCAGCAACGTCCCTGCAATACTGCTGCAACGAGGTGTGCTGTATGGGAAATGACGTCTTCGGGTTGGGCAGAAGAAAAACTCTTTGCATTCACGTCATTGTGCTTTAACTAATAATGTGGTCTACAAATATATTCATTATTTAAATATACCTGTATGGGGTTTGTCGGTTTTTATAAACCAGGTTTAAAAAGTGGTTTTTATTTATAAATTTGTAAAATTCGAAAGCTGGATTTTAAATCTAAAAACCCGGTTTTGTATACTAGAATTAATATGCAGAAATTAATTAATTATTTAATTAAAAACGTTAACATTTTGCCTTGAAATCGCCTCGGACACAAGCATATTGTAATAGGTAGGTAACAGTTTACTGTAAAACTAATCTTCATGAGTGCATACATATTTTCAGAAAAAAAAATACTAAATGGAATAAAGATTTATAATGTGGCACCACCTTTTAAAAGATTTATATTTTGTACGGATTTTAGTTATTTTAGTTCTTTTCCATTTGGTTTTGTATGCAGTCTATTTTATTGTGTTGTATTTTTGTAGATCCATAAATATTAAATGAACTCAAAAAGTGTACGCATTTGTACGGAATTTAATTATTTTAATTTTTTTATTATTTAATTTTGTGTAGATAGAGTATATTTTATTTTGTTATATTTTTGTAATTCCGTAATATTGGAAAATGAAATTTTTTAAAATAAGTACAAATATTTATTTACTATTTTAATTATTTTTTTTTTGTGAAAATTCGAAAACCGGTGTAACCGGTTTTTGGAGAATAGTGAAATTTGAAAACCGGGTTTCTCAAAAGTCGGTTTTTGTATAAACCCTAGTATACATGTAGATATGTCTCTTTTTCAAAATAAATCCACATACTCTTATTATATTCATTAACCTCTTTTTTTCCATTAAATGATACCAATAACATCGCTTTAGTGCTTTTTGGTATATTTTGATCCTTTGATATGGTCGTTGACAGATAAGAAAATACCCGTGGGGATATTTTCGTGAAATCTACTTTATACAAAAGTTTTATAAAAATCTGTGAAAGGTCGATACAGCTGTGGGAAAAAGCCTGTTCATCAACGTGATTAATAATGTACGCTGCTAAAATTTGGCTAAACAGATTGAATACAATCCTGTATAATTTGTAGGCCTTATGCATTTTCATTTAATTGTAGCAATACCTCTGTAATATTTTCTTAACATGTATCAATTACTGTTTTCTTAACATTGCCATTAAAAATATTAACTAATGAACACTATTTTCAACATAGGCTTCATTTCTTTTTTCATTAAAATAAAATATTTTTTCGAATAATTCGAATATTTCAATATTCGAATATTCAAATTATTCGAATTCGCTGGTATTCCAGTTATTCAAATCTCAAATTTGAATTCTCTGGTATTCGAATATTCGAATACCTAGAATATTCAGATACTTAGAATATTCGAATACCTAGAATATTCAGATACTTAGAATATTCGAATACTTAGAATATTCGAATACTTAGAATATTCGAATACTTAGAATATTCGAATACTTAGAATATTCGAATACTTAGAATATTCGAATACTTAGAATATTCGGATACTTAGAATATTCGGATACTGAGAATATTCGGATACTTAGAATATTCGGATACTTAGAATATTCGAATACTTAGAATATTCGGATACTGAGAATATTCGAATACTTAGAATATTCGAATACTTAGAATATTCGAATACTTAGAATATTCGAATACTTAGAATATTCGAATACTTAGAATATTCGAATACTTAGAATATTCGAATACTTAGAATTTTCGAATATTCGTAACAGCCATACAACGATCGTAATAGGTACTGTCGTAGTACGATGTAGGAAACATGATTAAGATATTTATAAATATCGATATAAGTTTTATGATAAACGTAATATGTACATGTAGTGAAAGTAAAATATTCTCCAGTAAACCTATTTTTAAAAAAATACAAAAATGCAAAATAAAACCGCCTTGTTAGATCATTATCAGCTAAAATAAACTAGGTAGTCAAAACTTACATCGGTAGATACTTGATGTTTCTAAATGTTTGTAGCACGCACGAAATAGGATATGGTCAAGAAACTTTTTGCGCCCATTTCTCATAGCTCATTTGCTTCATGTTTTTAGCACGAAATGTCATTTATCTTCATTAATTTCGAATAAATCAATGAGTCACGATTTGAGAGCCCAGCACGATATTGGCAACTCTCGCCTACTGTCTCATTTACTGAAAATAGGAAACATTCTAGTCCTTGCTTTGATCCTAAACCCAGCTCACACCGGTTCGCTCTCTGAAAGCCTCAGACTGTAGCCAACGAAACGAATTCATCTTCTCGGTGCGAAGGTCGCATCAAGACTGATTAATCACGGACTAACCTTGACAAAACCTGCATCAGTCATTAGCATTTAATCGCTATCCTTTACCACTTGCTTCTCCTAGAACGCCCATACTCCCTTGCACCCCTGTGGCACCGATCCGGTCGAATACCGGATCACCTCCAGCGAAATGCCCAACTCAATCATTTCGCTGTGGCGACTTACCTACCCCTGCTAAGCACGAGCGACGTAAAAGCCTCGTTATCCTTGAGTACATCTGTCCCAAGTATTCGACTCACCGGGGCGGACGAATTAAACCGCCACCCGATTCGAAAGCTTCCACGAAAACGTACCAAGTCCTCATCGGCGGCATAAAGCGATAAATCATTCAGCAGGTTTAAACGAAGCGAACTGCTTGTAATTCACGGAACAGCGGTAGTCTATACCGTAGCGGCTCGCATACGTGCGACAGCCTCGAGGAAGAGGAGGAAAGAGGCGACGACGATGAAGAGGAAGGCGAAGAAAAAGAAAACGCAGCGGCGTAATGACGGCGCGGAAGGAGAGGGGCCCAGGGAAGGGCCAGAGCGGAAGGGAACGGCAACGCGAGCGTGGAGGAAAGGCAAGGAAAGGCGAGGCACGAGCTGTTGGCTCCGTGGACAATGCCACCTTGGGGCTATGGGAACCGGCGGTGTGAAGGCATGTGTTGTCTTCTCGAGGCCGTTGGAGGACGTGTCGCGGCTCGCATCGTCAATTTGCCTGACAAAAGGAAATCACCGTGCGGAGGACAGGACGCGTGACCAACCGAATTCTCGGCAATGCGTGCGCGTACGCCTGGAATCCAGCCAGCCGGCCGAGCATCGGGTTCTTTTGATCCGGACACTCGCGCCCGATTCTAATCCCCTCAGAGCTCCGCCGCGAGACCACGTCCGCCGAAATCTCCCCGCCACAAAGTTGGACGGAACGGTGAGCTGGCACCGTGATAGGATTACTTGTCAGGCCTTCGTGCGCGCGGCCACTTTGATATCTCACGGCGATAAAGCTCTCTTTGACGTGCGCGGCTTTTTATTGGGTCGTTGAACAGCCGGGAACCATTTCTTCTATCGGCGAGGTTCATTTAAATTGATGGAACGCTGGCAACTGGTTTACGAGTGCCTTTTTTCTCTCCTTTCCTGAAGCTCTCTTTAAGAACCTTCTTTTAATAATCCTAAAATGCTGTGGGGCTTACAAAGGGAACGTTCACCGAAAATGTTGATTTCAATGAGACCTCGTGCGAATGTAGAGCTGGTAACGGTGTGAAGTAATTTTTAATTATTGTCAATGATTATGGATTTTTCATTAAATCAAAACATCTTGAGTCCTTTATTTTAAAAATATTCAATGAAAAACAAAAAGAGGCATAAAAGTACAATCATTGGCACCCTAAAATTTCAGGTTATATGGAAAAATATATATCGTTAAAAACGAAGTTTAAAGTGTTTAAACATTTACTATTAAATACCCGCAACACTTAGTAAATGTGTATTTCAATCCATTACTTAGTTTAAAGCGGCAAAATATACTTACCTACCCCTTATCAAAATTGTATAGAAACGCCTAAAACTCAGCCTTTGTCCCACTTTGTGGTGTTGCCAGATGTAAAATGTGTAGTTCAAGTACTGGGCTTTGCAATGTTGTAGTGAAAGGAAAATAAGAAATAGTAGGTAAAAAAGTACTTTCTAAGTTTGTACTTCTTAATATTTGGCTTTTTAAGGGGGTAGGTCACCCTCGATAGCCCTAAAACAGGCATTCTTCAAACGCAAATTGTAAAGTGATAAATAACAATAGAGGCAACGTTTTTTTCTAGTTTTAATCGTTATTCTATGAGTTTTAACACAAAACAAGAAAAGTCTAAATATCTCTATGTACATAAAAGTTGTGAGTAAAAACGTAAAGGCGTGTACGCGGTGCACCGTTTGATGGTGAACATAAAATCTCGAAAACCGCTCCAACGATTTGGATGGAAATTTAATGAGAGATGCAGAAAACCATTCCCCACGATGTGTCGGAAGCAGATTTTCGAGATTAATTCTGAAAAAAAAGATAAAAAATATTTTTCATACAAGAAATCGATAAAATCGTATTTTTCAACATAAATATTGTATTATTTTTTTTTTCGAAAATCTAAAACTCTAAATGTAAGAATTGTTCAGTCTTTTATGCTCTATCACGGTGCAAAAAGAAAAAATTTCCACGACGCGTATTTTATAAACAAAATGATTGTTTTGTTATTTTACATATAAATTCGTAACCGTAACGGATGGAGACAATCATTTTGTGCCAGAAATTTACAATTCTCGGTGGTTTATTGAAATATGAAGGTACGCAATTTTTTTAAATTTTCTTATTTGCAAGAAACAATTTTCCAGTTTGGTATCTACTTATATTCCCGGTATGTTGGCGTATTAAAGTCTAAATCTAATGTCCAACTTATCTATTTTTGCTGTCTTCTCCAGCTTCGCCTCCTCTTTCCAGACCCATATTTCTATGGCGTACAGTATTATTCTCTTAAGGGGGGAGACCACTGTAAAAAATCTGAAAAATTGATTTTTTCTTTTTTACATTTTCTGAAAGACGTACATTTCAAGAATGCTGTCTCCAAATTTTATGAATAAATTCGCAAAATTGACGGAGATATGGTGTTTTCCGTGAAGCGGTGTCAAACGCGCGACTGAGCCGCGCGGAACATTGAACGCGTTTTCCTCACAATGATATTTTTGAACCGCGTTGACAGTCTACAGTGAAAACTATACGTCCAAATGATACGAGCAAGGGCATTTATTGTATGAAAAACTCGTCTCTATTACTTGACGATCAGTTTTTTTAATTAACGACCTCCTTATATTTTTTTATCAACATTTCCCTAACTTTGTACCCCGAAAACATGATTTTTTTTCAGTGGTCCGCCATTTTGTAATTCCTTGCGATTTTGGCTTTTTTTGATCGTCACGTAATAGAGGTAGGCTTCTAGTTTCTAAATATTATTGTCTTTTTTAATTCCGATTAACCATATGGCCTGGGCACTGTCAACGCGACAAGCATGTTTTTGCCGCAGCGCAAATTTTGATGAAGACTAGTATACAGATTCATGAATTTGATTTAAACAATTTTTTTTTTTACCCTTCAATATGTACATATTAACTATACTAAGCAATAAATTGATTTGCTTGCATTGTTTGTTGAAATTTAATTCCCAAAAACACCCTTATTTTTCGGACCATTAAAATTCGGAAAAATCGATTTTTTCTTTTTTACAATTTCTGAAAGACGTAGGTTTCAACAATGCTCTCTCCAAATTTTATAAAGAAATTCGCAAAATTGACGGAGATATGATATTTTTTGTGAAGTGGTGTCAAACGCGCGACTGAGCCGCGCGGAACATTGAACGCGTTTTTCTCAGAATGACATTTTTCAACCGCGTTGACAGTCTACAGAGAAAACTATACGTCCAATTAACATGATCAAGGACATTTATTGTGCGGAAAACCCGTCGCTATTACGTGACGATCAGTTTTTTTCAATTTTCGACCTGCTTCTATTTTTTTTATTAACATTTCCCCAATTTTGTACCCCGAAAAACATGATTTTTTTTCAATGGTCCGCCATTTTGTAATTTTTTACAATTTTGACTTTTTTTGATCGTCACGTAATAGAGGCAGGCTTCTAGTTTCTAAATATTATTGTGTTTTTGAATTCGGATTAACCATATGGCCTGGGCACTGTCAACGCGACTAGGATGTTTTTGCTGCAGTGCAAATTTTGACGAAGAGTATACAGGAAACGGATTTATGAATTTGATTAAAAAAAATTTATCTTACCCTTCGATATGTACACTATTAACTATACTGAGCAATACATTGATTTACTTGCGTTGTTTGGTTTAAATAAATTCCCGAAAAGACCCTTACATTTCGGACCGTTACAGTGGTCTCCGGAGACCGAAAAGAGGCGAATGTTTGTGAATTTTTTTTGGAAAAACGAAAGCATGTATTCTTACAAAACTTTTTGCGCTTAAAAGAGCAACATTTAAAGAAGATTTGGTAATTTTTTCGTAAAAAAATATTTACGTTTATAATAAAATTACAACCGATATCCAAGAAGCCTTTTTAAATAGTTGTTTTGCGGTGAGCACTGCCATTCGGAACCAGATTATCTAAAATAATAAAACAAAAAAGATTTCGTTAATATATTAATGTGTCTTCCGATTGACGGGGGGAATTTCCGAAATATTAATTTAAAATAAAATGGCGGCTATTTAAAGTTTGAAGTCCTGATTTTCGCGCGAAAACCTCCATTTTACGTTGATAAAATCGAAAATATACATTGAAAAAAAATGCGAACGACATTCTGTAGATTTTTATATAAAAAATAAGCCCACAAAATTTTAGAAGGATTGGCGCAGTGGTTGTTGAGATATCTTACTCACCGTTTTTAAAAAGGCTCCATGGATGTCGTTGTAGTTTCATTATAAACGTAAATATTTTTCTACAAAAAAATTACCAAATGCTCTTTAAATGTTGCTCTTTTAAGTGCAAAAAGTTCCATAAAAATATATGCTTCCGCTTGTTCAAAAAAAATTCACAAACATTCGCCTCTTTCGGCCGCCTGACTAGCCTATAACCCCTTAACTAGACTATCAAAAAATAGCATTTTTGTGTCCTCCTCTCAAAGTTATTCTTCGATCATCTTTGTCCTAGTCCCCAAGTTTGTCTTATCGCGATAATTGACTTTTTCGCTGTTTCCTCAACATATATCTCTTGTCCCCCGTTTCTTTGCAAATGGTACCCTAACGTATTTGAATCCTTTCACTTCTACTATTTTTTTCACCCCCATTTCCGAGCGTCTTTCTTTTTCTTACACCTTCCTTTCTTGAATACCAGCACTTTTGACTTTTCCTCATTTAGTATGAGGTCTTTTTTCTTTAGATAGTTCGTCAGTTCCAAGAGGACAGTGAAGACAGCACTTTCTGTAATTTCTTCCTTGTTTTTGCTATTCGGACAATGTCAGCCGCGTTTGAAAGGTTCCATATTTTTCGGTTTCCTGTTACTACTCCTCCTCTTTGCTCTTTCTTCATATACTTTTCCAAATCCACTATGTACAGCGTAAATAGAATTGGGCTTAATGGGTATCCTCGCCTTACTCCTTTTTGGGCCAAAATTCCCTTCCCCCACACTTCTTGTTTTCTTATTTATTTCCTTGATTTCTTCTCTCAGTTGTCAACTTATTCCTCTTTTCTCCATCATTTGGCTTAATTTTTCTCTGTTTGACTTGTTGAAGGCTGCTTGAACCCTGCTTGCGTTTCTGGGGTTAGTTCTTCATCTTCCATTTCTTCTTTCAATCGTTTCCCTATAACCATCGCGTATCTATATCATTTTAGTTATACCTCTGTAGTTCTTCTCCTTATCTCTGTCTCCCTTTTTAAATATCGAGGACATAACTCCTTCTTCCCACCTCTCAGAAAAAACCGTCTCCTTTCTACACCTGGTTTATTATTCCCGTCACTCTCTCTGCTACTTTTCTACCTGCATATACCCACGTTTCGTTTCCTGGTTTATCTTCCCCTGCTGCCTTCACTGGCTGCAATCTTTCCAGTTGCTTTGCAACTCCTTCTATCGTTATTCTGATTGCTAATCTGGCTCGTGCGTTGCATACTTTTGCAACGTTTAAACACTAAAAATTAAACGGGAAGCAAGTTCATAATTTGTCTAGTGGACTTAACGAAATTATTTCGAAACCCGCGGGGCGGTATGAAATGAAATGGTATATTGAACTTTATGCTTATAGGAGAGAGTTAACTCATTAGCTGATTATTTAAAATAAGCGTAGTACATACATTTTTTAACGCTTAATGCTCAGCATCGTGTTTTATATTGTAATATCGCATATATATTAAAAATTACGCGTGACACGCATGGTAAGTTTTCGCAGATTTTATCGATTCATTTCACCACTCGCTTTATACTTTAAGGTGGCATGAAGCTCCGTTATTATGCACTTCGCATAATTGCCGATGGTTCGAAAAGCACGCTGAATCGCGTTTCCACTGCTCCCCATCGAGGACAGAATAGAAGATCCTGTGTTCTAAATATTTTTATACGTGACTCTTTAAATATTTTTGATTTTTATTTCTACGATTTTTTTATATATATGTTAATATGAAATTGATATTATGTATATTTAAATATATAAACTTGTGTGACTATAAAAATATTCGTATTATTATATATAACGACTTTCACCATAGTGAAATGTATACGCATAAAATTAAATGTTTATTGTTGGAAATTTTACAAGTCATTTAGTTGCATTCTGCATCGCACAAGGAAATATGTCTGTTGAAACCAACCGCAATGACTCCCTTAAATTTTTATGAAAGTTAATGACGCTGTAATAATTAGTTATCAGTGTGTAATAACTTCTGAAAGTTATGAATTATTTTCTCTCATATACTCCCTTGAACGTGAAGATCGTGTACATTGGAAGTAAAAGTTCTGCCTGCAACTTTATGGCAGAATCATGATTGCAATGCAGTATCATAGACGTCACAAATTTAAAATGTAGATATTGATACGAGTCTTATTTTATATTTGTATTATTAATTCTAGTTATTAATTTTATTTCTAATGCAATCTCAATGTAGACTCTCTCATGAACTTGTGAGGAAGAAGATTTGTAAATTCCTTGCATTTGGTAAGAAATGATTAAAAAGAATTAAATATAAAAGCTTCTGTATTTTGAATATAAAAACTACTTTACCTCTATCATATAAATAACTAAAAACCCCACAATGTTGACTAAAAACAGAATGAAGATGACCCCGAAATCTAAAAATTTCAGTAAATATAGTTATACATGTAGTCTACCTGCCTGCACATTCCACAGCTTTTAAATATCAAATTGCTTAAGAAATGAAGTCATACAAAGAAATGTGTTCTAAACTTTCAATTTGTTCTTCTACAAAGAATCACCTTTTCTCCCGATTTTATTACGAATTACGTCGCATTCCATTTATTATACTCTACAACTTAATTACAGAAAATGTATTAATTCCCTAATAACGTTGCATAAATTTCATTATTCACCTGCTAGAACTGACATTATTAGAATTCACGAACTGTGCCCTAACTTCGATATTGCAAAATAAATTACAACTAGAACAGAATTTTAGATAGAACAAAAAGACACTTGTGAAAGAGTCTAGCAGGGTAAGCATGGTCAAACGGCCCCCACGCCGATTCCTGGAGTTGTTATTTTTTAAGCAATGCTCCTTGCCTGAAAAACCATTGTGTAAAGTTTTAGATCGCTACCCCCCCCGTTTAAGGGTAATACGGGGGTAAACGCCCTTAACGTTATTATTTTTTATCTCGGTTACTACTTAAGATATTTGAATGAAACAAAAGCGACAAAATAGCTACTTACTAGCTGTACATCATATATTTTTTTCAAAATTTCAAATCTATTATTAAGGATAGAAAAAAAATAATTAATTTTTTGGGGGTGGTTTTTGGAAACAACCCTATGTGTGACAACCACCAAAAACTCAAGAATAATACTCTATTATCTAACTATCATGTATAAAATTGTAGGATGATCGCGTTGGTGGAACATACTTAATAACCCCTCAACGACGGCGACCGCGTCCCTCTACTCTCCATACGACGACGTATCGAGGTCGCCATTGGGAGGTTAAATAATTATAAACAATAAAACTTTCAATACACGTATAGATAATAAACATTTATTTGTAGCGAACTAAAACTTTACATAATGGTGTTTCAGGCTAGGAGCATTGTTTGAAAAATAACAACTCCAAGAATCGGCGTTGGGGCCCTTTGCCCATACTTACCCTGCTACACCCTATTAATATCTGGGAAGTATTCGTATTTAGCGCATGCGCGTTGTTCCGCAGCTACCTTCACCTTCACACTTCGATCTCCCAAACGAACCGCAATCGTTTCTTCCATTCGCATTTAAATGACACGTACTCAGGCTCGCGACAAGTACTCTTTATCGTCACAAAACCCCTCATATTTAAAATATAATGATCTTCTTTAAATTATTTAACTATGTTCCACCATCTCGACAATTTTCGGGATTTTTTATATAATAGCTCGATAATAGAGCATTATTCTTGATTTTTTTGGAGGTTGTCACTCAAAGGGTTGTTTCCAAAAACCACCCCCAAAAAATTAATTATTTTTTTTCTATCCTTAATAATAGATTTGAAATTTTGAAAAAAATATATGATGTACAGCTAGTAAGTAGCTATTTTGTCGCTTTTGTTTTATTCAAATATCTTAAGTAGTAACCGAGATAAAAAATAATAACGTTAAGGGCGTTTACCCCCGTATTACCCTTAAACGGGGGGGTAGCGATCTAAAACTTTACACAATGGTTTTTCAGGCAAGGAGCATTGTTTAAAAAATAACAACTCCAGGAATCGGCGTGGGGGCCGTTTGACCATGCTTACCCTGCTAGACTCTTTTAGGGTGCAACCAAGTAAAGTTTAAATCGGTTCCAAATTTCGCTAATCAACTAGAAAATTTCTCGATATTAGGGAAAGTTATCACGGTCATGAAACACGGTTATGCAAACAAGATGTTAAAATCGGAATGAAGTTCCTATAGGTACCTACAGAAATGTCGGAGACCCTTATCTACCCACAGCTTATTTAGTCACGGTGAGAAGATAACGAAAATCATTCGCTGGATGCCTGTCACTTATTTGCATGCAAGCAGCGTGGAATGTATTTCCTGAAATCTTATACCTTAATGAGGGGCATATACAGTGTTGCAGGGAAGTACCGAAAATATTTCTCGCACGTTTAAAAGTTGCAAAACCACTTACTTAATACATATTTATATGTTGAGATTACAGCATTCAAATTCTTATATTAAACATTCTCATAAGAATATACATAATTTTTAGCCTTTCAATGTGTGCGTTGCACACACTATCCACGCACAAAATGACGATATGTACTTACAGGCTGAAACAATTTCATTGAAGTGTTACGCTGATATTGCAGAGTAACATTAGTTTAGAATTTTGATCTTAAAAGTCTGTGGCAGAATGGCAGTCGTCAGTTTGAAAAATGGATCATGGAATATTCGACATTTTCAATTTTGATGGCCATCCACGGATTACAGAATATTTTCCGCATTGTCGCGATTTTAATTGTCACGGCTGTTCATTAATGTTGCTTAGTGTACTTGGAGTAAATTCTTTGAGTTCTAAGAAAATAGTTCCGTTGCGAAAAGCGTAAGCCTTTTTCGCAGCCGACGATGGACATTGGCAGAAAATGCTTGTAAGTGAAGTGTTAAAAATGATGTCTTCAATTAATAAGTGTGCTAGCTGAAGCATTTAATCTTTGCGCGGAGATGGTAAAGCACGCTATCTGGAAGCATTTAATCGATGGCAGCAGATGTGAGAGTATCAAAAATTCAGTCCCGAGAAGTGTGTAGAAATGTAGGATTACGGGAAATTTTTGTGAAATATTTTGGATTTAAAATATTTTCTACTTCATGTTACATTACTGTCAAAATTAAAATCATATGCGAGATGCTTACATAAAGTTATAATCAGCCACTGGTGTAATTCTTTCCATCACATCTTGAAGGAGTGAATAGAAGTAATGGACTTTGTTAAAAACAAATAGATATTGATCGAACAGTCTAGATAGATACATAGGTAAATAAAGAAAAAAGTAAATAATGGAAAATACTCTAAATGTAAATAAAAGAGAATATTAAATATGCAAAAAAGTTTACACGCATTGAAGAAGATTATTCCTATATTCTACCACAGATTAAAATACTTGAGGGGTGATTTTTCAAAAGGGCATATTTCCATTTTTGACCTTGAAGCAAAGTTTAATGTGCATCGGCTCAATAATGTTAAATTACACCCCCAGTGGCACAAAACGCTACAAAATAGGTTTAATTGCTTTTTGAAAAATTGAAGTGAAAATATATTTCTAAGTTTGTCTGATGACGTAGTGAAATCATTTTTTAGTCTCAAACGAAACGAACATATTTCCTATACTGATCTAGGAAATCATAATGAATTCGAAACAAAAGGAACTTAATTCCATAGAGTTACCCAAACTTACTTAAATTAGTTTAAAAATGTACACACTGGCATAGTATCTTTAGAATTAAATGTGGCAGAACAAAGTAACCATAAACATTATATTGTATTTTGAAAATGGCAGAAAAGATTTGTGCAAGTTTTTGATAGTGGATGAAGGAAAGACAGATAGATAGATTTGGCTTATTTCCAAATGGTTTCATACAAAAGGGCTTATTTCTTGAAAGGGCTGATTTTTGTTTAATAAACGTTGGCACCACAGTTTTTTTGCGGTGACAGAAAAAAATTTCTATGTCGAAATGTATCCTTTTGAAAATCACTCCTCACTTGTATTTTAATGTAACGCTTGTATTTCATTTATGTTGATTGCATTTTGCCTTTAGTTTTTAGCTTCCTGAAGAATTCTTGGTTCCTATTAAATTCAGTAACGAGACTGTTCCCATTAAACGTATTAAATTTCAAGAAATATATATATATGTATATGTTGCAAGTTTCATTAGAGAAACACTGGTTCGTCTGATGCATGTGAACAAACTTATATTTGTAGGAAACTTTTATTTCTCACTCGAGTTACTCACAGAAGTATTACTTAATTAAGTAATGTTGAATACAGAATTATCCATTAGTATAAACCTTGATTAATATATTTTCAGGTAGTGCCTACCATCTACCAAAGAAATCTTGCTAGAAGAATAGAACAAGATAAGCCCAAATTTCACAGAAAATTAGTCGAATCTATGCATAATAGACTAAAGCTTATAAAATCGCAGGAATATTAACTGATTGTAATTACGTTTATATAAATTATCTTCACTTAAAATGGGTTTACTAAAACCCAAAATGTATTTGAAATATGCATGCTACAGATCATGTACATATTATTTGATTATTAAGTAAATATCCGTTTGACGTTTAATTAGTTAATACAAAATAACCACTGCAGTGGTACAATTAACGTTGATGATTCTGCATAAAAGATGGAAGAGTAGGATTAATGACGAATATTTTGCACGCCGTGTAATTTCACCCTGTCCTCTGGTAAACAAAAAAAAAATGAAACCTTTGCAAACCCTCTGCAAACACTGCCTACGGGTTAAAAAGAGAGTGGCTATAACTGTCCGCCATCAATTGGAAACTCACCTGTACTCACAATGTATGCAAATGTCACTCGAAACGTGGCATTTTCACTGGCAAATGAGGCGAGATTGAAGGATTGCGCGTCTCTGCATTACCTGCTCCTCCTTCTGTGCCTTCTGAAGCACTGTAGATCATACACTAAAATTTGCTTTGAACCCGGGAACATAAGCCGTGCATTGAAAGGCACGGCACAACTCGGCAAGTATTTGGAATTCTCGTTATGGCCAGTAAATACCCGTGGTGTTCCTTTGGGAGGCCCTTCGTACTCCACCTTACCCTTCTTTATCGACCCTCGTTACTTTTCGGACGCGAAAACGTTCCATTGAGATAACAAATTTGGTCAGATTCTAGCACCGATGAAGTCGAAGCTTCCCAAGTCTGTTCAGGGAAGTTTCTGAACGAATACAGAGGACTGGAACGGCTGTTAATTTTAAATGTAGCAACGAGGAAATAATCAACACCTACTACTGTGTAGGATCGTTAAATTGCAGATATACAGGGCGGATGGTAATTCCCTGGACAAAAATAAATCGGAAATGTAGAATTAACTGTTTTTGTGCGAGCCTCCGTTTTAATAGAACCAATAACAATTACTTTAGCAGCCAAGGCGAAGCTAACCGTGAAAATTTGTATACCTAATTATGGCAATCATCGTGTGCTATAGATGGGTCAGCTGCAGTAATATTTCCTCGGGAAATAGAAGTGTTCTAGGCGGGACGGGATGTTTTTCAATATTTCTGAATACTTTTTTTTATATTACTTCTTAAGGGGACCTTCCGGTCTAAAAGTCGATTTTTTTTTATTTCATTTTTCGAATGTTCAACCTTTTAGGAATACGTGTTTAAAAGGATTTGTTGAAATTCGTAAAATTCCAGAAGTTATAGGCATTTGAGTAGCGGCAAATGCATGGGCAACAACCGGGCACTCGGCGCTCACGCAAACCATTAAACGCGTTTTTCTCGAAACAGTGTTTTCAAAACGGTGGGACCTGTATATCCAAAAGTTATTATCCGATTCGACTGAACCTTTTTTTATTTTGAAGAATATACTTCTGGCTAGAGGGGGAACTAGAAAAATTACAAAAAATTGAAAATTTATATTTTTCAAAGGCGTTGAAAGGACGAAAAGTACAGGAAAAAGTGATTTCAAACTTCAAGTGTCGTTATTTTCTAATAAGAATGTCATTTTTAATTTTTTTTCTAGCCCCCCCCCTAGCCAGAAGTATAATCTTCAAAATAAAATAAGTTTCAGTCGAATCGGATAATAACTTTTGGAGATACAGGTCCCACCGATTTGGATCAATTTTTTGACGCCTTGACTTTAACGACTCCCCAGGGCCGTCTGCAATGATTAATTATACAACAAAAAATATATTTCTATAACTTAAGACATCCTTAATACAATGCAAAATGTCCCATTAAATTATATATAGTAGTTTTCCTTTAATTAATTCCTAAAAATCACCTATTTTTTTGGGCTCTAGACCGGAAGGTCCCCTTAAGGAAGGTTTGAAAGTGTGAAAAATCGGTTTTTTTACATATTTTCATAGATTGATGTTTTAGAAATATTATAAAACAAGTTCGATGTAAAAATTCGGAAAATTGGCGAAGTTATAAGATTTGAATGAAACAACCCAGGTAGCATGGGGCATCAGAGTCAAAACTTTAAACGCGTTTTTCTCGGAACTATATTTTTCATTACAGTGGGCCTAAAAACTCGCGCTACGTTCAACCAATTCACTTCCAATTTTGCATGCAGGATCGTAATAAGATTCCACATCGTCCATCGAGGGCTTTTTTTATTCCGATTCCCCGTTTATTATTAATAAAGAAAAAAGGTGGCCTTTTCTCTTAGAAAAATGTAACTTTACCTTTGATCTCTCACCATTTCTTTATTTTTCAAAATTTGTCAAAATCGGCCCCGATGAACGATAACAATTGACATACTTTAGAAGAAGATTTTATTGTTTTTTAATTTATACACGACATACAGCTGTTTTTACGCCCACCGTTTAGCCGTCTAAAATCGAGAGACTTTCGGATATGTATCCATAACTTCCGAAAAACAATAGGTTTTTAACTGAAACTTTTTTTATAAGTAGTTCATAATACTATGTAAACATAGTAAAAAAACGGGAAATCTTCATGAAGCCGTTGACTTGTAAAAAAATCCACAAAATGTACACATTTTCTGAGCGTTCAAACGGGTATACCCCCTTAATAGTCAACGGCTATATGAACAGGAACATTAATAAAATTAAAGCATCTGTCACAAATAAAAATAACAATAAACCACGTTAAACATTCGGTACACAAAAACCATATATGTTAATTATGTTACTAATAAGTATGTAATATTACATAAAAAACGAATTCATTAGCATCAAACATTATATAACACAATAGAGTAATAACATATTGCATTAAACTACTAAAATTACATAACAAAATAACGAATATTACTGCCCCTACAAACTAAAACTATCAAAAAGTAATACAAAATAGAAACTATGCAAAAATAGCGAGAAATGCCGATGTGTTGAATTTCTGCGAAATCGCATGCACAGCGCACTCGGGTGATTATATATTAATAACAGCCAAAGTTGCAAATAAACGCAGCCAATTTTTGGGGGGCTGTTAGTAGATGGTATCTGCTTTCAAATAGTACTATCTAGAGCCCGGAGGAAGGCGGAGCTTTTTTTATAAACCTAAAACAGTTAACGAAAACTTGAAATACTAGGTAGCTCCATTTGAAGTTGTATAGTGGGATTGCGGTGAAGAGTTTTCGAAAAGTATTTACGTCACAAATAAGCTGAGACTATACACGTTGTCAAATGCATGAGGTACGAAAATAAAAATACCTAGAGGAATTCAGAAAAAAATCGACAATCTGGTACGAATATTGACACGATTCCCGTGAGAATACGAAAGCTCAACTTCAGATCAATTTTTCCTTGCAATTAACATGAATATTACATATCTGTCATATAGGTTAGATACGTTGGTCTATTGGCTATCAGGATACAGTGATGGAAACACAACAATACAAGACTTTCTTACAACAATACAAAACCCAATGGGCCAAGTGCGAAGAACCGTGCGTCTTTATAAACATTTAGCTTTGAATACCCGTTAAGAAATCGAACCACCCGCGGACAATTTCGCCCCAGTATGGGCCAAGGGTTGGTCGACCCCTTAAGGTGAACGACTGCTCGACGAGGCGGGCGTTAAGCAATTGGAGAACCGCTGCCAGGTCGCACAAGAGCAGCACACGAGCCGCACACGAGCAGCACACTTCCTCATCCTCAGCACGCACCTTTCGATCCCTCGCGCCGCGCCGATGCCCCCGCATCCATCTCGGTTCTGTACGCCCAGGAAAAGGAATCCCCGGCGAAGGCAAACGAGCCCGAGAAGAATGGCTCGATTTAGGGTGGCTGCAACACACTTGCGAGGCTTTTTAGAGGGCCTCGCCGCGGGGTGGACCGCAGGGGAAAGGACAGACCCTTCGGGCCGTGCCTCTTCTAACACGGGAAGACTCCGGTCGACGGGTTCCCACGAGGAGAGGCACCACCTGTGCGTCGGAATGAGGCCGTGCAACCCCGTACGCAAAGGAACAACCGAGGGGGACGTGTCATGATTTTCGACCCTAATTTCGGGGATTGGGGGATACGCGCGCACCCGGCGCACTCCTTGCACGGGGCGTTAAATGATTCGGTGGCCTGGGGGTCCGATTGCTCTTCAACGGGCATACCAGCTTTACGGGCAACCTGGCACGGGGGATTTTACGCGATTCGGACAATTAGGGGATGGGAGGAGTTCGTTCTTCGACCCTCTGTCACTGCACGCTGATGTCTTTCAGTTGTTTGTGGTGTTTTGATGCGATTCATTGACTCGCTACGCGGGGTATGATTCTTGGCGGCGAACGCGGTATGGGGTTGTAGTGGAAGACGGTTTTGCTATCAAGGGATGATCCCGTAGCCGGAATTTCAAAAAGTCTGAAACTTTGTGAATATGTGGGGGATTTCCTCCTGATTATAACGCACTGTTTGTTTGCTGCCCAAATTCACTCGAAAGGGGTGAAATTAACCCCTGAAAATTCGACTATTTTCCGAGTTTGTGCTATAACTCGCGGACTGTAAGGGATGGAAAAAAAGTTTCAAGATAAAAGTTACTTCTTTTAATTAGATCTATCATTTGGTAAAAAATTATTTTACAGTTCACGAGTTACAACGCAAAATCGGAAAATATCTGAATTTTCAGGGGGTCAATTCCACCCCCTCAGGGTGAATTTAGGCCGCAAACAAAAATTGCGTTGTAATCAGGAGGAAATCCTCTACATATTCACAAAGTTTCAGAATTTTTTGAATTTCCGGTTTCGGGATGTTCCCTTGTAAGAATGTTACACAGGGTGCTTCATCTAACTTTATCACCTGAAATATTTCTGCTGTATTTAAGATTTCCTAAAAACGTTTCCTGCCAAAGGTGCATAGTTTCGTGGGGGCCACGTAGTGGTTCCAAAATGACTTTTTGTGGAGAAAATTTCGTAGGTATTTCAGCGAATTCTCAACCGATTTTTAAACGATGTTATAAATTAGCTTCACTCATCTGTTCGTTTGTTTGGTTCAAATCTTGAAAATTAATTTTAACCCATTTCCACGTATGCAATAGGCTTGGAACTTTGCAGGCGTACGTAGGTATGATGACAATACAATTTTTAAAAAAAAAAATTCACCCTCGAGGGAGTGAAAAATAAAATTGCAAACAACTTGAAATCAGCCTATAACCACAAATCAAAACTTAGACACTAAAAAGTAAATAATAGGTACAAAAAATAGCTACATATAAAAAAAATGAAGTTAAACGATTTTATTTAATTGGATCAAAATGCGCTAAAAAATAAAAAATAATTTAAATGAAATCAATTTCATACAGAATCAAGCGTCGAAATGAGTGATGAAAAACGATGAAATATCCTGCCCCACGATTTTATTTAAATTATTTTTTAGTTTTTAGTGCATTTTTGATCAAATTAAATAAAATCGTTTAACTTAATTTTTTTATATATATATTTTTTATTATCTTCTTTTGCTCGTTTTGTCGGGGATTAAATTTTCTAAAATGTCATACCGAGCTTTCAACATTTTCTTTAGGGATTAAAGAAAAACAAGCAAATTCTGATCTCTTGGTTCCAAAACTTTTTTTTTCATAAAAAAGGAAAGAGGAATAAAATAAAAAATAAATGTAGATAAATAATTTAAACAAGAAAACATTAGCCTTCTTCCACTAGCTATTCTACATCTTCCGTACCTTCTTCATAGTTGAATAAAAAAAATTTGCGCCTTCAAGTTCAACGAACGGAGTTGGCCATTGTGATCTCAAATTCTAAATTAAAGAATCTGATGATATTAACAAGTTATGCATCAAGTCCTCGTTTCTTGAATACCCCGAATATTTTCTAGTGTCGACTTGCTAGAAAAATTTTGAAAGCCACTGTATGACATTTTAGCAAATTTAATCCCCGTAAAAAAAAAAAATAAAAATCGGTTGAGAATTCATTGAGCTACGAAATTTTGTCCACAAAAAGTCACTTTGGAACCACTGTGGGTTGAAGGGTTGATGAAATACGGAGGTCAACTTTGTTTTCTTAAATGGAATGCTATATTTTATTTGTTAGTACCCGATAGCCACATTAAAGATGAATTTAAGTAGAAATATTTCAGGTGATACAGTTAGGTGGAACACCCTGTATATAGAGAATGTCTTGTAAGGTGATCGTGAGAATATTTTTCTTCGATTTTTATGGGTCACTGTGGCCTATGGTGTGACACATTAGGGAGACTCCGGACTCATTAGTGGGATGAAGGAGAGCTTCATTTCTTCAAATGGAATTATATATGTATTTTTACAGTATCAGGTAGATCTTGTCTAATTTGTTAACATTTACTTAACATATATTTTCTTGCATTTTGTGTTGCTAGAGAATTACAACAAATTAATATTATGTAAAAGAGGAACTTGGAAGTTGTAACAAAAATATTAAAACCAATGGTTTGTCAGGTGGAAAACTGTATGCTAAATGGTTTGCATATTGTTTATTCACTTTCAAACATTTATGAATTTTCTTCTGGTTATTATTTTGTCAGACATTACTACTTTGCGAATTTTGCCCTTTACGTCATTTTTCATTGTTGTAGCTCAGAGGAAAAAACTCTGGGGACGGCACCATGAACAGATGTTTAATAGTTTGGACAAAATATTAGATAGATAATGAATTAATAAATGATTCGATGTGAATCGGCAACGCTTTAAACAATTTATTAAAATAGTTTTCAATCGATGAAATTTTGATTTTAACGTTTTTGTCTCCATCCTCAAATTCCCGTTTTGAAAAATATTTTTCATTATAATTTTCTAATTGCATAAAATACAAACAAACCTGAACAGTTTTTAACAAAAATTGTAAACTGTTTAAAACAGAATATATTTAAATAGAGTTATTAAAAAATAAAAAGTGAGAATCCAATTTCCCCATACAGGAAAATTTTAATTATTTACGTGTTACTTTCGTAATTATTGCAAAACAGCTGCAGTGTGTCAGACTTTGTGTTGCCACGATGCATTAGATCACATAAAAATAAAATTGAAGATTTAATACCTGAATAAAAAAAATATTGAAAATCAAATGTCTCCGGCGCAATTTTTAATTTTCAAAAGCTTCACTGTTTCTCCTCGAAATTTAAAGAAATGCCACTTCAGTATGTACTTCTAGTGCAACAATTTATTTAAGAAAAAAAATTCTATTTCACGCCCTAATATTTTATTTCTTATATATATTTATGTCTTCCATCGTATAAAAAACGCAAAGCGCCGAGGAGATAACAGTTTCCCTCGAACGAAATAAAATCACCCGGATTGGCCCAAGGAGGGAACAAAAATTCCCCATTGCTCCCTTAAGCAGAGGGAGACACTCCTTGTGAAATTAGCTTTACATGAGTTCGTATTTTAATTTACGACTGGCTCAAAGTCGCTCTTCAATAAGTGGGATATTCTTTTAATGGGAAACTGGAGGTATAATTAAGAGTGGAAACGTTAATGGGAGGAACAAGAAAGCGGAGCCGACGTCTTCTTTATAACAAAAAATATGGCGCCGCGTGTCCGAGAAAAGAGAAATACCCTTCGGTGTAGAAACGGCGCAGCGCCTGCGGCTGTAATGGTCCCCGAACGTTAAGCGGTAGCGGTTGTTAATTAGTCCCCTCATCGTTTAAGCTCACCGATCACTCGAAAAATAAAACACGAATTCTCGGGCGACAGCATCGTTCTCTCTATGACCGCTCCTCGAGCGGCTCTTGAAACGATCGAAGGACAACGTGTCCCGTGTAATCCGGACGCCTTCCTATCCTCCGCTGCGCCCAGCCGCGCAGGGAACTTCGCCGGGCAGCTGGCTTGCGCGACCAATTTGCTATTAATTAATTTCGAGCCTATCAACGCTTCGAGCGTCTTCGCGCAAGATCGACGTTCGCCTATATCTCCAGATGTATAATTGACGCTGGGCTATCGATTAATTTCACGTTTAATGAAAGCAATTTGTCTCCTTATGTGTCCGCAGCAGCTTCGCGTCATCTCGCAGGAGATGCTATCGAACAAATTATATTTTATAGCCTCCAATGGTTTTGTCACACTTGGTAATTTTAATTCTGCTTTACAAAATAACTTCTGCGCCAGAGTCACTGGCTTCTTTAAGTTTAGCCGAGGATTTATGGCTGTTAATTACCAAGCTTTTTTTATGATTCGTTCTATCGAACTTAACAGCTTCGACTTTTTTTTGCAAGTATCTGGAGAATAAATTATATTACAAGCGCGTAATTATGCGCACGGTTTTTTTGCACTTTCGAAGCATGGTAATGGGATGATGGTGAAACGAGGTTATTTAAAATTTTACATCTTATTTTCCAGCAAATAATTCACTGCGTCGCGCGAAGACAGGGTGCTCCGAAGAAAGGTGTAGATGAGTTTACTTTTTTATAGGATTAATAGGAATGATTAAAACAATTCTTTTGCTGATATAGGTCTGTAAATTGTTACTGCGAAAATAATTTTTAATGTTCTTTTCTAGTAACGCAATGACTTACTTACTGTTATAAGTGTTGTTTATAAGCGAACACCATCAGTTTCTATGTATTTGTAACGTTACTGTGTTATTTTATGCAAGTAAAAAAAAATATTGAAAATAATAATTCAAATACTGATAAAAAAAAGCTAATAGGTAAGTGCTAACAATCTGTCGTGTCAAAGCAGTTACATAATATTTGAGGACTGGAAGCAAGCGTACTTCATTTTTGAAATCGCACTGTTTATTTTTATAAAATATTCCTTATCGGAGCAGACTGTATTTTAATAAAAAAAATTTATTCAAGTACAGGTAGATATATTAAGTTAGATATTTAAAATAGACATAATTCGAAAAGAAAACTGTATTTTGTCAGGAGCTATCAAGCGTAATTTTTTTACATCGTTCTTTTGTTAACAGGTGCCTATTTACCTTTCGAAGCAAAATTCGAACAAATTCACATATAATTACAAAACTTGGTTTTACTTCCTCTGAGAGCCAATGCTAGTGGTGTAGTCAATAATCGTTTGCGTAATTTTACTCCTCACAGTCATAATGTCATCCGTGTCATCTTGTAACATATGATCGGGCGAATCTTTTTCAATTCCTGCACGTTTGTGAATTCATAAATTTAATAGAAAGTACGCTTAATAACTACGCGCGTTATTGATACTGCGCATAATAAGTACATGGATCTTCAAGACTATGCAGCATTTATAATTTTTTTTATTAATCAGTACCATTATCTATTTATCCCTACCATTATCGCTGCCATTACCATTATCATCCAGCTTTCTGTAGCTGCCACGATCATCCGATACTTCCATCATCGTTAATTTTATTCGGTGTGAAGGTGAACATTCTTGCCTAAAATTTTATTTATCAGCGTTAAAGTTTATCAAACGTTTGTCGTGTTAATTTAATGTCAAACGAAGTGAGACAAAGTAAAATATGAAATTTTCTGTTATTTATTCTAGATAGTTTATAAAACACTCTTAAATTATTCTGTTTACTGTATGCGCTTACTTTCAATTAATTTAATGCCATTTCAATTTATCGTAATGCAATCTGTAACTACGAACAAGATTCTCTGTAATTGATGTGATTTTATTTAAGAAAAATAAACGTCACTTTTTTAAGCTGTATTTGGATATCGTCGAAGAAAATAATTTTTTTTTGCATATTTTATCTAATATTGCTGTTTGTAGGTGTCTGTGACTGTCCCGACGGTGATAAGAAAATACTCCTCCTAGAATTGTTTGAAATCAACAAACCAAGAAGATTCTTAAAGTTTGTTCATGGAATCATCTAAAGTGATAGAAAAATATTGTAATCTTATATTTTGGCAGACGTTTGAAGCACAAACTTAAAAAAAACCGATAATTTTATGCACGAAAATGTTCATAATAAAAAGGAAAAGATGGGTCGAAAAGTTATGATTGCAAATGATTCTATAGGGAATTTCAGTTTCATTATTAGTATGTCTCTTTCTGGATGATTTTTTTTTTTCAAAATCGCGAATTTGCCGCTGCAGTGGCAAGTTTTATTTTGAGGGACGAAGCTGAGGGTTCGGATAGAAATATATAGGGGAGGGTTGCCTATATCGTACCACTTCAGATATTTAACGTTATATTTCGGTATTTTGTACTAATTTGAACGCGACTTAATATTGGATATTGCAGCTTGATGTTTTAGACACCTACTATTAAATGCTTAAGCTTTTGTTCAGAACAAATTCTGACTACTGTAAAATGCACGATATAGACAACCAGTCTCCTAAATTGTACCTCTTCTAAAAATAGTACCAATAACAAATAAAGAAGAAAATATTCAACATAAAGTAATGATTATTATATAGTTATATATATATACATCTTAATATATAAATCAGAAACTGTTTGTGTGTTTGTCTGTCGCCTAAAAACTTCCGAACGGTAAACTCCGGTGTCACAAAATGTGTCCCAACTCATTATGCCTAGCATTTAATCCAAACGAATGTGACTACTTTTACAAAAAAAGAAACAAATAAATTTTTCTTTTATAAAATCAAAATTTAAATTTCGGGCGAAGCCGAGTAGTAAAGCTAGTATGTATGTAAACCGCACAACATATGAGAATCACGATCAATATATTTATAAATATCGATTTAATCTTTATAATAAATTTAATATGTAAAATGTTCTACAATAAACCCGCTTTTAGAAAAATACCAAAATACAGGATAAAACTGCATTGTGCGATTATTATCAGCTAAAATAAACTGGTAAAAAGTTACAACAATCATCCCTGATTCTTTTAAATGTTTATAGCGCGCACAAAATAAGGTGTAAGCTCGAGAGGTTTTGTTTCTATTTCTCATTTTGATTTACTCGATCATGTCGTTTATATTGATTAATTATTCCGAGATTGATGAGCTACGATTTAAGCGACCAGTACGATATTAGGGTGTGTCAATTTTTTGAATGTTTTAATTTTAAAAACGACTAGTGGAAAAACGGAACAACGTCAGGTTTAAAATTAACCCCTACCTTTAAATTTTGGGTAATACATTATTTACCTAGGTGGAATTTCATTTGAAATTATAGAAAAATACGAAAATTACTAAAATTAGTAAAAAGAATTTTCATAATTGAGCTTAGGAACCGAAACAGAAGCAAAGAAGATATCGCTTCTTTGGTGGATTTTGTTAAATAACATTAAATTTACTATATAGATGACTTATGGCTCGATCTGTTGCTAAAGTTACATATATTTTCATTTTGTAATAAATACACATTTCCATACATTTTCATGCGGAAGTAATAAACACTAATTTCCACTGTCACGTCCCGGGTGAGGTTTTTTGGAGACGATGACTATGGGGAAGGAAAAGACCAGGCGCGAATCTATCATCCGTCACACTGTGGGTTCTTTAGGAAGATCAGGCGTGAATCTGTCATCCAGCACTCTGAAGGTTTTAAGGGAAAGCCAGGCGCGAATCTATCATCCGTCACACTGTGGGTTCGAAAGGAAAGATCAGGCGTGAATCTGTCATCCAGCACTCTGAAGGTTTTAAGGGAAAGCTAGGCGCGAATCTATCATCCGTCACACTGTGGGTGCGAAAGGAAGATCAGGCGCGAATCTGTCATCCAGCACTCTGAAGGTTTTAAAGGGAGAGCCAGGCGCGAATCTATCATCCGTCACACTGTGGGGTCGAAAGGAAAGATCAGGCGTGAATCTGTCATCCAGCACTCTGAAGGTTTTAAAGGGAGAGCCAGGCGCGAATGTTGAATCCGTCACACTGTGGGTTCGAAAGGAAGATCAGGCGCGAATCTATCATCCGTCACACTGTGGGTTCGAGAGGAAGATCAGGCGTGAATCTGTCATCCAGCACTCTGTGGGTTTTGAAGGGGAAGTCAGGCGCGAATCTATCATCCGTCACACTGTGGGTGCGAAAGGGAGATCAGGCGTGAATCTGTCATCCAGCACTCTGAAGGTTTTAAAGGGAAAGCCAGGCGCGAATATTGAATCCGTCACACTGTGGGTTCGAAAGGAAGATCAGGCGCGAATCTGTCATCCAGCACTCTGAAGGTTTTAAAGGGAAAGACCAGGCGCGAATCTATCATCCGTCACTCTAATCGACCAGGGAAGGTTTTAAAGCGAATTAGTACTTGAGGGACACCCGTTAGCACTCTTGTTTTGATTTGGTTCGATAATAGGATTTACTGTTGCATCCTCGTAAAAGTTATGCGTAATGTTTCCGCGAAATCCGCCTGGACATACGGTTATCCGCAGCCTATGTAAAAGTACGTTTGTAAACACTGTTAGCGCCACGCGAGATCAGCTGTTGCAGCCGTCTGTTTGGACTAGGATGTTTCGTACCCAAAAGGCATACACAATGATATGGAGAGATTCAAAAGCCAAGAATGATTTATTGGTTCAAGCACGTCTGTATGCGCTTGTCGTAGGTGACATGAAATGCGTTGGACAACGAGCATAGGCACATAACATTTATATAAATGGATGTAAATAATAGAATATCTGTATGGATATGAGATAGAATATACGATATGTAACTAGCGATAATAGTTAGTAAAAAGCTATGACTATAATATAATAAAGCAATTAGTATGAGCAAAACTATAATATAATAAAGCAATTAGTATGAGCAAAGGTATAAGATAATAAAGCAATTAGTATGAGCAAAAGTATAAGATAATAAAGCAATTCTATATGATAATAACGCAATAAACATAAGCAAAATTATGGTATGAGGGTGGTGTACAATTTGCAAGTAATAAGTGTTGCTTACAGTAGATGTTTGTAGATGTAGTTTAATTCGTCGAACACTGATTTTAACACTGGTTAAATATTACAATTTCAACGAGACACTTCGCGAGAGTGATTTCCGTAGAAGAGCGTTCTGCCCGTTTTGGGCCTCGTATTTATACTATTGCCGGGATTGATAGGGGTGAAGAGTGTCCGCGGTATGCACCTTGACTGATCTTCGAGATGCGACGCATTACAGCTTATTAATAGTTTTGTGTTTAGGGGTTTTATGTGGCCTTGTCTTGTACTGGTAATGGGTGAAGGGTATGTGCGGTGTGTTTCATGACGCGTGGGCCAAATCTGCGTCGCAGTAATTATCACGTGTTGATCACGTTGGTAAATTTGCGTCGCAGTAACATTTCTGGGGTTTTTGTATGGGGCTTTGAAGCGAAATACTCAACCCATTTGGTGGAGTTTAGGAGGTCGTATAGGAATGGGGTAAACGGTGTATTGACTTCTGTGGTCATAGTAAGGGCGTGAGACGTAGTCTCGATTTGGAAGAGGGTTTTAAGGATGAGGGATTTGTTTAAACGTAGATTTGGAAGGAAGTGGTCATGCCACGTAAGTTGAAGAGGGGATTTTAAGGTCTGGTTGACCATCCTGAGATGGGGACCGCTAAGGTACATCTCCAAGGTGATCAGGAATCTGGATTGACCGTTTAGAGATAGGGACCACTAAGGTATATCGTCTAAATGATCGGTTGGGTGAGGGAAAAGGGGTAAGGCTTGAGTTCGATGGTTTTTGATGGAGTTGTGGATGGATTTGTGGGGAAGTGGTGTTAAAATACCGCGCGAAAAATAGTGGGACGTCACATCCACATATTTCTATTTTCATTTTCATGCCTTTATCTAAGCAAGACTCACTTTAAGCAGTATATGAATTAGAGCTCTTACTACCCGACCCGCCGGGTACTCGAGTACCCGCCGGGTACCCGTGAGATACCCGACTACCCGGGTAAACAAAAATTACCCGGCTACCCGGGTAGACAAAAATTACCCGGGTATCCATGAGATACCCGAGTAAATTAGATGTGATGAGATAGTTGAGAATTTCGATTTGACAGCCGATCGTCTTTCGACTTTCGATCATTTTCAGCTAACATCAGTAATGAACGGAATAAACTTCAAGCAATTAAACATTTTATCATAATATTCATAATCTTAACGTGCACACACACATTCAATTGCTTGACGTTTATTCCGTTCATTACTGAGGTTAGCCGAAAATGATCGGAAGTCGAAAGACGATCGGCTGTCAAATCGATGATCATTTACCCGGGTATCGCACGGGTACCCGGGTAGCCGGGTAATTTTTGTCTACCCGGGGTCTCACCGGGTACCCGAGTACCCGGGCCAAAAGAATAGCTCTAATATGAATATGTAATATCCCTAGTAGCATTTATTTGTTGGGAGTTTGTTGGGCCAATGACGTGTTATCCGTTGGCCAACTGTTGAAGTGTCGCGCTATTTTTAAATGGGCCAACGATTGTAACCAACGTAGGCCCAACGTCACTTAACACGAAGGCCCAACCGAAGGTTTCTTTCCATAGGCCCAACTGGGCCCAACTGAAGGCTTCTTTCCAAAAGACGTCTTAAACACGTCCAGAAGGCGTCTTAAAGAACTTCAAAAGACGTCGTAAATACGTCTTCTTCAGGTCTGGTTTAGGGGAAAAAAAAAATTCGCGGTGAGGAGAATTGAACCCAAGCTTTCCGCTTACAAAGCAACCGCTGTTCGCAGCTGACCAACACACTTCATTGTAACCACTTATAATTTCTAGTTACATAACTAGTATTAATTGTTTATGAAAACTGTGCAGTGACGCGAAATATTCTACAAAATATCATCATCCGACCTTTAGACTCATTCCTTAAAATTTCACATTTGTCTTAAGACAGACGTCCTCATTACGTATTTATAAGTAAGAAAAGAAAAATCACAACAGGTTTTTTGATGTAGCAAATTTTCTGACGTTTGTAAGACGACATTTAATCATCGTTGTAAATTTTTTGTTAATTAACCAACCATAGTAATTGTAGGCCCAACATTGAATATTCGTTGGCAAACTGTCGTAACTTTTTTGCCGTAGGCCCTGTGTTGGGAATTTGTAGGCACAAACACTAACTATATCCCAACTAAGTCCCAACTGTTGGCAACCGTTGGCCAACCAAAAATGCTACTAGGGATGTAGTTAAATCTCACTTAATTTTCGCTTTTTTTCAACTGTGATTTGAAGTAGCTAAACCTCACTCAAATAAATTTCTGAAAATAGTTTCAGATTCAGGATTAAAAACAGCATTACTTTGTCACTAGTCATTTTAAAACGTTCAAAAAGATTTAAATTTGTCCACAAAATTCACAGACCCTAGTACGATATTAGCAACTCTCCCTTACCTGCCTATGTATTTTCTGACCGCGTTAATCGAGGGATGAGTACATATACTGTTAACAGTAACGACGTGAACTATTAATTACATCATTGAATTATTAAAAATATCCTTATTCGTAAGGATGCCTGTACTCGGTGCGAGCGCGAGCAAGCGGGAAACGCGGAACAATCGCGCGGCAGCGAGCGCGTTAAACCAGGTCACCCCGGTGTAAAAAAAAAAAAAGACTCGGCTATCGGGTAGGACATCGGTGAATCGGTTGGAAAAAAATTACTACTCGGCGGCAGCACTCTCGTCCGTTGAAAGAAAAAACGACCGTGCCGAGATGACGGAGAGGCGGCTCGGCGCATCGCGGGGAAAGAGTTAAAAATAAAGTTGAAACACGCAGCCCGGTAGGGGACCGTTGTTCGAGTAACCTTTCAGTCAACATCGACGTTAATTCGAGTCGGTGTACGCGAAGCAGGTGGCTCTCCGCGGAGGAACCGGGCCGAGGAACGATGAGACACGATTACGAGGAAATAACGGTACGTTCGGGTAATGGCGAAAAATGCGAGCCGCGAAAATTGCACCCCTCCGCGACCTCGGGTCCCCCGTTGCTTTGTCGTAACCGTACATTTTTTTTCGCCGGGAGACACGCACCGAGCAGCCACCTTTTGTGAATCGTAGCCTGCCACCCTATCGCTGGCCCTGACAGCAGGTGTAATCCTCGGCCGGCACGGCCACCGTAATTGAGCCAGGCTAAACAGGTCACGCGGTCATTTCGATGTTTATCGAGCGAAGGGCCTCGCGCCAGGCCTCTGCGGTTCCTTCCTCGAGGGACCATTAAATTCTCGGGACGCATTTCTCAGCTCTTTCGGGGCGAGCCCTGACGTGCCCGCCGCGGGGATACATTCGCCCCACCCTTTCTTTTAGCAATTTCACGTGGCTTCCGAGTGCTTACGCGCTTCGCTTCGAGGTTTATGTAAATAACGGATAAAAGAAATGGGGAATGTGCATATGCTGACGTTGAATATTTGAAAGAATTTGAAACGAGTTGCTACCACAATGTGTCTACGTGTTATTGCTAGTTTCACGAAGTATCAGAATACGCAGAGTTGCAAAATTGAGGCATAAAAATATTTTCAAAGGTGTATGCTGGGTTTATTGGAATTTCGACTTCCATATGCAAAAATAACAGATTTGCTTCGTCAAGTATATTTTTTTTTCACAACTTTGCTTTGACTTTTGTGTTGGTATACGCGATTAAATACAATTTGTAGTGAGAAATTACCACGTGAAATCTATTTTTCGGGCCAGTTTTGAATATAGAATTTTATTTACAAAAATAAGGGAAATTCGGCAACTCGAAAATTCAAAACATCTTGGACGTGCAGAAATGTAGCTCGAGCGATGCTAATAACGTAACTATTTTTTGATTCGGCAGTAAAACGGTGTTACGGGTGAAAACACCCCCTCGAAGAAATTATGAGTTTTTATATTATCGTGATTATCTGCGAAACTGTTAAAGATATTGAAAAAAAGTTAAATTCAAAGTTTTATGGCTTTCGATATCCTATAATATGGGGATAAAGAATTTTCGAAAAAAACGGGTGGTGGGGATTCATTTTGAAAAAAATAATGTTTTTCGGAAATTCATTATCGCCGTTTTATAGGGCACAAAAAACCATAGAACTTTGAATTTAACTTCTTTTTGATATTTTTTACCGTTTCGTAGATATTCGCGATAATCTGAAAACTCGCCATTTATTCGAGGGGGTGTTTTCACCCTTAGGACGGGTAAGTTAGTTACATTATTAGCAGCAGTTAAGCTACAAGAATTTTCCTTGTTATTCCAAAGGCTTAGTAGGGTGGATGTACCAGTAAATGAACACGTACCAGTGAATGGACATTTTATATTAAAATGAGTAAAATAAGTTATTAAAATACGCAATTCATTAATTAGTGACTTCTTTTAATTTCTTGCTTCATATCCAAAGAATTTTTGCAGCACGTGGAATCAATCGCGCTGCAAACATAATTTTATAAAAGTGTTCATTCATTAGCCTTAAGTGTTCATTTATTGGTGCGTTTACCCTAGTCCATTACTTTACTTTTTGTGCGCTCCTTCCGCACTTAACCAAGTTGAGTAACAACTGAACTCACAACTAGAAAAACTTCTAGGAATTTCTAGTAGGTAAGCTCTAATATTTACCTGCACCAACCATCATGACAACCCTAAAGCCATACTTATATGAAATTTTTATTCTGTCTTTCGAATTCAGCAGCCAAAAATATTTCGAAAATACTTAAAAGATTAAAAACAAAAAATTTCGTCGCAGACCTGTTACAAATATGTGCGCTCGCAAATTAATTACTGCTCAATTTGTATAGTATTATTTATATAACATTAATTAATGATAGCATAACGACTCGGGGAAATTTAATATTTTACATATCTAGCAAAAATATTTAAATTTTTATGCGGTAGCTGTATATTCCTTCTTGGCTGTAAAATTGACCAGGTACTTACCCTCTGAGGTAAGATTCTATTTGCTTGTGCTTTTGTGCTTCACGATTCATATTTTTATAAATTCTAAGCAATCTGTCCAATTATTTTGACACGTTGAAAATGTTAATGCGATTAACTGCAAACTTCTGCACGTGTGTCTACGTTGTTCAAGAAAATGGCAATGATTCTTATAGCAATGACCGTTCCTGTATATTTAAGTCTTGTACACTTCATAAATATTTCTGTCAATATTTTCCTCGAAGGGTGTAGAAGTAGTTGAATTGCTATTATAAGTTTTCCATTATTTCGACGGAAGCGACTGCGTGCGGCAACTTACACTAATGACTCATTATTAACGGAGAGTTGCGTGGCAAAAAAATTTTCTCCAGAAGTCGTTCGATTTTAGTGACATTTATTAAAGTGACTTGTGTTTACTGGTGTTTATATCAGCGTATCTGATAATTAAAATAAAGAGTTTGAAAGCAATTATTTCGCCAGTGCAACGATTTTCTTTTAAATGCGATATAAATTTGCGTGTTGCAGTTTAAGGCTGCTCGCCTTTTAATAAATACGAATTTCACGCGCAATTTGTGCAATTATGATCATGCGGCGAATTTGAATCGCTATAGTTAAGGACCACGATTATGCGTCGTAAATATGCAAATTTAAGGGTCTGTTATTAACCTTAATTCGGCCAGTGCCAGATTGGTCATGCTAACTACAGTTGCCGATACACATTTTTGTATTACCGCAACCACAGGGATATTCGTTGATGTCCCTAAAACATTACTACAGGATGCCAGTGCTCGAGGACGGCAGGTGAACGCGTTTGAAAATGAGGAAGGCTATTTTTTTTTTTTTAATATTTAGCATATTTGAATCGATTTCACTACGATTATACGCTGTTTTGCGTTAACCCTGTTTCGACTGGATTGTTATTATTTTTTGAAGCTGTGTTGTAAGTGTCGCCTTAGTTTTCCACACCTCCCAAGGATTGTTGATTGATATCTAAAAAAAATGTCGAACATTGACTACAGCCTGTTCAAATTTGGTCACATTTGTTTATAACATAATTCAGTTATTTGTGCTTGTATGTTCAACAAAGAGATTCATGAGCTAAGGTGCAGATACCATAACATAGTTTATATTATTATATTATTACGTATCTTTATCATTCTTGTTTCCTCATTTTTATTATCATTTCGCGTTGCTTCCTCAAGGTTGGCACTACTTGTAACAAAAAACAAATATCAATTACAGTCTTTTTTTTAAATAAGAATTTAGTGTGGAGTATTTTTGGACCTCCCCAACTCACCCTGTGTATTAACAGGCACTTAAACAATCGTAAATAATCATAGGTTGGTGCACACGAAATTGCCTTTCGCGTAGGGAATTTTGAATAAAAATATTTTTTGCTTTTTAACTGTTTCATTTATTTTATTTTTTTTTTGAGTTTCTGTGACGCTCCTCGAGTCTCGAGACTGTCATTCTATCACCACCATAAGCAAAGGAACATTCGCGATAAATTGTTGAAAAATTTAAAGAGGAAGTGTGAAATGTGAATAATAAATAATTGTAATCCGAATACATTATTCAGCTCGGAAAGGTTGTTCTGGCAATTACTTTATATAAATGCTGTACATTATTCAATTAATGGTCAGCTCCGTTTCATGGGAACGCACCCTTGAATCTCGAAAGAAACACGCACGCTGGCGCGAATCAAGCGCGCCTCTCCAAAGAGCTGTTTCGTTCCCTTACTTTTTCTCCTTCGCCTCCCGTGTTTTTTTCACCGACTTCATTACCGCATTGAATTAATGCTCAGAGAGAAGCCGGCCGGAGATCGGCATTTCTGATTTGTTCGCACGATGAATAATTGGGCATTAAGTTGAACGGACTCTCTCTATTCCTCAGCGGCCACGAAGGCTGTCTTTTAATCGACTTCGCGTTAACGCCGCGTTCGCGTAGCTACACCTGTGAAAGCAAAAAGAGCCCAGGGAGGTGAAGCGCGACGTCTTCACGACGTTAATCAATGTTTATTTTCAATCCGTTTCGGGTTTCGGCCAGCACCGATGTGCTTGGTAGCGCGACAATTTATGTACGTTTCCTAAACGACAGCTGGATGTCGCTGAATATTACAGTAGAATCTTGATTATCCCTACTAATCATTGGTACACGCTGTTCCTATAAATAATCGATTAACTCTGTTTCAACCCTCAGTTTTTCAGAAATTCGATTTCGAAAAAAACTGAAAATTTTCAAATTTGAACACCTTCTGTGTGGGAACAGTAATAATTGTTCGGTTGCTTGTTGCGTCCAATTATTCGTGCATTATGAACGTTTAAATATGTTGAAACAACGATCAAAGGGAAAAGAACGCTCGAAACGCACCCATTTTTGCGGATATCTTTAAATTTATTTCCAAAACTAAGGGTCTAGGTGAAAATCTGACTGCTCCGCGCGATGCAGCAGTCATTTTGCCTTCGGAAAGCATCAACAGAAGTGGTGAGTCGCATTTTATTTTCAATACAGAAGCGAAATAGTTTGGCAAAACGTGCGGCGCCGACAGTGGTGGTCACGCGCAGGGACACGTGGGGACTAGGCAGTCAGATCGCTCGAAAATCAAGTATTTTTTGCGAATTAATTACAAGGAGATGAACACAAATTGTGACTAGTACGTTTGGGTAATGTTTATTAATACTATAAACAGTAAAAAAGAAATGATTTGAATATTATATACATATGTATGAAAGCGCTTCAGTCGTCTGACATGTAGGCGTTTTTTTTGGAGCCGCTGTAATTTTGCAGTGATTCTGGTCGTAAGAAATTTAATTGTGAATTATCCTCTGAAATTTATACTTTGCCCTGGTCCCTATTCTGCCCTGAACCTATTGAAAAAGAAAAAAAATCAAAATTATAAAAAGGGTGGCTGCAAAACGGCAAATTTTAAAGAAACCTCACTTTTCGCCAGGGAAAAGAACCATTTTATTTTTTTTTTTGACAAACCAAGAGTTTTTACAGACTTATGCGTAGGTCCAGGTCGTAACTAGACATGTTTCATATATGCTGATTTTTTTTCAAATCGACAGATACCACCGTTTTTCCCCAGTCACTGCAAAACGAAGAGGAAATATGATTCCGAGAAAAACGCGCTTAAAGTTTCGAAAGAGCAATCTAGTCTACCTGCGTGCGCGCAGAAACGGTTTATGGCGCGCTCGACCGTTTCGGCTGTAAAATCCTCAATTTTGCGAATTTTAACATAAACTAAACGGCATTTTAATCGGGAAGGGTGGTACTTTCGAAAAATGCAACAAAAAAAAATCGAATTTCTGACTGCCTAGTCCCCTTAACCTTCAGTCTGTGCATAGGGGTCAAATGGACCCCAGTCATTGTAATATGCGATGTAATAGGTTTTTGCACCTAACAAATATGCCAGGCAACTAGGATTGCCTCAACTAAGGTTTTACACACACACATTATTAAAAAAAAAATCGAAAAAATATTATCTATGACGTATCTACGATAGTTTTAAGCCAACCAAGCATATTTTGGTGCATTGGGGTCAGACTGACCCCAATTTTTTTTCATACATTTTGTATCCAAATTTATATTATATAGTTTCTTTTGTGGGAATATCTGAGTCGGGCACCCAGTCAGAGACGTCTCGGGCCCTGCACGATATGCGTTGCCGTTTGGATGGCGGCATTTGTTTGGGTAAGGAGCATTTGTTTCCTTAGCGCGTGACTCGCCGTCGAGCGATCGAGAGTCAGTCCGACTACGAAGCTTAGCCGCGCAAGGTCGCTGAACTATACAGAACTAAAAGATACTACTTTTGTACAAATTATTGTCTACAGTTTCGAAAAGACTCCTATTTTGTATACAATATTGCATTTCTTTTTCCTTTGTATATTTCTATAAATATTAAGTAACTATTTTTTTTTTTAAAAACTTTACAAAATATATGAAAATATATATGGGGTCAGCATGATCCCCGTGCACAGACCATGGAAAATTTACTATGCACAGAGTGAAGGTTAAGCAACCCATACAGCACACTCCGTTGCCCGAAGCTTGCAGGAAGGTTCCATGGGGGTTGCCGTGGAATGTTGCCTCGGTGCGGACATAGGAAACTTCCTTGAACATTCCAGCCATGTGGCGGTGGAACATTGCCACTTGGAACCTTCCTGCCAGCCTCACGGAACGTTCCGGCCATTCTCAGGCAATGGTCACGGAGCGTTCCGGACATTCTCTGGCAATGCTCACGGAGCGCTCAGGACATTCTCTGGCAATGCTCGCGGAGCGCTCAGGACATTCTCTGGCAATGCTGAGGCAACTTTTCGGACATTTTACAACAAAGGTTCCAGAATCGATTCTTATATCGACTTTTCTCTAATTGCTATCAATAATAACAATACAAATAATAATAATATTGGCTCTGATGGAACTTCGCAAGTCCGCGTGGTGAAGCTCCAGGCATTGTGTGATGTCACTCACATGCGTCGCGACAGGTTGCAAAGCCAAAGCACGTAAGGAAGCACAAGTGTAAATAGTTAGAGCGTGATTACTTATTAATTGCTTGTAAATAATAAAAATGGTTAGAACGTGTGTGTCTTGTGGCGCAGGAGACCTGAGTGAATTGGATGAAGGTTTCACATATCACAGGTAAGTATATAGAATCCATGTACATACTATTTGTAGGTTAAGTCGAACTTCATAAAAATAAATATTTTTGTTTGTTTCATATAGATTTCCGTTGGTTACAGAAAATGGGCTTGCGCCAGAATTTCGTACATTCAAACAACGCCTTATTGTGTTATAATCATTTTGAAAAACACTGTTTCCAAGAAGGCAATTCTAAAGGCTGTTTTCTCCTTGCAAGCATCCCTACTATATTTGGACAGGATAAAAACAGATCTTTTGCAAGTAATAGATATGAATTATTTAAACTAAGGAGCTTATTTTTTAGTTAAAGTAACTAATATAACATATTTGATGCTTATTAACCAACTGCAATTGTTTAATTATTTAAAATACATATATTTCTCTGCTTTCTGTGCTACAAGCTTTTACTTTTCACAGTTTCCTTGTAAACATGCATGTACGGTATAACTTTCATTTCACTTTCCGTTCAATTATTTAAAGTAATGGTGATAGTTATCTTTTCATTGCTTCACTTTAATGCACCCTGTGTTTGGCGTTACACGAATGCTGTTTGTAATGATGCCATTTTTCATGACTAAAATAATTTATTAATCACCTTTTATAGATTCATTTACTGAAAAGGATCAAATAAATTAATAGAGGATTATGTGACAGAAATATATAGTTGGTACGGAAAATAGCAAAAACAATCATTCAGTACATTCAGACATGTACTAAAATTAGCAATGAGTAAGTAAATTTATTATTTATCATATTTCAGCACTTAAAATTGTAAAATTGTAAAATAAATGCATGTATTATTCCAGGTTCATTACATGCTGCATGCAGTAAGTACATTTTAAGTAAAGAGGGCAGAAGAGCCTGAAACTGCACATACGCGGGTTTGAGAAGATCCACCAGAGTTTTTCAACAGTGTTTTTCAAAATAATTATAACACAATGAATTGTACGTTGTAGGAATGTACTAAATTCTGGCCCAGACCCATGTTCTGTAACCAACGGAAATCTATATGAAACAAACAAAAATATTTCCTTTTAAGGAGTTCGACATAACCTACAAATAGTATGTACATGGGTTCTACCATTTCTTTTGTATCAATGACACACTGTGTCCTCTCTTGCGTCAGTCTTAATCTTGGTGGTCGAACTATACCGGACTTACCCTACAAATATATCTATTTTGTGCTGTATCATTTCATATTTTATGTTCAGATTAGTTTTATTTACATATATTTTTTATAAGATAGGACTGATACCGTATCGATACATATCGATACTATTATTTTTTTTATTGTTATTATTGTTGCTGTTGCTGTTGTCCACTTGTACAAAAAAATATATGAATATTGCCAATATTTATTGTAATTTAATCAATTTCCCTTACATTTCCTATCCTTTCTGTCATATCAGACAAATTTTGCCTAAACAACATCGCTGTAAAATCTACGAACAGTTCCGTGAGCATTGCCAGAAAATGTCCTGAGCGCTCCGTGAGCATTGCCAGTGCTGCACCGGAACCATCCTGCTACATTGATGGAACCTTCCTGCCATGGGAGTGTGCTGTATGGGGAGTGTGTTACGCTGACGAGGGAAGATCCTGAATCCGAAAATTCCAAAAATTCTGAAACTTTGTGAATATGTAGGGGGTTTCCTCCTGATTACAACGCAATTTTTGTTTGCTGCCCAAATTCACACAAAGGGGGTGACATTAACCCCTGATAATTCGGCTATTTTCCAATTTTGTGTTATAACTCGCGAACTGTAAGAGATAGAAAAAAGGTTTCAAGGCAAAAGTTACTTCTTTTAATTAGATCTACCATTTGGTAAAAAAATTATTTTACAGTTCACGAGTTACAACGCAAAATCGGAAAATATCTGAATTTTCAGGGGTTCCATTCGACCCCCTCAGAGTGAATTTAGGCAGCAAACAAAAATTGCGTGGTAATCAGGAGGTAATCCCCTACATATTCACAAAGTTTCAGAATTTTTGGAATTTCCGGTTTCGGGATGTTCCCTTGTATGCGGCAGTGGATCGCGCGCCGTTGACTACCACTGTCGACGGCGCACGTTTTGCCAAACTATTTCGCTTCTGTATTGAAAATAAAATGCGACTCACCACTTCTGTTGATGCTTTCCGAAGGAAAAATGTCTGCTGCATCGCGTGGAGCAGTCAGATTTTCTCCTGGACCCTTAGTTTTGGAAATAAATTTAAAGATATCTGCAAAACTGGGTGCATTTCGGGTGTTCTTTTCCCTCTGATCGTTGTTTCAACATATTTAAATGTTCATAATGCACGAATAATTGGACGCAACAAGCAACCGAATAATTATTACTGTTCCGACACAAAAGATGTTCAAATTTGAAAATTTGCAGTTTTTTTTTCAAAATCGAATTTCTCAAAAACTGAGGGTGATGGCGACAAACGGTTTGCGGATTCGTTTTCAGCGCACGAAAATCTATAAGAAACGGCTGTCGAATGTTACAAGTCCGAAGAAAAGTCAAATTTTGTCGAACTGTGTTATCGCTTTGATCCCTTCTCAAAAAGATATCTGTAGAAACGATATGGCCGGTCTCGTAGCTAAACTTGAATCTACTACAAATCCTGTCAATCATTCTATAGGCAACACATCTGCTGATACTTAAAGCCGGGTGCACATTTGTTACCGCGTTACTTTATTTAGTGGTAACGAGGTTCGGTGCGTTCCAGTTGTCTGTAGACGATAAAAGTGGAAACATGGATTTGAGTTTTTAAAAAGAAAGAGATTCTACATACGTTCGATGTGTATGTATACATTATGTTTGTCCGCGAATTTCTCCGCAACTACTGGACCGATTTTCGTGAAACTTATTGCAATTAGTTTAGCTTCAATCAACTTAGGTCGTGGAGAAAGAATTATCAAAATCGGTTCAGTAGTTTTGAAGTTACACCAAAAATAAGAAATCTGTTTCATTAACCGACTTCATTATTATTATTACGAGCGGCTCCTTTTGTAGGCCTACCCAAATTTTTTTAAATAAATGTAGTTATTATAACATAAATAACTAAAAAGTAAAAAATAAAAAAATTGAAACCGACTTCAGAAAAATAAAAATGCACTAAAGTGTAAAAAATAATTTTTTGCCTTCTTTAATCTATGACTCTCCATTTTTTTTTTAAATCGGCGCCTCATATGACAGACGTATGACAGGCGAATGACCAAACGGAGCTATAATTTTACCTGCCCGTTGGGGCATTGACTAAGAAAAATCTAAATTCTTTTGTTTTTCATTATATCTTCGTGACAGAATTATGAACGGATTGCTAAGATTCTTCTAATAAAAATAAGCTCGAACAGGTCTATTATTGCTACGGTCTATTTTTAATTAGGTATGCGCAATGTGTAACACACCCACCGGGAATTGGAACTGGGAAGTCCGAATTATGTCGTGTTTCAATTAATTTCCGTCGGGATTATTTCAGCAACCCCATAATAAGGGGTCGTCCTTAAATTACTTAAGGGTTTTTTGGAGGGTGTCGCGAATTTCTTATGTTCTCTTACAACGCGAGGAGAGCCAGTCAGGCAGCGTCTGACATATAATTTTTTTAACCTACTTTTCAATATTAGTAGCTTAAAAACGATATTTCGCCGCACACATAAAACCGAATAAAAGGAAGCATATAAATCTTTAAAAGAATTTTATAACTGAAAAAATTACGTAAGGAAGGGGGGTGGAATATAAAATCTTAATAATTCTTATACTTGGGGAGGGAGGGGGTAAAAAATCGCTCAAACTACCCTTACGTAATTTAAGGACGACCCCTAATACTCTCTCGAAAATAAAAAGCATATAAACTTAAATTATTGTTCGTTAACTCATCGGGAGACTTAGCCAATTGTTGTTGCTTTTGACGTCCCTTCGTTCTATTGTTTCTTATAGAACTGTTCATACGACAGGTAATTGTTTAGCAAAAACTTATAAATTTTTATGGCGGTACTTCTAAATATTAATACCCTTCGTTGTTTCCTTATTTCTCAAGGAAAGCACTTTAGGTAAAACGGACATACTAACTTGCTTAATTTTTAGCGAGAAACCTGGATACTAAAAAAATTTGGACACTTTTATTTCTGTAAATGGTAAATGTATGGTCGTCGCATCTACTGCTAGGTGATTAGCGACGAATTTGGCTTGCGTTTCTTTTATACTGGGGTAGTCAGATTTTGTGGTAGAGGATTAGTGACTTTTAGGTAATTGGGGATGTTTTTTATGTGGTCCTGTGATATCAGGGCTGTCTTTGAAATCAGTTTATATTTTCGTCTTCGCACCTGGAATCTTCTGCACTCGTATAACTGGTTGATCATTATTTCGTTATTAGAGTGGTTGCAGCAAGGTGGCTACGTTTCCTTTATTAGGTGTTCATGGGTTATTTTAGAGTGGCCACTTTTTAGTCGGGTCATAATCATCTTTTCTTTTCTGCTCGTGTTGTAGTTGATGCTTTGAACATCAACTTGTTAACCGCCTCGTGCGTCTTTAGCTCGGATTTATCATCAAGCGAAAAATATATGTGTCATAAACTATGTGCAAATGTTTGTTTCGTATAACGATTTTTTCGACCCATTGAATGCTGCGTGTGTGCGGGAAACGCACATAGGCGTTCCGCGACTATGGTTAAGAAATGCGACTAGAAGAGTCCCGCACGTGGCGAGCGCTGCGCGTTCAAATTGTCAGCATCCAGAGTATTAAATTTTAATATTGTGACTATAACATTATAATACGCTAACAAGTGGTGTACTTCCGTTTTCGTATATTTTATTTTTTTGGGGGAATTTCTCAATATTCTAATCCTTTGTTGTCGTTACGTATTAATGTTTATCATGAAATTTTACATCCTTACCAATTTCAAGCGAGGTGCATAGCCACGAACAGTGACTTTGAGATCTCCTAGTTCGTGAGACAGATTCTTCATCCGATGAGCCGGTTAACTTCTGCGAGACGTCCTCAGTATCTTGAATTAATTATCAAGAACGTCGCCCGTCCAATTTGCACCTCGCCAAATTCACCTCTCCACTGACAAAATACAGAGACTTTCACCACACCAGATTGAGAGGTAAAGCCGATTAAGCTTACATAACACCAGCACGCGAATGAACGCTGGGACCTAGTTGCACGAGATCAATTAATCACGGACAGAGAAGGCGTTCTTTAAATTCTGGCGACACGTGTGCGCTTAATCTGGCGGCAGCAATCTGCCTTACGTAAAATTCAGGGTCCATTACGATCGAAGTAACTCAAATACCGGGTGGAATCCACTTTTTTGCACCAGCTTCCTCAACTATGTACTTGCTTGGGTCTCGACCATTTGGGGCGTTAGAACTTCAAATGTATAGAAAATTGATTTGCACTTTCTATTTTTTTATACGGTTATACATTGTTGATTTTACTGACGTTGGATCGTCTGGCTTCGAAATGTATTTTGAAGGAATATAAAAACGCCCCTCTTGTGCCATATAAAATTTTCTTTTCCTTTACGACTTATTCATTTTGATAATAATTTTTCACTTTATCCTCGCGTAGATTTCACTTTACCCCGTGGGGAAAAGATTTTTTGAACAAATATTTTATCAAATTCTAAAAGGACAGAGCTCTTGTTTTATGGATTTTAGAAAGCAAAACTGTATAACACCATATGGTAAAGAAATATTCGTGTTTTTCTGGTTTTTGTGATTGTTGTGTTATTGAATCATGTCTATTGAAAGTGTTTCACTTTGTCCTAGGTTCGCAAAAGGTCGGCAACTCGGATCTTAAGGGGGGGAGTTATACCTACTTATTGTTAGTAGGGTGTGTCAATTTTTTGAATGTTTTAATTTTAAAAACGACTAGTGGGAAAACGGAACAACCTAAGGTTTAAAATTAACCACTACCTTCAAATTTTGTGTAATACATTATTTACCTAGTTGGAGTTTCATTTGAAATTATAGAAAAATACGAAAATCACTGAAATTATTAAAAAGAATTTTCATAATTGAGCTTATGAACCGCAACAGAAGCAAACAAGATGTCGCTTCTTTAGTGGATTTTGTTAAATAGCATTAAATTTACTATATAGATGACATATGGATAGATCTGTTGCTAAAGTTACATATATTTTCATTTTGTAATAAATACACATTTCCATACATTTTCATTTGAATGTAATAAACACTAATTTCCACATATTTCTATTTTCATTTTCATGCCTTTATGTAAGCAGACTCACTTTAAGCCTTATACCCATACAGCACACCTCGTTGCAGCAGTATTGCAGGGACGTTGCTGTAATATTACGTTGTTGCAGGTTGCATTGCAATATTGTAGGAACGTTCCAGCAATATTGTCGTGCATTATTGGAGTGGCAATGATCCTACAATATTGCAGCAATATTGCAATTTCGTTGCCGTGCAATGTTCCGTTGGCAACGATCCTGCAATATTGTTGCAATATTGCGCCCACATCGTCGTGCAATGTTCCAGTGGCAACAGTCCTACAATATTTCTGCAATATTGCGCGCACATCGTCGTGCAATGTTCCAGTGGCAACGCCCCAGCAAAATTGCGCACACATTGCCGTGCAATACTGTAGTGAAAACTTGTGGAAACATTACAACAATATTCTGAAGCAACTATGACTTTGTCAAAATTTTTCGAAATATGTACATGACGTCGAGTGGATTCTACGGCGTGTTTCATTTAACTGGATACGCTAGAATATCTCGTTGGCCGTTGAAGATATGAAAAAAGTGTTATCGCGGGAGTTGTATGTAGGTACATGAACTTATAGAGGAGATTCGAAGATCAATTTAATTTTTTTAGATAAAGTAGGTACTATATTTTTTAATGTCTGAAATTATTATTATTATTATCAAACGTCTTTATTGCACAAATACGTATATACAATCTAGCAAGAGAAAAGAGAGAAGAGAAGACAAATGTAATGATTCAGTCTAAAGACTGTTTTCCAACCTAACCTAAAATGACATCGGGTGAAATTTGTAGTACGCACCTATAGTGTTACAGAACCCTAATGGGGTTTGTCAAATGAGCCTTCGTTTTTTAATAATTTGAGTTTGAAGTATTGCACGGTAGGAGTATAAGTTCGAATACGTAAGCAATCTTATCAATCAGCGGTTGTAGCTGCGGCGGTAAAGTGTTTGTCTACGATGCTACAGGTCCTCGGTTCGAATCCCCCTAGGGTAAAAGAATTTTCTATAAGAAAAAGACACACGGGCGTTATACTACTACGATTCTGCACACATTCACGTCGTCGCGTCCCTCACTGCCCGAAACGTTGCGGCGGAAATACACTCCTGCAATATTGTTAAGGCGGACATAGGAGTGAGTGAACCTGCAACGTCTCTGCAATGGAGTTGCAGGATCATTGCCACTATTTTGCCGTTTCGTTGCAGGAGTACATATTTGTAATGTTCCCAAAACTTTGCAAAAAACACTCCTGCAATATTGCTAAGGCGGACATAGGAGTGAACCTGCAACTACTCTGCAATGATGCGGTGCAACATTGCAATCTCGCACCGCAATATTGCCGAAAAGTTGCAGGATCATTGCCATAATTTTGCCGTTTCGTTGCAGAATCATTGCCGGAACGTTGCAGGACTACATATTTGTAATGTTGCCGCAACCTTGCAAAAATACACACCTGCAATATTGCGAAGGCGGACATAGGACTGAACCTGCAACGTCTCTGCAATGTTATGTTGCAATATTGCCATCTTGCACCGCATCATTGCAGAGACGTTGCTGCAATGTTATGGTGCTGTGTGGGTATGAATATGTAGTTTGTAGTTAAATCTTACTTAATTTTCACTTTTTTCAACTGTGATTTGAAGTAGCTAAACCTCACGCAAATCAATTTCTGAAGATAGTTTCAGATTCAGGATTAAAAACAGCATTACTTTGTCACAATTAGTAATTTTAAAGTTTTCGAAAATTTTAAATTTACTTACAAAATTGACACACCCTATTACTTAGTCGGGGGGGGGGGGGGGGGGGGGGGCGAAAAGAGGCGATTGTTTGTGATTTGTTTTTGAAAAAGCGGAAGCATATATTTTTACAGAACTTTTTGCACTTGAAAGATCAACATTTAAAGAACATTTGGTAATTTTTTGTAGAAAAATATTTACGTTTATAATAAAATTACAACCGACATCCAAGAAGCCTTTTTAAAAAGTTGTTTTAAGTTGAGCACTGCCATGCGAAATCAGATTACCTAAAATCAAATAACAAAGAAGATTCCGTTAGTATATTAATGTATCCTCTGATTCGCGGAGGGAATTTCCGAAATATTAATTTGAAATAAAACTTACTTAAATCTACAAACGGGATTTTTGAATTTTCATTACAGGCTCAGAAAAAAAAGTTTATAAAACAACCTTTACTATTTTTTTTCGGTATTCCGGCCAATTGCAATTCTTTTCTAACGCACAAGAAGAAGAGTTTGAAAAATGCATTACCCATAGCGCATCGCGCTTTCGGTGCGACTTCTGCGATATTTAGCACTCTTTTCTCGCATATGCCAAAAATTTCATGGAAAATCGGTTAACGTTGCTCTGAGCTATAAAACGCTTAAAAATCGCAGACTAAGGTAAAAAATCGCGAAATTCCCGAAATCAGCGATTTAAAAAACCACCCTTACTACCTATTATTTTCGCTATTCCGACCAATCGCATTTTTTTTTCAAACCGACGAAACACGTCACTTAGCAAACCACTCCTTCCAGCTTCTCAAAAAAACTCAAGACGTTCCGCCCAATTCTAAAAAAGTTATGCGATTTTAAAAGGTGTAAACTTTCTTTCGCCCGCCACTGTATCTATGGTACACGTTGTTTTCGTTTTTCGTTCATTGTAGGGGAGAGTTGCCAATATCGTACCGGTCACCTAAATCGTACCGCATCAATTTCTCAAAAATTAATGAATACAAACGACGTCTGATGATAAAAATATCAAGTAAATGCGAAATAAGAAATAGAAACAAAACCTTTCGAGCTTACACCCTATTTTGTGCGTGCTACAAGCATTTAAAAAAATCAGGTATGATTGATGTAACTTTTTACCAGTTTATTTTAGCTGATAATAATCAAACAATGCAATTTTCTCCTGTATTTATGTATTTCTCTAAAAGCGGGTTTAATGTAGAATATTTTACATTCATTTTAAGTACATATTACATTCATTATAAAGTTTAAATTTATGTTTATAAATAAATTGATCATGTTTCCTAAATCGTACCACTACAATCGTACCAGTAGGATTTGACAACTCGTGTGTTATATAGGTTATGTACATATGTCATATACATAGTTTATTGCGGCCTGTGTGTGATTCATATACATATTTATATGTAACTATATAATAATCATTACTGCATATTGAATAGTTTCTTCTCTATTTGTTATTGACACTATTTTTAGTGCAGGTATGATTTAGGAGACCGGTTGCCTAAATCGTACCTTTTACAGTATGTGACAAAAAGATTAATAACAAATTAATTTGTTCTGAACAAAAGGTTAAGCGTATAATAGTAGGTGCCTAAAAGACCAAGCTCCAATATCCAATAGTCATTTCCGTTCAAATTAGTACCAAATATGAAATATAACTTAGAATACGATATAGGCAACCCTCCCCTAATTACAAATTTACAGTACCTATATTAATTCATATTAGTTCGCGGAAACTTTGCAAATTTTTCCATTGCTTCAAGTACCAAAAGGGCCATATTTAAATACCCAAAAAAGCCATGTATTGCCGACCCGTGTCCTATCGCAATTTTAAATACAAATAATAAAGTAGTTACACCCTTAAGAATTCTCTCTCCTAAGTACTGGTTATCGGGTATCTTTTCGCTCAGTTTCGTTATTACGGTATTGTGGCGGTTCCTTTTATCAGCCCTCGCGTCCTATTACACCAAGTACCTACTGCATCGCGCATCGCGTTCTGCTCATAATCGCGTGCACGTCTCCGGGGCGAGGCAACTAAAAACAGCACGCGATTAATAATACGCCTTGAAATGAAAACCCTCGTAAACCTCCAATAAACCTGATGGAAATTGATTATTGACGTGCGAGCCTACGTTGCCCGCATTTTAAACTGCAAAACGACCAAACGGAAATATCACGGTTTAATAATATCCTGTCGTCCCCTGTTTAAGCCCCCCAGTTATCACGTCTCTTACTTCTATGCACGGCAAATTGCTTGTAGCGGCGTTGTTCGAGCGACATTCCTGAGTTCGAAAATTAATGCCCAAGCGGACTGGCGCCCTTTGAACACGTCTATTACGCGACACCGATTATTGATAGCGCGGCTCGTATTAGTACCCGCATGCAAGGGTAGGAAGCATTCCCTTATCTTCACGCGCTTTTCAAATTTGTGAAATCCATTCCGCTTCTTGGAAGATCAATTCGCCTGACAGCGGCTGCTCGGGCCTGTAACTGGGAGCACCTGGACCTGGACTTATAAAAGATTTGTTCGTCGTTTCACAAATGCTTGGCCAATGAAGCGTTTTATACTGTCGCCTCTTCCAGTATAATTTCCTGAAAATTAGGAGTAAACCGTCGTGTAGTTTCTGTTTGCAGCTTACAACGCCAAAGAAGCTGTACAAGGGAGTACCCGCATCGGGTTGGCTTACTTTGCTATTACAAGCCCGCGAATAAATTCATACATGTAAAATCAGATAAGCGGCATTACAATTCTTACATTTTGTTCACGGCTGTTGCTCTTGTGGTTAACGCGAAGAAACTATTTTTTGCATCAAACGACATCTTCGCTTCGACTGACATGTAACCCAGGTGGCGTCGTACTTCCCGAGGACGTCCGTTTCATGTCCAGTTTATATCTGAACGTCCTGCGTCCATTTTCAACACACCTAGGATGTTCGTAAGGCTTCAATTGCAGGTGTTCTAGAAACGTCCGGCGCAAAAGTTCTGCGGATGGTCTCAAGACATAAATTTAGTACGTTCTAGGAACGTCCGTTTCTTAAGTCCTGCGGATGTTCTCAAGACTTAAATTTCGTTTTTGTTCTAGGAACGTCCGTTTCTTAACGGGACTAGGCAGTCAGAAACTACCGAAATACCGTTTCTGCGCGCACGCGGGTAGACTAGATTCCTCTTTCGAAACTTTAAGCGCGTTTTTCTCGGAATCATATTTCCTCTTCGTTTTGCAGTGATTGGGAAAAAACGGAGGTATCAGTTGATTTGAAAAAAATTCAGCATATATGAAACATGTCTAGTTACGACCTGAACCTACGCATAAGTCTGTAAAAACTCCTGGTTTGTCAAAAAAAAAAAAAAAATAGAATGGCTCTTTGCCCTGGCGAAAAATGACGTTTCTTTAAAATTTGCCGTTTTGCTGCCACCATTTTTATAATTTTGATTTTTTTTCTTTTTCAATAGGTTCAGGGCAGAATAGGGGCCAGGGCAAAGTATAAATTTCAGAGGATATTTCACAATTAAATTTCTTACGGCCAGAATCACTGTAAAATTACAGCGGCTCCAAAAAAAAACGCCTACATATCAGACGACTGTAGCGCTGTCATACATATGTATATAATATTCAAATCATTTCTTTTTTACTGTTTATAGTATTAATAAACATTACCCAAACGTACTAGTCACAATTTGTGTTCATCTCCTTGTAATTAATTCGCAAAGAATACTTGACTTTCGAGCGATCTGACTGCCTAGTCAGGAGGCCGAAAAGAGGCGAAGGTTTGTGAATTTCTTTTGAAAAAGCGGAAGCATATATTTTTACAGAACTTTTTGCACTTAAAACAGCAACATTTAAAGAACATTTGGTAATTTTTTTGTAGAAACATATTTACTTTTATAATAAAAACACAACGACATCCAAGATGCCTATTCAAAAAGCGGTGAGCGAGATATCTCACAAGCTACTGCACCAATCTTTCTGAAATTTTGGGGGCTTATTTTTTATATAAAAATCTACTGATTGACGGAAGGATTTTTTTTTCAGTGTAAAGTTTCGATTATATCAACGAAAAATGGCTTCATGACTATCACTAATGGCCGGTTTTCGTTGATAAAATTGAAACTGTAGCATTTGGATTCATCTGAAATTTGGACCATGTTTTTATACATTCTTGAAAAAGTTGCAGATTTTTTTATTCATTTTTAATAATAAATATAGGAGTTATGCGTCACGCCAGTTATGCAAAACTCGTCGCCCGCTGGTGTGCATGATATTTACCTTCCAGGTAATCTGATACAGAAAAATATGTAGCTTGAATTTGATGAACCAGAATACCGCTAAGCTCTGTACTTCTTTTGTTACGTAAGAGCATTGGCGCCAAAATTGGACAGCAAAAATGAAAGGTTCAGCCCTTTCAGTTTGAAAACTCTCCACACTGTTCAATAAATTTTTTTGTTTTTTGCTGGTTCACCAATTTCAAGCTACATATGTATAAAATAAAACGCTGCTTTATTTTGCTGTTTCAGATTACCTGGTAGATAAATATCATGCATGCCAACGGACGACGAATTTTATGCGGCGTGATGGTCGAGCATGCATAACTACTATATTTATGGTTAGAAATTAATGAAAAAAAACCTACAGCTTCTTCAAAGATGCATCAAAACATGGTCCAAATTTCAGATGAATCAAAACGCTGGTTTTTTTTTTTAAAAATCCCAAATTTTGCTATGTTTTTAGCCCAAAGAATAGGATTCCCCCCTTAAGACGAATGTGAAATTTTAAGCATTGAATCTAGAGGTCGAATGATGATATTCTATAGAATAATGCGCGTCAATGCGCATTTTTTATAAACAATTAATAATATTTATATACCTAGAAATGAATAGTAGGTATTTGCAAGTAAGTGTCTTGGTGTAGTTGCGAAAAGCGGTTGCTTCGTAAGCTGGAAACCTGGGTTCGATTCTCGTCACCGCCAAATTTTTTTCTTAACCCTCGGTTGTCACACTGGGTCAAATTGACCCTGCAATTTTTTAAGCAAAAACCTTTTTGTCGGAACTGTTATTGCTTCAAATTTTTTTTTAAGCATGATGACACTTCAAATGTCAACTTTCAACGATGGGCATATATTCTACAATGTTCAAACTTTATCTCAGAATTTTTTAGACTTAATTTAACAAATAGTTTTTAAATAGCAACTGATTGAAAATTGGCAGGGTCAAATTGACCCAGTGTGACGTTCGAAAAAGTAGGTGTGACAACGGAGGGTTAATGTCCTAACCCAGACCTGATGAAGACGTCTTTAAGACGCTTTTACGACGTCTGCAAAACGTCCTTAAGACGTTTTTTGACGCATTTAACTTTACCCGCGCACATTCGGAAAACGTTCTGAGAATGTTGGCACAGCACGTGCTCAGAACGTCCCACTTTGTAAACTTAACGAGGGCGTACAGTACGTCTGGAAAGGACGTTCTTCGGGTGTACGTAAGCTGTCTTTGTGCTATTTGGAAAGAGCTGCAGTATTAATGTTTTCGAAAAATCGAAGAACGTAAAACAAACATTACTATTTTTCTCACAGTCTTTGTATTTTATTTTAAAATTGTAGTTTCTAAAAGTATATATAAAATTGCAATAAGGTACCGATGGTACCAATAAGATTCTAACAAAGACGTATGTAACTGGAAAGTGTGTATTATCACTTTCCCCTCAAATGTCGCTAACTTTGAGATTTGGAAGATGCTACTAATATTTTGTTGTAAATAGAACCTAAACATTTTCTAATGTAAACAGAGAAGTAATGCTATGAATTCACTGAAACATATGGGGATAAAGGATCTAGGCTGTGCTGACCTGTTCTATTAAATTTCTCGAAACCTCGAAGACAAATAATTCTTGCACTAATTAATTTTTAAAGGCTGTCAATAAAATTGTTACGAATTAGAAAAAAAAAATTCAATTCTTAAGACACCAAAATATACGTGTTTAATAAATGTCATGATATTCCATTAACTGTAATTATTTTTCTTTACATCAATATACATATACTGGGAGCCCCAGACGAAAGGACACCAACTTGGAATCTCGCAGAAAATTAAATTCTAAGCTATAAAAATTCCAGTAAACATATAGTCGGAAATGCTTTCTTAAAAAATTATCCCTAGCAACTTTGCATGCCATGCTTTTTATTCAGGATCAGTACCGTGATCATCAGGTCTGAAATATTTAGATTTTTTAATATTTGGGGGAAATTAAAAGTTCTATGTTATTGCCCTTTTGTTCCAATTAATATGTGCGGAGTATTTTAGCGGTGAATTCAAAGCACAAAAATAATAGAAAAGGTCCATGAGTATATCCGATATGACTTTATGATGCACGGAAAAATGGTAGGCGATATCATAGACATGTGCTACTAGCAGTAGAACTTGCTGCAAGGAAACAGGTAACCGACTGGCCAGTCGGTATTAGAAATGTCATCACAACCGCATATTACTTTGCAAGAAAGGATTTAAAGTATTTTTATCTCGTGAGTTTCAAAAATTCAACCAAAAAAGGGTTAAGTCATGCATGCTGGCTGGTTCTTAATTGCGTTAGTAAATTTAAATTCGCATTGTTTAGTAGTTTATTAATGTTTAGATATGTTAAAAGTTAAGTTCTGAATATTTATCACTATTTTATGGATACCATAAGTTCAAGAATTTTAGAACACAAATACTGTAATGTACTTGCAGAAAAAAGTACAATATAATCGTTAATAGAAAAATATGGCACTTAAAAAAATGCAATTTTACTTCAAATATGGAAGGACTTTTTGTGTATAAATACACCAATTCTTAACTCTTATATTTAGAGGATACAGCGAGTATATAATTGTACACAGGTATATGTAGAATATAGAAAATATGTATTAAAATGAAAATGGAAAATTGAGAGAAATCAGTTGATGTAAATGATGTATTTAGCTTCTTCCATCTTTCTGGACACTGCAAAAGTTTCAAAGTTGTATCGTATTTACTGATAAATTCTGTTCCTTTGTAGTTGGATGCATTTTTGAAATTCGATTGTCCCGAAAAGATGAAAAAAATTTATTCTACACATTTGATTTAATTTTGCATAAAGAATCACCCTTTTTGCTGCACCCCGTAGAGTGTACATTCTACGTATCTAAAAAGCACCATAATACACTTCAGTTTCCCTTAACAACCCGTCAACATCCTTATAAACTTTTTTCTCATAAATCACAACGAACTAACAAGGGATGTTCGGATGTTCGGTAACTCACGTTTAATTCAAACATTCATAGTTTTCAATATGCTACAATATGATGATAAAGAATTTTCGAAAAAATGGCAAAATTTTCAAATTTTGAAAAAAATTTCAGAACATTCTTTGTCATCATACCTATTATAGGGTATCAAAAACTATAAAACATTGAATTAAACGTTTCTTCGGTATCTGTTACGGTTTCGCAGCTATTCAGGGTAATCCAAAAATTCATAACTCCTTTGAGGGGGTGTTTTCACCTCTAGAACCGTTTCATTGCCCGCCGCCAAAAATGCTTACGTTATTATCATCGCTTAAAATACAATTTTCCGGGAATTTTCAAATTTTTTAAATTTTCAATTTCCCGAACACCCCTTATAAACAATTTAACCAAGTTGAAAAAGAAGGCAACAGCGGTGCGCGAGAAAAAAAATGGATCCAGCGGAACAATATATCTGAAGACATCCATCACACAAACACGGCCGGTAAAAGATTAATCGCATGAGCGCCGCGTGAACTCTTGCCGAAATCCCGGTGTTCCGTCTCGATTCGCAGAGGCGTCAGCCAGACCATAGACAGGGGGCGAGAAGGAGAGAAGAATGGTGAGCGAGAACACTGGTTCCTCCGAAACGGGCGAGGGAAGCGAGGGGGCAAAGGAGTAATAAGAAAAGGGGGATCTTCGTTGCCGTTGGCGTGGCAGGGTGCCGCCGAGATGTGGGCAACAATATGGCCCGTGCTCAGTACAATAGCCTCATATTATGTGCACAACAAGCGGCAATGGGGCCACGGTAAGGTTACATTACAGGCCAGGTTGGCTCTTCTGCCTCACAAAGAGGACGCACGGCTCGGCGCACAATGCGATAGGAGAAGGAGAGTACGACGCCTCTATAGTCCCGTATGTAACACGTCCGTGTGGGTTACAATACATGTACGCGCGCCCCCAAGTGGATGTGCGTGCAGGCAACGCAGCCATGGCATCGCGTGTTGCCTCGCACCTTGGTGGGGGCATGAACGGCTTCCAGGCCTGAGAATCTTCCCACGTTTCTCGTAGCACGAGCCAAGTGTGTACAAGCGAAGAATTTCGGAGGCGAGGCTACCCATTCTGCGCCGGGGATCACCGCGATACTTGCCGGGGGTTCCGTGCGACGAACAGAGACGCCCGGACAAAAGGGAGCGAGCGGGAACGCGACGGAGCGCCCGACAACTGTTTTCGAGCGAGAATGAAGAGGGAGACGAGGAACAGTGCGGAAGCGTTTCGTATACCAGCACGTTCCGAATTAGCGTCGCTGAATTGGCTTCTTCCACCTTCTCTCCCGTGATTCCGCATCCACAGCTGATTGCCTCGGTCTACGGCCAGCGAGAGCTTCGGTCGGAGCTGCTACTTCTTCGGTAAACATGCTACGTTCGGGGACTGCCTTCGTTCGACGCTATTGATTGGCTCCTCCAGGTAACTTCTTTGGGCTCTCCATCACGCGCTGCTTTTCTTGGGCGAAACAACGTTCGCGGGTAGCTTATTTTTTTTTTAGGAATCTCTTTTGGTATTTCGTTTTTTAGGATTCATTCGTATGAAGTCTATGTTTTTTTATATTTCGATGTACACTGTTCCCCGGATTGTGGAGAACGATTCTGGACCGTAAAATTTTCGATAATCCTGGGCAGGGGAAGTAGTTAGCACCTAATAAATTCACCTTTCTCAGGGTCCTCGTTCAAATCCACTACTGAGGAGAGTGAACGAGATAAACTAAGAATGAGTGAATTACCGCGCCAGCGAGTGCCCTCAGTCGGCGGGCCTGTGCGCGACTTGAGTCATCCATTATTGAATATTAAAATTTTCATATTTGGCATTACATCGCGATGAGAGTATTGCCGATGGATTGGTGAGATTATGCCGAGAAAAATGAGTCCAAACACGAAGTAATTCGGTCTATTTTTTATTTTGAATACACGGTTAGAATTCCAGTGTTCCCCGAATTCAGCGAAAACGTGAACGGTGACTGACCTTTGACACACACTACGATCAGTAAAAATGGACCGAATTGCTTCGTGTTTGGACTCATTTTCATCAGGAAAACCTCAGCAATCCATTGATAATGCTTTTTTGAATATTTATCAAAAACATAAACATTTTAGTTTTTAGTAATGAATATCTTATCTGGCCCGCGGGATTTATTGCTCTCGGCTTTTCGTTAATCCGGGGAACACTGTTCTGGAACAAGAGCTATTAAATATTTTTGAAATCCAAACAATGTAGTCATTGATGCTGAAATACTCTGTAATTAAATTTGTTGAAACGACCAATTGAATTGAATGAATACTTAAGATTCAAAATTCATTAATACTTTCACTGCTATGAATGTAACTGTAACTAGACTTTCCAGTAGCGCCTTGAAGGTCATCAGTGACCACCACTTTTAATTTACAACACTTCCATATAAAGCTGACAATGAGTGAACTCTACCACTTTTAAATTTGCGAGTAACGGTAATATCAGTGAGAATAGTGTAAGATAACAAATGCATTATTGAACTATTAAATGTCTTTCTTTTCGGCAGCACAAACTTGAATGAATGTTGAGGGCAATTGTATACTGTATATAGCAGTAGTGAAAATCTATGAAAAAATTGCGTGGCAGTGAACGTGTTAAAAAATATATTGGTAGTAAATAGTAAACGGACGTAAATTGATGTCTGATATTTTACAAAAATATTTAAAAACATCAAATCAATATTTCATTTCCTCTTCTTTAAAAGTCTCGAAATTCTAAAACATTATGTGTTTTATGATTACTCACGATTTCTTCGAGGGGGTGTTTTCACCCTTAGGCCAGTTTTATTGCCGAATAAAAAAATAGGTACGTTATTAGCATCAGTTGAGTTACATTTCTACAAAGTGTCAGATTTTTTTAATTTTCGAGTTACCGAACTTCCCTTATTAGACAAAAACTTACATCATGTTTAAAACACTTGATTAGTATTGTAGTATTACACGCAGAGAAGACATCGACGAATCGTAATGCTTGTTTTGAGTGTCCCCAGAGGCAACGAAATTTTCTTCTTTAAGTACTTGTACTGATACTGCGTTATAATCGGTGTAAAAGCATATTGAATGATCTTCGAATGATTATTAATGTATTAAAACTAATATAAGAAGTTAAACAAATTAAGAGCAGTAATAATAGTTCATCGAAACATTAAGTAGAATATTCTACATACGACATGTTTGCCTTCTTTGCGTGGATAGGGAGTACATTACGTATTCTTGCTTCTTTTTTCATTGTCCACTTGCGATTGATATAGATGGTTGAGTAATTGCGACATCAGTAATTGACTGTATTCCAACGATCTCCACGACTTGCATAATCTTCGAAGTTCTGGCGCGAAGATCAAATGATTCAAATTGCATATTACGGTATTGCGTAAATGAAATGAAAATTTTTCTGAAATACATCCCGAAAGTAATAAACGTTAATTTGAAAATTTGTTATACTACAAAATTACAGAATGATGTTTGCTGCAGTATTTTCTATTTTTTGATTCATAATGAAGATTTCAGAAATCAGTGGGTGAAATAAAGTGTATTTTGCAATCCAGAATAATGGCTGCTATCGAAACCTCTTTGAGGACAGTACTTTTATAATAGATTGCCACATATTGGCACTGTTATGACAGTTACAATGTAAATTGGACCAACAATATTCTCTTCACGGCTGAGTACTTAAATTCATCCATTCGCACTCTAAAAATTGGATAACAATAATAGATTTAGCATTGCCTCAGTAACTGGTTGCTGGCCAAGCATAATTCCTCGAAATTATATTTCAACGACTCTAACACAAATCTGATTTGAGGATGTATCGGACGTACAATATTAGACAAAAGTATATGAAATTTGAAATATTTGAATATCTAGATGTAAGGAACTCGAACGACAGTTGGAGTCTTATTTTTACTCCTAGAAAGGCATGTTTCATTTTGCAAATGCTTTTCAAACATTATTTGCTAAACTGTTGGCACTGAAAATGCCCTGAATTCACCATTTTCTCAAGTTACAATTTATTTCTTTAAAACGGTGTAGTGAAAACAATTGAAACTGGGCAGATATTTTCATCTATCCGTATACTACATGTAAAAAAAAATTGAAAACATTGGTACCATTTCTTCAATCTTTTTCCAGCTGTTTTATCTGCCAAGATCGTCTCTTTCCATAAAAGTACGTGTAAAATCAGTGAAAATTAAAATCGTTATAACTCAGCAACCGTTTAGTAAATTCGCTTAAAATTTTTGGAGTACATCAGGAAGATTAGAACGAACAATCTCACAAATTTTCATCAACTTGGTACCACTTTGAAGATAGGTCCGATACATCCTTAACCACGCTTTATTAGTAAGAAGGTATTTCGATTCGTTTCAACTGGTTCAAAAATTCATTAAAAAAGTAAGCGTTTGACCATTGATTAGTTTCGAGTTCAGTGATATGCTACTAGGGCTGGGACTAATTTAATATTCGAATATTTTACAAGTATTCGAATGCTACGAAGAAACTTCGAATATTTGAGTATGCGAATGTTATTATTTGAATATTTAAGTATTCGAGTACTATTCGAATATTTAAGTATATATTCGAATACTATACGAATATTTCAGTATTCGAATATTTCAGTATTCGAATATTTCAGTATTCGAATATTTCTGTATTCGAATATTTCAGTATTCGAATATTTCAGTATTCGAATATTTGCAGTATTCGAATATTTCAGTATTCGAATATTTCTGTATTCGAATATTTCAGTATTCGAATATTTCAGTATTCGAATATTTCTGTATTCGAATATTTCACTATTCGAATATTTCAGTATTCGAATATTTCAGTATTCGAATATTTCAGTATTCGAATATTTCTGTATTCGAATATTTCAGTATTCGAATATTGCAGTATTCGAATATTTCAGTATTCGAATATTTCAGTATTCGAATATTTCAGTATTCGAACATTTCAGTATTCGAATATTTCAGTATTCGAATATTTCAGTACTCGAATATTTCAGTACTCGAATATTTCAGTATTCGAATATTGCAGTATTCGAATATTTGAGTATTCGAATATTTGAGTATTCGAATATTTCAGTATTCGAATATTTCAGTTTTCGAATATTTCAGTACTCGAATATTTCAGTGTTCGAATATTTCAGTATTCGAAAATTTCAGTATTCGAATATTTCAATATTCGAATATTTCAGTATTCGAATATTTCAGTATTCGAATACTATACTGATGTATTTGAATACAGATGTATTCGAATAGTATGGTGTGAATTATAAATACAACATATACTTAAATATTCAAATAGTATTTGGATACTTAGATATTCGAATTATATTCACCAAATAATTGAGCAACCGAAGTATTCGAATATTCGAATACCGAAAAATTCGACAAATGATCGGAACCCTATATGCGCCCAGAGCTCGTTAAGCGTAAGCACTGGCGGTTATCCGATTCGAGTGGGTTAAGGAGCAACGCGAAGACCAGGAATGAAAAGTTCGAATCTGATCTGCCGTTGGGTTACCAGAGTCGAGGGCAGTATCAGCGCCGTTAACGCGATTAATAATAACGTAACCGGTGTCCCGATGATATCGGCGTGCCAGCACGGATAACACTCGTTTCACGTTCAGTTTAAACAGGCAGACGGTAGCGTGCGCGCGCAGCATCACATCCGGTTCGGAGGACCAATCAGTGTAATTATCCTACCGGTCTCTACCGGCACGTAATCACGCTGATGTTTCGTTTTCGACGTCCAGGAACATTATAGCGGCCGACTTGGAAAAAAAGTCACGATTATCGGGATGGGAATGTTGGACATATTCACTGTAGGTTTCTTGATCGAAATTGCGTCCTGTACCTGTCGCTGAAAGTGAGTCGGGACGAGTGTACTCTTTTTTCGTGTGCAGCTAACTTATCGCCTCCATTGCATTGTACGCGCGGATTGGCGAATGTATCATATACAGGGTGTCCTGTAACCGGTGGTACAAGCGGAGGGATGATGAATTTGCATGAAAAAAAAATAAGTAAAAAATATAGAATAAAATTGTCGTGAATCACTTAGTTTTCCAGAAAATTGACTTTAAATTTCGACCAGTGTACGCATGCGCCAAAGTATAGGCAAGGGATTGGAGCGGACATTTTTTATTTGCTCCTGCTCCGCTCCAGATGCTTTTTTTTTTTTAAATAAAAATTATTTTAATACTTCAAGCCGTGATCTTTCTTTTGCAACAAACCCCAACTTTCTAACTATTTATTTTGATATAGAAAAAAATTCATAAAGAATGCTTAATTTTCGCGCAAAGAAAGTACCATGCCTCCGTAACACCGGGCTGCGCGGCCCTACGATATAATATTTTTTCAATCATGAAAAATTGAGGATTGGTATTTATTAAAAATATTTCATTCGTCTGCTCTTATAAAATAAGAGAAAATTCAAATAATAAAAAAAAAAATTCGAGCAGTGGAGCAGTAAAAATTTTCCGTGCTCCGGGCAAAACTCCACTGCTCCAAGCTCCGCTCCAACGCTCTGGTTTTAGGCGCCCAAGGGCAAGGTAAGGGGTACGCTTCTCCCCTACCGTGGGTTCTCGCTTACTCATAAGAGTTTTAAACAACCCGTAGAAGTGATCAAATTGTTTTACTATTTAGAACACTAATATATGCTCTGATTAATCATATGAGACCACCCACATTTTGAATCATCCCCGAAATATTAACATATACGTGGAAAGCGAAATTCGTGCATAAACAGGTCTTGGAAAGGTGTCAATGCGGAATTAAGATTTATTTTCTTTCAAAATTTTGTTACTTCCATTCTTTTTTTTTTAACAATAGCAAATGAGTCGCGTATTTCCACTGCTTTTTGCGTACGTGTACTTTTCAGTTAGTTCAACTATTTGAAACTATAATCTACGTAGTTGTACAAGAAGAAAGATAGAATGAATACCGATTGTGAATATAATATGTAAACTAATCATTAAAACTTCTTTTAAAATCTTTTCCGGTACAGTAACCAGTGTACAAATATTTATATTCTTGAAACACTGTTTTCAGTTGTGATAACATTCATCCGAAACACTTTTTTTATGTATTTTACATAGTTAAAAAATTATGACGAAAAATAGTTTTTGCAAGTGACAGAAAGGCGCGGACATCGAGTGAATGCTGTTTTTTTAGTGCGTTTATATATCTTCGCATCAACAATTGAGTCATTAGCGACTACAACAGTATTTTAGCAAGCTATTTTACATTAGTATATATATTTCTTAGAATTAGTTACACTACAATTTGATTGTGTGTCACTTACTTCTAGTTTTAGTTTCTTTTATTATTCGATATTATATAATATTATTGCATACTTTCATTTCTTTTATAAACTTTATGGTGTGTTCTATCTTATTTAAATCGCCAGTAATTTCTTCTAGCCCAGTGGTGGGGAACCTATGACCCGCGGGTCAGACACTGACCCACGAAGGCTTTTTAAATGACCTACGCGTTGATTTTTATAAACTTAATTTTTATATCATAAAAGAGAGAACAGACGATAGAAAATATTAAATTTTTTTCGGTGTTTCCAAATTATTGGTAGCCTTTCTACCACTGACTTAGTCACCCACTGGCTAGTATTAAAAAAAAATAATAAACAAAATTTGACCCACTTCTGAAAAAGGTTCGACATCACTGTTTTAGCCCCGTGCTGATGTTAAACATTTTTCTCTTTTCCATGAATTTGAGACACTGTAGCACTATGTGTTCTACTGTTAGTGAATGCTTTTGTACGAACAATTTATAGAGACTTACCTTCAGAAATCACCTGTGTTATTCGAAGCCTCTTAACTAAGTGTTTACAAACGTTTTCCCATGTTGTATCAATTACCTCAACTAGTTTGCCGATTAGATTAGTTATACATATAGGTAAGCAGATAGTTACCAGTATTCTTGTAGTACGTAAATACAACACTTCGAAAATGGCAGATTTTACCGATAGTTGACACGTGTCATTAATATTAGATAAATATCGTGAAAAAGTTATCGGTGTGTCAGAGAAATGTTTGTCCTAAAATACACAAATAAAAAATCTGACATGTTTCTCTTACATGAAACAGTATTATTCGACACAACATTTTTATACTGCAACACAGATGAAAAATATGTTAGATAAATGTTGTTAGAATTGAAGAAAGTTATTTGACAATAAAAACATTCTTCTATCAATTCCTTTAAAAAACTATCCTAGCTTCATTTAAAAGATCCCCAGCAAGCACTAAAATAAATTTCATCATTATCTGGAATAGTCTCGAACGAAAAATCTAAAAACACCTTACGTGTCACCCTACGTGGGACGTGTTTCATTAATGGCCGACCAATAACACCACAAATTTCTTGGAAACAGAAAAAGGCTCGAATCGATGACATCACGATTTTATTTAAGATCTACTATGAATCATTGATCTCTAATTAACAACGCCGCGGCACCAGCTTGTGGTTTTCAATAAGGAAATTTTTCGGCTATAATTAAATCTACGTCTCGAACATTGAACACGATGACCATTGATGCGCTATGCATTAATAATAAGTAGATGACACATCAGAATACGTCTGACGAAATTATTTCAGCGTAACGGAGAAGTCCGGCACAATGCCAAAACGAACGCGAAAATATATTGTGGCAGCTCCGGCACAATTGTATCGGAGACGCCGCGTGTCATAGATAATAGAGAACGAGATAGCGAGTTCGATAGTCGTGTTGTGCCCTGTTGTGCGCTCAGCTGTTTATAACAAGTTGGATTAACCGTGACATGTGGCAGCGTTAGTAAGACGCTTCTCCAGTTTTTGTGGTGCATCGATACCGTTTGCTTTTCTGTTAAAAAAAAAAAAACAGTGCGATTCTGTGGGTAACACGCGTGACAGGTAATAATACATTTTCTTAAAAAATCGTACAATATCCTGTTTAGTTACGGTTTATTTTGGTATGAATTATTAATAACCATAGTCTTGTGTAATTATTAATTCTGATTCAGCATGGCAATTTGAGGAATTTATTTTGCTCTGTTAGCTACTGACAGGCGACATAAGTTGATAATTAATTTTTTTTGATAAGTTATCGGTATGTTTGCAAAGATATGTTTTATTGGTCTTTGGTGGTAATCTACTGCTAGATAAAGTTATGTTAAAATAATGATTAGTTTAAATGTGTGAGATCTAATGCCTTTCAAACATTAGAAAATGTTTTGAAAATTTTGGTTTGTCCTGAGAACTAAGAAGCGTTGTCTAAGAAATTGAATTTTACTTGTTTATGTTATTATTTAGATCGGTTTTTTGGGTAGTGTTTTATGAGTTTAGTAATAAGTCTTTGGACTCTTCCTCATCCAAAGCAAATTAATTTCTTTATACTTTTTCTTGCTGTTACTTTCATGTGTAGGTACGAATTTTTTAAATTAAATATTCATATTTTGTAGGTATATATACTGAGGAAATTCGGAAATAAATTTTGTTGTTCAAATCGTTTATAAATTTCCATATATCTCTTAGTGTGAAAATTTCAGCCCTTGTAGCTAATTTAATAAAAAATATAGCCAGTTGGTATGAAATAATAGAGCTGTAGACAAAAAAAACCATGGCGTTATATTTTTATTTACGATGTAACTGTGAATAGCTTTTTCGGAAACATTTTCAACCGTATCATTTTAACACTTTATACTTTATTATTATACATTCATTACGTAAATTCCACATTACATCACTTACACGAACCCATACTTTTTCAAGTAGCTACCGAAAACAGTAAAAGTAACATAAAATATAAAACAAAATATAGGTAGGTACAATACATTACTATTTCTTCATTTAGTAAAAGTTACATTATTACTGCTGAATAGATTCTTTATTGCTCCTCGGAAGTAGTGAAGACTCACCGTACGGAAATGGTAGATGTGTTGTGCACCGACCATACAAGAGGAAGTAAAATACAAAATGATTCATCATCGATAGACATAATATTTTCTTCGTTCTAACCAACTTGGATGACTTATCCTATTTTCGTTTTAACGTGAGGCACATTTGGGCCAAATTATGCAGAAACCTACCGACCCTCAAAATGACAACTTACATTAGGATGAAGTAGCCGAATATGACGACCTCCCCTAATATGAGACCTCAGCTTCCAAGACCCGCTCTTGAGTGTCATAGCGATGCTTTTTCTTTACTAAGCAACTAGGGTTTATACAAAAACCGACTTGGACTTTTGAAAAAACCGGTTTTCGAATTCCACTATTCCCAAAAAAAAAGAACGGTTAAACCGGTTTTCGAATTTTCACAAAAATATATATTTAAAATAGAAAATAAATATTTGTACCTATTTTAAAAAATTTCAGTTCTTTTAATATTTATTGACTTACAAACGTATAACAAAATAAAATATAATCTATCTATACAAAACAAAAAAAAAACTGAAATCCGTACAAATCCGTACAATTTTTGAGTTCATTTAATATTTATGGATTCACGAAAATATAACACAATAAAATACACTGCATTCAAAACCAAATGAAAAAAACTAAAATAACTAAAATCCGTACAAAATATAATGTTTAAATCTTAATTTCATTTAGTGTTTTTCTTCCGAAAATATGAACTCGCGAAGATTAGTTTTACAGTAAACTGCTACTTACTACAATATGCTTGTGTGCGAAGCGATTTCAAGTCAAAATGTTAACGTTTTTAATTAAATAATTAATTCTAGTACATAAAACCGGTTTTTTGAATTTAAAAACCGGTTTTCGAATTTTACAAAATTATAAAAAAAACCGGTTTTTAAAAACCGACAAACCCTATAACCAACCGTGTATTTGTTGTTTTGTCCGCATAGTGGCATTGTAATTAATTAAGCGTCTTGAGCAAGCACATATCTACCTATTTCTGAAATACGTTGCAGAAAGTTTTTGAAGCGGTTCGATGAAATTACAAATACCTCTAAAGTTTTAAGTGTATGGTGATTCTCACAAATACTGTTGTCTAGTGCTTGCAATGGAGTTTAAGGCTTACTAGTTGTATATGAGCCGTTGTTTTTGAAAGTGGTACAAGTCCATTTTTTTAAAAAAATGAGTTAATGTTAGTTTTAGTCAGATATAGATATCCCCTTTTTATATTTATTATCGCAGAGTCAATGGTGCACAATATCCCCACAAATTAACCAAAAAAAGTTGAACTGTAAAATGTTATCGCAGGAATGTTTTCTTTTTGAAAGTGGTATAAGTCCATTTTTGGGGAAAAATACTTCACTGTGCTAATGTGTAAATGAGAAATGAGATTGAAATATGAATTAGTTTGTTATTATTATAGTTATCTTAACGAAGTAATTTACTTTTCATACATGTTTATTTCTAAATAAAGACATGTATGTCTTCATTTTAATGTTATTTCTTACATACATTTCACAAAAGCAAACTTCAATTAAAATATAAATATAAAATTGCTATTGATTATATTTTTCATAATATGTTATTACTGAAAGTAGTATATATCCATTTATAGCTAACAAATCGTTTGTTTCCTTTAACATTTTATTGATTATTATAGCATAATAAAATTTAACAAGTTTACAGTTTTAAAAACATTACCCGAATTGATTAACGTGTGCGAATAATTTTAAGTTGATTCAAACGCGAGCCCTTAAATATCTCAACGTATGAATGAATGGACTTATACCACTTTCAAAAACAACGGCTCATATCATCAAATGATGAAGACTTAACTTCGAAGCTACTTAATAGTGATCATGTTATTGTTTCCGAATATGAGCCCCGTGGAAGTTCAACTGACGAGAGCGAAGAAGAAATTGTTCTGAATGATGATAGTGATTAGGAAAGAAAATTATATAGAATGCTTGTTTTGCACAGGTCATTATTCTTCAGATGTGCAAATAAACAATGTGTTATGTGTACGTATAAAGTGTTATGGTGGGCGTGGTGGGCCCACGAAAACTGCAGCAGTGAGGAAATAGATTTCGCAAGCCGAATTTATAAAAAAAGAAAGAAAAATTAAGTTTCAGGAAAAAACAAACTGGGTCTCATGTTAGGAACCCATTTTTTTCACCTGCATATTTGAACGACTTTCGTTTTTATTTTATTATGAAGAAATCGAATCTTTGTTAAAGTACTTTTCAGTAGGTTGCTAAAGCCTACATATTCTACTTTTAAAACGCGCATCGAATTTTAATAAACGTGTTCTTAGTCAAGAGTTATGATGTTTTTAAGAAACGCTTCCATTTTAGACTAAAAAAACAAAAACTGTAGATAATTTAAAACAATGTTAATCACACTACTCACTATTAAACAACCCATTGAAAAACATTGTAAAACCATAACAAGAAATAAAATATGCCCAATAGAAATAAAGCTACATTTCTTTAACGATTAAATTTCGGATCATTGTGGGTTGGTAGCTTTCTGCATAACATGGCCCATTTCACTGACCGCCTTCGACCATAATTATAACGCTATCTAAATAAATTCCCCATCGGGAACCCCTTCAGCAGTACCGATGGGTTCCCGCCCGTTTCGCGATCCCCTAATAATCAGCAGCTCCGCAGAGCCGGGGTCCGTCCCAAGAACTGGCCCTGACGACTCGGCTGTAACAGCGGAGTTGCTGCTTAAAGAGACATTACGCCCGTCCCGTCGGGGCTGTTAACAATTCGAAGATTTCGCGGTAACACGCCATATCTAGCAGCGATCGTAGAGAGAGCCGTAAAGCCGAGCCGATTGGCAGTTAAGGCGTTTGTATACCGAAAGGAGCGAATTCTTTAATGAACGCGACACATCGTTGGACCGATCTGCGCCTGGAGATCGCCTTTGCTGGCCAGCTTTCGCGTTTAGAGCTAAAGCCTCGTAAATACTCGGCCGGCCCACTTGGACCCTTGTTTGGCCTACCGGCTTCCAAAAGGGCTAAACACCTCGTTAAGTCCCGCAAGCGAAACCTGTCCTGCAACTGGGGATGGGCGGGTCATTAAGATCGTACGCTTAATTCGAAAAATCGGCTGGCGATCTGGCTGATCGCGGCGACCTGGGAACCGGTTGCCACCGATCGTCACAGTGGGAATCCTTTTCTAATGCCGAGCAAACGTCCCCGCCGGCCGGCCCATCGCTTAGGAGTTCGGGAAGGGTTCTGGTGGCAAGTGACAAAAATGCGGGAGGATTGGACCTGGTCTGCTATGTTCGATACTTGCTATGCTGCTTTTAACCCCGTAACGTTTCACTGAATTTTAGAAAAATGATTAAAATTAGGTACAACCTTTAATCTTTAGACTGTACGCAAGAAACGGAATATTACGGAGGTGGGTCTTAAAGAGTTAGGACACAGTAAGGGGGCCTTCAGGTTTGGCAATTTCCGAAATTGTTGATACTAAAATAGTGTACGCGAAGGTCTTCACTTGGGCATTAATTTCCCAAAGCAATAAGGCGCGCTTTCAACCAAATTCGTGAAAATCCACTTTGAAAAACTCCGAGGTCAGGGCGTAGCGCTCACGACTACTTAGGGTGCGTTCCACTTAAGCCCAAATCGCCCGCAATGCCCGCGATTTCCATTAAGGTAGGTTTTCCTATACGCGACTGGAGTCAACGGCAAGAATTTCAAAGTCGATTTTCTTGAAAATGAAGCACACTATCAAAAAATGTTATTCCTCTTTCTCGGCTTATTTACTTGTTATAAGTCGAAAAGAAACAGTAACTTTTTTTTATATCGTGCTTTATTTTCGAGAAAATCGACTTTGAAATTCGTGACGTTGCGTTCAGTCGCGTATAGGAAAACCTACCTTAAGGGGTTAGGCCACCTTGGACGGAGCAAAATTGCAGTCATTTTTGGCATTTTTTTTTAGGAAGATAATAAAATAAACAGAAACTTTAATATGAAGCCTGTTATTATACAACTCTCGCCGGAAAAAAAACGTATTTTTTTTCTTACAAAATGGCGGCGATAGAGCCGTGATACGCAAGATCTTGTGGAGCGACGTTTTCCACGGTGTTCAATCTCACGGCTATACCGTTTGACTTAGAACAAAAAACCAAAAAGCTTTATTTTCTGCATGCCGAAAACTATGGAAGTACGTAGCGGTTTTGCGATATCTTGAATATGTTCTGTGCAATTGACACTTTTATAAAAAAAAAAATGCACTTTTTCTCTCCATGGTCACCATTTCGAGACAAATTAATGTTTCTGGATTTCCCTACGTACTTCCATAGTTTTAGGCATGCAGAAAATAAAGCTATTTGGTTTTTTGTTCTAAGTCAAACGGTATAGCCGTGAGATTGAACACCGTGGAAAACGTCGCTCCACAAGATCTTGCGTATCACGGCGATACCGCCGCCATTTTGTAAGAAAAAAAATACGATTTTTTTCCGGCGAGAGTTGTATAATAACAGGCTTCATATTAAATTTTCTGTTTATTTTATTATCTTCCTAAAAAAAATGCCGAAAATGACTGCAATTTTGCTCCGTCCAAGGTGGCCTAACCCCTTAATGGAAATCGCGGGCGTTGCAGGCGATTTGGGCGTAAGTGGAACGCACCCTTAAGGTCCACGCACACATATCCGTTCCGTCTCAGTTCCGTGTCAGTGTTCCATTGGTAAGAAGAAGAGACCCTCTACGCCCCTCTTCTTCTTACCAATGGAACACTGACACGGAACTGAGACGGAACGGATATGTGTGCGCGGACCTTTAGTAAGCGCGGGGTCGCTAGTTCGCGTTTTACTATTGATCCTTTTTTTTTTTTCCTTTTTTTGTCATTCCTTTTCCAAATTCGGGCGAATTAACGGATATTGAAATATCATTTTCAATTAAAAACTCACATCTTATTTTAAATTATCACTGGCTTGAAAAATTGTATTTTGGAAATCGAATTTTTCAAAGTCAACTTTCTCGAATTTGGCTGAAAAGCGGGCCTTATTGCTTTGGGAAATTAATGTTCAGGTAAAGACCTTCACGCGCACCAAGTATCAAGATATTCTGAAATTGGCAAACCTGAAGGACCCCTAGTAAGAAAGCTGACGATTTTTAGACGACAATAATAATAAAGGTAAATAATTGATTAATACAAGGTTTTGTATTTTACTTTACTACATTATCAATTATAAAAGAAAGCGTGTAATATTTAAAAAATAGCTTTTGTACGCCATGTAATGTCTTCGCATAGAATATCCTTTTTCTTAGGGATGGCGAACTGGTCAACAGGATTCCGGGAAATCGGATGGACTGAAAAAAAAACCCCCAAATGTCATAAACTATAATACATTTTTTGGGCGTTGACCATCCCAAATTTTAGAATTTTTAATTACTTTACCAAATATAAACAAAGGATCACACACTTTTGTCGAAATTCGATCACTCTATTTCAAACATCTGCCATTTTGTTAATTTTCACTTAAATTGAAATGTGGATTCGTCAGTGTCTAGAAAGTATATTATAGTTCATGACATTTTGTGGGTTTTTGTTTCAGTTCGTCCGATTTCCCGGAATCCTTTTTTAATTTTTTAATTTTAAATATTACAAGCTTTTTTTATAATTCATAATATAGTAAAATAAAATGCAAAACCTTATATTAATCGATTATTTACTTTTCTTATTATTGTCGTCTATAAATCGTCTTGTTTCTTAGCTCGTATGGATTTGTAACTTTGTATTAGGTCGGTGCAAAAGTTCGTTCGCTTTATTGAACCAATATCTTTATTAAAAATTCGAAAGTAAAAATACCTATAAGCTGCACGCTATAAAACAATTCTGTCCAAGGTTATTTTTTATGTTACACCAGATCTGTGTATGCATTAACGAATTCGCCAGTTTTTATCGAACATTTTGAGATTTTTCAGCATGCCTTGGAGCAGCTTCAAATGTATTAACTTTTGGAAAACTGATAAAGAAGGTGTTACCAAAATATTTTTCGACATATGTTCGAAGTATTTTACCCACTTAAAATCTACATGTTAGAACAGCATTTAGCACTAAGTATTACTAACAAGGGAAGTTTGGCAACCCGGAAATTCCGAAAATTATGAAACTCGGTGTGCAAGTAGAGTAGTTCATCCGTAACGCAACTCTATTTTTTGTTGGTGCCATAATGCAATTTTTGGAGGTGAAATCACCCCTTGAAAAAAATGCAGAATTTTCTTTTCCGTGGAATATCTCGAGAGCGGTGAGAGATATCGAAAAATAGTATAAACAAATGTTGCATGTTACTTTTGTATCTACAAAATTGCATAAAGATAATTTTCGAAAAATCCATATTTTTCAAGTTACCCCCACCACCGATCCTTAGTTCCATAATTACTTTTACGCGGTTTTGTAGATATAAAAAAAGGATGCAATTTTTGTTTAAACTTCTTTTCGATATCTCTCACCCTTCCCGAGATATTACACGGAAAATAAAATTCTGCATTTTTTTCAAGGGGTGATTTCACCCCCCAAAAATGCATTATGGCACCAACAAAAAATAGAGTTGCGTTACAGATGAACTACTCTACTTGCACACCGAGTTTCATAATTTTCTGAATTTCCGAGTTGCCAAACTTCCCTTGTAAGCAAAAATATATTTTCTCTATGGCAGGGTGAATTTTCAAAATTTGGAGCTGCCTATAAAAATTCACTTATCTCGAGTAAATAATTAGATTAAACACCATTGTTACGTTATAAAAGTATTCCATTAGTACATGGAAACACACCAGAAAACATTAATCTACACAATGGTAGAAAAATTATAGAATGATTTTCACCCTCAGTTAACTTAGGTACAGTTAGTTTCTTTTTACATTCAGTGCTACTTATCACTCAAATTTAGCAAATTATGGAGCTCCCTCGTTTTTGGAGCAAACGCTGCAATTTTAGGCAGATATTGCACACATTCGTTCTTCGACGGTGATATTTGTTAATCATGATTTATACATCTCTCGCACAGGAAAAGAAACTATTGCTTTAAGAAAACTGTGCGAAACGAAGCTTTCCGTATTCTGTTGAGTAGTTTTCCTTCTTTAGAAACATCTAGTAAGATACTGTTATTGACTGAATTTTTCAATTCTGCGATCATACTGTTAAAATTTAAGTTTCCATCGATTCATTTCCATGCATCTGCTACCGTATTTCTATCTTCCTGATTTCTTTTCTTTCTGATCATCCAAGGGGAATCATATGGGTGATTCCACTTATATAACAGGCTTGCAAAAATTGGAAAACTCCACCGTTAGTCCACTCCACGTTTTCCAAACTAGGAAGAAATAAATACGTATAGGAGTGTAGAATTTCTGGGATCTTAGTGTCTAAACGCGTATTTAATAGGAAACGTAGAAAAGTGTGATAAAAATTCCAATGATTGCATATTTTCTTTAATTTTCATTCAGATTTGTAACCATTTTTTGCATCACGTGCAAAACTGAACCAAAAGTGTCGACAAGTGTTTTATTATTTATGTTTTGTCTCGTTCTTTTCTCTGCTTAATTGTACAATGTTTTTTGCGAGGAGTCCAATGCACTGTCTGGTTCCATAGAGTGAAATATTCGCGATAAATAACATATTTATGATGAATATTTTTTTGTATTGAATTTTCTCAGATTTGTATGTTAAACCAACGTGATCGTTGATATTAAAAAGTGGACTATAATTTGAGTGAAAACATTCATAATTCTGTGTATTATTATAATTATTACTATTATTGCGCGTTTATTACTCGATTGAATAATTCTGTAAGTGTTTGTGATTCTATCGGAACAAATTAGGTGAAATTATAAAATGAATTTGATTTAATAAAATGAAATTGAAATTATAAAATGGAATGAATTCTCTTAGAATTTGTTGATTTTCAAATGGGCTTGCTTCAGAATCGTGACATCTGGCAAAAAGTAGTTTATCATACAATTTAGGGGTCTTCCTTTAGATAAAGTGACGCTAAACCTAGTTATGCTGCGACTTTCTAACCATGTGCACTGTATAATATATATAGCTTCTGTTAATGAATAATCCTAAAGAAATCTCTCTCCAAGTGGAAGGAAAAGTATATTTAGTTGGTTCAATTTATTTAAACTTTTATTGTACAGTATCATGAACCGAGCAAACACATCTATTTCTTTTGCGCTAACCTTTCGATTGATTTACTAACTAAGTAGTGTGACTTTTTATTCTATAAATTTTTGGTAACTGAATCAATCATACGAAGTTTTCCACTAAATTGCAATCAAACTTTTCACAATATTTTTTTTGTGTCATATCTGTACTGGATGATTCGTCATTGCATGTTAATATCTGCTTCAAGGCGAGAATCTAGAACCCAAAATGTCATGAGATACCAATGGTCCATTTTATGACTGAAATTAGTATTATTTAATATTAACTAATTTGAGTCTATTTCATTATAATGTAATTGTCATACAATTCAAAATTAATGATTCAAAATAATTAAAAATTATATATTACGATTAATATTAAATTAATATTACGATCCGTCTAGTATTAGTAGCGAGATAAAATATTAGACACTCTGTAATCAAATGTTATCTATTTGTTCCGATTAAAGTGGTAAAATCTTGGGATACCTGAATATATTTATGTAGATACTTAGGTACTTATATTGAAATGATAGATGTGTACCTAAATAATAGGTACTACATAGGGCGAATTCCACTTACGCTCAAATCGCCCGTGATTTGCATTAAGCTAGGTTTTCCTGTACGCGACTAAACGCAACGTCACGAACTTCAAAGTCGATTTTCTCGAAAAAGCAGCGCGATATGAAAAAAAAGTTAGTCTTTCTTTTTGACTTATAACAAGTAAATAAGTCGAAAAGAAGGAATAAAATTTTTTGATATTGCGCTTCATTTTCGAGAAAATCGACTTTGAAATTCTTGACGACGCGTCCAGTCGCGTAGGGGAAAACCCAGTTTAATGAAAATCACGGGGGATTTGAGCGTAAGTGGAATTCGCCAATGGGACATCGATCACTTTCTTCTGTTTATTGATAGTCGAAAAACAAAGTCTATATCATGTATGTACATATAACATTTTCTTACATTGTGGTCTAGGTTCTATATGTTTGTCGTTTTCTAAAAAAAAACGTCATTATCTAGACGACACCTGTTTTTACGATTCAGAAAGACAGATGAAGCACTTACTATCCAATTTAGGGCTGAGACTATTCGAATATTTTACAAGTATTCGAATGCTACGAATAAACTTCGAATATTTGAGTATTCGAATGTTATTATTCGAATACTTAAGTATCCGAATACTATTCGAATGTTATTATTCGAATATTTAAGTATCCGAATACTATTCGAATATTTGAGTATTCGAATGTTATTATTCGAATACTTAAGTATCCGAATACTATTCGAATGTTATTATTCGAATATTTAAGTATCCGAATACTATTCGAATATTTAAGTATTCGAATACTATTCAAATACTATACTGATGTATTCGAATACTATTTGAATATTTCAGTATTCGAATACTATACTGATGTATTCGAATAGTATGGTGTGAATTATAAATCAAGTTCTTTAGGTTAATTTTTTACAACTTTTATTTAGTTTCAGTGGTGAGTTCGTTAGTTTATCAGGGTGAAATCTTACAAGTTAATTTTGACCCACTTCAACATATCCGATCAGCTTGAAACTTTGCACACATACGTAGTTCCGATGACAATACAATATTTTCACTAAAAAGCATGAAATATTTTATAGTAAAAATTTATTTTTTAAAAACAAACTTTTATTAAAATGTACTAAAAAGGAACCAATAATTTTGATACCGACCCAAATGACTGCCTGAGAAGAATTCCCTCGTGTGACTAAAAATAAACGCGTGGGGCGTAAATATTGAAATGTCCTTTTTATATAAATATACAAAATGTACGTAAATATTCGAATAGTATTCGAATACTTAAATATTCGAATAGTATTTGGATACTTGGATATTCGAATTATATTCGCCAAATAATTGAGCAGCTGAAGTATTCGAATATTCGAGTACCGAAAAAATCGACAAATAGCCCCAGCCCTACCAATACATCAGTGTAATACATGAGATTTATCGGACGTGTTGTGTACGCGAATGATATCTAAATGTAATGTTCGCATCAATTTCGAAATTTGTACGCATTCCTCTACTATAAAAATTAGAAGTAGCTCAAGATTGCATAAGATAATTCAGTGTGTTTAGTGACGTGACACAACTATGCATATACATAGTACCTATTCGAGTGCAACTATTACGTTTCAGTGTACGAATCAGAAGAGAGGTCACGAATCAACACGCCACTAGGTATTACAGTTGTGGAATGAGACCGTTGTACCAATTAATCAACTTTGCAGAATAGTGGATTACAACGTGAAACGATTTTAGACTTTCGGCGGATTTGTGTACCATTACAGACAAATAGGTACACAATAATGTAGATATTTAAGCAAAAACGTGGACTGAATCAATTAACTTTTGTCGACCCTTTGAATACATTGAATGGGAAAATAATGTAAAAATTCTACTTTATTAGGATAACACCATACTACGATTACCAACTATATATTTTGAAAGTATTAAAATTACTTAAGCGAATGAGAAATTGAAGAGTCCCTGTAGGAAACACTGTAAGTGCCAAAATGGAAAAAAAGTTTTTTTTAACGGAAAAGTTATTTTTGGCACTTACAGTGTTTTCTACAAGGATTAGTAAACAAGCAAGTTATCAGAATGACAGCATCTAGGTTCTCACTTTTAAGAAAAATTAAATTTTGCAAATTTTACAAATTAAGTAAAAGATATGAAGGAAGCCTCGTCGACTGACTTGTTGTGCAGAACTTAATAGTCTTAAGGAAGTAAATAAAAAAAGTATGTCTAGATCAATGTGTGTGCTTTAAACAGAATGACAAACAAGAAGACAAATCCAAGAGATTCCTATAAAAAGAAAAATAAATAGAAAATTCTTAATTATAAATTCTGTAATTGCACTTTTATCACTAACAAAATGTAAATGTGAATATATGAGGCTGATTACTTATTTATCAAGATTCCAAGTTCAATCTGCTCCCTTTTGTACTTTTACAATACTAACAGGAAAGTACACAAGATATTATTCTTGCAAGAAAAAGTGAAGCAGTTTCTTTGAAAGATATAAAACGACCTTGAGATGGCCTTGAAAAGCTGAGAAGAGATTTTCCATTTGTACACTCTGTGTCTACATAAAAAAAAAATAATTAAGGGAGCCTTCTTATGTTTCGTCATTTAGTAACAATAGTTACTCACAAAACTATTCGCCCACTGCATTCGCATTACATATTTTACTTACTTAAGTAATGTTAAATTCAGAATTACTCATCACAATTTACTTAAATATAAACCTCGGTTAATATACTGTTAGTTACTACCATTTCCCAAAGAAATCCTCAAAGAAATCTTACTAGGAAAATTGAACAAGCTGAGCCCGAATTTCACAGAAAATTAAAAGAATATTATAGAATGTACAAATTAAATATTGAATTTAGGAAAATATTTTTTCCACGATCCTTGCTACTTCCACGGATAATAATACATTTTTAAACAAACTACTTACAGTTTTTCAGTTTAATAAACCCAAAACCAAAGGTTGTATATTAAGGGAACCTTCCGGTCTAAAAGTCGATTTTTTTTATTTCATTTTTCGAATGTTCAACCTTTCAGGAATACGTGTTTAAAAGGATTTGTTGAAATTCGTAAAATTCCCGAAATTATAGGCATTTGAGTAGCGGCAAAATGCATGGCCTGGCCTCTCGGCACTCATGTAAAACTTTAAACGCGTTTTTCTCGAAACAGTGTTCTCAAAACGGTGGGACCTGTATCTCCAAAAGTTATTATCCGATTCGACTGAAAATTTTTTTATTTTGAAGAATATACTTCTGGCTAGGGGGGGGGGCTAGAAAAAATTACAAAAAATTGAATATTGATCATTTTCAAAGGCAATGAAAGGACGAAAAATACAGGGAAAAGTGATTTCAAACTTCAGGTGTCGTTATTTTCTAAAAAAAATATCATTTTTGTATTTTTTTCTAGTTTCCCCCCTAGCCAGAAGTATAATCTTCAAAATACAAAAAGTTTCAGTCGAATCGGATAATAACTTTTGGAGATACAGGTCCCACCGATTTGGATCAATTTTTTGACGCCTTGACTTTAACGACTCTCCAGTGCCGTCTGCAATGATTAATTATAAAACAAAAAATATATTTCTATAATCTAAGACAGCCTTAATACAATGCAAAAAGTCCCATTAAATTATATATAGTAGTTTTCCTTTAATTAATTCCTAAAAATCACCTATTTTTATTGGCTCTAGACCGGAAGGTCCCCTTAATCAAGATTCATATTAAGGTAAATGTCCCAATGGCGAAACAGTTAAGGAAGCAGTTGAGATGATTGCAATTTTTTTTATATTTAAATAGTATAAAATTATAACTAAATATAATTATTCGAAAGCGTAAAATTTCTACTTTCACATAACGTAACAAGAATCTACATTTGTTAAAGCAAAAGTTTTAAATTAATTAAAACATGAAACTGTTCATATGGCCCAGTAATTAAATAAAATTCATAGCGTGTCCCAGTCATTAATTAACAGTGTCCCAATTATTGAATATGTATTTAATTTAACTATTTCTATCACTTAATGAAAAGAAATCAACTGACTGTAGTTCTTCTTCTTTATCTTTTTTACCTTCGGCATGACTTTATGTCTGAAAAAGTTAAAAAATGATGAAAAGTATATTATAAAAGTTTAGGTTATGTTAATATTATAACGAGTATAAGATTAATTATCCTAATAATTCTTAAACAGTATTATATTTTTGTCTAGTTATTATTAACGTAAATATATAGGATACAAAAAATACTTACTTTGGTACAATAAATATTTATAATTTTATAACTACTGAACACACGTTTAATGATTGGTACGTGTCATGTTACCGTGTACTAGTGGATAAACGCAACAATTTCAATATTAAAAACAAAAAATTATTAAAAGATCCAATTAATTTTAAATTCTTCAATGTATAATAAATCCAAAACAACTGTATAATTTCAAAAATTTTAAAAGTAATAATTAATTACAACCTTAACAAAAATATTATCTCGCTTGCTTGAGCCCATTAGGTAAGAAGCGAGATTGAAACTGTTGAAGCTTTACTGTACAATAATATTTTTGTATGATATAACTATTCAAAAATAAATTGATTAGAATTTCGACCGTATATATGAGATAATTCAAAATTCAATTAGTTTCGGCGCACTGGTTCGGTCAATTTAAAAAAAAAAAAAAAAAAAAATTAATATAAAGGCTGACAGCCTTTATATTAATTTTTTTTTTTTTTTAAATTGACCGAACCAGTGCGCCGAAACTAATTGAATTTTGAATTATATAACTATTCAGTTATGTAAGCTTATAATTGTATCTATATAAAGCTAATACATTTTGCAATTATATTTCAAACAGTTTAAACGTTGCAAATTAGTAAAACTATTATTATTAATAAAATTTCTTCTCAATTTTTAATTATTGGGCCACGTTTAAGGACTGGGACATTTACCTTAATAAGAATTAGAATGATGAATTCTTACTTAGAAGACGATTCAATACGTAAATAAAATACGACACTTTTGCGAGTAACTGTACCTATGCATTTCAACATGCCACTTCCCTGAAGACGCTCTCTGACGTCGGCCCGAAACGAGACACCTTGAACATGCACGCACCGCAGCTCGCAGCCCGTTAAGTACCCCATCCCGTGTATTTTCGTACAGCGGATCGTTTAAAGAGGACGAGCGGCGGCGTTCGTCCGCTATTTCAATTGTTCTACATCGAGTCGAATAGAAACTGGTCCAGCGAGTCAGGGCAGTGCGAGCATGGTCGCGGGCGACCGAGCTCGCTCGCCAAGTCGTGATTCAGCGGGCGGAGGGCGGCGAGTGCCAGGGGCCGGGAGTGGTGGCGACACGCGCTTACACGTGCTCCGCGTCGGTGGTATTCCAGTGAATCAACAAGTGTCGCGGTTCTAGCCGTGTGCCGATGCGCCAACCGACAACGCAGCCTGGATTCCAATAAACCGGTCAAGCCCGAGCCGACTCTCGCTTGCTCGCCCCGCGCCGGGCAAAAACTATTCAGGGGAACCCGTTTCTTATCGAAAATTTGATGTCGAGATGCGAGTGCCTAGCGGCCCTGACAAGTGCCGCGTGCTGGCCGCGCGCTGCCTGGCCCAGCGTTTCGCGCACTCCTCGTCGGCGACGATGCCGATGGTGTCGCATGGCGCTCGGGTAGCCAACTGTTAGGAATGGAGTTATCGATTTCGCTGAAATTTTTGCGCGGAGGTCCGCCGCGACGCACTAAACGCCGCGAAGCGCGCTACTCAAAATTCTGCGAGAATATAGAAATCAAGGTTTTGTCTTTTTTTTTTTTTTTTTTTTTTTTTTTTGATTTTAATAATGGATCTGTACGGAAAAAACAAAGTCGATTTAGGGGGGGGGGGGCAAATTGATAATACGAAAGATGCGTATTTCGATTTTCGAGAATGTTGGCTGATTTTGGTTCGACTCGAGGCTCTAAAACTTTAAACGCGTTTTTTTCGAGACGACGTTTTTTAGTAGGGTAAAGCAACCAGTAATTTGACCGCATACCAGTGAATGACCATTGGGCAGAGAAATGTCAATTATAAATTTAAAAATTATTATATGTTTATAAATGGAGTGCAGTTGCACTTTTAATATCCCATATTTTTAGTTAAGCGTATTAAGCAAACATTAATAAGTACAATTCTGATTAAAGGTATTTCAAAAATTGTATCAAAATGCAGTCATTTACTGGGCTTCTACACGTTTTGCGTTTTGTAATTGATTTTTTAAAAATTACGATAAGAATAAGTAATTGTTTTTATAGAAATTTCAAGAAAAATAAATTTAAATGCAATTTCAACAGGTGTTTTGTTGTTATACAGAAATATATTCAAGTATTAATCTCAACGGTCCATAAATTCAACAATTCGGCCATTCCCTGGTTGGTTTACCCTATGTTCTTCAGACCTTTGTTGTTCTCATCGCGTTTCAGTGTTACGGACCCAATTTGCAGAATTTGTACTTTGGCGAATAATTGTAATGAGGAGGTAGATATTTTCGCACGGAACGTCAATGTCTTTATATGAACTGCTTAGAGTTCTTGATGGGAAGATATGATTATTATGTGAAAGGTTGCTCGTTCAGTCGCGAATGTATTTTTCTAGTTTTTGCTTTATTGTGGTACTTATTCTGTTTTACTTTTAATTTTGTTCTCGAGGTTTTGATGGGGTTTCTCGCGTATGCGGTAATGTTTGTTTTGTTATTTCTTCACTTTGTAAATAATGCGGTTTTCCCGTAAAAGGTAATTAATAAATAAATAAATTTTTTAACACAGTTGACAGCTTTATAAATAATCTAAATATACATCCAATTCGTATCATTCAATTCGCATTTTGTTTACAAAACCCGTCTATGGCACGATGGTGGATTTTTTCTTTTATTTCTTTGTTAACAAATTTTCTAACTAAATTTCTCAATTTTGGCACAAGTTCGCCATTTTGATACTTCACAAAATTTTCAAAATCCCATCCGTCGTGCCATAGCCATCCGCATACATATAGTTTCTAAAAACTATTTGGTATTTTAATTTTTGAAGAACCGATTCGTCGAAAAACTGTCAACCATGTCCTGCACAGTTTATAAATCTGCTCTAAATAAATTTTCAAAAAAAATCGCACGCCTTAAATATCTAATAAAAAATCCTGAAAGTTTCAAAAAGATTAAGTAGTTCGCTCTTAATAAATTTCCAAAGATACCTTTACTTCTCGGGCCATTACCTTGTTGCCTTGTATAATTTTGCATAAGAAAATTCGCTACCAGCTGACTCGAATTTGGGACACTTCATATTATAACGGAGAACGCTATCGCTACGTTTTAATTATGGTTTCGAATTACTTAATCACCGGAGTCAATTTTCTCGCGAAACTTTTTGTTGCGAGACCCACCTATAGGTTGGAAACATTCTTGCACCTACATAGTGCGCACTAATTGTATGCAGAATTTGAGCCGAATTGGTGACACAAACCTTGTTGCATTAACGTCGCCAATTCAACTCGCGAAGTCTTGTAAACGGAAAGTCACATTTACGTTGAACGAGATACTCTTTGTAATTTAATCTTGTTATTAGCCGATTCAGTATTTTATGGGTTAATTACGGCGCCGCGAGGATGTGCTCGGAGGAAATGGATATTTTTTTGATCGATGCACAAGGTTGATATGAAAATTTTTTAATTAACCTCTGGTGAAAGCGTTTCCGTGAAAGTCACGAAAAATTGCTTGCCGTTTCCTTCTTCCGAAACGAATGATGTTATCCCCGACTTCGTCGACGGTTTATTGAATGCTGTGAATATATATTAATCACAAAAAAATCAGTAACGTTGCTTCTTTATGCGATCCCAAATGTTCACGTTCGTTAGGCATTTAAACAACGAATGCAACGTCACAAGTTTCTCTTTTCATTTTTAATTCACACGAACTTACGAATAACGTCCACAAATATTATTAAACTAAGCATGTGGAGAAAAGTGTATTGCCAAGGTTATCTGCAGAAATACGAGGCACTTCAAGTTTTATTCATGCACTGGGTGGCAGCTTGAAGCATGGAAATGCTTCAGCTTATTGCAACATTTTCCAATGACGCATTTATAATATCTTCTACATACGATAGAAACGGCGGCAAAGCAGCAAGAGCGGTTGAGCGAATAGCCCTTTGTCTCGCTTAAACGAGAAATCAGATAAAGAATGTTGAGTTCGAGTTTAATCACCCGAAGTTCCCTGGGCTTTTTCGCGTAACCTTTTCCCGGCCAAGTTCGATCCTGTTCACATGTCCAATCGGAATTACAGATACTACTCATTACGTAACACACGTTTACTGTTGCGTATCCGCGTTATTGTGTACTTCCGAAGTTGAATAATGGCCTCATTGTTATCGCGCGAGTAATTTGATCTTGATTTAGTCTGAGAGTGGATCAAGATTTCCAATTATGCTTTTAGAAAGTACCAGGCCATTGTGTGCATTTAATTTCGCCTGATTGTTTTCAATGTCCTCATGCGAGATGAGCACGTCAAAAGACATTCCTCATATCGCTTCATTTTTAATGCTCCCCAAAGATGCTCCTCGAACAAGTACTTTACGTACGCCAGAGTTGTCAGCGCGTCGTGCGGGCCGGTGAGAAACGTACCCCCAAAGGAAAGCGCGCGCGAGCGGGAAAAGCGAGAAGAAGGACAAACGGAAGAGTGGAGCGCGCGAGGATCGGAGCGGATCGCGCGGGTCGTCCTCGTGCTGGTCGCGCGACATGGCGTGTGCTCGCCGCTTCTTTTTTCCTCGGCGAACTCCCCTGCCGGCGGCCTACGGCGCGGTGGCGCGGGTCGGGGCCGAGGGAGGAGGGATAGTAGGAGAAGCAGAAGCAGCGCAGCGGCAAGTATCGTGATCCCCATTCTCCGCGAGGCAGAGAGCGTGCAGGTGTGCACGAAAAGGTCCTCTCCCGCGCCGGCACCGACGGAGGGGCCCCCCCGCGCCAGTCGAGTGAGCATACACAAACACAGAGACGCGTGGAGGGAACCTGTGCCGGGCCCAACAGGCCCCCGATCTGTGGGAACTGTTCGGAGTGCGAGCTTCCCACGATACGCTCCTCCGGCTGCTGGCTGGCTGTGCACGGGCTGGCAGGGTTCACTCGTGCGTCTCCCCCTTTCCGTTCTCCCTCCCCCTCCCGCCCGCCGTGTCGCCGAGCGACACCCTCCTCTCCGCGGAGAGTCCCCCGAGCGGCGGGAAGGGGCACCGCGATGGGTCAGCCCGGTGGGGGGAAACGATCGAAGGTATAAGTAGCGGGTTAGTCCCCACCAGGGATTCAGAACCGCCGTAAACACGGTAGCGAAAGCACTCTCGGCACTCCGAGAACGCCACAAGTCTTGTTTACGAGCATCATTCGCCTCGCACACGCATAATTCGGCGCTTCGAGTCGCCATTCTCGAGAGTTTCCTTGATCGTTCCGATTGCTGCGAGGTCACCTCGGACAATCCGGCCCCCACGAGTAATTCTGTGTACAGTGAGAAGTGAGAGAAGGATTACTATAATTGCTGCCGACACCGATGGCGCCGCACACGAGCTACACGCCGGTCGGCGGTATGGAGTACGAGGAGCCAGTGTCCAGGACTTATCAGTACCGAAAGGTGATGAAGCCGATGCTGGAGAGGAAGAGGCGGGCGAGGATCAACCGTTGCCTGGACGAGCTGAAGGACCTGATGGTGACGGCGCTCCAGGCGGAAGGGGAGAACGTGGCCAAGCTGGAGAAGGCCGACATCCTTGAGCTGACAGTTCGTCATCTCCACACCCTCAGAGCTGCCAGGAGGCTGACGCTCACCCCGGAGAACAGCTACGCCGACAGATTCAGGGAAGGATTTACCCAGTGCGCTCAGGAAGTCTCGTCGTTCCTGTCGACTCCTGTAGCCGCTGCCGTTCACCCAGCTGCTGGTGCGCAACTCATGAGACACCTGGGCGGTTGCCTGCGACGGCTCGAGGGACCCTCCCCGAGCCCCCTTGGGAACACCAACACTGCCTCCACGACTGTCAACGCGGTCAGCAAAGCCCCGGCTATCAGTCCAACCACCAACGTCACGGCCAGCGTGCCACAGAACGTTTACACGCCGCCGCAGAGCCCTGTCAGCGTGGCCAGCTCTTCCGGGGACTCCGCGGAATCGTCCAACGCCGTGTGGAGGCCTTGGTGATCGACTCGATGGACCCGAGCAAACGATTCGATGGACTTTGAAAATTCTTCGCTTCGAATAATATTCCTTCCTGGTGAAGAAGCCTCCCCGACTTAAACAGGGACGGATAGCGAGCGGGAGGAATAACGACGAATCATTGTCTTCCATATGTTGAAATTGTTGAACCTTGCACTGTCGAGGTATCTATTGTTTTTTAATACGATACATTTGTAAGTTATTGCAACACCTTCGGAGTCTCTCTTATTCTCTGTTTTACGTTGTACATAGGTGATGAAGCTTTAAATGACGTCTGTGATAGGGTTCGATTATGTACCTGAGATAATTATTTTCTCGTAAAGTAGAACGATTATTATTATATAAATTTTAATTTGTTATGTTTAAGGAGCATTTTTTTAGACGTAACACACGACACTCCGTTTTTTTGTTAAAAATCGATTGCACATCGCGCGAAACTCAATAAATAGATTGTTTTAATCATATATCGTGGAATCTCATTTCATTTACCTGCCTCCCTAAATCCCATAATTTCCTTGTGATGCGATTCTTTTTTAATCAGTTAGTATTGCCGCCTGGCATTGTTGATGCGTCAAATAATAATTTGTATGACAGTTGCATATCACTTCAAAATATCTCCGACACGAATAATTAACAAAGATAAAAACTTTTCGATAGGAACAGTCTTTAATATTGTTTACTTTAATAATTGTTAACAGGTGGTTATCACACGCTTCGCTCGAATAGCATATTTTCTTACTAGTTAATGATTTTAACACGGTAAAGTCAGAACCGTCTCCTTTGTATCTTCATACATATAAGTTGATTGATATGGTCGTCTATATGATTTCTAAATTAAAGGATAATTTAACTTAAACATTGCTATTTACGGACAAATGTAAAAGAAGTGTTATACACAAAAACGCTATGTAAGGGAATTTGTGGAGCTGTATTGAAGAATACACTTGCAATGTTATTGAGATTAAAAGTATTCAAACATTGGTATAAACAAAATCGTGAAATAAAAGATTTTTGTGTTGGAGTTTGTACTGAAGTGTTCGAAGAAAATTTATTATAATAAATTAGGGTTTCAATGGCAGTTAAAGTAACGCACAAAATACCAATATAATTTATCAAAAATAGGAAAATATGTTGTTTATTAGTTTAGATAGTTTAATACTACATAATAATATAAAGAAGAACAAAATAACTTATTAGTTGTAATTATTTTCGAACTTAAACAGTGATACCATTTCTGTATGATTCGAGTTTAACGATTTCTTAGTTGCAAAAGGCATACTAATTTACTCCAGCATGGTCATCTCGAAAAATTCCATCTAATACTTCTATACTTCAGGTAACGTTTATTCTCGTTGATTTTATTTTGCCACATATCGTGTGACATCAAACTATCTCTTGCCAATTTTCTGATTTTAATCTGTGATTTTCTTAAAGCATTATTACACATGAACGGTTGAAAAAGGGGGCTGATTAGTTTTACCTAGATATGTTTGCTTTGAGTAAGGTATTAACTCTTGCTGATCAAATTTATGTCCGTTCAAAAGTATATGTGCTGAAGTATTTTCAAATAAAATTTTATCAGATAATTGAACAAATATTCAACATAGAATCATTCGCTGGATAAACTTTTGTGATAACGTTTTGTGGTATACACGATACTGCAGCAACGATTGAATTGACGCAGGAAAAAGAAAGCCAAACGAACCTTTTAACTGCTATAGTGTTTTTTATTAACTGTGCACGCAAACGTTACTATTTTAGTTGAATTAAAATAACGTTTTCGAACGATTTCCTAATAATAAAGAAAAATAAAAATACTTTTATTGAAAGAACCTGGATCCTAGCTAATTTCAGATAGATTCGCAGAATATTCACGGAGTAAATCGGCGAAATATTTATCGAGATATCCTGTCTATCGAGCAACACTTTGTCTGCCGCACGTTTTGTAGTAACCATAATCTTCATAACTGCATTTTATAAACAGAATAGGGATCGTTCAATGATACAGTTTTGTTGTGAATAAATACGAGATAAGATTGAATTCCTGGGCTCACGCGTGATTATAGCTCATGAACTTACACATACAGGATGATTCCTCATGACAAAATAAGTCGAAAATATAGAATGAAATTTTTTCATATGAGGCTCCATTTTCGAGAAAATCGAATTTGAAAATTCGTTTAGTACGCGTACACTTCTTTAGCACTTCGTGGTCACACCTTCTTATAATCACAAATTGGTCACACGGGGTTCACTGTACCCCAGCGTCATTTTTTGAGTTACTTTCGTATTTTTGAATCTTTTAACTTTTCAGTGATAATTGTACATTCGCAATACTTAAACAGTCATGGTCTAATAGTCTTTTTCTAGAAATGTAAATTTTGATATGATGAAATTTGTAGTTGAAATGAACGATTTTCCACGGTTCTAGGAAAAACCCGATTTTTTAATTTTTTTTTGCGATGAATCTACTTTGGAAGACGTGAAGGCGCGACATTTCAACTCGAAAATTGCTCTTGGGGTGCGATGCACCCCGTGTAACGACGAAGGATTAAAGGGCAGAGTACAGTAGTAAGTATGGAACAATTGCACGTGAAATGAATCCTTGTCCAAAAAAAGAGTGGAAATTGTGAAATAACTTTTCTTCGTACGTAGTTTTATTTTTTAAGAAATCCATTTGAAAATGGAACACTATCTTAATCAGCAATTCCTGATCAAACACCTTACTATTTAGAAATTATGTACACAAGCAGCAAACAAGAAAAGTCTATCCAGTACAACATAAAATTTTGAAACCCTAACGAGGTTATTATTTACTGACTTACGGACTGAAGGGGTGATGTCGTGCGCTTCCACTATCTAGGAGCTGGATCGTTCTAAATTCAAAAATCTCGTAAATTTTATAGATTTACGGGACCATGTTCTGAAGGTTTCATACTTGCAAGAATCGATTTTTGAAAGTGTGCAATCATATGTAACCCCTTAACTGTCAATATTGTTATCTTGACACAAAATTCTTCAAGGGCCTTTCATAAGACTAGGTATCTTCCTCCATTAAACCAACGTAATATGTGTAAACAATAGAGGATAACGGAAAAAAGATAGATGTAATAGTTGCAATAAAAAATAGATCCATGAAAGTATGACAAGGAGTTGAATATGATTTTCAGCAGAGTTGGGCAAAATGTAATCTAATTACGAATTACAAATTACAAATTGTGTAATTAATTACACATTATTTTCTGTAACCGTTCATTTATGTAGTTGACAAAATTGTGGTCAACTACCTAAATTAACGATTACAGAAAAGAATGTGTAATCAATTACACAATTACATTTTAACCGTAATTTGTAATTTGCAATTAGATTACATTTTGCCCAACTCTGATTTGCACGTATACATATACCATAGTAGGTCATTGTACGTATCATAACGAAACATTATTCCTGTATCGACTTCTGTGACAATTAATCACAATACGACGTACATATCCGTATACTTATATTAGAATTTTTTACGTACAAAGCCAGTTTCAACACGTTTTTATAAGAATATTTGTATCATGCTACAATTCTTTTAATTCAAACGAACGCAGGATGTTTGATTCCTCGTATCACTTTGCTCACTTCCTTGAACGAGCTTGCCAGCCCTTCATTCATTTGCGCGGTTTTTACATACAGGGTGCTTCGCTACAGGTGGTAAACCTTTAGTGGGTGATTCTGCAGGCCAAAATAAGACGAGAATATAGAATATAATTTTTTAATATCGCGCTTCGTTTTCGAGAAAATTGAGTTTGACACTAAAGTATAAATATCGGAAACGCGTCGCGCTGTCCATAGGCGGCCGTTCCGTTTACCTCCGCGTGCCCCACAACGCGAAACTGCACTTCGGTGTAGGCTAAATTTCAAAATCAATTTTTTCGAAAACGAACCGTGATATTAAAAAATTGTATTCTATATTTTCGTATCATTTTGGCCTATAGAAGCTAGGGTCTGACAGTTTTTTAAAAACGGGTTTAAAAACCGGTTTTTTTATAAATTTGTAACATTCGAAAACCGGTTTTTAAATTAAAAAAAAACGGGTTTATATACTAGAATTAATATGTAAAAATGAAATAATTATTTAATTAAAAACAACAATGACACAAGCATATTATAGTAGATAGCAGTTTACTGTAAAACTAATCTTCATGAGGTCATATTTTCGGAAGAAAAATACTAAATGATATAAAGATTTATAATTTATATTTTGTACGGATTTTAATTATTTTAGTTTTTTTTTTCATTTGGTATTGTATGCAGTGTATTTTATTGTGTTATATTTTTGTAGATCCATAAGTATTAAATGAACTCAAAAATTGTAGGGATTTTTACGGATTTTAGTTATTTTAATTTTTTTTATTTATTTCGTTTTGTATGCATAGAGTATATTTTATTTTGTTATATTTTTGTAATTCCATAAATATAAAAAAAAAAAATTTTAACATAAATACAGATATGTATTTTCTATTTTAATTATATTTTTTGTGAAATTTCGAAAACCGGTTTAACCGTTTTTTTGGGAATAGTGGAATTCGAAAACCGGTTTTTTTCAAAAGTCGATTTTCGTATAAACCCTAGTAGAAGCACCACCGAACAGGCTTACCACCTGTAGCGAAACACCCCGCACATATTCGCGATTGCTTTTCAAATTGCATAGAAATACAAAATAAATATTGCAGAATCCTATTTTCTACAGATTTTTAGAAAGAGTAGTGGGAATTCTTCCGTAATGCAGAAATGCAAACTGTTAAGTGGAAAGGGCGACTAAACTCTTACATCAAAAAGAAAAAAAAAACGCATCGTATCGAATACAAAAAAAAGAAATCACTGATTGGGAGGAAATGCGGAAATGTAAAAAGTATGTCACACACGTGCAAATATTTAACATTGTAAAACATTGGGCAGCATCTGTCCAGATCTATCTTAACCCTCTAACTCCCAGAGTTGCACCGGTGCAACACTCATTTTAAAAGTTTTTATATTTTTATATTTAACTTCTGTTAGCAACCATCCGTAATTTTCATTATGGTAAAGTAGATTTCAATGTTCTCGGTTTAGAAAATCAAATATTCTCTTCAAAAAACTATTTTGGATTATTATAAAAAATAAAAAACAAATAATAAAAAAAACGCTATTTTTCATTTCAAAATACCAAGATACAACATATGTATCAGTCACAATTTTGAAAAGTAACGATTCAAGGGTCTGGGCGTTAGAGGGTTAACTCGAAAGGTGAGCGCGCCGTTAAAATGTACAGGGTGTTAAAAAAGTGATGGTCACTGCTTTCAGGGGGTGAATCTACAGTGGAGTGGTGGAGATTTGTAAAAACACTTGCCGCAAAATTGTTTATAACACTTCAAATTACTCATGAAGAATACCTCAACATCTTCTACTCGCTGAAAGAAGAAAAAGTTTAAAGGAACCATATGTCGCAAACGCAACCTCCTCTCCTCAAAAAAATTGAAAAATTGTTTCAATTATACTTCATCCATACCAAAACTTTATCAATTTTTTTCCTTTCAGCGAGCAGAATATGTTAATGTGAATAAAATTAACATTAATTTTCAATGTTATAAACGATTCTGCGGCCAGTTTTCTTTACAAATCTCTACCGATCCAGAGTTGTAGATTCACCCCTGAGCTTTCAGGTCACTGCTCAGTGACCATCACTTTTTTAACACCCTGTACAAACGGCTCATTCGATTGTGGCCGCGTGTGTTTGATTAATTAGTGGTCGACTTCACATGGTTGGTCTTTTTTCGTGAACATTTCGAGAATATCATTCCGTGGGTTCTATTTCGTGATGAAACATTACTGTCACAAAATGTATTTTTCATTGTCTCGGTTCATTTCTTTGCCCTATTTTTTATGAAGAGTGCTACAAATTCATTTTCCTAAAAGCATGGAACAAGAGCAGCCCGAATTTCACAGAAAATTAATCGAATCTATGCATATGAAATAGATTAAAGTTTATAATAAAATCGCAGGAATGTTAAAGGAGTATTCACTTTTTGGAGTCACGTTTGTATAAATTAAATATTAAATTAGGGCGAATATTTTCTTTGCACGATCTTTGCTACTTTCGCAGATGATAAATCTTTTTTTAATAAACTTAAAAAAAAATTTTACTCGAATGTACCCGAAACAAAAGGATATTAATCATGTGAATTCTTACTTGGAAGTCGATTTAATATGTAAAATATGTTCCACATAGTGTGGGAGGATACTTTTGTGAGTAACTGCGTGTATGTTGGTACATGTGCATTAGGTAAGTTTTCAGAATTTCGTGACGACTGTCTTTTCGCTTCCATACGCACTAACATTAAATCAATTTCAACGCACATTAACACACACCGTGAAGAAATACCGATTCTCGTAATAACCCAATTTCGACGGATCATTGATTCACTGTCTGTCACGAGGCGCGTACCCATCAATCGTATGCAGCGATTCGCGTGGTCGTTTCGCAGGTCCTTATATAGGATTGTCTGTAATTTGTGATATAATCATAAAGGAAGTAATTACTCACTCAACAAGAGAATGAGCGATTTCTCCTTTTAAAAAATCTTAGGAGGTATGATTTTCGTAAAAATTGACGATATAAATCGTTTGATTACACGTGATTGAATAACAGGAGACATCGTCAATATATTGGCAATCGAATGCCCTCTAAACTTAACGAATTTGTTTTATATGATTAAATTTTTATTTATTCATATTTATTTTTCTGCTTACTCGCTAAAAGTTATCCGCTCACCCAGTATTTTACACATTCAATAAATGTTAAAATTAAAATTACTAATTCAACTTCATATTGGTACCTGCAAAGATTGATTAATATATTTCAGTTTACTTAACAAAGTATTTTTATGTATAGAAGTAGCAACCGCCCTATACAAAGATATATGCTCAAATTCAATATCTATTTTACATAAACGTAATTACAAGAAATTGATAGTTTTTCGGATATCCCCGCGATTAGGGTTTGTCGGTTTTTAAAAACCGGTTATTTTTATAAATTTGTTAAATTCGAAAACCGGTATTTAAATTTAAGAAAACCGGTTTTATATACTATAATCAATACGTAAAAATGAGTTAATTATTTAATTAAAAACGTTAACATTTTGACTTGAAATCGCCTCGGACACAAGCATATTGTAGTAGGTAACAGTTTACTGTAAAACAAATATTCATGAGTTCATATTTTCAGAAAAAAATACTAAGTGGGATAAAGATTTATAATTTGGTACCGCCTTTTAAAAGATTTATATTTTGTACGCATTTTAGTTATTTTAGTTTTTTTTTCATTTGTATTTGTATGCAGTCTACTTTATTGTGTTATATTTTTGTAGATCCATAAATATTAAATTTTACTGAACTCAACATTTTTACGTATTTGTACGGATTTTAGTTATTTTAATTTTTTTTATTTGGTTTTGTATACATATGTAGAGTATATTTTATTTTGTTATATTTTTGTAATTCCATAATATTAAGGAAAATGAATTTTTTTAAAATAAGTCAAAATATTTGTTTACTATTTTATAATTAAAATTTTCGAATTTTCACAAAAAAAAATTTGTTTGTGAAAATTCGAAAACCGGTGTAACCGGTTTTTTGGGGAATAGTGGAATTCGAAAACTGGTTTTCCCAAAAGTCGGTTTTTGTATAAACCCTACCTGCGATCCCATTATAACGTTCAGTCTAGGCATTATTAGGCATAGATTAAAATAGTTATTTTGTAATAGTTATAGTTTGGGAAATTCGTGCTTAATTTATTTCCACTCATCTACTAAAATTTATTTGAACATTTCTTTCATACACGGTACTGACTAGAAGTAATCAAAGTTTAGACGAACGTGAATTAGAATTAGTCATTCTAACTTTAACATCGATTGGATATGTAAAATGTCTTTTGTATGCGGCGAGTAGATACTTTTTGGAGTAATTACGTAAACTTCATTTGTATATTGTAAATTTTATTTCAGAACAAATAGTGATTGTAGATTTGATAAAGTTTGTTAAATAGAGGTTTTAGACCTTAAATTAAAGTATAGTTACAAACGGAAACATACATATTCTAGTGGTTTATGCATATGTACTTACGTCGACGATAAATAAGTCTGCTTTGTATATTTGAATAATATCCATTATGAAGATCGGCGTGATGAAAATAAAAACCTTTACAGCATGTAAATACTAACAGTCTGTCTAATTTCTTAGACACTTTCGGTAATGCAATAAACTGTAATTAAGTAGATACAGATCGTAGTTCAAAGCACAGTAGAAATAGTACTGTCCCATTATGAAAGTAGTATTTTCGCCAGTCGTTATATTGATCGTGATATTCCTAGCAAATTTACGAAAAAAGATATGGTCTTCTTTGAGATGTTCAAAATGCCCCTCATTTCTTCATCAGTAAAATTTTTTATGAAAATTTTAAAAAAGCATTCTCGAAGTTTTTGCTACTTTAATTTATTACTCATTCAAAAGAGCTTGATTACTATTTATAACATACTTAAAGAATGTTGAATACTTGAAAAAATAATAATTAGATTTGTACAATGATCAATTCAGTTAAAAAATCACTACTCATGATAATTTACTGAAAAGAGTAGAATTTTATGTTGCTTGAAGGGGCACGATTGAAACATATACTTGCATAAACAAGTAAAAGTGGTATTTTTCGTATACCTTTTTTCCCTAAACTTGCAGGACTCAAACGACAATAAAAAATCATATGGTCCTATTTAAAAAATTCAAGCTGATCTTAATTGTGTACTGCCAAAAGTGTATTCGAAATTTTCATTACGTTAATTCGTTGCTAGTTCAAAATAGGTGAAACTCCTAATTCTAACGTTCTTGTTATATCATTAAAACTGTCAAAAATCGTGCTGCTTATTTCGGTACATTCCCTTGTAAAGCAAACAAAAAAACAGCTGGAAATACATTTGCATAAAGAACGTAACGATTATTAGAAACAATTTGTTATTCCTGGTCTTTTTCTAGTATTCTCGTTATTGAAAAAAAATGTTCATTGCCATTAGTAAAAACCTATATTATTCGTCTAATTCACATCCAATTGGACCAAGTTATGCAGAAAGCTACCAACTCTCAATGATCTGAAATTGAATAAATTTGGTTTGAAGATTTTAATTGTTAAAAAAAGTAGCTTTATTTCTACTGGGTATATTTTACTTCTTGTTATTGCTTTACAATGTTTTTTGATGGGTTATTTAATATTCAGTAGTATAATTGATATTATTTTAAATATTCTGTAGTTTTTGTTTAAGCCTAAAAAAAATACAAGCGGTTCGAATCTATAACCTCCTCCTTTTTGAAGTTTTTGCAAAATAAAAATAACAGAATTATAGGATCGGTGCTGTGTTCAACTAATTTGCAATAGGTTCCTGCACATCTTGGCCAAATTGTTCCCAAACACATTCCACGAATATTCAGAGTCAGTTAGTTGAAAAATAAACGCCTGGATGAGAGAAGAAGAAAATTAATTGTGTAGCTTCCACTTGCCTCCGGATGACGAATCAGCTTTCGAGTGTGCCATAAATTACGGATTACTCTGCATCGAGATCGGGCGTTTCATATTGGCGAATTAAAAAGCGTAATAACTCGGAGGCGCAGCTGTTTTTCTGGGCGAAGAAAAAGGATCGCGGCGCATGATTGCGGCCACGTCGAATTTGCAAGCAATCATCCAGGGCTTATTCTTCGATGACTGTTGATCAGCTCTCCAGCCGATACGTTTTCGTACCTTTTTTCTTCCAGTTTTCCCGCGAGTGCTGGACTGAAACGCTCGGTTTTTACGTATAAAGGGAACGTGCTGGTACGTGCCACGGAAGTCGATAGGCTCTTTTTTTTCTTCCCTTTTTATTACAGGTTCCGTTTCCGAGCGATCGATAATACGAACTCTGGCGCGAGCATCACGCGATCCGCCGCGTATCGGGAACATTAAAGTGCAGTTGGTATTTTAATCGGTCGATTTACGCGTCGTTAATTCCACATCTTCCTGATAACATAGCCCTACGGCGTTCGGCTCACCTAAATACACATTTAACATAATGCGAGCAACTGAGAAACACACATATTAGCAACAACTTTCTTATATTTCCGTCAAAATTTTGGGGGGGGGGGGCATGATGGGGTATCGTAAGAAAACGATAATAGAAAAATTCTAGACATTTGGTGAAAGTACCAAAACAGTTAGGTCGTTGATAGAAACGAGTGGGGGAGCACGCGTCTTTGGTTTAGAGTTGTGAAATAGTCCACATGCTGCGTGGATCTTATTTTGTGTACTAAAAAGACTTGCAAGGGAACATCCCGAATCCGAAAATTCAAAATATTTTGAAACCTTGCGAATATGTAGGGAATTTCCTCCTGATTATAACGCAATTTTTGTTTGCTGCCCAAATTCACTCTAAGGGGTGGTAATTGACCCCTGAAAATCCGGTTATTTTCCGATTTTGTGTTATAACTCGTGAACTGTAAAATAATGTTTTTACCAAATGATAGACCTAATTAAAAGATGTAACTGTTGTCTTGAAAATTTTTTTCTATCTCTTACAGTTCGCGATTTATAACACAAAATCGAAAAATATCCGCATTTTCAGGGGTTAATTTCACCCCCTTCGAGTGAATGTGGGCAGCAAACAAAAATTGCATTGTAATCAGGAGGAAATCCCCTACATGTTCACAAGGTTTCAGAATTTTTTGAATTTTCGGGTTCGGGATCTTCCCTTGTTGATAAATATATATCTAAAAACGGTAAGCCAATTATTTTTGTTACATTATAATCTCCATTCTATTTACTTTAATGTGCAATATTAAAAATTGCAATATTTTTTTATTTGTTGTACAAATAACATCAGTCCCTGGAAAACGATGGTTTGAGGCAAGATGGGGTCCTTGATATGGGGAATGATGGGGTACCGCACTATGGTTGTTCATGCGGGGTTCAACAACGCCATCGTTCTCTATTATAATTTAAATCGAATTTTCGTTACTTTTAATTCGGATTTGAAAATGGTAAGAGCATATAAGAAAACACTAGACGAGGAAAATGGCAAAAAAAAAGTTATGAAGAAATCTGTAGATGAAGTTTTAAGCAACAAAATGGGGTACAATACAGTGGCTCGAGAATATTGCCTTCCACAAACAACATTGGAACGTTATGTCCAAAAATTGAAACAGGGAAGTGAAGTGATCATGGGTTTGCCATTTGGTCCAATTAAGAGTGTATTCTCGCAAACAGAAGAGGAAGAACTTGTCGATTATTTAAAAGGTAGGGGGTAAGGCGAGGGTAGGAAGAAAATAATTTAGAAGAAATTCATATTTGCATCGATTGTGGAAATATTTAGGGGAACCATCTTGCCCCATTTTCGGTACCCCGTCATACCCCGTGGCAGGGGATAGATGGTTTTTCCGGTTATTATATCCATTATTTTATCCGGTGCGCGGAGGTTTTGCTCGTACGGCCCTTAATATGTTAACAATGTCGGACGGGGTTACTTGACTAACAAGGGAAATTTGGCAAACCGGAAATTCAGAAAATTATGAAACTCGGTGTGCAAGTAGAGTAGTTCGTCCGTAACGCAACTCTATTTTTTGTTGGTGACATAATGCAATTTTTGGGGGTGAAATCACCCCTTGAAAAAAAATGCAGAATTTTATTTTCCGTGGAATATCTCGAGAGCGGTGAGAGATATCGAAAAATAGTATAAACAAATGTTGCATCTTACTTTTGTATCTACAAAATTGCATAAAGATAATTTTCGAAAAATCCATATTTTTCAAGTTACCCCCACCGCCAATCCTTAATTCCATAATTACTTTCGCGCGGTTTTGTAGATATAAAAAAAGGATGCAATTTTTGTTTAAACTTCTTTTCGATATCTCTCACCGTTCCCGAGATATTCCACGGAAAAGAAAATTCTGCATTTTTTTCAAAGGGTGATTTCACCCCCAAAAATTGCCTTATGGCACCAACAAAACATAGTGTTGCGTTACGGATGAACTACTCTACTTGCACACCGAGTTTCATAATTTCCCAAATTTTCGGGTTGCCAAACTTTCCTTGTAAGCATAGGAACACCACTAAAAATTACACTTCCTATCTTCAAACTGCAGTCGCGGCAAAGAATTTAGCTGCTCAAATTCACTTCCTCACCAGAAATCCCTCCAAACTCACCCCTACCACTTTTACACCCTGTAGCCCCTTAAAACTCCCAAGCCTTCCAAATAGACCATAACAAACAAGTACAGAATAATTACAGTATCTAACACCATGATAATTAATAAAAAATGTAACAGTGTGATGGCGTAATAAAAAAAATTTATTGCTCGCATATACAATACCTATGTGTACACCTTTCGTATACTGTATTGATGGAACTGACTGACAGGGTCTATACATACATATACGTACGCCTTTCGCAGTCAAAATTCAGTTAAAACTGGAATGTAAATGTCAAGTCAATTAACCCCATCATATTTGTCAACTAACCCCACAACCGGGGTTGGTTGACATATTCGTCTCACTAATCTAAATAGAATAAAAACTACAATCTAGGCTCAATTAAAACGATTTTCAAAATTAAGCCTGTCTACCTAATGAAATTTGTAAACTTTAAGTATGCAACAAATCAACAAAATACCAATGGTCCATTTATAAAAATTAGATATGTTAAAAATTAGTCAACTAACCCCGGCCTCCACTTTGTAATATTTACATTCAAATAAAAGCATTCATTAAAGCACATTGCAAGCGGACTGAGACAGTGATAAGCCTGGCGTTCGCAATGAGTCACCCAGAAAATTAAAATTTAAATTTTCTTATTTTTCTTTGTCTTCAAAAAAGTATCATGACAAGTTAGGTATTATTCCTGAAGTTACTCCAATGAAAATGATACCAAACACGGCGTTATTCGGATTATTTTTAAGGATACTACAGTAATTATATAGAAAAGAGAACAGCCCACCGATTTTGATGACCTTGAAATCCGTTGTCAAGGTCATCATTCCAAGCAACTCTCCCCTATAAGGGAGAGTGGGGTAATTGCGAACACCTAAGCAAAAAAGCAAACAAAACGAAAACTATGTGAGAAATGAATTTGTTTATTATTTACAAACATACTTAAACTATTCATCTATAAAGTACTGTGACGAATTTTTGAAAAATTATAATAAAAATCAACTGTATAGTGAAAAAGCAAAACCCTTGGTGTTCGTGATTACTCGACTGCCGTGGGGAAATCACGAACAGAGTGCTAAATATCGCAGAAGTCGCACAGAAAGCGCGACTTCAGTGGTCAACCCATAAAAAATGTTGCTACAACCAATACCTAATGTATTTTTCAAATTCCTCTTCTTCTTGTGCGTTAGGAAAAAATTGCAATTGGTCGGAATATCGAAAAAAATAGTAAAGGTCGTTTTACAAACTTTTTTTCTAAGCCTGTAATGAAAATTCAAAAATCTCCTTTGTAGATTTAAGTAAGTTTTATACGTGCTGAAAATTTCATCAAATTCGGTTAACGTTGCTAATCTCAAAGGTTCGAGATTACCCCATCCGATTTGTTCGTCAATAACCCACGACATCAAAAAATAAAAAATAATTTATTTCAGAGGTTAGAATCATGATTCAAGCAACGCCTTGGTCACAAAATGTTGGTAAAAAAGTGCTTTATTTCAACTTAAAAAAAAACAATTGTATCATTAATTCAACAGCAATTACATGCAATTGAAAATTGACAAAATATTACTTGAAACATGATGAAAATAATAAATTGTGTTTATCTTGAATAGCATGAGCGTTCTGTATTTATTAGAACGTGGGGTGGGGGTGTCAGCCCTAAGTCTAAAATTGTAGCTCCGGGTATTTATTAGTTTCCGTAATATTAATAAAAAATTATTATTTTTTTTTTTTTTTTTTTTTTTTTTTTACGTTGGTGCAGACAACCCCCCCCCCCCCCCCCCACCCGGGAACCCTCTCGTCCCCCATTTTTTATTTTTGAAATTTTGTAACCACAGTCTCATTTTTAGCATCGCCAATCTCACATCGGTTCGCTACAAATCTAGCCCCAACCAATACTATAGAATACCCGGGACAATCTGGAAAGTGGAATGCGTTGTGTCGGTATAAGTTAACAGAAATATTGTTAAAAGGGGGGACCGTGGTAAAGCGATTAAAAAGAATCTGTAAAGTGTACCCTTTTATGCACAATTACCCCTGTATATTTTGAACGCATTAATTGCCGAAGATAAAATTTTATATTTGGGGTCTTTCCACACCCCTCGTAATACCCACCAAGTTTCCTCTCGATCGGCCACCGGTCCCTTTCGGAAGTACAGCGCTCTGCTTTAGTTTCCCAGATATTCATAAAAATATTTGGATATTGTTGCGAACACAACCAGTGTCCGTTCGACACGAAATTCGAGGGGGTGGTGGAGATGGAGGGGGCCCCAAATAGAAAATTTATAGCTTCGGGTATTTATCAGTTTCGGGAATATTAATAAAAATTTATTGCTAAATATTTGTTTCTATTTGCTCGGAAACGATCAACACAGATGTACCTGATTCCCAAACCTTAGAGATACGATATGTAATGTCGAAAATATTTTTGCGTGCATTTCGGAATCGAAGGCCGAGCGGTACCTATAGGGAAAAGTTGTTCAGAATGATGAACTTGACAACTTATTTCAAGGTCATCCAAATCGGTGAGGTGTGCTCTGTTCTATGTATTACCCAATAATGGATAACTTGAAAAATTCAGGTTACACACTACTGTGCTTATTATAGGAACTTTTTCTTTCCAACACAAGAATACAGTAAGACATTTGGCTTTGACCAAGATATATTCCATGCGTGTCAGACGCAGCAACATAAATCTATAGTGTCTCAGATTTTTATTATGACAGAAATCATATACTGTTGCATAATATAGTCTACATATATGAAATAAAACAGTAAGGTAAATGTACCAATAACGAGCCGTTTAAGGAAACGGTGACAAAGTATAATGAATATTGTGTATAAAATTAACAATTTAAGTGAAACTTTTTTTCATTCATAAAGATTTTGTTGTTTCTTATCAGTAGTCACATAACAAAATTTTGTTTTTTTATATATTTAACGTAAAATAAACAAGAATATTTGTACGTGTAAATGTACCAATATATAGCCAACCTCACGCGATTGACCTAGCGGCCCGATTTTCATGTCCCAGTACCTAGCCATAGGTTTTATAATCGTGTAAAAATTATTTTAAAAACTGATTCTTTGTCTTAAATTGAAAAATCTGTTAAGGAAAATTAAGAAGTACAGAAATATAAAATTATTGTATAAATAACCATAATAAACAGATTAGAAAATAAATGCAAAAAACAATAAGTTTAGTTACACTATCAATAGAAGTTTGTGGTTATTTTATATAAGACTCAAAACAACCACCAAATTCATTAAACTGTACATATACATAAACTTTAATAAACTTAAATTAAATGCTATCATTATTATCTAGAAAAATAATGTTTATATTATGATTTATGATCAAAATACTTACCGGCTTTATTCCAAATATCGAGTCAGAAATTCACACTTTTTTCGTAATTTTGCTCTGGCGATGCCGATTAACATTTGCAACTCACTTCACCCGATTTATTGAACACGTGGTTAGTTACTGGGCTAACAAGATTTGTTTGCACCGGTAAATAGCCATGTAAATATTCAAATAAAAAATAGTTTTCATATTCAAATTTTTTCTTTCTATGTGTTACAAATATTTTCAAGATTCTAAAACCCTTTTTTCTATCTAAAAAACTATTATCCTATAATAATTATGCTCTTAACAAGAAGCACGCTCTTCTTAGCCATATCATAACGAATGTCTGAAAACGCGTCATATATCTGGCCTCGAGACTATAAATGGTATTTCTAAATATCTAGACAAAAAACAAGACGATATAACTTCAGATATTAAACCGAACAATTAAATAATGCAAATTACACCAAATATGTATTTTATCTTACGTGCATAGTTTAACAATTATTAATATTTCAACAGATGGCTAGGTACTGGTGCATGGCAATACCAAACGTATATTTCCTCGTTTTTCTCGAGGATACACTGTATGATAGGCCAGTATTTATTTTCTGTCTCGTCGTAACACTAATTTCTTTCAAATTAATAACGCCACTTCGACTTTTAACAGTTTTACCGTGAAAAGCATCTCGATAATTAAAGAAAACCCTTATAAAAATTTTATTCCTTCCTTGCAGGTAAAATCATTATATTAAAAAATATGTCGATTTTTTATTACGACACGGTATAAAAATACATCCGATTGTATTAAGTTATAACTTACTTTGAGAAAATGCTTATATTCCGCGTAGGAAAAACTCCGTAGGTTCGCCTCGAGCAAGCAAAACTACACAAATCCATCAACCAGCTGTTGTTTTGCCTAAAGCTACCTTTAATTATAATCTACGTATTTATTTACCTCAATCAAAATAGTATGCGGAATTATGCAAAGTTAAATAAAAAATAGTAAAAATACCCATATATAGTGTGCTTTGACCGTTAAAAATACAAAATTAATTCGTATAACTTCAAACGGCAATTTTATATTTTCTTCTATTTTTTTTGTGATTTATTTTTATTATTATCTTCTATTTTTTTATGACCGTGTACTTGGCGTAATTATTTTACTTCTCTGAAGTTTTCTTACGGGTATTATATACCTTATCGAATTGAACTGTGCTTCATCGCCGGAACTTGTCCCATTCTTAAAAGTCACCCACAATTAGATCGAGCAGCGCGCCACGTTTCACGTTGGATCGACGCGCCCTGGATATTTCGTCACTGGAATGACACGGAAAATGTTTCTTCTCTGTTGCAGGTACTCGTAGCTCCGTCCGCAGAATGGTGACAGCTGCCGTTTACGTAATTTAAATAGGTATGCCGAAGTTCTGTAGGAAAATTGGTTAAACGGGCCGATAACGCGTGCGTGAAAGCCTTACGAATATTTAAAATGTTATAAACGATTACGCCGCGCGATTCACGCGAAAGATAAACTTTCTCGTCTGGATATAGCTCATTAACCGGCGGTGTTTAAATGTGGCCGCCGCATCGATAACCGTTTTTATGAGCTGCCATCATTTAAGGAAAATTATAACGATGCCCGGCTCCCGTGCACGAAAGCGGGCCCGTTTAATCCGACGTCCATGCGACTTTGTGTGTTTTATCGTGTGAAAACCGAACGCGATTTCTCGGGGCCTGCGTACGCGGTTCGTGTTATTTCGCGAAATTTATTATGCATATAGTGCCGCGGCAAATTATACGACGCAGCAGTGTTAACTCACTTCGGCCGCGGCGGAGGCTTCGACTTTTTATTACCTTTTGTTCCCTTATTGCTGCATCATTCACCCCACCGCACAGTGGTTCGAGTATACTACATGCTAGCTGGACAAAATTATTTTTTCGCGGGTTTGGGTTTATATGGGGTTGAAATTGTTAGAAAACAAACCTGACTCGTATTACAGTTTATTATTTCACTAAAAATATCAATAAAATAAAAATATGACTAATTCAATAGAGGAAAAAGAACAAAACGACAGTATTGTACTTTAACTATAATTATCAGTTATAACATTATGTCTATTCCCGTAATTTCTGAGTTTTTAAGTTTAAAACCTGGTTTTTGAAATCAGTCGATCTGCAAAAATTTGCAAAATAAGAAAAAGTTACTACTAGGTTACAAGTCGTTAATTATGTTTACAATTACAAAATACAAAAATTCTTTACACTACTTTGTACACTTTGTAGATATGTATATATTTGTAAACATAATTAACGACTTGTAACCTAGTAGTGACTGTTTCTTATTTCTTATGTTTGCAATAATATATTTATAGGGTTATACCCGTTAATAATAATAATATATTATTATTAGTGACAAAATACACTGTGATATGAATCAGGTTTGTTTTCTAAAAATTTCAACCCCATATAAACCCAATACCGCGAAAAAATATAACAACTGTGCTATCTCTCCTGCCGAGCGCCGCGCTCGAAAACAATTAAAAAAATATAGTTTTGCAAATTTTTGCAGATCGATCGTTTGATTAAAATAAACTGGAAAGTCTCTACTTTCCGTACATTCAACCCTTGTCGCGTGGATCGACGTGGAACATATAGTAAAACACTATTTTAATAGCGATGCAGAGAAAACTGATTTCAAAAACCAGGTTTTAAACTTAAAAACTCAGAAATTACGGGAATAGACATAATGTTATAACTGATAATTATAGTTAAAGTACAATGCTGTCGTTTTGTTCTTTTTCCTCTATTGAATTAGTCATATTTTTATTTTATTGATATTTTTAGTGAAATAATAAACTGTAATACGAATCAGATTTGTTTTCTAACAATTTCAACCCCATATAAACCCAAACCCGCGAAAAAGTAATTTTTTCCAGCTAGCATGTAGTATACTCGAACCACTGTGCACCGTCGGGGACACCTCGGCATTTCCAAGCCGCTAAAAAATAACCGTGCCCGCATTCTGCCGATCGGTTCAAATATTTGCTTCGTTTATTTATTTCCATTGAGCTTCGCGTATAACGTATTAATTTCGTGATTTAACTGTTTCCAACGATATACGGTTACTCAATAAATTATCCGTCCACCCAATATGTGACAAATTTTGTAAGAATTCACAATTCTAATCCATATTAATATTCTTTTGTTTTGGGTGTATTCGATTGAAAAATTGTGCACAGTTTATTTTTAAAAAATTTATTATTATCCGTGGAAGTAGCAAAGATTGTGCAAAAAAATAGTCGCCCGAATTCAATATTTTTACAATAGATTAATATTCTTCTAATGTTCTTGCGATTTTATTATAAGCTTTCAGCTATTATCATTATTATTCGTACCTATTATTATTATTATTTATTACGGGATAACAAGCTTTTCGCACGTTATAATAACATGAAGAGACACGAATAGAAAACGGGCAAATAAGGTAAATTAAAATTAAAGTAACAAATGCCAAAGAAAACCTCAGAGTACAAGTATCAATATTGCAACTTCAATCATCCAGTATACACAAATTTGAGTTTCTGGATGTAGATAAGGAAATGGCGAAAATATCAATTTTATGCATAAGTAGACTCAACTATTTTTCTGTGAAATTCGGGCTTACCTTGTTCCATTCTCGTAGCAAATTTTTTTTACCATTTCTTTGATAGATGGTACCAACTAAAAATATATTAATAGAGGGTTATACTAATCTCAATTATAATGGGTAATTCTGAATTTAACAGTATCTACTTACGTAAGTAAAATATGTTATACGTATGGGGAGGGCGGATACTTTTGCGAGTAATTTTATGAACCAAAATTTTTAAGAAATTAATAATCAGTGTCGCGAGTTTTTCTAATGCATGCTTGCCTTCTTTATTTGCAGCGCAAAGTACGGCCAGAATGTAATCAGGGTAAAGAGTTTAACGAAATAGTACATAAAGTTACACTTTTGAGTTTCGTCGAACAATTTTCCCAAATTAGAACAATAGTTACAAAAATCTTGATTTTGGTCTCCTAGAAGTATCCTGTTAAATGTTAAATTTTAAAAAACCCTAATCTTTTACTTATGTTGGATTTCAAATTTGAGGGATGAAAAATTCGCATTATTCAATTTTGTCGTTTGAACAAACGCTAGAATTTGCCGCATTAAATTACGCATATCTTTTAATGGAATAAAGTATATTTTAACACTAAGTTTACGGACATTAATTCTTGACGAACGAAAATAAACGAAAATACGCGTTTCTTTCAAAAATCGATTTATTCAATTTAAATTAAGCTACACGTCTAAATAAATTACTAATAAGTAAAAAGTGTCTTCGTAGAAATTATCACGGAAGTGGTAACAATAATATTAACGTTAAAGGATTTTTTTTACTGCGACTGCAACTTAGCTCGTGCTTATCGACGAAGCAGTAATAAATACTGAGGTCATACGATATATCATTTGAGACATCGGACCCGGAGCAGCAAATATATCTCCGACGTATTATGATTTCTACTTAGTAGGGACTTTTCTATCACTGTTATATTTATTACTGGAGTAACAATTTCACGACTGAAGCAAATATATTAGGATTATTTATGCAATTAGTCGACTCGTCCATTTGAGGGGTTCCGTAGAAATTGGTATAAGTACTACATATAGATCTTAAAAGCTAGAAGGCCTAGGAGGAAATAAATGTCTATAAATTCTTTGAATATAATTATTAATTTACGGTACAAATTGGTTATAATTAATGCTATGGTTTTTTCCGCTATCCCTTTTCGAAATTTGAAATCCGTCAAATTGACGGCTGCCGTGAACCTACTTAGTGTTAAGAAAAACACAGAGTTTAAGGTGAAAGTGAAAATTATTATTATTAGTTTCGTAAGAGATGGCAGAAAGGGAACAGGGCTTAATGGAAGGGATAAAAGCAGGCATTTCGTTAAGGCACCGGTTGTTGGATGTTCCTTTTATGTATACGTATAAATATATCATTATCTGTAAATATGGCGAAGTCGGTTTGGTGTACAAATATTTTATTCGCTAAAGAAATAATGGTACTTGGATAGTGCCACTCGTAAGCTGGAATAGAGTTTGCATAGATAATGAAATCGGTTATTTCAGAAACAACACGTGTGACATTTTTTGCGGTTTTGAATTTGATACTTACGGGTTACCAATACGCACAGTAGCGGGCAAAACAATTATCACTTTTTCGAACCACCCTACTTCCATTACTTTTCAATATTAACTGAAAACTGCAGTATGTGCCTAATATACATATTCTGAAAGAGAATTAAAAGCTGTATTAAAACCCAGTTACAGGTGAATTTATTTAACTAACAAACAAAAACCCTACATAACATTAAACAAGACAACACACTTTTAAAGCCAACAAAATGTTAGCACTTTTGAAGATTAATAAAAAAATTCTAACATTTCGTGGGGGCACCTTTTGCTTTCAGGACATCCTAAACAGTTACTATAAACGTGGTAACTTCTTTGTCGGCCCCAAAAATGTGTTACCCCGTTCAATGTCATATAACACTTTTGTTTGTCAGTTAAATAAATTCAACTTTAACTGGCTTTTATACAGCTTTAAATTCTCCATCAGAATATGCATATTAAACATTCCATAGTCCCAAATGTGTGCTAAAAAATAAAAAAAATAGAACAAATCGAAAAAGTGGTAACTTTTTTGTCCGCTAGTGTAGGTATCGTTTGGTGTACATAGAAATGGCACATATTCCGTCTACTCTTCTCCGTTAAAAGCGGCCTCAAAGACTGAATTTAGCGTAGAAACGATATAATATGTGAAAGCACATGTGTTGCTTTTGCAGTAGATAGAAATTTCGCAAAAGATTTTTCCACATAATTTTCTTCATTGGTTTAATAACATGTATATTCAAACAACTAAAGTGTGGAGTTTCACTTTTAACTTGGAAGTTCTGAATAAAAAAAACCCCAAAAAGTTTGGAGCAAGTGGTTTACTACAGAACCGATACATGTGAACATTTTTCCAAAATTCTTTCGTTAGTTCTCTTACCGAAATTTGGTCACATAATTTGCCAGCACAATGTAGGAACTTTCAATCTTAAATATATTTTTTTCACTGATTTTTAGGACTGGAATTATTGGAATGAAACAGTTTTTATGGTTTTTCTCAAAAACTGGAAAATGTCACATATGTCGTTTCTGAAATAACTGATTCAATTATAGATTAAGTGGGATAATTTCGGAAAAAGTGTATAACGTACTATACATTTATAAGCTCCCAAACCTGTACAACGAAAATTGGAAACATATATTCTTATTTAATTAAAATGGTAATTGTGCATCGAATATATGAATACGTATCAAAACAATGTTAACGAGTAACTTGAATAGGAGTGTGTACTAAAGTATAGTACTATTTTTTTCGTTATTATCAGTAGTTGCATAAGCTACCGTTCCTTTTAACTTTTGCCGACAGTAGGTAGTTTATTAGACATACATCCGATTACAGTAAATAACGAATGTCTTGCAAATATATTTCCTCCAAATTAGTTTCCTGGTATATTGCTTGCTGTGTTGTTATAAAATTATTTAATAGCGTTGTACATTTATGCACAATTCATGCTTTTTAATACCAATGAAACTTGAAAATTGACAGTGTAATTTATTCAGATGTTGACCGTTTAGGTACCGTAAACTGGTGGAACATTGACAGTACGGGGTAACATTGGCATCTACTTGACATCTATTAAAAAGGAAAAGGAAAAAAATTTTATGCATTTTCACACATGTAGTACAATCCAACGATGCAATGTTATAATAGGATATTTAAACCAAATTTAAAAATGGTAATTAAAAAAAACAAAAAATTAGAAGAATTAAAAAATGTAAAAGAGAGTGCATTGAACATAAAAGAAAACAAATTCAAGTGTTAATGTAAGTTCAGATGTGGTAAAACTTTAGCTTTTTAGTTCTATTTATATGTATATGATGTGCCAATGTTGCCCCGTTTCCGGGGTAAAATTTAGCTAATTAACATGCATTAAGGAAGGAAAAGGATAAAAATTTTATCCGTTTTGACGCTTGTAGTATATTCACAAAAAATTGCAATGTAATGATAGAATACTTAAAGTAAATATAAAAATATCAATTTTTACATTATATGTATAGCAAAATGTTCCAAAAACATGCCAAATATTTCCCCAGTTTACGGTGTACCTATTTGTTTTAAAATCACGATAACAGAAGATCGTGTATTTTTTATTTGAAAATTCCTACGTTGCGTGTAACAGTGTGGCACCATTTCAAAGTGAAAAACGAATTACACCTTATAGTCTTATATAAGCGTATTAATAACCTGTATTGAGATTCATTAAACAATGATTTCCTTATGTCGAAGTATAGGTGTATATATTACTTCAAACGTATTTTCTTTTATACAAATTCTTTTTAAAATTTCATATTACTTTTCGAAAAATGACTTCACTTTTACAAGTATAATTTCCATCCATCTATTGCATATAGAATTTTGATCCGCAGTTTAATGTGCATGCGAAATGCGCGCAGCTGCTTGAAACAGAAGTCGGCTTACTTTGCACAATAATTCTAGAAGCCTCATCAGTTGATCAATGCATAAAGATTATAACGTAATTTCTCTTGCGAGGATACTCGTTCTCAACGTGTCGTTTTATTCAATATTCTCTGTGCTTGATGAATTAAATACTTTTATGGGTGCGCAAATTAAAAATAAATAAATTTATATTTAGTATATACATACACGTATACTTGTATTTGTACGATGTTTAATTAAAATTCAAACTCAAACAGATGTCAGATTTTATGCGACCCCCAGTCAATGCTGTCCTGTCTAATACAAGTGCACAGCATACAGTGGCCTAATCTCTTGCCTAAATAGACGAGTGGTTCTCTTAACCATTTTTTACCATTTACCTCTTTGACCCCCAAGACTTAACTCAAGATTTAAAACCCCAAAGTGGATCAAATATTTATTTAAAGTTGTTCATCGCCGGCCTTCAAATTTGGAAAGAAGGGAGACATCAATCTGTGGGTGAGTCCAAAATGGCCAATGTGAAAGTAGGTATTTGTGAGACGTGTGCCAAGCATATGAAGTTAGGCCACTCTCTGCCACGCATTTGTGTCGGGAAGGGCAGAATCGAACGAACCGATTGCACGTGACATTTGTAGGTTGACTTGTCCGCGACAATGAAGCGACTTACCGAAAGTGAGAAAATGCGCGTTAATCTCCCCACTGTTAAAACGCCCCGTAATTCTTCTCGCGTTGAAAGCAAGCTAAAGTCATGCCTGTTTGACCGTAGATGTTACAGACTGCCCGGGATGGACGTAATCGCCTACAATCATCACGAGATCGCGAGCATCGCGAGCAGCATCGATGGCGGTGATATCGAAACCCAGTACGAGGACGAAGTGGAGGAAATTCTGCCTTACATCGACATCGATCGGGGTCTTCTAACCATCGACCAGCTGACCGCCACCAATAGCGACAAGAGAGGCAAGATGCCATTCCGAAGAAGCCTCTTCTCCCACGTGGCGCCCTACATCGCCTTCCAATTGTTCGACAGCAAGGGGCCGATAGTGCCGTACGAAGTAACGAGACACCTGAAGTGGCGTCTGAGCACAATTACACCATTAATTGTGCGCCATACATTGGTCAACTCAGGTTTCCGTCTGATGAAGAAGTGCCAGGAGTGGTGCGGCACGTGGGGCAAGCATATGAAGTCCACCTGCTTCAAAACGCTGAAGGAATCGCAGAAGATCAACCACTTCCCGGGCACGTTCCAAGTAGGCAGGAAGGACCGTCTGTGGCGCAACCTTAGCAAAATGATGTTGAAGTACGGGAAACGAGAATTCGGTTTCGTTCCGAGGACGTACGTGCTACCTCAGGATCTCCGTTGCTTCCGGCAAGTGTGGAAGAAGGCGGGCAACAAGAAGAAATGGATCATCAAGCCGCCAGCGTCCGCCAGGGGAACTGGGATCAAGGTGGTGCACCGTTGGTCACAGATACCAAAGAAACGTGCGGTGGTCGTCCAGCAGTATTTGTCTAGGCCGATGCTCATCGGTGGCGCGAAGTTCGATCTGCGCCTGTACGTTCTCGTCACGTCCTTCGACCCACTGACCATCTACATCTACCCGGACGGCCTGGCGCGATTCGCCTCGGTCAAGTACAACGACGACATAAACTACCTCAGCGACCGTTTCATGCACCTGACCAACTACAGTATCAACAAGACCAGCGCCACCTATACCAGCAACGATTGCGTCGACTCTTGCTCCGGCCACAAGTGGACGCTCAGGACCCTGTGGTCCTATCTTGAGAGGGAGCAGGTGAACGTATCGAAGCTGTGGGTCTCCATGAAGGACATCGTCGTCAAGACAATGGTAGCCGGCGAATCGGCCATCGGTAGTCTAACAAGGGCGAACACGACGTCGCGGTATTGCTGCTACGAGCTCTTCGGCATCGATATCCTTTTAGACGAGAACCTGAAGCCCTGGCTATTGGAAGTGAACATTTCCCCCTCGTTGCAGTCTTCCTCCCCACTGGACAGCGCCGTCAAGGGCCCGTTAATTAAGAATGTCTTCAACATAGTCGGGTATCAACTGCCAAATACGTTATCAACCGAGGAAGCGGATAAACTGGCGCAGAGGTATCAGCTGGACGTGGTGTGCCAGGACTTTAGGCTGCACAGGACCAGCCTCAGTTACCAAGAGCGGCACAAGCAGTCGCTGTTCGCCAACCTAACGAGCAGAGAGGATTACTTGGAGGATATACTTGAGGACCTTACGCCAGACGATGTTAGACATTTAATCACTTACGAAGACGAGTTGACGCAGTTAGATAGGTTCGAGAAACTCTTTCCCACCACCGCTAGCCACGAGTACTTGCAGTACTTCGACGTTCCAGGCTACTACAACATGCTGTTCGACGCGTGGGAAGTGAAATACGGCGATAATCGAGAAAACGGGATATCTAGATTACAGAAACTATGCCAGATGAAGTATCATTTAGAGCAGCAAATGGTTTTTTAGACCGCCGTTTCTTAGGGACTTAAATTTATTCCGCTGGCGTCTTTCGCGTCCGCGAGATACTTTATCAATATAAGTGTGAAGCCTTTTTTTTACATATACTATACACGATCTTGTTACATAAGGTTTATTATTATACCGTTGTGCCACGTCACGGAACGATCGCATCATGTGCCTTTTTCACGGTTGTGCAAATTTATTTTACTGTATGAAATCACTGTCTTAATAAATCATTTTACAATTAAGCGGTACTACGATATATTCCTTTTTTTCGATTGCAATTTCCAAGCTACACTTAGAAGTGGGCAACGTAGGAAAGGTAGCAGGTTTGTATAACTTTTGTATAAATAATATTCATTAGTGTTAACAGGAGACAGCTATAAATAATGTTCGAAAAATGACGTAGTGATATTAATGTCATTATGGATAATAACGTAATGATAAAACATTATAGTTAAAAAATACTGTTTACTGAAATGTAAACTGTAAACAGAACACACGCCTCGAACGATTGTGGCTGTTGAGATTCGATAATGACGTTTGGTCTCTCTTTCGTCGGTCACATTTCTATAGTATTTCGTGAACATTGTTTAAAACACTTCTATTTCGATGATTTCTTTACTTTGGATATTTCAAATTCACCATTTGCGATTCATCGTTTTTCTTTTCATTAAACTGGGGTCACTAATGTATGAATCATATACGTGCTTCGGCGGAAATTTAATGCAGAAATTTGGTTTTTAAATGCATATACAATATTAACTACTAGCGGTTAGCAAGGAGCATTAAATTATTATGACTTTCGTAAAGTTCAAATGGCGGGGGTTCAACCACAGTAAAATCTCCACACAAACGAACAAATAAGGGCGAATTCCACTTACGCCCAAATCGCCCGTGAGTATCATTAGGGTAGGTTTCCTTATACGCGACTGGACGCATCGTCGAGAATTTCAAAGCCGATTTTCCCGAAAATGAAGCGCGATATCAAAAAATTTTATTCCTTTTTCTCGACTTATTTACTTGTTATAAGTCGAAAAGAAAGAGTAACTTTTTTTCATATCGCGCTTCGTTTTCGAGACAATCGACTTTGAAATTCTCGACGATGCGTCCAGTCGCGTTCAGGAAAACCTGCCTTAATGAAAATCACGGGGGATTTGGGCGTAAGTGGAATTCGCCCTAAATAGCGTAAGAGAGTAGTGTAATAACGAAAAGAACGGAAAGGAGTGGTGATAATAAGTAATGTTTCTTCTTGTATTTCATTCGTGGCAGTCTTCGTAAAAAATGTACCGCGCTTAGTAAAAACGTGTATGACAAAGAAATACGTATTTATTTCAAAATCTACCAGCCTTTACTTTATGCTAACAGTAGAAAAGTTTACATAACCAAAGCAATGAAAAATTTAATCAATTTCGACAGTAACATTTCCTCACCAAATAAAAGTGTTCTAGACGGGAGTCGGTGGCTTGGCGTTGCCATAAGCAATGTTTACGAATTACTGTAGAAATGTTCGTCGAAGAAAAGGCCAACCATGTGAAGTCATCGACGGCCACAATCGTTTGAGCTACATTTAAATGATCGAACGACATGGACAAGCAGCTAACTTCCTCCAATACACTATTTAAAAAGAAACGCAGACTTCACTACTCATCCAGTTTCACTACTAACCTAATTCACATACTTTCGGCCAAACACTTAAAATTCTCAGTAATTCCTACAGCACGCCGCCAGTTCGAATACCGCTCGGTGGCGAAACATCCAAGAATGACAAGAAGCCAGGACCCAAGCGACATGACGATTCAGCCCAGGCAGAACGCTTGCACGGATACCTGCTGCGGCAAATTGTCCTCAACTTATTACACCGAGAACGATGAAATGTATATCTACGCCGAGATAACCGAGCTTCTAATGGCTAGAAAGAAACCGCGGGCCATCATTGACTCAACCGGCTGCGGTGACAAAAACTTGACACTGCCGATGCGCAAGAGCCTCTTCGACCACGTACCGCCGTTCATCGTCTTCCAAAACAACGAAGCCACTGCCGAGCTGCCCCTCGAGATCACTAAACACCTGCTCTGGTGGCACGCAAAGAAATTCTCCCCGCAAATTATCTCGTCGATGGTTCGAAAATCAGGATTCAGGACAACCAACGACGCGACCGCCGATTGGTGCGGAACTTGGTGCAACGGGCTTGCCCTTTCTCGGCTGAAGCGCACCAAGATTTTCTCGAAAGTGAATCAGTTTCCCAGCAGTGCCCAGCTAGGCAACAAGGTACTGCTCTGGAAGAATTTCCGCAGAATGATGAGGAAGCATGGTTGCAACAGGTTCAACTACATGCCAGTGTCGTTCGTTCTACCGAAAGAGAGGGACGAGCTGAGGAAGTTCGTGAGCAGGAACGGGGGGATGTGGATCGTGAAGCCGCCGGACTCCTGCGCCGGGCATGGAATAAAACTGGTGTCCCGAGTGTACGAAATACCCCATAATCTCCCCCTGATTGCTCAGCGTTACATCTCCAAGCCACGACTCATCGATGGCATCAAGTTCGACATGCGGCTGTACGTGCTGCTGACCAGCATCGAGCCGCTTAGGATTTACGTCTACGACGACGGCCTGATCCGGCTCGCGACTATTAAGTATTTCAACCATGTAAGCACTCTGTCCGACAGGTTCATGCACCTCACCAACACCAGCGTGAACAAAATCAACCCGAATTTCAAGCCCAACAACGATCCCAACAAGCGCAAAGGCAACATGTGGTCGTTGAATTGCTTGTGGAAGTACCTGGCCGCGAAGGACCATGTGGACACGTTTAAGATTTGGTCGCAGATCAAGGACATGGCTATCAAGACTATTATCTCCGCCGAACCGGCTCTCGTGAAAGCGTGGAAGAAGACGTCCACGTCAACGTACAGCTTCTATCAACTGTTCGGCTTTGATATCCTCCTGGACAGGGAGTACCGACCTTGGCTCCTCGAAGTCAATCACTTCCCTTCCATGGAGCCCGACACGCCTCTGTGTAAGATAGTGAAGGATCAGCTGGCTAAGGATTATCTGAATCTGGTTGGCTTCCATGTGCCGGACGTGTTGACGGACAACGAGTTGAAAATGCTCAGGATGAATTATAAGGAGAGCGCTGTCTGCTACAATCGACTGCTGTATTCTAGCTCGCTGACGTGGGACGATAAGCAGAAACAGGATACGTACTCGAAGGTGACCGCTCGGAAGGACTATTTGGAGCCGATCCTACAGTGCCTTACGCCGGCCGACATAAAGGTGCTAATACGGCACGAAGATGAGATTACGCAAACCGGTCGATTCGAGAAGATCTTTCCTACGTGTTACACCTACGAGTACTTCGACTTCTTCGATAAGGTCAGGTATTATAATCTGCTCTTGGATGCATGGGAAAACGAATACGCCGCTGACAGGCCGAAAGGTATCGAAAGGCTGAGGAAACTTTGTAAGAGAAAATGTCATTTGTTCTGAGGGAGTGTTGTAAAAATGTTCTGTAATTTATAATACAAACAGAAAGGTAGTCACTTGGCATGAAGGAATTAGGCAAAAATTTGAAATAACATTTCTTGATTTCCGGCTTCGTTCTCAGAAAAGATCACATTGAATATCCATTTCAACCGATCAAGAATTAGTAATTGCAAGGATAGGTGCATAGGAAATAAATCCTTGTACAAGAATGAGTAGAAATTGTGAGACAACATTTCCTTCCAGCGGGGCTCTGTTTTCGAGAAAATTAATTTCAAAAATCTATAGACTACATGTGGATTTGTTTAATTATGTGTTTCATGTTCAACGCCGATTTTGTCGAAACCAAAGCCTCGTTCGGAAAAAAAAACTGCTCTAGAATTTCAATTCATTTTTGCACAAGGATTTATTTCGTTTGTTGTTGTACTATATTTACTGCCATATTCCACCGATTTTTGATTATTTATATAAACATATTCTTAACCGATATTCGACGCCAGTTTTTGTGGAAAACGAGACCCCCAACCGTTTCAACACATTTTTGATGTTTAATTACCATTTTTCAGATTGTACTATCAGTTACAGAACTGTTTCCGTAAGAAAAGAAAACATTGTAGTGAACTTTTCCAATACCTCGTGAATATTAATCCATATGATCTCGATGGGAGCATTATATCTGCAAAATATTTGGTCATAAATTAAAATTCATCACTTATTCGTGAGATAAAGAAACATTCTATTTTGAGAACATTCTTATTTTTTAAATGACAAAAAAAATTGTGGTAACTGTGAATTTTAATAGGAATCGTTAGAGTATTTTAAAAAATCTACAGAAATAATGTACCTACTATGTGAAAAAGAACAGAATCATTTTAAGATGTTTAAAGTATGCACGAAATCATGCTTTGTACCTTATGTTTTCATGAAATTGTATTAACCTAATTTCTTTTGCTAGTTCACCGAAAATTTGTCTAGAAAGGCGAAATTCTTATACAAAATAATGTAATGTAAAGTAAGTATACAATATAAGTTTGAGGACGAAATGCACACGACGTGAGCGTTCGCAGTAATTGCAGTATTTGCAGTATTATAAAACACAACTGTATATTAAAAGTACTGACGATAATATTAAACCTCATAACTGGTAGGGTAATAAAAACATTGTAGAATACTGTTACAAGCACTGTTGAAAAATTATAAAAAATATAGAATAATTAAAAAAGACGCTTGTTGATTCATTAAAGACACTGCTTCCAAAGTAATTCCTTACAAAAACATACCTAAATACATAATATAATTCTATTTATGCTCCTGGATAAACCTCAAAATTGCCAAGAAATTTAGTTAATTCAATGAACATTGTTTCATTTGAAACTTTTTATTTAAAGCTTCTAATAAATCCTTTTACTTACCTATTTGCGTGAAAATTTAAAAAGTAACTAATAGTTATTTTACCGAGTTTCTAAGCTGCAGACTACTCACAGGAAAGATATTATTTGGAAAGTCGTGCGATGAGTTCACAACTACAATTATTACCGCACCCCACACATACGTTTCCTTTCTATGCAGGTAATTGCGGACACGTTTTTTGGAGCACTTATTTTCCCAGAGTTCAAGAAATCGATTCACATTTTTTTTAACCAAGCCAAACCGTTCCCAACCCGAGAATCCTTATTCCAATGAAGCTTCGTGTGAACGTAGAGTGCCATTTTTTTTGCCTGTGAAAATTCACTCTGAGGAGGTGAAATCAGCCCTCAAAATTATCGCGCTTTTTTTATTATGAACAAAATAAACAAGTTTAATTGCTTAGAACCGCCGGCACTTCATACTCGGGTAACAATTCTACACTAATTACTTTCTCGAGACTGGCAACGAAGGCTACCAATTTGCAAAAAATGCCTATACCTGTGGCGTTGAGTTTCACGCAATCGGACGCGGAACGACTGTGCAACAGCGTCAGGTTTAATAAATCCGTACTGACAATTTAATGTCTCTATTGTGACCGCGACGGGCAACGGTAGCGGCAACTGAACTTGATTACGTTAATACGAAAGGGGACCAGATTTCTTCGCTTCCGCCCCTTAAATTCAATTACTGGACCGTACTCCGCCAGTTAAAACGTCATATATCAGCTTTGTCCGGAGGAAGTACGATCCGTAATGAACCGACGAAATCAATTATCCCCAGAAATAATGACATCGAGTTATTGACCCTCGGTAAGGGTCATGCTCCTTATCAAAAAATGAAGCTGGCTCGTGACTTTTATGTCACGAACTTATTTTGTAGATCTTTCCGGCTTATGCAGCTTCTTCCAGGCAGCTATTTAAATGGCTGTTTAAGATTACCTAGGCCGGTATTCATAGTCGCTACTTATTCTTAAGCAAATGCTTAAGCGTTCGGCATCCTTTCCTAGCTACTAGGTTAGTAGAGGATGCCGCATGCTTAAGCATTTCCTTAAGAATAAGTAGCGACTATGAATACCGGCCCTACTGTCAGTTTGGCAACCGAATCCTTGTCTGCTTTAACCCTACTATGTACTGCGGGCCATTTTTTACCCAATTGTCTTCTCATTTCTTTGACCCTACTAGGTACGTCTCTCAAGTGTTTTTTGATCCACTCGTCTTCTCGTTTCGTTAAAGTTTTTTTTTTAATTTTGAGGAAAGCGTGAGAAAGTTGTATTTCGTTTGATGAACTTAGGATTAGGCACATGCTGCAACAATCCTTTGCAGCCTATCTTCTAGCGCTGCAGGTCCATTTTGATAGGGAACTGAGTTACGTCAAGGGAGATCTTGTGTTCTCTTTAGGGGCGACCCACAAAAAAAGTACGCAACTTTTACCGGTAAGCATTATCCACACGTATTTACTAACATTTCCGTAAGTTGTAAAAAAATTTTCAGGAATATGTAATAATAATTAATGGAGATATGGATTTTTCTCAAAACGGTGTTTTTCATGACGGCACATACGATATCTCAACTTCTAGCGGGCCAATCTGGTCCATCTTTTTCGTGTACCTTCAGAAAACATATAAATCTAGCCGGTAGCAGAATCAAAGCGAAATAGATTTTTTTCACAAGTGTAGGGTCGTTTAAAGACGAAAAAAACTGGGAAAAGATGAGTTTTAAATTCAAAGTCCCGCCATTTTGTGAGTTTTTAATTTATTTTCATATATCTGCTACCGGTTATAGCCGCACTCTTACTGATTAAGAATCCTTTTGGTTTTTTCGTTTTGGATCCGCGGAACAGCCGGAATCGCGTGTACCACGAGGCAAATTTTTTTTTGCACACGCTTTACGAGATGATCCATATCTCCATTAATTATTATTATATGGCTGAAATGTTTTTTATCAACTAAGTGAAATGTTAATAAATACGTGTGGATAATGCTCATCGGTGAAAACTGTAGTTTTTTTTGTGAATCGCCCCTAAAAAAAAGCAAAAAATTGGCCTTCTAGAAGAGAATACACCCTTAATTGAAATGTAGGTGAAACGACGCATTATACACACACTGCCGTTCATACATATTTAATAAGTATTATATTGGACACCTGCTAGTAATTTGCACACAATGTGATATTTAGTACCTAATTGAATTGAATACTTGTCACTGCTTTTATTTTCTGATTTTAAGTGAAAATACCAAGTAATGTAACTTTTGTTAGATTTCTTCAATAAATGTTTTTTTTACAATTATTACACACAGAAGTCGTCTTTTTATATTTATCTAATTTTATGTGCATCATAATACTGCAGCAGCCAAAATATATGGTTCCATTTAAGAAATCGTTGATGATTTTAAAATCTCCTTAAAAACCTAATCTACAAGAAAAGAAATTAAGGCGAAAAGTGGACCCTCTAAAACAGCGTTTCCCAACTTATCTTCTGCTATACAAAATTTTGGGTTCCGCGAAAAGTAATCTTATATTAAAATTCTTAATTTACTTGTTTTATTTGTAAATGATTTATCCCGATGTTACAATCCTTCGTATGCACACAAAAATAAAGAGAAACTGTTGAGATAGAAGGTTCCGCCAAAGATAAATAAGTTTGCAAGAGTTCCGTGGTAAAATTTAGTTGGGAAACGCGATTCTGAAACATTTCAATTTTGACAACATTCTTTTGGTATTTCAAATATTTTTTAAACGATTTTATTCAGCTTCGATCGTCTGTTTAATGTATGGATGTTTGGTTCACATCTGGCAATTCAAATTTAACCCACTTCCAACTATCCAATTGTCTTGAAACTTTGCAGACGTGCGTAGTTTGGATGGCAATACAATACTTAAAAAAAAATTAATCCGAGGGGGTGAAAAAATAACCATAATTCCAAACGACTTGAAATCAGCCGCTCGCGTTCTTCACGAAAACGACAAAAAGCCGCTGCGTTCGGGACGCTAGTCGCATCGCGATTCCCGTAGTAAATACCAGGGCTTGAAAAGGTTCGAAAATAACTGTTTCAAACTGTTATATAAAGGTTCTGACTGAAAGAGTTATCAAGAACCTTTATTCTGAATAACCGTTATAAAGAACCTAAATATCAGACTATATAAGTATAAGTTACGGTTCCTATATAGCTCTATAACTTTTATTTTTTAGGTTCTATATAAGTTCCAAACGGTTATAGAACCGATTCAATAACTTTTATTTTTTAGGTTCAATATAAGTTCCAAAGCGGTTACTGAACCAATTCTTGTAACGATTGTACAGAATTTTATAGAAAATGAAATGACAACATATTACAACTATAGACTACTGTGTATAACCAAATTGTTTAAAAATTATTATAAATAAGTAAGTAAATATATATTATGTACACATTTGTACATACGAATACAATTATTTTGTAATATGAAGTGTTCGTTAATATAAATGTTTGGTTGTTATACCGATGAGGGTCTAGCTCCCCGATTTGTATGATATTTTAATATGTTGTCAGAATCATCATCCTGATGGTGAGGTGGCCCGTAATTGAAAAAATGAACTTGACAAATAAATGTTTCGATCTATGGTATTAAATATTTATTGCACTTTTTGTTATAATACAGAATAGATATTATAAATTATAATTTTTAGCTAGACCCTCATCGGTATAACAACCAAACATTTATATTAACGAACACTTCATATTACAAAAGAATTGTATACGTATGTACAAATGTGTACATAATACATATTTACTTACTTATTTATAATAATTTTTAAACAATTTGGTTATACACAGTAGTCTATAGTTGTAATATGTTGTCATTTCATTTTCTATAAAATTCTGTACAATCGTTACAAGAATCGGTTCAGTAACCGCTTTGGAACTTATATTGAACCTAAAAAATAAAAGTTATTGAATCGGTTCTATAACCGTTTGGAACTTATATAGAACCTAAAAAATAAAAGTTATAGAGCTATATAGGAACCGTAACTTATACTTATATAGTCTGATATTTAGGTTCTTTATAACGGTTATTCAGAATAAAGGTTCTTGATAACTCTTTCAAGAACCTAAATCTTTATAATAACGGTTTCAAGCCCTGGTAAATACACAATTTATAAGTATCGAGAAATGATTCGTTACGTTCGAATAGGAAAAAAATTTTAGTACAGGAAAAGAATTATTTTTTAGTGACTTTAGCACTATAGCGTTTAAGGAAACTGTTAAACTGTTGCAGCAGTAAAAGATATTTGTAAGGAAGTCGGAGCTGTGAAATTTAAATCCACAAACACTAAAAACTAGAAAATAAAAAATATATAAAAATAAAATTTTATGTTAACGATTAAAAATGCACTAAAAATTAAATTAAAAATGCACTAAAAATTAAATTAAAATGCACTAAAAACTAAAGAACTTTTCTTGTACTACAATTTTGATGGTGTTATGTCACTTTAAATAAAATCGTGGGGCACGATATTTCATAACAGAATATGAATCACTTTAATACAGAAGCAAACGTCAAAATGAATTTGGTGTTAGAAAGTTTTCATTCGCATTACTGAAACAAAATATTTTAATTGCGGAAAAAACATTCCAAAAATTGACACACCCTAATATACAAGTCGAGCGTTATGCGAATAATTTCGCACGGAATATACGAGGTGAAACACATAAGGCGTCACAAATGAAGGCTTTAAAAATGTATATAAAAAAATGTTTGTGTTAAACAATTTTATTAAAAATACACTAAAAACTAAAAAATAATTCTTTTCTTGTACTACAATTTTGACGGTGTTAATATCACTTTAAATAATATTTTAATTCCACTTGCCAACCGATACTTCAACTTCTGGTTGCACATGGTGCCCCACGATTTTATTTAAAGTGATATTAACACCGTCAAAATTGTAGTACAAGAAAATAATTATTTTTTAGTTTTTAGTGTATTTTCAATAAAATTGTTAAACATAAACATTTTTTTTATATATTTTTAAAGCCTTCATTTGTGATGCCTTACGTGTTTCACCTCGTATATTGCGTGCGAAATTAATCGCATAACGCTCGACTTGTATATTAGGGTGTGTCAATTTTTTGAATGTTTCAATTTTAAAAACGGCTAGTGGAAAAACGGAACAATCTAAATTATAGAAAAAATACGAAAATGGCTAAAATTATTAAAAAGAATTTTCATAATTGAGCTTATGAACCGCAACAGAAGCAAAAAAGATATCGCTTCTTTGGTGGATTTTGTTAAATAGCATTAAATTTACTATATCGATGACATATGGCTAGATCTGTTGCTAAAGTTACATATAGTTTCATTTTGTAATAAATACACATTTCCATACATTTCCACGTAAATGTAATAAATACTAATTTCCACATATTTCTATTTTCATTTTCATGCTTTTATGTAAGCAAGACTCGCTTTAAGCCTCATATGAATATGTAGTTTGTAGTTAAATCTTACTTAATTTTCACTTTTCTCAACTGTGATTTGAAGTAGCTAAACCTCAATGAAATCAATTTCTGAAGATAGTTTCAGATTGAGGATTAAAAACAGCATTACTTTGTCACTGGTCATTTTAAAATTTTCGAAACTTTTAAATTTACCCACAAAATTGACGCACCCTATTGTACATGCGGCAGAACGAATTTCATTTAATACGAAAAAAAAACGACTCGCATGACCTGTCAAATATGGGCACCCAACTGTCGTTTGAAGACAATGGGCTCGCACAGTGCCACGGCAGTCAATGAATTGATATCGTTATTGTAACAACATAATAGACATATTTTCTTATTGAGATTGCAGTCGCCTGTATGTGTGACGCGCGCACCGCGTCGGGTCGCCTTTATGAATACATTCATTCATGCGAGCCGCGTATGTGTATTACGCAATTACTACAAAGCTGGCGCGTAAGGCTAAAGACCTCGTCTTTCATTCAGGGATCACTTAAAACTCGGACTACTCCAATAATTACGCGTGTCACGAACGAGGATAAGAGGACTACACTTTCTTTATTTTTAAAATGTTAACAATTACGGCCCACTGTGCTTCTTAGAAAACGAGACAGGCAGTTGGTCCTCACCGCCTGGGTTATTTCAGTTATTTGTCTCCCAGAAATCAGAATTGGATTTGGATTCAAGGAGTAAACAGGGAAAGCTTACTGTAAATATGATTTTACAAATAAACATAGTTAAAGTGAGTAGAGTTGTAATATAAGTACCGAATAATAATTAAAGTGTGAGACATTTTGTAGTATATTAAAAAAGTTTGACCGAACATTATGTTGCTGAAAATATGACAGAAATTTATGCTAATCAGCAGGAATAGGTAAAATGAGATGCACAAGAAATATAGTAAATTACAAATTGTTTACCCGGAGAGCTCTGTGCAAGACCAGTTACCTCGTCATTCCCGCTACTAAAACACTGGAGCTTTCAATGTTTATTTATTTATTTAGTTTATTTATGTTAGCCTCTTCGTTTCTTTTTCGTTTCTCACTGCAATAATAAAAAACTTTACCTTCTTATTTTTATTTTCTTCCAGTTATTTTTGTCATATAAAGTTAAATAAAATTTTATCTTTTGAATAATATTTTTAAAACAATTGATTATTTATTTATCTATGAATCTTTGTCTTTAATTTTATGATTACATTTTCAATATAAATAAATTCGAAACTTTGTCTTTCCACATCTGCCATTCAGCACACAGAGGGCGGTTCTGGTTGACAAACTCCCCGGTTAACAAATCGACAAGATTCTCCCCGAGTTTTGTCCGTAACATAATATTTTGTGAATTGCATTAACAAATGTTGACAGATTTTCTTCTTCTAAACATTCAATCGTGCATAAATCGTGATAATTCGTGATACCTTCTTAATATATTCTGCTGCCACGTAACGCTAGCGACAAAAGCTACAAGGTCCACAGTGGTAATAATCTAAACAGCATCAAGCTTCCTTTTATAATATTGATTTCCAACGAGTGGTTCGCGGGATTTCTGTGAAATCGATACGCATCTACCAAGAGTTCGCCAATTTTTAGCCGTAACGTTATTCACTCTCACCCGTGGCACAGTCGAAAGGTGTACGAGACCTTTTACGGCAAGGCAGCCACTTCTGGGAGAAGATTCATCTTGACACGAGGCTACAGATTTACACAGCATTTATAAGCAACGACAAGCACATCTACTTAATTCTGATTTTTACTCGGATTTTTTACACGCTTTTAATTTCACACGGTCTGGAAAAATATTAAATACACTTTTTGCAACGGTTTGTTTTGATCTAAGGCGATCCGATAGATTTGACTTTTTAAAAATCTTCACTTAATTTTCATTCTAAGAAAAAATAGTCCTACTTATTTTTCTAGCGAACTGCTCTAAATTAAAAAAATATTCTGAGAATTTACATTTGAGGCTGCTACACACACTCGAGTAATTAAACGATCTGTCTGCTGTTTTAAGTGTATTCAAAAATATTTTCTTGCCTTTCGAAAATTATCTCTTGATTGCTATAAAAATGATACCGTTAATATTCAGTATTCATTTTACTTCAATTCAAATTGCTCAACTGAATACATTTACTTTAATAGTTTGTTGTTTTATATTTATAGCATGGCCGTTTTTTAATTTGCGTATTATAGATATTAAAGCGAATGCTAAATGCCCGAGAAATGTACGATATCGTGAAATAAGAAAGGGTATTATAACGTCATTCATCGGATGAACAAATTTGTAACAAATTATCTAAAAAATTTCACTAGATTTTGTAAGAAGTTTCTACATGTTTCTTCGCTTAGCTGTCTAATTGCCCTTCGCATCTAATACACCCTTTCAATATCTACTATTTTCCAAAAGTTTCATAAAGGTTTTTAATAGATTTCTAAGTTTTTCTTTTTGACACAAAATTAAAAATATTATAGATTTCTGTACAATACAAGACGAGGGAAAATATTCTTCTACTTACCTATTGTTCGTTCAATAGATACCTGCTAGAGATAAATATAACACATAGAGGGAGTATGATGTTACAAAAGTATAATGCAATTACTTCATATCTAATCACTGTGAATAGGTACCTACATAAGTGAAGTCACCTAATATCGCAACAGATCAACGCTGTCAAATTGAAATTTCTCAAAAATCCATCGAATGAAGGAAAGTATAATTAACCCTTCGTTGACATTCTGAGTATGAGCCACTCACAAGTTGATTTTGACGCTTTGTACCTGTTCCGATACGCAGAATATCGTGGATGTTCGTGGAATATCTATTTCCAATTACTGAAATAGCCTACATTCAATATGGAAAATAAATACCCTTTTTCAAAGCCGACTTACAAACTATTGTTTTTCTCAAAATATTATATCTGAAAAATAGCTCTGTAGATTTTTAGCTTATAATACTGACATTTGTAAAAGTTACAATTTTTTGAAGATTTTTTTAGTTTTTTTCTCGACATATGGTAATTTAGATTTTTTTTTACAAAAACTGTGATAAAATTTCAATAAAAAAACTATTGGAATATGTTTTAGAGACTTTGAAATTGGCCCATGATTTTTTTCATAACGATTGTATTCTTTAGATGAGAATGGCAGTCGTTCAAAAGCTGATCTGGGTGTGAGCCACCCAGTATGTCAAAGGTGATCGAAAAAAGAGGTGTGTCAACGAAGGGACGCTTCCTAAACTGTAGATTTGGTGCAATAACTTTCCCCTAAATCAATAAATCAACGGCACCAAACAGTCGAAGTCAAATAAACAAATTAATTTCCTGTCAGAAGCAACATTGAACCTTTCTAGAAATAGAACGATGGTAGAACATGGCAAATTTTTTAAGCATTCAGAAAGAGAAAAATTCTCATTAGTATCCGTACGGTCCGTCCAGGGAATCAGAAACCAATAATTAATTATTCTATAAGTTACAACAAACACGCTTATTTCATCGAAGTAAGTATACGTAATCACAAGTCATCTATATAGTCGTTATGTTGCATCCTATTAGAACTCTCCCATCACTTCCACGATAAATAATAATTAATTTCTGATTCCTTAGAATGTACAGGGTCGTTCTGTGGCGGAATATTACTTTTAACATGCCTACAGAAATTTGCCATTTTTTTATCATTGTTCTTTCCCAGTCTCTTTGTTTTGAACCTAGCGATGCGATAAATAATATTAACAACAAGATACTTCCTGTAAGAGATAAATAAAAGCATGTGTATATCGTTTAACCGGTTAACTGGCACGGTCCTTTTCATTATTCGGGCCCAAACTGGTACCATCGAATAATTAAGTGAATCACACAAAATTTGGTATACAGGGGTTTTTTGAGTCGCTGAACCGATTCCGGGGGTAATTTTTTCATCTGACACCCCCAACCCCTAAAAAAATAGAATTTAGGGGTGAGTTTGTCAATTCTTTACTAAACCCTTTTTTATTTAAAAATTTTTTATTTGTGAAGTTTTCTTGTCTATAATTCGATTGCAGCAGTTACTTTTTTCAATGCCACCCCCAACCCCTGAAAAATAAGGGTTTAGAGGTTTAATTTTTCAGTTTTTTTATTTTCTACGAAAAAGTTTCGAATAATTTTATACCTAATAAAAAAATAAATAAAAATAAAAAAATATATAAAATAATGCAAAAAAGTAAAAAAAAAAACAAAACAAAAAAGTGGAGTTTAAAATCTTTCCGTAACCTCCTCGTCGGTAGACTCTGGGGTCGTGAAATTTTCACCAGCTAACTACGGGAGTAAGAGTTTACTTATGAAATAGAATACAGTACGAATAATTTATACAAATCCCAACAATTCGCTAGTCATTTTGGTTCGGCCATATTGAGTCTGCTATATTGAATTTTACAATTCCAATGCCAAATTCAGATTCAGCGATCCAAAAAACCCGTATATACAATTTTTCTATATCCCGATAGTATTTCAATATTTGGCGGCCATTTTGGTTCGCCATTTTGAGTCTGCCATATTGAATTTTACAATTCCAATGCCAAATTGAGATTCAGCGACCCCAAAAACCATTACATACCAAGTTTCATTCAAATCGGTTGAAAAACAAAAAAGTTATTCCATTTGATCATATATGATACATTGACAGAATTGGCCAGATTTTTGTTTGATCATCACATATGATACATTAACAGTTAACCGGTTAAAGCGTTATACTATATGTATACATATTTCTTGAGAAACCAACGATGTATCGTCGTCTACACATTCACGATTGCCCCTCGACAACGCAGTCGTCTCAAGTAGAGCTGTAAATAATCGAATAATTAAGAGTATTCGAATATTCGAATAATCGAGAGTATTCGAATAATTGAGAGTATTCGAATATTCTAATAATCCAGAGACGAAAAAGGATTTGTCCCCTTTTATTAAGCACAATTTGTACTACAAATTACTTTTTTGAAATTTGATTTTTACGAACAATAGTTCAAGTTATAGTACAAACACTTAGAGTGTCCGGTACTACAGGACTCGTCCCTAATGAAGTTTCAAATTTATCGTTCGAAAAACAAATAATTGTAAAGGCCAATATGAAAACAATCTCAGGATGAAGTGTGAAAAATATTTCATGTTCAGATTCCTATTTGATTCAATCCGAAATGCGATCACTCCAAATATTCGTATCTTCCTAATTATCCGAACAATCGAATCTCAAATTCCAATTCTCTGGTAGTCGAATATTCGGATATTCGAATGCTTCGAACATTCGAATCTCAATTTCGAATTCTCTGGTATTCGAATCTCAATTTCGAATTCTTTGGTATTCGAATCTCAATTTCGAATTCTCTGGTATTCGAATCTCAATTTCGAATTCTCTGGTATTCGAATCTCAATTTCGAATTCTCTGGTATTCGAATCTCAATTTCGAATTCTCTGGTATTCGAATCTCAATTTCGAATTCTCTGGTATTCGAATATTCGGATATACGAATTTTCTTCTATTCGAATCTCAATTTTGAATTCTCTGGTATTCGAATATTCGGATATACGAATTTTCTTCCATTCGAATCTCAATTTCGAATTCTCTAGTATTCGAATTTTTTTTTATTTGAATCTCAGTTTCGAATTTTCTTGTATTTGAATCTCAATGTCGAATTCCCTGGTATTCGAATATTCGGATATACGAATTTTCTTCTATTCGAATCTCAATTTCGAATTCTCTGGTATTCGAATATTCGGATATACGAATTTTCTTCCATTCGAATCTCAATTTCGAATTCTCTAGTATTCGAATTTTTTTTTATTTGAATCTCAGTTTCGAATTTTCTTGTATTTGAATCTCAATGTCGAATTCCCTGGTATTCGAATATTCGGATATACGAATTTTCTTCTATTCGAATCTCAATGTCGAATTCCCTGGTATTCGAATATTCGAATATTCGAATTTCATTGTATTCGAATATTCGGATACTCGAATACTTACAACATTCGTAGCAGTCCTAATCTCAAGCCTCCCTTGTCTACGCCGCGACGCATTCCCCGAGAGGGCCTGTTTTCACGACACCCTCAAGTGCCGATCGCCCTTTCTCTTTCCCAACACCTTCCTCGACGACATCTAAGGCCCGGTCCAGATCTGAACCGAACGCCACTTGAGTAGTTAGACGGAGCAAGACAAGTATATCACTCGTCTTACCCCATCTAACTACTCAAGTGCGTTCGGTTCGGCGTTCGGCTCAGATCTGGACGCGGCCTAAACGGCCGCTTGGGAACACGCCGAGAAACAGTCGAGGCCCCATATTCCTTGCATTCCCAAAGGCAGAAGGGAAACACGAATCACCAACGACACGACGAAGAGAGGGGAAAGACACAATGCGTAGGAGAAGAGGCGGCAGAGGAGCAGAAAGAGTAGTTAGCGGAATTCGGCGGCGTTCAGGGGCGCGCTAGGTGGCCAGATAACAACTTAATAAACCGTTGGGCCGCGCGATGGGTTGGGTGTGTGCGCGCGGCTTGCCATCAGGGGCCGCCGAGCCCGAGCCATTCGGATGGAGCGGAGTGGAGTGGTGTGGAGTGGAGCCGAATGGAGCGGAGTGGAGTGGAGCGGAGTGGAGTGGATTGAAGTCGTGTCGGTGAGGAGGGAGGCAAGGGCACGTGTACTGCGCACGGTTGCGGCTGAGGCCGTGGCCGCGGCTACGGAAGCGGGTGCTGCGCCACGGCGTGCCGTGCCGGTAGTCAGGTGCGTCGCGTGCCCCCTTCTCCCGGCACGTAGTTAGCTCGTGTTTTGTTTTGAGAAGGCTTAACAGCGTCCGTTCCCACGCTTCCGCACGCCGCCACGGCCGACGATTTCGAATTCGTTGCGCACCACAGATTTCGCGCTCGAACGTGTCCCGTGATATACACTACTTGCCCAGGGTCTCGATCCCTCGGCTCGTCCAAGCGCTGATGATCGTCACTGACCATGATTGTTAGCAAACGTATTTCCATGGGCGACTCGTCCCATTGGAAATTACGGCGGGTCCGTGGGGAGCAAGGCAATGAATGCTCTGTCGAACGTTTGACGAATTTAGTGTGGTGGCTGGGCCTCTTCGCTGATCGAACAGTTACCTGCAATTAGGAGGGATTCTAGTGCTAAATCAGCGAATGCTTTATGATGGGTTCGAAAAGCACATTCGTTGAAACGACGCAACATTACGAGTTAGATAATTTATGGTCGTTGATTTTGGTTCAACTAAATTATAATTGTTCAAGTGTTGCAGAGATCAACTTCCCAGGCTCGATTAAAAATTTTAATCTTTTAACATTAACATTTCGCGTAATTAACCGCCAGATATGTACAAGCAAGCAAAAAGAAGTTCGGAAATTAGTTTAGTGTAGTTACAAGAAACGATTATTTTATTGGCTTCTGTTACTTATATTCATAAATATTCATACTAAATATTCCCCATAATTTAATAAACTTTGTGTGTTATATTTTGAATAAATGGAAGACCAGGCGATACTTATAATACTTTAATAAAGAAGAAAAAAGTTACATTTTATACGAAAAAAGACAAGTGAATGAATGGTGTCCTATAAGTTTGAACATTCAATTAAAATTCCTAGTTACGCCTAGAATTACAATAGTGGAGAATTTAATTATTTATTTTCTTTGATAAACTTCACGGCTTGGAACTACTCTCGATCTCCGCCTTTAGTTTCCTAAAATCGCGCGAAAAGTCTGTAACACGCGATCGTCTACTTTGCAATTGAAAATAAGGATGGAGTAACTTTTGCACGAAGGTGTACGCGAGATTCGCGCGTGGACGCGGCGCTCGTGCGACACGGCACGCTCTTTCCTGTAACTGCGCACTGTTCATTTGCACACCGAGTGAGCCATTGTTTCAGCGTTACAATAATCTCGCCCCCAAATTCTTATCTTCTTATTCCTCTCTTTCATTCCGTTGTTCGATTTCATCCACTGAATTGTCGGCCCGACCTTGCACTGCTCACAGTCCTCCCTTTCCTAATTATTTTCCATTTCGCCACTTTCTGTTTTTTGTTCAAACCAAATCGTGGTTTTTCATGCCGGTCCTTTTTCACTATTTCAATATTTCTTAGAGATCAGTGTGTGCTTCTATGTTTTCCTATTATTCCTCCTTCCTTTTTTCCTTTAAACCAACTTTATTCTGTCTTTATTTATCTATTAACACCGACGAGTCTAATCTATTCTAGTGTTTCTTGGGTAATAAGTATATGCAAAATAAAATATTGCAATACTTCTGATGGATATATTCAATTAATAACATTGAACTGTAATGCCACGTAATTTATTTTTGGAAGCTGATGCCAAATGCAATGAGTAGTCAAAATGGGTGGTAAACAAGTTGTTGGAAGAATTTAAACGATAAATGGGGTCGTAGAAACATTAAACTTCGCTTTATCTTCGTCATTATATGTAATTATGATCGAGATGCCACACAGCGGGACCAATATCATAATCGGAAGCCGTAAAAAATTTGTGCTCTACTTTTTCTCTAGTAGCCAAATAATAAACGCGTTCTGCAAGCGAAGTACACTAATGAAGTACATACCTACGCTTTTGTATGCGCGTATATTCTACAGCCGCAAAATAAGGGAAAAGCAAGGCTGTCCATAAGAGTATTATCAATATTTGTGCAATCATTTGTAAAGTCGTGAATTTAACTGACAAGGGAAGTTCGGTAACTCAAAATATTCAAAAAAATCTGAAACTATGCAGAAATGTAGCTCAAATGATGCTAATAACGTAAGTATATTCCGATTCGACAATAAAACGGTCCTAAGGGTGAAAATATCCCCTCGAAAAAATGGTAAGTTTTCAGATTATCGTCAATATCTACGAAACTGTAAAAGATATCAAAAAGAAGTTGAATTCAAAGTTCTATGGTTTTTTATTTCCTATAAAGACGCGATAAAGAATTTTTAAAAAACATTATTTTTTTCAAAATTTATCCCCTACCTCCATTTTTTCGACAATTCTTTATCACCATATTGTAGGGTATCGAAAACCATACAATTTTGAATTGAACTTTTTTTCGATATCTTTTACAGTTTCGCCGATATTCACGATAATATGAAAACTCGCCATTTCTTTGAGGGGGGTGTGCTCACCCTTAGGGCCATTTTATTTCCAAATCAAAAAAAAGTTACGTTATTCCCATCACTTGAGCTACATTTCTCAAAATTTTCAGATTTTTTTTACATTTTCGAGTTACCGAACTTCCCTTGTGAGGAGCATATTAGCTACTTTGTAGAAAAATCATGGGAAATCTTGCGATATGAGGATCGCATAATATATTTATGGCTTAGAAAGATTCATATTCATCCTATTACCCTTGCCTCAATGTCCAATCTTATGAAATCGCATTTCACAAAACGCATTTATTAAATTTTCATTACAGGCTCACATAAAAAAGTTGAAAAAAACGACGTTCACTATTTTCTTCGGTATTCCGACCAATTGCAATTTTTTTAAAAAAACACAAAACACGTCCCTATTTAGTAAACTAATCCTTCTAGCTTCTCAAAAAACGTCAAGTAGTTTGGACCAATTTTAAAAAAGTTATTCTGTTTTAAATGGTGTTCGAATACTTTTGTCCCACACTGTACCTGTTATTCTTGAAAATTTCAGGACATCAGGTACATTCCACCTCCGGAAAAATATTATCAGTTCTGCAGTTTCCTTTGACGAAATTTCAAATTGTGGTAATCGTCTAAATGAGATTCGCTGAATTTATTGTGAGCCAAAAAAAAAAAAGCAAAATTCAAACGTTTCCGTGTACCTACTCAAAACGTATGCACATGCGTAAACATACGCAGGCTACTTGTAACACCCTGCCATGACAGTAGACCCGCGTAACATTATACGCCCCCGGGCAGAACATTGTTCCAAGGAAGCCGGACGCTGCTTCGAATCTCAATGGACGTCCCACATACTTTCACGCCGCGTACTCGCTCATAAACCATCTCTCGTTTTCTCGGACGGGCTGTTAAATATCGTCACGCACCATATTCCCATGTATGCGGCGTAGCATCGCGAGGCAGGGAGATACGCACGTGCATACGGCACGCGTGCTCTTTGGATATCGATGGTAAACCGGATGTTCCATCAGCTCCTATCAAACCAGTGTACGTAGCCTTTCTGCTTACCCGCGCAACTGGACAAACAAGAAATGCTACCAGATTTCGATTATGAACAGCCGGTAGATATGCCCCCAATTCTTCACTGTATGCATTAGGGTGGACCTTACTTTTCGACCATCAGATTTTTTTGGTCCCGTACCCCAGAAATGTGACACTTATTGAGAAAATGATCTGGAAAAAATTTCAGCCCGATTGGACCACGGGAAAAGGACGCGCCACGTATTTGAAAATTTTGAACTTTTTAAACCTTGACATAAATATACATTATGACATATCGTTGAATTTGTATTTTTTTCTGTTTAAGAATACATACACAGCATATACGATTGTTAACAAAAAAAACGTCCTTTATATTAAAAATGCTTTAAAAATCCTTTGATAAATTTTCTTTTGTGACGTCAGGATACTGCTTTCAATATTCCGTCACATTCTGCAGTATAAATTGTTTCTCCTCTTCATTTTTTGATAATATTTTGTTATATTCTTCTATAAGTTTAACGCCACGCTTAGCGGTGTCATTTACCACTTTTATTCCGTTCACGATGTTTCGCCCAATTTGGTAAGCCTCGTCATCACTCCATGTGGAAGGGTCTTTTCCAAAAAATGTGATAGGTATTAAAAACCTTTGAAAGAATCTGTTGGAATCAGGAGAAATAAAATGTTCCATTTTTTTTGTTGACTAATTGTTTCATATCCTTTGGAAGGATTTTATATTTTTTGCTGGAGTTTGCAATGCAAACCTTGAAAAACATCAAACAACCACGAGAAGAACTCCTAGAAAAAATTGTACATTTCGAGTTCCAGGAGTTTTTCATCATGCTCGATGGATGGCCAAGGCGATATATTGTATAAAACTATATTTATTTCGAAAAGAATTTATCTTGAGTAGCTAAAAGGCCACTGGAATTCGCGCCATTTGTATTTTCCTCGCCAATTTGTATTTAAAAGCGTGGATACAAGCTCCAGTAGCAACAGAAGCCCCGCGACAAGATTTGGAATTTGTAAACAATTGATCTGCTTATCGTCAAATTGACGATACAATCAGCCGCAATGCAATAAACAAAATGATCATTTCTAGTATTTGGCACCAGAAACTGCCGCATTATCATTTTTCGATAGTGCCATTGGGAATGACACTAAAATAAAAATGATAGAGGCAATAAATGCCAGTGTAGGCAGTGACGACAACGAATGCCTTAAAAAATATAAAATCCTTCCAAAGGATGTGGAACAATTAGTCAACAAAAAAATGGAACATTTTATTTCTCCTGATTCCAAAAGATTCTATGAACGGTTTTTAATACCTACCACATTTTTTAAAAAGACCCTTCTACATGGGGTGATGACGAGGCTTTCCAAATTGGGCGAAACATCGTGAACGGATTAAAAGTGGTAAATGACACCGCTGAGAGTGGCGTTAAACTTATAGAAGAATATAACAAAATATTATCAAAAAATGAAGAGGAGAAACAATTTATACTGCAGAATGTGACGGAATATAGAAAGCAGTATCCTGACGTCACAAATGAGAATTTATCAAAGGATTTTTAAAGCATTTTTAATATAAAGGACGTTTTTTTTAACAATCGTATATGCTGTGTATGTATTCTTAAACAGAAAAAAAATACAAATTCAACGATATGTCATAATGTATATTTATGTCAAGGTTTAAAAAGTTCAAAATTTTCAAATTCGTGGCGCGTCCTTTTCCCGTGGTCCAATCGGGCTGAAATTTTTTCCAGATCATTTTCCCAATAAGTGTTACATTTCTGGGGTACGGGACCAAAAAAATCTCGCAAAATAATTTTCGTGAAGAGTAGCTAAGGTCCACCCTAGTATGCATTCTACTGTTTAAAGTTTTTTAAATAGCGACTTTCATAACATAGGGTGAAGTATAGTTTACTATAACACATATTCCAGCAGATATATTTTCGTATTTTTCGAAAGAAGATTGCGAAAGGGAAATAAATATGAAATAACACATTGGGCGAATTCCACTTACGCCCAACTCGCCCGCGATTTTCATTAGGGTAGGTTTCCCTATACGCGACTCGACGCATCGTCAAGAATTTCAAAGTCGATTTTCTCGAAAATGGAGCGCAATATCGAAAAATCTTATTCCTTCTTCTCGACTTATTTACTTGTTGTAAGTAGAAAAGGAAGAGTAACTTTTTCCGATATCGCGCTTAATTTTCGAGAAAATCGACTCTGAAGTTCCCGACGTTGAGTCCAGTCGCGTACAGGAAAACCTACCTTAATGAAAATCACGGGCGATTTGGGCGTAAGTGGAATTCGATCATTATAGGTACATAGGATTTAGGATAGTTATTTATTCGCCTTTCTATGCACTATAATACTACAGCAGGTAAAACAATATGGTTCCATTCGAAAAAATATTGATGACTTTGAAATCTGAATAAAAAAGAATGATTTGAAAAATGATTTATTTCTTCCGTCATATTTGACCTTTCAATCCGTGTAAATTTTCCGCCAAAAGGTTTTTCCTATTCTGAAAAAAAAACAGAAACGGGTATTTAGACGTTCCCATTTAATAATTACCTCAATCTGTACATCACAGAACTTAACTTCAATCCTGATATATGGCAATGTGAATCATCGATAAATAATACTTATATCTACTATGATTACTATGTCAATGATATCAGTATCGCCAGTGATTACAATCATTCCCACACACATTGGCACGAGATTGCCTATTTACAAATATTATAAATAATTTAATCTCCAGCTTGAAAATATTCTTGAACACTGGACTTGCCATTTCCTCCAGACCATTGAAAAGATCATTGCACATTATGTGGTCGACTTAAACCGATTTAACCTACTTATTCCTCGTACACATCCCGACCAGATTTAAACACCTGCCATTTCACCTCTTACGTTTTACACGAAGCTTCTTAGTCACTTGTGTCACCCCCGTTTACTGTATGCTGTATGTTTTTCTTTGTAACAACTTTCCCCTACGTAATCGTATGTGTGTGCAATATGGAGTTACCAGGTTACACAACAAATTAAATTAAATTAAACTAGAAATAAGTAAACCTTTGTAAAACTCTGAGAAGATTATTACATCGCCTTGTAAACACAGCCTGCACGTATATATGTGCGCACGAGGCACATAGAGCCGTGAAAGTTAGAAGATTTCTACGGTATTTTGGTTCCCACGAGCGGGGTGCGTCAGGTGGCTAGCGTGGGGTACGCGCAGCCTCCCTCTTTCTTTACTCCTCGAAATAGATGTAAACTTCACCGTGAACCCCCTGGCGCCATGCCGTCACGAAAATAGTTTCAACCACGCAGGTACCGCGTGTGTACATCTACGTATGTGTGCGCGGTCTAAGGATTCTAAGGGATTCTTTTGTGGCGATTCACGGACGTGATTACCCTTGTTGACCTACTGTGACCCGTCACGTCCTTGTTGGCGCAGGAATTCTCTTTCGATGTAGTCGGTTATATCAACAGGAATGTACCCAGTTTTTGTTAACATGAGTCGGAAGTATTAATGCAATAATGGTCAGGGTGATTATATTAAAAAGAAGTGAATCGTTGAGAAAAATGTTTCACCTGAAATTTCTGTCTTGAAAATAAAAACAAGGCATGGTAAAAATAAAAGCAGCCTTAAGCTAACGTGTGTGTATTTTTAATATTCAGTGTTATATTTTTTAACGTGAGAGGTTTACGGCATTTCATAGAAACATAAAATATTTTATCCTAATAAGAGGTTATCTCTTATTCGATGGTGAGTATTAGGGTGGCCCTTATTTTTCAACATCCGATTCATAAAAAAAAAATCCCTGAAAAAGTTTATTGCAATCGGAGAACAGAAGAGGGTGCCGACCAGGACTTAATGGGAGGTTGCGGTCTAAAAATCGATTTCTTTTATTTATTTTTGCAGTGCCGTCTGCAATGATTAATTATAAAACAAAAAATTTGTTTCTACAGTTTAAGACATGCTTAATACAATGCAACAAGTCCCATTAAATTATATGAAGTAGTTTTACTTTAATTAATTCCTAAAGATCTATACTATACCGGAACAGCCCCTTAAAGTTCAAAATTCATCAATGGTTTGAATTTAAAGAATTTCTGAAAAATGGTAAGCCCTATCGAAATTTTGTTCAAATAATATTAAAAGAGCACTCAATTTTCTACAATTACTGTGTATATAATTTTTTCGTGCTTCCACCCATTTTTTATATAATAGCGTTTGAATATAAAGAGGTCCGCACTACGCGCGTATACGCCGCGCCGTAGAGGTGACATTTTATATCATCCGACTCCAATTCCACACGCTCTTATCTCCCATTCGTCACTTCTGCGACACATCCCTCTATTCGTTCGCAATCCTTTCTCTTACTCTTTTTCTACCTCTTGCACTCATACTTGCCACGTCAATAACTTGAATATATACGAAACTCAATATTACCTGAAAAGATGTGAAAACATTTTTTAAAATTTATATTCCTTACATTCCCCGTTAATATAAATTCTTGTATATTATGCGTGACAATGATAAAAGGAGCGTAAACTATTTATAAAGTTCGTGAAGTGATTGGCTCGCTTGAATGTAATTACGTCAAGCAAAGCATTTCAATAAAGAATGTTAAAAATACGTCTGAAAAAATGTGTGCTGCGATTGTACGAAAATGCCGTAATCAACCTACACGCTTTGTGTTTATACGGAAGTGGGCCCATTGGTGTAGAAGCATTATGCTCACTGGTGCGTGCTGAGGCTAATCAAATGTCAAGCAGGGACGAAACGTCGAAAACGTGAAAACAAATCCTTACGCTCACATTTCACCCTTTATCATCACGAAGATGGTCATTCCAGGGGTTTTTGGGGTCGCAGAATCTGATTCCGAGGTCAAAATTATTATTAAATTAAAACTAAGCCCTGTAGGAGGGGGGAAATGTTGATAAAATAATGTTATATTTTTTTGAACAGTATTGTCTGATTTAGTTACGTCATTTGAAGTTAATGTAAGTAAACGTAAAGATTAACATATTAATTATTTGCATATTTGTACATTTATATATTTGTATATTTAATTACTATCACTTTCTATTTTACTTAAATATGTTTTCTTCTATATTTTCAGAAATATATGTAGAAGCATGTTGGCGGGACGAAGACACTTACTTGTGCCGCGCAAGCGGCCTGATTGCTGCCAACGTAATTGGTTATTACTCGAAAACCGCAAAAAGTGCAACTTCTCCTTTTGCACATACATTCGTTAAACTATGGACTATTAAATAATGTAAGTTTCAACGATGCCTCTCGATTCCGAAAAATGTTACACGCGATTAAAAACGACCATCGTGTATTTCAGTTATTTATAACTTTTTATATATTTTAATAACATCGAATGAATGCACAATTTCATCTTATGAATAAATGAAAGCATTTTCAATATCTGAAGTGTGAATTTATACAAGTTATTGACCTTTTAGTTTCCGCGCGCTCAATAGCTTTTGCTAAGTTAAAAACGCTATCCCTATTAATTTTTCATAATTTGATGCCGTAATTAACTTCAAATGACGTAACCAAATCAGACAGTACTGTTCAAAAAAATATAACATTATTTTATCAACATTTCCCGCCCCCTACAGGGCTTAGTTTTAATTTAATAATAATATTGACCTCGGAATCAGATTCTGCGACCCGAAAAACCCCTGGAATGACCATCTTCATGATGATAAAGGGTGAAATGTGAGCGTAAGGATTTGTTTTCACGTTTTCGGCGTTTCGTCCCACTGTGCGTCCTCACGACAGCGTGTGCGCACACGAAGGTCCATTTATATAATATAACGTACTAATAATAAAACAGAACTAGGGAAAGTGGTTTTACTGGACATTTAAAATAATTATGCTGAAGATAATTCTGAATAATCTGTAAATAATTGTTTCTATAGTATTTAACAAGGGAAGATTCCGAACCCGAAAATTCAAAAAATTCTGAAACTTTGTGAATATGTAGGGGATTTCCTCCTGATTACTTACAACGCAATTTTTGTTTGCTGCCCAAATTCACTCGAAGGGGGTGAAATTGTCCCCTGAAAATTCGACTATTTTCCGATTTTGTGTTATATCTCGCGAACTGTAAGGGATAAAAAAAGGTTTCAAGACAAAAGTTACTTCTTTTAATTAGAGCTATCATTTGGTAAAAAAATTATTTTACAGTTTACGAGTTAGACTTTGTAAGGATAATTTGGAGAGTGAAAATAATAAGTTTGAATCCTATTCTGTTACCTTTCTTCTTATTGAGACAATGTTCTAATATCGGATATTATATAATTAAGAAATTAGTGGCTACTAAGCTGCTCCTAACCCGAAAAATGGGACAATTTTGAACCAAATTGTTACCGGGAATGAACAATGTCTGTTACACAGTAATATTGAATATCAAAAACAAGTGGTTGCATCTGATTATAATTATCATGGTGAAATAGCAATATCGCAAATGAAACCAAATCCAACCTAAAAAAATATGTATATATTAGACAAAGCAAATGCTTGAATATTTATGTATTTACCTATTAGTCTAAGTGTAAGGAAGAAATATATAAGACCCTAGTGACTCGAAGTAATTCAAGAAACAGAAAGACGTTAAACTGTTTACCAGTCATATTTATATTTCGTACCAATTATTTTTCAATCTTTATGGTAGTAATAAACATTGGATACATCTGGATTTGCTTCCGTTTTTTTTACAAATAAATAAAGACAGAGTCTCTTTCTCACGATAAACGACTGCCTAGTCCCCTTAAGAGCGCATAGATTCCTGAAATCAACTGTATTACGCACTAGCAAAATACCCCCGCGCTTCGCCTCGGGCCTAAGAGATATTAAGGACTCCACGGAAACACATTTCAGCCCTTTCCACCACCCCGTTAGGGGTTGAATAGGGTAAAATCCTGAAATTGGTTTTTAGGCATTTATGTGGGTCACCTTTGTAAGTAAAGACCAAGTTAATATCTAATCGAGCCAAAGAAATAATAAGGAGTCCGAGAAAACATATTTCACCCCTTTTGAAGGGGTATTGCGAACGCGGGGTAAACTCGAGCACCTCGATCTTCGCTGGTTTCGCTTGTGCTGTCCTTCCGCGATATTGTTGCATGATGTAATTAGCTATGTTTAGTACTAAGGGAATTGTCACCACGGAAGGCTGCGCGCAACCGCGAAGATAAGGATCGTGAAATGTTTTCGTAGCTTTTCTTATAATTTCACGCTCGAGTATTTTGAGTCTATAGTGCATTAAAACTATACTACCCAACAAAGTATAATTTTTCATAGTTCAGTTACATAATTCTATATAAAATCACCGGATCACTTTGTATATATACATATGTTCGTATTTGTTTTATTTGAAATTTCTTAACTTCTGTCCATTTGGGGTAATTACGAACAGCGCGTTTGGGGCTATCACGGACGATGGCAGCTACCCATTTCTCTTAACATTTCGAAGCTTTTTATGTGCCCAGTACCCCGGAATTATATTAGGAAGAATATACGTACATATTCGTTGAAAGATCTTGAGATACACCCGTGAAAGAGGTTAAAGATAAAAGTCTTTCAATCGGTCAGGCAGCAAATAAATATTCAATCCCACGAGCAACCAAAATTCGATCAAACAAGAAGGAAGACTGTGTCAGACCCACAGCGTGGAAGAAAACCAGTCTTCAGTAAAGATTAAGAGAACTTTAAGCAATCATCCACATTCACCCCGCCAGCTACGGGTAATCGCGGACAGAAAGAACTTCGTTTGTCATTCAAAAAATGATTTGTTTATCAAAGTATCTATAATTCTCTGTGTTGCCTTAGTAGATGATGAACCAAAGTTCATTTGTTTATAAAGCAAATCCGATTAGAATCAATAATTTCGTTCCAATTCAACCTTTCCCTTAAGTGTTCCTAATTACTCTCCCCTATATACACACATAGATTATTATGAAACCCAACATCCCTTCAGCAGCATCACGATAATGATTCGAGAAGTTGAGTAAGGGAATAATTCGGACCCTCGGATCTAAAATTTTCTTATACACGCGCCGTCCTCCACATACATTCCAAAAAAGAAGCAAGAAAGAGAGAGCCGCTACATTCCTAGCTGCGCCGTTAATGCGTGCCCACATTACTTTCAGGCGAGGCTATTCAATTTGACCAAAGTGACTGAATACCATCGCCGCCCGAAAAGCAGACGATAAAGTCTCTCGAGCGGTCGACAGCAACGGTCCCCGTCCGTCCTCTCCTCGATTCGGTTGGGATTCGACAGGAGGAAAAAAAACGAAGCCGCGCCAGAGATATAGAGACGAGAGAAAAAAATAGGGGGAAGGTCGGGTGGCAGCGACGCGAGATCCTTCCCACGTCGACGAAACGTGCTGAAAGCGTGCTGCTCGCGTGGCCGTTAGAGCAGAACGTTAGGGAGGAAGGGAGAGGCATACGGTGCACCGAGTCGGAATCTTTCTCACGGGCGAGGAGGACGTCAGGTGCAGGACCTCCTTCAGGAAGTACAACGGTTCCTTACAAGGATTCGCGACTCTTGCCTTCCCACGCTCCTCCAGTTGTAACCGCCAGATTTGACTCCGTTCCCCCACCGTTCGTCGCTACTTGTATCCCCTGTTCTTTTTTCCCTCCATTTTTTTTCTTTACGGCGTCTGATCAACGGCTCCGGGACATCGGTATGATCGAATAGGTAGGAAGAGAAATTAACATCCTCGGGCCATTACTTTCTTCAGAGACACAAACCCGTCAATTTCGCAAAGAGTCCGACGCGCGTGGACGTTTATTAACGCCACGAGAGTGCCAATTCGAGCGGTGAATTTATTTCGGGAAATTGTATTTGGACTCAAAGTAGGCGACCTTCCGACGGGCGTAAACTTCTCGCTGACATCCGGAGGTCCCACTTTATGCGAGGGGGCTCTTGCAGACACTGTAACTCGTTTCAGTTGCCGCGAAATGTATGTATTTACCTCGCTTTTAAACGCCGTCCAAATTGGTAAAGACGGTTTGTTACTTGAATCATCTTTACGCGTTCAATAGAAATGAAGCTTGATCCGCGACTCGATGACTTAAGGGGTTAGGTTACTCTAGAATTTTGAAAAAATCGATTTTTGGGGGGGGGGGGTTTAAACAATAGTTTAAAGTCTTAAAACATTATGCAGAAGGTCCCAGGGTTCGCAAATTTTTTTTTCTGGAGATACAGAGCCCAAAGCGACATCGCAAATTACGTTTTCAAACTTTAAACACGTTTTTCTCAGAACCGTGTTTTTCAAAACGGTGTGCAGGATTGCTCGAGTTCTATTTGATCAATCGCTTTGAAAATTTACAGTTATTCTTGCTATTACATTTATTAAGCATTGACGATCCGTTTTTTTAAATTTTCTAATTTTTTGCGAAACATAAATAATGAACCCTAAATTTGAAATACCCGCCATTTTGTTAATTTTTACAAACATTAAAATTTTTGATCGTCAATGATCAGGAATTTATCATAATTAATGAAATCTTTTCCATTTTTGTTGCAAGTAACAGCCGTTTTGCCGGAATCCTGCACACCAGTTGGACATTAAAAAAAAAGGTGTTCCGGAAAATGGCGTCGTACGGACTTAGTTATAAACATTTTTTAAATATTGCAGCGGTTTTCTTTAATACTTATTATACTTAAATAAAGTACAAAGTTTCGTATTAACCGGTTGTTTACTTTTTTTTTTACTGCCACTTACAAATTGCCTAGTTTTCCGCATCGCTAGAGTAACCTAACCCCTTAAAAATGATTCTTCATGGAAAGAAATAGGAAATTGATTACCGTTATTATTTGTGAGATTATAATTTAATTCACCTTAAAATACTTAAGTAAAAAATTGAGTGTGTTTTGATTACCCTAAATATGAAGAATATGAAATTTAATGGTTTATCCAAACAATATTAAAGACATTCATTGGTCGAAAAAAATCGTTTCAACTTTAAACATGTGCTACAAAGGTTTCACTGTGGTCAGATCAACTATTTTTAAGGTAACAAAAATTCCCCTAAAAAGGGAAAACTACAAAAAATTCTTCTGAAGTAAAACTTAAAACATATTTTGCTGAAAATTCGCTCTACCATAGAGAAAAAATATTTTTGCTTAGTAATAGTGTTAAATGCTGTGCTATCATGTAGATTTTAAATGGGTAAAATACTTCGAACATATGTCCAAAAATATTTTGTTAACATTGTTTTTATTAGTTTCCTAAAAGTTTATCTATTTGGGGCTGCCCCCTTCTTGCTGCCAAGTCTTCAATTACTCTCTATACTTGATTCATTATATTTTCCATACTATTAACACATGATAAAATGCAATAAAGTACGTTGTGATTTCAACAAAATTACTATAGCGTAAGTATCCAACTATGGATTCGCCTAGATGATTAACACTTTCATTAAAATTGTTACATAAATACATACAATTTATTTCCATTAGCTGTATGCGACCAGTACTCCACCTAGGGTAACTGCACTCGTAGTTGACAATGTAGCAATAGTTGACACTTTTATTTTCGGTCACGAATAATAAGCTTTCTATTTCCTACTGAAATATTATATGTCAACTTTTATATACACGTGTACTTAATTGACGAACAAATATTATGTAAGTTCAATGTTCTCAGCACTCAGTACTCGGCACACAGCACACAGCACTGAAAGTTTAAAGTTGTGGCTCATTGTCAGTCGCCAAGGGTCATCCCCTTCTCATTAAATACTGCTGTCCAAAAACTACATAATGTTGACTTCTTTGTACATCAAATTTATTCTAAGATTTTTTTTACTTGAAAGCAATTTCCTAGAAAAATGAGTAGGACTGCTATTTCTTAGAATTAAAATTAAGTGAAAGATTTTTAAAACGGCAAATTTCTTGGATTGCGTTGGATTAAAATAAATGAATTTAATTTTTTATAGGCCGCGGTAAAACAAAAGCGTGTAAAAGAAATCCGTGTAAAAACAGAATTAAGTGTATTATATTATTGTCGAAGTGCAGTCGGAATCTGTTTCTCGCCCGGCTTCCAACAGTAATACGAGTCTCGTGTCCTTTAATATCGAAGACACAGATGAATCTCCAAAGAAACGAGGAATACGACCGCAACCTGACAATGAATCCGGAACATAATGGGGCCGTCGCGCGTCACCGTTGCGATTCCCTTCCATGGGAAAATCGTGGGAAGGGAACAGCTTGTAGCCGAATTCGAACACCTGGATTTTCCAGAAACGAGAGGGCCACGCGACTGTGAACACCCAGATCACGCCTCGGAGCAGAGTGCCTCGTTACGGAATCGTGGGAATCTGCCGGGGCCCGGATCAGAAATTCGGTTCACGAGCCAGCAGACGGATTCGGGATTCGTCCCACTTGTTATCCACGCGACCGCCACGCTTGCTGTCGCCACCCTCGACTACCGTACATCCGTTAGGTTGTGCCGAAAAAATCAACAGATGCATCCATCGTAAAGGCGCGATCCCACGGCGCGTGGCTCGGCGAGTTTCGCGTCGTGCCCAGAGTTGGGCATTATTCGGCTAAATTTTTATTCGAATACGGATTCGTATAAATCCCCACGATTTATTCGCGAATAACAAATGACGATTTTATTCGACGAAAAATTATTCGTTATTCGCGAATAAATCTGTACCGTTATTCTAGCCAGATTCGTTTGAATAAAAATTTATTCGTTACTCGACCTGAATGAACGACGAATAAATGGGATACCCGGCATCTATCGATGGAAGTCTGTACTGTGTCCAACATACGTTTGGACGTGTGTGTCTGGAAGTGTGCGTATACGTCTGAACGAGCCGAGGAAATCCCGCCTTAAGGAGGTTCGATACCTCACTTGCAGGGCAGGCGGCGAGAGGGGTAAGCCTATGCTTATACATGGGAGCTCTGCAGTGATACCAATCTTCGGTAAAAAAAAATTATGTAGACAAAAATGTTATTTACATGTCTATTCCTAATAAAACTATTGCTACATATTTTGTTTTGAAATTCAATTAAACAAAAAGTATGTTTAATGCAGCTAGAAACGCAATATTTTCCTTAAAAGTAGCGTAAAATATGCGAGTGAAATGCGGCAACGTCGCTTTGCGTCCATCTTGTTTCTCTTTCCATCTGACACTTGTGGCATCCTTTTGAACGTTTGTAACCATTCAAATCTTTCCTTATTTATTTTTGATACATATTTAAATATAAAAGCATACTAATAGATAAAAGGCATCGTTATAAGGACATCTAACCTACGTATATACTTCACTACCCGGCCTACAGCGTTGCCACGTTTCCAACAGTTCCGTCAGGCAGTTCCCAGAATACGAGCACATTGCTGTCTATTTATTCAATTATCTAATAAACCGGACAGAACATGACCGATTTTTTGCGGGGAATTTCATAGGAATACTTAAGCTTTCTATTGCAACATTTTTTAGGACTTTGTCATTATCTTTAAGGACTCTGTGTAACATTTTATAGAAATTTTTTCGCTTCTCCCATAACAGCCCGTGTATAAGAGCGCAACTTTGATTTCAAATTTCTCAAAAACGGTGCGGACAATTAATTTGAAATTTTCACACAATGCGGACGTCACTTTGAACATTAGATTAAAACACTTTTCAAACATTTCTCATCATTTTCGCTCCGGTATCGAACCTACTTAAAGAAGTATTCTCTTCTGGAGGCGTCGGCCATCGGTTTTAAGCGATTTTTAGGATAAAGAATTATCAGATTATGTGATTGTGTATCTTGTGTATTACGTGTGTCTTGGGCATTGGCAGGGCACAACATACATAAGTCTCTAATTGTGGAAGTAACAAGCCACGTTATTTTTCAAGCAATGCGATATAATGCTATCTAATTTAATTATAACTTGGTACAGGCCTGGGCATTAAGTGAACGGAGCGGCCGATTTTCAGAGCATGGGCTACAGGTCTTGTAACTGCAACATGTTCTTGTATGTGAATATTCGCATGACTATTTGTATGTATTTAAAAACGTTGAATGAACGCTTATAATTTGAAGAGATTGATTTTTTCATTAGTTTAAATGGATTGCCGTGAGCAAATTTTATTTAAAATAAATCATAACGCCACTCTATATAGTACCGCTGGTCTTACATCTTCCTGCAAAGTGCGAGCTATGATAAGAGTTACTTAACCTAAAACATTAGGTTTCATGGGTGTCAGTCAGTGGTGTCATGATACATCGCCGAAATCACGGGATCGTTTTATTCGTCCGTTGAGTCGAATAAATTATTATTCGAATAAAAAAATATTCGAATAAATTTTCAGTCAAATAAAAAATTATTCGTTATTGTCGAATAATGTCATTTTATTCGAATTTTTTATTCGAAGATCATTCGAATAAAAATTTATTCGCACAAATTTATTCGAATACTTATTCGAATAAAAACTTAGCCGAATAATGCCCAACTCTGGTCGTACCATGGCCGTCTGTAGTACAGGCCGGACACTACGATGTTGCAACACCGCATTTCGAACAACTATGACTATGTTCCGACCGGTACCAGAGCCGACCGTATGAAACTATATCTGTCACTGTTTCAGAAAATTTTTCAATGTTATCTTTCTTGTAACGGGTCAAACTATTTTCTATTTGAGACCAACGAGTAATTCTTACATCCTGTGGTGGAATCCACTCTAACTGTGACTTTGTCAATATGTTCATCTTTACAACTACATTGCATGTCATATCATTTGATATTTTTATACTACTAACTATCTTTGGTATTATGTCATTGAAATCACAGCTATAACATAGAACAAAATTAATATTTTGTATCCGCTTTTTTTTAAATTTTCATCACGAGGAAACCGAGAAGCAGGGGTATATTTTACAAAAGAACTTGCATATGTAATTACTATTGCAGTTTTGGAATACAACACTTGTCTGGCATCTGTAAAACCGCATCAAAAACATAATCTCCATAGTACTGATTTATTAAAGTTACATATTTATTAATACAGATACAAAAAAAATGTCAACAGAAATGGAGGTTATGATCGTTTATTATTCACCGTATTGTTCTATTTTTGGGATTCTTACACTTCAATAATATATTATTTACAACGCTTTTAGTCTACACACATAAATTACACTTCTATAAATACACTAAATCAACATTAAATCGTCATAACATAATAGTAATACATAACCACGACGGCCGTGACGTAACGCGCGAAAGGCTTCAGAAAAATTCAAATAGGACTGATGACAGCGTTGCCAAATTCGGTATGTTCCGGCCTGTACTACAGACGGCCGTTGTCGGTAAATGTGGCACGAGTCAAAGGAAAGCTCGTCTGACTCGGCTGAAACGGCGCGAAACGGCGAGCCTTAGCCGCGCCGTGGGAACGCACCTTAACCGTTTATACTCGCGCTACGACACAGCCTAGATGTACATCTACGAAATTCAAGGAATTATGCGTATCGTAGTAAATGACGACTTAAAAACCTAAACATAAGACAGCCTTGTAAATTATCAAAAGCAAATGGATCGACTTTGAAGTAATAAATATTAAATCCCACATGCTTTCCGATTTGCTTATGAAGTAAAGTGTAACACGAAAGTTCCGATTTTTTTTAAACATCGCATGCTTATATGGGACATCAGTAGAAGTGTCAGACAAATTTTGTTCTCTGCTACTTTTTGGTTCTTCAGAGTGAAAACACCACTTAAATGTTAATGTGCACTTTCCTATTTTCTATATATCTTGAAAACTATATAGTAGATGTGAAGAAATTATTTGAATGAAAATTTTATGGTTTTTTATGTTTTATGAAAGTGTCTAATGAAATTGTTTAAAATTTGGAGTTTAAATAAAGAAACATTCCCCACCAGAAACAAGGAAACAAATTTCTTTGTACAGTTTCAGAGAGCATGAAGAACCATTAAATTTTCACCAACAATTGTTTTACACTTACTGTAGTTCGCAAGATATATCTACAGGAAAAAAGGAAAGAAACTTAGAAAAGTGACAGAAAATAGAAAAGTGTACATTGATCTGAATAATTACATAATGTTGTCTTGTTCTTTCTGCAGAAAATTAGTTGCAATATCTGGCGGCAAATATAAACCGAACGTAAAACACATTAAGGCAAAAGAACTCATTCATAATACCATATCATCTTCAATTTTCAAGTACTTTCACCCTCCTCCTCTCTCGACTCGCCATGACCTAATTTCTCTTTGCTGATTTCCCTGCAATTAATTGTACCGCAAATTTTTTTTTCAAAATCCTTTATATGTACTCTTATAAATCCTTATGATCGTTCCTGCAATTTAGTCTCATGCAAATCACTCAAACAGTAGTTTAATTAGAGATTTATACGTAGAGATAGTACCTGCTGTGATTTATTATTAACCTGCCGTTATTTGTCCTAAACTGTCGACAGAATCTTGCAGTATTAATGATCAATTTATAAATTATAGTTAAAATAATTGTTAATTTACATAACACAGTTACTTGTTGCGTAAAGTAGATGTTCCAAACTTGAAAAATTATTATGTTACTATATTGTATTTATGAATAGTAGGTATTTACTACATAATGAAAAAACAAAATGTTCATACGCCTTATTTTGTAAAAAACTGTTATTGCAAGTTATAGAAGAGTGGACATTGCGAACAATATATTATTTGTAAAAATTGTAACCTCTCAAGCGTTTGGTTACATCGTGTACAGTAGGGTGGAACGAAATATAGGGGCAAAATATTTTTTTATTGTTCATGACTTCTAATAGTAGACAAAAGTTGCCTTTTATAATGTTATTTAAGCTGTGAAAGTTTGATCTTGATCAACGAATTTTATGAGGTGCCGCAAGCCATTCAAAAATTCATATTCACTGATTGTGTGACTTTTGAATGGCTTGCGGCACCTCATAAAATTTGTTGATCAAGATCAAACTTTCATAGCATAAATAACATTATAAAACGCAACTTTTGCCACTATTAGAAGTCATGAATAATAAAAAAATATTTAGCCCCTATATTTCGTTCCACCCTAGTGTACAGTGCACTTTTAAATACAAGAATGCACTGATCTGAATGAGGCTTTCGATGCTCAGAACCGTACTGGTAGAATCGAGAGTAGGTACGACAAGTCTCTTTCAAGAATCGAAAGAAAGAAAAAGGAATTGAAATTCTGCTTAATTCTGCATTGAAATAGAGTAACATTATATCGGATAATACCATTCGTTATTTGTAATAATGGCAATACATGAAAAAGAATTTTGTATTATTATTAAAATAATAATAGGAAATTGCTTCTCAGTTTGTTTATCTCCATTAATAATAAATCCTAATAATGGTAACATGGTAAAATATAAAACGTATACAATAGTAGTAAATAATAATAGAATTAAGAAATAATAGTACCAGTAATAAGAGTACCTAATAGTAATAATAAATTAGTATCAGCTACTTCGTACGTTGAGAAATAGGGTAAAGGCAGGTAATATGGAACAGCACGTAATATGGAACTTCGTAAAATTTCGATAAAGAAATAACGAACTCTTCAGGTAGGGTAAATCCGGGAGACGCGGTCGACCTAATATAAAATGGCTATTAAAACTAATAATATAGATATTACTTATTTTATCAGAACAAACCTAATATGTTCAGAATTTTATGCCGATTCAGAAAAACTGGTCGATATTTGCTTTAAGACAATATTTACTGTAAATCGGGTTGAGAACTGAAGTCATGACATCTGACCACCTCCCCCGAGGTGCCGGGAGAAATGGTTTTCGTCGTTGGCAGAGACCACTCACATAATTATTCATGGAAAATTAACAAAGGATAAAGCAAAATTATTTATGAGTGAATACAACTACGGATTCATTGATATTTAATTTGTTTACGCTAAACAAGTAAAGAACACATCAAAGAAAAAGTGAATTACCTACTGGCGATTAACAAGGCAAATGAATACAAAAGTGAATAAATAAACTAAATAAACAAAAATAATAATAAAATAATAATAAAAAATAAAAAAATAAACAAAAATAATAAAAAAATCATAACTCGACCATCTCACCTTTCTGCAGCGAGACATGGTCTTCTCGTTAGCTTTGAGAGGAAGAGTTAATATGGCCAAATACTTTGGCTGCATTGTCCCTCAATGTCTCTACTATCTTATTATTCCAAACATTAAAGGAAAATAAACTTAGAAGTATATTTTAAATACGATTCTGTACAACCGCTGTTTGACAAAAGAGGTTAAATGTAACATCAATTTACCTTTCATAGCCTATAAATCCAGAAAAACACAGAAGGAAGCGAAATAACGCTATTCATTTAACTATTTGGCTTCTATAGAAGTAATTGGTCTGCACTTTAATGCATTTTTACGTATAGACTCTGAAATATAGCGACACGACCAACTCTCCGGCCCGACCGCGTCTCCCGGATTTACCCTAATCGTTTATACTAGATCCCTAGACACAATAGACGATGATACTGAGAATTGAGCATCAGTCGGGCATCTATCATTGAAAGAGAAACGTTTATATTTTTCGTGGGGTGTAAAAGTTTCTGAAAAGTGCATCAAATATTGTAATGAAGGTATGTTACAAAGTATTATTTTGATATAACTTATCATTAAATATGTGTGTTTCTGATTATTCAGCAATAGTTTACCAATAAAGTTACTTTGTTCATAGTATAATTCTTAATTTTACTACGGAACATGTGTGTACGTAATATGGAACATACCGAGTAACATAAATGAAGTTGATAATGACGATGACGACGATGATGCGGAATGCTTATTTTGCGATGGTAATTATAAAAATAATGACAATGAAAAGTAGGACCCAATGTATTCGCTGCTTTCAGTGGGCACACGAAGAATGTGGGGCTTCCGACGTATTATTCACGTGCCCTACGTGTAGGACACGCAGAAAGCAGGAATAAATTCCAAAAATGATGTGTATTTATTTATTTGTGTCTTCTACTTAATAAATCTTCATTTTTAGTAAAAAAAGTAAAGATTTTTGGGTTTTCTTTACAAATTTCCAAGGTGTTCCATATTAGGACCCATTTTTTCGAACTGCCGATTTTCACTCTTCTTAGTTTTTACTATAATTGCAAAACAATTGGATTTTTTTACATTTGACTATGTAAATATGATTATGCATTACTCATGTCAGTTTTATTAAAAAAAACGAATTCCCCTACTTTTGACAAGCTTTTGAAATCAGATGTTCCATATTACCTGCCTTTACCCTAATAGAATTACATAGTGCGTAAACAGAATATAGTGTGCTGTAACCTTAGGCACGATTCAAAAAATGACTCAACACTTATTTTATACACACAGGCTCATTGAATTCATAAGTCAGATATTTTTCAAGAACTATCGAATATCAACGTTCCATCAAAATCAGTGATTTCGGGATTGTTGTTTGTAAGTGACCAACATATTCGACCAACTAATGCTCGCAGACAATCAAGCAACTTATATGAGGCGTATATGACTGAAGTATTTTAAAAAGGGCAGTTCAAAATTTTGCACAGGCGTAGTACTCACTAATCTCGTTAAAAACTGCTTTCTTCGGAAACTGCAATTGTTCACCTTTCTTACCTGTCAAGTAGTTTCACATAAACTAAGCAAAGATGTTGAAAGTAAGAATTCAATGATTGAAAAATGTTAAATGTACATATATTGATGTCGAAGAAGCAATTAATGTGTCTCCTCTAAATAAATAAAATCGTAAAATAATAAAATTATTTTACATAATTTCATATAATTCTGTATATTTATAGAGTAAGCGCTAAAGGATATGTAACTCATATTAGAAAAACAGAAAAACACTGTTTAGTTGGAAATTAATAATTTGCTAATTTATGTCACCTAACTTTTTTTATTCATTTTACAGGATACTGCAGGCTTAAAAAATTTCAACAACCTTATGTCAACATCTTGCTAGTTTAGGATTAAAAATCTATCATCGACTACTGATTGAATAATTATTCTCAAACTTTATAAATGTTTACGTGATGCAAGTACCTATAGATAGACTTAAAAATTACAGCAAACCCAGACCTTTTTACAAAATGGAAGACTATGTATCGTGGCGTAATCGAAAGATGCCTGGAATGCCGGCACGTACCACCACGTGCCAGCCACGTTTCACGCGAGGGAAACGGGTTCGCTGTGTAATCCACGTGGCGTTTCTGCAGCTCGTATTTTGTTTCCTCGAAGATAGCGCCGTTTGCAGATACTTCCACAAATTGCCTCCCCAATGAATTTTGCAGATTGTTGTCCTAAAAATGTAAAATGTTCGACGTAGCTAGTTAAAGAAATATGCGTACATCCTAAATGTGAAAAACAATACAACAATGGAAAATTTTTGTCTAATCTAAACGATCTCTGTTAAATCTTTAGGCATTAATTATTTAATGGCTCTACAAACCATCGGTGAATTGACGTTTCCTTATGATAATTAATTTCTCAGGTCACGTGTTACAAATTTCAAATAATTCTCCGAATTGCAGAAACAGGCTGTTAAGTCTGAGTTAATAAAAGCTTTAATCCTTTGATGTTTCCTTAGATTTCACGGTAACGCCGAATTGTTGCAAGCAAATTGTAGCAAAATTTTCATTTCGTCAACATGTCCGAAAAACTGTAAACTAAATATTATCTTTTAAATGAACAGTGCAGGAAACGAACGAATTTGTCGTTATTAATTCCGTTTTGTAATAAGTCGAGCAAAATATTATTGGTACATGGAGCTACTTTTTAAAATACATATTCGTCTCTTAAATGAAACATTAAATAGTTTTTATAGGATAATATAAAAAAATCGTATTTAGAAATATTACTAATATAAGGATGAAATATAATGTATAATTTTGTAGTTACGATTCATTTAAGGAGAAAATGCAATATGCATTCTGTAACATTTATAATTATTTACAGTATTCGTTTATTTGCAATTATTTGTTTAATAATAAGTTTGATAGTTCTAACTAAGTAATAAACGATGAAAGAATGAACTTTTATCTATTACTTATAATTAACTTTATTAGCACAGTGATTTACTGTCAATCTGTCATTGCTGTTTGCGTTCGTTTCTTAATATATTGTATAGTATGTCTAATATATCTTGAATAATGTACATAATCATTAAAAGTGAAATGATATTTGTGAATAATTCAGAAGTGAATTGAAGAATATTAATGACAGATCCGTTCCCATCAATGTTATTTGGCTATCGCATTTTTTTTATGTTATTGAACAGAAATATTTGGTTCATCAATTTGTTAATGAAAATATTCTGTACTAAAAAAGTCCTGCCTATCAGAGTATTTTCCCCTTTGAATCGAGCAATTTTCTCCTTTAATTCTCCTCGAATCATCACAAGAAACGGAGACATTCTAAATAGGTCGAATAGGTCTAAATAGGTAGAATCACCCTGTACATTCAAATGTTTTAATCCTAGTACTGCAAGAATTTAAAGCTATCACTACAACGATGAGCCGCAAGTCAGTGGCCATAAGGAAACAACATTATAAATACATAATTATTGGTAACTTATAAAGAAAACTTACTATGTACTTCCATTAATAAAAGAAAAGCAACGAAGAATAAACGAACAAGAAAAGTTTACCTCCACTAGCAACGATAACGTCCCAATTATCCTTCTTAATTTCCCTCTTCTCTCTCCCTCCGGATACCGATCTCATTTAAACCAGCCTATCAGTTCATTAACATGATCTCGTTAAACGTCTCCAACCGCGAAGGAGCTAATCGAAGAGAAATCTACGGTCCACGTGTCAGCCACGCTTCAAAGCGACCATAAATCAGTGACAGGGACGAGCAGGTATTCGAATGGAGTGCTCATGAGGGACTTTTCGTCGAGACGGTGATGGTTAGACAACCGTCTTCGTCCCCTTCTCCCCTCTTTCTATCGCCCCCTTCTCATTTGATCCGTGATAAGTGCGCCGGCTTTCTTTGTCCCTGGCGTGTATCTCTGTTCGCCTTCAACAAGAGTCTGTTGACGCGTGTAGCGGGAGGCACGGCTCATGCGGCTCGTGGGAACGGAGCGGCCGTTGGCGCTGAAGCGTTTCAGGAAGCTTTTGGTGTTCCGCTCCCGCGGTCACCAGGGCGTCTTTAACAGCTCCGTACACCTCCGTGCCGGCGCTCCGGCTCCTCTTCTTCATGCTCCAGCCACTTTGACGACGCCCACGCTCCAATCGGCTTCCCCGCCGTCGGGAAAAATATAAGCTGTCCTATCCGCAGAGCGCCCCTACGGATTACTAATGCCGCTCCACTCGGACGCATTTATACACGGCACACGTTAATTAGCAACGTGCCGCTGTAGATTGTATCACCGTTCTGCAAGTTTATAATCAGCGATGAACTCGGGTTGGCACTCAATTCCGCGCATACAGTCGCAGTCGAGTGATCCGGCTGCATTCTATTGCGGTTTTCAATTATTCGGAGCTGGGATGGGGTTTAATACGATTTTCCATTAATGGACGTTGGGGAAGCAATTATAGGTTGGTGTAGGGTCGATCGTGATAAGGTGAATGTAGGTACCAATACCCGGACGCTATTGGGATACACGTGTTGCATATGCGGTGATGTGGTTTTTTGTAAAATATGTTCATTTCTAGGCAATGAATTTGTGATTGGGCAGGTGCAAATCCTGTATGGAGAAGTGTCGTAGAAGGCGAGCGGGTGTGACAAGCAGGAGTCATAATAAAATGTGGAAAGAATGAGGATGGTAGTGCATAGTCGGGTCGTCAGTTTTTCAATACTTTGCTTAGGGTAGATGTAGCGTTTGTGGCCACTGCACTGTTTTTGGCCATGAGCATAATTATCTTATTTTTAAATTGCTCGCAGATCATTATTATGTAGAGAATTTCACATCATAAATATTTTGTTTAGTATACCGCCAGAAATATAAGGTTACATTTATTGCTTACACGGAAAAATATTATATTTTTTAAGAAGTGGCCGAAACTGGTACGATACCTTAAAGTGGCCACAAACGGTGCATCTACCCTACAAACTTCACAACTGAAAAGGAAAGAAATCACACGACATTTCTGTAAAAGTGTCCAAAAATGTTCTGTTGCTTCTGTTTGTTCGTGCGAAGCAGGCTATGTTTTTGGATTTAGAGTATAGAGAAAGCATCAATAAACCATATAAATAAGTAGGAAACTTTCACTTTGTATAAACACAAGAAACAACGCACTCCATTGCAATGGCGCAAGAACGGCTGGGGACTGATGTACTCTATGAGCGCTTCTACTTTTCACCACCAGGTGGCATGGTGACGGATAGCAGATCCGTGTAGCGGTAATGTTTTCTCCTATACGCTAGGTAAGTACCGCGGAGGGCACCGCCTCGCGGTCACTTTTTTGAAAAGTGGGATGATTAATCGAATGTATGACATGGTTGAATATGAATATAGTAGGGAAAGGAATGAGGGTGAAATTAGTGGAAGTTTCAAATGTTTGAATTTAGTTAAAGGACAAACTTCAATATTGGGAATACAGTAATTCGTCGTTATTGTCCCGTTTTTTACCATGCGTAATAGTCCCGCTCACTATCCCCACCATTTCTTGGAATCCTTCAGTCGAGAGTGAGAGAATCCGAGAACGTGTGAGAGAACAAAAGAGTCGACACGAAGTTGTCGTCGGCTACGAGTGGTGTCCGCATCGCGTTGTTGTCCCGCCGCCAGCCCCGTTCGGCGGGACTATTACGACGAATTAGTGTAAATCAATATTTGAGCCGTTGTTTTTGAAAGTGGTATAAGTCCCTTATTTGGAAAAATGAGTTAATGTTAGTTTTAGTCAGATATAGATATCCTCTTTTTACATTCATAATCACACAATCAATGGTGTATAATATCCTCATAAATTAATCGAAAACAGTTGAACTGTAAAATGTTATCGCAGGAATGTTTTTTCCATAGTGCCATAAGTCCATTTTTTTTAAAAAATATTTCACTATGCTAAGTGTAAAAGAGAAATAATATTGAAATATGAATAAGTTCGTTATTTAGTCCGGTCAAAGTAGACATTCAAGGTTGCATAAATTCCCATAGAGCTGAATATTGGTACGAATGTTTGGAATACCATTATAAATGAAGTGTGAAAAGTCCCCATCGATCCCGTGTCTGCAAAAAAATTTATTCAAGGTCAAAGTTTGCAAAAATGGGGTTTTCGCGTTTTTCAGCCAAACGGTAAGTTTTATCATAAAAATAGTTCAGGCAAAAATTGTAGTTCGTGTAATTGTCTATAATAATTGTCTCTACACTTTTTTTCGTAAGACTTATATTTCGTTTCCGAGATATAATCATTCAAAAAGTTGAAAAAGCTGTGTTCTTCATAAAATGTCTCCTCGCTGGTATCGTATCAACCCCCTTCAGATGGCGATTCAACATTGGAACACGACTGCCCTTGACAACTTGTACATGCTAATGAACAAAACAATCCAACTTTTTTACAGCCACATTTAGCATTACATCTCTTTTTACAATTGCAAAAAATTGTGTTGAGGAGTTTTTCCGGTGCAGGTGGGTGTAAAGTCTTGATTGGTTCCAATGTATTGCCGATCAACTTCCAACCCCAGTCTTTTGGATCTAGTTGATTACCAAGCCACACTTGGACTTGATAATAGGGTAAAGGTAGGTAATATGGAACATCTGATTTCAAAAGCTTGTCAAAAGTAGGGGAATTCGTTTTTTTTTAATAAAACTGACATGAGGGGACGAAGGAATTAATGCGTAATCATATTTACATAGTCAAATGTAAAAAAATCCAATTGTTTTGCAATTATAGTAAAAAAACTAAAAAGAGTGAAAATCGACAGTTCGAAAAAGTGGGCCCTAATATGGAACACCTAGGAAATTTGTAAAGAAAACCCAAAAATCTTACTTTTTTTACTGAAAATGAAGATTTATTAAGTAGAAGATACAAATAAATAAATACACATCATTTTTGGAATTTATTCCTGGTTTCTGCGTGTCCTACACGTTGGGCACGTGAATAATACGTCGGAAGCCCCACATTCTTCGTGTGCCCACTGAAAGCAGCGAATACATTGGGTCCTACTTTTCATTGTCATTATTTTTATAATTACCATCGCAAAATAAGCATTCCGCATCATCGTCGTCATCGTCATTATCAACTTCATCTATGTTACTCGGTATGTTCCATATTACGTACACACATGTTCCGTAGTAAAATTAAGAATTATACTATGAACAAAATAACTTTATTGGTAAACTATTGCTGAATAATCAAGAACACACATATTTAATGATAAATTATATCAAAATAATACTTTGTAACATACCTTCATTACAATATTTAACTGTTTGATGCACTTTTCAGAAACTTTTACACCCTACGAAAAATATAAACGTTTCTCTTTCAATGATAGATGCCCGACTGATGCTCAATTCTCAGTGATCGTCTATTGTGTCTATGGATCTAGTATAAACGATTACCTGAAGAGTTCCTTATTTCCCCTACAGCACACATTGTTGCCGGAACGTCTCAGTGACGTCGCGCTGCAACATTTGGAACATTGCTCAAAATGTTCCCGAAACGTTTCAAGCGAATTCCTATGTCCGCCTTGTGTAAAATTGCAGGAGATATCTCTGGAACTTTGTTTCGGAATTTTACAGCAATTTTTCGTGGAACGTTTCGAAGATCTTAGAGGAATTTTTCGTGGAACGTTTCGAAGATTTTACAGGAATTTTTCGTGGAACGTTTCGGAGATCTTAGAGGAATTTTTCGTGGAACGCTTCGGAGATCTTAGAGGAATGGTTACGCAACGTTTCGGGCAGTAGGGCCAAAAATAAAAATAACGATATTCTATTAATTATATATATCGGACGTGTCTCCGAGGGGGGCGACGACATGAATGTGTGCGCAGGAACCATAGTATAACGTCCGTCTATCTGTATTAAATAGAAAATTATTTTACCCCAGGGAGGATTCGAACCCGCGACCCGTAGCACCGTAGACCAGGCCTGCCCCATCGGGTGCAAATACCTCCTGAATTTCTGGGACCCGGGTAACAGCCGAGCGCGGGACTGTTCCATTGCTACCCGTTGCGAAATTTGTGAGAGAACTGCATGGTGGTACGAGCCTGCATGGACGGCCGCACACTCATGCAGTTCTTCCGCAACCCATGCTGTGGTTAGCAACGTAACCGTCCCGCGCTCGGCTGTTGCCCGGGTCCCAGAACTTCGGGGGGTATTTGCACCCGATGGGGCAGGCCTGGTCTACACTCTACAGCAGGCCTACCCCATCGGGTGCAAATACCTCCTGAATTTCTGGGACCCGAGTAACAGCCGAGCGCGGGACTGTTTCATTGTTACCCGTTGCGAAATTTGTGAGAGAACTGCATGAGTGTGCGTCGTGGTACGAGCCTACATGGACGGCTGCACACTCATGCAATTCTCCCGCAACCCATGCTGTGGTTAGCAACGTAACCAGTCCCGCGCTCGGTGTTTCCCGGGTCCCAGAAATTCAGGAGGTATTTGCACCCGATGGGGCAGGCCTGCCGTAGACGAACACTATACCGCTGCAGCTGGAACTGTTGATTGTGAATGTTACTTACGTATTCGAACTTATACTCCTACCGTGCAACACTTTAAACTCAAATTATTTAAAAACAAAGATTCGTTTTGACAAACTCCATTACATCTCCTTAATCGTGGAGTCGGATATTTCACAACAAATTAATTCCGACGCTTGATGTATTAAGTTGATGCATATTCTGTTATGAAAGATCCTGCGTAGTACAAGAAAATAATGTTTTTTTTTAGTTTTAGCGTATTTTTAATACAATCGTTTAACATCATTTATTTTATTTCCTAGTATTTAGTGTTTGTGAATTTACATTTCACAGCTCAGACTTCTTTGCAAATATCATTTATTGCTGTATACAGTTTAACAGTTTGCTTAAACCTTATAGTGCTAATTAACTAATTGTATTAATTACTTATATCACATATTGTCCGAGTTTACATATATTCCTTCGGAGGATGCCTGTGAAATGTAACGCTGTATTCCGTTTTTCGATATAAGTAATTAATACAATTACTTAGTTAACACTATAAAGTTTAAACAAACTCATAAACTATATATAGCAACAAAAGATATTTGTAAAAAAGTGTTTCATGTACCAATTACTGCCACTGTGCCTACTATTGCCATTTAATCTATTGTTCATAACAAAAACGTCCCGCGATGTCGAGTGTAAATTTAGAAGTCCGTATTATTGGCGAACGCTGTAGGAACGGCCCGGTGGGACGTTCAGGCAACATTCGTACATAAAACGGATTGACGCGGAGCGTTCCTGAAATACAAACACGCGGAATATATTCTTAAATACCACAGGAAACCTCCGGGGTAACATAGGCGACCATGGAAAGTATGTAATATTAATAATTAATAACATTACTTAATTATAACTACATACGGTTGAAGCAAAGTGTGAAACTGTAAATAGCGACAAAAGATATTTGTAAAAAAGAAATATTAGATGTCCCCAGTACTGCCAGTGTCTTTACTATTGCCATTTAATCTATTGTTCATAACAAAAACGTCCCGCGATGTCGAGTGTAAATTTAGAAGTCCGTATTATTGGCGAACGCTGTAGGAACGACCCCGTGGGCCGTTCAGGCAACATTCCTACATAAAACGGATTGACGCGGAGCGTTCCTGAAATACAAACACGCGGAATATAGTCTTAAATGGCAATAGTAAAGACACTGGCAGTAGGTACTTGGGACATCTAATATTTCTTTTTTACAAATATCCTTTGTCGCTGTTTACAGTTTCACACTTTGCTTCAACCGTATATAGTTATAATTAAGTAATGTTATTAATTATTAATATCACGTACTTTCCATGGTCGCCTATGTTCCCCCGGAAGTTTCCTGTGGTATTTAAGACGGTATTCCGTGTGTTTGTATTTCACGAACGCTCCGCGTCAATCCGTTTTATGTAGGAATGTTGCCTGAACGGCCCACGGGGTCGTTCCTACAGCGTTCGCCAATAATACGGACTTCTAAATTTACACTCGACATCGCGGGACGTTTTTGTTATGAACAATTGATTAAATGGCAATAGTAGGCACAGTGGTAGTGATTGGTACATGAAACACTTTTTTACAAATATCTTTTGTTGCTATATATAGTTTATGAGTTTGTTTAAACTTTATAGTGTTAACTAAGTAATTGTATTAATTACTTATGTCAGATATTGTTCACGGTCGCATATATTCCCCCGGAGGTTTCCTGTGGTATTTAAGACTGTATTCCGTGTGTTTGCATTTCACGAACGCTTTGCGTAGGCGAGGAGTGAAAATATGTAAGTCCATATTCCACGGCAATGTGTGCGCAATATTTCGGGAGTATTGTACTGCAGTATGTGCGCAATATTCCACGCCAATGTGTGCGCAGTATTCCGGGAGTATTGTACTGCAGTATGTGCGCAATATTCCATGGCAATGTGTGCGCAATATTCCGGGAATATTGTGCGGCAGTATGTACGCAATATTCTACGGCAATGTGTGCGCAATATTCCAGAAACATTGCACAAACGCGGCCATTGCAATATTCCACGGCAATGTGTGCGCAATATTCCTGGATTATTGTACCGCAGTATGTGCGCAATATTCCAGAAACATTGCACAAACGTGGCCATTGCAATATTGCACGGCAATGTTTCCACAATGTTGCAGGAATATTGCAATGCAACCTGCAACCAAACGGCAACATTGCAATGTACTGCAACGGCTGTGCAACGTTCCTGCAACGAAGCGTGTTGTAGGGGTTCTTTATCGAAATTTTACGAAGATCCATATTACGTGCTGTTCCATATTACCTGCCTTTACCCTATACCCGAAATAGATGTTGTTGGGCAGAAGCTGAGGTTGGAGGAAGACAAGCTAATTGCACTGGTTTTTTGTTACGAGTATTTTTTACAAAACACACGTAGCGGAACTTATCTAAGCAGGTAATATTTTTTGGAGCTCCGTAGATGGAAAGAAGAAAGCGAATTCCGTTGGTGATTACTTCTTGTGGACAGGGATCGAAAAAGTTCTCGGACCCTCATTTTTTAAAAATTCTGTTAGAACTTATTTGTTTCGATTCGGAAAATATCTGTTTCTGTGGAATTTTTAATGAAACAAATGCTACCTTCAGGAACTTCTTTAAAAAGTGTTCTCATGGAACAGATATTTTAGAACCTATATAATAAAAGTTCCATGGAAACAAGTTACATTAGAACATTTATTAAAAAAGTTTTCAAAAGATAAAGAAAAGTACTCAACTATTGAAGTTTATATTAAACGACCATAGATGTAATTTAAGTTCTACAAACCTAGACAATATTTTGCTCGTAAAATTAAATTAAATGTAAAATTAAATTAAATATTCTTGACAAGATCTCTTCTGTTCAATACTTGTTATGAAACCATTAATTATATTATCTAAAACATCTACGTAGGTAAGTATTACATATAAATAACAAATTCAAAATATCAATTTAACTGTATGAATTATTTAATATTCTTGTAGTATTATCCATTGAATAGTATTTAGTGTTTGTTACAACGATTGAGAACTTTTTTAATATCGGTGAACAAAATATCTGTTCCTGTTATACAGAAATTTTTATTCTTATATTTTATAAGTTCCATTCCAACTAGAACTTTTATTTTCAAGAACTTTTATTTTATCGGTTCTTCTGAGAACTTATAATGTGAGAACATTTTTAAAAATGTTCCGCGGCATTTGTTTTAAATGGAACCTATTGAAAAGTTTCAGAACTTTTTCGATCCCTGCTTGTGGAGTAGAGTCACTATTTTTAAAAACTTCAGCACAACCAACTAAATGTTGTTTCTCAAACATTTTAAGAATTGATGTTTTACCCCTTCTGTAAAATGCTGATGTCGTATCGCAGCCACTTATTGCGTGTAAAAATAAAATGTGATTTTGACACTTTGCAAAAGCAGGTAAACTTTTGGATGAATATATTTCAGACTGATGTTGGGCTTTCCCAGGTTTTAAAAAATATATGATTTTGTTAGCTGGAGTTCGAGCAATAAGTAAAACCAGTAAATCTACGTCCTCACCAACAACAATAGTTGTGATTGTCAAGTTGAACTGTTCTACTGCCGTTTCAATTATCAGGACATCAGCATCATTATCAGGTTGTTTGACAGAAATATTTTTACTGGTCAATCTTTCTTTCAACATTGAAATGAACCGAGACTTATTCTGAGCATTTGCTAGAAATTTTTGTTGACTAGTGGGAACTGTCATAGATTGATCAAATAAAATATCTGAAGATGAAGATGTTGTTGTTGCTCGACGACGTTGTTCTGCGGCTTTAATATTTCTCGTGCAATCGGTATAGCCATCAAATACAACAGCAACTCTTTGACCAAAATGTCGACGTACGTACTGAACGTATTTATCGAAAATAACGTTAAACGTTTCTTCGCAATCGCACACAACGCGGTGTAATAATTTATGTACGCAGCGTACTTATATGCATATTATGAAGAACACAGCTTTTTCAACTTTTTGAATGATTATCTCTCGGAAACGGTGAGTCTTACGAAAAAAAGGGTAGAGACAATTTTTATAGACAATTACACGAACTACAATTTTTGCCTGGACTATTTTTATGATAAAACTTACCGTTTGGCTGAAAAACGCGAAAAACCCATTTTTGCGAACTTTGAGCTTGAATAAATTTTTTTGCAGACGCAGGATCGATGGGGACTTTTCACACTTCATTTATAATGGTGTTCCAAACATTCGTACCAATATTCAGCTCTATGGGAATTTATGCAACCTTACCCCTATTTTTTGGGCTACTTTGACCGGACTAATTATTAGTTATCTTAAAGACTAAAGAATATAAACGACGTAAAAACTATTCGCAACAACAATTATTGGAAAATGCTTTGGCAGCTATCAAATCTGGTCATAGCATTAAAACTGTTGCAAATTATTTTGTTTTGTACTAATTATTTTATAAACATCCTTTTCCGATGCAGTCATTAATTGGGACATTAGATTGCATGTCCCGATCAATGCCACGGTATTCCACGCATTATGTACGAGTCAATGATCCGGTCCGACATAGGTCACTAGTTGGGACGAAGAGAGAATTGACGGTCAAAAATAGGTACACGTGCACCATATAATATGTTTATTGTAAATAATTATATTCGAACAATTTCATCATAAAAAAGGGGCCGTTTTCATACTGGAAAAGAACCAGCCATATGATAGGCTATTAATGAGTAACTGCGATAAATATTTTTAATATGTAAATATGTTAGAACATGCGCGTAGATCTTGCAGGGTCGCTAATTGGGACATTTACCTTACATCACTATAATGGCGTTCCGTCCGCAAAAAGTCATTTAGCGGGAAGCTACTACAGTGGCTCGTGGTAACTGAAGGGTTAAATTAAGAAATTAATTACTAAATACAATGTAACAACTTGCCTCTTTTCCTCTGTAACAACGTGCCCCTTGTCTTGTGTAACAACTAGCCCTGGTTGACACTATTGTGATTAAAATGCTATAAGTTCATACCAGTTTGGCATATTCTTATGTACTTGTTGCGAATCTGTAGCCAAAGGAACACTGATTCAAACGTGGTAATATTAATTTACATACATTTATCTGACTGTTCGGTAGAAAAGATGGAAGTAGAAAGAGAAAAGTTACTATTAGTACCGAAAACACAAAAAACAAAAAAAAACACCACACACGCCACTTCATTTTCAAAGTGATAGTCCAAGCGACGAAGATTTAAACTGCTTTGAAACAACCTGCCCCTGCCACATCTAGCTCCGGTCTCCTGTATATATGGGGAGAATTGAAGATTTTCTTTCACGAACCTTTCATTGAGTCACAGTACGTTCGTACTCGCGTGCCAACGTAACGCATTCGCGTGCGACGTGACGTGTACCAGCCGCGTAGCGCGTGTAACAGGCAGAAAAACGGTGCGTGCAGCCACGCTAGACCAGTGATCCCCTCGTAATCATGTGTTCATCAATAAACTGCACAGCAACGTATAATTGGACGAAATTACATGGCTTGTAACATAAAATAAACGCAAAATATTAGAACCTTTTCACACGAGACATGTTCGTGACTCACGAATGGTGCTTGGAATACATTCACTCGGCAGAAATGGAGCTGCTTTAAAAAAAAAAGGAAGCAAAAACGTACTGAAAACGTGCGAATAATGTCCGAAATACCAGTCGTTAGTCACAAAAGTGTATGAAGAAGATCTGAATGTAGAAATGTTAAGCTAACAGAATTGTATTTGCGTACTCCGACAAGTGTTTTAAGCATGAAAGTAAATCAGATTTAGTGAATGAAACATTGGAAAGAGATATTGTAGATCTATGACTGTATAATTTGAGAAGTTGTACTTCTTAAATATCTGTTTGATTAAAACAGTATCCCTTGTGGTAACAAGGGAAACACCGGGCATGGCTCGCACCGATTTCAAGGATACTTGGTGGGGCGATACGTCTATATCTACCACACAGTGTGATTGTAATTTCAGCTGCAGATATCCAGCCAATTATGAGAAAATTAGATGTAAAGTTTGTAAGAATCGCAAGTCCGGTATATTTGCGTAGTAGGGTCATTCAACAGCAGCTTTGACGTAGCGGGATGCGTTTAAAATTTGAGAGGATTTCAAATTTAAACTCTTCGACACTTTCCGCTAGGTACTATTAATTCTGGAGGGGGAATTCTTGATATAATAACGCCAGGCAATCCAAATCTTAGGTATACACTGCATAGAGTAGGGCCTTGGGCTATTTGTCGACTTTTTCGGTATTCGAATATTCGAATACTCGAATACTTCAGTTGCTCAATTATTTGGCGAATATAATTCGAATATCCAAGTATCTAAATACTATTCAAATATTTAAGTATTCGAATAATATTCGAATATTTAAGCATTCGGATACTATTCAAATATTTAAGTATTCGAATACTATTGTATATTTATATAAAAAGGACATTTCAATATTTACGCCCCACGCGTTTATTTTTAGAGGGAATTCTTCTCAGGCAGTCATTTGGGCCGGTATCAAAATTATTGGTTCCTTTTTAGTACATTTTACTAAAAGCTTGTTTTTTAAAAAAATTTTACTATAAAGTATTTCATGCTTTTTAGTGAAAATATTGTATTGGCATCGGAACTACGTATGTGTGCAAAGTTTCAAGCCGATCGGATAAGGTAAATGTACCAGTGCCCGGCCATGTCCCAGTACCTGAACAACAATGCGAATTTTATTTATTTTTAAGCTTAATTTTTAATGTAATTAGAAACAAAAAATAGTACCATAATGCATAAGTATTTAGCAATATTAATTAAAATCATTATCATAGAAAATTGAAAATCGTTAGATAGAAATAATTATTTTGTAACACACTTCGTACGCATAGCAGATTTCGAGAAATTTCTATGGCTTCCGTTAAGAAACGCCACTCATTTACTAAGAAAATATTGACTGCATTTCATATTTATATATTATAATAATACATTATTATAATAGTAAATAGATTTAAATTTAGTTTAAGATGGTTAAACTTGCAAGAAAATTAATATTTTTTTAAACAAGTCTAAATGTTCGACTACTGGGACGATATAATTCAGATATCGGGACATCAGGACATGCATTTTTAGGTTGTCCGCTTACTGGGACGATATAATTCAGGTATTGAGACATGCAGTTTTAGGTTGTCCGCTTACTGGGACATCTGCATGTTTTCGTATTTTCATTAATAAATACGTCTACTATAATACATAAACTTTCTTTTTCAGTTTCCAATAGTATAATATTGTGTTATCTTCAACATTTCAACAACATTTTTTTATTTCATGATGGTTTTACAAATTAAATTAGGAGACAAACTTTGTCGCTATTCCCTAAGCCCCTTCAGCGGCCGGGTATTGGTACATTTACCTTATGTTGAAGTGGGTCAAAATTAGTTTGCAAGATTGCACCCTGATAAACTAACGAACTCACAACTGAAACTAAATAAAAGCTTGTAAAAAAATGAACCTAAACAACTTGATTTATAATTCACACCATACTATTCGAACACATCAGTATTCGAATACTGATGTATACTTAAATATTCGAATAGTATTCGAATACTTAAATATTCGAAGTTTATTCGTAGCATACGAATACTCGTAAAATATTCGAATAGTCCTAGCCCTAATACAGAGGACCGGGTGTACGAATTCGTCTTAAGCAAAACATACAATTTTATTTAAAACACTAGCAAAATACCCCCGCGCTTCGCTTCGGGCCGAAGAGATATTAAGCCTATTAAGGACTCCATGAAAACACATTTCACCGCTTTTCACCACCCCCTTAGGGATTGATTAGGGCAAAATCGTGAATCTGCTTTTTAGGCATTTATGTGGGTAACTTTTGTAAGTAAAAACCACGTTGATATCTAATCCAGCCAAAGAAATAATAAGCAGTCCGAGAAAACATATTCCACCCCTATTTACCCCCTTGAGGTTGGAATTTCAAAAAACCCCTTCTTATCGAGCACCTACGTCGCAAAAGGAATATACTTACCCTCCGAATTTTATGTTTCTAGGATTAGCGGTTTGGGCTGGACGGTGATGAATCAGTGACACAACGATTATAGGTATAAGTAGGGGAGACCGGGGCAAAGTGAACCTCGGGGTAAAATGAGCTTTCTTAATTTATTCTTTAACAATAGAATATATTTACAAATTTTTGTGACGTAATAAATGTGTGTAATACCACAATGATAATTATGCACATTCAGATATCGAAAAATGGAAATTCATTTGAAAAATTAAAAATCAATTTTGAGAGACTTCCGATTGGTTTCTTTTCTAATTTAGATTTTTGGATAAATGAGTATTAAATGTGTTACTTTAAGTCCAAATTCTTTCTGCGTGTTTATAACAAGCTTCTAAACATAAATGTACATGCGTTTGAGAAAACATTAATCCTAACATTATTAAGTAATTAATTTTCCATTGAGTACATATTCAGGGTAAAGTGACCGAGGTAAACTGAGCTGCAAATGGCTGCAAAGAACAGATGCGCAAGTGATGTGCGCAATAGCAAAACCTCAAAAAAATTTCCATAGTTTTTGACAACCATGGTGCAGAAAAGACAGAAGCTGCCGTGATACACACGTCATTCCAGCGCAAGGGGTTAATAATTAGCTGTATTCTTAATTAAAGTTCTTATTTTGTTGCAGTTCACTTTACCCCGGACAGTAGCTCACTTTACCCCAAATACGGGGTAAAGTGGTCGGTCTGACTTTTTCTTTTCAAGTTGAATTTTAATACATATACTTTAAGCTTATTTTAAGTATTGCTATTCGTCATTTATCAATAGTAATGTTCAAATTATATTATAAATCTATTCCCACACATTTTTATTGAAAGGGAAAAATTTTATTCAACTTCAAACTTTTTTCGCGTCACTTTGCCCCGGTCTCCCCTAGGTATAGATTAATAAGCGGGTAGCAACCTAGCAACCACCGAAACATTATGGAACGTAATAAAATTTCAACCAGGCTCGTTTCCCAGGAAATAGAAAACAAAATTTTACGGTGCCCCTGGAATGTTTTAAAAGCTGGATTTTCGGCACCGCCCTAAAGTACAGTCTCTCGCGCGCATCCTTGCCCGCAGTGTGCAAACTGAATCAGTACGCGACGGCGAGAGCTGCGCGCACAAGTAACTCACAATCTCGAATGTGTACCGGATGCCGTGGCGCATCGCAGCAGTTGATGTACGATTCTTTAGCGACGCACACCTGCCTGCTCGTGGCCGATACTTTGACGGAAATCATGGAGGCCCCGCGCAGCCCGGGGACCTCGAGGCGCATTACGAAAGAGGACGGAAGAAGCCTGACGCCGAAATTTATTTTCAAGCAACGGATAATGCGGGAACTAGCGGCCGTAATCGTCGGTGTCGTCGGCACGCAATAGATCTTTGTTAAGGCGCGCAACCATTACAGGAGAAAGTCCGCGAAATACAACCGCTGCCAATAATCTCTGAAATTACGATCGTCTTCTTCCTTTTGGCCCGCATGTTCGTTTAATAAATTAGTGCTTTCAGATTCCGCATAATTGCCCGTTTCTGAGCTAATTAGGACCATTGGAATTCGTCGAGCCACCAAGTTCCATTCATGTAATGCGATTTTCTTTTCAAATAATTGATGCGGCAAATTAATATGTTGGCAAGGCCGCCGTCCATACTGATGAATAATTGTTTTAATAACGGCGTGGCCAAGTTTGTCGAAGTCCAATATTTATGAGAAAATTCAGTTATGATAATTTCGCAACGTCGTGCGATTAAATTTAAATTTGACAGATCGCTGCTGTATTATAGTAATCTCCAGGCAATTTGTTTACGTATTACATATTCCGTGGAACAATAGCATTAAAAATTATTCAACCTTTTTTTGATGAAACATGAATATTGCAGATAATTGCAGTTATTTGTGGTCATTCATTGGTTAATTTTTACTTGCCACGGCGTATTTACTTTTATCATCAATTTGAATGGTAATCGATAATGGAGAAGTAATAACAGTTTAAAGAATTAATGGTATCAATTTTTCAATGGACAATTTTTAATGTTCGCGTATGTTGAATTATAACGTTCGCAATGATAATAATCTAAATGAGCTATAATTTTCAATAGACATTTACTATACGGTCCAGTAATGCACAAGCTTCGTGCACCCGGTAAACTGTAATAATAGTTACCAATGTACTCAGATAGCTGTGATGCTTTTTAAAGACAGAAATGCCCACCTGTAAAATCGGAATTCCCACGATCGGAGCCCATATGGGCCCGTTCCGAGTGGTTCGTGCGATAGATGCTCATGCATATTTATGAAACAACAATGAACTGAAATTTGGCAGGGAGCACATGCCTTATAATCCTGGGTTGCTTCACTCCCTTTCGTTCTGGATCGTGCGTATACGCGTTTCATTCATGGATTCTCGGCACAAAGCGCCCCCTCTATTCCCATTAATTCATCGGCCACCCTTAATTCATGATAAGTCTATCTTTGTGAATGGACGGGGATCGGTAAACAGAAAAAAAATGAACGTGAATGTCTTTTCATGACATTGCGAGAGCGATGCGTTATTATTTATTATATAGGGGAAAAGCAACCAGTGATTGACCGAGTTGTTGAATTTATGGACCTTTGAGATTAATACTTGAGTATATTTATGTATAACAACAAAATAACTGTTGAAATTGCATTTAAATTTATTTTTCTTGAAATTTCTATACAAGTAATTACTTATTCTTATCGTAATTTTTAAAAAATCAATTATAAAATGCAAAACGTGTAGAAGCCCAGTAAATGACCGCATTATATTGATACATTCTTGAAATACTTTTAATAAGAATTGTACTTATTAATGTTTGCTTAATACGCGTAACTAAAAATATGGGGTATTAAAAGTGCAAATACACTCCATTTATAAACATATAAATTTATAATTGACATTTCTTTGCCTAATGGTCATTCACTGGTATGCGGTCAATTACTGGTTGGTTTACCCTAGGTCACATAAGTAATTTCGTTTTTCTACGTTAAGCCTTCTTTTTGTACTTTTCCCAGTCTATATAAGCGTCGAAGTATTGTTGATTAAATGATCAACCTTTGCCTAGCAAACTGACACTTTTGAATCTCTTAAACCAATTATGACATACTCCTTTACATAAAACACCTCCACTGTAAGTCTCGAAAATAGTTCCATTTGCCTCTGCGGCCAATTTTTCTTGGTGGAATAGGAAAATAATGCAATGCGTTTGCAGACAAATTAGATGTTTATTTCAGTAACCAAGGAGAAACTACATTCACTTATTTATATCTTTTTGATCGACCAAAAATCGAAAAAAATTTACTTTATACTCACATTTCGAGCCTTTGGATTCTAAAGTGATTTAATTCAAAATTTAAAAATAGTGTTTAAAATGACGAGCTTCAATGTTAAGCGTCTCTGTAGTGAATTTTACCATTTTATTTGAGACACTAATTACAATTGGAAAGGCCGCCAATTTGGACACTGTTTAGGCATCCTTAAAGGAGAATGGTAGAAAATTGTCAAAATCTGGGTGGCTCCGGCACCTAAAATATTAATAAGGCATCATCCTATAGGTCCCAAGGAATTGTGAGGGTACAATTATTCACCTGAAATATGATGAGAAAGTTATAATAAACGCAGACAAATATTTTGTTCATGTACCTACTATTGGACAAAAGTAGAAGTGGACTATGTAATATATCAATTTCGATTTCGAATAGCTTCTGACTCGCAATTCGGTGTTATTCGCTGTAACACCTGCTTCGCACATGCGTTCACAAATATTCACTAATTTTCACAAATATTTGTGCTGAAATATTTTTGTACGAAATTTCCTCATCTTCAGTGACTCTCAAAAGGTAATCAAAATACTACAAAAACCGAATTTTCATTCTATACTTAATTATCATCTTATTGAAATTAAAACTAAATATGCTACTTAGTTCTGTAATTAACAGTAATAACGAGCAACTCATTTTTATTTGGATTTCAGTACATATTGGAATTGGTAGGAATGAAAAGGTAGATTTGCTTGGGAAGGAAGCGGTAAATATAATGCCTACACCAGAAATCAAGGTTCCGTTTACAGATGTTTAATTAAGGACAGATTACTTTCAATTTTACCACAAGAATACAAACAAGCTATGGTATACAGGGCGTAAACTTCCTAGAGATTTTTCTTTTTAATGATGTGTTTTGAGTAAAGTGCAGTTTTATAAGAAAATGAAATGTCGTTAGAAGAGTGGAACGAAAACGACTGCAATTAAACATAGCAATTAATTTCCTCATTTATTCTACTTTTTGCAAGCTACACTTTTTGTTATTTTTCAAAGTCTCACCCATAGTGGGTGAAAATTCTGTTTGAAAACGAAAACATTTATACGTAATATTTTAATTTATCGCGAAGTATAATTCATGTATTGGGAAACAAAGTGGAGGCGTGGCTTAGATTTCAGCGCTGCGGTGGTAAGTTGGCAAACTATTGACAGTAGGCTGGATCCCACCAAACACTCCGAATAAGTATTTATTAATAGAATAAGTAAAAATTTAGTGTCCCAAAAAATTTAAAAACACTCGTTTTTCACAACATGTCTATATAAACACTGATAATCATATGGACTTCGACGGATTTCAGGCTACTCTGAGTAGTTCAATTTTTTGTCACTAGTTGGCGTATCGAAATTCTTGGTTTCCCAATACTCTAAATTACTTGGGCATTGCTTTAATTTGCCCAAAACGACAAGAATCTGAGAAACAACAATGCTACGATTTGTTTCCCCAAAAGTGGTCAAACTATCCCGGACTTATCCTATACTTGGTGCATTTGGCCAGTATATGCTTGATGGAAAGAAATATTTTACAGATATCGCATTGTACTGGTTCGTTTTCCAAGTAAGTATGACCGATTCTCATTCGAGTGAGTGTCACTTCATCATTTCGATTCTCTAAGCAGACCGGATTTTCTTCAGACATATCCTTCCAGATCAGGTGCAGTTTGGTGATTTTACCAGTTTTCCATTTTCACTCCATAAAGCCTTGACAGCATTACGACTCGGGGGTTTAAGATCTTTGTAGTAGGGTACAGAGGCAGGAACTTTATTTAGGTACTTGAAGTGAGCATGCTGACTTAGCTGGAGAATCAACATTTTCATTCCCTTCGATACCCACGTGAGATGGTATCCAAATTAACACGACCTCTTTAGCAGACATAGAGTCAATGAGAATGGCAAAAAAGGAATCATTACTTTTGTCTATAAATTTCACAGCCTGTAAAATAGCATCCGTTTCACATCTGAATATACTGTAAAACTCCGGTAATAGTGTTAATAGATTAATGCTAGCCAGAGTTAATTTCATTTCGAATAACGCTTGTCTCTGTGGAGCAGAATTTCAAGGCATAAATCATGACATGATTTTGTTAAAACTGCTCATCCGACGCAAGTAGGTACTATCTACATACCACTTTGTGTTATACATATAGGTATTTTCTACGCGAACCTGATACCGAAGTTCATAACGTTTGGTTGGAAAACCGTCTTTAGACTGAAGCCTTTGTGATTTTCTTCTTCGTCTTTCTTTCTTGCTTGATTATATATACTTGTTGTGCAATAAAGACGCTTAATAATAATGTAAAACGGACAGGGTCAATTAAATAAATGAGTGAGCGTATAGTGAACAAACAGCGCTTTAATTGACTAACGCACGAACGTAATAACAAAGGAAAAATATTCAGTTTATGGTTCTATAATCCACAATTAATCTCATGGCACGTGAACCGGCGTGCTCGACATTTTAGCGAAAGCAAATCGACAGTGGGCCCAGCCCGGAAGCATGGGCGCACGGAAGTGGACTTGGGCGGAACTACATCGTCTCAAATAATAATAATAATAAATCTATATATATATAATCGTTGTGTCACTGATTCATCACTAGACTGCGGATGTTTATGCAAATACACATTTTTATAGAAAAGGACTAAAGAAGTGAAACTTTAATAGAAATATATTTCGTCATTCGAGGGTTTCCAAAATATATTTTTTATTTTAAAAAATGTTATGTTTATTTATTTTTAGCATATAAAGAACTTACTTACTTGGCTCGAGTGTAGTAGCGGCCATGATATAGTGTATTTCATTTTCTTACAATAGGGTGGTCGTAATTATCGTAATAAATATCATACTTGCATAAACTTCTATTCATCACCGTCCAGCCCAAACGCCTGACACCAGAAACATGAAATTCGGAGGGTATGTATATTCCTTTTACGACGTAGGTGCTCGATAAGAAGGGATTTTTTTTTACATTCCAACACGAAGGGGGTAAAAGGGGTGAATGTGTTTGCCCGGACTCATTATTTCTTAGGCCCGATTAGATATTAACTTGGTTTTTACTTAAAAAGGTTTCCCACACAAATGCTTATAAACCAGATTCAGCATTTTGCCCTAATCAACCCCGAAGGGGGTGAAACGGGGGAAAATGTGTTTTCACAGATTCCTTAATATCTCTTAGGCCCGATTAGATATAAACATTGGTTTGTACTTCGAAAGGTTACCCACATAAATGCCTAAAAAGCAATTTCATGATTTTGTCGTAATCAACCCCTAAGGGGGTGGTGAAAAGGGGTGAAATGTGTTTTCATGGAATTCTTAATATCTCTTAGGCCTGAAACGCAGCGCGGGGGTATTTTACTAGTTTATCTATAATTTTGATGTAAGAATCTAACAACTGCCAAGTAAAATATAAATATTAAATATTGTAAATGCTATTATATAAACTGATAGATTGTAATTTGTAAATGGCATACTATATAAACTACAAGTGCCTATACTGTATTTCCTATATAAAGCACATCTGGTTTAATGCAATAAATAAATAAATTTGCATATTCATTATTCGTACTTTCTACATCCCTCATACGAGAAAAGAAAATATTGCTTTGCGAGTATCGTGCAGGAAAAATACTTATTGATCATATTGAGTAGTTTTCTTTCTGCAAAAGCATTCGGAGCCATACAGCACACTCTCGTTGCAGCAAAGCTGCAGGATGGTTGCAGTGCAAGATTGCAATGTTTCACGCAACGTTGCAGCAATAATTCTATATCCGCCTCCTGCAACGTTTCGGGCAATAGGGCCGAAATTATAAATAACGGTATATATTATATATATATATTGAATGTGTGCAGGAATCATAGAATTATAAAGCCCGTTTCTCATAGAAAATTCTTTTGAACCGGCGATCTGTAGCGTCGTAGGCGAACATTTTACCGCCGCAGCTACAACCACTGATTGATAAGCCTGCTAACGTATTCGAACTTATACTCCTACCGTGCAAAACTTTAAACTCAAATTATTAAAAAACGTAGGCTCCTTTTGACAAACTCCATTAGGGTTTTGTAATACTAGGTATGTACTACAACTTCCACCCTGTGCCATTCTACACATTAAAATATACAGGTTGAGACACCTAACATTTAAACTTAAAATATCTCCGTTGTTTTTAATGAGACGAGAAAATGTCTCAGGAAAAAATGATTGCTAGACAAAAAGGACAACATATTATACATGGTTGAATTTGTATTTTTATTGGCTATAACGTTATAGTAATGAAAATACGTTATCCCATTAGAAAAACCATCGATGATCTTGAAATTTCGAGAAATATAACCTTGAGAACAAAATCGTCTCCGTCAGAATAATTGTCTCTCTGAAGCAATCATTTTTTTCCTTAGACATTTTCTCGTATCATTAAAAACAACGGAAATATTTTAGGTTTAAATGGTAGTTGCAGCAACGTTGCGGAAACATTGCAGGAACGTTGCCGCAATACTGGCGCAACGTTGCATCAACATTGTGGAGACGTTGCCCAACGTTGCCGTAACGTTGCAGCAAAGTTGCAGGATCGTTACAGCGCAACATTGCAACGCAACATTGATGCAACTATGCAGCAATAATTCTATGTCCGCCCCGTGCAATGTTGCACGGCAACGTCGCAGCAACGTTACATCGACATTGCGCTGCAACCATGCAACACTGCAAGGTTACTGCAACCATCCTGCAACATTGCCGCCACGAAGTGTGCTGTATGGGGAAGGATGCAATTAATGAATTCTCTTCCCTCTACAATTCTGCGATCGTGCTGTTGAATTCTTTTCGTGATTCTGTGCACCGATGTGTTAATTTACCGTCTGCACTCCGAACAATGCCCGATGTACGATATCAATACCGCATAATCATACGCGAATACGAATATTGTAACCACATTTGCGGTGTGAGAGCCGTTTCGCACGTTTTCGTTTTGGACGCAAGGCAGTTTCATCATCAATGACGAACGCCAAACAAAAGCACGAGGAGCGATATTCTGTCCCTCATCGAAACACAGCTGAAAAGGAATAATACGACATTCAATTGCATGCTTCGGTCCACAAGCGTGTCGTCCTCTTCGCGACTTGCCAGACCGGAAATTGAAATTTCGCGTGAGAATATGCACTCCTCGGTGCTTGAATACTCGTTGCCCTGCAATTCGGTATGGTTGTTCGCGGAAGTGTTTCGAATTCACGATCACTTAAATCCTTGAAATCGTGTCCATTTACTTCGGGACGTACGGTTAACCAACACGACGCCGACGTCATTACAGCTGTGGCTTCTGTTTACGTCCTTCCGCAGATGGACGCCGAAAACTCTAAGTTTCTTCTGTACCGGTGGATAGCTGTATTATGTACAAATAAACTCTTGTTTTTTATATTTATATGAAAAAAATAGAATATTTTAAACCTGGACAATAACAACCATTTGGAAACTGGTATCTCCGTGTTTCGTAAGACAGAGAATTTTTTCTACCGCGGCCTTAGTTAAGGAACAAAAATGTAATAAAAGTAAAAATGTGGCTTTGGTCTTGTTGCGATCACGCCTATGTTTTCAGATATACTTTAAGGTGACCCTCCGGTCAAAACGCTCGAAAAATAGGTGATATTTATGGTTATTTTACAACAGGAAGTTATAACATACCTTTCTTAACTTTTATTAATACACTCTGGAGCACAAAAAAAATTTGTTTCATGTTTTCGGTGTCAATGCATTTTGTAGGTGGCGCGTACAATTAGTGCAGCGCTGCAAAAAGAGATGTATAAATACCTAACCACGATGGCAGAAAATCTAATGAACCGATTCAAAAAACCTTGAGGCATTTGATTCGTAATTAGACTCCCTTTTGCATTAAATATTCCGAACCACGCCCAAAAAACTGCCGGGACTAAACCGTTACACCAAGATCCTCGCTGCGTGGAGGACACATTAAGAGGTTACATCTACCAACAAACCACAGAAGAAAACACAAGTTCAGGAATTTTACTACGAAACGTTATAGAAGGAGTACATAACTATCCTACATTTTTTTAACTAAAAAATATTTTCCCAAATTGTCATTGAAAAGCAGATAGCAATACCTAAAGGAGTTATCACAGCCAATTGAAATTGCCCAGCCCAAATGTTGTGTCCGAAAGATAAAAATCCGGAAGAATTTTAAAAATAGAGGACTTTCATGTTCTCTGATTTGTAATATTACATTTTCCTACAAAATGGCTGCCATTTGAAGATCTAACATGAAACATCGATGGTAGAAAATAGCCAATTTTGGTCCTTCTTGCCAACGTAAAATGTTTGCAAATCATAAATCTACGGGTTTTAGGAATTTCGAAAAGCATAATTATATAATGACGTAGAATAGTTGTAAAAATTACACGGAAACTCCAAAACACAGTAGTCAGTGTAACTAACCAATATATAATCCTTACTAACCCATACAGCACACTTCGTGGCGGCAACGTTGCAGGATGGTTGCAGTAACCTTGCAGTGTTGCATGGTCGCAGCGCAATGTCGATGTAACGTTGCTGCGACGTTGCCGTGCAACATTGCACGGGACGGACATAGAATTATTGCTGCATAGTTGCATCAATGTTGCGTTGCAATATTGCGCTGCAACAATCCTGAAACTTTGCTGCAACATTACGGCAACGTTTGGCAACGGTTCCACAATGTTGCTGCAACGTTGCGCCACTATTGCGGCAACGTTGCTGCAACTACTATTTAAACCTAAAATATTTCCGTTCTATTTAATGATACGAGAAAATGTCATCGCTGGTCAGTGTTAAGCCTAATCAGAAAAATAAAAAGCCACAAGGACACAACCACGCTGCATGCCAAATATCGACTTTCTAGTTGTAAAAATTCTAAAACATTTTTAAATAATGGATGAAGGCATGTGCCAAATTTCAAGCATGCGCGGTTTATACTTTCATAAAAAAAATCTGAACTCAATTTTCGAGGGGTCAAAATAGAGAAACCCCTGTAATATTAAGATGTGGGCACCATTTTAGTTCTTAATATCTCGTAAACTATTATCTGTCTGTCCTCAAAAGTAAATATTGGAATACTAGGCTTAATGAGGTTTACAAACTGAAAAATACTCGTTAAACAGTCAGGGTAACACTTGTGGAGTTTTTCTCGTTTCACTAAAGCTATTATTCATATTAGCACCGAGCGAAAAAATCCACAGGAATTCTGATAGAGACGAACAAAAGCTATCGAGTGGCACATAACACAAAGGTGAGGTATAAATTCATTATCAAATGAAAACTACATAATTTTATTGGGCAACCTATAGGAATATAATTAACATTAGGATTATTCGAATAATTCAATATTCAAATAATTCATAAGCACTTGAATATTGCAGTGTTTCTGAATACATTCGAATTAGGACTGTATTAAATATTCTGAAAATTTTCTTTGGTATACAATTCTGCATCTAAAAATGAAAAGTGATTTGCGAAAGGATATTTAACCCCGTAAAGCATTTATTAGTAGAAACACAAAAAATTACGTTTCCACCATTTCCAATGCTCCAACAATTTATACCGATTCGAATAAATAAAAATTGACGAGAAGATGTGGAATATTTCAAGATTCAGATCATATTTCATTATCTGAGTGCGCAAGTATTCGAGTATAGCCCTAACATATTAACATCCCAACTTTATTTCATGCGTATTCGAATAATCAGAGTGCTCGAATACTTAAATGGAGAGAAATTCAGCAAATAGTCTCAGCTTTAAGTAGAATCACTTTTATTATGATTGTAGAATGTTTTACGTACCACCTTTTATGCACTGCCCAAAAAAAACATTTACGGAATCGTGCGTAACGCTTTTCACCGCACAAAGTGATCGTCACATCTGCCAACGTTGGGCTGAGATATCTATCTACGAGCAGGCCCAACCGATTAAGACATCACGTATCATACGGACATAACTTTTTCCATAAATCCATTCAAAACATTCTCAGAACTTGATACGTGTCTGGTTTCATTAAAATGGCGCAGTCGCTTTCCCTCGATATCTTGATTTGGGCGTGTCTTGCGGGGCAAGTAAACGCGCGCATGTGCATTTGCACGTAAATTTATTATACACATTCCTTCGTGTGATGTTCGGTAATTAATGCGCATGATCGGGACAGCTAAGCGACTTAATACATATGTTTTCGCTTTCGGTACTGAACTTCATCGTATCCCTTTCCCAATTCGTCTTTTAAGGCGCCGGTATTCGCGGGTTTGACGCCTAAAAATGATACAATTTTTAGGAATTATTTTCTGAATAACTGCACAAAATATCTGGATGAAACTTTTTACATTTTATTTCATTTTTATATTGCCATAAAAAAAATGATGTTACTTTTATAGAGGGCGGAGGCGTAGCCTCCTTAAAAGACAGATGTTTCCGGCACGCAATGTAGCATCTCGTTCAATATAATTGGAAATCGAAATATCAAATGTTTTTTAAAGTTTAGGCCTAACACTAGTGGACCCTCTAAAATATTTAAAAAAAAATGAAAAACCACACTGGCGTGTGTTTGAATAAAAAGCTACGATTATCGCCTAATTTGAACACCTATTTTCTTCAATTAAGAACAAAGAAATCGATTAGTATTAAGTATTTGTGGGGGCTTCACTAGATTGAACTCATACAAAGATAACGCAAAAAAAAATTAGACAGAATGACGTCTCGTTGTCTGTTAATCGTGCACGCCAGTTTGAGGAACGGTGCAACGGGGGAATCCTATTTTGGGGCTAAAAACATAGCAAAATTTGGGATTTTTTTTAAGAAACTAGAGATTCATTTCATCTGAAATTTGGACCATGTTTTTATGCATCTTTAAAGAATATGCAGTTTTATTATTAATTTTTAATAACAACTATAGAAGTTATGCATGATCGACCATCAGGCCGCGCAAAATTCGGCGTGCGCTGGTGTGCATAATATTTTTCTTCCAGATGATCTGAAACAGAAAAATGAAAGGCGTTTTATTTTATACATATTCAGTTTAATGATGTCCACATACTTCGCAAACAGACCCGAGAAGCACATCAAAATTTTTAAAAATAAAGGATGGTGGGTAATTTAAACAACAAATTTTAAACAATTTGATTACACAGTTTTATAGAGCGTAAAAAGCTGTTAAGTTTTCAGTTTAATCATTTTTTTTATATCTACTTCAGTTTTCAAGATATGAAGGACAATAGGAAATCATACATTAACATTTAAGGAGTGTTTTCACCCCGAAAAACCGAAAACGGGCACAAACGAAAAATTGCCTAATACTTCTATTGAGGTTCTCTCTAAACCTGCACAGTTAGAAAAAAATCGGAATTTTCGGGTAACCGAACTTCCCTTGTTAGTAGAGCTGTAAATATTTGAATAATTCGAATAATTTCGAATACGTATAGTTTCTTCGAATAATTCGAACATTCGAATAATTTGGAGTATTCGCATATTCGAACTTAATTATTCTTTTGGTAAATTTTTATCTTCCTACAAAAATGTCTGCTTATACAAATGTTTCAAACTTTACGTTGAAAATAAAGTCGCGTAGATCGACTGCGAAACAGAATTGGACATTATTCTAACTGTTCCCAATAAATGTAGATATGTATACGTACGTAACGTAATTATCTAAATAAATTCTTTTTAGTACAGCATTTTATTCCAATAATAAATATTTACTCTTTCCAACAAATTATTTCGTCTACTTATTCGAATAATTCATCATTACTTATTTGAATAATTTGTTCGAATAACGATTGTAAAATAATTAGCATAATAATACAAGTAACTGATGGTTATTATTTCGTTTCGAAATTTATAAATTTACCAAGGATCAATAAATTTCCAAATTTATCGTTTGAAAAACAAATAATTGTAAAGGCCAATATGAAAAGAATTTCGCGATAAAGTGTGAAGATATATTCGGATATTCGAATACTTAGAATTTAGATTATTCAAATATTCGTCACAGCCCTAATACCTAAATACACTCGAAACATGATAAGAGTCAGTCACTAGAGGCAGTATAAGTGTATTAAACGCTACAGGTGACCCATTTCATACATTTATCAACCCCGTTTGCCGATTTTATTCGAATAAACCTACATTTGTATAAGGGATGCAGACGACTCACCATACAGCACACTCTCGTTGCAACACAGTTACAGGCTGGTTGCAGTGCAAGATTGCAAAAACCACTGATTGATAAGGGTGCTAACGTATTCGAACTTATACTCCTACCGTGCAAAACTTTAAACTGAAATTATTCAAAAACAAAGGCTCATTTTGACAAACTCCATTAGGGTTTTGTAATACTATGTAGGTATGTACTACAACTTCCACCCTGTGCCATTCTACACATTAAAATATACAGGGTGAGACACCTAACATTTAAACTTAAAATATCTCCGTTGTTTTTAATGATACGAGAAAAAGGACAACATATTATACATGGTTGAATTTGTATTTTTATTGGCTATAACGTTATAGTAATGAAAATACGTCATCCCATTAAAAAAAACCATCGATGATCTTGAAATTTCGGGAAATATAACCTTGAGAACAAAATCGTCCCCGTCAGAATAATTGTCTCTCTGAAGCAAACGTTTTTGTCCTTAGACATTTTCTCGTATCATTAAAAACAACGGAAATATTTTAGGTTTAAATGGTAGTTGCAGCAACGTTGCGGCATCATTGCCGCAATAGTGGCGCAACGTTGCAGCAACGTTGCCGCAATACTGGCGCAACGTTGCACGCAGCATTGTGGAAACGTTGCCAAACGTTGCCGTAACGTTGCAGCAAAGTTGCAGGATCGTTGCAGCGCAATATTGCAACGCAACATTGATGCAACTATGCAGCAATAATTCTATGTCCGCCCCGTGCAATGTTGCACGGCAACGTCGCAGCAACGTTACATCGACATTGCGCTGCAACCATGCAACACTGCAAGGTTACTGCAACCATCCTACAACGTTGCCGCCACGAAGTGTGCTGTATGGGTCTTTAAACGTGGAACCTGATCACGCCGGGCTCTTACCGAAATCGGTAGGCACCGCGACTTGCAAATAGACCCTATGCACGAAAATGGTACCTTCTACAAAACCCGTAAATGAATTCAATAATATTTTTCAAAAGTTTAGAAACACGATATCGCAGTATAAACTGCAAAGTGTGAATTGATTTCTACTTAGTTTTTGCACTATAGGTCTCAACAAAAAATTTATTTATGAAATGCGATCTTCCTGACTAAAACATCTCCCTTCCTAGGAAAAATGCGTGCTAATAGGATAGCTAATAGTTTCGGAGATAAAAATTCATCCAGGCAGCCAAAACAAAATTAGCAAGTTTGATTAACACTTCCTTAAGTACTGTGTTGCGATCATACAGTCATATGATACTTCTGGCTGAGACTCTTGCCCGAAATCGACTGGTAAACTTTTGTGAGAATTCGAGAGCAGCTTGTATAACAGGTGTGTGATCCTGTACGTAACAGACAAATCTCCATAACCGTGTTGAGCACGCATCCAAGTTTAACCGTTAATCACCTACCTATTTGTATGAAACTTACATAAAGCGAATGGTCATGGCGAAGCAGCATAGCAAACACGCAATTATGTAAATAGTGTAATACAACCCGAACATCTGTTACAGTGTAAAGAAAGTAACAGTTATTTATTCACACTGAGGATACCGATACCCGTGCTTATTGAGATGTTTCACTACGTTTGAAAGCCATGTTAAAATGGTCTGATGAAGGAGAGAAAAAAATACACTGCTTTAATTGAAGACGCCGAAGAGCTTCAATTTTTCAGCATAAAACATTTACAATAAAAATAAGAGATCGGTTTCAGAAGCAACCCAACGCTTAATGAATACCAATTTACTTTGGGTAATCAATTTATACATCAAAAATATTGATCGTTTGGGAGTTAACGTGAAATCATTCGCTCCTTTAAATGCGCAAATGTCGTGAAACTATACTCGCATTGTCGGATTATTTTAAATATGTACTGCAGGCTATACTGCGATAAGTAATGTTTAATACATTTATCTTTATAATTAATGTAAGTTTAAAACGGAGAACCACTTTCTTATCTGCTGTAAAATATTTTGTTACATATTTGTGCTGAAGCTTACATCAAAATAAATGACCGAGTACCTGTTTCTCACGCTTACAAGGTAGTAATTAGTTTAAAAAAAAGGGTGCTAATTATGTATCGTGGAGCTTCAGAAATTAATGATTTCCATAACAGAATTTCGCAAAATTCGAACGTTAGTGAAGGAAGTCTAAAGAGAAATTTTGCATACACACCACATGTAGATAATACCTAGAAAACACAGAAGACAGATAATGGAAACATAGAAAATTGTTAGCCCAATTCAAAATACCTTTTAAGGTCTACCGTTTTGAAGATAAAGAGGCAAGAAGTTTGCACATTTATATTGAAGTTATACATGTCGCTGTTTGCACTTGTTATTTCACTTTTTCGACCCGTCTTACTAACACGACAATTTCCCCTGTATTCCGAAACCAATATTTACATTCATTATCGCTACGCAAACTCCTACGGCTTCGCGTTAATCCGTTTAAATATTGAAACTAACAAAGATTCCTCGTCCCGATGTAGCGAGGAAAAGATTTCCATCAATTTGTTTGCGGTCGTTTGCCCGAAAACGAGAATTCGCACCCCATAATGAATTGAAAAGCTGAACAAAGAGGGGACAGCAAATTCCGTTGGTCGTTCCAGCCGTGGCAGAGAGCTTCGGTAACCGTGCCGCGGGATGAAAAAGATGAATGCGGAGCGCTAAATCGCAAGCACGGGAAGAGACGCGTGCTTACCACGGTACGCACGCGCTTCCTTGCACGCGAGTCGGGAGCGTGCATGAAAAGAAAAGGGGGAGAATCAGTTCGGAGTCAGGAGAGGAAGGAGCAATAGTACATCAGGGGAAAGAGAGGCAAGTGGGCAAAGGAGCGAAGGGGGGGGGGGCCTGTTAGAGGCTACCGTGAGAACGAGGCAAGGCCTTGCGTCCCAGACGGACCCCTCGACCGGTACGGGGTCCGCCGCGGTGAAGACGAAACGCGGGGGCAACTGGGAGGAGACGGAGCGAGGCGAGGCGAAGCGAGACGGCCGACGGGTCAGGCCCCGACCGCAGGGCAGCCGTTCGGGGCCCGTGCTCGCGCGACAGAGACGATAGGCGCGAGCCTCACACGCGACTCGCACACGTCCGGAGCCCCCGAGCTGCGAGCGCAAACCGCGTTCCTTTTTTTACCATACTACAAGACTATAGCCTCCTCTTTTTCTCTGCTTCTTCCCTTACTTTACACGACCTCGACTCTCCTCCTTTCTTTGTCTTTCTCTCCTCGTGCTTGAAAGAACTTCTTTGCAGGACTAATTGATGCTGTTTTTTTTTCTGATACTTTGTAAAGGAGGCAGGGACTAATTGTTGCCGAAGTGTGGACGAATTATCCGATAATGGGATTCTTCTCTCCTTTCAGAGACGAATTTACGGAATGCTTGAATATTGGCGTAGTCAGGGTGTTGGTGAATTGTACACTTGGATTGCAATTGGGTGGAACTTAGTGCAGAACTATTGTATGCGCACTTTCTGCGTTTTCCAGAAAGACAGGTTTAAACGTGCAATGGTAGATAAGATTCGAGAACATACAATGGACAAAAATATTATTTCCGACAAATTTCATATTTATGAGGTAGATATAAATGTAATTTTTATGCAGCATAAAGAAACAGTCAGGAACTATTTGTTGCATATAAAAACTCAAATTTCATAAAAAGTGGGCAGGCAATATTTGTGCACTAATAATAAGCCATCGATATTATACGATTTGTATTGTTGAGGCGTGACGCGTCGTTTTTACCCGACTGCGGCACGCAAAGGAGGGTATTGTGTTTATCGGGCTATGTATGTATGTATGTCCAGATGTTACGCTCTAGAGCCTGTACGGATACACGGATTTGGACAAATGAGGTGTCTTTAGAATTGTCCTGACCTTCCGAATGTCCTACGATATATAATTTTCAAAATTGTGAGATAGAAGTCAAAAAATGGGAAGGACTCGCAATTAGTGACCTGTATCCGAGGAAAGTTCTTAACGACCCTCGCGACAGTGTTTCCCTTGAGGAACTAAACAGGCTGCGGCCCTTGCCATACAATATTGCTATACACAACTAAAAAGTAAACAATAAAAAAATTAAAAAATTTAAAAACCTGACTGCTTAAAAAACGGACTAAAGTGACAAAAACAAGACTTAATTTATTTAGACCTTAAGATTTAACTTATTTATACATAGTATATTATTTATCATAAATAGGATAATAATAAGATGACAATTTGAATTAACTCAATTGCCTCCAGTCGGAGGCCTTAAATCTTTATATGTAATTACATTCGAACATTTATTTCGAAATAAAACATTACATATTGTCTTAATAAATATTGTGTATCGCTGTTCGTGCTAACTAGATTTGATGGGCTATTAACAACGCTAACAGCCCAAAGAGAGAAACATATAAGTTACAAAATACGCTGAAGTTGAAATGTCACTATACATATAAGCATGAATTTGCATTGATGTTGTCCACCTCTTTTTGTTACCAGCTTGGAGCACTGTCTTCATGGGGATTTGGGACAAAAATAAAAGAATACATTACATTTTTATATTAGAAGTTGTTCCAATTAAGTCAACTAAGATTTATTACATAAATATAGTAATTATAATAAAAATTATATTAAAATATTATAATAAAAGGCAATATTAGTATTATCAAAACACTAAAAAACATTTTATATACATAAATAATACATTTATCTATATATGTATAAAAAACAAAAAGAATACATCATTTTATTGATTTTATCTTCAACTAAATCGCTATTATGAATAGATTTCCCCGACAAAAAGATAAATAACATTCAGCGTAGGGTAGATGTCCCAATTACTGCCACCTTAAGATTATAACCGAACTTCATTTAACCATTTCGCGTGTTGTGTAACCTAAAAATTGTTTCAGTGTGAAGCATAATTTTATTTAACATCTCTTTCATTAAAAAAAAAAATAGTTTTATGAATTAAATATGAAGAATTTATTAATAATTAATTAGAATTCGCGAACGATCCTAGTGTACCTATAACTGTCACCTAAAAAATCATCTTGTCCTAGGTACATATGAGTACATATATTTTTTTATTTTAATGTGAATCACAATCTCCATTTAATAATAACTATTTTTTGTACATTTCTTTTTATACGTTACGTTTTTATTACATATAATAAATCAAGTGGCAGTAATTGGGACACTGGCAGTAATTGGGACATCTACCCTAGCAGTTTGTAGCAGAAAAACATTAAATGGCAATGTGATACAATAGCTTCAAGATACAGAACAATAAAAATTACAGGATGGTTTGAACCGGTTATAAAAAAAATTGAAAGTTATAATTATACATTGTTTTGTTCAAATTATCTATATTTAAGGTATAACAAACATTATTTAAAGAAAATCCCAAACAACAACGAATAATTATCACGCTAATTTTTTAGTTTTTAGGTTATAATAAACGTGATAATTGTCGATACTAAATTGGTTTTTTGGAGTATTATGTTTTGCAATCATATTCCTTATTTACGGACTAATGGTTATACATACCTGTGATACGTAAATCAGAATTGAATATTGATTATTTCGATTTTTGTCAATTACGTGCCGCACTGTGTGTCCGTTCGAATCAATTAAAATATTATTCGAATTTCAAAAAATTTGAAAATCCCGGTATGTATTGAAAATTTAAATGAGCCTTTTGAGTTTTGTAAGATGAGCCTTTCGTTCCTCATTCAGTGTATAACAAGTTGACAATGGAAATATTCTCAACATAAACACGTGCACTTCTCTAATTTTCATTTTAACCCCAGATACTTATTGGTACTGTTAATTCTTTCATTAGTAGTTTCTCACACATCAAATAAGAAGCAAATGACTCATCATAACCTTCAAGCTTATCGACACTCTCAAGAATCACTGGGATTTTTAGAATTTTTGAGGTAATACTGATATTCAAAGTTATTTGACTTCTTCGTCCTGCATTCGAACTAATAGCGAATTCGGTACCTCGCACTGATTCCGCACTGGTGCCAGAAAATGACTTGGTTTGGTTGTTTCTGATAGAAACGAAGATAGCTCTATAAGAATCAACCAATCCAAGTCATTTTCCGGCACCAGTGCAGAGTCAGTGCGAGGTACCGAATTCGCTATAACTCAAAGCGTCGAGGAACCCATCACCGGATGTCAATATTATCAACGAACCAATGCTGTCCTGCTTATCATTATCTTGTGTTTATGTTTATGGCCGCTTACATTCGACCAATGTATCTGAACGGGGTCAAATAATATTTACGAGCTTCATTCGAGTGCTGGATTCTTTCTTTTAAACTTTGCCACGTTCTTTCATCAATACGAACAGTAGAGTAACATAGGTTAAGTTCGACCATACAATTTCGAAACACCTTGCACATACCTACATATGTACATACAATGGGCAACGCGTTAGAGACTGAATGAAATGTTAACACTTATTTTAATTTTGTTCATTATTATCTAGAATCTAGATATAATACTGAACGGAATTGGTAAACAAGGAAATGTACATAAAACATTATGAACACTTCATATTATTAAATAACTTAAGGCTGTTTGACATTCTTAAGTTTTAGACGACAAATAAATATAATTTAACAGTCACAATATAATCTGTGGGACTTTCATCTTATCTCTATTGGATTTTGATCGCATTATTATTATTTAAAATTCTTATTTCTCAAAGCAGTAAATGAGTAACATATGTAAGTAGTCCCAGTTCGGTCCGAAGGGGCCCGGCATCCGCCAGGTGAGGGTTAACACACTTCCTCAACCCCGACTGTAGACACATTATCAGCATTTTTTACGCGTCCACTTTCACCGATCGTACAATAATAATTCAGTTTGCAATTTACTCGGACGCCCCTTTCTGCTTATTCAAACGCAATTTCTGCCATTCATATGGCTAAAGATGTTTTTCTGCCACGCGTTTCCCCCGAGGTGGAAAGGGCACTCGGATTGGCGTCTTTGCGCGAGGTCTTGGCCCCGCAATCAGCTGCAATAAATCCTAAAAAAACTAAAGGATACTCAGCTACCTCTTTTTACGTGCACGCGAGACTCCGCTCGTAAAATCATTCGAGAGGCCGGGGAGAAAGGAAGCAAGTACCGATTTTTGCACCCATTCGTATGCGGAGAGTAAACTTTCGAATGATTCAAAAAAATATCTCGAGCGTAACGAGTGTGAACTTTCCTTGCTTCGTTAATTGATTTCGTACATCCTGCCGATGAAATTATCCACCTTTAAAAAAGTATCGACTCTTTTCATTAGAGTCCTAAAGGTTTCTACAACTGCTGTTATCAAACTACTCTTAAATACCCTAGATCTTATTATTCGAACCTCGAGCTGCTTTAAGGGGTTAGACTACAGTGACGGACCGAGAATATAGATGATTTTCAGAAGTCCGTAAAAAAATAATTAATCAGTGGATTAATATGAAGTTTTGATTTATATTAAATGCTCATATGGACTACACAAATCGACCATAACATTTAAAAATAATGGTTTCCATGGCCGCGGGAGTGCATTGTTTAAAGTACTTCTTTTGTTGCATGCCCACTCGGTGTGCGTGATTACGCTAAAATGAGTTCACTGGATCAAAAATCCAAGAAATTTGATAGACTATAATACATTGTTTAAGCATTGACGATCGCACATTTCAAAATTTGTGAAAAGCAACAAAAAGGCGGACATTTGAATTTTGAAGGTTGAATTTCGAAGAAAAATTTGTTAGTTTTTTGTTTATATTTGTGGAAATAAATAAAAAATGGCAAATTTTTTATCGCCAATGCCGAATACATAGTATAGTGAAGATATGTGCAAAAGTGCAAAGTGATTGAGTGCACACCTATTTGCAAAACATGGTTTTGAGAAAAAGGCGTTTAAAGTATAAGAACCTAATTTTTTTATGGTATCGTGAACTTACATCTAATCAGCCACTCCTACTTCATACATTGAGCCTTCTGCTTCACGTACTGCTTCTTCTCTGGCTGATTTTTCAAGAGCACAATAACTCGAAGCGTTTACCGTTCCTCATATCTGAGAATGAAAAACCAAAATGCTGCGTCGCGTCGAAGCGCGTCGAAGCACGTCGAAGCACGCAAGTATACGATTTCGATTTCTTTTCCGTACCCCAAGAAATAAAGTCGTCCTCACGATGAGGCCTTTTGCATTATGCTTTTAAGGCTTCAAATTATTGTTTAAGCAAAAAAAAATTTGTTTGTATTTTTGAAATTTTTACTAGGGTCTAACCCCTTAACAATATTGCATCCGTCAAGCTTTTATATGTATCGTTAGTTAGACGACATCTTTATTGTGGTTCTATTATTTGGAATCCTTATTTTAAGAACCTTCCCTCTTTAGTTGAGCATAAACTACGTTTTATTGCTTACAAACTTGGTGCTCCCTCATCCATTTTAGCTCATACTCATTAATTATACGCCCCCTTTTTGTCAACTGCGATTATCAACACTTATTTTATTTTTCAGTTATAAGATTATTAAGTGTCCTCAAATTTTACAAGTTTTTAGATTATATATTTCTCCTAGAAAACTTTGGCACTATCTACTCATTTCTGTATATGGAGCATCATCAAATATTAATGGGGAAATACAGTCCCATAAACTATTCGATTTCTTCAACTGCTCATTTCATACATTTGGATCTGGAGTTTTTAATCATATTTGTAACTATCTGCTATTTTCTTTATTTTGGTTTTGTGTTTGTACCTTTATTTGCTTCATGCTTCTACTTTATTTACGTAGGTATTACTTGTATAATTATTTCTCTAATCTGCGCTTCTTTGCTCAGTGTATATATTATTGTTTCTTGTATTTATCCAACGGCTTCCTAAATAAATAAATTAGATTCAATTTACCAGAATGAACAAGAGCGCATGATTCTGATACCTATTCTTTAACGCAGGTCGCTCTAACTTCAAATGTTTCTTTTTCAGTTTCTTTGCTATATAATTTTTGTCCTAAATTTTGAGGAGAAGTGCGATATGGCTAAACAGAAGGCACTGTCCTTTTCCAGTGATGCAACAGTTCAGCTACTTTGCTCAGTTATTGTCCTACCATTTTATCTATTGCAATATTTAGTGCTTAAAAGTGTTGAATGACAGGATTTCTAAATATCCAGCAAGAGCAGTCAAGCAATTTTGTACAAAACCTATCATTGCTACAAATTCGACTCTGGGGCACAATGTAGGGAGCCATATTTGTTCGTCCACTGACCAACAATGGAAAGCTCTGAACCCGAAAATGCCAATTTCGACGAAACTGTGTGAATATAGAACGTGATGAAGCATACAAGAAACAATTTTTTTTTTCACTAGGAATCCATTCTGCAAAATCAGTTCTTAAAGTTATCAAAATTTTTCGTTTTTTTTTATATAACTTTGCAACAGTACGAGATAAAGCAAAACGAGTTAAATGCAAGATTTTTCAATTTTATATGATTTATTTGAAAGACGGAAGAAAGCACTTCCACGCCGCGAAGCTTACAGACAAAATAATTCTTTCATCATTTTCGTATAAATTTATAAACGTTAGGGATAGAAGGAATCACTTTATACAATATATTTATCTCCAGTCTATCAAAATTTGAAAGAATATACATCCTGTTACTCACAAATGTATCCGTTCACCCTATATGTAACACATTTTGCATATTAAATCGACTTCAAAGTAAGAAATCACATTTCTAATTCACATTAATATAAACCATAAATAATATATGTACTTTTGTTTTGGGTGCATTCAACTGACAAATTATACGCAGTTTATTTAAAAAGTTTCATTAACCTTGGAAGTAGCAAAGACAGTGAAAAAAATATTCGCCCAAATTCAATATTTAATTTATACAAAATTAATTAGATTAGGTTAATATTCTTCTAATTGTCAGTAAAATTCGGGCTTATCTTGTTCCATTTGTCTAGCAAAATTTATTTGACCATTTCCTTGGTAGGTGGTGCTAACTAAAAATATATGTAGGTATTAATCAAGGTTTATATTACTAATGTAAATTATAATGGGTAATTCTAAATTTAACGTTACTTGAATAAATAAAATATGTTGTACGTATGGGGTCGGCGGATACTTTTGTGAGTGCCTGTACATCGTCATGCCACATAAATACTGTCCCTAATAAAAATCATTTTATGTAAAGTAGGTAAATTAAACAGGAGGGTAATTTTTTTATATCTTTTATTCGCAAGGAACATTGCAGTCCTTGTAAGTACTCGGAATGGCCACCAGTTACTTGACCACTCATCTATCGTTGCTCTTATAACTTCTCTGGGCATTAACGCTGCTACATTCACCAGATCTGCCTTTGAAGTTTAAAGTCTCAATATTATGGTAAAGTTTACAGCAAACATTTTCCTCGAACACATTCCAGAGGCGATAAGCAAGAGGATTAAAATCTGGACTTCCTGAAGTCTAATGTTCTGTAGCGATGAATGCCGGTATACAGGGCATTTCAGAAATCGTGGTGCTACCAGAAATGAGGCAATGCTTCATGCAAAAATAAGTTGAAAATAGAGAATGAATTTTTTCATTCATTTTTCATGATTTTAAAGATATGTTCGAAACACGTGCACCCGACTAATAATCAGCAGAATTGATCAGTAAATACGCTACAATACTGTACCTACCTGAAATGAATCCACGTCGAAAAATATATAAAAAAAGTTTAAGTGGAACGATTTTATTTAACTTGATCAATAAAGCACTAAAAAGGAAAAATTATTTAATTAATTGCACGATGGCACCAATTTCGATGGTGATATGTGGCTTTAAATGAAATCAAACAAACTCTGTGGATTATCCTGTAGGATTGTTCAAATCAATTGTAAAATGGATAATCACAGAATTTGTATGATTTTGTTTAACACATGTCACCATCGAAATTGTAGTACAAGAAAAGAATTCTTTTATACTTTTTAGTGTTTGTATTTTACAACCATATTTTTTCTTATGAATTCTCCATTCAAAAATCCCTTTGGAAACTTTTAAAAGAAATCGGTACATCTGAACATGCACAATTTACAATTAATTTTTATTTTCAACAAATTACAATTAATTTTATCAAGCTTCAAGTCGATTGGATTTGTAGAAATGGGTTAAAATTGTAGGGGGTGCAATTTTTTCACCCCCGAGGGGGTGAGTTCATCGAAATGGAAGTGAATTAAAATTGAGTTACTACTTAGCTTTAAACCAAACAAACGGAAAACCATACAGACAGAGGAGTGAAGTTAAATAAAATCGTTTAATAAAAATAGTTTGAAATTATGAAATAATTTTGTTTCATCGGGACTTTATTTGGGAGAAAATCGATTTTCAAAATCCATTAAATGTGCGTCCACTAGATTACAAATTGGTTCCATTTTCAAATGGATTTCCGCGAAAATGAAACCGCGTTCAAAGAAAAGTTATTCCATAATCGCGACACTCTTGTGAACAAGGAACCATTCCACGCGCAATGGTTTCATACTTACTCCTGTATTCTGCCCAATTCTCAGCCAAGTGTACGCGTACTAAACGGATTTTCCAATTCCATTTTCCCCAAAAATAGACCCTTATATGAAAAAATTTCATTCTATTCCGGCTGTACCACGGTTTCGGACACACCCTGTATACATTTGCTTCCAACCAATGCTGTGTCGTCAATGCTGTATCTGTCCAATATCTTCCAGTAAATATAGCGTAATTGAGGGAACTGTTTACTTTTTGTACAACATTGTTTTGATTATTTTGGACCCCTTTTTTATTATTATTAATTTAAAATCGCATCACCTGCTTGATTATTAGCGACAACGGTAATTATTAACTTTAGCGATTCCTCGCCGATTTTGATGACCTTGAAACATGTTGTCAAAGTCATCATTCTGAACAACTTTTTCCTATACATGTTACCGCCGCTCGGCCTTAGTTCCCGAGATATTTGCGAAAAAACTTCTGTTGATTTATTCCGTCACAACGTATTCCACTTTCCAACTTGTCTCGGGAATTAGTATAGGTTAGGGCTAGATTATTGCGGCGGGCGCGCGGGCGCGTGAAGCTTGGTGGCAAACCGATGTGAGTTTGGAGATTTCAACTAGAAACTAAAACATAATTTTTTTGCTAGGAAGAGGGTGCTGTCGAGAGCTTTTCCCCCGCGCTAATCTAACCCCGACCAATACTAATAGTACCCGGTACAAGTTGGAAAGTGGAATGCGTTGTGTCGGAATAAGTCAACCGATGTTTTTCGCAAATATCTTGGAAACGAAGGTCGAGCGGCGGTAACATGTATAGGGAAAATTTTGTTCAGAATGATGAGCTTGACAACATGTTTCAAGGTCCTAACCCAAAACTATCCCAAATTATAACACCGAAGCAAGAAATTTAAAAAATATTTTTGCGAATATCTCGGAAACTAAGACCGAGCGGTGGTAACATGTATAGGAAAAAGTTGTTCAAAATGTGGAATTTTGCAACATATCCAAATTTCATCAAAATCGGTCAGGAATCGCTAAAGTAAATAATTACCGCGACAACTACTCACAGTACCCACGGTTCTGCTATTCTATCATATTATAATATTTTGTTTAGTAATTTGGATTCCTTTAAGAATTGTATAAGGTTATCTATCTTATCTTTATCGAAATTGTTCTTCGCGGGTGGATTGATCTTATGGCGGCCGCGATACATTCTGTATTTAGCACAGTATAATAATACTTAGGAACACCTTGAACCCGCACTCACCAATTGGAACGCAACTTTATGGGTTTACAGAGTGACTCGATACAAGAACAACAGTGTATTTCATTATGGCCCTATCGCCCTTTAAGGGGGTGACAACTAACCGCGAAGTCAAATAGGCACTGCCACTTTTTCGCGTATAACTCCTAAAGTACAACAGGCAGAAAAAAACGTTTCAAACAAAAGTTTAATGGTGTAGAAAAACGAAAAGTTGTGATAACTTTTAAGGGCTCATTCTGCCCCTTCAGAGAAATATTACAAGTTTAGTCTAAATCCGTACAGTGTTTCTGTAAAACCTGCCGTGACACGTAGATTGCAACGTGCAGGCGCGTTCAGCAACTAATTGGAAACAACTTTAGCATCGTTCCAATTGTTATTATTAATGCCATCAATAAATTGAACGGTATCATTATCTGTCTTCAAATTGCTTTTAAAGCAGCGATCGAATGGAACTGTTAACGTTTATAAAAATTATTTACCGAACTTTTAAATCTAACTTTCTATATTAACACTTAAGAGCTCAGTTTTAACAGTTCTTTTATATTCGATTAATAAAAATTCTAGAGGATCACATACTTTTGAACAGACATTTAACGGTAAAATATAAAAGTTAGGAATATTTTTTTAGTTAGTATTATTTAAGGAATTGGAAGCAGGATACGTACAGAAGGGAAAGCACATTCTGATTTTTATGTAATTATCGTCACTAAGCGGTTTAAGATTTCCACTTCAGATCTATCTAGCCCACGACATTTTCAGGAAATCTGTTTGTCACAACTTCAACTTTTTCAGAGCAGACAAAATGTTTCTGTTTTATTAGAACTTTTTTCTACTTTCAAGAAAACAAAAGTTTCTTATTTAGTCACAAGCGCATTCTTGGACCATTTTCTCTGTATTCGTTTCTTTGTTTCTTTAGAGTTTTAGAGAAATCATCTGCTAATACCACCGTTGTAAAAATTGCAGTTATCTTTTTATTGCTACCTTACGAATACATTACTAATTTTTCTTGTGGTCGGTTATACAAGGTATTTAAGGGGTTTCCCTACCTTAACGACCCGAAAAGAATACGATACTTCTTATTTTTTTTTAAAGAGAAACCCTCAAATTATATTAATTAAAAACTTTATGCCTATATTTGTACACATTTAGACAACATTTTTAAAAAAAATCGATTAAAAAACACTACCTAAAACTTTAAACCCATTTTTCTCAAAACGATGTTTTTCGAATTGGTTAGCATGATATCTCAAAAACCTATTTACTTCCGATTTACTTCAAACTTGGCATATATCCTCAGTAGATGTTCCATTTTCGCCGGTACTAAAACTAACTTGGTTTTTGCAAAATTAGACTTTTGCGACTTAAAAAACAAGCGAATTTTTTGCAGAAATCGATGTCTGTTTTAGACGTTGCCATTTTTTTTTAATTTTCAGTATTTTTTATTTAATCTAGTTCAGGCGATAGCTACACTCATACAGATTGCAAAAATTTTAAATTTTCTATTTCAGACAACTACAACGGCTGCTTTCATGCTAACAATGCGCATATGATTTATGTAAGGCGCTCTATTCTAAGCACTATAACTCCGGATATAACCACTATTTTCGCATACAATTTTTTTTTCATATTCTCTAAAGATTGAGAAACACACCCACGTAGCTGGAAGTAAATATATTTAATGCTTTTATTTTAAAAAATTCTCAAACTTCGCTTCATTTTTCGTCCGTCAATGCGGACCCCTTAAACGATTTTAGTGATACCAGCAACTTATTGCACGATCTACCACTCCGAAATTCGAACTCAACGCGATCTTACGCACTCAACCAGTCCGTTTTGGGTTCAGGAACAGTTTGGAACGCCCGCGCGGAATGTTATAGCGCTTATTCACTGGCCCCGTTTCACGCGCGCTAATCAATAGAAATATGAACGCGCCGTGTCATTTAATAAGGCTGGTCGTCGAACGTGTCTGCTGGCTCCATTGACGGCACCGAGGCGTCAAAGATCGGACACGAGTCGTAAACATTCGCACGCTCCGACCGCGGAGTAGTACGTTTCACTTCGCGATAACGGTTTGCGTGGTGGCACAAACGATAACGGCCGCGATAACAGCAGAGCGATATACCGCGCGGGCTTTTGACGGCTGGTGACATCACTAATTATTGTTTTCCTTCCTGGTATTCCGCGGCGTACCGTGAAAAGTCACATGAGCACTGTGAGAGCTGGCGGAACACTATGGCATTAATAATTAGAGGGAAATAATGCGCAATATTCAATCTTTCGCTCCCTCTTCTTTGGAGGTTATAACAATTGGATTTGCCAGAGAAAAGTGAGGCCCTTGTGTTTAAATTGCGTTCCTCCTACAAGTTAATAAATATTTCGAGCTCGGGGTGCGTGTAACTGGCATTAATACGAGAACCCCCAACGTAGTAAAAATTATTGGTTTAAAATTTCTGGTATGAATTATGCAGATATACTTTCTGTCTGGGACCTGCATTGCAATATGTAAATGATTAAATATGTACTTTCTCCCTTCCTCCTTTCTTTTCAATGACATGTATACTAGGGTGGTCCTTATATGTATGGTAAAAAATCAAAGTTTTTAAAATTTTCCTCTGACCCTCTCAGAAGCTTCCAAATAGTTTAAAAGAATTTCGTCTAAAATTTTGTTAAAATATATTAAGGATTAAAGGTCGCTCAATGGCATTGAAATATTACTATTTTGGCATAAATTGATAGAAATTTTTGCAATAAGGACAATGTAATTTTATTAACTTTTAAGTGAGAGTATAACATTCAAATTTAGGCACACATCGTATAGACGAAACGGGTTTATAACGAGTGTGTACTGTATTTTGTTGTGGCATAAGGCTTTATATGCAAATTTAAATTTCTGTCATCAGCAGCTCGAATCAGATGCAGACGCAAACTTTGACGTACATTCTGTATATTCAGGTTGTTAAACGCATGGTTTCGGATTCTGATATATAAATATGGGCCCCGTTTCATTAAAATTGACAAGTGACAATTATGGAAAGTCGCAGTTGCCAAACTTGTGGTACATGCGAAATATAAAGTCCTTGAGCGACCTTTATATATCAAAATATACAAATAAAAAACACGCAGATATTTCTTTTTTGTCGAATAGGAGATTTTAAGAGGGTCAGACAATACAAATTTAAAAGTTGAAAAATAAGGACCACCCTAATGTATGCATGTACAGGGTGTTTCGCTTAAGGGGTTACGCCACCCTGAAAGTTTTGAAAATCGATTTTTTTTTTTGCATTTTCTTATTACGTGAAGTTTTAAGAATAATTTAAGTCATGGTAGACACAAAAATTCCCCAAAATAGCCAAGTTATAGACTTTGAACGAGGCGCGGATGTCGGTATTCCGCAGCAGGTAGCGACCATTCTACTTTTCTCCTTTTGCGTTTTTCTCGAAACTACATTTTCAACGGTGATATATCAAATATCTCCAAAACTATTTGTCCGATTGATTTCAAACTTGGTACGCATATTCTTAATGGTATTATCTACAATGTGGCATATCATTTTTTTCATGCGATGACCCATTCGTATATAATAAATGTTTTAAGTTCGTTTTGTCAGGTGATAAAAGAATAATTTTCTTCACCTTGCTCTCGTTTGTGCAATAATTTTTTTCTTCTCAAATCCGTATGCTACCTTGTAGGTATTTTATTAAGGAACACAGCAATCATCACGTTTTTCATTTTAGATGAACTTGGGCGTTATAATTTGTTATATCAGTTACGCGTGTAACGGCGGACGAGTTTCGCGGGACAACAAATAACTCGGTCATTTTTTAATATTTTTGTACAGTATTTATACAATATATACACTAATACATGCTCTCACAAAGAAAAGAAATAATTTTCAACCTCATATAGTATCAGTAAAAAAAAATCGTGTAGTTTAGTGCTGTTTCGAGCGCCTCAGGGTGGCGTAACCCCTTAACTTTATCACCTGAAATACGTCTGCTATATTTAAATTTTCGTAAAAATGTTTCCTACTAAAGTTCCATAGTTTTGTGAGGGTCAACGTATAGTAACAATAGTTTTATTCTGTTGGGAGCGGTTAATGAAACTTTGTTCTTTTAAAGTTTTTTGCAGAACCTGTAGTCGCCTTGAAGGACTTATTATTGTGGGTCGTTGAATTTTGTCTTTAAAGTGGCTGTCGGGTACCGGCAAATAAAATGTAGCATTCCATTTAAAAAAATTAAGTTGACCTTCGTAACTCATTAACCACCCTCAACAGAATAAAGCTATTGTTTCTATAAGCCGGCCCCCGCTAATCATTTTTTTTTATATCAAATTTTAAATATAGCAGAAATATTTCAGATGGTAAAGTTAGGTGAAACACCCTGTATAATGTATACATATAATACACACCATATATGGAGGGTTCAGAAGTCAATCAGTGTAAGTCGAACTTTCCCTGAAAATGAGTTACGCAGTTCAAAAACCTCGTTGTTAAAACTTGCAGCTGATAAATGAATTAAGTCACTACTTTCATCCTTGAGCAATAAATTGCGGTACTTACATTGGCCGCGGAATTACTAGGCAAAATTATTCAGAGGACAATCAGTGTGAGTTACCTACTTTAAAGTCGCGTCAAGTTTATGGTTTGTTTGTTATTTGAAAAATAATTGCACGCCGCCTTACTTGTAAGTAAACGTAAACGTGAATGAAAGAAATGCAAATACACGTTCTCTGTTATCAGAAAATCACAATTTTTCTGATAATGGGTCCGAATATTTACATGATAATAAGCAAAATTTACCTGACTATGATGATGGTAATTAGTGACATGAAAACTTTAAAAAAATTTATTAGTATTTTATACTCATGTTTATGAACGTCTATTTTGAATGTAAATATTAATTTTGTGATAAGATTAATGTATATTTTTAAGATACTTCGGAATTTGCTGTAAATAGTGAAATCGAGGTGGAGAATAACGAAGACTTATTCAAATTTTTTTGTGGACATTTGACATAAGTCACAATTTTCGGAAGTATCTGGAATAGATATAGTGCAAAAATGAGATATACCTACTGGCATGGTTTGCAAAAATAAGAATGAAAACTTAAAAATGGACAGAAATGTATAAGCAACAAATGTTCGTACAGTTCTTAAATGATAAATGTGCCTCAAAATTTCAAGAATAAGAAAATAGTATAAATTAATTTCACATAAAAAAATAAATTAAACATCTTAATTAACACTCCGTAGGATTCCCTTGTGATTTTATAATTGCAGCAAGTCTTCTAGGCATTGAATAAATTCGATGTTATGCGGGATGGATTTTTTTCCATTCCTCCTTCGTTAAAACTATGCAAAAAATTCTGAAACTTCGTTTCCTGCGCTTCATCTTGATAAAACAGTATCATGATGGATGAAAAAAAAATTTGTGTGTCTGATTCAAAAACTAGAAACTTCAAGCGTTAAAATGCGTTTTTTAAATATTTTCTGCGACCATTTTTCGCAAAGATATAGCCATTTGAAAATGACCAAAATTTTCGGCAAATTATAGTGTTCCTTTAATTTTGACGCGGAGTGTATCTTAAGTCGTCATGACACCTCAACTGTAAACGTATGTACATACATGTTTATGAATTCCTTGTATGTACATACGTTAGACCTTGTTCTTGCATACGGAATACAAATTCATGTAATACAAGACCTGAAAAAGACAAAACCTTAAACTTGATTTTCTCACGAAAGTTTCAGTAGCGCATCCTATCTACATTTAACTATTTACTCGGTATGTACCTACGATGAATAACCATATGCAGGATTTAAGTCAAACCGATGATCCGAACCTCACGCACTACCTTTCTTACTGTAATAGTGTTAAATTTTCATGAACATTTCTAACTACTTACACAGACCAAAGGAAGATAATCGAATGTTCACATTGTTCCAAAACCACCAGCCAAGTCTCGAACAAATTTTATCTTCTTTCTAGCACCCTCGTAAGTGTTCGATGCGAGTTACCCTTAAAAGACTTACCCCCCGTTCAAGAGCTGCATCTGCCCAATTAACGTGGTTGTATCTGGTTGACGGGAGATAATGTAAATGGAGGGCTTCATCTGTCGGTTTATCAAGCGTCGAAAATATGCAGTCGAAAACTCAACGATAAAGGCACGAAGATCTGGAGACCTTTTTTACAAAGCACCCCTTGAATTCCATCGGGCTACGATGTGTCTGCTGATTAAGTCGCCTCTCCTTTCAACTCAGCCTTCCGTCGTCTAAAATGTCCTTCTGTATCAGCGACACTCGCAGTGGGAAAATGGCCACGTCTTCATCAATAAGATATCGTTCTTAATTACTGATTTTACGCGACGTAACGAGCCGTTGAAACGGCAGAGTTATCAGCCTCGAGGGATCCAACTCGCTTGCATGTGCCGTTCGACCATGTATTATAACTACATATTAACTCTCCAATAATATAATTTGCGTAATCAATTAATTGGCGAGTCAACTTGATATGGCGTTTAAACGTTAACAATTCAATTTGTGCAACACGGAACCTTCGACTCATAAGAGTTTGAAATTATATGGGTGTAATTATTTCAGATGATAATTGCATTTTAAGCAATGGAAATTACAGACGACAATAATTATCAATACCTAGAGTGCTTCACTTCTGATTTTACACATACTGTACTTGACACACACAGTTTTCAAATCATTCGTGGCGATGGGTAAAAAAAATTTGATTCAGTTTCAATGGATAATAACAAATTTGAAGCATACCTTTTTTTTTTAAATTATAAATAAAGGATCTGTTCAACATTTTTCTTCGGGGAATATAATTTTTCGAAGCAAAATTCAAATCATTCGAAACTCGATTGGAATTTCAAACTATCAAAAGTACCACTTGCATTCACATTAATTTCGAAAATCCCGCAGCTAATATCTAACTAACAATAAGACTTGTTCCTACACTTACAAATGACTAAACCTTGGCAAAATGCAACAATAAATATAATACAGTACACCTGGCGGGTGATATGAATATTTGTGTAGAAATACGTAGAAATTGTTGAATAACTTTTATTATATTGTATAGAATGATATAATTGTAACTATTAATAACGACGCTCCGTTTTCGAGAAAATTTTTTTTGAAATGCATATCACCGGGAATGCGTGCACGTTACCAAAAATCGGTTTCCCCTCCAAAACCGCGATTTTCTCGAAAACATAGCCACGTTCGAAACGAAGTTGCTCCAAAAATTCGACTTGACTTTGCACAAGGATTCAGTTGAGCTGTAATTATGCTGCAAAGTGGTGTCCCGATGTAAGCACACCGCTCCGGGGACAAGGCGGTCTCTTAACGAAACAGTGTGCTATTCGGCTCGCCTTTCGTTTTTGCCGTCTTCTTTTAGTAATACGATGCCGCCGCTATCTCGAACGAAATTTATGGCTTGTCGCTGCCGCGTGCCCTCTCGCTCACTCTCAGTCTCTCGCACTCGCCATGGCGACTGCAGAAGTAGCGGGGGTAGAAATGTTCTCTTAACGGAACGGAGGACCCGCACTCTAAACGGGGCAACACTGTAAGGTAAAAGACCCAATACGTGGACACGTCCCAGTAGCTGGACACTGGTGCAAATAATACTGATTAGTACATTTAATATTCGCTTTATCCAAAAAATAACTATTTTATTCAATTATTCAAATATTTAGTAAAATATATTCATATATGCATATATATTTGGTATATTTGTAACACTTTCGTAAAAAACAATTTATTCTCTTGAACTGTCCGGTTTACACCATTTTAGTATTGGATTTATCTGATTTGCTAAGCAGTCGATGTTACACACGAATACACATAACCTTAAAATTAGTCATTCAATAATAGATTCTTTTTACTCAAGTTTGTTTACTGATTTGAATAAATTACTTATACAGAAGAAATATGCAAAAAGAAAAACTATTGTGTTGTTTTTTTTATTTAATTTCTCTAGAAAACATCCAAATTGCTGATGTTTCATTATGTGTCCATGTAATGGGACAGTAAAATCGGGACGCCGGGACATACTAGTTAAGCTGTCCGAGTATTGGGCCATTGTAAGGTCAATGAATTTTCAATATTTCACCAAATTATTCACTCCTACAATGTGTGTTTTTTTTTAATGATAAAGTACACACGATGCCCCATGTAATTGCAAAATCGTTTTTATATAAATCGATTTGTATAACTGAAAAATTCTCAAATGTGTGTACGCCGTACCTTAAATGTCCAGGTATTGGGACATTTACCTTATTGACCATTGCGTTTGTACAAATATTTAAATTCAATTTTTCCGAAAATTAAGACTCGCTTAAAAAAACTTAATTCTCGATTTTTTATTTCTTTTTTCAAACACAATCAATTCCTCTTCAGTTGTACCACTTATTTCAAGACATTTTATACACTATTTATAAACATTTATTGTCGCTTATGTATGTAGGTGGGTACGCGAAATTGTTAATTCACTACTTCATTTTTAATTGCTTCGAAATGTTCTAACTTCATACCCAAAATGCTTTGAATGACTGGCAAGGGAACATCCCGAACCCGGAAATTCAAAAAATTCTGAGACTTTGAGAATATGTAGGGAATTTCCTCCTGATCGCGACGCAATTTTTTTCTGCCAAATTCACTCTAAGGGGGTGTAATTGAACCCCTGAAAATCCGGTTATTTTCCGATTTTGCGTTGTAACTCGTGAACTGTAAAATATTTTTTTTACCAAATGATAGATCTAATTAAAAGAAGTAACTTTTGTCTTGAAACTTTTTTTCTATCGCTAACAATTCGCGAGTTATAACACGAAATCGGAAAATAGCCGAATTTTCAGGGGTTAATTTCACCCCCATCAAGTAAATTCGAACAGCAAACAAAAATTCCGTTGTAATCAGGAGGAAATCCCCTACATATTCACAGAGTTTCAGAATTTTTTGAATTCTCGGGTTCGGGATCTTCCCTTGTGAATAGAGAAAAACGTATTTCTTACTTTAAATTTTTTAAAAACCTTACATGAAATTTACAAATATTTGTACAGTTTCCATCAATTTTGCAATACTTTTTTTTTAGAATAATTACCATAAATTACATCCTCTACATCGTTAATACGAAATATCATCCTCTAAAAATCACTAGGTATGCTTTCATTAACCAATTCAGTTACCTACGTATAATATCGAATCATAACAGCTGCTACTCTCTAATACCAAATTCAATTTTCAAGTAATTTTGCAGTAGTTAGCATGATTCTCCAGCTTCTTATCTCAGCACTCTATAATTAAACATTGAAGTGCGTGAAACTATGTGGCGTGACAAACAAACTTTTGCTTTGTTAATGAATACTACCCATGAATGTAAGTCTGAGCGTGCATTGCTTACTTCAATGGAATAAAACGACTCGTATTACCAGAGCAGTGCAAACTCGGCATGGTTGCGATATTTTATAAACAAGTCTGACACGCGCTGCAGTTGCTCCTGCAAAATTAATGATCGAACACCAGGCACACTCTGCAAACAAATTGAGCTTTTGCGCGCGTCCCACAGGGAATTTTTCTTTCCTTAAACTAAAAGTTTCTAACACACTAAATAGTTAATGGGAGGTTCCGGTCTAAAAATCGAATTTTTTTTATTTCATTTTTCGAATGTTCAACCTTTTAGGAATACGTGTTTAAAAGGATTTTTTGAAATTCGCGAAATTCCCGAAGTTATAGGCATTTGAGTAGCGGCAAATGCATGGGTAACACCCGGCCACTTGGCACTCACGTATAAAACTTTAAACGCGTTTTACTCGAAACAGTGTTCTCAAAATCGGTGGAACCTGTTACTCCAAAAGTTATTATCCGATTCGACTGAAACTTTTTTTATTTTGAAGAATATACTTCTGACTGGTGGACGGACCAGTAAAAAATTTAAAATATTCAAAATTTGTAATTTTGAAAAAGTGATTTTAAAAGTCAAGTGTCGTTAGTTTGTCAAAAAATGTCATTTTTTGTAATTTTTTCTGGTCAGTCCACCAGCGAGTTTCTTGCCCTTTTGATAATCTGGCATTGTTTTTTACTTCAAACCAATGGTTTAGGTGCTACAGGCTCAACCGATTTGGATGAATTTTTTGACGCCTCGACTTTAACGACTCCCCAGTGCCGTCTGCAATGATGACTTATAAAACAAAAAATTTATTTCTATAGCTTAAGACATCCTTAATTCAATGCAAAAAATCCCATTAAATTATATGTAGTAGTTTTCCTTTAATTAATTCCTAAATATCCCCTATTTTAATGGGCTCTAGACCGGAACAGTCGCTTAAGTTCTTTATTATTTTGAAACTTCTACGCTGACTACCTTTCTGTCTGACTGATTTCCCATTTTCTTTACAACTCTGAGTATTAGACCAATGAATGCTTTCGGCACTAATAAAAAAGGAAAGCCTATAAACAGCAGAAAACCTTCATTCAACAGAATTGAAACAATGAAATTGAAACGCGAATATTTGCACGTTTCACTGAAATTGACTGAACTGGTTCACTTAAAAATATCGTCGAAGCAAGTTGTTCATGCATTTTTTTAAATAATTTGTGATCATTTAAAGGCAGGTTTTTGTACAAATGGAGAAATAATGCAGTACATATTCTTCTCTCAATTTACACACGATTATAAAATCGAGGGCCAGGTGCTACAAATTATTTATAATATTCTTATTGCTCTGTCTACAAGCTCTGTTTAAAAACAACACATCTACGCGACCGAAATAAAACCTTTCAATGCTCGAGATGCGTGTTCACACTTGTTCAATTTGGAAACACTCTGTCGACTCCTATCGATGTTCACTTCGCTGTTAATTCTGTTGAATCGACCGCATTGTTTGGCCAAAGCGAACCGTGAAAATTCGCCTTAAGTAGCGGGCGTCGCCGGTTTGCTGCGCGTCAAGGTGTATGTATGTATGTACCTGCACCACAATCGAAGCATTTAGAGAGATCTGCCTGAGAAGTAGCTTCTGCAGAGGGTTCGAAGTTGGTGAAGGTGGCCGCCGCTGGCTGAGTGGCAGCGGAGAGTCAGTTTGTCTAGAGACTTCGGAGCGTGCGTTTGCTTCTCTAATGCTGCTGGATTTTGCTCCGCACTGTCACGTTTCGGCCCTTTCTTTTCACCGTTGATGCGTAGAAAAAGTGTTGACGAAGTTTCCCCCAACTCGGACTGCCAGTGCAGCAATGTAGTTCGCATATTGTTGCAGCGAATCTCTGATTTTGGAATTACGTTCGCGATAAAAGGTAAGTGGTACGACGCTGCCAGCTTCAACGATACGTACACCCATCGCTCGATTTACGCGGAGTACCTATTAATTCCAGGTGGTTTTCTTTTTACGCAGTTGGGAATAATGTGAATGGAGTCTGGTGGTACAAGAAAACACGTAAGAAAAAGACGTCGCGTAAACGGAGGGAATATTTATAGTGTCAGAAAAAAGTACCACGCAAAAAAGGTACCCGCGTAACACGAGGGATGAGTGGAGTCGTTTGAATAACCAAAAGTATTAACACTATAGGCAGTTTTTTTATTTAGTTTATTTATTTTAAATAAATATTTCCTACTTTTAGTAATTATTTGTTATTTTTAATTCATGCTTTGTTATTTACCGTTTCATGTCACATCAACGTCTCGCCCTTATATCTTTTTTCAATAGCACGAAAATAAGAAATCCCTATGCCTATAGTTTACAATTGTCTAATTGAAGATTTGTCAATAACATTGGTGTTGATGAGTATACCAGTCTGAATATATTAGTGGTTAGCTATTTAAATGGTTAATGATGTAAGACAGTAGCGGTTTATCAACGCCGCGAATTTCTTTTTCGATGCATATTCTTTAATTATATTATGTGGAAAATTACTAAATAAATGAAATACTTTCCAATTATAATTCGCTAGATTTTGACAGATAATGCAATACGAATTGTGAAACAATTAGAGATTTAAAGATTTTTAACAATAAATGACATGTCTCTGTAGTAACAAAGATTAATTTTTGAATTGTTTAATAATTCGAAAATAAAGTCAGTGATAGATTAGACGCTAATCTGGTCTGATTGTTTTTGACATATGATCTTGTAATTAGATTCATTTGAATAGACAAGAAATAGAACCAAATGGGATTAACAGCAACAATAAAATTATGGGGATTGATTACTATTCACGTACTATAGCAACATACATTACATTACGATTTTTTTTATAATTGCAGATGAGGACTCGACGAATTTACTTATATACTTTCAATAACAGTAAACTATTGTGTTGCATATAATATTTAAAATAAGACAGAAATAGTAAAAATATATCAGTCAGTCTAAAAAAATAAGAGTAACACTCAAAGGTCCCTACGTAGTGATCCTACAAAGATTCCGGGTTAATACTGTATTTCACCTTGCAAAGCAAACTATCTTTATATAAATAACATTGTTTTGTGCATTGAGCAGCTTCAGAAATAATTGTATGTTTACATTTAGACCAAACATAGCGCGTGTAATCGTCTGCATTTTTTTCTCAAAGAATCACTTTATCTGCATGAAATCTTAAGTAAGATTGTTATTTTCGTTAATTAAGTTATGTTTAAAAATTGATTGTTGTAGGTCAAGTTGAAGGAATGAATAGAGAAAAATTTGAATTGTTATAAATTCAACATTCTCTGAAAATGCAATCAAGCATTTTCCTCTATAGATATTAGGTATATGTATATTGTAGTAGTATACTTATTACAGTTGTGTATGTATATTACATATGGAAGATAATAAAGATTACCATACTATATCTGTTATACTGCGGAATTTGCAATCTGAAAATCTTATTGATTAACTATTGTTTAATGCAGAGTAGAAAAATAATTCATTATTAATCAATTAATAACATTGCGTGACAATAATATTTTAAGCCATTAATTCATCATCTTTTATCAATTTTCGTTTAAAGCGTCATATTTTCTTGCAGTAATTGAATATTCGACGATATTCGAATTAATAATTAAAATTCCGCCTACGAATTATTTAATTTGTAACTCTTTCCTTCGTAAACTTTATACAGCTAAGGATCGTGTGGTATATAAAGTAATTTAGTGTTTAAATATCTGAGTATTTAATTCAATTGGACCGTGTAAAACCTACTCTAAATAAAATTTCGTGCGCCCCACATTCGCAGGTCATTAAAGAGATCATTAATAATATATTCAATATATCTTGTGTCAGCATTTGTAAATAATTTATTATTCAAATCTGCGGAAAAATAGAAAAGTTATATTAAAAATTTTGTATTGATTTGGATGGAGAAATATAACATTGAACTGCATTCTTTCATGAAATTATTGTTCATAGAAATTTAACTCTCACCTACACTCTTTTTAATGGAGTTACAAATTTTTATTGTAGTCATTTTATTGTGCTTTGTGATACCTATTTAGCAAGTTAAAGGAAGATCACCTTTAACCTTCAATCTTTAATCTCTCGAATATTGCCAAGAAATTTTCATTTTTCCGCTTTAAGGCTACGATGTAAAAATAACGGAAGTATCAACGATCAATATTAAGATATTTAGATTGTATAATAATAATGCAGTTTCGAACAGAATTCAGTTCAATTCTGTCCTTTCTAGGTCATTATTTAGAAATTGCTGGTTATACTTGATATTTCTGCTTCTTCCAAAACTCCTTAGAATATATGACAAGTACAATAATAAGTGGTTAAATAAAAATTTTATGCGTTACTATATATTTAAAAATACAACGCAAATGATAGACATATCATTTCCATATAGATACTTTCCATTACAATTCAATATGCAAATTTCTGTCACAATCAGGTGGGAGATATTTTTTTCCGTCGAACTTGAAGAATTATTGCAACTCCTGCAATGATGTCCTACGACTACCCGCACCCGGTTTCCAAAACATACCAATATAAAAAGGTCAGTAAAATGAAACAATGAATTTCTCTTCCTTAAACTAATAGGATTTAATAGAGGGCTATAGATTTAACTCCGAACCCGCGCGCGCGAGAACAAATGCCTTGCGTTGCCTTTTTCAGACAATCGTCAGGACATTTGCCCTCAGGCTCAGGGGGAAACGACGCAAAACCCATGAGCAAGGTGTCGGTACAACCAAAATCCAATTTCTTCTTTGGGACAGGGAGCATTCAACTGTTCTCACGCGCGGGTTCCGAGTTAAGTGGATAACTCTGTACAAGTTGCACTTTTTTTCGGTATTCCGTAGGATATTTTTAATAAATTCATTACGAGCCACCTTTCTTTAACACAAACAAAATTATGATTTTACTAGAATGGAAAAACAAGCAGGTGTCTTCGAAAAAATATTAAAAATAAATTCCATTCTCCCATTTCTTGTCTTATTTACCAGAAGGTGGTGATTGAAATAAAAGGTCGCGAACGTTCCGTCTGTAGCTTAAGTTAAGGGACTTAACTTTTGGGGAATTTTTTGTAAGGAAACTATACATGTAATCTTTTTACAACTTTCAGGCTATATTATTATGTTTTTCCAGAAGCGAACGAACAATTTTTCGTTTACAAATAACGCGGTAATTCCCAATGGCGCAAGTGTTTTGGAGCAGCCAAGTTGTTCAACTGCGTGCAGTTTGGGGTCCGTTGTAGTGGTCTGAAACCAAAAAACTAAATCGTTTTGTATTTTTAATAAAATTACACTCCGGATGTACCTCAATCCGAAATAATATTATTAAATTTAATAAGTTATATTGCACAATTGACGTGAAATTTTTTAGTAAAAGACGCAATTATTATATCAGACATTCAACATTATTTAAATTTCGCATTTCTAAAAATAGGAAGCTATATGGTATTTTGGTTTCTAAAGCTGAACGCAGTTGAACAACTTGGCCGCTCCAAAACACTTGCGCCATTTGGAATTACCGCGTTATTTGTAAATCAATAAATGTTTGTTCACTTCTTGAAAAACATAATAATATAGCCTGAATTTTTTTAAACAGGTTACATGTATAGTTTCCTTACAAAAAATTCCCCAAAATATATATAGTATAATTAGAAGTAATAAATTTTTAAATTACCAGGCACATGAAAATAATATTTTTCACATTTTTTGGGACCCATCCTTTTACAAATTATCACGCAGTTTGCGTGAGAGCTTTTTTTTATTTCGAATTATAAGAACTTTTTATCGCATATATCTACATACTACATATCCTTTATCAGTCGTAAAATCACCATCTTTTGTAATGTGAAAAAACAAAAATGGTACTGTTCAGTAGTATTGAAAATGTACGATGATGATGTTTATATAGCCGTGATGTTTACGGCCATTCCGTTATACTTAATTGGGTAATTATTATATAATAGAGTTCTTTTGTTTATATTAGGTAACGAAGCCACTTTTGGAAAGGAAAAGGCGTGCACGAATAAACAAGTGCCTTGACGAGTTAAAGAATCTTATGATAGACGCGTTAGAGGTGCGTACTTATTATTGTTACAGAATACTAATACACTGGGCAACAAACTGTTATAATTGTTTGCACAGATAAAGCTTAATTCTTTGATTGAACGTTTCCTTTTATAACGAAATGTGAAACACGTATTCGTATCGTTGGTGCGAAAACTCTGTTTTCCAAATTCTAACAATAAGTGGAAGTTTGGTGGATCGTTACACGACAAATGGATTACATTTTGTAGCTCGTGCCAGGAATTTTAAAAAATTGAAATATGATGTAGTTCCTGTGAACTTAAAGGGTGTTTAAGGATGATCTTCAGTAACATTAAAAATAAGCGAAAATGTTTGAAATTTGGAGGATTGAATTTTTCTGTAATAGTACAAATTCCCGCAAAATTTTAGAAAAATTGATTCGGTAGTTTTTAAATTATTTAACTTTCAATTTAAGGATGAACTTCAGTAACATTAAAAGTAAGCGAAAGTCTTTGAAATTTGGAGGATTGAATTTTTCGGCAATAGGAAAACTCCCCGCAAAATTTTAGAAAAATTGATTCGGTACTTTTTAAATTATTTAACTTTTAATTTAACATGCATTCTTATGGGGAAACGCAATATTGAGAAATATAACTACAATTCTTGTCTACAGAAATATCAAGCCCCGAACTAAATTTTCATAAGAATTCCGGACAATTGATTAATATCTTGGAAATTGATTAACTTTTGGCTAAGATTGTCACTGAAATTCATCCTTAAGTCATCATTTTACCAGTTTCGAATTTGTTTAGAAAATACAGGCGGATGAAGTTTGCAAGTTGCATCTGGTTTCGATTTAGTTCACACTTTACATAAACAATTCAGTTTCCTTATAAATGAACCCAACTACGTAATCAGATTTCAGAAACATCGATTTTGTTTAAATAATACATGCAAAAATAGCACTTTTTGATAATTTTTCTGATTAAATGTTAATCCATTTTCTTATTATAAATTGTAATTTTGATTTTTGCATTGTAAAACATCACAAAACACGAGTAAATTTCAACTATAACTTTTTTTGTAATGCAAAAATCAACATTTCAATTTATCCGTATTTTATATTCAGGTACATAGTTTTCACACATAAATTTACAGGATAATGCATTAACCTTCGATCAGAAAAATTAAGAAAAAAGTGTTATTTTTTCATGTATCATTTAAACAAATCGATTTTTCTAAAATCTAATTACCTAGCTAGATTCCTCATAAATAAATGCACAACGTTGTTATTAAAACCGTTTTTCTACCTTTAATAGTCTTCGAGACATTCGGCCAAATGTGTTTCTCACCCCCAAATTTAATGGCTGTATTCACCCCTTTAACATTAATGCTAGCAGCTGAAAGAAAATTGGCGTCAAATATCTTTGTAAGAACTACTTTCTACCAGAGCCGCATCAAAATTCGTGTTTGTCACTTCGGGAGGTTCCCTTGTTAGTCTGATAATAAAACTGTTTTATTGGTTCTTACTTTTTCTGCATATTCAAATTATTCACCTTAGAAGTACTGAGAAAAGTATAAAATATCTGATTACATTAAAATTACCTATAATCTCCACACAAATATAGGCTTTCACCGACATACACATTCACCGAATTTCATACTACATCTACAGTTACAGAAAGACTGAATTACCAATTTCAATTCTTATTAATAGACACCTTGATGAATTGTAGGTATAGTTTTGCTTAATACCATCTTCCAAAGCAATGCTCAAACAAGTTTTGGTAGAAGAATGGAGCACGATGAACGTGAATTTCATAAAAAATTGGTTCCATCTATCCATAAGAAATTAGAACTTATAACAAGATCGCTGGGATATCCGACAAAATATTAATTTATTGCTCTTATGTTTATACAATTCAGTGTATGTTTTTTGCTACTTTCACGGATAACAATACTTTTCTCAATAGTCGATGATATTTTCAATTCTTTAAAATATATATGGCGGTCAAACTCAGTATCGTCGGATGTGTATGTGGAGAGATCAGGAGTCAATCAATGTAAATCCAATTTTTCCTGAAAATGAGTTTCGTCGTAACTAATTACCTCTTTATTGTTAAAACCTTCAGTTGATAAATCAATCAAGTTACTACTTTCATACGTAAGCAATAGAGGGCGGTACTTATATTGACCATGGAATTACTCGGCAAAATTATTCAGAAGACAAACAGTGTAAATCTCGGTTTTAAGGGAGCCCTATTTAGGACACTAGGAATAAGGTGATCCTAGGGAATTTTTTTCTAAGAAACTGTCAAGCGGATCTTTTTCAAACTGTCAGGGTATTTTTAGTTCACATTCAAACAATAGAAATTAATTTTTTCGTTATAAAGTGTTCGGTAGAAATGGAGATACATGAACACGTCCGTTAGGACTCGCGCGCCGGAGTTGCAAATTTGCGATTACAATGATGGGCCCCAATCCTTCCCTGAAATAAAAGAACCAAGTATTTTCTTATTTCTAGTATAATTACATTACCGTTGGTAAATGTTGTTGTTAATCAAACACTATCGGTGACAATATTATTCCTGAAATTTTTGTTAGTGATGTGAAAGGGAACCAGGGTTGTCACCTTATCACCATATAAATCCCGGAGTGCCACACATTCCAACCCGGAGATTTGAATATAAACCCGGAGATGGAAAGAGCAAAAAAAGTTTTGTTCTCGAATATCCGGAAAACAGATGTGCAATTCTCTTAAGTCCAAACAATTCAGAATTTGAAAGTAGCTGTTTTTTTAATTAATAACTTTTCTTGTATACAAAATTGGTACCATTGTATAATACCACAATTTCTTATTATCTCATTTTTTTCTACAATCCGGAGATTTTTCCAGTAAAACCGGAGCCCGGAGATTTGCTTCAAAACCCGGAGTCTCCGAGCCAAAACCTGAGAGGTTGCAACCCTGAATGGAACCTATGCCATACGCTTATAGTCACACTATAAACGCAATAGAAAGATTACTAAATTCTTTTGCTGTCAACGAAATTGCCGATAAATATAACGTGTCTGTACTACTCTGTACTGATTCAGCAAACACGTGCTATGATTTTCCTCCAGGGGAGAAACCTTTGAAAGAAGCCACAGTTTCTTACTTTGTTTACCGTCTGTACATTCTGATATGTACCACGCTTCCCCTCTGTAATTTCATGAATCGCTCGCAGCAGGAAACGCATTCCCCGGCTGCAACAACGCGTACAATCGATTTCGTGCATAATTATTCCTAGAGCGTGGGAACTGCTGCGAAATTGTCAAGTAAACACGCGACTACACCGTAATTATTAAAGCAGTCGTTAACGCTTCAAAACACGTTCATTACGTTAACACGAAGCGCACGACTGCAGTATCCTGTGCAATATAATAAAAACTCTGAAATTTTTATTTAACAGATAAAGTAAAAACATCCATTTTTGATAGTAGTCAAACGATGAAGTTTAAATTATTTGTGACCAATGTAATTATTGAAATAGCAATAGCAAAATTAGAAAAATTGCTTTCTAAATAATTACACAAGATAGAGGCGAACGGTAATATATGTATAATAGTTTAAGAGAAATTGTCATTCTTGTTGAAAAAAAGGTACAATTTATTGAGTAACATTAACACTTTGAGTGTGTGCCACTCTGTGCGCGGCTTTGGTGTGTTTTCATGATGATATTCTGTGGAAGGTATTGAAAGTGAAAGTACTGTCAGAGTGTCTTAGGACGTACCGTAAACTTGGGGAACATTGACATGTTTTTGGAACATTTTGCTATATAATTTGAAAGTTAACATTTTTACATTTGCTTGAAGTATCCTATCATAACATTGCATCTTTTGTGAATGCACTACAAGTTTTAAAATGCATAAAAAAATTTGACCTTTTCCTTCTTTAATACATGTTTAATACATCATATATAAATAGCACTAAAAACCCAAGTTTTACCACATTTTTCACAAATTTGTTTCTTTTTATGTTCAATGCACTAACTTTTATATTTTGTTTATTTTTTTTAAATGTGTTTCAAAAAAGCATAAAAATTTTTTCCTTTTCGTTTTTAATAGATGTTAAGTAGATGGCAATGTTACCCCGTAATCGAATCTCTTCTAAAGTCCGAGTCAAGTCGTATTTTGACTCGTTTTCAGCAGAAAATCTAATCCACCCATTCATTGGTAATAAATTTATGAATGTACATGATTTTTTAGCCCTTTAGGATAATGTAATAACAAAAGTTATTAACTAAAAATGATCTGTGTTGAATAGGGAATATAGAGCGACAACAAACATTTCTAAATTTTTTTCTTGTCATTGCGAAACCCAAGTCACCTTGAGTTTTTTAAACGGAATCATATGATTTCTTCTTTCATGATATTGTAGGGGACATTTATAAGACGAATTCAACGAATATCATAATTTTGTTCATATCGCACTTTTATTCATAAATATTAAATTTGCAATAGTGGAAGTAGCTGTAGTTGCAGTGTGTTCGGTATAGGTAACTTTTACAGAAACTCTGATTAAGAACTATCTACTTTTTGGAATAAAAGAATAATTTAGAATAATTTGGGAATAATTTAGCATAATTTGGGAATAATTTAGAATAAAAGAAAACCTTTATTCGTGTGAAAAAGAAAATCTGAAAAAGGCGATGGAGGATTTGATTTCCGTAACAAAATTAATTTTGTGAAAACATTTTGCTACAGGCATATAAGCCTTCAGAAACGGTATAACATTTATGTAATCCTTCTTTCGATACCTTTTGTAATGTACGAGTTATAAGTGCATAAATAAAAGAGGCAACTCCAATAAAAGGGGTGGCTTCTTCATTAAAGTACAAAACTAGCACCAACCAAATACAGCAAAACTTTAAAATTAGTTCAATTGCGCAAAGTTTCATGAAAATCGGTGTGTGTCACTTTGTCCCTTGTTAGTAATACTGACAGAAAAACAAACCATCATTCGGTCCGACAATACAGTTTCTTCCGTTCCACACTCAATAACAGTAATAAAAATAAATAACATGAGATTATGTTTATATTTGAGGAATCGATATGTACCCAGTAACTACAAGAAATTTTTATTTCCGAGATACAAATATCTGGAAATTAAGTGATCAGAATGGTACGTTGTTAAAGTTGTTGAATTTGTTTTTTTATACACTATAAGGATGTAGAATAAATATACTATAACAGTTAAGAAAACACCAGTAACTATGAAACATCGAAAAAATGACTTTGAAGAGAGTTTTCTTTTTATCATTTTGTTCAACCCTTTGAACAATTTAACTTTGCCCTAAACAGTTTTTTCATATATGTAGGTATCTATAAACAAAGGAGATATTTAGGTGTAGTTACCCATTTACGTGCCCTACCCTGTATGTAAATTTCTGGTCGTGCTCATATTCCGGGCTTACTTCCTTCAATAACATAACTTTTACACTGCATCTTTATCTTAATTATAAAAATAAATTTTATACCGAGGTAGAAACGCGCAACATATTTTGTGGAAACAGGTAATACCGGTGCAATCACTTTGCTTGTACATTTCTTTAAAGCATTGAAACTCGTGTGAATGTAAACTTTGCAGTTTGGTAATTATGTCGTATTATTACCTTAAACGTTCGAAGTTGCACACATTTTGTTCTGTCACAATTATCGAAAATTAATGTTAGGTACTATATAAAGGCAGTTCAATATATTGCACCAATTTGTACAATATTGTGCATGAAATACATATATATTGAAACCTCGTGAGTATTAGTAATAGTAATCAATTGCACGGAGAAGCTATCAATCGTAAAATACACACAAATACTGGTGCGGTGAAAATGCTACGTGACAACAAAATTAATTGCTCTTTACATTCGTGAATTGATAAATTAAAAATACTATTGTAATATCAAGTAAGTAGGTACTTCCACATATGATTCATTAGATACCTCCTTCGTTACAATAATTATTTCTTAGACAGTGCTTCTTCAGATTAATAAACTTTAGTTTGACGTTTCCTTTGATTTCAACAAACGTAGGTTTAACGAATTAAAGTTCGAGATTTTTAAATCATCGTTGTACTTGTTTTAATGCTAAAAAAAAATAGTATGAAAGAAAAATTATATGATTGCATTTAAAAAAATGCATGAGGTTCGTAATTAACTAATCGACGCGATGCACCATCTCGCAACACTAATCTTATGTAGGACCGTAGTTTCGAGAAGAAGGTTTTGTGTGACATAACGTTCTGCATAACACAAGAGATTGAAAACATCCCACGGGGTATGCTATAGCGGGTAATGTTGAGCTTCATCGGTAATGTTCAGCAGAGTGTTTAGGGTAATGGAGACCATTTGGAAGACACACTTTTTAAGTATACATAAAAGTTGTAAGAGCTACTAATTTTGTATTTAAGGTAAATCTCCTTTCTTTATAAACCATTAGTACACCATTATAGGTTCATTAATACAAAGTGATGACCATTTATTCCTGTTGGAAAACCGGCAGGTGTTTCTGCTCAATCCCTTGTGTCGGTAAGGAAAGAATCTAGTTCCGCTTCATGCGCATAGACGGCGCTGTTCATATTCTAACCACGTGCCCTCTGTTAGGATTTCTCATAACCTTCGCATTGCTTTACCCTTCTGTGCCATTATAAAATAATTTGCAAGCCACATACGAAATAGGGAATAGACCTGTTACGCAGTACCGTTTTGTGTCAGTGTTGTGGTACACAGTGCTATTTTCTGTTTCGCGGTTTTGTGATTCATAAGCCCTATTACCATTTCCGTGTCACGCCCAACGTTAACGGCTAAACATGGAAGAAGAGTGCATCATTACTAGCGGTAGGAAATGAAGTTATAGTAGCGGGGAGAATAATTCAAATATATACAGATATACACTTTCATTTATTATTTTGAACATCTATCTGTCTATTTCCTATCTTCTATATACTGGGTGAAATAACTCCTGAATTAGATATGCGTTGGTTGGAAAATTGTTGTATATAAAAGTTGCATGATTTTGAGGGAGGCATTTCGTGACTTATTCTTTGTAGGTGTACAAATAAAGTGTGAACATTCGTAATTTAACTCACGAATAAATGGATGTATCCGATGGGTATTTATTTGGCGAATAAAGACAATTTTTTATTCGTGGTGCTTTTTATCTTCTTTGGTGAATAAGGATGTCTTCTTTACCTGTGTCTTTATTCGACGTTCATTCGAAGCTTTAATAACATTCGTGACCGCGTTTATTCGAGGATTGAGGGGCTCGATAACCTATAATTAATATTTGAGGTGTAATAAATTCTTTTCGTTTAATAAATACAAGTATGTCAAATAGCGGGCGAGGAGATTTAAATGAAATACAGGTTTGCGCAACAGGGCCAACTGTTTATTAAACGACAAAAATTTATTGCACCTCAAAAATTAATTGTAGGTATCACTGCATAATTCGAACCAACGGTTAACAATTGACAACTTTTTTAGTTACCATCGAAAATTAAGTTTTTACTTGTATTAATTCCGGTCAATTACGTTCCAATTAAAAACCATTACAATATTGAATTTAATTACATTATCAATGTATTTACTTTCTCATTGATTGATGTCAAACTTTGATACCATAAAATACTGGTAATTTTGCAATTTGTACATCCCAAGGTTCTGCTCGTATTTTCATATTTCACTCGCGAGCTGCAAGACACGACACTTTTCAAGTGTTTATAGTTTACAGATGTGTAACGGACACAAAAAAAAACGAATTACCGTTTTACAAAATGTTTATTAAGCTAAGATGCGGGTTCAGATCTGAACTCTGTGACTGGCCAGTCTGGTGTCTTCAGGAATAGTAATGACCAGGACCGGCGCTGGTGTACTTGGCGCCCTTATCCAAAAATTTATATCCACCCTAGAATCAGGGCTTCTCAAAAGACCTCTAATAAAAGTTAAAAAAAAAATTTTTGCGCCCGATGACACAAACCACAGAGGCGCGATTTCTGGATCCCGATAGCTATGCGGCTCTGGAGCTCCGAAAAGAGCAGCTCCTGACGCATACCTACATAATAAAGACGAAGTATTTTTTATTCATTCTTTATTTAAACAATGTTTTATCTAGAGTGCCCAACTCTGCTGTACTTAGAAACAGAGTTGGGTGTAATCACTTAAAAGTATAATTAATTATGTAACCAATTACCTTAATTTTATTCTAATTACAGTGTACTTTCAATTAAAAAGCAATTGCAATTAAATGTAATTACAATGCAATTACTAAATCAATTATATAAATTATTTTCTGTAATCGTTCATTTTTACTCACCTCAATTATAATTGTAATTCCCATATGTAATTGCAGGACAATTACAAAGCTGTTAATTGTAACCGTGGGCAATTACAATTATGAATATACAGTGCTGTCTCGAAAAAAACCCGCACCTCGTGTCTGCGCGCACGCGCTCTTTTTTAAAGGGTTATGTACCTACATACAGTAAACCAGGGACGCACAGACTTATTAAGACCACGAGCTACATAGATTCACTGTGACTTATGGGAGGGCCGCAAAAAAAAACATGAATGTTAGCTATTATATAGTATTTGTTTTATTTATATGTATCATATATTATTACAAAGAAAGATAATCAAATGTAAATAAAGAATTTAATTTGATGCGTGACATTGCATTGATTTAACTATTGTTTTAATATTTGGTTCGATTTTTGCAGTAGCCAAGCGCAAAATTGATTCTAAATTTTCAGTAGTCAAACGGTTCCTATTTTTCGATTTGTTAATATTCATGACTGAAAAAGTTTGTTCACAGATATAGGTTGACCCAAAGAGGCTTACGCATTTTAATGCTTTATCTAGCAACGATTTATATTTGTTTTTATCGACACAACGATAGAAGTTTAATAAATTGTCTTCATTAAATTTATTTCGTAGGTTCTCGTCGTTTTGCATGTCGATGAATTCAAGCTGTACTAATTCGGCTGCACTTTCGGGCAAAATAGCAAAAGGGTTGCTAAATAAATCTAGCAACGGTTTTACCGTTTGAAAATCGGAAAAACGATCCTTGAAGGCTGATATAAAATTATCAATCTTTTCAAAATATACAGTCTTGAAGTTGGCATTGAACTTTTCAGAAACTCTCTTGTAATTAGGAACAGGAACGTAAGTAAGTTCCTTGACTTTAATTGTGTTTAAAATAAATTTAACTTGCATTGAAAAGACAAAATGTGGCCGTAAAGTTGAATAATAAATTGATCTTTGCCCTGAAGTAGCGTATTTAACGTATTTAAATGATTAGTAATGTCAACAAGACAAGCTAAGTCACATAAGCAATCCAAACTTTTTATATCAGGGACGATTTTGTTTTTTTCAAACATGAAAATTTCAATTTCATGAATTAAATTTAGAAACCGCTCCAATTTATGACCGCGACTTATTGTTAGCCACCTCACTTCTGTGTAAAAAATTAAGTCACCGTATTCGCTTTCAATGCCTTCAAGAAACTTTGTGAACTGTCGATGATTAATGCCATTGGATCTAATAAAATTAATTGTTGGAACCACAACTTTCATAACACGTTCGAACCCTAGTTTCTTATTACCCCGGGTCCACACCAAGGCGAACACGAACAAAAACATTGTTCGCGACCGTTTTCGTCTGGTTTCGTCGTGTCCACACCGCGGCGAACACGAACAGAACTCCGCGTACGAACGTTCCCGAGGATGTTCGCGTCGGTAGGAACGCAGCGAACGAACATATCTGACGATACCTGACGATCCGCATCCCTTTCCATTGTGGGACTGCTCGTAAACAGGCGACCCTCTACGACAGGCCTGCCCCATCGGGTGCAAATACCTCCTGAATTTCTGGGACCCGGGAAACACCGAGCGCGGGACTGGTTACGTTTCTAACCACAGCATGGGTTGCGGGAGAATTGCATGAGTGTGCAGCCGTCCATGTAGGCTCGTACCACGACGCACACTCATGCAGTTCTCTCACAAATTTCGCAACGGGTAACAATGAAACAGTCCCGCGCTCGGCTGTTACTCGGGTCCCAGAAATTCAGGAGGTATTTGCACCCGATGGGGCAGGCCTGCTCTACGAGCATCCACCGGCAGGCACTCTACAGAAATAGTATGCGTGACAAGCTCGAATAAAATGTTCATATTTTTGTTTTAACATAATGAGAATATTTCCAACGTATGGATGAGATTTTTCTAATAAAAATTAAACCAAACACGACGCAATTCGGACAAATTTGAGTTCCGCTGATAATATATCCCCATAAAAAACTTAAAAAAAGTACAAAAATTACGCTAAGAACATGAAATCAAATAACTCACAAAAAATAGAAGATAATAATAATAATTACAAAATAAAAAAAAGATGTGAAATCAAAATGAGCTGCAAGTACATAAAGGTGTTTTCAGTCAAATACTTGGCGTGGTCAGGCAAGGTCAAGGTGTCGATGAATAAGAATTATTTAAAAACGCAAAATAATGAAAGTGTACACATATAGTCAGAGTTTTAAATTGACAAATTATCTGAAAGTTTGTGAGGGTAAAGGTATCGGTGTCGATGAATGATCTTGTAATTATGTTAAAACGCAATACAGTAAATCCTCGTATTAAACGGTGCGGACACTATTCCGTGCGGCCAATGCCACGAGTGAGAAAACCCAGTAGCGAACGAGAGGGAACGAAACAGTTGACATGAAGTTGCCGTCGACTCTTTCGTTCCCTCTCGCTCGTTCTCGGGTTCTCTCACTCTCGACCGAAGGATTCCAAGAAGTGGTGTGGAGAGCGCTGAACGCTTAACGCATAGTTGAGATGAGCCCATAGCGAGAGTTTACTGTAGTCTATTTGGCCTGCCTTACTTTCTGCCACGGTCAAGCCATACTAAATTACGGTGCCCTGTCACTCATTCTCAGTCCCTATAACTCGCCGCGGCAACTACAAAAAAAGTAGTGGAGATAGCAAATGATCGACTTTTGAAAACAGCACTGAATTTTTAACCATAAGGGGTGCGAAATTGATTTGCAGAGTGTCGAAATTATTCCACTCGAATATCGTTGAAAATGTTCAAATAGGATCGTGTTTAGCCCCTGTTTTATTAGGAAAACTTGAGCAATTCATTGATGCTACGATTTTAAAAATATAAAAATTTAAATATTTTAATAGTGGTTGACTGATTGCAAATTCCGAGCTTTACGCTCCATATAGTTTAGACTCCCGACTCTAGACTCTTTTTTTTTCTAACGCGGAGAAATCCTCATGGACACCCCGGCCCCTGGGCGGAAGACCGTGGTAGCGTCAGACTCAACTGATAAAACCCCACGGTGACTCCTCGCGCAACTCCTCGAGAACCAAACTACATACTATTACACGTAGGAGTAGACTTAGGACCCTACCGATTTGCAACCGATATGTGCAGCTCCCACGGATCTGACACACGCGATTGGTCGTAGCGCTTTCCCTACCGGTTTTCCTACCAATCAACAGTATATCCCTGCGCGAAACGAGTCTACTCTTAAGGATGTATGGGGCGTATAATATTAGACAAAAGTATATGAAATTTAAAATACTTGAATATCTACGTCTTGCGCATAGTAAATTTAGATGTAAGACACTCGAACAACAGTTGGAGTCTTATTTTTACTCCTAGAAAGATATTTTTCACTTTACAAATGCTTTATCAAGCATTATTTGCTAAACTTTTTGCAGTGAAAAATGTCCTGAATTCTCAATTTTTTCAAGTTATAATTTATTTTTTTAAAATGGTGTAGTGAAAACAATTGAAACTCGGCAGATATATTCATCTATCCATATACTACATGTAAAAAAAAATTGAAAACATTTGTACCATTTCTTCAACATTTTTTCAGCTGCTTTATCTGTCAAGGTCGTCTCTTTCCATAAGAGTACGTGTAAAATCAATGAAAATTAAGATCGTTATAACTCAGTAACCATTTAGTGAATTCGTTTAAAATTTTTGGAGCACATCAGGAAAATTAAAAAGAACAATCTCACCAATGTTTATCAACTTGGTACCATTTTGTAGATAGGTCCGATACATCCTTAAGTGGAATGCGCTACGCACTTTAGGGCTTGTTCCCGGAGGGAGAAAAACCTCCCCCAAAAACACATTGCACTCCAGGTGACGACGCCACATCCCGGGCGGAGAAACTAGGCCACTAGAAACTATATATCGGCAGAATTTGACAACGTCTCCCTGTTAGACCAAATATGCCAATGTCATAAGAGATTATGAAGCTTTTCTCCTGTTTTCGACGCTCCCTCTCATATTTCTGGAAGATTTGTGGTTAGCCATACGGGTGCCAAAACTTGACTGGTGGATAGAAGAATCTCTCGTTAACATTTTAAAATCGAAAATATTAATTTCGTTAGAATTTTTAGTGTTTCGTACCAATATGTCCTAGTCCTGAGCCACGAGCTCTTCACGAGTGAATACTGTATTTTATAGGGAAGGATTGAAGTACATAGTAGATAAATAGTATTTGAGGCAGTCAGAGCAAAACCGGACTAACACACATTGAAAAAAAATTAATATTTCCTATTTTATATGATTAGTACAGCCTTGGAACACATTTTCGCTACATACTCAATTTCGAAAAAAATTGAAATTGGGTTAGTCCGTTTTTGCTCTCAATGCCTCATTTAATCTGTTAAATTTTACGGTATTCAACAGAACACGCGTACTAACTTTATTTAATAATTAATTCCATCATTCTCGGATACACGTGTACTTTCGCGGGGCGCACTGTTACTAAAGATAACCAAATTAATTAAAGTGTATTTGATTCATAGATTCTTATCATATTTTATCATATTATAATGCATACTTGTCAGATTCTGACAGCATCCAGTAAGATAGCAGTGTTAAATGGATTTTTTATTTATAGACAGAAGGGGAGGACATCAGCAAACTGGAGAAAGCAGATATTCTGGAGCTGACAGTGCGACATTTACAAAGGCTACAAAGTTTCCAATCTTCCGGATTGTCGAGCATAATTACGAAGAGTGATGGCACTTCCGCTGAAAGTCGGTGGCTGTCCGGTTTCGGACACTGTGCAGCTGAAGCCTACAGATTTCTCTCGGCACTGCCAGGTGAAGGTGCGGAGAGGCTAGCGAGACACCTCGCAGCTGGTCTTCAAAAGAGCCGGCAAACGGATACATCGGTAATTATCTTTTCCACGATGATCCCATCGCGACGCAGTGAGGCAGAAACTGTGACGATGGTAATTCTCAGCAATCTTTACCGAGATTCAAGTGCAGCTATAATTATATTTCACAGTTATATTATATAACATTAAATATATCACAGTGCTCAACATTTTTTTGTTGAAATAAATTATGAAATGCACAAACAGGGTGGAGACAATGTCGTAGTACAGCCAGAGCAAAGAATGATTTCTTATAAAAATAGTAAGTTGAAGGTGCAGAATACGTTTTGTTAAGCTGTGATTTTGTTTTGAACAAAATCAAGTTTGATTTGAAAATACCACACGTGCACTGGACTAAGCAGTGAAGGTTCGTCAAGAGATAGTATAAATGCTATCATGTTTACATGTCAACGATCTAATTTTACAAGTGACGAAGTTTAAGGGGGGAAATCAGGGTGCCGGCCGAAAGAAAGGCTTATTTCGAGGCTCTGTTCTTGGGAAATTAAAAGTTTTTTAAATTTCTTTATTGGCATTAGAAAGTACATATCTTGAACAAAATTTTTCCCAAAATATCATGTAAAATATTGATTATTGTAGTCACAGTAGCGGATGCCATGATAGACCTGTAGAAATTTGTTTAAAACGGACGCACCTAAAGCGTTGCAACGGTAGCTCTAAAATAAAAGTTTATAACATTTTCTTAAAATCTGAGGCAAGTTCAGTTGTACGTACAAATTTTAAGAAAAATAATTTGTTACAAAATAGCGGACTTTTGAAATGGAAGAGTCGAAAATCAGTAAGAAAATCGACATTTTTTTCACCGTAACGAAGAAACTAATTATCCAATCAAAAATTCAATATGCTTAACTGAAGACAATCTTATTTGTAGCCGCCATGAAAAATTTGAAGAAAATCGGATGAAAATTAACTTAGTTATCCGTACGCCTAGTTTGAGAAACGTCGTTTCGAGAAAAACGCGTTTAATATTTTGGGATCAGATTTTGAGCATCCTGCACCCAACCATCTATAACTTCGTTATTTCTTCGAATTTTACTTTAATACTTTAAGGGCACATTTTTGAGACCCCAAGCAATAAGAAAATACAAAAAAGAACGATTTTTTCAAACCATCGCCCTGGTTTCCCCCTTAAGGAATCGCTGTAAATGATTAAAATCGATTTAATTTATAACATTAGAAGTTGCTGGAAATGTGTCTGTTGCCGTGGAGTTATATGTATTGTACTGTTTTACATGTTAGTAGGTATAGTTTGTGAGGTATACACATATTAAGCAATAAAAAGTATTGACATTATATAATTATATATTTTTATCTGTGGGATATTTCACATCAACTTTTGTTTGTATGAATATTTTCACATTCTACTGTATGTATACTATAGTAAAGGATAGTATTAACTTCATTTAAGAGAATTTAATTAATTATCTGCTATAAATCGGATGATTGCGATAATTTTCTCCGAATCTCCTGACTCAACTTGTAATAACATAAGAAATGAATTGCCAGCTTTACTAAAACATTTTTTTGTGTTCTTTTTCAGGTAAAATCAAATCTACTCCCTTTTCCGGCGGAACCTTGCCTCATAAATGCTACAATTCAAGACACCAGAGTAACGTCTTCGAACCAAAATGCAACAGTTAATTGTGGCACAAACACTGATGCAGTAGCATTCAGTATCTCGTCTAAATGTAATTCGGCGGTGGCTGTTAGTAACAATGAAAATTCGAATACAACTTGTATTTCTGGAACAAACAATTTGGAAGAGAAAGAAACAGTGAAAAGGGTAAAAGTGGAAGTTAGAGTTGACGACGATGAAGAAATCGACGTGGAACGTGTTGACAAAGCCGATCCTATGTGGCGACCTTGGTAGCCCATATAGGGTTTAAATATTTCAATTAACATAACAATCGCCTTAATTTAAATAATTAATCATAGTCGTGTACATATAAGGATTAAAGACAGTAATTAATATAGCATCTTTAATCCTGCATCGGTGATAAAATGTTGCATTTAATTATATCGTGTAAGAATAATAGCATTTTTATGGTCTCGTTTCACACCAAAACTATTGTTATCGTCTTACATAAATTACTGTTAATTTTAGTTGAAAAAGGAAATAACATATAGTTTTTTACGGTCTTGTTAGAAAATATACAGGGTGTTAAAAAAGGCTTAAGACTTGCAATTAGGAATCACACGATGACAGTTTAGTATTTTTTAGAGTCTCGGCACTTTCCCATATGTAAGAATTACGCGTCCCGTAGTATGTGGGATTCACTTTAGGGAGAGATTCAGAACTTGAAAATAATAAAAAAATTCATATAAACATATGTCTATTTGGCGTTATTTACTAGTTGCAGAGAGTTTTGAGTTGTAATCATTCTTTCGATGAACAAAGTTAGTTCTAACGTTTCTGCTCAATTGTTTACAAAGAATGCTCTATGTCTTAAGGTGGAATCTGACGGCACGTGGATCGGCGAGTCGGCTCGGCTCGCCCAGGCTCGCCCGGGCTCGCGAATCAACTATCCATGAGCGTTCTCACGGCGCGTGGGCTCGGCGAGTCTCGTACCAAGCTCGCCGATTCACGTTCCGTCAGATTCCACCTTTACATACCACCTTTTCTGTAATCGCAATTTCGCAAAAATTGTCTTGATAAGAGTATAGGTCATATTGCGTGGACTGCTCGTTCCCTAAACATAAATCCCTTGAATTTTATCCTGTGGTGATATTTAAAATCCTGCGCTACGTAAGGACTTTTGACAATGTTAAGTACTTCATGACAGAATTGAATCAGATTTCCAGTAAATTCCCGTAATATCTGCGGATATTAAATGAACAATAAGATTAATGACAAACGGTCTACAGACATGAGTTGACATGCAAGGTAGTTATTTTGAGCATGACCTGTATGGTAATCAAATACTGGTTGCCAGAATAAAACTGTCAGTGTATTACGTAAAGAAGGCCAAATAGGACATATGTTTATGTGAACTTTTCTAATGATTTTAAAGTGCTGAATGCATCCCCAAAGTGAGAGCTACGTATATATTATGGGGCATCGTGTATATGTTGGCGAAATATTTTGTACCAATTGAATAAGCACTAAATACTTTGCAAGCCCTGAACACTATTTTTAATATCTTCTATAGAATATTGTATATAATATAGTACGTATATATTTTCAATGTTAGTAAAAGGAGCATCTGTATACTATTTAAAATACTTGAAGACGTCCATACTGATTACATATTCCATGGTGTCCAGACGTTTTCCAGGAATACATTTTAGTTTTACGTTATATAGAATATTGATTATCATATGTTAAAGACTGTTAACACAAATTATGTTTCAAGTTTATTATAGTATATACATTGTTGGATTTTTTCTATTTTTCTTTACAATTATCGTTACTGCAGTAAAAGTACTATGCTTCTTTTTGTTTTGTACGTTAGTGATTAAATACTATTCTATGTGAACTCTCTATATTTCGAATTAATTTACATCGTTGTTCAGGCGGAATGACTTTTAAATCCGTAGGTATGTTCAAACTTGTTAACTAAATTGTAAACTCCCTCAGTTTTAAAAATTTTCTATTAGATAGTGCAGATGTCTCAAAATAATGAGATAATTCGAAACAAGCAAGTCAGAAATGATTTTTTGGCGCGATAAATTTTATAAAAGGAATACGTTATCACCTTCGTGTCTCTAAAGTTCTGAGATATATGGCCTACTATTCCTCACAGTCTTTATATTTTCTAATATCGCATGGCATTCTTGTATTCTCTATTCTGTGGCCAAACTCTTTAGAAATATTATTTTTATCTTTAAGACGTTTAAAAATAAAACCGTTCACAATTACAACACAATTTAATGATTACTAGACTTAATTCTATCGACTGACGTAAGACAAATATTCAAGCTGAGTGCACTATTCTTGGATGACTGGCTGGGCCCAGAATAGAGGACTTCTTATATTGGCCCTTATTTGGTACCTTCGGGTATTTTTAGTCCTATAGAGCAGGCCTGTCCAGGGATTTGCTCGCACGAGCAACCGCCAATTGCTATTCGCTCTTGAAGGCACCGAGCCAGGCCCCTCGCGCCCCTCAAGAGCGGACGGTCCCCATGGTGGGGCACAACCGTTGCTCTTGCCTTCGATCGCAACCACCCGCGGTTGCTCTTCGAAGGCAACAGCAAAAGTTGGACGGGCCCGCTATAGAGAGAAGTTTTGAGATATCGGTTCTTAGAGTCTCATCCTGATATTTAGAAGTTTCATCACGGTGTGATTTGTACTGCCTAGGCCCTAGACCTAAGGATAACTGATATTTAGAGCTTTCCAGTTTTCATGATGGGATCATCAGATGTCCAGATCTCAATCAGATTCCTAATTATTATCTCAGGGCCTTATCAAAAAATGCTAATCTTTGAATGTTTGTCTGAGCAGTGAGTTTCCCTCCGTGGCTGCGCCTAGCAACGAGTAAATATGTCATTAAAAACATATGTTACTCAATATATAAGAACGTCGACATTAACGTGCGAATCAGAGGGCCATGTATTCCAATATCTTTCTACGAAACAATCACTTTTGTGACAGTCGATAGCTACGTAATCACGAGTCACTAATCGTAAATGATCATCGCTAGGTGCTCGGCGTGTTTATGCTAAACATCTTATGCTACAGATCGATGCAGACATATCAGTTCCGGGTCAGTTCCGTGCCAGCGTACGGGTGGTAAGAACAGATCCTTTACGCCCCTCTTCTTTTAAGTTCCGACTGCTAGCACGGAACTAACCCGGAACTGATAAATGTGCCCGTACCTTAAGTCAGGCTCGCCCAACTTTTACTCTTGCCTTCGAATGGCAACCGCGGGTGGTTGCGAGCGAAGGCAAGAGCGACGGTTGTGCCCCACTATGGGGACCTTTCGCTTTTGAGGGGCGCGAGGAGCCTGATTCGGTGCCTTCAAGAGAGAAGAGCAACTTGCGGTTGCTCGTGCGAGCAAATACCTGGACAGGCCTGCCTTAGGTCCTACATCCCTCCCATAAAACCATTTAAAGCGAAATAGTATCGGGCTATCTGCCTTTGACTCAAATGTGTTGCGACTGTCATGAAAATTGTTTACGCAAAAGGAAATTGAAATTCTTTACTGCTTTACAACTCAGTACATTTTCCAAAAATATACATATTTCCCCTTATTGAATTACATTAGGAAACAGTGTATAATCCCTTACACAATTAGCATTTACATCGACTACCTATATTAACAAAAAAGGGGGTATTATGCTCAATTGAGTGCCTTTTTAAAATAGAATACAGAGGATTTATAAATTTTACTCCTAAACCTTACCAATGTACATACTCTAAGAACACTTTGAGTGGCGTTGGCATGATATCACGACGAGGGATTTTTACCTACTGGATGGTTTTCACATCTTTTCACGTTCATATTTTGGGGAAAGCATCAGCTATTATCCACGTGGTCTCGAATGTTTGTTCAGGGTGAGTTAAGCAAAACTTACGCGGCAGTATCGATCGCTCGGAAGGGCCGGACCGACTTGAATAGGTGTTTCCCTAAATCTTTCGCCACTCAAAATGTTGATCATTTTGATAAATAATATCATATACACAGGTTCGTAAGCAGGGTCGTTCCTGGCATGAGTGCAGAATTGAGGGCTCGGATGCAATAAGGGGACTAGCGCTCGAAAATGGGAAAAATTATTGTCCAAACGCTATGAAATATTGGAAAATTAAATGTTGTTAAACTGTATTTTAAAAAATATAGTGTTGTAAAGCTCGTCACGACACACATTTTTTTCTATTCACAGTTTGTTTATCGAATCATTACTATTCGAGCTAAAAATTATAAACGAAAAAATTTTCATCGTCCAAAATCATTATTTCTTTAAACATAAATTGCGATAACTTGAGTAAATATTAAGGGATCGTTATGAGACTTTAAACATAAAACTCAGAAAACTCTAGCGAAGCCGCAAAATGTATGCACAAAACTCTTATGTTAACAAATGTAATAATATTTCATTAAAAGGTAATACTGGATATAACCCATGTTTTTCAACGTTCGCCGTTAAAAAGTATCGAGGCAATTTTGAGGTACATATAACTTGCAGCGACAAAGTATTTCCTTAATATACAAGGAAGATTTTCACCAATTTTCACACTGATTAATAAATAATTGTAGAAGATATGACGATATATATAAATCTCCCGCGCCACCAATAGTCAACAGCCGCGTGTAATGGGCTATTTAGCAGTCTTAGCATTCGCGTTGACAGTTGGCGCCGTGGGAGAATTATATATATCGTCATAACTTCTACAATTATTTATTAATCAGTGTGAAAATTTGTGAAAATCTTCCTTGTATATTAAGGAAAAACTTTGTCGCTGCAAGTTATATGTACCTCAAAATTTCCTCGATTCTTGTTAACGGCGAACGTTGAAAAACATGGGTTATATCCAGTATTACCTTTTAATGAAATATTATTACATTTGTTAACATAAGGGTTTTGTGCATACATTTTGCGGCTTCGCTAGAGTTTTCTGAGTTTTATGTTTCAAGTCTCATAACGATCCCTTAATATTTACTCAAGTTATCGCAATTTATGTTTAAAGAAATAATGATTTTGGACGATGAAAATTTTTTCGTTTATAATTTTTAGCTCGAATAGTAATGATTCGATAAACAAACTGTGAATAGAAAAAATGTGTGTCGTGACGAGCTTTACAACACTATATATTTTAAAATACAGTTTAACAACATTTAATTTTCCAATATTTCATAGCGTTTGGACAATTATTTTTCCCATTTTCGAACGCTAGTCCCCTTATTGCATCCGAGCCCTCAATTGGCCTCCGTACCTGGGCGGCCAAACCTAGGGGCGGCCACAGGCCGTTTCTTATATGTAAAATTTTGACTAATAAGTATAATAATTGAAACTCTTTTGCATGATAACAGCTTAAAATTATGTACATATTGATATAAAAGTAAATACTGCATATCAAATTCCTAATTAAAGAATACTAAATTAACAAGGGCGGCAATATTGTTTTCGCACCTGAGCGGCCAAACCCCAGGAACGACCCTGTTCGTAAGTGACTCCGTCTAAAGCTACACGCTAAATGAAAGATTGCAACATATAAATAACTGTGAAGTGCAGCCATATTGTTTGACTTCATTAGGATACGATAGTGGAATGTAAACGATCTATAAGTTGAACACAGTACGCATTTGTACGCACAGTACGTTAAACACCGAATAAATATAAAAAAACAACAGTATTAATTCGTAAGTAGAAGTAGTATATCTAAGCCGATTCTGACAAACCCAATCAACCTAGGGAGAGTGCGTCCGTCGCCACACCAGCGGGGAGGAGAGGGAACTACCCCTACTTTGCGACATGTGGGTCTATCTTTCTCTGTTTAGAGATATGAAATGTATACAGGGTGTCCCAACATTGCGGGACAATCCGGAACATGCAATATCCCGATACAAAAAGTTATCGAAAAGTCGTTTACAGTTTTGGGATCCGAGGCTTCGTTCTCGAGGTATTAACAGTTGAATGTTAGATATCCGACTTTCGGGCCGCGCAGTTTAAGGTTGGGGGCATACCAGCGTTTTTTTTTTACGGACGTTTCGACAATACATTGCAGTATATTAAACTTACGCTACTGTGCGGTGTATACGCACGTCCGTCAAAATTGACGACCACCGCGATAGACGTAAAGAAAATGCTCGTGTGCCTCCAGCCTAAAGCCGAAACAGCTGAGCGCGGAGCAGTGACCGCTCGCACGCACGCGCAGGAGGCATGCGTAGATACAGACCCACACACAGGGTCCGCGCGAGGCGGATTCAGTGCGTTCCCCGGAACCTGGCCCCACGTTTTACAAATCCTCACGGTTTACGAAAAGCTCATCACAAATTTTGCAGGGCCCTATGCATAGATATTTATAAAATTTAGAAGTACAATATAAATGCGTTTTTTTTGGCCTGGCAAAATTTTGGAACAATTTTGCACACACACTCACAGAATAGAGCCGACCGCGCTACTTCTCTACTGTGTGCGTGGGTCTGTCTCTACGCGACATTTTTTACACGGTTGACAGCTTTACAGAAAATCTGCACATCCGATTCATATCGTTCATGTCGCATTTTGTTTACAAAACATTTTGTTTTCTTCTATTTCTTTTTCAACGACAGGGGTTGAATTTCTAACGAAATTTCACAATTTTTTTCACAAGTTCGCCATTTTGTTGCTTTTCAAAATTTTCAAAATCTCATCCGTCGTGCCATAACCACCCGCTTATAGTTTCTAAAGCATTTTGGTTTTTTGATTTTCAAAGAACCGTTTCGTCGGAAAACTGTCAGCTATGTCAGCGGAGATTTTTTGCAGCGCTAAGTTACTGGTCCCGTACAGCTTAAAAATCTGCTTTAAATAAATTTAAAAATAAAATCGTATAACTTAAATATCCAATAAAAAATCCTGAAAGTTTCAAAAAGATTCATTAACTAGTTTCTTTTTAATAAATTTCTAAAGATAGCTTTACTTTTTGGGCCATTACCCTGTTATTCCCCCTTAAACTGCACGGCCCGAAAGTTGGACCACTCATATTCAACTGTTAATATCTCGAGAACGAAGCCACGGATCCTAAAACGGTATAGGACTTTTCGATGTCTTTTTGCATTAGGATATTGCATATTTCGGATTATCCTGCAATTGGGGGACACCCTGTATATGGAAATCTGTCGTCGCTGCGAGATTTAAAATAAAGATTTCCATGTGGTTTGACAATCACGATCGACTGCAGATGTGTGAATACTTTCTAAGTGGTGTTTTTGTGATATTGTTACTTACATATACGCGTGTGCAAATTGTCAGGATTTTTATCGAGGTACGTGTGTTTCAGTACCCCTGCAAAAGGGATATACCCTGATAACCATCTGCCTGCAGTCTGCCAGCAGATGGACAGCAGGGTCTGCCAGGAGAGCGCAGGATCTGCCGGCAGCTGCGGCGCAGCCTACGTCAGGGGGTGGACAGTATTATAGGTTTCGTGCAGAAACATAGTTCATCTCATTTTGCGTCTACGCTAGATGGCGCAGCGTTTCGTCCCCCCGCGCCCCTCACTCCTCTGGAGGAAGGTTGCGTCCATCTTCGTTGGTCTTCCGGTCATTCCGATCTTGCCAGGTCTTCCTCGCACATCCTTGACTGACGCCACTGACGCCGCCATTGGTCGCCATTGCATATTTTTGTTTGTAAATTGTACTAATTGTGTTGTGTTTAAGTGTGATTTCAGGTAATTGTGCAGAGAAAATGGATACAAAACGGATTTCCAAGGACAAGGGAAAGTGTGCTGTTCGGGATTGTCCATCAACGCGAAAGGAACATTCTCATCGGTTTCCAAAATCAGCTATAATCGCTTCACAATGGATTGAAGCAGCGCGTAGTCCGCGATTGCTAGGTTTAACTCCCAAGCAGGTCTACGATAATCGGTATGTAATTTGTCAGTTACATTTTCATCCACAGGATTACCAATGCAGTGTGCGGAGAAAACTGAAGGAAGGAACTGTACCGTCCTTGTTGCTGCCTGAGGAAACTGATAACAATTCATCTTCAAAGGAAGTTGAGGAGAAGATTGATCTGGACAGGAAGGAAGATTCATTACATGGGATGACTATTACTCCGTCAAGTGCAGAGTTTTCACCAACTACATATCGGAATTCATTTCAACAATCAACGGCTCGCATGTAAATCAAATGTAATCGGTGCTAGAAAACCTTATGGCGTATTCGGAACTTTTTCGCTTCCGATTGGCTCAAATTCGCAATCAGTGTGCACCAGAGCGACCGTCCGAATACGCCACTAGAAAACGTGCTACACTAGGGCGCGTTCCGATTCACGCATAATGCGCATAAAATGTATAGGATATGTCACGTACCCTATGCACTTCATGCGCATTATGCGTGAATCGGAACGCGGCCTATGCCAAGGCACCACCGGCGTAGCACGAAATGGCACCAGTGCGTGTCTGCCGAATCCGCTAATAGTTATTAAGCATGCTTTGTATTGGGCTCTGCCCGTTTGTCTTCTGTAATAATAATAATAAGAAATTCGCAAAAGGTGCGTTCCGTGTTATGGAAGTACGAGATGTAACAGATGGACTGTAATTTTGGAATATAATAAAAAAATTCTTTGAAACAATTTCATTACCTTTTTCTTATTCATAAAACACGCTTTTATAATTATAATATATGATATCGGCGCACAGTTTCGGTCATTTAAAGGAACAAAAGCTCATTTGCAACTATAAAAGAATCAGTTTCCGACGTTTCGGTCAATGTTTTAGACCTTTATCAAGTTAAAAATTATAAAATTATACTGCGTATGCTTTTGCGTAACGCACGCTGATAGACGCGTGCGGCGTACGAGTCGGTTGGACGGTGACTGAGGTAAACAGTATACACCAGGACATCCAGAGGGGAAGGCAACGTATGGTCCAAACAATGTCCCAACGAAACCGTTGAATATCTTGAAATAAGATTAAACGTACGAAAGTCCGAGACCTCACCAAGACACCGCAAAGTTAACAAAATTAATCATTTATGTGGTAAAATAATCTATCACTCAAACGTTACATACCATTGAAATAGTATGTATTGATGCTCGAAACATAGACGTTATGGAAAATCGGAATTTCTAATAGAAAAAATTGCGTCATATCGGCCTTATTGTTTCAATAAGGTTGCGTAGTAATCCTGTATTTTAGGTGTTTCATACCTCAGATTTACGCTAGGTTGTTTAATCATGTGCAATGTTTCTAAAAGAATTCTCTGATTTAATTTAGTTTCTCTATCAACGACTTTGACATTGTCGTAGTCAAATCTATGATCAAACTCCAAAGAGTGCCTTGTTAATGCAGTGTGTTGGAGGGGAGGTAAGAAAATATTCCTCTTATGTTCATAAATACGTTTCTCCAAAAGTCTAGACGTCTGTCCAATGTACACATGCCTACACCCCATGCAAGGGATAGAGTACACAATATTCGAATTTTTGAGCAATGATATTTTGTCTTTGATCGGAGGAAATAAACGTTTAGTGTAAAATGGTAAATTAAAAATGGTATGAATTCCTACTTTCCTGAAGATTCTTCTTATATCATTTGAAATGCTATTGACAAAAGGTATAACCACTGTATTTCTCCAGCTAATTGGTCCAGTTTTTTTAGCTTTTTCTTCTTTACGCTTTTCAACTAATAACGGATGGTAAATCTCGAAAATGCGTTCCCTTATAATAGCCGAGACCATTTCTCCAGGGTAACCATTACGTTTCAGCGTGTCTTTAACAAGAAGCAAATTAGCTTGTCGAAATTCAGGGTCAGCAAGTAAAACAGCACGATCTATTAATCCCTTTATCAACCCTACTTTGTGCTGCATGGGATGAGCAGAGAAAAAATTGATGTATCTCCCCGACCAACTCGGTTTATGATACCAGTTCGTAATGAGTTTATTGTTAGACCTAATGACGGTTGTGTCAAGAAAACTCAGACAACAATCCTTCTCAACCTCACAGGTGAATTGTAATCTAGTGTGAAAACTGTTAAAAGTGTCCAACAATGTTTGTAGATTCTCTAGATTGATGCAGATGATAATGTCATCAACGTATCTTTTATAGAAAGAAAGTTGAAATGGTACCTTTGAGAGGGAAACAGTCTCCAACCTTTCCATTACTATATTGGCAATGACCGGAGAAATTGGGGAGCCCATTGCCGTTCCAAAAACTTGCTTGTAGAAGATCCCATTAAACAAAAAAATGTTAGCTTCCAAAACAAATTTAACAGCTTGGAGGAATCCATCACGATCAATTTTTGTGTGCTGTTGAATTTCTGTCCAGCGGTGATCCAAAACCTGTATGGCTAAATCGATGGGAACATTAGTGAAAAGAGACACTACATCTAAAGACACTAGACGCATTGATTCTTCCGGAAGTTGGATATTCCTAATTTCATTGCAGAATTGCCAACTATCCACTGTGTGATATGAAGATTTCCCTACTATTTTAGAAAGTATGTCCGCAAGGAACTTCGATAGTTTATATGTAGGGCCACCAATGGAGGAAACGATAATTCTCCAAGAGAGGGTTTCTTTATGCGCTTTTGGAATGGCGTATGCTCTAGGTACAACGGAATTGTAGGTCTTCAAAAGTTTGCCCACCCCTTCACTTATATGCTGTTTCTTAACCATATTAGAAATGATGGAGTTGGATCTCCTCTCAAAGGTACATGTGTATTCAAATCTACTGACTATATATGTGGTTTCATCATTCAACATTTTCGTTACCTCAGAGATATAAAAATCTTTGTTTACTAGTACAGTGGTGTTCCCTTTATCGGATTTTAGGACTAATAGGTTATTATTTTCTTGAAAAAATTTTTTTGTTTCAATGATTTCAGATTCAGAAAGTAATGGATTGATAATTCTTTTATGATTAGTGGTGAAATTTAAAATTTTGTTGACCATTCTAATTCTGGTTGTGGTTAGTGCGTTTTCATCATTAATTTTCATTAAACCTGACTCAACTGAAGAGATGAATTTGGGAGAGGTGATAAAATTCCTCGGGACACAAAGGGCATGTTTTGGTCCTAACATTAATACTTTCTTTACATTCGTTGGAATTTCTACATCAGTGAGATTTTTAAACCAATTGTTGTTATCAATATCAGAGACGAAACTGTTGAATGAAGAACCACCGTTAAAATTGTTATTAAAATCGTTATTAAAATTGTTTTTCTTAGCTGCTAGCAAATTGTTGAATTTCTTGATACATTTATCCTTCTGAATTTTGAATAATCTAGTGTATTTCTTATTCTCAAGAGTGCAGAACCTTTCAAAAATATGTGGAGGAAGGGTGAAAAGAATTTCATCGTTTAATTGTGCTATTCTGTTTGCAATCGAATATTGTATATTGTGTGTGTCTTTGATAACAATATTGAGTAATTTCCTTGCGTATCTCTTTTGTAAATTCAACAATTTGCAAGAGGTAGAAATCGAAGAAGTGAAAAAATTAGAAGTGTTCATTAAATTGTTAGAAATGAATCGTGGGATAACATTGCCAGTTCTACATCTTAATAAAAATAATTTTCTATTACTTATCTTAGCCATATTCAATCTATTGTTGGATAAATCCTTGAGATTTTTTTAAGTCTGCTGTCCAAATTGTCTTGCAATTGACATGAAAAAGCTTTCCTGGGTTGAATGTGTTGGAATTTCGCCATTCATTTTAAATAATAAAGTTAAAATATCGACCGTAAGAATTTTTAAAATTATAATATATGATATCGGCGCACAGTTTCGGTCATTTAAAGGAACAAAAGCTCATTTGCAACTATAAAAGAATCAGTTTCCGACGTTTCGGTCAATGTTTTAGACCTTTATCAAGGAAAGTTAAAAATTATAAAATTATACTGCGTATGCTTTTGCGTAACGCACGCTGATAGACGCGTGCGGCGTACGAGTCGGTTGGACGGTGACTGAGGTAAACAGTATACACCAGGACATCCAGAGGGGAAGGCAACGTATGGTCCAAACAATATCCCAACGAAACCGTTGAATATCTTGAAATAAGATTAAACGTACGAAAGTCCGAGACCTCACCAAGACACCGCAAAGTTAACAAAATTAATCATTTATGTGGTAAAATAATCTATCACTCAAACGTTACATACCATTGAAATAGTATGTATTGATGCTCGAAACATAGACGTTATGGAAAATCGGAATTTCTAATAGAAAAAATTGCGTCATATCGGCCTTATTGTTTCAATAAGGTTGCGTAGTAATCCTGTATTTTAGGTGTTTCATACCTCAGATTTACGCTAGGTTGTTTAATCATGTGCAATGTTTCTAAAAGAATTCTCTGATTTAATTTAGTTTCTCTATCAACGACTTTGACATTGTCGTAGTCAAATCTATGATCGAACTCCAAAGAGTGCCTTGTTAATCAGAGATGGGCAAAAATTTATCTAAAAGATTTAAGGAAAGATAACTTTCGGTTATCCTTTATTCGTGCTTGTTTTTCTGAAGAATATATTCAACCTAGTTTATCTGTGAGATTTTATATCAGGAAATACATTCGTCACGTACAGTGTATTCGAAGCTCGATGTAACGCGTATCCGTATTCGACGCCTCTATAGCGGCGAGACGTTATTCGAGAGGCATTATTCGTGACAGTGTAGCCGAGAGTTTCAGCTTATCTTTTACCATTATTCGACAGTCGAAGGCAGCGCCATCGTGTATTTTACGGTTGTATCCGTCAGGATTTGGCTACGGAAGTTTATCTGTGAGATTTCAATAGAACGAGTTCCTTCTTAACCCTTATACGTTATTCGAAGCTCGATATAACAAGATAATTTATTCGACGCTTTTATTCGTAACGAGTTATTCGGAAAGGATAAAATCACATGATATCTTGATTCGTAATTTTTATTCGTTGGCTTCGAATAACTGGACATTGCGATCCTACGTTGCCAGATCGTAATACATACATATGTATAAATGAACGGTTTAAAAACTATGAAGCTCGAGAATGTTGTAGCTGCTAGAAAGGAAAATTGTAGAAACTGGCCATTTTTGGATCTGTGTGGCAACGAGACATTTTTACAGCATGGGTACAGATCGCGCGATATAACTTTGCCTCCGAGTGACAACTGAGTAGGCCGTGCGTGCGAGAGAGTCTGACCGTCGGCGTTCTTTTAATTCGTTTGGAAAAACGTGCGATCGCACACGGACGAGTATCATACAAAGTAACAGGTTAGGCGTGATACTCATGCGTGTGCGACCGTATGTTTTCCGAATCGAATTAAAAGAACGACGACGCGACGGTCGGACTCTCTCGCACGCACGGCAAACTCACGGCCTACTCAGTGGCCGCTCGGAGGCAAAGTTATATCGCGCGATCTGTACCCATGCTGTAAAAATGTCTCGTTGCCACACAGATCCAAAAATGGCCAGTTTCTACAATTTTCCTTTCTAGCAGCTACAACATTCTCGAGCATCATAGTTTTTAAACCGTTCATTTATACATATGTCTAGAGACGCGGTAGCGTCTCGACGCCAAGTACAGGAAAGACACCCTGTATATGTCGACTGTCGCTACCGCTATCATTTACTCGAGAAACGGCTAATCCAACCTAACCTGAAACTTATTTCATTAATATCTCACGACGCCTGCAATATTTTCTAAATTGAAAGGCAATTTTCTTATGTAAACCGCATATAAGCTTTCGAATAAGACCAAATTTCAATAAAATCTGTCCACGCATTACAGAGATATCATAATATCATGTCATGGATCTGTCAGAAACGGTAGATTTTTCTTCTGATTCTTCTTCTCCAGTCAAAATTTTCGTCGACATAATACGTATACGCGTTACACGCACACCTTCAGCCAAAAGAAACTAGCGTATGTATGATCGGCGTCCGCCATTGTATAACCTATAACCTAACCTACCAAGTGTCAAACCGTCATAACCTGTCAAGTGTCAAATAATGTAAGTGGTCCAAATTTGAAATGTCAGGAGCTTTTACACTAAATAGGAGACTGAATTATTGTCTCAATTAACAAGGTAAGTCGCCAAATTTTTTTTAATAGATTTCTTATGTAGAGTCGCAGACTTGGAAGTTGTCCGGAGAAGGTTCGACAAAGAAGTATCTTCTTTCGCATAAGTTTCTGGAAATTTGTACCATGCATGTACAAAATAATATAGTGTAGTAAAAAATTGCATTGCATTTAAATTGCCAGATACTTGTATTTTTGTATATACCAGGAATTTAGAGTTTTTATGTAAAGCTTATTATATTATAGAAATGAAGGGGACGCACAGGACTTCCATAAAAATGAAGGAGAAGCACAGGCTTGGATAGTAGAATTGAAGGGGACGCACAGGCTTGGTTGGTTAGAAATGAAGGGAATGCGCAGGCTTGAAGGTTGTCCAGAGAAGATTAGATACCGCGTCTCTAGATAGATAGACAGAGCATCTTGTTTCGCACAAGTTTCTGGAAATTTGTCAAATAAGGTAAATCGACAAAACTTGTCAAATTAGCGTAGCATTAAGAATTAAGATTAAGAATATTATGGCGTACCGCTTGCAATGTAGAGTCAGTCACATTAGTCAAGAAAGTACGTTGAAAATACATCTCGCTTGATACTTTCCAATCTTTTGTGAAAGACATTCGTAAAACTCTAATTAATCATACGCTCTCACCTCCTTTAGACACATTATGCAGTCTCTACAATTACTATAGCAAAAGGCCACTCTATTTCTATATTTCTATATATATAAATTCTACGTTAAGTCGTATATTTACAGATTTACAGATACTCGAAGCAGAAGATGATGCAGTGTGATCTACGTCAAACTCTGTACGCACAAATTTGCAGGTAGGGTTTTGCATACGTAATTATTCATTCAATGATCTTGAGGATGTGTGATAAATTGTAAATAATTAATAAATGTGTCCTATTTTTCAGTTAACGATGCGGACGAAGAGAATTATTTCAACAGCTGAAAGGGAAAGTTACTGAAAATGAAAAACTCAAAAACCTCTCGGGTAATATCCTTACTTTTATTATCAATAAATCCTTTTAATATATCTGCTATCTCTGTTAGCCAAAACCTTGAGCAATATTTTACATATTTTCTCTCGATATGAACGTTGTCGCTAGCGCTAAGCGATTATGAAACCCTTTTTATATAAAATCTTTAATTTCTTCTAGATTCTTTTTGTGCGTTGTAATTTCTCGACTAATAATGGCTCTTATGTGCTTTTTTGTATTGTTATACTCTTTTGCTTCTGGATTTATACATTCTTTAACGAGATTTTGGCTACGTGTCCTATCTGTACAACCTTTATACTTATTCCTTTTAATAAACGCTATATTTTTAATTTCTACACTATTGTTGTGCACAGGCAACGCCCAAGCACACGCATTATCTAGAGACGCGGTAGCGTCTCGACGCCATACACACTACCATACATTATACACATTATATTACTCAAGAACGTTTCGAGACGTTTCTAAGCTATGTGAGTCGCGAGGCAACCGCGAATCTACGAAATCAGCAAAAATGCGAGCACTTCGCCGTGACCATGTACGATAACGCGAAGCGGCGGCACCTACTTGTATACCTCAGTCTAGTTTTAGTTGTTTTTGAATAAAGACTTTAAGTTTAAACAAATATGGTGTAGTTCACCCGGTGGATTCTCATCCTTTAATCACTCCCGAACCCACGATTACGTCAGATCTCGTACCAGCCTTGCGAGCCATCACGCAGGGCACGACAATATAGTATTGAATTATTTTTTCTTTTAATTCAGAAAGATCGCCGTATTTAATGGCATTTGGTACAAAAGTAAAGAAGCTCTTGTGGCAGTGAAATAAATAAATTACCATTTTGAATATTTTAGCTCAAAGTTATGATTTTAAAAATCCGGAAGAAGCGTATCATATTTTTTTATGTTCTTCCTACAAAATACTTTTCTGTATATGATGACCCCATAAAAAACTTTCAAAAAGTAAAAAAAGTTACGCCAAGTACATGAATTATCTTTGTAAAAAGAAGTGAGATCCCCATAAAAAACTTTCAAAAAGTAAAAAAATTACGCCAAGTACATGAATTATCTTTGTAAAAAGAAGTGAGATCCCCATAAAAAACTTTCAAAAAGTAAAAAAATTACGCCAAATACACGAAACAAATAAATCACAAAAAATAAAAGATAATAATATAAATCACAAAAAATAGAAGAAAATATATATATCACAAAAAATAGAAGATAATAATAAAAGATAATAATATAAATCACAAAAAAATAGAAGAAAATATATAAATCACAAAAAATAGAAGAAAATATATATCACAAAAAAAGAAGATAATAATATAAATCCCCCAAAAAATAGAAGAAAATATACAATATAAAAAAAGATGTGAAATCAAAATGAGCTGCAAGTACATAAAGGTACTTTCCAACTGCCCTTAAGATGACACAACTACATAGACACAGCTAAAATGCTGTGTTCATACATTCCAGTACTCATATCGCGGACATTTTAATTATCCCATCAAAAAGAATCCCAATTAAAAACATTGTCGTAAATTAATTAATAGCTTTACAAAATTATTATACAAAATTGCGCAAATTATAACAATGGCTATTTATAAAAAGAAAAAATGTATTAAATAATATTAAGCAGATATATTTTTATAGAAATAAATATTTCAATACCAATAAATATTTTATTCAAAATACTTGGCGCACTAAGACAATTAACATTTTTTCGGTTTCGCAGCGCCAAGTATTTTGAATAAAATATTTATTGGTATTGAAATATTTATTTCTATAAAAATATATCTGCTTAATATTATTTAATACATTTTTTCTTTTTATAAATAGCCATTGTTATAATTTGCGCAATTTTGTATAATAATTTTGTAAAGCTATTAATTAATTTACGACAATGTTTTTAATTGGGATTCTTTTTGATGGGATAATTAAAATGTCCGCGATATGAGTACTGGAATGTATGAACACAGCATTTTAGCTGTGTCTATGTAGTTGTGTCATCTTAAGGGCAGTTGGAAAGTACCTTTATGTACTTGCAGCTCATTTTGATTTCACATCTTTTTTTATATTGTATATTTTCTTCTATTTTTTGGGGGATTTATATTATTATCTTCTTTTTTTGTGATATATATTTTCTTCTATTTTTTGTGATTTATATATTTTCTTCTATTTTTTTGTGATTTATATTATTATCTTTTATTATTATCTTCTATTTTTTGTGATATATATATTTTCTTCTATTTTTTGTGATTTATATTATTATCTTTTATTTTTTGTGATTTATTTGTTTCGTGTATTTGGCGTAATTTTTTTACTTTTTGAAAGTTTTTTATGGGGATCTCACTTCTTTTTACAAAGATAATTCATGTACTTGGCGTAATTTTTTTACTTTTTGAAAGTTTTTTATGGGGATCTCACTTCTTTTTACAAAGATAATTCATGTACTTGGCGTAACTTTTTTTACTTTTTGAAAGTTTTTTATGGGGTCATCATATACAGAAAAGTATTTTGTAGGAAGAACATAAAAAAATATGATACGCTTCTTCCGGATTTTTAAAATCATAACTTTGAGCTAAAATATTCAAAATGGTAATTTATTTATTTCACTGCCACAAGAGCTTCTTTACTTTTGTACCAAATGCCATTAAATACGGCGATCTTTCTGAATTAAAAGAAAAAATAATTCAATACTATATTGTCGTGCCCTGCGTGATGGCTCGCAAGGCTGGTACGAGATCTGACGTAATCGTGGGTTCGGGAGTGATTAAAGGATGAGAATCCACCGGGTGAACTACACCATATTTGTTTAAACTTAAAGTCTTTATTCAAAAACAACTAAAACTAGACTGAGGTATACAAGTAGGTGCCGCCGCTTCGCGTTATCGTACATGGTCACGGCGAAGTGCTCGCATTTTTGCTGATTTCGTAGATTCGCGGTTGCCTCGCGACTCACATAGCTTAGAAACGTCTCGAAACGTTCTTGAGTAATATAATGTGTATAATGTATGGTAGTGTGTATGGCGTCGAGACGCTACCGCGTCTCTAGATAATGCGTGTGCTTGGGCGTTGCCTGTGCACAACAATAGTGTAGAAATTAAAAATATAGCGTTTATTAAAAGGAATAAGTATAAAGGTTGTACAGATAGGACACGTAGCCAAAATCTCGTTAAAGAATGTATAAATCCAGAAGCAAAAGAGTATAACAATACAAAAAAGCACATAAGAGCCATTATTAGTCGAGAAATTACAACGCACAAAAAGAATCTAGAAGAAATTAAAGATTTTATATAAAAAGGGTTTCATAATCGCTTAGCGCTAGCGACAACGTTCATATCGAGAGAAAATATGTAAAATATTGCTCAAGGTTTTGGCTAACAGAGATAGCAGATATATTAAAAGGATTTATTGATAATAAAAGTAAGGATATTACCCGAGAGGTTTTTGAGTTTTTCATTTTCAGTAACTTTCCCTTTCAGCTGTTGAAATAATTCTCTTCGTCCGCATCGTTAACTGAAAAATAGGACACATTTATTAATTATTTACAATTTATCACACATCCTCAAGATCATTGAATGAATAATTACGTATGCAAAACCCTACCTGCAAATTTGTGCGTACAGAGTTTGACGTAGATCACACTGCATCATCTTCTGCTTCGAGTATCTGTAAATCTGTAAATATACGACTTAACGTAGAATTTATATATATAGAAATATAGAAATAGAGTGGCCTTTTGCTATAGTAATTGTAGAGACTGCATAATGTGTCTAAAGGAGGTGAGAGCGTATGATTAATTAGAGTTTTACGAATGTCTTTCACAAAAGATTGGAAAGTATCAAGCGAGATGTATTTTCAACGTACTTTCTTGACTAATGTGACTGACTCTACATTGCAAGCGGTACGCCATAATATTCTTAATCTTAATTCTTAATGCTACGCTAATTTGACAAGTTTTGTCGATTTACCTTATTTGACAAATTTCCAGAAACTTGTGCGAAACAAGATGCTCTGTCTATCTATCTAGAGACGCGGTATCTAATCTTCTCTGGACAACCTTCAAGCCTGCGCATTCCCTTCATTTCTAACCAACCAAGCCTGTGCGTCCCCTTCAATTCTACTATCCAAGCCTGTGCTTCTCCTTCATTTTTATGGAAGTCCTGTGCGTCCCCTTCATTTCTATAATATAATAAGCTTTACATAAAAACTCTAAATTCCTGGTATATACAAAAATACAAGTATCTGGCAATTTAAATGCAATGCAATTTTTTACTACACTATATTATTTTGTACATGCATGGTACAAATTTCCAGAAACTTATGCGAAAGAAGATACTTCTTTGTCGAACCTTCTCCGGACAACTTCCAAGTCTGCGACTCTACATAAGAAATCTATTAAAAAAAATTTGGCGACTTACCTTGTTAATTGAGACAATAATTCAGTCTCCTATTTAGTGTAAAAGCTCCTGACATTTCAAATTTGGACCACTTACATTATTTGACACTTGACAGGTTATGACGGTTTGACACTTGGTAGGTTAGGTTATAGGTTATACAATGGCGGACGCCGATCATACATACGCTAGTTTCTTTTGGCTGAAGGTGTGCGTGTAACGCGTATACGTATTATGTCGACGAAAATTTTGACTGGAGAAGAAGAATCAGAAGAAAAATCTACCGTTTCTGACAGATCCATGACATGATATTATGATATCTCTGTAATGCGTGGACAGATTTTATTGAAATTTGGTCTTATTCGAAAGCTTATATGCGGTTTACATAAGAAAATTGCCTTTCAATTTAGAAAATATTGCAGGCGTCGTGAGATATTAATGAAATAAGTTTCAGGTTAGGTTGGATTAGCCGTTTCTCGAGTAAATGATAGCGGTAGCGACAGTCGACATATACAGGGTGTCTTTCCTGTACTTGGCGTCGAGACGCTACCGCGTCTCTAGACATATGTATAAATGAACGGTTTAAAAACTATGATGCTCGAGAATGTTGTAGCTGCTAGAAAGGAAAATTGTAGAAACTGGCCATTTTTGGATCTGTGTGGCAACGAGACATTTTTACAGCATGGGTACAGATCGCGCGATATAACTTTGCCTCCGAGCGGCCACTGAGTAGGCCGTGAGTTTGCCGTGCGTGCGAGAGAGTCCGACCGTCGCGTCGTCGTTCTTTTAATTCGATTCGGAAAACATACGGTCGCACACGCATGAGTATCACGCCTAACCTGTTACTTTGTATGATACTCGTCCGTGTGCGATCGCACGTTTTTCCAAACGAATTAAAAGAACGCCGACGGTCAGACTCTCTCGCACGCACGGCCTACTCAGTTGTCACTCGGAGGCAAAGTTATATCGCGCGATCTGTACCCATGCTGTAAAAATGTCTCGTTGCCACACAGATCCAAAAATGGCCAGTTTCTACAATTTTCCTTTCTAGCAGCTACAACATTCTCGAGCTTCATAGTTTTTAAACCGTTCATTTATACATATGTATGTATTACGATCTGGCAACGTAGGATCGCAATGTCCAGTTATTCGAAGCCAACGAATAAAAATTACGAATCAAGATATCATGTGATTTTATCCTTTCCGAATAACTCGTTACGAATAAAAGCGTCGAATAAATTATCTTGTTATATCGAGCTTCGAATAACGTATAAGGGTTAAGAAGGAACTCGTTCTATTGAAATCTCACAGATAAACTTCCGTAGCCAAATCCTGACGGATACAACCGTAAAATACACGATGGCGCTGCCTTCGACTGTCGAATAATGGTAAAAGATAAGCTGAAACTCTCGGCTACACTGTCACGAATAATGCCTCTCGAATAACGTCTCGCCGCTATAGAGGCGTCGAATACGGATACGCGTTACATCGAGCTTCGAATACACTGTACGTGACGAATGTATTTCCTGATATAAAATCTCACAGATAAACTAGGTTGAATATATTCTTCAGAAAAACAAGCACGAATAAAGGATAACCGAAAGTTATCTTTCCTTAAATCTTTTAGATAAATTTTTGCCCATCTCTGATTAACAAGGCACTCTTTGGAGTTCGATCATAGATTTGACTACGACAATGTCAAAGTCGTTGATAGAGAAACTAAATTAAATCAGAGAATTCTTTTAGAAACATTGCACATGATTAAACAACCTAGCGTAAATCTGAGGTATGAAACACCTAAAATACAGGATTACTACGCAACCTTATTGAAACAATAAGGCCGATATGACGCAATTTTTTCTATTAGAAATTCCGATTTTCCATAACGTCTATGTTTCGAGCATCAATACATACTATTTCAATGGTATGTAACGTTTGAGTGATAGATTATTTTACCACATAAATGATTAATTTTGTTAACTTTGCGGTGTCTTGGTGAGGTCTCGGACTTTCGTACGTTTAATCTTATTTCAAGATATTCAACGGTTTCGTTGGGATATTGTTTGGACCATACGTTGCCTTCCCCTCTGGATGTCCTGGTGTATACTGTTTACCTCAGTCACCGTCCAACCGACTCGTACGCCGCACGCGTCTATCAGCGTGCGTTACGCAAAAGCATACGCAGTATAATTTTATAATTTTTAACTTTCCTTGATAAAGGTCTAAAACATTGACCGAAACGTCGGAAACTGATTCTTTTATAGTTGCAAATGAGCTTTTGTTCCTTTAAATGACCGAAACTGTGCGCCGATATCATATATTATAATTTTAAAAATTCTTACGGTCGATATTTTAACTTTATTATTTAACACGCTTTTATGAAGAAACCAATAGAAAACATACAGAAATACATAATTAGTTATTACAGTAACTATTCGTAATAACTAATTATGTATTTCTGTATGTTATTCTATTGGTCTCTTCATTTTATTAAGTTCTTTAATTAGGTATCAGTATATTATCTGAATAATATCTCGATTATCTGAACGACTATCTATTATCTTATCTTGGGGTTTTGCGTCTACACTAGATGGCGTCATTGGCGTCTATCCTTCTGCACGCTTAAGCATTGGACTGTCCACCCCCTGGCCTATGTCCGCATTCGACTACGGTTCTGCCGGCAGATCCTGCTGCCCGCCTGACCATCCAACAGCGCCATCTGAAGGCCACAATTGCCAAACAATTCCCTGCGCGTGACGTCACATGGACGTCCATACGCACCAACACATGTATACCGTGATTACTATAGGTGTATCCCTAACCCCAAATAACAAAGCAGATTCTACATTTATTAAATAATTCATTTACTTATTTCAAAAAGATTAATAATACAGGATTGGCGATTACAATTGTTACAAAATTATACAGATAGCGCATACAAATTCGAAGAAGAACATTCTATATTTACATTAATAAATCTATATACAATACGTCCCGTAACCAGTGGTACCTACTAGGTGCGATGTCAGAATATTTCCTGTACTTTAGACTTCTTTCTTCTGTAGAATCACCATATTCCGTATTGTGTTAGCGCTGAAAACAAATAGAACATTAGTACAAAATTAAACGTAACGTATGAATAAACAGGATAGATGCGATACTTACTTCAGCTCCATCTCCGCACAGCACACACCCTAGGCGATCATGCATGCTCCTGCGAACATTAACATTTATAAGAAAATATGTATTAAATTATTATCTACTAAACAAGACGCTAAACATTCGCACTTCGCGCATAACCCCACTTGTCTGTCTTGCAAATAATGTGAATCCCGATTGCCGCGACGTAGATAATTAGAAATTATTCAATTCCATAATTACGTTTGCCTTCTGGATACGTCGAGATGAATTGTCTGGATGTGATGTATGAAATTACTTGGAATATTATTCGAGTGTACGTCTTCAAGCACAACGGGTGCCACTTTGAACGGTACTGAACGGTACAATGAGCTACGCTCGGATTGGCTGCGCCATAGTGCCGAAATTCGTGATTGGGCAAGACTCTACGTCCAGTTTGCGTTCGTTTTCGAGGTCTGAGGTGGCAGTCAGTGCCGGAAAAAGCGAAGCATATTCCAAGTAATTTCATCTATCAATATCCTAACAATTCATCTCGACGTATCCAGAAGGCAACCGTAATTATGGAATTGAATAATTTCTAATTATCTACGTCGCGGAAATTGGGATTCACATTATCTGCAAGACAGACAAGTACCCAGATAGCACAGGACGTTTTAAAAACATCCATTTTACGTCCATTTTATGTCTGAACGTCCACGGCTTGGTTTGTGAAAATGGACGTTCTTAAAACGTTTTCTGGACCTTTTCTGGACGTTTTATGGACGTTTTCTGGACGTTTTATGGACGTTTTATGGACGTTTTATGGACGTTTTATGGACGTTTTTAAAACGTCCAGAAAACGTTTTAAAAACGTCCAGAAAACGTTTTAAAAACGTACTTTACGGACGTTTTAAAAACGTACTTTACGGACGTTTTAAAAACGTCCTTTTCCGGACGTTTTAAAAACGTACGGAAAAGGACATTTTTAAAACGTACTTTGCAGACGTTTTAAAAACGTACGGGAAAGGACGTTTTTAAAACGTACTTTGCAGACGTTTTAAAAACGTACGGAAATGGACGTTTTTAAAACGTCCAGAATACGCTTTGGTTACGTCAAGAAAAAGGGGATTGTAAGACATTTTTAAAAACGTTTTGGTTAGGTCTGGAAGAAGCGTTTAAAATATGTTTTTAAGACATCTGTGTGTTATTTTAGAGATTAGTTAAAGGAAACCAGGGATTGTAACCGCTGTCTAAATAACCCTAAATAACCCAAAGCATCCACGAAGTATGGATAGATCGAACAGATAAAGCCTAATTAGATCTACATACATAAAAATGTTTATGAATGCTCCTAGAACAATGGAAAACACAAAACAGATGCATTTGTTTAAATGTTTGTGACCGAATGTTTGGAAACAGGTTTTCATATAGTTTTTATATTGTTTTCATACAGTTTTTATATAGCTTTCATAATGTTCTTGTACAGTTTTTGTATATTTGTTTCAGTATTTGCGGTCAAAAGTGTGTAGTTCTAGGTTAGGGTTTATGGAGGTTTGTGTCTTCAGCGAAACTGTGTTACCGACCTGTAATTTCAGAACTGAATTTAGCGTCCTCTACTCATCAACAGCGTCTAACTCATGAACTACTCTAAAGGTGGCCGTTCCAATGGGCGGCTGCAGCCGCCAGCGACCGCGGCTGGCGACTGCGGCTGTAGCCGCGTACACTGGTACAATGGAAAGCATTCATCTCAACTCCTATGGGCGGCTGCGACTGCTGCGGCCGCGCCAGGATTGCTATAGCCTATGCGCGTCTGGTTCATCAGCAGCCTAGGCTACTCGAGACACAACACAATGCTACGAGTGTCTGTTTTCCGCCATAACGGCAGAATCTCCTAGTCGCACAGCGGCTGCCGCTCTACTCCTCCAGAAGCAGTCTAGCGACTCTAGCCGCTCTGCGACTCTAGCCGCTCTGCTGCGATTCATCGTCACATTCGGACAGATTATCCAGAAATAAGGAAAGAAGTCAGAATTCATAACTTATGGAATTATGTTTTTTTATATACATATTTCTTGTAAACTAATAATATGAGCTCTTATAAAAAAAGGTAAAAATATCATGACGGCTACATCTGATCTGCGTGTAAACACATGTCAAATTTTTTGTTTTGTGCAGAATTTTAAATCGTGTCTTTTAAAGTTTGTTAAAGTAAAGTTAAAGGGGTCAGAAATGATTAGTATCGATTCTGCAAAGTAATAGCAAATAATTCGTTATATGTATACAGTTATTTTTCCATAAGAAACCCATTGAAAAAATATCAGTAATTGTCGGCTTTTTAGTTACCTTCCGCGAACTTGTGTAATCAACATATATTTGTTCTTGCAACTGCGCAAACAAGATTTGACAATATTTTCCAATAATGGAGTAATCACCTGTATTCTATATCGTACAGTGGGCCTGAATCCCAAGAAATAGGGGAAAAATGCAACATTCCATCTTTCGCGTTGAAAATGCTGAATATTATTGAGCAAGTTCATAAAAAAAGTGTTAATATACAACTCATAACAAAGTTTGCCGTTATTTAAAAAAATAACGTCAACAATTTCAATAAAACTAAAAAAATTTGATAAATTACTATGGAAAGTGCAGAAATATCTGCAAACCTGTATCCATGTTATTCTGGTACCAATGTAATAGGTAGGTACTGTTCACAAAGGGTTATAAATTCTTACGAAATTATACAATATTTGGGTAACCTTCCAATCGGCTAATTGGGTGAAGCGACCCAAGAAGCCAGAAATAAAGATTTTAATAAATATATGAAGAATTGTAAGCTCTAAATATTCTCATTGCAATATAATCTCATTTTATGTATACAGAAACGGAGTTTCTTTATTTTTCATCGTATCAATATGAAAATGATACCAATGGATTCCTTGCATTCTCCCGATTAAATTGACCAAAAAATATTTAAATCCCACTACTTTTAACGAAACGGGCTTTCAGTCCATGCAAATTAATTAATGGAGGCAGAGAGCAAACAACGGACTAGACCACATTCTTTTCGAAATTGAGTTAGTACCAATAGCGTATTCCAATAAGCTCTACTAATCATATAAAATAGACATTATTAGGTCGGTGCATACGTTCGTTCGCTTTATTGATAGAAAGTGTTTATTACAAATATAAATATATTTCATACTTTTCAAGGCCGGCGTTCCAATGTGCGGCCGGCGACTGCGACCGGCGACGGTCCCACTAGTGCAAGGGAGAAACAGATGCATACTTCTCCCTTGCACAAGTGGGACCGTCGCCGGCCGTAGTCGCCGGCCGCACATTGGAACGCCAGCCTTGAAAGGAAAACATTTTTCTTCAATATTTATATTTTTTTGTCACTTTTCTGGCACCTAGATGAACTGGTAAAATTGCCAATTATAACAAAGCGTGTATCAATATATTGATACAAAGTGTTTTCTAAAAATATTGTATAAATATATTTCCAATTATAACAAACCATGTTTTGGAAACACATTCATTTCTTTTACTTTGTGTTTTTTTTAATCCGGTACGTCAATGAATACATTTAAAATTATTTTAACATCAGATACTTCAAATGATAAATTCTGTTATTGTTATTCAATTCGCCTTTTTATGTAGTATAAAAATACAGTAATTCGTCGATATAAACCCGACGATCGGGGCTGGCGGCGGGCGTACGTCGCGATGTGGACACGATTTCGTCCGGCCGAGAAATTCGAAGAGCGAGCGAGAGGTAACGAAACGGTTGCCGTCGACTCTTTCGTTCTCTCACTCTCGACTGAAGGATTCCAAGAAATGGTGGGGATAGTAAGCGGGACTATTACGCATGGTAAAAACGGGACAATAACGACGAATTACTGTATATGGAAATTCTTCAAAGGATTGCTTGTTTGAATGAAGAGAGAGTTTAGATACAGCAAGCGGCCTGACGCCCGTATTGCCAAAGAATAGGAACTCTCTTATACCTGTAATAAACACTTTGTATCAATAAAGCGAACGAACGTATGCGCCGACCTGATGATCACTTATCTCTCGAGTATAAACACGCGTTGCAATATCAAAACAGAAGCACCCGCTGACGTATTGGGTACTAGAAAAGGTGGGCCATAAGGTGCGTATCGACTTTGCGAGGATTCCTCGCGAGGCACGCCTCGCGGAGTTGGATATCTGGAAATTGCATACCGCGATTATGATCACTTTGCGAAACAGCCTCGCGCTAGGCCGAATTTCCTAGCCGCGCAGCGTTCGGGATCCCACTTGGTTTCGAGCACTTGGAATGGTCTATGTGTGTAGTAGTAGAGCAAAATACAACCTGCTATAATATGCAACTAAGTAAATTTCATACCAAGAAGGGTGTAACTATTATCAAGTCAAAAGGCAATTCCACAAATTATTGAAACATTAAATATTTGACACGTATTTTCTTTTATCCGCAATCATCCATATCTGGAGGTGAAAAACACGTTTGCCCCAATATCTCGGAAAATATGCACCATATAGAATAATCTGTTAGGCGAAACTGATGTACTTTTTTATAACGAATCCAGTCACGCAATCAGATTCGTAATATAGCAAATGTTATATATTAAAAATTACTTTTTATGAGTATTTTTACTGCTTATAAATTGTTGGTCCATTTTGGCGTAAATTTGTCAACGTAAACTAAAGACCAAACCGTGAAATACGGATACGTAGAATTCTTCAATTTCGACTTTTTAGTAAAAACTAAATACACTATATTGAACTCGCTACGCGTAGGGAACCTCAGGTGTAAAATTTTAGTATATTTCGGGCCTAATGGAACCAGATGTTTCCAAAGAACTAGCCAGGTTAATCGGCCAGAGCGTCTCATTAGAGTCGCGGTTTATGATCGTATTGTCCCGCACTTCGACGACGGACAACAGTGCTTACGGACCATTTACCTGTACCTGCCATCCGCTGACAGAGCAATATACGGATTAACGAAAAGGCCGCTTTTTATTATATTTTCAAATTTTATTATATTTTGGACCTTTATATTGTGTTCTGTATTTTGCCTTTATGTTGTGTCCTCAATTATCCGAAAGGAAGCAGCCTCTGGAAGGAGCAGTTGTGAGCGGAGCGAAAATTCATTTATCGTTTATGGCCGGCAATTTGGTATTTTCAAAGACGGCTTCGACAACATCTGGTTGCCAGATATTCAAAGCATAATCAAGAACGTAACTTTGCCGTCTTTAAGAATTCAGATATTATTCGCGGTGAACAAAAGCGTGATTTTTTATTAACCAGCGGGTGTCCGCGGGAACAGTAAACAGCTGGATATTTCCTAACGTATTGGAGATAAAAAAATTATTTATATGCAATTGCATAGTACGTGGGGGCAAATTTACTAGCGCAGATGAATTTTTTCTTCGATTATTGTTTTAAGATATATTTCCCCAACATGCGATTTTTGCTCTTGCGGCCGCGAGGCACCTTTGATTATGTAAAAAAAAACGACAGTCGCCTCGCACGCAAGGCTGCTTTGGAAAGTCGAGGATGGTTTCCATGGCCGAGGGAAACAGTTTCCTGACTTTCCACGCTAGCCTCGCCAGGAGTCCTCGCAAAGTCGAGGGTTAATGTGGTCTCCGAGGGTTAATGAATTACTAATAAAAGATGATTTTTATCGCAAATGACTGATCATTAATTTAAACAAAACGATATTCGGCTACTTCCCTTACTATTCGCCTTTTCCTTATAACTTGAAAACCGAATGTTTCCCCAACGTGCGACTTAAAACACTAATAAAGTACCAAAAAAACAGTTTTCAATTTTTTATCACGATTGAGTTAAAAAATAAAAAAAAACAAATTAATAGATGTAAAAAATATTAAATTATACATCACTAGAAAGGAATAGGTTTATCCTATTTTTTGCCACAAATTTCATTCCGATATCTTAAAAGAAACACCCAAATGTCATTGACTTCTTCAATCCGGCAGATAAACAGAGCACGATGTACATATAAAAAAAGGCTAGTCTTTCACTGTCTTCGACGGTCCTCGAGACCTGATACGACAATAGACCCTTTTTTCAAGTGCTCGAAAAGGTCCTGTGCGGCGCGTCGTTGCACTGGTGGGGCCATGGCGTTGACGCTTAGGTATAGAAAATACCATTTCCGACGACGCCAGTCGCAGTCGCTTGCGGCTGTAGCCGCCAGCCGCGGTCGCTGGCGGCTGCAGCCGCTCTTTGGAACGGCCACCTTAAAGCGTGTGAAATGTTGCATGCGTGCTGCACCAGTTATGTTATTAGTGCTTTTAGTCTTCATTAAGCGAGCTACGTGTTCCGCTATTACGGTCGACTAAGAGTGGATAAATAATAGAGCTGCTAAATACTAAAATAGTTCAAGTACTTGAAATTTAAACCGAGTAAAATTCTTTTTTTTTTCGAAGCGAGCCAAGTATTTGGTTAATCGAATAGTTTGGAATGATACGAGTAGTTTGTTGCTTTTCAATTACCTTGAAGAGATTTGAGTAATTATTTCAATTCGAGTAGCTTCCCAGATAGCACAAAGGCGTTTTAAAGACGTCTTCAACACGGTACTGGTTAGGTGTAATATAAATTTAACCAACTAAATAGCTTTCAAAATAAGATCGAACTTAATAAGAATTCATTTTATTTATTTAATTACAATTACAATAGCTATACTTATACGATACTTATGTTAAATTATCTTTATGTTATACGGACACATTGTATAATCACATACAAAGACAGAGGCAACGTCTTCATCGTCTTCATCGGTCAAACATATCAAGATTTTGAAGACTTCCAAGACGATCGAGACATATCGAGACTTTACACATTCAAGACTTTCAAGAGTTTTAAAAAGATTGAAAGTGCTTCAGATCCCATCAAGATCGAGCTACTCAACCAGTTCTGGATCGACTCCTCTGTTTCCTTTTTGGATTGTCCTACGTTTGCTTCATCCGCAGCATCTTGAACAAGAATTTGAATGAAACATTATACATTAAATTCCACAGTAATCAATATCAGCAACAGTAAAATAAAGGTGATAATTACCTATTATAAACTCAGCTATTGTTAATTGGTGGAGTGGCGTTTCTTCCCTTATCGCCCCAGTCAGCTGTACAGCATTGCAATGTCATTCGTTATTAAAGATGACAGCGTCCGCTTAACGAAGTTGTAATTGCTGGACCCACCAAAAATCCTCAACTCGCAAACCTGAAATATAAAAATTATTTAACATTACCAAATGAACTTAATAATTTCGTTTGTAAGAACTACCGAAAACGAATTTTGAAAAATGTTTGAAACTTTACATATGTTTTGCATACAGGAAATATATATATATATATATATATAGATAATTTGAAGAATGAAGTATTTTACTTACTCAGTCTTCAAATTCCGCTGCATTTTGTAAAATGGCCTCGAAATTGTCTACCTGATCTGAACAATTTAATGTAAATTTTAAGTGGTCGTGTCTGTTAAAAAAGGAACCATTTTTTCTTTCGTAATTCGTGCGCCACCATGGTTGTTTAAATTTTTGACTTCTTGTTGAGTTTCCACCACGAGAGCTATTATTAAATGGGCTTGTGTCAGAAGCATTTCAAAATATTTTTCTTTTCGCTGATACGATCATGCGAATACGATCAATGAAATATTTCATATTTTTTCCCTTTAACACAATACGCATACAATATCTTTATACAAATAATATTAATTTACCAATAACAATGTCTTCCCTCCTTAAACTTGTATCCCCCTGCCCCGCTGGCTGTTTTGTTCGCTATTACTGGTTGTTTGTAATTGTTCCAGGTTAGGTCTCGCTGGAATACTAAATACAGTAATTCGTCGTTATTGGCCCGTTTTCACCATGCGTAATAGTCCCGCTCACTATCCCCACCATTTCTTGGAATCCTTCGGTCGAGAGTGAGAGAATCCGAGAACGTGCGAGAGAGAACAAAAGAGTCGACACGAAGTTGCCGTCGGCTACGAATAGTTTCCGCTTCGCGTTGTTGTCCCGCCGCCAGCCCCGTTCGTCGAGACTATTACGACGAATTTCTCTGTATTGTCTGAAAATAATAATAATTTCTGTAAAAAAATGAATACAACAAAAATAATTAAATAACTCCAGATGTTATAAGTTTTATCTAATGTTGGGTTACTCGTGGTAACTTGTAATTTTCAGAAGCATGGGCAAAGAAAATTCGTCTAGCGATTGGTACGTGGTTGCTTGAAAATGTTTTCCCTATCCTTTTGCGCTTATTGGGAAACTCTGTTTCGGATTGTTCGCATCCCCTGACCTAGGACATAGGACCCTTTAGAAGCGAGTGCTCGACACCCGAGAACCACGGGGCCATAAAAGACAAAGGTAGCACTAGTCATTATAAGAACAGGAAAATGGGAAATTCTTCATCGGATCTGCCCGAAAATCACATCTGAGAATCGTCTCCTTGTACTTTCACGACGAAAATGATACAAAACCAGACATAATTTGAACGCTATAATTATTAACGACATTACACGTCCGCCTGTTTCTGGCAACAAATGGATCCAGACCTTCGCGTTTACATAGCCAAAAATTCCTAAGGGCGACTGGTTAAAACTCTGTTTAAAAAAAAACTGCAAAATGTCAACACTTGAGAGTCACTCTCGCGCGAATGACGCCTACGGTCTCAATACCATAAACAAAACCGTTTGAAAAAATGTCCTCGCGTATACGCTTCCCAACGTTCTCGAACATTCTTTTGCGTTCCGAAACAATGGCACCCGCGTGCACGTTCGCGAATTTGCCCGTTTTAACCGCCGGATTAGCACTATTCGAATTCCACTTCAGAGATTTATACCCTGCTGTATGCGTGAGAGCAGGGTGTTAATAATTCTTCAGTTAGACAGTCGCAAATGAAGTTACGGTCTAGTATAATCAAGAAGAAAGACACGCGGTTATACAATACACGTTGCACTTGACTCGTTGAGCTTCGGGCCGTATGCAGCCGTGCAAACTCTCTGCCGCCCGTAAACGTATCGTCGCTGTTGCCGTATACTTACACCCTCGCGTAAAGGCACGATTAAACACGTGTAATGCGCGTTGCAGAAGACCCTTGAAAGGGTCGATTTCACAGGGGTCGACGCGCAATGAAGGGCCGCGTGGCGTAAGAAGCGTTTGGACAGGATTTTAGCTGTGCACGGCTTTTCACGCGCATTTGCGCGAGTTGCAAATGTTTGACCCTGCCTTTATAACCTAAACGCTTTTCCCGCACGTTTGTAAAATTGTGTATCGTATTCCCTTACCTTCGTTTCGCGTACACGATGCTCTTGTCCGTCTGCCATCGACTGATCGACTGATCACGAACGCGATCGCGCGTCGTCAATCAGCTACTTCGCCGGTAACCTAGATCCCCACAATACATATGTAGGGTAGATCGAGGCGAATCGGATCAAAATAAGAGTTCAGTCTGTTGCAATTAACTTTTGGTACCGAAAATCACTGGCAACCACCATTCAACTTCTGTACGACACACTTTATTCTCAAAGATACACTTTTCAGTCGGCTCGGTCTGATCGCTAACCGCTTTCTGCCGATTCTCCTTCCGGCCGTTACGTACACCGGCTCTCTCTCTCTCTCTCTCTCTCTCTCTCTCTCTCTCTCTCGCTCTTCACGCGCTACTGAAGCCGGGGCCAGACCCGAATGAGTATACGCTGAGCAGGCTGACAAGGGGACCTTCAGGACGGGCAAACTCAGAAATTGTTTATACTCAGTATACGTGAAGGTCTTCACTCGGACTTTAATTTCCCGAAGCAGTAAGGCGCGCTTCCCATCCAAATTCGAGAAAATCGACTTTGAAAAATGTGGAGTTACCTTATATATATTTGATAGAAGCCAATGACCAATGAGCAGCGTGGGTCAGTGCGTAGCGCTCCCGACTAGCAAGCATGAGGTCGTCAGTTCAAATCTCACTACTGGCCCTATTTTTTTTTTTTATTATTTTGGGTAAATGTGAACCGTACGTTCGAGATCAAGGGTAGGTCACTGGAACACCCCCGGTTGACGCACTTATGTGCCTTTCGTGCCACGATGTACGCGACCCTTGTGGGTATGCTAACCGCGCTACGCACTGACCCACGCTGCTCATTGGTCATCGGCTTCTATGAAATATATATAAGATAACTCCACATTTTTCAAAGTCGATTTTCTCGAATTTGGATGGGAAGCGCGCCTTACTGCTTCGGGAAATTAAAGTCCGAGTGAAGACCTTCACGTATACTAAGTATAAACAATTTCTGAGTTTGCCAGTCCTGAAGGTCCCCTTGTGAGCCGCGCACGAATATTCTGAAGTGGACGGGTGAAACGGTAGCCCCTGGCGCATGCTTCTACGTCAGAAAGGGTGAGCGTGAACGCATATGCTAGTGTGGACGGGTCATTCGTGGTGACTTGGCGCATGCGACCCGACTCGCGCATGCCGGCGAAGGCACATGGCCTGAGCCGACCGTTGTCGGTTTTCTTCCACAGATCAAAGGGAGTTTGAACTTTGAAGTGCATTGCGTTCAGCGTGGAAGATAGAGGCAGAATGTGATACTTTTCTAAAATCCTCGATGTCTCGGATTTTCATGATATTGAAATACATATATGGTAGTCCATATGAAATTAGGGAGGGTTAAGTCCTCATTTTTGCAGATTCGAAATTGTTTAAAAAATACAAATCTTCAAAGTTTCCTGGTTTCGGTGATTTTTACGAAACTCCTACAGAAATTATTGAAGGCATAGACTAAATAAATTTAATCCATTGCTAATATTGACATAAACAGATAATCAAAAATTTAAAAATTACATTTTGAATAATAATAATGCAATTAACATATGATAGACTTTAAAGCTCTATTTTACTGAATAATTTGTCTTCCTTTTCTTCACTAGATCCTGCATTGTTCTTAATTCATACAGCCAGGCCGACTCGCTGTTGTGTTAAAAAATCACACTAGATTACTCGCGCGGGGGGGGGGGGGGGGAGGGGGCAACAATAAGCCTCGTGGAGGGACGCAGGTAGAAAATGCGGTGTCCGCTGCACTGCGCGTGATCCCGCCTGTGACGTCTTCCCTTCGAATTGGAGACTGATCTCTTATCTCTTCAGTATAAGCACGTGCTACAATATCAAAACAAAAGTACGTACTGACATATGCGCTGCGAGAAAACGTGGGTCATAAAGAGAAAATATTACTATGAACAGGTGAAAACGTTGCGTCTGCAACGAATGCAAGTCCGATTGGTCATAATATAATCTCCCCCTACGCCTCACCCTTTCTCGCGCTGCATACGCCTGTGCCTGATTTTGTTTTGATATTGGAGCGCGTGGTTACTCGAAAGATATGGGATCCGTCTTCAATTCGAGGAGAAGACGACGCAGGCGGGAACCAGGCGTCCCTCCAGCCTGCAGGTGGCGAATTGATGGTGGACAATACTTTTTAATTGCTATATTGGTGACATCTTTTTCATATGCTTAAAAGTAATTGTAGTTTTAATATAATTATGAAACATACATTGGGAACACCGTTCCTCGAAAAGGGGGGACTTTCCTTTAGTGACTTCGTTCGTAGAGGAGGAACCCTCTCACCCTTGACGAAGTAGAGGAGGGAAATGCCACATCTGGTTGCCAAAAACTTACCAGGGCCGATCGGCCGGACCGTTTCGCTAAGGTCGCGGTTTATGGCCGTATTGTCCCGCTAGTCGGCGTGGCGATTAACAACAGTACCTACGTGCGGGTCCGAAGCCATCGTACGTACTACCCGGCGACAGAGCAATATACGGATTAACACGGACTGAACAATGTCTAAAATTCTTAAAGACCCCATAAAATCGATTGCCCTTTAGAAATCTGGCAAATAGATGTTGTCGAAACGTTCTTAGAAAAATAATAAATTACCCATCGTAAAGAATGAATGAATTTTTGCCTGGCTCTGAGCCCGCTTTTATCTCGACGCACGTGAGAAAAATGCCACCAATATAGCAACTACAAAGTATTATCCGATATCAATACGCCTCCTGCAGAGACAGAGGAAGAAAATGTATTGCTCGCTGACTGCACGTGGTTCAAATTAAAGGCGGATCCCTTATCTCTGGAGTATAAACACGCGTTCACTTGAGACTCCCTAATTCCGTAGTTCCTACGTGTCGGACGTATATTTCTAGCGATCTTCTTCGCCAGTTTCGACAGAGTCTCGTGGCTCGCGACAGCTAAGGACAGAAGGACAGAGAGTGTTTAGAGTAGTGCAGACGAAAGGTTTGCCTGCCATATGACACCGAGGAAGGGACCGCGGGACCCTCGACCAAAGGAAAGTCAGGCTCGCTGCGATGTTCGGGCTCTTCCCAGCCGATGTTGGTAAAGTCCCGCACCATCAAAGGAATGGCTCACCCACATGGGGTAAACAACTGTAGTGGTGCATCCCTGTCCCTCACACCACCATGACTTGTTGTCGTCCTTACAATTGGGGGTGTCAAGTAGTTTAAAGAAGCAAGACAAGGTGGTAATAAACGAAGAGTGTCCCACAGACCTTTCCAATGTATATACCTACGCCTACGGTTCGAAATGTCTACGGGACTGACGGAAGTATCACGGAATAACCTGTACCACGGATTTATCCGAGTTTACCCTATGTTTGTTTTAACATGATACCGATTTCTCGACCTTTCTACTTTCCAAACTGGTAAGATGTCTTGCGGGAGGGCCCCAAGAAGAAAAGTCAAACACATGGAGGGAAAAACTGTACGGGCTGCCTTGTCTGCCATACCTGGTACGGGGTACCAGGTGGCAACTCTTTGACACGCGTCGGTGGACAATCACTCTGTATTGGTAAACGGGATGACTCGGAGGGTTGAGCTGTCTGTTTATTTAGCTAACTATGTATCAAACCATCTTTACGACTGCGGAGTGGGCTAAGTTAAGCACAGAAGTTGGTGAAGAAAGATACAATGGCACTTTCGACCCCTCCGCATGCGTCATTCGTGCGCGCTCAGCGTGCTCAGCGTATACGCATTCAGGTCTGGCCCCGGCTTAATGGGTCATTCCACGCGAAGTCGGACACTTTTCGGAGTAACATTTCGGATTTTGGTGCAACTTGGATATGTTGTAGTCTTTAGGGGTATATAAACATATCTCGAAGGATTTTTCGAAATGTCAAAAATTGTGGATGTTACAGCTCTTTGAAATATAGTGTTTACTATGTTTCAATAAATTATAACTGTTGAACTAATAAACTGATAAAAATGACCTTTTGGGTGCTTACACCGCAGATATAAGAGTACCTAATAAAAATTATTTCACTTAATAAAAACGAATATTTGACCATTTATTTAGCAATTACTCTTAACAAATGCAATTTTATAGTTGAAGGCACCTTTTTAAAAATTTGGAAAAAGTAGGAGGATAAAGCCCTGTTTTTCCTCTTTACGGACATGTTTTGAAAAACGTGTACGTTTTAAAATTGGTCAAATGAAAATTAATTGAATGTAACGCTCGTCTGGTCGGGCCGTGCGGTACTCGCAGCGGCCAAGCTATATCTGCTATTCTTATACATACTCGAGAAGTTAAATTCGTTTATTCGTTTACAATCGGGCATAACTTATTTCCGAATCATTCATCCGGAAACATTTGCCTACCTGATCTGGAAATAGGGGGCAATCGACAACGTGCCGCTTTTTTTTTCGGAGTTCCTACCTGTTCCATCGACGAATTCACAGAGGGGAGACCCTCCTCTTCCTCAAAAGTGCAATCAATTAGAATTGTAAGCTTCCAAAATTATGGAGATCCCGCCTATTCCGAGTTTACCTTCTGGACTAGCTTGTGGCTAGCGATAACTCTCTTGCTTAATATTAATTATGGCGAGTGATAAAGTACCGGGCAGCACGCGTACCATCACATTAATTGGGTCTTAAGGTGAAATCAGACGGCACGTGGATCGCTCAGGATCGCCCAGGCTCGCGAATCGGCGAGCCATGAGCGTTCTCACGGAAAATAATGAAGGAAATTCCATGAAAAATTAATTCCTATAACCTCAAGCTAATTTCGTTAATAATAGTCCGATTTACATGAAATTTTGCATGATTTTCATCGGAAAAATATAAGGAATCCATCAGCATCACTTCCAGGCCCGGATTAAAGGGGGGGCTAGGGGGGGGCTGTAGCTCCGGGCCCCACTTTCCAGGGGGGCCCCGTTCTAAACCTTCAGTTCTAAGCAATTTAAACTAGTTATTGTTTAAATTTTGGTCCCCCCCCCCCCCCCCGCTTTTCAACCACGGGGGCCCTCGAAGGTTGGATAGCCCCGGGCCCCAAAAATCTTAATCCGGGCCTGATCACTTCCATATCGATACAATAACTGTGCAGGCCGGCCGGACCGTGTGTTTAGACCTTAAAGGTCTGCGCACACATATCCGTTCCGTGTCGGTTCCGTTCCGGCGTGCCAGTGGTAAGAAGAAGAGGGGCGTAGAGGGTCTCTTCTTCTTACCACCGGCACGCCGGAACGGAACTAATACCGAACGGATATGTGTGCGCAGACCTTTAATCTGCCCTAGGGCAGTCGGTGTGCCCTCGAGCTCGACCGTGATATGCTCACTCCCCACCACTCGGTACAAGGTCTCGTGGTGGAGAACACTCTATGACTGCAGAGGTCGTATGCCCATTTTGTTTTCTCCATTTTCACCAATACCTTCTATAAGATTCTGTTGGTCTTAATTTCATTCAGGAAGCGTGTTACTGGATAAATTGAAGTAATTAACATTACTTTTACTGTTCTCTCATAGAAACAACGTCCTTTTGTACATTTAACAAGCGCTCAACACAGTCTAGTCAAGTAGGGCTTGTAACATTGCTTCTGCAAAAGTAGACGTTATATTCACGTTGGATCAATGATACAATGGAAGTTCAAACAAATATAATGAACATTTGCAAAGGCCGGGCTTGCAGCCGCGATTAACACAGCCAGAACAACCAACGATACATTGTATTAGGTATATAATTAACAATTACTTCTGCGATACAGTCCACAGTGTATTTGGACGCTAAACGAGGTGTGATATTCCGTGGACAGTTTAAACTTTTGCCCACAAAAGAAACGGGTTTTCAGCCCACTGTGCGCCGCACGCGAAGACGCCTAGACCTGACCTGTGATTTTTCCAATATTAGCGGGCTCGCGCCGTCGACGACCCTCACGATTTCCTGTCTCTGCTTATTGTCACCCCCCTGTGGGTCAGGTCGTTGCCAACACGTGCAACGCAGATTTGCGTAAAAGACGGTCGGTCAGTGCGAGGTGAAAGTTTTAATACTGAACACCCTCAAACTCAATCTCTCTTTAATTTCACGTGAACTACGTCGTACTCGATTTAGAACATAATCCCATACATGGAGGTAAAAACGTGACCGAATCAGGGTGGTATATGTTTTAGGTACTCTAAAGGCCGCCATACACGCTCCCTCTTGCCGTTCGATTTACATACTTGTTTACAGTCGATAGTTGTAATGCCAGATGGAGCGCGTGTGTTAATTGTCTGGCATGAACGCAATCACCGCGAGGTTGATTTTTCTGGGCTCCGATTTGCCGCAAATCAAAATTAATGGCACGTTTAAATTTTTAGAATCGATCAAGAATTGCATTTGTTATTGTGGCGATAGTGCGTGAAAAATTGTTTCGAGAAAAACGTACCTAAAGTTCGACGCCTAGCGCGTTCGTCTATGTGACGGGGACTTGCCCGTGAGCGCTCTTTTTCTCCATGCTTTTATTCGATTGAAATAAAAATTGAATCATTTTTAGATCAATAAATGTATTATTAATTAAAACCAAAATTACATTTCTATCTATTATACCTGCGTCACAATCCATCTTCCAAAAAACACCTATTTTTAATTTGAACAAAAATTAAAAAAAAACTGTTTATAATATCATAATATAGGTATAGGTATAGGTATACATTAGGTATAGGTTGTAGCAACATTTTTTATGGGTTGACCATTGAAGTCGCGTTTTCTGTGCGACTTCTGCGATATTTAGCACTCTGTTCGTGATTTCAAAAATTTAAGAAAAACATTTTTATCCAATCGCAAACTCGTGGCGCGCTTTGGGTGGTGTTAATGCCAGTTATTGAAGTACAGTTCTTGTCATTGCGACGAGATTGGATAAAAATGTTTTTCTTAAATTTTTGAAATCTTTTCTTTTTCTAAAATGACTTTGAACTACCAAAAACAAAACGTGCAACAATCGTTCAAAAGCCGCGAGAACAAAAGAAAGGGCTTTACAGAGAAACATAACGTAAAACAGGTGATCCTTCAATTTTTCAGACCATATCGCATGTTTGACCATCGAGGACATACGGAAAAAGAAATCTGATTAGTCCGGCCTTTTGCACAGTGTTTACGGGTAGTCTTAACTCGCAAAAAACGTGGACACTTTAATGATTCTCTGATTTTCCTCGAAGTGGCATCATGCTTACCAAAAAAATGGTAAATATGTAATTTTTGGGATCATTTTAAAAAGGATTTTATAAGATGCAAAAAAATCTCACTAAATTGGCAACTAAAGGTTTCGAAAGGATGATTTCTTAGCTTTCCAAAACAGGCATGAAAAATTTTCTACGATCATGCGTTCGCAAGTTATAGGCGTTCAGAGTGAAAAGTTCCTCTTTTGCTTTGATGGCGAATAACTCGGCCAATCAAAATCATACAGCAAAACTAAAAAAACGAAATTAAAGCGAAATGTTTGCTCTATAGCAGCCCTCGATTGGATGTATCCGGAAAAAAAAATTTTGGCCCGTGCATACGTCCAAATTAGACAAAAATTGTTGAAACTTCGTTTCCTGCGCTTCATCTTGATGAAACAGTATCATAATGGATGAATAAAAAAATTGAGTCATTGTTTCAAGAACTAGAGACTTCAAGCGTTACAATGCTTTTTTTCAATATTTTTTGCGACTTTTTGTCGTGGAGATACAGCCATTTGAAAATGACCAAAATTTTCGGGAAATTATAGTGTTCCTTTAATTTTTTCCAGGAGTGTATAAACACTCCCTTTGCAAGTATGTGCTTGTTCGATTTTTTAATCTGTAATTCGACCTTTTTTACACTAGTATTGATCGTTACTTGGCACTTTTAAGCGTCTCGTTAGTCAAAATTTATATATTAAGTTCAAAAGCATGGTCGGGGGCGATTGTAACATCGGCAGTCGGGGTCGGTTTTACCGCAACAGAACCGAATAGGGACAAAGAAGGCGAATAATATTGTCTTATTTGCATGAAATCCTATAGCATAGCAGAAGCAAACCAAATGAAAAATAGATGCAATAGGTATACTGAATTTAAGGATTGAGCAGATGAAGAATGCACCAGCCAAAACGTCTTTTATTTCTACCACAATTGCGATACCACTATAATTTGTTACAGATTTTACTTTTTTAATTTATTATTGTAATTTAAATGAATCAATATTTTAATTTTGTAAAGTTATATTTGTGCTACTATCGACTCCATGCAGTGTTACAACCGACCCGGGATCAGGGACGGTTGTAACACTATCTCCGCTTCTCATTTTTTATTAATAACCGGAATATTACTTGACATACAGCGAAACTGTTGTGGCTCAAATAATGTCAGATAAGTAGGTAACATTTTCGTAAAAAAACTGTTGTAACTGTAATAGTTTCTGCGTAATCGTATTCCAAAGTCAAAGTGTTACTACCGCCCCCGGTCTACCCTATTTTATAGATGAATAGTTTATGTATGTTTCTAAATAATAAACAAATTCATTTCTCACAAAGTTTTCGTTTTGTTTGCTTTTTTGCTTAGGTGTTTAGAATTACCCCACTCTCCCTTATATCCGTCGGCAGGATAAGGGTTGTGCCGTGTAGTGGGGGGTGGCAAGGTTTCCTTAGAGCCTATACAAGTAGCAAAGAAACCGCGGCAGTTCTCGCAGAACCAGCATCAGTTGTTCTTGAATCAGTCTCACTGTGAGCCCCCACGCGTAAGGACGTGTCTCTCTGTCTCCGGACCGATATCGCAGTGTGTTCAAATAGTCCCGATTACTAGTTTCTCGACTTCCACCGCGGATATAATCCCAGTACGGGACATCAACCTCAGTGATTAGGAGTGAAAAGCACCCGCTTTTACTGCGCATCACAAGGTTTCGCAAAAATTGCTGCCCCCGGCAGCCTGGACGGCCTCAGGGTTGCAGAGGACCCTGTCAGTAAAAATGAGGAACGACCTGGTATAAACCTAATGGAATTATCCACCTCCAAACTGGTAAGCAATTCAGTTTTCGCTACCTCAATTTCTAACATGAGTACCCACGTCGGTAAGCGCCCTGCAGAGAGCGCTATTGATACGCAATTATTAAATTCATCCTCGGAGGCTTCGGGCCATTCCCTGTCGATGGAAGTATTGTATCCAGGGACCGGTAATATTGCTGGAAAGAAAAAGTCCAAAAAAAGGAGAGGCAAGAGCTCCACTGACGGACTCAACTCCTCAGCCCACGCTTCGTCCGGTGCGCCTCCTTCATTACCATCAATTCCTATTTCGATTCCAATAATTGCATGTACCGACTCTGCTATGAATCTGCAAGTTATCCCTAACATTAGTGTCCAAAACCGTTTTAACGCTCTCGCCGCGTTCAAATCCGACCACTCGGTACTTACCGCTTTAACCTCTGAACCAAAAAAAATGACGCCGGATGTTTCCATCTTGTCGCCAAACAAAACAAAACAGGCCTCGGGCTCCCCAGGTGCGGCTAACAAGCTCAGCGGCCCTGCAAGTAGCGTTAAAAAACCCCCCCTTTGTACATTTCAAATTTCTGTTACAGTATTCCGAAGTTTGAGCGTGAACTCGCTCAAGACTTCGGAAAAACATTTAACATAAAATATCTAGGTAACAAAATCAGACTCCAGTTCGATAACGTCGACGCCTACACTAAATTTAAAGAGGCCCTGAACAACGACAAAGTTCCCTATTACACATTCTCAATTAACGCTGAACGCATACTCTCCATGGTCCTCAAGGGCCTCCCCGAGATTCCTGTAGACGAAGTCCTAACTGAGCTCAAAGATAAGGGGCTAAACCCCTCCTCATGCTCAAACATAAGTGCCAGAGGTCGCAACGGCCCTTCTAACTACGCTCTGTACAGGGTTACATTCCCTGCGGGCACAGCTCCAAATAGTGTCATTAAGGTCAGTGCGGTCTTCAGTACACGAATTTACTGGGAGAAATTTCTTTCCAGAAAAAATTACACTCAATGCTACAGATGTCAGGCCTTTGGCCACTCCGCCTCCAATTGCAGACTTACTGCAAAATGCGTTAAATGTGCAGGGGCCCACCACTCCTCGGAGTGCCAAAAAACGAGGGACTCCCCCCCCCACGTGTGTAAACTGCTCGGGAGCTCACACTGCCAATTACAGCCAGTGCCCAACTCTACTCAAATGTTTAGATAATCGTAAAAACAAGCCCATTGCACCAAAAGGCATTCTAATCAACACTACTCCTAAGCCTAAAGCTGACCCCCCTCTCTCTGCCTTTCCCCCTCCTACTACTTCCCATTCTCACTCCTTGTTCCCTTCCCCCTTCCCCTCCTACTCTGATGCCGTTACAGGTAACCACAGATATCCCTCCGCTACTCCCCTCCCTTTCCCTGCCACTACCGGGGCATCAGCTGATTTGCGCCCCGACAGCGGGTCTCTACCTGGAGTTCAGCACATGTTCGGTCTGATGTCGGCTCTTAAGGAACTGAACGCAATTGTCAACGTCGAGCAAATGCTCTCACTTACCCGATCGCTTATAGACAATCTCAGACCCTGCCGCACTTTGGCCGAAAAATTCCAGGTCTTTTTCACAATGATGACTAGGTTGGACTCTCTCGATGCCTCTCCCTAAAATAATGCTGTGGAATGCTGGTTCGCTTCCTCGGAAGCGAAATGAGTTGATCCTCGCGTTGGCCAGGCTGAGGGCTGGTATTATCCTGGTCACTGAGACATGGCTCTCGCCTGCTGTTGCTTTTTCTCTTCCGGGCTACTCGATGGTTCGCGCCGATCGCCCCACTAGGGGCGGAGGCGTAGCTATTTTCATACACGAGACCATTAAATACGTCAGTCTCCAGCACGCTGGTTTTCCCTCATGCGAGGCGTGTTTCATTAGGCTTGCCGCCCCCCGGATCATCATAGGTGTCGTATACGCACCCCCCTCCGCTATCAAGGACTCGGGAGTTTTTGATTCACTTATTCGAATGGGCTCCCCATTTTTGGTCGGGGGCGACTGGAACGCCAGACACAACTCCTGGAACAATTATTCTACTAACCAGGCTGGCAGATTGTTGTACGATCATTTCTGCAAAAATCCTTACCGTATCATCCACCCTGACTCATTCACCTGCTATCACGGATCTGCACGCCCGTCCACTATTGACCTCTTTATCACGGACTATCATACTAACTTCAATTGCTGCGTTACGGACGATTTTGACACTATGCATCGTCCCGTCATGCTAACCGTCACGCAAGGTCCTGCCTTCCCTGGCATTGATGCCACCACCGATTGGGTGACTTACAACAGCAACACTCAACGATGTCATATTAAAAGTAATCTCCCATCTGTCATGGACATTGATCGTGCTATTAAGGAGCTCACCTCCTTCTTACAAGCGTGTCGCCGTAAGGCTACCGTCGTCTCTACGACGACTAACAAGGAGGCTCACCTCCTTACTGATCCCACGCTTTTATCATACATTCGACATCGCCGTGCTTTACGTCGTAGTGGACAACGTCTCGGGATGCATTTTATTGCCCCAGCGATCCGTGATATAACAGCTACCATTCGCAAGAGAATTTCATATCTTCGAATACAGCAATGGGATCGTAACCTCAGATCTTTTACTAAACCGGATCCCACTTTTTGGGCTACGTATAGGAAAATCACCAGCTCTAAAGCGTCCAGAACGCTGCCCCCTCTCCGCGACGGGCCGAACATTGTTACCACTGACGACGGCAAGGCGGACCTCCTGGTTTCCACCTTCCGTCGGATTCATGATGATGCGGTACGGTTACCCTCACCCAACTCTGCACTGGTTACGTGTTTCGTTTCCACACTGAATGATGCACCCCCCACTGGAACGCCTGGCGTTCCACTTTCTCCCGAACAAATTTTCAACTTTATTAAACGCATGGCCTTGAGAAAGGCCCCCGGGTGCGACGGCATCTCAGTACCTATGCTGAAACATTCCTCGCGCAAAGTCATCTGTCAACTGTATTACATTTTTAGATCATCTGTTTCCCTGGGTTATTTCCCCACAGCATGGAAAATATCCAAGGTTATACCCATTCCTAAGCCCGGAAAACCACGCGAGCTTCCCAGTAGCTACAGACCAATCAGCCTTTTGCCCATATTAGGCAAACTGTTTGAGAAATGTATACATGCGCACTTAAATCAATTCCTATTAAATAACAATATAATTATTGATCAGCAGTTCGGTTTTCGCGAGGGTCACTCTACCACACAACAGATTTTACGCATTTCTCAGCATATTACACATCAGCTGAACACCAACCGTAGCACAGCAATGGTCCTCCTTGACCTCTCAAGGGCGTTTGACACGGTCTGGCACGATGCCCTTCTGTACAAGATGAGTCTGATCGGATTCTCGACAGGCTTTATTAAACTTATGGCGTCATATCTAACGGACCGTCAGATGTTCGTGTCTTATATGGGTGTAAAATCTGACACACATCCTGTGCCAGCTGGAGTACCGCAGGGATCCAATCTCGGCCCTACGCTTTTTAACATTTTTATTAACGATTTGCCCAAACGCGCCGATTGTGAGCTTGCCCTTTACGCGGACGATACTGCCATATTTACGTCGTCATGGCAACTATCTCCCATGGTTTTTCGACTTCAGACTTACTTAGACCAAGTCCTGCAGTTCTTCTCGGACTGGAAAATGCAGATTAACCCGGGTAAAACCGAGGCGATTATTTTTTCCATCCGTACTAAAGTCCTGGCTTCCATTGATAACCATCAGTTGACCATTTGCAATAATGCTGTTCCCTGGTGTAAACAGGTCAAATACCTAGGAATATTATTGCAACACAAAATGGCGTGGAACGCCGCTATCTCCGACCGAATTGACAAGGCCCTAAAAGTCGCCGGCGCTTTATATCCCCACATCAGTCACAAATCATCACTTAATATTCATTTGCGTATCAGTATCTACAAGACCTGCATTAGACCGGTGCTCACATATGGTGCTCCGGTTTGGTGGAACACCACCAAAACAAACCGGGTCAAACTCCAACGCGTGCAAAACAAAATTTTGAAAATAATTACAGGATCTCCCACACTCTATGCCACTGAGGCTCTCCACTCCGACACGGAAGTCCCATATATTCGTGACTTTATCCAACGTGCCATCGATTGTTACACGGTCTCAGACCACATCAACCCACTGGCTCGCCGCACTGGCCTCTATGACATTAATAGAATCCCTTACAAGGTTAAAATTCCATTTCCCCTCTCCAGTTAACCCAACAACCATGGTTAACCGCACCTATTTCATCCACTAACTCTCATGATTCTTAGATTCTTAGAACATTTCTCTCCTCTTACCATTAGTACCCGGCGCTTTCTGCGAGTTACCTCCGGCTTCTTTTCGTGTTTCTCGTCTTGTGTTGTCCCGTGCCGTCCCATAACTATTCTTTTTTTTTTAGGTTCAGCCCCTATTCCGGTATTGCGGTTTTTTGCAATTTTTCCGCAACAGATAATACGCTATTACTAATTACCTTGACATTGGTAACACCATCAACTTCCTTTGGCTGGTAACTGAGCCACTCGTTCAGAGGGACGGCCCATAGGGTGTGGCACTCACCCCCTACTAAAAGGATTATCAAAAAAAAAAAAGAAAAAAAAAAGCAGTTCTCGCAGAACCATCGCAGGGGACGCACGCTATTTTTCTAAACTTTACATATACAGATTTTCATTCATTTTATTCTTAGCCTCTAGTTTGTTTCTATTTTTTTTCTTATTATATTACATAGTTTTAGTATTTTTATATTCTTTTTATAGTGTCTTTTAACGTATATTCATATTTTTTGTATCGTATTTTCATAGTGTCTTTTATCGTGTTTTTATCGTATTTTTAGTGTTTTTTATCGTGTTTTTTATCGTATTTTTAGTGGTTTTTATCGTGTTTTCTTAGTATTTTTAGTGGTTTATATCGTGTTTTCTTAGTATTTTTATTGTGTGGTTTTTTTTTAGTATTAGTCAATATATTTAAAGTTAGAGTTTAGTGTGTTTCTTTGGCGTGTGGTTTGGGACACATCCATATATTCTCCAGGTAAGTTCTAAATCTCTATATTTCCGAAACCAGTGTTGCATTTTGTCTTTTCTACACTACAGTCAGTTTATTTCTATTTTCCTCGTTACTTTAATAATGACTAGCAAATTCAAATTGACTAAGTATCTACTATATGCGTGCTAACAAGATCACTTAATCGTTCCGTTCAGGAAGCCAGAACATCATTAGATGCTAGTTCTTCATATTTAACATCTGCAATCCACTTTGTTCGTACCCCACTAGTGATGTTTAACCTGGAACTACTTAGTTCACAATCATTTTCACATTCAACATCATGTCTCTTTATCTGCTACAATCCGTTTACGAACAGACCGTGACTTTAGATCCAAACTATAAATCACTCGTCACACAGGCGTATCAATTTTTGCAAAAAATACCGGGAATTCACATGATAGATTCCTTTCCTCTCGACTATATGCACTTAATGTGTGTAGGCGTTGTAAAAAAAAAATTACTACTTAATTTCTAGTATGAGCCTTTCGTGGTCGGTGGTGAAGTTCTTGGAGGATGGATGTGTTGAAGCGGTCCCGTCATTATGGATTGACGGCGAAGTATGCTCTTGGCCACCGGTTGCTGGAAAGATGATCAGCGCTTTGATAAAAAAGTGCCAGCCAGCAGCACCGAGTTGGCCAAAGCACCAAATGAAAATGCTGACACGAGTCACTTTTGGTAAGTTGAAATTATTATACTAATTACTTTCGAATTATTATATCAAGTAATTACTAATATGTACTTCCAGATGCTTACCTCAAAGCGAGGGAGAAGGCGAAGCTGGCCGAGGACACGAGCGACCTGCAGTCGGACGAGCCAGCGGCCAAGCGAAGGCGCATTCTTCCACAAAAATTCTGGAGCAGTGAAGAAGACTCCGACAATGAAGTTCGCCCTTTAGGTGGGTTAATACAAAGGGGAAATATGCTGTACAAAATTAATATAATATCTGAAGCAGCTTAATTCTCTTTCTTGTATGAAGTAGTTATTTCAAGTAAATATTATTTTCAGACAAATCCACGCTGAATGGTCAATCGATCTCGTTTGTCGAGGAACATTTAGAGGTACACTTAGAAGAACATCTAGAGGAACATTTGGAGGAACAAGGCGAGGAAATTCCACGGACTGAAAGTTCCTCATCCCCGAGTACCCCTACCGGTAAATTAATTTTTTTTCTAAAGATATTGCACACGGAAATATTTTTTAACGTCAACAGTTGCAGTGAAAAAATATGACATGTAATTAATAATTTGCAGAATATGTAGCAGTGCCTCGTTGCGTCGGCTGTAAAGAGAATGCGACGCAACTGTGCCTACTCCGCGCCCTTCTGATGGATACGCTGCAGGAGGTAAACAATCTCCGGAAAGATGTGTTAACCGGCCGAGCGGCAGAGAAGCGTGTCGCATCAATTTTTATAAACAACAATTTGCACTTCCCATTAAGAACTAGAGAGGATCTCAACAAATTCGAGATCATTTTAAATGATGCATCTCAATTTAAAGACGCAGTAAGTATAATACCGTCATTTTTAATATCTGTTTACTGTATGTAGAAAATATGTTTTTGGTGGACGGGCAGACGGATACAAGTCGAATTTTGTTCAAAACGGGATAAGTGTTTTCATCATATATCCAAAATTGGTGTTAATATCTATTGTGTTTTGAGATATTTAGCGTGTTACATTCGCCCCCCCCCCCCCATGTTACTACCGCCCCCGGTCTACCCTACTCGATTACCCACCCACCAGAGATGTAGTTTCGATTTTTGAGAAAAAAATTGTTGACTGTAATTCTTCGAAACAAAATTATACTTAACTTGTTAATGTTGAATAATTTTCAAATTTTAGGTCAAAGAATTGGCCGGTTACGGGGGAGCAAACAACTATAATTTTGTTAAGAGGGTATTAACAGCGTTGCTCAGCAACGAACTGGCCATGCTGTTCAGCTGGCTGGGCAGAAAAGGGAAGGAAGATTTCCACTCCTTAAATATTGCAAGGCTTGTAACATGTAACTATCGCCCTTATTTTACTGTTCCTAATATTGATTACAGCCCTGATAGCCAGAATCTGACGTCAGACTGCAGTAGTCTGTGTCTGCATTTGGCTGCGTTCTGAGGTGCAGAGCCTGATGTCAGATCGACAGCAGATTCTGCCGTCTGCTTGGCACAGCCAACAGCGCCATCTGAGGACCAGAATTACCAAAAGATTCCCTACGCGTGACGTCACATGGACGTCCCTACCTTTACATAAGCAGGAAGCAGATTTTGGAATTTATTAATTAATTAATTCTACTTATATCAAAAAAGTATTTATTTATTATTTACAAATATACAGGATCGGTGATTACAATTGTCACAAGAGGAACTTTCAATATTTACATTAACAAATCCATATACAGTACGTCCCGTAACCACTGGTACCTAGCTGGAGCGACACCAGAAAATTTAAATCAATATTTTCCACTTCTTTATTGCGGAGAATCAAATATGTTCCCTGTTGTGTTAGCGCTGAAAACAAACACAATATTAGTATAAAATTAAACGTAACATATGGATAAACAGGATACGTGCGATACTTACTTGAGCTCCATCTCCACACAGTACTTACACACCTTAGGCGATCATGCATGCTCCTGCAAACATTAACATTTATAAGAAAACATGTGTTAAATTATTATCTACTAAACAAGAATCTAAACATTCGCACTTCGCGCATAACCCTATTTTTCTGTCTTGCAGATGATGTGAATCGCGATTTCCGCGACGTAGATAATTGGAAATTATTCAATATCATACTTACGTTTGCTTTCTGGATACTTCGAGATGATTTATCTGGATATTGATAGAATTTTAGAATCGCGTGGAATATTCTTCGATCTTGCCGGCACTGACTGCCACTGTCAGTGACTGCCATCTCAGATCTCGAAAACGAACGCAAACTGGACGTAGAGTCTTGACCAACGCTCGGATTGGCTGCGCCATAGTACCGAAACTCGCGATTGGTCAAGACTCTACGTCCAGTTTGCTTTCGTTTTCGAGGTCTTAGATGGCAGTCACTGGCAGTTGCTGGCAGTCGCAGTCAGTGCCGGCAAGATCGAAGAATATTCCAAGTAATTTCATCCACCACTACCCAGTCAAATCATCTCGAACTATCCAGAAAGCAAACGTAAGTATGATATTGAATAATTTCCAATTATCTACGTCGCGGAAATCGCGATTCACATCATCTGCAAGACAGAAAAATAGGGTTATGCGCGAAGTGCGAATGTTTAGATTCTTGTTTAGTAGATAATAATTTAACACATGTTTTCTTATAAATGTTAATGTTTGCAGGAGCATGCATGATCGCCTAAGGTGTGTAAGTACTGTGTGGAGATGGAGCTCAAGTAAATATCGCACGTATCCTGTTTATCCATATGTTACGTTTAATTTTATACTAATATTGTGTTTGTTTTCAGCGCTAACACAACAGGGAACATATTTGATTCTCCGCAATAAAGAAGTGGAAAATATTGATTTAAATTTTCTGGTGTCGCTCCAGCTAGGTACCAGTGGTTACGGGACGTACTGTATATGGATTTGTTAATGTAAATATTGAAAGTTCCTCTTGTGACAATTGTAATCACCGATCCTGTATATTTGTAAATAATAAATAAATACTTTTTTGATATAAGTAGAATTAATTAATTAATAAATTCCAAAATCTGCTTCCTGCTTATGTAAAGGTAGGGACGTCCATGTGACGTCACGCGTAGGGAATCTTTTGGTAATTCTGGCCCTCAGATGGCGCTGTTGGCTGTGCCAAGCAGACGGCAGAATCTGCTGTCGATCTGCTGTCGATCTGACATCAGGCTCTGCACCTCAGAACGCAGCCAAATGCAGACACAGACTACTGCAGTCTGACGTCAGATTCTGCGCTCTCATGCCAGACCCTGCTACCAATCTGATGTCAGATTGGAGACAGATGGTTATCAGGGAGTAAAATTCAATGTAATGTTCCCTCGAAATTCTTTTTTAAGGTGCAGCAAAACAGGGTAACATGGCTGCAAACGACAAGGAGACGGAGCTATCCATGCAAGGATGGCTTAGAAGAGCCGCGGACAGAATTGCGTCGAAAAAATAAGAAAGTGTGGGATCCCGAACCCGGAAATTCGAGAAATGGAAAACATGACGCAAAGCTCGGCGCAGATGACGCCACTAGCGCATGTACTGTGGTTGTGCTAGGCCGGTATTCACAAACGTGCCTTAAGATTAAGCAAATGCTTAAGCATTGGGCATCCTTTACTAGCTACTAGGGTTAGTAGAGGATACCGCATGCTTAAGCATTTGCTTAATCTTAAGACACGTTTGTGAATACCGGCCCTAGAGCACTAAAGAGGTGAGTATACGCATCCGCCATCTTGGGTCCTCTGGAGAGAGAATATTATTGAGAACCCGCCTTGTTGAGTATTGTCAAATTCGCTTTATAAACCAAATATAAACTTAAATATAATATAATACTCTAATAATGTGTCGTGCTACCATGTATCAATATCAACAACGCATATTTTGTTTATAAAGTGAATCTGACAATACTCAAAAAGGCGGGTGCTCAATAATATTCTCTCTCCAGAGGACCCAAGATGGCGGATGCGTATACTCGCCTCTTTAGTGCTCTAGTTAACTGACTAATGTTCGTTGGGCTATATAGGGCTTTGCCCTGAAATGCCATCTCTTTGTAATGGGAGTAAATAAAAACCTAACCTAGTGCTCTAGTTGTGCCCGAGTGCGTATGTGTGAATTGTTTGCGCGCGAATTTTTCATTTATGTATTGTATAAATGGGAATGCGTGCTGGTGGCGTCATTTGCGGTATTTGCGCCTGATCAGTATTATTATATTTAACTATATGCTATAGATGTATTATTATTAGTGAGATTAAATCTTCGAATTATAGAAGTTTCGGCTTATCGCGTTTTCGACTTATAGAGGCTTTGTAATACTGTTAATTTTTCAACTTGTGAAGCTGTAAAGCTGGACAAATTCCAGTGTTAAAGATCAATTGTTTGTACTACATGTATTATACCTACATATACAAAAATAATTATAAATATTTTATGCTCGAAATATTACTCTTTATTATACGTATGACAAAATTGTAATTTTGCTTTGTGCTAGTCTTTTAGTGTATTGTAAATCAATAGCATTTTCAATTGTGAATAATGCAGCGAAAACATTTTCCTCAATATTTTGAGATCTTTCAACAATATTATAAACATCTATTGTAAGTGCAGATATTTTGCATACTCTGTACCTATATTTTGTATAATTTGTATAATCTATGTGTACTACCTAAATGTTCTACATATTTCATATCTATTTTAAGTGGTATATTCTGTACAATCGCCAATATATGTATATTCTGCATACCTATATCCTGTATACATAATAATACTGAAAATAAATTTAATTGAAATTAAGTCAACGAAATACATTGTTATCGAGTGTGATATTATTTTGAAAACCATTTCCTTAAATTTTTATTCAATCGAACCAGTACCGACGAACGTCCATTTCTGGACGTTTTTAAAACGTTTTCAGGACCTTTTCTGGACGTTTTTAGGACGTTTTTAAAACGTTTTCAGGACCATTTCTGGACGTTTTTAAAACGTTTTCAGGACCTTTTCTGGACGTTTCTAAAACGTCTTCAGGACCTTTTCTGGACGTTTTTAAAACGTTTTCAGGACCATTTCTGGACGTTTTAAAAACGTCCTAAAAACGTCCAGAAAAGGTCCTGAATGTAAGAAAATACTAGAAATTAAAGAAGTTAACTCGCTTTCTAAATTATTCGGTAAATATATATATATTTATTTCAATGCCAAAGAACAGTAGAGTCGAGAAGGTCTTTCTCGAGTCAAGGTTTGGAAAAGACTGCCTTTCCGTTCCGTGGAAAGTCCCCTCTTGTCCTTTAGGGAAACTCCTAAGGACCCCGATGCCAATTTACGATGTTTATGGCGTCGCGCTGGTCGGGCCCATCGTCGCTGTACGCGTCACGCTGGCCGTATCTGCTTAGACTCAACCATGCAGCCCCTTTTACAAGGTGGTGCTTCAATATTTCTAACACTCGGCCATCCTGCAGTTGTGCTTGTCCTCAAGCACATAGTCATCCTTTAAATTTTACATTGCTTTCTGTAACACAAGAATCAAAAACACATCTGAGTATCCACGTCAATATTGATAATATCATCTCAAGATAGTCAACAGAACTCCCTCAACAAACAAAAAAAAATTCGTCAACGGACGATACTCCCCTTCTTCAAATCAATCCTTTTTCTCACCACACAGCAACGACCATGGCAAACGAATACATCGCGTGCAGATGTTTGACGAAGCATCATTTGCTCGTTGCTCGTTGAATATTCCTGTTCTCGGGTTGCAGACACTCTGCAACTCCGATGCGATGCAATACATTGAAGTCGTATAGTTGATGATTTCGATCTCCAGCTGATGTCTGGTGATCCACTTCTTGCATCATGTAGTAGTGAACTCTGATTGCTGTCATGATGATCCGGTACAATCATACAATAGTAGCGACAACAACGCTCACTAAAGTCATGATATCGAAAACAATCATACAATAGTAGCAACAACAATGCTCACTAATGTCATGATATCGGAAACAATCATACAATAGTAGCAACAACAATGCTCACTAATGTCATGATATCGGAAACAATCATACAATAGTAGCAACAACAATGCTCACTAATGTCATGATATCGAGAACAATCACATAATAATGGCCACAACCCTTATTATTATTGTGATATCGGTTTCTTCACCATCCGACAGTGGCTATATCATCACTGTCAGCCTGGTGGCACAAAACAATCGTACAACAGTGGCCAACAACCACTCTATTGTCACAATATCGTTTCTCACTCGTCAGTAGCTTTTCCCCACACTGTCGCCGTGATAGTTCACTTCAACAGCAACGACACTGACCAGCCCCAACTGTCATGCCAAGTGTGTCCTCTGTCGCTATTTAATTAATTTCTGCAAATGTCTAAAAACTATCATTAACTATATACACTACGGTTTTTATTCGACTGCCGCAATCCAGGGTTTTAGACGTTCGACCGCGACAACTGTCTTAGCCCGTCTACCTCCCTGTCGTAAATCTTCGACCTCGTAACGGTCATTTACAAGGACTCGACAAATCCTGAACGGTCCCTTAAATTTTGGGTGAAGTTTCCTGCTCTCTCCCGTGGCCTGCTCACTCGTGATTTCCACCATAACCAGATCTCCCTCCTGGTAACGTGTCGCCTCACGTCGAGTCTTGTCATACCGTTCTTTCTGTTGCCGCTGATCCTCTGAAATATGACTCGAAATCTGTTTCCGAAGCTCGTTCAAATCCAAACGCTGCACTTCGGTTTGCAACTCTTGCAAAATTCGTGCCTCTGCAGTAGTTTTAGCCTTATAGCCCATCAATGCCTCCGCAGGTGTTGTACCAATACCTTTATTAAAACTAGTGTTCATTGCACTCTGGACCTGTTTAACATAATCATCCCATACATTCGACTCCATCCCAGCCACGGTCGTAGCCAACGACGCTACGATGGTTCGATTATATCGTTCACACTGGCCATTAGCGCGTGGTGTGGCGACCGCATTCAAAACATGCCGAATTCCGTACGTCGTGCAAAATATCTTGAAAGTTCTCGCAGTGAACGCAGTTCCTCGATCACTGACGATACGAGACGGAACTCCAAACAAATGAATTACATTCAATAAGATTTTTACCGCCCGTTTCGCCTTAGTATCTCTCACGGGTTCAATAATTGTGAACTTCGTGAAAGCGTCCACAATAACGAGCAAGTATTTGTTTTTCCGTGTGCTAGTCTCGAAAGGTCCGACATGATCGATATGTATAGTATGGAAAGGTACCGGAAGCTTCTCAATAGGGTGCAGTTTCCCTTGCTTCTTTCCTGACGTTCGCTTGTAATACGTGCAACTCAAACAAGCCCCTATATATTTTCTCACAAATGTAGCCATTCCTGCAAACCAATAATTTTCACGAATACGCCGCAAAGTTTTATCTAACCCTAAATGCCCGACGTCGTCGTGACATAGACGACAAATTTGAAATCGCGTCGCTCGTGGTACTACCCATGCTATAGTATCCTTGTCCAACCGCCTATAAACTTTACTATCCTTAAGAACGTAATCAGCAAAATACTGTTTAGTATTGGCGTTTCGTACGTTCTCTGCCAATATCTGTCGCACCCGACTCAACTGCTCATCCTGCAACTGAGCAGCCAAAATCCAATCCGCTTCCGTGATATCCACAGGATACATTTCCACCACAGGATTTCTACTGAGAGCATCAACATGCTGCATTTTAGACCCCGCTCGATACAGGATGGTGAAAGTATAATCTTGCACCTCCAACCACCATCGTCCAATGCGTGGAATTAAATCTTTCTTTGTGAACGTGGTGCGAAGTGCATTACAGTCCGTAACAACCGTAAAGTTTAACCCGAACAGGTACACGCGAAAATGACGAAGCGCGAAAACTACAGCCATCGTCTCTAGTTCGTAGGAGTGATATTTACGCTGTTCAAAGGTCGTCTGTTTACTATAATAAGCGACTACCTGCTGCCTTCCCTCCGTTGTAAATTGAAACAAAATGGCACCCAACCCCAATGAACTAGCGTCAGTATGTAGCTCTGTTCGAAGCGCGCTATCAAATATCGCAAGAACTGGTCGCGTAGTGAGAGCCTCTTTTACCTGTGCAACCGCAGTTGCTTGCGCGCTTCCCCATTGCCACACCGTACTTTTCTTCATCAAAACAGTTAGCGGCGTGACCATGGTCGCGTAGCCATTTATAAATTTCCGGAAATATCCCGCCAGTCCAAGGAATTGTCGAACCTCTCTTACTGAGGTAGGTCTTGGCATCGCTAACACAGCTTCTAACTTCCTACGTCCTGGTTTGACACCTTCGGCGCTTATCTCCCGTCCAAGATAATCGATGGTCGTCATCAAAAATGAACACTTGCTCAAATTGAGCGTCAATTTGTGCTCCCGAAGCTTATCCAAAACGAGTTGGAGTCGCTGCAATCCCTCCGGAACGGTAGTTGACGGTATAATTATATCATCGATATACGGAAATGCTACGGTGTTTTTCAACGAACCCAAAACCGTGTTAATTAATCGCTGAAAAACAGCAGGCGCATTAGTCAGTCCGAAAGGCATTCTTAAGAACTCATAATGCCCATCGGGCGTCACAAACGCTGTCTTCTCTATTGACGCGTCGTCCATCGGTACCTGGTAATACCCCGAAGCCAAATCTAGAGCTGTAAAATATTTATTGCCCCCCAATCGATCAATCTGATCTTCTATTAACGGTAGAGGGTACCGATCCTTGATGGTCACCGCATTTAAATGCCGATAGTCCACGCACAACCGCTTATCCCCTGTTTTCTTAGTCACCATAATTATTCGACTAGCGTGAGGCGATACAGATTCCCGGACAATACCGTTATCAATTAACTCGGCAATTTTCTTCCGCGCTACCTCCCGCTCAACCTCAGCCATCCGATATGGATTGTAGCATACCGGCGTATCCGTGGTGCAACGAATCTCCATCTTCACGGTTTCGGTCTTTCCGAGAGTCCGCATCGACGTCGAAATACAATCTGAATAGGATTGAACCAGATCCCTGCATTGCTCTTTATCGCGATTTCCGACGTCCCCAAAAACAATTTGATCAAACTCTGACGCTCCGTCCATTGCAAAGACATCCAGTATATCCTTGTGCATGACTTCCATCGTTGGCAATCCTCGAATCACAACGCTGTCCTGCCGCTTGATTAGCATTACATGAGGTTGATCCAGAAAATCGCGTCCAACGATTGCCTCGTAATGCATCATATCCGGACCAACAATGGCCGCGCGTACCTTCGCCGTAGCTTCCATGACCGTTACCGTGACATTAGTAAATAAATTACACCGTGTTTCAGAACCCGCCAACTCTCGCAACTCTAAACCTGTGTCCTCAATCATTTCAAGTCTTAGCCGAACCGCCACTGGTTTTTGAATCAACGTTTTCGCGCATCCGGTGTCCACGAGACACGTCACTTTACGTTCGTTGATCGTAGCCGGTAACAAATACATATTACTTTTGCACAGACTTACCCGATTCATGTTCACCCTTTTCACCCGAGAGCAAAATTTGTCCAAGTGACCCTGTTTGTTGCACGAACGGCAGGTAACACGGGTTTTTGGACACTTAGTTGAAAAATGTCCTATTTCCCCGCAATTATAGCATGTAACAGCGGGCCTCTGAGGTGCTTCCTCCGTCGATATCCCACCAGGTTTCGTCGCCGAAGTCGAAACCGTTTCCTCTATTCGCCTGGGATGTGTCCCACGATGAAACGTTGCTGGACGTGATACCACCACTTTGTTTGAAGTTGATGCTCGGGGCATCACTCCCATCTCGGTCATCGCCGCGTACAGATCATCAACGTCCTCGTATCGATTCGAACGAATCGTTCGCTGTATACTTTCGTCGCTAATTCCCATGATGATAGCATCCTGCATCCAAGCGTCTGGGATGTTAAGCTTCAAAGCTCGCAGCTTAGATAATTTTTCAAAACAATAATCTCCCAATTTTTGCCCAGAAGTCGCCCAGTATTCTGACGCTTCATGTAACAACCGTCCAAACGGTACCGGTCGCTTAAATCGCCGAATGAGTATGGTTTTTAGTGACCTCCACGTGTGATCACGTTTCTGCTCCTCGTCAAAGATTCGCCGAGCATACCCTTTCAGGTTGCGAGAAATACTGATAATAATATTATCATCGCTCCACGCGTACCGACGCGCGAGTCGATCAACTTGACGCACCCACTGCTCAATATCCGCGTTGTCTCGCGACGGATCAAATTTCGGAACAGCATGTTCGTCATTCACGGACCTGGACTGTACACTTCTTAGTTCTCGTTTAAGCTGTTTCACCATAGCCCGCAAATCTTCCGACGAAGACACATCAGCAGATCGCTCACGGCGGCGCGTACGATCACGCGAGTAGCTTCGCGAATAATTTCGCTCCCGATTCCACGAGCGGCTCCTGACTCCTCGATCCGACGAATAGTTTCGTGAATAACTGCGTCTCCGATCTCGTGACTGAACGCGTCTACCACCCTCTGTGGAATCATTCCTTCGATCCCGAGAACGATCTTGTGATCGATCCCTTGCGCGTCCTATTGTACGATCGCGCGAACGATCACGCACTTGATCACGAGAACTTTCACGTGATTGATCCTTCGTTTGATCACGTTTGCGCGAACGTCCCCGTGAACGATCGCGCGACTGCCGTCGTGTCTCACCCTTGGATCGGCCCATTGTTCGCTTTCACAGCCAAGCACAATCACAAAGATGTCACTTAAAACACACTCCGGCGCGTACGGTTAAAGTTGATCCCACTTCTGATATGTAAGAAAATACTAGAAATTAAAGAAGTTAACTCGCTTTCTAAATTATTCGGTAAATATATATATATTTATTTCAATGCCAAAGAACAGTAGAGTCGAGAAGGTCTTTCTCGAGTCAAGGTTTGGAAAAGACTGCCTTTCCGTTCCGTGGAAAGTCCCCTCTTGTCCTTTAGGGAAACTCCTAAGGACCCCGATGCCAATTTACGATGTTTATGGCGTCGCGCTGGTCGGGCCCATCGTCGCTGTACGCGTCACGCTGGCCGTATCTGCTTAGACTCAACCATGCAGCCCCTTTTACAAGGTGGTGCTTCAATATTTCTAACATGAAGACGTTTTAAAAACGTCCAGAAAAGGTCCTGAAGACGTTTTAAAAACGTTTTAAAAACGTCCAGAAAAGGTCCTGAAAACGTTTTAAAAACGTCCAGAAAACGTCCTGAAAACGTTTTAAAAACGTACAGAAAACGTACTTTTTTGTGAAAATGGACGTTTTCAGGACCTTTTCTGGACCTTTTCTGGACGTTTTGAAGACGTCCTGAACGTCTGACCTGGACGTTTTTAAAACGTTTTGGTGCTATCTGGGTAGGGTTATGCGTGAAGTGCGAATGTTTAGCATCTTGTTTAATAGATAATAATTTAATACATATTTTCTTATAAATGTTAATGTTCGCAGGAGCATGCATGATCGCCTAGGGTGTGTACTGTGTGGAGATGGAGCTGAAGTAAGTATCGCATGTATCCTGTTTAATCATACGTTACGTTTAATTTTATACTAATATTGTATTTGTTTTCAGCGCCAACACAACAGGAAATAAGTATGATGATTCTACACAAGAAAGAAGTCGAAAATATTGATTAAAATTTCTGACATCGCCCCTACTAGGTACCACTTGTTACGGAACGTACTGTATATGGATTTGTTAATGTAAATATTGAAAGTTCCTCTTGTGACAATTGTAATCACCGATCCTGTATATTTGTAAATAATAAATAAATACTTTTTTGATATAAGTAGAATTAATTATTTAATAAATTCCAAAATCTGCTTCCTGCTTATGTAAAGTTAGGGACGTCCATGTGACGTCACGCGTAAGGAATCTTTTGGTAATTCTCGCCCTCAGATGGCGCTGTTGGCTGTGCCAAGCAGACGGCAGAATCTGCTGTCGATCTGCTGCCGATCTGACATCAGGCTCTGCACCTCAGAACGCAGCCAAATGCGGACACAGACTACTGCAGTCTGACGTCAGATTCTGCGCTCTCGTGCCAGACCCTGCTACCAATCTGATGTCAGATTGGAGACAGATGGTTATCAGGGACAGTTATTAAAAGAATTCTTTGCTTTCTGCCCCTTATTTTTCTTCATTCTTTTCCCTTGCTTCTCTCTATATCCTGCTTTTATCTTTAGTCTTTCAGCAACATTAGTATATATGGTAGACTTCCTTTTTTCCTCTTATTTGAAACTTTACGTGGAGGGGCTTTATAAAATAGTCGTACAGTTTCTGGACTGAATTCTTCATTTACTTGTTCACTTTCGGTTGATAAAATTTCATTGCTATTCGGTTCTGTTGGGGTAGTATCGTTTTCGGGTGTTGGTAGCGGCCTATCTGTAACGTACGATGTATTCCTGGCTGTGTTCCGATTCACGAATAATGCAGCATAATGCGCATGAAGTGCATTGGGTACGTGACATATCCTATGCAGTCTATGCGCAGTATGCGTGAATTGGAACACAGCCCCTGTTGTAAGGATATATTCCTGTACACTTGAAGCCTGCATGAATATTAGATACTGTTACTGATATCGGAAGAGCCGTTGCTACTATTGAAGGAATGTGATAAATATTCATTGTTTTCCCTGGGTTATTACCAGTGGTGGGTCGGTATTTTACACCGCGTCGAAAATGCATTTACGACATGTCACAAATGTACGTATAATATGTCGTTTTTAAGCCCATTTCATACGTATCATTTGTCGCAAATGTAGTAAATAGAAATATTCATTATTTTAAGGTTTCAACAATTAAACTGTTGGAAAAATATAGTTCTTTCTGACTCGCTTGTTGGTTGCATGAACATTCTATAGAATACTGTAGAATACATCGATTACGTCGAAAGCTACATATAATCGCCACTTTCCTAACCCCAAAAAAGTATTCAAAAACGTGGTGTTAATTATTGTTTTGTAATTGTTTAGATAATAACTAATAAAAAATGAATCGTCAAAGGTAAAGTAATTAGAAATAAATGTACGATAATAAATAAAATTTATTTGAATTGAAAATTATGTAAATAAAAATATCTGTTTCAGAAAAAATGAAATTGATAAATTATTATCAAATTTCTTTTTTGGGTGCAATATCCCTTTCAGTGTGGTGGAATCAAGCCACTTTAAAGCTTTTGTGCATGCACTAAATATAAACTATGTAGTTCCACCGAGAAAAACATTTACGACATTTACGATATTTCGACATTTAAGACACGTGTCGTGTATAAAATAGAAAATTCATGTCTTTACCCACCACTGGTTATGTGTTCATCCACAGCCGTCTTTAATACTAGCCGTACTGAACAACGTGGCAACGTGGGGGTTTTGAGTGATGATGAGCGCGAGGAGGGGGTTGTTAGGGCCCAGGGTGAAGATAAGCGCGTGGAGGTGGTTTTAGGGGCTCAGGGTGAGGATGAGCGCGAGGAGGAGGTTTTGGGGGCTGCGGGTGAGGAATTACTTCAATTTTCTGTCACTAGTTGGCGTATCGAAATTCTTGGTTTCCCAATACATTTCTTTCACTAACCTTTCAATGTCCATTTTTCGTCAGTGTAACTTAATTTAATTTAATTTTTTTAATCAGAAGTATAATTATTAATAAATTGGCACTTCTTCATAACCTATACGAAAAATGTTTTATAGGTTAGTTGTTTTCATTCCAGATATACGACATTGATGACACATTTACGACATTTAAGACACGTGTCATGTATAAAATAGAAAATTCGTGTCTTTACCCACCACTGGTTATTACGCATCGAAGCATCAGAACCGGTATTAATCGCTTTTTTTAATGGACCATATACAGATCGATCGAGCGGTTGTAACTTGTGCGACCAGTGGGGTGGAAAAGACAGCATTACTATTGGGAAACCAAGAATTTCGATACGCCAACTAGTGACAAAAAATTGAACTACTCAGAGTAGGCTGAAATCCGTCGATGTCGATATGATTATCAGTGTTTATATAGACATGTTGTGAAAAACGAGTGTTTTTAAATTTTTTGGAACACTAAATTTTTACTTATTCGATTAATAAATACTTATTCGGAATGTTTGGTGGGATCCAGCCTACTGTCAATAGTTTGCCAACTTACCACCGCAGCGCTGAAATCTAAGCCACGCCTCCACTTGGTTTCCCAATACCATTTTCGGAGCAATAATCAAGTGCTTGGATAGATATATGCAACGAATGATTACCCAGTAGCAGGATAATTTTTTTCTCCTTTGTTGCAGACGTATATTTTTGGAAGTGTTTCAAAAATACAAGAAATTCATTTTCTTGCATCCACCCGCTGGCATTTCCACTTCCAATGCTCCCAATTGGACCATCTTTTACAAAGTGTTAATGTATGGGGTAGACTTGTCGATTAGCATGACCATCACCGATTTCGATGCGCTTGAAATATGTTGTAGGGGGCATGATTCTGAATAACTTTTTTCTATACATGTAACCGTCGGTCGGCCTTACTTTCTAAGGTATGCGCAAAAAACCCTGGTAAACTTTTCCTCATGGATTTGAAGGAAAATTTATTTAATCACCTTACCGCGATCGCCTCTTTGTACAGTACTTCTGTTGACATATTCCGACCCAACGCATTCCACTTTCCAACTTGTTCTGGGTATTAGTATTGGTTTGGGTTAGATTAGGGCGGGGGGGGGGGGCGCCCGCTTGCGGGCGCGTAATGCGTGGTATTGAACCGATGTGAGTTTGGGGATGCTAAAAATGAGACTACAAAAAATTACGTTTTAGAATCAAAGTCATCCTAATATCCAGCGGCGCCGGCGCCGCCGAGCATAGTCGGGATGTCCAACAGGTGTTCTTAAAAGCACCCTCTTTCTAACGAAAAAATTATGTTTTAGTTAAACTCACATCGGTTCGCTACCATGCTTTACGCGCCCGCAAGCGGGCGCGCGCCCCCCGCCCTCATTTAACCCAAACCAACACTAATACCCGGGCAAATTGGAAAGTGCAATGCGTTGTGTCGGAATAAGTCAACTACTACTACTATAATCAAGTACTATACAGAGAGGCGATCGTGGTAAGGTGATTAAAAAATTTTCTCTTCAAATCCATGAGAAAAAGTTTACCAAGGACAATTATTTATTTTCTGTTTCAATTGTTTGTTTTCTGTTTTCGTCGAAAGCCAACAAATGTTACGCGCCGTCTTGCGATCAGGGTTGCCACCTTATCACCATATAAATCCCGGAGTGCCACACATTCCAACCCGGAAATTCGAATATAAACCCGCAGATGGAAAAAGCAAAAAAAAGTTTTGCTCTCGAATATCCAGAAAACAGATGTGCGATTCTTTTAAGCTCAAACAATTCAGAATTTAAAAGTATCTGTTTTTTTAATTAATAACTATTATTGTATATAAAATTGATACCACTGTATAATACCACTCTCATTTTTTCTACAACCCGGAGATTTTTTCAGTAAAACCGGAGCCCGGAGATTTTTTTCAAAACCCGGAGTCTCCGGGCCAAAACCGGAGAGTGGCAACCCTGCTTGCGATGCTTCTGTAGCGTTCAGAAATTATAAGTAAAGATTTTTGGAAATATCTCGGAAACTAGGGCCGACCGACGGTTACATGTATACTGTATAGGAAAAAGTTGTTCAGAATCATGCCCCCTACAACATATTTCAAGCGCATCGAAATCGGTGATGGTCATGGTAATTGACAAGTCTACCGAAAATTTTTTCAGAAACGTGAATAAAAACTATAGAAAACATAAAAGTTTTTGATAAGCTGTTGCGATTTTCGGGAAACTTTGAGCACCGATCTTAGGAAAACAAAAGCAAATATTAAAACACGGGGTTTACCACATTATAATACAATAATTAGTAAGGATGTTAATAAAATGTGAATTGTAGTTGACCAGTAGCCTAACTTTTCGAAAACATGAGTCTAAATTGTAAGGCCTTGCCTAATATGCAGGCGACACGAAGAGGCGGCTTCGACTTCGACGTTCTCAGCGAGCGGTCGACCGAGAGCGCCCGATAACGCCCGATAGCACCCGAATATGTAGTGAGCCCGAGCGGGCCAGAGGGATTCGATTGTCGATCGTTGGACGAGTGACGTGTTGCTGAACGATTAGAATTCGGAAGTTTCGGAACGCAAGCGAAAGCGCAATTTTGAACGCGGAGAGTTCCGACTATCCTCCGCGTAATCGGTATACGCGAAGCAGGGCGCAAGTTCGCACTATTACCGGTACTCCTGCCTGGGAGGGATACGAATTATTTTGATTATAATATATGTGTGTGTCTTGTAATAAAGTGTCTCTATCGTCCCCGAGTTCAGTTACTGGCATCCAGACATCCACGCTCCTACAAAATGCACGGGCTTCCAAGGGTTAGTATCACTTATATTAATACAACTTAAAGGCCATAAATTTACGGTTTAATTGATCTAAATTTCATTAAAATATCTAGACCAAAACCAAAGTTATAGATTTTTGATCGCTATCGGATCGTTTTGTCCCACTGTACGCCCGTGCGGTATTAGCAGCAGCCAAGCAGCTACACCTGCTATTATTATACAGAGTTCTCGCAAATGGTAAGTACTTAAAAATCTGTGTAGTGTATCTACTTATTACATTTATCAAATATCAGAGCACGTTTTTGCGTTAAAATCAATTTTTAATCTGCAATTCTCTAAGAGATATGTTACGATTTATTGTGGATGTAACAAGATAATATGTCGATGTTGGTATTATCTAATATGCTCGAAATTCATATTTACATTAATTGTATTATTTTTTAAATATTTCTGCAGTTGTGGTAGATAAAAATACAAGACCTATGTATATATGTTTTTCTTTCTTGGACCGAATAATCGTATATCAAGCAAAATCAAACTATAATTTTTTTTTAAGGTAAATTATAAGGTCACAGAAGAGGTTCTGATTGAAATTAGCTGTGACAATCTAGGACCTTACCAGTTATCGTCATTTATATATACATATTTATTTTGTCCATAATTGTTAATTCTATAGTTAAAAAGGAGTTGGTATACATGTATAATTTAATGTTTTAAACGTATTATAATAGTATAATTCATAATTTTTCGTTACGCCACGATGTCAGGCCAATTCGCCACTGTGGGCCGGGCGCGCTCCCGAGGTTGACATGTTCGTGGGCATAAGGTTAATTAGATAAATAATAGAACAAGCCCGTTGTCGAATTGCGCGGCGTGTTAGTCGAAGAGTATACCGTGTGGGGAGCGGGGAGACGCGAGTGTTCGTCATCGTCTCGGGAGGTCAGGTTTGTTTTGGAAATCCAGATTAGGGTTCCCTTGTATGTAACGCAGTATTCGAATAAAGTTAACTGTTCACGGTGAATCCGGTGCCTGTAATAAAACACCCGTCGCGATAAGGCAATAATAATGTTCACTGACTTCCGGACTAATTCGGCCACTTTTCTAGTTGGCGACTAGCTCGCTTCTTGGGGGCCGATTAATAGGCTAGTTGGCCAAAACCCTAGTCGGTACATTTCTAAGAAACTTTTAAGAAACGACTATGATTATGTCCAACACGATTTTTGGTCCGCAATATCCGCTGGGTCATTATTGTAGAGTTTTTCGCCCTGAACACGAATCCGCAAGCAGAATTGCTCTATCACACTCAGTGTTTTGAGAAAATCGAATTTGAAAAAAAAACTGCAAATTTTCAACTCAGAACATCTTTTGTGTCGAAACGGTAATAGTTATTCGGCTGCTCGTTGCGTCAAATTATTCTATGAACCCTCCCGAATACAACGATATAAGTTATTATTGCATTATGAACATTTGAATATGTTTAAACCACGATCAAACGGAAAATGACACCCGAAATGCACCCATTTTTGAAGATATCTTTCAATTTATTTCCAAAACTAAGGATCTAGGAGAGAATCAGACCATTCCACGCGATGCAGCAGACATTTTTCCTTCGGAAATCATCAACAAAAGTGGTAAGTCACGTTTTGTTTTCAATACAGAAGCGAAATAGTTTGGCAAAACGCACGGTGTCGACAGTGGTAGTCAACGGCGGCGCGCGATCCTCTACCGCTCAGCGTAACACAATCGTTTAACGCGCCTGACTACCACTGTTGGCACCGTGCGTTTTGCCAAACTATTTCGCTTCTGTATTGATAACAAAACGTGGCACACCACTTTTGTTGATGATTTCCAAAGGAAAAATGTCTGCTGCATCGCGTGGAATGGTCAGATTTTCTCCTAGACCCTTAGTTTTGAAAATAAATTGAAAGATATATTAAAAAATGGGTGCATTTTGCGTGTCCTTTTCCCTTTGATCGTTGTTTAAACATATTCAAATGTTCATAATGCAATAATAACTTATATCGTTGTATTCGGGAGGGTTCATAGAATAATTTGACGCAACGAGCAACCGAATAACTATTACCGTTTCGACACAAAAGATGTTCAGAGTTGAAAATTTGCAGTTTTTTTTTCAAAATCGATTTTCTCAAAAACTGAGGGTGATTGCGACGAACAGTTTGCGGATTCGTGTTCAGGGCGAAAAACTCTACAAGAATCACCCAGTGGATATTGTGGAACAGAAAAAAGTTTCATTTTGTTGGACTGTTTTATTGATTGACTAACCGTATTCTCTATAGAAACATTTTTCCAGAAAACTAGTAAGCTGAAATTAATTTCTCCAAGTCTGAAATTTTGAATAATGGTCACATAAATATATATGTATACACATAATGTTAACAAGACATAATAACGTACAGCGAAATTCGTTGCGTTCAGAGTTAATCATCTGCAAATATTACTAATACATTTAGCCTTTCATAAAAATTACGTTTCATAGGGAAATTATTCGTTCCACATTATCGACTTCATTTCACATTTTCACCATACGAAATCATTCTGTTCAGTTAGGTCAAAGAGGAGGTATAATAAGAGGCGTCACTCGACAAGGACAGAGATAACCTAGGGAAATCACTAGACAACCAATTTAAATGCCCATTCGGCAATGATCGCTAAGCTTCGGCAATGATCGGTCAACTTCGGCAATAATCAGCCAATTGCGGTAAGTACATTTAGTCGATTTGAATATCCCGCTCGAAATAGACAACCAATTTAAATGCCAAGGTCAAGCAAGGACTTCAAAGGTTCCGCCCGGAGTGACGCTTCTTATTATACCTACTCTTTGGTTAGGTATAGGTACCACGAATTGTGCTACACCGTGTATACAAACTGATTCCATGGCTGATTCCTTGGTTGCGTGTGTAAGTTGACGAAAGACAGAACTGCGAATGGAAAACATTCGTCGATGGTTGATTTTCTGAGGACATGAGCACTTGTTACTTTGGACATCAGTGATAAATAATGGAAAATATAAAAGTCCTTTATTTTTAATTTGCTTTTATTAAAGGTGAGAAATACATATATGTATATTCTAATGTAAATGGCACGCACCTATGTGTGTACATGTATAAGCGGAGCGAGTCCAGGATAATGTACACAAACCATGAGACAGTGACATTGGCGGGACCCCAAAGTCGAGGAGTGGGGAAAGGAGCTGCGAGCCGTTGCAGAAACGTTGCCCCACTTGCCTTCCCGCACGTGTTCGGCGAGGAGTGTCGCGAGATTTTGCGGTTTCGTTTTTACAAAGGTGTGCTTACAGAACAACATATAATTCCATTGCGGGTAAGATTACATATTTTATTAACTAATAGTATATATTTGCTAATTTCTAATTGTTGTTTGTATTTATGTATATTTGAAATGTAACACATTTCACAACGTTTTCCTTGCTTGATCGTATGTTGAATATTAAAATTCAAATAAGTTTATCCATACAAAGCTTTGTCTCTATTCATATCGACATTTATAAGTTAGTTTATATAAACTTCGTAACATCGTGTTCTGCGTAATAGAATAAAACGTGACGATTCGACAATGGGACGTATCGCGATCCCCATGCTTTGTTCAATTTTTTTTCGCGAAACATCGAAAAGCAACACAATTAACGGAATAGATTTCGTTACCGTAATTAATATCGGATAATACGCAGTTATACACGACCAATTTTAACACTAATAATTCGATCTGTATTGAGTTTTAAAAAGCTATATTACATTTCAATGTTCTTAACGCTTCATAAACCAAAGTACTAATAAAATCGATTGTAAAATTGATCACATAGCAAGTAGAATGTGCTTTTATAGACACGGAATAATTACAATAGAGAAGTGAATATTTTAAAGAATTATAGAATAATCGCTAATTGTTTGCAGTTATAAATGTTTACAGTCTGGTCGTATTTCCAGTCAACTTTGGTTCATAATATTCCAAAAATTTCAGACACATTTAGATATGGGTTATGTGTCTATCGTTATTTTATTGTTAAAAAAATAGTGGTTTTCCTCTCTGTCGACATGTTTCCATACCAAATTTAATCCTAGAATTATGCGCAATGTAAAATACAGCAATCCCTAGCCTAAAGTCCTGCATTTCTTAAGCAATACTTTAAATTATTGTTACAACTTCCATGCACGAAATGTAATATTCGCTGCGCGTAGCAAAAGTATGCAAAGAATTTTTATTTACATTATGTGTCGATAAAGTCTAGACTTGTATTCTTCTTATTAGCAATGTTATATTTAATGTCTCGTTAAGTAAGGGATGGTCTACGCACTGTACAAGTAGTGTACAAGATTGTTGGAAAAATATAATTCTATTCTTATGAGAATATGTTGCACGCAATACATGCGAATGAATTCTTTGAATTCTAATGAATGCGAAATCTTTATATATTTCGAAAACATTTGTGTTAGTGAAAAGTACTTATATATCATTTTACGTCTCTGTATCATTAATTTATTCAGTTATATGAAGGACTTCTTACAATGCACATCCTTTTTTTTAAAGGAAATAGGAATTAATGCCTAATTTGGTCATTATTTTGTAAAATATATTTTTTCACATATTTCATAATGCCTTATATAAAAATATGAATCAAGATAATTGAGAACTTTCAACTAGTGACTGTTTATGTATATATTGGGGTCTTCGATGGCACTAAGAAGCTGTCCAGATCTATGTAAAGGACAATAAGTATGTAACTGACAGAGTAGCAAATAGTATGGGATAGTCTTTTGATATTATTATTATTATTATTATTATTAAATGACTTTATTCACCATTACAATTAAGATTACAATGGCGAGTAGGCGAGGTTCAGCATTAACTGCTGCTCTACAACCTAACCTAATTATTATTATATTAAGGGCAATTGTACATGAAACTGAATTTGTACTGTTTCTTTGTATATTTAATAATAGTTTATTCCTTTTTTAACACAATAATACATGAATTTTTTACGTATTAATGACACGTACGCGTTGGGAATAATATAGATGGGTAAAAAGCAAAGTTTCACCTTCAATTTCAATTTTCTGAAAGTTTTTTTTTTAATGTAGAAACCTTGGAACTTAGAATATTTGACAAAGTTTTAAGAAAAAAGTGTTTAGTTCTACATGCTTCGAAATTAATTTCTGTTGATAATACTAATGCAAGCAGTTTATTTTGAAGACATTTCTACACATTTTGATTATGTAGTAAAAGTTCCATATTCCTGAATGAAATTATTTGTGAGAAACGTGTACCCCGTGGATGTAAAAGACATTTTTTCTTACAGTTATAGAAGTGTATGATGAAGAAGCCACTGAATCTTATGATGATCGAATCTCTAATCTTACAGCAGTTTGGGAACATCTCTTTATGTATTATGTAAGTTTTTTTTTTGATCACTTCTATTTTTATAATTTTTTAATTGAATTGTGCACTTTATAGTTCGCCATATGTAACAGACAGTGCACTTTATGTTGTGATCAGGCAAATATGGATAATAAGGCCGACTTAAGCAGCCATAATTTTTTTTTATAAAAATTATACATATTTTTGAGAACTTTTATTTTATAGAAATCTATGAAGATTTAACTATAAACTGTGATATTTTGAATAATATATGAAAACAACAAAAACGAAAATTTTTAGGTTGTTAAAATTCGTGTAAATGGGCCTTGTTTAGTGAAGAGCAGGTAATGTTCCACAGCTATATTTTTATTCGTTATTTATCTTCTATTTTCTATCTATATATCTATGTATCTTCTATATATATATAATTTTTTTTCTGTTTGTTTGCTTGGTCGTAATACAAATTTACACCGCTACGCGGATTTCGTTCAAGTTTGGCACATATGTTCTACACGTCCGAGCAGAGGTCACTGTATAGGTTTCGTTGACCTCGCCCACTTTTACGCAATGCGATTTAATGAAAAATGATTACTCACGTGGCGTTTCGATATCGGCGCGGCTTGAGGACTGACGAGCTACGGTAGACGTTGTAAGTGAAGTTGGTTACGGATCACGTGGGTCCGTCCCTTAGAGCAGGGCTCTCCAGCGTAGGGGCCCCTCACGCGCCTGCTTCCCCTTCCAATCTTCCTCTGGCGCAGCGTACCTTCCGTTGTCAACGAGACCGCGCGACGCTGCGAAGGCTGCCATGACGGGCTAGCGTCTTCGCGGTTAGCGTCGCGCGGTATCCCTGACAACGCGGACGAGAGTGGGAGAACCCCAAGCGCACGCGTGCGGGACCTTGGAGAGCCCTGCCTTAGAGCATATCGACGCGCGTTACGAAGAGTAGCACGTTTCATTTTTTCTTACGGACAACTGCATGTAGAAAAAATGCAACGTGCTGCTTTAAAGTAGCACGTTTCAATTTTCTTACGATAAGTAGCACGTTTCAATTTTCTTACGAAAAGTAGCACGTTTGCATTCGTTCTCACGAAAACTATCACGTTTCGTCTTTCGCTGCGAAAACTAGCCCGTTAGAGCGGTTTGCCACGAAAAGTAGCATGTCTTTTGGAGATTAGATGGAATTATTATTTATTAAACAATATTTTCAACAGTTGAATTCTTTTAAACTGACCACGCGCTGAAACGTGATAGTTTCTGCAGTCTGCAGTATAATCCAAAACGTCCTATTCTTCGTGGCCAAACCGAATAATATGTTAGTTTCCGCCGTAAATTCCCAAATTTGCTATTTTTCGTAGCGAAACAGTATAACGTGCTAGTTTTCGCCGCAACAGTACGAATTGTGCTATTCTTCGTGGCGAAGCAGTCAAATGTGTTAGTCTTCGCGGCGGAAGACCAAACGTGCTAATATTCGTCAGAAACGAAGAAACGTACTTCTTTTCGTGGCAAATCGAAACGTGCTACTTTTCGTAACGCACGTCGATATATGCATGGCGGCAGGGTTTGGAGGACTCTAGCGTGGCACCACACCTACAGGAGCGGTGGTAATGTGTGCGTGAATTGACGCCAGCGCGCCACGTGGCGACAACGCGAAACGAATGTGACGTCACAGGTGGACTCTGTGCCACGAAACGATGCGCTTTGCCGGACTCTAGCGTGGCACCACACCTACAGGGAGCGGTGGTAATGTGTGCGTGAGACGCCACGATGGGAGCCGCCGAACCACGGCCAACCAGCGTCACCGGGAAATATGTTGTCGACGCTGGTTGGCCGCGGCGTCACTCGCTTGGCGCTGGTATATATAAAAAATATCATTTCTATAATTCTGATGATGCAAAAGTATTAAGTATTTGTCTTACCTGATTCCTTATTCATGTCGTAATGAAGTGTAATTTCATTTGAATGAAAAACTTGGAAAAACTACTAAAAATGTTCGATTCACAATCGCACGTGGCGTCTTTGGCGTTGGCGTCTATACATTCGTGACGTCACATTCGCTTCGCGTTGTCGCCACTTGGCTGCCTTAGCGCTGGCGTCAATTCACGCACACATTACCACCGCTCCTGTAGGTGTGGTGCCACGCTAGAGTCCTCCAAACCCTGCATGGTGGTCTCATTATGAGCCTAAATTATTATTTACGAAACAAGACGCTAAATATTCGCATTTATTCTGTGGTCGCAACTCGCAACGCACTTACCAAAGAAATTTCACTCAATGAATTACGTTCATTGGATTTAATTAATTTCATGGTCGAAAAACTACTTTCACATATATATATAAGTCGATGCAAACATTGAAAACATTTTTAATCCAAAGCCTCGCAATTTTGGATATTTTTTTGCAGGTAACAATTTGAAAAAGTCTTCCTGTGTTTCTTGCTTCAACAAGAACAGGGGATCTTCTTGTAAATCACACAATTCTAATTGAAGATCTGGATTTTGATCCTTAACTGTGACGGTTCATGGATTTGTATATAAAAGAATGTCAGTTTTTAAATTCTGAAAATCTGTAAATCTATCATTAAATTCTTTTACGATGTCTAATATATTTTGCCGAAATGGGGAGAACTGTACATTAGAAAATTCGTTCTTAATTTCCTTGCAAAGAGGAAAATGTAACAGATTTTCTTCTTCAAAATGCGTCGCGAACAATTCTAATTTTCGACGGAAGCCATTTATATGTCCGAATAAGTGAGCAATATTTTTTCCCCTACCTTGCAGGTTGGTATTTAAATCATTAAGGTGCCACGTCATATCAGTTAGAAATGCCAATCCACACAGAAATTCATGGGTTTCTAATTCTGATACAATATTTGTCGTAACACTTGTAATCTCAGATTTGAGAAACATAACTAATTCTTTGCGAATTGCAAAGAAACGTTCTAAAGTTTTACCGACGCTTAGACAACGAGTTTCCGCGTGCAATGACAAATCATTATACGTGGCACCTTTATCCTTTAAAAATAATTTTAATTTTCGATGATTCAACGAGCGGGGTTACCTCCTCTAACAAGATTAGTAACCCGCGTAACCAATTTCATTACTGACGAAACTCTTAAAGATTTTGTGCATAAAACTTCTTGGTGTATTATGCAATGAAATACATAACATTCGATGGATTTTTTTCTTAATAATCCAACTAGCCCTTTATCTTTTCCAGTCATGGACGGTGCTCCATCGGTTACAATGCATGAGCATTTATCAAAATTTGTACAATAACTTTCTACTTGCATTACCAAAGTAGTGAATATATCAACTCCTTTTGTGGTGTTGTGTAAAGGAGCTAATGCAAGTAGTTCTTCATTGACTGAAAAATTTGGCTGTACTACGCGAATAAAAATAGCTAATTGTGCAATATCACTTATATCCGTACTTTCATCCAAGCATAGTGAAAAATATGCACATGTTTGAATTAAGGTACGGAGTTTGTTAGTTAAATATTCGTCTATATCTACTAGACGTCGCGATACCGTTTGGTGAGATAAAGGAACAGTTTCAAATTGTTTAATGGCCATATTATTGTTAAAAGATCTGACCATTGCAATTGCAAATGGTTTTATGAATTCCCCCTGACTGAAACTTTTCTTCGCGCGGCCAATTTCCCATGCAAATTGGTACGAAGCACTTATGCTTTGCCTTTGACTTAGGCTTTCTGTCTTATCAACAGGAGTCTGCTCATTTGAATCACCGTTTTCATTTCTGTATGCTTTAAGTAACTGCAGTCTTTGTTCTTTCGAATAACTCTTATATTGGGCTTCGTGATATGTAGAATAATGTCGCGAAATATTAGATCCTTTTTTACACTGTAAAACAGTTTTACAAACTATACATTTAACATAATCATCGGATTCTCTAACAAACAGAAGATCACTTTCCAAGTCCAATGTAGAAAATCGATATTGACCTGCAGTTACTTTAGGCATTATAATTAAAGAAAAATTAAAAAATATGCAAAAACAATTACACACTGAGCACGACAGTAAACACACAGACCATGCACACACTATTAAATTATTACAAAAGGGTTTAAAAATAATGCTTTAATTGGCAATTGATCTATTAGCTCCATGCGTCTACAGATAGCAGTCACAGCAAATAGTATGACAACCATTCCCGCTGTGTTGAATGCGCGAGTCGTAAAACAAAAGACGACAATTGTATTCTCGCGGGAAGCGATCGGATTAGTTATTTTGACTCGGCCGCGACTTCGCGCCATGGTGACGGCGGACGATGGTGGGGCAATGTGAGCACTGATATATATACTATGGATTGGAGATGCTTGAAGCGATTTGAAGGTGCATGATGCGCTTCTAGCGTTGGACCGATGTACTTTACTTCCCTTCGCCACGCCAATCGACGCCAACTGTTGCTGACGCGAGTATTTAAAAAGTGTTTATTGGCAAAATTAGATAAATTGTGCAGTGTATAGTGGTAATGCAAATCAATTTTCAAGATGGGCAAATGTGTATTTTGTGGGAATTTGAGCAACAGTAAGAAAAATACGGCATTACACAAGTACGTAAAGATAACATAACCTCTTATCAATTTTCAATAGTACTGATATATTTTTGTTCTAATTTCCGTACGATTATGCGTAGATTTCCACGAGACGAACAATTATGTAAAGAGTGGTTGAGACTAATCGGTTTAGGACTGCGTATTAAAAGCAGTACTTTCTTGTGTTCAGATCATTTTACACAAGACTCTTTTGTAGTGTACTATAATAGGAAACGTTTAAAACCGGGAACTGTGCCTACAATTTTAACAAAAGAGGCAAGGTTTCAAGAACAGCGGGACGTTTTGGTTGGAACAAATTGTAGAGGTAAAAAAGTGTTTCATCGCTCATAAAAGTTATTAAAACTAAGTATTCGTTATAAAAGTATACACACAAAAATTGATAGTTAATGTATTTGAATGTTTTTTCTTTTACAAGTTTTTCTTTCTGCTTTACATGTAAATACTCTCATTGATACATCCACAGTTATATCTTTTTCAGATAATACTCAAGATGTGGCTATAATATCTGATAAAGAAAACCATGAACCGTGGAGGAATGTTTTAATGGAAGTTAATTGCACAGGTAAGAAAGTGTGTCTACGTTGATAAAAGGTTAAAATGAAAGTTTCTTTACATCTCTATGTTAGCTTATGTAATGAATATTTTAGATAATATGTATTATGTAACCCTAGAAGAAAATAAATAATTATACCCACCTGTACATATTTCTATGTATTGTAAGATTAATAAATTTATTTTAGTATTATTATGAATTCAATTTCGTTTAATGCTGCTCTTAAAACGTAAGAAATGCATACCTACATCTCCTTTATCCATAACAATAAAGCAAACGACAAAACTGTTTACAAATATTTTAAATTCACTTTTTGCGACCTTCGTTAATCATTACTTCAGTTCGTTTTATATTACATTTATATATTTATTTCAGTATTTTCATGAATTTCATTTGCTCTGATTACCTTTTTTGAATTTCAACCATGATACAACCAATTCGTATTATATGATTATACTACATTATGTACATAATATAATAATACATTATATTACACTATTCTTTTAAACTGTTATAAACCACATTTTTCAAACTTCGCGCTATTTCCTTTAATACATCGGTTTAACGCTAGAGGCGCGGGCATCTAAAAGGACCCTTCAATTCGCTTCAACCGCTGTACAGCCAGCTTATGGGAATCTCGTATCCATAGTATATATATCAGTGAATGTGAGGCAATGAGACCTTCAGTAGTATATGCTCTAAGGTCCGCCCTCGCGCGTAGCAGTACCGCGATGTCGCCACCAGGTGGCGAAGCTTCTCGCGCCCTTTCTCGCGAAAGAACTGGATTACCTACCGCGGATATATGTTTGAATGATCAGTGGGGTACTTTTTAGCAGTGTTGCCAGGTTTTTGACAAGAGTGTCGCCAACCAAGTTGTCTCATGTCGCCCAAAGTTGCGACAGTGCTGCTAGGGATGAACCGATACCGTCAAGGTATCGATACTTTTACTCATAACTTGCATCGAAAGAAAGTATCGATATCTACTCAGCATCGAAAGAAAGTATCGATATCTACTCAGTATCGATACCTACTTACAGCGTTGCCAGGGATTGTTTGTGGCTATACACCTACAGGAGTGGTGGTAATGGTGCGTGAACTGACGCTAGCGCCAAGTGGCCCCAACGCGAAGCCAACCACGGCCAACCAGCGTCGCCGGGAAATATATTGTCGACGCTGGTTGGCCGTGGTTGGCATTATCGACGCTGGTTGGCCATGGTTGGCTTCGCGTTGGGGCCACTTGGCGCCAGCGTCAGTTCACGAACACATTACCACCACTCCTGTAGGTGTATAGCCACAAACAATCCCTGGCAACGCAGCCTACTTGTATCGAACGAAAATTAGTACAAATGTTTTTTTATTAATATATTTTATTAACGAAGACGTATTTTATTTTACTATTATTTAACGGGGAGTAGCCTTCAGTTACAACGAAGTTATATAAGTAAGTAAGTACGAGACAGTCTATAATAATTAATCTATATAACGGAAGAGAAAAAAATATATACAGTCGTTTCGCGGCATGGAAACCAGAGAAGTAGAACATATAATAAGACAAATATATTAATGATAAAACGATATATACAGATGTAGTATGTTTAACATACTAAAAGAATGCAGAAACGAGAAAGGAAAAGTAGTGTTTTATTAAAAAATATTTATTTGACATATAAATCCATCAGAAAATAAATCTTTTGATACGAGTAACTATTTCCGATACCAAGTACGTATCGCAACCGTAGGTATTGATACTAAAATTACTCGGTATCGAAACGAAAGTATCGAATATTTACTCGTATTTACTTGGATCGGTTCATCCCTAGACTGCTGCCCAGTGATGCCAGAATCGTGGGATTTGTCCCACGGGCTCTACCTTCTCTCCACGACCAAGCGTACCCTCACCTAGCGCCTGTCAGAGTTGGGCATTATGTAGAAAAAAAATTTATTTAAATCGAATAAAAGATACTATATCTTTATCCGTTATTCGAAGTTCGAATAACCCCAAAGTATCTTATTCGAAGCGCCACGGATGAAACGTTTATTCGAGGGGAATTCATCCGATGAAGCAACGATACTTTTTTTATTCGAAGTTCTTCACTCTGAGCTTCGAATACCTTTTTCTACTTTAGCTATATCTTTATTCGAAGACTTCCAATAATTTCGGCAGGCGCCTGGGTCGTTCAACGGCTTAGGCGAGCGAGGCAGCGATCCCCTGCTACGGTCGCTCCGCCACGTGTCACCAATTTTATAGAAATTAAAGTTCTTTAATTTTCGCCGTATCGATGCGAAAGTAACATCAATGGATTCCTGGCATTCTCCCGATTAAAATGACAAAATATCATGCAAATCGGACAGATTTTAACGAAGTAGGTTTTCTGCAAACCAATTTTTCGTGTAACTTCATCAATTATAGCTCGAATTATGTGGTGTATCTTTTTACAACAAATTCAGCCAATCGTAATCAGATTAAGAATAATACGTCAATTTGTTTAATCAATATATTAAAAAGTAGTCATTTCTTTACTCGCTTTTCTTATAGATTGTTGATCCATTTTGGCAGAAATTTGTCAACGTAAAATACAGACAAAACTGTGAAATACGGATATTTACTTAGAATTTCTCAATTTCGACTTTTTTGTTTAAACTAAATACACTATATTGAACTCGCTACGCGTAGGGAACGGAAACCTCAGGTAGGTATATATTATCGTAAAGGATGTAAAATTTTATTATATTTCGGGCCTAATGGAACCAATTGTGTCCGAAAAATTAGCCAGGTTGATCGGCCTGAGCGTCTTATCAGAGTCGCAGTTTATGATGATATTGTTCCGCACTTGGATGGTGGACAAAGGTGGGTACGGGTGCGAAATCACCATGTACCCTTTGTATTTTTACGAAAGTGTCAGGAATCGACTCCTTGTGTTTTAATGTTTTTCCCATGAAAATTGTACCAAACCCCACATAATTCGGGCTATAATTAACGAAGTTACACGAAAAATTGGTTTGCGACCGAAGCAGGGGACCGCTGCCTCTCTCGCCTAAGGCCTTGAACGACCCCGTCTGCCGAAATTATTCGAAGTCTTCGAATAAAGATATAGCTAAAGCAGAAAACGGTATTCGAAGCTCAGAGTGAAAGACCTTCGAATAAAAAGAGTATCTTTGCCTCGTCGGATGAATTCCTGTCGTAAACTGACGCTTCGAATAAAGATACTTCGGGGGTTTTTTTTATTCGACGACGAACGAATAAAAGTTTTCTCTTTTATTCGAATTTAAAATTTTTATCAAGATAATTTTATGCCCATCTCTGGCGCCTGTACCGCACCACACAAGCATACCTTCCCTCTGTCCGTGTGCTGCACGTGCTGTCTGGCCGGCGCACAGTGGTTTAAAGGCGGAAAAAACCTAAAAGAATGATGTCACAATTTCGTATTGTTTTTTTAGGTATGTTTTTTTATCGGTTATGTATTGGTCATTTCCTGTCACTTAGCCTCTAAAACCGATTACAAGTGCGGAAAAACTCGCACTAAAGAAGTATGGCCAAAATTTCTACATATCACTAAGTGGACCTGTTTTTTCCGGAGTAGTTTTATTACTCATTTTTACATAGTGTAGGACAAAAAGAGGCAGAATTGAAACTGTTGTCAGAATATAGCAATATCTCAAAGAATACCGAGGTGTTTTAGAAATCACCATTTTTTTCAGATACCTCCGTCTACCTCCTCAACGACACTTGAAAGGTTTGAAAGTACATATTTTGAGGTACAATTCCCATTAAAAAATTTTACCGTCTATCACCATCTGTACCGTATGCAAAATGCTTATTGAAGAATTAAAACGATCATTTTACGTACTTTGTTTCGACAATTTTGTCTAAACATTGTACAAGTACAAAATCCGTTCAAAAAACGATTATTGTAAGTTAAAAAATAAATTAAAAAATTCAAAAAAAAATTAAAAAAAATTAAAAAAAAAACATATTTTAATTATCTACAACTTTTTTAGTGGACAAAATTACATTGAGGCAGAATATGAAACAGAAATAATTAAAAAATATTGAGAAATGCTGAAGTTATGAGTTTTTTCCACTTTCTCCTCTATGCGTCGGACCACTGTGCGGCGCTCCGCCCAGAATTCACTTTACCGACATCCAAGCGCTTCGGTCGCAAACAAAAAGTCCGGAGTTCAATTCCCGGTGCGGAGATTTTACTTTTTTTCTTTAATTATTCTCTAATTTATTTTTCTATATTCTCAGAAGATTAAAAACTTGAAAACTATTTGTTAGAGGTTAAGTAGGAAAATTACGCAGAGTGGTTGAAAAGAAAACGGCGATTGTATATTTCTTGTAACACTGACCACGCCAGAACTCGTGTGTCCGAGCGAAAACACAAAGAATACAAAATAATAGAATACGTGGTAATAAAGAAACAGAAGAACGAAAAAGGCGCGTGTGCATGCCCGAGAGTAAAAAGGAAACAGGAAGAAAACGAGGGCACGCTCGCCCTACTTCGATTCTCCGCTAGATGGCTAAAAGGCGCTAATTTTAACCATAAAACTCAACATTATTATTTTACAAAGCGTTTTCGCAGCTGGCTAGTGTACGATGTTGGTCTTCTGCCTTTTTTATACATAAACAGAAATAATGCTTTGAAATGCTACTTACAAAATAAGCTCCTTTCTAGGATGGACTCTTTAAAATTCACGTCACAGTGAACAGTTACAGAATCGGTGATTTCCGTTTCAGGTAGGAAGTTAATAGTATGGTAACAACGCGTAGTTTAACGTAGTACGAAGCAACAGACGAATATTTATGGCGGATAGTAATATACACGAGAAATACGGCCCCTCTCGCGTTGCAAATCGGGTGCTCTTTCACCCTCCCAAGTCCTTTAATACTCGCGCCGGTTACACCGACGAGACCAGGGAGAATCGGATGACAGGAAGTAGACTAAATCTCAGGAAGCAGCGATAGAGCCACGGATCGGGGGCCAGAGTAAACGGGAAACGCGGACGCTACAGTAGAGGATAAGGGAAACGGGCAGATCGAAACTCGCGAAGAAATCCTCTCGTAAGAGGCGTGAAAGCCACGGACGCTCGTCTATCTCCTTTAAGGGGTTAGGTAACTCTAGCGATGCGGAAAACTAGGCAATTTGTAAGTGGCAGTAAAAAAAAAGTAAACAGCCGATTAATACAAAACTTTGTACTTTATTTAAGTATAATAAGTATTAAAAAAAAACCGTTGCAATATTTAAAAAACGTTTATAACTAAGTCCGTACGACGACATTTCCCGGAACACCTTTCTTTTTTAATGCTCAACTGGTGTGCAGGATTGCTCGAGTTCTATTTGATGAATTGCTTTGAAAATTTACAGTTATCCTTGCTATTACATTTATTAAGCATTGACGATCAAACATTTCAATGTTTGTAAAAATGAACAAAATGGCGGGTATTTCAAATTTAAGGTTCGAATTTTGACGAAAAATGAGTCACATTATTGCTTATGTTTCGCAAAACAATTAGAAAATTAAAAAAAAACGGATCGTCAATGCTTAATAGATGTAATAGCAAGGATAACTGTAAATTTTGAAGGCGATTGATCAAGTAGAACTCGAGCAATCTTGCACACCGTTTTGAAAAACACGGTTGTGAGAAAAACGTGTTTAAAGTTTGGAAACGAAATTTTTATATGTTATCGTAAATTTTTTTAGCTTACTGCTAATCAGCCATTCCTGCTTCATACATAGGACCCTCAGCTTGACGTACCGCTTCTTCTGCGGCCGATCTTTGAGATCTGCGAGCGATCCGGCCTTCTTTCGACGTGTCGAGTGTTCGCTTGTCGGCAATCTTGATTCGCTCCGCGTCGAGATTGTTGCATAATTGAAGCGCTGTTGGCCCTATGGTAACCTTCAGTCCATTCATTATCGATAGAATTGTCGAAAACCCTTCATTAAAAATGGCGGTGGCTAAAAAAGTAGCAATTTCCACGGTCTGTATACCACTAAAAACAGTTTTTGGAGCAAACGACCATGTCAAATTATTCAGGCTTTCGTTTGCGTTCTGAGTGAAACCACCGACACATCGTTCCAGTAAGTCATCCCTGCTTAATTCATCATAAATAGGAGTTATTGCTTTAATCACGTCTGGGTGTAGTGCTGGTTTGTGCGTGTACTCATCAAGTTGATTGCAAGCCTTTGCTACCTGATAAGTACACCAACTGTGTAGCCCGGGCGGACAATCTTCATGCTGCGGATTGTCGTCAGTCGAGCATTTATGCTTTAGTGTGGCCGAAATGGCTTTCTTCATATTTTCCTTGGAATCTTCGTTCCTTCTTATTGCTAAGCCGTAATAAACCGTTAATTCGTCAATTAGTTTCGCCGTCAGCTTTCCTTACCCGCCGAGTCCCTTTGTATCTTTTTTTAGTTTGTGAAGTTGCGCGCCCATGCGTTTCTGCACATGCCCACAACACTCCTTTTTGATTACGGAAATATCACCGTACGGTTTCGAATCAATAAGACCTTTATATGTCTTACTATCACCATCTCCGATGTAGGATAGATATTTAACGCCGTGTAAATTTTCAGATCATTTATAAATCTCTACTATTCCATCTACCTCCATCTTGCCTGAGCTTCCTTCGTGGTTTTTCGAGCACTCTTCTTTATGAGAAACCATCCACTCTTCAAATTCAGTTGTATTTTTTTTGGATTTCCAATATTCACACATTTTACAGCATAAGGATTTTACACAGACATCCAGAACTTTTCCACTGTAATGTCCAATAATTGTAGTTACACCATACTTTGACGAAAAGCCGCGTTTTCGCCATGTGCCATCTCCCGAAACAGTTAGTCCTGCAATTTCTGATGTATTTTCTGCTCTTGATGTCAACCGTTTTTCTTCAGCGGCCGCTTTAGATATTAATAAAGAAAAAACTTTCTGAGGAAATCCGAATGCTTTTTACGATGCTTTTACGTGTACATTGTGAACACAATACGTCGATTTATTTCATAGGCCTTTTCTATAAGAGGACAAGAAGAAATATATCGTGGATCACAGTTCTCACAGTTGATAACGAGTTTGGATCCAAGCCCTCTAGCACTCGCTTCAGCGAAATCAATGTTTCCATTACAAATTTTGCACTTCACCATGTTACTGAGAGCCGAAAATACCATTACAAAATTAATAATACGGTATCCTTGCGTCGCAACGGTCGGTATATTTTGTAGGTCAGAGGTTTTCAATTTTTTCGCCGATACACTTGTAGACGCTGTTTCGCCCTCAATTTCATGCTGGTTCGTCGGCCGTACTCTTTTTCGTGGTCTGCTAACACGCAAATTATTTGTTCGGCTTCCTTTTCTATTTATAACTTTTCGTCCACTCATTATATAAATACAGCTACACCAAAGTATGAAATATAAAACCACTTTTCACTTCTAGAAACTTTGAAGGAACGATGCGTACTGCTTGACAGGCAAGAGCAAACTAAATTTGAGCGCTTACAATTTATCCTACTTGGAAACACGTTATAAAGTTAGGGAGGTACACGACCGTTTGTTTGTTTGTTTACTTTTAGACACAGTATGGGTATAACCAGTATAGTCAACCAACGCGCCGTAGCGCGCAGGTATGCGATGTCGCATTGGGCACTGTATCTCCACAAAAAAAAATTGTGAACACTAGGACCTTCTACACAATGTTTTAAGACTTTAAACTATTGTTTAAGCCCAAAAAAAAAATCGATTTTTTTAAAATTCTAGAGTTACCTAACCCCTTAAGGAGAGAAGTAGCATCGGACAAAATTTAGGGCGGCGAAAGCCCTGGCTTTGACCCAGCAGCCTAATCGACACACTAATCGAGGAATCGGAAAACAGAACAGAAGCAACCAACGCTATACCACTCGTTCACCACTCGAAGCTAGTCAAGTGATAGAGTAAGCGATATAACAGTCGTAATGTAGTGGCGGAAGTAAATGCAGTCGACTTAAGGGAATTAATCTAACAAGCGAAAAACATAAGACGAATATTGTATCTGTCCGAATGGAAAGGACCCGGGAGATTCTCTTGCGCGGTTGATCTAACGCTAGAAGGCTCACGTTTTCGTGAGAAGCGCCCTTCGAGGAGCGCCAGCATGCGAGATAAAGAAGTATTTGTCGTGTCAACGATTCACCGAGAAGAGATCGATCGCGGTGATGGATCGGACTGTTTCGCCGAACTCTGTGACGTCAGCACCCCACCTAACAGGTGATCGCCCTGAGCAGGGCGAGAACCACACGCTACAACCACCATGGTCGCTTCATCTGGTTGAAGTAAAATTGGTCGTCTCAAAACTCTAAAAACGGAAGCCAATATGCCGACAGCATTCTCAACCACAATGCGGGCTCTGGACATTCTGTAGTTGAACACTCTAGTTCTGGAATCTCTAGAATCTAGTTCTGCCCATTGTAATTTTTCATAAATGGACGTGTTACTAAAAACACCTCCGTCTGATATTCGTCCCTGGCAGCCCTCATTTACAAAAATAAAATTGGCCGAGGCATCGACAACGGCCAGCAGAACAATGCTAAATGAGCCCTTATAATTGAAATATTCACTGCCGCTGTTGTGTGGTGCTTGAATTCCAACGTGCTTTCCGCCGATAGCGCCCACGCAGTGCGGGAAGTTGTTTTTTTTTTGTAAAATCTTTCCGCTGCTTCAAGACACTCTGTTGCTATTAGTGGAAGTTGTAAGAAAAAGTTCAAGTTAGTTTAGTTTAGACCGGTTAGCAATAGTGATTATTTTAGTACTGAAGGCAGTAAAGCATATAAAATAAAGTACTGTCAATTAAAATATAGTTACCTTTATCGTATCTTCTAGAACACCGGCCTATGCTTGGCAAACTTCCGGGATTATCCTCGATATCGTTGGTTTCGCTACACGAAACGTGTACATCAAACTATGGTACAAATCCCCCGTGGCGAGAAATCGCAAAGTAATTAATAGTTTATCGGTGGCCGACACACTTTTTCGGAAATTGGTGTCCTGCCGAACAATTTGAGGGCCAATTTGCGTCAGTAAATATTCGAAGTCGTTGCGTGACACCCGCGCAAAATTGTTAAATCCAGTTAGGTCACTTAGGTGCAAATCGGTGAGAAGGGAAGATCCTGCACGCCGTTTCAATAACGCCCTCGTCCAATATTTTCGTCTCCTTTGCTGTGCTGCAGTATCTAAAATAACTGCAGCGCAAGACAAAATGATATCATCGTCACTGCTGGAAATATTCACACTGCTTTAATAAAATCTGTAATATGTACTGTAATAGATACTACAGAGAAGTTAGGACGAAACACTTCTGTCCGACACAACTGATTTTCACATCCAGGTACGCCGGCTTTTATAGACAATACTTTCCAAAGATGGCCACCAGAGTTGGGCATTATCTAGATAAAAAATTATTTAAATAACGATCGAATAAATGATACTTTATCTTTATTCGTTATTCGAGGCTCGAATAATCGAAGTTATCTTTATTCGAAGAGCAACGAATAAATAACTTTATGGGATGAGAATTTATTCGACGAATAAAGATCATTTTTTTATTCGAGGGGAATTTATTCGACGAATGAAGATAATTTTTTTATTCGATGAAAATTTATTCGACGAATAACGATGTTTTTTTATTCGAAGGTTTCATTCGAATAAATGCGTCGAATAAACTTTTCATCCGCAGCATTTATTTTTCCGAAGCCTTCGAATAAAGCCACGAATAACTTTCGTCAGCGTCGAGCGTGTTTATTCGAGCCGCCGAGGGTCGAGCCCGGCCGAGCGGCGAGCGCCGAACACAAAGGACCGGCGGCTCGAATAAACACGCTCGATGCTTACGAAAGTTATTCGTGTCTTTATTCGAAGGCTTCGAAAAGATAAATGCTAGGGATGAAAAATTTATTCGACGCATTTATTCGAATAAAACCTTCGAATAAAAAACTAATGTCCTTCGTCGAATAAATATTCATCGAATAAAAAATTATCTTTATTCGTCGAATAAATTCTCATCCAATAAAATTATTTATTCGGTGCTCTTCGAATAAAGATAACTCCGATTATTCGAGTCTCGAATAACGAATAAAAATTATTTATCTTTTGTTCGTTATTTGAGATTTTTATTTAGATAAACTTTTGCCCAACTCTGATGGCCACTAATAACCCACCCCATACCCTGGTCGCAGCACAGAATGAGCGACCACTCAGTGGCCGAATATTAGAGAAATACGTACATATGCGTTCATTAATTCCGCCGATATCTACTACGTTATCAGTGAAAAAAAGTTTTAACCAATTTACCCGTTTGCAATCCCTAATGCTGTCATCATGAAATTCGCCTTTAGGCCGGCTGTCCTTCCACGTGTCCTCCGTCGTTGAGGATGCAATTCAAGACCCGTCGGAAAAATTCCCATTCCACTCTCAACAACATGTCGGCTGGAACATTACGGCATGCTTCTATTATCCTTTCTGTTAAATCGACAGTGCTTTGAACACGGGTTTGAAATATTGTTTCCTTTAAGTATCCTCGTAGAAAAATATCACAGGACGAGAGGTCCGGGGATCTTGGAGGCCATGCAATTTCTGTAGTGCAAGCACGACCGATCCAGCGGTTGGGAAATGTTGCGTTCAACCATGATGTTACTATTCTGGCGTAATGCGCCGGAGCACCATCTTGTTGAAACCACAAGTTTCGTCTTTCTGCCAGTGGCATATCGTCCAAAATATCTCCCACATATTTAAAAACTTAAGAATAAATGTTCTCGGCGCACAGATTCGGTCTGTTTTTAAATAGAATGAATAAAAGCTTTTGTGCAAATTTTAACGATTAAATTTCCAACGTTTCGGTCAATATTGCGACCATTATCAAAGAAAGAATTTTAAATCTAGAAGAAAACTGCGTTTGCTTTTATAAACACGTGTTAAACGTGCGAACACGGAGTCGGTTGGAGAGTGACTAAAGTAAACACCCAACATCAGGCAAGAACAACCAGAGGGTACACCGAAAGCGATCCAAACGATGCCAAGAGCGGGAACCGTTAGCTATTATGAAATAATATGTTGGAAGAGGCAATCTCATCTCCATGAAAGTAGCATGCGTGCGTGTGTGCGTATGTGTATGGCGGGCGATGTCATGCGCGTGCGCTTGGATCTTTTGTTCGTGGGCGCTTCGAGAGAGGCCTAGTCGTACGTTACGTGTTCTCGTTGAACGGTCGCCACAGGCGACACGTGTATATTACGTATTTCTATATTCTTTCAGTATTATTATATTTACAGTATAAGTGGTCCATTTAAAGTATATTTCCTTATGTTCAAATAAACCAAAGCTATTTTACGTTCTACTGCTGGCCACTGTGTTTTAATCACCATTCATCATAATAGAAAAGGCAAAGCTGAAAAACCTCCACAATAAACTGTCAAAATACCAAAAGTTATTGTTATATGGTAAAAAGCATCACTCTACAGTGTCAGAAATTATAATTACATACCGTAGTTTATATTATGTAATATTGGTCAAGTCATAGAAAAGGGGGGGAACAGAGAACGAAAACTCTACTAGAGAGACCACATCATCATACCTTACTTCTTCAGTAAGGTTGCGTAATAGTCTTGTATTTTAGGTGTTTCATACCTAAGATTCACGCTTGGTTGTTTAATCATGTGCAGTGTCTCCAATAGAATTCTTTGATTCCAGTTAGCCTCCCTCTCGACAACCTTGACGTTGTCAAAATCATATCTATGATCAAACTCTATTGAGTGTTTCGTCAAGGCAGTGTGTTGGAGGGGGGGGGGGGGGGGGGTGAAAAAATGTTCCTTTTGTGCTCATAGATACGTCTTTCTAATAGTCTGGATGTTTGCCCAATGTAAGTCTGATTACAACTCATGCAAGGAATAGAATAAACGATATTAGAATTTTTGGAGAAAGGTATTTTGTCCTTGATTGGAGGAAACAACTGTTTAGCATAGAATGGCAATTTAAAGATGGTGTGTATTCCTACTTTTCTCAAAATTCTTTTTATATCATTCGAGATGTTGTTGATAAAAGGTATAACCACAGTGTTTTTCCAACTAATAGGTCCAGTTTTTTTGTTTTTCTCTTCCCTACGCTTCTCAACATGTAACGGGTGATAAATCTCAAAAATACGTTCACGAATGATTACCGAGATCATCTCTCTAGGATAACCGTTATGTTTTAGTGTGTCTTTAACAAGAAGCAAGTTAGTTGATCGAAATTCTGGATCCGAAAGTAATATGGTGTCACGTCCCGGGTGAAGGTCCTTGGGGACAATGACATTTGGGGGTTTCAGGAATCTCAGGCGCGAATGCCAGATTCGTAGCACTGAGGGTTTGAGGGTATTTCAGGCGCGAATGCCAGATTCGTAGCACTGAAGGAGAGATGGATTCAGGCGCGAATGCCAGATTCGTAGCACTGAAGGAGAGTTGGATTCAGGCGCGAATGCCAGATTCGTAGCTCTGAAGGTGAGTAGGATATTCGGGCGCGAATGCCAGATTCGTAGCTCCGAGGTAAGGAGGATTCAGGCGCGAATGCTAGATTCGTAGCTCTGAGGTAAGAGGAATTTAGGCGCGAATACGTGATTCGTAGCTCTAAGGTGTGTAGAATTTTAGGCGCGAATACGTGATTCGTAGTTCTAAGGGCGATTTGGAAGTTAGGCGCGAATACGTGATTCGTAGCACTAAGGTGTGTAGGATTCAGGCGCGAATGCCAGATTCGTAGCACTGAACGACCAGGGAAGGTTTAGACTGTAATCCCTCCGGTAGTGATAGTTAGAGCACTTTGTTTTTGTTTTGGTGGATTTTAACGTTGCACTTATTTAAGAAGCTAGACGGAGTATTTCCGAGAAATACGTCTAGACATATGACTGTACGCAGCCTATGCGGAAGTACGTAGGTAAACACCGTAAGAACTCTCGCGTTCGCGAACCGAAATCAGCTGTTGCAGCGATCTGTTTTGATTTGGTGGCTTTCGTAGCCGGAGGATCGTTATAATAACTTGAAACGTTATTTAGAAACAAGAACGTTTGTTTATTTTTAAAGCACTCAAATAAGTATATATAATGATGCGTTGGACATTTAACATCGACACAAGAACATTTATATAAATGGTTATCAATAGCGTAATATTTGTATGAACATGAAACACATGAATATTAGTAATAGAGGATTATAATGTATACGGCTCCATATCAAAATGACACAGTACAAAACCACACATGCAATGTAGGACACATCAGAATAGTGCACAGCAAACAGTGCACATGCAACTTAGAGCACACGAAATTTACAGTGCACATACAATTTAGGACACATGCGATTTAGGACACATACCATTTAGGACACATGCGATTTAGGACACATTCAATTTATGACACATGCGATTTAAGACACATGCAATTTAGGACACATGCCATTTAGGACACATGCCATTTAGGACACATGCCATTTAGGACACATGCCATTTAGGACACATGCCATTTAGGACACATGCCATTTAGGACACATGCCATTTAGGACACATGCCATTTAGGACACATGCAGTTTAACGCACAGCAAGATTTTACACACAAGAGAGTACACAGAAAATAGTGCACATACAATTTAGAACACATGCGATTTATAGTGCACATACAATTTAGGACACATGCGATTTTGGACACATACAATTTAGGACACATGCGATTTTGGACACATACAATTTAGGACTCATGCGATTCAGAACACATGCGATTTATAGTGCACATATAATTTAGGACACATGCGACTTTGGACACATACAATTTAGGACACATGCGATTCAGAACACATGCGATTTATAGTGCACATACAATTTAGGACACATGGGATTTAGGACACATGCAGTTTAACGCACATTTCTTTTAGTGCACATCAGGATAGCGCACAGCAAGGTTTCGAACACAAGATAGTACACAGAAGATAATGCAGATAAAATTTGGAACACATGCGATTTATAGTGCACATACAATGTAGGACACAAGCGATTTAGGACACATACGATTTAGGACACATACAATTTAGGACACATGCGATTTAGGACACATATAATTTGGAACACATAAAATATTTTAATTAATTGTAGTTATAATTTGGCGTATATTCACTTTGCTACACGATAAGATTTCGTACAGTAGAAGCAAGATGGTGCGGTATGCAATTAAGCCTACAGTATATTTAAAATTCGGCGCGCGTACATTTTTGCTTTGAAGCAGCAGTTTAATATTATAGTCCGGGAGCCAGCGACACATTTTTTTTGTCAATTCGTTTAAAGTTAGTTTATGTTTCGTTCTTCTATATTTGTGCTACATATGCACAAAACGACCTCCTGCCAGCGCACCAGCAGAACAACGCTTATCAGCAGCGTGTCAATTATGTAAGAAAATATTGTGCAAAATTCTTATTTGTTTAAATTTGAAAATTTTTGTACTAATAATAGACACCATATAACACCGAAAAATGATCTGCTGCCACCTTAGTTGCGGAACGGCATGCTACTGCCACTCCTATAAACATGTTAAAAAAATTAACTCCATTGACCAAAATGTTTAAAGCTGAAATTTTTTTTGGTGGTAGTTTTAATCACAAAATGGAAGAAAAACGATTGCTGCCAGTCCTATCGTGGAACAAAAGGTTTGGCAGGAGCCACCAAAGGTCCTGTTGTTGGCTGAGGGAATGAAAGGTGCAGTGTAGCGAGTTGTATGAATTTAACCAGAATATTTAAAAGTGCAATAAAATTTTTCTCTTTATCTTAATACATAATAGAATCTATATATATTCGCCATCGCTGTTCGCATACGATGCGGATTCAATATCATTATCGATGTCATCATGATCGTCATCGATATCATTATCGATATCATCATGTTCGTCATCTGAATGACACTCTTTCTGGTCCCTCTGATCACGTTCTGGATCTGGGACAGTACCTATCTATAACATAGGCATTCAAGTATTAAGTACCCCCCCCCCCCCCCCCATAAACATGACTCATGTATGAAAGAAGCTAATTCCCTTTTGTTCACGAAAAAAGTTCACATGCAAAGATTGTGAAATCAACTTTGCTAATTCCAATTGTATTCTCGTTCTCCGCTCGAACACTGATTCCTCTGTCACTTTTTATACTTAACATTCCTTTATTGGCCACAAATCACATCAGTGCTCAGATTTTCAGCTTCGGATTTAAGGAATTAGCGGGCGTTGTATAAGGAAAAGCTATGAAGTCGACTGAAAAAAAATGTGTCATATTCTCTGCATCTCTCTTACAGCGTATTCGGACGGTCGCAATGGTGCGCACTGGGTGCGAATTTTCACCAATTGGAAGCGAAAAAGTTCGCATTCAGTGCGCACTAGTGCAGGTTGCCGAATGTGCTATTATTAATCTATTACCGACTTTGATTCGTTTAAATTAGTCTCTACCAAGTTTTTATTCTTTGTTGGGGTTATTGAATAAAACAACCTGCCACGCACAATTGTTGTGAAATTAGTACAAAAAAATTCAGCTTTAAATATATGACCACGGCGGAGAAAATGAATGTTGAATTGCACACACCCTGTGAACGTAACTCTGCGCGGTGCGTCGCACCGTACCTTTGGGGGCTCCTGCCAAACCTTTTGTTCCACGATAGGACTGGCAGCAATCGTTTTTCTTCCATTTTGTGATTAAAACTACCACCAAAAAAAATTTCAGCTTTAAACATTTTGGTCAATGGAGTTAATTTTTTTAACATGTTTATAGGAGTGGCAGTAGCATGCCGTTCCGCAACTAAGGTGGCAGCAGATCATTTTTCGGTGTTATATGGTGTCTATTATTAGTACAAAAATTTTCAAATTTAAACAAATAAGAATTTTGCACAATATTTTCTTACATAATTGACACGCTGCTGATAAGCGTTGTTCTGCTGGTGCGCTGGCAGGAGGTCGTTTTGTGCATATGTAGCACAAATATAGAAGAACAAAACATAAACTAACTTTAAACGAATTGACAAAAAAATGTGTCGCTGGCTCCCGGACTATAATATTAGACTGCTGCTTCAAAGCAAAAATGTACGCGCGCCGAATTTTAAATATACTGTAGGCTTAATTGCATACCGCGCCATCTTGCTTCTACTGTACGAAATCTTATCGTGTAGCAAAGTGAATATACGCCAAATTATAACTACAATTAATTAAAATATTTTATGTGTTCCAAATTGTATGTGTCCTAAATCGCATGTGTCCTAAATTGTATGTGTCCTAAATCGCTTGTGTCCTACATTGTATGTGCACTATAAATCGCATGTGTTCCAAATTTTATCTGCATTATCTTCTGTGTACTATCTTGTGTTCGAAACCTTGCTGTGAGCTATCCTGATGTGCACTAAAAGAAATGTGCGTTAAACTGCATGTGTCCTAAATTGAATGTGTCCTAAATCCCATCTGTCCTAAATTGTATGTGCACTATAAATCGCATGTGTTCTGAATCGCATGTGTCCTAAATTGTATGTGTCCAAAGTCGCATGTGTCCTAAATTATATGTGCACTATAAATCGCATGTGTTCTAAATTGTATGTGCACTATTTTCTGTGTACTCTCTTGTGTGTAAAATCTTGCTGTGCGTTAAACTGCATGTGTCCTAAATCGCATGTGTCCTAAATGGTATGTGTCCTAAATCGCATGTGTCCTAAATTGTATGTGCACTGTAAATTTCGTGTGCTCTAAGTTGCATGTGCACTGTTTGCTGTGCACTATTCTGATGTGTCCTACATTGCATGTGTGGTTTTGTACTGTGTCATTTTGATATGGAGCCGTTAGAATCACAGTAAAAATGGTTTATCAAAACGAGATACTTCGCGAGAAAGTTTCCGTAGAAGAGAGCTCTGGCCTCTCGGGGCCTTGTATTTATACTATTTTCAAGATTGTTAGGGATGAAGGGTATGCGCGGTATGCACCTTGACTTATCTGCGAATATGTGTCGCAATACAACTTATTAATAGATTTGGTGTTAAGGGGTTTTATGTGGCCCTGTCTTGTACTGGTTAGGGGTGAAGGGTATGCGCGATGTGCACCATGGCACGTACGCCAAATATGCGTCGCAGTAATTATCACGTGTTGATGACTAAGGTAAATATGCGGCGCAATAGCACTTCCGGGGTTTTTATATGGGGCTTTCGAAGCGGAATACTCAACCCGACGGATTTGGAGTATTTTAACGGGAAAAGGGGTAGGATTGGATTTAAATCGATGGTTGTAGAGAGGGGGTGAGACGTGGTCTCGATTTAGTGAGTTTTTGGGACGAGGGATTTGTTTAGATTGAAAGAGAGAGCGGAAATCGTGCCTCGTAGGCCGAAGAGGGGGAGGGGATTTCTTGATTGACCGTTTCGAGATGGGGACCGCTAAGGTACATCGCCCAAACGATCAGTTGGGTGCGAAAAAGGGGTAAGGCTTAAGTTCGAGGGTTTTTAATGGAGTTGTGGATTGATTTGTGAGGAAGTGGCGTTTTAATACCGCGCGAAAAATAGTGGGACATCGCAATGGCACGATCTATTAATCCTTTTATCAAGCCTATTTTGTGTTGCATGGGATGAGCCGAAAAGAAGTTAATACAGTTGACCCTCGAACAACGCGGGGGTTCGGGTCCTCGACTGTCCGCGTCCTCGACTGTCCGCGTAATCGGAAATCCGCGTAAAATTTTTTCGCCCCCCCCCCCCCCCCCCCCCTCCGGAATCTGTACCTTACCTTATACAATATGTAATCTACTCTGAGCCGGAATGCATTGAGCTGTAGATTTGTATAATATAATTAATTATATAAAAATTATAAGAATTAATTAAAATAAATACTCTAAAAAATAGAATGGAGCATTTAAGCGATTTATAAGTATATATGGAAAAGAAAACGTGTAATATAGATTCATTCATTGTTATATATAATAGTTAGTTTATATCATTATTTATTCGTGGAAATTATAATACTATTACATAATATTACATTTACGTTCTTCAATTATTGATTGCAAATGGATCATCGCAAAGCTCTTCATTCTCATCATCTTCATGCTGAATAGGCTCAAGGGGGATAGGGCAGCGAGAACTGGATTTTTTGCTCGTCGCTCGGCTTTCTTTTTGACATCCGATACCCGATGCCGCGGCGCGGTCGAAAAAAGTTAATAGCTCCTCGGAATCGGTCTCCTCTCGGCGGCGCGGCGACTACAACCGAAGTAGTGGGGATAGCTTCGCGCGTATAGAGAACCCGAAAACGCGTGCAATTTGAGAGACAACACTGCATTTTCTCGGTGTTCCATCGCTAATGAGAACAACATTTCGATTGATGTTGGCGAATCACTGAAAGAGCTTATCCTAGCACCAAAAGCTACAATAGTTAAGATTGTAAACTAGCGTTTGATGTTTGGGCATGCAGTCGTTTCAAATTCAACCTGTTTAACATTTAAATGGATTTAACGCAGACGTGTGTTAGAACTTACAACGTAATTTATGGGGAGAGGACTTATAATAGATATTACTTGTGATTCTGAAATATATCGAGAAAAAAATCCGCGTATAACCGAATCCGCGTTGTTGGAACCCGCGTTGTTCGAGGGTCAACTGTATATCTACCAGACCAACTCGGTTTGTGATACCAATTTGTTTGCGATTCGAGCAGTGGTTACTGCTCCGCCGCTCTCATCTCACCGCAGCACCTCACGGGCAGCGGAACACGACGGCAGATCTACAATCGATAGCCGAATCAGATCTGGCCGTCCGCGCGATCACCCAATCAGAGCTCGCTTCCGCTTGGCGCGTCGAGAAGTTTCTGGAAGACGCCAAGGCGGAAACGATCTGCAAGCCATGGTTAACTCTTGTTCAAACCAACTACCGGAGTAGACGCGACGTATTGCTCAAAACGTTTAACACGTAACTCGTAATTATCTCAGTTCAATCGTGCTCTACTGTGCTCAGTTAAAATCACCTGCTCAACCAATTCATTGCTCTCGTCTCAATTATCACGCGATCATCGGTTCAATCGCCGACGGCGTGCGACCGCGTGGTGCGTGGCACACTCTCAAGTAGTTTGTATTAATCAGAGCTCAGCACAACGTGCATCGTCTCACTGCTCACGTAATTCTCTCAAGTGTTTATAATTCTCACTGTGTTTTATAATAAAGACTACGATCATTTTACTCAATATACTGTGTTGTGTGCACCTCTTCACTGTCGATTCCTAACCTTACTTTTCACCAGCGTGCTCAACTATCAATTTCCCAAACACAATTAGTAATGAGCTTATTGTTTGTTCTAATAACTATTGTATCAAGAAAACTTAGACAAGAGTCCTTTTCAATCTCATAAGTGAATTGAAGTCTAGTATGAAAACTGTTGAACGCATTAAGCAATGTTTGTAGATCTTCTAATCTAATGCAAGTAATAATGTCATCTACGTATCTTTTGTAAAAGTTAAGTCTCCCACATATTGTTTCAAAAATTCTAAATAAACTGCTCCCGTTACATTTCCCTCGAAAATATACGGTCCATATATTTTTCGATTGAAAATACCGCACCATACTAAAACTGACTGCCGGTACTGGTTATTATCTTCCCGTATCCAATGTGGGCTTTCTACTGCCCACATTCTTTAATTTTGATGGCATGTCATACCATTTGTATAAAATAAGCATTCGTCCGTTACCATTACGTTTCTGATAAACTCTGGATCCTCTCCGAGTTGCTGCAGTATCGACATCGAAAATTCAATGCGTGGTCCGTAATCTCTAAGAAATAGTTTATGCTGCGTAGTCGGCTTATACGGCTTCAGACCATTTTTCTTTACGATCCTCTGAATTGTCGATCTTGACCAAGTACAATTCGCCGCGACTTTCCGAATTGACGTCCTCGGATGCGCGTGGAACGCAGCCACGACTTTAATTTCCTCCTCTTGGCTGTGGGTAGAACTATTCCGTTTCAATGGATGTACGCTCCCCGTTGCTTCGAACAGCTGGCAAATATTTTTTATCTGAAAACATACCGATTTGATGTAAAAAACGCTAGACCAATCCCGCGGTCAGATTTGAATTCAGCGCGTCAAAATCTATAGGAAATGATGTATAACAAGTAAAGGAAAAACTTCAACCACAAGTTATAACGGAAAAACCGATTTTTTTTTCTCGAAAATGTCAGCTTTGACTTAGATTTTCAAGGTCAAAACTTGTTTGTCATACATTCTCAACATTTTTCCCTTAATCTACAACATCTTAGCTTTAACCTGCAAAAAGATTCATCCCTCTATCTTATTCCTATCAAAAGTTCTACGATTTTGACACAAAAAGGAGCAGTTTGTTCCACTGTGCGCCGGCGGTCTTCGGTTTTGGCAAGGCGACTCATGATGTGTATTTTGAGATACTTGTACTTATCTCGGCTGGGTGGACTCTTGAGGATATCAGCGACGTCCTGCAGTGCTTCAGCATCGAGCGCGCCGACGACGACGAGGTGATATTTCCCGTCGTCTGAACGGACCTGGAGAGTTTGGAAGATCGACTCGACCTGGAAAAACCAGAGCTCAGGACCAGTCTTCCAGGAAGGAGGATTGCGACACTGCTGGATCGCTTCGATGTGAGGGCCGCCCGTGGCGACGACGTGGCCGCTATGCTGCGAGATTCCCGTGTGGCCGCTATGCTGCGGGGTTAGCACGTGGTCGCTGAGCTGCGGGGTTAGTCTCGGTGCTTCTTCGCCCGTCGGGGCCAAAAGCGAAACTCCCGCACTACCGTCTCCCTCGTTGGCAGGCACATTGGACACGAGGGGAGAGAGAGTCAGCGGCATCATGCAGCGCGACGCACTTTTCGAGAGGAAAGTTTTCTCAGTCACGTTGTCGCGATCACAGTTTCGTGATCACGCCTCACAATCGCGTTTAGCGATCACGTTTTGCGATCATGTCGGGGTCACCACTTTGGTGATCGTGGTCAGATGTAGAAACATGTGTAGCCGTAACTGTGCAGAAACGAAGGTGGGCGTACAAATGCGTACAAGACACTTATTAGACTCATGACCTGCGTGTCAGACCTATGTTAAAAGAATAAGTAAAACTCGAGTAGTCATTAGTAGGCGAACAAAACATATCGATGCGTTTTACCATTCATTACAGAAAATGTACAGAATAAGAAAATGAAAGTTAATCGCTTACTCGCAATAACAAACAGAATTATGTAAATATCTCTAGATATTATAATTTTTATATAGTATAATTTCCCTTTGTATTTACCCACCTAATAAGGGACTGGTCTTCCTCATTTTAGGAGGTGCTCGAAAGTTTATTTTTAACTGTCTTTCGTTTGTTATTTTTCTCGAGGTCCAACACTAAATCCATGGTGCGTTTTGCTTCTTTCGCCGCTACTTTAGCCGTAGCATAATCAGCTGCCGGCATACATTAGTAAGTAATTGGTGTACAATCAACCATTATTTAACATAATGAATAGTAATTATTGTAATAATTTCAATGTACCAAAAGTGGTATTTGTCAATCCTTTTACGGTATGCTGCGGCCACGTAACTTCGGGTATCTCGCATGTACGTTTCGCCACTGCGATACGGTCTTGCTTATATGGTGGCCAATAACATTTTCTTGCTTCCACCCATGTCGACGGAACTGCCTCGACCTTCCTATCGTTCAAGAAGTGGACCACACTCCAACCGTATTCCATGACTTCTATAGTTTTATTACTCATCAGAAAAACAAATGCACAGGTAAGTAGTATTCTTATGTTAAGAAGTATAATTAATTATATGCAACAGGAAAAACCTCGAAACCTGGATGATTTGTATCGATACAAGTTGGAAAATACAAAAAATTGAAGAGCGTTTTATTAGTGTTTCGGAAGAGCCGTATGTAATAAAGGAAATATAATAATTTTTCCTCCTGCAACGAATATTCCTAAATGTGATGATTTGCATGGATTTATATAAAAATCTTTTAGTGTTAAAAATGGTTTGCCAATTATTTTCTGTTTATTATCGGATAAAACTAAGTTGTATATGTCACGTCCCGGGTGAAGGTCTTTGGGGACAATGACATGTGGGGATATTATTCGAAGGGAATTCAGGCGCGAATGCAAGATTCGTGGCGCTGAATGTGAATAGTATTTTCGGGCGCGAATGCCAGATTCGTAGCTCCGGGGTAAGGAGGATTTTCGGGCGCGAATGCCAGATTCGTAGCTCCGGGGTAAGGAGGATTTTCGGGCGCGAATGCCAGATTCGTAGCTCCGGGGTAAAGAGGATTTTCGGGCGCGAATGCCAGATTCGTAGCTCCGAGGTAAAGAGGATTTTCGGGCGCGAATGCCAGATTCGTAGCTCCGGGGTAAAGAGGATTTTCGGGCGCGAATGCCAGATTCGTAGCTCCGAGGTAAAGAGGATTTTCGGGCGCGAATGCCAGATTCGTAGCTCCGAGGTAAGGAGGATTCAGGCGCGAATGCGTGATTCGTAGCCCTAAGGTGAGTAGAATTCAGGCGCGAATGCCAGATTCGTAGCCCTAAGGTGTAGAGGATTCGGGCGCGAATGCCAGATTCGTAGCTCCGAACGACCAGGGAAGGTTTGGACTGTAATCCCTCCGGTAATGACACCCGTTAGAACACTTTGTTTTTGTTTTGGTGGATTTTAACGTTGCACTTAACTAGAAGGAATATTTCCGAGAAATATGTCTAGACATATGGCTGTACGCAGCCTATGGAAAAGTACGCCGAGTAAACACTATAAGAAACTGTATGCTCGGGTATCGCGAGCTGAAATCAGCTGTTGCACCGATTTGTTTTGGTTTGGTGGCTTTCGTAGCTGGAGGATCTTTACAATGATTTGAAACGTTATTTTAGAAACGAGAGCTATTGTTTATTGTTGTAAAAAATGTTAGGTTAGGGTGAGCACGAGGAGGCTCGTGAGGTTATGAACGGTGATTGGCACCAAAACACTGGTTTGCACAATAAATGTGAGGTCTTTATTATAAAAAGTGTGCCAACGGATGAGCCGTTGTGCACACTGGAAAACAGAGGGTTGAGCCCCCGTACACTCTCTTGTACAACAATTAACACGTTTCAGAACGTGGACACGCGGACACGCACAATCGCGAATGCACAATCAATCGATTAATACACACGAACTGTGTCGCGAACACCGTGTTTGAGCTTACGGTTGAGATTTACACGTAATTTGCGTACCGGATTTACATATAGAACAGAACCTTTGAACTATGAACAGATGCGTTGTTCGTTGCGCACGGTTATGAACAGAGTGAGAACAATATGGATGCGCATTTCCGCCTCGGCGTCTTCTCGAACATTCTCGAGCGTCGATCGACAAGACGGACGCTGATTGGTCGATCGATCGCGGATCGACCGCGACTTCCGCTGCCCAGGAGGTGCTGCGGTGATCGAGAGTGCGGCGGCGCAGAGAACTATTCATTCCCAAACATGCTCCCGCCATCAACAGCTGGTTGAGGATGTTGATGTTAAATCTGAAACAGGCAAAATTGCCAATTTTGCAATTGGCCTGATTAGTGTTGTAGTGGCGGTCTTGAGCGTCACGACTCGGGTGAGTCCATCCTTCCCTGGATGCAAGGTGATGACCCTCGCAAGTGGCCACTTGCTTGGTGGAAATCACTCATCTGTGATGAGCACCAGGGATCCGATCTTCAAGTCGTTGGTTGGATGATGCCATTTGGTGATGGATAGTTGTCTCTGCAAGTAGTGGGATGACCACTGAGTCCAGAATTGTTGCATCTTATTTTGAATGAATTGCCATCTAGCTGATGGCAAAACTGACGAATTCTCCACAGACGGTTCCGGAAGAGCTGAGAGTGGTTGTCCAACAAGAAAGTGCGCTGGTGTAAGTGCTATGATGTCATCTGGGTCGTCACTGTGGAAACGTAAAGGGAAAATGCAATCACACGGGTTCTCCTTTATATACATATGTATACATACAGGGTAATCTATTTAAATCCTCCCAGTTGAATATCTTCAAAACGGTTGATGATACTACAAAATGTGTCAGCCAAAAGTGAAATGGTTTCGGGGGGCATATTATCTGATGTAAGTGTTTCCTATATGGACGCGTAAAGGTCATGCGAAGATCAACTTGGTTTTTTTAAATGGAAACATGTTTTTAATACATTAATCCCCGAAACCATTTCACGTTTGTCAGACGCTTTATATTATGTTCAACAGTTTCGAAGATATTCGAGTAACTCTGTATAAGATCAATAATTTTGTACACGTAGTTAAACCTTATATATTATAATGGTAATAATATTATAACAATAATTAGGAAATGTTTAGAAAATATGTATGATTTCTTTCTTGACATATATAATTCATGACGTTCCTTGTTCTTTCGTTGGTTTGATTATCAACCCAACATTTTGATTGTTGAGGTTGCCTCTTATATAATGCCTTATACGTGTTAATGGCAGTTTGACATTCCTTTAAAGATGGCAACCGAGGTAATTTAATCACATTCCCAAAATGTTTCATTATAACTTGTTTTTCTGCTTCGCTCCACTTTAACCGTTTAGTTTTTCCATATGGGGAGGCTAAATTTGTTTTTAAAAGGAGAATAACGTTAGTTGGAACTGAAACGAAGAATGTTAAGGAGCTATAGGATGAACTAATACGTTTTGAACCAGAACTATTTCCGGTACGATTTGAAGTTATGTTATTCGTGGTGTCTTTATCAGAAAAGCTGCTCGATGCATTCATGCTGTTTTCTCGTGGAATCTCATTCGGAACAAAGTTAGAACGGGGTACAATGTTAATTACATTACCATTTTCATTTGGATCATCTTCACTTCCGTCGCAATAATTCTCATCCTCGTCGTCACCCATTGCAGCTTGTAATAATCGAGATACATCTGTTATTTCCTTAACAGGGACCGGCATTCTATAGAATCGTTTGTGAATGTCTTTACTATGTCCCAAAAAGTTCGCAAGAGAATCGACGTGCGTTTCTTCAGCTCCCAATATTGCGGTATAGGTTACTATATGTTTACGTAAAATAGTCCCACGTAGAGAAGATGGCATAGTCGCTCCGCATTCCTTCGAAAACTTTCGCATTAACGGACAGGCTCTGATGTACTGTTTTTTAAGTGGGTGGGTGTTTGGTGTACTAAAAATATATTCGTTACCAGATTTTACTCCAGCCTGTAAACGGTATTTTAATATGGTATTGACGCCTTCAGACATAAAAGAGTCAAGTAAGACAGGCACTGTTCATCCTAGTTTGCCACGAATAGTTATTCGGACAAAGTTCCTGGCATATTGCTTGGATTCCTTGGACAAATGTTGATACAGATCTGCATTAACATTCTTATCTAATGTTTCCTGGTTTTCATAAGCTGGCTTTCTTCAACCTTTCAATTTCTCCTGCTCTTCGACGATTAAATATTTGTATAAAAACTAATGTACACTCAGTTAAAAGTTCCCAGGCTGAGAGACAAAGTTTTTCTTTAATATACAACGAAGATTTTCACCAATTTTCACACTGATTAATAAATAATTGTAGAAGATATGGTGATATATATAAATTCCGCGCGGCACCAACAGCCAACGCGAGTGCTAAGACTGTCAAATAGCGCATTATACGCGGCTGCTAACTGTTGGTGGCGCCGCGAGATTTATATATATCATCATATCTTCTACAATTATTTATTAATCAGTGTGAAAATTCATGAAAATCTTCCTTGTATATTAAGGAAAAACTTTGTCGCTGCAAGTTATATGTACGTCAAAATTGCCTCGATACTTTTTAACGGCGAACGTTGAAAAACATGGGTTATGTCCATTGTTACTTTTTAATGAAATATTACTACATTTTTTAACATAAGGGTTTTGTGCATACATTTTACGGCTTCGCTAGAGTTTTCTGAGTTTTACGTTTCAAGTCTCATAACGATCCGTTAATATTTACTCAAGTTATCGCAATTTATGTTTAAAAAGATATTGACTTTGGTCGAAGAAATTTTTTTTGTTTATAATTTTTATCTCGAATACTAATGATCCGATAAAAAAAACTGTAAATAGAAAAAATATGTGCCGTGACGAGCTTTACAAGACTATATTTTTTAAAATACAGTTTAACAACATTTAATTTTCCAATTTTTCTTAGCGATTGGACAATACTTTTTCACAGTTTCGAGCGCTGGTCCCCTTATTGCATCCAACCCTTCAATTATGTAACCACTATAAAAACAAGATAAAATTTATTTATACTGTCCTTTTGTGAAGCATAGTTTTAATAAATATATGAGCACTTGATAATTTTCTGGAAAACAAAAGCTGCGACAAAATATTTTATTCGGCACTTTTAGTTTATTTTTTAACAAGACATTAGCTTCTGTCTCTGCTATACTAAAAATGTGAACTTATACCTTATGAGAAACAAACATTTCAGAATATTAAAATGTTTACAATCATGCTGAAAATAAATGTGACCTACCGTTAGAGAAAATGACAAGTAAGAAAAAATGCGCAGCCAGGATAATTGTAGCCATTCTATTGGCACCACACTATCGCATCCCAAGTTCAAGCGCGACTGTTGTTTTCAAACGGAACCGCGACCGCGACGCGATAAGTAGATGTAACGTTCTCGAACGAGACGTTGCCGTTAATTACAGGGGATTCCACAAGTAGAGCGGTTACTCGTAGAATGGTGGGATTGGTTCGGGTGGCGTGCGATAAAGAAATGAATTTCATGAAACTAGAGTCCTTCTTTCAACGATAAATAACAAAAATGGTTTATTCAAAAGAATTGATTTGGTTTGAACAAGTACGACGCGGTGTCGTGAAATGGTAACAGAACGAAAATGATCTCGTGACGACTCGTTGGTCGGTTAAACAGGATATTACTCGATTTTCGCTCGTGACGCTAAGTCGATAGAACAGGAAATTAACTAACCTATATATATATATATATATATCGCTCTGATCGGTAAGAGTTCGAAATATCGTTTCGAATGAAAGAAATAGCATTTAACGCTCGGTCGAAAAGAAATAGTAATAGACGCTTAGTCGAAAAGAAATAGAAATAGACGCTTAGTCGAAATGAAATAGTAATAGACGCTTAGTCAAATGAAATAGAAATAGACGCTTAGTCGAAATGAAATAGTAATAGACGCTTAGTCGAAATGAAATAGTAATAGACGCTTAGTCAAAAGAAATAGTAATAGACGCTTAGTCAAAAGAAATAGAAATAGACGCTTAGTCGAAATGAAATAGTAATAGACGCTTAGTCGAAATGAAATAGTAATAGACGCTTAGTCAAAAGAAATAGAAATAGACGCTTAGTCGAAATGAAATAGTAATAGACGCTTAGTCAAAAGGAAATAGAAATATAACATAAATTTGACGCTAGGTCGGTATATATAAAGAATGACACTTTGGTCGATTTAGAATGTTTAAGTCAAGAGAACGAGAGGGTTCCTTCTCTCATGGTTCAATAGCTTCCAGTTGCCTATCAGCTTGCCCACGCTTTCTAGGATTGGTGCTAAGGTGCTCCGTTAAAAGCCTCCTTAGTTGTAGATTCCACGTTGCTCAGGTGCTTTGTCAAGAACAGCCTAAGATGGTAGCCGAGGTGCCTAGTTGAGCGCCCCAGATGGTAGCCAAGTAGCTTGATTAGAGCATACCCAGATGGTAGCCAAGGTGCCTATTTAAGCAGCCTTAGATGGTAGATTGTGAATGATATTGAATGTCTTTGGAAGTCCAAGATGCCGGTTCAAGCGTCTTGGGGTGAAATTTGGCTTGGATGTGGAATTTTAAGCGTGGTGCCTATTTGAGCGCCTCGGAGTGAATGTTAGTTAGTTGGGTTGTTTCAAGTGGTGCGTACTTATGGTATCTCGAGGATCTCTGCTGATCTCTCTCTGCTTTCCTGCTGCTGGCGGCCCATATTTATACCTATTTGGTGAACCTAGCTCGGTCCAATCACACGTCGCACTTTGCGCGCACCAATTAGCTTTCGTATTTAGCTGACGCCAATCAGGCGTTACACTCGCGTTTCACTTGCCGTTCGGCCGATCGTGCGTCTCGCGCATGCGCACTTGATCCGCTCGCGGTCCGCACTCGGTTCACTCGCTGTGTTGAATGATACTGCGCATGCGTTCACTTCACTTAGTTTGTTCACTGACCATTCGGTTGCATTCGTCCATACTTGCATTCCCATACGTGCATTCTCCATACGTGCATTCATGTCTTATTACTAATACAATGTCTTAGGTATAGGATATGAAGAATATAGAATAATAAGGATATAGAATAATAAGAATTAATATAATAAAAGAAAGAATTTTTAATGGCGGCTCGTCGCAGGACGTTACACCTCGCCGCCCGGTTTATCTCTCGTCTCGAGAGATGAGATTTTAGAATCGCTTACGCTTTGAATTTGTACATCGGTGGAGGAGGTTTGGCGCTCGATCACTTCCTCCATTTGTTGGAATGCTTTCGCATCCTCGTTCAAATTTCCTGACACTCCCATCGACTTCTGGCACGGTTAATTTACGTAAATTCCACTGACGTAGCTTCGCCGCCTTTTTTATCGCTCTCCACTTGCCTCCTCTTTTCGGCATTCTCGATTTAATTTCTACAGGTATGTCTGCGCGTTATTAAATGTCGATACTGAATGAAGCTTGTGATTGAATATTACCCGTGTCATGTTATGATGTTACCCCCCATTGATTGTCTATGCGTCCCCTAAGGTTCCTTGTTTCGCGACCTAGTTTCCTACGGTTCAGGAGTGTGGTCTGTTTACTACACCGGCTGATTGACCTACTTTTCTTACGCGTCATTTTCGCCGAATTGAATGAAGCTTGTCGTAGCGCGATATGTATATCGTATAAGACCTTTAAATGAATCGAACGGTTTCGCTTGGGTTTTGGAGTAACGGAGGTGAAGGTGATAGAATCAGATTTGATTATATTAGGTAAAAGGAGGGTTTATTCAAGTTTTAAATTTTCTTTAGCGTCCTACATTGTCTTTCTCAACCTCGAGCACGTTGAGCGCCAGGCCCAGCTCAAGCGCTCGCCAATTTTCGTGATCGAGGTGCACGAATGCTTTGATGCAGTCTCTGCATTGGCCCGCGATCCCCATGGCATATATTGGCTCGGTACAAACTAAACAATATTTATAATTGATTAGGCTCCTTTGGAGCGTGACGAGGTGGTTGCTGGCGGGGGTGCAGTATCTCATATCCCGCTCGGACATCCCCTCGTAACAAGTGCGGCACACTTTCCGCCGATATAAGTCGTTTCGGTTTGTAAACGTTGGCCCTGTCGCCTGGAGGCAGATTAGCCTGGTTAGACGCCCATAGTACCCCCCTCTAGGGTCATCTTCTTCCTCCTCGTACGGGCGGAACTGCCACTCTTCCTTGGGGGACGATACTCTATCGTACGATATACATATTTTTTCTTTAAGAATATTTTCCTGATTCACTTGTAATGAAATAAAAGAGTGAGTTTTACCTTCGGGTTCCCATCGTTCGTGCTTGAGTGGCCTTTAGGGGTAGTTCACCCGACGAATCACTTCCGCGATTGCGAAATGTTATATAAAGTGGATGTAAATGTAATATAAACGGTAACTCGTAACTCGTAACTCGTAACTTGAACTTGTACTTGTAACTTGTAACTCGATTCTTCAGAGTACTAGGTTCGCGAATGAGCTCCTGCGCTAATTGCGCCCGAATTTATGGACACACGGTCTCGGTGTCCTCTTGGTGGGGAGGGGTTTTCTTAGAATTTCCCTTGGTCCTGTGGCACATAGGCTCTTTTGATTCGGTCCTTGTGGACGACCTTAGTTCGGTGGGGACCTATCGCCAACTTTACGTTATTAGAATCCAAAATTTCTATTATTTTGTACGGTCCGTCATATTCATCGCTGAATTTATTCCTTTTTGGTTTTAGAACCAAGACTTGTTCTACTCTTTGGTAGTTAATAGTGGTTACCCTTCTATCGTAATAGTATTTTTGACGATGTTTTGAAATTTCCAAGTTATTTCGGCCTGTTTCACGAATATTAATCAACCTAGTTACTAGTCTGGATACGAAGTCTGGATACGTGTTTAAAGAATCATTCGGCGTTATGCTCGACGGTAGCCTTGCCTTTTTTCCATATATTAATTCATAGGGGGTGTACTTCGTCCCTTCGTGTTCGCTAGTATTATACGAAAACATGGCCTGTGGCAGCCACTGGTCCCATTGTTTTTCGTTAGTTATGTAGTGCTTTAAATATTCAATTAAGACATGATGACTTCTTTCTAAAGAACCGTTGGATTGCGGGTGAAACGCTGATGCCTTATATTGTTTGATGTTCAGGACTCTTGCGAGTTTTCGCATAAGGGAACCGACAAATGAAGTTCCTTGATCAGTTAAAATTGCCTTTGGACACCCGTATTGGCAAATGAAATGCATGGTAAATGCTTCCGCTATTTCTTCGCTCGTGAACGAGACTAGTGGTATCGCTAATGAATATTTTGTTAAATTGTCCTGTATAGTAAGTATGTATGATTTTCCTGATTTTGTAGGCGGCAATGGTCCCACAATGTCCATCGATATTTTGTCGAAAGCGTCTAGTGGTGTGTCCGTTATTATCATTGGTTCTTTGGTTTTTATTCGTACGAGCTTCTTATTTTGGCAACTTATGCATGTCTTGATCAATTGTCGTAATTCCTTCTTCATGTTTGGCCAGTGATACGAGTCTCGAATTCTTTTATAGGTTTTGGTTACACCTTTGTGTCCTCCCGTCGGCGACTCATGGTTTTCTTTTATAATAGTTAAGCGATCTTGTTCGGAAGGCAGTTGCACTGCGCCGGTGCAAATCGTGATGTTAATATTAGTCTGTAGGAACCATAAATTTATCATTTGCCTCAATTTCTCCCATGTTATGTTAGTTTCTGTTTTTGGTATTGAAATTTTGTTAATGTTTCGCTCTGTTAGTTTGTTGTATAAATTCCTAACCGCGGTGTGATAACCTTCGTTGGTCGGTGGATTTGGTAAAATCATCCCTAAGATGATTCGTGCCGATTGGGGAATTTCTATTACGTTTCCCGCCTGGAGTGGTGGGGATGTGGTGATTTTAATTGATTCTGTTTTTAAGAATTCCGCGCTTCCCTTGCCCACTGGTTCGCCATGTACGTTTATGAATACTCCTACAGTTTCTCTTCTTATCCATAAATGGTCCGTAATTTCCTTTACTCTATTTTGGATTCGTTCTTGCCGAACTATTTTAGGTAGTGTTTTCGGTGGTGCTCGTATTTGCCGTTGCGGTGATATTCGCCGTCGGGGTTGCCCCTTGAATGTTTCAAGTTTGTCTTTCTCGTTCTTTTTTATTACCACAGGCGATACTGGACCGGTCAGTGTTCCGCTAGAGTCTCTTATGCATGATTTCCTGCCTCGCATCGGTAAAGTATTCTCCTTACTACTGCTGCCGTTACTTGAATTGATTTGTGGGGGATCTCGGTAAATGGGGCACCTTGGGACTTCTGCATTCTCGCTAATTTCCATTATTTGATCTGGATCTTCCATTATTGTATCCACTTCCATTCGCTGCGGTCTAGAGTGTTGGTGAGAGGTTGTTGGTGCGGAAATAATTGGTTTAGGGGAAGGGTGAACTTCTGCCGAGACTTGTATGTCCTTAACCGCCTCGAAACTGTCGGAGGACACCTCCATTTTTGCGGTTTCCCAACCTGGCGTTACACCTCTCTTTTTCTCTACTGGTTGGTTTGACGTCGTGGTTGTCGTGGTCCTATGCTTCCTCTTCAGTTTCCTTTTCACCGATATTTTACGCGGATTGAACTCCGTGGATGACGACGAGGAGTACCCGTCTCCCTTCGGATGTTTTACGGCATTAGGAGAGCTAGAATTCGTGGGCGTTCTGGAGCGCGCGCGTTTCCCTAATACTTGTAATGGAAGCGCATTTATTGGGTTTCGTGAAAGGGCGTCCGCGTTAGTATTGTACTTCCTGGGTTTGTACATGATTTTATAATCGTATTCGGCGAGCTTTATTTTCCATCGCATTAATCTCGAAGTGGGATTAGCCAATTTATGGAGCCATTCCAACGGCTTGTGGTCCATGACCAAGAAGAAGTTTCTTCCGTATATGTATGTACGAAAATGTTGGACGGCGTATATTAACGCGAGCAATTCGCGTTCGGTTGGAGCGTAGCGGGTTTCAGCATCGTTTAATATTCTCGAAGCGTACGCTATTGGTAGATCCTTCCCGATTTCTCCTTGACTTAGTACTGCGCCTACTGCATAACCCGAAGCATCCGTAGTAATGATAAAAGGTTTGTCGAAATTTGGATACTGTAAAATCGGTTCCTCGCATAAAGCGTCCCGCAGTGTTTCAAACGCGGTTTGTTGCTTCGTTGACCATTCGAATCGGCGTTCCTTCCTTGTTAAGTCAGATAGTGGCTTTGCTATTTTTGAGAAATTTTTGATAAATCTGCGGTAATATCCGGCTAAACCTAAAAATTGTCTTATATTTTTCGGTGTTTTAGGTTGTGGGAATTCCTTGACTGCCTCTAGTTTCCTGGGATCTGGCCTAACTCCTTCCTCGCTAATAATATGACCTAAGTAGCATACTTCTCTTTTTAAAAATTCGCATTTATCTGGTTGGGGGCATAGATTAGCTTCTCTTAATCTTTTCATTAATTTCGTGAACTTTGTTGCGTGTTCTTGAAGTGAGCTGGCATAAATTACTATGTCGTCGAGGTACACAAATAATTCTATCCCTTGTAGCCCAGTAAGTACTTGATCCATTAATCGTTGGAATGTCGCGGGAGCGTTCTTTAGACCGAAAGGCATTCGATTGAACTCGTAGTGACCATAGGGTGTTGAAAACGCGGTTTTGTGTCTGTCTTCCGGATGCATTTGTATTTGGTGAAATCCTGAAGCTAAATCAAATATCGAGAAGTACTTCGCGCTTCCGAGTTGATCTAATATGTCGACGATATTCGGTAAAGGGTATGCGTCGCCTATCGTTTTCTCATTTAACTGGCGGAAGTCTATTACAATCCTCCATCGTTTGTTCCCTTCGCTATCGTCTTTTTTCGCGACTATCCACAACGGAGAGTTGTATGGAGAGGTTGAAGGCGCTATTATTTTGTTTTGTAGTAGCTCGGTTATTTGGCGGTTAATTTCTTCTTTATGGACCTGAGGATATCGGTATTGTTTTACGTTAATGGGTGCCTCGTTTTCGGTGATTATTCTGTGAGACACAGCGTTTGTTGCTCCTAACTCGCTCTCAGGGAGGTGAAACCTGTCTGCATATTGTGCAATCAACCTTTCGATATTAACCCTTTCTTCCGAGTTCAAGTGATTAAGCCGAAGTAGTTCGAGTACTTGCCTAACATGATTAGGGGACGCCATTACGTCCTGAAATTTTACCTCTTCGTAGGGTTCGATTTCTACGGAAGGTATTTCTATTTTTATTTCTTTGGAAGACGTATTGATCGCATAAAGGTATCCTACTCCGTCATTATTCGAGATTACGGCGTTTCCCATTATAATATTAGGGTGCACGTTTAGTTTCGGCACGTATCCTGTCTTCAGGGTTGGATTTAAAATTTTTACCGGTATTTGATACCTCGTACGGCCCGGAATTATTATCTCGCCGTCCTTAAATGGAAGTATTTCGTTTCCTATTACGACGCCTAATCGCGAATAGTCTATAGTTGCTCCGTTTTCCCGGAAGAAATCTGTTCCTAGTAATCCGTCTTGTAAGAGTGGTAGAGCCTTGACTATGTGAATGTCTACCGTCGCATCTAATATTTTTGTTTTAATATAACCCATAGTAGATAGGCAGCCCTCCGTGTTTCCTTTTAAATCGTAGACGACATCCGTGTGAATTTGTGTGCCGGGGAGAACGGCATCCTGCTTGATTACGCTTAAATCAGCTCCGGTGTCAATCATCATTAGTGCTCTATTTTGTTTAAATTCTGGACCTGAGAACGCTATACTGGGAGCTTTCCCGATTTCTATTGGTTTTAGTGCAAGCACGGCTTGTCTGCGTATTGGATTCTGGGAAGGATTTGGCGGTTGTTGTTCGGAACGTGGAAGTTGTGTGGAGTTTCGGTTATTATTATATATCCTTTTACGACATTCTTCTATAGTATGCCCCCTATTCTTGCAATATTTACATTCGACCGGCTGTAACGCGGGATTACGCGATGACGTATATGTGGCCTTGTATTGTATTGTGACGGCCTTGACCCAGTATTGTATGGTATCGGTCGCGGCGCGGTGTTTACTTTCCGGCATTCCTGAACCGTATGTCCTACCTTTCGGCAGTGATCGCAATATTTTGATTGCCAGCTGACTTGAGCTATCTGTTTAACTGGAAATTTGCTGCTACAATCGTTTGTCGAATGCCCGTATCCGAAACAATTTGTACATTGTCCGGAGTGTGATAACCCCTCTGCAAATTTGTTTCTTAACGCATTATCCTGACATTCAGCCTCGGCTTTTATAGCGGCGCCGATGGCAGTGTCTAAATCAGCGAATTCGGCGGTTCGCATACGCGCATAGATTTCTGACCTTAACCCCGTTAGAAATGATTTGATGGAATTTGCTTCCGCGGATTGGTTGTACTGTGCGACATGCAATGGTACTTCTATCTCATTGCAGTGCTTAATTTGTAAGAAAATTCCGGAGACTCGACTGCTATAGTCCATGGTAGCTTCATTCGGCATCTGTGCGATTTTTGACATTTCCCCGTATAACTGAATTGAGGAGTGTAACGGCGCGAAATGGGAGTTGAGAACTTTAATTATTTCGTCTATGGTATTATAGTCGCCACTGAGTATGGCTCGAGAGGCTTGCCCGAACAATTTACATTTGATTAATTGCGCTAACCCATACTCAGCGTTCGGCGCGACCATGTTTTTCGCGTTCCTACAGCATTTTGTGAACTGGTATATTGAAATGTTTCGCCCGTCGAAAGGCGGAACCGTATCCGCGGCATCGCGAATTCTCGTGTGCGGTTGACGCGCATTGTCTTGATTTATCTGTAAGCGTTGTAGTTCTTCTATAACTGCATCTACTGGAGGCGTAGCGTTAGCCATTATTTGATTTTAACGTTTCTAACGCACCTAATTTGATAAGAAAGAAGGAGTCTTGTTCCTCGCTGGGAGAGCGTAACTCTCTTGCCACGCGGTTTCGCGGTTTCAAAGCAAAATGTACCAATAAATCCCACCGCTGTCACCAAAAATTTCCGCCTGTAACATTCTCGAACGAGACGTTGCCGTTAATTACAGGGGATTCCACAAGTAGAGCGGTTACTCGTAGAATGGTGGGATTGGTTCGGGTGGCGTGCGATAAAGAAATGAATTTCATGACACTAGAGTCCTTCTTTCAACGATAAATAACAAAAATGGTTTATTCAAAAGAATTGATTTGGTTTGAACAAGTACGACGCGGTGTCGTGAAATGGTAACAGAACGAAAATGATCTCGTGACGACTCGTTGGTCGGTTAAACAGAATATTACTCGATTTTCGCTCGTGACGCTAAGTCGATAGAACAGGAAATTAACTAACCTAATTTAACTAACCATATATATATATATATCGCTCTGATCGGTAAGAGTTCGAAATATCGTTTCGAATGAAAGAAATAGCATTTAACGCTCGGTCGAAAAGAAATAGTAATAGACGCTTAGTCGAAAAGAAATAGAAATAGACGCTTAGTCGAAATGAAATAGTAATAGACGCTTAGTCAAAAGAAATAGAAATAGACGCTTAGTCGAAATGAAATAGTAATAGACGCTTAGTCGAAATGAAATAGTAATAGACGCTTAGTCAAAAGAAATAGAAATAGACGCTTAGTCGAAATGAAATAGTAATAGACGCTTAGTCAAAAGAAATAGAAATAGACGCTTAGTCGAAATGAAATAGTAATAGACGCTTAGTCAAAAGAAATAGAAATAGACGCTTAGTCGAAATGAAATAGTAATAGACGCTTAGTCGAAATGAAATAGTAATAGACGCTTAGTCAAAAGAAATAGTAATAGACGCTTAGTCAAAAGAAATAGAAATAGACGCTTAGTCGAAATGAAATAGTAATAGACGCTTAGTCGAAATGAAATAGAAATAGACGCTTAGTCGAAATGAAATAGTAATAGACGCTTAGTCAAAAGGAAATAGAAATATAACATAAATTTGACGCTAGGTCGGTATATATAAAGAATGACACTTTGGTCGATTTAGAATGTTTAAGTCAAGAGAATGAGAGGGTTCCTTCTCTCATGGTTCAATAGCTTCCAGTTGCCTATCAGCTTGCCCACGCTTTCTAGGATTGGTGCTAAGGTGCTCCGTTAAAAGCCTCCTTAGTTGTAGATTCCACGTTGCTCAGGTGCTTTGTCAAGAACAGCCTAAGATGGTAGCCGAGGTGCCTAGTTGAGCGCCCCAGATGGTAGCCAAGTAGCTTGATTAGAGCATACCCAGATGGTAGCCAAGGTGCCTATTTAAGCAGCCTTAGATGGTAGATTGTGAATGATATTGAATGTCTTTGGAAGTCCAAGATGCCGGTTCAAGCATCTTGGAGTGAAATTTGGCTTGGATGTGGAATTTTAAGCGTGGTGCCTATTTGAGCGCCTCGGAGTGAATGTTAGTTAGTTGGGTTGTTTCAAGTGGTGCGTACTTATGGTATCTCGAGGATCTCTGCTGATCTCTCTCTGCTTTCCTGCTGCTGGCGGCCCATATTTATACCTATTTGGTGAACCTAGCTCGGTCCAATCACACGTCGCACTTTGCGCGCACCAATTAGCTTTCGTATTTAGCTGACGCCAATCAGGCGTTACACTCGCGTTTCACTTGCCGTTCGGCCGATCGTGCGTCTCGCGCATGCGCACTTGAATCCGCTCGCGGTCCGCACTCGGTTCACTCGCTGTGTTGAATGATACTGCGCATGCGTTCACTTCACTTAGTTTGTTCACTGACCACTCGGTTGCATTCGTCCATACTTGCATTCCCATACGTGCATTCTCCATACGTGCATTCATGTCTTATTACTAATACAATGTCTTAGGTATAGGATATGAAGAATATAGAATAATAAGGATATAGAATAATAAGAATTAATATAATAAAAGAAAGAATTTTTAATGGCGGCTCGTCGCAGGACGTTACATAGATGAAAACATCGCCATGAGCGGCGCTGTTATGTGTGATATTAGGGTAGCCCGTATTTACTCTTGGTAAATTTTTTTTTTTCAAGATTTTTTACGGGGCACCCTCCAGAATAGTTCCAGATAATTAAAAAAAAATCCGTGTAAAGTTTGAGCTAGATCGGATAACGGGAAAGGGTGCCCCTGGGCCCTTAAACATTTAAATCATTATTTAACAGCTCGCGAAGTTGATTTTGTATAATATCCTCCAAGTTATTGATTAAATAAAAAAATATGTCAAACAAAAGTTGTAGATCCGGACAAGGAGCATCTTTTATGTTGTATTACTTTTTCTCATGCGACAAACGGTTTTCGAAAAAAGTCCGAAAAACTGAAAACAAATTTTTTTATCCTCAAATTTTGAAAGTTTAAATGCTTCTGGAACATTTTTATTTATGAAGGCGAACAAAAAAATTGAATTTTCATTTTCGAGGACTATTTTTTAAACATTTGAGGGGGGGGGGCACCAATTCAATAACCTATAATGTATACACCTTATTTCCACTGGTTTTCGAGATATTGTACTTGCAAATTTACTGTTTTTCACTGGCAGAAAACCCGCTGGAATAGCAAGCACGCGTTGGCCATTGCCTGTTAAAACAGGGAGCGTCTCTAGATACGTACCTGCCACTCCTGGCGTTTGGTAGGCAGGTATCTGTTTCAACAGGCCATCGGCGAAAATCAGTAAATTTGCAAGTGCAATATCTCGAAAACCAGTGGAAATAAGGTGTATACATTATAGGTTATTGAATTGGTGGATTTTTTTTAATTAGGTATTTGGAACTATTCTGGAGGGTGCCCCCACGTTTTTGTGTTTTTGTTATACGGTTTATTCAAAGTAGCTAGTATTCTTTTATGTTCTGCCATCGCAAAACAAAAACGACATATAAAACTGATCTTCCCGAAGTATTCATTGACAACAGTAACATACCTAATCTTTATCTTACAATCATGCTGAAAATAAGAGAATAAATGTGACTTACCGTTAGAGAATATATACGCAGCTAAGATTACAACGTATTTGAAGCCGTCCATCTTGCCGTATTGTAGACGCAACAGTGATCCGAACAAGTTGAAGTGTATACGTCAAAGGGCGACGTGAGGACAATGCCCTAGACAGGTGTAAAGATGTGTCTTGATGTATACACTTCCATCCTTTACGAGCTACTAGGGTTAGTAGGGGATGCCGCATGCTTAAGGGGGTAGACACGGGTAAAACAGCGCTCTGTAATCGACACAAATTGGCCCGAAATATGGGTTTTATAGAATTCGCTTTTCGTCCTCATATGAGCATATTTGGGGCTGGGTAAGGTCTCATTCGAAAGAGGAAGGTTCAGTGCAGCGCGCTCTGGTCATGGTTCGACGAGATTTTTGTTATTATCTAATAATATGAGTGTAGAAAGTAGAGCAAACGTTGAAAAAAAAGTGTTTTGTGACTCAAACGATGACCAGAGCGCGCTGTATCGAGTCTTCCTCTTTCGAATGAGACCTTACCCAGCCCAAAATGTGCTCATATAAGGACGAAAAGCGAATCCCCGTGACTGCATTCCCAAATACGACTTCCGCCATATTGGCGATAAGCAGAGCAAGTCACGTGACAAATTTAGTTCAGCTAGTGGATACGAGATGGCGCCTACTCGGGAGGACTGCCAGCGTGGAATAATAGCAAAACTGAAGCGTTAGCTGGATACATGTGCCACAGTAAAAGCGTGATGCAGTCAATGTATGCATTTTGGTCCGATTAGAGGTTAGGTTATATGCATTTTAGGCATACATTTACTAGGAACTGCTGGGAACTGTATACATTTACTAAATTAACGCCTTTACCGTGACACATGCATCACTTGAAATCGCTGTCGAATTTATGTTATAATTATATGGCCACATTATTTAAAGTAAAAAAAGAGAGATTGGAACATTTTGACTAATACTGGAAATACTGATTTACTGATATCATATTTTCAGAATGTGGAAGTTACAGCAATTATTTGCAATTATTGCTCTTATTATTATTCTTCCGACTATTGAATAAAACATATAACAAGGAAAAGTCTCCAAACCGGTCAACAGTTGACTCCCTGATTTTTTGTAATTCTTTACGGTCCTATGCAGAGATGGGCATTATTTAAATAAAAGGATATACTTCCGAATGGCCCCAGTGGCTGATCGACACGAGGTTTGGGGGAGGGGTGTGTACCCTAAATCTAAAGTTCTATATAGGTTCGGGTATTTATTAGTTTCCATTGTTTATTCGAAGGCCTTTCATCTTGGGCTTCGAATAATTTTTCTTCTTTCATTATATCATTATCCTAAGGTCGTATTCAGATATATTGGCCGGTCTGACGATCGTGGATTTGTCAGTTGGAGTTGCTGGGCCCCCGAAGGGTATGGCGGGGTAACGGGAATACTGCTCGTGTGGCTGTTATTTATTCTTAGCGTAATAGTTGTGTGCGTTAGGAACTTAGAGCATATACATATACTTGGAGGTCTCATCGAAAGCTTGAAACTGTCGCCAACATGGTGCGAGAGAAAGACATCGTGCGAACTGGTGCGAGAGAGTGAAGTATAGATTCTCTCGCTCGCACGATGTCTTTCTCTCTCGCACGATGTTGGTCGGCAACTGCATCCACAGGAGACAAGAGGCCATGAGACTTCAATGTATACCTATATGCTCTAAGGTTACGAAGCTATGCGCGTAGACCAATATGAGATGAAGGGTGCGTGCCGATTTTCGCAGTGAGTGCAGAAATCGTAGCGGTTCATGCGGTCTTGAAATTTAAAAATGCTATTATGGAAAAAGAAACGTTGTTTACAATAACCTCGATACTATTAAATAATAGTGATAATGAAATCAGCAGCTGTGATTCGTCTGATGAAAGCGAAAATGAAGATGATATTAACTTGTCATTTAGAATCAGAATTAATATACATATCATTAATTGTAAACAAAACACTCGGACAGATTATGTTTGCCTAAAAATTGACAGATTATGGAGAACATTGTGGAGGTTATTCCGGGATATTCGATAATAAGTATGTAATTATACATTTGTATTAAAAAAAAACATCACATGAAGTTTCTTCAAAATAATAACGTAAAAAAAGTGGCATTGTAATCATGAGAGAATTAATTGTTTTTATTACTTTTCATTAAATTGTATCAGCTATTTCCAATAGAGAAATTCAAATAATCAAAGATTGGAAAAACAAATACGCATGCGCGCGCGCAGTGACTGCTTCACCTCTGAAATTATGCGTTTGCTGCACGCTCGCTGCACCGGAAGTAGCATCGTATTGGTGGAAAGTGAGAGAAATTCTAGGGAATCGTACGATGCCACCAATACGATGCCACTAATTTCATGCACCCACTGCGAAAATCGGAACGCACCCGAAGCTATCGAGAAAGAATGAATGTTCTGACCATAAAACTTCTGAATTTTTCGGAGCTAACGCACACCTATTCTGATGTTTGTATTTCTACGCTCAGAACTCGGTTGGCCTACACGTCAGGTGCTTGGCGCAATCTCTACCACTTCTGGCCCACTCTTGTTCTACAAAGGCGAGAGCGAGTCAGAAAACGTTGAGAAAAGGAGCACCGAGGCAGGACAGCGGTATGGTGGGAGAATACTCCTCACGAAACTCACCGGCCAATATATGTATCTGAATACGACCTTAGAAGCTCGAATGCCGACGAAAACCTTTGTGGCCCGAGCCGCGCGAGATCGCCGTTGCTCGGCGATGCGTCATCGATTATACAGAAGCAGAATTTGTTTATTTTTCATCGCATCAATATGAAAGTGACACCACTGGATTTCTGGCATTCTCTCGGTTATATTGACAGAAAATAATTTAAATAGGACTATTTTTATCGAAACGGGCTTTTTCACTTCTATAAACAAATTTTTCACGTAATTTCCTTAATTATGGTCCGAATTATATCATTTTTGGGGCCAATTTGATCGAGAAAATATGAGGAATCGATTGACGTCACTTTCGCAAAGATAAGAAATGCATAACTGCAGATTCGTCACTGCTTAGTGCGCAACATTGTATGGCCCCACTGGTTTCGAGCGCCGAAGCCCACGAAACTCAGCGAGTCGCATGATTGCCAGCGAGACGGACAAGAGGGGACTTTCGATGGCGAAGGAAAATCAGTCTTCTACAGAACTCAAATCGAGAAAGATTTTGCTGGCCGACTTTATATTCACGTAAAATAAATACTTTAATTGTAAAATTTAGACGATGAAGTATTGTTGAATTTCGCCAGTTCTTACATATGCCCCATTTGGTTCGGAATTCCTGAAGTCAAAGTTTCATGCATGTACCTATTGAAATGTTCTTTTTTCTTATGAATACATGATTAGGACGCACTCTACGTTCACTAAAAATTGACCGAATTGCACCATGTTTGATATCATTTTCATCAGGAAATCCTAAAAAATCCATCGGTAATACTTTCATCAACACTTATCAAAAACATGAACATTTTATTTTTCTGTACTGGGTATTTTATCTAGCTCGTCGGTTTTATTGCTCTCGACTGTCAATGGGCGGTCTACTAGGGCCCGAAGGTCCTCGCTCGCAGCGAGAAAGCAAAACAGTGGGGTGGGTAGGTCTTTCCCGATAATCTGAGCCCAAAGGCTTCTCAACAATTTGAAGACTGTACATATACTTTCTGCTGCTCTCGACGATACGCGTAACCATTTGCGTGCGTGACTTCATGTTGCACGACAAAGAGTATTCTTTTAATTACAATTAGTATTCAGTTTGTAAGTGCTATTAAATTATGCGTCATTAAAATCATGCACAGTTCATTAATTTTAACTAATTGACCAATTCATTTATTTTTTAATTCATTAATGCAGTACTCTGATTAAGAACATCGTAACGCGGAGCTAATATTATAGGCCCTAGAATCTACATTCTACGGTATTGTCAATGTGCAATTGAAACGCGCCGCCACTTCACACTATCGTTTCTTAGCATTTGTACAAGGTGATTCTTTAGCCGGAGTCGTCAAACGCGATGCTCGCCAGGAATCATGTGTCTCGCTGAGTTTCATCGGCTTCGACGCTCGAAACCAGCGGGGCCATACAATGTTGCGCACTAAGCACTGATGAATCTGCAGTTATGCATTTCTTATCTTTACGAAAGTGGCGTCAATCAATTCCTAATGCTTTCTCGATCAAATTGGCCCTAAAAATGATATAACTCGGATCATAATTAAGGAAATTACGTGAAATATTTGTTTGCAGAATTGAAAGCCTATTTCGTTAAAAATAGTCAGATTTAAATAATTTTCTGTCAATTTAATCGGGAGAATGCGAGGAATCCATTGATGTCACTTTCATATTGATGCGATGAAAAATAAACAAATTCTGTTTCTGTATAATCGATGACAACATCGCAATACCACCGGCGAGTGCATTAGCGTAATATGAAAAACCATCGAATAAGCAATTGCAATCTAAAGTCACTATTGCACCAACTCAATTTTATATATAATGTTTGTTCAATAACTGCTTTCTGCATGGGCCGTTTAATTATCTTATAATAAGTGTATAACTTTCATGGTTTGCTTCAGCGTTTTGCTAATAAAAAATGTCTAACCTAACATAACAAACTTAATTTTCTGGGGACATCCGCTCATCTATTTTTTCTTTTCACTTATAACTCCTTACTGCCAACGTAACATATTATAGCATAAGTACATTTTAAGTAATTAAAATGTACAATGAATTGTCTACGTTTGCTCTACCAGCAGACCTTCCGTTTAAATATTTACAAGTACAACGCAACAGCAAGGAATTTCTTTCCTTATTCAGAATAGAATACGGAAATAGCAAACAGCTCCCTCTCGCGTGCACCAGCAGCCGCGTATCTATGGGTATTACCATTTCTGTGCAGAAAAATCTGCTGTAATACCGACCTGCCGAATCGGCCAGGTCACGTGACGTGTCTACCCCCTTAAGCATTTGCTTAATCTTAAGACACGTTTGTGAATACCGGCCCAAATCTAGTTTATGATCTACTTTATAATAGTAGTAGTATACATTAGGGTGACTATTATTTACTCTTGGTAAAATCTTTTTTCAAGCTCCTATTTTATAATTATTATTTATGTGTAAAATATTATTATTCTATTCTGAAATTAAAGATCCATGCCTCCCAGATCTAATAAATTCATTTAAAAAAATGGTTACACAATTAAATTATTGTATACATATTAGGGTGGTCGCAAGATATAGGGGGAAATTTTATTTTCGTCATATCTTCGACGGGAACCCTTAAAAAGTTGCCAATTGGTGTAAAAATGAGATTGTCAAAGTTTCAGCTCGATCGAATAACGTTAAGACCTGCCTCATCAGCCCTAAAGTATTAAAAAAACAGCTCTTTTTCTAAAAAAATCGGGGTTTTTCCGCTATAAAATTAGAACGGTTTATTTTATGGACGTGTTTTTTTTTAGTTTTGCAGAGAATGTTCCTGGCTTCAATTTTCATTGCCACAACTTGTTTGACAAATGCACAGATCGGAAGATATTTGGGTTTTTCGAGGATCGGACCCGGAAAATCGACTTTTGCAAGAAAATGTAAAAATTCGCTTAAGTTGATATTTTTTTTTTTAAATATTTTTCTACTATTTTTGAGTTATTTAGCATCAAAGAGTTCAAGTAAGATACTTTTAAAAAATAGATTTTCAACCACGTAGGTGATAGGAAGGTGTGGGATAGAGGGGGGGGGGGGGGGGGGGGAGAAGAAAGAAAATATTGTCATGCGAATCAATTATGTGTTATAATCAAACCATAGTGAATTTAAAACATTAGAAAAATCTTGTCTGTCTGCCTGGAACTTACACCGCTTGTAGCTGTAGAGGGCGTAGTCGATGGTTCCGAATCCACTATTATTTACAGCTTTGGAAAACAAGAAATGTAAGCTACTCACACACACGAAATATTTGTCCCTTCTCTCGGGGTCGTAAGGCCTCATTAGCTCCGTGGTACGCGGCGCTAGTAACTTTATCATTCGCGGAGGGGTGATTACGAAATAAATGATAGTCTGTTTCACCACACACTACTCGCGGATTAACAAATCACCAGATTATACAGAAGACGGTAAAAGGTTAACGATGAACTTCACGACACGGTATCTCAGGGGGCTTGTTCAAGAGTGAGAAGCCGTGTCACTTTCGGAGAGCTATTTATACAGCCCGCGCAGGGGATCTTATCCCTGAAGCAACGCCGAAAACACGCGGGAAAATCGGCGTGAAAATGAGTGGACAGCGGAAGATGTCCACTTCCGCACGCCGAAAAATACTGATCTGGGCGAGTCTGGCTGCCAAATGGGTAACGCGGCCACAGCCTGACTCTCCCAGGCCCACGGGAAAAAACCCCGAGAGTACCTACGCCTAACGGATAACACTACTTAAAACATAGAGGCATGCTAGCGACGAAGCCGCTACACGCCAAATTAATTTTAATATTTTTAAAATTAATGACTTATTTTAATCGTGACGAAAAGTAAACTCGTTGGGCCGACTGTTGACCAGACGAGGTGTATGAGGTCTATGTCATGAAGGTTTGACTAGACCAGGTGATGTTGTCTGAACGACGACTGTATCAAAAGAAATATTTACGTACGGAAATTTTGAGAATTATCGCCGGAAATAAGCCATAGCCTGCGTTAAATTTAAAAAATAATAGTCACCAATAATGTAACTAAAACTCACCCTTGTCGGAAATTCACCTGCAGCTTGAAAACCTGTGTCGCTGGGTCACTGAACCGATCCTGGTCATCGATGGACGAGCCCAGTGCACAGCTGGTCCCAGGTATACGACACTACCCAAAGTTAAGGGTCGCAATGTCAACTGCGTCCAGGTTAATGTACCGAATATTCACTTCACTGCACGGCTACTAACACTGGTCACTTAATTTATTTTTCATGGAACGTGTTGTTGCTACGTTCTAAAAATTGGTGGCCCCGAAAGAGGCCGATTATTGTCAATTCAAGAACTGCTCCATGTGGCCACCGCCATTGTCGATGCATGCTTCAGCGCGGAGATTCTAGCGCAAATTCTCGCGCAGCAGCACTTGCGTCCCCGTTGTTCAGGGCGTACACCCAGAACATCGCGTAATATTCTTGGGCCGTGAACATTTCTGCGACGTGATTGCTAGCTGACTGACAGGATTTTTTCCAAGCAACTTCCTGTACCCCCAAATAGCTTCTCTCGTTCCATTATGAGTTAACTCCCACCAGGACAAGAGGCTTTAGGTAAAAAGAAGCCAGCACATTTTCGAAACACATGTGCTTTGCAGAAGTGCAACAAACGAACCATTGTACACTTTCACAAAAGCCCGCCCTCCGTCCTTTTACTGCCAATGTACCCATTGCTTCGAGATAGAAAATGCATTACGCACACCCGGCAAGATGTTGTGTGGCGGGTAGTGTGGGACTCCTTGCAGGTGTGGGACCCGCAAGTTTACCCACTAAAAACCACCACGACCCCCTGAGTCATCTAAATTTTAGAATGTGTGAACATTGAAACAACAAGAAAACCTCGAAATCTAAATGTTGTTGTCATCATAAAGACATCATAAAGACATAGCGTACATATACCAGAAACATTGGGCAAGTACTTTATTTGCATGTCGGAAGAGTGGAGTGAAGTAGGGGTAAAATTATAACGTTATCTGAAGTTTCTAATTTGACACATTTATACGCTATTTCTGCTTCTGCTACATTGGAAATTGGACAAGGACCTTAGTTGTTGTTGTGTGGCGTTTGGATAATTCCTAATTCGGAAAATTTTCGGATACGATAATATTTTCTAAAATAATAATGCTGCTATCATTGAGACGGCAGCAAATGTTAGGGTGCCGGATCTGTAAACTAAAATTACTGCATCTAATACGTTTAAATTGCTTTGCATTATTAATACCTTATATTAATGGACCACGAGAATGTTCCTTTTGGAAAATCGGATATACAGACGGACTATGTACTGTTTCTATACTAAAATGAGACTTCTCTAGTTGCCGTTTCACGATCTGTTGTAATGGTTTCTCACTCTTCCTAATACATTTATTAATACTTTGCAAAAAGTTTTCAAACGGAAAGCAACTAAAATCATCAAGAGGTCCGTGATTTTTGACATCATCTACCAAGTGTAACAGATTATGAACGTTGTGTGAGACGTGTTTTGGTTCATATAACGATTTAAAGGTTTCAACGAAATACTCTAATAATTCTATTGCATAATCGAGATGAATAAAATATTTTCTGTGTGACAAGATGACAAATGCGGCATGAAGTGTAAGAAAATTTAAATACCTATCTATCGGAAGTTATATTGTTTAATAAAACTACTGGCCCTGTGTACAATAAAAATTGACGGAATTCAGTTGCTTGCCACCGTTTTAAAATATCCAAGCTTCAAGGCTTTCTCATCAATCCTCTTGGCATGCTGGTAGATAGATTTATTAATGCCAATGATATGTTGGTTTGCGATAGTTGTGATATTTTGGTACGGCGTTTGCCACAACAGAGAGAGTAATTTTTTTATTACGCCCAGACAAGTGAGGTGCATGTAGTCTAGCGGAAACGAATTAATCATGTGGGTACCAGGAATTTTTTCTATAATCGAAGTTCAAGTATGGTGGTCTGTGTCAGTTTTGGATCTGAAATCAACATCTGTCCTTAAACTGAGATTTTCTGTGTCAGGAAAGCACGTTCTCTTATCTATATTCGTACCTACGATGTGGCATTTAGTGCAAGAGGAATAACCGGCATGGCCTTTGGTATATTTAAGAAAGGACTTGGCAGGCACATCGCATATAAATTATTTTGTTTTTAAGTGATAAAAATGGTCGTTAATAGAAATTCCGTTACTAATTAAATCTATGGCCTCTTTTGCGATATCTTCTAGAAAAAGGTTGGCATCATTAGGCTTTTCATACCCATGATATGTGCCAATCATACCTACTTCATTGTGCCCTGCAATGCAGCCTAAAATTGGGTAAACTTGACTCTTGGAACTTTTACGAAGCGGTAAGCCGTCCCCACATTGATGTTAATATAAACTGTGTTGTCTACACAAAGCTTTGAACGGGATAAATCTAGAGACTGAACGAGTTTTAAAATGGTGGATTCTAAACCACAATGGTAATAATGCCCTGGTTCGACACATCTAATCGCTACATTCCTGGGAGTTTTTAAAAGGGTCCTGGCATCCGAGGATAAATGACTTAAAATTGATTTCTTTAAAATGGGTAATAAATCGTTAATCGCTTGATGCGAAATATTATGTTTTACAGCCCACTCTGCTAATGACTGGGATAAATTGGGCCCATTGGTGGTCTGAGAATGTTCGAATGTGGCGAAATTTTCAATTTCTTCCACATTCTCGAGGAATCCTACATCACTCTGAGTGATATGAACAGTAGGTTGGGAATTAATGCCAGGTGAAATGGCATTTGTAGTGGTACTGAGATCGGAAGATATTGATTGGGAAACTGACTGTGAACAACTAGTGCCAGGTGGGAGTGAATATGGGGAAGTAGCATCTGATGATGTTGTGGCTCGGGTTTCCTGAAGGGAACTATTTAGAGATCTCTTGGCACGCATATAGTACTTGTGTAATTTTATTTTGCCAGTCATTATTGCGGTAAAGAAGGAGATAGATAGAATTGACTGTATAGTTGGAAAGAGAATAGCGTAATAGAAGAGAATGGATATAGAACTTATGTGTAATGAAACCGGCACTTGTATATCTTTGCATGTTACAGAAACACAACACTTTGTAAAAGTAAATGTACGCCACATAAAATGTCACGAACAGTGGCACAATGTCTAAGACAAGATAATAAGGCCAAAATAGCTGCGGGGTAATAGCTACCCATTTCGCTAATGGAGGGGGAAATACCTACAGGAGCGGTGGTTATGTGTGCATGAACTGCGCCTGCGCCTGGGTAGCTATTACCCCGCAGCTATTTTGGCCTTATTATCTTGTCTTAGACATTGTGCAAAGAATAGCGTTCGGAGCACGTCAGCTTACGGGGTTATCCAGTTCTCGTGGAAGAAAGGGGCACGTGGGTTTTAAACTTACACTTATTTAATGAAAACTATGTACACTACTTATAATAAAAGCAGTAATTAGTCATACTAAATGAAACATATCTAGTCCCGTTCCCTACCAGCATGTTTCTTGGTTACGTGTTTCTTTAGCGAATGTACATTCGCGTACACCTTGTCGCAAAATGCACAGGGCAGTGCAACGTTCTTCTGTTCTTTTGCGCACTTCCTTACGTGCACTTGAAGATCCAAGAATTTCTCAAAGTCTTGCTTGCATACAGAGCAGAACCACTTGTTTAAATTTGCATCCTCCTCTCCGTGGACTGGCTCTGCCCGCCTTTCCCCCAACGCTGCTTCCGAAGCGTGTGCTGGCATGCGTCGATCATCTAAATTTTCGCCCGTATTAACCGGCGGGCACACGCGGCGGCGAGTAACTCCCCGGTCGTCCAAGTCCGGTGATGGCATGCGTCGATCATCTAAATTTTCGCCCGTATTAACCGGCGTGCTCGCGCGGCGGAAAGGAACTCCCCGGTCGTCCAAGTCCACTGATAACTGAAATGTAGTGCCGCCATCCCCGCCTTGTTAAGAGCTTTCGGCCCGCAGCATTGCGATGTCACTATATTCGGAGCACGTCAGCTTACAGGGTTATCCAGTTCTCGTGGAAGAAAGGGGCACGTGGGTACACTTAAACTTACACTTATTTAATGAAAACTATGTACACTTAGGTTTAATACAGTAAAGAGCTTTAATCGAGTGATCCGTTCTTGTTACGCGCTGCCTGATTGGAATTTAGTGGTCGAAAGCAAGCACAATACACTAACTACAAGCCTAGGTGCGAAGCGAGAACGTGGTGTTTAGCGAGCGTGAGTTAAGCGGTAGCTTTTAGAGAGACAATGAAGCAAGCCGGGTTTTAGCGAGATCTGTAATCGTTAACGGTTTAGCGACAAAGAGATCGAGGAAATCAGCACCGATTTCCTCGAAGCGAGAGTGATCCCCCTTCCATCGATCCGTGATCGATAGGAGGGGTCAGTGATCGACGCTCCACATGAACATGCAGGCCGCATCAAGAGTTACTGGGCCGCAACGCGCGCCCGTCCGGGAGATGGCGCTGCGAGGCCCATTCTCTTAACAGACATAGTTCTATTGTTTTAACATGATCAAGCGAATAATTTTTTTTTTCGAACCCATTTGTCGTTTTACTTAATGTATCAAGCTGTTTTTCTAAAAGATAAAAGAATTATTCTGAATTAATACACCATATTTACTGTTAAAAATATGTATTTCTCTACATTAGAGTATGGATTAGCACTCGAATACAATACAATTTAAATTCATTCCTTGTAGAATTCTAAAAAATCAAAAAAGTTTGAGACTGCATTTTGGTTGCAATTCAATGGTACAACGATACATATTTGTAAAATCACGTGGCATCTCAAACGTTGACAACTTATCTTATTTGACACTGGCCAGGTTATAACTTAACGGTAAGCTGTCAAAATTTGGAGTAGATTGCATAGTGAAGGTAGCGATTGACGAACGAAACATGTGTCAGCTTCTTTTGGCTGAAGGTGTGCGTGTAACGCGTATATACGTATTATGTTGACGAAAATTTTGGCTGGAGAAGGAGAATCAGAAGAAAAATCTTACCGTTTCCGACAGATCCATGAGGCGATATTATGATATCTCTGTCATGCGTGAACCGATTTTATTGAATTTGGTCTTATTCGAAAGCTAGATAAGAAAAATAGATAATAAAAATGTTTCAAGTATGGTTGGATTAGCCGGATTACGAGTAAAAGATATGCGGCAGCGACAGTCGACATATACAGGGTGTCGAAACATGTACTTGGCGTCGAGACGCTACTGCGTCTCTAGATAAATGAAAGATAATTAATGGAAGGATATGCTAAAGTAACATTCAAATATAGCGCCAAATGAAGCTAGTGCGTCCCATTAATTTTATTTATTGACTCATGTATGAAAGAAGCTAATTCCCTTTAATTCGCGAATTTCCTTTAATTCACGAAAAAAGGTAAAAAATTCACATGCAAAGATTGTGAAATCAACTTTGCTAAATCCAAGTGTATTTTCGTTCTCCGCTCGAATACTGATTCCTCTGCCAGTAAATAAATTCAGTGCTCAGATTTTCAGCTTCGGCGTTAAGTAATTAGTTGTATAAGAAAAAAATATGAAGTCGACTTAAAACAAATTGTTTCACATTCTCCGCATCTCTCTGAATAACCCATACAGTACTGACTCACTGATTACTAATTTGCAGTACCAAAATGCAGAATCAAAACATACCATTAGATTAACTCATCAATATCTACTAACTAAATCGGACCAGTCACAATGCAGAGGGTGCAACACATAGTTTACTCATAAACACCTTCAACAAGAATGTGTTATCTATAAAGAAATGAGAAAAAAAGAGAAAGTACCGGTTATCATCAAACAATGTTTATCTGCCAAAAAAAATAACATAAAAGCAATAAAAGGGTATCTGGAGGTAATTTAAGTACTTAAAATTATATAACACAAAACGTATACTCTATCCTAGGGTAATAGTGCTAGCAATATCTATATTTATATAAAATTATGATATTAGTACATATGCACATGTTAGCAAATCGGATAGCGCACGTCGCAGGATCGGGATACTCGCGAGAGGCTTCGTTTAACTTTAAGGCTGCCATCTCATTTTTGTGATGGTCCGAATCGATCGAAGCGTCCCCAGTAAACAAACGGACCCTAATGACACTATTGCGGTCGGTAAAAAGAGATTGTACAGCAGTGACATCTCCAGGTACTCTATGTAGATGAATTTTTTACGCATAGTTGCCACATTTTCTGTTCTCCCTGTCTCCGCCGCGCTTTTGCCACAGTTCCTTCTACTGAGAAGTCTTGGAGGAATACGGCACGAGAGCTGCGTCTAGGCAGCGATCAGCAGGCTTCAACTACCGCTGATGGAGGGGGGAACACCCACAGGAGCGGTGGTGTGCGGAACTGCGAGCCACCGCTCCTGTAGGTGTTCCCCCTCCATCAGCGGTAGATGTAGCGCGTCCGATTGCTGCGTCTAGCATCAGAGCCTCGCTGAACGAGGAGGATAGCAATAATGAAAGATAAAGAGGTTGGGTAGTGAAGGTAGGAAACGTGTCAATGAAACAATACTAATTTGCGTATCAATAGCGTAACACTGTATGCCTCTCCAACTGAGATTACAAGCCGCCGCACAGTGGGGCATTTCGGGTCGAACCACGGCACAAAACATTTTTTCACCGAAATCATATATTTATCGTTAATTTTTTCATTTCATTCAGTTAGGACGTATATTTGTGATCCTATTGGTACAGAAAAATTAATGAAATTTGTTTACTTAATGGGGCATAGTACTTTTTTACAAATTGCCGACAATATCGTGCACACTTAGCGTTGCCCCCCGTACTTTAAAATAAAGTATCTTACGTTACTATAGGTAAATGTACTCTATACTTTTGAATAACAATAAAGTACGCGATAATACTTTATTTCACAATTAATTATATTATGTGAAACGTAACGCAATATTATTCTATCTGTTCCCGCCACTTCAGCATTTACTGAGAGAGTTTTCTCTGTCATGAATGTGAAGTGGCGCTATGAAAGAAACAAGGCCTCTCTCAATCTAATAAAAAACGAATTATTTATATATTTCAATATGAATATTGAGTGCAATGATGCCATTGAGACATTTCAAAATAATAAAAATTTATTTTGTAATGCTAAAAGCAATAGAAAATATGTTTGGAAGAAATAAAAACTAATAAGATTAAAATGTACTTTTAATTTGTTGAGCGTACTTTTTTGTATACCTCACGAAAGCAAATGTACGTTATTTTTCTGTAAAAAAGGTGGCAATCCTATGCACACTGTACAGAGGAAAAAGTTCCGCATCTTTCACATGTAAAAATACTTCGCTTACTTTGAATTTCAATGGTAGGAAAGGCATTTTTGTAAAAAAAAACCGTCATAGACCCCTTCTCGTCCCTCTAACTACCCCAGTTGAACTCCCGTTAAAAATAAACAATGAAAATTGGGACATTCAGTAAGATATAATTCCAAAAATATCAGAGATATCAAAATCAAATTTGGTACACTTCAAATACATACCTCAATACTTAATTCCACAAAAAATTAGTTGAATTAAGCAAACAACAAAACTATAAACAACAATACAAGTTCTGAAGAGTTTCGTGGTTCCCTTCTTCAAAACCGTGTAGTTGCGTTAAAAATTAATGAATGTGAAAAACAATCATACTACATTATCACCCAAATATGCAATCAACTACCTGTAAAAGAAAATTTGCAGTTTGGCAATATTTTTGTAAAAGGACTTAGTGCCATGTTTCGACCCGAAATGCCACACTGTGCGCCGACGAACAGCCCAAGTCCTCGCTGGTCGGGACCGGCGCGGCGTTGAGACCGTATCGCGAACAGAGCCCTAATTCCCAGTGTTCGTTTCTCGCTTCTTTCTGGCCGAAAGGGGAAGCGAGATGTAACGCTTTGCCTGCGCGACGGCCGCGAACGCAAAGGACGGAGTGTCAGGCGTCCGAAAGACGGAACGAGACAAAACATCATCCCGTCGTCTATCTCGTACCGCCCTCACTCGCTCTCGTTCCATTTCGCTCTCGCCATAGCCGGACAAGAGTGAGATAGAAGTGGTGGGAATAGCGAAAAGTCCACATCGTGTACACCAAACTGAGCCCGTAATGAGACAATACTGTAGTATCTTTTATTTGAGTTTATCCAGATATTATCTTTGCCCATTTCTGTTCTCCAGCCGCTTCGCCGTGATTCATTTAAGACTCCCTGACGACAAAATAGTAATAGGGGAAATGCGGCAACAGCGCGGTTCGACTCTCGATACGTCTCGGCAACTATGTCTTTCCTACATTTATCGGCTAGATTGGAATTCCACCGGTTTTGATGGTACAAGGCATGAATATACCATCAGCGCTGGTGACGGAGAATCCTTGAAGCTTCATTCTGTCATTTCTCGAATCTGTGTAAGTAGTAGGGCTATAGGGATTCTAACGCACTTTCAAGGTCATGTCGGGGAAGTTACCGACAGCCGATAAGTTACCTACTGTCGGTAAGGAAGGAAATATTATTTTTTAAGATCCTAATTTAAATGGAAAAAACCAAAAAATCCACCGCCGAAATATTTTTTTCACAAACCAATATTTTTTCACAAACCAATATTTTTTTCACAAACCAATATTTTTCACAAACCAATATGCGACGGAAATTCCCCCCCCCCCCCCCCCAAGGCGGATGACTTCACAGAGATGAAGCTTATCGCGCGATTACGCGTAACTCGAAACCTCTGGAGCAGCCGTGCAGGGTGACGTCATGTAGCAGCGGGAATCATAGAAAGAATTATGCAGCGTCAGCAGAAATGCTGAATCTTAAAATTATGAGGAAAGGTCGGAGGAGGACGAGTAAATAAAATTGAGAAATAATATATGGTTAAGAAATTTATTTTACAAAAAGAATGATATAAAAATATAAAATACAATATAATAATAAAAAATAGAATATAATAAAGAATATAATAAAATAAAAGAAAAAATAAAAGAAATAGTAAAAAGAAAAAAGAAATAATATAAAAATATAAAAATATAAAAATATAAAAATATAAGAATGAAAATGAAATAAAATAAAAAATTGAAAAATTAAAAACTACTCAAAACGAAAACGACGTTCGCGTTCAGAGCCTTCAGGCGTTGAAGGTGAGGGGGGTGATGGAGGTGGCGATTCTGTGTCCATCACCCACGACGGTGACGGGGACGATGAGGGCGATGGAGGCCGCGGCACCCAATACGGGGCCCACCGCGAACCAATATTAGGTCCCTGTCGCCGCATCCGCGCAGCCATCATGGGGCCAAGCACTGGTCCCGACCGCCGCATCTGGACCTGAAGTGCCTCCAGGTCCGCCAGCGAGAAGTCTAGATTGTACAGCGGCATGTCCTAGATCACAAACACAAACGTTGATATAACACTGATACATTAAACATATTAAACATAAAACAAATAAAACAATGCAAATTACTACATACCACTTGCGGCGGCGACGGCGGTGACGGGGGTGGCGGCGAAGGTGACGAAGGCGGCGACGGCTGCGGCGAGCCCCAATCCGCGGACCATGTCGGGGATTGAGGTGGCAACGGCTGCCACATATACCGGTCCATCAATTCCATAGGCGATGGTGGTGGCGAACGCTAGACATAGAAACCCGCGATTTAATATTGACACGACGGTATGATTTGAGCTCGCTCGATTTCAAAGATTAAACGCGATAAATGTTAAAAATATTGTTTGTACATTCCTCAGGGTCACACTCTGGTGCAATCCGTAATACTCCCATTTTTGCACGTATAAAAAACACAAAACGTATGAAGTATAAAAATCAAAAAACTCTTCCGCGACCTGCAGCTGTCGAGTTTGGTGAGCAACTGACCTCGCAGAGCGTTCAGAAAATTTATCCTATGTGGGTCCATGGTGAATTTTCACAGGCTATCGGCTTCTATTTCTTCGAATTATACATTGGGCACCCTTTTCTTCGAACGTATCATGTGACCGAACTATTCAGTGTTTACATATCAGGCATCTATCGAACTGCTTTGAACGCGTATCGGATGTATATGTAGGAGGTTGAGTTTGAGGAGGGTGAAGAAAAAAATTTGTGCATTAAAAATTGATTATATTTTATTTATGCAATTCTCTCTGGTGTTTAGACCACCAGTTGAATATTTTAAATACATTTTGCAAAGCACAATGCTTCGCGTGTCTGCTACATCGCAGAGTATTAACTACATTTAGCTTATTTAGAGATTTGATATCCTCATAGTCAATGTCCAGCGTTTCAATGACCACGTCCGCTCTCGTATTTTCATCGAGGAAATCCACAAGCCAGTCGCGTTTCTGCAACCCTTTAACGTATACGATATGGGATGCGTCATCTTCTTCGTCGATCGCATCAGCTACGACTTTCGTAATGAGCTGTTTAGCCATACTGTACGGAACGTCTCCATCTTCCCACCGTAGTCCATGATGTTTTGTCACCAACCATCGGATGCTTGATTTGTCGGATTTTGTAAGAAGATATTGCGACATCGAACTCCCAAAAATATAGTGCGAGAGAATTGTCCCCATTCGTAGGACAGCCACTTCCTTGACAACAAATCTTCCGTCGACGATGAACCCTTGCAGGTCAACAAATGTTGGTACATCCATTGTTGATACAATTTTAGAGATCCGCTCGCTTTCAAGACAGATGGGAGAATGCAGTCTTTCTCGTAAAGCATCTCGATTTTTACGATGAAATTTTTTGCATGAATTTGACACAGGAGAGGGCGGGCAAGTAGCGTGACAATTTAATTTATTTTGCGCACCACGTTTGTCAGCGGATTGTATTCAACCACCCGATCGTGTAGAATCAGACAGTATGCTGTAGTATTTGCAGGTACATTCTCTTTACACTCGAATTCTATGCGCACGTCCACGGTACCATTATTGATCGACTCATTTTGTCGCGAACAATCAATCACCACGAGAGGACCAAATTGTAAAAATTCAGCCACGGTGAATAATGCCTCGTTGCAACTATGTCCATAATACGATTTACGGAAATGTGTATACATGTTAAACAAGATGGCATATCTATTCTTGTCAAAGTCCAAGTTCACATCATCGTATGGGTAAAATTCCGAGTTGAGAAAAAGTTTCGCGTTGGTCAATTTGCAGTGGTCAAACCGAGTAACATCTTCGATCATCACATTCTTTCGAGCAGTCTGTAGAGCAAAGATAACGTATCGCGGCTTCTCCAGCTGTGCAGATGCCTTCACGGCCCACGAATGCTTGGTTGTGCTCTGTAAGAGAGGATACTCGTACAGATCCCACGAGCGAAAACTAATGCTCAGGTTTTGTCCACTTTCCAAAGCATGTAGCAACGATAGCTTATTAACATCATTCAACGTCACATGAGGCATCCGCCATTGCACTTTAAGTAATTCAATTTCTGGTTCCAACGTCGATGATCCTATTAGAGAATTGTTATCGTTGCGCGATCGTATTAAAATCAATTCGTGACGCGCATTAATAATCATGCGTTTATAGTCCTCGCAAAATCCCAGCAAATATTTGAGCGGGATGCAAAAATTGAAATGATTTTTCACTTTTAGTCCGTCGCGTCGTTTCAAGCCCCATCCGGCATTCTCCATATTTTTGTCATCGTCAGATGTCAGTGATACATAGTTTTTAAGCGTGCTAGTTATTCCAACGTTTCTGTTGCGATCAATCTCCACGCCATTCAGCTCGTATCGAATCTCGTCAAATAAGAACGCCATGCAATTATTTCCCAGCGTCATCGTTAATGCATCGTTTGGCTTATTTATCGTTAATTTCCCCTCCACGTAGAGGTAACTTTCACACGGCAATGTGTATAAATCCTGATGCTGTATAGGTATTCTTATCTCATCGCTGTATCCAAACGTCGTGTTGACGTATGGGTTGTACGTGTGAGTCTCGAGCTTGACGATGCGATCGTCAAACGTCGGCTTCCCTCCAATGCTTAGAATGTCAGCCATTTTTCAACTTATATGCGTACAATAAATCCCAATGATTTCAAAAATGCAATGTTTACAGCACTGAGTCTCTTCTTTTTAGCGTAATCAGAGCTATTGTAGTTGTAAACAATTTCACTTGGAAGAAACGGGTTTCTGGAGTCGTTCAGCACAAGCATCTCAATCATTCACACCACACGTATTATCGCCGCCGTCGCATGTGCAGCCTGATGGTAATCTCTTCACCTCGAAAATCGAGCAACCGCCCGTCTTGATCCACAACGCGTATCGTTAGATCCGTAATGACCCGTGCGGTGATTGGAAGATAAATGATCTGTGCAGGCGTTTCCGATATCTTATATCCTGGAGGGACTCTCGGAGAAAATTCATGTATCGTATGTACACGCTTCCCATTGTTGTATGCGCCAGCGGTCACACTACATTCTACGCGAATAATGTTCACGTTCATGATATTAATCGGATCATCCGATTCGTGCCACCGTCCTGGTTCTAATACCCGATTCATCGAGAATCCTAGTAGTGATCCAATGTTATTGCGCTTTGTAAAATTTACGGTGAATGAGCAGTACAGCTCGCTTTTCATGGTGTTATTGTTGGGACGCAACACTATAGGATACACATCGTTGTCATCATCAGTGTCATCGGGATTTTTAGGATACCGCTCGAGTAATCCCTGCCTCAAATACTTGGCAATGGCGTCTAGTTCGTAGGAGCCGTGTGGAATCCTAATAGTTTCAGGAGTGGTATCAACACTGTTGTTTTTGATGCCATAGTTCGAGGTGAAGTAGAATTTATCATTGCTCCAGTCGATGTTCGGTATTGTATGATAAGTTTCAAAGGTTGTTAAACCAAGCTCGTAATCATCATCGCTCAAATCTATGGGTGGAAAGTAGCTCACTGCGAGGGTGCTACTCTTGCCGGTTAGAGTGAATGTTAACGACATATTCCGAGCTGTACGACTCGACTAGTACTGAATCATAGCGGTGGGAAGTGAATCCTTAAATTTGCGACCGATCGTTTGTAGAAAGCGTAGGCAGAGTTGTCCACAATTGCTCTGATTGTACTCCTGATAAGACGTTCGATTGTATTCGATTTTCACAGCATCATTATCCAGATATTGCACCAATTCCTTAGGTGGTCGAAGATTCCCAAAGCTGTCGAAATATATAGCTCGACACCCTCTCTTCACATATGCCACCCAATGAGTCCCTGACCCCTCGACATTGTCCAAATTTACGATACCGCTCTCGTTTCGATGTACTCCTCCGGCAGGTAGTGCATTGCGCATAAAAACACCTCTAAAGAATGGAATACGCATACGTTTTGCCAACTCCTCCAATTGAACATCGGTAGTTACGCCCACCGGCATTTTTATTTTCTTTTCGGCGTTTTTTTTTTTTTTCGTTTTGATATTCCCTGCCCGCGCTTGTAAGGTGTGAGATAAAGTCCACGACCTTCCATGGAGCGATTATGACGCTGCATTTCCTGTAGCTGGTGTTGCGCCGCCTTATTATCGTTTACCACCTTGGCGATCCCCGCTGCTCCACCAGCTAATGATCCGAGAACACCTAGCAGTGGGAGAAGTGGTAATATACCACCACGTTTTGCAATCGGAAGAATCCGCTTTTTCAATGCTCTCTTTGGAGTCCTTTTGCGAGTTTTTGTTTTCATTCCCATCCCAATTTTCGTCTTAGCCTTCATAGCTGCCCAAACAGCTGTAGCAGCACCTCTTTCACCCAGTGTCGAGTCTCGCGCAACGATGCGTTTTCGCGCTTTGTCAGCGAGAACGTTATCTGCAGCGTGTCGTTCGCCGAGGTCGTTGCTACGCGAATACGCAATATCGTGTTCGCGACACGCTGCGTCCAACGGATTGATACCTTGATCACCTCTAGCCAATCGTTTTGCCAGATGAGTTCCTGGACCGCAAAACTGATATCCTGGGATATGTAATTCGATAGGTAGCGCGTTTATCACCCGATTTAACAAACCACAACCTTTCTTTATTCTCGTCGACGACATTCGCCACAGTTTTTAATCAATGCTGCTGGACCGTCGATATGCGTTCGCTGCCAAGGACAATTATAATGTTTCAAACACCGACGATACTGCTGAACCTCAGAATCGGCTTTTATATGCTTGGGGAGTCTGTCCCACAACTGATGAATGTGTCTGCCAAACTCTCGCAGTAGAATAATCTTTGGTATATATTTCAGCTGCTCAGAGGTTAGGTTTCGAATGTTGAAATTATCCGACAGGACCAGAAGCATTTTGAATACTGAGCTGTTTTGCATCGGCGCAGACCTATAAATAGGTCGCATCACCGCTTCAATGTATCAAAATCATTTTTTACAGTTCGCGGAGAGGATGCGATTCGTGCGACAACCTGTAACGATACGCGTGACAAATTTTGACGATAAATCGCAAATGATGTCTTCGAAAACAATGCACAGACATGGTAGCATGCTACCAAACACTATACGCTGCCTCATTTGTGGTCCATCAAATTGTGGAAAGACCAACGTGCTGGTGAGCTTGTTGGAAAGTCCACACGGCGTCCGCTTCGAGAACGTGTACGTGTATTCCAAGTCGTTGCAACAACCAAAATATCAATATTTGGAGAATTTATTGACTTCGATAGATGAAATTGGCTACTTTACGTTTTCGAATAACAGTGATGTCATCCCACCGAGCGAATCGCTTCCGAATTCCATTTTTATCTTTGATGATGTGGCATGTGACAAGCAAGATACGATAAGGGAATACTTTGCAATGGGGCGCCACTCGAACGTTGACTGTTTCTATCTCTGTCAGACGTATGCAAAGATTCCAAAACATCTTATACGCGACAATGCGAATCTATTGATTCTGTTTAAGCAGGATGGTACCAACTTGAAACATGTGTACAACGACCATGTAAACACTGATATGTCTTACGAGGATTTCTGCGCGTTGTGTCGTAATTGTTGGCAACGGGAGTATGGTTTCGCGGTAATAGACAAGGATAGCGCGATGTCCAAAGGACGTTATAGAAAGGGATTCAACGAGTTTGCGATACCGTGAGATTGTCAATTGTTGTCAACACGTTGGTGGGGAAAGCAACGTCTGCGGTACAACGATGATTGATATCGATAGTCTGGAGATGAAGGATCGCGAGAGAATAGCGAAGGAAATTGCAAAAACCAGCGAATCCATTCGCAAGAAGCATCAGGCTTTGAAGACTGGCAAGATGGAGGAAGATATTGCGTTGGAGAGATACTTTAAACCTATTGTCGAACCCCTAAAACATATTGTGGAAAATACCACAGCGACAGAAGCTGACACGTCTCCATTGATGAGCACATATGTCGATGGGAATGAAACATTAACACCTAAAACAAAAATCCATCCGAAAGGGAACACATCACGCAAGACAAAGAGGAAACCACACATGTCATCGGAAAAATCACTCGTAACCTCTACACCAGTTCAATCGAAGCGGAAACGGCAGAATGTTGCATCAAACGATTCCTCGATTCCTTCGACACCAATAAATACATTTCTCGATGTACAATCACTCACAACCAATGATGAAGACGTTTTCGAAACTAGTCCCGATGTGTCGTTTGCAACATCTATTAGACATCAACTCCAAACATCCGAGGGACAAGAAACGTTTCGCAACCATTTCGGTCCGTTGGGGCAAAAATACATGAGCGCAATCCTAAGTGGTGATAGGGATACAACCATGGACTATGTGTATGGCGTATACTTTGGCGGTAGTGGAACGATGCTTGGAGATAAGGCTTTCGATATAGACAAGGATGATAATATAATCATCGATGGTGTAAGATATGGAGGAACACCTGGTCTTTACGAACTGATTTTCAAGAGAATTCCCGACGATACCACATACACCGATGCTGATAAACAAAAATACAAAAGCATACTGCTGGTGACGAATGCTCACAGACGCGATCATAACGCTCAAAATCCCATATTGGGCAACAAAGGATATAAGTACAAACATGTAATTGCACCGCTACTCCCCCGTGTATCGACTAGTAGGACAGGGAAAGGTCTGACGACGCCGAGAGTCATGGTTGTAAGCGATAACAAGATCGATTATGTGCATTGGGACGATCCCAACGAGTTGGTGGAGCGATTCCGTTTGCTGGAAGCATCGCGTCAGGCGGGTAACAACTCGCACGACAATGAAATTCTATCGATTATCGAGGAACTCCGCGAGGTAGGCCTCATTATAAATTAAGCTGCGCACCGATAATGTGCATTGTATGCATCGAGATGCCGATCAACAAATTTGGGGTATCGCTCGAGAAGAGTGGGGCAGCTAGAATGGACTATTACAAATGGAGCGGTGTGCTTCGAAATTATATGCGAGATAACGCTCTTTGCATGATCGGTGCTGACTTTGATGCAAAATCATGCAAGATACGGCATGTAGCGCAGCCCACAGCTGACAGCGATGCTGTCAATAAACTATACATGGAAAAGAGCATTAAACTTTTGAGAGAGCAGCAGGAAGAATTAGAGAGGAAGCTGGTTGTGTTTCAGAGAGATATGCTGACATTGCAAAACGAGTTTTTGCAATTCAACAGCTATTAAATTTTCTGAAAAAAAAAACACTTCTGCTGTGGAAATTCGGTTTAGCGATCATTGCCTCCGCGCCATATCGTCCATCCCAATGTGTTAAAAGTTTTACGTCTACATGGTTTCGCACATTTTCCATAGTTTTACCAAATACCGCGTTGTTCATCAATTTATACAAATTTTTCTCAAAATCGTTTGTCGCGCCTGTTCTGAACCGTGTATTTAGTTCGATGTAATCGCGGAGCCAGGGAGATTGAGCGAATTGAAGCACGCGGTGTATCTTTGTAATACGAAGACCGTGACGCGTGCACTGCTGCAGGTTGCGATAATGGATAACGTAACGCTGCTTATCGTATAATGTCGCGAGTAATTTGTCCTGTCTGCTGCCAGGTGGTTTAGTACGCGTCGGGCAGAACGGTAGATCTGCATGAGCATCGTGCAGTCGTTGCGGATATTCCAGATCTACCTCGAGAATGTATCCCGTGGGCGAATCGATAGCGATCGAAGACACGTCAAAATTTGCAACATCTTCAACCCATTGAAATTTAGCGTATGGTAGGGGCTGACACATAGCCCATCCATACAAATTGTTCACGTCAAAGTACATCAAGTACGATGACTGTTCCGATGTGTCGTAAGATGGCATGTACTTGTTATTGGCATGTGCGTATCTTCCGGAACATTGACTTAAACCTCCGCGTATACCACGTTCGATAAACATGACCATATCGACGTCGGTGAGCAATTCGAATGTAATTTTAGTATGTTTTAGCATGGCATCCCACGTGAAACCAGGTAATGTATAATAATGCGCTGAATCTAATCCGTAACTCTTGATACAACTTTCGCGAAAATTTTCAAAAATATCTGCCAATAACAATACATCTGTTTTCAAATACAAGTCGCTGTATTCGCCCAAGGTTCTAATCCCGAAACGTTGCCAGACAGTCTCGGCGTGCGCGTAATCGCTCTCGGATACAGTCTCACCCGTTAACGAACTGTAGAATGACTCGCGCGGTGGTAAGCACGGGTCCTGCTGCTTGTTCGCGCAATCAAGGTATTCATATGGAAAGACACCCTTTCGCGTTAATAAATTGAAATCTTCAATGGATAATGTTTCAAATTGGGAGCGTAAAATTTTTAATTGATCTGTGTTAAGGAAAGATGCTAATTTGTCGAGACTGGTATTGAGAAATTTGTATGAATCGATGAATCACAATTTAATATGATTTCGCGAGTCTGATTCAGCCGGATCTTCAACATTTTTTGTGAAAGAAATATACTTTTCCTTAGTTACTGGTAATACATCAACGTGACCTTTGAAAGCGGCAGCTATTTCCATGATAGTGAAATGTGAATCATAGCCAGGTAAATTATGAAAAACTATGGGGATGTAAAACGCATTTTTATATTTTAAATTGCATTTCGAATGTGCTGGTCCTCTAAACCGCCCGGATATATGACAATGATCGCGAACCCGTACATCATCAGCCTCGAATGGCTCTTCACAAATATGACAATGTGATGTATTGCGAAATGTCATCCACTGGTCTTTTGTCAACTTTTCCATAGAAGTATTATTGATTAGAATGGGCTTGGTAAAATCTGCAAAATTTTTTAGTTCATCGACGAACCATGAAATACAATCCGCGTCGCGGCGACATCGATACATCGATAGTGATGTATCGTACGAACAATGCATATAATATGCAATGCTGTGCACTTTAGGGTGCTGGTACGCGTGTAATTTATTATCACCCATCCTGCGGTCATCCGTTTTCTCGATGATGCACTCGAGATCTGCATAAACCACGAATGGATGTCGCTCCTTCATGCAGTGGTTCTTGAAACTGAGAAATTTTTTTCCCCAAATATTGGTTCTAAATCAGATCTACCGCCAGAATATTTTTTTCCAAACCAACCGAGCAAACAAATATGCATCATACATTCTAAAGCTACCAATTTTTCAAACTCTAGCAAACAAATATGCATCACGCATTCATAGCACTGTGAAAATGGTATCATCTCGCGCGATAACGCGTGTAATTTGATTCTTCTTCTGGCGCAGTCGCGCGAGACGATACCATTTCTTCACAGTGCGAAGAATGCATGATACATATTTGTTTGTCGCGCGAGACGATACCATTTTCACAGTGCTAAGAATGCATGATGCATCTTTGTTTTAAAATTATGCGAAGAGGAAAGAAGGAGGATGGATGACAAGTAAATAAAATTGAGAAGTAATGTATGTTTAAGAAATGATATATATATTGTTACATAACATAAAATAAAAATAGAACAATATATATATATATATATATATATATATATAATGATGATGATGATATTGTTACATAACATAAAATAAAATAAAAAATAGAACAAAATATATAATAATGATGATGATAATGATAATGATAATGATAATGATAAATACTATTCGGGTGGTGATGGTGGGGGTGTGAAAAACCCCTCGGGCCACAGAGAAGGTGGAGATGGTGGTGACACCGGTGGCGTAAACAGCCCGAGGGGCCACTCAGGGGATGGAGATGCTAGTGATGGGGGCTCTACAGATGATGATGATGATGTTGGCGTTGATGTGTATGGAGTAGAGGGAGTGGATGGTGGCCACCAGGGCGGTGTGTCAAGTGATGTCGATGATGATGATCCAACCGCCGTCGCCATCGATGATGATGGTGAGGGGGGCCTCATCGCCACAGATGGTGATCGTCGCAACCGCCCCACATCTATCCAGGGTGGAGACGGCGGCGACGATGTTGGGGGTGGCGATGAGGGTCGCAGTCGCCTCGGCTGCAGGGGTCCCATTCGTCTATATGGCACCCGCGGGCGCTGCAGCCGAGCCGCCATCGATGAGCTGACAACCATGCCAGATTGCCGTCGCATGTTCGGCTCCCGGGGAGGTACCACCGGAGATACAATCTCCTCCAGAGGTACCCTCCCCGACATGATACATGCCAGCAATCTCAGCCGCTCCAGCAATAATTGATTATCCTAGAACACAAACACCAGTATAAGAATAATACATCAAAATACACACACGCACGCACGCGCCCACACACACACACACACACACACACACACACACACACACACACACATGCACACACATGCACACACATGCACATGGACACCAATGCAATGTATTACATACCACTGAAGGCAGCGGCGGCGAAAGTGATGGCGATGGCGACCGCGACAGCGATGGCAACGACGATGATGATGATGACGATGATAATTGTGGTGGTAATTGCTAAAACACAGAAAACCAGCGATATAATATTAGTATGATTTAATCTCACACGATTTAAACGGTTAAATGTGATAAAATATTAAAAATATTGATATGTACATACCTCTGGATTGTGTTGGCACGGTTCAGGGTCCCACTCGGGAGCAATTCTTTTGAATCCCATGGTGGCACTTCCACATATGAATGACAACTAGGCTCGCAGCATCTTCAAGCTCTTGCGTATAGAATCTCTTCCAAGCTCACGCATGCAAAAACCCCCACTATCATGAAATCGAGAAGTGCATAGCTTTGCAAAGTAAGATGTTGTTGTTCTCCACCTTCAGTTTCTTCTTCGTTGGTAATCCTCTCAATATTTACACGCATCTTCTTCGAATTCTTCTTTGGACACATTATTCGACTAGATCATACCACTCTGAACATGTATTGAACATGTATCGAACTTGTATGGTACCAGTCTGAACATGTATTGAACGTGTATGATACCACTCTGAACGTGTATCGTACCACTTCTAAATAATTACAACTACCATCTTAATCTAGCGTACATCATATTAAGGAGGTTGGGTTTGGAAAGGGTGAAGAAAAAAAACATTTATACCTTAAAAATTGATTATATTTATTTATGAATTTCCATCTGATGTTTAGACCACCAGTTGAATATTTTAAATACATTTTGCAAAGCACAATGCTTTACGTGTCTACAGCATCGCAGAGTATTAACTACATTTAGCTTATTTAGAGATTTGATAGCATCGTAGTCAATGTCCAACGTCTCAATGATCACATTCGTTCTCGTATTTTCATCGAGGAAATCCGCAAGCCAACCGCATTTCTGCAGCCCTTTAACGTATACGATATGGGATGTGTCATCTTCTTCGTCGACAGCATCAGCTATAGCTTTCGTAATTAGCTGTTTAGCCATACTGTATGGAACGGCTCCATCATCCCACCGTAGCCCATGATGTTTTGCAACCAACCATCGGATGCTTGATTTGTCGGATTTTGTAAGAAGATATTGAGGCATCGAACTCCCAAAAATATAGTGTGAGAGAATTGTTCCCATTCGTAGGATAGCCACTTCCTTGACAACAAATCTTCCATCAACGATGAATCCTTGCAGATCAACAAATGTTGGTACAACCATTATCGATACGATTTAGAGGTCCACTCGCTTCCACAACAGATGGGAGAATGCAGTCTTTCTTGTAAAGCATCTCAATTTTCATGATGAAATTTTTGTATGAATTTTGATATAGGAGAGGGCGTGTAAGTAGCATGACAATTTTAATTGATTTTGCGCACCACGTTTGTCAGCGGATTGTATTCAACCACCCGATCGTGCAGAATCAGGCAGTAGGCTGTAGTATTTGCAGGCACATTCTCTTTACAATCAAATTCTATGCGCACATCCACGGTGCTATTCTTGATCGACTCATTTTGTCGCGAACAATCAATCACCACGAGGGGACCAAATTGTAAAAATTGGGCCACGGTGAATAATGCCTCGTTGCAACTATGTCCATAATACGATTTACGGAAATGTGTATACATGTTAAACAAGATGGCGTGCTTATTCTTGTCAAAGTCCAAGTTCAGATCATCATATGGGTAAAATTCCGAGTTGAGAAAAAGTTTTACATTGGTCAATTTACAGTGGTCGAACCGAGTAGCATCTTCGGTCATCACATTCTTTCGAGCAGTCTGTAGAGCAAAGATAACATATCGCGGCTTCTCCAACTGTGCAGCTGCCTTCACAGCCCACGAATGCTTGGTTGTGCTCTGTAAGAGAGGATACTCATACAGATCCCATGAGCGAAAACTAATGCTCAGGTTTTGTCCACTTTCCAAAGCATGTAGCAATGATAGCTTATTAACATCGTTCAGCGTCACATGAGGCATCCGCCATTGCACTTTAAGTAATTCAATTTCCGGTTCCAACGTTGATGATCCTATTAGAGAATTGTTATCGTTGCGCGATCATATTAAAATCAATTCGTGACGTGCATTAATAATCATGCGTTTGTAATCCTCGCAAAATCCCAGCAAATATTTGAGCGGGATGCAAAAGTTGAAATAATTTTTCACTATTAGTTCATCGTGTCGTTTCAAGCCCCATCCAGCATTCTCCATATTTTTGTCTTCGTCAGATGTCAACGATATATAGTTTTTAGGCGTGCTAGTTATTCCAACGTTTCTGTTACGGTCAATCTCCACGCCATTCAGCTCGTATCGAATCTCATCAAATATGAACGCCATGCAATTATTTCCCAGCGTCATCGTTAATGCATCGTTTGGCTTATTTATCGTTAATTTCCCCTCCACGTAGAGGTAACTTTCACACGGCAATGTGTATAAATCCTGATGCTGTATAGGTATTCTTATCTCATCGCTGTATCCAAACGTCGTGTTGACGTATGGGTTGTACGTGTGAGTCTCGAGCTTGACGATGCGATCGTCAAACGTCGGCTTCCCTCCAATGCTTAGAATGTCAGCCATTTTTCAACTTATATGCGTACAATAAATCCCAATGATTTCAAAAATGCAATGTTTACAGCACTGAGTCTCTTCTTTTTAGCGTAATCAGAGCTATTGTAGTTGTAAACAATTTCACTTGGAAGAAACGGGTTTCTGGAGTCGTTCAGCACAAGCATCTCAATCATTCACACCACACGTATTATCGCCGCCGTCGCATGTGCAGCCTGATGGTAATCTCTTCACCTCGAAAATCGAGCAACCGTCCGTCTTGATCCACAACGCGTATCGTTAGATCCGTAATGACCCGTGCGGTGATTGGAAGATAAATGATCTGTGCAGGCGTTTCCGATATCTTATATCCTGGAGGGACTCTCGGAGAAAATTCATGTATCGTATGTACACGCTTCCCATTGTTGTATGCGCCAGCGGTCACACTACATTCTACGCGAATAATGTTCACGTTCATGATATTAATCGGATCATCCGATTCGTGCCACCGTCCTGGTTCTAATACCCGATTCATCGAGAAACCTAGTAGTGATCCAATGTTATTGCGCTTTGTAAAATTTACGGTGAATGAGCAGTACAGCTCGCTTTTCATGGTGTTATTGTTGGGACGCAACACTATAGGATACACATCGTTGTCATCATCAGTGTCATCGGGATTTTTAGGATACCGCTCGAGTAATCCCTGCCTCAAATACTTGGCAATGGCGTCTAGTTCGTAGGAGCCGTGTGGAATCCTAATAGTTTCAGGAGTGGTATCAACACTGTTGTTTTTGATGCCATAGTTCGAGGTGAAGTAGAATTTATCATTGCTCCAGTCGATGTTCGGTATTGTATGATAAGTTTCAAAGGTTGTTAAACCAAGCTCGTAATCATCATCGCTCAAATCTATGGGTGGAAAGTAGCTCACTGCGAGGGTGCTACTCTTGCCGGTTAGAGTGAATGTTAACGACATATTCCGAGCTGTACGACTCGACTAGTACTGAATCATAGCGGTGGGAAGTGAATCCTTAAATTTGCGACCGATCGTTTGTAGAAAGCGTAGGCAGAGTTGTCCACAATTGCTCTGATTGTACTCCTGATAAGACGTTCGATTGTATTCGATTTTCACAGCATCATTATCCAGATATTGCACCAATTCCTTAGGTGGTCGAAGATTCCCAAAGCTGGCAATATATATATCTCGACACCCTCTCTTCACATATGCCACCCAATGAGTCCCTGACCCCTCGACATTGTCCAAATTTACGATACCGCTCTCGTTTCGATGTACTCCTCCGGCAGGTAGTGCATTGCGCATAAAAACACCTCTAAAGAATGGAATACGCATACGTTTTGCCAACTCCTCCAATTGAACATCGGTAGTTACGCCCACCGGCATTTTTATTTTCTTTTCGGCGTTTTTTTTTTTTTTCGTTTTGATATTCCCTGCCCGCGCTTGTAAGGTGTGAGATAAAGTCCACGACCTTCCATGGAGCGATTATGACGCTGCATTTCCTGTAGCTGGTGTTGCGCCGCCTTATTATCGTTTACCACCTTGGCGATCCCCGCTGCTCCACCAGCTAATGATCCGAGAACACCTAGCAGTGGGAGAAGTGGTAATATACCACCACGTTTTGCAATCGGAAGAATCCGCTTTTTCAATGCTCTCTTTGGAGTCCTTTTGCGAGTTTTTGTTTTCATTCCCATCCCAATTTTCGTCTTAGCCTTCATAGCTGCCCAAACAGCTGTAGCAGCACCTCTTTCACCCAGTGTCGAGTCTCGCGCAACGATGCGTTTTCGCGCTTTGTCAGCGAGAACGTTATCTGCAGCGTGTCGTTCGCCGAGGTCGTTGCTACGCGAATACGCAATATCGTGTTCGCGACACGCTGCGTCCAACGGATTGATACCTTGATCACCTCTAGCCAATCGTTTTGCCAGATGAGTTCCTGGACCGCAAAACTGATATCCTGGGATATGTAATTCGATAGGTAGCGCGTTTATCACCCGATTTAACAAACCACAACCTTTCTTTATTCTCGTCGACGACATTCGCCACAGTTTTTAATCAATGCTGCTGGACCGTCGATATGCGTTCGCTGCCAAGGACAATTATAATGTTTCAAACACCGACGATACTGCTGAACCTCAGAATCGGCTTTTATATGCTTGGGGAGTCTGTCCCACAACTGATGAATGTGTCTGCCAAACTCTCGCAGTAGAATAATCTTTGGTATATATTTCAGCTGCTCAGAGGTTAGGTTTCGAATGTTGAAATTATCCGACAGGACCAGAAGCATTTTGAATACTGAGCTGTTTTGCATCGGCGCAGACCTATAAATAGGTCGCATCACCGCTTCAATGTATCAAAATCATTTTTTACAGTTCGCGGAGAGGATGCGATTCGTGCGACAACCTGTAACGATACGCGTGACAAATTTTGACGATAAATCGCAAATGATGTCTTCGAAAACAATGCACAGACATGGTAGCATGCTACCAAACACTATACGCTGCCTCATTTGTGGTCCATCAAATTGTGGAAAGACCAACGTGCTGGTGAGCTTGTTGGAAAGTCCACACGGCGTCCGCTTCGAGAACGTGTACGTGTATTCCAAGTCGTTGCAACAACCAAAATATCAATATTTGGAGAATTTATTGACTTCGATAGATGAAATTGGCTACTTTACGTTTTCGAATAACAGTGATGTCATCCCACCGAGCGAATCGCTTCCGAATTCCATTTTTATCTTTGATGATGTGGCATGTGACAAGCAAGATACGATAAGGGAATACTTTGCAATGGGGCGCCACTCGAACGTTGACTGTTTCTATCTCTGTCAGACGTATGCAAAGATTCCAAAACATCTTATACGCGACAATGCGAATCTATTGATTCTGTTTAAGCAGGATGGTACCAACTTGAAACATGTGTACAACGACCATGTAAACACTGATATGTCTTACGAGGATTTCTGCGCGTTGTGTCGTAATTGTTGGCAACGGGAGTATGGTTTCGCGGTAATAGACAAGGATAGCGCGATGTCCAAAGGACGTTATAGAAAGGGATTCAACGAGTTTGCGATACCGTGAGATTGTCAATTGTTGTCAACACGTTGGTGGGGAAAGCAACGTCTGCGGTACAACGATGATTGATATCGATAGTCTGGAGATGAAGGATCGCGAGAGAATAGCGAAGGAAATTGCAAAAACCAGCGAATCCATTCGCAAGAAGCATCAGGCTTTGAAGACTGGCAAGATGGAGGAAGATATTGCGTTGGAGAGATACTTTAAACCTATTGTCGAACCCCTAAAACATATTGTGGAAAATACCACAGCGACAGAAGCTGACACGTCTCCATTGATGAGCACATATGTCGATGGGAATGAAACATTAACACCTAAAACAAAAATCCATCCGAAAGGGAACACATCACGCAAGACAAAGAGGAAACCACACATGTCATCGGAAAAATCACTCGTAACCTCTACACCAGTTCAATCGAAGCGGAAACGGCAGAATGTTGCATCAAACGATTCCTCGATTCCTTCGACACCAATAAATACATTTCTCGATGTACAATCACTCACAACCAATGATGAAGACGTTTTCGAAACTAGTCCCGATGTGTCGTTTGCAACATCTATTAGACATCAACTCCAAACATCCGAGGGACAAGAAACGTTTCGCAACCATTTCGGTCCGTTGGGGCAAAAATACATGAGCGCAATCCTAAGTGGTGATAGGGATACAACCATGGACTATGTGTATGGCGTATACTTTGGCGGTAGTGGAACGATGCTTGGAGATAAGGCTTTCGATATAGACAAGGATGATAATATAATCATCGATGGTGTAAGATATGGAGGAACACCTGGTCTTTACGAACTGATTTTCAAGAGAATTCCCGACGATACCACATACACCGATGCTGATAAACAAAAATACAAAAGCATACTGCTGGTGACGAATGCTCACAGACGCGATCATAACGCTCAAAATCCCATATTGGGCAACAAAGGATATAAGTACAAACATGTAATTGCACCGCTACTCCCCCGTGTATCGACTAGTAGGACAGGGAAAGGTCTGACGACGCCGAGAGTCATGGTTGTAAGCGATAACAAGATCGATTATGTGCATTGGGACGATCCCAACGAGTTGGTGGAGCGATTCCGTTTGCTGGAAGCATCGCGTCAGGCGGGTAACAACTCGCACGACAATGAAATTCTATCGATTATCGAGGAACTCCGCGAGGTAGGCCTCATTATAAATTAAGCTGCGCACCGATAATGTGCATTGTATGCATCGAGATGCCGATCAACAAATTTGGGGTATCGCTCGAGAAGAGTGGGGCAGCTAGAATGGACTATTACAAATGGAGCGGTGTGCTTCGAAATTATATGCGAGATAACGCTCTTTGCATGATCGGTGCTGACTTTGATGCAAAATCATGCAAGATACGGCATGTAGCGCAGCCCACAGCTGACAGCGATGCTGTCAATAAACTATACATGGAAAAGAGCATTAAACTTTTGAGAGAGCAGCAGGAAGAATTAGAGAGGAAGCTGGTTGTGTTTCAGAGAGATATGCTGACATTGCAAAACGAGTTTTTGCAATTCAACAGCTATTAAATTTTCTGAAAAAAAAAAACACTTCTGCTGTGGAAATTCGGTTTAGCGATCATTGCCTCCGCGCCATATCGTCCATCCCAATGTGTTAAAAGTTTTACGTCTACATGGTTTCGCACATTTTCCATAGTTTTACCAAATACCGCGTTGTTCATCAATTTATACAAATTTTTCTCAAAATCGTTTGTCGCGCCTGTTCTGAACCGTGTATTTAGTTCGATGTAATCGCGGAGCCAGGGAGATTGAGCGAATTGAAGCACGCGGTGTATCTTTGTAATACGAAGACCGTGACGCGTGCACTGCTGCAGGTTGCGATAATGGATAACGTAACGCTGCTTATCGTATAATGTCGCGAGTAATTTGTCCTGTCTGCTGCCAGGTGGTTTAGTACGCGTCGGGCAGAACGGTAGATCTGCATGAGCATCGTGCAGTCGTTGCGGATATTCCAGATCTACCTCGAGAATGTATCCCGTGGGCGAATCGATAGCGATCGAAGACACGTCAAAATTTGCAACATCTTCAACCCATTGAAATTTAGCGTATGGTAGGGGCTGACACATAGCCCATCCATACAAATTGTTCACGTCAAAGTACATCAAGTACGATGACTGTTCCGATGTGTCGTAAGATGGCATGTACTTGTTATTGGCATGTGCGTATCTTCCGGAACATTGACTTAAACCTCCGCGTATACCACGTTCGATAAACATGACCATATCGACGTCGGTGAGCAATTCGAATGTAATTTTAGTATGTTTTAGCATGGCATCCCACGTGAAACCAGGTAATGTATAATAATGCGCTGAATCTAATCCGTAACTCTTGATACAACTTTCGCGAAAATTTTCAAAAATATCTGCCAATAACAATACATCTGTTTTCAAATACAAGTCGCTGTATTCGCCCAAGGTTCTAATCCCGAAACGTTGCCAGACAGTCTCGGCGTGCGCGTAATCGCTCTCGGATACAGTCTCACCCGTTAACGAACTGTAGAATGACTCGCGCGGTGGTAAGCACGGGTCCTGCTGCTTGTTCGCGCAATCAAGGTATTCATATGGAAAGACACCCTTTCGCGTTAATAAATTGAAATCTTCAATGGATAATGTTTCAAATTGGGAGCGTAAAATTTTTAATTGATCTGTGTTAAGGAAAGATGCTAATTTGTCGAGACTGGTATTGAGAAATTTGTATGAATCGATGAATCACAATTTAATATGATTTCGCGAGTCTGATTCAGCCGGATCTTCAACATTTTTTGTGAAAGAAATATACTTTTCCTTAGTTACTGGTAATACATCAACGTGACCTTTGAAAGCGGCAGCTATTTCCATGATAGTGAAATGTGAATCATAGCCAGGTAAATTATGAAAAACTATGGGGATGTAAAACGCATTTTTATATTTTAAATTGCATTTCGAATGTGCTGGTCCTCTAAACCGCCCGGATATATGACAATGATCGCGAACCCGTACATCATCAGCCTCGAATGGCTCTTCACAAATATGACAATGTGATGTATTGCGAAATGTCATCCACTGGTCTTTTGTCAACTTTTCCATAGAAGTATTATTGATTAGAATGGGCTTGGTAAAATCTGCAAAATTTTTTAGTTCATCGACGAACCATGAAATACAATCCGCGTCGCGGCGACATCGATACATCGATAGTGATGTATCGTACGAACAATGCATATAATATGCAATGCTGTGCACTTTAGGGTGCTGGTACGCGTGTAATTTATTATCACCCATCCTGCGGTCATCCGTTTTCTCGATGATGCACTCGAGATCTGCATAAACCACGAATGGATGTCGCTCCTTCATGCAGTGGTTCTTGAAACTGAGAAATTTTTTTCCCCAAATATTGGTTCTAAATCAGATCTACCGCCAGAATATTTTTTTCCAAACCAACCGAGCAAACAAATATGCATCATACATTCTAAAGCTACCAATTTTTCAAACTCTAGCAAACAAATATGCATCACGCATTCATAGCACTGTGAAAATGGTATCATCTCGCGCGATAACGCGTGTAATTTGATTCTTCTTCTGGCGCAGTCGCGCGAGACGATACCATTTCTTCACAGTGCGAAGAATGCATGATACATATTTGTTTGTCGCGCGAGACGATACCATTTTCACAGTGCTAAGAATGCATGATGCATCTTTGTTTTAAAATTATGCGAAGAGGAAAGAAGGAGGATGGATGACAAGTAAATAAAATTGAGAAGTAATGTATGTTTAAGAAATGATATATATATTGTTACATAACATAAAATAAAAATAGAACAATATATATATATATATATATATATATATATATAATGATGATGATGATATTGTTACATAACATAAAATAAAATAAAAAATAGAACAAAATATATAATAATGATGATGATAATGATAATGATAATGATAATGATAAATACTATTCGGGTGGTGATGGTGGGGGTGTGAAAAACCCCTCGGGCCACAGAGAAGGTGGAGATGGTGGTGACACCGGTGGCGTAAACAGCCCGAGGGGCCACTCAGGGGATGGAGATGCTAGTGATGGGGGCTCTACAGATGATGATGATGATGTTGGCGTTGATGTGTATGGAGTAGAGGGAGTGGATGGTGGCCACCAGGGCGGTGTGTCAAGTGATGTCGATGATGATGATCCAACCGCCGTCGCCATCGATGATGATGGTGAGGGGGGCCTCATCGCCACAGATGGTGATCGTCGCAACCGCCCCACATCTATCCAGGGTGGAGACGGCGGCGACGATGTTGGGGGTGGCGATGAGGGTCGCAGTCGCCTCGGCTGCAGGGGTCCCATTCGTCTATATGGCACCCGCGGGCGCTGCAGCCGAGCCGCCATCGATGAGCTGACAACCATGCCAGATTGCCGTCGCATGTTCGGCTCCCGGGGAGGTACCACCGGAGATACAATCTCCTCCAGAGGTACCCTCCCCGACATGATACATGCCAGCAATCTCAGCCGCTCCAGCAATAATTGATTATCCTAGAACACAAACACCAGTATAAGAATAATACATCAAAATACACACACGCACGCACGCGCCCACACACACACACACACACACACACACACACACACACACACACACATGCACACACATGCACACACATGCACATGGACACCAATGCAATGTATTACATACCACTGAAGGCAGCGGCGGCGAAAGTGATGGCGATGGCGACCGCGACAGCGATGGCAACGACGATGATGATGATGACGATGATAATTGTGGTGGTAATTGCTAAAACACAGAAAACCAGCGATATAATATTAGTATGATTTAATCTCACACGATTTAAACGGTTAAATGTGATAAAATATTAAAAATATTGATATGTACATACCTCTGGATTGTGTTGGCACGGTTCAGGGTCCCACTCGGGAGCAATTCTTTTGAATCCCATGGTGGCACTTCCACATATGAATGACAACTAGGCTCGCAGCATCTTCAAGCTCTTGCGTATAGAATCTCTTCCAAGCTCACGCATGCAAAAACCCCCACTATCATGAAATCGAGAAGTGCATAGCTTTGCAAAGTAAGATGTTGTTGTTCTCCACCTTCAGTTTCTTCTTCGTTGGTAATCCTCTCAATATTTACACGCATCTTCTTCGAATTCTTCTTTGGACACATTATTCGACTAGATCATACCACTCTGAACATGTATTGAACATGTATCGAACTTGTATGGTACCAGTCTGAACATGTATTGAACGTGTATGATACCACTCTGAACGTGTATCGTACCACTTCTAAATAATTACAACTACCATCTTAATCTAGCGTACATCATATTAAGGAGGTTGGGTTTGGAAAGGGTGAAGAAAAAAAACATTTATACCTTAAAAATTGATTATATTTATTTATGAATTTCCATCTGATGTTTAGACCACCAGTTGAATATTTTAAATACATTTTGCAAAGCACAATGCTTTACGTGTCTACAGCATCGCAGAGTATTAACTACATTTAGCTTATTTAGAGATTTGATAGCATCGTAGTCAATGTCCAACGTCTCAATGATCACATTCGTTCTCGTATTTTCATCGAGGAAATCCGCAAGCCAACCGCATTTCTGCAGCCCTTTAACGTATACGATATGGGATGTGTCATCTTCTTCGTCGACAGCATCAGCTATAGCTTTCGTAATTAGCTGTTTAGCCATACTGTATGGAACGGCTCCATCATCCCACCGTAGCCCATGATGTTTTGCAACCAACCATCGGATGCTTGATTTGTCGGATTTTGTAAGAAGATATTGAGGCATCGAACTCCCAAAAATATAGTGTGAGAGAATTGTTCCCATTCGTAGGATAGCCACTTCCTTGACAACAAATCTTCCATCAACGATGAATCCTTGCAGATCAACAAATGTTGGTACAACCATTATCGATACGATTTAGAGGTCCACTCGCTTCCACAACAGATGGGAGAATGCAGTCTTTCTTGTAAAGCATCTCAATTTTCATGATGAAATTTTTGTATGAATTTTGATATAGGAGAGGGCGTGTAAGTAGCATGACAATTTTAATTGATTTTGCGCACCACGTTTGTCAGCGGATTGTATTCAACCACCCGATCGTGCAGAATCAGGCAGTAGGCTGTAGTATTTGCAGGCACATTCTCTTTACAATCAAATTCTATGCGCACATCCACGGTGCTATTCTTGATCGACTCATTTTGTCGCGAACAATCAATCACCACGAGGGGACCAAATTGTAAAAATTGGGCCACGGTGAATAATGCCTCGTTGCAACTATGTCCATAATACGATTTACGGAAATGTGTATACATGTTAAACAAGATGGCGTGCTTATTCTTGTCAAAGTCCAAGTTCAGATCATCATATGGGTAAAATTCCGAGTTGAGAAAAAGTTTTACATTGGTCAATTTACAGTGGTCGAACCGAGTAGCATCTTCGGTCATCACATTCTTTCGAGCAGTCTGTAGAGCAAAGATAACATATCGCGGCTTCTCCAACTGTGCAGCTGCCTTCACAGCCCACGAATGCTTGGTTGTGCTCTGTAAGAGAGGATACTCATACAGATCCCATGAGCGAAAACTAATGCTCAGGTTTTGTCCACTTTCCAAAGCATGTAGCAATGATAGCTTATTAACATCGTTCAGCGTCACATGAGGCATCCGCCATTGCACTTTAAGTAATTCAATTTCCGGTTCCAACGTTGATGATCCTATTAGAGAATTGTTATCGTTGCGCGATCATATTAAAATCAATTCGTGACGTGCATTAATAATCATGCGTTTGTAATCCTCGCAAAATCCCAGCAAATATTTGAGCGGGATGCAAAAGTTGAAATAATTTTTCACTATTAGTTCATCGTGTCGTTTCAAGCCCCATCCAGCATTCTCCATATTTTTGTCTTCGTCAGATGTCAACGATATATAGTTTTTAGGCGTGCTAGTTATTCCAACGTTTCTGTTACGGTCAATCTCCACGCCATTCAGCTCGTATCGAATCTCATCAAATATGAACGCCATGCAATTATTTCCCAGCGTCATCGTTAATGCATCGTTTGGCTTATTTATCGTTAATTTCCCCTCCACGTAGAGGTAACTTTCACACGGCAATGTGTATAAATCCTGATGCTGTATAGGTATTCTTATCTCATCGCTGTATCCAAACGTCGTGTTGACGTATGGGTTGTACGTGTGAGTCTCGAGCTTGACGATGCGATCGTCAAACGTCGGCTTCCCTCCAATGCTTAGAATGTCAGCCATTTTTCAACTTATATGCGTACAATAAATCCCAATGATTTCAAAAATGCAATGTTTACAGCACTGAGTCTCTTCTTTTTAGCGTAATCAGAGCTATTGTAGTTGTAAACAATTTCACTTGGAAGAAACGGGTTTCTGGAGTCGTTCAGCACAAGCATCTCAATCATTCACACCACACGTATTATCGCCGCCGTCGCATGTGCAGCCTGATGGTAATCTCTTCACCTCGAAAATCGAGCAACCGTCCGTCTTGATCCACAACGCGTATCGTTAGATCCGTAATGACCCGTGCGGTGATTGGAAGATAAATGATCTGTGCAGGCGTTTCCGATATCTTATATCCTGGAGGGACTCTCGGAGAAAATTCATGTATCGTATGTACACGCTTCCCATTGTTGTATGCGCCAGCGGTCACACTACATTCTACGCGAATAATGTTCACGTTCATGATATTAATCGGATCATCCGATTCGTGCCACCGTCCTGGTTCTAATACCCGATTCATCGAGAAACCTAGTAGTGATCCAATGTTATTGCGCTTTGTAAAATTTACGGTGAATGAGCAGTACAGCTCGCTTTTCATGGTGTTATTGTTGGGACGCAACACTATAGGATACACATCGTTGTCATCATCAGTGTCATCGGGATTTTTAGGATACCGCTCGAGTAATCCCTGCCTCAAATACTTGGCAATGGCGTCTAGTTCGTAGGAGCCGTGTGGAATCCTAATAGTTTCAGGAGTGGTATCAACACTGTTGTTTTTGATGCCATAGTTCGAGGTGAAGTAGAATTTATCATTGCTCCAGTCGATGTTCGGTATTGTATGATAAGTTTCAAAGGTTGTTAAACCAAGCTCGTAATCATCATCGCTCAAATCTATGGGTGGAAAGTAGCTCACTGCGAGGGTGCTACTCTTGCCGGTTAGAGTGAATGTTAACGACATATTCCGAGCTGTACGACTCGACTAGTACTGAATCATAGCGGTGGGAAGTGAATCCTTAAATTTGCGACCGATCGTTTGTAGAAAGCGTAGGCAGAGTTGTCCACAATTGCTCTGATTGTACTCCTGATAAGACGTTCGATTGTATTCGATTTTCACAGCATCATTATCCAGATATTGCACCAATTCCTTAGGTGGTCGAAGATTCCCAAAGCTGTCGAAATATATAGCTCGACACCCTCTCTTCACATATGCCACCCAATGAGTCCCTGACCCCTCGACATTGTCCAAATTTACGATACCGCTCTCGTTTCGATGTACTCCTCCGGCAGGTAGTGCATTGCGCATAAAAACACCTCTAAAGAATGGAATACGCATACGTTTTGCCAACTCCTCCAATTGAACATCGGTAGTTACGCCCACCGGCATTTTTATTTTCTTTTCGGCGTTTTTTTTTTTTTTCGTTTTGATATTCCCTGCCCGCGCTTGTAAGGTGTGAGATAAAGTCCACGACCTTCCATGGAGCGATTATGACGCTGCATTTCCTGTAGCTGGTGTTGCGCCGCCTTATTATCGTTTACCACCTTGGCGATCCCCGCTGCTCCACCAGCTAATGATCCGAGAACACCTAGCAGTGGGAGAAGTGGTAATATACCACCACGTTTTGCAATCGGAAGAATCCGCTTTTTCAATGCTCTCTTTGGAGTCCTTTTGCGAGTTTTTGTTTTCATTCCCATCCCAATTTTCGTCTTAGCCTTCATAGCTGCCCAAACAGCTGTAGCAGCACCTCTTTCACCCAGTGTCGAGTCTCGCGCAACGATGCGTTTTCGCGCTTTGTCAGCGAGAACGTTATCTGCAGCGTGTCGTTCGCCGAGGTCGTTGCTACGCGAATACGCAATATCGTGTTCGCGACACGCTGCGTCCAACGGATTGATACCTTGATCACCTCTAGCCAATCGTTTTGCCAGATGAGTTCCTGGACCGCAAAACTGATATCCTGGGATATGTAATTCGATAGGTAGCGCGTTTATCACCCGATTTAACAAACCACAACCTTTCTTTATTCTCGTCGACGACATTCGCCACAGTTTTTAATCAATGCTGCTGGACCGTCGATATGCGTTCGCTGCCAAGGACAATTATAATGTTTCAAACACCGACGATACTGCTGAACCTCAGAATCGGCTTTTATATGCTTGGGGAGTCTGTCCCACAACTGATGAATGTGTCTGCCAAACTCTCGCAGTAGAATAATCTTTGGTATATATTTCAGCTGCTCAGAGGTTAGGTTTCGAATGTTGAAATTATCCGACAGGACCAGAAGCATTTTGAATACTGAGCTGTTTTGCATCGGCGCAGACCTATAAATAGGTCGCATCACCGCTTCAATGTATCAAAATCATTTTTTACAGTTCGCGGAGAGGATGCGATTCGTGCGACAACCTGTAACGATACGCGTGACAAATTTTGACGATAAATCGCAAATGATGTCTTCGAAAACAATGCACAGACATGGTAGCATGCTACCAAACACTATACGCTGCCTCATTTGTGGTCCATCAAATTGTGGAAAGACCAACGTGCTGGTGAGCTTGTTGGAAAGTCCACACGGCGTCCGCTTCGAGAACGTGTACGTGTATTCCAAGTCGTTGCAACAACCAAAATATCAATATTTGGAGAATTTATTGACTTCGATAGATGAAATTGGCTACTTTACGTTTTCGAATAACAGTGATGTCATCCCACCGAGCGAATCGCTTCCGAATTCCATTTTTATCTTTGATGATGTGGCATGTGACAAGCAAGATACGATAAGGGAATACTTTGCAATGGGGCGCCACTCGAACGTTGACTGTTTCTATCTCTGTCAGACGTATGCAAAGATTCCAAAACATCTTATACGCGACAATGCGAATCTATTGATTCTGTTTAAGCAGGATGGTACCAACTTGAAACATGTGTACAACGACCATGTAAACACTGATATGTCTTACGAGGATTTCTGCGCGTTGTGTCGTAATTGTTGGCAACGGGAGTATGGTTTCGCGGTAATAGACAAGGATAGCGCGATGTCCAAAGGACGTTATAGAAAGGGATTCAACGAGTTTGCGATACCGTGAGATTGTCAATTGTTGTCAACACGTTGGTGGGGAAAGCAACGTCTGCGGTACAACGATGATTGATATCGATAGTCTGGAGATGAAGGATCGCGAGAGAATAGCGAAGGAAATTGCAAAAACCAGCGAATCCATTCGCAAGAAGCATCAGGCTTTGAAGACTGGCAAGATGGAGGAAGATATTGCGTTGGAGAGATACTTTAAACCTATTGTCGAACCCCTAAAACATATTGTGGAAAATACCACAGCGACAGAAGCTGACACGTCTCCATTGATGAGCACATATGTCGATGGGAATGAAACATTAACACCTAAAACAAAAATCCATCCGAAAGGGAACACATCACGCAAGACAAAGAGGAAACCACACATGTCATCGGAAAAATCACTCGTAACCTCTACACCAGTTCAATCGAAGCGGAAACGGCAGAATGTTGCATCAAACGATTCCTCGATTCCTTCGACACCAATAAATACATTTCTCGATGTACAATCACTCACAACCAATGATGAAGACGTTTTCGAAACTAGTCCCGATGTGTCGTTTGCAACATCTATTAGACATCAACTCCAAACATCCGAGGGACAAGAAACGTTTCGCAACCATTTCGGTCCGTTGGGGCAAAAATACATGAGCGCAATCCTAAGTGGTGATAGGGATACAACCATGGACTATGTGTATGGCGTATACTTTGGCGGTAGTGGAACGATGCTTGGAGATAAGGCTTTCGATATAGACAAGGATGATAATATAATCATCGATGGTGTAAGATATGGAGGAACACCTGGTCTTTACGAACTGATTTTCAAGAGAATTCCCGACGATACCACATACACCGATGCTGATAAACAAAAATACAAAAGCATACTGCTGGTGACGAATGCTCACAGACGCGATCATAACGCTCAAAATCCCATATTGGGCAACAAAGGATATAAGTACAAACATGTAATTGCACCGCTACTCCCCCGTGTATCGACTAGTAGGACAGGGAAAGGTCTGACGACGCCGAGAGTCATGGTTGTAAGCGATAACAAGATCGATTATGTGCATTGGGACGATCCCAACGAGTTGGTGGAGCGATTCCGTTTGCTGGAAGCATCGCGTCAGGCGGGTAACAACTCGCACGACAATGAAATTCTATCGATTATCGAGGAACTCCGCGAGGTAGGCCTCATTATAAATTAAGCTGCGCACCGATAATGTGCATTGTATGCATCGAGATGCCGATCAACAAATTTGGGGTATCGCTCGAGAAGAGTGGGGCAGCTAGAATGGACTATTACAAATGGAGCGGTGTGCTTCGAAATTATATGCGAGATAACGCTCTTTGCATGATCGGTGCTGACTTTGATGCAAAATCATGCAAGATACGGCATGTAGCGCAGCCCACAGCTGACAGCGATGCTGTCAATAAACTATACATGGAAAAGAGCATTAAACTTTTGAGAGAGCAGCAGGAAGAATTAGAGAGGAAGCTGGTTGTGTTTCAGAGAGATATGCTGACATTGCAAAACGAGTTTTTGCAATTCAACAGCTATTAAATTTTCTGAAAAAAAAAAACACTTCTGCTGTGGAAATTCGGTTTAGCGATCATTGCCTCCGCGCCATATCGTCCATCCCAATGTGTTAAAAGTTTTACGTCTACATGGTTTCGCACATTTTCCATAGTTTTACCAAATACCGCGTTGTTCATCAATTTATACAAATTTTTCTCAAAATCGTTTGTCGCGCCTGTTCTGAACCGTGTATTTAGTTCGATGTAATCGCGGAGCCAGGGAGATTGAGCGAATTGAAGCACGCGGTGTATCTTTGTAATACGAAGACCGTGACGCGTGCACTGCTGCAGGTTGCGATAATGGATAACGTAACGCTGCTTATCGTATAATGTCGCGAGTAATTTGTCCTGTCTGCTGCCAGGTGGTTTAGTACGCGTCGGGCAGAACGGTAGATCTGCATGAGCATCGTGCAGTCGTTGCGGATATTCCAGATCTACCTCGAGAATGTATCCCGTGGGCGAATCGATAGCGATCGAAGACACGTCAAAATTTGCAACATCTTCAACCCATTGAAATTTAGCGTATGGTAGGGGCTGACACATAGCCCATCCATACAAATTGTTCACGTCAAAGTACATCAAGTACGATGACTGTTCCGATGTGTCGTAAGATGGCATGTACTTGTTATTGGCATGTGCGTATCTTCCGGAACATTGACTTAAACCTCCGCGTATACCACGTTCGATAAACATGACCATATCGACGTCGGTGAGCAATTCGAATGTAATTTTAGTATGTTTTAGCATGGCATCCCACGTGAAACCAGGTAATGTATAATAATGCGCTGAATCTAATCCGTAACTCTTGATACAACTTTCGCGAAAATTTTCAAAAATATCTGCCAATAACAATACATCTGTTTTCAAATACAAGTCGCTGTATTCGCCCAAGGTTCTAATCCCGAAACGTTGCCAGACAGTCTCGGCGTGCGCGTAATCGCTCTCGGATACAGTCTCACCCGTTAACGAACTGTAGAATGACTCGCGCGGTGGTAAGCACGGGTCCTGCTGCTTGTTCGCGCAATCAAGGTATTCATATGGAAAGACACCCTTTCGCGTTAATAAATTGAAATCTTCAATGGATAATGTTTCAAATTGGGAGCGTAAAATTTTTAATTGATCTGTGTTAAGGAAAGATGCTAATTTGTCGAGACTGGTATTGAGAAATTTGTATGAATCGATGAATCACAATTTAATATGATTTCGCGAGTCTGATTCAGCCGGATCTTCAACATTTTTTGTGAAAGAAATATACTTTTCCTTAGTTACTGGTAATACATCAACGTGACCTTTGAAAGCGGCAGCTATTTCCATGATAGTGAAATGTGAATCATAGCCAGGTAAATTATGAAAAACTATGGGGATGTAAAACGCATTTTTATATTTTAAATTGCATTTCGAATGTGCTGGTCCTCTAAACCGCCCGGATATATGACAATGATCGCGAACCCGTACATCATCAGCCTCGAATGGCTCTTCACAAATATGACAATGTGATGTATTGCGAAATGTCATCCACTGGTCTTTTGTCAACTTTTCCATAGAAGTATTATTGATTAGAATGGGCTTGGTAAAATCTGCAAAATTTTTTAGTTCATCGACGAACCATGAAATACAATCCGCGTCGCGGCGACATCGATACATCGATAGTGATGTATCGTACGAACAATGCATATAATATGCAATGCTGTGCACTTTAGGGTGCTGGTACGCGTGTAATTTATTATCACCCATCCTGCGGTCATCCGTTTTCTCGATGATGCACTCGAGATCTGCATAAACCACGAATGGATGTCGCTCCTTCATGCAGTGGTTCTTGAAACTGAGAAATTTTTTTCCCCAAATATTGGTTCTAAATCAGATCTACCGCCAGAATATTTTTTTCCAAACCAACCGAGCAAACAAATATGCATCATACATTCTAAAGCTACCAATTTTTCAAACTCTAGCAAACAAATATGCATCACGCATTCATAGCACTGTGAAAATGGTATCATCTCGCGCGATAACGCGTGTAATTTGATTCTTCTTCTGGCGCAGTCGCGCGAGACGATACCATTTCTTCACAGTGCGAAGAATGCATGATACATATTTGTTTGTCGCGCGAGACGATACCATTTTCACAGTGCTAAGAATGCATGATGCATCTTTGTTTTAAAATTATGCGAAGAGGAAAGAAGGAGGATGGATGACAAGTAAATAAAATTGAGAAGTAATGTATGTTTAAGAAATGATATATATATTGTTACATAACATAAAATAAAAATAGAACAATATATATATATATATATATATATATAATGATGATGATGATATTGTTACATAACATAAAATAAAATAAAAAATAGAACAAAATATATAATAATGATGATGATAATGATAATGATAATGATAATGATAAATACTATTCGGGTGGTGATGGTGGGGGTGTGAAAAACCCCTCGGGCCACAGAGAAGGTGGAGATGGTGGTGACACCGGTGGCGTAAACAGCCCGAGGGGCCACTCAGGGGATGGAGATGCTAGTGATGGGGGCTCTACAGATGATGATGATGATGTTGGCGTTGATGTGTATGGAGTAGAGGGAGTGGATGGTGGCCACCAGGGCGGTGTGTCAAGTGATGTCGATGATGATGATCCAACCGCCGTCGCCATCGATGATGATGGTGAGGGGGGCCTCATCGCCACAGATGGTGATCGTCGCAACCGCCCCACATCTATCCAGGGTGGAGACGGCGGCGACGATGTTGGGGGTGGCGATGAGGGTCGCAGTCGCCTCGGCTGCAGGGGTCCCATTCGTCTATATGGCACCCGCGGGCGCTGCAGCCGAGCCGCCATCGATGAGCTGACAACCATGCCAGATTGCCGTCGCATGTTCGGCTCCCGGGGAGGTACCACCGGAGATACAATCTCCTCCAGAGGTACCCTCCCCGACATGATACATGCCAGCAATCTCAGCCGCTCCAGCAATAATTGATTATCCTAGAACACAAACACCAGTATAAGAATAATACATCAAAATACACACACGCACGCACGCGCCCACACACACACACACACACACACACACACACACACACACACACACATGCACACACATGCACACACATGCACATGGACACCAATGCAATGTATTACATACCACTGAAGGCAGCGGCGGCGAAAGTGATGGCGATGGCGACCGCGACAGCGATGGCAACGACGATGATGATGATGACGATGATAATTGTGGTGGTAATTGCTAAAACACAGAAAACCAGCGATATAATATTAGTATGATTTAATCTCACACGATTTAAACGGTTAAATGTGATAAAATATTAAAAATATTGATATGTACATACCTCTGGATTGTGTTGGCACGGTTCAGGGTCCCACTCGGGAGCAATTCTTTTGAATCCCATGGTGGCACTTCCACATATGAATGACAACTAGGCTCGCAGCATCTTCAAGCTCTTGCGTATAGAATCTCTTCCAAGCTCACGCATGCAAAAACCCCCACTATCATGAAATCGAGAAGTGCATAGCTTTGCAAAGTAAGATGTTGTTGTTCTCCACCTTCAGTTTCTTCTTCGTTGGTAATCCTCTCAATATTTACACGCATCTTCTTCGAATTCTTCTTTGGACACATTATTCGACTAGATCATACCACTCTGAACATGTATTGAACATGTATCGAACTTGTATGGTACCAGTCTGAACATGTATTGAACGTGTATGATACCACTCTGAACGTGTATCGTACCACTTCTAAATAATTACAACTACCATCTTAATCTAGCGTACATCATATTAAGGAGGTTGGGTTTGGAAAGGGTGAAGAAAAAAAACATTTATACCTTAAAAATTGATTATATTTATTTATGAATTTCCATCTGATGTTTAGACCACCAGTTGAATATTTTAAATACATTTTGCAAAGCACAATGCTTTACGTGTCTACAGCATCGCAGAGTATTAACTACATTTAGCTTATTTAGAGATTTGATAGCATCGTAGTCAATGTCCAACGTCTCAATGATCACATTCGTTCTCGTATTTTCATCGAGGAAATCCGCAAGCCAACCGCATTTCTGCAGCCCTTTAACGTATACGATATGGGATGTGTCATCTTCTTCGTCGACAGCATCAGCTATAGCTTTCGTAATTAGCTGTTTAGCCATACTGTATGGAACGGCTCCATCATCCCACCGTAGCCCATGATGTTTTGCAACCAACCATCGGATGCTTGATTTGTCGGATTTTGTAAGAAGATATTGAGGCATCGAACTCCCAAAAATATAGTGTGAGAGAATTGTTCCCATTCGTAGGATAGCCACTTCCTTGACAACAAATCTTCCATCAACGATGAATCCTTGCAGATCAACAAATGTTGGTACAACCATTATCGATACGATTTAGAGGTCCACTCGCTTCCACAACAGATGGGAGAATGCAGTCTTTCTTGTAAAGCATCTCAATTTTCATGATGAAATTTTTGTATGAATTTTGATATAGGAGAGGGCGTGTAAGTAGCATGACAATTTTAATTGATTTTGCGCACCACGTTTGTCAGCGGATTGTATTCAACCACCCGATCGTGCAGAATCAGGCAGTAGGCTGTAGTATTTGCAGGCACATTCTCTTTACAATCAAATTCTATGCGCACATCCACGGTGCTATTCTTGATCGACTCATTTTGTCGCGAACAATCAATCACCACGAGGGGACCAAATTGTAAAAATTGGGCCACGGTGAATAATGCCTCGTTGCAACTATGTCCATAATACGATTTACGGAAATGTGTATACATGTTAAACAAGATGGCGTGCTTATTCTTGTCAAAGTCCAAGTTCAGATCATCATATGGGTAAAATTCCGAGTTGAGAAAAAGTTTTACATTGGTCAATTTACAGTGGTCGAACCGAGTAGCATCTTCGGTCATCACATTCTTTCGAGCAGTCTGTAGAGCAAAGATAACATATCGCGGCTTCTCCAACTGTGCAGCTGCCTTCACAGCCCACGAATGCTTGGTTGTGCTCTGTAAGAGAGGATACTCATACAGATCCCATGAGCGAAAACTAATGCTCAGGTTTTGTCCACTTTCCAAAGCATGTAGCAATGATAGCTTATTAACATCGTTCAGCGTCACATGAGGCATCCGCCATTGCACTTTAAGTAATTCAATTTCCGGTTCCAACGTTGATGATCCTATTAGAGAATTGTTAATCGTTGCGCGATCATATTAAAATCAATTCGTGACGTGCATTAATAATCATGCGTTTGTAATCCTCGCAAAATCCCAGCAAATATTTGAGCGGGATGCAAAAGTTGAAATAATTTTTCACTATTAGTTCATCGTGTCGTTTCAAGCCCCATCCAGCATTCTCCATATTTTTGTCTTCGTCAGATGTCAACGATATATAGTTTTTAGGCGTGCTAGTTTATTCCAACGTTTCTGTTACGGTCAATCTCCACGCCATTCAGCTCGTATCGAATCTCATCAAATATGAACGCCATGCAATTATTTCCCAGCGTCATCGTTAATGCATCGTTTGGCTTATTTATCGTTAATTTCCCCTCCACGTAGAGGTAACTTTCACACGGCAATGTGTATAAATCCTGATGCTGTATAGGTATTCTTATCTCATCGCTGTATCCAAACGTCGTGTTGACGTATGGGTTGTACGTGTGAGTCTCGAGCTTGACGATGCGATCGTCAAACGTCGGCTTCCCTCCAATGCTTAGAATGTCAGCCATTTTTCAACTTATATGCGTACAATAAATCCCAATGATTTCAAAAATGCAAT